>OX276460.1:7562199-10483222 GCA_946251905.1 Cryptocephalus moraei
AAATTTGCGATGTGAACTGTGCTATAATCTAGAATATTTCAATTATGACCAATGATTTTTTAAGGTAAGGCTGTATAATATAGATTACAGATGATATTTGGATCAGAACATGCTACGCTTTTTAATTAACTGGTGCCCATAATATGCTAAAATCTAACTTTAATAGGCCTGTACTCACCAAATTTTCCACCCAAAGGATTATTGACACCAGGTAATATCTATAGTGCTCTAGATAGAAGCTTACTTTTCATGAACCTGGACTATGCTAGCTCAGACGTGACAGTACTGTAGGTAATCAAGAAGTGAATTCCGCTGCAACATTTGTTAAATCATGTACCATATTATAAATTGTAGACTGTGCTGTATTCTAGAATACCCCAGCAATATTCTGGAACCTACACAATTACCATGAACCAGAATGTGCTAGAATATATATTTCAATCATGTCTGAAGTACGATGCTAATATCTAACATTGACAGGATAGTACCACATAACTTAAAACATACATCAGGTACTACCATCAGGTACTAGTTGGTACTACCAACTAGCTTATTCTAAGTTTAAATTTCTGCTGTGTGTTCTAGAATATCTCGCCAAAAATATTATATCCACAAGTTAGCAGCTAAAGTGCTATGTAAGTTTAATTCCTGTGATCCTGAAATGATCTAGATCGGACAGAAGAGTACTATGATCTAGAAAAGTTTACAAAAGAAGCACTTGTTCACAATTTTGCACATTATAAAATATCAAATACTCATTATAGAATTCTGTAGACAAAGGATCTGGGATTTAGATACTTACTATGATATATAATTCACTAAAACCTGAAGCATACTAAAATCTTACTCTGACATAACAGTACTAGACGACCTGGAAAATATATCAACTAGGTGTTATTTTGGTTTAAGGTTAGAAATATTTCATTCTGCAAAATCCCACCAGAAAGATCTTTCTATTAGCTAGAGCCTAAAGTATGATAGAATCTAATAATCATATTTAACTAGAATATATCCTAAATAGCTAGAATGCTAGAATATCCCAGTGAAACGCTGTGAAAGCTAGATAATTACTAGAATGAGCTAGGATATATAATTCACCCAGGTCTGCATCTAAAATTTAACATTGACAGGATAATACTATATCGAAACATACATCAGATATGGAATGTATAACCTCTAGCTCATTCTAAGTTTAATTTTTTACTAGTCTAGATTACACATCTAGGAAGATTATAGACACCAATTAGTAGCTAGAGTGCTCTAGATGGAATATATCAAACGGACAGAAAAGCACTATTGTAATGTAGAAAAGAATTCAGAGACAGCACTTGCTATAAAAGAAATCATATTAACATATGCGAATTATGCTTCATTCTAGCATAAGGATGTGGGATATCTAAATACTTACTAGATTTTGCTCTGAGATATAATGCACTGAGCATATTAAAATGTATCTGACGGGACATAATCTAGGCATAGTGCTCGATAATGTTTTGTTTTAAAGCTAGAGATATTCTATTCTAGAAAATTCCAATTTCCAATTGAAGGATTTAGAAGGATATGGATAAAGTACCTAAAGTGTGATAATATGCAGAATTCATATGTGACTGAAACATGTCGCCTCTGAGGGAACAGTATTTCAATCTAAAAAAAGGGTAGACGCGACATTTATTAGAAACTAGGTATACTATAAAATATGATTTGTACTATATTCTATAATATTCTAGCAAAATGATCTGGTATCTAGATAATTACTAGAATGTGCTGGATATATAAGTCACTCACGTCGAAGTTTAAACATTCAGATCTAACATTTAACAATGGCAAGATAGTGCTATGTAACCTTGAACTTCCATCGCCAATCTAAGGTTAAATTCTTGTTTTTGTAGGGTATCCCAGCCAAAACATATAGACACTAGTTATTAGCTAGAGTGGGATAGAAACCTATTTCTTGTGAGCCTGTAATATGCTGCCTCGGAAGGAATAGCATTGTAATTAAGAAAATAGTTCAGATGTGACACTTGCATTGAAACTACGCATATTGTACAATGTAGACTGTACTACATTTAGAATATCCTAGCAAAGGATTTGGAATCTAGATAATTACTAGATGATGTTATGATATATAATGTACTCTGACATGGAAAATGCTGCAATCTGATTGTGAACGGACAGTACCATATAACCTGCAATATCTGTTAGGTGTGAAATGTGCTACTTAAATTAGTAGCTCATTTTATGGTTAGAATCATTTAATCTAGAAAATTCCACCTGAGGAATCTAGATACAAGCTAGGCCTTAAAGCACTTAAATATGTAGAATCTAAGATTCACATGTGACTGTAATATAAGGCTCTGATGGAAGAGTATTGTAATTTAAAAGAATTCAGACAGTTCAGAATGCAACACTTGTTAGAAATTAGGCATACTTTAAGATGTGAACTGCGCACTTTATTCTAGAATCTCCTAGTTAAAAAATGTGTAATGTAGATAGTAACTACAGTCGTCTCGAAAATATAATTTAATCATATCTGGAATTATTAGCCTAGTCATGGATTATATTCTTGTTATTTCTAGAATATCTCAGAAGTTCAATATAAATACTAGTATAGTAATAATATAGCATATTATATATATATATATATATATATATATATATATATATATATATATATACCATGTGTGTGCATATTCTAGATATCCCAGCGGAAGGATCTGAAATCTAGGTAATAAGTGGAATGTGCTAAGATATACGTAATTCACTCATGCCCGTAATATGCTAAAATTCAAGTTAAAGAGGATAGTAGTGTATAGCTTAGAATATCTATTTGGTATGGAACGTGTTAGGTACCTACTAGATGATTCGAAGATTAGTGTTTTATTATTCCGATATACTATTCTGAAAATCATCAGGAAGTCATGAACACTAGTTAATAGCTAGTATGCTTGACGTATCTATGTATCTGGAATAGCTTCTACCTGCTAACTGGGACGGGATAGTACGGTAATCTATAAAATAGTTAGATAAGACATTTATTAACAACTGGTAATGTTATAATACGAACACCAGCAGAAGAACCCGGAATCATAAGAATACTTAGAATGTGATAAGATATGTATGTAATTCATTCCGGCTTGGGATATGCTAAAATCTAACTTTGACAAAAAAAATATACTAAATATCCTGGAACATTTATCAGATATGAAAAGTGCTAAGTACTAGCGTACTCAAGGGTTAAATTCTTGTTACCCTAGAATATCTCAGCACATGCATATGGGCACTATTTAGAACCTAGAGTATAGTAGAATTTAGATTTATAATTGTGATAAGAATATATTCCCTAGGCGAGGAGAGTATTATAAACTAGAATAGAGTGCAAATGCAACACTTATAAGAAACCCGGCATATTTTAAGATGTGAACTGTGCTATATTCTATAATATCGTAACGAAAAGATCTTGAATCTGAATAATAACCGGAATGTGTCAAGATAAATTATTTACTTGGAACTGCAATGTGCTGTAATCTAATGTTAACTGAACAGTGATGTGTATCGTGGAACATTAATCAAATAAAGAATGCGCTAGGTACCACCTCTCGTTAATCTAGATTATTCTAACAGAAGGCTAGAGTAAGCCAAAACTGTGCTGTCTATGTGTCTGGAATATGCTAGCTCGCATGGGAAAGTATGGGAAATCTAGAACATAGTTCAGACGCGACACTTATTAAAAAAATATGTCTATATATAAGTTTAGATACATACACACGTATATTTACAAAGTATATATAAGATATGAATTCTACTATATTTTAGAATGCCATAACGGAAAAATCTGCAATCTGTACAATAACCTGGGTGGGTGATGCCACATATGACTTATTCGTGCCTGGAATGTGCTATATACTATATAATATGCAGAACATATTAGATATGGACTATTCTAGTTCTTGTTATTCTAGTATATTTCAGGAAATGGATCTGGACTTTAGTTGGTGGCTAGAGTGTGGTATAATCGATTCTCATAGAATATGCCGACTATGACATACCAGTAATTTAGGAAAGGGTTCAGATGTGACACTTATTAGCCATCAAGCTTATTTTAAAGGAACATTTATCAAATTGTGGCATCTAGTGTATTTTAACACTGGAACTTGAATTTATATCACTTGAAGTTGTAGTACAAGATACTACGCGACTTAAATATGTACTTGATCATTTTCGGAAAAAAAAGGAAAAGACAAAGTGGAAATGGCAGGAGTGAATACTCCAAATTTGTAGTTTCCTTTAAGCACTAAAATTAGTGGACTTATAACGCTGAAAGTTGTAGAGTAAAATAAGCTTTTCTTGTATATAAACTCAGGGCCTATTTTTGGTTCAAGTGGGCCCTAGGCCGATATACTGGGCCTTAGGCCCCTGGGGGCCCCTCGTAGGGATACTTAGGCCAATCTTGGGCCCCCTGAGCCAGGGGGCCCCAGGCACGGGCCTATAGGGCCTATTGGAAAAATAGGCCCTGTATAAACTACTGTGGTAACTTTCGTCAGCCCAGAAGTCTGCTTATATAGTAGGCTTTGCTTTCAATCATTCCATTCTATTGAAAACAGTACAATGGATTACACACCTCAATATTATATCATACGATGAACTATTAAAACGAGAACAGATCTGTGTATTAATGACGTGATAAAAAATAGGAAAATTTAAAACATCCACAAAAGTGTCAATCAAGATGATATGTGGCATCGTTTCCACACAATGCGTATAGGTATACACCATCTGTTTCTTATATCTATCTCCAGTCGATTTGTTATTAAACTAAAGGAATGATTGATAGTTGATAAAGGAACCTTCACATCGAAGATGAGTTATGGCAACGATCAATCCTCGTGCTTTGAATAACGGTCTATTTCATATCTGCGTTTCTACCAATGGGAATTTCTATTGACTTTCAGAAAGTATATAAGTAATATATCGTTTTGCTATCCTTTGTACTATTCTCGAAATTCACCATATTCACCGGTAGAGTAATGCTTTCCCTTTAACGCCCGTGATTATGTAGCACTCCGATTAGCATAAGATGAATATTAAAGCGCACGCGAAGGATAAGAATTAAAGTCGAAATTAACGAAGCGACCAGCGGCTTGGATCGGAGGTTCACGCGTTTTGCTTTCACGAGAAAATCTAAAGCGGAGAGAGAGAACGACAGAGAAATCTGGAGAGTTTTGGTCATTGACGATTTTCGGCGGCCTTGACCCAAGAATCATAAAGGAAACAGGGTTAATCTTAGGTTTCAGGTGACTATTCCGGTGGTTGCATTGTAAGTATTATTGTGTCAAACTCCATGCACTATACTTTCTTCCTATTAATTAGTAATAAGTGTGGGTACTGTTTTTCTACTTTCTGATTTTCCTGCACTTCCTAGGAATGCACCACTACTCTTATGAAACATTCAGAAAATGTAAACAAATATGGAATGTTTTGCAACGAAAGCAGAAGTGAAAATAGAGAATTATTCCAAATCTATATATAGGTAGGTACATAGATTCCTAGGTACCTGAGAATGTTATGAATTCTGCTCGTGTGAACACAACGCACTTAAAAAAAATTATTACACCGTAAACCTGCAACTAACTTCGAAAGTTGTTCTCGTGAAAATCGTCGGAAAAAACTGTTACAATGTTACGTAACCCAGAATCAGAATGCATGGTAGGTTACCTACCAGTTTTTGTCTGGCTATTATCAACCCCGCATTTTGTGTATGTGTTACCATTCCGTTATATTGCTTTTAACAAAAAGTAACAATCAATCCATTCTCTTCTGACAACGATTTCAGTTGCATAAGTAATATTTATCCCATTAAAATTATCGCCATAGAAACTTTCTTACTGGCATTAACGAGCACTTACATTCTGATTTAATCATTGTAATTGCACGAAGAGTCCAATTAGGACATATGTAGTAATCGATTTCTCACCTTTTAAGCATAACATCGTAAATATGAGGATGGTCAGGAATTCTTGACGGTTTCACATAAAAAATGCATCCATTTAAAATTTTACTTTAGATACTCCTCATTAAGAGCCTAGTGTATAATCTAGTAACAGATGCCGGTACTTTTCTTGTGACTTACATTTTGGGATATCGACTTAATAATAATAACTTTGTTGTCCAACCCATTTAATGGACAATATTAACAAAGATAGTGTAACGTTTATTTTATAATTTATTTACATTAATTGAACACTAATTTATTTAACACACTAAACTACTTGTTCACTAGACTAGACACTACATAATTTATTTGTACTGCTCCGCATTCGGATCGTATGTCGCGTTCACTTCTGCTTCTCTACTTCTAACTAACTCCCTCGATCACAAGCCCCCTTATATATACACCCCCAACCCTGATCGAGAACATTCTATTACATTCTAGAAGCCTACGCAGCAAATGTTCATGCACCTGTCTTGTACGCGTCGTAGTTGTTCTTTTGAAGGAGTAAACATGTGTCGCTTTGTTTACTTCTCGCATTACACTGCCCCCGCCTTAGAGACGTTTCGTCTCGGAACGTATCCCTGGTAGGCCCATGCAGGAACCTGCAGTTAGCCCCCCGCTTACAGCGAGACGTGGCGTCAAAATAACAGGGGACCGTCTTCCCGAGTCGACATGGTGCAGGCCCAAAACAGCAGACTAAAACTTCCACTCCGGTATTCTTCAACACTACTTCCAGCATATTCCGGACAACCCTCCAGTCCAGCTGATCTCGTCCAGCACCTAACTTGGGGACAGCTAGCTTCCTGATGTCGAGCTCCAGCAGTCGGTCTCGTAGCCTATGCAAGGTTCGCCATACATCGTGATAACATGGTTTAAGGGACCCGATCTCCTTCGTAACCAGATAAAAGATGTGTCTTACGTTGTCACGTAGTTCCAGAACCTTGCCAATTTCCGGGAGTTGCGCTCCGAGTTGTTCCAAGCGCCCGTACTTCTTCTTGAAAACCGTGGCGATACCTCGTGACATTACCAGGTCGGCGGACACACAATGGGCCAACGAGTATTCTTCAGGTACGCTGAACAAATCCTGTTGTTTTTCACAGGTTACCCCATACCGTGCTTTTCCGGTACCCCCGTAGGCGCTCATAAATTCTTCGAAGGAAAGTTCGTTCTCCTGCGCCAATGTGTTTCTTACTCGGGGAACCTCCGCCTCATCGTGCGACCCCTCATAGGGTGCCAACCGATTGAAGTGCACCACTCTCGGCTTGCCATTTGGTAGTTTGCTTACCCGGTAGACCACGTCATTGATTCGTTTCTTCACAACATAGGGACCCTCCCAATTGGTCTGTAACTTAGGGGACAAACCACGTTTCTTCTGTGGGTTGTACAGCCAAACTCGATCTCCCATTTGGTAGCCACCCTCTTTAGCGTTGATGTCGTAACGCTCTTTGATGCGATCACTGGCGATATTTAGTTGGTACCGGACTTGATCGTGAATCTCGTTCATCCTTTGCCGCATCCGGGAGACGTAATCTTCCCCCGAAACGTCCTCGTCCGGTCTAGCGCCAAAGATTAGATCACAGGGCAGTTTAAGTTCTCGCCCGAACAGGACTTTGGCTGGAGTTTGTCCTGTCGACTCATGAACGGCCGAGCGGTAGGCCATCAGGAAGAACGGCACGTGTTCGTCCCAGTCTCTTTGATGTGACGAGACCATTTTCGCTAGATAGCGGTTGAGGGTGCGATTCATCCGTTCTACCATGCCGTCAGACTGAGGATGAAGGGCCGTGGTTCTTGTTTTTCGCACCCCAAACTTCTCACAGATCCTCCGGAATAGGCCACTCTCAAAGTTTCTTCCTTGATCCGAGTGTAATTCCATGGGTACTCCAAACCGGCAGATCAGCTCCTTCACGAGCACATCGGCCACTGTCTCTGCCTCCTGATTAGGGAGAGCGTACGCTTCTACCCACTTCGTAAAATAGTCCATTACGACCAGGATGTATTTATTCCCCTTTTCGGTCTCAGGGAAGGGTCCTGCTATATCAATAGCGATCCTTTCGAAGGGGCTCCCGACGTTATATTGTTTCATGGGAGCTTTCGGTCGTCGATACGTGGTAGCGGGTAGCTGTCCTTTTTGGTGACACTGTTCACCTGCCGGTAGTCTACACAGAATCGAGTAGTCCCATCCTTTTTCTTCACCAGTACTACCGGCGAGGCCCATGGACTGCTTGACGGCTCGATGACTCCGTCCCGCTCTAGGTCCCTGATGATTTGCTCGGCTTCCTCCCGTTTGGCCAAGGGTAGTCGTCTTGCTGTTTGTCGAATCGGCCGTGTCTCGCCCGTGTCAATTTTATGTGTCACGACCTTAGTCTTTCCCAGCTTCCCATTCTCGGTGGTAAATATGTCCTGGTACTTATTTATTAATTCGTTGGCCTTTTGTTTCTGTGTGGGCGAGAGAAACGCACTGGTCTGGGAAAGAATTTGTTTCAAGTCCTGCGGAGTGTGTCTGGAGCTTTCTTCCTCACTAACGTCCCTGACGATGGCCGATGCGGCTATACATGTGCCCAGCTTCGTACCCTTCTTGATGGTGACCGGGTACTGATTGATGTTAAGTAGCCGCACAGGCACTTCCCTTGAGAGAGTAACGAGCGCCTTTCCTACCAGTACCCCCCGAGCCAGTCGATTGTCATCGTTTTCTGGTTCGATCACGGCTGGAATTCCCTCTTCCACAACACCCCTCAGACAGGTAGAGGTGATCGTTTCGCTTCGTTCCGGGAGAATCACATCTTCTGCCATTATTACGTCTAACACAAAGTTGTCACGATTGTGTAGCAGTAATTCTTCTTGACCGATCCTCAACACTCGGTGTCCGAAATCCAACTGGAATCCATGATTCCTCATGACGTCCATTCCCAGTATGACGTCTTCCTCAATTTCGGCTATGAGAACAGGATGGTCAAACTTTACTCGTCCCAACGTCATGCTAACCGTCGCTTCACCGTGTATTACTGCCTTCTCTACTTCTAACTAACTCCCTCGATCACAAGCCCCCTTATATATACACCCCCAACCCTGATCGAGAACATTCTATTACATTCTAGAAGCCTACGCAGCAAATGTTCATGCACCTGTCTTGTACGCGTCGTAGTTGTTCTTTTGAAGGAGTAAACATGTGTCGCTTTGTTTACTTCTCGCATTACACTAGTAATAATACAGAAATCATCACGTCGGTACTTTGAAAATATAAAAAATAATATATCAGCATCAGGCCAAATCACATCATATCATATACAGGGTGTCCCATAATTAGTGCGACAAACTGGGATAGAACTCTGAAAAATTTAAAGAAGTAATTCATAAGCACTACATATTCGAAGATGCTGAGTTTTCGAAACACAGTTTGAAGAAAATTGTTATTTTTAATTCACTTCTCCTAAATTGTTCAAGTTAATTTTCTGGAATGAAGTATGGTGTATACACTATACGTGAGAGTTAAGATACGATCAGAGTGCGAGCGACCGGCGACGCGACGCGATAGCGATGTGACGAGCGACGCCGCAGAACGGAATAATATTGTGTAACCAAATGCAAACGTTCAGAGTGATAGCGACCAGCAATGCGACGTGGCAACGACGAGCTTACCTGTTGTCCTAGGTGAACGACGGGACGCGACATGTAGCGACGCGTCGCGACGCGAGGCAATGCGACACTATACGACCAATACTTCACGCGACGTGTGTCCTATTTATAGTCATCCTTTAGCGACAAATGCGGCAATTTCGGTTCACAACTGTTCTGTGCTACTGTTTCAACTATGGGCAAGTACAGTGCGTTGTTATTGGAGAATTCATATTTTAAATACCTAGCCTTACAAAAACTTCGTAAACAAAAAAGGAAGAAAACAAATATCATATATTTGGAACGAAATATATTTGGGGAGTTTCATCATTTATATCCGAAACTAAGAAGTAATCCATCTTTGTTTAAAGAGTATTGTGGCTTATTACCAAGCACTTTTGATTACGTTGTTGTAGCTGTTAAACCTATTATTCAGCTATCGACAAGCAATTTTCAAAAACCGATTTCTATTGAGGAGAGGTTGCTACTGACTCTAAGGTAAGAAAAAACACACTGGTACTATATATTTACTATAAATTTTTAATGGTTAATCAACTATTGCGATGCATAATTTGAATTCGAATCAGAAATGTTGCTTGATGGGGTCTGGGCTGGTGATGATTGTGGTGGTGTCTCGAATTTTGCTAATTCATTCAAAAGCATTTCTTGTACGTTTGTCCGAAACAGAAGTTTATTTAGTGGCGGCAGTTTTTTTAGGTATGGGTTTATAGATTTGAACCAATTCATATCTTCGTCATCCTGAACATCTATATCCCTCTTTAACAACTTAATTTTCTCTCTTTCAAGATTAAAAAATTCTTCTGAAAAATCACTGGGTTTTTTCTTATTTTTTCTAAAAGAAGCAGCTGGAGATTGATCATCACAGGTTTGTGGATGCGACGTACCAAGAGAAGACTGGTTTTTCTGAGATGTTCCAGGAGTTAAATGGTTATTTTCAGTTGGTGTCATGGGAGCTTGTTCTGGTGCGAATTGAGCCTGAGTTGCATGAACGACCGAATTGCTGTCATTTTCATGTTGTATCTGAGACTGATTTTCTGTAATAGTTTCTGTATTACATGATATTCCTGTGGAATCGGACAAAACGGACATAATTGTGTCATCATCAAGCATATCTGCATCATCTAACAATGTCTTAGGAACGCTTGTTGCACTTTTACGTGGCTTCACAACTACTTCTAAAAATTTCATCGCTTCAAAATATGGCCAATCACCTCTGTACTCCCCACTACCATCTTCAGCGTCAGCACCAGATCGCCATTTAGGGATTTTTTTTAATTCTCTTGCGAAAGAATCACGAAGATTTTTCCACTTTTTTTGTGCATCTTCACCTGTAATAGAAACAAATAAAAAATGTCAGTACTTTTTTTCAGATATTTGGTAGCTGGTACGTCATTTAGGAAATTAGCATTTAGTTTTCGCATATCAAAAACAGCAGTAGCTAATATAGTAAAGCAAGTTTGCGTTACTATATGGGAGACTTTGGTGCAAAAGCACATGCCACTACCAACAGCGGATAAATTTCGGCATGTAGCTTATGAATTTTGGCAAAAGTGGCAATTTCCAAACTGCATTGGCTGTATAGATGGGAAGCATATCCGCATTAGGAAACCGAAAAAAAGCGGCTCCATGTACTATAATTACAAAGGATTTTTTTCAATTATTTTATTAGCCATTACAGACGCAAATTACAAATTTATTATGGTTGATATTGGTGGATATGGTAAAGATAACGATGCCGGAATATTTGATGCATGTCTGTTTCGTCATGCCATTGAAAGCGGGAAAATAAAAATACCAGAAAAAGAATTTTTGCCAAATTCCAATATTAAAGCACCATTCGTGTTGCTTGGCGACTCTGCATTTCCGTTAAAAACTTATCTATTAAAACCATTTCCAGACACAAACACCGTTCCGGGAAGTGATAAAGACCGTTTTAATTACAGATTGTCACGTGCCAGAATGGTCGTGGAGTGTTCCTTTGGATCTATAGCGTCAAAATTTGGAATACTTAGCAGACCTATAGCCACCGATGTCGATAATGCAGTTCACATTGTAAAAGCTATAACTGTAATTCATAACATTACACGTGACCTTGAAGCTCACTCTAATCAAACTTCATACTCACCTACTTTTCAGAGACAACAATCTCTATAAAAATCACGACGGTATAATGCTTCAACTCGAGACGCTTTACAGACAAGAGATATATTTCTAAATTTTATTAAACACAACTAACATAAACGAGTGGAGTTTTGCTTTATTACGAGTAGTATAGTTAATCTTTCAATTATGTAATTGAAATTAGTCTTAGTAAAGTATTAAGTAAAATATAAAGTATTATATTAGTAATTAGTAAAGTATTAGTATACTTACTAGTACAACCAAGTCCATCAGCAACACTCTTCCAAGCTCTTCTTGACAATAAACGGTTCCTATAATCTTTGTGTTTTTTATTCCACAATAGTTTTTGTTCCCGTACTGAATTAATAAGGAGGTCCAGATCCATCCTTTTCACATTCTCCATCAAAACACGATTATTTTGAAACTACTCGTCGCGTCTCGTGCCGCAAAAAAACAAGTCCGCACTTCGTCGCCTCTCGTCGCAGATTGATTAACGCGACAACGTAGGCCACACATACATACAACGACTACTTGATATTTTCGCGTCGCGTCGCGTCGCGTCGCATCGCGTCGCGTTGCCGCTTTTGTCGCTCACCTAGGACAAGGCCTTAGCGACAGCCGAACGTCGCTGTCGCATCGCTATCGCGTCGCGTCGCCGGTCGCTCGCACTCTGATCGTACCTTTTATACTGCTGACGACGAAGTTCAATTATTTAGTTCAGTGGGGAGATTTGTGTGAACCGCAGTACTTTAACGCTTTGAAACCGGTAGTTATATAACAAAGAAAATAGCACGTACACTCTCTCTGACATTTAGATGATGTTCACCAAAATCAAAGTTAATTTTACCTATTTGAGTTGTATAGAAGTAATATTTCAGTGAATTAGGTGAGGCCATTCAAAGTAACCAGGTAATTAACTTGAAAATTTACTGAAAAGAGATACTTAATAAGTCTCGATTAGACCACCTAAGGTCACACAAGAACTTAATTACCTACCAAGTAGGTAGAACGGGGCTCGTGATGCTACACAACTTATATCACATAATAGGTAATGGTCCACTTTCTGGTAGTAAATTGGTGAAATATGTACGGCACTATCTTTCACCTATTTTCGGTATATTTCGTATTAAGTTAATTTGATAGGTGTCAAGAACACCACCAAATAGGTGACATAAGTCGAACATTCCTGGTTTAGTAACTAAGTGGTCAATTATTCCCAAAAAGTAATATTTTGATCTAATTGGTGTAATGTGGCCACATTGTGACCAAGTAGTCAAAATTGTTGACTTTTAACACCTTTACGTAAAAAATATTAAGTAAAAAAAATTAATAAGAGTAATCTCTTACATCATGTAAATTAGCCTTCCAAATGTTATAGAATTTGTTAGGGAAATCTTGGACTCGTGAATCACTCAGCAGTAAGCGCAATTTGTTGAAGAATTTTGAATATCTTGAACAAAGTATATATTTTATGGATTAATTTTTAACTATTTATTAAGTGTTTTATTAAGTGATTAATTAAGTGTTTAGTGAATGCGCATTTATAAAAATTGAAAAAACACAAATTAAAAACCATTTCACAAAGGTGAAATTGACACACATTTACGTTTTATCTGATTATGAATTACGTACATTGACACAATATTTGAAATTTGCTACTTCCATTTGTATATAGTGCAGTAAATGTAATAGTTTTGCTTGGGTGCCTATTTCAAAAACAATTCGATGGCCATTATTGAACCTCCAAATTCAGTCTGTGCTGTCTACTTTCCAAATCATAATGCCATATTCCATAATAGACATGCCACTATGATTCATGATCATCATATCATGCCAAATTATAATAGTCCAGTCATCTTAGGTTGAATTAGGTGGAAATCTCAGAAAATCGACATACCCAGTATATTAAAACGTAAAAACTTATATTTTGGCATCTTAAAAGTTTCCTCAAAACTCACATATAATTGGATGGCCGCAAGTGTTAAAGTCGGGGGGACAAAAGTCACAAAAATCGATTTTTTCTATATTTTTTGGAAATATCTCGTTTTCTATGGGTTTTACGCTATTTGTATTTATTATCAATAGTGTAGAGAATTAAATTCTCTACAACTTTTGTCTTTAACATTTCTTCATAACTCGAACTGTTTTCGAGATAGAGGGCGGAGAGCACTGGTCAGAGAATCATGTGAGGTTAACTGGTAGTCCCGATCAAAAACTCGTAATATTAAGGTCATAAATTATTGCTAAATATTTAATTAGCATTTATTATTAACTTTTACATTAAATTCATTTTTTTTTAATTACTTATATATATTTAATGAAGTGTCAATTTATTTAATAACACTTACCTGGCCATGTAATTAAAAAACTGTTGAGGAAAATACTTAAATTATATTTTAATTCTAATCTAATTTATACCAATGTAATGACGTTCTAAATAAATAAAGAAGAAAAGAAATAAATTTTTAATTAATGTTTTTATTAAAAGTGTCTGTTGATAGATTTAATATTTAAGAGTTTACGGATTTTAAACAAGATGTACTTAATTATTTTTTACTTCAAATGCAATTAGTGTAAATTAGAATATAATTAAAATGTAATTAAAGTATGTCCCTTAATAATTTTTCAATTACAGAAAGAGATTATGAGTGTTATTGAATTGATAAATTTTAGAATTATTAGAAAGAAAGATTGAATTTAATGTAAAATTTAATAACAAATCATAATTATATATTTAGTAATAATTTATAACCTTAATATTACGAGTTTTTGATCGGGACTACCATGACCTCATATATGATTCTCTAATCGCGCGCTCTCCGCCCTCTATATCGAAAACAGTTAGAGGTATGAAGAAATGTTAAAGACAAAAGTTGCAGAGAATTTAATTCTGTACCATATTGATAATAAATACAAATAGCGTAAAACCCATAGGAAACGAGATATTTCCAAAAAATATAGAAAAAAAAACGATTTTTGTGACTTTTGACCCCCGACTTCCAATTATATGTGAGTTTTGAGGAAAGTTTTAGGATGCAAAAATAGAAGTTTTTACGTTTTAATATACTGGGTATGTCGATTTTCCTAGGTGAACCCCCTATAATGACTGAACTATAATCCATAGTTATCGCTATTTATTACTATTAACCTATTAATTACAGTTTATTACAAAAGTTAAACTTGAACTACATCAGAAACAATTTTGTTCCCCACTTCGGATGAACTTCCAAACTCAGACCGTAGTGTCCATTGGTAATAATAATACCACAGGTATTGCTGATTATTGTAACACAACGTTTAATATTGGTTTTGCAATATCATGTTTTAAGAGTTCAGTTTGGGTTTTTGTGAGACATTTTGTGAGATATTACTTATAAACTTACTACCGACTACTGTTCAAATCAAAGGGCCATAGGATGTACTAATTATTAATATGCATTATACTATCTTTAATAATAGTTGGACAATATCCATGGCTATAAAAATTCGTCATATGGAACTATTTCTAAACCAAGCTGGTGGCAAAATTTTCAAGGAAATACCTTTAAACTTACTACTGGCTACGTCCAAATAATAATAACATAGGTCATAGGTAATACACATTATTGCTATTTAATCTTTAATAGTAGTTTGATAATACGCGCTATGAGAATTTATCTTAGGGCCAATTTGGTCTCACATTTTGGGAAATAATACCTTAAACTTACTGGTGCCAATTGTCCTAATAATACTCACAATGTGTTTTCAGTGTTCCCGTGAGTTACTATGGTGAACTTACCGCATAATGAACTTTGATTTTCCAGTTGTTTGTTGATATCCAAATCAACCAGACGCGTTTTTTGCGATGCGATGCGAAAATTTAATAATTTAAAATTTTCGTTCTTACTTATGAATTTCTCTGCATTTAGGAAATATTTTGAGTTGAAGCATGAAACATGGTTTCGCAATATGTTTTGTTTATTCACGCAAAGTTGCACATCGAATGTGACTGCCGCATTGTTTTATCGTCGTTTAGTGAACTTTCTTGAAGCTAATAAGCAATACAAATAAATGGAGGAAGTAGAACTGTTATCCTTAAAGATATTTTAGTGGATAAAACTGTCGAATTTAAATAAGTACCTTGAGTCAAAAACTGAGGAATTGCGACGTCAACTGGACTTAATGAAGATGTTTTATTTCCAGAGACACCCGAGGACGTCCACTGTGAAGTCTTCTTTCAGCTGTGTCGATTTCTCACTTAACAGATGACCTAGGAATGTCTAGCATTTTCGAAATTGGGTAAATGGAATGTCTGGCATCGAGTAAAGCAATAACTCTTGCTGCAGCAAAATTGGAAATGTCATGTCAAATTTACGTAAGACAAATACGAAACTCGTTTTGCTAAAATGTACAACACTAATAATATATCAATAAAGTCTTATAAAAATGCAATATTTTACATTAACGGGAGGGATGTTGAAACTTTTAATGGTGCTTATCTTAACACCTTTCATAATTTGATACGTTTGAATTACTATAGCCCAGTCAAAATAGTTGGAAATAAGTTGAAATTTTTGAAAAAAGTTAATTCCCATCGACCATCTTGGGGTAAAATTTTATTCAAAGCCCAAACTTTACAAAAATTTACAAACATTTATACAAACTTTATGGATTAAACGATTATCTACAAAATAATCGAGGTATTTTTCTGCCTAAAAATTATCATTCTTGAGATATTGCAATTTAAAAATGGAAAATACTTATATTCGCTTATACGCGGGAATGCATATGTCATCACACGTTCCATATTAGTAAAAATCTGGAAATTTATTGCGGCATGAGAAATCAGAAGTAATTTTAAAGGGGTAATAAAAACTTTCTTATTTTATCATAAATTAACAATTTTTGAATCATTCCAAAGTGCTTCCAGATATTTAAAAAAAAAAATTAACAAATAGTAATAGGGCATCAACAGGACTTACTAAGTGCTATTTAATAACCTAGGTAATTTTCTAGATATACGTAACATTCTTAATTTTTCCGAAGTTGTACAACACCAGAGCATTGTGAACTGTCATAAGAATCTGGAAATTTAGAAAGTATCCACAAAACCCAAAAATCTACCAGTACTAAATAAGGTCCAAACAATTTTTTTTATTAGATCTCAAAATATTAAGGAACTTTTAGGTTATTCTCAAAATCCCAATAATATTCTGGTAAGTTATAGTATACATAGTAATATACAGGCTGTTAGGTGTTTGACTGCCTTTTTTTAATGGGTTATAGTATTCATCAAAACAAACAAAGAAACCTTATATAACAGGTGTCCTAATACCAACCGTTTTCGAGAAAAAAATTAGCAAACTTCTAATATTAAGGTGTGAAAATTCAGTTTTATTAAAGAATGTCACAAACTTTTGTAGATGGAATGACTATAAGATGTATTCTTTTAATGTATTTATGTTTAATTTTTAACAAAACAATATTTTCTTTAAAGAATAAATTTTTTTTCCAATCAATAGAACTCGATAAAATCGATGGTATCGCACGCGTCGCGAAATGAGAGCCAGACAGTGACACTAGTGACAGTGACAGTGTGCATCTTTGAATTCGAAAGATACGTGTGATCGTTACGGTTTCTTTTCGGTGCGTGTAAATTTTTCGGTTCTTAAAATGTTCAGTATACGTGAATATCACGATATGCTATTAATTTACGGGGAGGCGCGTTGTAGTTCTACAAGTGCACGTCGTATCTATCACGAACGATTTCCTCAACGGCGACTGCCTAACCGTAGAACATTTGTTGAAGTGAGAGGACAACGGTGGACATTTTGAACATATGCTGTAATAACCAGGTAAATATTGAAAATTACAACATATCAATAACAGCATGATCCTTTTCTAACGCTGGTAGTGGCCCTGAATTACTGATCGCTATTGATTTACCATTTATACATGCAAGTGTAATAATTACATAATTGAATCAATTGGAATCACTTACAATTATTTCGCTTACTATTACGTACAGCGTAAAGAAGGCATTTAGGAAGAGTTCGCAAAAACGTTAACCTCGCACAATCAGCTGTGTACACGTCATGTTTACCGAGAGCCAACACCAAAAACGTCATGTTTACGTTTCCTTTCTTGTCGGTGTTGCCAAGTTGTGGTGAAATACCTTGACAAAATAACTAGACTTTTCTCGAAAACGGTTGGTTTTAGGACCTCCGTTATATAAGGTTTTTTTGTTTCTTTTGATGAATACTATCACGTATTAAAAAAAGGCAGTCAAACCCCTAACACCCTATAATAACTAATAGCAATATATATAAGTTCAGATCTAAATTTCGAAGATATATCAAAAACCATTTTGAACTTAAAGGAATCTGGAATACATATTCACTAATTATATTCTTAATTCAATGCATGAGTATTACTAAACCCTTAGATAATGAATTTGAAAAGTTTTTAGAATATGAATTAGCTATTTATCCATTATCACTCTTCGATGAAATTGAAATTCGTAGCACACATAATTCTTATCATATTCTAATCATTAAAATGTTGTTGTACTATGTGTTGTTTATACTAATTATAAGAAGAATACCAAAACTGCCAGACTGCCAAAACATCGACAAGTTATGATGTTCTTTTCTATCGATGTTCTGTTGTAACAAACCAAGAGCAATATTTTGCAAATACTCATTAATCTCGTTTCATTTCAATGCTGTCTGAAATCTTAATAGTTGCTGATATTTTTTTTCTAAAGTAACTGATGTGATCATAATTTTATTGAAACAACTTTAGAACAGTTCAATACAAATACAACTATTGTTGTCGATGATACCTAAGTTAATCAAGCTAAGGGAAACACTGGTCGACAAATTTAAAAAAATAGGAATGCTGAGTAGAAATGATGGTTTCACTTTATTAACTAGAGTTTCGAAAAATTTTAACAAAAAAATTTCAATGTTCAAAAAACAGAAACTATCAGGTAAATTTCAAATTTGGGAATGTGAGACATCGATCATCGATTGCTCTAATCTATTAAAAATAATTTTAAAATTGATAACTGTGAAGTTTGTGATCGGAGGAATATCACATGTAATACATGTAGTTAAAGAGTAAAAAAATGGATTCAAAATCTTGCATGGCATTAGGATACAAAAAAATTTTGGAAAATTGTACCGTTTTAGTGAAATCAATTTAAAATATAACTATAAATTTCAAATTTTAGATGGATAATATGTACCTATACTATTTAGTCATGACGATGGTGATGAATATATTCAACGTAATAACAAAAAAATTCAAGGAAATATTTTCCAAGTATAGGTCAATTTTCTCGCGGTAAATTAACCGACAACGCATGTAATTTTAATTGGACAATTTAAGAAACACTTGATAATAAGTGCAAATCACAATAGGTAGTTTTTAAATCAACTTCATTCTTTATAGTATAGATGTATAATTTTTAGATACTTAAAATATTTCGTATAATGAGAATTAGATAGCATTATTTGGCAATGTACATAAATTGTAATAATCTTATTAAATCAATGTAAGAAGAAAGTGTCTTTTGTCCACTTAACATATAGTTTTAAAACTTGTGCCTCCTCGGTTAAATTTTCGTCTATTTCTGCAGGTACAGCCTGTAGTATATATTCCTATAGTATACTGCCCTGTAAACACCAGATCTAGTAATGTGTCTAAGGTATAATTAAGCTCAACGTGAATTATTTCCAAGTTGAATGTTTACTTTGACGGGATTAGTAGGTTAAAAACGGCCGAAGAAAATTTTAGCTTCCGAAATAGTCGAATGGTAAATCAACCCAAGCATTCTCGTACCAGTAAATTTTTTATTACCAATAAATTCTACTAAAACTCGACTGGATCGTAAAGTACGATACATATCTTCATCGTGACTGGATCTCCGTCTGGTAATAAAACGTTTTATGTAATTCGCGATTTTAATTAGACAGCGCAGCCATCCAGGAATGTAAGGAAACTCATGGATATTCCCACATAAGATGTATCGAAGAGTGCATATTAATCGGTCTGGAAAGTGTGTCTCTGTCCATCGATAAAAATCCAATATGGACGTTCAACATCTGCTTTCATACCTATTTACTTTTAGGTTTTGCAAAACAACTAGGCCAACAATCCTACCTCTCTCTATATAAACTCCATGTTACGGTAAATCCTAACAGATTCACAATTTGTGACATATGTTTGTTGTATTGCATCGAGTACTCGACATAACTCTGCGAAGATTTTTTTCTCAAAATACCAGTTGTATGAATATTAAAACCAATGTGTACATGTACGATGATGCAACTCATGGAATCCGCGACATTTGCCAAGCGAAATGAATGGGATCTGTTTGAAGAACGTCATAAACGTGACGTTGCATAAGTTTGTGCCGAATGGAATTATTGCGGTCCTTTTGTGTTCAACAACACCTTCAGATGTATCTGTTACTTGTTAGTTTGTTACATTCATCTTGAGGTGTTGTTCTCGTTATGGAAAACCGTTAATTAATGTTTAATTGCTGATGATTGACGATTTGCGATATACCAATAAGAATGTACCAAATGGGGATTTATTCACGACTGATCATTAAGAAATTTTGTTTGTTATTAACAATCTGTTCTTTAATTAATTAAAACCAATCAAGTAATATGATATGAGGATACAAAATAAGCAATCCTATGAGTCGATATGAGACAAAATAAAATAAGATTTGAAGTGCTGCAAACTTGATATTATGATGTGACCTACCATGCCTATTTTCAAACTAGTATCTAAAGACATTTGAGGTAGCTCGCAAGTGATTGCATTTAACTATAACGCTAGTATGAAAGTCAGGAACGTGTCAAATTTTTTATCTTGAAGACATTTTTAGAGCCATGATTATGTTCACAATAATAAACGAAACGTCGGCAGTTTGAATATCAAGAATTATTTTATATTTGGGGATTATCAAGAACGTTCCTGACTTTCATCTCAGCTCCCCGAGAACTTTCTCCCATTCATAACGCTAGTATGTTTAAAGGGTTTTAAATGAACCACCTGAAATTCTAATAAATTGATCTTACAAATTCGTCCCTGAACACAGTACACATAACATTTATTCAAATCATTTTAGATTTTAACATAATAGTTACTAACAGCACTTCTGTGACAAACAAGAATGCGACATTTGGCGAAAATGAAATTATCAACCGATTTTATTGATCCGATGTAACAGTACGCGGTAATAAATTATGGATCTAACTGGTATACGTATAGTAAGGCAATCTAAAATTGAGTTCTGGCGGTGATCATAATTATCCATTAAGTCCAATTCATCTCCATTTATTACTAATTTTTTTACGACTAAAGACTTAAATTCTAATGGGAATTATTGCCGAATAAATTATTAATCTCGAATAGGCAATAAATTCGTCTGATTTTATTGCATTTTAATGAGGATGTTCCTTAATGTTTAGAACTAAAGTAAAAAATTCGGTAATAACGATTAATCAGCATATTTAAAATTTCAGGTCAATTTCTGAATTTGGAGCTGAAATTGATGTTAAAATGTTTATCACCAAAAAAACTTGGCTAATTAAAAATATTTTTATACTAAATTTAATGACTGCAAATTTAGTTTATAGTCGAAATAGATCCGCAACATTAAAGCTATTTTGGTTGTCACGTTTACTTCGATCGAACCAAAATATTTAAAAAGTATACCTCTAGGGAGTAACGAGTTCTGCCACATGTTTGGCAGGTATACTTCAGCAAAAATTAGTTATCACGAAATAAAGTAGCAAATATTTTATTTAGATTGATGCTTTTGCAAAGCTGAATCAGCAATCCTGTTTAATTCGTTACGTAAATTAGTTTCGTGGCGGAACTCGTCTAAATTCCTTACTTTTATTGTCTTGCAGTTAGAAATTATAACGTAAATTTGGAAACACAAGTATGTTGAAGTCAATGTGACTGTACCTGATAATAACGATATCAAGAGTTTCAACATTGTACAATTATTGGTCATTACTACTTATTACATTCACATTAATCGAATTCCACAAGTTATATGTTAAAACATTTTTCAGCTACATACTTTTGGACATTATCGAGTTGTGGCTGGTACTTGTTAAATAAATATTAGCATAACGCGTTCTGTAACGAGAGCACATAGTTACGATTAGATTTAGGTTTATCTTGGTTGGATTCATTTGATTATCGAAATGTGGCTGGTAGCGGAACTCGTCTACCATCATACCTTTATTGATTTGCAATTATAAGGCGTAACATAATTCAAAAACGTAAACATAATGAAAACGATTTTGTTGTAACTATGATAGGATTAGTTCCAACGTTCAGAAATCTTGTATCTTACTTTTACTTAATCTGGGATATCTAGGACGGGTTTATACTGTTATGAAAATGCGGTTCCTGGCAGAACTTGAATACATTTATATTCTAGTTGTTTTCCAATTGGAAATTTTAATGTAATTTTCTAAAACAAAATTATAAATAACAAAGGTAAATAATTTTGTTGTAACAAATATAGTTAGGTTAGGTTAAATGGGTTTTTAAAGAGCTATGAAACCGAATGTATTTCGTTACGCAAATGAAATTTAGTGGCAAGAACTTTTCTACGTCCAATACCAACTTGACTTGCAATTAGATATTATAATGCAATTTTCCAAAAACAAAATATTGAAAATAATTCCGTAGTATCTAATAATTAATATAGAAATAGTTTCAATGATGAAAAATTATTGGTTATTGTTATTACTATTCATACACACTACTTCTAACTTGGTTGAATCAAAAAGGTTAAATTTTTACATATACCTGAAACTTACACAACTGAAAACAGAGTTCTGCCACATACTTGCCAATTAAATTTTAACCTAACTGCATTTTATGACGAGAACACGTAGTGAATAATGAGGCTAGATTAGGAAAGTTTTTATATAGCTATAAATCCTAGGATGTCTCGTCGGATTGATCCCGTTATTGATTCCGGAACTCGCGCAAGTTTGAGCTCTTTGTTTTGCAAGTGGAAACTCTAATATAATTTTCGATATCAAAATGATAAATAACAAAAATTAGATAATTTTCTAGCAACAATTAGAGCAGAATCAGTTTCATCAATATTGGTTATTATATGTTCTCCAATCGAACCTAAATTTTGCCTGCACTTACTGTGTGTACTGTTTGTAAGTAACTTTACGTTACTTTAGGGAAGTAACAAGTTCTGCCACGTATTAGACTAGTAGGAGTTCTGCGACTTAGGTTGTGGGTTTTCGTTAAGCGTTAAAATCTGGGATATTCGGCAGTGATTTATTTAGTTAGGCAAATGTGATTAATGGCTGAACACGATTAGGAATCTTATTTTTTTATAGTTTAAACAATTAGATGTCGCAACGTAATTTTTGGAAACAGTGTTATAGGTAATTTCGTTGTTATAATAAAGAAGAGTGAGTTTTGAAGTTGAAAAATTGTTGGTTATTACTTATTACATTTACTTTTATCGAACCGAGAAATTTAAAGTTGGAAAGATTCCTCAACCATATAGCTATAGAATGTGACGAGTTCTGCCACATACTTGGCAAGTAGATTTTAGCATTGATGAGTTATGCAACAAGAAGGCATAGTAACGAATTAGGTTATTAAATAGATTTTATGGGTTTCTAAGAAGCCGCTACAACTAGATTATCTCCATCGGATTTACTTCGTTATGGAAATGTTTCGTGGCGGAACTCTACCTTGTATTGCTTTATTGTCCTGCTATGAGGAATCGTGGTATAATTTTTAAAAACAAAATATTGACAATTTGGGGGTAGCACTAACAGCATTAGTTTCAACGTTAAAACTTGTCGTTTCCAAAAAATTGCAAATTTCAACGAAAAGGCACGAAAAATGCCAACATTTCAAAAATACTGGCAATCATAAGTCGGGTAAGTTGATAAAAATTATATAGGAAAGAAATAAATCAGTGATAATAACTTTTCGTCATTCCTTCACTGTATTTTGGACTTCTGTATTATTACTAATTGATACCATACTAACAACAAATCTAAATAAGTTCTCTTGTCTCAAAAAGTGTATTTGTATAAAGTTCAAAAAATTTTTAAAGTTCAGAAGACTCAAAGTGTTTTAAAGTTATAATAGACTTTTCCCGGAAACACGAAGTGATTGGAACGCATTTTACCTAATGAACTTATTTGTTATGACGACAGTATATGAAACATTTATTATTTGAAATATCAGTTCTGCAATATATTCCCGAGATATAGATTAAAGCAACCAAAGAGGAAGTTTTTTCAGATTATTGAATGTCCTGATTAAAGAGGATTTAATAGTAAAAATTTTATGCAAAAATGACGAAATAGCCACATTCTGAGTTTCCGGGATGAATTACGTACTGAAAAAGTTTTTAAGAGAAGCATGAAAAATAAGAAATGCTCCAAAGACACAAAATCCGAAAATAAAAATGGTAAAATATGTTGATTAAGATTTTTGAGTTGTATATACTCTAAAACGGATTCTGTAATAGGGCTATTATTCCCCAATTTTTTGAAAGAGGCAATTTACCTATAGTAAATCCACTGAGAAGAAAACATCCACGAAACGAGAAAAGGTAGTATAATTAGACAACACCTAATACACGTCGTTTGCTATTGGTGGAAAAGTCATAAAACTTTTGGCGGGAATGGACTACCTAAGCATAACGTCACAATTGGGCGGAGCTAAGAAACCTTTCCAAACAAACCGAGAAATCGTGCAATTTTCTCATATGACGATTTTATTTTCAAGTTTTTATTAGTTTTGACGTGAATAAGAGTGGCCAGGTCAATATTTGGTGAAAACTTAGGACGGTTCAATGTTTTAACAAAGTATTTTTGATAAAATGTAAGTCTTATTATTATTTTTCGCCCATTTTACTTTTTTGAGGTTATGTTTTTATATGCAAGTGTGATTTATTTTGTGTACTTTTTAGTTAAATAAAATCATTTGAAGTCAGAATTTTGATTGAAAATGGCATCCAAACATGTTTTGAAGATCTGCGACATTATTAAGGTTTTTGAAGACGAGAATAAAATGATGAAAAGGGGTGAAAATGCACTGTAATTCAATCATGTAAAAAGCATGCAGTTTGATGCTGACTTTATGATTATTAGAGGGGAAATACATGCCAGCATGAAGGATAAAATTTATAAAGTACAGGTAGGTATTCTGCTTCCCATAGATTATATAGATATTTATCTTATTTAATGTTGCTATTGCAGTTTACGCTAAATAAATCAGGAGAGATTGCTTCGGCTACTTGTACCTACCCGAGGGGTACAAAATGCCATCATATTGCTGCGCTGGTTCTTTATGGGCATTATAATATGACAAATGTAAACTAAGGAGTGCTTTTGAAGGTTCTCCATCTTGCCTCCGAATGTAAAAAATGTATAAACTTTTTGGTCACTGTAGTGGTTACAGTCAGGCACAAAACACGTAACCATGACTATAGATATTGACCACGAGCCTAAAAAACGGTCTTAAACAGCAGCACCACTAAGTTTTGATGAAAAGGAAATGATAACATAACCTATAATATATAATATGGGCCAAAACTACATTATACTACTTACCTATCTAGAAATATTTGGTGATAACATAGGTTTGAACAAACTTTATCACAATATATCGCTGGCAACTCTTATTTCCAACAAACTTTGGAATAAATGTAGAATTAAAATTCTCTTATGTAAAAATTGAATAGTTTCCCGATTTGTTTGGAAAGGTTTGGAAGCTCCGCCCCCTTGCATGACGCCAGCACTTAGGTAGTCTACTGTTGATGTACAGAGTCGGTTCAGTAAAATTAACAAGTTTAGTTGTCTGATCTATGGTTGTCTGTTTACAAGCGTTCAGTTAAGTCGTTGACGGTGATAGTGGACTTTTAGTTGATGGTTTATTTTAACGTATCGCTATTGTTATTCAGGTTTTTGATATAAATTCGTATAATCATATTTCTGTGATCTATTGCAATTATGGAAAGACACCTTCCCTGCTCGCCTCCCAAAAAGATACCTGGAACATACTTAAGCTGCGGGGAGAAAACCATTATTTTAAATGTATACAGAAAGAAATGAACATCCTTAGTAAAAGATAAATTATAGTCAAGGCGATCATTCTTAATGCGACCCTGTACTTATTCGCTAGCTGGTCGCGCGCTTTGAATTTCGACATTTGTGTTTCATGGAAGTTTTCTTCTCGATGGATTTACTATAACTGCTCTTACTCCCGTTATCAGTCCTAATATTTTGATAAAAATAAACAGAAGTAAACTACAAGCTGATATTACCAATGGTATAGCATATCCAGCCATTACCCACTAGGTACTTATTTTGATAAAACTTACAAATTTAAAATTTAAATTACTTGGAACCCTACGGTTGGGTTTAATGGGACTTGGTATCGCAACTCTTAACAATTCTTTCCTGTAACTCTCTTCATGCACTGTTAGAATAAGTGATGGTTCTCGATTGTCTTTTATCCTTCCATCTGAACGCGTCAGTTGGTGTACCATTCCACGTCTTCTTCGCTCAATTGTCGCGACCTTAAACTTTGTATTATTAAAATCGTTATAGAAAAACACCATATGCTACTTATATAACTCCTGTCCGGGAACTAACTGTTCGGTCATTAAATTGAAGGCAATTAGATTTTCGAAGGTATACTATATGAGGTGTACTGTTATCTGATCGTGTTGTTTCAATTTTCGGTCATTCCTGTGATTAAATGCTAATGGATTACGACGGCTTGTAATTTTTTGGGTTAATTTGTTAATGCTGTGTTATTAGCCGAGCAACAGTTTTAATTGCGGACAACACCGACACGTACGAATTTATTACGAGGTTGCTTTTCACTACCGAACTTACTCCTTCCTTATTTGCATATTTATTTTACTGGCGGACATTTTCTAAAAGTTACTTATTTACCGGCGGCGCTAACTCTTCAACTCGTCAGCCAATAAATAGCCTACGTTACTATTTATCATTCCACTGTGTGAGTTATGACCAACTGACACACTTTTTAATTTTACAGGTACACTGGAATTATTTAACGGATTATACGGCGGGCTATCTAAATAAGATTTTTGGGCGAAGAGCAGAACATCAAATAAGAAAGCGACCGGTCTTGGTTTTTACTGAAAAATTTAAATCGGATCGGAGGTAACTCGGTTTTCGGATGTTTGAAAGTGAATTCAATCCAATCTCGGGATTTCAATAATTAAGCTTTAATTCTAAATAATCTAGAAAACTGGAAAATAGCTCGATAACACGAGCAGAATTATTTTTTATAAACGCGAACCTATCCAATTAAAATTTACAAGCATATTTACAACATCTGTAAAAAATTCAAGCGATTCATTCTAATTATCGAAATGGTTTAATTTAAATACATTAAAATATATATTAAAAATTAGTGAGATTTAATGGAACCGCTGGCACGTTTATAATACTTAGATGTCGAATTCGAAACCAAAGAGTACATAAATAAAATGGTTATCTGTACGTTTGAAGATAGCTAGAATATTTTAGTTTGGAGATTTGGTTCTCTTGTAATACGAATCATAATTCGGCATTTATGTGATAATATTACAAATTATAGATAGTAGAAGCACGGGGATTTATGAGTGAAAAGAAAGTTTTAAACTTATGGTCAGAGAAAATGGAAGAAGCTGTGAAGATGAAACTAAAAGGGTTCCTATAATATTTTAATAACTCTACGGAAGGAAACCACGATATTAATAAGCAGAATAATAACATTGTGAAAGTTATAACTTCGAGGATAGAGAGATTGTTGTTAAAAACTTTTAATTCTTTACGAATTTACTACAGATCTATTGGGGTAAAAATTAAATAAGAAGTTATTACTGGGGCACTGGGTAGAATTTGTATGGATTAGCGAAAAAACTTTCTTCACATCGTGTCAAGAAAATACCTTTTCCTAATATTTAACATGGATTCAAATTTACACATTAATTTTAATTCACTTGAAAATTCAACAATGACATGTAATGTAATATGTAATGAAAATTAATTGGGAAATTTTCAAATTAAAATCAAAACATCAAACAATATAACGATAACAGTAATACACTCAATAAATTTATTTCTGGTAACGACAATCCCATAAGCGATTATCAAATTTATAGAAATGCAGACCTAAACAAACATATTTTCGACTGTTTACAAGAACCTACCTAACTGACCTACATCAAACAACATCAAAGGGGTTTGGTTATGCCGATGACCTAGCCCTGGCTGTTCGTAGCAAAACCATTACTTTGGTGACTTGAGACTTATTCCCAATTTCCCAATATTCCCAATATGAATAAAACTAAGTGATCTGCTTCCATCTTAATAATAACCAGGCACACCTACAACCTGCAGTATATTTTGGTAACAACCTACTGCGACATAATCCCTACCCGAAGTAAATGGGTGTTACGCTGGATAGAACACTGTCGTATAAAAAGCACTTAGTAGAGAATACGGCGGCCAACATCAACACCAGAAAGAATAGAATTCATGTGGCATCACTTGGGATGCAACCGCATCAACACTTAGAACTTCAGCGCTCAGTTTGGTCTATTCCGTTGCTGAATTCTGCTCTCCAGTTTGGCTAAACAGTTGTCATGTAATTGAGTTTGTGAGGGAGATTAGTGGTTGTCTAAAAAACGCTCATTTTCCATGGCTGCCCCCCACCACATTCGCAGACAGGAAAACCTTCTAAGAAAATTCCAAAAAATACTGTCAAATCACCTTCTGCCAGTACATGAGGATCTCCCTGACATTGTCATACCAAGTCTAAAATGTAGTGTCTCCTCCACTCCACGTAGCAGAACAACTAGCAGTAAACTTCAATATCCGCGACAAGTGGAGAGAATACTGGGAATCTACGATGCCAGCCCAAATGGCCCATACCATTGACCCCATTGCGGGTATGCTGGGTATGGAACTACCCTGATAGGAGTGGAAGACACTGAATAGAATTAGAACCTCTTACGGTGTCTGCCGAGATGCATTTCATAAATGGAAAATGACAGATTCACCACCGTGCGACTGCGGAGAGGCTTACCAGACTGTCAAACATTTTGTATCTGCTGCCCTTTAACAACATACTCTGGAGACACGATAGCCTTCATACAGGCTGCGGAACCCAAGTGTGATATTTTTTTGTCTTTTGTTTTCATAGTGACATTTGTATGTAATTGTCTAAGCATATATCGTGTATATATATATATATATATATATATATATATATATATATATACGTGCTACCTCTGTGTTAATGTAACCGTAATGTCAGTAAGCGATATTTATTATTGCTAGTTTCATATATTAGCTTGTACAAGTGAGTCTCAAACATAATCATGGTGAATGAAAATTTTTTCTAATTAAAATTTCTCACTAGATGCCCTGAGGAAGGAGCCAAAATCGCTCCGAAAGCTTGGCTATTTTGAAAAGAGCTTTTTCTTTCTTGCCCACCCTATCCTGACTGCAACCCTAGACGGAGATTCATCTCCTACTGAAACTGCATACATTAGGACAGTCAAGACTCACAGATATATATATATATATATATATATATATATATATATATATATATCCATGTAAGCCATACGCTAAATAAATAAGAACTGGCTGACTGACCGACTGACTGAATGGCCTTTTTTGAAGAACAACGTATACCTAAAATAACCACACTCGCTTGAAGATGCTATTCCTTACGTTGACGAATTTGACAACTTAGGAAGACTTTACGACAATTATAATGAATGACGAAACCTTTTCTCGAAAAATAACCAATATGATTGCTAGTTCAAACCGAAATTCAATCAGTATAACCTACCAAACCCTAATTAGTCAAGCTTCAACTCACTAGCCTTTAACCAATTTCAAAAATTTAGGTACAGACAAAATCAATTCCAAAACCGTTTGCAAAGAACACCGTTCCCTAATTAACCTATAAATATCCAAAACTTTCGAAAATTACTTGTGCCCAAGTATTTGGTACACCACAAAACGTATGAAAATCGAAACACTACATCAAATTTCAATAGTCACAAACAAACAGTTTCGAAATATTAACCAAAACAAGAACACTAAAGTTTCTTGAACATTTTAGAACTTTACAAGTTCATCCCAATGTTTAAAGACGACGAAAATAATCAATATTGTAAAGGAAAGTCTGGCTTTAAAATAGGCACATGTCGGGAAGTGTCCGTTCGGCGAACCGATGTGAGTTCTTGGAATTCGAGACATTCTCGAAGGATCAATATCCTTTCAGAAAAGACCAGAAACTGCGGAGCAGAGCTATAAATAGTAGTAAATAGGAGTAAAGAAACAGCTGTTAATATAAATTAGTAATAAGTGTTAGTTATTAGTGTTAAATAAATTAGTTAAGTATTTAATAAGTGGAGTGTAGTTATTTCGAACAGTAAAACGTAACAATATGATTACAATGAAAACGATAATAATCAATTTGGCGACAGTCACTACAACCTACTAATAACGAGTCCTGCTCCGACTGTTCTCACCCTGTGTAAAACGACGATTCGGAAAATTTAAATTTTCCTTGCGCGCCCCGGGAAAACACTCAATAAAATAGAATTAAATGGATTATCGTATAATCTCTTACTTTACATAGAGATAAAACAATCCTCACCAAAACTATTAATTGACATAGGTAGCAAAAAATCTTTAATTAGGGTCACACTTGATGAAAATGTTTATCTAAATTGTATTTATGCCGCAATTGCAAATATTAAATATCTCCCGTTAGTAATTTTATGATGTATCAAGAGAGATACCAGCTTTCAAGGGATTTCATTGCGATTACAACATTAATTTCATGCTACACGATTTCCACGATTCCTTTGACGGAATTATAGGCTTAGAAGATTTGATAAAAATGAACCTAAAATATTAACTTCAATATAAACAGATTAATTACGATCGAATACCACTAAAATTTAGACAGTACTCAGATATAAAATTCGAATTCACTTTTGGACCTTCAGAAAAGAATTAGGGTCACTACCCATCACTATTTTGTAATTTTAGAAGACGACATTTTAATTTACAAAACAAATCGAGGCGAAGCGCACATTAGCGAAATAACGAATGCACAAAACGGCAACGTTTAATGTTGAAATTATTAATGGAAATAATAATACACTATCAAAAACAATTGGCAGGCACCAGTTCAAACCTTGATTATGCGTGTAATAAAGGCAAATGAAATTCCAGGGCACATTAAGTTTTATAAGTATTCATCGGTACATAAGGAAAAAGTTCGAAGACAAATTAAAGAAATGCGTGATAAATATGTATAATCAGCAAGAAAATGAATAGTAACAAAAATAGCGGTTTATTTGAAGATTTGTATATGAAGATTAATAAAAAACTATATCAGACAGATATCTAATACCTAAAATCACCGCCATATGTGATAAATTAGGAAGAGGAAAATATTTTAATATTCTCGAACTTGCTAACGGATTCCATCAGATATAAATGATACAGTAATTCATCAAAGAAGCAGCATTTAGTAAAGACAACTGACAGTATAAATTTTTAAGAATTCTATTCGTACTAACAAACTATTTATTTACAACCTATCTTACACTTTCCAAAAATTTATGGACGAAGTATTAAAAACATCTTCAAAACAAAATCTGCATGGTCTAGATTCTGGAAAGAAGATATTATGTTCAGCACAAGTCTGCAGGAACATATTCAAAACTTAAAATTGGTATTCCTACAATGAAAATAGCACATCTGAAAATCTAGCTAGGCAAATGTGACTTCTTACAAAAAAAGCACAATTTTGAGCTCTCCTTGTTACGCCATAATAAATTAACCACAATAAGAAGAAAATAGAGACAATGGAGAAGTTTTCCATTCCATCTTAAGGGGAAATAAAGTCATATATTGGTTTATATGATTATTACAAGAAAATTGTAAAAAAATTGCCCAGATAACAAAATACTGACAAGACGTAAAATAGATGACAATATGTTTGAAGGAAAATCAAAGAATAAAACGCACTAAAAAATTTATAAACAGTTTTAAATTATGTAAAATTTCATCAACTTTACCACTTTTAACTGATCCGGATTTCCATAAACCTTTTGAGCTAACAGCAAACGCATCTCATTTTTCAATTTGCGCGATACTGTCACAAGACGGTCATCTTACCCCCTGTGCCAATAATAACTTCGAGGATCCAGAAACAAAAGTTTTTAAAAACAACCTCCAGAATCTCGAAGCTATACATTGAATAAAGTAAATGAAAAATTATTCATGAGCTACAAAGTGACGGCATTGCTTAAAATATTCATAACAACGTGAAGAGTTTTAGTAAGGGGACAACAATGAAAGAAAAATATGTAAGCATATTTTACAATAGGCATGACAAAACATGCTCTCTATCTACCAAAAACAGAGAGGCGACAAGTATGGATGGAATTTTGACAATATGGCGGACTTTCAGACAATAACATCTATTGAAAAATTAGAACAATCCATGACAACCAGTGGTCAAAAGTAATCCAGTCGTTTAAAAAGGACGGTACAAATAGCCTTTAAATATATCGAACGGCATAACGAAAAACTTGCAAAAGCAAAGAAAAATTGCTTTTAGGAAGGGTAGATCCCATTATTTCTCTAAGATTAAAAATTATAATGATGGAAATTTTGAAGTCATATACTTACTTTACATAGTTAAAGAAAAACAGAAAACACCGTCAATATATTTCTTGTCGTCTACATTAAAACATAAAAATTGTACAAATTTGGGGTAAACAAAAATGTTGCCAATGTTACATACAATTACTCCTCTGGCATTCACTTTGTCATTGAGCACTACTTTTTAATTTTTAAATTTTTTTTAATATCCATTATATAATCAGGATAAATATCGAATACAGTAGCAAAGTTCAATGAGAGACGGCCACAAAACTTGCAATGATCAAGAAGTATATTGACACCTATATTGACAATATTTCTAGAATAAATATTATAAACAGATGACAGTCGATACATAAGACTAACGATATCGATACATGATATTATGGTTTATTCAATAAATACTATAATAAAGTTCTCGCCATAATGTCGAGTACATAATGAAAGTATATCTTAGAGAAACATCGAACAGAACACCACGATATGAATAGTATTTGTGTTGTCAATTTCAACATTAACACATTGAAAGTAGTCATAATTGTCTGTTTTTTGAGTTTTTTCAGCTTCATACTAAAACATTTCAGTAATAGGTGCTCATACGTTTGACTAATAATACGAGATATTAAGTTGAAGAACTGATATAATTGGTATATTTCTGGTATGAGTTATACAAGAAAACAATACTTCCAAGTTTTTATTTATATTGAACGTCTGATGACGTATACCGGCCACGTATGAGTGTATATAATTATTTTCGATTTTAAAAATGGCGACATCTCCTGAATGATACCTAAATGCTCTCATAATATATAAACTTTGAATGGACTATTTTTATAATAACATTTACTATTTATGAGATATGGGCCGAAGTGGAATCGATCTAGAGTTTCGACATTTTGTTTAAAACATGCTAATGTCTGTAGTTAAGGTTTGTAGCATTTTTCAGCTGTCTGCGAGTTTTTCCTATATTTAAGCTTTTTCGTATATTTAGTGAGGACAAAATTCTGGTTTGGGATAATTCAAGAGTTAAGTTTAACTTGCACGGAAGCAGAAAATCGGATTTGGTATATTTCTAAAATATTTGCAAGGAAACGTAGCAGGCGACTTACAATTATACAGTAATTATTCTTGATTATATAATTTTGAGGATTTAGATGATAGATTTTTAGAATTTTTCCAGAAATCAAAAAATGACAATACAGCCCCCTTTAGAGAAGATTCATTCAAACGTGTTATTCAACTTAACTATACATATTTGACAGTGAAATGATTATTAAGTTTAAAAAAAATTCTTTAGTCAAATTTAAAAAAATCGAACAGTATGATGACAAAAATAAACTATAGATTTTAATGAAAATTTTATTGGGTGGTTCTAGCATAGCGCAAAGTTTATATTCAAAGTACAAAATCGTTTATGATTTTTAATTTCCGAGATAAACGTACCACAGGCATACAGACCTTTGTCAAAAAACATGTTATTGGGTTCAGGGGACCTTAAAACGCCTAAAAATGCTAATCACGTAAATTCTAGAGATGTAACAGATTACTAAGTTATATATGAACGCATTATATGATAAGGAATAATATTATTCTTATTTGTGTTCTCGCAAAATGTTTTTTTTTTAATTTCTAATTGAAAAATAGCATTTTTCAATTGTCAAAGATTGTTCATAACAATTGGACAAATTGGCATTTTTCCCGAATTTTGTAGTTTCTTCAATTACCGTAATTGAAACCGACGACAAAACCTTTTCCAATTACGAAGGTGCTACAATCAACCATTTTTCCCAACGTTCTTGGCCTATTAATGAAACGACACATTAAAAAGTACGTGCATATACCACCGGTTTAACATGAAATTTTATTTTTTTAACCAGCAATTTACGCAAAATCGCTTATATGTCATTTCCTCTCGTGGTAAATATGTGGGTTAAGGATAGATCGATGGATAACCGAAACGAGGCAACGAAAAACAATTTGTCGACATAAGTGCAGCACAGGATGTTCGCAGATAAGCAGATTAGCGATTAGCAAATATAACAAAAAGGGCAATTACATTGAAAATTCGCAAATTCGCGTTTACCATATTTATAATAACTCCTCCGTCAAAATTCAGCGATTAGTGCAAGAAATTTGAAGATTTTAACGTTCGAACCATTTCATGTAGAGCGTGACAAATTTGAAGAATAACATTTTCTCTGATTGGATTTTTATGATACAGAAATGAGAGGAACCCACGCAGAACTAAATTCAAAAGTAAATTTTCGAAGAATCGAAATAGTATGGAACTTTCATAAATTAATCAATTAATTGAATAATTGAAAAGTTGGCAAACTTTATCCTCACCGAAGTTTCGGTTATCCCGTTTTCAATTCGTAGGACATCTATAAATAAATAAAAATAAATCTTTGTGCGACTCATATGCATATTACAAACTGGAATTTTAAATCTTATTCAGAATAGAATCTATAGAATAGAAGATAAGGCAATAAATCTGGGGTCCGCGGCGATGTATCAACAAGAGAAGAAGTATAATATACTAACAACCTTTATTTATTAGAAATTAGCAAGATGTTCTTAAGAAATACGTTTGTGGTGGAGATATTTGCACACCTAGTGAGAAAAGTACTTTTCTCACTGATAACAAAATTCGTCAATGGCGAAATACAGTTGTTTACTAATGAGTTCAATACAAGAATATTCCCGTGCCTTCAAATTTGATTGATGTGTTTTAACTAATAGACTAATTGATAAAGAAATTTTACCTTCAATTGGGGGATTTAATTTCATTGAAAGCTAAAATTATGGTTAGGTGGCGCAATTCCATAAAGTCTCCAATTAGTATATTCATTTAGCATTTAATTGTTTTAACCTGTAAATTTAAAATGGTCCAATTTTCAACCTTCTGCTGCAATTTCTTACGCAATTAACCAACACAAGTGTTTATATCCCATTCCTGCCTTGTACATTACTGATATCTTTCCATTACCAAACGTTAACTAAAAGAAATCACTGGTACAACTCGACATGTTTATCGATGGCCATTTTAACTGTACCTATTTATCGATACGAAACAAATGTTCGAGAAAGCTCAGTTGAACACGACAGATGCTCACATGTGATGATAGCAATGACGACTGTTTATCTGTAGGTATTTCTTCGGCACATTTTATTGGCCTGTGATGTACTCCAGATAGCCAATGTGAATTTGCAAGTGAAATATTACGAGTTTCATTGAAATTATTATATGGAATCTAGTAGGTTCTGACTCCTTATGGGAAGGTATTTAAGAGAAGGGTGACTACCCTGTGTGTAAGGATAGAGACAGTGAACAAAAATTTTAATCAACTACGAGCTTAACTCATTTCGTTGAGCTTTTTTGGTGAGCTTAATGATTTTAATGTTTGGTTCATGTTACCTAAGTTTTTGCAGTTGTATACTTTAAATATAAAAGCTTCTGGAGAGTTGTTCTGTTGAGACTTATCAGAAAAATTGTTCTATTGTATTGATAGCATAGTAAAATGTTGTGTTATGATTACTAATTTTATTAATTGGTGTAGTTGCGGTATTTGGGATTTTTTACTTTAAATTTGAATTAGTTATTGCTGGTTAACTTTTTTCTCATCTTCATTTGACGAACTAAGAGTTAATTTACAATTGGAAAAACAGTTTACAGATTTTGTATATACTACTTTCAATAAATGTGTAGTAAAAGCTAAGTATAGAAACCGCACGCATTAATCGTTATCGATCCACATCGGTACCACTTTTGGTGAAGAATAAATCCCCTTTTATGGTCAACACTAACTCACCTGTCAGGACGGCATAACTCACTCGAAAGTAGAAAAACCGAAGTTTCACCTCGACTACTTCTCCAACGTCCGCCAGAAGCGCACACTTCCTTTTTTTTTCAGAAAAGTCTCGGTACCATCCTCGCGAACCTCGCGAACGTCTTCTCTATGAAACTGCAGAATGAGGAATCGCAAGGAAGGAATAGTTTAATTGATAAGTCGAGCGCACTCTCTTCGCCGGTCAACGAGCAGCAGCAGGAGAACAAGAAATGGGTACTCGTGCGGTACCGAACCGCGTACCGTGACTGGCCTGCTCGATTTCTTGTCGACGGTGCCCCCTTCTTTGGTGCTTCTTCGCGGCGTTTGTCCACGGGTTAGTCGGTACCCCGGACGAGGTACCCGAAATGGTGGTGGAAGACGATTTCCTTCGGAAAATATAACTGCAGTACTGGAGTCCGCGAGCAAACGCTTGGAAACGTTATTTTCTTGACGAGAGGCGTGGAAACTTCACATGGAAGAAACTGATTAGATAAAAACGTTCAGTAGCTCTGGTATACCCTTTGGTAATTGTGTCATGTACGATAACAGGAGTACCGTATAGATTTAAGTGGCACCATACTATCGAAAGTAAAAGTCACTATTTATTATTAATATCGACCTTAGAAGTGTCCTGAATGCGGTAATGAGTAATGAGACTACTATTAATTAAGATAGCATTAAAGCTAGGGTAGTTAGTGTGGGGTATGGTATCTATACCCCACAAATATGTGAGGTAAAATTCCAAAATGACAAAAAGAGTTCAATAACATATTTAAAAACAAAGCTTTGAACATAAACCTTGGTATATTTACTAAGTAGGTTTAAACATAAATCTAGGTATCATTAATACATATGGTACGTTCCACGCCGAATTTAGATTTTTTTTTAGATTTTGCCCAAAATCAACTAAAACGGTCCTTTTGGGCCCCCGAAACTCCCCCTAAATTTTTAGGGCCCCAAGTGGAATAGAACTCAAGTTATGGACAATTGAAAATTGAAATTTTCAGGTTCGGCTCCAAAACCAAACATTTTCAACCATCCATAACTTGTAAAAATACCCATTTTTATGAAAAAAGTTTTAAACAAAAGTTGTTTGCAATGCTTTAAACTTTTGGAAAATGCTTAAAAAAAGTTCATCCGACATGGTTCACTATTGACGAGTCTTGGCGCCATTAGTCGTCAGGCCGCCAAAAACAAACATTATCAGCTTTCCTGACCAAAAAAAATCAGGAGGGTAGCTGGATCCGATACAAAACTTTTCAGCCCAAACAGAAGTTAGCCAGACCTAAGGGCTCCGAGAAAAAAAAATGGTTTTCAGGTTCAGCTTCAAAACCAAAAATTTTCAACCATCTATAACTTGTAAAAATACCCATTTTTATGAAAAAGTTTTAAAGAAAAGTTGTTTGCAATGCTTTAATCTTTCGGAAACTGCTAAAAAAAAGTTCATCCGACATGGTTCACTATTGACGAGTCTTGGGGCCATTAGTCGTCAGGCCCAAAAAAAAAACATTATCAGCTCCCCTGACCAAAAAAATCATGAGCGTAGCTGGATCCGATACAAACCTTTTAAGCCCAAACCGAAGTTAGCCAGACCAAAGGGCTCCGAGAACAAAAATGGTAAAATCCGGCAAAAATCCCTTGATATCAAAAAAATTCCATTGAGCCCCCAGAAATCCACTGTTTGCCAGTCAATATCAAACCATGAGCGACATTTTTTCTGGAAGTTACTGGGGATCAACATCACTAAGGTTGGCATGCTATTTTCATGTAAGTAGAGCATTTTTCAAGTCCCCGGCGGCTCAAAAACTCAAAGTTCCTCAAAATACTTGAATTATGAGCCCAGACGACTTCGCTTGACGCATATTTCTTAGCCAAGAAGCGACTCTCACCCAAATTGTTGCTCTTGTTGATGTTTTTGAAGGTCCACAACGGTTGACGACAACGCTGTAGCAACCTTCCACAAGAATTGTTCTGGAAATTTGAATTTTCAACACAAATCTTCAAATTTGGGCCCAGCCCTTAGGTCTGGCGAACTTCTGTGTGGGCTCAAAAGTTTTGTATCGGATCCACTTACGTTCCTGATTTTTTTGGTCAGGAACGCTGAATATGTTTTTTGTTTGGCGGCCTGACGAATATTGGCGCCCAGACCCGTCAACAGTGAACCGTGCTGGATGAACTTTTTTTAGCAGTTTCCAAAATTTTGAAGCATTGCAAACAACTTTTGTTTAAAACTTTTTTCATAAAAATGGGTATTTTTACAAGTTATGGATGGTTGAAAATTTTTGGTTTTGAAGCTGAACCTGAAAACCATTTTTTTTTCTCGGAGCCCTTACGTCTGGCTAACTTCTGTTTGGGCTCAATAGTTTTGTATCGAATCCAGTTACGCTCCTGATTTTTTTGGTGAGGAAAGCTGATAATGTTTTTTTTTTGGCGGCCTGACGACTAATGGCGCCAAGACTCGTCCGTAGTGAACCATGTCGGATGAACTTTTTTTTAGCGGTTTCCAAAAGTTTAAAGCATTGCTAACAACTTTTGTTTGAAATTTTTTTCATAAAAATGGGTATTTTTACAAGTTATATATGGTTGAAAATTTTTGGTTTTGGAGCCGAACCTGAAAATTTCAATTTTCAATTGTCCCTGACTTGAGTTCTATTCCACTTGGGGCCCTAAAACCTTAGGGGGAGTTTCGGGGGCCCAAAAGGACCGTTTTAGTTGATTTTGGGCCAAATATAAAAAAAAATCTAAATTCGGCGTGGAACGTACCATATACATATGGATTTCACAAAATAATAATAAAACGAATGAAAAATAATGTCTGTTATATCGTCGCTGAAAACGTGCGTGCATAAATATTATACAAATCTTGAAATCCGAATTTCAAATATACAATATGTATACAGTATCACCATTAATTACATCACATGGAATTGTTGATTATTATTCTATTTCCGCAAATACAGACTTCATGAATAGTTTTTGCTTTGAAAATGTTAAAAAATGACATTTTAATTTTTCTTATCGACACGTGTCAAAGAGTACCCCCTTTAAGATAGATGAAATAACTCCCTGCAGAATGTTCAAATAAACTTAGTCTAACGCATTAGTAGTAGAACCACAATTTTATAACAAAAACTCTGGAAATAAGGATCATACCTTTATGAAAAAATAGAATCATATAACATGTTAATACTAATATGTGTAATTTTTTCACGTCATAATGAGCACTCGGTCTACTTTTAAAATATACATAAAATGTTAAAAATGCGTAAAGTTGATTATCACAAGTAACTTTTGCTTCAAATTACATGTTTTTTTCAAATGACATGGTTTTTATGACAAACGCAATGATACATAGTTGACATAGTGGACATAGTTGTGTCAACAAATTGGATTTCGGTTGGAGTCCAAGTGAAATACCTGACGGTTTGAAACTTTTTCCTAGGTTTTTAGCCTTTCACCCTTCGCAGAAAATTTGTATAGGAAAATTGATAACACCATTGAATTCTACCGGAAAGGTTACGTCGAAAAGCTGTATGTCCCCTTGAGGAATAATGTTGAACATCGTTTAAAAATTGAGCAAATAAAATAATTACTTAAAATAATTCAATCGTTTAGCGATTACAGTCATTATAAATATTCAAAAAATACAGCGCCGAAAGAACGTTGACCATGAAAGTAGTCTGACAAGACTATTAACGATATAACCTCTAAATTGCCCATTAAATTTTTCCCGGCTTTTTAGCTTCTGTTCTCCTTTTTCCTTTCTTTTTTTCATTTTTAATTGATGGAAATATTTCATCCAGTCATAAACTCGAATATAAAATGTCTTTTCTGTCTCCCCGAATAATTTGTTAGACTTTTCAGGTGCATCTATATGAAAATTTAAAAAAAAAATATTAGAATTGGAACGACGTCTATTTACCTGTTCGTCATTAAACCATCATTAATCATTTTCTACGAACTGGATTAACAGAAGTAACGAACGAACATTACAATTGGTTATTTTTAAAAATAGTGAAAAATAAATTAAAAATATTCAAATCCAGTTGGTTTCACAGGAAATTCTAGAACTTAATGTTAAATTAATAAACTCGAATTTAAATCATTCTATTATCCCTCATACTATATGTAACTACATTTAGGATGGTACTTACACGTATTATCGTTATCGAACCTTCAAATCCTTGGAGCCTTATTCAGCCATAATTTTTTCTTTTGGTTTTGCCTTACTGTATACAAGTAAATATAAGATGTATTAACAAATATTCCAGGGCGACTTATTAGAACTTTCCATGTAAAAATAATTAAATTTTATTGTCTTCCTCTTAACACCCTTAATAAAACTATCAGAAAGATGAGAATGTTATAAAGATGTATATATGACAGGGTTGGACTAATAAAAATACTACTTTTCATAAACAATTCTATATTAAGAAATTATGTTTACAATTATGTTAGAAAAATCTTTAATTCTGATTTGCTTTTAAACAGAGTGGAGAAAACTAAAATCATTTGATTAAAATCATGATTTTATCAAGGAGATTTTTAATTTAAAAAATCTTGTCAAGTAAAAAAAAGAAACTTAACAGTACAATTTGTGGTGTAGATTTATTAAACTTATAAATAATGGATAGTTTGAACGAGACCGATACATTACAATATATTTCCATGTAATTTTTGGGGTTGTGTTACTAAAACCCTTTCTATTACAAAAAATTACCCTAAATTAAATTTTTACAACAAAAAAGGATCTGTTTAAAGAGCTATTTATTATTATTATTTATTATTATTATTATTAATTATTTTAAATGTAATAAATTAAATTAATTATTTAATTATTTATTTAAGCGTGTTTTTTTATTAACGCTGCTGTTAGATTTCAAAATGATTAAATAATATTTTAAATTAATAAATTAACAGTAGATGAAAGATAGAAAAGAAATAAGCTTAAAATAATAGGGAAATAACTAAAATTACTCTTACTTGTTTCCAGTGTACTCTACTGATTCAATTGTTTATACTCTAATTATATAGGTCTTATATCACTTGGGACAGCTATTTACTGGAGCTGCTCGAAATAATATTACAATCCATAATAATTTTACACCAGATTTATATGGCATTATTTATAGATCCCTAAATGAAAGGTAATTTGTTTCTCAACCATTCCGGAATAATGTTAATAGATCATTAAAAATATTTAGTCATAAGCTTAATCACTAATCGGTAAATACTAATGTATTAATCTTATATAATAATGATACCCCATGATCATGTCATTAGACAAGCTATTATAAATTCTTATTCCCTATATATTTTACCTCTCTATATATTTATGGAACGTATTTAAGGAATTTTTCTGATCTTTTCTATAAAATCTGGAATTCATAGAAATGAATTAATATTAGTCACTGAAATAATAGTAGAAAATCTAATATTACAGTTATTAATTTAAATTCGTGTTTTATAAAAGAATCGTTTATTTTTATTATCACTACAAAATCTCCATCATATTAGTCCTGCAGTTTTTGTGTTTCTGACCCTATAAGGGATTACGATCAACCATACAACGAATCTCGACTGTATTGCCCATGCAGGCATAATCTTTAACGTATTTCGGAAAGTCATAAGTCGCTATGGTATATTTGAGAATATGCTACCATATTTTGTTTCCAAAGATGACACGTTTTCCTTATTAATGTAAATCAAAAGCAAAAATTTAAAGGACACAAATTCATAACACTCTGAAAAAGCTTTAGTTACCATTGAATGAAATTGTTAACTACATTAAATTTATATGTTTCATTTTGAAGCATTTTATTATCTTTTAGTGAGAATAATAAATGAATCCCATTGTTTTACAAAACTATTACCTGTGAAGTACTTAATATTTCTTTTATGAATCGCATATAAAGATACTGTTAAAAATTTAAATGTAACAGCAATTTGTGTTGATATTTGAAGAAAAAAAAGATTGTAAATGAATACTCTTTTTGCTATCGAATTTGTCCTGTTATACAGTTATTAAGCAGGATACGAGTATCCTGCTTCCTCTCCTTATGGGTTCTGAAGGAACCTGCACGAGAGCTGCGTCTCTTAAAACACACCAGTGTATGGACTGCTTTAAGTAAATTTAACGTCGCCAAATCTCTAATAACAGGGGCCTACTAGCAAATTCCATTTAAGTTGACATTAAAATAAGACACACTTTACCATACTTCAAATGCAATACCGAAAAAAGTTGTTTATGGAAAAAAATGTAACGAATATCTCAAACGATATGAGTTGCGGGCATGGTAAATACATATGTAATTTGGAAAAATGTCAAGTGGACAATGGTGCAATAATTTAGAAAAGTTATAATCCTAAGCGATTCAGGAGTCCAAATACGACGAGTCGCTACGCTAAACCCACTCACAAAACTGACACACTCAATTCACTACGAACAAACGTGCGAACGCAACAGTATCACTGCTAAACTGACTTGAAGCGCTCTGAGGGAAAGATAAATCTCATTACGTAATTGTGAACATTGAACATAAACGACAATCTATGTGTGGATGATTCAATTGTAACAGTTACAATCCTTTAATTTCCACTAATTATTGGATGTGCATTAATAATAGTTTTTTGACGAAAGTAAATGAGATGTTGATTAAGACGGTAATAGCACAAGTAAAAGTTCCTCGTATATATTACATGTTACTGAAGCATTATCAGATGCGCCTATTTAAATTTCGCACCTTTTTACAAAAAATTTAAATTTCACGATGTGTCATTTCATTGGGTTTGTAATACCACACAGAAGTCTACATTACTATCATTGCTCTTAATGTGGGCTTTTGATAAAGTATGGCGCAGAACATTCAAACACAAAATTAACTAGTTGTCAAGACAATTATTAGTATTAGAATTCAGAATTCTCCATATCACCACACATGATATCATATAGAGTCTTCAGAGTAATGCAAGAAAGTGATTTGCTTTCTCAGTTAAAGGGAAATAAAAGGAAGGCTGCCACAGAGAAGTATATTTACTCCTTACTTACTTTAGCAACTCTTGCTGATGATAAAACCAAAGTTTGGAGATATAAAGATAAAGTTGGGTTACTTCTTTGTTCTGAGTTGAATGTCGCCCACCCGTTTCATTACCATATGCACAAAGTTTAATGAAACTAATTTGTGAAAAATGGTTTTTCTTCACACAAAAAATTGGTTTGCTGTAATAATTTATACACGTCCTTCTGAAAAAATGCACATTTAGCAATTTTTTTAAAATATCCTTTAAAATAACCAAATACAATATTTTCTTCTGTTACTAAGATCACTAAGTTACTATGTTAATCGTGAATGATTTTTTAAAATAGGCGCTTCATTTAATTTCTTATTATTCAACACGTTAAACGTATTCAAAACATGTGGTGTTAAAGTTAATAGAACTGTGTTATTGCTTGTATACAAGCTTGTATATTGCTTATACAATTACTTTTTTCTGCATGTTCAAAATATTTTAATGGAAATAATTTTTTGAATACTGTACAGAATTGAATGAGTAGGATGAAATGCGTATGAATTGAACATGTTTCTTGTTAAAAAAAATTATATTTCTCCCGGTTTCAAAATTGATGAAATGGTAAATATCCAACCAAATGTAAACCTCATGCTGTTTAATACAATTTTTTCATTGTTATAATTTGTTACTTACCTTTTTCATTAATTACATTAGTTATTTTTCAATTGATAACCCAAATATTTATTTGATTTATAAAATTAATTTGGGTTTCGATAACAAAAAAAAATTGTCATTAATGTGATTTCAATTTAATAAATACATACTGCTATTAATTCTTCCAATAAAATTTGTAGTAGCTGTTTCTTCTGCGGGTAGTGAATTAACGTAGAAAAGATTATTGTAGATTTAAATAAATGTTAGTTGGGGTTAGTTCTAACATTTAATCAAAAACGCCTTTACTTTTATCCTAATGAAACATTTAACAAATTTATAACTTGCAGTTGCCATTCTCGTTATTGGGTGATTAACGAGTTTCCACTGTATTAGTTTAAACATTAAAATGTAAAGTTCAAATTTAATTTAATTACACTTTTAGATATTTTTATTTTAATATTTTTAGATATTTAGATATTATCTAAGAGATATACTAAACTAAAAATCATTTACATACCTTTGTGAATCCATAAGAAATTTCAAAAATGAAAGTCCCGAGAAAACGATTGATTGACAAATTTTAGGTATACAAAAATTGGCGTGAGACATATTCGTGATTTTCGCAAAATAAGTACAAAATACAGACCTTATAATACTAGAGTCAGTGTCGTATCTAGCCCCTGAAGTGTCCCTTGTTATATATATTAGATAGGTAGTATTTTTTTAATGAAGGAAAATTTTTTATGAACACCACATGAGATAAAAGACATCTCAGGAGCAGGGCAATGTAATATTATTATGGCAACTGATAGTGTAGGAATTCGTACATATCGGTAATCCGAACTAAAACCTCCCCTTCTATACCCATTGATCCCCGTGAGTAAACTTTTCCTTAGAAGAGTATATTCAAAGAGTATCTCTTTGACATAAGATTAATGGTGAAAATACAGATGATTTGAATGACAATTGTAGCATATTAGGTTTTTATTACGAATTTTCTATATTCTGGATATTGAAAATAAATAAAATGTAGTATAATAACAATAAAATTACAAATATATAAACAAATAAATATAAAAATACATAATGATGTAGTTTACCTAAAGAACTTAATAAACATTTGGGCCCTTCGATATCCTTACCATTCAATATAATGTATTCTGGCTGCTTTTGAAGATGTTGGAAAGGATCTTTTTAAAGTAGTGGAATAACTTTATTTGCTTGCACTGCGCCTTTTGGAGGAATTTTATCTAGACATGGAGCACGATGAAATTTTGTATTTGTGACTGCTTAATTCATTGCTTTTTTAGTGATTACGGAAACAATGGTTAACATTTTACAGTTCCTAATTTAATTCTGAGGAGATATAGGTAACAATAATCTATTTATAATTTCTGATAATTGGAAATATTATATTTTTTCTACTTTTAATGTATTTACTTACAATTTGATATCCACCTCCCCAAATATTCGTATTTAGTTCCTCAATAATATTTTTCGTATTTATATTTTTGTAATGTTTGTTGTGGGCTACATAAGTTAAGAATACGTCCAAATCATTAGGTAATGTCTAAAATGCGTGCCTTAGCTCGTTTATATTTTTCTATTATGTTGGCACCATTATCATACCCCTGCCATCTTGCAAACCAAGAATATCTAATTTATCAACTTTTAGTTTTTTGTAGCTATCTCTACAGTGTAGTTGCAGAAAATAATGTAGTAGTTTTCTTAATCTCATTTATAATCTATTTCATTCTAATCTTATTGCCAATTAACGTTACTATTTCATACATTATTCAGCAGAACCCAGCTGATGTGTATCAATACAATCTTTAATAATGTAATTGTTAGTGAGTAGTAAATTCAATTAATCTAATATTCGCAAGTTTGATCTCGAATATTTCCATTTGAGCCCCTCAGGGCAACATTATTATAAGTACAAAGTAAAATAGCATCCACTACAACTCTCAATCCCGCCATATAATTTATCCACATAATTTATTTCGTTATTAGTTGATTCCAATCATTTCCTTATAATAAATTTTTCTCTATAATTTTCCATTCTACGTAATTTTCACGGGACTTGAAAAACAAAGAATTGAGGAACAACTGGATGACAATACTACATCAAAAGAATTTCCAACTATATCGTTAAATCTGTAAACTTCGACGCAACTTATTCTTAATTAAAGGAAAAGATTATAAAGAAACGCTTATGAAGTTTAAGTTAATGCGTTGAAACTTGGGAAGAAATTACTAGTTTACAAATATCTAGCTAAGAATAATATATTATGGAAACTCCCTATTCTAAGCACGATAATCTTTATACATATTTTATTTTGTGTAATTAAACAGAAAGTGCTTCAATAGCTAAATAGTTTGCCAACTAATTTTTACTAACATCGATAATAATAGATCAATAGTTTAATAAGACAGAATATTGTCACACGAGAGTTTTCAAGCACGACGAGCGAAGCGAGGAGTGCTTTAATAGAACGAGCTAAAGCTCAGGAAACACTGGACGACAATTTTCTTAATTTTTTAATTGCAACTATAGATTAATTGATACTTTAGTAACAACCAAGAAACTTGCAATAATTGCAGTTTCAGAAAGAGAGAAATAAGAAACATGTGAATTAACTTATAAAAGTGGTAATGATAAAACTGGGGGAGAAGAATTTTAATAACTTAACAATGTTTTAGAAAAATAGGTTATTTAAGATATTATTTACACAAATCTTCTAAAATGTTTTAGAAAGAATTTGCGGGTGTGGGCTTCTGTCGAAAGTGAATGTGATGACAACGAAGATTTTAATTGGGAATTTTATCTATTCCAATGAATAAATATAATTACCAACATTTAAGCACAAAACAATAATAAAGTAATAAATAAACAATAAATAATAAATAAAATAACCGAAAATTTGGACATTTTTTGTATTTAATTGTCTTTTTTACAATGAATTTTAATAATTTCTATAGTTTCTTCAGTGACTTTAATTTTTTTTTATTAAAAGTACTTTTTTAATGGCATATTTCGAAGTGTTATTGGACGTAATTATTAATATTGATACATAAATATGCGCATACTTTTGGTAAATTTTCATACATATTTGCTTTTCTATACTTATTTTTGTTTTACTTGCTTTATTTCATGCAATTTTCTCTTTTAATTGGTTAGGATTTATTAAATAGAAAAATACAATTCTAATAGACCCGATATGGATATTGTTATTGTATAAAAGAAGTGTAAGGATGTTTTTCGAATGCACACCCTGTATGAGGTAATATCTCATTTATCAGATAGTCTCATATATGCAACCAACAACACTTGAACGACCTATAATATTACATAACCGTTCTTGTGGGTTATGCAACCAGTTCCATTAAAAAGAAAAAACCTGAACATTTGTTCACTTCATCAATAGGTGGCGCGATCTATGGAAAAGCGTGGAAGTATTGAGGTCAACCGGTTCATTTAAAATGTCAAGATATTCTTACTAATTCGGTTTTAATTCAAAAAAAGCTCGTTGTCCTAAATTTCTACAGAAATTTATGGGATACATGTTTCTTTAGAAATCTTTGCAATTTTATCAGTGAAACTTGGTACAAAATGACTGTAATGGAATTTATTGACGTTTGTCTTAATTTTACCAGAGGATCATTTGATTTCCCGTGTAATCGTCGGAAGCTTTGACTACTTTGTAAGCTATTTTAACATAATACAAGTATACCTAATATAAACTCAACTATCTTGCAGAATGTGGAATACAGAACAGTTTATATTTTTACTTTTCTTAATAATAACGCAGAAATCATCTCATCTAAGAGAAGATATGGAGTACTGGCTGCCGCAACCCTCGGCCCTGAGCATGGGCGCCGCTAAGAAATAAGTCAGGGGTGGTATAATTTTTTTTTAAAAAAAAGTTGCATTAAATTAAAATGAAGATTTTTCTCACCAGTCACCATTACTTACTAATAGGAGATAATTATTTAGGGGATGAATACTATGAACTTACCTCATTACTTTGGGATAGCATATGACTATTCGTCTTTTCTAAAGAACCCGATGGGTCTTGAACAACGATGGTTGTGCAAGGAATGATCCCTTCTAAGCTTTTAACATCCATTGCTTTTAGTTACGTAAAACCAAGAAAACGTAAAATCCAGGGGAGCAACCGCCCCCCCTTGCCCTTATGTAGCGGCGCCCATGGCCCTGAGTCTCATATCAATACATAAATAAACCGGATACTTTAATTCCAAATTATCAAAATATTTTCATGTTTCATGTTCCTAAACAAACTAATACTAAACTGGTAAAATTAAGTAGTTAAGCAGTGAGATATGCACACAACTTTTATTTTATTTTTAAAATGGGGGTATTCTGATATTGTGATATTCTCGTTCAAAATAACAAAACAGTATAATCTTGGGGTATTTCTCTGCGATGCAGTACAATAATGCTGTGGAACTTGAATTGGAAACCTTATAGTTTTAGGTTTCTTCCTCATTAATTAATTTGGTTAATAATTACCAAAACCATGGCAAAAAATAATTCTGGTAATAATCAGGGCAATGAGTAAAGAACAGCCTGTTGGAGACTGTGGAGTAATTTAGGTCTGACCGGATTTTTGGTACCTCAGCTGTAGAGGATCAAAACCCATAGAATGCCAGACAATTCTTTTGTATATTTTTATTAATTGACAATTAATAATTAAAAATGTATGATTTTAGCGCATTTTTGTCCATAAGTAAAACTGTTACACCTGATAAAAAAAAACTTACATAATCAATTTGTAGGGCTTTAGAAAACCTTCAAAATGAGCTTTTAAAAGCTATTTTGTTGATTTGTTACTTAATCAAATACTAGGTGACTTTAAATTAATTTATTAATAACTTCTCGAAAAATAGGTATATATCTTTGATTTTGATTAAAATGTAAGTTGTACTGGTGTACAATATGTGATAAAAATTTCAAAGCGATTCATCGAGTCACTTTTGCATAATTAAATTGTACTTTTACACGCCCTTAATTTTGCAATAACATATGTCAGGAAATAATTAAGTTAGTGTAACTCTAAAGGGTCCAAATTAAGTAAGGATAGTTATACTAGCAATTTAAATTGCTAAATGACCTAAAATTTCATTTAAACAATCGTAAAAGTTTGTTAAACAATTGTAGTATTTTTTAGCTTATAACTAAATTGAATAAAAATAGTATATTGTCATATGTTGTCTACTTTTTCTTCAAAAACCAGGTATTCTTACACGGATTTGAAAACAAAAATTGTCCTACGACCCCTTTGCAAAAAGCAAGCGTTTTCTTAATAAAATTAGGGAACCAATGGAAGCCATTTTTAAATTGAGGAGTGAAATTTTTACTGCAAGAATTTCAAAATTTAAAAAAGAGTCCTAGGCAAAGCTTTAAACGCAAAGGGATGTAGAGAGTGAGAAGTGGTTAGCGTGGTGTGGGAACTATGATGAAACTAAGAAATATGTTTTGTTGTCATTAGCACTGATTTTTTTTACATAATATCAAATTACGTTTTATTGAAACATTGTATAAACATGCTTTATTAAACTTGTAAATTAGTAGAGTAATTTGTTTAAATGATTTAACACAAAATATTTTTTTGCAAAATATCTTTTTTTATTATTTAACAATACCTTTTTTGATGCTTAAAAATGTCATATAAAAAATATATAAATTATTATAAACATAATGAAAATAAAACATAATTAATAATTCTGTTTATTGTAATATATAAATTCGCTGTTGTATTCGTGATTAAAATTACAACTTTTAATTTTATTGTACATTTTAATTGCGATGATAATATTAATAAAACATAATTTGTTTATTTGTAATCAGTGCAATCTTGTTAAATATTTAAAAAATTCGTATGTGGAATACAGGATAAAAATTTAATAAAATGGATACGAAGTATTCATTTCTTTTAATTAACCTCTAAAGAGAAACGTATTTTTTCCAATTTAATTAATAACAGTTATTTAGAACTATATTAAACATACTTCAACTTATGCAACACTTTTCCATACTTATCAAAGCGAATAATAAAAAAGTATTTTGCCAAAAAAGGGTACGTTAAAGCATTTAAACAAAGTAGGTTAAATTGTGCCCACAGCTGGTACAAAAAAAAAAGAAAAAAATATCTATTTATGTTAATTAGTTTCCGAGATATATTAAACATAATTAATATAAAGTTGCAGTTTCATTTTTTGTGAGCTTTAAAATCGTAGTTCCCCCATTACGCTCCCAATTGCTTACTTAAAAACCCTTCGTGTCAGAAGCTTTGCTAAGAGCTCATTTTTAAAGAAATCTTTCTAATATATTTTCGAGTAAAATTACAATGCGTTGACTTCAAAATGGCGTTTTTTTATAAGTAAAGTCATGGTAAATTTAGAAAAAATCTTCATTCTAAAGGTCGTAAGGGTAACTTAAATTCGTGAAAAATATATACCTACCAGTTTATTGTAATGAAAGGAAAAATATATGTCAATTTATTAAAGTTCAATAGGTTTTCAGGCTCAGAAAACACACTTGTGTAATAAACTTTTACAACTCTTCTTCTTCAATTTGGATACTTCAAAATAATTATTGTAGCTTGTGCTACTTAGGTTATTGAAAGATTTGGGGTCTGGTAGAAGAAAAGTGAATTTTGCACAACTACTCGATAAATCGCTTTGAAATCCTTATTGCACACCTCAAGAGTTATTAATATTAATCTTCTTCTTCACGTGCTGTCTCCATTTTTATCTACTGGAGGTTAGCGACTGCAATAGGGAAATCATCTCGATGTTCTGCCTTAAAATTCAAGCCGGTCCAGTTTCTTATTTTGCGCATCCAGGAAAGTTTCGTTTGACCTATGCCGCGTTTGCCTTGCAATTTGCCCTTAATGATCAATTGGGGATGTAGTATTTGCCGTTATGTAGATAATGGCACAGGTATGTAATTTTCCCCACCTTGATGGTTTTACTTTCCTTCACCGTCTGTGTAGAACTTCTTCATTACTTATTCGCGCCGTTCATGGTATTTTTAAAACTCGGCGATAGGTCCACATTTCAAAGGCTTCTAATTAATTTAGACTTGGTGTTTTTAAAGTCCATATAAATGATCTCTCCCGATTTCCATTTCACATTTTCTGAACGGTCTGTTATGAAGGATTTTTAATAACATTTTGAGGGCATGGCACAAACTTAATAGGAAATATCCACACTTTCTTGCGTGACTTCGCTGTAGTATGGGAATGAAGATCGATTCCAATCATTCTTCAGGTAGGTATCTGTCCACTATCATATATATCGTGGCACAAGGAAAAGTTATTAATACTTTCATTGAAACTCATTGCTAAATTCATTTATGGTTTGGTTAAGCAACAAATGCACCAAATAACTTTTACTACAGCACACTTTGAAAGTTTTTCAAGGCCCCACAAGATGAATATTTCCGTTTTTTGATCGGGTATAACAATTTTATTTCTATGTCCGGCACTAAAATGACAGCTATTCTAGCACTAAAATGGTCGAAAACGGTGCTTTAATGATGCTTATTAAAGTATTTTTTGGGGTTGGTAACAAGATATTCCCTAATGCTGTCTGATGTCTGTCAAAACAAAATTAAAAATAAATATGGCCGCCGCGTCGATGTGATAGGGACGCCTCTTGTACCTACTTGATGCGAGTCGGATTCTTGAGACATGATTTCGATCTTATTTAAATCCATTAAATTAGATTTGAAAATGGTGTGAAAATTGACAGATTTCTAGGAAACAGCAGTAATACCAACTTAAATGTCACGATAAAACAAATCCCCAGATAAGAAATTTTAAATTATTTAAACATAAATAAATATGAAATGAAAGCCAGAACATAGAAAATGTTGTAAAGTACTCGTTGCAGAAGACATATGACGTCTTCTGCAACTTGTACTTTAAACTACTATTATCTACTTTGCGTTACTAATGATCTCATGATTACATCGAACGTAGTGTAATAATACTACTTTTGGTAATTTTTAGTTTTGTTAAATTGGTATATCAGCCTGTCACGTAGACATGCGTAGACGTCAAGGATAAATTATAAGTATTTCAATAAATTTCTTGAGCAGCTTTGCGTATTATTATTAATACGAAACGTCCATGTCAGTGACGTCAGTGTAACCAACCCACGCAAAATTCCCTAGTGTAATACAAAAACTTGAAGAGCCAAAATTTAATGAATTAATAAAGCAAAGTAGATAAAATAGTATATTACACCCGTTTAGTAAGACGTATTGTCAGACTCGTTCTATTAAAGCATTCCTCGCTTCGCTCGTCGTGTTTTAAAACTCTCGTGTGTCAATAATCCGTCTTATTAAACTAGTATAATAAATATAGTATTATAAACCAAAATCATGCATTTTTTACTTAGCTGTCAATGTCAATTACTGAAAAGAAACTAAACATTTTTTGTCTACATCGTACTACTTTAGTTTCTCTACATCATAAATAACGGAAAAAACTAGTCAGACCTACGACCTACGTCGTTTGGATTTCTTTGTATTTATTATATGGGAACTTTACCTACAAGCTCTCTCTTTTTGTGATCCTGGAACTCAATAACTTTGTGCTTGTTTCACAGTGAAGCAAGAAAAGTAAGCTGTTGGCTCGAAATAGGAAAAAGCACAGGTCAAGCTCGCGACGAAAACTGGTTGCCTATGTTGGAGAGATGTAACAAAACTAATATTGGCCAGTGCTTAATAAATTTTAATAACAGCTAGAAATAGATTCATTTAGATTAGTAACTAAAACTAAATATGATAAATCAAATTTTGGACATCTCACTTTTGTAAATGGTACAAAAAGATTTTAAGCAAAGTTGTTATCAAATAGTTTCAAATATTTCGACACTTTTTCGACTATTGAATATGTAATTTAAATGGTCATTGGAGAGCAAACTCGACTCCAACGTTGGGACCAGAAGGTACAAAATTATGAAGTCTTCCTTTCCCTGCAGATTAAAATTTTATTTTCGTAATTTAATCGATCGATCGTCGATCTACGGCACTCTGAAATAAGCAAAGGTGTCTTCTCGGCGCCTGATGAGGTGTCGCGGGGTCGTCGTATCGTCCGGCGTCTGTACAATGAAAATAAATATTTATATCACATCTAATGGTATGTGGCCGTTCGACACCTGCATTCCAATTACGATCCCCCTGCAAAATATCCCATTCCATAATTCTCATCTACGTAGCCGGCCAACGTATACAGGTAAACCGTCTTAACTCACCTGTTACGGTAGGTAGTCCCACCTCTCGAATACCTCTGACTTCTTGCGTCCCCCACCAATTCACCTTTCCTCTACGTTTTACCTGTGAAGAAACAGAGTTGCCTCACCTGAGAGATCGGAGCGTTCCGTAGACTGCCTACGTCACACGTTGTTATCGTGCATTTCCCGAGGAAATCCTCCCCGGGGATTTTCTTCTGTGATTCCCGAGAGTTCCCGTGACGTTCCCTTTCGGCGGATTCGACCGGGGAAGACTGAGCCTCAGATGCGCTCCCTCTTAGTGCTGGGAACCAGAACTCTGTGGAATTTTTAGGTGTGTATTGGCATACGGTGTTGCGATAGAAGTGTGCGAAATAACTGTGGTGTGGAGCGCCTTTTCTCCTCTTCGATAAAATTTCCAGGGGGATTTTCGCTAAAATCGGTAAGTCTCGCTACTCCTCCGCCCCTTCTAATAATCCTTCGTGATGTAACCGTCGGTGTTTCGTGCGGTTTTGCCACATGACTGCCGAGGCACTATTGACCACAACTATTGACCTCATACTTTTCGCCATGGGAATCGAAGTATCGGGATTTGTTTTTTCGAAAACGTACGTGTTTACTTCGTCACGAATGCGCCGTTATTCAAACGCGCGGAACGTCAAAACGGGTAAATATTTGTGGAGTGAGTCAGTTGAAAGTATTACTTTGTGTACATATTGCAAAGTTCACTTATGCAAGAGCAACGGCAAGTTCAGATTCTTTACGTACTTGAAGTAGCGGGTAACAGTAGTGGCACGTTTTAGAATGTTTTGAAGACCGAATATCGCAAGCGTTTACTATTACTACTGTCAAAGGGTGGATTTCCTCCAGCCACAGGGTTTCACTTGGTCTGCCGTTCTTTAATTTCGTTTTTCGTTACGTATCGATTTTCAAATTCTCCAATTGCTACTCACTTTTCTTTAACTTAATCCCCTTCGATTGTACACCAGAAAATGTGGTATGCTTTTCCTTCACAACTTGCATCCCCTTCGAGTTTTAACCAAAACGTTTTGAACATTTCTTCGTTTTAAATAATTGACCGAAAATTCTCCAACTAATCTTTCACACATTCCAATCGTCTTTACCGTCCTTGTTTTTCGAATTGTAATCAAAAGCACCATTTCAAATATGTAAAGAGATAATGAAGCTCCCCAATCTAACAGTAATTATATTATTCGCTGACTAATTATAAAAACCCTACATTATTTGCAAACATACCAAAATTTCATGCATATAGATTTTGTATTGTATCTTCCTAATTTACATACCTACTAATTATGTTACGTTCTCGTTTCCATGTTGTTGCTAATTTCCTCATCACTACATATGAAGCGTTATATCTTTGCATACAATAGGTATAACTGGTGTTTTTTAATTATGACTCAAATTGCATAAATACCTTGTATAATAGAGCCGCACTAGAATTGAGTCCAAATAATTGATTTTTCGATAAGAGGAAATCAGTATAATTATCACTGTTTAACAGAATTTAAGATTACTTTCCCTTATTAAAAATGGTGAATTCGGTGGTAAGGTAATTAAATTAAAGTTAATAAATTTGAACTTGGCGGGTTCACAAAACTGGAATCAATTTGTTACAGTTAAATTTGAATTTGTATTTGATTCCATTTTAGAAACGAAGAACATTGTTAAATCGTCTTTTAAATATGTAAAAGTCATAAAATATAAGTAGCTCAAAGAATTTTGTCAATAGAAGTGTCCGTTTTTGTTATTTTGTAGTTGTTTAAAATGGGTTAATTTCAGAACTTGTTAATCCAAAATGATTACTAGTCTGTTTAAATAACGATAAAATTCTGTGAAGATATTTAAATAATCAGTATTTTTCGTATCATGAAAAAAGTACTTAACGTCTTACAATTTTCAAAACATTTGTCTAACATACCCTCGAATAACCATAAAAACGTATTGTTTATATGTATGTATACGTATGATTTCTATTAGCAAGACCAATTTTGTAAAATCGTTGAAAGGATGTCAATTTTTGTTTCATTTTTAAGTTCCAAAATGGTGTCAAAAAGAATTATTTTTGTGAGGAAAATGTCTTAACAATTAACTGCAACAGCGACAATGTAACACATTTAAAAAAAATTGCTTTAGCATTTTAACAGCTGACATTTTTTGTTGTTTTTAAATTCGCCCAATGTCTATTTATGAGCATTAAGGATCGAAATTGATATTATAGGTACCTACCTGAATATATTCGTTTTTAAATTGGCATAGCGTGTGAAAGTAATTAATAACAACTGTCTTCTTTATTTACTTGTAAAAAACACAAAAATAGTTATTTGCAATTATTTTAATATTTTTTTGTGCATCTTTGAAAGCGTGCGAGTGAAGAAAAATTTCAGAATTGAGAAAAGTAAAATCAACTATAAGAAGAAATAAATAGTAAATATTTATTATTATACCACTTGAAGTGAAAATAAGTTTATACATCAAACAATATTTTGATCCTTATTTTAATGTAATAGTTGATTTTCATACGTTTGTTCACAATTATCACTATAATTAAAAAGTTTATTTAGTCTTTACGAGGCCAGTGTAACAACGGGCTGCCGACGAGAATGAAAAACGTAAACGAGCCGCCTCCATAGGCGCGCGGAATATTTTTTACTCACTTAGTCAGTAAAATTTCATAGAAAAATTTTACATGAATTATTGTAAAAAAATTGAGTTTAAACATTAAATAATTAATCGTAATCTTCAGAAGAAGATTCGGAGCCGGGACGAATGACAATGGGGTTAATAGGTGGTAAAACGTGATATTCTTCCTCTTTTTTAATTACATGCGAAACGCAATTTGCCAAATTTGTTTGTAAGAATCATCCCTAAAGACGGTTTCAATGTTCTCAAAAACAATGTTATTGAAAGTAGGACTGTGGTTTGTTTTCCGTAAGCGATCCTTGACGCTAGCCCAATTTAATTCTATGGGATTAAAAATACAGTAGTAGGGAGGTAGTCGAAGAATACAATGACCTTTATACTCAGCAAGCTTATCAACAGCATACTCCTTTTTGAAAGTACCCGATTTAACAATTTCAAGAAGCTGTTTTTTTTTGTAAGGATGTTTGAAGCTATAGGAATATTTTTTCTGTGAAGAAATTCGATGATAAGTGATTTCCTGGAACTACTATTAGGAATTTTATTAATTTGACGAGAATGATATGAAGAGTTATCAAGAACTATAACTGTATTATTAGGAATATTGGGCAGAAGTCGATCTTTAAACCACTTTTCAAACAATTCGGCATCCATATCCTGATGATAATCGGCGAAACTCTTATCGATATTCTTGGCGGAAAGAAGCAAAGCATTAGGTACAAAACCGTTTTCGTTTCCTGCCTGTAAAATTACCACCCGATTTCCCCTAGAACTGGGTGTATTTAATTTACAGTTGTTGCTGTCATCAACCCAACCACGTTGAATTACTTCATGGGTGTCAAACCATGTTTCGTCTAAATATACAATGTTGCTCCCTGATTCCCGAAATGACCTAATTTGTCTCAAATAATCCTGATGCAAAGCAACAATACGAGGTGACTCCATGATGACCATTCGAGAATCTAATTTTTTGTGTTTAAATCCGCAACTTAACAGAATTGACCTTAAAGTGTCTAAAGATTTATATTTATATTCCTCAAAAGACTATAATTTTTGAAAAATTGATACGAAAGTGGACACCTCGTTTCTAGAATAAAAATCGTAAACGGTTCTGCGTATAACGTCTTTAGCAGCGGCATCCAATGCTTTGAACTTCTTTTGTTTACCTAATCTATTTTGATGATGATCTACAATTCCTCGATGAATTATTTTATAAATTGAAGATAATGAGATTAATGTCAAGTCTGAAATTTCTAAAATTAAGCAGCGAACCGATTGTTCGGGGGGTGTCTTTGTTGGAGGCGCTTAAACATATTTAAAATTACTGTTTGTAATTGAGGATGTAGATCCTTATTTGCAAACTCCCAAGAAGGAGACGAGGAAGAGCAAGAGGGTCGAGTAGTCAGGTTTCCACATCAACACGCACTGTTTCTGTCGCCCACGGTCTCCAAAACGCCATTCCGATTACAATTAATTATTATTATAAATATAAAAACGAACGGCAAATTATAATGAAATTAACTTAAATACAAACAAAATACCTCTATAACCTGTCTCGGTGATGTAAACCGTGCCAACACTGGTAAAAGACTGAAGACACGTGTTCGAGACGTTCTAGGAAGGATCCAGTCGTCCAAAACGTTTATGAATCCACTACAGCACAAGCGAGAAAAGTAAACTATTGACAATATTTAGGCGTGTGACTTGCTCGCCGTGGAACTAGAGTGGGAGGATTCTACAGGACGAGTTCGCTAAATAACGTACCATGTATCGAGCATGCCGTATATATATGTTATTGATCGATACGCGTATAAGCTTGGTTGTTACACTGGCTTCGTAAAGACTTTTCTTTTATACTCGCATCCTCAAATATACTATTCTTCATACAATTCCTTCAATTTTGATACCTAAGACAGATTTATAAATAAAAATAATTTAGATTACTTAACAATTACAGCCTCTTATGTGGGATGTAATAATTATAAAGTGTTTCTTATCTATTTCAATACCTTTGTTTAATAGATATAATATCAGTTTAGACCCTTATTTTTTATAAATAAATGTTTGGCGAATTTAACAGAAAAACAAAAACTTGGCTTCTGAATGTGCCAAAGCATTCATTCTTTTTGCATGTTACATTGCCGCTCACTCAGTTAAACAGATATCTAACTTCTATGACGATGTTAAGATTTGTTGTTAAGATGTTCGTAAAAAACCGTATCACACAAAATAATACTTTTTTAGACGCCATTTTGAAATTTTCGCAAAGATAAACACTAATGAACAAGACGCAATGGTTTTATAAAATATGTCTTGATGAAAAAAATGAGACTTGGATGAGCCATATTTGTTGACAGTTATAAGGTCAAATAGTATTAAATATTTAAGGTGTTTTTAATAAACAAATAGGTTTTCTCGTTAATCAGTTAATATTTTATGTTGAAATTGTTATGGTAACCTTATGATTGATTATATTAGGCAGATCTTCTTCAAGATCTTTTTAGAAGAACACTTCACAAAATAATAAATATTTTAAAGCTTAAGAAATTTTTGCAGCATTTTGTCACTATTCAAACAAATAATTAACTAATGTGTATCAACAAAGTCTCAAATTAACCGTTTTTTATTAACCACAATAGAAAAAAGGCAAACTACTTTTTCATATTTTATTACACATATTGGGTTAATAGAATGAATTTCAAAATTTAAAAACAATTCTTTAGGCGGATTTCGAGAAAATTTCTAAAATCCAAAAAGTCACAAAAGTAGAATGCCCCTTAGAGATAATTTAACGAGGAATGTTATTGAACTTTATTATATATATGTGTGACAGTAGAATAAATTTTCAAAGTTTTAAAAAAATTGTAGTGAATTTGAAGATAATTTCCAAAAACCGAAAAAATTACAAATATGAAGTTCCCTTTAGAGAAGATTTTGCAAAAAATATTAAAGTATATTGTACGTGTTCGACGATGGAATAATTATTAAAAGTTAAAAAACAATTCTTGGAAAAATTTTGAGAAAGACAAGAGTAAACTACCCCTTTATCTCTGCCTGTTTTAATGAAAAGCTCATTGGGAAGTCCTTGTGCAGGACAAAGTCTAAGTTCAAAGTTTGAACCATTTGTCATTTATACTTTCCGAGAGAAACGTACCACATTCGCACATACACACATACATACATACATATGAGTACGCCATATGAGAAACTAAAACCGGATATTTTTGTTGAAAATGGTCTAAGGGCTACTTTAAAAGGTAACCGGTTTTCATCAATTTTCCACATTTAAACGACGACTAAACAATTTTCTCAGTTTCTGAAATGGGATCAAATTCAATGCCATGTCCCTTACTGTTATATCTAATAATTAAATCATTGCGGTAAATTCCATGCCATAATATTACTTTGTCGATCTACTCATGTTAACAATCTCTCTCACTCGAGCTCATAACGTCTGCTGAAAAAGTTAATACAACTTTATCCTGATTTTCACTCATTTCGTGAAATTTCTATTTTATCTAACCGATCAATCCATCGGAATTCCGCACTTTAACATTTACGCCTCATTAATCTGGGCAGTAAAATTTAAAAAAAAATGAAAAGAATTTCCTATTGGATCTGAAGCAGTAAAGCGATCATATCTCGTAGAGCTGACGATTTCCCACCGACAGAAAAAACCGATTATGGCTGAACAGTTAAAAGCTTCACAGGTTATTAACTTGGTCAATGAATACGATTATCCTCTCCTGCCTTCGAACGGTACATTTTTGTTTAGTGCCAAATACATTTTTTAATATGGTATCTGTTAAACAAAACCACCTGTTTAAACTCTTTCTCCTGACACAGATTTTGGCGAGACACAACACATGTGGAACCATCTAAAAGTGTTACCCAGCATCATCGCCATCGTCGTCGGCTGTAGCAGTGAAATTTTTAACATTACTAGTTCATTGATGCAAGGAGAAAACTTTAGGTATTGAAAGAGCTGTTCGAAGTTTTCGCTGTTTACGCGACTATTTTGCTTTCGACGAAACAAGTTTCGTTTTTTTCCTCAAAACAATAATAATTAGCCAACAATATGTTTGAACAAAAATATATTCAGGAATGCAAGGTTGCAACTATAATGAGCGAGGAGAAGAATGTTGGGTTAATGGTATTCGAAAATAATTATACCTACGGGCTTATTTCTTTTGAGTTGGAACAATTCAATAATTTTTAATAAATCCATGGATTCCTGGAAGCTCTTAACGCAAATGATCGTTCATTGTCAACTTTTTAGGAGCCAAGGTTAATTACTAGTTTTATGTCTTTGACGTAACGAATGTAGACTTTACCAGTTTACCAATTTGCACGGTTTGTTTAATCCCACATTCGTAATGACTACTCGGGAAATGTAGCGCTTGTTATGTTACGTTTTAGCGAAAACGTAATTCCTTACAAAAATCCACTTAAATTCCAATTATAAAATAACCAGCAAGCGGTACGGCTGAGTAAACTTTACTTTTCCTCAAATACAAAATTTAAACAGACTTAAATAAATTATGTTAGCGTAATCCCGAGATAGAGACAAGTTCCCACCACATTCTTTTAATATTAAACACACCTCTTATTTCTAATAAACATTTAAATGAAATAAAAAATGAATATTCAAAATTTATATTCAAGATAAAAAAAAATGTGATGAATTTTTATGTTTAATCGAAAATAATCTAGCAATTAGCATTTTGATTTTCGAACAAAACAACTTTTTAACTGCAGCAAACACAAAAATTAACATTTAGAAATCTTAAAATTGAATATGCGAATTTAATATACATTGCATTTTTACAGAAACGTCTGCAGAAATAAGAAGGACATTGCTTTAAAATTCAATTCATACCAGGATGAAATATAAACAATTCAAGGGTTAGCAATAAAATTGGCTTAAATTTAATTTATAAAGAAGAGCAAAGTAGAGAAATCCGTAGGTACTAAAATTAATTTAAAATTTATAGTGGTTTATTATTTGCTCAATCTGAGTTTATGGAAAGAGGCAAGAAACGAAATAAATAGAAAATAGGAATTGAAAATTGGAAAGCTGCAAAAGACTCAATTAATGTTGATGCCAGGTGTCTAAATTCAGTTTTCTTCAGAATATTTATTTGTGCTTAAGCGTTATGAAATCGTAGATCTTATTACTAAAGACTTTTGTTATACTTGCAATACCACTTTACTCTCATAATAAACTGTCTTAGTAAATAGTTCTACATTAACGTCAGAAATTTGAGTTTTATTCCTTTTAAACCACCTGGTAGGTATTATAAGAAACAAGTGTAGGGGTGCTTAAGGGTTGATTGATGGCCGACTTCACTTCAAACCGTTTATTCGTACTGTTAATTTACAATCTTCGCTCTCGACGCTGTCAAGCGAACCACACCTCTGCACATCCTGTGTGCGTTCCTCTTTCTCAGGGTTGTTGCTAGGACAACGGCGCTAACAATGGAATACTAGATATATACGCTTACAGTTCGGCCAATCCTGACAATAGGCCGCCCCGGCCTAACGGCTCTACATCATTTACAACAAAACTAAAAAGTATACAATACAAAATGTTTTCTGCATTGACCTCCTCTTCTGATGCGTCGTCGCTTTCGCCTTCTTCCCTAGTCCTCCTCATCCATTCTCTCGTCGAGTCAGCTTGGTCCAGCAGCGCAATTATTTCCGCCTTCGTTCCAGACACACTCACCCCGGCTATTCTTGCGAACCCCTTCAGTACCGCTAACTTAAAGGTGTTTGGATCGTTCTTTTCTGCCTCCATTTCACCGCTCGGTTCGTTGTCACCACCCACGAAACCCGTCACCTGTCTTTCCACAGCCGTCCGTTCAAGCATTTGCACACAGCCGTCCGTCCAAGCCACTTATTTGCACACAGCATTCCGTTCAAGTCACTTATTTGCACACAGCCGTGACTCTCGAAATTTCCCGTGACTTTCGACACTTAACTTGATACCTCTCACTTTCGGCGTTTTAACTTCGGTTAATAATTTTCACTTCTTATTAACCCGGATAAGAATCCCACTTCTGAAATCTGTAGGGGTGCTTAGGGGTTGATTGATGGCCGACTTCACTTCAAACCGTTTATTCGTACTGTTAAATTTACAATCTTCACTCTCGACGCTGTCAAGCGAACCACACCTCTGACACATGCTGTGTGCGTTCCTCTTTCTCAGGGTTGTTGCTAGGACAACGGCGCTAACAATGGAATACTAGATATATACGCTTACACAAGATAATTAGCCACGCATTTTCGTTTAGAGCGTAGATGCAGGGTCGGCTTTGTCTCTCGCAAAAAAGCTTCATCGCGATTATAAAAGCAAAATATAATTCAAACTTGCCCTTTTCCTACAGAAAACAACATAATTCACACTTCTCCTCTATTAAGTTTTCAACGTCCCCCAAAAAGCACAGCGTCCTTCAATCCGTCTCAACTTTTCCAGAATTCAGAACAAATTTTACTTTTTCTTATTATTCTCAAAAAAGCGATCCCAATTTTAATCTTCATCAGAAATAAAATTCATTTCAGCATTTTCCAGAAACCAAAGTCTAATCAAGCTCCTCATTTTTCTCCATGAAACAAAGTAACTTCAGTCTATTTCCGAATGAAGTTTAGACTTCTTCCAAAAATTACAGCTTGTGTTAATCTTTTTTTTTTTTTTTTAACAGGGAAAACTCGTTTATGGAGGACTGATGAGATGGATAATATTGCCATTTATTGAGATTAAATAATCAATCAGAAATGATAGTATCCACCGCATCAGACACTGTGGGGGTCCGTTCGGTTACCCACTAAAAAACCCTGTCTTCCGACATTACTATGTGTCTTTGGCTAGTTCTCGCAGAGAACATAATCTTCAAAGACACATAGTATTAAGTATTTAAAATTTAATATGAAAATATTTCAAATTGCAAAAAGGACACGTCAGGATTTGGTTTGAAAAATGGAGTAGTATTTTGTTACATTTTTTAAGAAAAGGAATGTGTAGGAAAAAATGTGTTTTATATAAGAACATTTAGAATTAATGGTAGTATAATAAATATGTTCTTCTATACACAATATTACTATTATGGATAAAAGATAATACCTACTATTTACAATGTTATACATAATGTAATAGATTTTTTTTTAATTATTCGCATTTTGCATTGAACGTTCATCACTTTCTTTTTGGGACATGATATCGCAAATACAATAATATATAGCGTTATAGTTTTTATTTGAAAGTAACATGAGATTAATTATATTATCAACGGTGATCGAGATTTTTAAATATAAATTTAATTCCAAAATCTCTCCTGTCCACTTCCAACAATTAAAAACCGTATGCTCGGCGTCATCTATTTCCCCGCAATATATACAGAGATTCGTAGTAGATTTTTGGATTTTATGGGTAAATGTAGCAAAAGATCCGTGTCCTGTTAAAAATTGTGTAAAAAAATAATTTGTTTTTCTAAATTTAGAGTTAAGCCAAGGTTCAATTTTAGGTATTAATCTTTTTGTCCATTGTGCTTTAATTGTATTATTTGTCCAGATGGTTTGCCAAGAATTTATTTTATTACGTTTTATTATATATTTATTATGACCGAGAAAATTTTGGGTTCTTTCATGAATTTGGAGTTGTATTGGAGGAAAACCACAGATAATTTCTAATGCAGGTAGTGAAACTGTTCTATAACTACTAGCTACTCTAATCAAACACTTTCTAATAGTAGAATTTATCATATTGATGTATTTTGCAAATCTAATGCCTTCCTCCCAGACGGGAGAAGCATACAGAATAATTGATGAAATAGAATATACGTAGAGTATACGTTTTCTATCGAGAGGGCCATCAATGTTTGGCATAAGTCTTCCGAGCTCAGTCAGTTTATTTTCAGCTCTTTTACAGGCGTTTTTAATGTGGTTTTTAAAGTTTAATCTTTCATCTATTATGACACCAAGATATTTAATAGATTTTGATAATTTTATTTATTTTTTATGGATTTTGAAGTTAATTAAATTTTTAAATTTTATGCCTTTGAATAGAATTGCTTCTGTTTTTTCAGGTGCTATGTTTAGTTCTATTTTTTCTAGTTCATTAGAAATTTTTTGAAGTGTTTTATTTGCAAGATATGTTAATGACCAAGGCGTATTACTTTTAACAAGTACAGCTAGATCATCGGCGAAAGCAAATAATTGAACATTTTTGTCAACTTTTAAATTTAGAATGGTATCAAATAAGATATTCCACAGAGTTGGGCCTAAAACTGAACCCTGTGGAACACCGGTATATATATCAAAATTAATTTTACCAAAACTAGAAATTTTTCGGTTCGAAAAATAATCTTCAATAATATTAATTAAGTATGTTGGTATATTTTTTTGTTTCATATTTTTAATTATAAATTTCCATGAAGCTGTATTGAAGGCATTTTTAACATCAAGGGTAATTAATGAACAAAATTTGTGTTTACAATTTATAATATGATTTTTAAGTTTTAACATGGCTGTGACAGTAGAACATTTTTTCCTAAAACCAAACTGAAATTTTGATATAAGGTTATTATCTTCTAAAAATTTATTTAGTCGTTCGTTTATAATTTTATCATAAAATTTACTGACTGAGCTCAGAAGACATATGGGTCTGTAAGCAGACGAACTGTTAACGTCGATTTTACCTTTCGATATTAAATGTAAATTAGCAATTTTCCACTGTTGTGGAATAGTTTGAGTTAATAAAATTTTGTTACCTAAATGTAGAAAGGGTTCTGGACACAATTTATATGCCAGGAGAACTGCCTCAATTGGAATGTGGTCTGGGCCTGGAGCTTTATTTATTTTAAATTTAGGAATTATTTTATTAATTTCATCTATAGTAAGGAGTGGAATATCACCAAGATATTTGTCGTTACGTATCCAGTTTTGGTTTATTGGAGGAAAGAGATCACGTGCGATTTTTATTTTTTGTGAAGTTGGTAGACTGAAAATTTTGAAATTTTTTGTGTATTTAGTAATAATTTTGAAGGCATCTCCCCAAATATTTTTATTTAATTGTGTGCAGAGATTTTTCCAATGGTTACGTTTACTACAACTAATTGATTTTTTTAAATCTTTAATGGAATTTTTATAACTAGTTTGAATAAAAGAGATATCTTGATTTTTACTATGTAATTTAGATAAATGCCTTTTTAGTCTGCCGGATTTTCTACGTAGTTGTTCAATTTCAGGACTCCACCAATGAGGTTGTTTTTGATAATGACTAAAATTTGTTGTAGTATTACTTTTACAGCATTTAATATGAGAATCATATAAATTAATTTCATGTGTATTAGTGTTATTACAGATTAATTTAAAGTCATTAATAAAACCTTGAATATTAAAAATGTTTGTTTTATATATGTTTATGTTGTCATAGGATTTGTCGGAGATTTCAAAACTTATCGGGTTATGTCCTGTAATAAAATCTGATCGTGTAATTTTCCAATTAACTAAAAATTTTGCCATACCAGAAGTTCCTAAAGTTAAGTCGATAAATGATTTTTTATTTTTAATTTCAAATGTCGGAATTTTGTGTTAATCTGCTTCAAACAATCCAGAAATGCATCTGCTCCTCAAAATAAAATATTCAATTTCTACAAAAAGCAAAGCTTCTTTAAATCTACACAAATGTTTCAGAAAACAAATCAAATTTCAATCTTTTTCAAGAAGTAAACTTCATTCGAAACTTTTGTAGAAAATAAAGTCAAATTCAAGCTTTCCCCTTTACTTCGGGAAGCAAGGTAACTAAAGTCTTTTCGTTAGACAAACTTTCAACCTCCCCGAAGAGTACAGCTTCTTACAATCGACACCAAAATTTTTCCAAATTCAAAAGAATTGTCAATCTTTGCCATTGTGCTCCAGAGATACACTTTAGCATCAATATTTTTCAAAAATGAGGTTCACTTAAACCTTATCCAAAATATGAAGTACAATCATGCTTCTCCTTTTACTCCAAAAACCGAGGCAACTTCAGTCTTTTACTGAAACGAGATTTTAACCTTCCACAAAAAGCAGAGGTCCCTCAAAATACCACAAATTTTCTAGCATTCAAAACAGATTTCAATCTGTTCCTTTGTGCTCCAACAAAGAACCTAATTTTAAACCTTTTTAGAAATAAAATTCAGTTCAAGCTGTCCCATAATTAAAAACATAATACAAGCCTCTACTTTTTCTCTATAAAACATTATAACTTCAGTTTTATCCCAAAACGAACTTTAGACTCTCCCAAAATTACAGCTCTTAATCTGCTGCATGCTCCCCAGAATTAAAAACAAATTTCAATCCTTGTTATTTGTCCCCAGAAGACCAATCTGATTATAATGTCTTCTAGGCATAATGCTCATTTTAACCGTTTCTAAAAAGCAATGTCTTAATCAAGCATCTCTTTTTCTCCAAAAAAGCAATTTCGTACTCTTCTGAAACAAAGTTTCAGCTTCCTCCAAAAAGCACAGCAAACGAATTTTAACCTGTACCCCCGTTCTCCAGAAAACAAACCTAGAATCAATCTTTTTCAAAAAGCAAAGCTTAATTATAGCTTCTATTTTTTTCCAAAAGACAAGGCAATTTCGGTCTTTTCTTGAAACGTAGTTTCAACATCTTTAAAAAGCACAGCTTCATTTAAGCTGCATCAAGCTTTCTAGAAATCGAAGTAAATTTCAATTTCTATTATTGGTGACGACTCTGGTTTCAATATTTGCTAGAAATCAAGTTCATTTAAACATTTTCTGGAAAGTAAGTTCCATTCAAGCCTTCCTTTTTCCAGACAACAAGGTGACCGCAGTTTGTCCCCAAAACAAAGCTTCCACCTTCCACAAAAACCACAGTTTAATGAGATTTGTCACAAAGTTATAGATTAAAGACGAATTTCCACCTTTGCCATTATTCTCCTCTTCCTCTTCCAGAAAACTAAGTCTGATCAAGTTCTTCCTTAACTTCAGGAAACAAAGTAATGTCAGTCTTTTCCACAAAAAAGTTTCTACATAGGGCACAGCTTATTCCCATGTGACAATTTTTCGGAATTCAAAACAAACTCCAACCTTTGCCATTTTTTCCAGAGAACGAAGCTAGTACCAATCTTCTTTAGAAGTAAAAAGTTTGTTTCAACCTTTTCCAGAAAATAAAGTGTAATTTAGGCTCCTTTTACTCCATAAACCAATTAAGTTTAATCTTTTCCTAAAAAAGAAAATTGTATCACACAAAAAGCCCAGCTGCGTTCAATCTACCCCAAATATTGAAAAACTCACAACCAATCTGACACTGTTCAAATAACAAACCTGTAATGAATCTTCTCCATATATGAAGTTTTTCAGAAGTCAACTCGTCAAATTTCAGGCTGTCTCTTTTTCACCAGAAAACATGGCAAGTTTACTTTTTCCCCCAAGCTTTAACCTCTCTCAAAAAGCATTTGACCTTCCCCAACTTTCCAGAATTAAAGAAAACCACTTTGTCCATTGTTTTCTTGGAAGCATACCTAATTTTACACTTTTCTAGTAATAAAGTTTATTTTTCTGGTTTTAAAATTTAATTTTCCACGACGATGGTTGTTTGTAAATTGGTCAATTATCTTGTTTCTTAATGTTCCACTGAATTGCTGCCTAAAAGCAAAAGTTCTTATTAAGTATCATCTTCCTTGTAAAACGTACAGTGCGAGATTGCACCGATTTTTCCGATTAAAAGCTCTTGATAACAAATTCTCAATTTCATAAAATTTAATTATGGCAAGGCCACGTTAATTTTGCACAACTTATTAGGCAACCAGCGAGCGTAAAGTTTTATATTTAAGTTCTTATATAATTGTTTACTATCCGTGACTGCGCGCCAGGTACAACCAACACTTTTTCCCATTTATTGTTAAATCAATTATATTTCTAGAGATGCGCTAAACGTGACTCAGAGCCTAATATTTTCCAACTCGAGCGAGAAATATTTACAAACAACTCGTCGTATTATGAAATTCGCCAATAACACACGTTAGGTAACTTGTGTATCGATCGAAGGTTACAGTTTCAATGTCTGCGACTTCCACTTAAAAATCTTAGCTAACCATCGCCGATCAATTCTTAAAAAAAAACACATTGCCAATGATATTCCTCGACATTTACCCACTTTCCGTTTCCAGGTAGCCCTCGAGTATCATGCCATATCCCCTTTAGCTGTACCCCTCACTAGTTACCGCCGAGATGTCCGAATCGACTCCGATTTGTCGCTGCAGGGTGCTCTACCTCGGCTCCAGCGTCCCCCAACAGACCAAGGACGGCCTCCAGGGCATCCAGGAACCGCTCCAGGAATTGTACCCGGATCAAGGGGCGACGGGAGCGAAGGGAATCGATTCCTGGCTGAGCGTCTGGTCCAACGGGATACTCCTGGAGAACGTCGACGAGAACCACAAGAAGATCACCAGGTTCTTCCCGATCGAGAGCCTGCATTACTGCGCGGCTGTGAGGTAAAGTGAAAAATACTTACTAAGCACCCAGGAAATTTAATTGAAATAGTAATAGTTGCATAGAAACGTTCCTAAAGTAATAAACCAAATGGGTGTTATACAATTATTAAATACACTCTTAAAGGACCAACCGTTAATTTGGATACAAAGAAAGTGGTAACTTTATCAATTTGAGTGAATACAATGTTATACTCTGTATTTCTCTAAAGCTAAACTTTCAGCAATTGCAAAATCTTCATATTTACTCAAATGGCCATGGTATGTTTCGTAAAACATTGTTTATGGAATGTTTAAATATATTTGATGTTGTGTCTAATTGAAGATCAACATCAAGCAAAGCAATATCGTAGGTCGCTGGTGTACAGCACTAGGGAAATGTTTCCAATTAAAGTTAAACATCTAGAGGTGAGGTTTTGTTGGCCTTCCATTGGTGTAATTTTCTGAACAGATTTGGGTTCTTTCAATAGTGTTCCGCTGTGTTGTCCAATCTGAAAAGTTAATGACTGCTGTCTATAATTGTCTAGCAAAATTGAAGCAAGACGGGAAGTACCATTAACAAGTGCAGAAAACAATTATATCGTCTGTTGCCGCTATTATCATCCTAAGTCGCAGATACATCAGTAAATGCAGGAGATTTTCTTCCAATCATTATTGCCTTAATATCTATGAGATGTGGTTCTGATATCCATCGTTTATAACCATTTAATTTGGCAGATTTGAAAACGATGTTTTGTTACGTGGCCCAATCGAAAATTGCATTGAGTGTTCTCTAAAACTATCTAGCGAAGTCGAGGCAAAATGGCAGTATGTGTAATTTACTTTTATAAATTTACATTCGTTGAGTTTAGTGTTCCATTGTTCGGTCCAATTTAATCCAAATTGTGTCCAATCTAAATCCATTCCAAAAGTGAATTGATTGCTGCCTATAATTATTTAGCAAAGTTGAATTAAGATTGGCAGTACCATCAACAACTGTAAAAAGCAATAAAAAGCAATCATAGTATCTTAGTCTGGTATATATTATAAAGGCAGGAGAAATTTTTTATTCCAAAAAATGTTGTCTACTAGAAGATGAGGTATTGTTTCATTTTGTGATTTACTTTAATATGAAGTAATTAACTTTAATAGATTTAGGCTCGTTCAGTTTATACTCCTGATGTGTAGTCCAATTCATAACTGCATTGCTTACTGCCTACAATTGCCTAGCAAAATTGAAGCAAAAATTGCAATATCTACCATTAATAAGTGTAGCAACACTGTGATCTTCTGTTGTTAGTAGGTCGCTAGTATATAATAAATAAAAGGGAGCTTTTTCCAATTAATGTTTCCTTAACATCTGATAACGTGCTGTTATTTTTTGTGTAGCTAAATCCATAACTGCATTGCTTACTGCCTACAATTGCCTAGCAAAATTGAAGCAAAAATGACAATAACCACCATTAATAAGTGTAGCAACACTGTGTTCTTCTGTTGTCAGTAGGTCGCTAGTATATAATAAATAAAAGAGAGTTTTTTCCAATTAATGCTTCCTTAAGATCTAGATAACGTGCTGTTATGTTTTGTGTAATTTACCTTATTGCATTTCATTTACTTAAGTTGATTTTCCTATGAAGTGGTTCAATTCAATACTTCATTGACTACTCTATGATTACTTAATGAAGTTGAAGAAACGAGAGAGGAAAGCCTTCAGCCAATATAGCAATGATTGCATTTACTTTAGCTGATATTGAAGCAAGAAGGGTAGTTCTATCAATAAATGTGGCAACAATTGTACCTTCTATTTCCGGTAGGTCGCAGTAATTACTGGTATACAGTAATTACAGGAGAATTTTTCCCAATCTGCGTATCTTTAATATCGAGCAGATGACGTTCTGCTAGATTGTCTGCTGTCATTGGTGTAATTTACTTCAATACATTTGGATTCATTAAGTTTCATTTTGTGGTCAAGTCCGATCTAAATCGTGTCCAATCTAAACCCATTCCAAAACTGCATTGATTGCTGCCTATAATTATTTAGTACAGTTGAATCAAAACTGACAGTAAAATCAACAAATGTAGATAAAAATTATCTTATTTTGCCGCTGGTATGTATAGTAAATTCAGGAGATATTTTTCCAATAAATTTTTCCTTAATATGAAACAAAATGAGGTACTGTTTAATTTTTGTAGATATAATTTTCTGAAAGAGATATAAGCTTGTTTGCTTTATACTTCTATCTTGTAGTGCAATCCAAAACTACATTGCTTACTTAGCAAAGTTGAACCAAATGGGCAGTAGGTATATACCACTAAGAAGGGTAGCAACAATTGGATCTTCTGTTGCTAATAGGTCGCTAGAATAGGGTAAATAGAGGGGAATTTGTTCCAATTAATTTTGCCTTAAGATCTACATTAAGTTGTGTTACCATTTTTTTTGTGTAATTTACCTTATCAGATTGAAGTACGTTAAGTTTAATATTCCATCATGTGGTTCAATTCAACACTGAATTGACTATTGTCCATAACTACTTAACGCAATTGAAGAAAGAAAAGCAGCGCCTTCAGCGAATATAACAACAATAGTATCTGCTACTGCTGTTATTTAAGTAAGAAGGGCGGTTATATTTAACAAAACTAGGAATGATTGCACCCTCTATATCCGCTAGATGGCTGGTATCCAGTAATTTTGGGAAAATTTTCCTATCCTATGTAGCCTTAACATCTAGAGGATAAGGTTCTTTTAGGCTTTTTTATGTAAATGACTTCAATAATTTTGGATTCCTTAAGTTTAGTACAGTCCAGTCTAATCTAAATAGTGTTTGATCTAATTCCGTTCCAAAACTGTAATAATTGCTGTCTAAAATTACCTAGCAAAGTTTAATCAAGAAGAGCAGTAGCATCAACAACTTTAGCAATACTTGTACCTTTCCTATATTATCTTCTCTAGGTACCTTATATGTATAAAGTAAACCCAGGAGATTTGCTTCCCATAAACCTTCTCATAATATCTAGAAGATATGGTACTGTTATCTTATTGCTGGTGCAGAAATGGCAGTATCTACCATCAATAAGTGTAGCAACTTTGTGTCTCCTTTTGCCAGTAGATCGCTTGTATATAGGAAATAGAGGAGAGTTTTTCCTTCTTCCCAATTTTCCTTAACGTTTGGAAGATAAGGTTCTGGTAGCCTTTCATTGGTGTAATTTACTGAACATAAATATTTGGGTTCGTTGAATGCAAACTATCCATTTTGTGGTTCAGTCCAAACTGCTGTCTGTAATTATTTAGCATAGTTGAAACACGAAGGGCAGTACCATCACAAATGTAGCAACAATTTTAACTTTCATTACCGGTAGGTCGCTGGTGTGTAGCAAATTAATTAGAGTTTACTCAAATCACTGTTTTTTATATCTAGAAGATCACATTTTTACAATTACACCAATATCTGGGTATGATTGATCTCATCAGATTTGAGTATGTTAAGTTGAATCTTCCATTATGCAGTCCAATTCGAAACTGCATTATTTTCAATTGTCATTAGTGTGAGTAGGAGATTTTTCCCAATCAATATTTCCCTAACATGTAGAAGAATAACGTGCTGTTATTATTTCGTTGGTGTAATTTATTTTAACAGATTTGGGTTCGTTTAATACTAGTGTTACATTGTGTAAGCCAATTAAATGCTGTATTGCTTGGATATCATAGGCTAGGTACGTATGATTACCTAGTAAAGTTGGAGAAACATACCATCAACAAATTTAACAACAATTCTAACTTTTATTGCGGGAAGGTCGCTGGTAGATATTAAGCCCAAAATTGGTCCGAGAAAACTACCCTGCGTCACACCAGCTTTTATTTCATTTAAGTTCAAAAACTTCAACAAAACTTCAAAAGAAAAACTGAAGTTCAAACTTATACCAAAATAAAGTTCACAAGTAATAATAGACTTGGGATCATTGCTTTTATTTAGAAAGTTTATATTTTACAAGTGTTAAGTGGTTTTAAAGATTGAGAAATAACCAGTGAGGAGAGTTGTGATTTTCACCAAAATTTGTGGTTAGCAGTCCCCACTCGTGCGTAAGGGTTCTCTTACAATCCTTGTTACATAACGCAATATTTCCCAACGCAGATCAATCTCACGGGGAAATGACAAGTGTCGAGTTGTATAAGTACCTACACGCGAACAATCGAATGTAGGCATATATTATTTCCCATGATTATCTATCGCAGTCGATACCTGCACATAATTGCGGTTGTTAAACTACACTCATACTTGCAGAAGTAAATTGTATTACAATGGTAACTGCCTGCAGGTAATTTTATTTCTAGCTGTCTCAATTTTCCTCATTTCATGTCGGTGCCCCTGCTTATCGTAAACGGCGTGTAATGTTAACTGTAATTATTGTTCAATGCAAGGTCCGCGGACTTCAAACTCCTTCATTAACTGAATTAATGTATGTGCTTTGGAACTGTTTATCTCCACGGGAGACTTCAGAGGGAGTCACGTCAGTAAAATATTATTTATTTGCGATAAGACATTATCGTTAATACGTGAGACACCGAAATCGGAAACGGAAGTGGCGAGTGAAATTAAATTGATTTCTATTTCGATTCGTATAATTTCACTCTCTAAAAATGAAGCGTGATGTATGCGAGTAAATCCATAACTGACTTGGCAGAATACGAAAGTCGGCGTGAATTCTAATCGATTTGCTTTTACTGTACTCTTGTATAGATTTGTAAAAATTAATTATACGGTCCTAAATTGCAAATTTTAAACTATTTTGCATATTTTTCATGTTTTCGCGATAACTCGATTTCCACATCTCAAATATTCTAGCAGTTCTTAATACAATATATAATAAGTAGAGTAGAAAATTTAAGAACTTACGACACTAGTAGATTTTCTTTAGATAACGTATTTTATTTTTCAATGTTTGCTACATGTAGGCGAAATATACATACAAATGTACTACGCATTATACAATATGCTGATTAGCGTCTGAACACGAGAAATAATTTAGAGCTGAATGGTTAAATACCGAACAAATAAACAAGATACTTATAGAAATTATTTTTTGTTCATTTCTTGATAAAACGAATATGAAAATTAATACATAATTTAAAATTTAAATACGTGTTCCTGATTTTCTAGAGCTTATTTAGTGGTTTATAAATTGTGAACGACGTTTAGATCCTTCCAGATTTTATAAAATTGAAATCTGTCTGGAACCAAAACTGTAGCTCATCTATAAATCTGGACAACAGCTTGACCATCTAGGTTATTTTTTAATTGTAATATCCACAACGTTTAGTCTTCTTGGATCTAGAAGTCTGCCATATTCTTCTAAATTCTAAATAATGTATAAATCGCCCGGATTCAAATATATAGACCTCGAGGTATGACTTAAAGGTTTTACACAGGTTTAACTTAAGGTATTACACATTACACAATTTTCGTACTTTCCCATCTTCTAAAGTGACTTTAACACTTTCTAAATCATATATGACTTTTAGATCCTTTCTTACAGAACAATATAAATCTGTCTATCATAAATTTATGAATCTGTAAAGTTACTTGATTATGTAGATTGTTTTCTGATTGTAATATCCACTCCATTTAATCGTCTATAATCTAAAGCCCTCTTCGTTCTATAAAATCTATGTTCTACATTCTCTTCTATATTATAATATAAATTATATTCCTGTTTATTCTTTATTCTATGAAATCTTAAAATCGCCGGGATGCAAAAGGTGTATTTGGCATGCACACAATGTACAAAAGAATGGTGTTTTTGTTTATTTTCTAATTTACGAATAAAGAAATTATTTCGCCATATCGAATAAAGCAAATTTTGGTCCCGTAGGATCTTTTATACTTGATTTGCTAGATTTAGTTAGCTAATCTCGGGTTGATTCTACCCAACATTTACATCGCTCTAAATTCTAGACAATTTAAGACTATCTAGTATAAAAATTATATAATTAATTGATGAATTTGGCAATTTTCTCGGTTATGTATATTGTTTTCTAATTGTAATGTACACACCTTCTATCTATAATCTAAGAGCTTTCCACTTTCTGTTAGATTCTGTATAAGCTAAAAATCCTTTTCAAAAAATGTGCCGGACGTGCACACAATGTACATACATATCCAGACACTTTTATTTCCTTTTTAGATTCAGAATATTAGAAATTTTTACATCCTCTACAATTTGGAAAATTTCTAGTCTGGTAAACTCTCTTTTTGTAATAGTGCTCTACATGATAAGTAACCTTTGGATTATTCCAGATTCGAGACATAATTCTGTCTAAAATAAAACATATATCTTCATCTATGGATTAATGAATTTAGAAGGTTGGTATGTAAGTTTTCTTTTTAATTGTAAAAACTACACTATTCACTTTCCTCAAAAGCCTTTCTTAGTATTCTAAATTATATGTAACGTATAATTCGTCGGAGGTGTTACAAATGTGAATAATAGGACTACAAATCTATGAAATATTAATTCCCTCCTAGATGTGTGCATATTATTCCACCATCTATATTTTGGGTAATTTGTGTTCTTCCACAGTGTTTTTATCAATTTCTAAAGGAATTGGAAGGATTTAAAGCACTTATATTCTCGGATTCCCGATTCAATACAATCCAAATCTGCCTAAAACAAAAAAATTGGTATTATTATATAGATTGCTTTTAAATTCTATAATTTACATGGTCCAGTTTTCTGAAATCCAAAAATTTTTCATTTCCTTATCGTCTTCTTCTTAGTGCACCTTCTCCTTCCGGAGGTTGGCGATCCAAATGGCAATTGTAGTTTTGGAAACTGCAGTACGGAATATTTCTGTAGATGAGCGGTCAAACCATCTCCTCAGGTCCTTCAGCCATGAATTCTGGCGTCTTCCTACAGATCTTTTATCCTGTATTTTGCCTTCTATTATGAGTCGAAGTAGCTCATATTTTTCACCCCTCAGCACATGACCCAAGTATTGAATTTTTCTTTCTTTGATGGTGTTTAGCAGCTCTTTTTGGTTTTTTATACGTTGGAGTACTTCGTCGTTAGTGATCCTTTGAATCCATGAAATTCGTAGCATCCTTCTGTATATGTACATTTCAAAAGCATCTATCCTTTTTTCTCTTTGTGTGTCCATTGTCCAGCTTTCACACCCGTAGAGTAATACAGGGAAAACGAAACATCTAACCATTCGAATTCTGAGCTCTCGACTAAGGTCTGATCTTGTAAAAAATGTTTTCATGCTCATGAGTGTTTTCCTCGCTTGTTCAATCCTTGAATATATTTCCCTTTTCGGGTTACACTGGCTGTTGATATTAGCTCCTAATAGTAGTTGTAGTAACTTAGAGTGTCGCTAGGGTTAAAAATTGTGCATAAATTACCTAGAAATTTAGAAAGTATTGCTTCACTTCCAGATACCAATGAGGCTAAAATTTATTACATGTTATGTAATTCAAATCATTTCTCTCCTTCTAGAACGTTCTAGTGGTTTCTAGATTGTAAACTATCTTTAAATTCTTAAATCTATCTAAGCACTGTTAATTCTTTTAGAACCCAACGCCTTTGAGATCATTCTATGCAATCTAAAAGTCATTAGGGTTCAAGAATGTGCATAGTTCAGTAATATACAGAGTGTGATCTGATCATAAAGTTTTGATCTTCTTTTGTGTTTCACTATTGTAGATAACCGATAGATTGTTAGAGGTTCCAGACAATGTAAATATGTAGAATAAAAATTGGTATAGCTCATCTATAGACATATGAATTGTAAAGGGCGCTGGACTATATAAATTATTTTCTAATTGTGAAATCGTCACCGTCAAGAAACCTAGAATATAAAGGGCTCCTACATCCTTCTAGAGTCTACGTACTCTAAAGTCGTCGATGTTCAAAAATGTATATAATTTAACTACAATTTTGGAAATTATTGCCTCTCTTCTACATTCAAATCACTGAATATTATTACACATTCAGGATTCCCATTAAGGAAATTATGGTCTCTATGTTGTTTAGCAGTTGCTAGATGCAGGTGACCTTTAGATCCTTCCAGGTTCTAGAATATCCAAATCTACTTGAAATAAAAATTCGTATAGTGTATAAGTGGATGTATGAATCCGGAAGGGTACTTGACGACATAAATTGGTTTCTAATTGTAAAGTTTATACCATCTGGTTGTCTACAATACAAAGGCTTTTCATACCCTATCCTTCTAGATTTTGTATAATCTAAGAGTCACCTGGTTTCAAAAATAGGTATAACTTAGCTGTAAACTTGGAGCTTATTGACTTTCTTCTGGATTCAAATGACTTGAAAATTATTACACATTTTACAATTTAAGGAAATGATTACCTCTAGTGTGGTTTTAGTGTTTCTAGTGTGTAAACGATCTTCAGATCCTTCCAGATTCTAGACAAACTAAATCTATCAGAAATTGAAGAAAAAAAATTCTATTTATCAATGAATGTCTATCCATTTATATATCTCATTTATAAAATCATCTATAGATCAAGGGGGTACTAGACTATGTAGATTGCTTTTCATTGTATATTCTACAATGATGAGTGTTTTAGAATCGAATAACCTTTATATCCTTTACATGCGATCTAAAAGTCATCTGGGTTGAAAAATGTGTATATTTTAAGTATGTTGCAATTACAAACGTAGAAATCATTGCTTCTCTTTGAAGGTATAATGTGTCTGAAATTTATTAGGCTTTCTAGAAATTAAATAGTTTCTAGCCTTCTCGTGTCATATTCTATATTCTTGAGTATATTAACAACCTATACATCAGTTTATGGATATATGAATTCAAAAGGGTTCTTTTCTAGTTTCTAGCCCTTTTATATCCTTGTAAATTATATGTAATCTACAAGCTGCCGAGATTCAAAAATGTGTATAATTTAACTACAAATTTAGAAATTGTCTTTTTCCTAGATTGGAATTATTACTCGTTCTAGTATGCTCTTATATGTTTATACATGTTCTAGTATGTCTAATGTGATCCCAGGGTGGTTTTAGCAGCTTCTAGAGTTTGAAACACCTTCTATTCTTTCATATTGTAGAAAATCTCTATATTATTCTGGAGAGGGACTTCGCCATATAGATTGTCCATTGTGGTGATTTTTACAGTAACATCTAAAAGTTGCCGGGTCAAAATCTGCATAGTTCATCTAATCTATACAATATTGCTTCTTTTCTAGATATCAATGAATGTGAAAATTATCACACATTCAAGAAATTACGCAATTTCTGGTGTTCTAGTCTTTTCAATAGGTCGAGACTGACACGACATTTGGATACTTCCAACTTCAAATGCATACGTTTATGAATTGCATTGAATTATTATCACTAAATTACCAATGATGTTTTATATCATAGAAGATTTTTTCGCACTGCGGTTGGCCGGTCCAACTTGTCATTTTATACACATTGTTATGACATGTGTGAAGCTGAACATTAATCTTGAACCTTACATGAATTGCTACACAGGATAATTGTTTTCATTGGATACTAAATGAAAGCAGTCGACTTTTTATACGATCATTTATATCATTCATCATAATTTTTTAGTCGAAACCGTAACATAACCTATTATTACTGCACACGTCGACCGATGCTACTTTGTTTTAATGATCCAAGAACAAATATATGAGATTATTATAACTAATCAAACTCTTAGAATTCAAGATTTAATTACCTTATTGCCGCAGGTGTTATTCTAATAGTAATAAGCAATGGTATGCACAGTAAATATTCAGATTCAGATAACTTTATCTAACGTGCTGTCGCCTACCCCTCCATCGCGCTCGCGAACCGAGCCGATCGCCAAATCGAGCTTTCACTCGGATGCTGTAGTGGAAGAGAGATAGATGCGTCTCAAGGCAAACGCTTTTACTCTCGCTCGCACGCATGGGTCTGGCGTAACGTTCCAATGTTTTCTGGAAAGTGCAGATGGCCCGCACATCGATTTATAAGACTTTTATCACGGCAAAAAATTCATATAGAAAGAAATAGATATTTTAGTTGTTAGTAAAAGTAGTATTAATTAAAATTATTTCCATGGGGAAGGGGGCTTTTCGATATGCACATTTAACAGGCAGACTTTATCACCTTCGCTCACAATTAGGTACTCATTAATTTAAACGAAAACCAAATCAAAGAACTTGTTTTTTGAACTAAGTGTCTCTTATGGGAATGTAAAAGAAATACGTATCATAATCGTATCGCATTGATATCCGTGTCCCAGAGTATGGGACCCGGACATTACGTTGTTTTACTCTTGTAAAATATCAAATAAGATACGAGTACTATGTAGGTGCCTTGCATTTTATTAGAAATAATACAATTTTGCATTATAAGCTGTAATTTATTGCGCATTTGGATTAAAGGTTTAATATCCTGAATTTCTTGTGGTGTTGTAATAAGGGTAATGAACAAGAAAAATGTGTTGGTATTCTAAAAAATGTAACAGAATTTTTTGAAAATTCAAAAAAGACAAACATCATCCAGCATTTGTTCTCAAGTCTGGTCATTTAATCATAAAGACACTGAAATGTGCGATTACTAACACATTTTTTAAAAATCGTCTGCCTTCGAAACTTGTTCAATAGAAAATGGTGAAAGTCCTATCGGTCGCCTAGAAAATGCTGACCGGTTTTATAAAACTCTTCCCGATAAGCAGATTACATACAACGCCAACAAGCTCGAGTCTGTATGTTTAAATGGTTGATCGCTCGGAACTGTGCACGCATGTAATTTTCCGGCATCGGAAAACCGTTCGCCGCTTCCTTCTCCCCGCCCCTAAAATACGACATGACGCAACGCAAAACGCCGATAAAAGATACCAATCTCTGATCACATACATACCAGTTTCACCAAGAAGTGTTACGTTCCTCGGAATCCTTTAGAAGGTCGAGAAGTTGAAGAAGAATGACCACATCGCCGAGCGGCTTTCGTTTCGAAGTCTTAGACCTAAAACACACGGAGCGGTTTCCGCTGTATCGGTTGTCGACTGGGGCGTCGAATCGACTCATCGCTTATGGGCTCTCTGTGTTTCAAAACACACGGGGCTCACGGGAATCCGCCGCCGCTTGGCGGACGAGCGTACCCTGCTCAGGACCATGCACCGACAAGCGGTTTTATTACTCCAAGCGGTGCGTCGTATACGGACCATCTGTGTTACAAAACACACGGCGTCGTCTTTGCGTTCGGTTTTATTGACACAGTGTTGCGAATAATATAAATGGGAACTTCCCCATTAGATATTGAAGAATTAATCAACGAAAATCTCACTAATTAGTGGATGTATCCACAACTTTCAGTCCTTCTTTTTCCGCATTTTATTGTACAGTACAGGTGCAGTTATTAAAAACAGTAGATTATCTTCACTGTCTGAAGAAGAAGCCCACATTGCATCGGCAGAATACGGTAAGCAACTCAATCTGGCAACGAAGGAATTTCAAGTTGTAGTTTGGAACTTACGGATACGTCGCGTGTGTTTTGCACCGAGTCGACAGCCGACTTGGCCAAAACCGCTCCGTGTGTTTTCAGCCTTAGTAAGCAGCATTAGCCGAGGATGATAATTATAAAGCGAGAATTTCCGACGACGAAAAATAAAAAGTGAAGCGCATATAAAATTTCCCGTCAATCTACGTCAGGATACGATGAAGTACTATGTACGTATGTATATACCTTTTGCGCCCATTAATGAACGGATGTGGTAATTGAAGAATTCTCCCCGGGACGGCAATTTCCTCGTAAAGGTAACATTCACCTCGCTCGAGTTGATTATCTCAGCCGAGATACATTATTATTAGTATGATTATGTTTACGTCTGCTTTCGGAAATTGCTATTATCCGTAGCCGTCAAGATAAATTCATGCAATAATTTCGCTTGGACCGATTGAGCTCCAACTGTAGAAAGCAGAAGGGGAGGTGAGACATTGCGATATTGGCACCTTAAACATTAATAGAAGCTTCAATTTTTGGGCAAATTTCTGAGCGAGCGACAATTCTGCAAAATTTTCAGGATATCCCATATTCAAAAATGGCGATATGTCCAACAGACTACTTTCTTCTATTTAATTGCAAATATTCTCTACTGAAATAAATACTCCACGTTAAAAAATTTCTTAGAACGGATTTCAAGAAAATTTCCAAAAACATAAAAACAGTAAGTGTAATCTGCCCTTCAGAAAAGATGTATCCAAAAGTGTTATTAAACTCGATTATAAGTGTTAGACAGTAAAATAAATATACAACTTTTAAAAACTATTTTTTGGGCGGATTTCGAAAACTTCAAAACAAACACGAAAAGCGACAACAGCAAAGTGCTCCTCATAGACAACTTAGCGAAAAATGTAATGAAACTTCATTAAGGGGGTAGTCTGGTTCTCAATTTTGAAAAAATCGATTTTTCAAAAATGTCATTTTCATACACAATACACCTTTAAAAATAGTGTAGTCTAGTTTATTTTGCTCATAGAGCTCGAGAAATTGGAATATGAGCTTTAAAGTGTGAGCGTGCGCACGTGGCTTTTCTGCAGGTGTTCAGTTTAGCCGCGCTTATGCTAAAATTTTTGCTAATTTTCTATCCTTCTAGTCCTTTTCTATACAATTTCGGTTTTTACAAATAGTATTGTTTTATTTGGAGCAATTGTAGATTGGCTTTTCACTAGAAAGTTTGTATTTAGTGTCTATAACGACTATACAAGATTATTTGTTCAGAAAAGAAAATTTGGCCAACATTGGATAAAACCAGTTATACAAGTGATAATCCTAGACCATATCGTTCAAAATAAGAGATTTTCGTAGAAATCGACATACCAGTAATTGTGACACAAGCAGAACAAGTGCATCTGTAAGAAAAATTTTACAAGTAAACCCTGATTTTCAAGTAAACATTAATCAGTCTGTAAGTACAATAATATTTTTGAAGAACAGGAAGGCATAATTTATGAAGCAGTCATCGGTGACCAACGCAATATAATTTTTTTTAATTTTCTGTAATTTTCGAAAAAAAACTTTAAAGGCGTTTTTCTCGAAACAACGTTTTTCGACATGGTTGACACGATTTACCAAAAACCACCATACCGATTTCGCTTAAATTTTGAGGAGTTACTCCAAACATGTGTAGTTTTCGCCGGAACTAGGATTATACAGATTGATTAATATTTACACCTTTTTTTAAACAATTAATATGAAAAAAAGTGCAAAAAAACGGATCGAGAATTTTAAAAGTCCGCCATTTTGTGTCTTTTCAGTCAAAATGATTTATCCTAGTTCAGGCGATAGCCGCTTACATATATTTTAATAATCCTTTGAAATGTTTCGTTTTAGATGTTTCTGAATGGAGAAATCATGTCAACCAGAAAAAAACGGGGTCCTTTTGAGACCGCTGTGTTACGCCCATATCGGGGTCTAAAAATAAAAAAAAAAATCTTTTTGTAATACTAAATATCTATATTATCATATGTAAAAAAGACAAAGTATAAAAATAAATTTTTGTACGAAAAAAAAAATAATGAAAAAAAGCTATTGAGAACCAGACTACCCCCTTAAACATATTCGATCATAAAATAACCCTTCAAGGTTTAGAAGAAAATGTCAGAATGGCTTTTATGAAAATTTCCAAAGACAGAAAAATAGCATGTGTAAAGTGCCCTTCAGAGAAGATTTAGACAAAAATGTTATTAAACTCGATTATAAATATTAAACAGTAAAATAGATATGCAACGTTTAATAATAATTCTTCAGACGCTTTTCGAGAAATTTTGAAAAGAAGAAACGAAAAACGATAATAGTAAAGTAAAGTACAGTAAAGTAAAGTGCTCTTCGCAAAGATTTTTCAAAAAATGTTATTAAAGTTTATTTCACATATTCAATAGTAAAATATACGTTCTAAATTTAGAAAAACTATTATATTGAATTTTTACAACTTACCAAAAACTGAAAATTGGCAAATGTAAACTGCCCTTCAGAAAAGATTTTGCCAACAATGGTATTAAACTCAATTCTATATTCGACAGTGAAACATATACTAGTAACGTGTACAACAAAATTCTTAGAGTAAACTTTGAGAAAACTTCCAAAAACCGAAAATCTGCACCGTCTAGTTTTCTGAAATCCAAAAGATGTATAAAAAAGGCCCCCAAAAGGCATAATTTACCTAGAAATTTAGAGATTAGTGCTTCGCTTATGGATCCAATGAGGGTAAACATTATTATACTTTTTATAATCAAATAATTTATCGGCTTCAAGAGCTGTCTAACAGTTATATTTTTACAGATTCTGGATAAACTAAATCTGCCTAACTAACTACAAATTTAGGAGTTATGCCTCTTTCGAGATTTTAATTACCGAAAATTATTACATATTCTAGAATTTATTGTGTAAACAATCTTTAAATCCTTTCATACTCTTGAAACCAGGATCTATCTATAACCAAAATATAATATATCTATAACTATATTAACCTGGAACGAAATTCTACCATATTCGTTGCTTTCTATTTGTAAAACCTTCACCGTTTATTCTTCTAGAATCTAGAATACAAAGAAGTTTCAGATCATCTTAAATTGTGTACAATCTAAAAATTGTCAGGGTTCAAGAATGTACATATTTCAATTACACACCTAGAAACTACTCTTCTAGAGTCTAATGGTTGTGAAAATGATTACGCCTTTACGCCTTCTAGAAATTAGGCAGTTTTCTTGTCTCTTTTTTTCATGTCTTTCTTGCATTTCTATGGACATATGAATCCAGAAGGGTGTTTGACTGCATAAATTGTTTTTTAATTGTAAAATCTTCACCATATAGATTCATATAATATAAAGGGCCTATATAACATCTTTCTAGAGTCTATGTACTCCAAAAGTCGTCGATGTTCAAAAATGGGTATAACATAACTACAGGATTGTAAATTATTACCTCACTTCTAGATTCAAATCACTACAATTGAAGAAATTATGGTCACTATATGGTTTTAGTAGTTTCTAGATTGCAGCCGAACTTTAGATCCTTCCAGATTCTAGAAAATCGAAATCTGCGTAAAATAAACATCCATGCAGTTTAGGTATATGTGGTTGTATAAATCGGGAAGGATAATTAACCACGTAAATTATTTCCAAATTGTAAAGTCTACATCTACTATAAAATTCCTAGAAACCGAAGATAATTAAAGAAATAAAGGAGTTTCCAAGGAACTTGCGGCAATTATAAAGGACTGATGGCATTTCAATTGCAGTTGCAATTGACTCGAGTCTAATACTTTGTAGGAAGTTGAGGATTTTTAAAATATTTGTCATAATTATATTGTTCTTAAGACATTTTAAAAGTATTTTAAGGAAAATGTGACGTTTTAATAGTTACCTATTATACAAGCGGATAAAGTGAACGTTTAACGAGCGATATGTTTAAACGCGCGCGCGGCGCAGCCGCAAGCGCGTTAATATCGCGAGTTAAACGTTCATTGCATCCGCGAGTGTATTACAACGTTTTCTTCAATTTTGCCATACATAAACTGACGTTTAGCGGAGTAAGTCTAATTTTGAAGAGAAAATTTGACAAGATGACAACTTCAGTGCCGCAACCTTGACAACGACGAAAACAATTTTTAACATATAAAACGTCACTTTATACGGCAAAATTGAATAAATTACTATTAATCCGCTGTCTAAATATACAAAATAAACAATGATTTTATAGGTTCGATTTGACGTCAATAAACGTCAGTTTATAGGGGAAAATTGAATAAATAAAATTTATGACTTTTAACCATTTGAAATAAGTATAGGAGATCTAAACATTTTTTGAATATTATTGTAAGAAATCTTTAGCGCCGGATGGTTAAAAGTATATACAATGGATTTTTGAACCATTTATAACGCCTACTTCTGAAAGCTGTCTGGTATTAGTTTCAGTATCATTTTCAGAACTTGGTGTACAAGATAAAAAAAATAGTAAAGTTGCCTATATGTAATTTGTTATAATGTCAGAATTAGAAAATAAAATGGTTCCAAATTTCCTTCATACAACTTTATTTTTGTCCTAAAAAAGTTTTCAAAAAGGTCTAAAGATTATCTGATGAAATCTTATTCAGTAAGTAACAGTAAGTTATCAACTTAAAATTACTATTTATAAATTGTTCATTACTAAACTAGCTTCTTTTGAACAGACTAACTCTGTTCATTATAATTTCTATTTACGTTAGTAGTTAAGTCAAAAATCTTCTTTTTTTAATAAAAACTCCCAAGAAAACTTCAACACAGATTTTTTTTTATAAATTTATTACGGTAACTCGTTTACTTTCATCTCTTCAACTAACTTAAATACGTCCCTACACTGATTAAGAACAATAATTGAACTATCAGTTATCCTTAGACTAGTCTGATGGTTTCTTCATGACATAACTTTATGTAACCTACATTAAATATCGCTTTATATGAAGAATTTAAATTTCCATTTTCATGAAAACGCATTTTGGTATCACTTTTTTCTATCATCCTGTTTAATATTTTACAGGATTATTTTCTTATATTTTCACATCAATTAGTAATAAAGATTTAACTCTAACACTATGACTAAAATTTATAATTTATGATGGAAGTATTATTACATCTAACCAGGAACATTAACTATACGAATTTCAGCCAATATAACTGCATAACATCTAGTAATATCCTTACTAGCAATTACCCATGGTAAGATCTACATGTAACGTATGATTCTAAAGAGATTTTCCGATGCGTTATCTCTCTTCACAAATATCGCAACTACTTATTGCAACGGCTAGCTACGATGCACCGAACTCGAGAGTTATTTTGATACAGGGCGTGAGGAGGAATAGAATAAACTAAAGATTTCAGTTACGCGGTCCATTTACTAAATATACAATTAATTACAAAATATAGTTGGCAAAAATACAGACAGTTAACCCAGACAGGATCTTAATTCCGAAACACACAATTTACATACCAAACGCATCTGCGTGAGAACGCACCTGTAAAATATCTTAACTAATGTTAACTCGATCAAGTCTAAGAAAATTAATTACGTTAAACAAAATAAAAATGAGAACTAAATTTCATTAAATCACAAAAATATACAGACACAACCTAACACTACATCCCCAGTGAAACTCACGGTCGGCAGTTGGTCCAGGAAACAGCACAATACAGTTCGAAACTGACTATCAAAAGATACACCCCTTAACTTCAAAAAATAAACAAAAGCGGGCTGAATTTTTCCTCACTGAACCCGAAATATTTAAAAAAGACATATAGGTATCAATCGAAAGTAGTTCAAACACGTGATACAAGGACACCAGTCTTACAATGCGGAGACGATCCGTTTAAAAGTTATGGCACTTTCAAAATGCGATTTTCCGTAAGAGGTTATGTCGTAAAAAAATTAAAAATTTGCCAAAAAATCACCTTTCATCCATAAAATACTGTTGAACATGATGGCCCACTTCTTTTTTTTTAAATCCTTCTGGTCTCTTTGCAAAAAACTTATTTCACTTTATATGTTACTTCCGCGGACGGGTCACTTTCCTTCTTCATTCTTATTTCGGCACTAACGGGAGGACATCAAATTCATTTATCACAGGTTTGTGGTCCTCTTTCTATATTTCTCACTAGTATTCGCGCTCAAATTCTTTGCAAAATATGTTAAATGCGAATTTCCTTCGATATGACCAAAATTATTTACCATTTAGCACAAAACACCCGATATGTAGAATGCACACTTGTCATTTTTCATGGAACGTCAAGGTTTTTATTCTGGCCACGCGACCGTCGAGCCGGCGGCGCGAAGCATCCGAATCATGAGAATGCTCATGATATTTCACATTCTACAGCAAATTCTGATGATACCTATTAGGTTCAATGAGTACATGATTGATCCTTGCCCTCTTGCGTTAACAACGTACATTTTAACATCTCTAGATTCCTTCTATTCCAAGTACCATCCGTCATGTCGGCCGTTTAGCCACTCTGACAAAATTGCTCTCGGCGTGGCTGCCAATAGCCCAGTAAATGAAGGGGAAAAAATGGCGAACCTATTAAAAATTAGTTACCATTTTTATTTGCCATTTAATGGGTAGCATTTAGCACCCCCTTTAAAATGACCCAAAGTTTACATAAAAATATTGTGCGACAGGGGGGGATGATGGCCCCAAAAGACACAGAAAATCGGTTTTCTGCGAATATCTCCCAAAATATGGCACTTGGAGATTTTTTGTTCAAATGAAAATTAAAGACCAGTTAATTCTCTACAAAAATGGTACTTATGATTTTTTTCGCAACATTAATATTTTTTGCAAAAAGTCGGGTTGAAAAATCCAAAATTTTGAGACTCATAAAATATGCAAGTTTTTTTTACTAAATTTGAGATGGGGGGTGTTAGAAATACATTATTTTCAATGTTTTGGACTGTGAAAACCAATTGTAGATGGCGCCTCCACATTCTATCCACTGACCATAAGATTAATCACAGCAGGATGGACCCCACCAATTGACCCGAAACTCAATCAGTTTTGCACATGTGGCAAAGTACAGAAGTACATGAGGTTTTTCCTAACGAAAACTATAATCTCCAAAGAGTTAAGAATATTTTCTCATAATACTCACCAACAATTTCTTGCAGATTCTCGGCAAAATGTTGGAACTTTTTTTTCAACCATCCGGATCGAGGCTTTTGGAATAAAGAGTTATAAAGTTTCTTTAAATTTCATTTATTATAGAAAATTATATAAAAGCATATTAAAGTTATGACATAAACATGTAAATCAGCAGTCCCCGTGACATGAGTCTAATGATAATTCTCGGTTATCAACATCGTCCTCGCCAACAACTCCTTCGGGCTCTACTTCTCCCTCTATTTCTCCTCTTATTTCACTCGGTTCTAGAGTTTCCTCTATTTCTACCTCTTCGGATAACATTATATCTTGGCTGTCTTTATAATTGGAACACTGGCGGGACTCACATGAACCACAAATAGATGAGCATGGTGGCCCTGCTTTCTTGCATGAACACGTTCCCTTACATTCTTTCTTATTGACAAAAAAATTATCTTTAAGAGTTCCGGAACCGTTGGATCTAGTGGTTTGGACCGGCATGAGTATCTCCCCTACACGTTTCCATCCCCATTTTCTGGTGACAGTTCGTTTCCGAGACACTTTATATATATATATATATATATATATATATATATAATAAGTATATATATACTTTTAATTATATATATATATATATATAATAAATATAAAATAAGACCAATATAAAAAAGAAAACCAACGCATTTAATATACTCAAACATTAAACAACGAAATGTTACCGTGGCCGCATGGACTGTAGCAGACGACACCAGTACCGCAAAACAGCACACACGCGACGAACGACGGAAAAAATGACAGTAATGGAATTATAGCATTATATTTAAAGACTCGGGTTTCTCCCCACGTACAAATGAGATGACTTTATATACATTAATGGAAAGGTGAGAATTCATCCTTTACACTAGTCAAGGTGTTAAAATGTTAGAAATGAAGAGCAGGGAGAAACAAGCCATAAAAGGAAAAAGTGTGCTTTTTTCTTGAGTACGCGTTTTTCGAATTTATTGAAAAATCGACGATTTTGCGAAAAAAACTAATTATACAACCGTAAAGTAGATCTTCTCGGCTTTCAAATGATATATCTAAGAGACCAATCCGATCATGTATGAATTTTTTATTGGTGGTTGTTTACAAAATTTCACCACACTCCAAAAACAGCAAAAAATTGAGATTGAACAAACAAAGTTTTAATCAGAATGCAAGAAAATTAGATTATCCAAATTTCACAGATGACAAAGGACCTTCCGAGGACCCATAATCAAGAAAATCGTATATATATAAGTATCGAAAATACTACAACAGTATTTGAATATGGCGAAGGCGCAAAACGTCTCTGTTTCTAATCGTGTTTTTACATATTTCTCGGTATTATTTCGACGCGAAGTTAATGTCATCGTTTATTTTAAGCATCTAACTACATGTAGGCCTTAAAGCGAGTCAAAACTACCCACTTAAATACTGAGAAATTCCTCTATGAATATAGGCAATTTTGGTATTTTTTTTTATCAAAAACTAGGCGTCTCCGCAAATTAAAAATATTTTTCCCGGCACCTCTAAATGCCCTTTTTCAGTTGACAATTTTTATTTTCTTTTAACTCGGGTTCAGTGAGGAAAAACTTTACTCAAAAGCGCTACCGCGGACACAGGTGTGTTGTGTCGATCATTTCGGTAAGTTTCTCCTATGATTTTAAAAAGTATCGTCCTACATCGAGGTACCGACCAACTTATTTGCTAATTTTTAATCACGTGACCTCTCCCACTTTGAATTTTCCGACATCATGTCATAAGGCTGTGGTACGTATAATGGACGTAACCAGTGGAATAGGAATTCAAAAGAAATAACCGGATAGTAACCTACTCAATTTGATTTAAGTGTGATCGATTCAATGTGATCTTTATTATTTCACTGAAGGGCTCAAATGAAATGCAATAAGTTTGTTGAGATAATACTGAAATTTTAACTGGATCGGGTACACACCTGAGGAGATATTTAGATTTTTAATATTAATAAATGAAGACAAGATAGCGAGCTAGTATTTGCAGCCGGATTTAATGTAAAGACTTTCCCTATACGAGTTATCCCTTAAATATAGCCGTAACATACGTTTGGAAAATTAGAGGATTGTCAAGCATTTTATATACCTACACATTTCGACTTTTACATTTTCGCCAATTGTACATTTTCCTTTCAGATATGTGTTGGTACCTGAAAAGAACACCCTCCACAGCCCGAACCCGCGTTTCCTCCCGCTGGACTCGCCGTTCGCGAGGACCCCGAACCCGACGCACCCACCGCTCTTCGCCGCCATCCTCAGGAGGACCACAGGCATCAAAGTGCTCGAGTGCCACGCTTTCATCTGCAAGAGGGAAGTGGCTGCAAACGCGCTGGTCCGGTGCTGCTTCCATGCCTACGCGGACTCCTCGTACGCCAAGCAAGTCGACACGGCCGGGAGCATATACGGGACGCTCGCCTCCGAGAGGTTGACCAACAAGGAGAAGGTAGAATAGAATAAAAAAGAAACTTTATCCTGAGACATTGAGACATTGCCCCTTAAGACTAAAAAAAAATTCTTTAACACAAGATCAATAGAGGAGAACTAGCACTAAAATTGGATCGGTAGATGCAGGGTCACAAAAAGAGAATGTTCTAGGTTCACGAACTCATTCTATAATGAGGTTATGAGGAGTTAGGTTGTAGGCCAAAAGAGTATTGTAAAGTTGAACTTTAAAAGCTATAGGTGAAGCGGTACGTCGAATGAAAGTGGGTAGGTTGTTCCAAAGGCAGACCGCCCTGACGAGTAAGCATCGATTGAACGCTGTCGTTACGGGAGCTACAAATAAATCGTGCACGATTGCACGAGTGGGAACTGGAAATCAATAAGAGGCCAATTGCGTAGGTGCCGAACTCTTTGAGTGTCACGTTACAGTTTCACTCGTTTGCATCCAATTGAGTAGTTACTGGTAATCTTTGAAAAACGTGCTGTAGTGATGATTTACTCCACTCACACTTGTCTTACCCCAAAAGAAAAAAGAAATAAAAGGAAAAATTGTTTAAACCACTTCGATTATTATGTTGACTAATCGCAAGTGTCTGATCTTCCTGCCTAGAACTGTTCGAATGAAACAATCGAAGACCAATGATTATGGGATCTTTCCCGTTGACTGTAAGAAAATAGTGGCACCACTGACTCTTCAGGAAAAGTTAGAAACCTCCCGACTGGAAGAGGAAATGCCTTCGAACCTAGGGTTGATGAATATTGCAAGTCAATAAAAACGCCTATACCACCAATCAGCTAACAAAAGAAATCGACAGGAAAGTATAACTAAAATTACCGTAACACATGAAATGTAAAAACAAGTGAATTCTGACAAAAAATAAAGTTCTTGTATGTACGACGGGAATTTAACAAAAGGAAGCAAGGGTACTCAGCCCGAGACAAGAGGTAAAATGTTGATGAAGTTTCGTCTTAGCTGACCAAGACAATTTTAACGATTTTTTTTAAATGAGGGAGGACACTACCAATATATTGAAAAAAGTAACATTAACTTTAGGAAATCGGTGTTTTTTTGGGAGAAAAATGAGAACTGAAACGTTTAGCCAATTTTGACGTTATTTCTTTAATGTTCCAATGAATAACTTTTATGAATTTAGCGATAATAATGAACCTGCAACATTAACGTGTTACTAAGTAATTACACGTTAATATTCAAATTTCACTCTAACAATGTGGCGAAATAATCGTAAGAACGATTAAAAACAAATAAGTTTTCCACCTCCTTTCATATTGGAATTCTTCTGAATTACAACTACTTACAAAATCGAGAAATGGTTATGTGTGAACCACCGATATAACGGGCATGTACGATATGATCAACGAGTTTTAGTAGGGAATGAAACAAATTTGACAAAACTATACCGAAAATTAGCGAACAGCATCGTTAATAACTATTTTGGAGTTTGGTCACATTAATGAACAAATTTTACGACACTACGTGATTGTATATGACATTTAAAAAAAACTTTTGTAAAATAGGTATATCTTACGATAAAGCAATGCTAATAGAGAAAAATAATTTTCTTATTAAAAAACAATACAACAACACAATTCAATTTTAGTATTTTCAAAGCAATTCTAATTAGTCGATGGCTTCACAATTGTAATGAACTCAATAACTGATCATCCATACCATATTATGCCAATATTGATTAGGTTTCTGAACTAACAGAAGTGCGAAAAGTATAATCAAGTATAGTAAGTTTAATCAACGTTTTTATCTTCAGATATCGAATAAAATCCAACAAATCAGCTAGTTAAAATATAAAACATTAATAAAAAAGTTCATAAAACATGAAAAATTTGGAAGAATATATTTTGTAATTTTATACATTCCCTAAAACCTAAAACGGCCTAACCCGACGTCTATTATTAAATTAATTCTTCTTAAGACCAAATTGAATAAGTATTGCTAAATACAATATTCGATATAATTACATAAATTTGCAGTTATGGTTTCTCAGAGTATATATGCTCGACTACTTATATTTACTTTTACGTATAAATATTTGCTTAGAACAGCGAATATAACATCGTACTTAAGTTAGATTAACAATCGCCGAGTTTTCACTGGTTTGTGGTGTACTGTCATCAGTTTTTTATGTGCCTTGGAATATATTGCAGTTATGTGCTCAGAATGGGCGACTATTAAAAAATACTCGTAATATACATTCTATAATTTTAATTTTTATTTTGATGCATACCAGCGTACATAGAAGTTAAGTTTTTTACCCCTGCTATAAATATGGAATTTACTCTGGTTGTTAAATAAACAAATAAAAAAACTTCATAAAAAACATTGATGAAAAATGGAATACGTACATGAATTGAATAGAATTATTATCACTAAATTATCATTAGAAGATTTTTTTCGCACTGCGGTTGGCCGGTCCAACTGGTCGTTTTAGACACATTGTTATGACATGTGTGAAGTTGAACATTAATCTTGAACCTTACATGAATTGCTGCGCAGGATAATTGTTTTCATTGAATACTAAATGAAAGCAGTCGACTTTTTACACGATCATTTATATCATTCATCATAATGTTTTTGTCGAAATCGTAACATAACCTATTATTACTGCAATCCTTGACCGATGCAAGAACAAATATATGAGATTATATAGCTAATCGAACTCTTAGAACGCAAGTATTGAATACCTTATTTTCGCAATTGTTATTATAATAGTAATAAGCAATGTTATGCACAGTAAATATTCAGATAACTTTATAAATAATAGTGTGCTGAATGCTGTTGTCGTCGTCGCTGACGACGGAGTAGAAACAGTGCAATCAGTGCAAGAAGTACATCGATTTATAAGACGTATATCACGTCAAAAAATGAAGCACCCCGGGAATGACCAAGAGGGGAAGCATAGCTTCACAATTGGATGAAATAGATATGTGAAAAATGTATGATGCAATGTAAATTTATTAATATTACGGAAAAATAAAGGAAAAGGAAAATAGTTAATTCAAGTAGTGTCTTATATTGATAAAAGAAGAGTACGTGTCTACAATGTTACAGCAAACCGTATAGGTATCAATGAGTATACATTTATTAGCAATACGCACGTACCTGCGGGTACTATGCGGCGCTATATGGTAGTAGAGCCTGTGTGTGAGGGAGTGGTGGGAGGGCAGATGAGAATCTATAACTATACATATTTGTATACAGACCTTTTCTACAGAGTCGCAGAATGGTATAAACATAAGAGCGAAAGAAAGGCCATATATTTCTCGTTGGCTAAACAGAGAAAGAACTTTTGCGACGTTGCTAGCTCGAGAAACATCACAGTTATTGCACACTCTACCGGCCGGCAATTATTATGATATGTATGAGGAACACACGTACAAACGTTAGGTGCCTGGACTTGGACTGCGGCCGGCAACGTTGCAAAACTTCTTTCTCTGTCATACTAACGAACTACTATTAATTTCTCTTTTGCTCTTGTTGATTTCGGGACATGCATTTCAATAGAAAAGCTCCGTATATGATATAATATAAAGGAACGAATCGTAGCGCGGCACGTCAGCGTCATTCAAGGTCGTTCGTGTCGTTACGGTCGTTCGTTTTTTCAGCGCTCATACCTCTCAGCGAACCAGCGCTCCGAGCGAGATCGGCGACAAGAAAGCTATCCATCCAATAATTTTGAAGTCTATAATAGGTACATTGGCCACTACACTCACACTCACGCAATGTCCAATAATAACTTAAAAATATTGAGTGCCCAGTGCAATTTCTTCGTTTCTTCCAGATAGAAGAGTGGAAGATGAGCAGGTCCCAGTCGGGCTCGACGACGACGCTGAACACCATCGGCGGCAACGCCAAGGACGACATCAGCATCTACAACGGCGACGAGAACCACAAGGTGTGGGCCGGCTCCCAGGACAACCTCGACGGCATCTACGACGTCTACTCGACGAGCACCATCTCGAGGCCGTCGAGGCCGAGGCAGGTCGCCCAGCCGGTCGCCGTGCCGCCCCCGCCGCCCGTAAAGGAGAACAAGAAGAAAAAGAAGGGCAAGGATAAGTCTCTCGCCAGCTCGAGGGAAGAGCTGTACCACCCGGCGATGAACGGCAAGGCGAGCAGCGTGTCCGGCTCGACGGTCAAGCCAAGGCAGATGCCGCCCCATCTGCAGATGCCGCCCGGTCCGGGACCGCAGCCCATTTACATAGTCGCGCCGCACCCGGGGACCATGCCCAACTCCAAATTCTTCAAGTATCACGGTAAGGCGAAACGAGCGGTCCGAACAGAAGTGACAAATTTGATAGCCGTTCAAGTGTTGTAGTTATACTTTCTCAGCGAAGAAAGCGAAACTGTTATCTTCTTATTACTTTTGATACCAGCTCAGAAGCTTAATAAAATAGTATATTAAAGTATGAGTGGATGTTGAGCTTTTTCAAACACGCGCAAGTTTTCGAGCACGAGGCGTAGGCGGAGTGCTCGAAATAGAGCAAGTGTTTGAAAGAGCAGTTATCCACGAATACTTTACGCGATTTTTTTTTTATTGGTACCTACCGTTGAAATCACAAATAGTGCGAAAATTCCCAAATACCCAATATAATTAATTTGAACGACACTCGGGACGCGTCATGCCGGCCGGTCGCCCGTCGTGCCACCAATCGGGTCGCCCCGCTACGGCCAAAAACGCTTTGTTATTGGTTGATTTCGTCGCTGTTGATGCGTTTCCATGGCAACTTTAAAACACGCGCATGCGAAAAAGCCCGATTTACGCACGCCAGAGCGTGTTTGTAATAGGCAAAATAGATTGCCAATAAAAAAATAATACATGTCTTATCAGGAATATGTTTATTTTTCGTTACCTTTCAAATGATACCAATGGTACCAATACCATGGTCCGAATAAGTTGCAAAATTTTCCAATATACTTATAAACTTGAATGCGTTATAACTATAAAATAGAAATACAACGTACCAGCTAATAGGCTGACGTCAAAATAACTTCATTAACTGGTTAACAGTAGCGTCCGAGAATTAACTAAATTATGACGAGAAAGTGACGGAAAAATCACAATCCTAATTCACATCGAAATGACTGGAAATGACGTCATATTTTAACGTCATTGTGACGTTGACGAATGACGTCCCAAGTACCATACTTCTCACGTGATACAGACGTAAATTTTATCTAAAAATTTCCTTATGGGTGGTATTGAATGGGGGTGTGTTACCACTCTTTCTGATACAATTTACGGTCAACAGGGGTGGTTGGAAAAACGAAATGAAATACTTTATAATATAAATGTGTTATTTATTATTCAGCACAATCTCAAATTACATATATATATATATATATATATATATAATTCTTCTTCTGTAGCCCTTATCCACCCACTCCTGAATGTAGGTCACTTTCTATTGTCTTCCATGTTGTCCCATCTTGAGCAGTTTGTAACTAGTTTTTCCTGACTACTCGTTGGATGTCATCTCGCCATCGCATTTGGGGTCTTCCTGTTTCTCTCTTAGTGGTTCTTGGTCGCCATTGAATTGTTCTTTTGGTCCACTTTAATGGTTCTGTCTGGCGGCATGTCCCGCCCATCGCCACTTAAGTTCTGCCACTCTTTTTACAAGTCTGTTACTTTTGTTCTTTGCAGTATCTCTTTTCTCCTCCTAATATGATTTCTTAGGCTGATGCCTAGCATGGCACGCTCCATTGCTCTTTGGGATGTTCTGAGCTTTTCAGCACTTTCCTTCGTTAAAGTCTCAAGACCATATGTTGCAACTGGTAAAATGCAAGTTTCGTAAATTTTGCGTTTAAGATTAATTGAGATATCCAGCGATTTAAGAATGTACCCAATCCTTCCAAAAGCAACCCAGCTCAATCTCGTTCTTCTAGATATTACGGAGGTTTGGTTGTTTTCCTATTTTGATGGAATGGCCAAGATATATGTATTCATCGATATGCTCAAGTACTTGGCCCTCAATGGCTATGTCGACGTCTTCCATTAGCATTATCTTGGTTTTCTTTAGGTTCATCTTAAGCCCAATTTGTTTTGAAGCTTTTTGCAGTTCTTCGAGCATAGTTTTTAATTCATTTTGTCAACAAATATATATAATTATATTGCACACAGTGTAATTAAACAAAACAAAAATACTTATTTCAAGGAATGAACTCATATAGAGGCAAATCAAAACGAACCCCGGTGCACGTCATTGTTCATGAAGCAAAGCACAAACTACATATCTAAATAGAAATATCTACAACATATTTATTAGGTACTAATTTCAATACAATGACTACCCAACACAAACGACCCATTCATACTTGTCTTTCGACTCGTTTCAGCACTTTTATCCAGCATATGTTCACCACAAAGAATTTAGCGTTTTCTGTATATAGCGTTATTCATCGTTGTCAGATTGTGAAAATAGTTGCGCATTTCTAAAAACAACTCTAAAGTAAATGTCGAGTTTAAATCATAATTTAAATGAAATACAAATAACGCGATGGCATAATAAAGAGTACCTATAGAAGAGAATGTATCAATTTTTTGAATGACCAAAAAATACCGCAAATATGATAACTGAAATAGGTCGTATTTATATCGTTCTTAACCTAATGACTTTTTGACGTCTCGTATTGGTGACGACGTCCTTCCCTTAATAAGACTTGAAAATTACGTGATACTGACGTTGCTAACTGAGGGGTCATCTAGAATTCATTTATTATGCGGTACCTTTCAAATGGTAGCATTCTCGTTTCCTTTCGTTTCGGAATCCGTTTCAGGAGTTTCCAAATTTTGGGACAGACAGCCGGACGGACATTTTAGTCGAAACATTGCAGTTCTTTGAGGTAATGGTGCCAACGAACCGTAAAAAACAAACATTATTGATTCGCCTTCTAGTCATATCAACTTATTGTTACTATTCGTTCTCACGTGTCTCGTCACATTTCCCTACGCAGATATCTAAATGTTCCCACTTTCCAGGTAACACCTTCTCCCACAGACCGCGAGGGAGGGTGCTGATCCCGGCCAGGCCCGTTCCGCCGCCCCTAGTCCCGGTCGCTCCAGTCATCATCCCCACGACGACCCTCCAGAAACCGAAGAAGAAGAACAAGCACGCCGAGGAGCCGATCTACATGCCGAGCAACAGGGCCCTGAGCCCCGTGGCTAGCTACCAACCCGTGAACTTCCCGCACGAGTCCTACCTCATGCAGCACTACGCGACGATGGAGCCGCAGGGAAAGCCGCCCGGGAGGAAGAGCAGGGAGAAGTCCGGGGAGAAGGCGAACCTCAACAGGAAACTGGCGCAGAGCATGAACGGGCTGGACGATCCCAACCTGACGAACGACGAGAGTCCCTTCAACACGGGCATATACAGGAAGAAGGGCCACCTGAACGAGAGGGCCTTCTCGTATTCGATCAGGCAGGAGCACAGGAGTAGGAGTTACGGGAGCCTCGCCAATCTGAAGTTTGCATCGCCGATCCCCAACGGGCATGATGTAAGTAAAATACACTCAAGTGCCCATTAGTGGGCAGATGTCTCAAACACAGACGATTGATATATCTAAACCTGTTTATGTACAAAATGATACATTGCCAAGATATTGCCAAAGTGCACTAATAGTGATAAACCATATTTAAGTCGACCTTAATAAAATAGTGCTTACCATTTATCTTTAATTTAAAATAGAGATATTGCAATGACATCTACATTGCAATGACAAGATAACATAACCACATAACCTAGAAACCCAGTCAGCTGCTACGACGCGAATTTCTAGTACTTAAAACTCCTTTTTAAAGTCCTTTTTAATGTACGGCAAAGTCACCCGATGTACATATTTGTACATTAGGAATACTCTAATTAAGACAATCAATCAGTCGTTAATAGGTCATGCTGGAAGTTATGGAAGCAGTTATTATTTTTGGAGGTGAAAATAGTGAGAAAGTAAAATATGGCCACTCGTTCTTTCTTCAATCACATTTATAGTAGAATTTACTTTTTTTTAAATTTCATTAATTCCATTAATTTATTTTACTTCTCAACACATAACCGCCCACACACAGCACACGATCTGCATGGTTATACCTTTTGCCGAACTTTAACGATTATACGGAGCTTTTCTATCGAAACGCATGATGGGAAATCAACAAGAACAAACGAGAAACTAACAGTAGTTCGTTAGTATGACAGAGAAGGATGTTTTGCAACGTTGCCGGCCGAGCAGGCAGTCCAAGTCAATGCGTATCGCGGTCGTGTATCGCTTTACACTTTTGGATGTGTGCGGTACAGTGTGCGGAGCGGATGAATGTGATGTTTCGCGAGCTAGCAACATCGCAAAAGGTCGTTCTCTGTTTAGCCAACGAGAAATATAAGGCCTTTCTTTCGCTCTTATGTTTATCCCATCTTGCGACTCTTTAGAAGTTCATACATAAAGTATTTTGTACATAAATAGAAAGATATTTGCAACAGTATATAATGTCAAACAGTAATAAGGTCGTGCGCAGTTGCATTTTGTGATAAGGTATACTTTAGTAAAGTAACGTTAGTGCTTATCGCTATTTATGCAGTTATGATAAAGCATTAGTTTCCTTAATGTCACATTCGGATGGATTAGCATATAATCGTTAAAGTTCGTCAAATTATGTAACCATGCAGATCGTGTGTTATGTGCAGGTGGTTGTGTGTTGTATAGTGAAATAGATTAAATAAGCTAATGAAATTGTTTAAGAAAAAGGAAATCTTATTATAAGTGTGGTTGAAGAAAGAACGTCACCATATTCTACTTCCTCATCATTTCCTCCTCCAAAAATAACTGCTTCCAGAACTTCCTCCACGACCTATTAACGATTGATTATTGATTATCATGATTAGAGCGTTCCTAATGTACCAATATGTACTTCCTTACATTAAAATGCACTTTAAGAGTACTGAGTACTAGTTTCGTAATGAATAGAGACTAAATTTTTTAGTTTCCCAATTGTGCTTTTTGACTGCTATCGTTGATACGCCTATGGACAACTGTTATGTTACCTATCACGATTCATCAATGATGACCAGATTAGCTTCTCCCTTTGCACCGTGCCCATCACCTATGTTGACATGTAAACAAATAATACTATTGTATACGAAATCCTGGTCTATTTATATTAATCGTCTGTGGTGTCAAAAAATCTAAGTTGTTAATGTGGACTTTTATTATATGTTTAAACGCATACAAACGTTTTTAAATCCTCTGATTGAAAGGTTATCAATTGAGGCAGCAACAAGCACGGAGAAAAGATTCAAAATTAAGCAAGGTTTGAACCAACACACCTGGCATATGGCACAACATATTGCCATTTGATCGCCAATTTGCCAATCGTATTGTAACGTTTATTTCTAATTTATTTACACTGTCCTAATTATACACTACACACTACTTAATTTATTTACACTATTGCTAAACTAATTAATTTATATAACACACTTATCTTTTTAATTTATTTGTACCATTCGCTTGTCCGTTTTTCGCACTATGTACTCTATCGCGGCTTCACGTCTAATCTCCTCTCTCCGACCGCAAGCCCGCTTATATACATATCTCAATTGTTTTCGCGATGGTTCCTGAAAGAACTCGATCCTTCTTTTCCCTAATAATGTTTAATAGAAACGTCCAGAAGGTAAAAAATCATTCTTCCTTAATAAGATATTGCCGGAACGTTGGGGACGTTTTTTTTATTGCTCAATTAAGCGTAGCGGCGTTCCTTTAAGGTAAGCCACCGTCCGATAAGAGTAAACACATTTCGCGCTGCTGTTTACATTTCGCGTTACAGTATTTATGTCTCTGAATTAAAATGTGAGTTTTAATGTGGGAAACAGATCATGTTAATCAACTGGACCAGGAATCTAAATGCGTCCAGCTGGGGATGAGATGCTTCAATCCTATCCCGACACACTGGAGGATGAAGGAAATTTACGTGTTCCTTGATTTTACTACTTCATTAACTCTAAATTCTTAGAGCACCGTTAACTTACTTCGTTTACGAAATTGGGGCTCACGCTATATTTAGGGCTATGAAATTGTCTTTACGAATATTTAATTATTATTTATGACCCTTCAGTGCTTCTTCTGGAGTTAATGAAACTGTTCGTTCATCAGGCAAATCAATGTGTTCTTTTTGGGTCTGTAAGAAAGTGATTTAAACAAAATTCAAAATTTACACAGAGATGGAATAAAATTTTCAAATATCATCGGTAGGTTCTCCAGTCAGTTGTTTTACAGGACGTTGTTGTTTATTCATTTCACTAAAATCAGTGGTTTTCGAGAAAGAGTTTATTTTTTGGAAAATTACAGTCTATACCACGCATTAACCATTATTTCACAGAGACATTTAGGTAAATTTTAGATGTCTAATGTTACCAGAGCCATACTTCAAGATTTCAGCGGAACTTGTATTTAATGGCTACTTAATTGGTAGTTTATTACACAAAGACAAAATTTATTGCTGTAGCCGTCCTTAATAATGAATGACTGCTCCAATCTAAGTCTTAAACTAACACACCCTCTTAGGAACAAATACAGGTATCACAAAGTCCTTTATCGCATATTTTATTGCTAATTATTGCTAACTTATTACGTGAAAAAAATATTTATTGCTACAACCACTTCCGAATAAAAATGGCTGCTACAGCTTGTCCTAAATTTGCCGTTGCAGGAACGGCAGGTATCATAATGATCTTTGTTGCATATTTTGGTGCAAATTAATTTTTGACGAACACTATAAAACCTCTAGTGAAAAACCACCTACATCATCGCTGTTTTGTAAACACACCATCCCAGTATAATTGAAAATATATTTTCTCACCTCGTTGATTAAATTTCAGGTATTAACTGCTAATTTATTACCCAAAAAAAAAGAATTATAACTACTGCAGCCGCATGCCGCAGTCACAGCAGTACCTTCGCAACAAGTGGAGTTCTTAGAATGGGATTTTGTTGCATATTCCATAGATAACTCATTGCTATCACCCGTTATATATGTATAAGTTCAAAACTACCCCCACCATGCTCTATTTTTGAACTCACCACTCTATTATGTTCTAATACCGAAATTGCTGCAATACGCAATAATTATCACAAGTTTGCACGTCGTGATATGATTAGTTAAAAATTGACGATCATTAATAGTAAAATAAAAGTGGCTGAATCATCACTTTTTTTCCGAATAAATACAAAAAAGTGGAAAACGTTCTATCTCAGATTGTGATAACTAATACAACTAATAGAAATGGACGCTCAGGAATTGTCGAAGTGATAAATCTCTCTAGGCTGTGTAAACTAGAGCTTTCTGAAAGGTTTTATATGGTCTAATTTTACAGGAATAAATACCCAGACAACGCCGGGCAGTCAAGTAGTTAGTAATAAAACAAGCAACAAAATAGTATATTGTTTATCAAGGGCGGAAAAACGAACATTTCAACGAGGGCGGAGTTTGTATTCATCCGCACGAGTTGACATTTCGTTTTCGCCCGTGGTGAACACAGTACTTTTTGCGCAACCCGCTAATAAGCAAATAACGAGTAACTTAGTTTTGATATTAAAATGCTTGTCCTATGATAATGCTTTGTACTGATATGTGTATTTTGTGTTGCGACCATAGAGCAATCGATTTCACTAGGCAGAAAAATACGAAAAACGACTCGGCTGTGAACTGTGATCACGTCACGTGTTTGTGCCACATTTGGTAGCAGTCGTTATCCATGATTTTTAGATATCAGGTATTAAATCACAGTTCGTGATATTTCGCTCATCTCTACGCCGCACATCTCTATGCCGGGCGGGAATGTGCACTTTTCCGCCCGAGGGCGTAAAAGTACGTTCGGAGCTGGTCGGCCGTCAATTCGTCGCTTTCCGCGAGGTACAGGTGTATACAAATGACAAGTTTTCAACCAAGTTGCGCAAAGAGTCATTAGTCATTACCGTACTTCCAATTGGTCTCTTATAGATACGGGAGCTTAAAACAAGCTGAAGCATCCATGGTTTTTCGAAAGCGACTGTAGGAATAAATTTTGTATTTGGGCAATAAATTAGAAATAAAATGAGCGTTAATTGGTATCTTTAGAATTTAGAACCAATTTAATTAGGTATTATGGACAAATGGAAACACCACCCAACTAAGTAATACTCTAATAATATTTTATAAGAATATTTGAAATGTGCCCTTTCTACGTCTACATATATTTAAACACAATAATATTGTATTAATTGAAACATCATACCTGGATTGTTTCTTATAAACTAGAACAGGAAGTATTTAAAAGTGAAAAATTAGTCCACTCGATTTATTTTTAGAATTTTTTGGTGAAGTTCATACAAACGGCTTCTATCTCGTGCGCCATGAAATTTTTATGTTGTCATTTTTTAAAAGTTACAGCAAAGCATTAAAGCAAATCACTTTTTTTGTTTTTGCGATATTGTGGGAAAACTATCGGAATTAGAGAAAAATGTTGTGGAGCCCAATTGTAGCTAATTAAAATACCTACCATTTGAGACTTTGCACATTGAAATCGGTGTATAAACAAAAAAGTTATTTCAAAAACAAATGGAAGAATGGGCATTTTTTATTTGCTTATATCTTTTGAAATAATGTAACGTTTATTTCTAATTTATTTACACTATCCTACTTATACACTAACACTACACACTACTTAATTTATCTTAGACTATTACTGAACTAATTTATATAACACACTTAACTATTTCCTAACTAATTAATTTATATCGCACTCTTAATTATTAATTTATTGATACGCTCTCGCTTTCGCTATTTCGCACTATTTACTCTTTTGGGCTTCACGTCTAATAATAATCTCCGACCTCAAGCCCGCTTATATACATTTCTTAATTGTATTCTCGATAATTCCACAAAGAACTCGATCCATCTCGATAATAATGTTTACCTAGGAAACGTCCAGAACGTAATAAATCATTGTTGTGGTGGTTTTTCTGATGACCTCCCCAGGATTAAATGAAACACGTTGTTTATGAATTGTCGACGTTTCGTCTATTCGTTTGTAGACATATTCATGACAGAGTGGAATATTTTTTCCAGTTGTTACTATTTGAGTTACCAATTCTGTTGAAACCAATGCATATCGCTCTCTGTGGTAACCTTGTTGGTTTGATGTCCCTTTGCCGGGCTTAGTGAGCCCGGCAATTCATAAACAACGTGTTTCATTTAATCCTGGGGAGGTCATCAGAAAAACCACCACAACATTCACCCTGGTCCCCGAGAACGAACACCACAACGTAATAAATCATTCTTTCCTTAAATGGAACTGTCTTTTTTTTATAGATTCAATTAAGCGTAGCGGCATTTTTTTTGAGGTAAGCCGCCGAGGTAAGAGTAAACACGTCTCGCGCTGTTGTTTACATTTCGCCTTACAATAATTATCAAAATTTTCGAAATCTACGTTTATCTACACAAGAAATACGTAAAAGGTGGGCTCCATCAGTCGAATAGTTTCTACAATACTCTATTTATTTCTCTAATTGTTATCAATAATGGCAATTTTTGATTGCATTCATTTGTCTTTGCAATAACTTTTTTATTTATAAACCAATTGCAATGCACAAAATCTCCGATGGTAGATAATTTTGTCAGTTACAATTGGTATGTACAACATTTTTCTCTATACTCGATAGGTTTTACACAATATCGCAAAGAATTAAAAAAGACGATTTTTCGCTGTGATTATTAAAACAAAAACAGTGCTTCAGTAATATTTTCATTATACACAAGATGACAAGACGTTTTTATTACCTTCGTCAAAATATTCCAAGAAATAAATAGAGCCCTTTAATTTTTATGTTTTTTAGAATTTTATTTACCTTCATTTCTTGGTCTGTTATGGTATCCTAATGAAAATGAATGCAGTGCATCAATCCAGTCCTTAATTGTACTGGTATTACATAAACTATACTTTATAGAGTAGTCCTGGAACAATAAATTCATAGGGTTGAAATTTCGATGACAACGCATTTTCGAGAACTGCTAGATGCTTTTTCCATACATAAAATGCACATTAAAGATATATTCCTCCATCTTAGTGGACAATACTGTACCACAAAATTCCGTATTTCTGGATTATCAGTGAATAATGAGGAATATTTTTCATTAAAAATAGTTGAAGAGCCTATATAAACTTTCTAAGTTAGTAGCCCGAACACGAGTTCGGGATCAAAATTCCATGTTGTTTGATACGAAAGCATGCAGATTTTAATTCACTTGTGCACTAATGCGCAGACGTGGCTTAAGGTTATCGTCTGGAGCAAATGAGTTTTCAGTTGTTTTAAACATTATAGTCTTAAAATTGACTTCAACAGTTTCAGGTTTCAGAATTGCCTTCAGATTTCCCAAAGCTGCCTCGAGATATTTTGTTCAGATACCTAACTCTGAAACAGCTGAATGTAATTCTAAAACTTATTGTGTCAACTCCGTGGAACCCATACCTGCGCAGTAGCGCTCAAAATTTGCAAAATAGACCTTTATTTAAAATAACATGGGAACATAAATCTAGATGTGATTTTTTCAATAAGTTCGAAGGGAATGTTTAAGAATTATTGTAAATAAGCACACATTTTTGGTTCATAATATTAGAGCCCAAAATCACTCAGTAAAGAAAACTTATAGAAAAGTTAAAGAATTATTAACATTATTTCGACTCACCCTTAGCTTTTGGTGAGGTGTTAAAAATGAAATAGACTTGGAAGTTGTTTCCTAAGTTTGTAACAATAAAATTCACACAATACGACCTTTAACCTACATCAAAATCCCTTAGATCTGAATACGTTAGGTTTCTACTGAGCCAATCTTGATATATACAATCGGGAAAGGGTTACATCAATTCTGCTTCAAACGATTGGAGCATGAAGCAGTCAGCGCGTTTTCTGATTTCGCCACTATGTAACTTTGAATTCGTATAACACAATTCAATGCAAATCTCGTGTCTCGTTCCAGATCGAAGACCGAGAGGACCTCAAGAAGGAAAGGGAGATAATGCAAATGGTGCAAGACCTGGACCTATCCGGCGACGAGCTGGAACGTTCCGAAGTGCCGCGTGGCATGTACGAAGCTAGGAACATTCCTCCTGGTCCGATTATCGTGAACGCGAACCAGATCAACGGCAGAGGTTATCGACGATAGGTACGTCGAGAATATTCACTTTCTTCGTAGATTCCGTTGATTGTTTCGAACACCTGATGCATACATCCTTGAATAGGATTAGAGTTAATTTTATATTACGCGAAGAAGACGGTCGTGCTCTGATTGATTCGGGAGATGATGAATGGATCGCCCGATGACACCTCGATTCAGTAATTTTTGCGTATGCGCACCAAAAGTCCGTGAATCGTCCATGATCGAGTTCAAAAATTAACCTGCTCAACAGATTCCTACCTTATTTGGTTTTTCGTAATTTCATAATTTCGTAATTAATACAATTTTAATTTTACATATTTTTATGTTTTAGGTTTCCCAAGGTTGATAATGTGGAGAATATTTTAAGTGGAACTTGGATTCCACACATTACGTTTATGCGGCCTGAACAGCAAGAAATTTAGTACAGTAAATCGATAAAAATTGACTTATTTTCATTATACGTAATATTGTTAAAGAGTGTGTGTATTTATTGTCATCATCACATAACACGTTTATTTATAATTAGTAATATATAATACCTAATTCATATATATAACTTTATATGTAAATATAAGTGAGAGAAAATATTTTATTATCGCTCAATAAAGGTAGGATACAGCCCTGAGCAAAATGATTATTAATTTTAAAACGTAAGTCGATTTTTATAACAGTTTTGTACATGTACATGGAGGTATATCGTATATCTAGTTTATTAGTACTCGTAGTAAAATAGGGATAATTACTATGTATTTTTTGGAAATTTGGTTTACTTTACTACATCTAAATTTTAAGAAATTATATCTGTTCAAATTTAGTGCCATCGGTTTCCGAACGAACTACGTGTTATACTAGATTGAATATAAGTCGAGAAAGTCATTACGTATGAATTGAGTGCAGTAGTTATTTCTAATGTAATTTTAACATTACTTGTAAATAAAATTTATAATGCAATTAGTGCGGTTTGGTTTTTATTCCAACAAACTAATTTAAGAATAAAATGATTTTGCAATATGTGAATTAGTCTGAACGACACAATATGGAAAATACCTCATGACAATCTAGCATATCATTTATCAATATACAAGTTGTAATACAAAAATAAATCCGATATTGCTATAACTTACTAAAACGAGAATCAAAAGTGTAAATTAGGAAAATAAAGAGATGTTATGAAATGAAATTGTCTTCAATAAAAATAATTGTGAACTGTTGATGTATTTATCATTTTATGCTATTTAATATCTTTATATGTTTTGAGAACACAGACAAATGCATTTTCTTAAACTAACTATTCTATCATATCAAGTAAGCAAGTACTGCTTGTTCAAAATGTGATGAGGTAAAATTCCAAGAAAACGCGTAGCTACCTTTGTCGGTATCCAACAATCGACGGATTATGAGCAGCGTTAGAAAGTCATTGACGGCGCTGTCGTAGCACTTACCATATTAGCTTTTGCGTGCATTCGACATTGACAATAATGTTGAAATTTTTAAGGCACGCCTCTGTCGCGGTATATTGTTACAGTATTTCCGATAAGAAGGGGTTTATTGGCTTAGTAGGTTCCTGGAATTTTAACTCATCATGTATCGAACGGGCTGTAACACTTATACCAAATACCAATGTAGTCGCCATTTTGCAATAAACCAAAAAGTCGCAGTTTCAGTTCAATTATTTCAAATAAACCAACAGGTTATGATGGGCACAGTTACGCATTGAGCTAAAATGAATAATTGGACGAAATAAGAACAGTGTGTTGGAGCGATATTTTTGACGAAAACTCCGAGGACCAATTTTGAGGTTAGAACCACGTGCACACGCATTGGATTCAACCAGGACAATCAACGTTGCCCTCCTAGAAGGAAAAGCAAATTGGAACACGTGGAGATACAAAATAAGTATTTGCCTCCGAGGGATCCCCAGAGCGTTAGACGTAATTGAAGGAAGGTTAGAGAAGCCACACTCACTTCCTGAGGACGCAACCTCCGAGGCAAGAGTGGCGTATCAGAGTCAGCTTGATATTTTCAATAAGGCAGATAGCCACACACTGATTATGTTAACCACTAACATGTCAGAAGAGACGTTACATAAATCATGCGTCTCACATCAGCCCGAGAAGTGTGGGTAGAACTTCATACACTATTTGACTGCGTCTCTCAAGATAAAGTGTACAACTTATGCCTGCAATTCTTCAGCTGCAAAAAGGCAAATGAGGATGACATCGCAACACATGTTTCAAAACTAAACAACCCGTGGAGCGAATTAAAGCAGGAAATGTCTAAAGATGACGGAATGAAGTACGATCTGCCAGATGTATTTATGATGTGTAAAATACTAGGTACACTGCCAGAAAAATATTTTTCGTTCAAGTCTAACTGGATGTTGATGTCAAAAACCGAAAGGACAGTCGACAACCTGACCAATCAGCTGTGTGCGTACGAGAGGGCACTCAGAGGCAAAGAAGTCTCATCTCAACAAGAAGCACTCTACTCTAATTCGTCCAAACAGCAAACTCAGCAGCAGAACTCTTCGAAAGACAATTTCCAAAAGAGCAACAAAAAGAAAGTCTGTCCTTACTGCAAGAAACCTAATCACACTATCAAACAATGCAGAAAGTGGATCGCCGATGGGAGACCTCCCAAGCCCAGCAACTCAGGAACATCAGAAAGCGGTGCCAACATGACTTTGATCTCTATAACCTCAATTGTGATGAACTCGGAATGCAACTCTGACGATTGGTTTGTAGATAATGGAGCAACGAGCCTGTTTCTATGAATAGGAGTATCTTCAGGAAGTTTGAACCATTTTCTACGGAACACTGAGTGATCACAGCGAACGGTGTGAAGGTTGCAGCCATTGGAAAAGGTGATATCGACATCGAAGCAGCGGTCAAGGGCAAGTGGCACAAGCTCACGTTGGCTGATGTATGGTGCATTCCTGGGATCCAGAGAAATCTATTCTCAGTCCTTGCAACCCAAGACAGAAACAAGGACAGCAGGTTCAACTCATCTCCAAAAGTCTGCAATTTCATCATCAACGGCGAAACAAGATTAATTGGAATTCGTGAGCAGTTTGGTGGACTCTACAAGCTGAGAGTAAGGAACGTGAACAACAGTGCATTCAAGGAAGTAAACGCAACAGAAAAGCACAACCTTCTCCAACTTTATCATGAACGATTCGGGCATCAGAACAAGCTACACGTGAGATCCCTCCTAAACAAAGAGCTGAGAATTCACGTTGAGGTGGACAGCGAACTCTGTGAAGGCTGCGTCTATGGCAAGGCTCATCGTCTGCCTTTCTGAACTAGGTCTGGAAAAACGAAACCGGGAGAGCGGATTCACACAGACGTCTGCGGCCCATTCGACGACTCAATGTCAGGATACAAGTATTTCATCCTCTTCAAGGATGATTTTATGAAGTTCAGGACCATTTACTTCATCAGAGAAAAGTCTGAAGTTTCAGAGAAATTAATCCAATTTGTTTCAGAAGCAAAGACTCTCGGACACACCATCATGGAGCTGCTGAGTGACAATGGCAAAGAATTCGATAACCATTATGTCAGAAAAATCTTACAGAAAGAAGGAATTGTTAAACGACTTGTCACGCCTTACACTCCCGAACAAAACGGATCCAGCGAAAGAGAGAACCGCACCGTGGTCGAGTCTGCTCGAGCAATGATGCATGCTCATGGTAAACTTCCACAAACACTTTGGGCCGAGTTGATCCGGACAGCAGCCTACATTCTCAACAGGACTGGACCTTCTCACGCTGAGGGAACATCTCCCTACGAGCAATGGTACGGCAGGAAACCAGGTCTGAAACATCTTTGGGTGATCGGGTCTACCTGCTATGCGCATGTTCCCAAGCAACAAATGAAGAAGATGAATCCAAAGGCCACCAAAGGAATTCTTATTGGAAACGACAACGACGACGGCTACAGGATCTTCTGTGAAGAGGAGGGTAAACTAATTCGATCGAGAGATGTCATTTTTGAGGAGAAAGTGTTGCAGAACAAGAACGATATCCATCCCCAGGGAAGCTCAAACCCTTCTGTTCAACCAGAACAAGAGTCGACCCCTGAAGAACAGCAAGATGACGACGAAATACAGAGCGAAGAGGAGGAAGATGAACTCTGGGACCTGAGTACTGAAGACGAAGCTGAAACTCAACTAGAACAAAAAGGTGCTCAAAGCTCAGATGAAACCATCATTCGACAACTTCGTGAACGTTCGTCTCTCAATCCTCCGTCAAAGTATAAAGACTTCGTAATGTAATATCTCTCAAGGCCTCAAGATCCTGAATCCTTCAGTGAAGCCATTAAATCAGACCAACAGGACCACTGGAAGGAAGCTATGCGTCGTGAGATGAGAGCTCTTGAAGAGAACAAAACTTGGGAACTGGTTGATCTGCCTCCAGGAAAAAGAGTCATTTAAAATAAATGGGTCTACCGACTTAAAACAAATGCCGATGGATCGATCGATAAATTCAAAGCCAAATTGGTCATCAAAGGGTATTCCCAACGGAAAGGAGTGGAGTACAACCAAACCCTCAGTCCAGTGGCCAGGACATCAACCATCAGAATATTGCTCAGTGTTGCTGCAAAAGAGAAAATGAAACTAGCACAGATCGACGTTTCAACGGCATTTCTCTATGGTGACCTCAAGGAAACTATATACATGTAACAACCTGAAGGACATGGTGATGGATCTGCCAAGGTATGCCGCCTGAAGAAAAGCCTGTATGGTCTGAAGCAAGCTCCTCGATGCTGGAATGAGAAGTTCAGCAACTACATAGTCAGCCTGGGATTTCAACGAAGTGAAGCGGATCCTTGTCTCTTCATGAGCCAAAAAGGACAGAAGAAGATGTTCTTTGTTCTCTACGTTGACGATGGAATGATTGCGGCTGAAGATGAGCAGCAACTCCAGAAGTTCTTAGATGATCTGAAACGGGACTTTAAAATCACCTCCAGGCCAGCATCGTACTACCTAGGATTGGAAATCAACCAAGGAAAAGATGGTTCAATAAGTGTGAGCCAACCTCACTACACGGAAACCGTACTGGAGAGATTCAACATGAGCAGTTGCAAGGCTGTGACTACTCCAATCACCAAGGACAACGACTCAGAAGAAAGCCCTAGGAACTCTGAGTTTCCATACAGACAAGCTGTTGGAGCACTCATGTTTCTCATGTGCGGCACCCGACCAGACATCGTGTATGCGATCAGCGTCGCCTCCAGGAACCTTGACAAACCAACTGAACAAGATGTGCTCAGAGTGAAGAGGATGCTGCTGTATTTGAGAGGTACAACAGATCTTGGACTGGTCTACAAAGCCAACTTGGGAGAGGAGGTTTTTGAGTGTTTCAGCGATGTAGATCGTGGTGGTGACCCTGGTACGGGCCGCTCAACCTCAGGGGTGCTGTGCCTGTACTCTGGAGCGCCTATTTCGTGGATGAGCCAGAGACAACTCTCTGTTCCAATATCCACAACCGAAGCTGAAATCGTGGCTGCCAGTGAAGCCGCAAGAGAGATCATCTGGATCAAGAGACTTCTGACTGAACTAGGCCAGTTGAAGTCGACGCCCATTCTGCAAGTCGACAATGAAGCAGCCATCCGGCTAGCACAAAACCCTGAGTTTCATCGAAGAACGAAACACATTCGTATCAGACACTTCTTTGTTCGCGAATTGGTCACAGCTGGAGAAATGAACATTTCAAAAGTTCTATCAAGTATAAGCAAGTAACACTTGTACCGATGTAGTCGCCATTTTGCAATGAACCAAAAAGTCGCAGTTTCATTTCAATTATTTCAAATAAACCAACATGAACTAAAAGTACCTAGAAATTTTTAGCGCCAAGTCCATAGATCTTAATCATTGTCAAAAAACATTTAGCTTAATTGTAAAAATTCGCCGCTGACATCTATCAATAACTCTTCGGGATAACTTCGCACAAAAAAATTTAAGTACATGAGTTGTTGCTACAATAATAACAATTATAAAATGGCTGTGGTACGATTACGAAATCTGTTTAAGCCGTAAGATAAAAAACAATTGGCGAAATGCGATTATTAGCAGTAGCCGAAGATTTCTCAATATCTTCTCAATCAAAGATCAAAAATCTCAGATCAAAATCAATCTTCTTCAAAATCAAAGTATCTCAAGATCTGAAGAATAAAAATAAAACTCTTCTTTTGAAATGGTAGAAGATTTTCTGGGCTATTTTACCATAATGGATTAGCTAGTAAGTACACATACAGGGTGGGTTAGAAATAATCCAAGTCCAATTAACTGTACGTACACTATAGTGTACAGTAAAAGTTATTCCTTTTTTTGTCAAAACGGCGTACAGGTCGGATTCATTAAATTTACACTTTCTGCGGCGAGTCTGAAGCGTTATTACACCTTTATAAACATATCACTCGGAAGGGTCGATTTTTTTTATATTATCAATTAAATAGTTATATTTTATAAAAATTTAAATAACTCGAATTTTAACAAAAGTTATGTCGCGTAACTGTGAAACATTAACTAGAGTTCTTCAAGTATCCCAGGAATTTTGGATGGTTTTAACTTTTTTAGTCAACGGATTATCAAGTTGTCGACGTCCATTTAACAACCTGACAGTGATTGAATGAAGTTGTAATTTGCAAAGATTTTAAATATTCCTAAAAAGATATTCAAAATCAAATTGTTGTAAAATTCGCTATTAAACTAATTAAAATACGTCTAGTGAGTTTCGGCACTTTTTAAAAACGAGTTTTGAAGTTGTGACGCTTTAAAAGCGGCACAAAGTCATTGGGTAAAAAATTTACTGAAGTGAACGAGTGTAGTTGCAATTTCCCACGATTTTTAGTTTCCAAAGTACATAATCTTTATAACTAAACTTAAATTTTGGTAAAAGTCGCTAAAATTATTTATAGAAATGTTCTTGAGGAATACACTGAGTTTCAACTGTTTCAATGTAGTAGTGTTGAAATATCTTTGTCAATCGAGGAGACGTGCTATCGTGGCATCTGTCCGCTTGGATATTGATACGAAGGGTACATTAGATATACCCAACGATTTAATAGACACAGGAAGAGAGAGAGAGGGGACAATTTTCCTACTAGCTATATTTTTTGTTTCAGCGCGCGCAGAGGGCTAATAGGTGCTCTACTCGCCACCGCTATCTCTCTGTCTCTATTTTTCGTTCTACTCTGTAAAGTCAAATATCGTTAATTAATGGCTAACTTGTTTGTGTTAAACTTCATTGCATTGTTTTTAATCTCTTTAATAAATCGGCATAGTAGTAATCAGATTTCTAACTAAATGAGTGATTTACAAATGTGAAGTGTCCTTTATAACCTGGTAGCAACACCTCCGACTACCGGAATGGCTTCTCCTGTAATAAATGAGGATTCATCTGATGCTAAGAAAGCCACCACGTTCGCTATTTCCTCTGGAGTACCGAACCTACAAATGGATTCTTATGAAAAACATCTGTACAATAGTAACTTTATGTTTGCTCTTTACCGTTTCATTGGCGTGCCGTTTATTATGTAATCTGTAAGTTTACTATTAAATCTATTACTATTACTATTACTATTACTATAAATTAAATAAATTATTTATCCTCTATTAAAACTTTCGCGAACGTTGTGTCGACGACTCCTGGCGCAACGGAATTGACTGTAATGTTGTATTTTGCTAACTGTATCGCCGCCTGTTTCATCAAGCCTAACAGAGCTATTTTAGATACGTTGTATACCCCCAATATTTCGAGAGAATTCCAACAGCCTAAGGTTGTGGTGTAGATGATCCGTCCTGATTTCCTCTCTTTCATCAGAGGCAAAGCCTCTTTCGTCAGCAGGAAAGGCGCCTTGACGTTGACGTCAAAGGTTTTATCCCATGCACTCTCAGGGCAATCTAGGACTCCCATTAATGCTGGATTGACGGCAGCGTTGACGTATAAGATATCCAAGCCGCCCCATTTCTTGGCTTCCTCGATGAGTCGGACTCGTTCCTCAGGTTTGGATACGTGGCAAACTACACCTTTCACTTCTAGCCCTTCGTCCCTTAGAGTTTTCGTCGCTTCTTCCACGTTGTCTTTATTCCTGCTGGATATGATCACTTTGGCTCCTTCACGTGCAAGCTTCCTGGCAGCCGCAAGGCCTATTCCTTGGGTCGTGCCACAGGTTACTGCGATTTTGCCCGAGAACCGGTTTAGAGTGGAATTCATGTTTCTGGATTGAGAAAATGAAAGTTATTGTTTTAAATGGTTTACATTCATGGTCGTATTCCTATTAGGTTAACTCTAGCAGAGTAGTTTTATGTGAAACAAAATTTATTTGTTCCAAAGAAAGCATTTGCAATAAGTAAGTTCATGGAATGGAATCCTATCAGTTTAAACAGTTCGAATGTTCCTTAAAAGCATCACTCGCTATATTCGCAGTCTAATTTTTGAAATTTGTATTTTACATTTTTAACAAGCATTTGAAACAAAAATTAACTACACTAACTAAACCATCAACAGTCATTTAGTAGTTTCACCGTCGAACCCATCATCAAAATTTTTGATAATTTGTGATGTCGATTTTGTTGCTTTTTCCGTATCGGAGAAACGACGGCTATTGTAACATGAGATAAACTATAGCTACGAAGCTACGCGTGTACCCTCCGAATGAAATATGATATCTACCTAACCTAACTTAACCTAACAAGCTTGTGCTACAAGTAGCAAGGCGGTGTATCTTTTGTACGTAATGAGACATCGATGAGACATACCTACTAAAAAATGACCCAAAAAAGTTAATTACTTTTAAGGATTTACTGATAAGACATGACTTACAGTGAAATGAGCAAATACCGGACTTAAGTTCCGAGTTGTCAGCATAATGTCCACGATTCATTATAATACAATACTTAAATTTGCCACCTCTTATTAGGTTACCATTGAGCCTGCTTTATATTAATCAATCAAATGTACAAAATTGCTACAGCTTACCAGAACTGATTGTAAACTGAACTAAAACGCAATCTATGTGGAGTGCTTCAAGAGTAAAACTGTCGCATTTACGAAGTGTCATATTTTATATAGGTATGCACCAATTAGATCAAAAGATATGTTAATCGAGCAGAATGAAAAATAAATATATGTACAAAAAGCGGTTCCTTATCAAAATGTAAGGTTTGTTTGATAACAAATATACTTTTGGTGTTTTCTGTCACGCTGTTTATTTTATATAAATACTTTTTATTGCTACATACTTTGTTTTTCTACTGTAAACTTTTCGATATGAAAGATTATAATATTTTGTAGTTTTTCGATTACTTTAAATTAGCCTATCTTCATAATCACATCAGGAAGTAGAGCGCTTATTTTTATATCATTTTTAATTTTAATTATTACACTGTTGCTGAATTTGACATCTTTCTTCATGACCGTCTTTGAGATATCACAAGTAAACAATTATTTTGTAACCGTCGGAAATCATGGAAAATATTTTTTTCAAAGATTTATCACCCTATTACATAATATAGTACATAACGTAAACATAATATAAATAAAAACCACAATTTCATAATGATAATAGGTGCTTTTCTACTACTTCTTTCAACTACTTGCGTAGTAGACCAGGAGTTCCATATTTGTACACATAAATTAACTCGTTAAGTATAAAACATAAATGAATTAGTTAAGGAATAAACTAAATGCTCAAATCGCTGGCCAGAGGAAAGATAGAAGTAAAGGGAAAGAAGAAGTAAAGGCGGCCGTTTAACAGAACTCGGTCTCTATTAATAGAGTGACACCCCCAACGTTCGACGGAAAAATCCCTGTGGGCCAGCTACAGGAAGCAATTTGAGGCGGCAGCGGAGGCTAACGCTAGGTCCTCTCATGAGAAGGCTGTCTCCCTAGAGGCAGTTTTGCGTGGAGAAACTTTGGAAGTCCTTCAAACACTATCCACTGAGGAAGCTGGAAATTACGAGGAGCTGCTGAGGCGACTGGAAATGCGGTTTGGCCTGAAACCTCTGGAGCAAGTCCATCAATCCCAGATGTCCAATCGTCGTCAGGGATCGAACGAGACCCGGCAAGAGTTCGAAACGGATGTAGCCAGACTAGTAAGGCTAGCGTATCCCTCGGCACCGGAGCAGAAATGGAGTGCCTCGCAGTGCAGACGTTCGTAAGCTGTCTGTATAACTAGAAACTGCAGAGGGCTCTGAGACTAGCCCGACCGAAAACGTTAATGGATGTTAACATCGCATTGGAACATTAGGCAGCAATGGAAGCCTCCGCAGTCACGGCCCTGCTCGAGCTCTTACCGAGGAAGTAGACTCGGAAAAACTCGTGGAAAAGGTCCTTCAGCAGATCATGGAGGTGCTGTCTACAAAGAAAAAAGTAGTTCGCTGCTGGAATTGTGGCGAAGTGAGCCATGTGCAGAGTTCTTGTAAGCGGCCCAAAACAGCAGCGCCGGGAAAGCTAATCCGGGTCGATAAGAGGGGGAAACGTCGACCCGTAGCAGTGGGAACTCCTGGGCCAGTATAGTCTCGTTTTCCCACCAACTGGGGAGCGCCGTACGTCGATGGCACCATCGACGGGAGACCCCACGCCATGCTTGTCGACACGGGAGTACCGAAGACGATCGTACGTCCGGAAGTTGTGAGGGACCGGAGGAAGATTAGGCCAAGCAGGTGACAACTGAGAACTGTCACAGGGAAGAAGGCAGTGATCCACGGCGAAGCAACAGGTAGCATGATGTTGGGACGAGAAAATTTTTACCATCCAGTCATCATAGCCGAAATTGAAGAAGACGTCATACTGGGGATGGACGTCGTGAGGAGTCGTGGATTCCAGTTGGATTTCGGACAGCGAGTTTTGAGGATCAGTCAGGAAGAATTGCTACTGCATAATCGCGACATTTTTGTGGTGGATGTAATACTAGCTGAAAAAGTGATTCTCCCAGAACGAAGCGAAATGATCACCTCTACTTTTCTGAGGGGTGTCGTGGAAGAGGGAGTTCCAGCCGTAATTGAACCGGAAAATGATGACAATCGACTGGCTCGAGGGGTACTGGTGGGGAAGGCGTTCGCCACTCTCTTAAGCGAGGTGCCTGTGTGACTACTCAGCATCAATCAGTACCCGGTTACTATCAAGAAGGGTACGAAGCTGGACACGTGTATAGCTGCCTCGGCCATCGTAAGAGGCGTTAGTATTGAAGAGAGGTCCAGACATATGCCGCGGGAGTTGGAAAAAATTCTTTCCCAGACAAGAGCATTTCTCTCGCCCACATAGAAACAAAAGGCCAACGAATTATTAAATAAGTACCAGGATATATTTACGACCGAGAATGGGAAGCTGGGAAAGACGTCGTGACACATAAAATCGACACGGGCGAGACGCGACCAATTACATAAACAACAAGTCGACTACCCTTGGCCGAACGGGAGAAAGCCGAGAAAATCATCAGGGACCTAGAACGGGGCGGAGTCATCGAGCCGTCAAGCAGTCCGTGAGCCTCGCCGGTAGCACTAGTGAAGAAAAACTAAAAAAAAGACACTGTTTACCGGCAGGTAAACAGTGTCACTAAAAGGGACAGCTACCCGCTACCTCGTATTGACGACACACTCGATAACCTTTGTGGATCCACGATATGTTCGACCCTTGATTTAAAAACCGGGTACTTGCAAGTTGAAATGGACCTTGCTGATAAGAAAAAGACAGCATTTACCTTCGGTAAGGCCCTGTGGCACTTTAAGGTAATGCCATTTGGACTTTGTAATATCCCCAGCGAGGTTCGAGAGGCTGATGGAAAGCGTGTTAATGGGTTTGACATGAAAAACATGCCTAGTCTATTTGGACGATGTCATCGTGATGGGCAAGACTTTCGAAGGACATCTGAAAAACTTAGAGGACGTCTTCCAAAGACTGCAAGGTGCGGGGCTGAAACTGAACCCTAAGAAATGTCAGCTCTTCAGAAGGAAGGTTTCTTACTTAGGGCACATAGTGAGCAGAGGAGTTGCCGTTGATCCGGACAAGATAAGTGCGGTAGAGAAGTGGCCGATACCGGCAGACAAACACCACTTGAGGAATTATCTGGGATTCTGTACGTACTACCGACGCTATGTCCGGATGTTTTCTGACGTCGCCAAGACGTGCATTTCTGATATTCATTATTGGAAAGCAAATTTATCTATGCATTTCTACATTTTCATCACTTTTCATTCGTATCCCTATAGCAACTCAAGATATTGACGCATTTTACGGGTTTTCTAATTTTACGTATTTACTATAACAAATTTCGTAATCAGACGACGGCCCTGTGTATTTACTTTTACTGCGAACAAATCTTGTACATATTTAACATGTCTTCATGTTATTTAGTTTGTTATTTATGTTAGTTCATTTAACATGTACCTAATTCTATATATATATATATATATATATATATATATATAAAAATTGATGTTTGTGTGTATGTTCCGCATAGGCTCCTATACCAATCGTCCGATTGTAACGAAACTTTGGTGAGTTGTAGGGCGCAGGTCCGTGAAGGTTCCTGAAATGGTTCCGCGTCGAAAAAACGGCTTAAAAATATGCATGACAGGCAAAATGTCATCTTCAATTGACAGACGAGTGACTGACAGATGGCGCCATCTCGCGGCGAAAAGGTATCTTTTAAATGTCGAACAGTTTGACGGCGCTTTGAGGATCTAATTGCTCAAAATCATTCTGTTAAAAGTAGAAATGTTTTTGAACGTGTGTTAGTGTTGTTATTTGTGAACTTTGGACATTGGACAATAGAAAAGACGCGCATTTATTTTATACTTTCGCTGTGAATTATGCCTCCAATAGGAAATCGATTGGCAGATCCATATGTAAAGCAAATAAATAAAAGGCTTTACGAGCTTCAGAAAATGACGGGCAAAGGGAAGATAGATTAGAAACCCTCAGATTAAAAAATGCTCAAGCCCGTTTATTTGAAAAAGACGAGCAAAGGGAAGATAGACTAGAAACACTCAGATTAAGAAATGCTCAAGCCTCTTTATCTGAAACAGACGAGCAAAGAGAAGCAAGATTGGAAATCGAAGGAGTACGCATTGCTCGATCAAGACAAATAACGCACGCTGATTGAAATCATTTTCATGGAGTGTTAGACCAAGAGCTGGGCACGAGATTTCAACATCATCAGTAATATGGAATTCGTAAACAGGAATAAACTCTATTACCATCAGTTATTAAAGTTCCGAGCAGGCGGACAGCTTACTGGTTGCGAAGGGTAGTTATAAGGGGTGAAAGTGATTAATTTTTAGGGGAAGTTTCGGCATCGATAAAAAGCTTAAAAATCTATGTAATGATAGTTCTTACCATACCTAAACTAAATTCCAAGCGGCGGACACATAAGTAGGTGCAAAGGGGGTGGCGGACAATAGTAAGGGGGTGAAAACGCGAAGAGCTAGAGCCGAAATTTCAACGTCATCGTCATCAATAATATGGAATTCGTACACAGGAATAAACTCTATTACCATCAGTTATTGAAGTTCCGAGCAGGCGGACAGCTTACTTGTTGCGGAGGGTAGTTATAAGGGGTGAAAGTTGATAATTTTTCGGGAAAATTTCGGTATCGATAATACGCTTAAAAATGTATGTAATGATAGGTCTTACCATACCTAAACGAAATTCCAAGCGTCGAACACATGAGTAGGTGTAAAGGGGGCGGCGGACAAGGGTAAAGGGGGTGAAAAGGCGGAAAGCTATATAGAGCCGAAATTTCAAAGTCATCAGTAATATGGAATTCGTAAACAGGAATAAACTCTATCACCATCAGTTATTAAAGTTCCGAGCAGGCGGACTGATTACTTGGGGCGGAGGGTAGTTATAAAGTGTGAAAATGGTTAGTTGGTTGAGGAAATTTCGGCATCGATAATACGCTTGATAATGCATGTAATGATAGATCGTACCACAAAAAAACGAAATTGCGAGCCTTTTCACCCCCGTCACCCATGTCCGCCACCCCCTTTGCACCCGCTCATGTGTCCGACGCTTGGAATTTCGTTTAGTTATGGTAAGACCTATCATTACATACATTTTTAAGCGTATTATCGAAAGCGACATCTTCCCAAAAAATTAACCATTTTCACCCCTTATATCCGCAACAAGTAAGCTGTCCGCCTGCTCGGAACTTTAATACCTGATGGTAATAGAGTTTATTTCTGTGTACGAATTCCATATTACTGATGACCATGACGTTGAAATTTCGGCTCTAGCTCTCCGCGTTTTCACCCCCTTTACCCTTGTCCGCCACCCCTTTTGCACGTACTTATGTGTCCGCCGCTTGGAATTTCGTTTAGATATGGTAAGACCTATCTTGACATACAATTTTAAGCTTATTATCGATGCCGAAATTTCACCTACAAATTAATCACTTTCACCCCTTATAACTACCCTCCGCAACAAGTAAGCTGTCCGCCTGCTCGGAACTTTAATACCTGATGGTAATAGAGTTTATTGCTGTGTACGAATTCCATATTACTGATGACGATGACGTTGAAATTTCGGCTCTAGCTCTCCGCGTTTTCACCCCTTTTACCCTTGTCCGCCACCCCTTTTGCACCTACTTATGTGTCCGCCGCTTGGAATTTCGTTTAGATATGGTAAGACCTATCTTGACATACAATTTTAAGCCTATTATCGATGCCGAAATTTCACCTACAAATTAATCACTTTCACCCCTTATAACTACCCTCCGCAACAAGTAAGCTGTCCGCCTGCTCGGAACTTTAATACCTGATGGTAATAGAGTTTATTTCTGTGTACGAATTCCATATTACTGATGACGATGACGTTGAAATTTCGGCTCTAGCTCTCCGCGTTTTCACCCCCTTTACCCTTGTCCGTCACCCCTTTTGCACCTACTTATGTGTCCGCCGCTTGGAATTTCGTTTAGATATGGTAAGACCTATCTTGACATACAATTTTAAGCTTATTATCGATGCCGAAATTTCACCTACAAATTAATCACTTTCACCCCTTATAACTACCCTCCGCAACAAGTAAGCTGTCCGCCTGCTCGGAACTTTAATACCTGATGGTAATAGAGTTTATTTCTGTGTACGAATTCCATATTACTGATGACGATGACGTTGAAATTTCGGCTCTAGCTCTCCGCGTTTTCACCCCCTTTACCCTTGTCCGCCACCCCTTTTGCACCTACTTATGTGTCCGCCGCTTGGAATTTCGTTTAGATATGGTAAGACCTATCTTGACATACAATTTTAAGCTTATTATCGATGCCGAAATTTCACCTACAAATTAATCACTTTCACCCCTTATAACTACCCTCCGCAACAAGTAAGCTGTCCGCCTGCTCGGAACTTTAATACCTGATGGTAATAGAGTTTATTTCTGTGTACGAATTCCATATTACTGATGACGATGACGTTGAAATTTCGGCTCTAGCTCTCCGCGTTTTCACCCCCTTTACCCTTGTCCGCCCCCCCTTTGCACCTACTCATGTGTGCGCCGCTTGGAATTTCGTTTAGGTATGGTAAGACCTATCATTACATACATTTTTAAGTGTATTATCGATGCCGAAATTTCCCCTAAAAATGAATCACTTTCACCCCTTATAACTACCCTCCGCAACAAGTAAGCTGTCCGCCTGCTCGGAACTTCAATAACAGATGGTAATAGAGTTTATTCCTGTTTACGAATTCCATATTACTGATGACGGTGACGTTGAAATTTCGGCTCTAGCTCTCCGCGTTTTCACCCCCTTTACTATTGTCCGCCACCCCCTTTGCACCTACTTATATGTCCGCCGCTTGGAATTTCGTTTAGATATGGTAAGACCTATCTTGACATACAATTTTAAGCTTATTATCGATGCCGAAATTTCCCCTACAAATTAATCACTTTCACCCCTTATAACTACCCTCCGCAACAAGTAAGCTGTCCGCCTGCTCGGAACTTTAATAACTGATGGTAATAGAGTTTATTCCTGTGTACGAATTCCATATTATTGATGACGATGACGTTGAAATTTCGGCTCTAGCTCTTCGCGTTTTCACCCCCTTACTATTGTTCGCCACCCCCTTTGCACCTACTTATGTGTCCGCCGCTTGGAATTTAGTTTAGGTATGGTAAGAACTATCATTACATAGATTTTTAAGCTTATTATCGATGCCGAAACTTCCCCTAAAAATTAATCACTTTCACCCCTTATAACTACCCTTCGCAACCAGTAAGCTGTCCGCCTGCTCGGAACTTTAATAACTGATGGTAATAGAATTTATTCCTGTTTACGAATTCCATATTACTGATGATGTTGAAATCTCGTGCCCAGCTCTTGGTCTATGTGGAAAAAGGGATGAGACAGGGTCGCCCCCGAGCGAAGCCGAGTACCTACATCGGTTATAAAAAATAATTTACAAAAAAATATTTTTTCCCTTTTCATAACATTCTACAATATAATCACAGCAATGTCAGCAATGCAATGCATGGTATTGAAATAAATTATTTGTTTTCTCGGTAAATCTATATTCGCTAGATTATCTATTTTTATTTAATTGCTCATTTATTTCATATCAAACTGAGCCACAGCGAAGCGTGGTCGGGTCACGGCTAGTATAAAATAAGCTGTTTGGATAAATCCTCTAAGTTCTTAAAGTGGCGACTCATTGTTGATGTAAGGGAAAAGAAAGTCTTCACCACCATCAAAAAAGTTTTTAATTAAAATAGGTGACCGGTTTCGGCCGTAGCCATCATCAGACCTAAAATTTTGAGATTTTGAGATTATTTCATGTTTATGTTGATGTTTGTGAATACGATGGTTGACTGTTTGACTTTGACATACGCCTTTCGTTGTTGTTGTTCTATCCGAGCCTCGTGGTCGTTATTCGTTAATGTGTAAAGGTTATTTCACAACTTTCTAACTGTTCATTCTCGCATCAAGATTTGACGAAGGACTGAAGATATTTGAAGGTTTTTGTTTGATTTCATCCCTCCGTGAAGATCGAGGTTGGGAAATTTGATGGTACCATGCGGTTATTGTTCGGTTGGTGTACGACATAACCTTATTTTTATGTAGTTTGTCACATCTTCATGATTGGTAATATGTTTTTACATTTTTCGTTTCCGTTTCTATGTACATAAAATTTTAGGTCTGATGATGGCTACGGCCGAAACCGGTCACCTATTTTAATTAAAAACTTTTTTGATGGTGGTGAAGACTTTCTTTTCCCTTACATCTAAAATAAGCTGATTTATTTTATATTTTCGCATATCTATATATATAAAAATGGATGTATGTTTGTTGGTTTGTATGTTCCGCATAGGCTCCTATACCATTCGTCCGATTGCAACCAAATTTTGGTGAGTTGTATGGCGCATGTTCTTGAAGGTTCTTGAAATGGTTCCGCGTCGAAAAAGGAGCCAGGGGGCCGAAACGGCTTAAAAATATATGCATGACAGGCAATATGTCACCTTTATTTGACAGACGAGTGACTGACAGATGGCGCCATCTCGCGGCGAAAAGGTATCTTTTAAATATCGAACAGTTTGACAGCGCTTTGAGGATCGAATTGCTCAAAATCATTCTGTTAAAAGTAGAAATATTTCTGAACGTGTGGTCGTGTGTGAGTATTAGTGGTGTTATTTGTGAACTTTGGACATTGGACAATAGAAAACAAGCGCATTTATTTCATACTTTCGCTGTAAATTATGCCTCCAAAAGAAAAGCGATTGGCAGATCTATATGTAAAGCAAAAAAAAGACTACGAGCTTCGGAAAATGACGGGCAAAGGGAAGATAGACTAAGAAACCCTAAGATTAAGAAATGCTCAAGCCCGTTTATCTGAAACAGAGGAGCAAAAGGAAGATAGATTAGAAACCCTCAGATTAAGAAATGCTTAAGCCCCCTTATCTGAAACAGACGAGCAAAGAGAAGCAAGATTGGGAATCGAAGGAGTACGAATTGATCGAGCCCGTTCGTCTGAAACATACGAGCAACGGGAAGCAAGATTGGAAATAGCCCAAGTACGTATTGCTCGATCAAGACGAATAACGCACGCTGATTAAAACCATTTTCATGGAGTGTGGAAAAAGGGATGAGACAGGGTCGCCCCCGAGCGAAGCCGAGTACCTACATCTGTTATAAAAAATAATTGCAAAGCAATATTTTTCATAACATTCTACAACATAATCACAGCAATGCAATGCATGGTATTGAAATAAATTATGTGTTTTCTCGGTAAATCTATATTCGCTAGATTACCTATTTTTATTTAATTATCCATTTATTTCATATCAAACTAAGCCACAGCGAAGCGTGGCCGGGTCACGGCTAGTTTTTTATAAATACAGATCGTATGGTAGCTGTAGAAATTTATTACCCAACTTACTCATCAAATTATTCCAACTCTTTATTCTTGGTTAAGTAGGTATATTAAAAATTGTATATTTAAAATAAATTTTAACTAAACGTTAAAGAAAACATATTAAGTCAAAGTTATTTCATTGGGGAAATTGAAGGTCTTCATTGAAGACAAATTGTCTTTTTGAGAAATTTATTTTCCATTTCTAATATAAAATTTTTTTAGTTTGTAATTTAAAGTGTTTTCCACTTTAATCTACCAAAGCATTTAGGTAGAAAAGTTGAAGGTTCATCTCTATGCTGGTCTTTCTATATTACGAAAAGGTTAGCTGTTTTCCAATTATCCGAGAATGTTTGATTTGTAATAGAGTCAACGAAACATTTAAAAAAATGTAATTTCTTTACAATAGGATCTAATATTGCTCGGCTTGGAATTGAAAAATCATTACTTTCAGTATACAAACTAACCTTTTTTTCTTTATAATTTTCTTTTGTAATAAGTAAATTTGTTAGTTCATATTTTACCGAATTTTCCACTTAAATTTACAACAAAATTTCTACAATGTGAGGAAAAGATGAACTGTAGTCCAGTTATCCCTGAATGCTTCGTTTCTAATTAAAATGTTGAGATATTTAAAAATCCTAAATTTTGCTCTAAAATTTCTAGAGTTGTATCTTTAAATAACTTATTTTATTTCAAAAAATTATTTTTTCATTTCTAATATGTAATTTTGTTAGTTTACATACTAAACTAATTTTCACTTAAACCTACCAACCGTTAAAATACAAAAACTAAGGTCCTTCTCTATGCTCTTTTTTCTAAGAAGCTTAGCTATTGTCCAATTATTCCAGAAAGGTTGATTTTTATAGGAATCGGTGCAATTTTTTAAAAAACTATTAAATTCTAATATTAAGATTAAAATTTAATATCCACTTTACAATTATTGACAATTTTTCACGGAAACAGATATAGTCCAGTCAATAGAGCGTGTGCAATTTCTTACTGAACATGAACTACCTACATGGATCTACTCTAAATGAAGATTACAATAATAGCAGTTCTTTATGAAATAAAATTATATTTAATACTAGCCGTGACCCGACCACGCTTCGCTGTGGCTCAGTTTGATATGAAATAAATGAGCAATTAAATAAAACTAGTTAATCTAGCGAATATAGATTTACCGAGAAAACAAATAATTTATTTCAATACCATGCATTGCATTGCTGACATTGCTGTGATTATATTGTAGAATGTTATGAAAAGGGAAAAAATATTTTTTTGTAAATTATTTTTTATAACCGATGTAGGTACTCGGCTTCGCTCGGGGGCGACCCTGTCTCATCCCTTTTTCCACACTCCATGAAAATGATTTCAATCAGCGTGCGTTATTTGTCTTGATCGAGCAATGCGTACTCCTTCGATTTCCAATCTTGCTTCTCTTTGCTCGTCTGTTTCAGATAAAGAGGCTTGAGCATTTCTTAATCTGAGTGTTTCTAGTCTATCTTGCCTTTGCTCGTCTGTTTCAGATAAACGGGCTTGTGCATTTCTTGATCTTAGGGTTTCTAGTCTATCTTCCCTTTGCTCGTCTTTTTCAAATAAACGGGCTTGAGCATTTTTTAATCTGAGGGTTTCTAATCTATCTTCCCTTTGCCCGTCATTTTCTGAAGCTCGTAAAGCCTTTTATTTATTTGCTTTACATATGGATCTGCCAATCGATTTCCTATTGGAGGCATAATTCACAGCGAAAGTATAAAATAAATGCGCGTCTTTTCTATTGTCCAATGTCCAAAGTTCACAAATAACACCACTAACACTCACACACACGTTCAAAAACATTTCTACTTTTAACAGAATGATTTTGAGCAATTCGATCCTCAAAGCGCCGTCAAACTGTTCGACATTTAAAAGATACCTTTTCGCCGCGAGATGGCGCCATCTGTCAGTCACTCGTCTGCAAAGACTATGTATATTCTATATTCTATATACATAGTCTTTGCCCCCTGGCTCTTTTTTCGACGCGGAACCATTTCAGAAACCTTCACGGACATGCGCCCTACAACTCACCAAAGTTTCGTTGCAATCGGACGATTGGTATAGGAGCCTATGCGGAACATACACACAAACATCCATTTTTATATATATAGATTGATACTAAATGTAACGTGGATATAAAAGTTGTTAAAAAACTCTTTTCTGTAGAAAAAATGTTTTGAAATGATTACATTTTGGGTTAAGTCAAGCAGTAGTATGTAACACAAACTACATTGTGTCCTGACGCAATTATCTATATAATTATAACCGCAAAGAAAATTTTTGAAAGTATAATGTTCACAAATTCAAAAAATTGATTACAGTCTCTTCTGCTTACATATCTAACCGGATTTCAAAAAGAGTCTGATGGTGTTACACGCAGATAAATTTCAGATATCTGAAGTGAATGAAACGTCGACCGACGACCTTCGAGCGAAACATACATTTTCCCTTTGGCGAAAAGCGTATAAAATCTAAGGCATGCAGTTGTTACGTAACACTTGCATCATACATAAACATCAGTGTCTCATTTTTTCCAATAAAACGTTGCAGAATGCGAATTTCAAATCGGGAACGAATCAAACACCGACTTTGGGTAAACGTTATGAGTTATGATTTCGTTATTTACTTAAACAGTCGTCGATCTTTGTGAAAGACAAATGTGGAGCAGAGAAATGTCGTTTTAATTACCAAACCCTCATTTTGAAATTCAAAAAGAGGTTGATCCATCACGTGATATTGGCGCGGTTCAATCGCGCGTTTTCACTATTCAGGCCGCATTTCTAGAACTGTCTCTTTGTCCTTCCTCTCGTTTTTCGCCCTTTTCCGGGCATTACGGCCGTCAGGTTAGTCGGGGGGAAAATGCCAGAGTTCATCGAATTCTCATGAACTCGCCGCTAAAACTTTCACACTAAAATGTACGCCGAAGACGATCATTATTTAAGTAAGAAAGAAGAAAGTTCTCCACTTGGCTTCGAGCGCCGAAATGATTAATGACTAATTTTGGGTTTGGCCACCTTATTCTTCTTTCTCCGCGAAAAAGTCCGCGCGACGATCCCTCGACCGAAGAAATTTCGCCGGTACGACAAATGGCTCGACGTTTAAATGTTACAGTCGTCGTTCCTCAAAGGAGCTGATAAATATATGACGGCTTTGCATTGAACATATGGAAATTTATAGTGTTTTCCCTGGTTATCGACGACGCCTTAGCAAAAATTACACTTTTAAATTAACGAATAGGAATAATGTAATTATTAATTACCTAATAAATTTAGCGCTTTTCTTTAAATAAATGCTCCTCAAACACTGCTCAACAAAGGGTGTCCCAACTAGCAATTTAGATGTTGTTCACCAAAGTCTTAAGCCCGGTTTTATAATGCCGTTAAAATCCACTTTAACTTAAAGCTGATTTGACTGTGATGCTTTCATCACTTTTACTACTTCTAACGTCACAGTCAAAGTCAACTTTAAGTTAAAGTGGACTTTAACTGCATTATGAAACCGGCCGAAAGTCAATTTTATCTATTTATGTAGAAATTGATTTATATTCCAGTGAATTAGGTGAAGTCAAATTTGCTGAAAAGATTCCTAATAAGTCGCAATATTATGTTAAGTAGTATCAGACAAGCTAACGGGTCGACATAAAAGAACATAATTGACAAATAAGTAGAATAGGAACCGTGATGCTTTATAACTTATATTACCTAAGGTACTGTTGGTAGTAAGGCCCCCTTAACGAAAAATATTTAATTCTGGAAAAATAAAACACAGCTAATTTATTTCCTTTGGTACATAAATACTTTGGTTTGTATAACATACAAAAATAAACATGTACTTCTGGTAACATTAATAAATATTGCTATAAAAATAAAAATATAAAAACTCTATTTCGGGCCTTATTAGATGCCTGGGTTGTTAATCAGACCATGCGCGCATTGTGCAGGCAGATAATAAGGCCCAAACGTAAATCGTTATTATGGCGTGCACGAAGGGCAGACAAAAGGTCCCAAATCAGTTGTGGTCAATCCGATGCATTCTTCATGCACCCAGTCTTCACATCCTTGACATTTCTGCATATCTAGGACTGCATCGGTTTTGCAGATTGAGCACATCCAACTTTCGTTTCTTCTCTTATTGAGTTCTTCACGACGACATTTCTTTGGAGCCTTCATTTTCTTTTCGGAACGCTTCTCAAAAAGATCCTTCGTAACTTCCTGGACCTTGTAGTTAAGCGCCTTTCTCCTTTTAGGCGTTTTCTTTTTCTCCTCCTGCTGAGGCGTAATTAAAACTGCGGAAAACGAATTGTCCGCAGCCTTTTTGGAGAACAGCTGGGCCAAAGGAACATCGTCTTCAGAATCCCATTCTTCTTGGTCAGTACCGCTATCCTGATCTGGAAAAAAATGAATTCCTGAATCAATATATCTCTCTTAATACTGATTACGATTGAGATTCACGCTCTTGGTTCACAGTGCAACCTTCGTCCCATGGAGATTCTTCTGGAGGAATAATAGCTCCTGTTGAAATAACATTTCCTTCTAAAGGGATTTCACTTTCAATAGAAATTGCTGCTTCCAGAACGTTATTTTCTTCATGCGGTGTAACCTGCTGCTCCTGGGTATCACTGGGACGAACATGACTTGGTAGACTTGGAGCGAATGCTTCGACGGGAATAGCATTTTTGTTAACAGGGTAAATACCAGTTGCTCTAAACCCGCTGCAGATGGTATTTATGGTCATGGCTTTTTCCCAGACAGGTGTAAAAACATCGGAAAACACTCCTTGTTTAGTCTTCTGTCCGGATGTTGATCCCAATATGACAGCAACTCTTGATCCCAGTAATGTTCAAATGAACGGAAAACCGATTTGTCAAGTGGTTGCAGCTCATGGGTGACATTGCTGGGTAAATAAAAAAGTTCAATTCCTAGCAATTCTGCTTTGTCTGCTATAGATTTATCCAAATGACTCGATACGCCATCAACAATTAGTAAAATGGGTGGTGGGGCCATGTAAGGACCAACATGGTCGAGCCACTTTAAAAAAATCTCAGTCGTCATGCATGCTTCCTTTGGGAGCCATCTCCACAGTTGATCAATTTGAAAGTCCGTCCAGATATGTGGGCTTGCAACGCTGGCCTTTAAATAAGATCGTGGGAGGTATCGGCTGTCCTAAAGCATTGGCACATGCAATAATAGTTGCGTTCTCAGCGTGTTCTGGGGCACACAGCTGAACTCATTTTGCTCCTCTTTGTGCCAACATAGTTTGCTGGTGGCGAAGCGTTAGCCTGCAACCTTTTTCATCCATATTGTATTTTTTTTGTGGTTGGTGTTTTAGGCTAGTTCTCTCCGGAATGTTTTCCAGTCTTGTGAAATAATCATCAACGATGAATCGATTCAGCTTCTGCGCTCTTGCAGTGTTAATTTGTTGTGTCCTTCGTTGTGATATGTCCGGATGACGTTTAAGAAATGCCCTATACCATTCCTTTCCAGCCATCTGCTTAGTTTGATTAAAATTGTGACGCAGTTTCTTTATTTCACAGTAGCGATATACTGAACGTCGCAATATTTTAGACGTTAGAGGAAAGCCTCTTTCCGCAAAGCGCACAGTCTTCGTCGCCATATCTTTTTCTTCCGTTGGTGATAAAATGCTCTTGCTCCCAAGCGCTCTTTGTATCGATCCAGTTGTAACGTAATTTCTTAACGTTCTTCGAGGAATCCCTGAATGGTGCTCATCTGCCTTCTGAGAATAACCAGCTCTTAGCATCTGTAATGCCTCTTCCATCATATCTTCGGTCTAATTGGCTCGCATCCCGCGACATTTTTCCCCATATCTATAAAATATTTAAAAAATTGATGGCCTTATTACCGGTTGCGAAATTTCAATGTAAAATATCTGAAGCCAGGAAATAAGACCCGGGCCTTATTACCGGGAAACCATATCAATACTTCTTCGAGGTTAGAACTAAACACGTGTTGAATTAAACACTTTAAACAGATAATCACTATGTGATTTGGCTGTCATTATATAGATGTATTCATCGTCCCGTACGAAACTAGCATTCGGTCACCATAACAAAAAATACAGCCCTTTACTTACCAGATTTTTTAACACCAGAGACCAGGACCAGCACCTCACTACAAATTTGCGCGAATAACACTCAACCGTTAAACCCGATGCCGTTGGTTTCTTCACTATTTGTTTGTAGTTACATTAGTTATACATGAGATGGTGTCCAAAATGATTTGGAATGAGCGGTTTTTTCAAATTTGCTCCTGAGCCTTATATCCGGTCGGGCCTTATTACTCGACGGTACCTTAATAGTTTATAATCGCCTTTCTGATAGCAAATTGGTGAAATATGTACGACATTATCTTTCACCTATTAGATCATATTTTCGATATTTTTCATGTGAGGTTAAATTAGTAGGTGTCACGAACATCACCCAATAGGTGACATAAGTCGAACCTTCTTTACTTGCCGTCTCCTTTAAGAAGGTTGGCTATCATCATGGCGATTTTTATCTTTGAAGTTGCGGATCTGAACAAATCAACAGAGTTACTGTTGTACCACTGCCTTAGGTTGTTCAACCAGGAGATGCGTCTTCTTCCTATACTTCTTTTACCCTGTATTTTTCCTTGTATAATAGTTTGCAACAGTGTATACCTCTCCCCTCTCATCACGTGGCCCAGATATTGCAATTTTCTGATTTTGATTCCTGTCGAAGTCGAAGTCGAAGATTCCTGTTTTACTAATTAAGTGGGGAATTTACACCAAAAAGTAGCTTTTTTGATAACATTGGTGTAATATGATACGTTACATTGTGACTATAAGTGATCAAGATCAACGAATTTTAAGATCTTCAAGTAGTTAATTCCAGTAGGTAGGTATTTTCAATTTACTTAACGTATGAGGTATTTAAGTAAAATATCACTTAGATATTTTAAAAACATATGGCGAATATATTTTTCCAAACGATTCCTAAATAATTATATTATCCAAATTAATCAAAAAATTACTCCATATTATAAAAACACAACACATTTGACAGTTGAATTCGAATTAAACAACATATCGATGCACCAAAGCGCTATCACACTTGATACTATATTTAAACAATTTATTTTAATAACAATTATTTTTGAGGTGCGTTGCTATTTTTCAGAGTTAAAGTATAAACTTTGACAATTAAATGTCTTGCATTTACGAATTTACAACGTTAAGTTGATTTAGATGAATTAGATCAACATCTGAGGTACTTATACATAACTTCGATTTCTGATACTAATGTTCATGAAAAGTATAAGTTTTGGATACCATTCTTAATTTTCACCATGAAGAAAATTTTTACTTAAATCAATACATTTCTGTCACAGTCGTAAACTGAGAAGGTGAGTTTTTACTAAATTTTGCATAGATAGGCATAACTTCGACGTGAGTCTCCACTTAATAAGTCGTCTGCGACTTGGTACTTTAAGAAAGAGATTCACCAAATTTACTAATTCTTTACGTAAATTTGACTTGAAAAATAGCACCATTTTGGTCAAATTAAGTCTAGTATTTTTTTACCAAATACAGTAACATCTAGTATTTTCTAGTAACGTCTCACCTTAATTGTTAGCTGGGGTCTTAATCGAGCCCTTCGTGAAAGTAGAATTACTTTCTGTTAAGTGACTTCACCTGAGATGCTGCGGTACATCCTCCCATTATGAACCTTATGGACATATAAGCAAAATGAAGCTACCTGTGAAGGGGTAAGACTAATATTAAAAACAATAATATGAATATAATAATAATATATTCTAGTTTTTGCTAATACGTAATGATTAAATGTCCCTTAACCCGAAATTGAAAAAGCAAATATCTTTTCTTTATTATCGTATAAGAATATTTTTTCTTTTATTTCTTCTTGTAACTAAGTTTCATTACCATTTCATAACATTCATTCATCACGAATTACCGTTGTATTTCTAACTTCAATGTTTAACGACATGTGTAGTAAAACAATAGTGGTAATTCTTTCGGAAAAATAATGATAATTATTCCTAACATCCTTCCAGATTTGGCATATATTTTTATATTTTCCAAAATAAGGAAATTTTTATGGAATATCCAAAATTGACAACAACGTTGGCAACAAATATCCACTGGTGAATATGCATGGAAATAAGAACAGTAATATCCGAAAAGGCTCTAAGGGGGTAAAACATTATTTTTTATCAACTAAAAGAACCCAATAGACACGTAAGCTCTGAAAAGTGTGGATCAATGTCTCGGCGATAAAAAAAATAATTAAAAGCAATAAATCTGATGGTCTTCGAGTGAGCGTTTCAAAGGCCGTTGATATTTGCATACAAGTGTGCTTAAAAGATGATTTATGAAATCTGCCCTTAAGCGATTGCCCTATATTTGGCTTATTTGGCTACACTGTATATAATCGGTTGATTCATGTTTTCATATTAATATTGTCTTTATTATTATTATTGATCTATTAGTACATATGGTGTTTCCTTAATATTGTAAAAGATTTAAACGACGATTTGTCTTCAACATTTTATCCCTTCGCTCACGGCTAATTTCCCTAAAAAAGTAGTTATATAGATTTTGATAAAATTTTATATTTAAGCTTCCATCCGGCGTCACAAATAACAGTTTTTATGAGCATTTCCAAAGGATGATATCTTTAGAAAATACGTGGGACGATCATGTATCAGCCTTAATCAGCTGGTTTTATTTTATTGTATGAATCATTTCGCTCTGAGAACTTGTCATGCCATTGCCTGCCGGGTTATTGAATTATAACAAAACTTGTGAAAACTTGGAAATCTAGGCTATTAATGAATAAATAGTATTAAATATATACAGTAATGCAATTAAACGATTCACGTCACTTTCCAAATGTAGGCCCTATAATAAACCTTTTTAAGGTATAACGTAACCTAACCTCTGTAAAATTGTAAGAGAACGAAATTATTTCCGTGAAATGCGCAATTATACCGATAAGAGCTGCAACTTCTGCCATTTACTGTCTTTACTGGTTTATCAATCAGATTAATGAGCTTGCCAGACATTACATTTATTGTCCATTTATCTGCACTTTCGTCAATCATGGCTCTGGGGGTTTTACACGCAGGAGAAAGCGGATATAAAATTTGAGACGTTTCGAGACGAGACCAAAATTGGATCTCGTTTCTTGTCGAAATTTTAACATTTGATCTGGATTCGTCTCGAAATTCGAGACAAGTCTCGATCTCATGTCGAACATTACTGCTAACCATATTTTATAAATCAAAATATTCACATTTTCCATATCACCGGTGCTTGCGAAGAGTATAACTCCGAAAAACGGGGTGAAGAGTATAACTTTCAAAACGGCGAAAACTATTAGCTATAATTGTATGTCAGGGAAAAGTATAACTCTTAATAATGCGCCAGAGAATAGAATTACTCTTTGACGTGTGTCAGCAAATAAAGTCATTTCTATTCATGCGTACACGAAAACTATTATTAAAAAGTATCTGATGAAAAAAATTACTATTCGATAAGTGTCAGGGAAAATAATTACATCTGATTCTGAGTCCGCGAAGAGTATAACTCCTAGTAGTATGCTGAGATAAAAAGAATTGCTTAATGAGTGTCGGTGAAGAAAAGTATTTCTGTTTGGGTGTCCGCGAAGAGTATAACTCCTCATAATACACGGCGAAAAAAAATTGCTCCTTAATGAATTATATGATGATAATATTTTTACTTGAATATTATATTCGATATTAACGACGTATAGTTAAGAGAAACGAAATTTTCTTACCGCACTTTATTAAAATTTTTATTGTTATTATTACGGAATTTAGATACACAAACTTATTTAAACCTAATCAAAAATAGTTTTTCTCGCCACAAATCGTTTAGGAGTTATCTTCACATTCAGTGCAACTAAAAACGATTTTTTTTCGTCGAAAATTTATTTGTAGTGTTGTACTTTTCGCTGACCCGCAAATGGAAATATTTTTTTCGCCGTGTCTTATCTAATAGTTATTTTTTTCGGCGATATTTTTTCGGAGTTATATTCTTCGCGGGCATACAGAGAAAAATAATTTTTATCTACTTTGCGTTACTAATGATCTCATTCTTACACCGAAAGTAGTGTAATAATATTCATATTCTTACACACACTTTGGTAACTTTTTAGTTTTGTTAAGTTGGTATGTCAACCTCTCACAGAGACGTGTGCAGCCAAGGTTAAATTATAGTAAACGTAACCTTTAAAATTTACATGAAAAATGTATTATTTGGTATAATTTTATATTATTCTAGTACAATATGCATTACAACTATCACAAGTTACAAAAGAAGGTATGACCCAAAAGACGAACAACGAACAACTAATCAGTAGCTAATGTAGGCTTACCGCTAATGTACAATTAGTGAAAATTTTAACTAGGACATTATTGTGGCTTGGGCATTTATGCTAACTTCAGAGACAATTTGGGTGATTAAAGTTAGTATTTCCCTGAATATTTCGTTCGAAACTGGTCTCATTTGTGATTGAATTGATATTGTTTATAGTTCCAATTTTAGGGGGTTCTGGCTCGGACATTGGTTGTGCATTGACGGAAGCAGAAGTGGATGTCGATGATCTCAGCATATCCGCCACATCTCTTTTCCTCGTTAACGAAGTGTCAATGTACCCCTCTGCTATTGCTCAAGGCTTCCAGGCCCCATGGTTTTTTATAGTAATTAAATCTGATCCATTATTGGCCAAGTTTGATGCACTGGACCTACGGAAGCAGTGCTCCGTGTACTGATCCGGATTAGCAAGATTCAGAAACGTAGCAATTATGCGTGGCACTTGGCTAATCTTATTAATCCCTATAGGGCTAGTGATGCATCGGCCGTTTCAGTATGTGAGAAAAAATCGTTTTGAAGCTATACCGATTGGTCGAAGGCTGACATATTTCTTAATAAGATGAAGCCCGTAAGTAATAAGTATATTATTATGAGTATAACCTAAACGAAAATAATACAAGCAGGTAACAAATGAAACATGATTTTAAAAAAAAACAAACTTACTTTAATTGCCAAATAATGAAGATCGTCGCCTTGACTTAAAAACTGATTTATTTCAGCAGGATTCAAAATTTTTGATTTTTTAGGCTGATATCCTTGAGAAAGCCGTTTGAGAAAAGCATGCAATCGTGGAAACTTCGATATACCTGCGTTCTTATAAGCATAGACATGCTCTCAGCATGCTACAGTACGATGTCCAGAGCGTCGAAGACTTTTTTGTCTTGCTTTTCTCCTGAAAATACGCTGTACAGGTCAGTTCTACAGTTTTGTCTTCCATTTCTCGCACGTAAGTAAGAGCGTAGTTATTGAATTTGTCCTAGGGCTACTAGATTTTCAAATTCAAATACGAAACGTCCATGTTAGTGACGTCAGTGTGACCAACCCAAGCAAAATTCCCTAGTGTAATACCAGAACTTGAACAGCCAAAATTTAATGAGTTAATAAAGCAAAGTAGATAAAATAGTATATTACACACGTTTAATAAGACGTATTGTCACACTCGTTCTATTAAAGCATTCCTCGCTTCGCTCGTCGTGCTTTAAAACTCTCGTGTGACAATACTCCGTCTTATTAAACTAGTATAATAATATACTATTTTCAACAATTATTATTCGAAAGTTATTTTTTTTTTTTCGTTGACAACTTATTGGGAATCATACTCTACGTAGGCACCGGCAATACATTTACTATTGTTGTAGCTAAATGTTACGTATTGAATATAAACTAGCATAACTTAAAAGTCTACCTATCACAACGTCTTAGAAATGCTGATAAACTGTGTATTCTGAATCGTAAGACATGAAAACTTAAAATATGCATGTATTAAATATATATATTTCCAAATATTAAATATACAAATGTGTATGTTAATCCTACCAAGGCTTAATATTATATAACCACTAATCAGATCAATTTAAAACAATGACTGACACCCAGTTTTGATGTTATCTTAGACATATTTTGTTAAACAAGGCCTAATTACACAATTGTACAATTTTTATCTGACAGTTTTTTAATAAGCCGTGTTATGAAGTTTGTTCTTGCTCCAGTCCTACATTCTTTTGTTCTTTATCATTTTGTATTTTGTATTTCTATATGTAGCATGTCCTACACATTTAATTGCCAATAAGAAGAATAAACGAATTATTCTATTCAATATTCCACATTTAATAAATTTATGCACACATATTTTTGGTATATGTTCATGTTCATAGGTAGATATAATTCACCTTTCTGTAATTATATTTCCATGATCGGACCTTCATAGTATGTTAACTAACATTACCCAATATCAAATTTATTGTTTATAAGTGTGAATCAAATCGAAAGGTTAATGCCACGCCAAAGTTGCCGTTCGAGCGGGGAAATTACGCAAACTGCGTCTTATGTGGGCGTTCGTATTGTAATTAGAAAGCAAAAATCTGCGAAAATTAGAACTCTGAATTTGAATTTTTGCCAAGAGCTGTCCCACTTTTTAATTAACGTTCATTAATGAGAAGTTCGTAGATTTAAAGATGTCGCGCACTCCAAAGAAACTCCGAAAGTGTTTCTGTGCTTGTCGCAGCGTACAAAAAACTGATTAACGCGACATCGCCTCTCTCGTTTTACACCAAAACTCATCTCGTTTTATTTACAAGGAGAGAAAGTCAAATTCCTGAGCAGTCACGACATGTAATTTGGTGTAAAATTTAATTTGTTTCTTGCAGTTCGAAAACACCACATTAGCTCTTATTACAGAGGTAAAGTATCCCATTTAATCTAACAATCGAGATTAGCGACAGAAATTTACTTTCATGCCGGGCAAAAACTTTAACACATGGGAGTGAAGTAATGATACGTTTCCGATACGATTAAAATGATACGGGAGAATTTCTTTTCTCTTTCGGTTAATGTACGCGTTATTCGAGTTTGATTTACGCTGATCGGATTATTGGTATCAAGGATACCGGGCTGTTGAAAGGAAAAATTATGTCGCGAATGCAAGATGTTTAAAAAGGCGACAAGTCTGAGGAGTTGACAGCGGACGTAAAGAAATGTATTTAAAGGAAAGTAACGTTTCCGAAATTAATTCTGCATACGACGATTATCGCGTTCGTTTTACTGGAAAAAGTTGATTTTGAACTATATTAAAACAAATGCGTTACTATTTCACATTTCCCTTTTCGATGGCATGTAATACGTTATGCCCATACAATTTCATGTCAAACAGTCCATCAGATCAAGTTTTTATAAAATCAAGTTCATTCACGTTTGAATGTAACAGATTTTAAAACCATATATTTGAATCGTAAATGCAGACAAACATGCAAAGTCCCTTCAAACTCTCCTTGTTACATTTTTCACAGAAATCTCTGCGTTTTTAAAAGCATTCTTTCCTTTTTGAATATTGTAACGTTTTGACCTACGCGAGAATTACTACACGACACGAGTTTTCTTACTTAATTTATTTTGAACACTTAACCTTCTAACTTATTTGTACACTTACACTTAGCACTTATCTACTTATACTTAATCTAATTTATATTATCACACTTACATCTAATTTATATAAACCACATTTATTTATCTTACGACCAGCCTGGCCGACATTCGTCGACCAGTCTACCGGCGACTGACTTTGTATCTCTCTCCGTCTGCTATTTATTTAGCCGCATCGGAATTACAGAAAGATCGAGACGTTTCCGTAAGAGCCAAAACACACATGGCGGTTTTCGCCGAGCGGCAGCAGTTCGGCAGCCGCTCGCTGCACATCTTTCAATGTAAATAAATGGATCAAAACACACGTGCCGAGCGGTATCAAAGCGCCGAGCTGCCGCCGCTCGTTCCCTGGTCAGAACGACCTGCAGCCGCGTTTTTATTACTTTCGGCGTTGCTTCGTACCACGTTATCTTATGAAGCAAAACACACATAGCGGTTTGTAATCGGCAAAAGACGAAACAGTGTTGCAGTATTGCTTTGTTGTTTGAATTTTAAATTTGGCTTCACACTCTTCACACTCTAGATCAACGGCGTTCATGTTGATGTTTGGTGAAAACTGGCATCATGAAACTGCAGCCGAGCTGCTGCCGCTCGGCGAAAACCGCTATATGTGTTTTGCAACGAGCGGCAGCCGAGCTGCTGCAGCTCGGCGAAAACCGCTTTGTGTGTTTTAAGCCTAAAGGGAGGTTAGATGGACCACCTTTTACTTAAATCCAGAATATTTCTTTATTATTTAAAATACAACTTTGCCAATTGGCACATAAAATAACTAAACTTTGATACTCATTTTATAACACTTAAAAGTAAAAAATAATTAACCTTAAGACAAAAAAAAATCAAATTCTGGAACCTGTCAACGGTCCATCTGTCCTACCCAGGGAGGTGAGATGGACCATAGTGGGTAGGAGAGATGGACTTGGCAATTTTGCCTTTTTTTTTAGTAGCTACCTGACCACATTTCTGACAAAAGTTAATAAAACCTGTGCAACTATCGTGTAACCAGCGCTTGCATGAAATGCATTCCAACCAATCCGCTTTCTTTTTTGTTTGGCGATAATCTTCACCGCAGCCAACACACTAATTATCTAAATCACTAAAACGTTTATCCATACCTCTAGAAGAGTCATCTAACGTGATATCGCCTGCATTGTCTTCGGAAGATGAAAATTTAACCGAATGGCTCTTTCTTATTTTTTTCTGTTCGCCTCTTTCACTGCCAAGTTGGGGTCAGCTTTTTTCTTGCTCTGTGCTATTTTCTCTTCTTCAATAAATTCTGGTGATATAATAACTCCAGATATTTTTTACCAGCCCGTTTAGCAACTACAGATACGACTGGAACGGGATTACCTTCATCAAAAGCTTTTCCAGGAGTAAGATCTTCAACGCCTGTTGATTTAATATGGTTATTTGTTGTCTTTGTATACCGGATGCGGATGTACTTGGTTGGGGAGTTTCAGGTCTTACTTGCACATCTTCTCCAGAGCAAACAGGATTTTGGGCCAAAAATGCATAATTAGGTATAACCAAGGGATTATAATGCATTATTCCTGTTTACTTAAACGCAGAACTGGCATTTTGGGCAGTGGCTGAATTTCCCCAGGCTTCACCCAGTAGCTTTCCAAACTGCAATCTGTTCAGAGCTCTGTTTGGGTTATTTCTCAAGAAATTTCTACAGACATCATAAATAGTAGCCCTTTAAAGATTTTAAAAAAGCACGATCCAAGGGTTGTAAATAATGAGTCGTATGCGGGGGCAAACAGAATAAAATCAAGTCGTTTGCTCCTGCAAATTCCAATAAATCCAGGTCGGTCGTATGAGAGGTGTGTCCGTCTACTATCAGCAATACCTGACCTTGAGGTTTTCTTGGAAGAAATTGGTTTACTAACGAATCCATACATATGTCACGATTCACGTAAGCGGACTGTTTGATTTGTGAACCTGGAGGCATGCCATCAAGCCATTCCTCCTTTTTATTTTTGCCATTTTAAAATACCATTTCCAATTCTCCTCCCGTGCGGTGGTCCATCTATCCTCAAATGAGAGGATAGACGGACCACCTGGTAACAACTAAACTGTTTGACAACGTTATCTTATTTTTAGGTTAGGTCGACACTAAAACCTCAATCCACAGCCGCATTAACAAAAAGAACATTTTAGACTTACCTAGGTGTGTTAAAAACACTAATACAAATGTTTAGATTTAATTTTGACCAAGGACAAAATCAAATTTTCTTTAAAATTTTCCACATTAACGCGTAAAACAACTTGTTCTCCACTGTTTCAAGGAGAACTGAACAAAACACAAATCACGCGCCGACTAAAGATTGTGGTGGTGTCACGTCTTGCAAAATATCAGCGATGGTCCGTCTATCCTCCTGGTCCATCTAATCTCCCTTTACCCTACTCGAATACTCTACGGCTTTCCAAGAATTCCACCAGTTCCCCGAATCTATCTCGTTAGAAATTTCTTTGAAGATACTCATTCCGACGGGCACTTATCTTTATGGCAGGCTATTTCGTTACAATGTTTAAATATAAGTGAGCCGAAGAAAGATATCCTAGGTTTTTTCCCGTCTGATAAGTTTTCTCTTCACGAATCATTTAAGATTCTCGAATGTGTTCAAAGTTTTAGATGTAAGTATTCATAAAAATCTTCTGCAAGGGAATTACTGGCGGAACTCTGCACCTATCTGGAGATAATGTGCGAGTATGATTTTTACAGAACTTTCAGATTTTGAATTGAACTTGTCTGATGTTATTTAAGTCTTGATTCTAAATCAGATCGGGAATCATTTACTTTACTTTTGCAATCATGTTATTCGTAGTCTTCTATAGAAATTTCGATTAACATTTTTTAATTTTCCATTTATTCTCGAACATCTCAGCTTTCGAAACTCTACTTTTGAATTTTGAATCTAACTGAGCCAGGAAGTTTTTTTGAATATCCTTAAAAATTTCTTAGTTCATTGGCAATTCAATAGATTTAATAGCTTATTATCATATATATAATACCTCTTTTTTCTTATTTTCAAATACATACCATTATAAAGTTCTCACTAAGAACGTGTAATATCTGTTATTGAAACTATTTACACAATATTTTTATCAGTAAATCATTACATTAAAATAAAATTAAAAAGTGAAGTTACCTTAAACCTGTTTTTTTTTTTCAAAACATCCCTTAAAAGGGACTGACAGTCCTATTACAGTGTTTTAATATTTCACAATGTAATTTAAATAATTGCATTATAATTTAAATTAATTTCATAAAATTTACGTGACCAAGGGTATTCCAAATACCCCTCTGACAAAGGTAAAACAAAATTGTAATCCCAAAACAAATTTTAATTTCCCAATGCTAACTGCTTTGAGCTTCCTAATGAATCGAAATGTATAGCGTCTATTATTTTGTACAGATTATACTAAATTTAGCTAAAAACTTTGGGTCAAAGTTTAAAAATTTAACCAGAGAACCTCTTATGTTGTTTTAAATAAAAAGGATGCTTTCTATTATTTGAGGCAAAACAATAAACTTTTGAATTTTGTGGGGAAAGTGGCAGGGTACATTCAGTGGATGCTTTTTAATTATTACTAAGCTTCACTTCGCTAATTGAAACAGCTTTGAAAACAATACAATTTCAGAGAAAACTGAAAACACAACTCAGTATTTCGAATCTCAGAAAGTGTACGTAATATTATTATTATTGGTATGAAGAAATAATTACCTCATTTGTTTACGATTCTAATTTAAAAGTAAAACTTTGGCCAAATTTAAAAAAAATCTGCATGGAATAAATTTTCCTTTTTTATGTTTAAAATCAAAATTTTTGAATTTCGCGGAATTTGCAGGGTAGGTCAACGAGATGCATGTTGGTTCTTTGGGTAAGTTTTAAATCACTAACTCTAACACTTTCTGAAGTACCGCGATTTTTTAAAATGTCAATAGTTCGTTAGTCGATAAGTGAATGTATTTTTTTAAAGAAATTTCACTATTGCGACAAGGAAATCATTCGTTTTGGTGTGCGACCCAGATTTTGAAAATCCAATGTTGTGCCATTTTTTGAAAAAAAGTGATTAACCTTCTTCTTTTTTAAAACAAAAGTTAAACCTTCGAGTTTCGACATTAAACTATCAGTGTATGTCAAGGGGACGCATTCTAGTTCTTTTGATAAGTTTTAAATCACTAAGTCTTACAGTTCCGGAAATATAACGATATCTTTTGAAAAATGAAAAACAAAATTCAGTAGTTCATATGTCTGTAAGTATGGTATATTTTGCAAAACTTGTTAAGGTTTAAACAAGATAAAACAAGGAGGACATTGTCCCCTTTAGTTTGCGATCCACATTTCGAAAATCCAAAATCGGGATATTTTTTGAAACATCGTTAAAAAGTTGAAAACCTGTTTGTAGTTCCAATGTTAAATATTCGAATTTTGCCATGAAACTAAAAGGGTAGGATAAAGAAGACGCTTTTTAGTGCAGCAGCCCAGTTTCAAATCACTAACATAAAAATCGGAAATATCGCGATTTTTCGAAAATCTTAGTAATAGCTAGTAAGCGAACTTCGTAGTTTCGTATCGAATTTCGGTAGGTAAAACGTATTTATCACCAAAGTCTTTAATTGTTGGTACGAGGAAACGATTAAAACCATTTGCTTTCGTTAGTCACCAAAATTGCGAAATTCTCAAGTTCAGTAATTTTTTGAAGAAACCAACAATTAGTTATTCTCCTTCTTTTTTGAGATAAAACATAAACTTTCGAATTTTACGATGGAACTCGCAGCATAGGTCAAGGATATGCTGTTTTGGTTTTTAACAAAGTTGAAAACCGCTAACTTCAACAGTTTCGGAAATATACAGATTTTTTGAAAAAACTTTCAGTGGTTCCTTTTATCCCATTTCGTTTGTCACTAAAATTTCAAAAATCCATGGAGTACAGCGAGACGATTTTTTTAACATTCGTTTCTCTTTAAGTAAGTACTTAATACTTCTTCATTCTACTTTAATGTTCCGTAAATGAGGAATCTCGTTTCTTTTCTTTTATTAAGATTATTATAAAATTATTCTCATAAAAAAACGAACAAAAAGATGAAATTATTGTTTAGCTACTAAAAAAGCTACTGATATTTGATGATCAATTATATCAATGTTTATTATGTTCGAGGTCGACCGTGTTTGAATAACTTTTGAATAGTGTCGGAAAAGTATGAAAAAACAGTTTTTTAATGGTGAACTTTGGGAAGGGTTGTAAATTTGATTTGTGACTCGGTCCATATTGTCTGCTTTTTATTGCCTAAACACTTTTTATTCTTGAATCTAGCAGAGCTAGATAATCAGTAGAATCTGGATTTTGACCAAACCTTTTATAAAATCTTTAACTCAGATTTGATAACATACGAAATGGTATGCAGAATATTTTTTATCAATTCCCCCACATTACAAATGCCACTTCACTACATGGGTAATTTTGAACCCTGTAAATGAACTATAACTATTCCGGTGATACTAAATATGATCAAATTGTATATGTATTATGTACTGCAAACCGACGATTCGTTCGATTATTCCCTCTCGCATTCCTTCTCGCAATATAAACTTTACCTTAACGGTAATTGTATAATTATTAAAATGTTTCGACACGGCATTTAATCCGCGTTAACATATTCGGCTCTAAAATTAAACATCTTGCGCAAAACTCCCGAAATGTCGCATAAAATGGAAACTTAATCTCGTGAAATGGAAACCAGCATCATCGATAGGTCGAGACCGTGAATTAATATTCGAAAACGTTCACTAATAATGTAGTTCAAAGGCATAATGATAATTTGTCATCCTGACGAGATTCCAATCGATTCCTTTCACTAGTAAATTAGACGAAACCGAAATCCGACACCGTGCAAGTCGTTAGGAGTTACTATACGCATCGGTAAATACACACGTTTCAGAATCTCCTCGTGGGACTTCTTTCACTTAGAGGAGAGAGAAGAAAGACTTTCGTGCGCCAGAACAATTTAACAGTCTGCCAAGGAGATAAAAAAATAATAAAAAACAATTTACTAATGAGCTTAAAAATGAGAGAAATAAATCGCATCACAATGAATGGGACCTGAACTTGCGACGTTCTCAAGGTTTTCTCTTTGGAGAGGAATTCTCCCATATTACTATTGTTGAGATGGAACTGGTAAACGCTAAATGCTGTGAGAACCATATGCAGGTATTTGTGACGAATCTCGAATAAACGCTTGTCCGAGAGGGTGGAATCACAAAAGAAATGAAATTGAACACAGCGAAGTGAACAGGGAAAAAATTAACATTACTGATTATTTACCCATCGACATTGTTGGTTTCAATTTTTCTTTGGGTGTATGTGCAAAAATTGACACTGACTAATTAAAATACACACTGTTACAAAACTAGAAACGAAAAACCGGGATAATGATTATAATTATACACTACATAGGTACTCTTCCCAAAGCCACGCTAATACATTGTCACGGTTAAGGCCTGATGGGCTCTAAAATGTGCCACATTGTGGATTGTAAGTCATACAAGTTTGGGATCTTCTCTTCTTTATGTGCCATGTCCGGTCGCCCGAACGCTAGCGATTACTGCAGAGAGCGCGTCTCTATCTTCTGCAACCCTGAACAGGTCAACAGCGTTCCGGATGCCTGTCCATTCCCTGATGTTTCTCAGCCAAGAGATTTGCCTTCGTCCAACACCCCGCTTGCCTTCTATTTTTCCTTTCATAATCAACTGGAGAAGATGATACTTTTCTCATCGCAGGATGTGGCCAAGGTAAGCAATTTTGCGACATTTTACTGTGACCATTATTTGTCTCTCCACCCTGGCTCGTCTCAATACTTCTTCATTGGACCGCAGATCAGTCCACGGAACTCGCAGCATCCTGCGATGAATCCACATTTCAAATGCTTCTAGCCGATTCATTGAGCTAACCTTTAAGGTCCAGCATTCCACCCCATACATAAGAACTGACCAAATAAAACACTTCACCATTCGCTGGCGCAATTTAAGGTTCAGGTTATCGTCACAAAAAAGTGTTCTCATTCGTTGGAAAGTTGTTCTTGCCATTTCTATCCGACATTTTATCTCAACTTCGGGGTCCAACGTGTCCGTTAATATACTACCCAGATATTTAAACTGGCTGACACGTTCTAACACCTTCACCTCAAGATTTAGCTGTACGTTCTCGTAGTTATTTCTGCTAAATATCATAAACTTGGTTTTTTTAACATTTATGCTAAGTCCGAACTCTTGACCAGTCCCATTTATTTTGTTTAATAATTGTTGCAAGCCATCCATGGTATCGCTCAAGATCACAGTGTCATCTGCATATCTAATGGTATTTAGCAGAACTCCGTTTATTTTGATTCCGTACTCCGCCTCTTCCAAGGCTTCTTTAAAGATTTTATCGGAGTAAAGATTAAACAACAGCGGTGAAAGAATACAGCCCTGCCGTACACCTCTTTGAATTTTCACACCAGCTGTAGTCAGCATACCGACTCGAGCTTCAGCTGTTTGTCCCTAATATAGATTTTCGATTATACGGATGTCCTTATCATCCAATTGGATTTCTCTCAACATATTTATCAATTTAGAATGGCGCACCCTGTCGAAGGCCTTTTCATAGTCTATGAAACAAGCAAAAATATCCTTGCGTTGGGCACGGCACTTCTGGAGAAGGACATTCATTCCGAACAGAGCTTCGCGGGTTCCAAAGGCGTTCCTGAACCCCATTCGAGCATCATCAAGGTCGAATTCGCATTTTTTGCGGATTCTGGCATGGACGATTCGGAGGAAAGTTTTTAGCAGGTGGCTCATCAAGCTAATTAGTCTGTAGTCACTGCATTTTTTTGGGCGGGGTACTTTAGGAATTGTAATAAAAGTTGACTTGAGCCAGTCCTTTGGGATTATGCCGGTATTATATATCGCATTGAACAGACTTGTGATTTTGCCTATATTCTTTTCTTCTATAAGTTTCAATACTTCCATGGGTATTTCGTCCGGGCCTGGAGCTTTTTTGTTCCTTGCTATGCGAATGGCGTGCAGTACCTCTTCGTCAAGTATATCCGGTCCCTCTATTGCGTTGTTGTTTTCCTGCAGGGGTGGTATTTCGTCGCTAAAAAGATTTTCTATGTATTGCACCCACGTATTTTTAATTGTCTCCTCGTCTATGATGGGGTGGTTTAACGAGTCTAATAAGACGACAGGGTATCGTTTTTTATAGGTTCCCGCTATTTTTTTTTATTTTATAATTTATTTTTTATTTATTTATATTTATTGTTCCCGCTATATATTTAAGTTTGGGATGGAAGGAACAATTTTAACAAACCGAATGCATTTATTCCACATACCGAAAGATGTGTTATAGGAGGCGATATGTGACCTAAAATTAAGAACCTCAACCAGGGGAAAGAGAGCAATTGGACTCACGTGAAAAGGTGACACGAATAAAAATTAATAACTAATAAAAAAGGGACATGGAATCTATATAAAGAATTAAAGAGTGTGGTGAAGGTAGGAAATGTTCTATCAGAATGGGCCCCTACCACAAAGGGACTTAGACAAGGGTGCAACCTGTCACCTACTTCAACTAAAATTGACATCCAAGAAGCCATCAACGACTGGAAATGAAAGACGTACGGAATGGGGCAACAAATAGAGGATTAACGCCTAACAACTCTTCTATTTGTCGATGACCAAGTAATTATAACAGAAGACGAGAACGACATAGAGTACATGTTCAGGAAACTAAAATAGGAGTATGAAAAATGGAATTTATATGTAAACAGAAATAAAATAAATATTTGAGGATAGGAGACACACAAGAAGAAGATCCCAATTTACAAATACATAAAGTTAAAAAAATGCAGAAAGTTTAAATATTTGGAGAGTATCATTTCAGAGAATGGAACAACAAAAAGGGATATTAAAAATAGGACACATGAAGGGAAAAGGCTATTAGTTTGTTAAACTCGTTGCTGTGGTCAAACAAGATGGAACATCAAACATCGTTTTCATTCAGACCCTGACGAAGCTAATAAGCAGAAACACGTGTCGGTGGTTACCGTTTCTTAACGGAATAGACGGGTAAATCGATAATTTTCCTTTGTACATTTGTTCCGTCGCGAATGTCACTACTAAATTTCCTTCGACAAAAGATTCGTGACAGTTGGCTATAGCTGGCCACCGCGTCACGTATGGATTGTTGTCCTCGAAGGGAGGATCTTTCCTTTACAGACGCAAAAATGCTTTGCTGTCAACTGTTGGCGTTCTTTTTGAGTTGTATAATTTTTTTTCCAAGTGTGAAACATCGTTTTCATTCAGAGCTTGGTTATACCACCCTGACGAAGCTAATAAGCAGAAACACGTGTCGGTGGTTACCGTTTCTTAACGGAATAGACGGGTAAGTCGATAATTTTCCTTTATATATATATATATATATATATAAATCGGTTTTAAAACGTGCGGCGACGTTGTCCGATATCTAGACTCCATTGTTTTCGGTTCTCCCACTGCCCATCGTCTAAGATTCTCACACTCATGGTTTTACGAACTCCCTCTTGCCAAGTTCTTTTTGGACGCCCTCTTTTTTTTCCGTTGATGTGGTATCCAATTCATTGCTTGTTTAGGCAACCTGTTATCATGCATACGTTGTACATGGCCGTACCAGATAAGTTGTTTTCTTTCAATGTCACTTATAATTGTGTCCTGAGGTCCCATTTGTTGCCAAATATTTTCATTTCTAACTCTCTCGATTCTTGATATTCTAGCTGATCTTCTAAGTGCATCCATTTCGGTTGCTTCTACTATTCTCTTATGTTTTTCCGTCATTCTCCAAGTTTCTGAACCGTATAATAAATTGCTTTTAATTAGAGTGTTATATATGTTGTATTTCCTACGTTTCGTTATATTTTTATTCCAGGGGATTCCGTTCAGACAGTTAATTTCTCTTCGTGCCTGTATCACTCTTGTTCTTATTTCTTTGTCGTCTGAACCCGCTTTGTCCAATGTAACCCCTAGATATTTATACTTTTCACAGGCTTCTATTTCTTCTGAGTTTCCAATTGTAGGTTACACGTTTCTCCTCCTATGCACAGGTATTTGGTTTTTTCAACATTCATAGTTAGTCCCCAATCTTTGTAGGTTTCCTTTAGTTTCCGTGCCATATATTCTAGATCTTCTTTGTCCTCCGCTAGCACTGCCTGATGGTCTGCAAATTTTAGGCTAAATACTGTTCTATCTGTCAAAGAATATTCCCATTTTCGAACATTTTTGTTTCCATTTTAGTAAAGCTTCTTTGCCATAAATTTTAAAAAGTGTTGGTGATATACAGCAGCCCTGGCGTAACCCCTTTGCCACGTAGAACTCTCCGGACAATTTAGTTCCTATTTTTATTTTCGAAGAGGACTTTTTATAAAGGTCTTTTATAGCATTTATGAGGGTTTGATTAATGGAAGTGCTTTGCAATACCTCCCATAGCTTGTTAGTGGGTATATTATCATACGCTTTTGAGAGATCAATAAATAAAATATGTGTTTCTAAGGTGACCGCTAACATTCTCTCTATTATCTGCTTCATACAGAATACGTTATCCGTACATGATCTACCGGCCCTAAATCCGCATTGTTCTTCTTCTATAAATTCTGCTTCTATGAGGTCTCTCAGTATTTTTCCATATTATCTGCTAATCGTACTTGCCACTGATATCCCCCTATAATTATGACAGTCAGCTTTGTTACCCTTTTGTAGACTGACGATATGTATGCCACTTTCCATTGACTAGGAACTTCCTGACCATTCAGGCATTTGTTAAATATTCCCGTTAAAGCTGTTGTCAGTTTCTTTGTGCCATGTTTAATATTGCTGAGTACACTCCTTCTGGTCCACATGACTTTCCATGTTTTAGTTTGGTAATAGCTGTTCTTACCATTTCTTCTTCTATTTGCACTTGTGCTCCTTTAATATTCACCGATATTCCATCTTCAATATATTGCCTTCTTGTTTCTGTTAATAGGTTTTCATAGTGCTGTTGCCACTGTTCTCCTGATATGTTCCTAAAGGATGCTTTTTCAGAGCCCGTTGATCTTACTTTATTAATGAATCGCCATGCGTCTGTGCACCTTCTTCCGCCAATACATCCATCTATTTGCTGGCATTTCCTATCCCACATCTCATTTTTTTGGTGATTTATTTTATTTCATGTTTGTTGTTTAGCCCTGTTATATGCTTCTTTGTCTTCTACTGATTTTGTATTTAACCACTTCATGTACAGTTTCTTTGTGTTTATTAGCTCTTCAACTTCATCTGACCACCATAGTTTATTGCTTTTTTGCTGTTGGTATCTAATTCCTAGTGCTTCCAGTGCAGCTTTGTGGATACTTTCTATTATGTTATTGTAGCTTTCTTCAAAAGACATATTCTCAGACAAGTTCAAGTATTCATCTAGGCGTCTTTGGTATAAATACTAGGTGCTTTCATTAAGAAGACTGTCCAATTTATATTGGACCAACGAAGATATAGAAGGAAAACTGGGCGGGTTCTTACAAGGGCAGAACGAGTAGAAATGAGACAGTTGCTATGGTACGGGCATGTGATGAGAATGGACGAGACACGATGGTCAAAGGAAACTTTGTAGCACATACAACAAAGCAGAAGAATAGGAAGACCAACAAAACAATGGAGGGAAGGAATTAAGAAGAGTGTGAGAGATCGAGCTATTGAAGACGATGAGTGGAAGGACAGGGAGAGATGGCGATCGAATGCGGGATGCGGCATGGGCTGTAGGACCCCCGCTTTTATGCAAAATAAATTAAAAAATAAAAAACAAATCAGCAAGTGGTATAGCTTTCATGTGTCCGAGGACGTGAAAGGAGCGAGACGTCACTACAGGGCAGTGGGGCTGTTTTCTGCTCATCTAGAAGCAGGGGCATCACGTCGGTAGAGACCGATCAGTACTCATCGAATTACTCATCCTTATTTTCTATCTAATTCTGGTATTTTTCCGCGATTAACTCTCGAGTCGATGTTGCGATTTTTTTATTTTTGTGGTCACAACGTGCTTCCTTACGCTTGTCATGACCAACTTATATAATACTTTAAACAATCGTGATAAATTCAGTTACCTTAACTGATTAATGTAGAGGAATTTACCTATTGCCCGTGACCTAATTACGAGGCCCAATTACTACCACTTGTACGTGACAAAATATGATACAAAATTACTAATATATTATATTTTCACCTTACCATTTGCACTGTTATCTACATTTTACCTAGCCTGATGATGATAGTAGGACAGAAACCTGTCACTTAGAGTGCAATTCGCTCATTGTAAGAAGGGCACGTTATACTGGTGGAAGATTGAGAGGTGTTTCATTTCCTGAATGATACAAAAATGCGTTTTTCATAGCACAGTCCCTTGATTTAAGCATCCCTGTAATGAGAAGCTTCTGTCTCACAACACGAAAAGTATTCGCTGGGCCAGTTGGAATAGCACCACTTTTTCAGTAGAATTATGTGGTGGCAAAAATTGTTATGTCTTAATGTAGAATATTTTTGTATTTCAAAATTACATCCCTCTTTCGCGTTGAATAATAATGCAGGGTGAATACTTATTGTACATAAACTTTAGTGCTTTTAATACAACATATACCAACTGTAGTGTAACAATAGTATGAACATATTTAGTGAGTCATTCTTCGATGAAAAAATATTTAAAACAATTTATATATCTCAATAACTGAAAACATTATTATTAATTTTCAAAATTAGTTGTCCACGTGTACTACAAATAGTACAAATAAAAATTTAGTAGCTAAGCCGCACTGTTAGAATTGATGGAAAGAATTAGGAGAGACTCAGTTGGAACGTTTACGTTAATTTAATTTCTCCGTGAATAAGAAAGGTGGTGATTTACATTACAAAAGGGGTAAAAGAAACTACCAAAGAATTTAAAACTGCCGTCAGGAAAATCACAGTCTTGTCATTGGGGAAATATTTTAACTAACTAATATGAAATTAGGGGAAGTTGAATTTAAAGTTCTAAGTAAATACAGTGTATCACTTTAATGACTGTAGGAACAATACCACCTACTTCTAGGATCAAAATATGACAATTTTACCCAACTTATCACTATGCAAAAGTGCTTCGTGCATTAAATTTAAAAAAAAATTGTTTTATTATTATTTGAGGGAATATTTCAATATAATCTTTTTGTTAAAAAAAAGTTTGTAAATACTCCAAATATAGCATAATAATACTTCAATCCATGACCTTTGCAGCATATTAACATTCTGTGATTTTTCATGAGACCATGAACAAAGTAACTGCAACACAGAGATATGCGAAATATAATGTTCTCGTACCTTTTCCACATACAAAATATAGATTCAGTCCATGTTCAGTTTTCTATATAGCATGGTCATGTTCTGTGGGTTCTTGAGGTAATGCACAAAGTACCTAACTACAACAACTACAATAGAGAAATAAACGAAATAAGATGCATTTTCTATTTGGCCGTAGGCAAGATAAAGCTTCAATACAAATTTCTTGCAGCGTATTAACTTTATCTTATGAGTTTTGAACAAACTTTGATCACATCAGCTGCAACAATGAACTAATGAAATGTAATCCGTTGATACTATTGCAATAAAGATGGTATTGCTTCAATCTATGCAGTACATGCAGAATATTAATATTCTATGATTTCTCATGGTGCCATAAACAATTTATCTGCAATAATGAAATAAATGAAATGTAATGAGTTTCGTTATCCTTATAACCATATTATTAACGCCATAGCTGCTACATGATTCAGAATACTTTTTGAAAATTACACAACTGACGTAAAATTCGCAGCCACCGACTGATATTTTTCACAATATCTCAGAATCGAATCATTTTATCAAATTTATTATTATACGAAAATCCAAAGTAAGTTATTATATTAAACAAGATAGCTTAGAAGTCACTGGCGCTTATTTTGATTATTATACAACTGCTTTTCCTTGTTTTTCTCAAAAGATGTGAATTCGTATGTTAAGGTACTGTACCAATTTAGAAATTGGTGACACATTAACTACTAAAGTTATTTCAGAAACGAGTTATCAAATTCATATTTTTACCCCCTGATCGTATAAAATAAGAAAAATACATTATAAAAGTCAATTTTTTGTTTGTTTAAGGGATTCGTGGTTAACGGATTGATATTCTTTTACCGGACACCCTGCACATCAAATATTGTATTAACTTTGAGGGTTAACTTTAAAAAATTTAAAATCAAAATTTATAACGGTTTGACCCTCCAAGCTACGTCAAAAAGAAAATTGATACTAATGAATTTTTGTTTTGTTTCAAGAAACGTTGAAAGCACTTCCATGTTTGGAACATACTAACTGTATACAAATTTTATTAACTGAGTTTTACGACTTGTTTCATTAATCAATAAAATTTCAAAATTACCTTCACACATCCAACACATCCTTCATTACTTTACCACATATAGCTTTATTCAATTACACATTCATTATATTACTGCCGGTATCGTCCTATCCATTAACAAACTATTATTATCATTTTTATGTAACCCATGTCTGCGAAAAAACGGTCAACGCATTTAAAATGCATGTGGCGACACACTTGATGCTTACATAAAAGAGAAAAACATGAAATGCAACTACAACTATGATAATCAAAAGGGAAAAAGAATTGTCGTGTACTACCTAACAACGGACTCGGGTAATTACTACAGCCGTCTAACCCGGATAGTTTTGAAATTCAAAAAATTCACGCTTCATATGCTCCATGTAATAGTAACCTTATTTTGCTGAGCTTTAATTGATACCATAGAATATTCATTTAAAAATAAGGATAAATCGTTTTCCACAAGCAACAGCTAAAGTATTCAATGGCGTACAGCTGAACCGTTGTTTCATTTCATAAAATATTTCAATTGCAAATATTACACGAAAACCAAACGGAAGGTATTATACGTCGTGTATAAATGATTCAATTAGACTTTAAAAATCAACGCATGTTTTGATTAATCTTTTCGTGACGTCCGAAACATTTCTTTATTAATCGCAACACGGTGTTAAGGTGCCAAATATTTTTACGTAGATTCGTACATACTTTCAAAAGTAAACCTCTCATTATAGTAAGAGAGTGCTTGATTTCTATACTACCAGTTTTCTACGCCACTGAAAACCACCAATAGCCACTTCAGCAACGGCGATTGGAAATTATAACAATTTTACTTTCATTCGCGTTATTTTCTATGGGATTGTTCTACAATCTACATACCAGTCAATTTTTTAACGTATACTTAACGGGCAATTTGATGCGATGCAGACACGAAAAACAAAATAGATCAACCGGAGTGTAACCGGTAACGAACTGAGGCAGTATGGCATACTTTACTTTAATTACCAGTCGGTAATTGCGGGTCGAAAAATTCGAAAATCCCGACGTGGCCCACGTCGATTGCTTCATTTGGAAATTTAGAGAAATGAGTCATAAATAAAAACCAGTTTTAATTACGAATGTTAATCAAAGACCTTTCGAAGTCTATAAAATTGGATAACCGAAATGAACACTTAAAAATATATTAGCATTCTTACTCAAGCGACGATTGAGTAACGATGGTATCAAAAACAAAAATCGTACTTACAGAGAAACAAATTATACCATGTGTAGTCTGCCGAGTGGCTAATTATGTCAACTAACCTAGAGAGAATTACAAAATATTTGAATTATTCCTAGTACTTACCTTCTTATTACAAAAATCACCAAAACATATACCGGGTGGTATATACCTTCTCCCGAGAGGGAGCGAAAATGATAGATACGTAGACGAAACCACAACACAATTAAAATGAGACAAAGACCTTTACAAATCTTAGATTTAGCAATTTATGAACGATCCCTCATTAAGGCGTACATAAATAAGAAAGGGAGTCATTTCTTAGGAAATGTCGACAAAAATAAAACATTTTCAGATAACAGATCCGAGTAGTGGATCGGTTAATATTAGTTATTGTTTACTGACGAGTATTTGTGTTTTGAGAACATGTAATAATCCCGAATTTTCCTAACCAAGAGTAAAACAGAGGGTGTTATTTAATGGTTGCTGAATAGCCAGAAACCTAAAAGGAGGCACGCTTATACCTCGAATTCCAATATTGTTTAGGATAATACTATAACTCCAAATTTTTCCATCTCAGGGGTTAAAAATATGGAAGAAATATATGCAATCATTTCTATATAACTGAGGAACTTAAGACTCGGCACGGTTATATGTATTGGGCTCCCACAATTCTCCAATTATCTTAAATTTCCCATTCTGAGAGTGCCAAAAAAAGGGATGAAATTGAATTTCGTCGGTTTTATTCTGAAGTACTTCTGGTGATAGGAACTTTAAACTACGTAATTATAGGCCCTCAAATGACAGCAAAAAAATTAAAATTCCAAATTAATTTTACGAGAGGGTGAAAAATATAGCTGAAATCTATACAGTACTTACTAAATAACTAGAAGCTGGATACTTTGACTCCTTTCGTTATCCACTCCCAACCTTTTCTTTCCGAAGGAGCCAAAAATGTGAAATTTAATTTTGTCGGTTTTATTCTGAGGATTTTCTGGTAAAGTTAGGAACTTTAAATGCTGTAAGGTTATAGCTTAGGTCCCAAAATGGCACAAAAATAAAATAAAACCCAAAATATCACTTACGAGGGGATGAAAAATAGAGGTGAAATATATACAATAGTTACTAAATAGCTAGAAATTGGAAGCTTGATATGGTTTTCGATAGGTCCCCCAGATGATTCAGGAAAATACTATAACTTCAAGGTTCCCAATCCGAGGGGGTGAAAAATAGAGGTGAAATTTCATTTTGTGATTTTTATTCCGTGATACTTGTTATACAGAAACTTTAAACACCATACACTTATAATTTAGGTTCCTGAGTAACCCAAATAATTTAAAATCACCAAATTTCACTTACCGATGGGGTGTAAATGCGGTGAAATTTATTCTACACTCACTAATTTACCAGGCACTGAAAACTGGTACTATTATGGGTAAGACTTCCAGTCGATTCAAAAAAATTCGATAATCCTAAATTTCACTTTGTGAGAGGGTTGGAAAAATGGGTGAAGTTAGGTCGACCTCCGAACAAAACCGTATACATCCTGATAGTTATATCCAATTAGTAACTTGTTCAAAGAGTAGTGAGCGAAGCTGCGACGGGTCAAATATGGAACGTGTTAGATACAAGCTTATTCTGAGGTTAGAAAGCCATTAGTTTAGAATATGCCAGTAAAAGGCTGTAGACACTAGTTAGTGACTAAGGAATGTAGAATTTAAGTGAACCTAAAAAATAAAAGTTCTGACAGAACAATACGGTTATATAGAAAAAAAAGCACATAATAGATGTAACATTTATTATAAATTAAGTACGTACTGTACTTCAAAATGCGAACTGTATATGTTCTATCTAGAATAAACTAGTGGAAGGTTCTCGATTCTAGTGGGTAATTAGAATATGCTAGGATATGGGCATGGAATGGACCAGAATGTAACATTGAGAAGACAGTACTTTACAGGTCATTTTATAATTGAATGTCGATATAGAAGGAGGTCAATTGTGACTTATGATTGCGAAAAACAAGCACTGTCGAACCTTTACCATGAATTGTCCGATTTAACCTGCTAAGGGATGAGTTTTGCGACAAATCCTTATATTATTCTTATATCGATAAAATTCTTTGTTATAAGTAAAATGTGCTTGTAAATTTGCATTATCTAGTAGATGTAATCAAACAAGTGTACCTAAAACTTTCAAAAATATGCGGTTTTTGAACTTTTCGAACAAGAAAGTATTTAATTAACCCATTTGGAAAACTATAATGAATATAATGGGATGATGTTCTCGGGGAGATGCGTATGGAACTGCAGGAACGTTCTTGAATAAACCCCAAAAGATGAAACAACGATCGTTGTTACAGATTTAATGCCGACGTTTCGTCCGAGATTACGGACATAATCATGGCTATTTTTGCAGGACAAAGTTGTATAAAATGACATATACTTGACCACCATTATGAGATTTATTGGAGGGCCATTATTAAAAATAGAAGCCCCCAAAGTTGACAGCGTGTTGGACCAGTGACAAAATACAACTGCAAAAACAAGTATAATGAGTATACGTCATCTAATCAAGAATCTCACTCACGTTTTTTCCATAAGTGAATCATCTGAATTGGAAAAATCTAATACTATGAGTTTACCAATATTAATTATAATTTATAAGCAAAACTCGAATGTATAGGCAGTAGAATACATGTTTTTCATTTTTTGCATAATTGACCGGTTTTGTGTATACATATTTTACATATTTCAGTGACAGTGTGTATTCTGAGACTATTGTGTAACAAATTTTCACAAATTATTCAAAGTGAGTTAGTAGGTAATGCTCACCTCCTCTACCGTCCTTAATTATATGGACATCTATTTATGCTAAATTTCTAAAATATTTACGGGAATACTGTGAACTTAACTAGATTTGGAAATATAATCACTATAGTCAGTGCTAAAAACGGTTGTTGTGAATCTTCTTCTTCTTCTTCTTCTTCTTCTTCTTCTTCTTATTTTAAGACAAAGTCTTGTTTTTTCAAAGTTGTAGCCTAAGTTGGGACTCCGATGACCAGCTTTCGTACCATCGTTTGGGGGGTCTTCCTGGAGGTCTACGGTTGGTTGGTTTCTCCTCTTTTGCGATTTTGGGTAGCCGATTATCAGCCATTCTGTCGACGTGGTCTCTCCATGCTCGTCTTCTTATTCTGGACCATCTTACAATGTCTAGGATGTCACATTGGGTTCTTATATCGCTGCTTCTCACTCTGTCTCTAAGCGTTTTGCCCGTGATTGATCTTAGCGTCTTCATTTCAGTTGTTCTTAGCAGTTGTTTAGTAGCGGCTGTTTCTGCTCGTGTTTCTGTGGCGTAGGTCATAATAGGTCTTACGCACGTCTCGTAAATTCGCGTTTTGCCTTCAATACTCATGTATTTGTTTCTCCATATTACGTCCCGTAGGTATCCTGATACCCTAGCTGCCGCTATCGTTTGTGTTCGGACTTCTTCTTTAAGGTTTCTGTTACTTGTGATATTAACGCCTAGGTATTTGAATGACATGACCTGTTCTACACTTTTATTGTAGATCGCTAATTTACACCTTCTCGGTTCTCTCGATATTGTCAGAGACTTCGTTTTCTGGACAGAGATCAGCATGTTTAATTCCTTTGCTACTCTTTCGAATCTATAAAGTAGTTTCTGCAGATTGTCCTCATCTTCCGATATTATCACCGCGTCGTCAGCATAGCAGATTATTTTAAATTCTTCCTTGCCCAGTTTATATCCTTTCCCTGCAGATTTTACTTCCACGATGATCTTATCCATTAAAAGATTGAAGAGTATTGGGCTAAGACTATCCCCTTGCCTGATTCCTGTTGAGACTGGTATCTTATTGGAAAGCTTATTATTTGCTCTTATAAAGGTGCTATTTCCGATGTTCATTTCTTTAATGATATCAATTGTTTTGGGATTCAAGTTCCTCTCCTTTAATAACTTCAGGACATCACAGAGTCTAACCCTATCAAAGGCTTGCGTGAGGTCAATAAAGCACATAAAGGCAATTTTGTTATACTCAATGGCTTTTTCCACTATTTGTCTTAAAATGAATATTGCATCTATGGTGGATCTGTTTTGTCGAAACCCCTGTTGTTCCTCACTGATGCCAGTCTGTATTATTTCTTCTGCTAGGATTTTTGTGAACACCTTTGAAGGTGCGCTTAACAGACTGATACCTCTATAATTTTGTGGATCCATTTTTTTCACCTTTTTTGAAAATTGGAATTGTGATGCTTTGTTTCCACTGTTCTGGCACGTTTGTCCTATCGTATATTTTATTAAATAAAATTTGCATTTCGTCCGTTAATGCGTTACCCCCATATTTGAGCAGCTCATTATGAATATTATCCAGTCCTGGTGCTTTCCGATTTTTCAGCTTAGCCACGACTAATTCAATTTTTTGTTTTGTTATTGTGTGGTTTTGGTCCTCTTTGTCTTCGCTGCAATCATTTTCACGTTCCGGTCCTATTATCTCGTCTATGTGTGTGTTACTATATAGAGTTTGAAAGTGTCTCTCCCATGTTTCTGTTGTTATTGCTTTGTTTCTCACTATTTTGTATTGGTCATATGTGATAGTTTGACTTCTTAGCTGTAGATAAGCCTTCCTTTTCTCTGCTGCAAGCATTTTTATGTCTTCGGTGAACCATGGCTTCGAGTTGGTCTTTCCATTGTTGTTTATTTTGCGTTTACCAAGCGCTTCCTCTGCAGCTGCTGTTATGTTTTTCCTAAGTTTCATCCACGCAGTCTCGACATCATCATCCTTCTGAATTTTGTTGTCAATAATTTTCTCCTTTAACCTTTGCTGGTATAGGTATTTTGTGGTAGCGTCGCTGATGGCCTCTATATTAAGTTTCTCGATTGTTTCGGTTTTATTTTTCGGTTTTCTTTGTACACATTCCCTTAATTTAGCTAATACCAGCCTGTGGTTAGTTCCTGTATTTGCTGAACTTAAGACCCTTACATCTAATATTTTCGAGGGGTGAATATTTCGGTTTGTGATGATGTAATCTATGGTTGATTTTTGTCCTCTGGTGTTTTCAAAAGTGTATTTGTGTTGTTGTTTATGTGGATAAAACGTGTTATTGATTCTCAGCTCGTTGTGTGCACAAAATTGTATTAGTTGTTCTCCGCTATTATTTAAGACATCTTCATTGAATCGGCTTTTGATGCCTTCGATAGTTTCGTCACCGACCCTTGCATTAAGGTCCCCCAAAATCATAACTTCCTCTGCTTTCGGTATCCTGTCAAGAGTGTTCTGGAGTTCGTCATAGAATGAATCCCTCTCTTCTTGGGGTTTAGTGGTATCAGGTTGTTGTGAATCGTTATATTTAATACGTTCACGGAAAGATGAAATTTCTAACTGTGATGAAACGGGCAACGAAAGAAGCAAATATGTAGTACTATTATTATCTTTCTTATTGCTTTTAAAACATTCATTCCCTATCGAATAGTCGATATCATAAACAGTGCGCAATCCTACCATGCAGTGTAAATTAATTATCAACATAAACGTGTCTTTCAAAAATGTTACATGCACATCTTTCTGCAAACTTTGTGACAAAGTATCCTTTGTTTTAAATTTAATTCATTACCTGTTAAATTGACTGTATTATGGACTCCCAGTTTTACAGAAAATATTTAAAATTCATTCTGCTTAATTGAAACACCTGAAGCATTATTGTATTTTTCAAACGTTAACAGATGTACCATGGTCCCATGTCATTACGCAATGGAGTACCTGGCTTGAATCGGCGCTATTTTATTTTAAATATTTTTCCCAATAAAACAAAATGTTAACATTTTAAAATCATCTATGGCAATTAAGGAAACAAAAAAAATACTTATACTTTGAGTCAAAACTTAAGTTTTATGACCTGAACTGCAATATAATTTGTAAAACTTTGACAAAAATAAAAGAATTGAATACCATTTACCAATTCCATTTAACTAATCGAGAATTTGAAGCTAAACGCCAATAAAGCTAAAAGAAACAAGTTTCAAAAACACTAAATTGCCAGGTAAAATGATGGTTTCTTTTCATTAAGCAGTTGCAAAGTGTTAGATATAGAATTTTCAAATGACGTGAATATATATACATATATTGAATACATATGAATCAATATTGAGTCCATATTGAAATATGCTTCGATTACATCTGTCGATGTAAGTAGTTTTTCGATATATGAGTGACAGAAGATAATAATTTAAATTGTATAATTTAGAAAAACAATATATATATGTCCGGTACTATAGCGTCCTGCGCCTTCCGGTTCCTCGCTTCCATTCTCTTCTGTCGTCCCAATCTCCTGGTTGAAGGTTACGTTCCGACATGGCCTTTTGTATTCCTCCCATCCAGCCTTAGGTCATCCCTTTTTTCTTCTTTCTGTTGGTGTCCATTTGACTGATTTGCTTGGGGATTCGTGTGTCATCCATCCGTTCAACGTGTCCGTACCACACCAACTGTCTTCGTTGGATTTCTTCTATAATATTTGTTTGGGTGTTCATAAATTCTCTAATTTTTTCGTTCATTACTCTTTCAATTCTTGATTTTCCTGCTGCTATACGCCAGAAGTCCATCTCTAGGGAAAGCAGTCGTCGCTCTAAATTTGCCGTAAGTTGCCAAGTTTCACAGCCATAGAGAACTATACTTTAAAATATGGAGTTGTATAGGAGGTGTTTTCGTTCTCGGGAGATGCACTTTGACCAAAGGATGGAGTTTAGGCATCCTATCACTCTCTTCCCTTTTATAACTCTCTCTTCTATCTCTTTCTCTGTACGGCCCCCACTGTCAATCTTTGTTCCTAGGTACAGGTATTCCGTACACGCCCCTATTGTTTCGTCTTCTTCTGGGTGTAGATCATCTCTGTCGTTTCCAATGCACAGGTATTTTGTTTTTGATCGATTGACCGAGAGTCCCCATTCCTCATATTCTTTAAACAGCCTTCTTGTCATGAATTCCAAGTCCTCTTTATCTTGTGCGACGACCACTTGATCATCGGCGAAATGTAAAGTATATATGGTTGTACTTTCATTTATGGGTATGCCCACTCCGCTGCATGCTCTTCTCCATTTTCTTAGGACTTCATTGAGGTATATCTTAAATAAGGTGGGGGACAAGCAGCAATCCTGTCTCAGACCTTTGGTAACTGGAAAGCTGTCCGATAATTCACTGTTCAGCTTAACCTTGGAGGTTGATTGGTCGTAAAGTTGCCTTATCGCTGTTATTAGGGTATTATTTATTCGAGATCTTTCCATTACTTGCCATAGTTTTTGCACTGGGACAGTATCATACGCTTTTGTAAGGTCCACAAATAGAAGATATACCCCTCTATTTCTTGCGACTTTCTTTTCATTAAGTTGGGTAAGGCTAAAAATATGGTCAATGCAAGAGCGCCCTGCTCGAAAACCTGCCTGTTCTTCGATTTCTTGTTGTCCGTATTCTTCTTCTAAGAGACTTTGGAGAACTTTCCCATACAGACGGCTCATAGTGCAGGTAACAGATATACACCTATAGTTGGAGCAGTCATCTCTACGCCCTTTTTTGTGGATAGGGGTGATCCAGGCCTCTCTCCACACTAAAGGTATATTTTCCCCATTTACATACCTAGAAAATAGTTCTTGTATGTGTTTAACGAGTTTTTGTGTCCCATATTTAGTTCCGCAGGTATGCCTTCTGGTCCACTAGCTTTGTTATTTTTCATTGTTCTAACTACTCTCCATATCCTCTCTTCGTTCATTTCGAGGGGTGGGCGTTGAACTTGGTTCATTTTTGGAGAGGTTGCCAAGTATTGTGATCTGTCTTCTTTGAGCTGCTGGGAGTAGTGTTGACGCCATTCGCTCATCTGTATAGGCTGGAAGTTCACTCTGTTTATGGTGTTCGTCTTTAAAATTTGTATGAGTTTCCACGCTTCTGATGATCTTGTGCCTCCCAAATAAATTTCGACCTCTTTACATTTCCTTTCCCATGTGTCATTTTTATTTTTCTTTATCATGTTTTTAAATCTTGATTGCTCTCGTTTGTAGGTGGTTTTATCATGTGAGTCTTTTGTATTCAGATATCTTTGGTATGCTTCTTGTTTCGTATTCCTTTGATGTTCTAGCTCTTCATTCCAAGTAATGTTATTTTTGTTACGTGGAGGGGTATTAATAGTGCCTAGAGCTTCGATAGCTGCCGTTTTTAAGGCTTCTATAACATGCGCATATATAGGTCCTTTGTTTGGCTTCTTAGGTGTTTATCATTTAGCATTTGATCCAAGCGATTTTGGTATAATCCTCTAATACTGGATTCATACAGGCCTTTGATATTATATTTAGTCTCAGTTATTTTATTCTGAGTTGAGCAGTCCGAATTTTGTACGCTATTTAATGTGTTAAACGGAATATAGATTTTTGAAGCCAGGAAATAGTGATCCGTGCCACATTCCGCCCCTCTATGCACTCTAGTGTCTAGTACCTGCCATTTAGTATTTTGTTTGATTATAATGTAGTCAATGATGGATTTTTAGATAGAAAAACAATAATAAGTGTAAACCATAATTGTAGTTTTTAAATTAAAATGGTTCTTTTCAGTTTGTAAGATGTATAATTTTTGGGTACCTGAAAAATTTTGTATATTGACAATTAGTTAATACTATTTTGCAACTCTACGTAAACTGTAATTGTTTATAATAGACTTATTGAACCAATATAAAAAAATGTGCATTTTTTGTCTATACATCATTAAAAAATTATCTACAAGGTGATATGTTTTGATATGGTCTCTATGCTACTTACCACCCAGTTTTTAATTACGGTAGCAATGATTTTGATAAAAAATTAATTTTTGAGATATTGTATAATGTATTTAAAACTATGTCGGTAATATTGAAACATCGAATACAGCAGATATTGGCTCAAACCAAACTCGAGCTTGCTATAAAAATATAAGAACTTAATGTCAACTTTTAAGCATAAACTATTAAAATCAACAGGTTTGTTCCATCAAGCAAAAGACCGTGTTGAAAATATGTTACTTCTAATCAAACTTTTTTTTTCTGATTTCATGTTCAATACAGAAATAACATTTTCTTATCATGTTTTTTACTTGATAGAGCAAACCTAAGCAAGCCAAGTTTTATTAATAAAAATCATCGTGATAACGCTAGAAATTGAGATTTTTTTATATTTTTTTAATTAATAGACTTAGTGATTAATCGCCATTATTAATTCGTATTAAAAACCTACTTCGGTTGATTGGTTTCACTTCTACGTATTCTCCGTCAATTAAATTTTTAAATAATTGCAAAACTTTTTATCCCAAACCTGTTACTGGCGAAATGTATTTTTTAATTGACTTTCTTAGTACTATAATATTTCGCTACGCAAAGTCATCGAGTGAATTATCGTTTGACAACCTTAGATTTCCAATATTGACAAGCATATCTTCAGGATACAATAATTCCAAAACCGACGATCTTTTATTCATATTTCCAACTTTCACGAGAACCGTGTTTTGCGGGCATGTCCTACGGATTTCTTCTAATGTAAATGGATATTTTCCAGTCCCGGAGTCTGAACGCTTCATGACGTATCAATTACGAATTCTTACTTGTGTTTCATTCACTCTCACATGCCGAATCTCTTTTTGGATTGAGGCATTTTCCACAATCCACATCAAACGAAAGGCGAGGATCGTTTAGCAAACCGATCTGTGTCAGGGAACATTATTATTAGGACCTTCGGAGGTATTACTCTTTGCGTAACAATGCTGGTGGACAGGAAAGACGATTATTCGAACTGAGGGAATTTCATTTGTCGAATTATTGTATGTCAACATCTCGTGTTGTGTGAGCAAGTGAAATTTATTTATTCAGCCGGAAAAAATGTTTAATGATGTTTAAATAATTTGCGCGTTAATGTTTGTTGTAGTGGATAAATAATGCTCGTATGTGTGCGCATACAATAGGTGAGGTGGGTGATTATGAAATGTATTTTTTCATTGCGCTCGAAGGCAGTTCCGAATGATTGAAAGTTGTTTTAAAAGTTATCATTATTATGCGTCTGCGAACAAGACGCCTAACAAAGCTTACGTGAGAAGAGAGGAAAAGTTCAAATCGTTAAATTCTGAAATTTCCGAAGACTTTCAGAAAGTATCTTTAGTATTTATAGCTTTGTAAAAATGTAGGTAAATGCAAAAGCATGAAGAACATAAATTCTTGTGGTAAAGGTTCGTTTTAGCGGACCATGCTAATTTTAACGAGTTTTTTTTGTGAAAGAGGACACTGTCAGTATATTGGAAAAAATAATAATAATTTTATGAAATCACTAGTTTTTGCAAAGAAAAATAATGAAAACAGAAATTTTGCTAAAATTAGTCACTTTTGACGTTCATTTTTCAATGTACCAATAAGGTGATTTTATGAATTTGGGGATAGTATTGAACTTTGACTATCCAAATATACGTTAATATTCAAATTTCACTGTAACAATGTGGGAAAATAACAGAAAAAACGAATTAAAACTTTAAAACATGCATTTCCCCCGTCCGCCATTTTGGAATTCTTCTGACAGCTGTATAAAACAGAGAAATGATTGTGTGTGTAAACGACCGACTTGACGGGCATACGATCGGATCAGCGAATTTTACCAGGGAATGAAACGAATTTGACAAAAATATACCGGAAATGAGCGAACAACATCGTGAATAATTATTATTTTGGAGTTTGGTGAAAATAATTATAGAATTTTATATCACTGCGGTTTTTACAAAATTTTCGAAAAACACGTGTAAAAAAGTTCATATTAATGCTTGAGAAAAATTAAGTATTTTATTAAAAATATGTCCAACAGCATAATTCAATTTGAGCATTTTTTAAACAATTTTAGTTATGTCTTTTTAACTGGAATGAACCCAATACCAAATTGTCCATAACATACTGGATAAAGCCAATATGTATTAAGTTTTTGAACTAACAGAAGTTCCAAAAGTATATTCATAACAATACGGTTAGGTATTTGCTTACAGTTCAAACACCTCCTCTATGACAGACAAATAGGCCGTGAGCCGAGTCCAAAAAAGTGTCTCATAGGAAACCACTTCAAATTTAAAACATAGATTGCCCTTCACGCGAATGACCAAAATATGCAAGTCTGGCAGCTTTGAAGTGGGGCGTTTAATGGGGGTATAGTTTAAAAGTCACCCCTAATTGAGGGTGATAAGATACCAAATAAACTTTGATGGGTTGGTTTGTTCGTGATGCACAATTCACTAAAAAAATTATGCCAGACACATAGGGAGGGTCGGTCACCCCGCCAGACATCACCAAACAGAGCAATTTTAGCGACCCCCTTTCACTGTTAGGAAACCGGCTCAAACCCCCTATGTGTCTGGCATAATTTTTTTAGTGAACTGTGCATCACGAAAAAAGCAACCCATCAAATTTTATTTGGTTTCTTATCGCACTTTGGGAAACACAATTAGGAGTAATTTTGACATTACACCCCCATTAAACGCCCCACTTCAAAGCTGCCAGACTTGCACATTTTGGTAATTCGCGTGAAGGGCAATCTATGTTTAAAATTTGAAGTGGTTTCCTATGAGACACTTTTTTGGACTCGGCTCACGGCCATACCACACACCGTAAAAACAATCAAAACTATATATTCAGAAAATAAGACTTTAGTAGAAATAAATGGCGTACTCACTGAACAGACACCTCTAAGTAATGGCATCCGGCAGGGGGACTCACTAAGCCCGTTTTGTTCAATATAGTAATAAATGAAATTATAATAAGACAAGTACGCAAACTAAATGGATACAAAATGGGACATAAAGAGGTCAAATTCTGTGCCATCCAGACGATGCGGTGCTGGTGGCGGAGAGTAAAAATGATCCCGAGAGACTATTGTACCAATTCAATAAAACAGCAAAGAAATTTAACGTGATAATATCAGCGACAAAAACAAAATCTATGACTACTTCCAAGACACCGATCAGATGCAAGCTTGTGGTCGACAGTAAAATCATACACCAAGAAGGGAAATTTAAATACCTGGGCTTTGCCATATCTTACGGAGATGAGACGGAAGTAAGGAAACAAGCTACAAGAGCCTCAAGAGTAGCGACATATTTAAACGATACAATCTGGCGGAATAAACACATTGGCTTCGAGCTGAAGACAAAGCTCGAATCTACAAGACTGCGATTAGGTAGCAGAAACCCGACCTGAGACATCTAAAACAAAAAAAATATTAGAGACTACAGAAATGAAAATAGTTCGAAAAATAGCCGAAAAAACATCGATGGATAGGGAAAGAAACGAGAACATTAGGCAAACGGATGCGGGATAGACAACATCAATGACTGGGTACTAGACAGAAAGATAAAATGGAACGAACACATTGATTGTAGAACAGAAGTAAGAATTATAAAGAGAGCAATGGATAAATCACCAGCAGGAAGAAAGAGCATTGGAAGCCTAGAAAAAGATGGAGCGACAACCTTCCAAAAGATTAGGGAGAGGCAAGGATGTGAAGAAATACAGGCAATATGCCTATACACAAAAGTAAGGGGAAGAAGTACATTTACTTAGAACTGCAAATATAACATCGTACTTACATTCGATTACCCACCGCCGAATTTACACACTTTTATAGTTAGTTTAATATTTTATACAAAATATCGCAGTGATGGCTTCGGAATGTGCGACCATAAGAACAGTATTATATTTTAGATAGGTTATCGCAAAATGTCGTGTGTAATCTTGTGAAAATCGTATATAGGACAATTGCAGAAAGAAATTAAGCACGCCAATAATGGGCGGGCATTAGTTTAGCATTTCTGGTAACCCTTATATTGGATGAAGACAGCATACGTAAGGGTAGGACAAGATGAAATGGATGAAATACCAATGCAACGGGGAGTCTGTCAGGGATGTCTTATTCCCTTTGCTGTTTAATATTTACTCAGGATATATCTTCTATAAGGTTTTACAACATAAAAACATCGGCATAAACATAAATGGCGTTGCAATTCACAACCTAAGGTATGCAGATGACACTGTGATTGTCACTGACCACGCTGAAGATCTCCAACAACTTTTAAACCATATAATTCAGGAATGGGATCTATTGTGCCTTAAATACAGCCAAAACGAAGATAATGGTTATCAGCAGAAGAAATAATCCACCACCAAACATACAAATATATGGACAACACGTAGAAACTGTGAACAGGTTTAAATACCTGGGATCCAGGCTAACATCGGACTTAGATCCTGATTTAGAAGCTAAACCTCGGATAGAACAGGTCGTATAGGCGTTTAGCAAAATGAGAAATCTATTATGTAACGGGTCAGTCAATATCAACTTGTGTTTAAGTTTCGTTCACTGTTATACCTACTCAGTTCTTGAGTACGGCTGTGAAATCTGGATGCCCAAAGTAAACACATTAAGACTTTACTAACAACTTAATTCGAAATGTGGATATATAGAAGACTATTGAGAATATCCTGGACGGATCATGTACGGTAACGAGGAGGTTCTTTTAAAGCTTTAATAAGAGAGTTACTTACTAATATAAAAAAGCGAAAAACTGCATACCTGGGCCTTGTCATCCGAAAGAGTGAAGCAAGCTCTTGAGATTAATTATCGAAAGGAAAATAGAAGGCAACAGAAGACTTGGAGACGCAAACATTCATCATTAAAAAATATAAGATATTGAACTGACTTAGACCCAAATACACTATTTCGAGCTGCACAAGATAGACATTAATTCGCCGAGATTGTTGCCAACGTTGGTTAGAAGATTCTACCCTAAGAAGAAGGATCATTCCTACTACAAAAAATAATCACATTGATTTTTGATTAAATACTTCATTGACGGCTGTAGAAAATTATTGAACATGCGACTACTACATTTTAATTTTAATTAGCAATTAGAGTTTCTTATTCATTGCTCATCTTATAATTTCCTTTTTGGTTATTATTTCCAGAGCACCATTTGGATATTTAGACTTAATTTTCAGAACTAATAACCGAGATACATATGCAATCAACTTAATTAAAATGTTACCGAAAGTTATGTTATGTTACTGCATTCACCAACGAAGGCGTAAGATTTGTGAAAGTTTGACAGAGTTTATTATTACAGTGTTAATCGTCAGAAATTCAGAGGAAAGTTCAAAATCCACTTTTCAAGTCACAGGATAGACTTGATGTTATGCAGTAGAAGGTTGTTAGTTATACTAAAGATCCCCAACTAAGAAACGAACTAAACGTTTAGGTATCGGAGCGTCAAGACTTGACAGTGGAGGGCTGTATTGGGTTGAGGTCTTGGTCGACGAAGAAACGCCTTTAATTTGCACCATCCTAACCTTAACATGTCCAAAGTGGCACCAAGACATGGGGAGATACTCTCATTAAAAAAATGTTACCTTAGTTAATGCAAGTAAGTATTCCAGCAGCGTTGCCGAACCAAAATGTGACATTTTAGACCAACCTACTGTTTTCCTAATCTTCGTTTAGTAGAAAAGAGATATGGGGCACGCCCAGTTTGTACTTCAAATAGAAAAATTGAGCTCATCACATTACCATAACAATTAAAATAACAATTCCTTCTTATCTCACATCTCCGTATCTTCGTTATCTTCCTCGCTGCCGTGCAACAGTAACAAAATCGCATCGACAGGAAGTGACCAAAATCGTTACTGGATTTATTTTAAGTGCAACGACAGCCGTTGTCGGCATTGTTCAAAGGCAATTCTCTCGCTCGTTATCTGCCGGAAAATTTCTCCCGAGCCTTCAATGGCGACGTTGTCGGAGAGACAATAAGAAGAATGAAGAAGTTAATGCCGTCGATATTTCGCTCCAAATGTCTCGAAGGTAAATATTTATGGGAAATATTCAGAAATTGTAACATTTTGTGGGAGTCGACGGTTTGGAGAGTTTGGGATTTTGATGTCTTGTTAATTTCTTCGTTCGAAATTAGGTACTCTTCTGTAGATAGACAAATTTCTTGCAAATTTGGTACAGTGAACACTCCTGTCTTTTTCGATACACATTTCATCGATAGTTTAATAGCTCTGTCTATTTTTGTCATCTAATAGTTTTTTTTGAGATTCCTTAGTTTGCACTGTTTATTAATTGTTGCAACATTTCACTACCAGAAGCGATTCTTTTGTAATTTCTACGAAAGTGAGCATATATGTTTCTTCTTTTCTATTTTCCTTCATTTGACCTAATCACTTCTACATACATTTCTCTATAATTCGCTTACGAGTGTCTCTTCGTTTTTTACTAGCTTTTACTTTTTTCCTTTTTTACTCTTTGAATTACTCAAATCTTGTTTTTCAGCAGTTTTTTAATTCTCTTTTCTTCCTGGTACCAATTTTGTGCAGTTGCTACAAATTTTCTTTAGTTTTGGTAGGGTGAGAGTTTATTTCTGATCAAATTGTATTTGACTCCCATCCACAATGGTTCGCCTATATAACAATAGTTTGTTTTTCGTTTTTAAATCCCATATACTTACGTTGGTTCTCATCTAGATCTAGTATAACTATCTCCTGACTTCATGCCAGTTTTCAATTTTGTTTTTCACTTGCTCCAACTCTTCTAGAGGTAATTTTATTATTAGTCCTATTTATTGTCGTTTAGTCCTTGATCTTTGTCAATTTTGGTAGACTATTCTGTATACAAATCGTCTTAATCTCATGTATTGTTGATTTCCTTTCTGTATCTATATACTGGTTATTGCGTTTGATGGTATTCCAACTTATATGAATTTAGTCTTATGTGGTCGCTATGGTCTCTGATTGATTTAGCAAATTATCATTTTATAGCTTCCTTACTACAGCTATGGGTTACTAGCTATATGTAATATTTCTTTGTTTCCAGTTTCTATGAAATGCCTAGTGCATGTCTTCTTCCAAGTCATTTAAAGCGATTCCTCCGTGGTTGCTATAGTTTCTAGTTGTCTTAGTAAGTTAAGCCTCAGTAAACGTTTTTCCCTTCAATCCTTGCTTTAACAACATCAATGATTTCATAATATTCCCATGTTACACCGCTACTTGCTTTTATGATTTTTTTTTTCCAATTCGGTTAAAAGTAGTCTTCTGTGGTTATTATGGTTTCCAAATATCTAGTATTAAACGTTATTCAATGCCTTCACTTTCATATTTTCATTAATTCTATCGATCATTTTATACTCTTATTGTTTAGTACCGCGTGTTGCATTTCTTCTTCTTCTCCTTCTGTTTCGTTTGAAAGTAGTCTTTGTGCTTGGTATGATTTCTGGTCAGTTAAGCAAGCAGGATGCTAATCATGGTTTTTTCCCTCAAGTTTTGCCTAACTGCCATTAATCGTTTCTAGTTGCTTTGTATGGCCATGCTTGCTTCATTTCCTCTTCTTATTGCATTTGGTTTAATAGTATTCTGCTGTGATTACTGTGACTTGTGGTAGTTTTAACAAAATGGGTATCAATTAATAATGATTCCTATTGCTTTTCTTAATAAAATCCATCACTTTATAGTTTCTTCGCTTTGCAATACTTGCTACATTTCTTCACCTACTTCTTCCACAAAGTTTGAAGCTACACTTATAGTTGCTATTATATCAGGTGGATCTAGAAAATTGGATATTAATTATTGCCTTCCCCTTCGTCCCTTGTTTCAGCTTTATGCATAATTTTACCAGCTGCTTCGCTTTTACGTGGTTTGATGCATTTCTTCCTTTTATATTTACACTTGGTTTGAAACTATTCTTCTGTAGTTGCTATGCTATCTGGCGGATTTAGCAAATTGGGCATAAGTTACTATCTTTTCTTCCATTTTTTTCCTTTAAGCCATGTTCTAGCTTCTTTGCATTGCAATGCATATTGCATTCCTATTTTTCTTTTACTTCGTTTGTAGTTAGTGCTTAGTGGTGGCTGCTAGTTATGGTCGAGTTAGCAATTTGGACATTACTTGACGTCTCTTTCTTAATTTCATTTTATTTACTTTGATTTCAACATTCTTTCATTTTAGTCTGCGATAGTTTCTGGTTAATTTAGCAGATTGGGCATCAGCCAATGTCGTTTGCTTTTAAGCTATCAATCAATTCCGAGTTTCTTTGCTTTGCAATGCTTGATACAATTCTTCGTTTGTTTTCACTTACTTTCAATTTCCACAGAGGAAGTGGACATGGGCCAGCCCTGATGGAGCAACAAAGAACCAAATTGACTTCATAATCTCTAACAAAAAAAATATTGTCCAAGACGTAACTGTACTAAATAAGTTCTCCATAGGAAGTGACACTAGAGCCGTCAGAGCAAAAATCATCCTAAATGTAAAACAAGAACAATCAAAGTTAATGAAAAACTCTGCACAGAGAAGACCAATAACAACCCATAATGCAGACCAATACAGACAACTCCTCGAATTAAATTTAACCACTTTAAAATATGAGCAGCATAAAGATGTGGATATCGAAGAAATGAATAGTCAAATAATAACGGCCATAAAGAATGCGGAAAACGAATGTCAAGCAGGTGTGGGTCATAAAAGTGAAAAATTGAGCGAAAATACTAAACAACTAATGGAAAAAAGAAGAAACCTGGGACACAAACACTTGACAAACGCGGGACAACTAAGAAAACTTAACAAAGAAATATCTAAGACCATCAGACGAGACATAAGACAACATAACGCAGCAGAAATATATAAGGCAATAGAAGAGAATAGAGGAATGAAAGTACTGAGGAAACAACTGTCACATGGAAAGAAACAAATAGGTAAGGTTTACGATAAAAATGGACAACCAACAGCTAACATACAGGAGATTTTAAATATCATAAGAGAGTTCTACGCAAATTTGTATAAAAATGATGAGACCTTGAATAGATATCAAAACATTCCCGAGATAAAAAATGAAGGATCCGATGAAATCCCAGATATCAACATGGACGAACTCAAAAGCAGCCTCAAAGACACGAAAAACAATAAATCTCCCGGAGATGATGCGGTCAGCATCGAACACATCAAAATGGGAGGAAACACACTTTTAAGACTATCGTGTAAATTATTTAACGCATGTCTGAGAAATTGTACAACACCCGAGAAAGGGAACAGAGCTGTTGTTGTATTGATCCATAAGAAAGGACATATAGCAAAGATCCAAAATTATCGACCTATCAGTTGTATAAATTGTTCATGAGAATTATAACGAAGAGGCTGACGGCGAAACTAGATTTCTACCAACCACGGGAACAGGCGGGATTCCGTGCCGGTTACGGCGTTAATGACCACCTCCATACAATCAAGGTCCTCATAGAAAAGTGCGTGGAGTACAACAAACCTTTAGTTCTTGTCTTCGTCGACTACGATAAGGCCTTTGACACAATCGATCACAGTGCATTGTTCAAGGCTATGGCGGACTGTAGAATTGATCATCGCTAGACAGACATGATTAAACATGCGTACAAAAACGCAACTGCTTGCATCAGGCTGCACGAGGACACTCCAAGCGTCAAAATATGACGAGGTGTGCGACAGGGAGATGTTATTTCCCCCAAGTTGTTTACAACCCTGCTTGAATTTATGTTTAAAAGTGCTAACATGGAGAACTTCGGTATCAATATTAACGGCGAAAAACTGAACCATCTAAGATTCGCTGACGACATAGTACTGATTACAGATTGTCTGAGAGAAGCACAAATGATGTTACAGGAGCTTGAACAAGCCTCCGAGAAGGTGGGTCCGAGTGTTAACACCAATAAAACTATGTTCATGACTAATCTGGTTGCAAGTACTTATTTAACTCTCAACAACTCAAAACTAAAACAAGTTCACTCATATAAGTATTTGGGCCATGAGATTCGCTTAGGTAGAGACAACCAAACTTGGAATTGTCAAGAAGAAGTGGACTAACTTGGGCAGCCTTCGGAAAGTTAAGCCATATCCTAAAATCAGATATCCCCATCTATCTTAAAAGGAAAGTCTTTAACCAATGTGTCTTGCCTGTGCTGACATACGGCGCCGAGACTTTAACCCTGACAAGACGTACAGTTAATAGAATCGGAGTTGCACACAGAAATATGGAAAGAGTAATGCTAGGTCTGCCTCTGAGAGACAAGGTTTCCAAACGGTAAGAACTAAAGTAATCGGCGCCATCGAGAAGATTGCTACCCTTAAATGGAACTGGGCCGGACATCTGGCCGGGGTCAGTGACGACAGATGGACGAAAAAGGTGACAGAGTGGAGACCGCGAGTCGATGCATTCCGCAGCAGAGGACGACCACCAACCCGATGGTCGGATGAGTTAAAGCGTATCGATCTATTCCAACTGGATGAACGCAGCTCAGGACAGAAGGGGATGGAAATTACTACGGAAGGCTTATGTCCAGCAGTGGACGAGAATAGCCGATTGATGGTGATGATGATGACTTTCAATTTCAAAAACTCCTATAGTTACTGTAGTCTCTGGTTGAATTATTAAAGTGAGCCTTAATTACCGCCTTATTCACTTTTTCCTCTTAATTAAATCAATCATTTTTTAGTTTGCTTGCCTTGCAGTGCTTGTAACATTTTTTTTCTTCCAAGCGATTTGAAGTTACTCTTTTGACATGGCTGTGGGTTCTGGTTGATTTAGCAATTTGGGCATTAGTGAATGTTTTTTGCTTCATTCCTCACTTTACGACCATCAATAATTCCAAAGATTCTATGCATTGCAATGTTTCTTAGATTTATACCTTCTATGTGTTATGGTTTCCGGTTGTTAACAATCTGTGTGGCGTAAGTTAACGGTTTTTCTTTCTTTCTCTGCTTTAAAGCCATATATTATTCTATAGTGTCTTAGTTTGGCAATTTTTTTTTCTTCTACTGCTTGGCTTGAGACTACACTTCTGTCATCGCTATAGTTTCTGGTTGATTTATTACATTAAATATTCTTCAACTATTTATCACTTGTTCTGAAGTTATGTTGCTTGTTGCATGTATGTTTCTTCTTCCGCATTGTTTGAAACAAGCCTTCTACTAGTTGTTTTAATGATTAGAGCATTAAACAACGTCTTTTCCTTTATTCCTCACTTTAAATCCATCAATAATTTCATAGTTTCTTTGCTTTGCAATGTTCGTTACATTCCTAATTATCCTTCTACTTCGTTTAAAGTTAGTCTTCTGTGGTGACTTGTAATTCTGGCTCATTTAGCACTTTGTGCATTAATCTACGTATTTTCCGTTATTTCCTGCTTTAGCCCCATTTTCTTTACTTTTCTTCTCCTTCTTGCACCGCATTTGAATCTAGTCTTCAGTGGTGACTGAGGTTTCTGGTTTATTATAGTAAATTAGACTTCTTTCCCTTAACTTCAACTTTCACTGTGTTCATTTTATAGTTGGTTTGCTTTGCAATGTTTATTGCATATTGACTTCTGGTTCCACTGCGTTAGAAGCTATTCTTCGCTGGTTGTTATGGTTCCTGGTTGTTAACAGTCTTAGTAAGTCAACGTAAGTTAACGATTTTTTCTTGTTCTTCTGCCTTAAAGGAAGAATATCTTAGCTTAGCTAGTGCTTAAATATCTGCCGTATATCGTTCTATAGTTTCTTTGCTTTGCAATGTCTCAATTTTATTTTTCTACTTGGTTTGAAGCTAGGCTTCTGTGGTTGCTATAGTGTCTGACTCATTTGGCATTATATATTTGTCAGCTATTTCCTTTGCTCTTACATTGATTGTTGCAGGTCTGTTTCTCCTTCCACTTTGTTTGAAACTACTCATTTACTGATTGTTTTATTAAATATAGCATTATTTGTATTTTCTGTTATTCCTCACTTTACCATCATCAATAATTTCATAGATTATTTAGAAATTTCGGCATTAATGTACGCCTTTTTGGTATTTGCTGATTTAATGCCATTCTCCTTGCTTTTTTCTCCATCTTTCACTTTATTTCAATCTAGCTCTCTGTGGTGGCTGAGATTTCTGCCTTGCTTAGGTAAATTAGGCATTGTTTGCTTTAACTTCGCCTCTCACTTGTTTCATTTATTCAGTTCTTTGGTTTTGCAATGTTTATTGCATATCGAATTCTGCTTCCACTTCATTGCAAGCTACCCTTCGGTGGTTGTTATGGTTTCTGCTTGTTAACAATCTTAGCAAATCAATGTAACTCAACACTCAACGATTTTTAATTTTTTTTCTGTCATAAAGCCATTTACCGTTCTACGATTTCTTTGTTTGGCAATGTTTTCCTCTTGTGTTTCTGCTTGGTTTGAAGCTAGATTTCTTTGGTTGTTATAGTATCTGGTCGATTGAGCACATTAGACATTCGTCAACAATTTGTCAGGTCCTTTGCTCTTACCCTGCTTGTTGCAGATCTGCTTCTTCTTGCACTTTACTTGAAGCTAGCTTTCTACTGGTCGTTTTAATAAGTAGAGAATTAGTCAATGTATTTTCCATCATTCTTCACTTTAACTCCCTCATTAATTTCATAGTTTCTTTGCTTTGCAATGTTCGTTACATTTATGTTCTTCCTTCCACTTCGTTTGAAGTTAGTCTTCTGTGGTGACTTGTGGTTCTGTCTAATTTAGAACTTTGGGCATTAATCTACGTCTTTTCCTTTATTCCCTGTTTTAGCGTCATATCATTTGCTTTTCTTACCCGTGTTTCGTTTTTATTCAATTTTAGTCTTTTGTAGTGGTTAAGTTTTCTGGTTTGTTTTAGTCAATTAGACAAGGTTTGTCTTAACTTTACCTCTCAGTTCGTTTATTTTATAATTGTTTTGCTTTGTAATGTTTATTGCATATTGACTTCTGCTTCCACTTCATTGAAAGCTGCTCTTCGCTGGTTGTCATGGTTTCTGGTTGATAACGATTTTAGTGGCGTTGGACACCGATTTTTCCTTTCTCTTCTGCCCTAAAGTCATATTGTAATTTTAATGTTTCTTTGCTTGGCAATGGTTTCTTCTTATTCTTCTACTTGGTTTGAAGCTAAGTTTCTGTGGTTGCTATAGTGTTTGACTGATTTGGCATTAGATATTCGTCAGGTGTTTATCAGCTACGTGTTTTGCTCTTCTATTGCTTGTTGCAGGTCTGCTTTTTCTTCCACTTTGTTTGAAGCTACTCCTATACTGGCTGTTTTAATAAATATAACACTGGTCAGCGTGTTTTCCTTCATTCCTCACTTTAACGTCATCAATAATTTCATAGTCTTTGCATTGCAATATATGTTACATTTCATCTTTTCCTTGCACTTCGTTTGAAGTTAGTCTTTTGTGGTGCCTTGGGGTTCTGGATCATTTATCAATTTAGGAACGAATGCACTTTTTTCCTCTATCTACTGATTTAATGCCATTTTCCTTGCTTTTGTCTCTTTCTTTCATTTTATTTCATTCTAGTTTTCTATGGTGGCTGGGGTTTCTGGCTTGTTTCAACAAATTAGACATTCTTTGCTTTAACTTCACCTTTCACTTGTTTCATTTATTCAGTTCTTTGGTTTTGCAATGTTTATTGCATATCGAATTCTGCTTCCACTTCATTGCAAGCTACCCTTCGGTGGTTGTTATGGTTTCTGCTTGTTAACAATCTTAGCAAATCAATGTAACTCAACACTCAACGATTTTTCCTTTTTCTTCTGCCATAAAGCCATTTATCGTTCTATAATTTCTTTGCTTGGCAATGTTTTAGTCTTATTCTTCTGCTTGATTATAAGCTACATTTCTTTGGTTGTATGTCTGGTCGATTGAGTACACTAGACGTTCGTCAACAATTTGTCAGTTCCTTTGCTCGTACATTGCTATTTGCAGACCTGCTTCTTCTTGCACTTTACTTGAAGCTAGTTTTCTACTGGTCGTATTAATAAGTAGAGAATTAGTCAATGTATTTTCCATTATTCCTCACTGTAACTCCCTCATTAATTTCATAGTTTCTTTGCTTTGCAATGTTCGTTCCATTTATGATTTTCTTTACACTTCGTTTGAAGTTAGTCTTCTGTGGTGACTTGTGGTTCTGTCTTATTTAGCACTTTGGGCATTAATCTACGTCTTTTTCTTTATTTCGTGTTTTAGCGTCATATCCTTTGCTTTTCTTATCATTGTTTCATTTTTTATTCAACTTAGTCTTCTGTAGTGGCTGAGGTTTCTGGTTTGTTTTAGTCAATCAGACAAACTTTGCCTTAAGTTTACCTCTCAATTTGTTTATTTTAGAATTCGTTTGCTTTGTAATGTTTATTGCATATTGACCTCTGCTTCCACTTCGTTGCAAGCTACTCTTCGTTGGTTGTTATGGTTTCTGGTTGATAACGATTTTAGTGGTGTTAGACACCAATTTTTTCTTTCTCTTCTGCCCTAAAGTCATATTTAAAGTTTCTTTGCTTGGCAATGGTTTCTTCTTATTCTTCTACTTGGTTTGAAGCTAAGTTTCTGTGGTTGCTATAGTGTTTGACTGATTTGGCATTAGATATTCGTCAGGTACTTGCTTTACTTTTATATTGGTTGTTACAGGTCTGGTTCTTCTTTCACATTGTTTCAAGCTACTCATCTACTGGTCGTTTTAATAAATAGAACATATGTCAACTGTTTTTCCTTTACCTTAATGTCATCTACAATTTCATAATATCTTTGCATTGCACTGCTTTTTTCACTTTGTCTTCTTTTTTCTTTAATTGAAGGTAAGCCTTTGAGGTTCTCAAGCGCTTTAACACATTTGTCATTGATCGTCCATTTTAAGGAAAAGCGACTTTTTAAATAAGGCATTTTAAGTAACTTCTGTAACTTTTGGCCCGTTTCCTCTCCTCGGCCTGCTGGCCACTTCGTCCGGTCTGGCAACGGCGGTCCGTTTCACGGCCTGCTTCGCGAGCACGCCTCCCATTCCATTCACCTGACTGGTTGTGCAGCCTGTTTCAGGTGCTCAATCTTTTCCTCCGGTTAGTATCAACAGGTGTTTAAACCGTTGTACACCATACACGACGAGAGCCGCTCTTTCTCCGTCGCGCGCACGCACACGAGAAATTTCCTCGCGGAAGAAAGACTTTTACTCCGTTGGAATACGTTGCCAAGATTGATTCTCTCACATTTTTGTGACGTTTGACGTTGTTGTTGCTTTTCTGGATTATTTTTTCATCGGATAGTGCCACAGGTAGGCCTTAGGATTAGTTCTATTTTATACCGGTATAAGTCGTTCCGTTCAGTCGGAGGGGTAGTTTCGGTGGTAATTGTTTTTTACCTGGATTAAAATATTATTAATTCACAGGAGGAGTGATACAATTATTTAAATGAACGAGCACACTTTTATTTCATACTTTCGCGTCGTATCTCCTGCTGAGATATTTTAAATAATTTTTATTGTAAAAGTAAATTGCCCATCACGCCATTCACTTTTCATGAATATTGGCTGTGTTCACACTCCAAGCGATAATTACTGAGATAATTAACAGAAGTGTACGTTAAAAAATTGAATGGTTGCGTGTCCTTTCTATCGATGAGTTAAAAGGGGCTTCCAACAAGGAACTTTCTAACAAAACATTTTTGAAGTTTAAAATTCACACCTCGCCTTCATAAATTTCCGTGTTTGTATCGGTAAGCCATTGATTTTTATTACACAGGTTTTTTGGTATCGATACGTTAATTACTTCTCGAGATATCAATAAGTGAAGGTTATGGAAATATAATTTTCGATGGTAGTAGTAGGTATGTCACTATTATTTCTGGTGAAAAAATAATTTTACCGATAACAAGATTAATGCCAATGTGCTAAATGATGATAATAATAGTTATTTGGATTGTTTATTTGGTAGCTTAAAATCTTGACAAAGAGGAGAAAACTTGCTAATAACGAAAAGTAATGGAAAGTCTTGTAAATACGAAATCCAGATATCCAGTTTTACTTTTCAACATCTTTAGTGTTTGGATTCACATGTTTCAATAATTAATCGCATAAATTTTCTACATTAATTTTTAAAAAATATGACTAATATTAATAATTAGAATTACTGCACAACCGGTATATGAAACACAAAAAATGCAATTTATTACCTTCGGTGTTTGCTTCAGCTCCAGTGCATTACCGACCATATATCATAAACTTTTTTTAAGTGTCAGACGGCCTTATAACAATAGTCTTTTTAAGATTTTTTTTTAAATTTACTTTATTACTTTAATTTCCAGTAATCAATTGATACGCTCGTGGCTAAGCATCTCCTTTCATAGGCACATAAATTGTGTTATTACAGGCATATATGACACCATTAGTTTTTTATAGGTATTAAAGACAATAAATCATTCAAGTACTTATAAACTTGCAATAAACGGTTATGAGTAGGTATTGTTTCAGTAGTTATTTAAGCTTGCTCAATAAGAAGTGTTTTATCCCAATTTTATTCATTTTGCAAAATGTATTGTTAAGTGTTAACACTAGCTCATATTAAATAGTGTAAAATTGTGCCCAAACTAAATATTTATAGCGTGTATATTTAGAATTCTGTAAAATATATTCATCATCTACTTATTGTTTTGTGTGAAATGAATAGACGTGTTTGGATTTTATAACAGCTTATCTTGTAAATCTGTTGTTCTATATTCTATAGTATAGATATAAATTTTGTAATCTCGCAACTTTAAAATTTCATTTCAGGTATGACAGGTTTTGGACAATATTTTAATAGGATCAAATTTGAAAAACGGGAAATTAGAGAAAATTGGTCGGTAAATATTTGGCGTTTTGAGCATCATAAAATATCTGAATATTACAACTTTCTCTTTCTGTATTTTATTTTATTAATTTATAATTTTGACATTATATTTTATTATTTTGGTTTTTTCTCAGACTTTTTCAAGATTAAAATCAGTGATAATCCATACATCATTTTGACACTTATAGTACCAAACACTACTATTTATTATTTTATTTATTTTACGGCCGTTTTCAAGATTAAAATCAGTCATAATCGTACATCATTTTGACGCTTATCTTACCAAATACCACATTTTACATTTAAAAAAATGTTACTCCCAAACTAAAAACCGTTTTCTCGATGACACAGCATGCAAATTGCTTAACCGCAATGGAACAAACTATTATGTTTCAGTATTATATAGTAATTATTGGCCATGAGTAAATTTAAAAAAAATAAACAAATTCACAAGACTATGATCAATCTGAAATTCAGGAAATAAAGATACGTCTAGTGATGATGAGGACAGGGTATATTTATTTTTATTTAACCTTCACTCACAATGAACACGAAACATTGTAATGTCCTTAAACAGGGTTTTTAACGTAGAAGTGTTTTTAATTTTTATTATTGCAAAGAACTGCGTTGCTTTCATCTGACACCGTAAATATCCAAATTAAAAACAGTGAAGAGGTAAGTAAACTTAAATTTTCCTGCTTATTTACTCCCAGGAAAATTTAATTTTCCGGACTAATACTGTAAAGACTGCAATACCCAAAATACACTGTTTTCACAGCACACGCATAAAATTGATGATTTTTTTTCGATGTTGCTTATATTTTGTAACTACAGTTGCCAACAAAAATGATAAACTTGTTTTTTGTGAAATTTGTAAAAAAATTTCTAAAATTTGTAAATTTCGTCTTTTTTTCCGGAAAGATTTAATACAAAACACGTCAGTAAAATCTCTTACTTGACTCGGACCTTTAAAACATTCGGCACAAAGTGTCTCGAATGTCAATTTAGCTCCTCTTCAGTAATGTGAGATTTTCCTGATTTTTATGTAAATAACCATTAAACAGGCTTGTAGCCGTAATGATGTCATTAATTATTATTGCTACAAACAACTACTGTACTTGTATCTGATAGCCGAAATACACCACTTAAAAACATTTGATATCCAAATTTAAAGTTCGAATTTAAATCAACAGTTAACACAAAATTTTAGAAAGAAACGTGAAAATGTGTAATGACATGTTCTAATAGTGTTTGAATATACTTTTTAACATAATGACCTAATCAATTATTAGTGTAAAAAAGTGCATTGCTTTCATTTGATAGCGAAAATTAACAATATTTGAGTTTCAGAATTCACAAAATTTAAGCAATTGTTATAAGCAAAAATATGTAATGAGGCATTCTTATTACCCATGAAAAAAAACCTTTTTATGGAGTAAGGCAATGACATTATTTCTGTTTATAGAAGTGATTATAGCTTTAATTAATGATGTTATTAATTATTTTTAATGAGATAGAGAATTACTTTTTATACAATATTGTTTAACAATATTTGTTTATTTAATAATAACAGTTAATAAAACAATATAATATATAAATTAATATGTATGTTAATTATACGTTTATATATAGATAAAATAAAAATTATATGTGAAATGAATAATACTAGTACATTTTTATTGTAATATTGTATTATTATCAGATAGAACTTGTGACTGTAGCTTCAATTAATGACGTTATTAATTATTATTATTATTATTATTATTACAAAGAATACGTTATTTCTCTCTGATTGCTGAAATGTCTTAGTTTAAGATTTTTGAAATTGATGAATCTTTCGAAAAGTTCGAAGTCTACTTGACACAACATTCAAGTAATTTCAATTTAGAAATATGTACTAAAATGTTGCAAATGTCCTGTTAAAAGCATGAAATGTAAAATTTAAAATTTTCTGGACCCTACAAAAGATTCAAGCAATTGAGATGTAAAACTTGTACTGACACATCCTAATGTTCTTGTAAGAACTTTTTAAGTAGTGACATTATTAATATCTATTTATGAATTATGTTGTTTCTGTTTGATTGCCCGAATGACTTAATTATATAATTTGAAGTTAATAGAAAATTGCAAATTTCGTACATTTCGTGCTTGACATAAAATTTAAGCAATTGTAATGTGAAAATGTGTAATGATATTCTATATTCTTTAAAAAGGCTTTAACGTAATATCGTTATTAATAATTATTTTTACAAGAAACTAAGTCGCTTCTACCGGATGTCTGAAATACCTTTGTTAAAAATATTTGAAAATGATCAGAAAGTCTAAACTTTACTCGACATTTGACACACAATAAGTAATTGTAAGGTGAGCATGTGTAATGAATAATCACCCACTGTAACACTTTTAAAAAACTTTTGAAAGTTAATGTTAACGTAACGAAATAATTATTTATACAAAGAACTTAGTTGCTTTTGTCTGATGTCCCAAATACTTAGTTAGATATTTGAAGTTAATGAGAAAATTTTAAGTTCATACTTGACTTAGCACAAAATTCAGGTATGTAATGCTAAAATGTGTGATGAGTAGGGGCCGCTAAACATATTTGAAGGCACTTAAACAGGCATAAAAAATAAATATTCCGCCACAACTCTTCAAATAGTTGTATAAGGAAATAAAATTTATTCGCTGATTTATTGGGTTATATTTGTAAAAAAATAACAAATAACGTAATCCATACCCTCTTATATCCAGATACTACATTTTGCAGTTATAATTACAGATTAAATATTTGTTTAAATTTTTTGGTGTGCAATTTTGTCTGCTACCTGAAAATATATTTTTATATTTTGAAAGCTGTCTTTGATCGCCGCATGATAGGGAGCTTACATATTTTAACAATTTTCTATTGTAATTTGACATTCACCTGTATGAAGAATACTTGAAATTTTAGCTACTTCGCTAAGGATTAAAAACCCCATTTTTGGATTATCTTTTTTAAGTTTGTTGTACACTTATTCGCAATTTCACCTGGTGAAGAGTTCTTATATCTTCAATGTTTTTCTGATATTCAATAAGGTTGCCACCTGATGTTTATAATTCCTTAATTGTTTGAAGAAAAATGGTAACCTTGAAATCTAATAATTTCATTTTTATTTTTTCACATTTTTCATTAAAACAATTACCTACTTTATCGATTTATAATTTGCATTGCTTGGAAACTTAAAACTGTAAACAGGCAAAAATATGAATTTGTTATTAAATAGACACTTATATCTAAAATAGGCTTCTATAGGCAAGTATACTTATAAATCTAACCTTTAGACTAATGACACATTCTATGTTCTTAAGGGATTGAACGTAATGGCGTTATTAACAATTATTACTTCTGTCTGACATCCCAAATGCTTTGGTTCAAGTTATTTGAAATCAATCAGAAAATTTGAAGTACGCACTTCACTTGACCTAAAATTCATTGAGCTGTAATGTGAAAATGTGTAATGAGACATTATAATATCCACTTAATGACCTTTTAATATAGTGACTTATTAATAATTCCTATTGCAAAGAACTACGCTGTTTTAATCTGATAGCTCAAATACCTTAGTTAAACATACTTATTATTTGAAATTCAATAAATAATGTGAAGTATAAATTTTTTTTGATGCTTGACACAAAATCAAGCAATTATACAGTCTAATGACATACTAATGTTTTTTAAAAAACTTTTTAAGATAATGACATTGTTAATAAATGTTATTGCACAAAATTAGGTTCTATCTGATACCCCAAATGCCTTAATCAAACATATTTAAGTTTCATAAAAAATATATTATTTCAATTTTATTCGACATTTGACCCAAAATTCAAACAATTGTTGCATGTGTAATGACACAATTTAATTGTTGAGTTCTTGTGGACAAAATTCTTCTAATTGGTGTTGAAAGGAACTTTCTGTTATGTCCACGTCACACGATAAATTAATGTCGAGTGAACTAATTATTTTATAGATGAATAATTCGGACGAGTTAACTAATGTAATTTATTTATTGAAAATTAATAAATAAACTACTACAATTTACTTAAAATTACAATATCTAATTTAATAATAATCGCGGTTTTATAATGAATAGTGTTGACGGTACAACGAGTAGATAGTGTCTGACCTGGTCTTTCAGGTAAAATTCTAAACTTAAAATCCTTAACGATGGGATTTTCCCATCCCTACATAGATTTACACCAGACGATCACTGATGGCTATGCCCGACCAATTGCAATAACATCATAAAATTTATATTCATAACTTGGCAGTGATAAAAACAGAATATGCCGGTACTGTAACCTTTGAAATTTACTACAGCTGGCCCTAAATATAAGAATTACATTAACAAACTAATTTAACTATTGATTTTAAAAACTAGACACCCAGTAAGGTATGAAACATTATCCCGGCTTTGAACGACTTGCGTTCAACAAACACAAAAACGAAAATAGTAATAATAATGAAGATAAATAGATAAGACTGAGTTATTCCTTTGTATAAAGATATCGTAATTGTTACACCTAAATTGTTAATATGTATGTACTAGAATAATTATAAGGTTTAACAAAACTTGACAATTAAAATAAAAATAAAAATTCAAACATAGAGATTATAGTTACATTATTCGTCACTTGAATAATCGATCGGTAAAGGTGACAATTTTTTAACACACCGTTTATACAACCCACTTTTAGTTTTCACACTTGCCACTCTCACTATATTGTCTTTGCCTGGATGAACCGCAGTTATGCGCCCCATGCTCCAATGCATGGGAGGTAAATTATCTTCCTTGATCATTACCAAAGTTCCTACTTTGATTTGATTCTCCTCTCCTTGATGCCATTTTTTTCGAGTTCTTAACTCATTTAAATACTCTTTGTGCCAACGCTGCCAGAAGTGTTGTTTAACCCTTTGAATGCGCTGCCAAATTGACAACTTGTTGATTGGTACAGTTTGTAGATCACATTCAGGTATGCTTCCTAAATGATCTCCAATAAGGAAATGTCCAGGTTTTAAGGCTAAGAGGTCATTAGGGTCAGCGGAAAGAGGAGTGAGAGGACGGGAATTTAATATCGCTTCAATTTCAATTATACAAGTATTAAATTGCTCATATGTAAACAATGCTTCTCCCATTGTACGATATAAATGGTGTTTAAAAGATTTTACTGCAGCCTCCCACAGACCTCCAAAATGTGGAGACCTTGGTGGCGAGAAATGCCAGTTGATGCCTTCATTTTGAAAATGGTTAGCAAATGTATCATTAGTTGACATGGAAAATGATTGAACTTTCATTATCTCATTTTTTGCACCTATAAAATTGGTAGCATTATCGGAATGAATATTTTTGGGTTTACCCCTTCTTGAAACAAAACGTTTTATTGCTTCTAAACATGTTTCTGTTGTAAGATCAGTAACCAGTTCCAAGTGAACTGCTTTGGTCGAAAAACAAACAAAAACTGCTACATAAGCTTTGACTTTTTGTCGATTTTTAAATTTTTTCTCTTTTATCATGAATGGTCCGCAATAATCCAATCCAACATTATCGAATGGTCTCGATCGCACTATTCTATTTTTTGGTAAATCACCCATTACATAGTTTGGCAGTTTAGGACTTAATTTATAACAACGTATGCATTTGTTGATAATATAGCGAGTCATATTTTTACCATCAATTGGCCAATAACTTTGTCTGACATAATTTAAAGTAGTTTGTACTCCTGCATGTCAAAATTTTTTATGTTCATGTAAAATTATTAATTTGGTTACGTGATTTTGCCGAGGCAATAAAATAGGATACTTTTTGGAGTAAGTCATTTCTGAATGTGATAATCTACCTCCTACCCGTAATCCCGTAATATGTCTTGATCATCGAGAAATGGATTTAAAGAAATTATTTTACTTTTAGGACTGATCTTGGAACCGCTTTTCAAACCTTGTATTTCCATGGAAAAATGATTCATTTGAATTAATTTGATGATTTGAAAATGAGCATTTCTTAATTCTTCCACAGAATATGCGCCTGATAACTTTTCATTTCTATTTCTATTTATTAGGGCTCGACGACAAAAGGCCACAAAACGATTTAATTTAGAAATAGAAGAAAAGCGTTCTAGAATATAATTTTGTGCTTGTTGATTATGCCTTTGTTCAGTTAGTGTATTAGTACTAACAAGAACTGTATTTAATTTTGTTTCTGGAATTTCAATATTGGACAATTGCATAATTTTCCATTCATTTTCGTCTTGTGACAGCCAATGAGGTCCATGTAACCAAATTTTATTTTTAATAAATTCAGACGGAGATTGACCTCGAGATATAAAATCTGCAGGATTTTCTTCCGTTGAAACATGAAACCAATGAATGTTATTTGATGTACTACTACTAGTAAGTGACTGAACTTCAGCTACCCGATTAGCCACAAATGTTTTAAGTTGATGTGGAGACCTTTTTAGCCAGTGTAAAACTATTGTTGAATCTGACCACAAGTTGATTTTGTTGTAATTCAATTTTAAAGCTTCTATTACTTTCTTCATTAATTGACATAATAGCAGTGCTGCACATAATTCTAACCTTGGTATTGTCATAGTTTTGACAGGTGCTACCCGAGATTTAGCACAAATTAGATGTACTGCACACTTCCTGTTGGAATTAATCGATCTTAAATAAATACATGCCCCGTAAGCATGTTGACTGGCATCACAAAACCCATGTAATTGAATGTTCGTGGCATTTGATACACAAATTTGTCTTGAGGTTTTGAATTGATGAATTAAGGATAATTCACCTTTTATTTTAGACCACTTTGTAAATAAATGTTGAGGGATTGATTCATCCCAATCTAATTTTAGTTTCCATAATTCTTGTATAATTAGTTTAGCGTCAATTATGATAGGACCTAAAAGTCCTAACGGATCAAACAGTTGTGAAATTTCAGACAAGATTACACGTTTTGTGACTAGTTTTTCAGCTGAAAATTGTTTAAAAGAATAGTGAATGGAATCAGTATCAGGTTTCCAGTGAATGCCTAACACCTTTTTTGAATGATCGCCTAAACTTATTTCTTCAGACTTATCACAGTTTGATTGGTGTACTAAGTCAGCTACATTAGAGGCCCACTTATGAAGTGTAAATCCTCCTAAATTTAAAATACTAATCAATTGTTTCTTAAGCTCTATTGCTTCTTGCATTGTATTGGCACCTGATAATAAGTCATCAACGTAAAAATCATTTTTAAGACAATTTGCTGCCAAGGGAAATTTGTTTTCTTCATCATGAGATAATTGATATAAAGTTCTAGCAGCTAAAAATGGTGCAGTTGCCGTGCCTTGAGTAACTGTTGTTAATTGATAGGTACGAATTTTATCCTTTGCATTTTTTCGCCATAAAATTTTTTGATAATTTGCATCTTCTTCATTTATTTTGATTTGTCTATACATTTTTTGTATATCGGCTGTAAGAACTATATTATGAAGTCTAAATCTCATTAGAATGAATATTAATTCATCTTGAATGGTGGGCCCTACTAATAGAGTGTCATTTAAGGAATAGTTTGTCGCACTTTTAGCTGAAGCATCAAATACGACACGTAATTTAGTTGTTAAATTGTTTTCTTTTACAACCGCTTGGTGAGGTATATAATAACCCCCATGAATATCATTGTTATCCGTTATTTCCCTCATATGACCCATGTCTAAATATTCTTGAAGCGCTTCATTATAATCTTTTAATAACGACACATTTTTTGATAGTCTTCGTTCCAATGAATTGTAACGATTTAATGCCATATTATAAGAATCACCTAATCTTTGAATATTCTCATTAAAAGGTAACCTGACAATGTATCGCCCGTTTACATCTCTAATTGTTGTTTTCATGAAATAATCCTCACATTTTTGTTCTTCAATTGACAAATGTTTTCTTTGAGGAAGTTCTTCAACTTCCCAGAAGCGACTCAATTGATTGTCAATACTATTTGTAATTAAATGACAAGTTGTAGATATTGGTTTTGTAAATGACTGCATTTCTACTTCTCCTGCAACTATCCACCCAAGCAATGTTTTTTGGAAAGTTATATTTGAATTTTTATTAGGAATTATTTGTCCATTACTGAGTAACTTATAAAATAGAGTAGCACCTATTAATCCATCAATTTTTGCTGATTGATTAAATTCTGGATCTGCTAATTGAATATTCCTAGGTATATTAATTAGACTTTTATTTAGTGTTCTTGCTGGTAGGGTATTTGTTATTTTTGGTAAAGCTACAAATTCTAATTTTGATTCAAATCCATTTATTCTTGAGCGAATTTTAGTATTTACTTTGAATTTTGCACGAGTTATCAACTGTCCTAATCCCGAAAACGGTAAATCTATTTTTTCTTGTTTTAAATTAAGCTTTATTGCTAAGCTTTCTGTGATGAAGTTACATTGAGAACCTCCATCTAACAAAACTCTACAAATATGCTCATGATTAAATTGATCTACTATTTTTATTTGTGCTGTTCCTAATAGCACTTCCGACTCGAACGTAGCGGTAAGTCCTATTTGTTCGACATTGTTTAATGAGTTTGTTCTACCTTGACTTGTTCCTGAAAGGTTTTGATTATGTTTAATGCTTATGAAATGTAATAATGAGTTATGTTTTTTATTACAATGTTTGCAACCTGAAGCTAAACAATTGTTCGTTGAATGATTATCACGTAAACAATTAATACATAGTCGTCTTTCCCTAGCTGCAGCTGACCTTTCTTGTTCATTTAATTTTAAAAATTCAGAACATGCGTAAATTTTATGATTTTGTTTACAAAACGTACACACATCCATCTTTTGCGTACCGACAAACGCGCGATTTTGATGTATCAATGATTTATTAGATTTATTAAAGCGATTAGTTGATTTGACTGAGTGATTATTGTTTTCTTTACTAATTTCTTCAATGTCTCCACGTTCTTTTTTATTTAAAAATGCAATCAATTGTGAAAATTTGGGTTTTTGATCATCGTCTAAAGTTTCCTCCCAAGTTTTACGCGTAAATTTATCTAATTTGTTACTTATTATGTAAATTAAAAATGAATCCCAATGATCTACAGGTTCCTTTAAAGCTTTCAATGCGTTAACGTGCATTTGTGCCTTTTCTTTTAAACTACGAACTTTTGTGACCGACAGTGTTGTCATTTCAGGTAGATTTAATAACTCCTTTAAATGAAATTGTATAATTTTCCTTGGTTTATGACATCGCTGTTTAATTAAGTCCCACGCTACTTGGTAATTTGCCTCAGATGCATCGAGAGCACTGATAATAGAAACTAAATCACCTCTTAATGCATGCTTTAAGTGATAAAATTTCTGGACTGGCGGGATTTTGTCATCATTATGTACTAAATTTAAGAATGAATCTTGAAAACTAAGCCATTCACGAGGATTACCGTCATAAGGACAAAGTTCAATTTTTTGTAATGAATTATTATGCTGAATAGAGATTAATTGCGGCACATTTGATACAGACGCTTCATTTAATTTTACATTTATTAACGGATTATTCTTATTTAAAGTTTTAAATTGCTCTGCTATAATCCTTGCACATTTAAAATAATTTTCGTCGAATATAGATCTTTCAGTTTCCTGTAATTCTAATAATTGTTCATCTTTACTATCAATTAAGACCTCAATATCAAATTGGATTTTTTGAAATTCTTTATAATATTCTTCCAACTTAATTTTTCTATTTTCAAGATCTGAGACATTTGTAATTGAGTTTTTCTCGAGAAATGATATCATCCTACTTACATTAGCTTTAGTTACACCCCGAGTTTTCACCAACAATTCTAATTGTTCCTTTGGATCCATTTTACAATTAGATGTTGCGGATTGTTTATAATTGAAAGTAGAAGAATGTTACAAGGAGATATAAGGATTAGTGACGTGATTAAATGATTAAAGGAGATCAATTAATGATACCTTGTGTGAATTGATGCTACGACTGCTTCGGTGGCTGCTTCCTCAGATGAGACGTCCACGAAACTGCTGCTTATCAAACCGATGGCTGCTTTCCACAATGGATGTCCACGGTTGCTTGATTATGTTCGATACTCGTTGACCAGAATGATGATTTTTCTTCAGTGACTGCTTCCTCTGATGAGACGTTCACGAAGATAGACACAGGTTGATTAACTGACGGCTGCTATCCACACTGGATGTCCGAGGTTTTTTGTGTTGATTTGTTAATTACTTTCGCGTTGCAGTTAACAGCATCCGGCTCGAAGGACCATGTTGAGTTCTTGTGGACAAAATTCTTCTAATTGGTGTTGAAAGGAACTTTCTGTTATGTCCACGTCACACGATAAATTAATGTCGAGTGAACTAATTATTTTATAGATGAATAATTCGGACGAGTTAACTAATGTAATTTATTTATTGAAAATTAATAAATAAACTACTACAATTTACTTAAAATTACAATATCTAATTTAATAATAATCGCGGTTTTATAATGAATAGTGTTGACGGTACAACGAGTAGATAGTGTCTGACCTGGTCTTTCAGGTAAAATTCTAAACTTAAAATCCTTAACGATGGGATTTTCCCATCCCTACATAGATTTACACCAGACGATCACTGATGGCTATGCCCGACCAATTGCAATAACATCATAAAATTTATATTCATAACTTGGCAGTGATAAAAACAGAATATGCCGGTACTGTAACCTTTGAAATTTACTACAGCTGGCCCTAAATATAAGAATTACATTAACAAACTAATTTAACTATTGATTTTAAAAACTAGACACCCAGTAAGGTATGAAACATAATAATCTTTAAAAAATTATTAATGCCATGAAGTTATTAATAATTATTATTGCAAAGAACTACAATGCTTCTGCCTGATAGCCCAAATACCTTACTAAAGAAATTTGACGTTAATTAGACACTTTAAAATAGGTATCTTATACGACCCTTGACACAAAACATCCATGTAAAAACTCGTAATAACACATTTTTTAATGTTCCTTAAAAAAATTACATAGTTAACTTAGTATTGATTTTTATTGTAAAGAACTACGTTGCTTCTGTCTGATAACCCAAACGATTAGTTAAAAATATTTGAGATGAATACCAAGATTAAAAGTTCGCATTATGCTTGACATAAAATTCCAGCAAGCGTAATGTAACAATGTGTAATACCACATTTTAAAGTTCATTAATCAAACTTGTAACATAATGATTTATTAATGTCTTATTGCAAAATACTACGTTGCTTTCTTGATAAGCCTCTATACACCTGACAGAAGTCTAACAGCCCTATTGCTTAACTACAGGTATTTGAAATTATTGAAAAAAATTAAATTTTGTACTTTACTTGAAAGAAATTTCAAAGATACATATAAAATAAGAGATATAAATTAATTATCACAAAAAATGAAAAGATTTTTTTTTGCAAAAATAATTGTTTACAACAAACTATTAAATAATTATTCCAAAAACGACAATGCAGTTATTATTATTATTTTCATGTGCTACCCTAAATTTAAAAATAAAACGTTGAACTTGGTCCCTGATTACCGGAGATATCGCAAAATTTTCAGAGGATTTCAATTTGAAGATATGATTTTCAGTTTTGAACGCTGCTGATTGATTCCCCCACCACTTTGTAGATATAAATATTTGTTGGATCACGACTTTACATTCGTTATTTATCATAACGAAATAGACATTTTTGATCTAGTCTTAATGTTGATAGGTAAATAAACAAATGATGAATTTTTTTAATAAAATGGTTGTCTCGGTTGAAAATGATCCTAGTCAACTTTTGTTTTTAAAAATTCATGAAAAATTACCAGGAACACGAATATCAATAAAATTTTATAAATTTATTCCTCGTAATGTTATTAACGAAAAACCTTACAAACAAATTAGACAATTATGTAAAATTCATTGGGTTTATCTTTGAAATTCGAATTTCCAATTATATACATTGAAAATATAGATCAAAATGAACAATATGAGCCCATGTAAAGTTCTCTACTATGACCGCGTTTTTTAGGTTAAAAAAAACACTTTTTAATAAAGAAATGCAATAACTCGAAACCTAATTAATATTTTTTAACCAAATTTTAAGAAATTCTTAAGAATAGCAAAAGGCAACTATTTAAATAAATTGAATATAGTATTTTTTAGCAGGTCTAAAATGAAGCTCTTTTCAAAAACCTGTAAGAAGAAAAAAGTGTAAAACTTCTTTTTGTACGTGTTTTTTAAATTAATTTTAAAACGTATTTTTTGTAATTTCCGCCATTTAATCAATGTTTAAAAAATGATTTTCTAAATTTTTTTAAAGTTTTTAAACATTTTAAACTGATACTTTTTGAAAAATATCATTTCTTTTCACCTTAACTTTGATTTTAAAGAGGTCTCATCCTGAAACGAATTACTTCTTGATTTACATGTATTAAGATTTTATTTATTTATTTTATTTATATTTTATTTAATTTTATTTTTATTTGATTGAGCTACTAACGCTTTACCCCGTTCTCGCAGTGCGTGTGTGTGTATCGAATTCTACAGATGCCAGGTAGACGGTAAACAAGGAAATTGAAAACCAAATTACACACGTAATACCCGCAATGACTCCGAATGAACCGTCGTCGCGGCTTTACCCAATACCTGCATAATTAAGCGTCCATCAAAAGTTTCACGTAATGTGGGTAGGCGTAATCTATTTCTCGCTCTCTCTCCTTCTCGTAAGCGCGCCCACGGTGATTCGATTTAAAATGTGAGAAAACAAAAAGAAATAAATGTAAAAAGGGTAATCCGGCGTACCGATTCCGGTCACGATCCCAGCGCGGTCCCACGTAACGTGTCGCAGGAGTAATCGTTTTCGGCCAGACGTTCGAAATTAATAATGCATTTCCCGTTCGGACCTTTTTTAAATTTTCCTCCGGAGTCCCACAATGAATGATAAACGCACACAAATCCGGAGGTCACAAACTAGTTTTTCACCTCCTTTACCTACATACGTTTAGTCGGTTCTTGTTATTATTATTACTTTTCGGCTAACGGGAATTCGGGCGCTGGTATTGATCTTTGCAGGCCGGTATTTAACGTTAATTATTGATATCTTTTTTTTATTTGCTTTGTAACGACTTAATAACAGTGCGATACAGTATGAACGTTTTTGGTAGTTACCTGGAAGTAGGTATCTCCGATAATTTATATTTGGGATAAAGCGTGTAATAACGTTTTTTTCATGGTTGATTTATGTGTCGAAATTATACAATCACCTTGAACTACTAACGGGCTAGTCCAGTGGATTATGTACATGTAAGCAAATGCTGCTCACCTTTGCGAAATGATGACTAAGGAGTTAAGGCACTGGACTTTTCGACAGGCATACTCTTAAACACACACCTCAGGGATATACATACTTAACGAGAAGAATGGATTAGGTGCACCCCAGGCTCAATTTACCATAAAAATTAGTATGAGAAAAATTAAATTTTATTTATAGTCAAGGCTTCAAAAAAATTACGATGTGTCCATTCTCATACATACCTATTAGTCCAGTAAATGAAGGCCGATAAAATAAATATAATAAATAAATAAATAAATAAATAATAGAAAATAAATAAAATAAAATAAATAAAAGGCCAATATAGCCCAAACATGGGTTAAAATCTGCAAAGGGATGAAACCGATGGCAATTGTAGGTCGCAACTGGGTCTTTCGAAATATAGAAAATTGCTAATTCTCCGGGTACCGCAACATGGTGGAAAATCTCCCTCAACTTCAAGAAATCCATTTTCCGCCAATATCTCCGAGAATATGGTATTTAGAGAATTTTTGTTTAGATATAAAAGGAAGATCAGTTCATTAGCTACAAAAATAGTCCTAGTGACTTGTTCCGAAAACTCGACAGTTTTCGAGATAACAGCCCCGAAACAGCCGATAACAGCCCTTTACTTGTTGCTCCTGTTCTGAATCCAGGAGAGCAAATTCGAGAAATGGAGACACATAAACGGGGGGACAATAAAAATGGATAGTTTTTGATGATTCAAAATTCACGTGAAAGAGAAAACTCATAGCTATAGTATCCTGGGTCTCGGGCCCCATTTTTATTTTCCTGGAATATTGGAAACCCAAGCTGAATTTTTTTCTTCGATATTTCTCGACTTTTAGAAAATTCATCCATATTTTAATGAATAATATAGTAATTTAGTCGGGTCTTTCTTGATAATGGGTCCCCAAAACCCATCGAACGAGCCCAGAGAGGTTGTTTCGTTATCTTTCTTTTGCATCCCATTAAAAAGTAACTTTGTTCATGTTGAAGAAAAGTTGAAGTTGGCAACAAAAACGAAAAAACCATTGGAAAGGGGGCATTTCAAGCGTTCCAGTGATGTGCATTGCGAACCGATACGATGATTCATAATTTTTTAATGCCCGATTGATGCTACAAACGTCAAACGTTTTGGCCGAAATAAGTCATTTTAGAATTTGTAGCTCCACAGGCCCGCTCTGCAAAGTGACTTTTAGTGTCTGACAGAGTCTCCTAAATCCTCCACATTGTTGCTGGAATTCCCATGGCCCGCATTTTCGAACAATTCAGGTATATACAGGATTTAACTCGTTTTGGCCGAAATAAGTCATTTTAGAATACTTGGCCATTTCTGGGTATTTTTTATTGACCCCCTGCTAGCTTTTCTGAGCTCTCTGTGTACCACATGTTCGACCTGTCGACGTATATACAGGATTTCCCATGTTTTGGCTGAAATAAGTAATTTTCGAATTTTTGGCCATTTCTGGCAATGTTTGTACACTTTTTCGGCCAATTAACAGGTTTTCAATGCCAAATGATTTTTAAGATCGCCACTATATCATGAAATTGAACCGCGAGTGATGATTGAACATCTTGTCATTTTTGGCCAAAATTGGCCAAATGTGGCCAAAAATTTTTTTGGCCCAGTGACTTTCAAGTACTTCTAAAGACACAAATTCCTGCGTAAACCAGAGCATCCTATTACATTCCGTGTATGAGTTATAGCGGTGGCCGCTAACTTAATATTAAGTTAGCCCACCTTTTGTAGCTCCGGCTATTCAAAAGCTACAAAATTCGTTTTCTCGCTACAAAAAAGACACAAAATCTCCACTATTTTGTTTTGCCGTCCTGAGGAGGGTGGTCCGCCAACTTTATATACATCTTTCATTTTCTATTCAAAAATGTTATGGTTTCAATATTCATCACAAAAATTAATGTTTGATGAAATTTACTACTACAATTTAAAAACAAAGTCTTGCAGTGTTTTGTTCTTGCAGGCTAGTAATCAAGCAGGTCAGTGTCCTTTTTTTACGTTATCAAACATAAAGAAGACATAAAAATATCAGAATTCTTCATCACTGGCATTGCCGGTTTAATGAGTTTACAGCAATAAATAGTGAACAATAAACAAGAGATCAGAGAGACTTCGCATTGAAAACCGATAGGTTGCCTCGAACTCGTCACAGATTCAATCACTCGCGATAACCATCGCTACCTTATAAATGTGAGGTTATGTACTAGTTGTCATAATTGTCAGTGTTTTTCAGTTTTGATAACTGCAATTTCCAAATATAGTTTAATTAAGGAAATGAATAAAATAGTAATTTTACTTTTTTTTACTCATATTCTAAAATTCGAACCGATTACAAATACTTCTCACGTATGAGTGTCCCATATGGGTTGAGATATGCACTGAAAATGTTTTTAGTAAACCCTGGTTAGGTATTTGATTGTTGGAAGTTGGAAAGCTTAATTAGTATTTATTTTTTATTCAGATGTTACGGCGATGGACAACCCCATCTTAATATTTAAAGGCATTTGAAGTTTTTCAAATAGCTCTAAATAGAGAAAATATTTCTAGTAATTCTAGTAAAATAACACCAAAAGGAGTAGTTTGAAATACCAAAGACTAGTTAATTGTATTTATAGAGTTTAATGAACAGTATATTACAAATAATTATATTACATAATCTACAGTATAGTTGCATACAGACTTTAATACACTTATTAAATTAATGAAATACTAACGTAAGTTAATATGAAAAAAATTGTTTTTACACAAAATTTAACGAGTTCCAAATTAATGGAGGATTTAATCCCGATAGAAATTAAGGCGTATATTATATATACTATATATACTGCACATCACTATATTTTAATTCCCATAGAGATAATTTGGGCACAACTGACAGGAAATATTATGGAAAAAATTATCGATCTTCGATTTTCGGGTGAAATAATACAGGACCTTTCTTCGGCGACTCCACTAATTACTCCAAAAAATTGAAATAATGCCATGCATGTGATTGGCATTAAAAATTATCATATGATCACAAAACGCACAAGGAGCATGTTAACTCCTGATCATTAATGATAATGAAAGTAGTAGTACCTAGTGTAGTTGATTCTTATAGATATGATCAATGACATTAATAATTTTGTAGTATTTATTACGTTATATATATATTTTTTTTTATTTCCATATTTCTTTGTTTGTGGTGTATGCGTTGTACTGACTGTAAATTTTTAATTCCGTCAAGTGTGTTAATAATTGAGGAGGTGATCTGCAAACTGCAACTTTTGACGAATTTTCGGCTATTGAGTTATGGATGGCTCTCAACTCCTCTTTCAGTCCCCTTTCATTTGATGTATTACTGGATGTTCAAAGCGCATCTTTTCCCATGTAAAAAGTCGCCTAAAATTAACCTTGATTTTCAAAACGCAACCTTTTCCTACTCTTTTGATTTTCAAACTGAAACTTTAGGAAGATGATTTTCAAATGGCATCTGTACAAACTGTACAACTGGAAGAATCTTTGAGTTATTTTTAAAAGAGCTGATGAAATTGAGGAAGCAAAGAGGATTGTGTTTAGAAAAGTTAACGGGCAATGTAAGGTTGTGATGGAACCGTATTATCGTAACACTTCTGAGTTGAAAAGTTACCTCAAACGGGGCTGCTCGATCAATAGAATCGGTATATTACCAGAAGTAATAGATCTACACAATCAAATTAAACCAATAAATCTGCAAAATATTGAGAGCTTGTTGAACCATTACCAAGATAACTGGAAAGAGAACGACACGTTGAAGTTTTATAAAGACTTAATGATGAAAATCCGAGGGGGGAGGAAGAGCTGGAAAACGTAGACCGTAGACGATACAGAACATGATGAAATGCCATGTGACTGTTGTGGGGACGATATTGGAATACGAATTTACTATTTCTGACCAGCTTCATGTTCTATTTTTTTAAGTTTTGAATTTTGCTATTCGTTTTTGCCAAAGAGCACATTATGTTTTGTTTATTATGTTGTGTTTCAGATTATATGTTTAAACTAAATGAATTTTTATAATTTGAAAGTGAAAAAATTCCAAACAAGATGCCAAAGAAATTTAACAAAAAGGTTATTTTTTTGCAATGAATTTCAAAATGCAACAACTTTTGCAGCAACAATCTTTTTCTTGACAACACATAGGTATGAAGTGATTTTATCAGGGTTAGTTAACACGTTCACTGACATCAAAAGAACAGTTTACACTTTGTTCTGAATCTTTATCTTATTTGGAAACAGACTTACAACTTTATCGATAATATCTCAGAACACACTTTAAGTTAAAGTTGCGGTTTGCAGATCACCTCCTCAATTTAAAAGGGATCCTAAATATACCTGTTAAAGTGTATCTAAAAATATTATCTCCATGTATTCCCTGTTCTGTGAAATGACATGCGACATGTATTAAGATCGAGACGTTCCAAGTAAAGTAGTCGAGAAGGAGTCGTGTATGTATTTTAAACCCGCTTCCCTTATAATTAACAGGTTATGGGTCCAGGGACGTTTAACGGGGGCAAAATATAGATACGATAGATCGCGCGGTGTGTTTCTTTCGTAAAAAGAGACTGTACAGTTGTGTGCGGAAAGGCCGAACAACACGGGTTACGTGAGTAGTGTTCGCTTCGAGATCGAAGATGGCCGCCAACTACCTAGCATCGATACCGAAATTACGAGGTCGTGAAAACTATGAGGAATGGTCGTACGCCATGGAAAATTTCCTCATCCTCGAAGGACTATCCAAATGCTTAGAAGAAACGGAGACTGATGTCGCGCAAGGGGCGAAAGCCAAGGCGAAAATAGTGTTATCGCTGGAACCTTCTTTGTACGTCCATGTTAAGGAGGCGACTACAGCTAAAGATGTCTGGGATAAACTGAAGAACCTCTACGAAAACAAGGGTGTTACGAGAAAGATTGGTCTACTCCGTAACTTAATTTCGTTACGACTGGAGAACTGCTCATCAATACAAGAATATGTTAATCAAGTGCTCGAAACATCTCAGAAGCTTGATCGAACGGGGCTCAAATTGGACAAATCGTTTGTCGGAAGTTTGTTGCTGGCAGGATTACCTGAACGATACGCACCGATGGTGATGGCGTTGGAACACAGTGGAATCGAGATCACTGCTGACTCCATAAAGTCGAAGTTACTTGATATGCCACCAGATGGCAGCATGCATATCAATTCGACTGGTGGCGCATTCGCTAGCAGACCGAACAATCTTCAGAAATATCAACCTCGACAGAAGGTAAACAATAACCCAAGCCGATATCAAGAGCATAGAAATGCATCCACTAGTAAAGGTAAAAGTGAAATCATTTGCTATAAATGTAGACAAGCAGGTCATTACATGTCCAAGTGTCCACAAACCACTCAAAAATCAAATAAAAGCAATGAAGATAAACAAAGCAAAAGTGCCTTTAATGTCGTTTTCTTAAGTACACAGTTTAACAATCAGGAATGGTACCTAGACTCAGGGGCGAGCATTCACTTAACGTGCAAGCAAGACTGGTTACTAAATCAAAGAGAACCTATGCTTAAGGAAATCGTCGTTGCAAACAATACGAGACTTCCTGTGCACAGTTGTGGTGAAGTAAACATTCTCAGCAAAGTAGGAGAGCAAAACTTTGAGATCGAGATAAGGAATGCTCAGTATGTACCCGATCTAACTACCAATTTATTATCAGTTAGTCAACTGTTGAAAAATGGAAATTCTGTTGAATTTAAAAAGGACCATTGTGAGATTTACAACTCTAAGAAGCTATTGGTAGCTAAAGCGTTTTTGTGCAACGGTGTGTACAAAATTAGCACCTCAGATGAAGATTACATGTTTACCGGACAAGCAGTAGCTGGTGAAATTTGGCACAAGAGACTGGGACACATCAATTCCAATTACTTGAACAAAATGAGAGACGGCATAGTTAACGGTGTAAACTACACTGGCAAATTGAGAATCGAGAAGCAAAACTGTGAAGTTTGCTGTGAGGGAAAGCAGTCTCGACAACCATTTGACAATCGAGGTATCAGGGCTACAGGATTTTTGGATGTTATCCATAGTGATCTAGCAGGGCCGATGGAGACTACATCGATCGGCGGATCCAGATACTTCTTAACCATGCAAGATGATTATAGTCGTATGTCGTTCGTATATTTTATCAAAACGAAAGATGAAACTTTCGAAAAGTTCAAGGAGTTTCAGTGTCTAGTCGAGAAGCAGTTGGGTCGAAAGGTGAAAGTGTTCCGCACAGATAATGGCAGAGAGTACGTCAGTGCAGAATTTCAGCAGTTCCTGAAGAGGCAAGGAATCGTTCACCAGACGTCGAACCCATACACACCACAGCAAAACGGGCTATCTGAGAGATTGAACAGAACCTTAGTGGAGAAGGCTAGATGTTTACTGTATGAAGCGGGCTTGGAAAAACACTTCTGGGCAGAGGCCGTAAACACAGCTTGCTACTTACGAAACAGGTCTGTAGTATGCAATCTACCGAAATCACCTTACGAAATGTTTTATGGGAAGAAACCGGATCTAAGTCACATAAGAATTTTTGGAAGCGTAGCCATGACACACATTCCTAAAGAAAAGAGGACCAAATGGGATAAAAAATCTGAAAAACTAATCTTGGTCGGATTTTCTGACACAACCAAGGGATACAGATTGTACAACCCAAGGACGAAGCAGATAACCATCAGCCGAGACGTCCATATTCAAGAAAAGGATGTGAAACAGGTCATAAAATTCTCTACGGAAGGAACAGGTCAAGAGAGTCTAGAAAGTCAAGCGGAAACCACGATTTCAAGTGACAGCAGTTCTAACGACTCAACCCTACAGTTTGAGTGGGAGACAGACAAGGAAATATCAAGACAAAGTGACTTGAGCGACGAAAGCTATGTTCCAGATGCCGATGAAGTTGCCAGACTTGACGATATTCCAGAGAACATCCGGAGATCTCAGAGAGAGAGGAAGGTCAAGACCTTTGATGACTTCGTGACGTACTTCACTGCTGAACCACCAGGGTTGTCAGCTGCAGTGGGAGTGGAAGATCCAGTGTCCATGAAAGAAGCGCTGTCAGGACCCAACCGTCATCATTGGATAAATGCCATGACCAGTGAGATGACCAGTTTCAGGGAGAACAGTGCGTGGGATGTTGTTGACCTCCCGGAGGGTCATACACCTGTGAAGTGTAAGTGGGTATTTAAAACCAAGTTAAACAACGATGGCAATGTTACTTATAGAGCGAGATTAGTCGCTAAAGGTTTTAGCCAAAAACCAGGTATTGACTTCGATGAAACTTTCTCCCCGGTCGTCAGGCATTCAACACTAAGATTATTGTTAGCCTTATCTGTTCAACTTAATTTAGAAACTTGTCATTTAGACGTTGTCACTGCCTTTTTAAATGGAGAACTAGAGGAGAATGTATTCATGGAAATACCTGAAGGTTTTGGTAGTAAAATTGCTAATAATCAAAACAGTGTATTAAAACTGAATAAAGCAATATATGGTTTGAAACAATCTGGTCGAGTGTGGTACAGAAAGGTTGAAATTGTACTGGTTAACTTAAAATATAAGAAATGCGATTATGAACCATGTATATTTGTGAAACGCACAGATAGTTTCATAACCATTATCGCGCTTTATGTCGATGATTTTTTCATATTTTCTAACTCAATGGAAGAGACAAAGTTTGTAAAGGAACAGTTGTCTGCAAAGTTTCAAATCAAGGATTTAGGTCAAATTAGACAGTGCCTTGGAATGAGAGTTAGAACAGATGAAAATAACAATGAGGTTTTGTTAGACCAAGAACAGTACATAAATCAAGTTCTAGATAGGTTTAATATGGCTGATTGTAAACCAGCAAGTACACCCATGGAAAAGAATGTTCGTTTTGATCAGGAAAATTCTAAGTCTTGTCAGAAAGAATTTCCCTATCAACAACTTTTGGGTAGTCTTATGTATATATCAGTACTAACAAGGCCCGATATTACCTTTGCAGTAAATTTTCTAAGTCAGTTTAATAATTGCTATACAGAGCAACATTGGATATGTGCGAAAAGAATTCTCAGATATTTGCAAGGTACTAAAAGCCTGACTTTGAAGTACAAAAAGGATAAAGATTTCAACATGATGGGTTTTGTTGATGCTGATTTTGCAAATAATGTTAATGACCGAAGGTCATATACCGGCTTTGTTTTCAAGTTGTCTGGAGGAGCTATCTCCTGGGAGTGCAATAAGCAGAAGACTGTAGCGTTAAGCAGTACAGAAGCCGAGTACATGGCCATCACTGAAGCTTCAAGAGAAGCTATATATATCAGAAATTTGTTGTCTGAATTTCTGGGCACTCAGAAAGCAATCACTGTATACAATGACAGTCAAAGTGCTCAAAAATTAGCAATGAATCCGATATGCCATAAGCGTTCCAAACATATAGATGTACGCTACCATTTTATCAGAGAAATCATTGCGAATAAGATTGTTAAATTGGAGTTCATGCCTACGGATGAAATGTTAGCTGATGTGCTTACAAAAGCATTATGTCATGTTAAACATGTTAAATTTAGTACTGATTTGGGTTTAGAGAGAGTGAAGACTAATATTGTTTAGATAAGTGGGAGTGTTAAAGTGTATCTAAAAATATTATCTCCATGTATTCCCTGTTCTGTGAAATGACATGCGACATGTATTAAGATCGAGACGTTCCAAGTAAAGTAGTCGAGAAGGAGTCGTGTATGTATTTTAAACCCGCTTCCCTTATAATTAACAATACCCAATAGCATTTCCCTATCTAAATGATATATGTATGTTATCAATATTGTCTTATTTATGGCGTATTCAAGTGATGCCCGTATACCAACTCCTTGTATTTTCTATCTTGGGTCGTTAGAGGGTTCCCTGCTGGAAGAATGGCTTTTGCTTTACTGTTTATGACAAGCTCAACGTAAGTTTAAATCCGTATGTCGCTACATATTTGGTCTCTGCAATAATCAAATTGTGCATAAACGGTATTCGGCAATTCTATGCGCCGAGAACTGTGTCAGTGACATCCAAAATTCGAGAATATCTTTCTCCTGAGACACAATAACAATAAAACGTACGAATAATGGAACTGGTGATGGTAAAAACCTTTTAATGAAGATATTAACGATTCCTCCCAGATTTGTTTCTTCCTCCCATTCGAATTTTTATCTAATCCAATGGGTAAACATAAAATTTCACACACTTTCCAAGCGAATACGGATTCCCACCAACACACATGCTACATACGTCTATAACCCATTAGACGTGTCTATAAGAGTTGTATTCGTGTTGTTTGGTGATTAATTGGAAGTGGAAAAAATGAGGCGGTTACTTTCTACAAACATCCACAAACGATCGAGGTAAAACAAAAAGAAATTATGATAGACATCTTTTCACTTTTACCAGCATCTGTTTAATTACCGAGGTGCTTTAATTTGCATAACAATGAACCGCTTCGGAGTGAAAAAATTGCATAACGATTTTTTAATGCGCCGCCTATAAAAACTTTATGAGGCATAAATGAGGAGTAAAACCTGGAATGAGGAACTTCATTAAAATGTAATTATTCTCAGTATGGAGATAACACAAATGTTTTACAGATAAAGGCTATCAAAGTACGGAAATTAAGGAATTTGCAAATGTAACAAATTTTCTGTTGTTCATACTTTCCCTTGATTTAAAAAATTCTCACACCTTTGACACTAGTACGCCTAACATTAAGATGATATTATACGAAGCTGACATTTATACGTTGGTGTAACATGCACACACATAATATGTACATACATACATACACCCAGACCATCGTAAATTTGAAGTTACCTCAAGTGTCCCAGTTCGAGGTAATTAGCGGTTTACCGTAAGAGAAACCTGCCTAGAACATTAAAATTAATCTAATTATTACGTGCAGTTAAGGAGACAAAAGTGGCGATTAAAGGACGGAGTCATCAAGGAAAGAATCCGAGGAGAAGATGCAGACGTGCGCAAGTTGCGAAAGAACGAAATTGAGGTTATCTGGCCAATCTGGAATATTTTTAATTGTACGTTGTAAGCAGAAAGGGAATAGTGGAATGTTTGAAAATACTGTTTATTCCTTTAAACCGAATCGTTTAGAGATTTTAACAATAACATGAAAACGTGAAGCTTAAAAAACATAAAACTTGTACTTTCGATTCATGTCGATAAGTGCAGTTGTTTTCAGCAAATTTAGATTGTAGGTGCTAATCAATTTTAGAAGTTTCATTTTAGTATTAAAAACAGCACATCAAACTTTAAGGAGTGTTGTATAATTTGGAGTACATATTTCCCACAATTACATAAATTTTCGTAACCGACACTCAAAGATTCTTAAAGTTGTATTTATCACTGCATCACAACACTAATCACATGAATGATTAACACATTTATACGTTTTCAATCTGATTCGATCGTATCAAAGGAACTCGCCTGTAAAATCGTGGCCCCAGAGTAACCCGCCGCTGCAGATTACTTCACGCGGAGCGTCATGAAGTTAATTGCAGCGACGTACAATTGATGCAGATGTAACCACCACGGCGTCTCTGTCGGAAAAAAATATTTGTGGCGTTGTGTTATGATTTAGTGCCAAACAAAGTAGGATGCAACGAAATTAATGAGAGTTTCTTTAGAAAGGGGAATGTATTTTGATATTTGGAAGCTATTTTTAGTATCTTCGGAGGTACTTTACGTATTTCTCGCTTCATTACGGTTCTTCGCAAACCAGGTATTTTGTATACTATACAAGGTGTTTATCAAACCGATTTATTCACAGAATAAATGCCTGTGAGAGCAGATAAAGAGAGCAAATGGAGTGTTTGGGCAGTATGGCTGCACAGGTTGCGGCAGTGAATAAAAAAAGGACTATGTCCTTTCGTTAACAAGATGTAAATCTGAATGTATGATGTATCAGGGAAGAATTGGGGGATGGTGGTTTCCTATCGAGATTTAACTAAGAGTATGCCACCTTAACGCTTAGCTAAAATAGCCATTATTGTTTGGAAACTGCTGGCGCAAAAAACTTTTGTGTGATAAATTAGCAATGAATTTTGTGCTCTGTCCGAACTTGGGCTTATGAAAATTATATTCCAGCTTAACAGACATATAATTATGATTCGGCTTCAAAGATATGCTATACTTATATTAAAGACACGAGGATTGGTTTCACAGTTTTTACCTGCTGATCACGTATTTGACAGGGCCCAAAAATCGATAAGAACACAACGCCTGATAAAATCACCAGAAAAGTATTGAAAGTGTGTTTCCAAAATTGAAGAATTTTTGATTTATGGTTTCAAAAAAGCTTTAACGTTTAAAAAAAAGTTGCAGAAAACAACGATTTATACAGAATAGTCATCAGAAGAGTGAGAAATGGAGATATTGAAATGAATGAAAACTGAAAAACTCTAATGGAAGAAGGTAAGAAAATTGAAAGTGTCGTGTTGCCAGCTGTTCCACTCGGCAATAAAACTAAAGTGAAGAAAATTAGGGGCCCAAGTAATAAATTGCATTGGCTTCTGCAAATTGGACAACTGTTTCAGAATTGGCACGGTTTACTTCAATTCTACATGACAATGTCAAAGGTATTTCTGGAGATGAAAATAAGATTGATGAAGATGTAGGTAATCGGATAATTTTTTCTTTGATTTAACTTTAATATAATAGCAACTTCAGACAATCAAAGAACGTTTAGGCAATTTCTTTTTTAAACCCTTGTGTTGAGTAGAATGGAAATTTTGAAGGCTTTATTGGAACACGTATTTAAGAAATTTTTCGGTTTCTTGGATTTTATCCAAACGTATCAGTGCCATTATAATAAACTTTCTCGTTTCCTGAAAATTAAGTGATTTGGACAAACCGCCTATACGACTTAACATTTTTCACGAAAGCACATTTTTGTTTATGATTCGAAAATTTGTAGGAAAACTAGATAAAGCAATAGCTAGAGCACGCGGCAACCGTAGAGGGCCAATAATAAAAGGTCGGCCCTTGTTACATTTGTTTGAAAATAATGACTAATCAGGCTATAATGTACACTTTTGGATATTTTTTCTATAATGAGTTCTGTTCAGAATACTATCAAATTTCCATAACTAGAAATCTCTATGACGAAAATGTCATATTCAACTTGTTTTTTTTTTCAGCATTATTTTGGAAACGCAATAGAATTGGCAACTTCTAAGATATTGAAATTTTCAAAAAAAGCGCAATAATCTTAAGGTAAAAGCTGAGAATTAAATGAAATTATATCAGATCCAGAATTTCTTTTGATTATATTTTGCAAATTTTTGAAAATGATAATACAATTTTATTAGACATACAACGGAGAACGTGACAGCGACGGCTCTTAGAGATTATTTCAACGCCTGCAGCGTTAGTATTTTGTCTCGGTAACTTTCATTGAATTTTCAACACGTTCTACTATTTTTGGTAGATTTATCTAGTATTGCATTCGTTAACGAAGTCGAAAAAAGCGGAATTAAAATGCGGTTTTCAGTTTTTTGGTATCTAGAGATCATACTTAATCATTCCTCAAAAGTTTATATATATATATATATATATATATATATTATATCGAATATAACGAAATTGGTCGGCAAGCTACAGATCGCATTTTTTAAAGAATTACAACGAAATTTGGTACAAAAATCTGGTGGCCAAGTTCGTTAATGGGCCGAATTAGTCCAGCGGTTTCAAAATGGCGCCTTGTTATTTTAAAAAAAAAAATCTAAAAACTTTTTCTAAATTTAAAAATCTAATTTCGCGTCTGAGAGAAAAATGTTACTAAGATGTTTTGTTGCTCTTATAGAGGTGAACGACTTTTATATAAAATATTTTTTCGAGAAATGTACAGAAAAAAAGTTATTTTTTTCAAAAAAAAATAATTATTTCGCGTCTTAGAGAAAACTGTTACTTAAGTTTTTTGTTGCCCTTATAGAGACGAACGACTTCTGCATAAAACATATCTTTGAGAAATGTACATAAAAAAAGTTATATGCAAAAAGTTTGAAATTTTCACGGTTGTACAACACCTCGTATACATTTTTTTGACACATCATGTCTGTTATATTATTCTATATCCTACTCATAAATCTACCTTTCAGCCTGGCATGCCATGGGGTTTTTATTAGTTATTTTGCCCAATTTTCCAGCACCACCTATCACCATCACCTTACCCCCCCCCCCCCCAGGAAGATATTTTCGAAGTAGTTTATTCTTATATAAAGTCACAAAAGGAACAAAAAAAAACCATACAAAAACTTTTTGGTGTAACACTTAGTATCTAAGCTTATGCGTCATTCAAAAAAATATATCGATTTCATCAAAAATTTGAAAACAATTTTTATGGTAAATGCAAAAATACGTAATATATATTCTTATTCTACATGACAATTATGACCTACTAAGAACAAACAGTTTCTTAAACAAAATGTTACTTTTTCAAAATTTTCGTGCTTACATTATGATGAATAGAAAGGAGCGGATCTGTATCATGGCCAGCAAGATTAACCGATGTGAACCCCCTTAATTTTTTTCCTTTGAGGACATTCAATATTATTAAATCCTCAAAAATCTTCGAATGGATGGAGAATACTTTGAACATCTGGTAAGACTTTCATTTCTTCATAAATTATTAATGATTTAACAAAATTCACTTTGTCATGAAAATTAGTTGTAAGTAGATGAAAAATTTGGATATTTTTTAAAAAGCAGCAGCGCCTCGTATCTCATAAATTAAAACGTCGGGCACACGTCCACGAAGAGTTATCTGCATATTTTGGGCCACGCAACTCACCTTAAACACTTGTTTTTTAACACCCTGTATAGTGGCTGCAATAAGGTTCCAAGTGAGTGTAAGTGCTTATGGTAGTTTCAAGTCAAAACTGTTGACTCATGTGGTTACTCCCCAATCCCACTTCTTGTACAAGCGTTGTGTCCTGAGGTTTTGTAATGTTTGTTAAAGTCGAAACAATTACTAGAAACATGTTTAGCAACATTCGGACGGTAAACTTTACATGACAGCTCAAGAAAGACGTTATGAATGGTACTCTCGTTGTTCTTGTTCGCCTTTGAACTTTTCAATATTACACATTTTCATAATGCGCCTCACGTTTCGCAATGGTAATTACTTACATCGCCTGTTTTGCATCGACCTTTTTACGTATAGAAGGTAAAATGATTTAACCGGTACTTCCTTTATGTAATTATTACCAACGATTTTATACGATTAATAGAATTCCACACGCCGATTCTGTTATGATACATTCACCAGGAGATTGAGTCCGTAATGATATTGTTGCAATGTTTGTGTTGTTACAGCTATGGAACCGTTACTTCGCATTTAAATAAATTCTTTGGAATCGTTCATTCCTAATCAAGATGACATAATATTTCTAAGTGGTCGGATCGGGGCGTAGCACTCAATTTGTTTTTCATTCACTTGGTGAACGCCCAGTAAATGTTTCACAAATTGACGTGATTCACGATTGTAGTCTCTGAATTAAAATATTTATTACTAATTGTTATAGTGGTCAACTTTCACGGCTGCACACAAAAAACGCAAACTTTTAAATTCTGACGGCACAATGGTAAGATTCAACAAACAAAATCTAATAAACCTATACGTGACAAGATTTGACACCGTTTTCTACAGATTTTCCTTTAAAACACTAAAGAAATTAAAATTAACGGGTCGTTAAAACAAAACATAATGCATGCAGATGCGTAGGAATTTTAATAAAGCGACAGAGTTCAGTGGAACGCTCATGACTGAAAATGAGTCAGTTAAAAACTGAGATTTTTGTTATAAGCGGAATTAATAAATTATAATCTCATCCGATGTGAAAGGTCGAGCGATTCCTTTGTTTGGATAAAACATGCGATTAAAAAATGATTCATAAATTGAGGATTATTAAATTATGATATTCACGACACAGCATGCAATGTACTTGGAAAATCACTTGGAATCCACGTTACATAAATGTCGTTTGTGGTCTGTCCACCAATCGTCGAAGAAGACTTAAACATTATGATAGCATTTCGATTTTCATGCACTTCCGACAAACAGAAAGCGGAGAGATCAACGAGCGATATGTACACCTTTTTATCCTAATTACCCCATTGAAGGTGCCAACTTGCACACGAGCAATTTAGGTGTTACATCGCGTTATTGTGTTTTAATTTATCGCCATGGGAGAGGAAAGGATTTTTCCACGGACTGATGCAAGGACTTCGGTCTCATTGACTTGCGACGATTATTCGTCAAGAGCAATGCCACGGTTTGCCATGAGAATTCTTAGAATGCGCGAATTTAAGCTGATTACTTCCTAGGAAATCGTCTGCATTGTTTTTTTGTTGCTTCTATTCGGTCGACCACATTGGGTTTAACAGCTTATGATCCTGCAAGGAAAAACCACGGTTTTTAAGCCGTATTATATACTTTCCTTTCAATGTAAAAAGGTTCGAAGTTAAAATGGGTTTTGGAGATCTGAGCTTAGTTCAAGAAAAAATTAATTCTGGGCTACAAATTTCGATTTCTAGAAAATGGTTTTCCCACAGTTTCGCAATTAAGGCACATGAAGTAAATAACAATTTGTACTTCATTTCCGATAAAATAAGGTTTGAAGTAAATTTTGGCGACGGCAAAAATGGCGATGTGTAACATCATAAGATTTTCTCATATGGCCGAACAAAATGTTCATGGCAACATTATCACCGTTTTATAAAATAAATTTAGTACTAAATATTAACATGTTCTCTTATTAATAAATATTTCTTTTAGTTATTTGTTAGATGGCAAAGGTTTCTGAAAAATGTTTTTGAATACAAATAACTTTATCGAAACAATAAATAAATTTACTTATGGTATATAACAACAAATTTCAATGGCCATACTTCGAAATAAGAATCCAATTCAACTTGGATTAAACAAAAACAACGTTACTTGATGGAGAGGTATTAGTTAGACTGAACAAATACTCTACAAACAGATGCACTTAAGGAAGTGCCCTTAAATTTTGGATAAAAATTTTTCAAATAAAAGGTATAGGCATTAAACAGCTAACTTAAGTTATGAGATTTGGTATAAATCATCAAAACCGTTTCAAAGAAAATTTTACGAAATAAAAATTCTTAAAAGTAAAGTGCGTCTTAGGACAGTTTTAGGAAAAAATAATTTAAATAAAAATTGTATGCATTTAATATGTTAATTCAAATATAAAGTTTTGTGAAAATATTCAGAGACTTATTAGAGAAATTAAAAATGTTCAAGAGTGAAGTGCCCTTTATGGAGGTTTTAGGGAAAAATGTTTCAAATAAACGTTATAACCATTAGTCAAGTAATTGGTAGGACTCGATAAAGCCGTTTTGGAGAAAATGAAGAAAAACTAAAAATTTACAAGAGTAAAGGGCCCTTCGCAGAACATCAATCAAGACAACGATAACGTCAATCAATAAGAATTGAATAGTAAAATAAACATACAATGTTTAAAAAAACGTTGGACCAGTTTTTGAGATAACCAAAAAACCTAAAAATGACTAGTAAAGTACCCTTTGCCCTTAACTGATTTTGATGATATTTATGTGGTCGCGAGTTTTCAGGGAATCCAGTATAAATACAAAATTTCAACTTTCCATCTTTTATAGTGTTTGAGAAAACCACATACAAACACATATACATACATACGTATACATACATACATACATACATACATACATACATACATACATACATACATACATACATACATACATACATACATACATACATACATACATACATACATACATACATACATACATACATACATACATACATACATACATACATACATACATACATACATACATACATACATACATACATACATACATACATACATACATACATACATACATACATACATACATACATACATACATACATACATACATAAATACATACATACATACATACATACATACATACATACATACACACACACACACACACACACAAACATGTTTCCAAAAATATGTTTTTAGAACTCAGGGGACCTAAAAACGTCCAGAAATGCCAATATCTCAAATTCCGAAAATCAGCACTTTTACAATACCTACTTTCTATTATATGGGTACCTCATATGAGAAAGTGAAAAATAGGTTTCCATAATTAACGTGATAAACTTTCAATTTCTACATATTGTTTTTCCTTCAGTTTCTCTGAGACACAAAGGTTTTGAGTAATGTTCGGATAAAATAGAAACATAATTTAAACCAAGTGTTACTGATTTGAGTTTAGTTCCATAACATATGGGTTTCTGAGCTATAAATAATGTGTCATTCAGTTTTCAAAACTTTACAATAAGATTCACGTTCTACGTTTATATTTGGTCCTTAGGTTCATATAAAATAGTTTGGACTTTAAACAGGGTTTTAGTGAAGTTTAGTTTAACCTAAATTAGGTTTTCTGGCTGCCAATGATATGCCAAACATCAATTTTTTTCCTTCTAAACGTTCCTTCTATTCCTTCAAGGCACACGGTTTTCAGTCAAAATTTATACTTAATTTCAGTTGAAACACGTTCAGAGTTAAACTGGGTTTTGTTGATCAGAGTCGCATACTTTTAATTCATAAAAATTCATGATCCTGCAATTCTTAAAGATACGTTGCTTTCGATCACAGTTCAAATAAAATAGAGAAGCTTGAGAAGCTGTACGACCTTCGGTCGTCAAATAAAATATATTCACGGTTCAAACTAGTTTTCGGTAAACTACGTTTAGATTTAAAAATTAGAGTTTATGTCTACCGGTAAAGTTCTAAACTTTAATGTCAGTAAATTAATGATCCTGCAATTCCTCTAAGATAGGTGATCTTAAATCATAGTTTCGAACCTAAGTTCAGATGAAATAAGTTCAGAGTTTAAACAGGATTTTAATAACATGAGTTTAGTTTAACAAAAAATAGTGTTGAAGTCTACCAGCAAAGCGCCGAACATTTATTCTTATTAAATTGATAATCTTGCAGTTTCACTAGTTTTGAATTTAAATTCAGATGAAATAAGTCCAGTTTAAACGGGATTTTAGTGACTTGAATTTAGTTTAACAAATAATGGATTGCAGATCTACCAGCAAAGTTTCAAAGATTTGTGAACTTAAGTTAAGATGAAATAAGTCCGGAGTTCAAACAGGATTTTGGTGACCTTAGTTTAGTTTAACAAAAAATAGAATTCTGGTCTACCAGCAAAGTGCCGAACATTTATTTTTATTAAATTGATAATATTATAGTTTCACTAGTTTTGAACTTAAGTTCAGATGAAATAAGTTCGAAGTTCGAACTGAAAATTAGGGACTTGAGTTTAGTTTAACAAATAACAGATTGCAGGTCTATCACAAAGTGTCAAACATTTGTGAACTTAAATTAATATGACATAAGTTCGGAGTTTAAACTGGATTTTGGTGACATGAGTTTAGTTTCATAAAAAATATAATGCAGGTCTATCGACAAAGTGTCAAACATTTGTGAACTCAAATTAAGATGACATAAGTTCGGAGTCCAAAATGGATTTTGGTGACATGAATTTAGTTTAATAAAAAATATAATGCAGGTCTCTCAACAAAGTGCCATACATTTATGAACTTAAGTTCAGATGAAATAAGTTCGGAGTTAAAAACTGAATTATGGTGAGCTGACGTTAGTTTACAAAAAAAAACCTTTTGATTCACCAATAAAGTGCCAAACTTTCAATTGCAATAAATTGGTGATCCTGTAATTCATCTGCCATACTCTGCTTTGGTTCACAGTTTACACTTAAATTCAAATAAAATAACTTTTGAAGTTCAAACTGGATTTCATTGAGCTAAATTTAATTTTCTAATAAAATGGAGTGCTGGTCTACCAGTAGAGTGCCACATTTTCAATTTCAATAAATCTATGACTCTGCATGTTGTTTGCTTTCGTTCATATTTTGCACATAAGTTCAAATAAAATAAGTTCGAAGTTCGTCGTTGGTTTTGATTAACTGAGTTTAGTCTACCAAAGAAATAGGGTTCTGGTCTACCAGTAAAGTCCTAAGTCCTCAATTTTTAAATTTGATATTCTTGTAGTTTTTCCACAACACACGGTTATCAATTACAGTTTGCGCTCAAGTTTAGTTGAAGCAAGTTCGCAGAGTTTAAACTTAATTTTGGTGATATGTGTTTACCTCAACAAAATAGTAGCTTACTGTACTACCAGTGATATGCCAAAGCCAAATAAACAGTTCAGTTCAGTTAACAAGAGAATAAAGTTCTGCTCTTCCAGTGTAGTGTCAAACTTTCAATTTTTAAAAATTGATATTCCTCTAATTTTTTCGCAACACGTATTTTGGTAGTCTAGGTTTAGTTATACAAGCAAAAGTAGCTTACTGGAATACCAATAATGCACCACAAGTATGCAATTTCTCAAAAAACCGGAGTGTTCAGTGAGTTCTGAAATTGAGTTGAGATAAAATAAGTTTGGAGTTTAAATTGTTTTTTTTTTGTGATCTGAACTTAGTTTAACAAAAAAATAATTTTTTAGGCCGCCTGTAACTTAGTAACTTTTCACTTTTTAGGAATCGATTGTAAGAGATACAAATTTTCCACCATAGTTTATACTTTAGGTCAAACAGAGTTCTATGTACCAGGTTTTTCCCATTTCAACTATGAAATTCAAATTTAATTAAACAGAAAACACGTCAATATTGAAATTTATGATCATTACGTTTTGGTGGATGCGAAGCATGCTTTCAATCAAGAGATCATCGATAACTTTTCTAGATGCCAAGGACAACTATCAGTTTTTTTTAATATGACGATCATTAATCAGAAGCAAATCAATCTATCAATCAAAGCATTTACTTGTCTTGATTTGAATAATTTCTTCATCAGAGTACTTTTGCTTCTTTGATTGAAAATGTGTATACAGATTCAAAATTACAGTTCGAATATAATTACTTTTATTTGTCGTGTGTATGTGACATCGAATTAGTAATATTATAAATACCTCGAGTGGGGGTGGATTTAAATGATTGGGGTGGTTAAAAGGTAAAAGGTGACCAAGCAGTGCTTTGAACAACATCAATCAGAAAATGTTAATTTAAAATTAAAATGGAATAAAACAAAAATAAAATTAACTAGGGTGAACGCCCTTTATATATAACAAGCCGGCATGCTTTGCAATGCCACGTAAAGTTTAAAAAAAGAAAAGTAAAAAAATTATAGATCACCCGGTGAACTTCGTATCACCTACATATATTTTTGAATAATATTGTCAAAACGTAATACAACTTTTTTATCTGCATTAAATTAAATGCAACACAGATATACACATAATCAATTTAAGGCTTTCTGATGTACTATATTTTTTGTCTTTTTTGCGGTGCGTAAATATATAAAGATGATGATTGTACGACTCGCGAACACGCGACGCATGCGCGAAACAGGGAAACTCCAAGTTGCTTCCGCAAACTGCCTTGTAACAGCAATTGTACATTATCTTTTTAAATTTTTAATAACTAATTTATCAAAAACTATCTCGAAAGTAGGCATGAAATTTTCTTGTAAAATATGCGTTCCCACCCCAGAAACTAATGAGCGTAATGGATCTTGTGGTGGGAACAATTGTGGCAATTTTACTACCACCAGCACAACATAATCCAATAGATTCACCGCTGTATTTTAACGTTTTACAATATTGACAAATAATTGTCATTTCTCCAATCGTTACGGATTGGTCGGCACAATAATCTATTTCCGGGTCGTAGTGGAATGCTACTCGTTCCAAATTTACAGGAACACTGCGTCTCCGGAATCGCTCTATTTCATTTTGTCTTGAAGTGCGCTCCATTTTTTGGATATTTGTTGCTCGTAGTACATGTATGACCATCTTGGTGTTGATTCTGCCATGTCTTCTTCAGCTTGTCTAAGTAGTTTTTTTTTATTTGTTATTTTTACCTTTAGTTTGATTCGTCGGTAATCCTGTTCGGTCTGTTGTTTAGGTTTCTTCACTTCCGGTTTTGGGTCTTGTATTTGTACCTCGTAGACTTGTTTCTTGGGTGTTTTATATTCCTCGTGTGACTTCAGGTACAGTCGAATTGTCTTGTAGTTTTCCTGCATCCTTTTGAAATAGTGTGATTTTATAAAATTGTGCTGATCGTCAAACCCAAGTTCATGGAACGCCTCGTTGTTCTCTTGGGCTTTCCCCCATAGTGCTTCTAGGTGATCAATCCTTTTTTGTAGGTATTCCTTGGTTTTTCTTGCACTTCCGTCTTTGTTGAAATTATTATGTAGTTATATGATTTCTTGGGCTATTTTTTCTTGTTCTTGAATTAATTCATCTGCTTGTTTTATCTTGTCGTAGTTGAAGTTATTCACTTTGTAAATGTTGTAGATGTTCTCTGGAAAAAGTGGCTGTGACTTACTCAGGACTTTGCTTGTCTTCTTGACTTCCCGCCGTTGTGTTGGCGTCGAAGTTCTTGAAGTTTTGGAGTTGTAATCACTGGCGGTTTTTCTTCTGGCTGCAGTACTCGATGCGTCCGTTTTTTCGAACTTGTAGAATTTGTAGACTGGGTGTCCCGTCGATCTAAATGCTGCTGTGTAAGATGTGTCCTAACTCGTTCCATCCTAAGCCTTTCTACTTCATAATTATTTACTTTTGAACCCAATTCTCTCATACCAATACGAACGTTAATATTATCTGCCTCTCGCTGGTCGTCAGTGCGATTTGCACGTGAGGTAGCTCGTAGCACATTTGAATTACTCCGACGACCTAACTCAGATCGTTTTCTCCCTGGCATTTTAAAATGAGTAAAGTTTTCGCGCACTGACAAACTGATGACAGATTGTAATAATTTTTCATTTGACAACCAACTGACAGTATGATTGGTTGCCTTGGCGATTTGTCCCCAAAATTACAAAACGTACTTTTTTAGTATGTCCCTTAGTTATTATTTATGTTTCTCGCCACAAAAACCTTCCCTGAACTTCCACAAATATTTCAAGATCAAAATTAGCAAAATCCGTCCAGCCGTTCTCGAGTTGAAGCCTAGACAAACGAACAGCATTTCATTTTTATATAATATAGAGATTACACAATTGCAATTAAGAGATTTTTGAGGCACCAAATTTAAATATTGTAGAGTGTATCGGACAAAAATTAAAGTTCATCGAAGAGGAATATTCAACCAAAATGAAATTATTCAAAATGAAAATATTGCATTTTGCCCTTCCTCTCAAGCGGTTAATGGACTAAACTTTTATATTTACTTCATTATTTCTGTGAGTTTTTATATTTTTCACTTTTACACTTCGGTAATAATTGCCCATTACCCATCTGTTTGATATCATTGGGAAACTTGTATGGCTAGCACTTCAAATAATACTTGTATTACCGGACAAGGTTCCCTCTTTGGTCACAATGACCTTCTTAAACCATCGTAAGGTTACTTTAACCGCTCCACCTCTTTTTAATTGTTAATTTGTGAATTGCTCATGTTCGCAGCAACTAAACAATTTTTGTGGCTCTACATAAGGAATCCTGTTTGGGGGTTTTGCTGTATCCTTCCTCGTTTCCGTAACGGGAGACGTTTTTAATATATGCCCATCTACAAGAAACAGTTTATTCGTAAGGTTGGGTAGAAGTAAACCGAAGGTTATGGACAGGCAGCCGAGCAGATACGGACAAAACACTTTACCGTCTCCTACGGTATAATGTAATAACAACGTGCAGGAAGTTGGTTTCCTTAATCATAAACAATTTAAAAATCCTTGACCATCTTATGAACACGGCGAGATGTTCATCTCCTCCGTTCATCCTGTACGCTTCCATTATTCCTTTAATTCTATTGCTAATGTTATTTAATTAGATGCTATCGAGCGTCCAGGGGCCCGTGAAAATATATAGTATATCACACTAGCGAGTTTCGAAATGAATTAGTACCAATTAATTCGTTTAGGAGGTAATAAGGTATGTCGATTGGATATGTAACGGTAACTATTAACTGAAAAAAAGTCGATCGGTGATTTTAATTAAGAAAATTGTACACACTTACAGCGAACCAATTAAAATAAATCTGAAATACTCAATAGGCGACTTCCAAATTCGCCAACCTTGTCTTGGTAAAAGTTTGACAATTTAATAATCGACGAAGATGATATTTAAAACGTGCCTATTAATTAGCATACCCGCCTTTAAAAAACACATAAATTCTCTCCAAAACGAAGCATCAATGTCGAATAGACGAAATGAATGAATATATTCCAAAACGACGAGATTTAAAACTTTCGAATGACCTTCGCATTTAAACAAAAACGATTAAATATGCTTCAGTTGTAATTCTAAAATGAGGATTTAATTATACTATACACACAATTGTATGAAGAGTTTAATAATTATTTTAATTAGAGTGACGAAAGAGATCTGAACGACGATACATGTCCCGATGATAGGGGAAATCTCACATTACGCAAGACCTCTTCCTTTCCATCGTTTGACGAATGCTGTGATAATTAAAGCGATCGATTTTGGGAACTTTTAATTTCAGCTCGATTAAGCAAAGTAGGTATGCTTTCGTTCCTCGTAATCGCTCGTTAATTATGAATATACCATCTGGAACTAATTCGAGAGGCATCCATTGTTCGGCCGCGGTAAAAGTTTTCAACCTACATCTTAACAGCCGACCGTCTAACGAGGCAGGTTCCATAGGAATCAATCTGCAGCTTGTTATTAAACGATATCCTGCCGTAACTTAATGATAGTGCTTAATGTCGATCTAAAAGAGAGAAAACGTTTGTAACCGGCGAAAATAATCGTGTAGATTTTTTCCAGAATCGGCGTTCTCCTCTTCTGGAACACACTTAAACAGCGAAAACGTGATGGTGATTGTGAAATAATAGATGTTCCCTTTTGCGAAGAGCGCCGAGTCGAAAATGCCAAAAGGAGTACCTCGGGTCTGACTTAATTATAATGTTATTTGCGTAATGCGACTTACCGTTCCCCTATTCGATGAACGTAACAAGGAAGCATGCGAGTAGTGGAAGACCAAACATGAAATAATACACCAAAACAACGTAGCAAAGCGAATACAATATGAACGTGAATTCTAAATTACTGTCCAAGATCAAATAGTACCAGAGATACATATTTGACAGTTTTACATGTAATGTTGCATTCATGCATAGCTTTGGGTCATCTTAGGAGGAAGAATCAGCAGGCCACAATTACCGGGAAAACTGGTGCTGACTTGATTTAAATTCAGGTGCGACCTTAAAGGGTTTTTGGCTTCAATTCAAACACACGTCAAACTATGTCAAAATGAGAAGGTAGTTATCAAATTCGAATTTCCACAGCAACTGTCTTAGAAAAAGGTCGAGATCTCCAGTCCAGCCGAATTGGTCAGGGTATGATAAATATTTGGAAATATTGTGAAAATATTGGAAATATTTGAAAATATCTCACCTGATTTCATTATGGATATTAATGCGACTTAATATCAGCCATAGGGTTCAGATTATAGATCGGAAATTGTATCATCAAAGAAAAACGACGCTGCGTGCGCTGCCTGATTTTTAGCGTCATGTCATAACTGTTGTCTTGTAAAGTGCGTTTTTTAATTCCTGTACCGGAATTTTGTTGGCATGCGTGGTTCCAACTAAATTTTGGTTGGCAGTGTGTTTTCAAAATTGACAGTTTTAGCGTTTTGTGAATTCTTTGCCAGTGGCGTTTCAATAGTGTTTCTATTTACGCTTGACCAGATCGTAAATATGATTATTGAGAGCTTTACCATTTTGTTATTATTTTTCAACCTGGCTTTGAGTTGATCGTTATTTCTTCCTTATGAGTCATTTTGAGAAGTGTAACGAAATTTATCATTTTGAATTATTACAATTTAGTTTTCAATTTATTTTTCAGTGACACCGCTGGTCGGTTGGTGTGATTTTAGGTATCAGCAGATTATTCAGGATTGCAACATAAATTCACAGAACACTGATTTGAATCGGGTACAGTATTTAAAAAATGCACGGTACTAGCGGCAAATTTTAAATTAAATATTTTATCTTCTCCCTCCCCCTGTTTCTTACATCCCAAATGAAATTACAAATATAATGAAATTATTGTATTCTAACATTATTGGCATTAATAAATAAATTCAATATATAAATAGCACAATATTAGGTACACAACATTAGGTTTGTTGCGACGAGTAGGTACCTGAATTAGTTCTGAATTGGACAGGTTTGACGTTGTAACTATCGTTAGAACTGTTCCTAGAACTAGTTACCATCATGTTCCAAAATCCGATGTCCTAATTAAGAACTAATTCACAGACAGTTAAATCAGTTCTTGGTTCTGAGTTCTGAGCAAGAATGATAATAGAGACTGCCTGTAACATGTTGCCTGTAACGTGTAGCGTTAACGTATTATTTGAGGTTATGTATTTTATTCTACTGTCTATAATTTTACATAAAGACATGACAAAACATTTTAAAGCCAACTTTTATCCTACGTTAGGAGGCAATTTCAGAAAGTTGGAATTCTGATAGATAGAAGTTATGGGAAGGGCTTAGTTTCGTACACATTAAAATAGTTGATATGAGTGATATTGCCATTGACCTCTGATTCACTTAAAGAAGAGGATTTGCTATGTATGGCAAGCCCAGCATTACTTCCTTAAGGTTATGTTATTGCATTCCTTCGAACAGAACGCGTTCTATGTTCCAACACAGCTTTAGAACTGATTCTTGAATAAATACTTGATTGGTGCATGCGCATTAAAAAAAACATTACTAGATTTCCGATATAGTACAAACCCTATAATACATGACTTTGGGACGGTAATGTCCCAAATTGGTGCAATTTTTGCAATCATAAAATTGTACGAAATATTTAATATACTCGCATATATGGGAAAGAAGACTTGCACCGCTTACATTGCCCTTAAAATAAAATGATTAAGGCTAAGACGCCCTGAATTAATAAACTAAAATATACAGACAACTGAGGCTTAGTTTACAACTTAGTTCCACCACGATACGACGAATTATTGATGAGATATCTTCCGTTTGATTGCTTACTTTTGTGGATCAGATGATTATAACAAAACTTAGTAAAAACTCTATAAAAGTTTAAAGTGAAAGCAAATACTTTCCCCATAATTTTCATATACAAAATCTCCCAATCATTTACTTATCGTAATAGATTATTAGTATACGTTGCTGATTACAACAAACGAAATTTTGCGACGATAGGACGAGTAGTTGCGAAGAGACGAGCCATTTAAATTCGATTAAAGTTTAACGAGAACTTGGATTCCTTCCCGAAATTTATTATATCTCAAATTTCCTATCTTTTACCTTTATTGAGCAGACGTCGCTAATTAGAACAACGAAATGAGGCACTCTGGAAATAACCGGGAAGGGAAGCATAGCTTTATATAATATAATTATATATATATATATATATATACGTCATGTACAGAAACGATTGGTAGCTAGCGCGGCGCTATCGCGCCGCTCTAGCCACTCGCCGATTCAGCCCACAATCGGCACCCCTAGAGCAGGCAACCGACAATACAAACAATGGTAACACGAGTTGCCACCAAACAGTTAGCGCGACTACGAAATAAATCACTTATCTACTTTGCGTTACTAATGATCTCATTATTACATCGAAAGTAGTGTAATAATATTCATATTATTACACTACTTTTGGTAAGTTTTAGTTTTGTTAAATTGGTACATCAGCCTGTCACGTAGACGTGCGTAGACTTCAAGGTTAAATTATTAGTATTCCAATAAACAAAACTTTTAAAATTTCATGAATCTACATTATTGTCTTTCATTTCGCTCACGTAAGTAAGTAGTTATTGAATATGTCATAGGGCTACTAGATTTTCAAATTCAAATACGAAACGTCAATGTCAGTGACGTCAGTGTAACCAACCCACGCAAAATTCCCTGGTGTAATACGAAAACTTGAACAGCCAAAATTTAATGAATCAATAAGGCAAAGTAGATAAAATAGTATATTACACTCGTTTAATAAGACGTATTGTCACACTCGTTCTATTAAAGCACTCCTCGCTTCGCTCGTCGTGCTTTAAAACTCTTGTGTGACGATACTCCGTCTTATTAAATTATAGTATAATATAATGTACTATTTATTCTTCTTTATACTTTTATCCAAGCCAAGCCAAACAAACCTAACCTTTCGGACCGTAGTCGTAGGCCCAGAAACGTTTCCGTGAAGGATTTTCTCGTTCCGTGTAGATCTCAATCCAAGATATCTACTGTCAGTTTACGTTTAAGAGCAAATTTTATAATGAAATATCTCGGTTGATAGACGAAATAAAGTAATTGCCACACTCAGGTAGGTTCTTCTTTAGCCGCTGATTCTGTTGATATAATTATTGTTATTGTACAGTTTAAAGTCACTAGATATATAAAGTAGCGCAATTGGTAAGGACAATGTGTTAGACAGAGAAAACACTATTTGGAATCAAAATGGCGGAGTTACAGTTGTCAAACGCTTGTCATTTGCCATTTTAAGTTGTCACGGGAGGAATTTCAAATTCAATCGTAATAAATAAAACGTTGCCATTACAAGTTTTCGTTTCGATTTCTCCTACAAATTTCACAAACTACTCCACATACATTCTAATGCAAAACATTTTGGTTATTTGTCATGTCATGTCATGTCAAACATGTCATTTTTTTCAAAGATATGCAACCAAATAGCAACATTTGTCCAACATTTGAACTTACCGCGTAATTTTGGAATCAAAATGGCGGCCGAATTGCGCTACTTTGGATATATAGTGACTTTAGTACAGTTAAAGCATTTTGTGAAACGATTGATAGCTAGCGTCACCACGCCAACCGACAATACAAAAACAATTGTAACACGTTGTCAATAAACAGCTAGCGCGGCGCGATAATTGGCCGTTGCGATCGTGACGTTTCGGCGTTTACCCCTCTCACCGATTCAGCAAGAGAAGTGGAATATTTTTCCAAAAATTTTCCTTTATGAAATCTCCCATTATATGGTCTATTCTTGTAGATCAGACGTCGGTGATTACAACAAACTTAATGTCGGACTTACCTATAGGGGCCAGTTCGGCATGCCATACAAAAAATATTATTTGCATTATCTTCATACTATTTTAAAGTTTCACATTTCCTATAAAATATTAGTATATTTACTAAAAGGCCAGCACGGATTTAAACGTAGAACTAATTGTTGTTCCCCAAACATTTCTCAAACACTGACAATGGCGCTCCAAAACGATACAAGCTACAATAGTTCACAAGTATTCACGAGGTGTGAAAATCGGTTCATTTAGTTACGTAAAGTTACTAAAAATAATAGATTCTGCATTCCGTGCGTTTTTATACAATCGAGGAGAAATGACTACTGCACAGATATTGCTAATCAAGGAGTAAAAGTTTCTTATGAAAATCCAACAACATCTAAGACGCACGTAGTATCATAGATAGGCGATAACACTTTCTTGATACAAAGCAAGTTTGTAAATAATTTATTCATGGTATATGATTATGATGGTGCTTTTACGCGTAACTTCGGACGATTTTGAGACGAAGAATCTGTAGGCAGCAATTATTGGGAAAGTTGCTTGATTCGAATTTTGTTCAAACTTCAGTTGTTGTTCTTGACTTTATTCGAACAAACATTGAAACTTAAAAATCAGTCAATAATTCTAAATGTTACAACAACCCTCTTAATTATTGAAATGGAAAAATATCTCTTCTCGTTCAATAATTAATATTAATGTGATCTATTTAAGACAACATACACTCAATTAAGACAGCGATTATGCGTTTTTCAGCACATACTCTTAACAAATATGACAGACTTTTTTGGTATGAAGAAAATTTAATATGTTCATATCAAACCCTATATTGCATCTGCTCATACTTGAATAATCGACTCGCAGTAATTGCTAGGAAAGTCGCATCTCCTTTGAAACCTATGGAGAGTATTTCAACCCAAAATATGTCAAAATTGAAAAGCGGTGATTTTCCATAACGACTGTCTCAGTTAGCAAAAAGGTCGAGGTATGCAGTCCTACTGAGTTTATTTATGGTACGATAAATATTTCGAAACGTCTGATCTGGTTCCATATTTTGAATATTAATGCGGCTTACCAATTACAGCGAAAACCCAATTAAGATAGCAGCAAACGACTTTACTAAAGAATGAACACCAAACAGAGAGGTAGTCGGTCGTATGATATCTTGTGCAGATCAGATACATAGTGCGAAAGATGCATATCTGGCGATGTCACACTTCGTTGTGTAGCAGTACATCTCACAAAAATGTGCTAGACACTTGGATAAGAAGAGTCGTTCTGTTTGCTTGTAAAGTATACAATAAATAATAGATACGTAAAGATTGGGCGTTTGTTGTTTTTTGTCGCCTCGGCGAGACTAATCACGATTTCAATTTAGATATTGTAACGCCACTGATTTCATGTACTATCGAACAGGTCCTATAAATAAAAATATTACATTCTTCGGAGAGAGGCATGATTTCCTGTCTGCGTTAGAGAGAAATCTTCGTTAATACCAAACAGGTTTTCTCACATACACACTCACATACTCGTGGAACTTTCGTTTATTGAAAATGGCGGATGCACCGCTTCATTAATGAAATATGGGGGATAAAATGTATTCATTTTTTTTTTCTCCTAGCGGGTTTAATCATGTGTAACGTTTATATTATTACTAATTAACGTGCATTAGAGAAAGAGAGAGAGGGAGAGGGAGAGACAGAGAGAGCTCACGGAGCCCGCGACCTCGATTCCGTGTTTGCTGTGAATAAATCACAGTGCAATGTGTGTTTATACTACAAGGTGGTCCTCTAATTATTTTTCCGATAAATCTTAATGTGGGACATTATTTCATTCATTAAACAGCCAGAGTGAAAGGTTAGGGTCCGGACCCGCTAACGCAAGAAGTAACTCGAAAGTCAACGAAAGTTCCTAAGGGTTGCTTAGATGATTTGGAAAACTTGGTGGAAAAAATTTTCTTCCCGTCAAAAATTCCATATTTTCATGACGATAAGTAATAGGACTTCACGATACCGAGACATCACGAGACTAAATCAATAGAAAGTCTCGGCAAGGCTCTCGGTTAATTTAGTCTCGTCGAGACCACTTAAAATCCTGCCACCTCTCGTTTAAAATTCCGATTATTCAAAATATTCAAATTTTGTACCTGTATAATATGGCTGAAAAAGTTAGCAACACATGGGAAATTTATTTATTAACAATTTTACAAAAAAAAAATATTCTCCATCTCATAGAAATCAATAATCAAGAATCAAATTTTTTAAATATTTAGTGTTAAATACGTTGATATATGCTGAAGAGTGCGTTTCAAAATAATTACAGATCAAATTGTCATTTGCAAGTGTCAAGTGTTGATACGAATTAAAAATTATGTCCAAGTTTAGATCCATGGTCTAATAAATAATTAATAAATTTATAGTAAAAAAATCACTTGACACTAGTATTTGTTGAATTGTTTATTGAATAAGATAAATCAAATATTAAATTAGAAATATACGCATTTACTGATTATAATCTAAAAATGGGCATAGTCTGAAACAACTATATCAATATTATCATTCAACTAAATCAAATAGGTACGAGTTACGTATTGCACAATCGAACGAGACGTTTTAAACATTTTACTTTTATTACCAAGCAATTAAATATTAGATAACTACAACGTTTTAATTAACATTGACTGCGAGTCAATGACTAATTACTACTGACTGCTGCTTGCCTTGTTTTCGGGATCTATATTTATAGTCTTCTTATGGTGCTGACCTACGGGCTTCTTTCTTTTTGATGGTTCTATTGTTGGTCTATTAATGGATAACGTTATTCCTACCCCCGAGTTCGAGTTCTTGCTTCTTAGAGCGGAAGTCGAATCTTTTCTAATTCTAGGGGTGCTGTAGCTTCTTCTTGTAGTCGTTTCCTAGTTTTCAGTTGTGAAATCTTCTTAATGATTGTTACTATAACGATGATGATTATTCTGTAGATGATAATAGTCCACGCACTTGGGGTGTATGTTACTAGGGCATTTTTTAACCAAAGGGCATTCATGGGAGTAATTCATAATGTCCGTTTTCTATATTAGAGGCCGTTCTTTCTATGCCTATTTCATTCATTTCAATATGGTAATTACCACTAGGCCACTTCCTAAATTATCGCCATGCCCCTAATCCACCTCTTCCCACGTAGGAATATTAAGGTTCTTCATCATCAAACCAAGGGAACTAAACTGAATACTTCAATGTATTGAGGTTGTTAAAGCTTCTAAAGACGCCAAGCTTATGCTCCCTAATGACTAAATCCAATTTAGTTGTACACTAAATGTACTAACCCGTGTCAAGATTAACTTGAGATTTTTATAAATTCATGTGACATGTCATAAGGTTTTACTTTTTACTTTCTATTTTTCTTTGTTTCAGTTGTGACTTTTCTTTAGTATGTTTTGACTGAAGATGGATGTAAATTTACTCGAAACATGTTAATCACCAGCAAACACAAAGTTATTAGATCATAATTTTATTTCTATTATTTGGATGGGGATTTGACTTTGAGTTACTGCTCTCGATTCGATTACCCCATCTTTGAGTTATTCCTTCCTTTTGAAGATATCTATATATTATTTATATTTTATAAATAAGGTTAAAATCTATTGGGCTGTTGTACCTGTGCAATATTGGGAATCCCAGTTTCGTTGAAAAAGGGGATATATACGAGTACTATTAATAAACAACGATCTAAGGTAAATAGCCCACGCAATAACACTTTAATGAATAAAGACAAACTAGAGATAGATTGTACACCTACCTAATAAATCAAAAAAAAATCTTTAACGTCACTTCACCTAATTGAACACAATGTATTCTTAAATAGTTTTTACTAAATATAAACTGACATGTTTCAGGTTACTAATACCTATCATCAACGTAGTATCTATGATAAGAGGGAAATGTATTAAATAAAATATAAAATTAAAAACGAAATGAGGCACTCTGGGAATGACCGGAAGGGGAATCATAGCTTTATATAATATAATTAAATATATTCGTCATGTACAGAAAAGATTGGCAGCTAGAGCGGCGCTATCGCGCCGCTCTAGCCACTCACCGATTCAGCCCACAATCGCCACCCCTAGAGCAGGCAACCGACAATACAAACAATTGTAACACGAGTTGCCACCAAACAGTTAGCGCGACTTCGAAATAAATCACTTTTATCTACTTTGCATTAGTAATGATCTCATTATTACATCGAAAGTAGTGTAATAATATTCATATTAATACACTACTTTTGGTAACTTTTATTATTGTTAAATTGGTACATCAGCCTGTCACGTAGACGTGCGTAGACGTCAAGGTTAAATTATTAATATTCCAATAAACAAAACTTTTAAAATTTCATGAATCTACATTCTTTTGTCTTCCATTTCGCTCACGTAAGTAAGTAGTTATTGAATATGTCCTAGGGCTACTAGGTTTTCAAATTCAAATACGAAACGTCAATGTCAGTGACGTCAGTGTAACCAACCTAGGCAAAATTCCCTAGTATAATACGAAATTTGAACAGCCAAAATTTAATGAATTAATAAAGCAAAGTAGATAAAATAGTATATTACACTCGTTTAATAAGACGTATTGTCACACTCGTTCTATTAAAGCACTCCTCGCTTCGCTCGTCGTGCTTTAAAACTCTCGTGTGACAATACTCCGTCTTATTAAGCTAGTACAACGTGATCAAGAATGACTGTTTGAGTTGGCAATGCTGAATTTCATTTTTAAATGGTACAACTGGTAATTTGAATTTGCTATGTCAAATTCAAATTTCTGTTATTCTTTTCAAATTTATTTATTTAAAATGGTTTTCACATTACAACACGATATTTTCGTTGGAATGGCGTACTTTCGAAGCGGGATTTATAACCCAATTACTGGTTGGCAGTACTCTCTCGAAGCGACGTATCAGCAATTTCAGGAAATGTTTCCGGAGACTTTGGTCACTTTTGCTGTCTTTCAGCAGCATTGTATGCGAGTAGTTGAACGTTATTTAAACACAGGGAGCGTAAGCAAACAAAAATCAACTGGTAGACCTTCTACTCTAAACGAGGAAGTTGTCGAGGATATCAGAACTCGAATGCAAAGAAGTCCTCGCAAATCCTTAAGAAAGCTCTCACTTCAAACAGGTTTGGTCCTTATGCCTCCTATTCAACCAATTTTCATTCTTACCCATAAGACTTCCACATTTTCATGTTGTTCTAATTCACGGTTTTACAGGTTTATCATATGGAAGTTGCTCCACTGTGCTTAAAAAGAAATTAAAGTATCACCCTTACAAAATTTCCATCGTCCAGTCATTAACGCCTCCTGATCACCCGCAGAGAGTTTTATTTTGCAATTGGTTCAATGACATATTAAATAATAATGATATCCTTAACAATACCTTCTTTTCCGACGAAGCCTGGTTTCATCTCAACGGCTATGTGAATAAACAAAATTACAGAATTTGGTCAGGTGAAAATCCTTATGCTATCAGAGAGACAAATTTGCACCCGGTTAAAGTTGGAGTTTGGTTGGCAGTCTCAAGGACGCGGGTGTATGGGCCGATATTTTTTAATTTTACCGTCAATTCGGAGAGATATATCCAACACTTTTTGAGGCCTTTTATAAACCAATTAACAGACGAAGAGCATCAAATTGGATATTTCCAACAAGACTCTGCAAGGGCACATACGGCTCGTGCTACTATGGGATATTTAAGAGAGAATTTCGGCGACAGAGTAATTAGTCAGGGCATATGGCCAAGTAGGTCACCAGATCTCACCCCATTAGATTTTGCGTTATTTGGGCTCTTGAAGGACAATGTCTTTAGGAATATATTGCATACTGAAGAGGAGCTGCAGGAGGCAATAGTTCAGGAAGTGGCAAACATTACCCCCAATATGCTGGTGAATATCTTCGAGAGCCTAAAAAGAAGAGTTACTTTATGTCTGGACCAAAATGGGGGGCATTTTGAGCATTACCTTTAGCCGGTTTAATTAAATCATTGTTCTGTATTTCGAGTTTCATTTTTAAGCGTTAATTTTTATTCACATAACCTACAATCTTATCGCTGATTGTTCTTCTTCTTCTTTTATTTGGCCTTCGCTGCTATGTCGATCCAGCCACTTACATAACGCTGATTGTTTTGTCAAATAAATGAAACAAACTTCCTGGCGAGGGGGTCGCGCAGGGGAGGCGGAGTTCGTGACGTAGACTGGCGACCCAGGTCTGAGTTTTATTACCTGTGTTTAATCTAACTCTGGTTTCATCTATGCTCTGTATTACTCTGACGATTCGGCGTTTGGCTGGCGTTTTCGTTTGTAATTGACAACAGTTTTGAGTTTTTCAAAGTATTTTTTGCATCGCCGGTCACCGTGTGACGTAGATGACGTTGTGGTAGGTCAGGATCGCTTGAGGCAACCTATAAGTTGATACGCCTTGTCTGGTTGTAGCATTGCAAACCCTTAGGCAAAAAAATCCTCCAGGTAGAATTGCCAACTCAAACAGTCATTGTTGATCACCCTGTATAATATTAATGTACTATTTATTTATTTATTCTTTATACTTTTATCCAACACAAAACAAACCTAACCTTCCGGACCGTAGTCGTAGGCCCAGAAACGTTTCGGTGAAGGATTTTATCGTTCCGTGTAGATCTCAATCCAAGATGTCTACTGTCAGTCTGTTTACGTTTAAGAGCAAATTTTATAATGAAATATCTGGGTTGATACATGAAAAAAAGTAATTGCCACACTCAGGTAGGTTCTTCTTTAGACGCTGATTCTGTTGATATAATTTTTGTTATTGTACAGTTAAAGCATTTTGTGAAACGATTGATAGTGGTGACGCCAGACCACGGCAACCGACAATACAAAACAATTGTAACACGTTATCAATAAATAGCTAGCGCTGCGCGATAATTGGCCGTTGCGATCGTGACGGTTTTTCGGCGTTTACACCTCTCAACGATTCAGCGCTTCGAGCGAATCCCGCCATAAGAAAGCTATGCTTCAAAAAAAAATCTTTAACGTCACTTCAACCAATTGATCACAATGTATTCTTAAATAGTTTTTACTAAATATAAACCGACATGTTTCAGGTTACTAATACCAATCATCAACGTATCTATGATAAGAGGGAAATGTATTAAATAAAATATAACATTAAAAAAGTAAAGCCTACTTTCAAAATTCCTGACAAGTAGAAATTATGACGTCCCTACTGTCTTATGTCTTATTGTTTTTGACAACATTTTTTTTTATATAATCAACAGGTTTAGCTATGGGTTCTAACATCTCTCCGTTGTTAGTTGAGATTTTCCAGAAGGGTTTAAATAGATTTCAAAGACAACGTCACATTTGTATAATAAAATTATTTTTTGGTATCGAATTAGATTATTTTTTTACATTTTTTTTAATGATGTCACTTCGGCCATCCAATATTCCAAGAATTCCTATAATATTTTCATTCTATCTCACAAGATGGATGGTTTTCACACATTATCCCATATATTATTCAATATTCCCCTTTCTCTATATAATTTTAACCTAATATTATCAATATATTGTAACGTTTATTTTCTAATTTATTTGCACTAATACTAATTGTACACTAGACTAGACACTACTTAATTTATTTACACTATTACTAAACTAATTTATATAACACACTTAACTAATTAATTTATATCACACTCTTAATCGTTAATTTATTTCACTGGTCGGTCTTTCGCTTATTTACTATATCGCGCTCACGTCTACTAATAATAATCTCCGACCACAAGCCCGCTTATATATACTTCTCAAATGTAATCGGGAACCTTCTGGCGTATTCTTTTCTAATTCTACAAAGAACTCGATTCATCTCGATAATAATGATTACGTAGAAAATGTTCAGAAGATCATAAATTACTTTCCTTAAATAACATCCGGGAGTATTCATGGAGCTGTCTTTTTTATAGAATTCAATTAAGCGTCGCGGCAATTCCTTTGAGGAAAGCCGCCGAGGTCAGACGGGAGTAAACACATTTCGCTCTGCAGTTTACATTTCGCGTTACAATATTGATGATATTTAAATTGAAGTTAATGTTCTAGTTAAAATTAAAGTTAACTCTAGGTTAGTTGTATAAAATCCACCCTGAAGAGTTTAGAGTTAAACATTGATATCAGATTGCAAAAATGTGAAAAGAATTAGGTAAATAAATGCGAAACCACATACGATTTTGATCCAGTTACACCGTAAAAATGACTTTTAGGAACTTTACAGGTTTAACAAAAATAATGGAGAAAATTTGAGGTGCTCACCAAAATAACGCAATGGCTCAAATTATTGAATCCTAATGAAATTCACGTACTTTTTAAACATTCGCAACCTTCAATTGACATTTTCTGAAACCATACACCTTAAACTAAATAGTTAACTATAAATTATTGCATAAATATGTGCATGTTACCCAGAACTAAAGGATAATAATTCACAGTTTTTTAAAAAGATACTTTTCAACCCATTACTCATCAAAGGGTCTGGCCGATTAAGATAGTGTCATGTAGTTTTTCAAAAAGTATACGTTGGAGTAGACCCCTTCTCCTATACCCGAAAAAAATTCAAACGTCATTTCCGATTTATTGACGTTATAACCAGTTCTTTTCATGGTACAAACGTCTTTGTTGCTTTGGTAGGGTTGTAGGATTTTTCATAGCCTACAATATTGTAATTAGTGCAAACATTTTGGCGCGCAATTTAAATTTTTAGAGACTTATCTCGATTGATAGAAATAGTTAAATTGTATGAAAACCTTCATGTTTTGTATTTTTATACGATGATCGAAAAAAAAAATTAGTCATTTTTTTATATCATAGAACACGGTAAAAAACATAAAAAATCGAATTTTTTGCGTTTTGCTTGCATTGGCCCTAAGGGAAGTATTCCTAAAAAAAATTTACTGTATATTACACCAGAAAGCTACTTCATATTCTTATAGAACAGTTCGAGATGTGAAATATCTTGAAGAATATTAAAAATGCCATTTTTATACCTTTTAGTTATTTGTTTAAATGGATATTACTCAATTCTCGGACGTGTTAAATAAGGCTTTATGCTACTCTGCCTAAAAATATTTTTGTAATATATTCTTACTACTTTCATTGTTAGCATTGGTTTATGGAATTTTACCTTGTGTAAGAAATGGGCATTATCCACTTCGTTTTTAGACACCTGTTATCAGTTGTCTTGATTGTCAAAGAGACATGAGTAGTGGACATAGCCAAATAATCTGGCGATTTAAAAAAATCATGTGTATGATGAATGTCATCAAAATATTATCCGAACTAATCAACTAAGATTAATATAACTGAGAAGTTACTACAGTTTAAAGGATTATATACATATTTGCAATGCCAAAAACGTATTTTTTAATAAATTTACAGTGTTCTGCTATTGGACGTTAGTATATAAGGATTTTAACTTACAAAAGAAATGGATGAACACTTGGTTCTTGGAGACGTCAGTTATCCTGGTTATCTACAAAGGTTAGTTATGAACGTAACCAAACAGATTGATTATCATAATCATCAACAGCTCAATTCACTTGCTGTTATTATTCTTACAAATCGCTTTACACAACAACAAAAGAACCTGAAAAGTTTATAGAAAAAATTATCCTACGAAATTAGGCAGTAAGAAAACAGTTTTTAACTGTTTTTAAGTGTTTTAACTGCTTACATACATGTTTCGTATCGGTATGACTACAGAGCGGATTTCATGGCATTGGAGTTTTTTGCCAATCAGGCCATTTCGGAGCTTTGTTACCATTTTAGCCATTTTGGTTGATGTTGCAATTTTATGATCATTTTTAAAAATTTCTTTTCGTTAGGTTAGAGGCAGTAAATTATGCTACTAATTTGGAACATTTTAGTCAATTTGTCAAAAAAATTAAAGATGTCGCAATTTCTGTAAAAAAAGTGAAAATCGTAATTTGTACTTCCAAATAAGCCTTTATTAGAACACATTTAAATTTTCTCCCTCCAATTTTAAAAGAATTAAAATCCCAAGCACATACCTTTCAACAACCTGTTGAAACCAAAATATATAAAATACCACAGAGAAGGGGAAAACAATTAAAAGAAAAATTTGTAAATATTATAAACAAAAATATAGGTTCCAAGCTGATTAAAGCATATGACGCATTTTACGTGAAGAAGAAATACAACTTGATGTAGGTAGACCCATTCATAGTGAACATATTTTAGTATGCACCGATCACGAAGGTGGATATATTCCTTTCATAAATACATTTTAAGTGACCACATACAGTGTTTTACTGCTGACAATTTAGAAATGTATATAGTTGTTAATTTTAAGTAATTGTGAGAATATGTTTGTAAATTTTATAAACACGTACAGGTAAATAAAAAATATGATATACGATACAAACGTGTGTTTTAATTTGTAGAAATTTATAACGCATTTTTTGTGGGTTTTTTGCCTACTTTTGCCATTTTTGACATTTTAACTACCATTTTTTCATTTTTTTTTACTTACTGCCATAAAATCTGCTCTCAAGTTATGACTCACAGGTGACGATAAATAAGCGACTTTTCCACGCATAACATATGCTAGAGCAAAATTACGTAGGAATGTACCGTTTGAAATTTAAGAACTTTTGTTGGATTTATAGGTAACCAAAGATACATTTCTTTCTTAAAAATTTAGTTTTAGACCATACGTTAGTGAGGGAGCTAGCAACAGGTTTTTTGGCGCTGAATGTCTTTGTAGGAGCTCAGATTGAACTAGCAACACCTTTAGTAGTCCAGTTATCGGCCATTATCGCGTGGAATTTTGGGAAACAAAGTCGATTTCATTGAAAATTGGGATTTAGGTAGTATACATAACGTTCTTCAAAGTTGAACTTGTGCCGAAGTGTGCTTTTTCCCTAGGGGTGGAAACCACCCCTTCTTAAGGGTAAGAATTTTTTAATCAAAATAAACCCGGAAATCGATAGATGAATCAATTATAAGTAACTTTTGTTCTATACAGTTTTTTTGTTAAGATAATATTTTTCGAGTTATTCACGATTGAAGCTACACATTTTTTATTGAAAAAACGAATGTTTTTTAACCGTTTTCAAGCAATAACTTGAAAATCTCTCATTTTATCGGAAAAAACAATCAGAACAAAAATGTAGCTAATAAAAAAGCAAAGAGACACGTTTTTGAATGACCTCTATAAACCTAATCAGGGCTGAGTAGTGTTCGTTAAAATATGGTTATTTTTCGAGAACCGCGAAATTGAAAATTTTCAACTTTTAATATCTTGAAAATGGTAAAATTTTTTGGGAAAACTCAATAGACCTTTTCTAAATTACATAAAATACCCTCACAATGAGCACTGATATAAGTCTTTTGCATAGGAATTTACTGATTTATAACAAAAATAAAGTAACAACTTTATTTTTTTATTTTTAAATTAAAAATTACACCCTCGTCATTACCACCCTGATAAAAATTAAGTGTAACCCACTTGTAATGAACTTTATTTAGGTATTATTGATACGATCTATGTGGTTTAACAGGTTTAGAATGCTTATTTTAGAAAAAATAATTGTTTAAAATGAAAATTGCATTTTCGTAATATTGGAAAAAATGCATTTTTCTTAAATAAATCAAAAACTATTCCAGATATGAAAAACTGTTTCAAATGTTAATTGCAGGGTTTGTATCACTGAGTATTTTGATTTTTTATCTATCTTTGTGTCATATTGTATTTTTGTAGTGTATTTTGTCTTTGCATTCGCGTACTAATTATAGCTCATCCAAGCCGGAAGCCCTTTGAACGCAACCCTTTTCAAAATTACGCATTGTAAAAACTTTTAGCTAATTTGATGTTAAAGCGCTTGGAATTCTCTACAAAATTCATTTTTTAAAAAGTTTCTAGCTTGGAAAGCAAGGGAAAGTTTTTGCTATATCATAATTTGAAATGATTTATGATACGTTACATTTAGTTTATCGTGAATAAATCGAAAAATATCAACTTTCCAAAAAAACTTTATAGGACAAAAGTTACTTAGAATTGGTCAGTCTATAGATTTCCGGGTTTATTTTGATTAAACAATTTCTTACCCCGTAGAAGGGGTGGTTGCCACCCCTAGGGTAAAAGCACACTTCGGCACATGCCGAACTTTGAAGAAGAGGGTAAGTAGAGCTTAAGTCCAAATTTTTATGAAAATCGACGGTGTTTCCCAAAATGTCACACAGTAATACGGTATTCTACCATGGATGACTGGAGTACAAAACATTCGTTTTTTAATGAAAAATGTGTAGCTTCAATCGTGAATAGCTCGAAAAATATCAACTTTGCAAAAAAGTTTATAGAACAAAAGTTACTTAGAATTGGTCAGTCTATCGATTTCCAGGCTTATTTTGATTAATAAATTTCTTACCCCTTAGAAGGGGTGGTTTCCACCCCTACGGAAAAAGCACATTTCGGCACAAGTTCAACTTTGAAGAAGAGGATAAGTAGAGCTTAAGTCCAAATTTTCATGAAAATCGACGTTGTTTCCCAAAATTCCATAGTAATACGATGTTTTACCATTGATGACTGGATTACGAGCAATAACTCAGCCCTTATTAGATTTATAGAGATCATTCAAAAACGTGTCTCTTTGTTTTTTTATTAGCTACATTTTTGTTCTGATTGTTTTTTCCGATAAAATGACAGATTTTCAAGTTATTGGTTGAAAACGGTTAAAAAACATTCGTTTTTTCAATGAAAAATGTGTAGCTTCAATCGTGAATAACTCGAAAAATATCAACTTAACAAAAAAACTGTATAGAGTAACAGTTACTTAGAATTGATTAATCTATCGATTTCTGGGTTTATTTTGATTAAAAAATTCCTTACCACTTAGAAGGGGTGGTTTCCACCCCTAGGGGAAAAGCACACTTCGGCACAAGTTCAACTTTGAAGAACGTTATGTATACTACCTAAATCCCAATTTTCAATTAAATCGACCTTGTTTCCCAAAATTCCACAGTAATACGGTATTTTACCGCTGATGACTGAAGTATAGGTCCATTGATTTGAAAATAGATTCGAAAATTCAAAACTAGAGCCACTTTACGCTTTATGTTAAGTATAAGAATGTTTTTAGGATATTTACATTTTTTTAAATATTCATTTGGAAACATTTTTAACAAAAAATCCCTCAGTAAATGACTATACATCTCAACTTCTCTCTTAAAATTGAATTATTTGAAAAATTGTAAGAAACCGTGGGAAAAAATCAAAGTTGTTCAATATGGTTTTAACTTGGTAGGTGGATAGGAAATCGAAAAGTAAATAACTTACTAATAACATTTTTCGAGATATTGAGACATAACCTATCTTGTTACCATTTTCTAGAAAAATTTCACATTGGACAGATGAAAATACTGAAGAAGAAACATCCCTTATGATGCAGACTTTAACGATGACACCATATAACAGATTCCTATCTAAAGTAGAGTAGGAACAAAAAATCCTAAACGTATTAAACATTTTTTCCTGAATTTAATACATTTGGTCCAGATTTTTTTCTTTTTAGATATTTATCTTTTTTATATTAAAATGGGGCTGTTAAATTATATATTAACTAATCATCAGTAAAAAAATCAGCTAGTTGGTAATCATTTCTTTATGATCTCGTTAACGATACATGTTGGAAGGAGGGGACTCTGTGATCAAACCATACATTCTGTAGGACAATTTTTTTTCAATAATGTTAATAATCTTAAATCTTAAATAAATCTTAAGATTTAATAAAAAAACAGTTAACAATAAATTTTTGAGAATCGTCAAATCGACATATTTGATCCCTGCTACCCCTGTTAGCTACCACAATCGAGAATTTTTGTAAAAGAATAGTTGGGCGTCTCATCAAAATAACGCTACTCACGAAAAATTAGCTTGATAGTAATAAATTGTAAAAATGGGTCCCAGGATCCTGGACTAATTGTACTTGTTTAGCTCAAGGCTTAAATAGAGTCGCTGAAAAGTTAGATTAGAAAGACAGTATTTTTGAAAGCGCCTTTATGAGTGCAGTTATATAACAAGATGCTTCCCGGAATTCCGCTGCCCCCAGAACCTGTTTTAACAAGATAGGGAACAATTTGATCCAATAACCAGTCTTGCCACACAAAAGTGTATCACAATAAGATAACTATCAGTTATCAAAAAGTATCACTAATAGATAACTCTATTACAGGAAAAAAAAATCTTTAAACGATAGCAATGACATCATAAACAATATTGAGAAAAAATTTAAAAATGCCAATGGGTCAAATGGGAGAAAAATAAAAGACAAATCAACAGAAGTTTTAAACAAAAATGCAGGTTTCGCTGTACTAAAATCTATAAATAATGTAATAAATAGCAATTTTTGTGGAGATATTGATGTCAGTAATAAAAAATTGTATATATTCATTAAATGTGCTTAATATCCTCACAATAATTATTGCGTATCATACCTTTCATAAAAGCATATTTAAGCGTATATTGCATATTTAACTGCATATTTAGGCATTTTTTGTGCATATTTTCCAGTCCTTAGTCATCACTAATGTCACGTATTAGTAAGAGTCTGGAGTACGACAGAATATCACATGATCATAGAACAAGTAGCTACATTCTATGGTCAGAAAATAGAACAGAAACGTTACTTTATTTAGAACTAAGAGAGTATCACAGATGGTACCAAAGTAAATTGTTAGGTAAGTGTCAGACAGCCTTATGGCGTCTCTAAAAATATGAATTTCACACAATTTTTTTCAAAATTTTGTTGGAAATGAAAAACTCAATAAGCTAAAAACGTCACTTTATTTAGAGCTGAAAAGTTCTAAAAGCTGTGCTAAACCTAATTATGTCAGACGGCCTTAAGACGTCTTTAAAAATTTGAATTTCACGTCAATTTTGTTACTGTATTGAAGGTAAGGAAAACCACAGTATAACTCACAGAAGATTCTACGAAAAAATAAACGGGAGATATCGTCAACAAGCTGAAAATACGTTTTTCGTTTGAAAAATGCGTTTTACGTTTGAATAGTTTTTGAGTTTATGGGAATGTCTAAAAATGCAGCCAAAGACATACTTTTAGAAACATCACATGACGATATTTGAGATATTTCTATTTTTCAAAAGACACGGAGGCAATTTTCACTATCGTAACCGGTCAGATTGATCTTATTTTTTCCGCGCTTGACACCCATTCCGCTACACAATTCTAAAACAACCCAAATCACTAACCAAGCTTCGGTAGCTCTGAACTCTTCCTGTTTCTGACTTTTCGAACGCCGTAAAACAACGACAGTTTTCCGGAATACCACCAGGAAGTGCAACGGGTATGACGGCTGACAAGGTATCAGCGTACCTGTCGAGTGGTTCGAATTCCACGACGTAAAAAAATTATAAACAGGTAGGTATGTAAGCCGGTCTCACCCTACTTCCTCCGAGACCACCAGACCGAGGTATTCCGTCGAAAAGAAAAAAGGAATTAAAATTGTGACTAATAATATCCAAAATGATATAACGTGACTCATGGATGATATAGAATGATATAGAATGGCATGGAAGGAAACGTAACCCGAAGTGGGTTGTCACGGATCGTTCCGTTGCGTAATTTATATCCGATACTACTGATCTATATTTTCAGTGAAACGGGATTCTCTATATACTTATGACGAACGGATTAGGTGAAATTACGTAAAGACTCGGTACGGCCGCTTTAGGAAACTTTGACCTGAATGCAGTGGGAAAGTAAATGATGTATTACCCGTTTACTAAAAATGAGAAATAACTTATGTACCTATATGCCATTAATGACAAAGTTACATCGAGACGCGTGTGCAATCAAAGAATTTTCACTTATACCGACAGACGATTTCAAGAAAAAAAAACACCCATTTCCGCTTAATTATCCCAAAATTAAACTTAACCTATGACTCACCGCATCGTTTTAGTACGATTTTGGATCGGCCATAATGCACGTTAATTATCTCTGAAATTACAGTATTTCTCGACTTAATTTGATATTGAAACCATGTAGCAATCCACAATTCGGTGGCAAATTACATATTTTGCAACTTGTTCTGCTAATCGTTCTTTTCCACAAAGTTTATCAAGAGCAAATTGAGGACGTCAACCTGACAAACCTAATGATTGTAGGGGTGTGTATCTCGAAGGCTGAATGGCGAATTTGGAACGTTTAGAATAAGTAATATTGTTTAAACTTTCCGTTTTTTTTGTTGAAGTCTTGTATATCTGTGATTGCATGGGAAGCGAACAGCGATATCCGCAAGATGTGGAATTATTTGTGGACTTTGAACTATATCGAATCTATAATATTTGGACAAATACATTAAGTATACATTAGAATATATGATATATAACGGGTGCTCAGTTAAATCCGTAATCTAGCAACCGTCGGAATTTTTATGTCATTTTGACTCATATCTTAGGTTAGATGTAAACATTTAGACAAATGGGAAATGTCACAAATGTCGAAACACTTTCTGTCTCGTTGCGACAATAAAAATTAGCACTGACCGTTTAAAAACAACTGATTTTTAGTTTGAAAGGCACGGCGAATTGAAAAATTAAGCACGAAAACACGAAAACAAAGCTACTCCACACCAAGACCTAACTGTCGGAGCTAACCTCAAAAAATTAAAATGTCATCAATTGCGCGCCAGGATCAATCTACGACATCCATCTCTCGCTCTGTCTTCTTTTATAAAAATTCCAACGGTTGCTAGATCACGGATTTAACTGAATACCCGTAATTATATACATTGGGAGATATAATCCAAATGGTGATTTGTTCATCTAAGAAGTTTAAACTTCGAATTTTTACACAAAAATATTCTAACTACTTAAAGGAAAAAACTTTATATGAAATAAGATTAGATTAAGATATACATAAAAAAATAAACCGTTACTTGTTTAGGTTGATTAAAAGCTGCAGCATCCTATCAATATTATAATCCAATAAGCCGGTTATAATTTTCGGTGCAGTTTACTACCGTCTAATCAGTTGCGTGTATGCAAGTCGGCATTGCAGATACACTTTTACTTGTTTTTAAACACTTTATATTATCCGATTTATCACAAAAATATCGTGTTAATCGAACAGCCACAATCCGGGTAATCGGATATCCGAATATCCCGATTTTTAAGACAGAATCTTGGCACTTTAAAACAACATCACGTGTATGTTCAAGTAAGGAATTGGTTCAGTATGAATTGTCATAAAGGTTCCAGTTAGTTTCCATATATACTCTTATAGAAATGTAGTGTGAAAAGGGCTAAGAAACACATTCAAGTTGCTCCATGGTCTGCTCCCAAGTTCAGGGATTTAAATTCATTGATTTAAAAAAACGAATATTTTAAAAAGATTTATTAAGGTGAACTAAGAAATCGGAACCTTCGAAAAATTGTGAATATTTTTGCTCTTTCTTGTCAAGCAATCAATCAGTTTTGCAAAAGCTGTTCAACAGTGGCACTGAAATTTTGACCATATATTAAGCACCTGCAAGGTCCAACTTTTCACGCAATAACAAAATCGTATGTTGATTTTTACAACATTAATACGTAATCGAATATTAAGGCAATTTTGACTTTATTGCAGTTTTCTGTGAAACAAATAAATTACGAATATTTAAAGAACAACATTTTTAACCTTTTTCAAAACTCTTAAAGGTTGTTATTTCAAGTTATATATTAAATTCATTATTTTTCACTGGTAAATAAAGGTAAGCATTTATTGACGTTAAAATGTTATTAACATTAATGATCTTTATAAAATTTATTAACCGATCGTAATAAATTTGTCATTTTGTCATTTAAATTAAGGTATTAACCCTCTTGAAATAAAAAAACAATTAATTTGTAAGTAAATAATTTATTGTACACAACAAAAGTGATTGAAATAAGTTTTTATTTAGAATCTAACATATAAGTTAAATATCAAGGCTTTCAAAATATTTTGAAAAGTTTATTCCTTTAAAAGACAGTTTTGAATGAGTTTTATCATACTGATTATAGAAATAATTTTGTTGATTTCAAGTAATTTCGGGGTTCAATATATCAGGTATGAGTATTTTCTCTTTAGTCTAGTCCACATGTATATACCATTTTTGAAAACTTGTATAGTCTCCGAAAATTATGATCATGGTGTCATTCGATTCGTAATGAGTGTAATGACATGTAGAAAGTTTAAGGAAAGGTTCCAAAAGGCGCTCAAAAAAATTGCAAAAGTTATAAACAATTAAGTAAAAAAGTATGGCTTTTGTTTTTTTATGGAATATCTCGAAAAATATTAAAGATTTTCGAAATATTAAAAGAGATCTGAAAAGATCAGTAAATTTTCTGAAGAGAAGTTCCAACTCCCGAAACTGTACCTCCAATATTTATAATTTTTACAGAGCCCTGAAAATAGAGCCAAAAACGGCTAGTCTGGATTCGGCGTGCGTTGCCTGACTCTGACATAATAAAAAAAATTATTTTAACATATTAAATATGAATATCAAGGAATAAAAAAATTCATGTACTATAGGGATACATCAATTAAAAATAATCCGCGGTTAAAAAATTTTTATTCCAATTTCTCCATGAATTATGCATTTGTTATTTAACAAATTTTTATACACTGAATGTTAACATAAAAACCCCGATATTTATTGAACTGAAACCCTAGGATTTTTTTCACTTACTGAAATAGTCTTAATAGGCTTACAAATAGATCACCGTTGCAAAAATTGTTACGTTTTGATTTTCCACTTTTTTATTAACAATTGAAAATTAAACAAGACGAAAAAGTCAACAAAAAATTATTTTTTTTAAAATATCTCGAATGTTTCGATTTCTATGGGTTTCATGCTATGTAAATATAGTTTTTTTTTATTTTTTACCACCATTGTTTAAAAAATTGTTATAAACATTGTTATAAAATTGTTCATTGTTTATGAACAAATCAAAAATATTTTTTTGTAATATATTCATTGATGAAAATCACGATTTTTAAAGAAAAAACGATTATTACTTCTATTGTTGTTAGAGTTTCTTAAAAGAAGGTATTTTCTTTACTTTTCATTTGTTTATTTAATAAACAATTTGTTATTAGCGTATTCATGTTTTTGTTTATTTTTTTTTGCAGTACTTAATTCTGTAATAAAAATAGCCATGTGTTGTTTTTTTTATGAAAAAAACGTTGTTTTATTTTTTATACAATTTTTAATAGATATTGTAACGTTTATTTTTAATTTATTTACATTAATTGTACACTAATTTATTTAACACACTTAACTACTGGTACACTAGACTAGACACTATTTAATTTATTTGTACTGCTCCGCTTTCGGATCGTATGTCGCGTTCACGTCTGCTTCTCTACTTCTAACTAACCCCCTCGATCACAAGCCCCCTTATATATACACCCCCAACCATGATCGAGAACGTTCTCGTACATTCTAGAAGGTACGATTGTTCCTTTAACAACGCCTACGCAGGAAATGTTCAGAAGGTCACAAATTACTTTTCGTAAACAACAATCCGGCAGAATTCATGCAGGTGTCTTTTACGCGTCGTAGTAATTCTTTTGAAGTAACCGCCTCACTCGGAGCGAGTAAACATGTGTCGCTTTGTTTACTTCTCGCATTACAATATTGTTATGCCTTCAAACTGGTCCTTTATATTCGGTTTTTGCTTTCATAATTATAATAACTTTTAAACTATTGCAGATATAACAATAATGCTTTGGGTATTTTTTATTCACTATTAATTAATTAACAATTTACGCCTTTCCCTGTGGTTTTAGCTCTGTAATTATTTATTCAATTACAGACTATTATTTTTTAGTATATACCGAGTCGGCCACCGAATCGGCGCATCGCTTATGGACTACCTGTACTTCAAAACACACGTGATTCGGCTGCCGCTCGGCATAAACCTCTCCGTGTGTTTTCCTGGAAGTCACTAGTCCATAAAGAAATAAAGAACAGAGCTAGAACCACAGTGAAACGCTTAAATTGTTAACTAATTAATAATAATCAAAAAAGACATAAAGCATTATTGTTATATCTGCAATAGTTTAAAAGTTATTATAATTATGAAAGCAAAAACCGAATATAATAGACAAGTTTGAAGGCATAACAATGTCTATTAAAAATTGTATAAAAAATAGAAAACAACGTTTTTTCATAAAAACAACACATGGCTATTTTTATTACAGAATTAAGTACTATTTAAAAAAAATAAACGAAAATAATTAAATTGCTAGTAACAAATTGTTTATTAAATAAACAAATGAAAAGTAAAGAAAAGACCTTTTTTTAAGAAACTCTAACAACAATAGAAGTAATGATTTGTAGATAAACAATGGTTCCTTAATTTTAATATTTAACCGCAAATACGATTGTTAATTAACAAACGCATTTTTATCAACAAATACATTTTTTTAAGAAATCGTTTTTTCTTTAAAAATCATGATTTTCATCAATGAATATATTACAAAAAAAAATATTTTTGATTTGTTCATAAACAATGTAATTGTTTATAACAATTTTTTAAACAATGGTGGTAAAAAATAAAAAAATAAATTTATATAGCTTGAAACCCTTAGAAATCGAAACATTCAAGATATTTAAAAAAAAAAAAATTTTTGTCGACTCTTTGGTATTGTTTAATTTTCAATTGTTAATAAAAAAGTGGAGAATCAAAACTTTACAATTTTTGCAACGGTGATCTATTTTTAAGCCTATTAAGAATAACTTCAGTAAGTGAAAAAAAATCCTAGGGTTTCAGTTCAATAAATATCGGGGTTTTTATGTTAACATTCAGTGTACAAAAATTTGTTAAATAACAAATGCATAATTCATGGAGAAATTGGGATAAAAATTTTTTAACCGCGGATTATTTTTAATTGATGTATCCCTATAGTACATGAATTTTTTTATTCCTTGATATTCATATTTAATGTTAAATTTTTTTTTTGTTATTGTGTCAGTCAGGCAACGCGCGCCGAATCCAGACTAGCCGTTTTTGGCTCTATTTTCAGGGCTCTGTAAAAATTATAAATATTGGAGGTACAGTTTCGGGAGTTGGAACTTCTTTTCAGCAAATATACTGATCCCTTTCAGATCTCTTTTAATATTTCGAAAATCTTTAATATTTTTCGAGATATTCCATAAAAAAACAAAAGCCAGACTTTTTTTACTTAATTGTTTATAACTTTTGCAATTTTTTTGAACGCCTTTTGGAACCTTTCCTTAGTTTTCTACATGACATTACGAATCGAATGACACCATGATCATAATTTTCGGAGACTATACAAAAAAGTTTTCAAAAATGGTACATGTTGACTAGACTACTTCTGTTGTATTAAACTTTTTTGAACATTTTATGGATGATCGTGCTGTTGCTCACATTTCTTTTTTTAATATAGGTAGTTTTAAAAAAGTATTTCACGATTCAAATTTACATAACATAGGTACATAATAAGAAGATAGGTTAAGATGCATGCAGTTGCAAAATTAATTGTTGCGTAATGAATATGAAATAGAATTTTTCAATTTCTCAATTTTGCTTTCCTTTGACCCTTATTATTGATACGCCTATGGACAGCTATCTTGTTGCCTACCACCATTCGTCAATGGCAGCCATATTTACATCCTCCTTTCCACCGTACCAATCATCTATGTTGGCATGTAAACAAATAATAGCTTCCTACGAGAGCGCCGGGTCTAGTTATATTGATCGATAATAATATCGATTGATAATATTGATATTAAACTTTTCTTTGCATCTCCAACAGAAAGAAGGTTAAGGGGGTGGTTGATTAAAAATAAGTTGTAACTTTTTCAGATAAGTGCGTGAGCGAAGGTTCACTGCTATTTATTGTAATTGCGAAAAATGGTAGTTTTTCGGTAATGGCAATGCCGACTCATCTTATTCGTATTCATAGTAATAATTTTGGTAATGCTAAACTTAAATTTGTGGTATTAGGGGCTTTAACTGTTTCAAATAAGAAGGGAAAGAAAGTATTCGTGTCTTTACAGCGGAACAGACAATTTATCTCTGTGTTGTGAGTTAGCAATTTCTCTGATTGAATTTCAGTAACTAAATGTGTGCCAGCAAGCTCAACGTTTTGTCTTGTATGTTGTAGGTCGACATTGGAAATGGTAAATTTTTCCATTGGGCTATGTCCGTTGATAAATAACTAGATATAATGATAGATGAGGACTATTATGGAAATGCACCCCCAATTGTCCTAGCTCGAAGCGAGGGGTAATTTGAGGGTGTAATTTCACTATGCACTGCGGTGTTAACCGCTACTAGCGAGCTACGAACGATTTCCCTAATAGTCCTCATCTATCATTAACGTCTTGGTGTCGGTCGTATCCGACTTTGGGGGGGGCACAGGAACGAACGGAGTCATCCTCGCTGTTACATAGCAGTGACAGTGACCTGTCAGCGATGTCCATAGCCCATTATTGCACCCTCGGCTTCGGGAATTTGATGATTCTGGGTGGGATTTCAACTCATATATGCCTCAATCATAAGTGTTTCACCAACCGGGTGGTTCAAAGGTTAGAACACTGGCGCGTAAAGCCAGAGGTTGTGGTTTCGAGTCCCACCCAGAATCGTCAATTTTTCGGGGTTGAGGGTGTAATTTAACTAGATATAACGACCGAAGGTTGTTCAGCTTCTCTAAGTTGGCCTTTTATTTATTATATTTTATATTTATGGTTTTATTTATTTTAACTGTGTATGTCAACGTATTTGTTTTGTATGTGTGACGCCGCACATTTCGAACAACAGGAGCCCTAAAAACAAAAACAACTTGTTTGCGAGCCTGAGGATGGCTTCTATGAAGCCGAAACCGGTCGCTCATCTTTAATAAAGCAGTTGGTTAAGACTTGGTGTTTTCCTTTGGTTAAATTAACTAGATATAAAGTAATCATGCGACAAGTCCTTCATTCAATTCGAATCTCTCTTCTTCTTTTGTCATCAATTCTTTCCGTTTCCTTCCAGATGATGCCATCTCAAAATGCCGACCCTTCTACTGAGAGGAGATTCGTCCGCGTCGCTCTCCGCGCTGGTAGAAGCAGCCCAGAAGAGGACCTTCCCTCTGCCGGACTACGACCTTCGGCTGACCGACAAGCACTTTGAACTGACCCCCGTGGCCAAGCCGGCCCCCTACCCGAACGATGAGGGCTTCGAATCGGACATCGACAGCCTGTCGATAGTCTCCAACGACAGCTTCACCATCGAGGGGAAGTCGCCCGACTCGAAGACGACCGAGACCGACTCCGCCAACGGCTCCTCCAGCTCGGACTCGGACAACGAGACCGCCGCCGCCGAGAAGTTGTCCGACTCGAAGGGCGCGAAGGAGCGCTTCGAGCTCACCGACTGCGTCTGCTACACGGACGTCAACAGCGCCGACCTGCTGATCCTCGTCGTCAAGGGCGAGACGTTCGTCTTCAAGTTCGTCGAGGTCGAGGAGTTGCACAAGTTCTACGCGAACTTCACGACGCTCAAGGCGCTCACCAACCAAAAGTTGTACAACAGGAACTTCGGCACCAAGTTCAACCTCCTGCAGAGGACCGATCAGAACGGCGTCACCCACATCCGGGTGACGAGGGAGGCGGAACTCGACTCGCTCAAACAAACGACCGAAAACGGCCCTGCCAGCATCATAACGTTCAACGAAACGAAACCCACGCCAAATAAAAACAAAGATGTGAACTCCAGGCAACGAATCACGCCCGGCGACATCCCCAAGCTCTCCCGTTGCAACTCGACGGAGAACGTCCTCGACACTACGTCGAACCCGAACATCAAAGTGTGGAACAGCGCCGAGGACTTGCTGGACACCCCGAAACGTCCCGAGAGGCGAAAAAAGGGCAAGGCCCCGCAACCTCCCGCGCACAAAGCTCAAGACGTCTTCAGCGGCCAATACGTCAGAGTGAACGTGAACTTCGATCCCAGGACGACCAACCTGGACGCCAAACGATTAATCATCAAGAGCTCCCCGAATGAACCTCACCCGAAGAAACTGCAAAGCTTCAAACCCACGAACCTAACGTCGTTTCTGAGAAAGGAGAAGAGATTCGAACCGATGAACACGTTATCCAGGAACCCCCTCTCCATAGATTACAACAGCTGGACCAATTCCGTCCCCAGGCTTCTTAAGAAACCCAAACCTAGGCCAGAGATTAAAACCACGCCGCCAATGGCTTATAGGTACATCGACACGATCCAGGACTACCCCATGGAGCAGAGGAGTTTCCTAAAAAACCAATCGACGCCAATTTTCGGGCAAAACGCCGCGTTCTCGAATTACCTCAGGGATAATCAGAACTTTAACGGTAGATTATTCGGGTTAAGTTCCAAACTTAAGGATTTCCAACAGATTGACGCTGCCAAGGACAATAACGTATGGAAGACGAACAGCAGCGAAATATCTGGACTGAATAAGGATAGCAATTTGAAGAGCGTTATTAAAATTAATAAAGATGATAATATTAGGAAGAAAAACGACAAGAAGGTGACGTTTAGTGCGTACACCACTGTACAAGTCGTTTGAGCGATGAAGAATTTCTTTATGGTTATAAATTGCAGCAATGACTATTTCACCTTTCTGTTCTTTTCCTTCATTTAACTCATTTTCTTATTCGCTATCACCCAACACGAGTACTATATACTACTCTACTCTTCGCACGCTTTCAATGTGACATCCCTAGTTGTTGTAATTGAAATTGAGATAACCAAATCGGAATTTCATAAAAATCGTTATTACTGCTAGTCAAAAAACTGCAACTCGATCAGTTTTGATTGTTCGTTTCCTAAATAATTTTTCCTTCGTAATCTTATCCAACAAATTCTAGTTTATTCAAACTTCGAATTTGTCTGGACGTTTCGAGCAATTTTTCCCCTTTATAATTTCATATTTTTGGTAAGAAATATGAATTTTGCACACACACCTCGATCAAAACTGTAATCGCGCCTTATATCCTCTAAACGTAGGCATCCTTTATTGTTATAATTTTTAAAACATGTAACCAATAATTCCATAAATTGCAATATTATCGTTAAAATGTACAAACACCATTCTGGAAATGTGTATACGTAACTGTATTTTTTCTAAACCTAAGTCATTTGTGTATGTAAATATATGCGGAGTTGTATATATGTAAAAATGTTACCTAATAAAGAATGTTTTTATACATATATCTTTTATTTATTAACGCTTCTATTAGTTACCAATTAGATACCACCCGTTGTTTTACGTTCGATCAGCTCCATGACGAAATTTCCATAAAATCCTTACATTTATTCACATATTCACAGAACGAATCAGAAAGCGTTCCATTTATTGTATGAACATTTTGTTTTCATCTGCACTGGTACAAGATAAAACGATCAAAGACATGGATTTTAAAAGGGAGCCAAAACCTAACACATAGCGTAATCTATTACTAAATATTTTACAATGCATTTAAGATATGCTGATACAAATACGTTGCTATATTCTGTGGCTATATATAACATATAGTGCCATCTGTTGACGACAGACAATTTTTATGTTAAATCAAGCAACTATCCATACCACAGCATGGTAATACTATAATACCAGCAATACTGATAATGGTAAATAGTATGTGACACATACAGTGTCATCTATTAGTGAATAGTGGTTACCTTTAAACCGTTTCGAAAATGTATATATGTTATTCGCAATAGCCGAAATCGGCCACTGCCCGAAATTTTTACCCACAACGCGTTGTGGGTATAGTAGTTTACCCACGACGCGAATGGAAACGTTTTTTCCGAACAGTGGGTAGAACGTATTACCCACAACGCGTTGTGGGTAAATTATGCTACCCATGACGCGAAATAACGTTCCACACGCCTTTGTTTTGCATTGTGGAGCATTTCGTTTGCACACGTCGCTTTCTGGCCATTGTGGTTTACTAAGAACGCGTTTAAAATAAAAATGACATTTTGAATTACATTTTATATTTAATTTGACGTCCATTCAGGCAATTACACTGTACAAATCCTTGCTTAGACCCAGAAGACAAGTTGGCTTCTTCACGCACGTTTACAGAATGACCTGACGGTATCTCAGATAATGATAAAAATACCGAAGGCGATAATTGAAAGTCATTTCGGGTGTATAACCGTTTCAATTTTCCATTTTTAGTGCCGAGAATATACACACCTTGATCAGTTTTTTCCATAATGATTGTGTAACGAAACGGCTCGCCGGCCGCGACATAAACACGCCGGGAGCTACACAAGTTCGCCTTATTGCAATTCCGGGAAGGACGACGGGAACAGTCGAGAGAGTTCGATGCGATAACAAGTTCCGCGAATTCTAGAATGATCTTCAGAACTTCGAGAACGTTCCAGCGAATATCTCGAAGGTTCTCGCAAGCGAAAGGCTAGCTATAAAAAGGGAATGTCGGACCCGAGCCAGGCAGAGTTGAATCGGTGTGCGTAAACATTCGAGCGAGAGATCGGGCGCGTTAAATAAATAAACATCTCCGTCTACGAATATGAATTAGGTGATTGTTAAGTTAAGTTTATAAGTGTAGTGTTAGAAATAAATTAATTAGGATAATCGCGTAGTGTTTTAGTTTTAGTCGATAGTAAAAAACGTTACAGTGGTGTCAGAGTGCGGATAAATTTGTGAAATAAATTAGAAACAATGAAGAAATTACGCGATTTAAAAGTGACGGACCTCAAACGTGAGTTAGAAGATAGAGAACTCGAAACGACAGGGTCGAAAGCAGTGCTACAGAAACGCCTGGAGGAATATTTAAACGACAATGGAGAGGACCCTGAAACTTTCTGCTTCGAGGAAGAAGGTGAGCGTCTCCTTGACAACATAAAAAAAGAACTCCATGGCGAAATGGGAAAACTACACGACGAGCTGGATAACAACAGGAAAGAACTCCATGGCGAAATGGGAAAACTCCACGGCGAGTTGGATAACCAAATGAAGGAGATGGGAAAACTTCATGGTGAGCTAGACAACAAAATAGGAAAACTTCATGGTGAATTGGATAACAACATAAAAGAACTCCATGGCGAAATGGGAAAACTCCACGGCGAGTTAGATAACAAACTAGGAGAACTCCACGGTGAGTTGGACAACAAATTAGAAGAACTCCATGGTGAGCTGGATAGCCGAATTGGAAATCTTGACAGCGCGCTTCAGACCGAGAAAATCCAACGATTGGAACTGGAAAACCAGCTGCGAGAATTGGGGAATCAATTACAATCTATGCATTTCAAGCCCAGTCGGCAAAACATGTCCAGTTCAGGTAACCCGTTTAGCGACTCGGAGGAAGTAACCAGGATCGAGGAGGCAACCAGGATCGAGGCAGTTCCTACTGCTAGTCATCGAGTGAAGCCGCCTACCTTCGACGGGGAAATACCCTGGGAGAACTACCTCCGGCAGTTCGAGGCAGCGGCGAAAGCCAACAACTGGGCGCCAAGGGACAAGGCAGTGGCTCTGACGGTCGCCCTCCGAGGAAACGCCCTCGACGTGCTGCAGACTGTTCCAGAGGGGGAGCTGGACAACTTCGACCTACTCGTCCAAAGGCTGGAGAGGCGGTACGGGCACGCACACCTGGGGCAGGTCTACCAATCCCGAATGAAGAACCGACGACAAAAGCAGGGAGAGAGCCTTCAGGAGTTCGAAGCCGACATCGCGAAACTAGTCAGATTCGCCTACCCGGAAGCGGCGGAGTCCATGACGGAGAGTCTCGCGGTCTCGGCCTTCATCGACGGCTTGAGGGATGTGGAGATGCAGCGGGCGGTACGGCTGTCGCGTCCCAAGAGCACATTGGATGCCCTCTCCATGGCCCTGGAATACGAGGCTGCGACGGAGGCGTCAAGGAGCTGTGGCCGCGTTCGGGCGGTGGTCGGGGACGACGCATGCGTGGAAGCCGAGCGGAAGGAGGACGCCCTGGAGCAGGTTGTCCTCAACGCCCTCAAGGGACTGCTGAAGGGAGACAGAAAGGAACCGGCGAAATGCTGGGGGTGTGGAGAGGTTGGCCATATCCGAAGGGACTGCAAGCGCCCTAGGGTGGAGAAGCCAACAACGGCCCAGACGTCGGAAAACTAAAGCGGGTCGGCTCCAAGGGGGCAGCTCCGACCCGATACCCGTTCCAAGACCCCCTCATCAAGATAGCTACCCTGAGAGGTGAAGGTGGCAGCCTGTACGTGGATGGCGAAATTAACGGCAGGAAGCACACTCTACTGATCGACACCGGGGCATCCAAGACGATCCTGAAGCCAGGCCTACTGAACACGCGAGGAAAGAGAGTGATCGAGTCCAGGTGGAGGTTGCGAACGGCTACGGGCGAAGCTGCCGCCGTCCACGGAGAAATAGACGTCGAGATCAAGATCGGCACTGCACGATTCTCACCACACCGAGTCCTGATCGCCGACATAGAAGAGGACGCCATCTTGGGAATGGACATCATGAAGACCCACGGCTTCGCACTCAATCTGAAACGACAAGTAATGCAGGTCGGCCCAGAGGAAATATTCCTGCACACCAAGGGTGAGACGGTCCATCAGATAAAGCTGACAGAAGACACGATCCTGCCGGGTAGGAGCGAATCGATAGTGGTGACCCGACTTCAAGGAGTCACCGGAAAAGGGAATCCTGCCGTAGTGGAACCTTGGAACCACGACGTGGAGGTGGGTCGAGGCGTTCTAGTAGGGAAGACCTTGGTAACGCTGGGTGAAGAAATTCCAGTCCGGCTCATCAACATCAATGACTACCCAGTTACCATCCGCAAGGGGACCAAAGTGGGAACCTGCTCACCAGTGACGTCACTGATCCACCAGGTGACGGCGAGCGCTGGCTGCAGAGTCGCGAAAGTGGAGGAAGCTCTAGTGGGCGCCTGCGATTCTCTCGCTGGATCCGAGAAGAAGAGGCTTATTGAGCTACTCCGTCGATATCGATCGATTTTCGTATCTGACAAGGGGCCTTCTGGGAGAACGAATATTGTTAGACACAAGATCAATACGGGGGACGCGAGACCAATCCGTCAATCAGCAAGGAGGTTGCCGCAGGCGAAGCGGGAGGTAGCGGAGAAGATCATCCACGACATGGAGAAAGAGGGAGTCATCGAGCCATCTAGCAGTCCTTGGGCATCTCCTGTAGTCCTGGTAAAGAAGAAGGATGGAGACACCAGGTTCTGTGTAGATTATCGTCTACTGAACAACGTGACGAAGAAAGACAGCTACCCTCTTCCCCGGATAGACGACACCCTGGATACTCTGGCTGGATCGAAGCTGTTTTCCACCCTAGACCTGAAGAGTGGCTACTGGCAGGTGGAAATGGACCCTGCAGACAAGGAGAAAACGGCTTTCACAGTAGGATCTGGACTGTGGCAATTCACCGTAATGCCATTCGGGTTGTGTAATGCGCCTGCTACTTTCGAGAGGCTCATGGAGAACATACTCAGAGGGCTCTCCTGGAAAACGTGCCTCGTGTACCTGGATGACATAATCGTCGTAGGAAGGACGTTTGACGAACACCTGTCAAACCTGGAGGAAGTCTTCAAGAGACTCCAAATGGCTAACCTGACGCTCAACCCAAAGAAATGCCATCTGTTAAGAACAAGAGTACACTATTTGGGTCACGTGGTCAGCAGTAACGGCGTCGAGGTGGATCCTGAAAAAGTGCGAGCAGTCCAGGAATGGCCAACACCGAAGGACAAACATCAATTGCGGAGTTTCCTGGGGCTTTGCACTTACTATCGTCGTTACGTCCGAATGTTCTCTGACATTGCAAAGCCGCTGACACGACTAACCGAGGAGAAACGAGCCTTCCTTTGGGAAAAAGAATGCCAAGTAGCCTTCGACGCCCTGAAAAGACGCCTGACGACGGCCCCTGTTCTTGGGTTTCCGACCCAAGAGGGACGCTTCATCTTGGATACAGATGCAAGCAACGACGGGATCGGAGGGGTTTTGTCACAACTGCAAGATGGACAAGAGCGGGTCGTTGGCTACTTTAGTAAAGTCCTGTCCAAGCCCGAAAGGAACTACTGTGTCACCAGAAGGGAGCTGTTAGCCGCTGTGAAGTCAGTAGAACATTTCTACAAGTACCTATATGGGAGGAAGTTCTTGTTGAGAACGGATCACGCGGCGATCAGATGGCTCCTGCGATTCAAGAACCCGGAAGGCCAGGTAGCTCGGTGGATTGAGCGTCTTCAGGAATACGACTTCGACATCGAACATAGAGCAGGAACCAGCCACCGTAATGCTGACGCTCTTTCAAGAAGACCATGTCCGGAGGGATGTTCCCACTGCAGTCGTGCAGAGGTAAAGGAGGCTTCTACTTGCCGCACGACGGTCACCGACGAGGACTGGTCACCAGACGGGCTGCGGCGAGCGCAGGAAGGCGACCCTGAACTCCAACGGATCCTGAGGTGGAAAGAAGAGGGACGTCGGCCGGAATGGCAGGAAGTGGCCCCATCCTCTAGGACCCTGAAATCATACTGGGCACAGTGGGACTCCCTGGTGATACAGGCTGGACTGCTCAAAAGGGTGCTCGAATCCGATAATGGCGCAGAAAGACGATTCCAACTCATCGTGCCCAAGATCAAGGTGGCGGAAGTGCTACGTCACCTCCATGACGGAACATCTGGAGGCCACCTGGGAGTAAAGAAGACCCTGCATAAAGTGCACGAGCGTTTCTATTGGGTGGGCTGCTCTGAGGCTGTTCGTGAATGGTGCAGGAAATGTACAGTTTGTTCAGCCAGCAATGGACCGCACCGCAAGCCGAAAGCCCCGATGAGACAGTACAATGTGGGAAGTCCTTTCGAGAGGATCGCCCTAGACATTACTGGGCCATTCCCTGAAACCGATTGCGGCAACAAGTACATCCTGGTGGCAATGGACTACTTCACGAAATGGGTAGAGGCCTACGCGATTCCCAACCAAGCAGCAACAACTGTCGCAGATGTCTTGGTGAAGGAGCTAGTGAGCCGCTTCGGAGTACCGTTGGAATTGCATTCCGACCAGGGGCGTAACTTCGAGAGCGAGCTGTTCCAGGGAGTTTGCGAAAAATTGGGAATTCGCAAAACTAGAACGACGGCGCTGCACCCTCAGTCTGACGGAATGGTGGAGAGGATGAACCGCACCATGGGCAAGTACCTCTCGAAGGTAGTGTCTCAACACCAACGAGACTGGGATCAACATCTCCCCTTTTTCCTGATGGCCTACCGTTCTGCCATCAACGAGTCCACCGGCCAAACACCAGCAAGGGTACTGTTCGGGCGAGAGATGAGGCTTCCCTGCGATCTGAGCTTCGGTTGCAAACCGAGAGAAGATCTGGCTGGGGAAGACTACGTCACCGAGCTGCGCAGAAAGATGGACCAGATTCACGAGATGGTACGGACGAATCTCCAAGTCGCCAGCGACCGCATGAAGGATCACTATGACGTCCGGGCGGACAGCGGCATATATAAAGAAGGAGACCTGGTGTGGCTGTACAACCCGCAAAGAAGACGAGGGTTATCACCAAAGCTTCAGAAAGCCTGGGAAGGGCCGTATACAGTGAAGACCAAGATAAATGATGTCATCTACCGGATCAGCAAAGTCACGAATGGGAAGCCCAGGGTCGTGCATTACAATCGATTAGCGCCTTTCGAGGGAGACCACGACCAAGATCAACAGGTGCGCCAACTACGGCCCCAAGAGGATGAGCCCTCCTTTGAAGAGTTTATGGCTGCGTATGGTGGGACCGGGAAGGCCAGATTCGGTGTGACCAGGGAAGAACAACGGGATCTGTTCGGAACACCGCCTGAATATGCGCTGGCTCATTGCGTGGCCCAGGACCTGCGGATGTCCCGGGGAATTGCCGCGGAGTTTCGGTCGAGGTTCGGCAAACTGGACGAACTCCATCATCAGGGACCGGCAGTCGGGCGAGCGCTGAGGATTAAGGAAGATGGATCACAACGGCCGCTCTTCTACCTGGTTACCAAGAGGAGGTCCTTTCACAAGCCCACCTATTTGGACCTGTGGGACGCACTACATGACCTCAGGGATACCCTACTTAGCGAAGATCTAACTAAGTTAGCCATCCCGAAACTGGCTTGCGGATTGGACGCCTTGGACTGGAGAGTCGTGAGGAATATGCTGGAGGTCTTATTTCGCTTCACCGGGGTAGACATTTTGGTGTGTTGTTGGAATCCTGAGAGGAGTCCCCACAAGAAGACCGTGGCTTGTTATTTCCACCAAACCTCGCGTTGCAGACAGGGGACCAACTGCAGATTTCTACATGGGCCTGTCAGGGACACGTTTCGGGACGAAACATCTTTAAGGCGGGGGCAGTGTAACGAAACGGCTCGCCGGCCGCGACATAAACACGCCGGGAGCTACACAAGTTCGCCTTATTGCAATTCCGGGAAGGACGACGGGAACAGTCGAGAGAGTTCGATGCGATAACAAGTTCCGCGAATTCTAGAATGATCTTCAGAACTTCGAGAACGTTCCAGCGAATATCTCGAAGGTTCTCGCAAGCGAAAGGCTAGCTATAAAAAGGGAATGTCGGACCCGAGCCAGGCAGAGTTGAATCGGTGTGCGTAAACATTCGAGCGAGAGATCGGGCGCGTTAAATAAATAAACATCTCCGTCTACGAATATGAATTAGGTGATTGTTAAGTTAAGTTTATAAGTGTAGTGTTAGAAATAAATTAATTAGGATAATCGCGTAGTGTTTTAGTTTTAGTCGATAGTAAAAAACGTTACAATTGCTAATACATTTCGAGGTGTTAGACGTCCACGATCTACCTCTGGTATGTTTATCAAAATGTTGTCACATATGTTAACAGATGGGAATTTGCAATGCAATTGGGTAAGCATTTTACATAGCTTGTTTTTCAAGCTCCTTTTGGCAGCCTATATGGCAACGTAATTGCCTGAATGGACGTCAAACGAAGGCATGTAGATGCATCAAATTAAATATAAAATGTAATTCAAAATGTCATAAGATCTCTTCTTGTAAAAATAAGTGATGTTTGTTTTTAAGCTCGTTCCTCTATTTCTAGTTTTATTTGTGTTGCTTTTTAAATTTTTTTTGTGTTCTATTCAAGATATAGTAACATGTAATTTATGTTATATGCGTTTAAATAAATATTTCATTTTTATTCTTATTCACAGTTTTATTTGAAACGCGTTCTTAGTAAACCACAATGGCCAGAAAGCGACGTGTGCAAACGAAATGCTCCACAATGCAAAACAAAGGCGCGTGGAACGTTATTTCGCGTCATGGGTAGCATAATTTACCCACAACGCGTTGTGGGTAATTCGTTCTACCCACTGTTCGGAAAAAACGTTTCCATTCGCGTCGTGGGTAAACTACTATACCCACAACGCGTTGTGGGTAAAAATTTCGGGCAGTGGCCGATTTCGGCTATTGCGAATAACATATATACCACGTTTGGAAATAATAGGAGTGACAGACAGTCCAATTTTGACGTTTCGTGGGTACTTATATGGATTCCATAGACGTGCGTAAAAGTAGAGTCGTGACTAAAGGAATTTTTTAAAAAATTACTAAAACATTTTTACAAATAAGAAGATACAAATACAAATCAATAAGAATAATACATATTTATGATTTATCAAATTATCCACGCCAATAAGTCTTTGGAAATAAGTCACTCGTGTTTACTACAAAAAATATTTTTGATTCTGGGAAATACAGCATCTACGTTCATGGAACGAACCTTGGCAAAAGGATTGGTGCATTGTTGCCGTTGTAAGCAATCTTCAGCAATATAATGTTGCCTGTAAACAAATCTGTCGTCTATTAAGGGTTTCGGAACATAAAGAATGACCTTTTTAATATAAATTACAGCAAGAAATGTATTCCACTGGTATGTATGAGAAGTTATGTCTGTGTTCGTCTTGTAAAAAGTAGCGGCAGATTTAGCGTTACTCATAAATGACCTCAAGTTTCATTAGGTAAGAATATGTTTATATATTTGGACATCAATCTCAACCTAGCTAATAAATAAAAATGTCACTTATTCCTATAATAGGACCTAACCTAACCATTTTGTGCTTAACGCTTGTTGTCTTGTGTTTGCGAAGGTTTCATTGTCACAAATACTCTGGAGCCTTTGCACTTAACGATGAGCCATGACCAAGTTGCCTACATATTGTTTTTACACACTCGGTCTTGTGCGATTTTGATGATTTCGTTGTCACAAAGCGCCCTCTAGCTTTGATGGTGGGTCAAAATAGGATTACCACCAACTCTTTTAAACAATTCTTTTTTCTCATACTATTCAGAATTTCTTTTTGACAAATTGTAAACTGTTAAAGAAAAACAAAGTGTTAGTTTAAAATTGGCGGTCAAATGTTCTGTGACCGTTCTTTCAAAAAAGATGTTCTGTGAACCTAACCTAAGTAACAAAATTACAACGCGTTAGCGGCGTTAGTTAGTTAATTCCAGGTTAATTCCTTTGTGTAAGCATCAAAGCATTGTCCATTGTGTGTATTAACAAGTCTTCAAATAAATGAAATAAACAACATAAACAACTGAAAATCAGTTTAGCGCAACTCCTGCAGCACATAAACGCCTTATTTGACATATTGGCGATTGTGCATAATGTCCGCGCTCTGGAATTCCTCGCGGGGCAATTCCACATTCCTACTAAACACAATCAATTTCGCTTCCTTGAACCCTTCGAAGGACCCTGAAGACAGGAAGAACTGTGCCCAAGCAAATGCTGAAGTGAAAAGAATAGTAAACAAGGCTAAAAACGGGTTGGCAAAAAAAACCTGTAAAAAAATGATCATTCTTGGGGATCAACTAAAGTTTGAGAACAGATAATAAAGAAAAATGTACCATACAGCTAATACAAAGCTTCGAATTGATTGGGTATTACAAGAGATTCTTAACAGAAAATGGATGTGTCTAAAGTAAATCCACCGAGAAGAAAACATCCACGAAACGAGAAAAGGTAGTAAGTTAGCCAACACCTAATACACGTCGTTTGCTATTGGTGGAAAAGTCATAAAACTTTTGGCGGGAATTGTTGATGTACGGAGTCGGTTCAGTAAAATTAACAATAAGTTTAGTTGTCTGATCTATGGTTGTCTGTTTACAGGCGTTCAGGGAAGTCGTTGACGGTGATAGTGGACTTTTAGTTGATGGTTTATTTTAAAGTATCGCTATTGTTATTCAGGTTTTTGATATAAATTTGTATAAACATATTTCTATGATCTATTGCAATTATGGAAAGACACCTTCCCTGCTCGCCTCCCAAAAAGAGACCTGGAACATACTTAAGCTGCGGGGAGAAAACCATTATTTTAAATGTATACAGAAAAGAAAGAAATGAACATCCTTAGTAAAATCTTAGTAAAAGATAAATTATAGTCAAGGAGATCATTCTTAATGCGACCCTGTACTTATTCGCTAGCTGGTCGCGCGCTTTGAATTTCGACGTTTGTGTTTCATGGAAGTTTTCTTCTCGATGGATTTACTATAGTTCCCAAAATGTTACATTTCATTTAGCAAGTTTTTTTTAATAACACTTTTTCACCAATCAGAATAGTTGTGTACAACGGTACAATCACATATCGATTTGTTCAAATATTTGCGAATTTAACGTGTCCACTAGTTGCTTTTAAAATTTCCAGTAACTTATTCAATACAAATTAAACTACTGCTCTCTTATTTATTACTGTTAATAATTCTAAAACGACTATTCCGACGAATCGCCCACCCTTCTTGGCTTCTTCTGTAATTAAATTGCAGTAAGCAATCTGTAACATAAAATTAACGAATTTCTGTACAAGATGTACAAATTAAAAATATTTGAAATTATAATCTGGACGGTACTTAGTGCGTCCCTGTACTTATTCGTCAAGCCATGCGCCATGCTTATTATACACGATACACGATACAGTTATCTGTAAAAGTAATATTGCTGGGTATATATAATCGTTGAGTGTAGAGGTTTACACTCAACGGTATAATACAGTTTCCTATAAATATTTTTAGGTTAGATTCGAACTAACTTCAAAAATTAACTTTATTTATTATCAGTTTACTAAAAGAAGTGCATTCAACGCACTAAATGTCGGGTCACCACGGGAAACAAGAGATAACGGACCCTCTAGAAGAAATGCTCAAGAAAACTGGTTGCATTAATATTCACTACAAAGTACAGGTTAGAATTTGAGGCCACTTTTTAATATTGGTTTCCAATCGGTGTGAATTTATGATTCGCAGGAATGTATCGCCGAAACGCAGGATTGGAGAAAATGCCAACATGTAGTAAAGGACTTTAAGAAATGTATGCAAGAATACGAAATGAAGAAACAAAAAGGTTCGGCCTGACATACTAACGTTACTATATTACGTACAAACTTGTTGGTTTTACTTTGTTATTAAAAAGTCACCATAGACCTTATTGTTTCTTGCGTGGTACGGCAGTAATCAAAATCTATCATGTAATGAATGCAATTTATAATTTCATACAGAGATCACAATTCTAAGGGACGAAGTGTACCTACAATAAATATATATAAAAGTATAAATGACTTGCTTACTCAAAGGTCCGAGGTCTTGATTCCAAATTGGCACTATTATAAGCTAGGGAGGTATTAAATGAAATATAATCGAAACTTTGTGCAAATTTGGTTTGGAAAAGCGCAGAATGCATTTCAATCTATAAATATCGTTGCTCAAATTTTAAGTAACATTGTGTCTCACAGCCACTTAAAATCATACATTGTGCTATAAAAACGACGTGAAAGTGCAGCTTTTCCAAATTCAGGATAGTAATAATAATAATAATACATTCACGTAATAAAGTTTGAAAAACAACAACAATTCTGAAATATGTGGTTTCCAAATTAAAATAAGTTTAATAATCTCATTATTCTTAGAACAATACTCTAATGAATTTCGATGTCTTTGTTTCACATTTTAAACATGTCAGATGATTAATTTATTACCAAAATAGTGAGGGTTTTGCTTTTCTGTCCAACATAAAGTAATAGTAAGAGTCTGTTATTGTATAGCAAATAGGAGAGGCAACATCCTTAATGATATTATGAAACTTTTTTGTACTTTTCATTAATTGACAAGAGTTCCTAAGGAAACAGACATGAACGAAATTGATCATAAATTGGTAAAAAGGTAAAATCAGTCAACGTCAAAACGAAAACCACATATTCCATTTTTAAACCTTACAATTAAATCACATTGTAATTGATACTTCTTATATGTATGTACAAAAAAATAAACAAACCTTTTCCGCCTCTTTTCTCGCACTTTACCACCTTAAGAACCTAAACGGATTTTCACCTCATAAGAATTCCACAAGGACGTCGTCACTCTTCCTTCGAGTTTACGCATTGATCAATTTGCTCTTCTGAGGGTCCTCGTATCGACATATCTCGAGAGAACTCATGCTACTCATCGAGGTGTAGGAATTGTTCACGATGTGGGGCGCCTCGTTGAACTCGTCGAGCTCTTCCAAGTCCGCCGATGAGGGGCCCTTTAAGAGGAAGTACTGCTCAGAACGGGTCGGCCACAACAGGTGAGCCATCACGCAATAAGCGAAGCAGTCTGCCGAGTAAGTTATGCCTAGGGGTAAAAATGAGAGAGCAATTATGATTGTTAACAGTTGTTCACGATTTAAGAATAATAATTATTACACATATTTACCTAAGAGTAACTTGAACCTCCACAATGCAGAAACATGTAGAGCGATGAGAGCTAATATGGGTAAATAGATGAACCACACCAAGCTCGACGCACCAAAATGTAACAGAAAGTTCAATTTCTGAGTGTTATGTTCGTACATCATGGTCGTGCGCAGCTCATACAGGAACCATACCATTATCAACGATCTGAAAACTATGATCAGCCATCCCGGCCACGTCTGGTACTCGTCAATGTCCTCTACTATGTCTACTTCAGTCTAAAAATAAAAGGATTAAAAAAGCGTTTCATAAAAATGTAACTACTACTTACCAAATTCCACACATAGAGTAGTATATGAACGACCCCATAGCACAGCCAAATGGCAAAGACTACGGGTTTCCAGGTTAACTCAAGACGGGTAACTGCCCAACCTTTCGCCAGTAGAAGCAGGAGTAGCATAAAAGAAGTCTGAAATGTAGAATTCAGAAAATATTGTTATATGTTCTATAAGTTTATATCAATCATAGATTTCATTACTTTAAGTTTATAAGTTGCTTATAATATACACAGTTATTTCAAGGCTCATGCAGAGGTTTAGCCAACCTCCTTTTAACATTATTACATTATTTTAATAAAATTCAGTTCAATAATTTACTTGTAGCATATGCTTTTATAAACTTATATGTTTCAATAAATCATTCTTTAAGAATTTTGATGCAAATTTCTTAAAAACAATTTAAAAATTTTTAAAATGACAATCCGATTATTGTTGACTTACCTACTAAAAACATAAGTACATATTTGAATCTTTTCACAAGATTCAAATAAACAATTTACTTATTTTAGTCAAGAAAAGTCAAGAAAACAAATCAAATAAAAAAATTTTGAGAGCCTAAACTATATATTATTTTCTCAAAAAAGATTAAAGTCAAAAATTAAGTTTTAATAATTCTTTAATTAGAAAAAGGCAACCAATTAAAAACCATGACAGCTCAGATCGATAATGACATTTTTTATTAAGTAGAATGTCAAGTTCAGATATAATATAGTCTGTAATATGTAAAATGGGTGAGAAATACTTTAGATTTTTTAATAAAACTGCAAGTACCTTTCATAGAAATATTAACAATGTTGATTTGAAGTACTCTCGAACTGAATTAGCTTGGCCGGTGACCTTGCAGAACGGGAAGAGAGAAAGTGGACGATAAGAAAGATAGAGCGATAGAGCAATACAGCGTAATGAAGAGAGAGTGAGAGCTACATCTACATATTGCCCGCGCTCCCACAAGATCACCGGCCAAGCTAATTCAGTTCGAGTATACCTACTTTCAGGGTTCAATATTTCAGTACATATGTATGTTCACTTCTGATATATTCAACTCTTTTGAACATTTTATGGATGATGGTCCAGTTGACGACCACATATCTTTTTTGAAATATTCGTTTTAAAAAATTATTTCACCATTCAAAAATATCATGAAATGACAAAAAAGTTGAATGTGTCGCAACAAAATAGGATAAGATGCATTTGGAAAAAAATATTTCGTTGCGTAATGAATAGAAATTAAATTTTTTGTTTTGTCATTTTGGCTTCCGTTTGACCTTTTGATTGATACGCCTATGGACAACTGTTTTCTGCTTATCAGAATTCATCAACTGCGGCCATCACGTATGTTGGCATGTAAACAAATATTATTTTCTTATCAGATCCTCCCGTTTAGTTATAGTAATCGTCTGTGCTTTCAATACTCTAAAAATCTTTGACATTCCTCCGAACCATTTCAAAGAAGAATTGAACACCACAGTCTTTAATACACTACTTTCTTATCATCTTATGCTTCTTTATTAATTCATTGTATCTACAAATTTTACCCTACATCAAATGTATATTCATAATGTCCATACTCTTCAATTTGACTTCTTACTTATTATTAATAGGTATTTGTTTATTGGTCAATATCTCATGCTCTTCGGTGTGCTCTACATTAGTGTATAGTTATAATATCTCATGACTTAAATTCTGTTCGATTCCCTTTCTTGTATTCATCATAAAAGCAAACTTATATAGTATTTAATTAGACTTGCCTGTAAATTTCTATATATAGAGAAATAAATAAAAAATCCACAATAGTACTTATGTATCATTTCAATCATGTTATCCATGAAACCTATTGAAATAAAATAAAAGATTGCAACATGGTATATGAGAATACAGTTCTAAAGGAAGGTTTCCTGCTATGGTGATTTAGAACTGGGATCTGGGAACTGTCAAAAGTACTGTACACAGCATGAGTACTGCAGAGTACAGATATTCTAGTAGTACTTGTGTTCAAAAGTTGACTACTGTAAATCTGTCCTACAGTTCCTCAGAATTACAAAGAGTAATCAAATATTGGGTATAATATATGTATTATTAATTTCCATTTAAAGTTCAGACAGGAACTGGTTTTTGATATTTCTATTGTGGAAACGAAAACAAGAGATAACATTACACATTTTACAGACCTTGTGGTTCAAGGATTCCATGTTTTCAACAAAATTTCTAAACATTCTCCAAAAAAGTTAAACTTGTACCAACTTTTTGGATATTAGGGATGCGGATATTTAGTTAAAGATAGTGTAATCACGTGGTAGTCAGTCAACCTATCGACAAATCTCCCCAGTCCCAAACTCCAAATCGCTGAAGCACGAAAGGTACTTTAAGCTGCATTTTCATAAAGCAACCTGGCTAGCCCTACATTTCCCATTCAATTCCTTTGTCACCACCGTTGAACTGTCTGTCCTCTATATTTATGTAATATTTAACACATTATCTTTAATGTACACGTTATATATTATTATGTATATATATAATTATTGCATTCTATTAAAATCAAATTTGATACAAATGTATTTAATAAAAATTTTACAAATATTTGAAGAAATAGAATTTAACCATATACATGAGGACAAATAAAAGTTACCACTATTTAAATATAAAACTTAATGGAGTTTATCATTTTAAGAAATTTCAATAAACAACTTTGAATATTTGTCAGTTGTATTAAAAAAAAAAAGAGATTTCAAAATTGGATAAAAGTTTATCAGAGTTGTACAACAATGTAAACAAAAAGTATGAATGATTGATGTCATTGTCAGATTAAATTTGTTATCAATAAATGGAATGCACTTCTACAGAAGGAAATAAATTTCAAATTTTGTTATTGCACTTTTAGTTTCTAAACCCGTCAATGCCACCATGAGTAATTTTATTTTTATAATCGATTAAATGGAACAACACTGATGTTTTGTTGTCATTTTACATGTTTGTTTATATTTTATTTATTCGTTTATTTTTGTTGTATTCATCATCACTTCATAGTATAATTACTTCTCTATTGGGTTATGTCTGTTTGTAAATAAATAAATTGATATTCGGTATGTTACAATTAGGTCCGCGTTTGCTTACCCTTGAGAGGATATCGAAAATATCTCCCGTCATCGCCACCTTTGGGAATCCAACCCCGTCGAGGGCATACTTCAAGGTGTGCACCAAAATGAGGCACAAAGCAATAAAATCCAGAATCAAACTGGCCGTAAACAGTTTCGTAACTGGATGTTTCTGCATTTTAATGGCGTGGCACTGCAAAGGCACCAAGATCATGTAACATAACCAGAAGAAGAGATACATCTCCAATGTGTTCTGCCGATCGAATGAGAATTGGTATGTCAAGGGACTGTAGGCGGAAATATTAGGGTTTCCATTCACCAACCAGATGTCGTATTCTATCTCATATGGGTCATATGTGTTGTAGTGGTGCCATTCGCACGTCGTTATATTGTGGTAACATGCCACTATCGATACATACCAGAATCTGTAACAAGGCAAAAACTTTAGTAATTAATAGCGAAAAATGGATACAGTAGTGATTGAAGTTAGAAGCTACAACCTATTTGACCTTGTTATGACTTGACTTCTGTTATAACTAAGGCTGGGATTTTATGCACTATTTCATAATATAATATTTATTAAATTGAATACTTTCAAAGCATCTAATAAAAGTACTACTTCAAGAAAAGTTTACAACTTAATCCAAAAGAAACTTTCACAATTACCATTACCTTTAATACCTATAGTTGTGCGATGGGGCATGAGGTTAAATGCTGCAACCTTATATATATACTATTACAAAAAAATTGAATATTTCGTTTACAAAATTAGAAAGTATACATTAGATAAAAATTGGGGGTTTCAAATAATATAGTAGAATGTCCTAATAAATATTTTGACCCACACTTAGAAGCGCCGCAATAACGTATAATCAAAAAAGTGCTCTGATAACATCAGTGAACATAGAAGGCCCCCTTTTGTGTGTTAGACATATTCTAAAATAAATAGTACCTATTTTTTTAAAGGACAGTCTTGAGAAATAATTATATATGTGATTATATATAAATTATTTCATGACACTTGAATGAAATAAATTTTGTCTCAATTATTACTGTTATTCTCATTAGTTGTATTGAATAATCTTGATATTCATTAGCATTTTATGTAAAAGTATGGTGTCCCAAATCATTTCTGATTGTAGCATGCCCAAATTGCATTGTATATCTTCCAAATTCTTATGCATATTGCAATATTGCATATAATACGAGCTTTAGTTACGACATTCATTATTACGAGGAGAGTAAAAACAAACATAAGTTAAAGTTAAAGAAAGCCAATGTTAAAGTAAAGCATGCAGATCAAATAATCAACTGTGTTTACAACAATTAACATCACATATGTTAGCATTGTACGCTAACACCTCCAATATTATCTTTTATGTAAATGTTATTGCAGTATACAGACATTGAAATTAGTATTCCCAGAGAGTATGCAGTGCTTACGATGGTTGCTTAAAGTCCTCGATGACATAGGTGAACTGATTATTCTTGACGACATTATAGGGGTTGTCCTCGTCGGAGCACAGCCCCCCTTTCGGGCACGGGATCCTCCTGAGGTAGTCCTTCCCATTCCTGCTGCACTTGCTGTCGTAGGCCCTCGTGTTCAAAGTGGAAAACATATATTTGCATGCTTCGTTCCTGTCTAACAGCACCCTGTTCTTGTAGAAATCGAGGAAGTACGACCTGTCCAGCACGGCGAAGGTAACGTTTGGCTGCTGCCTGGAGGTGATGTTGCCGAAAATGTAGCCATGTGTCGAGTCAGCCTGGTGCCTGTCAGTCTTTTGGAAACCGAATTTTATGAGAAACTTAAAGAACTCGCCCGACCTGAACGTGCCTTTAAGGTGGGTGCAGTGCGACGTGTCGTAGTAGCTGAACAGGAGGAAAATGTAAAGAACGAATAGTTTATTAAACATTGTTTGAAATTATACCAACGATTTTTGACATTGGCATGTTAAAGTGACACAGAACAAGAATACAACGACCGACAGACACACATCAAATTTGACACGAACCACGGAACGTTAAAATTTGAGAATAAAACGTGCGTACATAACCTGTCGACTGTCGTACTTATGTCATCGTCATTAAAAGAAATATGGGTATCGATTCAAAATATTTCGTATACCCATGGAATTTATTACAAGTTATTAATCGTTTGCACAAATTCGTCTCGTCAGCAGATACAATACCCGATCGGACGGACGTGTAGTACCTGAACATGTCCAAAGTACTGTTAATCCGGCACTAATTGTGATCATAAGGTTCTAGATAAGATAGTGTTTACAAAGTTTAAAATGTTAATGAACCAATTTTTCTGAGTGCAAGGCGACGAGACGGTAGTGGGAGTAGAACCGACGTCGTAGACACACCTCTCACACACACTAAAATAAAAACGTCGGACTACAAACCCGCCAAGTAAGTAGTTAAGATTCACACAGTTTGGCACGCGGTCTGCTTGTTTTGACGCGTACGCTTATTTTTATCGTTTTTTCCGAGTTATTTAATTCTCACCATCGACTCTGCCTTCGTTTCAGCGCGCGATGGGTCCGGAGAAGGAAGAGGAGCCGTTGATCGGGGTGATCGACGCCGGGACTAGGACGATAAAGTTCTGCGTGTTCCGCAGCCAGCACACTAAAGAGATCGCCAGTTATACCATAGATGTGGCCACGCACTCCCCAGAGGAGGGCTGGTCCGAGCAGGACCCTAAGGAGATATTAGGGGCAGTCAGAACTTGCATGGAGAATGTTATCAATGAACTGGGGAGTAGAGGTAAGAGAGACCTGTTTTTCTGTCAAGGGCCATATAGAAAGGACTTAATTCAAATTAAATCAGTCATATGAGTACAAGTCAATATTTGCTTATGAATTTGTGAGGAGGATTTTAATTAGCATTATTATTAACATGATTCGAATTGAATTATCGGATCCTTTCATAATCAATGTTAGGGTTCTTTAATATTGAAACAAGTTGAATATTAAGTAGTTAATGCATTGTTAGTGTTTCTTTTTTAAATAGGAACTATAAACTTGTTGTGCAACTTTATTGTAAGCAATTAGAATAGACTCATTAATCTTATTGCCTATTCATTATTTTACAAACCTAATAAGTCAATTATAACATTTTATTGTACTACAAGCTTATCATAGGTATAAACTTTATAGTATTTATTACCTATTTTCTAAATGATTGACACAAGTTTAGGAATTCAAGGGGAAAAATGTAAAAAACCTCACAAGCGAGGCCATTCATTATAATCTAACATTAACAGTCAGTTATAAGTAGTTTTATTCCATTTCTATCACAGCACAGAGAAGTGAATGTTTTAATTAAATAGGTCAAATTTAAATAAAGTCTGCATAATAAACAAACATGATTATTTGCTGGCCCTTGACAAAAACAATAACTGTGTTGTGTAAATGGGTTCAATGTACACTTTCAATTTATTGTCGAAACTTTGTTTTTTAATCTATTGTACTAGTACAATGTTTAATGTTTACGTATTTGGGAGTGAAAATAAATCACCAACAACCTTCAGATAACATGGAGTGGTATCCAAACGTTTTTATCAAAGTTTTGTAGTCTAATTAATATTCATCCATATGGAATTAATTTTTTCGGCATTTTTTTAGTAACTTCGCAAGTTCAGAAACAATCTCTTATCACTTTAAGCCTTTTGATAATACTTTTGTGATCCCATGGTTTTAATGTGGAGGTCGGAACCGATAATTTCTAAGTTCGAGCATTTTTCACCTTTCATAAAAACCTTTTTGAACCTTTGAAACATCACAAGGTTAGATTACGTCACTTTGGAATAGTTGATAAAGCTGTTAACATTAATTATTCGGAATCATGGCAATTGCAATCTAAATATCATTGTTTACAAAATTACTTATTAATCACCTATGATACTCATGATAGGTATTTGTTTCTAGCAAAAAATATAGTAACAATAGGAATAACAAATCAAAGAGAAACCACGATCCTATGGGATAAAACGACCGGAGAACCATTATATAATGCCATAGGTAATTTTAATTTACCTCTGATAAAGCACTTGGAATTATTTTTTGGAACTTTTAGTTTGGAACGATATAAGAACGGACTCCACTGTAGACGTAATACTCGCCAAAGTGCCAGACAATAATACAAATTATTTTAAGAACAACTGCGGCCTTCCAATTTCACCCTATTTTAGCGCCTTTAAAATTAAATGGATGATACATTACGTTCCTCAGGTTAAAAGAGCGATTAAAGCGAAAAAGTGCCTCTTTGGCACTGTTGATACATGGTTATTATGGGTAAGATATGCACCGAAACGAATTTTTGAAATTTGAAACGCATTTTGTATTCCTTCCAGAATTTGACTGGAGGAGTTAATGGCGGGAAGCATTACACAGATGTTACAAACGCTTCTAGGACGTTCTTAATGAACATTGAACTGCTCAACTGGGATCCTCTACTTATTCATACTTTCAAAATTCCTCCAGAAATCCTTCCGGAAATCAAGAGCAGCTCAGAAATATATGGCGAAGTAGCCAAAGGCTATCCTTTAGAAAAAACACCAATATCAGGGGTAATAGATTATTTACGTAGTATGTTATACTTCAGGATTTTACCCTTGACTTTTTTAATCTACTTGGGTCCTTTAGAGCCCACCTATTAGGACAACAAAGGTAATAAAGTATGAAATAGCTGGAGACCAGTAGATTTAGGTGGCATTATTATAAGGGTCTCAGACCGCTAATTCCGCATCTTAAAAATAACTGCTCTTCAGATTACAACACAATATTTCGCTATTTTCAATTACAGATAGTAGATTTCTTAAAATCGTTATATTATTACTAAAATCGTCTATATTACTTTTAACCCCGTTTTGAAGCCACACTAACGGTACTCATGTTTACAAATTTATCTCGTCTAAAAAGTGGAAAGTGACAACCAACAAATTAAAAAAAAAACGTATAAAATTAATATATTGGTATAATACATATTCGGATTAGTAGGTATAAGCATATTATATATTATATAGTATTTTAAAACACGGGGTATTATTAAATTTAATACATACATATTTTTTATGGGATATGATTGCATATTTGAAAGCGGTTTTTAATTTTTTTGTGTTGTTTTGACTTTTACATGAATCAGTTTTGTTCTGATCCTGATGAAATTTTATACATTATATAACAGTTTAAAAGAGAATGATTGTTGTCTAAACCTCTTTCCTATGCTGTTAACTTAAGTAGACACACATATTAATACATAAGGAGAATACAGAATGATAGATTATAAATACTTTACCGACTATGTTGGTCACCTCCTTTGAATTTCAGAAAGTCATACAAGAATGCAGAACCATTTAAGCACTCTTCCTGTATAATGCCTACATTTATTATAATTAAAAATTTTGAACATACATATTTTGAAATTTGATTTTATTCAAATTACTTTTGACATTTTTATCGAATGGAGGTTCTGGAATAAAATTTTTAATCCAGACCTGGCTGTATCTGTCCTGCTGCTGTCTGCTGTCAGATTCTTCAGGGTAAATAAGAAGGTGTTAATGACCACAGTAGTAAAGAGATAAGGGAAGTCAAGGTAAAATTCTGAAATATAAAGTGCTCAAATTTTTAAAATATTATTGAAGTCTCATGAATACCAATTTAAAAAAAAATATATATTTATTGTTTATTTAGATTTTAGGAAACCAACAAGCATCATTGGTTGGGCAGCAATGTTTAAAGGAAGGGCAAGCTAAAAATACTTATAGAAGTGGGTGTTTCCTTTTATACAATACAGGAACATCGGTAATATGCTAGTAGAAACCATGGTTTGCAAATTATGAGTCCATTTTTAGAAAGTCCAATCAACGCATGGTCTAGTCACTACTGTTGCATATAAATTTGGAGAAGAACCAGCCGTTTATGCTCTCGAAGGTAAAGGGAAATTTGCTTTCCTGAAAATTACAATTTCAGTTAAATTTTTGCTTTCTTTTAGGCAGTGTAGCAGTTGCGGGTCACGCGATGAAATGGTTACGTGACAATATGGGTTTTGTTAAAGACATCGGGAAAGATACAGAATCTTTGGCACAGGAAGTTTTCAATACCGGCGACGTTTACTTCGTTCCAGCCTTTAAAGGTCTGTATGCGCCATACTGGAGGAAAGACGCTAGAGGGTGTGTTAATTTTTGTTTTATAAAGTTTAAATTAACAATAAAAATAATTCATTTAGGATAATTTGCGGTTTGACCGCGTTTTCTACAAAGCAGCACATTGTACGGGCCGCCCTCGAGGCAGTCTGCTTTCAGACTAGGGATATATTGGAAGCTATGAAGAAAGACTGTGGTATACCTCTTTCTAAACTCCATGTTGACGGCAAAATGACAACAAACAACCTTCTCATGCAACTACAGGTAAAGGTACCTTTTAATTCACTCACGAGTTCCTATATTTTGTTTCATTTCAGGCAGATATCAGTGGTATACCTGTAATTAGGGCACAATCTCAAGACATTACCTCCTTGGGGACGGCAATGGCCGCTGGAGCCGCCCGTGGGATCGATATGTGGGATATTATGGCTGAAGAGAGGGAACTTGTGCCTAGTGATACATTCCTTCCTACATCTACAGAGAACGGTAAGAATTTCCATTTTGTCTTTGTTGGAAAATTGCTATTGCAAAATTAAAACAGGGAACAGCTTTTCATTATCCAAAACATATGTTTTTATTTAAAAGTTTCAGTGCACTTGAACAGGTGATGTGTATGTACCAACTGTAGTGGGTGGCAGGTATACAACTTTTATATGAAGATTCATATTGGCGCGCATATTTTATGTTGGCAGTGTTGTCTTACCGTCCTAGAATCGCTCACATCTACCGAACAGCTGATCTTGTTTAGATTGTCCTTCATTGATTTTTAACTTTACACTTTGCTCTAAATACAGTCAGAAAAGCTGTTAAGTTTATCAGTTTACTAACCGTTCTTTTATTTGTGAATGATGGAAAGTGAAGTTACGATTATTGATATTCGATCTCATTATTTGAACCCTTTGGGCAATAATGTCTGTTTCTTCATTGCTGATGTGCATCGTAAGTTATTTCAGTTCTGTACTTTTGTAACACACATTCTACTTAAAGATTTATTGTGATATGGAGTTTATTAAGTGACATGCCCTAGGTGATTATTATTTGCCAACAAAAGTATACAACACCTTTTTGGATTCTCTCATTTTAGGCCAAGTGACGCCGTTTAAATTAAATTTATAACTTTTACAGAATTTTCGTCATTATATTTATTCCCCGTTTTGGGTTGGCGAATTATTGCACGGTTTTTTGTTTTCAGAAAGGGACCACAGGTACACAAAATGGAAAATGGCCGTACAAAGATCCTTAGGATGGGCAATAGCGAAAAAATCCTCCGCAATGACGGAGGAACGGTACAAACTGTTGGCGAGTATTCCTGGCAGCCTTTATGTTATGCTCAGTTTCGCGTTGGTGGCTCTATCGGAATACCTCAGCGCCGCATCGGTGGCAACTTAATAGAAATTAGTAAATGATAAATTCAGGTCTACTAGTCGCTGATATATTACCATTTTTGTTAAATTGTTTTAGTCGATCGATTTTACCTTTTTTAATTATTCTTTTATAACTCAGATTTGATGCCCATGACCTCGCATTTTCATAGACCATATTGTCTTCATCAGTGAATTATTACCTGTTATCAATGTAATATTAATATCCTTAAACCTTTTTGTTTTTTAAATGTATGCCAGGTTTTTTACTTTTACTTTACTTTAAACCGTTACCTGTAGTTTAGATGTTTATTTTTAATAGGGCTAAAATTTTTACTTCAACTTTGTTACCATGGTTGTTTTGTTTTTATCCTCGTATTTGTTAATGTTCTGATTTGTTTAAAAATAAATGCTACCAAATTATATTCTAGTTTAATTGTCACCTCCTTTAAAGCAATGAACTATTGTATCAATAATTTATTTCGAATCATACATAAGAACAATTGCATTGGCGAGAATTTACAATTAATTATAATAAAAAAACAACTAATGAATATTTACAGACTTTGGTGGCCATTTCCTGAGGAAATAATATGTACAAATATATAAGTATATGAAGTTTACAAGAACGAAGCTTAGGAATTAATCATTGACGATTAAGGATGGAACTTCAAGATGGCAAAAATGTATAATATTTATATTTGAGTTGTCGGTGTATGATTTAATATCCCGAAGAATCGCATTTCAGTCAGCATACTTGTAAACATTATTAAAAACCGAATTGAAGGTATATTTAACCATTTTCAATTCCCACCTTAATCCTAGTTTTATCGTCAGTTAACTTCTTACTCATTATTACATTGTACTATTCATTATCCAACAATTACGTTTTATCAGACTTTTTATTGTTAACAGTATCTGTTAGTAAGGAAAAAATAAAGCGTTCTTTTTTATCTCTATGTATACAGATGACTAAAACATCACAAGATATGTTAAAATACGTCCTAAAGCTTACCAAAAATATATTTAAAACCGTACTTAAGAATTTAATACATCCATAAACGTTAATACTAATTTTTATTAATCATTGCAAAAATAATTGTATATGTTACACAAGTAGGTACCTCCTTTGCTAAAATACTAGGAAATATTAATTGGTTTGACACAGGGAAACGTTTAATGAAATACTGAAATGTTAGTTTGTTTCCGATTTGCTTGAGGTTTCTATTCAATTCCATTTTTATTGAAACAGTTGTAAGCGCTATTAGAACCGATATCGGAGAATTTTGTACATATAAAAAGAATTAGCACCATTTTACACGTCCTCGAGATTATTACCATAAAAATGATTACCTTCGACTATTCAATGGAATTATTGGTTCCAGTATGTTGAAAAAACACTACTGTCACAGTTGTGACAGTAGTCACAACTGCTCTTAATTGAGAATGAGTTTCAGTACTTCCACTTCAAATTACAAAAAATCTTATTAGTACGTTACATTTAAAACAGAAGTAGACCGATAAAATGGTGTCAAATTATCTAAAACATATTATTCATGTTTCGCAGAGTGTATCTTAACATTTCAATAAAATTGCATCAAAATTTGACTTTTGTTTATGGTTCAAGTACTAACACGTATTTGTAATTTTAAATCAGTTATGCAACTACATCGCACTAAATTATCCCCATTTAGTTAATTTACAATTTACTTACTTGTTGCGCTTAGAGAGTCCCCCAATGAGGAGCAGTTGATTATTTCTTTTTTTGATTTCACACACAGTCAAGTCATCACAAAATATGAGCCCCATTAAAATATTTTAAAGCTTGTAGTGAATAAATAAGTATACAATTTTCGAAAGTTTGGATATTCACCAGTTTAAATGGAACTTTATTACACATGTGATACTACTCTCCGCACTTATCGATTGTTATTTCGATTGGAATATACAAAGAAACTTTGGACAAGCCTGTTCGATTTCTCGATATACTTTCTAATAGATATTGAAATTTTCGAGTACATTCCGATCAAAACTGAATCGCTCGCACCATTAAAGTAAAACTATGTTAAAAAACCACTTTTGATTCTAAAAGTAATGCTACGTCTGCTATCCCAACTTTGTACCAAACTCGTGTAAAATATCACAAGCCATATCAATGTTATTCCTAGTAATACCTAACGCCTTGATGACAGAATCCCTGGAATATCCTTCACTTACCAATTTTTTTATGTAGTCCATGTTAATGTTCTCATAAGAGACGTTCGTTTCCCTTTCCAATGGATTCACTTTTTTTCTATTCCTCGGGGGGACCTCCAATGGACACTGGAAAATGTAATTTCATTTATTTTCCACCATTAACACACTCAATTGTTCCAATAACAGAAACGATTGGAATTTTGAACTTATAACTCATTACATTTAGAAAATCGACCGGCATGTGCTGTAAGGTCTTTTCAAATAGGACTACATTAAAATCAACAGCGGACGGGCATACGCATTAAAGTTGACAGTTTGGTCAGTTGACATGTTGGATAAAATGGACTAGCGTACAGATCATAAGATAATTTCAGTCTGTGGCTTAGTGTAAAACATAGATTTAATATAATATGAACCAGCCCTAGCTTCATGTTGTTATGCTACGGTGCTAGCCTACTTGCACTGTAATGCACTTACTGCCTTGAATAACAATGCCATATTCCCTGTATGTGTATATTACTTTCAACAGGAGGAAAAGGAAGAGATAATAAAGTTTGGCAACGCTAACAGGACTCGCGTTACGTTTGGAGGTTGCTGCCACTAGTAGAACAAAAACCTAGCGTAGTTACACCTCGAAATCCCTTGTTTACACCCCTTGAAAAATTTTGCAAAATGTTGGATACAAAATTGCAAAAAAAATATGCGTAATTGTCCAGAATATATATGGTGAAAAATAACTTTTGTAAGCATGTACACTTGGTACAGATGTCTGAAGAGCGAATGGGTACCTACCAACTTTATTGTATACAATGTGGCACATACAGGAGGACAGAGTTCAGAATTCAAACTACAAAACGAATTGTAAAGTTTGCCGAAGAGAAATTTATCTAGCAGACGCCAGAAGAATTAAATTCAAAATAAAAAAAACATCAAAGGACAACTCTCAAAATTTGGTTAGATAATTTAGATGATGAATGTTTTGATACATGTTATATAAAAATCCAAAGCGTAATTAGGGAAGTAGACTAAACCAAATTTACAATAGCTAAGAAACATAAGATGGATACTCTCAAGAATACTTTTCTGCAAACAAAAGGAAAACTAAGGTAATATAGGCATTTCTTTTAATAAAGCAAAAGCTGAGAAGCCACTGACAAATATGTTTCAGCAGCAGGAGACTATTCACTTATTTTCTATGTTATTTAGAACTCCTAAACCATAGGAGTGATACTTAGCTTCGTAGTCCATTGTACGGCGACTGTAGTAGGCGATCGGATGTACTTCACCATTCTCTTCTTGGAGAAGCGCTGCTCCTATTCCTAGCGAACTAGTATCCGTATGTAACTGACATTTGAGTTCAGGGTTGTAAATTCGCAAAATAGGAAAACTTGTTAATTTCTTGATAACCAACTGTCTCGCACTTTCACACTCCGTTGACCAACTGAACGGTTGACTTTTACGCAACAATCTTATTATTGGCGATACTACAGTGGCAAAGTTTTTGATAAATTTTCGAAAATATCCGACGAGTCCTAAAAATTGCCGGACACGCTTTAAGTCTTTTGGGACAGGGGTTTCGGTTAAAGCAGTCACTTTTCGAGGGCTTGGTTTGATTAAACCTGCACTTAAAATTGCACCCAAATACTCAGTTTCTTGGACAAAAAACGCACACTTTCCATAATGTAGAGAAAAACCACCAGTAGCTAGTGCATTTAAGACCATTTCTAGGTTCTTCAATCCTTCATCGATTGTAGAGGACGTTATTAAAATGTCATCAATGTAGACAAATGCAATATTGCCCTTCAGGTCTCCAAGGGCTTTGTCGATTGCGCGTTGATAAATAGCTGGAGAATTGACATATCCAAACGGCATTCTGTTGAATTCATAAAGCCCGTCAGACGTTATGAAGGCTGTGAAGGGTTTAGAGTCTTCCTCGATTTCCATTTGGTAGAAACCTGACTTCATGTCCAGTACTGTATAGTACTTCGCGTGGCACAAAGAATCAATCTGATCTTGCATATTGGGTAACGGATACTTTTCTTTAAAAACTCGTTTATTGAAGTCGCGAAAATCGACGCACATTCTTGCCTCACCATTTTTTTTGCACAAGTACTATCGGGCTAGCATAATCCGAAAAGCTTTCGCGTATTATGCCATCCTCCAAAAGTTTGCTGACAATAGTTTTTACAAGCTTCCTTTCTTCAAAGGCCAATCGTCGAGGACGGTACGAAACTGGTGTAAAGTCTTTTAATTATATCGTCATTTTGCCGGTGGTAATATGATCCGGTGTTTTGTTTCGGTATTCGGATAATCAATGAAATTGTCCATCGTTATGTCTTTCAAAAATTGCTGAGTAGCCTTGAGTCCTGAATTTACTCCTAGGTGCAGCACAGCTGGTATTTGGTCAGTCATCGAATGAATTGTTGAATTGAGGTTGTCTTAATGTCGCCCGTAATATGTTGAAAACTGTTCGCATAAGTCGCTCAACCTTTGCGTTTCCCCTTGGAACACCTGTTGCAATGTGATGGAAGCGTCCGCACAGCTATCACTCAGATACGTAAACTTAGGCGCATTTTGATTACACAGCACTGTCGCGAGAGGTGTTGATTCCATCTGGCGTCATTTTCTTAACACAAACGCCTTCTTTGGTTTTCCATGTTTACTCCAACAATGGGACTCCGTGTGTCCTATTTTGTGACAATGGGTACAGGTGGGCCATTCCTCTTCCACTTGTTTTTCTTCCTTCCGACTCAGCAGAGATTTGTTAGTCGGCTTGATGTTTGGCTTTGAGCTACAGGTTGCCAACTGATGTCCAACTTGACCACATCGAAAACATGCTCCTTTCACACCTTTTTCAGGCCGTCTTGGCGTCGAGACTTCACTTGAACTTGCATTCCGATTCCTATGCTGGATCATAATGCGACGACGCGCATCATACTCGTCTAACAATTTCAAAAGGTCCCTCTCTGATTTTGGTTGTTGCATTCTTATAGCAGCTTGGGTTTCGATATGAGCTAGACCATATTCTACCATGCTTATTGTTGTACTCCAAGGGAGATCACTATGAAATCTTTTAATTGCTCTCAGCTTCTTGATGCCATAGTCACTAAGGGAACTGCAGTCAGTACTTCTTAATGTGGCTGCTAAAAAGGCACGAGCACCCGCGGTTTCTCGATCCGGAAAGGCTACAATTAAGTCTTTCTGAAATTCTTCCCACGTCCGATGGATTGGTTTCCAGTCGCAGTAGTATGCATGCGCTCGACCCTTTAAGGCCTCTCCAGTTTTTGCTATCATTAGCCCATCTCCAATATTTTCTTCTTTTTTGAGAGTATCGGCAACTTCTAACCATTCTTCAACCGCGTGATCACTTTTGTCAGGGTCAAATTCCGATAAACGAAATGAGACGTATGATGCTGCCGCTCGCGGAGGTTCGTTTTGTGCTGGCGTCGGCGGATCTGAGGTACGAGCCGCCATGTTTACTTGCCTTGTGAATTCACGTAATTGTTCTTGTTGTCCAGCCATGAGTAATATTAAGTTTTCTTGCCAGTCCAGCCTTGGACGTTTCGATGACGAAGAACTTTCTTCCACCTGGTCAACAGCAATGTTCTCGTTCGGGTCACCCGACTGCTTCTCTCCTGCGTCTCCTGCGTCAGCCATTTTACTTTGACTTGCACTTAAATTTTAGTCTCTCAGAAGTACTATTTCACACACTTAGTCCACGCAAACAATCCCACTTCTGATGTTAGCTTTAGCTGTCAATTTGGGGTTTCTACCCCTAATTAAACTCAGGAAAACGTACTATTACTTTTACTGACACGACTCTCTTTAATACATGACATTGAGTGAGTATCGACTTGCGCTGTTGTAAGCTGCTCCTGCTCCATCATTTCCTCGGTCATGCGTACTGGGGTAGAAACTCCAAATTGACAGCTAAAGCTAACATATATACATATGTTGATAGTATATATTACTTTATATGAAAAGTAAAATGTTTTTGTATAATATAAATAATTTTTGAACCAAGTACATTATTACTTGTATTATTTAGGTGCATTCTATTTGTGTATATAATAATTGTATTGTAATTATCATAGAGTTCATTTGCAATTAGCAGTTAAAACAAAGAAAAACGCTATTTCAATTACCTTCATCCAAGTTAATTTTTAAAGAAAAATAGGGCGACTATTAATAAAAATCTGATATTAGGTACAAAAACAACTAACTCATACACAATATCATACAAAAGTAACTTGATATTAATATACAGCTATAAGGCCGGGACTATACAATGCGTTTTAGCGGGAGCGTTTTAGCGGGACCCGTTTGACGGGAAAGCAGATTGAGGCTATACATATTGCGGTAGAACGGCAACTGAGTCGTTTGTGCTGGTGTTGCGCTATCGTGAAGTGAAAATGTTTTCGAAATTAAAAATTGTTTGCGCGCTTGAAGCTGCTGATTTGCTTGAAGAGCCGCCAGAAAAAAGAACAAGACGATATTCTGTACATCCTTTTCATGCCGAACGTGAATCAAGTAAAAGATCTCCCACATAGCTGGGCACTCTTGCACGCCCTGTATAAATTTGTCCGTATCGAACATATTGATTGAACAAATACAACAAAACTGCAACCGCAGAACCGCACAGTATAGACGCTCTCGTTCAAATGCGGGTGTTGTCTATCATATCCCGCCATCCGTTCGTCCCGTTCGCCGGCAGCAAGTCACTCGCAATCCTGTCCGTGCGGCAAAACCGCAGCTGTATAAACGGTGCCATTTAAAGCAATGTGTTGTACCTGTCCCGCCAAACGGGTCCCGCTAAAACGCTCCCGCTAAAACGCATTGTATAGTCCCGGCCTAAAGTATCAATACCTGAATAAATAATTAAAAGTATTACTATGTTGAGCACCGACAAATTTAGAATTACCGCCAAAACCAACTGATCGAACTGTCAAATTTAATGTACAAGCCTGTCGGGCATTGATTTTAATGTAGTCTTTTCAAATACAGTAGCCGCCCAGTTATCCGAAATAATGTGGACCCAACCCATTTCGGATAACTGAAAGTTCGGATCATACGGAGGTTAATTATTATTATATTCCTGAATTCATCATATTAAAATAAATAAATCTTTTTTACTCATGGTTTATTGGTTATTTATTGGTTTATCACTTATATTTATCTTTTATGGTATATTTTTACGGCTAAATCGTTCCTTTACAATAGGATAGACTTAAGTGATGCTGGTAAAATCTCGACTGTGTTCGGAGATCAAAACAAAACCAATTTTTATTTTTCTAATAAAGCATAAGAAACAGGTGCAATTTCGGATAATGCCGCAACAAGTTGCAACCATTTGGGATAAATACGGCGAAATCGCTAACTCTGTTTCGGATAATTCGAATTTCATAGAACCCGATTGCGGATAACCGGGCTACTACTGTATCCCGAAAGTATCCTATGCACTCACCTCGACTTCGACGTTCTCATATTGGGGATCAGTGGTCCGACTGATGTTTGGCGTAGTGCTTGATTTAACAGGTTTCGGGGTCTTAGGAGCGGTTCGGTTAGAGGGGCAGCTCAGGTGTCGGTTCGGTATCTTTACTTCTAAGATGTTCCTGTCGTAATAGTCACTGTTTTGTATTACCACGCCATAAATCGTCTCCGGAGAGCTCAACTCTACAACCTAGAAATGTAAGTAACACTGCCATTAGGTACAATTTGAAATGGAGTTCATTCAAGATGTATATATAAATATCTGAGCGATTTGTATGGGTGGAGTACAATGTACAAATTTAAATTGTTTGTAATCAATATTTTTCTATGTGCCCATTATAACCCTTGTCCTATTAGTGTTTTGCAAAGTCCTTGTAATTTTGCATATTAAAAATGTTGTTAAATAAGGCAAAACCTTAGTATCTCTCTGTTAGAGAGTAGAATAGGACCTTCCCTCCTGGACTATTTCGATATATTGATACCATCATATCAGATCGGGGTGTTACTTAGAAAATATGTTAATTATGTAATGTATTTTTTTTTTTGAAATATTAATTGTTTATTGAAAATTTCCTGTAGTAATAAACGCAATTTTATTTATAGTTGATGTGTTGGTTACAAAGATTCTTGTAATTGTCAGTAACTTGTAAAATACATAACACTGCGCTGTGGAGTGAGAGAGCGCTCAACTGCTCAACACTGTTGTCACAATGATTGCTGGTCAACAATGTTTTCACATCAAAAAATACAGACCAGACATACAGCCACCACTGTCACAAAACCAAACAAAAGGTGTCCGCAAGGAACCACCTCCTTAGCAAACTATACGGAAGCAAGTGGGACGCAAAGCCGATCGAACTAAGGCCAACTTCGCTAATCTGGAACAGATCAGCACACGCAAAACATGTCGATATGGCCCTGAACGACACGTGCAGAATTATTACTGGTTGTATGAAACCTACTCCAGTGGAAAATTTATACAAAGCAGCAGGTTTTGCAGCACCCCACCTACGTAGAAAAAAGATTGAATACACAAACAAATTCTGGCAATCTTTTGACGTACAACGTCCCACTACATGGAACCCAAGAACCTCGAAAGCGACTCAAGTCCAGAAGAAGCTTCCTCACAATGGTGAACATATGCCCCTAGATGACTATTTCTTGAAGCGTAAGCTTTCAAAGGGTAGCTATCTGGAGTGGAAGGTTTGGGGGAACCAAAACAGAATCAGAACTGGAGTGGCACCAGTTAAGACCAACGTGGTAAGATGGGGACTGAAACAACCAGAAAATATTCTCTGTGATTATGGCGAAGTTCAGCCAATGCGTCACCTACTAAACTATCGCAACTGTCCGCATACCTGCTTCCTTGATCATTTATGGCATGCAAAAGAAAATGTAATTGACATGGCCAGATACTGGGCCGAAAGAATATAAGATATATACACGAGAAAGTAAAGTAAAATCAAAAAATGTCTGTCCATCGGTGTCCCCCTTCACTCACCAAGTCATCATTTATCTACATAATAAATTAACTTGAAACTGCGAACTCTGAAACTTTGAAACAAATGATTTCCTCAAATTCAGAGACAGAATACAATCGGTATTTATTCACTATGTGCAGTTATTTAAATGAATCTCACACGTACCTATTGGCTTGGTCATGGCCGTCTATACTAGAAGGCCGGAACATTGATATTTGGCAACGCTGTGGTGAAGGCCGATTGTGTGAATTTAAGGTTATATTTACAATTTTTAATGTTGAGTGAAGAAGTGTTTTTTCTTTAAATTAAGTGTGTTTTGGACTGTATTTTCTATAGTGACTGTTACTAAACACATACTTTACATACCTATATAAATTAATTTTATTTTTGTATGCTCTGCGTACTAATAAAATGTAAGTAAAACCCAACTTTTAAGACTTTAGGTACAGTACAGAATTTCTTATATTTTTTTTGTAAAACGAATTTCTTTATACAGTCGAACCTCTATATAACGAGAATGAAGTGCTGCAAAATTTGCTCGTTATATAGAGGTCTTGTTATATGGAAATTCCCCAATTTTTGATGGTTATAAGGAGAAGACAAACGAGGAAAGTGGTGACAGTGTTGATGAAGAAATTATACAAAAACCATCTAAGCTACAAGTTTTCAGTGCACTTTCAACAATAAGAACAGCCTTTCAGTTTGAAGACGTTCCAGAAAATGTGTTTGTTCAATTATAGCGGCTTGAAGATTTAGGTATATGAAAAAACTTTGTAGTGTGATGTACAAACCAAAATAACAAATTATTCTAAAAAAACTGTACATAATATTTTATAAATTAGATAAACATAATTTATAAATGTGAATAATTTTCAATATGCTAATTAATTTCAATAAAAATGTGTTTGTATGTGAAAAAAATATTTTTTCTTAAGGGCATAACCAAGCCCCTATAATTGAACAAACACATTTTCCGGAACGTTTCAAACTGAAAGGCTGTTCTTAATGTTAAAAAAGCATTGAACACTTGTAGCTTAGATGGTTTTTGCTGTGGTTTTTGTATAATTTCTTCATCACCACTGTCACCACTTTCCTCATTTGTCTTCTCCTTATTTTGCACATCCTGGATGAGACTTTCTTCTGTCGGTAAGCCAGATTCTTCTTAATCGTCGTCGAAATAGTTTAAAACCACTTTAACTATGATTAACGCTATAATCTATATCCTCTGCATTCAAATTATTCGAATGTAAACACGTAAAGACGGCCATGTTCCGATAAGTCGGCCTTCTATTTTCTTAGTCGGCGGTGTTGCCAAATTTAACGCTCCGGCCTTCAGTAAAGACGGCCATGGCTTGGTTCTAAAGTATATTATATTTCTATGATCCTACCTCTCCTATGTTCAGCATGGAACTACTCTTTGGCATTGTAGGCACCTCGATGGTGTTCTGTGACAGATTTATCACGGACTGCGTTTCACTGAGGCCGTTCCTGGCGTGGTTCGAGGTGGTCGGCTCGTGCGTGGGGGAGCTCTTCCTCGGTGGCAACGGAGGTGGCACTGCGGCAGGCACGACGACCGGCACCGTTCTCCTCATGCACCTCGGACTGCCGCCAGGCGATATCATCGGGCTGGCAGACGCCTAAAAATCCAAGACAGTTAGAGGAAACCACCGAAGCATTCTCGTCGTAAGTTCCATTGTTTTATCAGTGGCGCTCTTTTCAAATTACTGATAAAAGGATGGAGCTCTCTTTTGTATGGCAAACATTTCCTTACCGAAATATCACTCTTAGGCGTGATCGAGAGGGCGTGGAGGCTGCTCCCGGCGCAGTTCCAGAGCTCGCAATCCTGCAACGTTCTGATTCAAAATGTCTCCCAAATAATCCGTTTGAAACATATACATGCAAAAAGCGAAGCTTTGTGCCAAAAAACGGAAAAAAATCACATGTACTTACCTGAGGGGTAGGGGTTTAATTCCACATAGGGGAAATAAAACAAAAGCGAAATAATGCAAATGACTGTATTGTAAATACTTTGGGAGACATATCTTTTCTGAATATACGTGTTTATATAAAAACTAAAAATAAAAAAATGTGAATATTTACAGTGACCTAGCCTAACCTTGGAAAATAAGATTAAATTAAAATTTACAACTTATACTAATTAAAAAATATATAAAAAAATAAGATTTGTCAATTAAAAAAATCTTCTAAGACAAGATAATTTGTTTCGGCTGCGTTACACAACTCCTACTACTGGTCTAGTCATCGTTCGTATGTGCCACATTTAAGATTCATGCATGGAGGGAAAAATCATCAAGAGTTGATAACAGAGCTAATAGAACAAAGAATGCATTTTACATTAATAATTCTGAGCGAACCGTGCTTAATAGATTTATTCATTTATTTATTTAATGTTTGCAATTTTAGTTTTACATACTGAAACCTATGGAAAGTCGTTTAAAATACCATTGCAGTAGTTGACAACTGGTGATCCATAGTATGACTTTAATGGCCAGTCAAGAAACTCAGAAGTTTTAAGTAAAAATTAAATTTTGCAAAATAGAAGAGTCTAATTTAATTAAACTTAATATGAAATTCGACATAAAATTAACAATCATTTCTTGTTTTAATCACTTAGTAATGAAATTACGAAATTACACAGCAATAAGTTTTAATCGGATTATATCCTATGTGATAAAAAGCAACATTAGCAACAAAATTTTAATTCCAAACTTCCTTCTCCAATGATGTGGGTAGTAAAGATTGCTTAATTAGGAGTCATTTTTTTCTTTGTAATATGGACACATTTTAAGAGAAAATATTGTCGTGGAAAACACCGTTAATCTATGAAGATTTGCCAATGTTTCCAAATCTGAAAAATGACTAATCGATAGATCCCAGGTCTTGTTCAGCAGCACTTGTGGCGGTTCAAAGAGGTTCTTGAATGTTATTATACAACAGAAGAGGATCTCATAAATGGAAATATGTGGATGTAATTAATATATATCTGAAATAATTAATGGAATTACACTGAGCTATCAAATGAATTAATTTGGATGAACCTCAAACATTCATTTAACTGATCTTCAAAATCATTTGGGGCTTTCTGTAAACAGATAATATCCAATATTAAGCGAAAAAGCCTTGAAAGAAATGTTAAATCAAATACCACTCTCCGTTTGAAAGAACTTTTTTGAAAGTGACTGTGACATCACTGGAGCCAACAATTAACAAAATAATTTTAAAGTAAGAGCTGTAAATATCGCACTAAATTTTAATATACATTACTATTGTTTTGTACATTTTTTGGTTGTGTTACCCTGAAATAAATGCAGTTAAAATTATAAATATATATAAGTAGGATTCGTAAATACTTTGTTCCTTTAAAAATCATGTTAGTGCTATGCAATATTCACACGGTTGCCAACTGCTGATTTAAAAAATATTTTACAATAAAGAATTTTTGTAAACAAAGTTTAATAGTAATTTATGTCATCTTCCTATTTTCAGTATGCATATACATAATCTGGATCATTCCTCTTGGAAATTTCCCTTCGTAGTGCTTACACTGAAAAGCCAAAGCACATCCAACATCAAAATTAAACCTGAACATAAAAAACAAACACACAACATACACGTAAACAAACAAAAAAACATGAAAAGCACAGCCAAGAAGGGGAGTGGGAGCGGCAAAGTGATAGAGAGAAAAGGGAGAACGAAGAGGGAGATTAGAGCGTTAAGATTTTAATCGGCATAATCGTTCGTGCTAGGTTGTTGTTCATTCGCTACCTCCAAATCCAGGTCATCGTCATCGATGTTGCACGCGTTGCCCGACGAGGAGGTTGTCATTGACGATGCCTTCGGTCTTTGGTGGGACTTCTTCGGATCGAACGGATCGACGACAATTTGTTCGGTGCCCTTGATCTCCGCCCTGCAGAAGGGACAGCCCTGGCTGCCTTGACCCTCAGAACCCTGAGGACAATTTTTAATATTCATTATTAGTTTATCTAAAAAGAAACTACTTCCAGGGAAATATTATCCATTAAAAGTTAATGTTCTGTTCTGTTGTGTTAATGTTAAAGAAAGTTAATCCATTCTGACAACCATACATTAATCGTTTTTAAAGAATTATTCATTTCAGACTCGGCTCGAGACCAAGTAACTTTAATACCTAAGAGAACAGTATCATCAGCAAAACTGTAATATTCTTAGAGGTCTGTTACTTAGAGAAGAAACACCGTCATCAACTTCGCGAGAGTATATGTCACACCATACAGCTATCTCTCTTTACCAGCATCAGTGGCGTATGTTTGACTTAAAGATTATGAAAATTTACTAATTGAAATAAATGTACTTGGGGCTATACCATAACTTTAATAGTTCTGTATGTTCTTCATTAAACCAAGGTTTAAACACTACACAATCCAAAATCGCCATAATAACACCACCAAATAAAACAAAAAATAACACTCCAAAATAATTACGCTACGCCACTTCCACAAACTGAATTATTAAACGAGCATGAAGGCCAAGTGGTGACCTTACGGTTGCTAGACAACCCCAGTAAACAAACTAAAATTCGTCTCTGCGCACCTATGACGGTGTTCCTTCTCTAAGTAATCCACCTCTACCTATATTAAATACACATTCATATACATATATGGGAAATAGTAGTGGCCCTAAAACAGTGCATTAGAGGACACCGTTTTGTACATTGCATGATGGACTACATTGCCTGTCAATTCCAACACATTGTTTATTTCCTTTTTATTAGTGTTAGAGACTGTCCTCACATACCACATCTAAATCATTTTTCTACGAATAAAATGTGATTAACTGTATCAAATGCTTTACTCACATCTATAGACCTATTCTACAGAGTCGCAGTATGGTATAAACATAAGAGCCAAAGAAAGGCCATATATTTCTCGTTGGCTAAACAGAGAAAGAACTTTTGCGACGTTGCTACCTCGCGAAACATCACAGTCATCCGCTCCGCACACTCGACCGGCCGGCAATTATGATATGAGAGTTACTAAAATCCGAGACGACCCGAGACCGAAAGCGTAAAGCGATACGCGTTAGGTACCTGGACTTGGACTGCGGCCAGCAACGTTGCAAAACTTCCTTCTCTGTCATACTAACGAACTACTATTAATTTCTCTTTTGCTCTTGTTGATTTCGGGACATGCGTTTCAATAGAAAAGCTCTGTATATACAGCTCTAACAGCAAAATTTTTATCTACACTTTCATAGATACGTTTAATCATATTGAGCATCAGCAGCTCAAATATTTTGCACAAATCCATATTGATCTTTATGCAAAATTCTGCAGTTAATGAAAAATTCATACAAACGATTATGTACTAGTCAGTACTATGTACTAATACTATGTACAGTTAGGTTTTATCATAAGCTTTAAAGACTGGAACAATTTCAGCTATTTGAAGAGCTTTAGGCCGAATATCCAATCTTATGCAATTATTAAATACTTCAACCAGTATTGGACTACATATTAAATGAATTGAATAGCTTTAATGCCCTTGAATGTATCTTATCAATACCACCAATTCTATCCTTCAAAGTATTGATTGTAGAATCAATGAGTATTAATTGCATGGTAAATAACTTTTTCTTACCGCTTGCCAGGCAGTTAAGCAAGGAGTGCACAGCAGATGTCCGCACGGCTCGATCCGCACATCCTTATCATTCTCGGCACATATCTTACACAGTTGGAATGTACTGCCCATCTCGCAGTAGAGTTCGTACTGCTCCTGTGTGACCGCTATATGGTCTTCTTGACTTGGCTGGATGGCCCAAGAGAGGTCTGGGTTTACGTTACGGCCGTCCGGATAGAGATAGCTGGGGGCAGGGGAATCAGGTTAAATTAAATGTTAAAAATATTTTTTTGGATATTCAATCAAATGAATCCAACAAAAACAGCAATAAATTACAGTAGTAATACAACACAATGTTATGCATGCATATATAACATATTATTTAAGGATATTAAGAGATCTCTTTACACTTCAAAATTTCCTTACATGGATAACTTTCTCCTAAAAATCAATAAAACCGACGGTGGTTTTCAGTAAAGTATTTAGAATTTATCACAGAATGGCGGATGACTGCTCCTTTGGCAACTGGAAAAAAAAGACCCCGGTACCCCTCACAAAGGGTTTTGAAAATTTTAATTGACATTCCGCCAAGTGATATAAAACAGGTGTATTCGAAATTTCAAATTAAAATGCATTCAATAAGAGAGTACTTTCTGTACGGAATAGTGGATTCAGAGTATTTTCTGTAAGGAATAGTGGATTCAAAATTTCAACTTCATCCTCTAATTTTTGACTTAAATCTGTTTGAGGGCAATAAGTTATGGATAAACAAATATTTTTCGATAAAAAGTTATGTTGTAAAAATTTAGATAGTTAAACTAATTTTTTTTTCTCGATTTTTTGTAAATGTATCCCATTTATTCACTCCCAGGCAGTAGCAAGTGGAATGAATCATTTTGGATGGAATTATTTATTAATAAACAATCTCTCTGAGAGAAAGTTTTAGTAGAAATTTTGGAATAATAAAAAATTTCTCCTGGATTATAACATTTGTGGATGTGGTTAACTTCACACCCATTGGAACTAACTAAATTACTAAACTTCTGATACTAAAGCGCTGACTTGGAGAAATAACATCTCGCAATATAGTACTCCCTTTTTTGAAATTGAAGGAAAGTTTTTTTCATCAAATAATTTACTTTCTAGTGGCAGAAAATTTCTAAAACCACTTAAGAAATCTCCATGAGCGTAATTATTTCTGTTTTTACACCATTCCTTCTTTTCTTTAGATAATGCAATCATTACACAACTTGTTTTCTTTTCATTCTGCAAATCGACTGTAAAAGTATCAGCCTTAAATTAACTTATTGGGCAATAATATTGCCTGGTGTGGGTTGGGTCAGCAATATTACAATGTGCCATATAGTATAATGAAATATTGGCCGTCTAGGGGCCGCTGTAAGGTACAGTGGCAATGCTTGTATCTCTTGAACGAAAAGAAATGTTGATAGGAGCAATAAAGCGCCAACTACACGACTTTTGCAGCTTAACAATGAGAAATTCGACGTACATTCTATACCCAGAGACAACTTATTAAAAACAACTTATTTCTATCCATCTCTCCACTCACAATCCTTCACGGTATCCATCGAGTAGCGCCTGTATGAGACTCTTGTTCTGCGGTATCGTCTGCAGGATCTCCCCGTCGGGCGTCACATAACCGATCGCCCACTGACCCAGCCTGGTGCACGACAGCCTGAACACGTAACTGCCCGCCTTGTTTATGTAACGTTGCAGCCTGGCTTTCACCTCGTCATATGTGAGGAAGGCTACGTAACCGGGATGCGTCACGGCCAGGATCTGCCAGTTCCGAAGCAGCGTCGCCCACGGCTGGAACAGCCTGGGGAAAATCAAAGAGGGGCGAGGTGAATCGGTGGCCATATTTTTTTCTTTCTAAAGAAAGTGATCGAGCACCGGACCAAACCATAAGTCGGGTACTGATTAGGGTATTTTTACGCGAGCTGAAGATTTTACACGCAAAAATGATCAGATGAAAAATGAGGAGAAAATCAATAACAAAAAATCATTAAAACGATGAAAGGGTGTTAGTGTGCGCAAAATGCTCAGTGTGGACATGTGGTTGTCGAGTTTATAGTTGTGCGAGTAAATGGGCATGCTAGTAAATTCGGCAATAGAGCAACCAAATGTCTCACAGGTTCCATTCAACTTGAAAAACAATATTTCGGATGGATGAGAGAAACAAATGATATTTTTTCTTTGTTTTCTATAATACGCAACATTAGTGTGACATAGGACATTTGGAGTAAAGACCCATGGCAATTGTTTCTACACCATTTTTTTCCTTATGGAAATTAACATGGGGAACATTTTCAAGCAGCTGGTAATCTATGTAAACAAAATTTCTTAACTATCAGCTGTGTAAAACAGTAAACATTGAAGTATGTATTTTTCTTGTGTATAAAAAAATACATATGTTATGGGGAAAGGAAGATAAAGGTGATTTATTTCGGACATCACATTTCAATAGGTTTGTTCCTGCAGTAGATCTATGATAGGTACGAAACTAGTTTCTGACTTTTTACTGCGCATGCTCTGCCGTGGACTGGTTCCTAACTGATTAGCAACCGAAACGCTGTTGGAACGTTTCCTCGAAATAATTTTCGTTATTTGGACTTTCCCTGCTTTGGAATTCTTCATCATCAGATGAATCGGACCACTCTGGCCACTCATCGCTAGAACTTAATGTCGACAATATATCGGGCATGGTGATAAAAAACAATTTTAACACTAAACTTGATGCTTTTTTACTTTTGTGTCGATTTTCATTCGCAGCCCACAAATATCAACAACTTTGGAGGTTGTACTTTGGAGTACAACGTACAACACCTAAATTGGTATAAATGTCAAACTCTGCGCAGCTATCACGAAAGTCAGAGGAAAATCCACAAACTTTTCAAACTGTCACAAATCAGTTAGCAACCGAGTACATTTCTTGCTGGAACGTAGGACTTTTGGTCAGAAATGTCAGAATCCACAAACTGGTCACTGCTGGAACGCGATATTTGTAACACGCATGCGTCTGATCATTTCTGATGAGTTACAAACTCTGCTGGAACGAACCTAATGTAATTCAAACTTGGTGCCATCTGTCAGAGAGTATGGCAATGACAATTTCTGAACCAATCAGAAGCACAAGTTGTAGTCGTTTCTGATTGGTTGACAAACTGTCAATGTCATACTTTGGACAGATGGCACTAAATTTGAATTACAGTGAAAAGTTACCTCCAAAATAAATCACTTTATTGGGGGCAGCAGTGGCTGTGTGGCTTAAGGTGTTAGTTTTGAGTCGGACAGTCACTGTCGTCGTGGGTTCGAGTCCCACGTAATCCATGGGTGTTGTCTATTGCGGGAAATGTGTAAAGTGTATCCAAAACCCCGTTCCTACTCACGCCGGTAATTAGGCCAGACCACACACCCTCAGTCGGTAGAGCATGGACTGAATCAACTGGGGTGGAATGCCTTAAGGAGGTACAACCAAGCTCGAGGACCGTGGTTCGGAGCCCACGTTAAACTGTGGGTCTCAACCAATTAGCTCTGGCAGCAGAAAGAGACGTTAACAAAAAGACAAGACAATCACTTTTTTTTTCCTTCCTCCATAACATATATATTTCTTATACAAGAACACTACATACTTCGATGTTTACTGTTGCACACAGCTGATAGTTAAGAAATTTTGTTTACTTAGCTATATAGCTCAGCTACTTGAAAATGTTCCCCACGTTAATTCGCATAAGAAAAAAAAGTGTAGAAACAGTTGCCATGGGTTACCATCCCCTCTCCAAATGTCTTAAGTCATTACAAGTTATGTTATGTTAAATTGGTACATCAGCCTGTCACGTAGACCTGCGGAGATGTCAAGGTTAAATTATTAGTATTTCAATAAATTTCTTGAGCAGCTTTGCGTATTTCTGGCGGTGCACAGGTCAATTCTACATTTTTGTCTTCCATTTAGCGCACATACGTAAGTGGTTATTGAAGTCGCGCATTCAAACCGATTTTGAGGTTAAGTATTCATTTTTAGCATAGACTTAATATGGACCAGCCCTAGCTACACTTTGTTGAAGCTGAGGGAGCTAGAAAGAGTGATAGAGAGAAGTATCCTCATCCCAATTCCAGGTGCAAATATGCTATCTCTATCTCACCTCTCTTTGTTCTGTATTCTGTCTATTTTACTTTAACTCCTATGGCTTCACCCTGAATGCACAGCAAAAACGAGTGAGGGCCTGTCCATTATATATTGTACTGTTTTGACTACGCGAAAATCACTACACTACACGAATTTATTTATTTTAACCGCTTACACTAACACTTATGTACTAATACTTGATATCTAATTTATATTCACAATTATCTAATTTATTTTAGCCTCATTTATTTATGTGTGTTCACTCCCGCTCCGGTCGACGCCGTCGACCGGATTTACGACTCTCTTCCGACTACTCTGTCTCGCTCGGAGGCCTGCTATTTATCTTGCTGAATGGAGATTTCCAGAATAATCTCGAGGCTCTCGTCCTTTCCCGAATATTCTGCAACTTCCAGGAAATGTATCAGTTCGCCAAACTCTCGTCGCTTCGAATTTCACAGAAGCAACACTTTCCGACAGGTGCCAGCCGTTCTGTTACAATATTATAATGTCTTCACAGACATCATTCATCATCATTCATAGACAAAAATTACTTTTTAGTGCGGTTTTTTAATTACCTCCAGTTGGCTATACCCACTGATTTTCAAAATTATTTTAGAATATCTAAAGAATCTGTTGAAGTAAGCAAAGATTTAAAAGTAGTAATAAAACATATGTTTGATTCGTTCAGTTTATTTAATTTTTCTTATATGTGTAGAATAAATTGTTATAATATCACACATATTTCCTGTTATATCCCAACCATTATTTACTGTTGAAATTGTTGCTCCAATCAGATTCCACAATTTCCTCTTTTTGCATGTGGGTTTATTAAATTAATGTTCTTTGCCTAAACGTGCAATTATCAAAGACAAATTAAATAGTGTACCTATCTACTTGAAATTTTCTTTTTTATGTTATTAATGTTAATTTGTTTATTAAGTTTGAAGTTAATCTTTTGTTTTGTAGTTCTAATTCCTTATGTAGATATTCTTGAGCAAATAATAGTTCTATGAAGATATTTTATCAAGATATCGATAAGCAATATTATTTAATATTCCCATTAACTCTGTTTATTATTTTATGATAATGATCCTCAGGAACTAGACAACAAAACTGTTGCCCCTTTCCAACATCCAACATAATTTGTATTCCAGTTTCTGTCCTTGTAGCCATATTTTTTTAACACATTTCATAATTCGAACTTTATAGGATTTCTATCCTAGAAAGCTATCCATACATATTTAAGAACCCCAAACTAAATATTCGAAATACAGCCTTCACCTAAAAGTTCTCATGTAGATGACAACCGTCAACAAATACGCATATGTCAAGAAACATAAATCTCGTAAACTGCCCGTAACATGCGCAATATATGAAATCAAGATGGAATGGACCAATGAATTGATGTTCAAATTGATTGAACAATAGTTCAAATTGATTGAACAATATAAGAAATTTGGTATTTTCACTGAAAGTCTTCCGACGACATACGAATAAAATTTTGAAAGTGAACACTATTATCTGGTAGCCTCAGGTCCCTTAATAAGTTACATCCACTGTAATTCTGCCTACTTTCATGCAATTAAGTAATCCATCATCATTCCTCTACCCCATTCAAAAATAGAAAGGTGGCACTTGTAATAACAATAACTATACATTCCCAAAAAATCATCAGTACCCGGCTTAAAAATTGCAAAACGTTGACCTTGCCAAAAACCGAACATCAATATTAATTAAGCGGCTTTAATTATTCATACAGGTTGCATATATGCTTAAGAATCAGTCGAGGCATATCCTTAACCATTTCCGTTCGCCCCTTAATGGAAATGAGAACAAACTAGAAACAATAGGACATCAGCGTCATATGTTTATTGATAATATGACGGAGGAATAATAAAAAAATGCATCCTGAAATCATTAACAATTGGGAAAGCGGTAAGAGATTCATTCGAAGCATTAATTGTAGTTATAAATAGTTCGACATTTGCTTTAATTAGAGGAAGCGATTTCAATTTTAAATTCAATGTCTTCCAAGTAATAGTACTAGTGATAATTCATACGACCCACCTATAGGAGAAAAGGTTAACCAACAATTAATATTACGGGTTAAAAAGCCATTCCAATATGACATACAGTGTTGTGTAGCATTTTCTGGATTCTTAAAAATATTGGGTTCAATCTTATATCCACATTTTGACAAACCATATGCACTGATATTGGCTTTACATCAATACACTTACACGTAGTAAATTAATTAATGACTTTTTACCTGGTAAACACGTCGAATTCAAAGTTAGATATGTAGTCATTACACGTTAGGTCGATGGTGGATTTGAGTGCCATTGCTTCCAATCCGGAACTAATCGGATGGACATTGTTGAGTTCCTGTCTGAAATGCTTCCAAGGGACGAGGGTGCTAAAACAGAAATAAGTTGTGAAAGAAGTAATATTTACAGATACAACGTTAATATAATTAGTGAGTAAAGTGTTAACCTTTTTCATGGGTAAAGGTTGTAGGAAGGCAGACAAATTCTACCAGTGAAAAACTCACTGTACTGATGTTGCGGACAAAAAAATTCTTGGTTTATAGATTTAGTGTTCCTATAAAACATCAATAAAACTATCCACATTATCGGTGATCTGATATAAATAAACCCTAATGAATCAAACTAAACGGGCCTTTTTCGACTCCAACTAGTAATACAAGTTGCTATCTTTTTAACAGGTGTGTAAAAGTAGATTCCAAAACTTCTTTTGCCACTTCGCGATCTGAACTTCTCACATTTAACGATTCGATTAGATCTCTGCATTTACGGACCTAAAATTGATGCACTCACGACTTTAACATTTACATTTAATGGGCGCGCCTCACAAAAGGTACAACAGCAATCATTAGTGACTTTATTTACGACGCAGCAGTTCACTTTTTTCTAATCATTTCTTCATGTTTCCAAGGTGTAGTTTTTATATCGTTGAAAATTTCTTACTTCATTTTTCCGCTGAAAATATTAATCTTTTTATTCGTCTTAAAGCGTCCTTTTTAAGATCTGTGACCCAAGACGTGAGCAGTGTGGTAAGAGAGGTTTTCAGAAACCGTTAATGAGACATTAATAATTAATGTTTCGGGACTCGCCCAGACTGCTGGAGTGTTATATTATGTGATTGGACTGACGGATTCGATAATACAAGAGAGGAATATAGACCAGTCACTTGGGATTAGGACGTTGCTTAATAAAAATTAGTCGTTTTTTGCTCTATGGAGCTGTTTACGATTTTTTTAAAACTAGGAGGGATGGTATACCGGAATGGCAAAACTGAATTTCTACTCCTAAAATAACAAAAAAAAAATGAAAAAACGAGTTAGGTATATTTGTCGTTTTTTAATGACAGCGCCTTTTATTGGTTCGTCCCGAATTTTGATCCTTTGACAAAGAGAAAACCCAGCAATCAATTTGGGTGTTGTTCACCAAAGTCAAAGTTAATTTTACATATTTACGAAGGAATTGAGTTATATTTCAATAAATTAGGACGTAACTGAATAAGTGACGTGAAAATTTGGTGAAAAAAGATTCCTAATAAGTTACAATATTGTGTTAGGTAGTATTAAACCACGTAACAAGTCATACAAGAACATAATTACCAAATAGGCACAATGGGGCCCGTGATACTATATTACTTAGGTATATCACCTAATAGGGTTATAGTTTACTTGCTGGTAGCAAATCGGTGAAATATGTACGGCACCATGTTTCACCTCTAATGTCACATTTTCGCTATACGCCATATTAGTTAATTTTGTAGGTATCACAAACACCACCTAATAGGTGACATAAGTCAAACAATCCTGTTTCACTAATGAAGTGGTCAATTTACACCAACAATTAATGTTTTTAATCTAATTGGTAAAATATGGCGTGTTACATTGTAACCAAGTGGTCAAAATTACTGAGTTTTAATATCTACAAGTTATTCATCTCAATTAAGTGCTTTTAATTTACTTAACTTGTAAATAATTTAAGTGAAACGTCACTTAGGTATCTTGAAAACAATATGGCGAAAATAAATATTTCCAAACAATATAGCTAAATTTAATTTAGAAATAAATATATTTTCCAAATTATACAAAGAATTACCTACTGAAAATTTTAAGAACACAACATATATGTCATAGTAACGTTCCGTTTAAACAACATATCGAAGCACTAAAGAACTGTAACAATATATTACACTGGATAAAATATTTAAACAATTTGCTTTAATAACGGATATTTTTAAGGGGCGTTGCTATTTTTCTAAGTACAAAGTTTGATAACAAAACTTCTTCCGTATAGAATTTACAACTTTAAATTGATCTAATTTAATTACAACAGTGTATGAAATGTTTCCATCTAACTGCGATTCCGGATTCTGATGTCAACGAGAAGTATAAGTTTAGAATATCATTCCTAATTTTCACCATGGAGTAAATTTTTAATACAAATCGATATATTTCTGTGACAGTCATACATTGTGAAAGTGAGTACTTACCAAATATAATATAGTTAGGGCGTAATTTTGACGTGAGACTTCACCTAAATAGGTCGTCGGCGACTCAATACCTTATGATAGAAATGCACCAAATTTACTAGGTAATTCTTTACGTAAATTTAACATATCATATATTTAGAAGATTGCGATATTATACAGAATTTTTAAACAATTCGTTTGGTTTAAACTACCCGCTACCTGTCGAGGCTTCGTCCGCAAGAATATCAAATAGTAAGGGTTACTTTTAACTACACATTGGAACATATAACGTGATATTTAAACACGGCACGAATATATAGTTGATAACATTAAATACATAATGGGAATATAAATTTAAGTAAGAGATACCGACCTACACAAACTGCAGAACATGTTATTACAAACAGCCTTAACTGTGTTTAATATACATCAAATCTTAATGTTTAGCAAATTAGGCTTTCAACCTTATGGTTCGCATTAAATACAATCTCAAAACCTGTTAGGTTTACCAACTGTTCTTTAAAGAACATATTTGTGAATCGCAAATGAAATGATTACAGGGTTTGAGTGCATTTATTTCCATGTAAAAAGTAATGTTAGGATTATTTACATGAGATATCATTATATATGAAAACTTTGGGGAAACAGTGTCTGTCTCTTCGTCTATGGTCTCTTCATTGATGACACGCAATGAAAATTGTTTTCCTTGACCTGTACTGTACTGTACTGTACTGTACTGTACCTGTACCACACTCTCGAACCCAAACCAGAGGGAAAAAGTAATAGCTTTCATTGCTTTACCAGCTAGGAGTGCGGAGACCTTTGCCAAGGCTAAATTTCTCATGATTGGTCCTTTCAGCTGTAGAATAAGGCACTACAACCCAGTCAGAAGGTGCTATAAATGCCTCGGTTATGGGCACACCTCCCATACCTGCAAAGGCCCAGATAGGACAGAACATTGCTACAAATGCGCCGAGAAGGGACACAAGGCGACAGACTGCAGAAATGAAGGGACATGCATTGAATGCATAGATGCGGGAAAACCAGAAGACGACACCAAGCATCGCCTAACTGGGTTTCGGAAAATCTCCAGAAAGCCACGGTATGGATTCTAGAACCAGAAAATATGGCTATTGACAAAAGCGGCAACGGAAACGGCTTCGCATGGATCAAAAGCGATAACATCACCTATGTTAGTTGGTACTTCCGGCCTATCACTCCCGGCGAGCCAGACAGCATCAATCTCCATCTTGATGGATTGGAGGACGCACTACAACAGATGCAAGGAAGTATTATCATCGGAGGAGATTTCAATTCCAGGGCTCTTGAGTGGGGATCCGAGGAAACTGACTTGAGAGGACAAAAGATCCTGGATGTCATCCAGACTTGGACTCGAGATACTCAACGATGGCACAACAACGTTTAGAAGACATAGCCAAAGAGAGACGGTGCCAGATATCTCCTTTGCCTCCGAAGATATATCAGGAAGTATAAATGATTGGAAAGTTTTGGATGAATTCAACCTCAGTGATCACGAATACATAATGTTTTCCACTGGTCACACACAGCAAAAAGGCAAACAACAGCGCGTACCAAGATGGAATCTGGCAAAGCTGGACACAGAAAAATTCCAATTTACCATCCAGCAAGGAGAAAGAGCCCTGGTAGAACTAACAACTGAAAATGCAGAAGACGCAGAGCAAGTGGTAGAGGCAACTATGAAACTCATTGAGCGCACATGTGCAACATCAATGCCAAGGAAGGCGGATAAAAAAGGAAGACCTCCTGCCTACTGGTGGAATGACGAAATTGCGAGATTGAGAACAGAATGTCAACGCCTGCGAAGAAGAACACAACAAGCAAGAAGAAGAAATGATCTAGCCGAAACAGACAGATGTAAAGTCGAAGGGCGAGCAGCAAGAAAACACCTGATCCTAGCCATCAGAAAGAGCAAGCTATCGTGCTGGAGAGCACTCTGTGCCGAAGTGGATAACGACCCGTGGGGACTAGGATACAAAATTGTCCTAAAGAAACTGGGCAAATATGCAAAACCACCGCCAAGAGACGTCGAGGTGATGGAGAGAATAGTCACAGCTCTGTTTCCGGAACACGAGGAGAGACAAATTCCAGAAATAGATATCCTCACTGATGAGATTCCTCCATTCTCTAAACAAGAACTGATGACAGCAGTGTGATCAATGAAGAACCAGAAAGCGCCAGGGCTAGATGGCATCCCCTCAGAAATCCTCAAGCTAGTGGCAGAAACAGCTCCCTCTGTATTACTGCGCATGTATAACGCATGTCTGAAAACAGGGACGTTTCCAAAAAGATGGAAGAGGCAGAAACTAGTTCTTTTAAACAAAGGGAAAGGAGACCCCAACAGTGGGCCTCTGTGCATGCTAGACACTGCAGGCAAAGTGCTGGAAAGGCTAATAAAACCAAGGCTCCAAGCAGCGGTAACTACTGGTGAGGGCTTGTCTAGGTGTATATTATAGAAAATCTATAATAATTTTCTATTTTGATAATATCGCCATGAGTATGTTCATAATCATGAACGAAACGTCGGCAAATTTGAAGAATCTCAACAATTAGTTATTATTTGGGGATTATCAAGAACATTCCTGATTTTAAATTCAGTATGTGGAACTATTAGCAGACCCATAAAACATAAAACGAGAAAAGACACACACTGCTGAAATTTTATAAAACAATTGCAGTATTAACCCTTACGGCAGCGAAATCTGGACAACAAAACAAGAGAGCCGTACTGGGGCACAAGAAATGAGTTTCTAAGGAGTCAAGGATGTACAAAAAAAGACATCTAGAAATGCAGACATCAGACGTAAATTGAATATATATACCTAATAATAATGATAATGACGTGATAAAGCAATATAGGAAGAACTGGAAGGAACATCTTCACAGGATGGACGATAATTAATAGATTGCCAAGAAAAGCCCGCAAATACGAATGTAAAAGGAGAAGAAGCGTTGGACGACCAAGCAAAATATGGATAACGTAACAGGCAAGGTATCCACTACTTATAGAGAAGAAGAAGAAAATAGTTTTTCCAGATCTGGGCAAATGTATACTTCGAAAGTACTTGGTCGTGCCATTTTCCGATTTTAATATAATTTTTGATTAGACTATGTTGAGCTTACATTGCTTTATTACCATTACAGAAATTTTGTTTTCACCAATATTTTTCCAGATATTGCCAAAATACATTTTTAGAAAATACTCCGCCAAGACATTCTCGAATTTTAGAATAATGTTGGCCATAATCATTGTGCTCGCGCTTTCCTATCTTGCGCCGTTAGCGACATTTGTATTCCACCAGTATTGTTGCAGATATCGTCAAAACATAATTTTAGAAAATACCTCACGCCGTCATTTTCAAATTTTGAAATAATTACGATTGGACCAATTATTTTCAAGATATATTATCACCACATATATTTTTGAACGTACTTAGCCAAGTAATTTTCGGAATTTGATATAATTTTGATTACCTAAACCTGTATTGTGCTCATATTGCCTTATCTTGTGCAGTTAGAGAAATTTCGATTTAAACAATAATTTTGCAGATATGCAAATTTATTTTTCGAAAGTAGGTACTTGGCCATATCAGTTGGGAATTTGATTAAACTATATGGTGCTTATATTGCGTCATCCTGCATCTTTAATCAAATATCAGATATCGTTCAAATATATTTATCTACTTTGCGTTACTAATGATCTCATTATTACATAGAAAGTAGTGTAATAGTATTCATATTATTACACTACTTTTGGTAACTTTTAGTTTTGTTAAATTGATACATCAGCCTGTCACGTAGACGTGCGTAGACATCAACGTTAAATTATTAGTATTTCAATAAATTTCTTGAGCAGCTTTGCATATTTCTGGGTCTGTACAGGACAATTCTACATTTTTGTCTTCCATTTCGAGCACGTAAGTGGTTATTGAATTTGTCGTAAGGCTACTAGATTTTTAAATTCAAATACGAAACGTCAGTGACGTCAGTGTAACCAACCCACGCAAAATTCCCTAGTGTAATACGAAAAGTTGAACAGCCAAAATTTAATGAATTGATAAAGCAAAGTAGATAAAATAGTATATTACACCCGTTTAATAAGACGTATTGTCACACTCGTTTTATTAAAGCACTCGTGTGACAATACTCCGTCTTATTAAACTAGTACATATAATAATATACTATTTTCGAAAATACGTCACCAACACATTTTATAATTTTACCATTTTTTCGTTGTACTCATTGTACTCATGTGTATCCCTTGTGTCGTTAAAAGCATCTTAATTTGATCCATAGTTTTCCACACATCATCCAAATGTATTTTTCGAAAGTACTTAGTCATTTTACAATTTATGAAATAATTTTGATTAGGTTATTATTACGTTTTACGGATTTGAAATAACTACGAGAAGTGTCGTGACTAATTTATTTTCACTAAAAACTAACACTTAATACCTAATTTATACCACACTTGTTTATTTACTTTACGCGCGTTGTCGCTCAGTTCAAGTATTCGTCGCGTTCCGCTGTTCATGACTGCCTGTCGGTTCGGCGGCGTCCCCGTCTCGAACTTTCTCGTCGTTCTCGAAGGGTATAAACTAACTCGTAAGACTACGAGACTTCCCGTTACATTATGTTATACTAATGTGCTTATATTGCGTTGTCTTGTGCGTTAAAGAAATTTGATTCAACCAATAACTTTACAAAAATATCTTGGTCAAGGGTTGCCATGGAATGTAAAACGGTTCTTTTAGCTTAAATATTATCCTTTCGAAATAATTCCGTCATTGTCAAGCTTTGACAAATTATCAAAACACAAATGTTGACTGTATTATCAAGTTCCATTAACTAGCACACACACGTTCGAAAATAGGTTTCAATCATGTAAATTTTGTGCTGCGTGGTGAGAGCCATAATTACAAAACTGCGTAGGATTAAAAAACTTTAGCACAATGACTTGACAGATTTTGACACTCAAAAAATGATTGACATAAATGTAGGATGGGAGCTGCAACAATCATTTTAAAATCCATGACCACCCTCGACCAAGGTGATTTTTGATATCACGGTAGTATTTAGGTTTATTTATAGTTTTTGAAAATTAGTCATTTTCGAATACAGTGTAGCCTTGATTATCCGAACACGCGTTTATCCAAATACCCGCTTGTCCGAATGCAACAAATTGGCATTTATTATCCGAACTACTCTTGATTAACCGAATTTAAATCGCTAGAGCTTAGCTAGTGACGACTCCCAAATTTCTGTCATATTTCTTCCACCTAACTGCACACCACTGATCCAGCCAATGGATCAGAATGTGATCCAAGCTAGAAAACTCTACTACAAAAAGAACCTTTTGAAGAAGATAGTGGGGACTATCTTCTTCCATGTGGGAAATATTGCAGAGGAACTGAAGAAAGTCACAGTCAAAGACGTTGTGTTTGAACTGGCAAAGGCTTGGCAGAACGTGAAGACCGGTCTGATAAAAAGTTCTTGGCAGCAACTCCTGTCCCCAGGATTGTTGGATTCATTCGAAGATGAAGATTTGATCCCTCTCTCTACATTACGACAAGCTACAACATCAGAAGTGAACGAAATAATCGAGTTAGTGGAACTTACGAAAAAAACATCGGATGCTGCTACAAATGAAGAAATTAAAAGATGGGCCTTGGGCGATGAAGACGTAGAAAGGATGACAGCGACATATTGGAGAGTGTGGAGAATTTTGACGAAATGGAGGAAGAGAGTGAAGAAGAGAGTGACAATGACAGAGTGACACACGGAGAAGTGGTAAATAACTTTGCAAAATGCATACAGTGGGCAAAGGACCATGGAGAAGAATGGAGAATTTATTTTATGAAAGAATGTATATTTTTATTTATATTTGTTACCTTCGAAAGATTTTTATTGCATTAAAATTATATTTCGATTTACATTGACATACGTCGGTCCCATGCCAAAACCACGAATGTGCAAAATTGACCATTCTGACCTAAGTGCACCGGAAGTCTTAAAATGACCCATATTAGCCATGCCAATCTCACGAATGTGTTTGCGCGCCAATTCTCCAAAAGGCGAAGTCGAGTATTCACGAAAAATCGCACATAAACCCTATTTTTCCCTGTCATTACAAACTTTAAATGTAATTATCTCAAAACTATGGTTTTGCACATTCATAGTTTTGGCATGGGACCAACGATATGTATTAAAGATTTTTATATCATTCGGCATATTAATTTGATTATCCGAACAAATCATTAACCGAACAGTGACATGCAATAATTAGTTCGGATAACCAAGGTTACACTGTAATTATAAGATGACTTTGGTTATACTATACATATTGTTCTCATGAAGTCCTACTTTGTGGTAAAATAATTTTGCCTGGAACAAGTTTTTCAGATATTGACAAAACATGTTTTTTGAACATACTTAACCAGGAGATTTTCGAATTTTGAAATAAATTTAGTTGGACTTGTATTGCGCTGATGCTGTCTTATCTTATTCTGTTAAAAGAATTTCAATTTAAACAACAGTTTTCTAGATATTGATCATATACCTACATATTTTTCGAAAATATTTGGCCGTCATCGTTGCATTTTGAATTAATTGTACCGAGTACCATATTTCATATCATGTCTTGTGTCATTAAGGGAGTCTTAATTCGGTCAATAGTTTTTGAGGTATCGAGAAGAATTCATTTCTTAGTGACAAGTCCGAGCCACTTTCCAATTGTAAAATAATTTTAAACGATTCGTATTGAGAAAAACTGAAATAACTAGTTGTAATCGATCAATCTCAGAGCAGAGCAGACCAGCCCAGCGCAGAACAGACAAGAGCAGACCAGACCTCACTATTTGAAACTGGTCGATATAGGTAATTACTGAATGTTACAAAATGTTAGGAAAAATAATTCTCCCTCCGGAAGTGTACATAGTTAAAACCAACGGATTTGGACTTTTTATAAGGTAGGATAGGTAGAATCAAAAGTATGTTGCGAGATAAAGGATAATAGTTTAAAGACTTATTTCAAAATTTGAAGTGTTTTTGGAAATGCATTTTCGCAAAACCTTAAAAGCTGTTTGTTATCGTAATAATTCTATCAACGCCACAAGTTGACCACAATGTATAAAAAAACTGACGGCTTAAATACACATACATCTTTTCTTCGCTATGCCGACTGAACTAATAAATTATTTTACATAAGGTAAAGAACTACCTACGTGTTACGTAAACCAAATAACCGTAAGATATATATAAAATAAACACTGATAAGTACTCTAATCTTTCATGAAATTTCAAGTGTTCCTATGAATCGCCAGACATTTCCCGCCCTTTCACCCAATGAATGGAATATCGATCGGATCCGGCTAAAGTGAGTTGGAGGCTGGAGTAGGTCGTATGTTGTTAGTGTGCGTAGAAATGAATGAAACCCCAAAAGGACGTCGTTGCCGGTCTCTTCGGGCACGAATAGTACTCATCCAAATTCGGTTAGGGATCAGAGACAGGAAATGCTGATAGCGTTATTTTCCGGGAAACGACATATCCTGATTAAAGTTGAGGTTGCGGACCTCAGAGAGATTATTTCAACGAAAATGTATCGAAACCGCGTCGTGACCGGCAACACCGCTGCGGCGAAGAAAGAGGGGGAGAAAAGAGGGAACCCCGTCATTGATTATCTTTTTTTGGGGGAGACTGAACGCTACTAAAGGGAATCGTTTTCCCGTTAACTCTGAACAAAACTAAATTTTACACATCTCAATTTGAACCACTAATTTTCTCTTCAAGTTTGTGAAAAATTACGCATGAAATATGTACGATCCTTTAAAAGATCAACTCATCCAATTTAAGTTTCTGAAGATGATTCACGCCACAGTTTACAATTTATAATCTGCGGCGTAAAAACGAAAGCCAGACAAACTTTATACGCTATGGAACATATTCAATCAATTAACACTCCAGTTATTAGTCAGCCTGTTACGAATTCAGGGCACACATAATACAATAGGTATAATGCGTTATTAACGATTATTATATCAACTGAAGTGACCTTCTGTCTCACGTCAGACGGATGCTCAAGTTTGGAAGTTCAGAATCAATGATTTTCAATGTTACATTTAAAAAGTTTTCCCAGGTAGTTCGCACAAGATTGCGATTTATCTGTTAACTTACACTTCAGATATCGATAAGGACAGGGTAATAAAATACCAAATTTGATGTATTCCGATGCAACCGGAAGTTTAACAGGATTAATCGATTGTCGATCAGATTGTTCGTTATCAGTATTGTAATCCAGATTGAGATTCTGTAAATTATTTGATCCTCTGGTATCTTTTTGATTATTGTGGGGTAATTTCGAATTCATTTAGATCTTAGTAATTAAATCCTCTCAATAATCTCACTAGCCATTTTGGAACCAAACAGAACACTGGGGATTTTTACAATGAAACAACTTAAAACATGAAGGACTAAACTTCTTCAAAGGCTTTAGAACACATTTAATTTCTTCAAAAATTGAGTTTCCATCAACTCTTGAAACCTTTGGTATCCTACTGATTATTCTAAAGTAACATCGAATTTATAATAAGGTAACACTTAGGGCTGGTACTTTTGTTTCTGATTAAACATCAGATTATATCAATTCCCGATTAAAACAGTCAACCAACTAAAGTATGACTACTTTTGTCTGTTATTTATAACTGTGATTCAGTTGATTGGCTGTTTTAATCAGTAATTAACTTAATCCCATGTTTAATCTGGACCCAAAGTACCAGCCCTTAGTCAAACAAAATACTAGTTAAACTCAAGACATGAACTAGCCAGAATCTTATCTTTTTCAGAAGTTTTTCTACAATTTCCCTGAATTCAAGCATGTCACTACTGAAAACAAGTCATTTGAGGTGGACCTTTTATTCATATAAATTCAATGTAAGTATAAGTCAAGTTATCAGAAACTTTTTGTTTGGTCTTAGGGAAAAACCACTTTCACAGTCACATTTGTGGTTAGTTAATCTCCTTGTTATCTCTTCCTTAATATGATACTTAGATTTACAATTAATGTCTTGTATGATCCAACAATGATTGTATCTTTTATGTAGCAAAAGGTGAAAGTTCAGTAAGTGACTCCTCTGATGGACATTTTTTGATTTTTATGGTGTACAGGATACATTCAGGCAACTGATAACACTGAAGCAATGGTGTCAGATAGAAATTGAACTGAGAATTTCGACATTTTACTACTGGAAATTTTAACTTAATGGTTCTGTAACATTTTGAACATCAATAGTAGTACCTATATATTACGTTCGCTCTAGTTGTTACACTAAACATTTTTTCTGGTCAGCCATGTACATGCTGACATAATGTTAATGATTAATGATAAAGGCACAGGGGAAAAATTTATGAGTGGCTACAACCAACATGTAATATACTTATAGTGAGAATACACCAAATATTAAGAATGTGTATTTGCCTTTCTTAATAACTAAAGCATCAGTAAATTTTGGATTAATTTTGTCTACTTTAAGGGATATCTATTACTATACTCTCCTACTGAGGTTTATAGTGTATAACTATAAAAATGTATAAGTGTAAAAGGGCAACAGTTTGTATAGCAAGAACATAGACTAACTACTACCTCCTACTATTTCTGTACTAAAAATAAATGTTTAAAACAGAAGAGAAAATAATGTTTGTGTTATTTACAAAGAGGTAATGTGTTAAATGTATATTAGAGACCTTCCAGAATATTCAAACACACTTAGAATTGTTTTGGGCAATCTAACAAATTCGATAGAGGTTTAGCAAATTTGATACATTACTCACAAAAACAGTTTCTGACATACAGTCAGAAACTCACGATAAGTGAAAGAAATCTTTCCAAAAACTTCTAGGCAACTAGAAGATAATTTTCCCAAACAGCCTAAGCCTAAGGGATTTTATGAAACCTGCCATCAAATCTAATACACTTTAACCACACACCCCTAATAACCTTTTTTTTAAATATTTAGAAAAGTTTTAGTAGATTGAAACTCTTACAAACCAAACCATAAACACATTAAAGAACTGGTCATATGTGGAAAGGGGCCATTAGACTTTCCTCAGGAGGCAACTTTTGATTTAGTCAAACAGCCTGTGAATGCTTCAAAATGGTTTCACCATACCCATACTATTTGTAATGAACCCAAAACACAGTGAGAATCTTTAGGGATGGTTATTTCAAACAACCTGAGAGATATGTTAGTAGTCTAGTCAATCCTGAAAATAAGACTAAGGTCGAAGACAACACAACTTTGTGCAGTGTCGAGAGAGGTGAGTCAATAAAAATGTATCTCACCTGTTACCGAAGTTGGTCCTCCAGAAATCGGCAGCGTCCGACTTGGTGATCCTGAAAAGGTCGCCGGCGAACACCCCGTTCGGGAACAAAGCCTTAAGTTCGCTAAGCATATGACTAAACACCAAACTCAACTTGGTCAGGTTCCTGCGATAATGCGAGTTCTCGTCAAACATCTTCTCCTTGCCCTCCTTGAACAACTTGATAGCCTGCTTGCACTTCCTCATCAGGTTGATGATGAACACGTTGAAGTGTTCGATCGAATGCAGCGCCTGCAGGTTGTCCTCGTACTTGGAATAGATGAGTCTCAGTCTTTGATAGGTGTCCGGCAGGATGTCGAGTATGAACGGGGGCGAGTTTTTCAGGTTCATCCTCTGGTGTTGGCACAACTTGACCACTTTGTCCATGAGCTTCCATGTCTTGTCGAGCGTCCTCTTGTCGGTCGCGAACTTCGGATGCGTGACGGCCTCCGAGAAGGCGCCCTGGAGCTTCGAGAATATCGTCGAGAGGTTCTTGTGTTGGACGGGGCGATTGCGGCTCGCCATCTCACGAACACATATATACGTATTTAGGTTATGCGGACACACCACACACACACATTCACAGGAGCGCGCTCCACCACTTAAGCCATCCTCTCGGATTGATTCGAACTCGTTCTTTTTTACGCCAACTACGATCGCGATGTAATTCTTACCGCTGTCATTTTTCGTTTTCACGCACGCACACGCACCGTTACGAACACGAAACGTATACACACAGACGCACAGCACAGACGTCTACAAAGTCACAGACGTCACTTGTCACTTACATCACGGAATATCAACTGCAGAACATTGTTTTGATACAACATCGAAACAAGGCCATACAATATTTGTTGCCCAGATGGGATGGCAACACGCATTACATATCATATTGGGCTATCGTATGCTATACAGGGTGATTCATTAACCTTCATTAGACGGACTGCGATTCTGCATGATTCTAAAACTGTATTTTGGTACCCTACGAGGCAATCGTAAGAGTAAGATTTACAAATTTACGATGTCTGCGATTCTATGAAGTCAAATAACGATTTTCATACGTAAAGACGATTATATGTAGCTAAGGTCCGCAGCGATACGTTTTTAAGTACTGTGGCTAACTAAAAATTTCAATCTTTTCAGTTCAATTCATAAGTTTTATGTAACAATTACCAACATCATTATTTCAATTTAACATCACTATTTCATTTATTCATTATTTTAACATTAATGGAATGTCTCTCCCTTTAATTATTAATGTAGACAAAAGGAGGATGGGTAACATCATGATTGCCGTCTATAACACCTATTACCCTTCGCTCATAAAACTTAATATTTAAAATAAAAAATATTTTGAAAACCTGAACACTTCTGGCATTTCTATAATAACACTTACTCCTTTTTTAATTCATTTTTATACCTACATTGTTGTTTGACACTTTTAAGAAATTTTTCCCAATTTCGTTATAAATGTTGGGAAATTATTGAACAAATTTCATATACCTAATACTTCAATGAATTTCATGTCCAACTGCTACTTATTGATGTTTGGCTGAAAGCAATCCAAAACCATTGGCCGACTTGGTTCCGAAAATAATCCGTAGCAATAAAAAGTAATGTTGCCAAAACCTAAGGGATGTTAATAAACTCAAACTTAAAATACCTCTAACTACAATCCTGGGCATTGGTCGGACGATTTCGAAGTGTAGTAGGGCAGTACGTCTCTGGTTGTGTCAAAGGAATTACCTCGGAGGTTAACACACCGCTCTCCTCTATACAGGATACAGGAATATAAAAACAGTGTGTAATCCATGTATAATATCTATGACTTCAGTTTATACTTAAATTTATATGAGGGCGGCACAATTTGGTATAAATTCTAATTTTAGAATATAAAATCTGTCTACAGTTGTATCAAATAAGACTCAATAGTGTCTTACAAAGGTTAACATAGCACAGAATTAAATATTGTATACCCGGGGTCCGGGGTTGCAATTTGAAGAGAAGAACCAATAAACATAATTATCTCATAAAACACAGTAATTAGGGAAGGTGTCATTGTGACATAAATGGTTGCATTCACTATTCAACCCATTAAGGTCACAGTGGCTGTAACAATTAAAAAATGGTTAAATGAACACCCCCCCGTTATATAACAGAATTTTAATAATTAGCAGACCTACTTACTACCATAACTATTAAGAGGTATTTATTATTTTAAATAAAAGAATATTACATGGGTAATTAAATGTACAGTGAACAGCGTACTGTATATCAAATTTACATCATATTCCCCAGTCGTTTATAATCAATCTTCTCGAGTTGAACGAGCGGTCTTAATTGTTCCGCAAATACCCTCATGTCCTCTCCTATCGCATCCTGACCAGAAGGAGCTAACACAGACAATTCCACGAGATAACTCTGTGAAATCGCCTCTACATTCTCCCCAGGCTTGCTGCCGCCCATTTTAAATATTTTCGACACAGTAATCTTCATCCTACCCTTTCGGAACATGTATCCCCTGGCTATGTACTCGAAGTCCACCCTGCAACCCAGCTCGGTGAGGAAATCGACGACTGTCGAGCTGCAAGCCATGTCGATGCTGGACCTGACGACAGTCGGCCGACTCTTATCACCGAGCTCCTGCTGCCCGATGTAGCGCAGCTGAAAGGGGGCGTCGCTCACGTCGAGCGCCCTCCTCACCCTCAGCGGGAGTACCATTGGGGGGTTCGCGTTTGCCGCCCTCAGCGAGAAGCAAATCTCATGGTCATGGAACGATTCAGGGCCGGTGTCGACGTTGTCACACAAGCCCCGCAACCTGTGGAGCAGGACCTCAACGTATTGGTCCAGGACCGAACCTTGCAGAAGGTACTCCTGGTTCGGGATGATGTTGCACTTCAGGGCTGCAGTCAGGGAATCCATGGCGCTACCGATCGCCGACATCTTATCCTTTTAATCACACTGTAGGACGAACTGTATTCCAATGCTGAGTATAATCCTCGAGACTCTTCTCTCGACGGTAAAACGGTTTGGTCGGCGGTAGGAAGTTAGGTTAAATTCTCAGCTTATTTCTCCATGTTTATTGCGCTGCATGGTACATCACAACGGATAATTAAACACTCAATATAAACAATTCTGCCATCGAAATTTACCACTTACTTTAAGAGAAAAAGAATGTAATAACAATAAATAAGCATTTGAGGTTATGTTCCTTTCGTATGTTCTGTGTATCCATCCCCTGTATCCATCGCACAAATTATGAGGTTCCGTGATTTCTTCAATTTTAAGACCACTGCTACTTAACAGTTAATTGTTTTTCCTTGTTACTACCCTTAATTTCCTTTTGAGAAAACTTAAATCTATTTAAGTTGTACTGGTCTTCTGATTTCTTTATAACAGTACTAAAATTCTATGGGGAAGTATATTGAATACTTCAAATTATGTTTCTCGAAGGTTCTTTAGATGCATTATGGCTCATCTGTCGTTTCCTGGCAATACTTTTACTTAAGCTTATTATTGTATTGATTATTTTAGAGATTGTATTCCAAATAAACTTATTGATTTGGATCACGATCCTTTTGAACACTCGTCACAGAACATCGATTCATCTTCTTGTCTCAATGCTGATCATAACCTAACTTAAATAAAAATCGACAACAAATTCGGACCAAGGTATTCGAATAATGCTAGTTTTGCTGTGAGATGGACTCTCTAAACCAGGAACAACCCTCGTGCCTCTGCGAACGTAAACACGAAGATCTGATTGGATTCCTTGCGGTGAGTCCGAGAAATTGAATTAATTCCGACCAGGTGTTCTCAGTGAAGACCCTCAGTAGGGTAAGTTCAACGCTTCAGGTTTTATCTCAGAGTAATTGTTTCAGGAAAAAGTGGACGCTCTGTATTTATTCCGAGATAGGTATTTCGAGAACCATAGAATCGAAGAAGCAATCGAAAAAAATGAAAAAATTCAGAAGCTTCTAGATGAAAACTTATTAGTATTCCAGCAGCACGAGCATATGGTGCAAAACAGTGATAGGGCGAGGTACAGTTACTTAAAAGGCAGGCTTTTGAACGTTATATCTAAATACGATAAAGAAGCGGAAGTGTTATTATCCAAGTCCATCAAGTTGGATCCTAAGTTAGTAGAAGCGTGGAATGAATTGGGAGAATGTTACTGGAAGAATGATGATCTCAACAAATCCATAAGTTGCTTTGAGGGAGCTTTAAAAGAGGTATGCCCAATGAAGGTGTTTAACTTTTAAATAACCGATATTATTTAACAGAAGAAAAACAAATGTTCCTTAAGGAATCTGTCTATGTTAGCGAGGCAGGCGAAATGGAAAACTGCGGAGGATAGGGTTCAGAATATCGAAAAAGGACTAAATTATGCGAAAGAAGCAGTGCAGTTAGATCCTCATGATGGTCTCTCTTGGGCTATTCTTGGTAACGCCCATTTATCTTCATTTTTTGGAATACAACAGAACCCTAAAATTCTCAAGCAATGCTTGAGTGCTTATGCTCAGGCAGTAAGTAATATTGCTGTAAATTACATAGTATATTACAGTATCATACTTCAAATAATTTTCAACCCTAATGCATTTTTAGGAAAAAGATCTTGTTGCCAAAACTACCCCAGACTTGCACTTCAACAAAGGAGTGGTAAGATAAAATTCAAAATAACTTAAGCGAAGTCACAACTTTTCTTCCTTCAGACTCTTATGTATGAGGAGGAGTTTAAATTAGCCCTAGAATCCTTTAACAAAGCCTCCCTGTATGACCCTACCTGGGAACCGCCAAAGTTGAAGAAGAAACAATTATTAAAGTACTTAACTGAAATCAATGAATTGGTCCACAGTTCTGGAAAGATGAAAGCAAAAAGGTTACAACAGATTATACAAGTTTGTGAAAAAGTTTTGTTGTGGTTCACTTGACCATCCATTGTTTTTAGTCTATCAATTCTAAGCAGCTAGGACCATATGGAGGAGGAAGTTACACGTCGACTAATGGCCAAATTGTAAAACTAGACGAAACAAAATTATCAGACTTAAAACCGGGTTTGAATGAGGAGAGGGTTGTGTTGGGGAAGGTTGTGTGTTCCATAAGGAGCGAAGATGTTGTGCCTTTGTAAGTATACATTGTTGAAGCTATCTTATAGTTTAAAATTATGTATGTTTCCAGTACATTTTGTATGGTCGATATAGAGGGTACTTGTGTGGTTGTTACTATTTATAACATGGCTGATGGAAAGGGCTTCATCATAGGAGACTCTATTGCCATTCCTGAACCATATGTGACGGATGTAGATTTTAGTTATGATGATGTAGTAAGTTTACATATATACATACAGCTAATACAATGTGAAACTTCTCTTTTCTTTTTAGAACTTTAAATTTCAACTGATCAGAGTTGAGACCCCTGTGATACTTGTAGTGAATAGTAAGAAAGTCAGCAGGAATCTACAAGCTGGTGTTCAACTGTCGATATTTAAAAAATTTGATTGAGTAATGATTTAATGACGCGATTAACACTTCAGTGATGAGCTTTAAAGTTAATAAAAGAACGCAAATTTCGATTGGTTCTTGAAGGAAATCAAAATCAGTATAAATGACGTGACATGGGAAGAATAATACAAATAATAATTTAACTGTAGTATTAATTACAAATTTAATGTTTGATAATTGACGTGCCGAAGTAAAAATCATACTAATGGTCTGAGAAAACCATACTAATGGCCTAATGTGGTGAATCATAGCGTCATAATATGTTTCTATGGAAGTGTCCATATTGTTCGTTTTATATTTTTTTTAAATTATCCCTCGTATTTATGTAATATCATTTTTTGTATTACTGATTATAGTTTAATAAACTTTTATAACTATCGGATCTCATTAAAAGTTCCTTCTAAATCACCTTTTCAAAATGTTTTATTTCAAAATCATACAGTAGTCAAGAATAACAAGTCGCCCAGATATTCATTTCGTTGTTCTCTGTACATGCAAATACATACAGCCCTGAGTAAAGGTCTTCCATTATTTGTTAAAAAAATACATTTACTCACTGGTACTACACAAACTAAAACACATAAGCATAAATTATCACTAATTATCACATTTCAACAGGAAATCGCATCTGCGTTCCCCAATGTATTATGTCGAGATAAAAATCAGTCATTTGAGGTTCAGATGAATACAATACTTTCAGCGATTTACAAACAAAAAATAATAAACGAGAGACCTATTTAGAATTTCAGGAAGTTTGTAACTTATTTGTCATTCCAAATAGTTTCCCTCTTCTCTTAGCTACTGAGCCCGACTATAAATTGCTCTCCCATAATTTTAAAAAGTTGTCCAACACCTCTTCGAACCACGCCCGTTTCTTTGGATCCTTGAAAGCTGGTGCGAGAGTCTTCATAGTCATCTCGAGGATAGCTTCATTCCCCAGCATGTTATTCAGCTTACTTAATAATTTCGGGTCGCCTAAAATAAAAATAAAATATTGGAGATATGCGAGTTTCTTTTTGCACGTCGCGCGAAAGGAGAACCTAACGATCCCTAACGATTAGCATAATGATTGTCAGGATTCCGTCATAACGTCGCAACGTCAAGTAGAGCAAGAAATTGCATCTTGAGATTTGCTTTGAGACACACTTCATTGAGTTTATTTATAAGTGCGACGAGTTCTCGACATGCTGGACTACTTTTCGCAGGCCTGTTTTGCGCAAAAATGTGCTTGGAAGGATAGGTGAGAGGATGCTCTCACCATGTGATGCAACGATCGGATAAACTATCACGATAAACTATGGGCTTGATAGAAATCTGAAAGGTCGAGTATCATTCAGTCCGAATGTTTGAAGAGGGCCAATCTCAGTAGAAGGACAAGGACTGGAAGTTTTAAATTCATATTAACGATATTTCAGTTAAACTAGATTCAGGAAATGATGGATTAATTGCCATTGGTTAGATTTGAAATGGGTCGTTAAAGGAAAGATTAGTCCTAAGAAGGATGGAAATAAAATTGCTTAGAATTTAGGAACTACGCGAATGATGCTTGATAAAGCGAAAGGTTCATTAACATTGACCTTTAATGTTTATAAAGGGCCAATCCAAGTTAAATGATATCATTGATAAATTAATGGATTATTATTAGGGGTAACTTCGAAATGGCAGGTTAAACGTAAATATGGGAAGATTGATTGAAAAAACCTGCTTGATGTTTAGGAATTACCTGGACTTATTACTTGACATCTAAAAAGGTTCATTATCATTTAATTGGAATATGTATGTAAAAAACGACAATCCACTTAGGTTAGGTATAGGAGCACAATGACTGGGGCGTTTTAAATTAAGGTCGCCTATCTCAATAAACATTAGTGGACATACATTAAATGGATAAATTAATGGTAGAAATCAAACTGTTTGTTTAAAGAAAGACTAATCCTGATTAGGAAAGACTGGTGGAAGCAAAATTAAGTACTTTCGAAAAGGAGTTTCGTAACTACGTGGACTTGCTTATTGCTACCTAAAACTACTTAATAAATAGAATTTGAATTTTTAAGCACCGTCAACGCAAGTAGAATGAGAAGAGCTGATTCATATTAATATACAAATACAATCTATAAATTAATGAATCTGCTCGTTACGGGCAGATATCGAAATGGGTTATAGACGAATGACTCCTAATGGGGAGACTGATTTGCTTGGACATTAAAAACTATATTGACTTGTTTAAAATATACGAAAAGGCTGATTGTTACTCCATTTGAATGTAAAGGGCGAAATTAGAATGACAAGGACTGAGAGTTTTAAATTCAGATCAACGGCGTAATGGATAAAGTCATGGATTATGATGAGTAGGTAGTGAATGAAAATTCGAAAAAAAAAATGGAAATGGATCGCATAAAACAGGGTTGATCAAATTATGGAAAGACTGATCGATGGAAAGAAGTTGCTTGGAGTTTGGGAGCTACCTGGACCTATTGCTTAAAATCTAAACAGGTTCATCACTATTCAATCTCAACCTTTCAAAGGAGCCAATCCAAGTACGGCTGAGAGTTTTAAATTCAGTTCACCAGAATCATGGACACATTAATGGATCGTCATGGATGTATCGAAATAGCCCATTTAAGGAAAGTCTAATTGCAACATGGGAACACTGGAAAGAAAGTTACAACTTAAAGGTTGGAAACCATGTGGACTTATGGATTACCACTACCTCACTTTTTATTTAAATCCTTAAAAGGACCAATCCCGGTAGAATAACATAGGCTAGGAGTATTTTCAATTCAAATCAATAGTGGATAAATGTATTAGCTAATTGTCATGAATAGGTATTGAAATGAGTCGTTTAAAGAAGGGGTCAACCCTCATATGGAAAAACTGATCGAAAATGACAGGTAAGGAAGTACCTGGACCTACTGCTTTAAATCTGATGAAGTTCATCATCATTGAATTTGATTCTTTGAAAAGAGACAATCCAATTAGGGACAAATGAATGGGAGTTTTAATGCAGCATTGCAACAAGCAAAAACTAATCCTAATAGGAAAAGACTGATGGAAAGAAAATACTTTAAGAAAATTATGTTGCCGTAAACATATCCTTAATCTCATTAAGTGTGAATCTCTAAGAAGGACCAGTCCAAGCAGAATAACAAAGGCTGGAAGTTTCGAATTCAGATCAGCAATATTAGGGACAAATTCATGATTGTCATGAATAGGTATAGAATTGGGTCGTTTAGGCAAGAGGCTAATGGTAATATGTATAGAAGAAAAGAAAATTGGTTGAAGTTTTAAATGCACATGAACAGTTTCCTGCACAAAATTAATAGAAAAGTCTAAAAGTGGGTAGTTTAGGGAAAGACTGATTTTAATATAGGAAGACTAATGGAGAGAAACTTACTTTGAGTTTGAGATCTAGAGGCTTGTTGATTGGTACCAAAAAGCTTCTCATAACTGTATTTGAATCTTTAAGATGATGACCAATTTAAATAGGTAAGGACTGGGAGTTTTTGGATAGGTATAGCAATGGATGTTTAAAGAAGGCCTAATTCCAATCTGGGAGGCCTGGTGGAGAGAAAATTATTTTAATTTTGAGATATGGTAGATTAGTTGTTACGAAATCCTAAAAATGATCTTATTTATTAAATTTAAATCGTTAAAAAGGCCAATCTAAGCAGAAGAGGAATTGTGGGGAGTTTTAAATTAATATCAAATGTATTATATACCATAATAGACATATAACTTTCAAAGAGTGGCTGAGACATGTACGGAAAAATTGAAGAAGAAATTGTTTGATCGTAATGCTTGGATTACTAGTGGATGTTTCCAAATTTAGTGATTAAACTGGATATATTTAAACAGAAAGGATGATGCAACAAAGATAAAAAATCTTCGTTTTCATCCATTGAACTATTGAAAAATGAGATAATGGATTATCTTGAATAAGGTTCAAAAATTGAAATTGGATTTACATCGGTTAAGTTAGCTTGGAAGCTTTGGTTCGTTACAGCTTTATAAACTAAATCTTTGAATCCTGAATTTAAAAACTGTTTAATGCTCAGGAATATGTCAATTTAGCTTATATAATAATTCTAGAATAATTCAACTTGGTTTTGAGTAGATTGAACCCACATATTTCGTCACGTTTCTTAGCAATTAATCTGTCACACTAAACGGTAAGCATATTTTGCTCAAAAAACCATCTTAAGGTTTTTTGTTTGGAAATCCGCTTCTTACCGTGGATTTTCAACAACGATGGATACGAGAACACGTAATAGAAATCCCTCAGCTTGTACGAGGTCCAGTTGGAAACGGACCTGTTCCCGCTGGCCACCTTGATACTGCCCATGTGTTCAGCGTACCATGGGCTGAAGTAATGCAGCAATTCCAAATTGCTGATGTGAGCGATGCCTTGTTTTTTAAGTCGCTCCTTAATTTGCTGGTAATTGGTCTTGTTGAAGACGAACACCTGCGAAGAACAATAAGAATTATACGCGCGGAATAATTTCATAATTGCGCGAGGATAAAATATGAAAAACAAGATGAGATAGAGAGAAAGAGGAGGCGAATAAAGATAACCGTGATTTTTTAACGATCCGAAATAATTGAAGGAAACGTTAAGATGGATGGACTTCAAGGTTCCTGCGGATAATTAACGAAATTTCAACGCGTGTTGTTATTGGCAGGAAAGCTAAATTATTATGTTAAACTCCGCGCGTGTATATGATAAAGGTAACGCGATATTACCGTTATTAAATTTGCAGTTTCGGATTTCTGCAGTGTTGGTGTGTAGAAATGTACACGATTTCACACCGCACACTATTCATATTTCGCAATGGACTGGTTTGCGGTTGATTAGCAAAATGATATTATTGTTGTGTTACCATTAACAAATTCGTGTTGTAAGATTGAATATATGCATACATTTTTCAGAATCATTACCATAAAAATATATTTCAATTGATTAGCTTTTATTTTCTCTAATTTTGTGGCAAGGAATTGGATAATGTATCATATTAGATAATGTACCTGCTATCACAGAAAAAATGACGAAACCACACGTCTTGCTGTAACAAACGTATGAAAATGTTACTAATCAAAATTTATTGACCGGATAATTTATTGAAATCAATACAACTGTTACATGTGCTGTGGTCAATAAAAGCCCGCGAATAAGAAAAGATTACAGCTTTAAGTAAGCACCAATTACCTTCCAACACACATTGTTGTGTGGAGGTGTTACTAAATTTATTGTAAATCAAATTGAAATTCCTTCTATAATATATCATCGCAGTTCCGGTTGAACCTTGTTCAGGGAATGGTTAAACTATAACGTTCAAGGTGAGTATCAAGAATATGGATTTTACAGCATTGTTTACGAAATTAAAAACAACCTTATCATTTAAATTACTACAATGAGCATTAAGAATGGAGACGTTATCGATCGATTGTACAATTCATACACTGTAATTAACATACCTAAAACATTCTGAGAAAAAATGTGTATAGATAAAATTGTACCACACTGCAATATATAACATTTTATTGGCGGGTGCATTTTTAGAGTATTATCTGAATGAAAAAAATCGTGATGTGTTCATCAGAGTACTTTCTCATATATAGGGTGTTTCAATATGCGTTTGCCAAATTCAAACGGGAAATAGATACGGTTAATTTAAGCAAAAAAAAAAGTTTATTTTATACTAATTCAATGGTAGAATATATATTCTAAATTTAAAATAATTTCTTGTAGCAAATTTTGAGAAAAATTCAAAAACCGAAAAACCACAAGTATAAAGTGCTCTTCACAGATGATTTAGCCGAACACGTTACAAACCTTTTTATACATATTTAATTACACAATAAATTTTCAAAGTTTAAAAAGAATTCTTGTAACGAATTCCGAGAATAATACAAAAAACCCAAATTCGACAAGTATAAAGTATCCTTCACAGAAGATTTAGCCAAAAACGTTAGAAAGCTTTTTTATACATATTCAAAATAGCAGAATAAATATTCAAAGTTTAAAAAAAAATCGTGGAGTGGATTACGAAAAAATTGAAAAAACCGAAAATTGACAAGTATAAAGTGCCCTTCACAGAAGATTTAGCCAAAATCGTTAGGAAACTTTTTTATAGGTATTTAATCGTACAATAAATATTCAAAATTTAAAAAAAAATTCTTGGAGCGGATTTCGAGAAAAATTCAAAAAAACCGAAAAATGACAACAGTAAACAACCCTTTTATCCTGGCCGATTTTAATGAAAAGCTTATTCTTACGTCCTGGTATGGTACAAAGTCTAAATACAAAGTTTTGACCGTTTGTGTTTTTTTGTTTTTGAGAAAATCCTACCGCAGACACACATACACACATACACACATACATACAGACGGTTTTCCAAAAACTTGTTTTTTGGACTCAGGGTACCTCAAAACGTACAGAAATGCTAATAACTCAATTTCGAAAAATCGACCCGATTACAATACTCTCATATATGAGTACCTCATATGAGAAAGTAAAAAGGTGCTACTTAGAAATTAAAAATAATTTTATAGAACATGAGTAGGTAGGTACCTACGTACTGTAATATTGTAACATATCGAAATAACAAGAAGCTTGCGACAATCATGAAATTTTTGAAGCGAAATTACAAAAAGAATTTAATAATCCTGGAATTTAATTGGGCATTTTACTACGATCCTGCAATGGTGTTGTTTCCATTCACACTGGCCGTAAGGGAACTATTACGGGTATTTGGATAATCGCTCAAAAATAATGACCTGAAGAAACTATCTCAGAAACATTTTTTAAATCATTCGACTGCATATTAACGTCTTTTAGCTGCCTCAAGTAGAATGCAAATATAACATTTTGTCAATGTTGCAAGTTTGACTATTTTGGAAGTCTGTCTTCGCCTCGAGATAGCGCTGTTGTACTTAGCGCTGTTATACTGATAAAGCCGGATTCTCACAGTGCGAAATGCGAAAGCGAATTCACTAAACTATTGGTGTCTATGTCCTGATTGGTGCATAAAGTGATTTATGAAAAGTGGCAGGGGTTGTTTTATGTCGTATTTAAATATTATTAAAAAATTTATGAAGTTTTAACTTTTATAATTTTTAACAATGAAACTATTTTTTAACGTAATTAGCATATCACGGTCAATCAGTGTCCCGCTGGTATCCCTGCAAGAATCGATTTTATGTGTCTATAGCTCCGAGATGATACAAAAAAAGTAAAATTAATCGTTATGAAATCTTACAACATGTAGTGTCGCCAGCTCCCGGACTATTTAAATAGTTGTAATCTCATTAATGTGGTTTCGATTTGAAACATTTTCTATAACTAATTTTCCAAAAAAAAGTTTAGTTAAAGCATCAAAAAATGGAAAACGAGCATTTTTTACAGATAAATTCATTCAAGTTTACAACGGATTTATTCTTTCAAACGTCAAATTGAAGTTCCTGGAATCACGGAAGGTTACAAAATAAATTGTAAATTTTTATAAGTTATGAGGTAAACTAATCTTGCATTTATTTCCTATTAGTCACAATAAAGTTTGCTGCAATCATATAAAGAATTATGTTACCTTCTCGAGAATTCACTTGTAGTTGACAAATGAAACTCTAAAACTGCTAATGTATGTAGTTTGTGATTGTTTCAAGCTTGCATCATGTTTGTTGCAAGTTTTAGTCAAATTACTTTGAAACTTACACTTTCAATTGTAAGCTAATAGAAGATATTGTGCTAATTGTTTACGCTTAGTGGATGATATGTGTAAATGTCCAAAAATCGGTTTTAACCTGGGAAATTCCTTCTGTTCTCATTCTAGTCCAGTAAATAAAGGAACAAACCTAAGTTAAATTCTGCAAAGAGATGAAACTGGGGACAATTGTAGGTCTCAACTGGGTCTTTCGAAATACGGAAAGTTGTAGATTCTCCAGGTCCCGGAACATGGTAAAAAATGGTCCTCAAGTTCCAATAAATCCGTTTTCAGCCAATATCTCCGAGAATATGGCATTTGCAAAATTTTTGTTTAGATAAAAAAGAAAGATCGGTCCATTAGCTACAAAAATGGCCCTTATGACTTTTTCCGAAAACTCGACAGTTTTCGAGATAACGGCTCCGAAACAGCCGATAGCAGCACTTTACTTGTTGCTCCTGCTCTGAACCCAGGAAAGCAAATTCGAGAAATGGAGACAAAAGCGGGCGGACAAATTGTCCAATAACTCGAGTAAAAATGGATATTTTTTGATGATTCAAAATTCACGTGAAAGAGAAAACCCATACCTATGGTATGCTGGGTCTCGGGCCTCATTTTTATTTTTCTTGAATGTTGGAAACCCCGGCTAAATTTTTTCTTCTTCGATATTTCTCGACTTTTAGAAAATTCATCCATATTTTAATAAATAATGGTAATTTAGTCGTGTCTTTCTTGATAATGGGTCTCCAAAACCTATCGAAGGAGCCCATAAAGGTTGTTTCATTTTCTTTCTTTTGCATCCCAATAAAAAGTAACTTTGAATATGTTGATTTTTTGACATTTGCGACATCAATCGGATATTAAAAAATTATGAATCATCGTATCGGTTCGCAATGCACATCAATGGAATGCTTGAAACGCCCCCTTTCCAATGGTTTCTTCGTTTTTTGTGCCAACTTCAACATTCTTGCAACCAACATTCCAAACTCCGGAAATGTCAAAAAATCAACATATTCAAAGTTATTTTTATTGGGATGCAAAAGAAAGAAAATGAAACAACCTTTATGGGCTCCTTCGATAGGTTTTGGAGATCCATTATCAAGAAAGACCCGACTAAATTACCATTATTTATTAAAATATGGATGAATTTTCTAAAAGTCGAGAAATATCGAAGAAGAAAAAATTTAGCCGGGGTTTCCAACATTCAAGAAAAATAAAAATGAGGCCCGAGACCCAGCATACCATAGGTATGGGTTTTCTCTTTCACGTGAATTTTGAATCATCAAAAAATATCCATTTTTACTCGAGTTATTGGACAATTTGTCCGCCCGCTTTTGTCTCCATTTCTCGAATTTGCTCTCCTGGGTTCAGAACAGGAGCAACAAGTAAAGTGCTGCTATCGGCTGTTTCGGAGCCGTTATCTCGAAAACTGTCGAGTTTTCGGAAAAAGTCATAAGGACCATTTTTGTAGCTAATGAACCGATCTTTCTTTTTTATTTAAACAAAAATTTCGCAAATGCCATATTCTCGGAGATATTGGCTGAAAACGGATTTATTGGAACTTGAGGACCATTTTTTACCATGTTCCGGGACCTGGAGAATCTACAACTTTCCGTATTTCGAAAGACCCAGTTGAGACCTACGATTGTCCCCAGTTTCATCCTTTTGCAGAATTTATCCCAGGTTTGGGAGTTTATCGGCTTTCATTTACTGGGCTATTCGGCATGGAAGGAGTCCAGATTGTTGTAGGTATAACGTATGGTACTGGTGATCCTTGTTGTGAATAAATGGTCCAGAAAATGAGGGAGGTTTCCTTAGTTCTTCAATGACTGTAGTCTCTAACACTTATAGATTACTGCAAATAGTGTAAAAATACTTGAATTGACTGAAAAGACGTCAGAATTCGCAGCACGCCAGGATTCAACCACGAAATACAGAATTGGTACAATGGCGTTGATCTCAATGTCCATGAAGTTACTCCACAGCATATATATAGGACTTGGTAAGGAAGTGGAAAGCTGAATGCAACTGCGGGATTAAAATAAACTCAGGCTTGGCATTGAATACCGTACTATACGCAGACGATCACATTATAATCGAAGAAACAGAAGATAATTTGCAAAAAGCTACGTTGGGTCAACAAGCCCTACAGTATTATTTAACAATATCAATTTAAGCAGATTTTCGACTTCCAATACCTAGGATGTAACATGATGTATCATTTTGACAAGGACATAGAAAGAACAATAAGTAAATTTCTGCCAATATGTGGAACTAAGTATTACAAGAACTCCTAGAAAACAAGCAAGAAAGGAAACAAAAATAAAGTTTTATAAAATTATGGCTGTCCCCACTATTTTATAGGGGTCTAAAACAATGGGTTTTAACGAAACAAAATGAAAGGCGGATACAATCCGCAGAAACGAGATTTCTGCATTATGTCAAAGGGTGCACAAGAATTGACAGATTCAAAAGAAAGAAAAGAAAAAATAAGAAATGATTTAATAATACTTCCTCTCGACGACAGAATATAGGCAGAAATGGGAAAAACACATTGAAAGAATAGAAAAACAAAGACTGCCAAAACGAATTCTGAACTACGAACTAAGAGGCAGAAGAAGTATAGGAAGACCACGAAAAAGATGACGACAGATGACAATTACAGATGACAGATTACACCTAATCCTTGAAAGAAGATGATGAAATACATTGCCATACCTCCAATTGTTTCCAAGCTATCGTTCGGCTATTTCAGCTTCTTACGATTTACGTTGATTTTCGGGAGCAGATGCAGCAATAAATAAACTTTTTTAGTAATAATGATTATTACCAATTGATTATAATAATTATTTTTAGTAAAAGTGAATTAGCAATGAAATATGGGTTAAGTTAGAAGTTAGGATCTCGATTATTAATGTGGCTACATTGAATTAATAAACATTTGAACTCTATACCGGCAATTGGATTGAAGCACAGCATCAAGGGTTCGAATATAACAGATTGCAGCTAACCTTCCAAACCAATGGAATTTCATCACATCTGTGAAGTTAGCCATAGATTTCTCAGCCACACATTCTCTACATACAGCGGGGAAAGTGTAAAACGGAAAAAACAAATTTTTTATGTAAACAATGAGGGTAAATTATGTCCGTTGCAATATGACGGAAAATACCTTGTTACATTCTTCCCTAAAATATAGAGTGGGTTCCAAAGTCAGATCAACCCCTCCGACGGTTAATATGACATCGGTACCCACTATAGATTTTATGGACAACTGTAACGAGTGGTTTTGAGTGGGAAATGCAGTGAGGCAAACTATCCTTGGGGGTGTAAAAAACATATAAGTATCATCTAACCTTTCCAAAAACTACCCCCCTGACTGCGACCCACTCTATATTTTTTGGGCACCTATACTGAGCGGTTTTACGTGGGAATTGAAAGTAGACAAAGTATCCTTGACGGTAAAAAAAAATTATATAAAGTATGTAGACATAATGTGTAAACCAACCACCGACGATGATTCTTTTTTTCTTAAGCTCGTTGCCAGCAAGTAGGAACCAGAGTAGGGGAAGTTTGTTGGCGTCCCTTACTAGCTGACCTGGATCGAGAACTGGACCTGAAACACTGTTTAGAGGCTTCTGGAGCGATCGGCCGAATTTATGCGGCTATTAGACCTGGTCTCATTCTAGAAAGAAATCCGTCGAAAGGTCTCGCTCTAAGGCGCACTCTGGGACGCCCGATAAACGTTCCAAATCCCACGAGGCCTGCAAGGTGAGGTCAGGTCCTGGTTTCGATCCAGGTCGATCAGTAAAGGACGCAGCGAGTCCAGAAGCATGGCCAATTCCATCAGTTAATTTAAATTCACGTTTATTACTACAAGTCCAAGCATCCGTTTCTTCCCGAGTCTGGAAGGCGGGTTTCTTACATTCTACGTAATACGTAACACGACAACAAACTTCTCCTACTCAGGTTCCTACTCGTTGGCTACGAGTGTACGAAAAGGACATCATCGTCGGTGGTCGGTTTCACACATTATGTCTACAAGTAATATCTAATTCTTCCAAAAACTACCCATCCGACGGTTGATCTGATATTGGGACCCACTCTCTATATTTCAGGGAGAAATGTAACAAGGCGTTTTCCGCCATATTGTAAGAAATGCAACTTGCTCTCATTGTTATACTAAAAGTTTTCCTCTTTCCGTTTTATACTTTTCTCGGTGTATGAATAGAAATGTCTGGCTGAGAAATGTATGGGTAACTTCACACCAGCAAATTTATTGAGATCATACAGAGAGAACCAAAGTCCACATTAACCGCACTGATTTGGCGCACATTAAACTCCTAAAACCGTTCATGAATATAATATTGTAATATTTCGCAGGTTTTAAAGACGTCATCATTTTTGGGTAATTTTCCTTTACGGAGAATAGACCAACATTCACTAACCTGATAGAGGGAATTCCCCGTGACGTACGAGTGAATGTAATGAGATCCATACTTCCTGATGAACATGAGTACGCTCCCCACGTCCCCGACCTCGATCTTGTCGATCTCCTGCGCGACGACGTCCGCCAGGTTGACGTTGTTCGGTATCCTGTCGAGCCTGACGATCTCCCTGAACCTCGACAGCCTGACGAGGACGTAGCAGTGGTCCTTGTGGACGAACGACGCGTTTATCCCGAGGTTCCTGGCGAGCGTCTCCGGCGCCCACGACGAGGTGAACGCGCGCCAAGGCTTATCGAGCCGCTCGAACGAGAAGTCCCTGAAGTAGGCCTGGACGAGCTGGCGGACATTGTCGCAGAACTCCATGTGGAAGTCGCCCTCGAAGACGCGCTTCTGTTTCTTCGGGACGCGCTCCGGGTGCACCGCGAACCGGTCCAGGTCGGTGAAGATGTCGATCGTCGGCTCCCTGAAGATCCAGTCCGATTCGTTTCGAGCGACCACCTACGAAACTTTCAACTTTTAACGCGGAATCTAACTAAAAGATTGTGGGTGAACGACAGAAGGTTGTCAAGATTCCCGAAGTTGGCCATGGCAAATGTAGACCAGAAGAAAACACAAAGTCTTCGCCAACTAATTTAATAGACCAGAGCGACGTTACCCCTTTAGGGCTTTCTCCACGTTCTTAATTCAATGTATGTTATTGATCGACGCGTGGTATCTTTTAACTGTATTTGTCCGTTTGGTTTTATTTTGTGACCTCTCACCTGTCGCACACCTTTAGCTCTGAAACTTTTATACGGAGCACGGAGCTTTTCTATTGAAATGCATGGCTCGAAATTAACAAGAGCAAAAGAGAAACTAATAGTAGTTCGTTAGTATGACAGAGAAGGAAGTTTTGCAACGTTGCCGGCTGCAGTCCAAGTCCAGGACCAATTCCAAATATACCCGTCGGAGGCTATACAGCGTGTGTTCCTCATACATATCATAATGCCGGTCGGTAAAGTGTGCGATGACTGTGATGTTTAGCGAGCTAGCAACGTCGCAAAAGTTCTTTCTCTGTTTAGCCAACGAGAAATACCTATATGGCCTTTCTTTCGCTCTTATGTTTATATCATACTGCGACTCTGTAGAATAGGTCTGTATATCTAATGTAAGCCTGACGATGACCTCTGGTAAGTCGAAACTGGTCGATCTGGTCTATTAAATTAGTTGGCGAAGACTGTGTTTCCATCTGGTCTACATCCTGGGTGAATGTTATTTTTCACGTGGGCCACATCTCGGGTTAGCTGAGATCCATCATCAGCTCGAATTGTGAAATATGTGGGTAATCTGAACAGTTCTCGCTGTGGCTATGAACCAATTTTTTTATGGAAAGCTTATAAATTGTAAAATAACTTCGATATATTAATTCCGACTTTTTTCAATTAATCAATATATCATTAGAAAGGTCTGTTCTTAATTTGACGTACCACGCATAATAGTTTATTCAGGTTTGGAAACATCTCATTTATACAAACATAAGTACGAAAATGCCTCCTTAATGAGTTACACGCCTTTGATAGAGCTTATAGGTGTAAGTTATGATTATTGAAGATCAATTTAAAAAAAATCAGATGGCACATGGTGTTATCAGTTGCGTGAGAATTAAGGGATTATTGAAGTTTCTAATACTTTAGCGGATTGTATTGTTACGTACAGTATCGCAGTATACTCATTGTAATTATTACTAACCTAATTAATAACTAGCGCATTCAGATCTGTTACAATCACAGATGGTTAAATGAACTAGCCTTTGCGTTCTAATGGAGCCAGTATTATTTATTTACATGGCAACATAGGTGATGTGCGTGGTGTAAAAGGGGAAGCTGCTGTTGACGAATTATGATACACAACAAAACAGTTCTCCATAGGCGTATCAATAACGAAGTTTAAACGGAATCACAATGGAGAACATAAAAAAAATAGTTTCTAATCATTTCGAAACGTAATTAATTTCGTCCAAATGCATCTTATCCTATTTTGTTGCGACATATTAAATTTTTTTGCCATTTCATGGTATATTTTAATTGTGAAATACTTTCTCAAAATTATCTATACTAAAAATGAAATGTGGCCGTCAACAGGAGCACCCATCCATAAAATGTTTAAAGAAATTCAATATATCAGAAGTGAATAATACTCCTCACATTTGAAATATGGAACTCCGAAAGCACTTGTAATTAACAACATTGTTAATATCTCGATAAAAAATACTTGCATTTTAATAAAAAAGTCTAAAGTGCTTATATCCCACACATTTTACATATTGTAGACATTATCTGTCTATCTGAACTGAAACATCTACGATCTCTTTAATAAAAGTACCGTTATCAAGCTGAGCTGTCATACCTTCTAATCAGTTGCCATTTTGGTAGATTTATATCTAGTATTGCATTCGTTAACGAAGTCGAAAAAATAGGAATTAAAATGCGGTTTTCAGTTTTTTGGTATCTAGAGATCATACCTAATCATTTCCCAAAAATTTATATATATATATATATATACAACTTTGTAGTCACGGCTGAATTAGTTAATGAACTAAATAGTAACGGGGATGCAGCCTTATCTTGGGACTTTTTTTTAAAAGAACACTCTTATTTCTTTAATACAGGAGCTTTCGACAATGTTTATTGTCTTTATCAACTGCAACTGTGAACATGGTATGTTTGTTAAAAATTATACAAAGATGAAAATTATATACTTACAGAAAACGAGATTGCTGTTAAAACTATATAACACATCAGATCCAGAAAAAAATTCAATATTGGAGTGGAAGAGGCAGGTTATGTGTTCAGAGACGTTAAAAAGATATTTCAAAAATTATTTGACAAAACCCATGGAAACAAATAATTGATAAGTGATACAGGAACAAAGAGAACCTTTCACATTAATGCTATGAATTCAGTGATGTTTGATTTTATAGAATTGCTACTCATGGGTGCCAAACCATGGAGCGTAATTATTAATTCCTGTTCTGTCTCAACTATTAACAATTATTGGTCAAAAATGTTGACAAAGCAATATTGTGAAACTTACTCAGAAACACATATTTAGATTTAAGGAAATACAGGAAGGGTGATATTGTATATGTACAGTTATCGCTCTCACCGAAAACTGGTCTGTAAAGTCGATAGAAACTGTTAGAAGTCATCCCTGATTCCCCCAACCCCTACTGCCACTAAGGGCTGGTGAGAGTCAATGACGACCTCGACCTTCCATTGTATTTCCCTGATGCTTTCTTAAGTTGTGTATTGTAAAAATTCAATATTGGAGTGGAAGAGGCAGGTTATTTGTTCCAAGACGTTACAAAGATATTTCAAAAATTATTTGACAAAACACATGGAAACAAATAATTGATAAGTGATACAGGAACAAAGAGAACACTTCACATTAATGCTATGAATTCAGTGAGTTTGATTTTATAGAATTGCTACTCATGGGTGCCAAACCATGGAGCGTAATTATTAATTCCTGTTCTGTCTCAACTCTTAACAATTATTGGTCTAAAAAGTTGACACACAATATTGTGAAACTTACTCAGAAACACATATTTAGATTTAAGGAAATACAGGAAGGGTGATATTGTATATGTACAGTTATCGCTCTCACCGAAAACTGGTCTGTAAAATCGATAGAAACTGTTAGAAGTCGTCCCTGACTCCCTACAACCCCTACTACCACTAAGGGCTGGTGAGAGTCAATGACGACCTCGACCTTCCATTGTATTTCCCTGATGCTTTCTTAAGTTGTGTATCTTGGTACAATACATTTGAATATATTACGTTAAGATTCTTGATGTCTGAATATTTGTTTAAGAGGTTAGTTTCACAGAAAACATAAGACATTTCAAGAAAAGATCTTTTAAATAAATTACTTTCGGTGGTTAAAATTTTTGCGTTAATAAAGTCAGGTTGGTGACCAGTATTAGCTGCATGTTGAGAAAGAGCACAAGCATCTTTTCTTCTCCTGATGTCACTTTTATGTGAGGTGATCCTTAACTTTAAATTTCTGGACGTCATGCCTATATACGACTTATCACAATCTAGACATTGTATTTTGTAAACCGAGTTAGTTTTATCCAAAGTAGGGGTTTGGTCTTTCAGCCTGGTAAATAAATTCTGTACTTTCTTGATGGATTTATTAGCTATAATTAAATTTTCTTCTTGTTTAAGGATATTAATGATTCTAGGAGTTATATCTTTAATGTAAGGCAAGGATCTATAAAATTTTTGGTCTGGGGTTGCATTTATGTTTTGAGTACCTATTGGACTTCTATTAAAATTCTGATTAACTGACTCAACAATGTCTGGAGTCGAATAAATTAACTTCCTTAGTAACGTAGATGGATATGAATTCTGTAAAAGGATGTTATATAGTTTGTTTAAATTCGTTTGTCTAAAAGATGGATGCGAGATACGTGTGATTCTTCGTTTGAGGCCTAGGATTAAATTTATTTTTGTTTTTGTGGTGTGGTCAGAGTAGTAGTTAATGTACCTTCCAGAGTTTGTGGGTTTCTGGTACCAATCCAAAATAATGGTATTATTATCAGTTCTTATGACTCTTGTGTCTAAGAAAGGTACGGAGTAATTGCTCTCTTGTTCTATAGTGAACTGAATTCTTTCATGATATGAATTGAAAATCCTTAAAATTACTTCCTCTGTGCCACTAGGGATTGAACAAATAATGTCATCTACATATTTTTTTAAGAAAGGAACCTCAAAGGGAAGTAATGGCAAACAAATGTTGAGTAAGTCATCCATGACATATTGTGATATTATTGGTGAAATTTTTTGATCCCATAGGAGTACCAAATACTTGTTTATAGACTTGACATTTTATTTTTGACTTGATATGTATATATCGGATATAACGAAATTTGTCGGCAGGCTACAGGCGAACGACTTTTGTATAAAACATTTTTTCGAAAAATGTACAGAAAAAAAGTTATTTTTTTCAAAAATAAAAAAAAAATAAGAAAAACTTTTATTTGGCGTCTGAGAGAAAAATGTTACTAAGGTGTTTTATTGCTCTTATAGAGGTGAACAACTTTTGTATAAAACAATCTGTCGAGAAACGTACAAAAATAAAGTTATTTTTGTCAAAAAATAAAAAAATAAAAAAACTTTTATTTCGCGTCTGAGAGAAAAATGTTACTTAGATTTTTTGTTGCCCTTATAGAGACGAACAACTTTTGTATAAAACATATCTTTGAGAAATGTACAGGGAAAAAGTTATTTGCAAATATTTTAAAATTTTGTCGTTTGTATTTTTTCACACCTCGTATGCATTTTTTTGACACATCGTGTGTTATATTACTATATATCCTACCCATAAATCTACCTTTCAGCCTGGCATGCCATGGGTTTTTTTTTTAACTAAAGTATTTTTACAACTTAACTTACGAATCTAATCTTCTTTGATACAAGGATTTAGAACCTATAGGTTTTCAAAATTTTTGAAAATGAGTTGTTTTCCGTTAAGTGTAAAATAAGTAAAAGTTTTTTTCAATCTTTTGAAAATATTTAAATATCAAATCGAATTAATCAATCAATCAATACAAAAAACGAATTCAATCATTTTGAAATTTTTTTAATTGTTTTCGAAAAATTTAAATAAAAGTTTTTGTTTAAAAGTGATAAATGATAAATGATTTATAAGAGCTCTGTTACGATCACATTAATACATTTTGTAAATTTCAATTACCTTTTACTACTTTTATGTTGAAGAATATTATGTTACGGATTTTTTTTAATATTTGGCTTCATCAACTTACACTTAAAATTACTTTCGTTAAAAAGTCTAAAGCAGATATAGGCGGATTTTGTTAGTTTATTAGTTTCATTAAGTTTCAAAATGGAAATTCAAATAATTATTTTAAGGTGATCTGCTGGGAGCCTAAAATATGAAAACCGATAGAACGCCACTGAAACGATACATAACCTCTATAAATTTCCTTATTAATTTGTCATATTTAGCTATGAACGAATAATCCAAACGCTTTTTTTACATTGGAATACACTTTGCACATCATGCACGTTCATTGAGTCTTTTTTAACTTTTATCTATAGTAGGTACTTCACGAAGTGCAATGTAAGCAAACAAATATCACGTTCAAATTCATTGAAATCGATGTTGCCATTCCTATGGAAAGTCAATATTATTGCAGATTTACGCACAACGATTACACCGAATACAATGTACATGCCAAATCGTAAGAGAGAATTCGTCAACTGAATTCATGCAACAATGTGTAAAACCGATTAGAACATGATATTACCTTCGCAATATATTATTGTGTAAGGGTATATCTAGGGTCTATATTGTAAAGCGAAATGTAAACAGCAGCGCGAAACGTGTTTACTCTTATCGGATGGCGGCTTACCTCAATGGAACGCCGCTACGCTTAATAAGCGTAGCGGCGAGCAATAAAAACTGTCCCGAGCGTGCCGCCAACATCTTAGTAAAGGAAGAATGATTTATGACCTTCTGGACGTTCCTAAGTAAACATTATTTGAGAAAGGAATGACCAGGAATCATCGCGAATACAATGGAGATATGTATATAAGCGGGCTTGCGCTCGGAGATTAGATTAGAAGTGAAGCCGCGAGTGAATAAACAAGCCAAAAAACGGACCAGTGAAATAAATTAACATTTAAGAGTGATATAAATTAATTAGTTAGGGAGTAGTTAAGATAAATTAAGTAGTGTGTAGTGTATAATTAGGACAGTGTAAATAAATTAGAAATAAACATTACAATATGTATTAATCGTTTGTGATTACAATAATTTCACGAACACCCGTTCCACGGGAAATAATACCACGATCTAATTATTATCTAAAATAAAAATTTCTTCAAGGTAAGAGGTCAAATTCCATTAAGTCAATTACCGTTAGATAGCATGATTGACAAGTCAATGTTAGAATTCATCGTCCATAAGAATTAAACCATAACACGATAAAAACGCCTGGTCATCGGAATCAAAGATATAACGCGATAAATAGATAAGGACAGTCAGAGACACGGGTCAAGTTCATAACGGCTGCTACTGGTGCTCTTCGAGATGTGACGATTCCCAATTACCTTTCAGTTATCCACTAGCGGACCCTTAGGTAGATGTCATCCCCTGTGGTCTGACAGTATGTATATTCGATATTTTTTTAATAAATTATGATTACTAAACGTTCTTAAAACCCTTCATGTTAATAGTCTTATAATATGACTTGAAAATGCCTTGAAAAAAAAAATTTCTACGGGCCTGTTTCTTATAACATCACGGACTTCATTTTTTCAATTCTCCAACGTCATGGACTGGGACTTTAAACTAAGGATTTAAATAACACCAGAAAAACTATTTTAGAGGGTTTAGGTATAGGGAATAAGAATACTAGCACCCCGGATAAACGGTATTTAAACTTTATATAAATTATATCTCTTTTTAAAATATAATTTACAACTTGAAGCAAATCTTGTAACACTTTTTCTATAATATATAGATACGATTCACCCAAAAGACTGTCTGCCAAAGTGCACAATAGTCACCAATTAGTTCCACCAAAACTTTTGATGAAGAGAGATTGATTTGAAACCTTGGTTCAAATATTTCATTTGGGTTTTCCTCCTCTCATGTGTACCGATTATAGAAATTAATAATTCCTCTTTTTTTTTGGTGAATGCAGCTTCATCAGTAAAAAGTATTTGACTTATCATACCTCCCGTGATTTCGTTGCGAATTTGGTTGTAATTGTAACCATTGCCAGAATTGCATTCTGGCTTTAGAGTTTGGGCTCTTTGGATGTGATCTGACTAGAGACATTGCTGATGCAGAATTTCTAAAGCTTGGGCTTCTACAGTTTGAGTTCAACGTGGTCTACCTGTTGAGGTGTCTGGTTTAAAAAAATTGAAGACACAAATAATAGAGCCAACAATATTAACGATTGGAATGAATTCCTGACCTATTGGAATAAAATCATCTAAAACTGCACGACATTTCACTTTTCCATTTTAACTAATCAATTACACTACAATATTCAACTTATGTATAAGCTGTATGTAACTTAAGCCATGTGTCAGGCCGAGAACTTTCCAGATAGCCCCAATCAAAATATTTTCCTCACTTTCTACTGTTTTATAGCATATTATTTAAGGTATTTTAGGAATCACTAGGGTTATGTTTCTTACCTTCATCGATAAGCTTAAATAACCGTATCTCGTGAATATGTCGATGGACCTCCCGACTTTCAGTTGGCTGTCTTCGGCGTCTTCGCCGTGGCTCACGATCACGACCGTCAGCAGCACGAGCAGCTGAGCTCGGCCCCACATCCTCGCCGCAATCGACAGCTGGAACATGTAAAATAGATTAGCATAGTATAGAATAGATAGAAGTCTGGGAAAATTATTTCATTAAAGCCGAAACTAAACTGTTTCCACAAACTGTGAGAAAATTCTAATGAACTTGCCACAGTTTTCAAGCACTTCAATATCTTACACAGAAGCTTAGGTAGATGGTACAAAAAGTTTAAATGGCCTAAAGAAACCTTAGAGCTTCGCAAAGCGTTGTGAAACGAATAACCTGGAATAAGTACTTTTGGGCATTTAAATTTTTCCTATAGTAAATCCACTGAGAAGAAAACATCCACGAAACGAGAAAGTGTAGTAAAGTTAGACAACACTTAATACACGTCGTTTGCTAATGGTGGAAAAGTAATAAAACTTTTGGCGGGAATTGTTGATGTACAGAGTCGGTTCAGCAAAATTAACAAGTTTAGTTGTCTGATCTATAGTTGTCTGTTTACAAGCGTTCAGGTAAGTCGTTGACGGTGATCGTGGACATCAACTTCGTTGATGGTTTATTTTAACGTATCGCTATTGTTATTCAGATTTTTGATATAAATTTGTATAAACATATTTCTGTGATCTATTGCAATTATGGAAAGACACCTTCCCTGCTCGCCTCCCAAAAAGAGACCTGGAACATACTTAAGCTGCGGGGAGAAAACCATTATTTTAAATGTATACAGAAAAGAAAGAAATGAACATCCTTAGTAAAATCTTAGTAAAAGATAAATTATAGTCAAGGCGATCATTCTTAATGTGACCCTGTACTCATCGGAAGTTTCCTTCTCGATGGATTTACTATAGACAATCTAACTAATCTTAACAAGTTACAAAATTCTTTGAGTTGCTATAGGAGGTTACAGAAAGTTGGCACTGTTGTGGATGCTTGAATGTCTTTCAACTAGCCTTAAATACACTTACTAGTAATAACTAGTAACATAATTAACATAATAATGTTAATGTAATATAAAAATACAAAATATACAAAACACTTTAAGTCAGCCTGAGAAGTTAATGCAGTTTTTAGAGCAAGACTGTGAAAAAACACTTGAACCACTTCCATGCAGCCTTAAAGAGACAAATTCCAAAGAACCTATTAACCTAAGGGATTTACTGTAAATGATGCGGATTTTAAGGAACCCGTGAAAGTAGTATCTACTTAAAGGTCTTCGATGCAGACTTAAAAAGTACGTGAAAGAATTTTAGGCAACTTAAATTGTTTCCATAATCTATGACATAATTCTAAGGAATCTGTTACAGTTTTCGACACGTAAATATCTGACATAGAACCTCATGTAGATTATGCAGAAGATCTAGAAGACCTGGAAACTTTTAACAGTCTTGTGAGTACATATAGCAACATGGAATACTTTTGGGGACTTAAATGGTTCCCAAACAGTCAGAGCAATTTAATGGAAAAATATATAATGTACCTGTAAAAGTTATTGGTAACCTGTAAGGTTTTAACAGTTTTTTAAAGAGTGTAAAGAAACCTGAGAAAATTTTAGGTACTTCAATGTCTTTCCTAGAGCTTCTGTCAATTCTTGCAAGGAAACCAAACAACCCTAAAATGGTCGAGAAATATTTGAGTTCAGTAGGGGGCTAGAGCAAATTGTTGCAAGCAACGTTAAATATTCCGTATAAAATATTCAGAACAAGCCTGAGAAGTTGTTGCAAATTTAGAGCGAGTATGTGAAGACAACTTGAATACCATCAGACACTTGAACAAATTTCATTTGACCTTAAATAGGTCAATTCCTAAGAACCTAGAAAACTTAGGGATTCATAATGCTTAAAAAGGGTTTGTAAAATCTGGGAAAGTATTAAGCAGTTAAATGTTTCCATACAGTACCAGAAAGGACCTGGAAAATTTTAAGCAACCTAAATGGGTTTCACGAACTGTAATAGAATTGTTAAGGGAATTACAAGCAGTTCTTAAGAAGGTCTGATATAGAGTCACGAAGTCACTTTTTAGCCACAATGAATTGTTTTTGCTTAAATATTTGCTTCTTCTAACTATCCAATAAAGAAAGATATGGTATAATCAGTATCAATTCTGGTGCCAGGCTGCCAAGCTTGCATATGGAATTACAGATCTTAAGGAACTGGTTTAGGGTAACGAAGTTATTGTTGGATGGATAACAGGCTGTAAGGATATTTATATTGTTGCCAAACTTGTTAATAGGTAACTCTTAACCACTGTGAAGGTAGTAGTCACTTTCCAACAAAATTAGAAAATTAAAGCCAACTAAGAAAGGACATAGTCTGGATCTTTTCTGGTACTAGGCTGCGAATTAAACGTCGTTATGAAAGTCCAAGTAGATCTCATGAAACTGGCTTGGAGCTATGAAGTCACTATCCCCGTATAACAGGCATTAAGAAAATTAAGATTGCAAATCAAGAACTGCGTTTCAAGTTCCATGATAAAGGCATATACAATTTACGAAATAATGGATTTTTTCTGAATACCCCACCCCAATGGCATAACATGGCAGAATCTGGATATTTTCTGGTACAACTACCTAAAATTGTAAGCAGATCTCAAGAGCGAAGAAGCCACTCTTGTCAGGTTACTAGGTCTTTGAGAATACTTGAGATGTCTGACAAATTTGTAGTGATACGTTTAAAAATATTAATTTGATGCCAAACCCTACTGGGATTTAGGGTCGAAAGGCGGGTAACTCCTAAACGGACTCAAAAGACAATAAACACTAGTTCACAACACAAAGACTAATAATCGTATCATATAAGCATATAATATTCCATAGTGCCTACTAAAAGTCTTAGTCCATCCAAGACGTATTATTAACCTATTTTGCTAGCCAATGCCCAATAAACTCTGCATGCAGATAGGGTAAAACAGAATTAATTCTCAAATCTCCCAGAACCATGATCAACACGAAGTCAGAGTGTCTAGTTTAACTATCCCTTTTGGATTCCAAACTTGATTGCAACTAAGAAAAACTAAAAAACACCTGTGTACTTTCTCACTACTTGCTTCATTTCGTTTGATTGCAACGTTTTCCTCTATGAATTCAGAAATTCAAAAATAAACATTTTGAATGAACTTGGAAGTTTAAAATTTTTCTTTGTCTAACTTGAAGGCAAGTCCGTACCTTTCCTGGTCGCCATAAGTACGAATTTAATTAGCGACGGTTCTCGTACGGAAGGCATTTGGAGAAAAAAGCATCATACCAAAGTAAAGAACTGGAACTTGCTCGAATGTGTTTCCCATATTAGACGTAACGTGTCTCACAGCGCGAATAAATGAAACTTTGGCCTCACTGCTGTGGCAATCTGAAATTTTTCAGTTGTTGCATGGAAGTGTTGGAATTTACAAATGTTGATATTACGTTTTTTGAAATTTTTGAAAATTTCACTTCATCAAATATACATAATGATACAGTATTATCGTGAGGTTATTGTTTGACGTGTTAAAGGAGATAATAGTTTCAAGATAGGATTTGAAATACTAGACCTAAAATCCGTAATCTTTAACCTGTTTCGGAAGTTTATCTCTAGTTGTATTTAGTCGACAAATATTTGTAGTACTTGTGGATCAAGCAGTGGTCCTAATAAATGTTGTTGTTTTAAAAATAATTTTTAAAACCGGTGGATTTGACTTAATTTAACTGGACTAACTATTAGTAATTAGGAAATGTCTTCTAAGATGCTCTGTACGTCCATTAATGCCGCATAATTAGCTAAACTGTCTAATAGGCCATCGTGCAATTGCGAAATACGAAAATAGCATATCTGATCAAACGAGCCGTCAAGGCTATTTTTAATAATTCGTTTGTATTGTATGATTTGTACTGTAAGATAAATCAATAGCATGTACTTTCTTTCGAAACAAAAGGTACGAACTACAAGCTGATATCCTGGGAAGAAAGAATGAGTAACGATGTTCGATACGTAACAGTATACGAGCCAAAATGGTAGGATTTTTAGTAAAATTACTTTTAGGCTGATCAAAGAAAACATCACGACTAAAGTGTTAACGTTGAAGTCTGTAACATATTGAAGGACTTTTCTCTATTATGGAGTTTCCTCAAATTTACACTTCGTGGACAATTTTTCTTTTTCTTTAAAATAATGCAAAGTAACGTTTAGAATTTTTTATAGCGATCAGCTGTTCCTGTCAAATTTGATGTATTTAAAAAAAAATCAAAAAAGCTAAGTTATTCTTCAATATTTCAAAAAATATTTTATGAAAATTTGATTCAACTCTAAAAATTTTTAACCTTACTATTTCGACTAATCCAAATTCCGTAAAATCTTAAAACTTTAGTTGAGATGTAATACAATAATCTGTTGGAGCCATATTTACTTTCTCATATGAGTCCCTCATATATGAGAAGTACATATTTTAATCGGGTTTTTGAAAAAATATCAATGTGTAGGTGTTAGCGTCAGCGAATTATTTAACAAAGTACGACCGTGCGGCGCCCACATCGGTGGACAATCGGTAGTGTCCTGCCCTGTACTAGTTTTTGTTATTGTTTATTGTCAATTTAGAAGTTTAGTGAATTGGATTCACTTTTGGGAAAGCTCCGTTAAAGTTACGTTAATCTCGTCATCCGACGTCCATTGGGTTTAAAAGAGATCTAATATCAGAAGTGGGATTGTCTCGCGCGCCCTTTCTTGCGATAGTGCGTGAAATCTGCTCGTGTTAAGTGTGGGTGTGACAATGAGTATGGTTCCACAAGACAACGGGGCTGAGGGGGCCGATCCCCTGCGTACTACAGTTGATGCCCAGGTGACTTCCACATTGGAGAACCTGCTTCGTGGATTTCTGGACCGAGTGGATTCCCGAGCCGTCACCACCACAACAGTAGTTGCACCCTCTGGAGAAGGTGTAACATTGCCATCGTTTCGTCGTTTCTACCTGGACGAGACGATCCGAGGCAGTGGGTGGAGGACATAGATTAGTTGGCCTCTGATTTGAGATGGAGTAATGGTGTTCTTATGTCTAAAATTTCAGAATGTTTTGAAAGGGAGGCAGGTGAGTGGTTTAAGGATTGGTGTCCTTTGGACCGTCGCTCGTGGGCTTCGTTGCAGAGAGATTTCTGCGAAAGTTTGCAGGAAGTACAAATTTTGGTAAATTGTCCCATGATATAATTAATATATGAAGACCGTTACCCATTGCCACTTATTGATGATCAAAGTGACCGATTGAGCGGTAGTAAGTATTTTACTACCCTCGACATGGCTGCCGGATTCCATCAAATTAAAGTTCACTCAGATTCCGTAGAAAAGTTAGTTAGTTACTTAGCGAATGCACCTGCTATTTTTCAACGTGCTATTAACTTTGCTTTACATGAAGAAATACAAAAGGGGATTGCCCTAGTTTACATGGATGACATTCTGATACCGTCAGTAACTATTCAAGAAGGAATTGACAACCTTCGTCAGGTATTCATGACTCTTCGAACTCATGGATTTTCAGTCGACCTGAAGAAATGCGTTTTCTTACAAGATCAGGTAGAATATTTAGGCCGTCTTATATCAAACGGTATCGTAAAACCTAGCCCTTCTAAAACACTAGCTTTAAAACCTTTAGCGCCTCCTTCGAACATTCGTGAGGTTCGTCAATTTCTTGGATTGGACCGTATAAAATAACACAAGTGTTGTCACCAAACAGATATGAGTTAAAATAAGGTTGGTGATGTGGCAGAGTCTACAAGATTTACGGCGGCAGCAGCTTCGCAGATGTGTCTATGCTCCAAGGGATCCTGATGACTGCGCAGAAATTCTTGAGGCGTACATTGACTCAGCTGACTATACACAGATAAAAATGTATACGAGTATGGCCGTGTTAGCGGTGTTACAGTTTATTAATTTTGATATCTTGATTTCATTTCTGTAATGTTTTACACCTGGGCGATCTCTGATCGTTGTCTGGTGGGTAATGTTTTACACCTGGGCGATCTCTGATCGTTGTCTGGTGGGTAATGTTTTACACCTGGGCGATCTCTGATCGTTGTCTGGTGGGTAATGTTTTACACCTGGGCGATCTCTGATCGTTGTCTGGTGGGTAATGTTTTACACCTGGGCGATCTCTGATCGTTGTCTGGTGGGTAATGTTTTACACCTGGGCGATCTCTGATCGTTGTCTGGTGGGTAATGTTTTACACCTGGGCGATCTCTTATCGTTGTCTGGTGGGTAATGTTTTACACCTGGGCGATCTCTGATCGTTGTCTGGTGGGTAATGTTTTTCACCTGGGCGATCTCTTATCGTTGTCTGTTGGGTAATGTTTTACACTTGGAAGGTATTAGACGAATTTACAAATTACAAAGTCCTTTAGATCTTGAACACTCTGTTTTACGATTACTTTGTTTCGTTTCTGCGGGACTTGTTGGTGGATGAGGAAGCTGTTTCAGGTCCAGGACGGTGTTCTACTACCATCTAGAAGGATTGTCAGGATAAGGGACGAGCGGATTGGGACGAGAGCGTCCCAACGTCAGGCTGGCCGTGTTAGCGTCAGCGAATTATTTAACAAAGTACGACCGTGCGGCGCCCACATCGGTGGACAATCGGTAGTGTCCTGCCCTGTACTAGTTTTTGTTATTGTTTATTGTCAATTTAGAAGTTTAGTGAATTGGATTCACTTTTGGGAAAGCTCCGTTAAAGTTACGTTAATCTCGTCATCCGACGTCCATTGGGTTTAAAAGAGATCTAATAGTAGGTATGTATGTATGAGTGTGTGCTGTTTTTCTCCAAAAGTAAAAATCACAAAGGCTTTCAACATTGAATTTAGACTTTGTGCTATACCAAGGCCTACCAGTAAGTTTTTCGTTTAAATCCGTCATAAAGGGGTCGTTTACTCTTGCCACTTTTCGGTTTTTGAAACTTTTTTTCAAAATTTGCTCCACGAATTTTTCAATACTTATTCTACTGTCGAATGTATATGATAAAATTTAACAATATCTTTGGTTAAATCTTCTCTAAACGACTTACACTTGTCACTTTCCGGTTTCTGGAAATTTTCTCAAAATTCAGTTCAATATTTTTTCCAACCTTTAAATATTTATTCTACTATCGAATATATATAAAAAAGTTTAATATCATTTTTCATTTAATCTCCTCTAAAGGGAACTTTACACTTGTTCTTTTTCTGTTTTTAGAAAACTTCAATACTGTTTTTAAATGTATATAAAGTTGGCGGACCACCCTCCCAGGTGGTACAGGAATTACAGTGGCTAAAAGAATCCGTTGGATCCTTCGACAGTGTGTCTGAAAATTTCGGGACCCACACTTTCGAACTGTTGAAGTATATATAGCATTTAGCACGTTTTATACGAAATAAGTCATTTTAGAATTTGTAGCTCCACAGGCCCGCTGTGCAAAGTGACTTTTAGTGTCTAACAGAGTCTCCTAAATCCTCTACATTGTTGCTGGAATTCCCATGGCCCGCATTTTTGAACAATTCAGGTATATACAGGATTTAGCACGTTTTGGCCGAAATAAGTCATTTTAGAATATTTGGCCATTTCTGGGTATTTTTTATTGGCCCCCTGCTAGCTTTTCTGAGCTCTCTGTGTACCACATGTTCGACCTGTCGACGTATATACAGGATTTCCCATGTTTTGGCTGAAATAAGCAATTTTCGAATTTTTGGCCATTTCTGGCAATTTTTGCCCGCTTTTTCGGCCAATTAACTGAAGGTTTTCAATGCCAAATGATTTTTAAGATCGCTACTATATCATGAAATTGAACCGCGAGTGATGATTGAACATCTTGTCATTTTTGGCCAAAATTGGCCAAATGTGGCCAAAAACTTTTTTGGCCCAGTGACTTTCAAGTTCTTCAAAAGACACAAATTCCTGCGCAATTCAGAGCACCCTATTACATTCCGTGTATGAGTTATAGCGGTGGCCGCTAACTTAATATTAAGTTAGCACACCTTTTGTAGCTCCGGCTATTCAAAAGCTACAAAATTCGTTTTCTTGCTACAAAAAAGCTACAAAAAAGACACAAAATCTCCACTATTTTTATTTTGTTTTGCCGGCCTGAGAGGGTGGTCCGCCAACTTTATATACACTGTTTTTAAACTTTGAGAATTTATTCTACTATCGAATGTATAATAAAGTTTAATAACGTTTTCGGCTAAATAGTTTCGAAAGGTACTCTATGCTTGTTGTTTTTCGGAATTTTCTCGAATTCCACCTGAACTATATTTTTTTTAAAACTTTTGAGTTTTTTAGTGTTGAGTTTTTTAAAGTTATTTTAAGCTTTTAAACATTATATATTTATTCTACTATTGAATATTGAATATTGAATATTCTACTATTGAATATTTATAGTAAAACATGAGAAAGTAGTCCGATGAACATATCACCATTTTTTATATTAAAAAATGTTTCCTAAATGGATATTTAAATAAATACAAATATACTAAAAAGTTACGTCACCATTGATGAAAAGTGGCCCAAGTTTAAACATCTAATATGACATTTAACGCTCTATTAATTTTTATCGCATAAAAAATAACTTTTCAGTAAAGAGCCATAATTCTGAAAATTGCAAATCAATTTGCCAATAGAATTCTTGTCAATTCGGTTTATACAAATATTCTTCCAACTAATACTCAACAATTAATTATCAATCAAGGTGCTCTTGAGCTATGAATTATGCTATGGAAACAACAGAAATGAATGTTATGAAAATTGAAATAAACAGCTCTGAAAGTTTCTCTCAAGTTACGAAACATTAGTTTTTCATGTAATAGAATAGAAATGCTGAGTTTGTAGGAAAAAATAGAAATTGTACTCATTTAAGAAGGAAACACAAGTCATGGACAAGTTGCGTCTCACTACATCTTGACAGATGCAGATGCAATGCAGTGCAGTATTCTGCAATGCAGAATACTTTTAAAATTCCTCACAACACAAAAGTTTATAATGAAAAAGCTCAATGAAGTGTATGCTTAACAATTGAAGAAAGCACCAACAGTTTGCTAAGACTTGGCGCTTTCTTCATTTATCAAGCAAATTGCTAACTTTTGATCACTATCACTACCTTTGAAGTGTATGTAATAGATCATGAACAAACTAATATGCAGTATTTGTAATAGAACTGGTGCTAAATGGGAAACCGCAAGAAGAAATTTTCACAAGAATAAACCAAGCCTTTCAAAACAAAATTATGAAAATGAAAGTTTCAAATATGTCAAAATGAAATTTTGATGTATGGTGGATCCCCTTTTGGTTTTTAAGGGCAAAGTGAAGAAAATGCAAATTTTCTAATCAAATATAATGATCTCAATTGGTTAGTTCACAAAACTATAAGTGGTGAGTACAAGAAAACCTACAATATGTGATAGAATACCCAGGATCAACAATAAAATTCTATTAACATAAATTTGTGGTGCGATGTATTAAACAACAGAGTGAGTGGCCCATATGTTTTTCGGGTAAATTTAACTGCACAAGATACTTGCAGACTTAAAATATAATGAAATAAGTTCGGTTTTAAATGAAATATGTCTTAATGAAATACAAATCTAATGGTTTCAATGTGATGAAGTGCCAATTCCTAATTATGAAGGTAAAGTTGAAGTATTTTGGAACTATTTCGAGGTTAGAATGGGAGAATGTTCTCGGGGAGATGAAATGAAATTAAAAATGTTCTCGATGATCCCCAAACGTCGGCATTATAAACGATTAGTTATTGTATTATTTGGGGATCATCGAGAACATTTTTAATTTTATTTCGAGGTTAGATAATTAATAATAAAAAATGATGCAAATACCCAGGCCCTCCAGGTCGCTGGACTTTATTCCACTAGTTCTTCTCTTTTCGAGGTATTTGAAGCAAAAAATCTTTTTTACAAACTTTTATACATTTCAGAACAAGGTGTACTGAAATGGTGTGAATCAATTTATTACATGCATCAATAATAAAATCAATAAATTGTTTATCATTAAATATGTACCAGAATCGCACTTTACTGCTCTTTAAAATTATACCTCATTCGATGGGGTGAAAAGTTACGTAAAGGTAAAATAAATGTGAAATAAATAAATCGATCTGATCGGGTGGTGTGGGTGTATCCCATCTCAGCACATTTTATTGCGGTCAATTTTGCGACACCTTGTCGGTCCATTTCTAATATACCCATCTCGGCACAACGGATCGAGCAGGTACACACTACAATAATATCTCAATAACGCGGCATAAATCTAGGGAGGTACCTTCATGATAATACGGTATTGTCGAAAATAATGGTACTTGACTGTTGCGCAAAATTCATAATATTTGAGAAACCTAGTATAGGCAGCACAACGTATACGAGTGAACGTCATGTGATACGCTCGAAAGTAACGTTGGAAACGCAAAGGGGCAAGGATCACCCTATGGGCATCACCCTATGCTGAGATGAGCACTGTAGAATGGAGTACCTGCCTAGATGTACCTATGCCGAGTTGGGGTATAATTTTATCGTTTACCTGCTTCTTGTGCCGAGATGGAAATCGCCGATCTGATCGATACTGATTACATAAATAAATCATGTGGTCGACGATGTAACCTACAAAGTCGAACTCTTAAGGACTGAATTAGCAAAGAATTTAGACCCATTAATTTGGAAATAAAAATTTTTGGAAATTTACATTACATCTCAACTAAGCTCTTAAGATTTTACGAAATTTGAATTAGTCGAAAAATTGTGAGGTTAAGAAAACTGGAAAAAATCCAAGTTGTTCAAATTGGTTCAAATTTGGTAGGTGAGTAGGAAACCGAAAAATAAAAAATTGTTACACCCGATCGATAAGAAGAAATTCATAAACGTTATGTTGCGTTATTAAAATCTTTTCATGAGCCCTAAATTTGCGGAAACGGAATAACAAAACCAAATCACATATCACGCGTACTTCATTGGTGATACTGTAATACTTAATTGACTAATTGTTAATCTATATAAAACTTAAATTCTCAGGTACAGAATAAGCTCGTTTCAGAAGCGGGAAGAAGATTTTTCCCCATTCGAATTCAGACTCTTCTGATTGGATAAAGCTCGCACTGAATACGATTTCAGCAAATCGCCGTTTCGCAACAAGCCAGCGGAGAAGTTCGATTTTTCGCGAACGAAATGAATCATCAAGTCGGAAGCGGTGCCGCGCAAAAATTAGTTCCAAATCGGACGCCAGACCGTGACTAAAATACTCCACAAGTGTTATACCTTCCTAGCACCGCTCCAATTACGAAACCTCTGCTTTCGGTAATTTTCGAAAAAATTACTTAACCGACCCGAGATACGGCGGAGACATTTAAATTGGTCCACGCGTATGAGGAAACGCGTTATATTGTTATTATCTAATACGTCGGCTGTTATGCTCTTGCACCGGCGATAGTTAATTGCGACCTTGATTATCTTTTTCTGTATTTATGTGCAAAACGCGGGCAAATTGCGAGGGGAAAAAGGTCGTTACACCTACATTCATCGGGACCAATTCTCTAATTGGGTTTAATGTACGCGTGAATCATGCTGTCCAGGAAATAAACGAAAATTTAATAAAAGATGCGCATAGTCGTTATCACTAAAGTTGAGGTTACTTATTGCGGTTTTAGTTTTCAAATTAGGTTTGGTCATTGATTGAAGAGCTTGGTAATCAATGGTTTGATGAGGCTTGGTTTCCTTTTTACTGGAGTTAAGGTAAGTTAATGGTACGAATTGTGGCAATTGCAAAGTGGATAAGTTGAAGAACGGGAATATTTGGGTCCAATGAACCATTGGGTATCTAAAGATATATACCCAATAAAGTTGTTCCATTGACAACATTATGAATTATTTGACCACAAAAATAGATATGAATCACCACATCTATACTCATTCATGTATGGGAAACATGTATTTGTATACTTTGTCCAATCCGAACTGGAACGGTAACAAAAACACTTAATGGCTTTTTAAGTGTTGCCGCCCCGTCGTCCATGGGCGTATCATTAGGCATAATAACTCTAACAATGAATTCACTTTCAAATAGTATAAATAAATTGCACACACATACACACACCACTGCTTCTCGAGTATAAATGCCGAAGAAGAAGAACACCTGCTCCAAAGAAGACGAAGAAGACACAAACGAAATGCCGCGGTGGTAAAAAAAAATTTACGACCCAATGGACCCTTTAATTCTTTGTCTTTAGATAACCATACATTCACACATACGATTTCACTTGGGCTACTGCACGAATACGTACACCTGCATTTTAAAATATACCAGTGCGTTTCTGAATAAGCAAAGAAATAAGTCCCATGTGTTTTGTATAGAGATAACGGGCTCTTTTCGAATATCCTCGGTAAATTCAGATTTTGTAGTGCGTTTCAATTGCTACTGGTTAAAGTATACATGCATAATATATAGAAAACACACTATAATCAAATGAAAACTTTGGTAAACAATGTCATAACGACATTGTATAATCTCAATAGACTTATGACAACTGGCTCTTGACGCAATATGACAAACCGTGTTATGTTCTAATTTTTCACAGAAAAATCAAAATTGGTTTATAAATATATGGCATAACATGTCATACATACTTCCTCGCTATCCCTCTAACCCCTACCAACCTTCCATCCTCCCCCCTCTATATTTTTTGTAACAGTATTAATTTCATAAACTTCGATGAAAAGGGAACAATAGACAGAACAGTTACTAAATTCCAATAAATAGATTCTTTCCCTTAATGTAAACAAATGTAAACTAATCGCCGAACATCATGGCCATTAGAAATTTCGAAATGTTACATAGGCAAAGTTTTTAAAAATAAATAAAAATTAAGTAAACAACTTTATTCGAAACAAAAATGAATAAACAATTATCCAGATATTAATAAAAAATAAATGTTATCTATTGTAATGACCTCTTATTCTTACATTAATATTTGGATAATTGTTTATTTATTTTGGTTTTCAATAGTGAGAAATAGTCGATATTCAAACATTCGTTTTTTTACATTTTTGCTAGGTACAGTTTACGATTTTTTTATGATCATGTAGACAATTCGACAATAAGCAGTTCTCATTTAAAAACAAAAACATACGATGGCGTCATTATTCTAATACCAATGACATCACTTAATGCATTTAAGCAAAAAGCATTTTTAGCACTTTTATCTAAAAACTTTAAATAACTTTGCAATATATGAGTTCCGTACTATATAGCTTAACTATATGAAAAGAGAATAATGAATTTCACCCCCTGAAAAGAAAAACTTGTTGTTTCAGAATTTTTCTGGACCTATTTGGTACCGAAGCTATAAACTTGTAAAGTTTTAAGTATCCACGTAATCCTCAAATGCTTTTACTTTTCCGGGACATTCCGGGAACAGATCCGTATTTCAGATATTTCCTAGTCCGATTTTCAAATCTTTGTTTAAACATTTTTCAATTTCAATAGAATTTAATTTAAACTGGGCACAATAGGCTTCTATTAATAGTATTTGATTGCCTTATAAGAAATTAGGTTTATTTCAGAATTTTGAATTTTAATTCTGAATCAGTATTTGATAATGTTCGTTAAACAGTTGCACATAAGATGCATATGATCAAGTGGCAGATCTGTTCTAATTTTCCAAGGAAAAGTGAAAATGTATAGCATTTTATCCATAGTGAATATAGAATTTATAGCGACATTAATTTTATGGTAATAGAATTTATGTTACAAACTTTGAGGAATGAGAAAAGAAAAATGAAAACTAAAATTGCAATAAATAGGAACCTATGATTCGATAAAAATGATTTTGGAATTTCAATTTTACGAACTCAAAGTATTACAATAAAACAAACTGTGAAATAATCAGCGATATACCCACTACATAATTAGGGACAGAAATTTAAAAATTTAAAGTTTTAAAATTTTCTGAAATAGGAAAAGCAGGATACTTTTCCTATTTTCGAATTACAAATCTCTTTTTTTTATTATTCTAAAAGGCATGATACTATTGCTACGAAACGTAGTACAAAGTATTCACAGACATGCCTATTAATGATTTAGGCACTTAAAATAAAAATTCTTTCTGGACGGTTCTACAGAAAAATTTTGTAGATTCTCTTAGGGCCGGTACTTTGGGTCCTGATTAAACATCGGATTAAGTTAATCCCCGATTAAAACAGCCAGTCAACTGAATCGCAGTTATAAATAACACACGAAAGTAGTCGTACTTTAGTTGGTTGGCTGTTTTAATCAGGAATTAACTTAATCCGATGTTTAATCAGGACTCAAAGTATCGGCCCTTTGAATATCATGATAGCTCTCAGAATGATAGAAATTTTTAGAATCTTTTAGAACACTCTAGAAGATTGTCGAAATAACCAGAACTTTATAAATCTTCTGAACTTTGTCCAAAATAACAAAGTTAATGTGGAATTCTATATTTTTTGTTACAATCTAATCGAATTTTAGGTAAATTTTAAATAAGAACATATTAGATAGACGTAAAGGGGTCCATGTCCTCCCATATGAATTCCATACATTTCAGGGTTGCTAACTCAGACAAGCTGTGCAATTAGTTCTACATCTCACAATTGTTGAAGGTGATATTGCCAACAAATTGCTTAGTGATTGTTTGTGACATAGTACTTTTCGGAAGGACAAAGAAGTGAATTCTGTAGAACGTTCTAGACATTGTGGATTCCAAAAAATTACAAGTAAAAAAAACTTTTTAGAGTTTTCTGAAATGCCCTATAAAGCCCAAAATTTTGTAAAAATAAATAGACGTGCAACGCCTGGTAATCAGCTACTAGTTTATATGTTGTGCTGTGTAAAATTACTTAATTTCTAATAATGCAAGTTAACAATACTGTAATGCGAGAAGTAAACAAAGCGACACATGTTTACTCCTTCAAAAGAATAACTACGACGCGTACAAGACAGGTGCATGAACATTTGCTGCGTAGGCTTCTAGAATGTAATAGAATGTTCTCGATCAGGGTTGGGGGTGTATATATAAGGGGGCTTGTGATCGAGGGAGTTAGTTAGAAGTAGAGAAGCAGAAGTGAACGCGACATACGATCCGAAAGCGGAGCAGTACAAATAAATTATGTAGTGTCTAGTCTAGTGTACAAGTAGTTAAGTGTGTTAAATAAATTAGTGTTCAATTAATGTAAATAAATTATAAAATAAACGTTACATTGGTGTCAGAAGAGCGGATCATGAAGAAGTTACGCGAATTAAAAGTGGCCGAATTAAAAAAAGAACTCGAGGAACGAGAATTGGAAACGGGAGGGAAGAAGACTGAACTCCAGGACCGGCTCTCGGCATTTTTGAAAGAAAATGGCCAGGACCCGGAAGTTTTCGAGTTCGAAGACGATGACATCACGAAGCAAATCGCCGCCCAGAGGGAAGAAATCGCCGCCCAGAGGGAAGAAATCGCCGACCAGAGGGAAGACATCACTGCTCAAATCGCCGCCCAGAGGGAAGACATCACTGCTCAAATCGCCGCCCAGAGGGAAGAAATCGCTGCCCAGAGGGAAGAAATCGCCGATCAGAGGGAAGACATCACTGCTCAAATCGCCGCTCAGAGGGAAGACATCACTGCTCAAATCGCTGCCCAGAGGGAAGACATCACTGCTCAAATCGCTGCCCAGAGGGAAGAAATCGCCGCCCAGAGGGAAGAAATCGCCGCCCAGAGGGAAGATATTTCTGCTCAAATCGCCGCCCAGAGGGAAGAGATAACCGACCAGATGGAGGCTCAGCGTAAGGAGATTGAAGAGAAGATCAAGCAGTTGGAAGAACGACTAGAACAAGTCAGTAGCGGCGAGGGGAAAGAAGACGAAATTAAACCGAAGACGAAGCAGTTGGAAGAACGACTAAGGCGAGTCAGTAGCGGCGAGACGAAGGAAGAAATAAAGGCGGTCGTTCAACAGAACTCGATATGCACCAATCGAGTGACGCCCCCAACGTTCGACGGAAAAATTCCGTGGGCCAGTTACAAGAAGCAGTTTGAGGCGGCAGCGGAGGCTAATGCTTGGTCCCCTCACGAGAAAGCTGTTTCCCTAACGGTAGCCTTACGTGGAGAGGCGTTGGAAGTTCTCCAGACGCTATCCACCGAAGAAGCCGGGAATTACAATGAGCTGCTGAGGCGACTGGAAATGCGATTCGGCCAAACACATCTGGAGCAAGTCCATCAATCCCAGATGTCCAATCGCCGTCAGAGATCGAACGAGACCCTGCAGGAGTTCGAAGCGGACGTAGCCAGACTAGTGAGGTTGGCGTATCCCACGGCGCCGGAACAGATGATGGAGTGCCTCGCAGTGCAGACGTTCGTGAGCGGGCTGCGGGACCAGGAACTGCAGATGGCCCTGAGGCTAGCTCGACCGAAAACAGTAATGAACGCGCTCGCCATCGCACTAGAACATGAGGCAGCAATGGAAGCCTCCCGCATTCACGGTTGTGCTCGAGCTGTTACCGAGGAGGTAGACACTGAAAAGCTCGTGGAAAGGGTCCTACAGCAGATCATGGAGGTGCTGTCGGCGAAGAAGAAGGTAGTTCGCTGTTGGAACTGTGGCGAAGTGGGCCATGTGAAGAGTTCTTGCAAGCGGCCTAGAACAGCGGCGCCGGCGAAGGCCCAGGAAAACTAATGCGGGTCGATAAGAAAGGGGGAACGTCGACCCGTAGCAGTGGAAACCCCCGGGCAAGTATAGCCTCGTTTTCCCACCAATTGGGGAGCGCGTACGTCGATGGCACTATCGACGGGAGATCCCACGCCATGCTTGTGGACACGGGAGCTACGAAGACGATCGTACGCTCGGAAGTTGTGAGGGACCGTAGGAAGATTAGGCCAAGTAGGTGGCAATTAAGAACTGCCACTGGGGAGAAGGCAGTAATACACGGTGAAGCGACGGTTAGCATGACGTTGGGACGAGTAAAGTTTGACCATTCTGTTCTCATAGCCGAAATTGAGGAAGACGTCATACTGGGGATGGACGTCATGAGGAATCATGGATTCCAGTTGGATTTCGGACACCGAGTGTTGAGGATCGGTCAAGAAGAATTACTGCTACACAATCGTGACAACTTTGTGTTAGACGTAATAATGGCAGAAGATGTGATTCTCCCGGAACGAAGCGAAACGATCACCTCTACCTGTCTGAGGGGTGTTGTGGAAGAGGGAATTCCAGCCATGATCGAACCAGAAAACGATGACAATCGACTGGCTCGGGGGGTACTGGTAGGAAAGGCGCTCGTTACTCTCTCAAGTGAAGTGCCTGTGCGACTACTCAACATCAATCAGTACCCGGTCACCATCAAGAAGGGTACGAAGCTGGGCACATGTATAGCCGCTTCGGCCATCGTAAGGGGCGTTAGTGAGGAAGAAAGGTCCAGACACACTCCGCAGGACTTGAAACAAATTCTTTCCCAGACCAGTGCGTTTCTCTCGCTCACACAGAAACAAAAGGCCAATGAATTAATAAATAAGTACCAGGACATATTTACCACCGAGAATGGAAAGCTGGGAAAGACCAAGGTCGTGACACATAAAATTGACACGGGCGAGACACGACCGATTCGACAAACAGCAAGACGACTACCCTTGGCCAAACGGGAGGAAGCCGAGAAAATCATCAAGGACCTAGAGCGGGACGGGGTCATCGAGCCGTCAAGCAGTCCATGGGCCTCGCCGGTAGTACTGGTGAAGAAAAAGGATGGGACTACTCGATTCTGTGTAGACTACCGGCAGGTGAACAGTGTCACCAAAAAGGACAGCTATCCGCTACCACGTATCGACGACACACTCGATACCCTTGCTGGATCCACGATATTTTCGACCTTGGATTTAAAAAGCGGCTATTGGCAAGTCGAAATGGACCCTGCCGATAAGGAAAAGACGGCATTTACCTTCGGTAACGGCCTGTGGCATTTTACAGTCATGCCATTCGGACTTTGTAATGCCCCAGCGACGTTTGAGAGGCTGATGGAGAGCGTGCTAATGGGTTTGACGTGGAAAACGTGCCTAGTCTATTTGGACGATGTCATCGTGATGGGCAAGACCTTCGAAGGACATCTGAAAAACTTAGAGGACGTCTTCCAGAGACTGCGAGGTGCGGGGCTGAAACTGAACCCGAAGAAATGTCAACTCTTCAGAAGGAAGGTCTCGTACTTAGGGCACGTAGTGAGCAGAGAGGGCGTCGCCGTTGATCCGGACAAGACAAGTACGGTGAAGGAGTGGCCAATACCGGTAGATAAACACCAGTTGAGGAGTTTTCTGGGCCTCTGCACGTACTACCGACGATATGTCCGGATGTTCTCCGACGTCGCTAAGCCGTTGACAAGGCTCACGGAAGAAGGACGAAACTTCTGTTGGGATGAGGAATGCCAGTCTGCCTTCGACGAGCTGAAGAGGAAGTTGACCAGTGCCCCAGTGCTAAGTTTTCCTCTGCCAGAAGGACAGTTCATCCTGGATACCGACGCGAGCAATGTGGGAATTGGAAGTGTTCTATCGCAGCGTCAGGAGGGACAAGAACGTGTCCTTGGATACTTCAGCAAGGTACTCTCCAAACCAGAAAGGAATTATTGCGTCACCCGACGTGAATTATTGGCCATCGTCAAGTCCATCGAGCACTTTCATAAATATTTGTGTGGAAGGAGGTTTTTGATCCGGACCGATCATGCTGCTCTTAAATGGCTCCTCCAGTTTAAGAATCCCGAAGGACAGATCGCTCGCTGGATCGAGAGGCTCCAGGAGTATGACTTTGTCATAGAACATCGGCCAGGACAGAGTCATGGAAACGCAGACGCACTCTCGAGAAGACCATGCCCTGATGAGTGTCCTCATTGTCATAGAGCTGAGGAAAAGTCCGAGAAAGTCTATCGAACGACCGTGGTCGCCGAGGAATGGACACCATCCTCGTTACGACAAGAGCAAGGAAAAGACCCGGTTCTCAAAGAAATCCTGGTTTGGAAAGAGGGAGGAGAGCGTCCTGAGTGGCAAAAGGTATCACCTGGCTCGCCAAAACTCAAGAGCTATTGGGCACAGTGGGACTCGCTAGTGGTTGAGGATGGACTACTAAAACGCGTACTGGAGAGCCAAGACGGGACGGAGGAAAGACGGCAGTTGGTAATTCCCTCCAGTAAAATCCCGGAGGTCTTGCGGCACCTTCACGACGGATCGTCTGGCGGACATTTAGGGATCAAGAAAACGCTGCAGAAGGTACGGGAGCGCTTCTACTGGATCAATTGTTCAGACGACGTGAAGGACTGGTGCAAGAAATGTACTACATGCTTTGCAAGTAATGGGCCACAAAGACGACCGAAAGCTCCCATGAAACAATATAACGTCGGAAGCCCCTTCGAAAGGATCGCTATTGATATAGCAGGACCCTTCCCTGAGACCGAAAAGGGGAATAAATACATCTTGGTCGTGATGGACTACTTTACGAAGTGGGTAGAAGCGTACCCTCTCCCTAATCAGGAGGCAGAGACAGTGGCCGATGTGCTAGTGAAGGAGACGATCTGCCGGTTTGGAGTACCCATGGAATTACACTCGGATCAAGGAAGAAACTTTGAGAGTGGCCTATTCCGGAGGATCTGTGAGAAGTTTGGGGTACGAAAAACAAGAACCACGGCCCTTCACCCTCAGTCTGACGGCATGGTAGAACGAATGAATCGCACCCTCAACCGCTATCTAGCGAAAATGGTCTCGTCACATCAAAGAGACTGGGACGAACACGTGCCGTTCTTCATGATGGCCTACCGCTCGGCCGTTCATGAGTCGACAGGACAAACTCCAGCCAAAGTCCTGTTCGGGCGAGAACTTAAACTGCCCTGTGATCTAATCTTTGGCGCTAGACCGGACGAGGACGTTTCGGGGGAAGATTACGTCTCCCGGATGCGGCAAAGGATGAACGAAATTCACGATCAAGTCCGGTACCAACTAAATATCGCCAGTGATCGCATCAAAGAGCGTTACGACATCAACGCTAAAGAGGGTGGCTACCAAATGGGAGATCGAGTTTGGCTGTACAACCCACAGAAGAAACGTGGTTTGTCCCCTAAGTTACAGACCAATTGGGAAGGTCCCTATGTTGTGAAGAAACGAATCAATGACGTGGTCTACCGGGTAAGCAAACTACCAAACGGCAAGCCGAGAGTGGTGCACTTTAATCGGTTGGCACCCTATGAGGGGTCGCACGATGAGGCGGAGGTTCCCCGAGTAAGAAACACATTGGCGCAGGAGAACGAACTTTCCTTAGAAGAATTTATGAGCGCCTACGGGGGTACCGGAAAAGCACGGTATGGGGTAACCTGTGAAAAACAACAGGATTTGTTCAGCGTACCTGAAGAATACTCGTTGGCCCATTGTGTGTCCGCCGACCTGGTAATGTCACGAGGTATCGCCACGGTTTTCAAGAAGAAGTACGGGCGCTCGGAACAACTCAGAGAGCAACTCCCGGAAATTGGCAAGGTTCTGGAACTACGCGACAACGTAAGACACATCTTTTATCTGGTTACGAAGGAGATGGGGTCCCTTAAACCATGTTATCACGATGTATGGCGAACCTTGCATAGGCTACGAGACCGACTGCTGGAGCTCGACATCAGGAAGCTAGCTGTCCCCAAGTTAGGTGCTGGACGAGATCAGCTGGACTGGAGGGTTGTCCGGAATATGCTGGAAGTGGTGTTGAAGAATACCGGAGTGGAAGTTTTAGTCTGCTGTTTTGGGCCTGCACCATGTCGACTCGGGAAGACGGTCCCCTGTTATTTTGATGCCACGTCTCGCTGTAAGCGGGGGGCTAACTGCAGGTTCCTGCATGGGCCTACCAGGGATACGTTCCGAGACGAAACGTCTCTAAGGCGGGGGCAGTGTAATGCGAGAAGTAAACAAAGCGACACATGTTTACTCCTTCAAAAGAATAACTACGACGCGTACAAGACAGGTGCATGAACATTTGCTGCGTAGGCTTCTAGAATGTAATAGAATGTTCTCGATCAGGGTTGGGGGTGTATATATAAGGGGGCTTGTGATCGAGGGAGTTAGTTAGAAGTAGAGAAGCAGAAGTGAACGCGACATACGATCCGAAAGCGGAGCAGTACAAATAAATTATGTAGTGTCTAGTCTAGTGTACAAGTAGTTAAGTGTGTTAAATAAATTAGTGTTCAATTAATGTAAATAAATTATAAAATAAACGTTACAATACGTATAATAATAACACATTAATAAGTATATAATAATATATCATAATAACAATACTTAAGTAGAGTTTGTTGCGTACTTGCACAAAAGATGCATATAATCGATGGCCAATTCTCTTCTAATTTTCCACAGAAAAGTTAAAATGTGTTTAAACATGGCACAACATTTTATCCATAGTTCATTAAGGGTTTAGTAAAAAAAATACCCACATCCACAAATTTTATAGTCCGGGAGAGTTTTTTTCTTCTTTAATCTCATAATGTCTACTGAAAATTTTTCTCAGAGAGATTGTTTGATAATATACTGTTGTATCCGATACCTATCGTCTGGGGGTTGATAAATGTGGTGCATTTACAAAAAATCGAAAAAAAAATTAATTTAACCTCCTAAACAAATTTTTACAGTAAAAAATGTTATTGGGAAATATTCGTTTACTTATAAGGTAACCCCCTCAAACAATTTAAAATTAGTTTAGGCACTTAAATAATTTTTTCCATATGTGACCCTATGGAATTTCATAAATTATCAGTGAACCCTCGATCTTATAGTTCATACCGTTATTTTCGACCCAAAACTGTTTGAGGGGGAATGTTACGGATAAATGATTATTTCCTGAAAAAAATTTTTTTTGAGAAAATATGTTTGGGTGATTAAAGTATTTTTTAGATTTTTTGTAAATGCACCCCCTTTATCAACCCCAGACGATAGCGAATCGAGAATAGTAAATCATATCGGATACAATTGTTTATTAATTAAATATTTTTGGTAGAAATTTTGAAAATAAAAAAGAAAAAAATTCTCCTGGACTATAAAATTTGTGGAGGTGGCTAACTTCACCCCCGTGTAGAGCTGTAGAGCCGTAATTTCGGCCAGTAATCCCATCGGCTACCTGACCATAGGATGTAAATTCGGCCGGGGGTTTAAAGGGTCCTTCTTATCTTATATGTAATTTCGGCCGGGTGAAATAAAATATTGTTAAATTTTATAAGTGATACATTGATACATTACCGGAGGAGGCGAATTCGGACCCACACAGTTTTCCCTTGCAAATTCTGACGATGCCTATTAGGCTCAGTGAGTACATGTTTGATCCTTGCCCTATTGCGTCTCTAAACTTTTTTTTATTTCCTTATTATTTGACCATTTCCAACAATATTAATATGTTTTATGTTAATAAAAATAAATTCCACACTCCCACCATAAACAGTACCCTCGGCCGAATTTACATGTGTGATTAGCAGTGCCCTTTACTTTGGGCAGGTACCCAAGCGGATTACCGGCCGAAATTACATCCGCCCATAATATACAAAGTATTTTAAGGTTCTAAAAGGTTCTACTAGATGACGAATCCGTGAAAACGTAAAGCTACTTTTGCTTAGTTTTTTTTAAACAATGGTCAAAAGTCAAAAAATCTGATTTTGTTCATACAATGCTTCCTTCACATTTTTAAGAAAAATACTTTAGTTAAAAGTTGTAGCCCATTAAAAAGCCTTTGATTTGGCATTTCCTAAATTTAAATCGGTTCACAAATGCCTGATATAAAGGCAAAAAACGCTTTTTTTTATTAACATAATAACATTGTAACTTTTGGAAAATGAAGCATTTGATGCGTTTTTAAGGTGTGCTAAATTGATCACATGGTTTGTAAGTTATTCTAATTGTTTATCGCAGAAGGCAATTGTTTAAACAATTGTTCTTGCCCAAGTAATGAATCGAGGTGAATTTTGAAAGTTGAAATAGATTTTTTATGGCTTTAACTGTAAGATATACCAAAAAATCTTTATATATTTTTTAAATTAGTTATTACAAATAGTTTGAAAAAGTGGTCCCTTTTTAGCTAATAAACATTTAGAATAACTTTATTATTATTCATAGTGCAAGCTTTTAAGTGGATGCATTGGAGAGCCAAAACAGACATTCTCAAAAAAAATAACCTCCGACCAATAGGAACCGAGATTCTCAACAAAATCAATAAAATCTTTTTTTTCTAATCTTTGAGAATGCGTAAATACTATATCTATCAATGGAATCATAAAATTAAGATATTCATGTATAGTTTGTTACAATTTCAGCTCTTAATATTTATAAACAATGGAGATATGATTTTTTTTTTAAATGTTATCTAGGTTCCTATTGGTCGTAGAAGGTTTATTTTTTTTGAGAATGTGTGTTTTGAGTCCAGCTATCCAATCCACCCACTTATAAGCTTATAGCGTGAATAGTAATAAAGTTATTCTAAATGTTTATTAGCTAAAATGTAACCCCTTTTTCAAACGATATTTTGGTAGATTTATCTAGTATTGCATTCATTAACGAAGTCGAAAAAAGAGGAATTAAAATGCGGTTTTCAGTTTTTTGGTATCTAGAGATCATACTTAATCATTTCTCAAAAATTTATATATATGTATATAATCGGATATAACGAAATTTGTCGGCAAGCTACAGGTAGCATTTTTTAAAGAATCACAACGAAATTTGATACAAAAATCAGTTGGCCGAAAATCTCGGTCGAGTTCGTTAATGGGCCAAATAGGTCCAGCGGTTTCAAAATGGGTTTCAAAATTGAAATACAAAAACACGTTAACAACTTTAATAGAATAGAAGAAGGAATAACGATAAACACTACCTGGAATCCTGTAATAAACAAATTAAGAAACAAACAACACCAACTAACGACCACCACGGAAAACATAAATACGGACGCCAAAACAGTCGACAAATCAGTTGATCGGGAAAAGTCGGAAAGAACACTTCGACCGTTACCGCATCGCTCCTGAAGATGTCCGCCGCAGTAGGGGACGAAACGTTGAGACAAAACAATTTGTCTTTTGGACCACGGCCTAATAGCCCGGGAAATGTACATAGAAAAATCGACTCCGGCCGTGAAAGCCTACATTCTCTAACATCGTGTCTGTTATATTACTCTATATCCTACCCATAAATCTACCTTTCAGTCTGGCATGCCATTGGGTTTTTAATAATCAATTTAAAAAAATATATAAAGTTGTTTTGGTATATCTTACAGAAAAAGCCACAAAAAATCTATTTAAAATTTCAAAATTTACCTAGATTCATTATTTAGGCAAGGACAAATTGTTTAAACAATTGCCTTCTGGGATAAACAATTAGAATAACTTATTAACTATTTGATCCATCTGGCTAAAATTTAGCATACCTTAAAAATACATAAAATGCCTCATTTTAAAAAAGTTAAATTACATAAATATTATTATGTTAATAACAAATGTATTAACATTTATAAATTAGTGCAAAAGTAAGCACTTTTTGCCATTATCTCAGGTATTTGTTAACCAATTTAAATTTATAAAACGCCAAATTAAGGGCTTTTTAGTGGACTAAAATTTTTATATAAAGTATTTTTCTTAAAGATGTGAAGGAAACGTTGTATGAACAAAAACATATTTTTTTACTTTTGACCATTGTTTAAAAAAAAAGTAAGCAAAATTAGCTGGACGTCTTCACATATTCGTCATTTAGTACCCTCCAAATACCTTTCAGAACCTTAAAATACCTACCTGTATAAGCATATCCCGTGAAATCGATTAATTTGGTATAGATAGACTGGACTAAAACAATATTACAGTAGTGTATAAAGTGCAACGCAACTATGGCTTCAGGCCAATGTTTATTTTTTTCGACAGACTTAACAAATTTTAAATTGCGAAAATCCCCAAAAGTTAACGTTTCACTTGGGTTAACTCGTTTAATTTGCATTTTTTATCAGAACTAATTTAAACTCAAATAGGATTTTGAAGCGTCTGTTTCGGAGTTTTGAAATTTTTGGAATTAGGGAGACTGGGACAACCCGAATTTTCGAGTGATTACAGTTTTTGAAGATTACGCACAAGGGGTTAAAGGGCGCAAAGTCAGGCAGCAAATGGTAGGTGTTAAAATTTGTATATAGAAAAAAATCCGCGTTCCGAGTTGCGCAGGTTCAAATCCTACCCCCGACGCAGAAATTTTTTCGGCGACATTCGCTGCCTGAATTTCCGTTCTTTAACCTTCCGAATTTAAAAATTTCCAATTCAGGGTGGTTTACTCGATTGACCGAAATCCGAAAATCGACACCAGACACACCGACCTTTCATAAGCCCATATCCTTTCGATTTTCTGAGCCGATCACTTTCACAACCTCATTTATGACGCGCGGGTATAATTTAAATCCGTACAAAGCAGCGACTGATTACGGCGACGTTGTTAATTAATTAAATCGGGCATTACCGAGGCCGAGACAACGGCCGCGCGATGACTGGAAACGGAATCAAGACACACGCTGGAAATCGGTATTGACCACCACCGCCGCCGCCGCCGCCGCCGTCGCCGCAGTCTCCATTCTCCCCCTTTTTCGCGTACGGGGGAGAGCAGGTGTTTCCATTAATTTTGTATACGTCTCGAAGGGGAGAGAAAAGTCTGGCGAGAGGGAGCGAGGGGATTTTCGCTTTCCCCTTCGACTTTCCTCCGTTCGGTACGAGACTTTTGGTCAGGTTTCACTTTTCTAATATGGAGTGTGTAATATCCATCAGTCACGTGTTGGGTAATTAAGTAATACGGGAAAGAATTGTGGTACGATGAATTTTTTGCTTCGCCTTGGAGTACGTTAAATATTCAAGTTTTTATGGACGATTTTTGGGACGTGTTCAATGCCATGTTGATCGTGCCTTCGAATAGATTCATATCGGGACGGAAAACTCGCATTGTCTTCGTAAAACGGTTTTAATTTGTACTAACTACAAGCCCTTGAAACGCTGTATTTAAATGTGAATTATAATTAAAACCAAGAATGGCCCCAGAATAGCTCGCACAAGCGAAGAGGCACAATTATTGAGATTTATAGCCATTTGTGGATATAACCTAGGGCGGGAGCATACGCTTTTAATTTATTGCCTGCTCTTATAGATTAAGATTGATATTAATTTATAGTTGCCCTTACTGATTTTCTAGTAAACAATAATAAATAATATTCTCACGAAGAAGAAAAAGAAGTAGAAGAAGAAGAAGGAGAAGAAGAAATATTGAGTGTGCTATTGGACACTTAGCAGATAACAGTTAGTAGTAGGGCAAAGAATGAACGGCACCACGTTTTAGGCTATTGACTATTTCGAAAATAACATGGGTAAAAGGAACTAACGCGTGCAAGGTATTTTATTTTTTCATACTAGTCCAGTAAATGAAGGAAAAATCCTAGGTTAAATTCTGCAAAGAGATGAAACCGGGGGCAATTGTAGGTTGCAACTGGGTCTTTCGAAATACGGAAAGTTGTAGATTCTCCGGGTCCCGGAACATGGTAAAAAATTGTCCCCATGTTCCAAAAATCCGTTTTCAGCCTATATCTCCGAGAATATGGCATTTAGAGAATTTCTGTTTAGATGCAAAAGGAAGATCAGTTTATTAGCTACAAAAATGGTCCTTATGACTTTTTCCGATAACTCGACAGTTTTCGAGATAACGGCCCCGAAACGAGCCCATTACTTATTACACCTGTTCTGAATCAAGGAGAGCAAATTCCAGAAATGGAGACATAAGCGGGCGGACAAATTGTCCAATAACTCGAGTAGAAATGGATATTTTTTAATGATTCAAAATTCACGTGAAAGAGAAAACCCATAGCTGTGGTACACCGTGTCTGGGGCATCGTTTTTATTTTTCTTGAATATTGTAAACCCAGGCTAAATTTTTTCTTCTTCGATATTTCTCGACTTTTAGAAAATTCATCCATATTTTAATGAATAATAGTAATTTAGTGGGGTCTTTCTTGATAATGGGTCTCCAAAACCTAACAAATGAGCCCATAAAGGTTGTTTCATTTTCATTCTTTTGCATCCCAATAAAAAAGTAACTTTCAATATGTTGATTTTTTGACATTTGTGGCATCAATCGGGTATTAAAAAATTATGAAACAGCGTATCGGTTCGCAATGCACATCACTGGGATGCTTGAAGTGCCCCCTTTCCAACGGTTTCTTCGTTTTTTGTGCCAACTCAACATTTTTGCCAACCAACTTTCAAAACTCCGGAAATGCAAAAAAATGAACATATTCGAAGTTGCTTTTTATTGGGATGCAAAAGAAAGAAAATGAAACAACCTTTATGGGCTCCTTCGATAGGTTTTGGAGACCCATTATCAAGAAAAACCCGACTAAATTACTATTATTCATTAAAATATGGATGAATTTTCTAAAAGTCGAGAAATAACGAAGAAGAAAAAATTTAGCCTGGGTTTACAATATTCAAGAAAAATAAAAATAAAGCCTGAGACCCAGGATACCATAGCTATGGGTTTTCTCTTTCACGTGAATTTTGAATCATCAAAAAATATCCATTTTTACTCGAGTTATTGGATAATTTGTCCGCCCTCTTTTGTCTCCATTTCTCGAATTTACTCTCCTGGATTCATAGCAGGAGCAACAAGTAAAGGGCTGTTATCGGCTGTTTCGGGGCTGTTATCTCGAAAACTGTCGAGTTATCGGAAAAAGTCATAAGGACCATTTTTGTAGCTAATAAACTGATCTTCCTTTTGCATCTCAACAAAAATTCTCTAAATGCCATATTCTCGGAGATATTGGCTGCAAACGGATTTTTGGAACTAGAGAACCATTTTTTACCATGTTCCGGGATTCGGAGAATCTGCAACTTTCCGTATTTCGAAAGACCCAGTTGAGACCTACAATTTCCCCCAGTTTCATCCTTTTGCAGAATTTATCCCAGGTTTGGGAGTTTATCGGCTTTCATTTACTGGACTATACGGTCAATTGACCTCTAAAGAAATAAAATCCAAAAGTGCTACTAAATTTAGCCATACGTTTTTGAGAACGGGGTAAGTTTGTCTACTTTTCGATTTTTCGGCTATAGCGCAAAAACTATGCATTTTTCGAAAATATGTGAAAAATTCATTTTTTTTAAATTTCTAGCTATAACTTTTTTCTGAGTGAATTTAGGTATGGGCATTGTTTCATAAAAAAGAAAGCTTATAAAATTCCCTTTAAAGCGGTGAGTTATAGGACTTTATATGTTTAATATTGACTGAGGTATAAACGTTCGAATTCAGCCATTTTTTCTCTATTTTTTACTTTTTCTTTAAAACGCGTATTATTTCATATTTCTACCTGATAAAAATGTTTTTTGTTGAATAAATAACTTATGTGCGAATAATTTAATATAAAAAATGATCTTATTTATTTATATTTAAAGTCAGTCTACGTACACGTAGAAATAAATACTTAATTCATCTTTAAAGTAATAATTTTAAAACTAGTTTTATATGCAATGTCATTTAAATTTGTTTTAAATGCGCTAAGTTTATTTTTGTTTGCCGGAAATCCATCAGTTCGCAGAATACACCTCGTTAGGAAGTTTCCAGAAGCGACACATTCCGACGTGTGTTTATCTTCATGGCAGGCTGTTTCGTTGCAATATGTTTTTCCTTCACATTTTGGAGGTTGGGTCAATATACTTCTAGAATTGGCGTAGCAGAGTTGAGTTTTAGAGTAAATTCGAAAATGGAATAGTGTTTTTGGGATTGTAACAAGGATTTGATGAGTGATACAACGAGAACTTTAGGAAAAAAGAGTATCGAAAGTGTAATTGCTGCTAGTATTGAAAGAGACGATGGAAAACATGAATTATTGAGTGATGTTGCAAGTATTCAAGTGCATGAAAAATGTTATTGAGCATACATTAGGGAGTCGAACATTAAAGCAGCAAAAAAAAGGAAAGCAGCCAACCTAAATGAGTTGATTTGGGAACCAAGTTGTACCAGGGAAGGTGTTACTTTTGATTATGCTGAACTTTGTGTTTTATGTGGCGATCTGGTGGAAAATTCATATTTAATAGAGGGGCGAAAAAAAGGTCGTCTTTCTCTAGGTGCGTATATAAAAATTTAATTTTTTTATTGTGTACTAAATTATATACAGAAACTTGCAAAATAAATGCAATCATTTCATAAAATAAAAATTATATTTTGCAATAATGTAGACCGAAAATTATTGTCACTAAAACCTTAATATTTGTAGTTCATTATTGCAATTGTAAACCTCCAACCATTTGAATTAAATATGTAGAATATGTTCTAGTAGAATAATATCCAATATTATTGATAATGGACCCCGCACATTTTATAGGGAAAATTGGTTTCAGTCCCAAGGTCTAATTTTTGATGGAAAAGGTAGATCTCAACATCCTGAACAAAAATGCTAATGGGCACAAAAAATCTACCGTCAGGAATTTGCGCTACGACCCATAAAAGGTCGGCATCTGGGTTTTCAGGTCTCGTGTTATTTTTATCAAAAAAGAGCGTGTTCAGTGGCCGATTATGGAGACATGCATGCCTGGCGGTGTGCTGGAGTGAAAAATTACTATATATATCACCATTTTCTGTGTAAAAAAAAATGAGCCAAAAAAGACCAAAAAAAAACAAACGAGATTAAAAAATAAAAAAATGTGCGCGTGTCACGTTTAATGTCACGTGTCAGAAGGGCGAATGACAGCTTAGTACAGAGGCGAAGAATAATACGAGACTCGTTACTAAACTTATATGAATTGTGGAGGCCCGTAATGGTCTCATGAAGCACCTATTCAAATTCCTACATCATATGATTCCGACTTCACACTTCCAGGCATGCATGTCTCCATAATCGGCCACTGAACACGCTCTTTTTTGATAAAAATAACCAGAGACCTGAAAACCCAGGTGCCGACCTTTTATGGGTCGTAGCGCAAAATCCTGACGGTAGCTTTTTTGTGCCCATTAGGTTTTTTGTTCAGTATGTTGAGATCTACCTTTTTCACCAAAAATTAGACCTTGGGACTGAAACCATTTTTCACTATAAAAAGTGCGGGGTCCTTTATGTTCATACGATTAATATCGAAAAAAAATCTTTCTTTTTCAGGTAAAAATATGAAGCAATACGCTATTTAAAGAAAATGTAAAAAAATAGAGAAAAATGGCTGAAATCAAACGTTTATACCTCAGTCAATATTAAACATGTAAAGTCCTATAAGCCACCGCTTTGAAGATAATTTCATAAGCTTTCTTTTTTTATGAAACAATGCCTATACCTAAATTCGCTCAGAAAAAAGTTATAGCTAAAAATTGAAAAAAAAAATATTTTTTTAATTTTTCCATTTTTTTAATTTTGTTTTTTGAATTTATTTAATTAAAAAACACTTTTTTTAATTGAAAAAAATCGTTTTCATAGTAAATTTAATTCTCTACAAGAAATCTTAAGGCACATATTTTCGAAAAATGCATAGTTTTTGCGCTATAGCCGAAAAATCGAAAACTGAACCCGTTCTCAAAAACGCACGGCTAAATTTTATAGCACTTTTGGATTTTATTTCTTTGGAGGTCAATGACCGTATGAAAAAATAAAATACTTTGCACGCGTTAGTTCCTTATTAAATGACATAGTCAATAGCCTATTTGAACATTACCTCAAAATGCAAACGTACAGGGAGTTCCAACATACGTGTCAATAATGCATTTTGAAGTTATGTTCAAAAATTTTGTTGTCTGTAAAGTCGGTTTACGGACGATAATTTTACGTGATAACGTCATAATAAAACTTTGATGAAAAATTGCATACGTTTATGTATTGTATTGAATTATTATCACTAAGTTATCATTGATTAATTTTCTGCGTTAACCAGTTTTATATGATAGGTTTTTTCGCACTGCGGTTAGCCGGTCCAACTTGTCATTTTAGACACATTGTTATGACATGTGTGAAGTTAAACATTAATCTTGAACCTGACATGAATTGCTACGTAGAATTTTTGTCATTGAATACTAAATGAAAGCAGTCTACTTTTTAAACGATCATTTATATCATTCATAATATTTTTTTAGTCGAAATCGTAACATAACATGTTATTACTGCACTCGCTGATCGATGCTACTCTGTTTTAATGATGAAAGAACAAATGTATGAGATTATATAGCTAATCAAAATCTTAGAATGCAAGAATCAATTACCTTATTGCCGAAATTGTGATTGTAATAAGCAATGGTATTGACTGGAAATATCCAGATTACTTTATGAATAGCCGGCAATACGTTAACGTCAAGCTGTGTACTGCCGCTGTCTCTCTTTCACGCGGACCCAAGCGCCATGCAGAATGGAAGGGAGATAGATGCGTTAGAAGCGAAACGCTAACATATAATAACATATACGTGTGCGTATGTTATACAAAGCGTCGCAAGCCAAACTAAGGTCGATCTCTGTCACTTTGTAGTGGTCTCCCTTTGGCAACGACACACTGCGTTGTCCGAGAGTTCCAAATTAATAAGTTTTAGGGGGGGTACAAATACGCAGGAGTGTTGGTCAATACTTCTATTAAAAAAAAACACAGGCCGCGTCTCGATTAACACAATATGATACGCTCACAACTCCTTGAACACCATGGACTCCGGTCCTCCGCTGCCCGCTGTGCGCCTTCCGTAGCACAGACTCCGGCTCCACCACTCGGTGATCCCGCCAATGGTCGAGAAGGTCCCTTGGTCGTCCTCGTGTCTCCAACCAGGAAACAATCCCTACACAGCACTCAGGACCTCGCACCTACATCCAGGCGCCGCTCCTCCTTCCTCGTGCTGCCGGATAAGACCCCGTTCTCTCAAAAACCCCGAAAACTCTCTCCTCTCGTTTTTTCCCGTTCCCTTGACGACCGCGCGCGCTTGTTCCACTCACCGCACACTTGTAAAATACATACCGGCGCACTACAACTTGTTCTCACTCTCGCTTCCACGCATGGGTCAGGCCAGTCGTAACGTTACAATGTTTCCTAACACATCGATTTCTAAGACGTTTATCACGTCAAAAATAGTTTCATTCTCTCTTTGCACTCCCACTCAAAATGATCATACATTTATGTATATTTGTTACATTCCTCGGTATTATGCATTAAACCTCTCCTAACTTCTAACGTTGTTTCTAATGTTATGAAGTCTATATTCTCGGCTAATGTACACACTAAATTATATTTACATATAAGATATACTAATTTGAATTTATTTTTTATACATATACTTAACATTTTATGTTGTGAATCAATGTTATACGGTAAATTATCATCAGTAAATTGATATAAAAATATAGCATTAAATTAATCAACTAACTAAATTCTAATCCAAACTATTTACTTTGTGTTTAACTTGTTCTTTATTTTGTCATGTTGAACATATTTGTATGTACTTTGATAACAGTCAACTTCACTTCTTTGACATGTTATAAAAAAAATCCGGCAAGAAAAATGATAGTGGACTCCTTATGTTTTGCTGCTTTTATTACTATTTCCACTAGTTAGTAATATTATTTGTTTAAATAAATTTGATTTATTACCTGTATTAAATTTGGTTCATTCTTTTCTAGGTTTGCCCTGAGGAAGAAGAAAACACCTCCAAAAGTTAGTCTAATTAGTAAATTGCCTTTCCTTTAATGATCTTTTGACTGCATCCACAGAAGACGTTTTATTTTTTTTTTTTCAACATCTATCTACTATAACTGTCAGACTACATAGAGTATATAGAGTATGTCATGTCAATTATATTTTTTAATTATATTATATTATTAATATAATAATGATGTGTACTAACATATTATTTATTTATGTTTAACCCAACATATTTCAGGAACTTTTAGTTTTAGAACTTGTGTATTTTTTTTTTTCAGAAAGTGTCATATATCAGAAAATTATCAGAAAGTTATTTCCCTCGCGCCTTGTATACAACGAGATATTCTAAATCAATATGAACCAGTGGCTTCACCACAAGCCAATTTAAATGGAATATTTACTTGACAATCATACGAAGTGATTCGTTGCCTTGTAATTTCTACTTGAAGAAAAGAAAACATAATTTGTCTTGTATACTAACCTAATGGACTAAATGGACTATAAAGGCAATCAAATACTAACAATAAAACTAATCCATACCCAAAACGATTACTAAAATTTATAACAAAATAAAGTCTTAAAAAAATATTCTCAAATTTTAATTGATGTCTTTTAATGGAAATTATTGAGCATTTGATTGGTTAGTTTGATTACTGTTGGCAATCCATTCCAGACCAATTGCAAAATCGATGCAAAATGAAAAAAATACAAGGCTATGAGTAATTAGCTCAAGCACCCAATATACGTACCTACACAGAGAAAAACGTCCCAGGTATACAAGTACATTTGAGAAAAATTTAATAACCATAAATATGTTAATAAACTTTTACACCATTACAGCAAGTGAAAAAATGTTTCTGATATTCAGTTTCAGTGGCAGATGAACAATAGTGCTGCAATAGACTACCTTTCTTCTGCCTGATATATTTTTATGAAGAGGTTTAATACTCAGTATTTAACAATACACCTAAGATTAATATAACTGCCCCTCAATCTTTGCTTTTGATGAGTGGAAGAAATAGTTTTGCCGTTATTACCAGTTTAATAAGGACAGATAACACTTCATTAGATTTCTACTGTTCGGCAATTTTCGGTAATCACGATGCAAAGATCGCGCACATGTCAATCTTTCCCATTTCGGCTGTGTTCTCCCATAGGGTTTGTTCTATAGCGTGCGTGTGTTAAAACTGTTAAAAGTTACAAAATTTGTGGACGCTGGACATTGCAGAAATGGCAATACATGAATACTCTAGGACAGTGGGGTTTGGCGAAGTTTTCACAAAATTCCATGGGTAAGTAGAGAATGGCATTCAAGTATTATTTGGTTTCGGTCACAAGCAGAAAAATTCAGTTACCTGCAGCTTAAAAGTAATCATAAATAAATTGAGAAGAATTCTGAAATATAATTATTAGTATCTCTTATTCAGATGAGGCCACCCAAACTATGCTTATTCTACCATTTTTATTCACCCCCATTACATTGAAAAAAAATTCCAAAGACTCCTATAAAAATTGGAGACTTACGAGAACTGAAATTCAAGTTTCTTTTTCCAGGTGCCTGCTTGAATAGGGCTGCATTGTTGTCATTTTTTTAAATCAAAGTTTTTTTTAGGGTATTTAAAATTTGTATATGTATATAAAAATTTATTTTCCAAGTATAATATGTTGTTACAAATAAAAGAATTATTTTAATTTCATTTACCGTGCAATAATATTTTATTAAAAATTAAAAATATATATGCATGTTTTTTAATCAGTGTTTTTTCTTACTCTAACTTCCATCTATGTATTCTTTCTTCTTTCCTTCTTTTAATTCTTTCCTCAATAAATCCAGAATAATATGATCGAATGGAAAGCAGAGAATATATCTTTCAAAAAATTTATTCCGTTATGTTGAGAAATGAAACTGTTTAAGCTGACTGATTTTTTTTGTAGGTTGCATCCTGCTGAGAAGAAATGGACCAAAAACGATCATTGTGATTCTTGACTTTTAATGTTTTTTTTATGGGTGCACACTTTGCACTCATAGAAAAAATATTTAATTTTTACTATATACAACCATCCAAGCTATTCAAAAACAGGAATCAGAATGACCCTTTTTGGAATATTTCAGGTATGCATACCCTACACTTTCCAATTAAATTTCACATCTGAGATAATTAAATCATGTTCCAGAGGCAAGTCATTTAAGATCCACGGGTAATTAAATATTTTTTCTGAAGTACCTAACTGTATTCTTTAGTGATAGTAATTTTAGGATGCACTAAACATGAGTCAAATGAGCTATAAGAGATATCACCTATTTTCCTGCAATAGCCTGATTTTTCTCTTCTGGCAGATATAAAGTATTGAAAATTTATTAAACTGTTAAATAACCGCCATCGAAGTGTAAACCTACTACAGGTGAAGAAGGTCCTTAAAATAAATTGCAATATATAAAAGCCAACTATATAATGTTTAATGGTTATTAAACTGATGAGTTAGTGTTATTAAACACTCTAATAGTAGTGAGTTGAGTATAAATAGGTTTATTCATTAACGTCCAATGAACTACTAAACAAAGGTGTCTGCAGCAGGTATACCAAGTCAGGAAAAATATTTTACCTATCACCATTAAACTGTATATCTGTCCCATATAGTATTCAAGTTTTTAATTACGACTATTAAATATTTAATAACCTTTATTAAACTTTTTTCTCTGTGTACATATACATACGTACATATGTATAAGTACCTACTTTACTTATCTATATTTAAGCAATGTGATGAGTGGCGTTCCATGTGATTAAGACATTCGGCCCTAATAATTGTGAATAAATTTCTAACATTTTCTTCTAATGAATCATTATTGTTCATAACAATAAAGTATTCCTAATAAATTTGTAATAAAATCTAAATTGGGTCTAATGGGCACATCTTAAATCAAAACTGTCACGGAATGCAACACTCTAAACTTAAAACTGTAATACTTAAAGTTACTTTTTAAATTGATCTTCAACACAAATATTGATTAAATCGGACAGATTGTTTGATGAGCGAATTGCAGATAATATGCGTTGTGTTAAACCAACATTTAGCTCACTAATTGCAGAAATAATTATTTAATTAGAAACGAAATTAGTAGCGTCAAAATAAAATAAAAATTATACACACTTATTTTAACTTCCAAATTTTAATAGATTGTTTGTTACTTTACATATGTACCCATTAGAATTATACGCAACTAATTGCCGTATTTTGTTACTAAATTATACTTGTAAATTTGTTTTTACTTTTATTAGAAAATGACTACTAATTTTGCTTAGGTAACATTTCTTAAAACCCAATTAAACGTTCTGGTGAATAAATACACCTGTTCCTGGATGTAAATTGAGACGAACCAAATTTTAACATAATTCCTCAGAATTATTTCTCAAAGCCTAATAGAAAACCTTCATACACGATTACCTGTTATCACCGACCGGTTCCACTTTACGGTAATTTTCAACAATTACGGCCGTTGGTAGACACTTGTAATTGCTCATTAATTAACCGAGCCATCAAGCACAAAAATACGTTTGATTCATTTTGCCACGAGAACGGTTAAAATCCTCTTTTCACACGTACCGTCTAGGAATGAGTCTTTTTGAGATACATACGTTGTGTGGGAGATGAAAGTTTATTTGCTTACAATTGGAGGCAGTTTATCGTTAATTATACCCGAAGATGGGTTCGGATGCGGACCGATAAATAAACGAGATTAATCTTTCTCGGTGAGTAACGTATTAAATCTCTTCTTGCAGCTGCTTGATCTATTTTGTAAAGAGTTGCGGCAACGATTACCAATAAATAGGCTCGCTAAAGTCTATAATCTAAAAGAATAAACACAATAGAATTGCTGTAGACGAGCAACGATTAAATAACTACAGAACAGATTTGAAGTCAAATTATGTTTTTTAAATAAAAGTCATGTGTTGTTTTCTGTAGCTGCTTATATTAGGATTCAAAAGAAGTTGCTGCAATAATTCATAACATTAAAGTTTATTGGAACGAAATTTTTTATTTGAATATATACACACAATAATTGGATCAGATCACATACAATTTTTTTTCTTTTGGCGAAGGATACATTATTTTTTTTACGTGAGAAACGTGTGTTCCATTTTGCATACAATTGAAGTCGTGGATAGTTGCGGTAACAAAAATTTACGACACGTTCGTTGCTTTGCAACAATGCAGTAAAGATAGTAAAGATAGAAGTAAAGTTGTGAGTATAGATAAATACTAAATCAATAGCAAAATGTAGTAGATAAAGAAGTGTGTTCTTTTTTTAAAGATAACGTCCTATTTTTTGGTGCAGCTGAAAAGACACGAGTTCAAAAAGTTGCGGCAACGATTTGTCATCAATAAGTCAAAATGCAGTTCAAAAAGATCAAGTAATGTAATCAGTAAACAGTTTGCACAAATTCTATGAAAGGAAGAAGTCTTGAAAATAGATGTATTGATATGATGATAGATGGATTTCTATTGATTATAGTCAAAGTTTTAATTAAAAAAACATAGAGAAATATTTAATTGTGCGCAATATGCAACATAATAAATATCATGCGGATAAGGAAATATTAGAAATTATGTTAGAGTTCAAATTTAATTTTTTAGATTCAATAAAATGGAAATTCATATATTAGTCATTCAGTAATAATAAAAATATTCAGATTCAGATTAAAAATAAACAACGTATACCTGGTGTTTATACTTATATACAGCTATCTACTAATTAATATATATAAATCTTATATTACTCATTGATGTATTTTCTATGAATCTTTTCATTCTACATACTAACCAAATGAAATATACCCTATAGAATAGATAAATACATTGTCTTGTCTTGTCTTATTAAGTTAACGTCTCTTTTACGCTGCCAGGGCCAATTTGGACGGGACCTACAGTTTAACGTGGGCTTCGAACCACGGTCCTCGAGCACGGTTGTACCCCCTGAAGGCTCTCACCCCAGTTGACCCACTCCGTGCTCTACCGACTCAGGGTGTGTGTATCCTAGTCCCGCCCTCCTACAGGATATCCGATCCTATCCGGCCAGATAAATACATTAAAAAAAGTGAAATGCATTTAAAGTACAATTTTAATTTCAAGAAAATTTTGATTACACATGAACAAAAATTATTAATTAGAGCAAATTATTAAATCAAACTAATTTTGAAATACCTTTTTTACATCAAGAACGTCTGTTCTATTTTACATATCATTGTTTTCATGTAGAGTTGCGGCAACAATTTACGACACTTTCCTTGCTTTGCAACAACCACTTCGTTATCGTAGGTAAATATAAATAATAAATCAATTGCAACATGAAGTAGATAAAGAAAATTGCCTCTTTTTCAATATAGGACGTCTCATTTCTTTGCAGCTGCAAACGAGTTTATAAAGTTGAGGCAACGCTTGATTATAAATTATTTATTGTAACAAAAAGCAATACAGGTTTAAATCTTATAAGATCAATAAATTAGTCCCTTTTATAGACCAAATAAATAACAAACTTCAGTGTATCTTGAAACTAAGTGTATTGTAACATCTTCAACAAATTTTCTAAAGCAACCATTTCTTTTTGAATTCACAATGAATGGACCGAATTACGTATTGTTGCAACAGTAAGACAAAATACCAGCTGTAGACGAACTACGATTAAATAATAGTGTAACGTTTATTTTATAATTTATTTACATTAATTGAACACTAATTTATTTAACACACTTAACTACTTGTACACTAGACTAGACACTACATAATTTATTTGTACTGCTCCGCTTTCGCATCGTATGTCGCGTTCACGTCTGCTTCTCTACTTCTAACTAACTCCCTAGATCACAAGCCCCCTTATATATACACTCCAACCATAATCGAGATGCTTCTCGTACCTTCTAGAACGCAGGAAATGTTCATAAGGTCACCAATTACTTTTCGTAAACAACAATCCGGGGAATTCATGCAGCTGTCTTTTTTACGCGTCGTAGTAATTCTTTTGAAGTAGAGTTTCACGCGGAGCGAGTAAACATGTGTCGCTTTGTTTACTTCTCGCATTACAATAGATTATATTTGTAGTCAAATGTAGTGTTTTAACTGTGAGGCATTTGTTCCATCTTTCAACTCTGTATAGTAGATTTTATAATGAGATGCAATGCAGCAAGAGTTTACAATAGTAAAGTTTATTAAAACTTGATTCGTTGATTCCCTGATTCCTTGATTTGTATGAAATACGTCGAGAACTTCGGATTTTGAGTAAATATTAATGAGAAATCAATAGTAAGATGAAACAGGTAACGAAGATTGTTGCTTTTTTACTAAAGGACTTATCGTTTTTCTTGTAGCTGCAAACAAACAAGTGTAAAAAGTTGCAGCAACAACTCAAGATAAATTGTTTATAACAACAAGTAGCAGTCCAATATGTCTAATTTCAGCTAAATCAAATTAAGTAGTCACTATTTTGGTTGTATGAGAAAATGGGTAAGCAATTAAAGTCTGTTTTAAAATTAAATTCCTTGTTACATGCAACGTTTTTACTAATCTTCTAAAATGAAGAACATTAAGACAAAATGCCAGCTGTTGTCGAACAAGTATTAATTAATTACTTCAATCAGAATTATTAAGATGCATCTATTTCATCTTATACCTATACATCATTGATTTCGTAAATCTTGCGGCAACATTTCTTAAGGAATTCCGTTCCAAAAATTATTAATCAGATTACATACATAAAATCAAAATACTATTAGTGAGCATTTATGTTTAATGAAGAAAGCCTGGTCCATTTTGATCGAACAGTTATTTTTTGCAAAAGTGGCAGTTCGAGTGATCCATATTGAGCAACATCAAATGAAGCAATTGCTCTGTTTAGTTATATTGGTATAAAAGGAAGCAATTATAGTTTGTTTGTGGCGAAATTATGTTGCATGCAAAATACAACGTTTTTAAAAAAAATCCGAAACGAAAATTAGGTTCTGACTAAATAATAAAAGATTAAATAAAATCATGTTTGTATGATGTCCAATTTGGTTCTTTAATTTCAAGCCACTTATTCCATCTAGCAACGGTGATTTGAGTTATAGTCGATTTTACAACGAATTGCAACAACAAACCAGAATGAGGAGTTGAGGCAATACTGCTGATCATAAATTACTTGTTGCAACAAGAGATATTCCAAATAGGCGAGAATTCAGCAAGATAAAGTAATCACTTTTTTAATTGAAATTAGAAATATGTAATAAATCTCAATTTATAGTTAATGATCCATAGCAGCAATAGTAAGGAAAAATGTCTGTTGTTAAAGATCAACGATTAAACAATAACTACATCTAATTTGTAGTCAAATTTGTTTTATACAGTAGATGAGGGATGTCTATTTATTCTTAAAGAAACAGATTTCATAGGGAGTTGCGGCAATAATTCTCAATGAATTACCTACTACGGAAGGAACAAAGTTAAAAAAATCGAATAAACGCGAAATGTAAACAGCAGCGCTCAACGTGTTTACTCTTATCGGACCTCGGCGGCTACTTCAAAGCGCTCCGTTAAGGGCAATAAAAATCGTCCCCACCGTTCCAGCAACATCTTATTAAGGAAAGAATGATTTATTACCTTCTGGGCGTTTCTATATAAACATTATTAGGGAAAAGAAGGATCGAGTTCTTTCAAGAAGAATCTCGAGACATAATGGAGGACTATATAATGACGGACTTGCGGTCGGAGAGATTAGATTTGACGTGAAGCCGCGACAGTGCGAAAAACGGACAAGCGAATGGTACAAATAAATTAAAAAGTTAAGTGTGTTATATAAATTAATTAGTTTAGTAATACGAAGAAGGTTCTCAATATCCTCCAAATAAAACAATTCAATTAAAGTGGATGATGTTTAATCCAACAGCTATTCCAACGTTTCGTCTACGATCGCAGACATAATCATGGATCTATAATGATTAGGTAAGTAATTGTTAGAAAGACTGACACTTACATTTCCAGTGAGCTGGATTTTTTTACATATTTGACATTTTTGACATATTTGACATTTTTTACATATTGACTCATCAGCTCACTGGAAATGTAAGTGTCAGTCTTTCTATCCTAATCGAACCTTCTTCGTTTAGCGTCGCTTGTGTACCCCGAGAACTTACTCTTCGTCGTTTAGTAATAGTGTAAATAAATTAAGTAGTGTGTAGTGGTATAGTGTATAATTAAGGACAGTGTATTTGATTGTATGACAATTTATTACAGATTTTTGCTTTGCAAAAATCAGTTCGATAAGTATGGATTTTGAGTAAAGACAAAGAAGAAATTAATATCATAATATGGCAAAAAGCGACGATGATCTTTTTTCAGTAGACCATGTCTAGTTTTTCTTGCAACTGTAAACAAATTAATTCGAGAAGCTGCGGCAACGATTCATTATAAATTAATTCTTGCAACAAGCGACAGTTGAATAGGTCAGAATTCAGAGAGATCGAGTGAAGCAGTCGCTTTCGTGGTTGTATTGGGAAATAAGCAATTAAAATGTTTTTCTTAACATTAAGTTTCTTTAACTAATATTCTTGCAAACGAATACGTGTAAATAGTTGCAGCAACGCATTATCATAAATTATTTACTTACTGCAACAAGTATCAATTCAGCAACTCCATTATCAGCAAGACAAATTAAGAAATTACTCTCTTAGTTGTATTGGGAAATAAGAAAGCAATTAAGATCTGTTTTGAAATGAAGGCATTACAATTTACACCGTTTTTATTCGATTTTCTAACACGAACGCCTTGGTCTGAATTTGAAGAATTGCCAATTGCACCAACAATAAGGCAAAGTGTCAGATGTAGTCGAAAATGATTTAAATCAGAATTGTAGTCATACTTAGTTTTTCAAGAGGGTTTTAATCCACCTTTCAACATTAAATTATAGATTTCGTAAAGGTTGCGGCAATATTTCCCAACAATCTACATTACGGGAAGAATAAAGTTTAATGAAACGAAAATGTTGAATGCATATAGAGTAGAAAATGAATAATTAGATCAGGTTAATAAATCGAAATATTCGTTTAGTCAGGATTTTTTTGATGTGAAAAACGTCTGTTTCATTTTAAATGCAATTGACTTCACGAAGAGTTGTGGAAACAATTTACGAGAAATGCATTGCTTTGCAACATCCACTAAGGTAAGTGTCGATTTTGAATAAACATAAATAAAAAATTCATTGCAACGATGAAGTAGCCAAAAAATATTATCCATTATTTAGCAGAGAAAGTTTCGTTTCCCATGCATCTGCAAACAATAGAGTTTAAGGAGTTACAGCAACGATTCATTATAAATTAGTTGTTGCAACAAGTAATTAAAGTGTATTGTAATATTAAGTTCCTTGCAGCTTGCAACGTTTTTAACCAATTTTCTAAGACAAAAATTAAGTTCTGAATTTAAAATATCTTAGCTGTAACAGTGACACATCATGTCAGGTGTAGATGAACAACGATTAATTCACCAGATCAGATTTGTGGTTAAATTTAGTTTTTTAACTACGAGGCATGTGTTCTATCTTGCAGGTGTGCATAAAAGGTATTATATAGGAATTAAAAAACAATTTCCAACGATAAAGTTTAATGAAACGGACATTTTGATTGCACTAAAAAAAAGTCGATAACTCATCATGATCATCATCGTCACAATCATCAACATCATCATCATCATCATCATCATTATCATCATCATCATCATCATTATCATCATCGTCATCATTGTCAAACAGCCTGAAGTGTCCACTGCAAGCCGCCGTAGACCTTCCTCAACCCTTCTCGGTCCTGTACCACTTGATCCAGTCTTCTTTAAATCTCTTCAAGATGTCTGACCATCTTGTCGGAGCTCTGTCCCTGCTTCTGAGAACATCCTGTCTTGGCCTCCATTCTGGTATTCGCTTAGTCCATCTATCATCCAGTCTTCTGGCAATATGCCCAGCCCAATCCCATGTAAGTTTTTTAAGCAAATTTATAGCATCTCTTCTTCTTGTATGCTGTTTTATTACTGTATTGGGTATCTTGTCTCTTAGGGATTAGTCCAGGGCATTTAGATCAAAATCAGCCGAATAGCGGAAAAACCTAGCAACAGTTCGTATCGAGATGCGGTTTTCTGCATTGTATTCAGGAAGGTGCCAGGAAAAAAGTCTACAAGGTCTGGTTTAGCCATTTTTTTTGAAAATGGCCTTCTGGGCCGGAAAATGCATTTTCCAAATGCGTAATTTCTTACAGCATTATAGGAACGACTGGAAACTCGGATAAACCGCTCGGAAATGGTTACTCGGGGGTTTTTGGGGCTGCCGAACTCGATTCTGGCATTATAATTACCCGGGGGCGCTCGGGGGCGGCTCTGCGGGGGCACCCGCGGGATCATTCTAGGGGGAAATTGCTTAGTGCATGGGAAGCGCTCCAAACTCGTTACTCGGGGGTTTTCGGGGATGCCGAATTCATTTCTGGCGTTGGAATTACCCGGGGGCGCTCAGGGGCGGCTCTACGGGGGCACCCGCGGGGCCATTCTGGGGGCGAAATTGCATAGTCCATGAGAAACGCTCCAAAGTCGTTACTCGGGGGTTTTCGAGGATGCCAAATTCAATTCTGGCAATATACTTCCCCGGGGGCGCTCGGGGACCCCTCTGTGGGGTTGTCTGGGACTGATTGGGGGGAAATTGCATAGTCCATGGGAAGCGCTCGAAACTCCATACTCGGGGATTTTCGGGGATGCTGAATTCATTTCTGGCATTGGAATTATCAGGGGGCGCTCAGGGGCGGCACTGCGGGGGTATCCGCAGGGTCATTCTTGGGGGGGGGCAATTGCATAGCCCATTGTAAGTGCTCCAAACTCGTTACTCGGGGGTTTTTTCTTGGGGATGCCGATTTCAATTCTGGCATTCGAGTTACCAGGGGGCGCTCGGGGGTCCCTCTGTGGGGTAGACTTGGGGTAATTGGGAGGGGGGGGGGTATAGCAGCGTCCATAGAAATCTCCCCAAAATCGATACTCGGGGGTGTTCGGGGATGCCGATTTCAATTCCGGGATTAGATTTCCCCGAGAGTGCTTAGGTTGGCTGTGTGGGAAATGGTAAAGGAGAAAGTGAAAAGTCACAAATTATCAAAAAAGTACTTTACTCAAATAACAAATAGGAGTTTTTATTAATGTTGAATTATTCATTATAATTTTAAATTTTCAATTCAATAAATGAAAAAATTCATCGCTCTCGAGTCAGTTTATTCAAAATGAAATAAAATTAGGACGTCTCGATGACTACTGTCATCCTCTTAAGCTTTAATTTTTACAAAAATATACCAAATTTTAAATTCTAATTGCATAGAAGTTACAACAAAATTTGAAAATATTAATACAAAAAACACATTTCATACCTCCAGTTCCTTAAAAAACGTCAAGAAAACATCAAAAGTATATTGGTTAAATTTTCAACTTAAATACTAAACATCTTGTTCAAACTCTTCTTCTTCTCCCCCCCCCCCCCTACTTCATCTTCTTCCTCGTCACAATGCCAACTCCAATGCCAGAATTGAAATCGGCATGCCCAAAAACCCCCGAGTAACGAGTTTGGAGCACTTCCAATGGACTATGCAATTTCCCCCCAATCAGCCCCAGAGAACCCCACAGAGGGGCCCCGGAGCGCCCCCGGGGAAGTATATTGCCAGAATTGAATTTGGCATCCTCGAAAACCCCAGAATAACGACTTTGGAGCGTTTCTGATGGACTATGCAATTTCCCCCCCAGAATAGCCCCGCGGGTGCCCCCGTAGAGCCGCCCCCGAGAGCCCCCGGGTAATTCTAATGCCAGAATCGAGTTCGGCAGCCCCAAAAACCCCTGAGTAACCATTTCCGAGCGATTTATCCAAGTTTCCAGTCGTTCCTATAATGGTGTAAGAAATGATGCATTTGGAAAATGCATTTTCCGGCCCAGAAGGCCATTTTCAAAAAATGGCTAAACCAGACCTTGTAGACTTTTTTCCTGGCACCTTCCTGAATACAATGCAGAAAACCGCATCTCGATACGAACTGTTGCTAGGTTTTTCCGCTATTTTTCCTAACTTTCCTGGACTAGATTGATCTTTCTATATCTCGCTGGGCTACCCGATTTTTTTCTATGGACTTTTTCGTCAGTGTGTCTCTACACCATATGTACGTACTGGTATAACACACTGATGGTACACCTTCCTCTTTAAGCACATTGGTAGATCTGATTTTAAAACATATCTCAGTTTGCCGAATGCTGTCCATGTGAGTCCCATCCTTCTCTGGATCTCGTGTGTCTGATCGTTGCGGCCAATTGTTATTCATGCCCCAGATATTTATATGAATATACTGGTTCTATATTTGCCCCGTCCACCGAGACATTTCTACTAATAACTAGATTGCTCATTAATTTTGTTTTTGAATAATTTATGAGTATAGTTCAATTTGATCTGTTCTTTCAACATATATTTTAATAGTGTTATAAACAATTTGGGTGAAATTGTGTCGCCTTGTCGTACTCCTCTTTTAATGCGGAATTTGTTTGAGTTTTCATGTAGCGATACAGATGCTGTTGCATGGTCATATAAATATTTCACAAGGTTAGTGTAACGGGAGTCTATACAACACTTGGCTACTTGGCTAGGCCCTTAAATAATTTGTATTGATCGATTGAGTCAAATGCCTTTTCGTAGTTAACAAACATTAAAATGAGGAATTTATTGTACTCAACACATTTTTCTATTAGGTTTTTACTACCAACAGATGGTCATTTCTACCGAAGTAAGATTTAAACCCAGCCTGTTCTTTTGGTTGGTATTGTTCTAGTTTTGGGAAGAGACGTTTTGTGAGGATTTCTGTGAATAATTTGTAAATATGGCTCAGTAAGCTATTAGGCCGATAGTATGTGAGATTGGGTTTGTCGCCTTTTTTTATGTAGTAGGATTATATTAGCATTAGCCCATTTTAATGGCGTTTTTCCTTCTACTAGACATTTGTTCAACAATATTTGCAATGCCTTTAGAATCTCTTGTTCTCCTTCTTTAATGGCTTGGATAGTTATGCCGTCGTCACCGGGAGCCTATTGTTTTTTATACAATCTAGTGACGAGTGACGCCAATATTTCATCTACCGTAATCTCTGGGATTTCTTCTGAGCCCTGATTCATCACAGTTGGTATGGTAGTATACGAGCTTCTAAGGTTTGGGTTATCGTATAACTGCTGGTAGAAATTTTCCGTAAGACTTAAAATATCTGCTCTATTTGATGTTATCTGTCCTTCTGTGGTAATTTAAGAATTATTAGTACTCTTCCTATGCTTGCCTCTTTTCTGAACACATTTAGACCTCCACTTCTCTCAATGAATCGTGTTATTTTGGAAATATTGTAGGTTCTGATGTCTTTCCTAATCACAGTAATCACCTTTGTTATCTTTTATCAAGTTTTCTGTACTCATCTGAATGTTTGTTAATCACAATTCTACGCTGTTTATCTGATCATTAGTATTTTGGGTTAGTTTTGTGTTTCTATAATTATCATTTTTATCACAATATTCTTTAGTGGCTTGTGTTAACACATTTACTATGTGATTATTTATATCTTTACTCTCCATATTTTCTTCCATGTTGCATACCTACAATTAATTTCGTGGAGAGTTATTGCAACTCCTTACGACACACGACACGTTCCTTGCTTTGCAACAAATAGGTCGGTTTTCATTAAAGATAAATAAGAAATTAACACCAAGATCGAATATTACAGAAGACTGCTATTCTTTCAATAGGCGACGCCTATTTCTCTAGTTGCAAACAAACGCAATCAAGAAATTGCCGCAACGATTTATCATAAATTAGTTGTTGCAACAAGAGATGGTTCAATAGGTCAAACTTTAGTAATATCAAATAAAACAGTCACTTTCTTAGTTGTGTTGGGAAATAAGCAAGCAATTTGTTAGTGGTTCCTGAAATTTGTAAAACGAACGTTGATATCTAAATCCAAATTTCAATTTCAAAGCTTCCGGTAGCTATTTGAGTTAATTTTCTTAGATTAGTGCCCACCAAAATCCACATTTACGTAAACGTTTCGCCAGTTCCGAACCGAACGCTTAATTATGTTAATAATTTTCTGCCGGGACTGTTATGTAAATACATAAAAAAGAAATAAGACTAACTCTCACTCCCAGCTATAAGCCAAATCAACTGGGTCAGTGTCGCTTTCGATTTCATTTCGATCATTCATGAACTCGTTGCGTTTCGCGACAGCGTTAACAATGATAATTAGATTGTTTTTGATGGAAACAATTCGAGATGGTCCATTGGACCCGTAAGGTTATCGTTTTGTCGCTTGTAATATCTGGAAATCAACCCGTTTATTCACGGAGAATTGGAATAATATGCGGCACAATAACCCTTTGTGTTCGTTCCTCTCCTTGACTTTTGCTTTGGCGACAAAGGTATCGGTCTCCATTCATAATTACAGGAAACTTACGATGGATTTTCCGCCATCGGACCGTTATCGGAGGACGAGCATTAACTGCCAAGTGTGATAATGTGGATGTTATGCAATCGAAAACAAAATAACATAAACAAGAGATGCGATGTTGTAAGTACAACCGTGAAAAAGTCAAACGGTTATTATGTAATTGTACAATGCACGACATTGATATTCTTTCGGCGTGTAAAAGGTCAGATTAGAAGAATAGGTAAAGGTCACGGTTGATCTTCAATTGTATTTGTACGTGCAATTCGTATTTATTATATGTAGGTACATTTCGACATTACCACATGCTTCTAAGTTCTTGCGTCGGAGTTAATAGAGATTATCATCCGCAGTCGATTATATCGCTTTGTATTAAAGTACAATCTATGGCCGTTAGGCTTGTCAAAACAGAACAACTGAAACTTGATCCGATAATGGATATTATTACCAGGAATTCATTAAAATAATTCAACTACACACGTAGGTATGTACTGGAAATAAATATGTTCACTAATATAAAATAGTTGAACTTTGATATGAGTAATAGTGGCTGCCAGTTTGATCTCGCGGGTTATCGTGGGAATCCTAAAATTTCGTGTCTAGAAAAATAAAAAAAAATCTCTACAAACATGTTTGTTTTTCTGTTTATTAAGTTGAGTCGCCACAAAAAGTTAGTCTGTCTATACAAAATTTAAAAAAAACATTTAATTGCAAAGAAATAAACGTTTTAACGCATCATTATTTTTAACAGGTTTTCTCAGTTTGCAAAGTATTTGAAAATTTACAATTTTTACTAGAAACAACTGTGAGACCATTTGTTCAAAAAGCGTGATTTTTTGACAATTGAAAATATTTATATAGATACATTTCAATCTGCATTTCTAACTTTTACAATATTTTATTAGGTCAGGATTCAATGTTTCCTAATCAAAGACGCTTTAGTTCAAATTTTAGATACGTATGAACCAAAAATTGCCAAAATTCTTATCTTCCAAATTTAAACAGAATCAAGGGGAAAAAATAAAAAATGTTCCGATTCTAAAGATCGTTCTTTTAATTTTTTTTTAAAATTTTTAATAGTATATTAAAGTATGAGTGGATATTGAGCTCTTTCAAACACGAGCGAGTTTTCGAGCACGACGGCGTAGCCGGAGTGCTCGAAATAGAGCAAGTGTTTGAAAGAGCAGTTATCCACGAATACTTTACGCTATTATTTTTATTGGTACCATTTTTTATACCAAAACCAAGTGCATACCCAATATGATTAATTTGAACGACACTCGTGACACTTCGTGACGGCCCGTCGCCCGTCGTGCGACCAATAGGTTCGTCCCGCTACGGCCAAAGACGCTCTGTTATTGGTTGAGATGGCCGTTGTTGATACGTTTCCACGGCGACTTTAAAACACGCGCGTACGATAAAGCCCGATTTACGCACGCCAAAGCATGTTTTAAATAGGCAAAATAGCGTACCAATAAAAAAAAAACCTAAAAATTAAATCATGTTTTTAAAAATCTAAACACATGAGTTCCAGTCTGCATTTATAACTTTTCTAATATCTAGATTTTTACCAGATATTTATTATTAGATATTTACTAGATCGGTATTCAATTTTTGTTTTAATCAAAAGTTCGAATTTTGGATGTATATGTTTACAAAACATCGCCGAAACTTTTTCTTCTGTATTTAGACAGAATCCAACACAAATAACAAACAAATGTGTTTCTAAAGATCATTATTTTTTTTTATTGGTACGCTATTTTGCCTATTTAAAACATGCTTTGGCGTGCGTAAATCGGGCTTTATCGTACGCGCGTGTTTTAAAGTCGCCGTGGAAACGTATCAACAACGGCCATCTCAACCAATAACAGAGCGTCTTTGGCCGTAGCGGGACGAACCTATTGGTCGCACGACGGGCGACGGGCCGTCACGAAGTGTCACGAGTGTCGTTCAAATTAATCATATTGGGTATGCACTTGGTTTTGGTATAAAAAATGGTACCAATAAAAATAATAGCGTAAAGCAGGGGTTCCCAACCTTTTTGCATCTGCGTACCACTTGACTTTTTGAGAAATTTTGGCGTACCACCAGACCTAAATATTTTATTAAACGTGTAATATTTACTCTTCTAAAAGTGTTGAAGGCTATTCGAATTAAATTCCCGAGAAAACTTCATATTTAATGGTTAGATATTCATTTATTTATAACATGCTTAGAATAAAGGAGAAATAAAAAGATTAAAATGGTATAAATTTACAAACACACAAATAAAAAAATTAGTACAAACTCAGCAAAAAATTAATCATCATTCAAAATATACTTTTATAGTCTTTAGTGCGAAACTTGTTGTTGTTTGCCTGTGATTAAAACATTAACATTAGGAGTAATGGAACTTATCTTCACTCTTAAGTCCTCTTCAACACTTATTCTGCTTCTATGTTTATTTTTTATGTACAAGAGTTCCGAAAATCCACTCTCACACAAGTAACTCGAAACAAATGGCATCAAAAATAGCAGAGCTTGCCGGAAGATCAAAGGGTACTCGGTTTTACATCCGATCCAGAAGTTTATTAAAGATTTCTCTTTAAAATAATCTTTCATGGAACTATCTTCTGTAAGATCGATAAAACTTTCTATTAGTTCCAATTCATTTGGTGAGGTTCCCGAAAAAGGATTTCTGATCCAGTCCACTTTTGAGTAATCTTCAGAGAAATACTTTTTAAAGCTTTTTTGAAGGCCTTCCAAGTGAATAGTGATATCTGCAATCACATCTGGCATTGGAGATATTTCATTTTCTTCAAAAAATGATAATAGAGTGGGAAATGCAGATAAATTCTCTTCCTGTATTTGTGAACAAAACAGGACCAACTTCCTCTTGAAGGAGTTTATTTTGTCATTAGCTGTGAAGGCCGTTGTGTTTGGTCCCTGAAGTCCCAAGTTCAGTGTGTTGAGTTTGTCAAAAATGTCGGCTAGATAAGCCAATCTTGACAACCATTCTTCATCAGCAAACAATTTTTTCATGTCATGATTTTTTTCACTTAAAAACATAAAAACTTCTGATCTCAGTTCAAAGAGACGGTTCAAAATTTTCCCCCGAGATAACCACCTCACTTCTGTATGCAGGAGTAAAGTCTTGAACTTGCCACCCATTTCTTCACACATCAAGGAGAATAATCTTGTATTTAGAGCCCTAGCCTTTATGAAGTTAATCACTTTCACAGCGTCTGATAGAACCGAGTTAAGATTTTCCGGCATACCTTTAGCAGCTAATGCTTCTCGATGGATGACACAATGCGTACTTTTGCATTCAGGAGCAACTTCCTTTATTTTTGCTGCTAGCCCTGTCAATCTTCCTGACATAGCTTTTGCCCCATCTGTACACAAGCCAATACACTTGGACCAGGGAATGCCTACTTTAAGCACATATTCATCAATTACTTTAAAAATGAGTTCCGCTGTGGTATTTGATTCAAGTGGTTTGCAGAACAAAAACTCTTCTATCACCTCTTCATTATAATCAAATCGCACGAAAACAAGTAGCTGCGCCATGTTTGTAACATCGGTGCTTTCGTCAACTTGAAGTGCAAAATAAGTGCATTCTTGGAGTTTTAAAGCCAGTTGTTCTTCAATATTATTAGACATATCGTCAATTCGTCTCTTTACTGTGTTATTTGACAGTGGTATTTTTTGAATTTCTTTGGCTGCCTTTTCTCCTAACACGGCTTGGACCATATCCACAGCGGCCGGCAGTAAAAGCGTCTCACCGATTGTGTGAGGCTTTCCATCTTTTGCAATTCTTAAACTAGCAAGGTATGACGCCTTTATCAAGTTAGTATCAGTATTGACAAACTTCGTCAAACATTGCGTTTCTTTCTTAAAAAAATTAGATTTTCTTTTAAAAAATTCAATGGGCTTACCAATCAAATCAGAGTGCTTAGTATTTTGGTGTCGCATCAGTAAAGAAGGCTTCATGCTTTGGTTCGAAAGTGTTTCAAGACATACAACACATTGAGGAATAGGAATGTCACTGGTTTCAGTCCCTGGCTTCACTATAAAACCGTACTGTAAGTAGCTTTCATCGTATTTACGATTGGCAGGTGATTTAGGTTTTTTAGCACAATCCTTTGAAGTAGAAGCGGACGTCAGAAATCGTTTCATAGTTCAGTTTTCTTATACGAAATCACAATTAATTACCACAACACAACCACAACAAATTGCACAATCATTGGCAATGTTGTGAGGCGGAAGAATGTCGTCGCAGGGGAAGTTATTAATAGCGTGGGCCGTGAGGGAAGACTGAGTAATGTTTGCGTGCTCACTGCTGATGCGTACAGAAGCTATTACAGTAGCCCCTCGGTTACCCGGAATCGGGTTCTACGAAATTCGGATTATCCAAAACGGAATTAAAAAGCGATTTCGCCGTATTTAAATGGTCGCAACTTGTTGCCGCATTATCCGACATTGCACGTGTTTCTTTCTTATGCTTTCTTAGAAAAAATAAAAATTGGGTTTGTTTTGATCTCCGAACACAGTTGAGATTTTGCAAGTATCAACTTGATTCTATCGTATTGTAACGGAACGGTTTGGCCGTAAAGATAAACACATTTATTTTAATATGATGCATTCAGGAATATAATAATTAACCTCCGTATTATTCGAAATTTCAGTTATCCGGAATGGCTTGGGTCCACATTATTTCGGATAATCGGGCGGCTACAGTAATAGCGTTCGCCGGTTCAAATCACTCACGCGTACCACCTGAAACGTTCCCGCGTACCACCAGTGGTACGCGTACCACCGGTTGGGAACCCTTGGCGTAAAGTATTCGTGGATAACTGCTCTTTCAAACACTTGCTCTATTTCGAGCACTCCGGCTACGCCGTCGTGCTCGAAAACTCGCTCGTGTTTGAAAGAGCTCAATATCCACTCATACTTTAATATACTATTAAACATTGTTTCTTCACTTGTTCTTGTTTTCCAAATGTGAAATTTTACTATTCCATTTGAAAATGAAAGGACATTTTTTTAAATGAATGATGGGTACTCAATTTATAAATTTGAGTACACCTGGATTCCTCCAATGTTTAGACAAAATGAACGAAATTTTTTAAAGAAAATCCAGTTCTAAAATTCAATTTTTAAAAAATAATTTTTCACTTTGTAAAGTTACTGAAAACTTATAGACTTCACTAGAAAAGTAGAGACATTTTTTTAAATAAATATAAGTAATTTTATAATTTAAATTTTGTGTAGATATCGGTTCCAACCTGCATTTATAAGTTTACTGTACAATTTTACATTTTACACTCAGTAAAAGATTCTTAATTAGTATTTGGAAGTATCTAAATGTTTGCAATATCCGCAAAAGTAAGGATGTTGTTAAAAGAAGCGTTAGTAAAATTTGAGAGTTCATTGGTTCCAAACTGCATTTTTATTTTTTCTAATATTCCGTCAGCTCAGTACAGGATCTTCAATTCGTTGTACAATCAAAAGGGATTTGTGTAAAATTTTGGACAAACATGATTATCAAAAATCGCATAATTCTTACATTATACTCAGACTGAATCAAAAAAGTACCAGAAAAGAAATCGTAAAGTTCTTCACTTCACATTAGATTTTTTCAGTTGGTAAAGAATCTGAAAGTTGAAATTTTAATTAGAAAATTAAGACGTTTTTTGTCAAATGTAGGTAATTTGAAAATTTAATATTTGAATATGTCTCGTTCTGATTTGTGTTTCTAATTTTTCTATTTTCTTCCAGGTAAGTATAGGTTAAGTACACGATAAGTGTTAGACCTACTTCAGGGGAGCGACCCTGCCTACGCGAGCCTTGGTTCATCTTCCAATACCATACGGGGGAAACCATTGTCCTAACCCTAGTTCCTAACCAAGCCCAAAATTCCTTCACAATATCCCTTAACACCTCGCCAACACGGACGGGCGCGGCGTTGTAAAAGTCCAAACACCCCCTACAAATCATGACGAATTTTGGAAACAATGCAGGATGGTAAGAGCCATCAGGATGGTAAGAGCCATAATAGAAATACATCTCAATAGAGAAAGACATCGAATGATAAAAAAGAAATTAGCACCAACATGGTCAATCCCAAACAACGTCAAAGAATACGAAAAAGAAATCGATAAACAACTTGAGGAAAACATTAAACATGAAGAAAGTCCAGATAGTTTAAAGTTTAAATCAAAAAATTACTGAAGCCATCACAAAAAGTCAACAGAAGCAGTGCAATAAAAAAAAGAAAGGAAGAAAGACTAAGTACTTGTATAAACCACTTGTAAAACTCTTCACGCGTATTATAACGACAAGACTGGAGAAAAAAACTCGATTTTTATCAAACAAGGGAACAGGCCGGATTTCGCTCTTGTTTCGGAACCAACGATCACCTACAAACGATCAAACTGCTTATAGAAAAGACTGTGGAATATAATAGACCCCTTGTATTGGCTTTTGTTGATTTTCACAAGGCTTTCGATAGCATAGAACTAGAAAACATCATCGAAGCTTTGAACGAATGCCGCATTGATAGTCGATATACCAAACTCATATACAACATCTATAAAAACGCAACGACAACTATACGGCTACATGAAACCAGCAAACCCATAAACATTGAACGCGGCGTTAGGCAGGGAGACACCTTGTCACCCAAGTTGTTTATAACAGCACTAGAGTATGCATTCAAAAGACTAAAATGGGACAATAAAGGCATCACCATAGATGGAGAAAATCTGAATCATCTTAGTTTCGCAGACGATATAGTTCTGATCGCTGATGAGCTTGGAGAAATAAAGGAGAGTTAAGAGACCTGGATGAAACATGTTCAAAAATCGGTCTTAAAATAAATTTAAAAAAAACAAAATATATGACCAATCTCGTCCCAAGTGAGGAACTCTATATATCAGACCAATGTGTGGAACTTGTAGAAAAATACGTATATCTAGGACACGAGATCAGAATAGATAGAGACAATCAAACCTGCGAGACGAGGAGGAGAATAACGCTGGCATGGGCAGCATATGGTGCTTTAAGAGATGTATTTAAGAGCAACATCCCAATAAGCATGAAGCGAAAAGTCTTTGATCAATGCGTACTCCCGGCCCGGTGATGACATACGGGATGGAAACATCAACCCTTACTAAAAAATCAGCCTCAAAGCTGCAGGTAACACAGAGACGTATGGAAAGATCAATGCTCGGGATAACCCTTAGAGATAGAGTGAGCAACGAAGATGTTAGGAGAAGAACGGGAGTTACCGACGTAATAGTTCGTATAGCCAAACTAAAATGGAACTGGGCGGGTCATACCGCTCCACTACAAGATTCTAGATGGACTCGCACTCTCCTAGAATGGAGACCCAGACTAGACAAGCGCAGCAGAGGCAGACCACCAACGCGCTGGACGGACGATATAAAGAGAGTTGTCACAAACTGGTTACAATCAGCCAGAAGCAGAGACGAATGGAGAAAACTAGGGGAGGCCTATGTCCAACAGTGGACCTGAAAAAGGCTGGATGTGAAGTACAGGTTTCTTTATTTTAAAAGTTTGGATCAAATTATAGACGCGCATGATACCCAAAATCGTCAAAATTTATTTCTTCGACATTTTTACATGGAGCAACAAAAAAAAAATAGACCCGTTCTAAAGTTCAGTTTGCAATTTATTTTACTATAATACTACTTTTGTTGACTAAGTAGGGATATTATTTTTTAAATAAATGTAAGTACCTAAGTAATTTAAAAATAAAAAAAATTGTGTACATTTTTCTACTATTTCGTTAGATTAATACAGGATTTTCAATTCGTTTCCCTAATTTGCTTCTCCAATTCTTGTGATTACTAAAAATTCCCAAAACCTTCAACATATAGGAGAACTCAAAAAATATCACTGAATTCTAAATTTTCATCTCTTTTATCAACACTCTTTCGGTTTGCAAGCAAATACAGCTAAAATAATTGGTATATTTGTTCAAAGAAGTGTTAGTAGGTCAAACAATTTAAAATTTAAGTGTACTATGTTGGTTCCAATCTGTATTTATAATTTTTATAATATCTATTTCGACATACATAAAAGATCAGTGCAGGGTATGCAATTTGTTTTCTAATGAAAATGGTTTAGACTCAAATTTTAGACAAAATTTAAAAATATCCTCTTCTAAACGTTGTTTTAACTTTTTTTTTCAGTGAATAGGCTGAACCAACAATGTTTCTCTTCTACATAACCCAAAGACCCTCTACTCATTCCACAGCAAGATATGGAAGGGAAGGTATAACCCGGATAACTGCTTTGTCAGCCTCAACTTACAAGACTGCTGTATAAAAACCGTGTGCAAGCCTATTACTAAAGCCCAACACAAACCAATAGGAATACAGGTTTATGCCGCTATCAGAGCACCAACAATAGCCTACCGAAGAAGATTTAAAGAGGCCAAATGGACTGAATTTGCCACTGAACTGGACACAGCAATCTTTCACATGGACGTCCATTCTGAGAACTATGAAACCCTCGTAGACCGTTTAAAAAGCAGTTTCGAGGCGACATATACCACGACGATGTAAACAGCAAGTCATCCCAAGTCTCTCAGACGACTCCAAAGTTACTCTGACTATGTATGAAGAATTGTATGCTAAAGACCCATTCAGCGAAGAAACACTAGCGCATGGAACGGCAGTAATGGAAGTCCCCAGAGCGGCAGGACAAACAAAGTGGATTGAGACCTTGGAAAAAATGGACGTGACACACAGCAGTAAATTAGCTTGGAACTTGAATAAAAAGCTAAACTCAGATACAATGGAAACCCAACAGCTCCCGAACGTTACGCCTAACGAAGTGGTCCACAAACTACTCCGAAATGGTTGACCCCATACAAGGCCAGATCCAGAATTATTAAAAATGTTCTCTTAGAAACCAATCACTTCTCATCGCCCTTCTCACTGAAGGAACTCAACCAGTGGCTCAACTTAATGGAAAATAGAAAAGCGACTGGAATAGATGATGTGTTGAGCAAATAAAGCAGCTTGGTCCGGGTGCTAAAAACTGGATCCTGGAACTCTTTAAATGCCTAAATGCTATACGATATTTAGGATCCCTAAGCTTTTAAGAAAGTCCTAGGTATTGATAAAACCTGGGGATGATCCTGACTCTTCAAAAGCTATTGCCCTATATCCCTTCTCTACCACCTCTTCAAGCTGTACGAAAGGCTCATCCTGCATTGCATATCAAACACCGTGGACTCAAAACTAATCCCACAATAAGCTAGATTCCGACCTGGGGAATCATCTATAAGCCAAGTATTTCACCTTACAGAACATATCGAGGATGGCTTTGAAGAAATACTAATTTCAGGGCTGGCTTTGGTAGACTGAGCTTGGCGTACGACAGTTAACCATAGGATGTTGATGGTCAAACTTTATAACATCCTAAAAGACCACCACTTCGTCAAAATTATTGGATCTTAACTGTAGAATGGACAATTTTTTGTGACGCTCGAAGGGAAGAAAAGTCGGTGGGGAGAACAAAGTAACGGTTTTGCCCAAGGAAGTGTTTTGGCCCCCATTCTCTTCAACATATACACTAATGACCAACCAACATCTAACTACACAAAACACTTCCTATATGCTGACGACCTAGCCATCATAGCACAGGATAGATGCTTCGAAGAAGTGGAAACAAAGCTAGAATTGCCGCTTAATGCTTTGTCTAAATTCTACCAACACAAATCAATTAAGCCAAACCCTTTAAAGTCACAAGTAAGCGCGTTCCATCTTCACTTTCGCCAGGCAAAGAAATATCACCTGGAACGGCACCAATCCGGACCACACCGATAAACCGTCCTACCTGAGCGTCGTGCTGAATCGTTGTAGATACCCCTGCGAAAAGTCCTAAAACAATGTATCTGCTATAAACAATATAATAAGGAAACTTGCAAATAGCAAATGGGGAGCCAAGGCAACCGTTCTGAGAACTACTGCTCAGGCACTGAGTTTCTTAACCGCTGAATATGCTTGCCCAGTATGGTCCAGATAGACCCAAAAAGGTTGACATTAGTTTCAATGAAAAATGTAGAATAACAACATGCTGTATGAAGCCAACACCATTGGAAACCATTTCAAAGCTGCTGGGTTTGCATATCTTATCGGCCGCAGAGCAGTCCAGGAGTACACAGAGAAATTCAAACAAATGTTCGACGAACGGCATCCCCTTTTCAGTATTACATGTGAGCCAGGAAGACTCAAATCCCGAAGCAGATTCCTGAGAAACACACTGAAAGAACCCCCGATAATCTACCCACTCGGTCAAGAAATACCCAGCGGTGTTACTTCAAAATGGAAAACCTGGAGGACACTAAACTGCATACGAATATGCGTAGCACCAGTAAGAACAAACTTGATCAGGTGGTATCTCGGGAACGAAGAAGACGGGATTAAATGTGAATGCGGCACTGTACAGGACATGGGAGACCTCTCTGCCCTTACACTTGTACCCTCGGCGATTTATGGTCAAACAAGCAAGAAGCATTGAAAAATTATAATTCCGGGCACGAAAAAGTAAAAGTAAAGTTTTCGTCACTTTATCTGAAAACTTACAATTTCATCCAAAAAAGCAACAATATTTGTTCAAAGAACCGTTGGGAATTTATTGCTCTGAGCAAAAGTTTCCATTTCGCATTTCAAACTTTTATAAAACTTAATCAGATCAGTGCAGAGTGCTCAGTTTTTATTCTAATCAAAAGTACCTTCGGTACAAATTTTAGTGGCGCGTGATTGCCAAAAATTTACAAAATTCTTACCTTTGACTTGCGTTTCCCGGGCTTCATCGTGAACTCGCGAAAAAACGAAACACTCGAAGCTTTCTCGCGACAACTTTAATGAAATATGTAGGTATATAAAAAAAGAACTAGAATCGTACGATGTTAACGGCAATGTCAACGCTCTAGAAACTAACTGGAATCCTCATAGATGTAAATAAACGAGCGTATTGCTGAGATCTCGCAAAAGTTATTGTAAATAATAAAACGACGTGCGCCTTCCATGTCCGCGAGTTCTCAAAAAAATAACAATAACACTCCTGAATTTACAATATAATGAGAAACGTGAAGCAAAGCGCGAACTTGACGGCTCACCGTGCCATGACTGAGCGATAAAACGATCAAGATTTCTGTTAAGTAATAACATAACTGAAGTTCATGAATTTAGGGGAACAAGACTACCTTGACTCGGATGATTATATGTAATTACCCGCAGTGCATCTTCGACTTATAAGCCGGCTGGAGAGGCACGGGGCGGATCGGAGTGAATTTTTGTGAAAAATTACATATTGTGGGGATTTTCTAAAAAAAAAATTTTCTCTGGGAGTGCAGGAGCTAAATTCGGAAGAAAGAATGCGGAGCAGGAGAGGTTAACGAACCTTCTTCAATTTCGTTATGAAATTTAACAGATCTTAATTCGAACATATTCATATATAAATTAAGAATGCATATATTACATAAATTCGCCAATAATTACAGATTGACTAAACTATATACATCCACGCTTTCTAAAATTTGTAATTAACTCAGAAGTTATAGATTTAAATATACCTGTATCAATTATGAAGAGAACTATTTGGAAGGTTATAATGGAATAATTGTCTTTTTTCGGTTAATTTTACAATACCTTCTGTAAAGCAATTAGCAGGAAAATGATTTGAAAACGTCCCCAAATTGAAAAGGCAAACAGCTTCTTCCCTAAACAAGACCTTTTTATACAAATCATCATACCTATTTCTTAAAAAATTTCAAATTGTGGCCTTCGTCCCAAATTAGTATTTCTTGAAAATGTGTCGAGTCATTTTCTTTTTTAAACATAAACAGACGTTATAGATATGTAGACTAAAATATGTAAGAATTAAAAACAAGGTGTCCCAGTAACATTGAGACGCGTTTTAAATGCAAGTGAATTAAGTAATTCAAGGTAATAATTACCATTTACAAAACATTAAATACATAGAATATTAGCAATAGCTCGTCACTTATATACAATTCTGTTGGGCAATTCTAATTGTAATTGGGGAGTAATTGAACGTACATAATTAACAAGTCTTGTGAATACGGTTTGACTTACCCATAAACTCTTCTGCCTTCATATGTGGACATCATTTAACATTAAAGAAGTACTTTTTGCTTCAACACTTAAAACGTCGATTTTGCCCAAAAAATAATTCAAAAAAAAATAAATAAGAATTGTCATTTTCACAAATAAATTTCAAACATTTTGAAAGATGTCAGTCATAGAAAAATGAGAGCTTGGTTGCATATCGACAAATAGTGTTAGTTTAGTTGGTGAAGCGGAGGTTCCTACGTAACTGCATCTACAGAAGCATAACGTTCTCGTGGGTTTAGCAGAGGGTTTCATAGATGGCAGAATATGTATATGTTCCGTGCAGAAAATCATTTGAAACTGACTGTAAGGGTGGGTGACATATTGCCAGTATTTTGAGGTAAAGTCATAATGAAAGGGTCCACAAAGTTTACAGGTTTTTTGAAACAACATTCTTAATATTCATTAAGATTACCCATGTGTTTTTATAGAAATTTTAAATTGGTTCCAGCTAATTAAACATTTCATTTCGATTTTCGAAATGGTCATATCAAATGATAAATGATGATCAATTGGACAGAACAGGTTCTTATACGTTTTGATCGGCTGTAATTAGTTATGACCAATTATTGGCAGCCGAAAAAAATTCTGACTTTTGATAAGGTTTGTTAATGATATTGAAAACATAAATTCAGAATCGGCTTAGAACTGCCGTTGAAACATATGGAATATTTATTCTTTTATTATGTTTTTGTTTATGAACTTTTGGTAGTGAAAACATTTCAAGTATGAGTCAATTCATGAATCAATTCAGAATCGCTTGATGTGCTATGTTACTTAAGTTTTATTAGATTTAATAGATACCTTTATTTTCGACCATTCAAACCAAAAGTCGATACCATTTATCGACTTTTGGTAGTGGAAGCTTGTCAAGCTGAATCAATTCAGAAATTAGTTTAGAGTTAGTTCAGAGCTGCTGTTGGAACAGATGTAACATTTATCCTTTTTGGTCAGTTTTAACTAGATATGAATTAATTTTTGGTACTCAAAATGTGTCAAGTTAATTCGTATAAATCACTTTAGAATCTGTTCAGAATTGCTATGAATTGCTATCGGGACAACTTTATTACATTTTTATCAGTTTTAATTATTAGTACTTATGACCGTCTTTAACAACCGCGGTTCATTAACTACGGAAATGCTGTTGACTGTATGTCACATTAAAAGCTAACAAAGATTCTTCAATTAGACACGAGTTAAGTTAAATATCATAAGCAACTGTACTGGCACGAAAGAGAGAGGAGCCACATCAGAAGAATTATTAAGGCGGAAACAGACTATCGTCACGTCACGTGAGTTCACGTGCTGTCACGTTAACTCACGTCACTTTGACGTTACCTCAGTCTGGTTCTAATACATTTAAATACCATGTGAAATATTACTCCGCACTTTTTATCCGTGACGTGAGTTAACGTGACAGCACGTGAGCTCACGTGACGTGACGTTAGTGTGTTTCCGCCTTTACTTGTATTCGAAACGTGTCAAGGATGAGTCGATTTATAAAGCAATTTAAGATGAATTCAGAAGAGCTACAGGAACAAACGTAAATACATTTTGATCAGTTTTGATTTGTCATGAACCGATTTTTGGTAGTCAAAACACGTCAAGTTAATTCATAAATCGATTCGGAATCGGTTCAGAACTGCTATCGGAACAGTTTGGTAAATTTTGATCAGTTTCGTCTGGTCAAGAATAGTCGAACCATTACGAGTATGAGTCGATACATGAAGCAATTTACAATAGAATTTATAATGCTAGTGTAACAGATGTACATTACCTATTACTTTGCTGTGCTTCAATTAATCTTAAACTGATTCTTTTTGCAATGTGAGCATATGCATTATTAATGAAGTCAATTCATTAATCAATTCCGAATTGGTTCAGAAATACTGTTGGACCAGACCTAACATTTATATATTTTGATCAGTTCGGTTCAGTCCTGAAACAATCTTTTGGTAGTCGAAACAAGTCCTGGGCGAGTCAATTTGTGAAGCAATTCAGAATGGGCTCAGAACTGCTATTAGAACAGATATAACATTTATACTTATTATATATTATATATAATATTATATATGTATATTATATATTTTTAATCAGATCTGCTCATTTCTGAATCAATCTTTTGATAGTCGAAACAAGTCAAAGATGAGTTAATTGATGAATCCATTGGAACAAGTTTACATTTTGTGATCCTTTGTGACATTTTGTTTTGAATATCTATGAATCCACTTTTACTATTTGAAACAGACTAGACCAGACCACTCAAGACCAGACCAGACCAGAATACCTACACCACAGCAGACCGTAGGAAGCCACACTAGACCAGAGCAGAGCAGAGCAGAGCAGAGCAGAGCAGAGCAGAGCAGAGCAGACAGAGCAGAGCAGAGCAGAGCAGAGCAGAGCAGCGCAGAGCAGAGCAGAGCAGAGCAGAGCAGAGCAGAGCAGAGCAGAGCAGAGCAGAGCAGAGCAGAGCAGAGCAGAGCAGAGCAGAGCAGAGCAGAGCAGAGCAGAGCAGAGCAGAGCAGAGCAGAGCAGAGCAGAGCAGAGCAGAGCACAGCAGAGCACAGCAGAGCAGAGCAGAGCAGAGCACTATCAGATGCGATAAACGATTAATTCCAGAGTTGGAATTTACTTTCTGTTCTGTTTCTTAGGAGCCTTTTATGTCATCTGGTGTCCCTAAAAGATTTCCCTTTCTTAATATGAGATACAATTATTATATCTGCTTAAGTGCACGTTTATTACTACAGTGATGTAGTAAGATATGTAATTCTGCATCAAGCATGATTGGAATGTAGATCTATGCAATAGGAAATTTTATTTGGATGTGGATTGTTAATGTCATTCATTGAATCAATTTTTAAAGTTATTTAGCTGTTAATACCTGCAAGATTCGTACTTCACTGCATTGAGGAGATAATGCCTGTTTTACTGTAAGTTTATTGTGCAGCAATAGAATTCTGTATCGAACGTTGTCGGTATGATACTTGTACTTGTACAACAAAAAGCCCATTGGATTTGGTCCGTTCAAAACTTTAATAATAAACAAAATAAAACTCCCTCTCGGGCATTTCGTAAAATCCCTTCCGAGAACTTGAATCCGCCAACAGACAACCAACAAACCCCCCCTCGATAATGTTAATCCACCACTAAACCCTTTCACCAAAGAAGATTTACTCATTAATAAAGTAAACGACGCCAATCCTACCCACTTAGAGCGTTTCAAGGGCCCGGGAATGGCCTTCCTCCTGCGGGACAATTAACGAGACAAGCACGAAATCCGCCAAGTGATTATTATAACTGGACCTCCCACTTGTCATTTTTAAACGATCGCCGAGATTATCTGTGCACGTCTAGAGAACGAGGAGAAGAGAAAAGACGAAGAAATAGAAGAAAGAAAGTCCGACTACCTGTTTACCCCCCGTCGCGCTGAAAAATACCCTCGCGGTTAAGTTAGCTGCTACCGTTTTAATTATTAATGTGGTGCATAAGAGACGTACATGTCAGATGCTGGATCCAACCGAATCGGAACATGTAATGAAGTTTTCCTCTGTATAACAGACGGTTGACGCTAACATACACACACACACACCAGACGTACGTATTATGGCGGTCGCGCTGCTCTCTCGATTTTCGCCATCGTTTAGTGATATTAAGTCCCGTAATAAGTTAGGGAAAAATTGAATTAGGCGGCAAATTATTTCTAACTGCGACATACACGACAGATCGTCGCCATTCTAGCTGAAAGTTAAGCGAGGCATGTGTGTCGTTTTAATTACACTTCGCATGCGGTGACACGTCGTTAAATGTGGCGGAAAAACGGGAAAACTCGTTATTAACCAGTGAAATAGGTTTTCTCTTTCCCGGGAAAACTTTGACGGCGATGCATGTAGCGATTTTTACTTCTAATCGATCGATCGAAAATTAACAATTAATACAAGCACGTAATATATCATTACAAGCAACATTTTTGGGTAAATTCGCCCTTAAGTCGCTAATTACATCCTTACCAACTTTCCTTTATGATCTCATCTTGCACTAAGGATTCCTCCACACTATTTCCCATTCCCGCTTCAGCCGTCAGGTAGATCGCAGTCGCTTTTGTGCTACGCCGTAGCATACAGCAAATAAAAATAATAATTTTGTTAGCTCCCAGAGAAAAAAATACTTTGTCGGCAACATTAATAAAGAAGCCAAGAAGGGAACACTTCTTTTCTATTCTGTAACGAGTCCATACAAATCTATCTGTATTCTGTCGGCGCTTTTGTTGTATATGTTTACCTTTACAGGTTTATTATGATTTCTCTTTGGAATGTGATAACTATTGTGGCTACTGTCTGTATTCAGTGTGTGCACGAATAGTAGTCAAAGGCTTCGGAAAGTAAATGTTAACTATGAAATTTCATGAATTTCATAATTAAGACTAGGATTTTATACAAACTGTATGTTTGGTAAAACAATGTATGTTTAACAAATACCATTCTTTAGCCTTTCAACAGAAAGCAACCAACACGAGAAATATAAGAAATATGTAATATTTGTTATTTCCAGGACACTATAGATTCAAAAAAGAAATTTTACTTCAGGAAAGAGTTTCGTAACTATATGGGATCGATTTAATTATTGAAATTTTCAGTGAAGAATTCATGAATCAGTTTTACAGGTAAAATCTCAGTTTCTGGAAAATAGACGAGAATATTGGTTTCTTAAACAAATACCAGACAATTTTTTCACTTCATGTAATTTTCGAGTAAAGTATTAAATCGGAAAAAATCCAGATTTATGGGTCAGTTGTTTCCTTATACATTTAGTCTCTAGAAAATTAACTGGAATGCTAGTAAATATGACAGAAGTTATACAAATTTCTGACTAGAGTAACTAATCATTTGCTGTTTCCATAATTTTGAGTTAAGTGCACAAGTCAGAATTTTGATTAAAAGTTGTAATAATATCTGAACAATCCACTAAACCTCATTCATTTTCTTGAAAAATTTGTATTATTCGGTTCAACTAGCAGATTTATGCTACCCATTTCGGATAAAATTTGTGGTGTTTGATGTTTGGTTTAAAAATCAGATTCATGGATTAGTTGCTTGGTTAAAACCTCAATTTCTAGAAATTGATATATTATATCTAAAATGAAGGCCAAGTGTTTCTGGGTAATTGATTAAATTCTGATTTTTGGAAAAATTCTGAATTGGTTTAAAGTTGAAACTAAAGATCAATTTAAAAATGCAGTTTCAGGAAAATTTGCTATAAGATTAGTTAATAGGGCAAAAGCTAGGCGGACTTTTGAAAGAGTGATTAGGATACAGTAGATTCTTCTTCAAACTACAAAATTACATGCAAATGTAAGCTTTTAAAGTTAAATTGATTTCTGGACAATTGACTCTAGTTTATTAGGTTCTACGAAAATCGCTGAACAGGTTAAAAAGCTAGATTTATGGAATAGTTAAAATATCAATTTCTGGAATGTCACTTATATATTAGTTTCTTAAACCAAAACTACGTGAATGTTTGTGGGTAATTGGGCACATTTCATCACATCTTCGAAAAAATACTCAAGTTCATTTAAGTCCAGATTAATAGAACGCATGCATGGATAAAGTACTTACTGTCTTGAAAATTTACTGAAAAATTAGTTGGTGCAAAAAGCTAGGTATATGAATATCTATAGGTATTTAATTTTAGGTATTAACTAATTATTTTTAACAATTATAGTGAATGCCTTCTGTCTGATATATTTTAAACGAGTATGTTGTTAATAAATAAAGTCTTTATATTATAATAATTCCATTTAAAATAAGACAATATTTGTAATGCATAGCTCTCAAATTTTATTTTTCAGTCGCATACCCATATTTATGCAATTTCGTTGCATATGTACGTATGTATATTTTATAGGTACAGGTTTCATTGCATTTACATTCATTTCTTTATTTGGAATGAAAGATATCAATTTATTTTTAACTATTTGAGTTGTAATGAATTAAAACTTAATAATAAAATGAATTTTGATTTCTAATTCCAAATTCAATCAATTCGTATTACAGGACACGTACTTATATTATATGCAAGCATTACATTCCTGATAAAATAAATATGTTAAATAACTGAACCTATTAACTACATTATTAATTAGAACAAAATTGCTTTCTTTTAAATTATGCAGTATAATTTACAAATTACAAATGCGACTGTGTTAAACAATTGATATAAAAAATATCAGTGGCTGTAAATGTGAAATTAATTAATTAATGTACGACCCGGAATAAAGTGTTTCATTCCGGCATTTCCGGCTTGTTTAATTTAATTCAGAATGAGAGAGAATTGTAAATAATATCAAATTGGATTTTGTAACACAACAGTGCTGATTTGGAACAATTTTTGTACCTACGACTGTTAAATGTTTTGTGTATAAAATAGCGGATACATTATTTTAACCAATCTTAACAAAAGGATATCTACTTAATAGTTCTGGTAGGCAACGAGAGATCTTGTGATTGATTAAAAATTCAGAAAAGTTGATATTAAATTGGTTGCCTTTGGAGTATGTTTTCTTTCAACATTGCCAATCTTTTACTACTTCAAGGGTCGGCACTAAATGGCTTTTCTATTAGTCAAAAACCAGTTAAAGGGATAAATTTAATATTTCTAAACTCTAAGGTAATTGTAATTATCATCTATTGAGACTATCTGTCAACTTTCTAAAGACGTACACTAATTTCTCAATAAAGTACAAAACATGAAAAATATGTTTAGGCAGTAATTATCGTTAGTATATCTATTCAAATTAATTCTATTGCAGAAAATGCACGTTCCTATTTATTTTGACGGTTGTTTTTAAGTGAAATAAATTTAAAATGACAGGGTAAAAGTCAAAATATTAGGGACATAATAGAAATTTCTGAAAAATTTCTTAATACAGGTTACTCTTAATACAGGTTTCTGAATAGAATGTAAAACTATTATTGCATTTATTAAATTAAAAGAAATTTCCTCTATACTCAACATAAGTATAAATTACTTTAATTTAGTTCTTATCTTAATAAATATTAAAATCTTAAAAATAAAAATTTAAATAATAAAAACCTTAGGCAACAAGGTTTTTAAAGTCTTTTAAGTAGAGTAGAGTAGAAAAGAGAAGTAAGAATATCTAAATAAGAAGAGATCTATTTTTTATCATATTTTTTTCTACTTTTTCTTTATCGTATTATTAAATTTAATCAATTTCATTGTAAAAGTGTTTTTTGGGTATTTATGTAGTACATATTCATGTAAATATAAGTACATTTTAAGATTGCAAATAAACGTGTGCCCAGTTTCTTTTTAATTTTTGTATTCAAATTTATTACTTTCCTTTAATGAAGTCAATCAATCAAAAACCGAACTTCTAGAGCATTATTTATTACTTAAGAAATATTACAAAAAAGAATAACAAGATTAGGAATATTAGGCAGCGGTGTAAAAGAAATTCGAAGCTCTAAATACGGCTTAACTTGTATAATGATGCTTAGCTTATGATAAACTGTTTATTGCTTGTGACCTTGACTGTACTACTTCAAACTGTAAGTATAATTTGACGCCCTCGTTTAATTTTGTATGCAACTCATAAGACCAGGATGAGTAATTCATTTAGAGGTTAATTTGCATTTCCCTACAAAATGTTGTACAGGATTTCACATTTAAATATCTTTATAAATGGTTTCTGTTGATCTAAGAATGTCGTAGTTAAGTGCTTATTTAGTATAAATGCATTTCCCAATAATACACATTGAAGCGTTTAAAACGGACACTGTCGTCCTTCGCATGGCAATTTTTGAATGGAGACATCAGAAACCCTAATTAAACCGGTTCCAGTCTTTCTTACCTCTTCCCTTACGTCTTTTGTCCTCTGTATATTCTTCGGAAATCGACACCAGCTATCACCCTTCAGGAGAATTGACGGAGGACAGGTGAAACCTTAGCTTTTTTTTAATCGTCCCGTTTTTGATGCAGGTAATTTCATACGTCGCTATCTGTGTTAGAAATCGGCCCGGTAACGTTAAAACGTCAATAAGTTGGTACACGGACCGTGATTAACAGGAACGGATTTAACGAAAACGATGAATTTTCGCCGTGAAACAAAAAAGAAATTTTCCCATTACCATCCGACGGGATTTTCGTGTCTGCGGCCGAATTCATAACGTTTGACTGTTAGAATACGTAAGTACAATGGAGGAGATTTCAAGGTGTACATTTCAAAAAATACCCCAAAAATAGATAATCCGGGGTTCTCATCTCAATTTCCGTGTGTAAAGAGCGGCGCCTTTGTATTAGGAGAGAGCAACAGTAGGCACCAGGTGATCTATTGATCTATTGTGTGCATTATGTCGAAAGTAATTGCCGGTTTTAATCTCTCAACCACACACCGCCCTTTAAGGACACCCCGAGTGGGACGTTCACGTGGAAATAAAGTAGTGTGGCATAGAACAGAAAAATTTTCACCCAGAACAAAACTAATGAAACAAGTAAAAATAAAAACTACTTAACGTCTCTTTCGACTAAACACCCAAACAATCCCTCCACTTAACCGCATATCGGTCATTAAATATGGCAGGCATAATTAATATTTTTAACACCCGGTTCTCTCTCTCTCTCTCTCTCTCTCTCTCTCTCTCTCTCTCCCTCTCTCTCTTTCTTCCAATTAATCCTCGAACGTCCGAATGTACAAAAAGCGCCTAATTTTCGAGAGGATCAAGACGGAAAGGAGAAGAAAATAGAAGAATAAAGGATGAATAAGACCACCAGTGGTCACGGACGCGAAGCTGATGTTCTTGAAGAACGATATCGCGATAACAACATGTCATCCATCATAGTCTTACATAGGGACATTTCTTTAATGAAGAGACAGCCGCCTCTCGTATATACCCGCTTGTGTTGAAGATAACCGATCGGATCTCATGAATTTCAGCCGTAATTATTTCTCGTGGTTAATTTGGTAGAGGGACCGAAAGGGGGATGAGTTCGTGTTAGCCTTTGGCGCGAAAATCTTGGAAACCACGGACGGCCAATATTTTCAAAGTGTATTGCGTTATTTTGACCCAAAGCCCAAGAACATGAGACATGCACAGACTCTTATCGTAAGTTTTCAAAGGTTTTGGTGAAGTAATCGGGTGGAACAAGGATTCGTTTGATTTACCCTTACAGTTTTATAAGATCGAAAGGAATGAAATCTTCACCACTTTTTCAAAAACTATATTAAAACTTTATTTGAGGTGACCATTTCATACCAATTTTTCAGATTTCAGTTCAATTCAAATTCAAAAGATTGAAAAATTAGTTTCTGGTAATAAAATGTATTAAATAGAATAACATAACCTAACAGGACTTCGGAAAATATTAACAGACACAAGAAAATAGAATCTAACTCCAATGATCATTCTATAACTAGAACTGGTATTGTACCTACCCCTTAACTAAAGGTCATATAACTAGTTCCAAGATGGCTACCGAGGAGGACATAATAAATATTTGTGGCCTGTAGTTTTTGATTTCTTTAACTTTTTATTTAGTATTAAAAATTTAAATTTAATCCCTTGAATTTAATTAATTTCCAAAATACATATTTTAAGCAGCAGTACTGGTACGTTAATAATCGCTTGTTTAGTCAACATACTTGATATATACTCAAATAATTACTACTTAATGCCTAACACATTACGATCAACCTATCATATATATTATGATTTTGTTTTTCTTAAAATATGCCCTCTGCGTAATAGGGCATTAAAAAATGACGTGGAGAGTTTACCAGCTGTTTCTTTCGCATATTCATCTTCAGGCCAAATTTATTTGAGGCTGTTTCTAACTTGATAATCATGAATTTTAGTTCTTCATATGTGCTGGTAATAAGGACTATATCATCAGTCCATTGATATTTCTTCCTATGTTTGCCCAGTCCAGTGTTCTAAATATGTCTTCCATAATTAGAGTTTCTTTTCAGGTTACACTAATTTTAGTAAGATTCATCAAATTTAAAAATAGGGTTGACAATATTTAATAATACTATGTTGCTTTAGGTAATAAAAGTAATAAAAAAATGTTCATGGCTTTATTGTTTTTGATTTCAAAAATACATTTGTACTTAGACAACATATTTTATGAGATTTTTTTAACATGAGGTACATCAAGCCGCGAGACTAAATAATCTAATTCTAACCATACCAAATACCGTACAATTTTTTAAGCAAAAAATATAGAAATTAAAATTCATTAAACAAATCTTATTATTAAAATTTAATACTTGTTTGATTTTATTCCGTTTACTTGTGGTATTGATTCAGTTGTAGCTACATTGTTTCTTTTGTGGGTACAGTTTTTTAGCAGAATGTTAGACAATATAAATATATTTAACTAAATTATTACATGTCTATGATTGCTATCATATTTGTAACCATTAAATATATTAGGTTTCAATCCATTCACATTGTGGTTATTCAGAAATTAATGTTAACATCGTGGGGAGACATTTATCTTTTCAAATTTCAATCTCTTCAACAATTTGTGTAATGTTAGGTATTTAAGTACATGAATACGATATTGTATCGTCATTGGGATGACATAAACCCCTTTTGTTACTTGCTGCTAATTAGTGTTGAAAGAGTATTTGTTTGACCTTCTTCGGGTTGCTAATCACCCCTAAATTTTTTTATTAGGCATATGCAGCATATCCAGTGACGGGTCACCTCCAGTGACATAGATAAGCGATTATATGAAATATTATGGGCTATATTCTAAATTTCATCAACTTCTATGAAGTCAGTAGATTGCATTAAAATTTGTAGCGATACAAAATTTTGCAGATAACATTCCTTTGCGTCACTGAAAAAGGAGGAAAGAGAAAGTTAAGAGAAGTTAAGTAGTTTCACGAACATTTTCATATAAGAACCTTCCCATTTCATCACTTACCTTCTTACCTTTACAGATTTCACGTCGCTGCTTGTAACAAACCTAGATTTGCGACGATAAGACGAATAGTTGGGAAGCTATGAGCAATTGATAATCCTATAAAACTTTTATGGGACAGCTGGTAGAAAATTTGAGTAATATATGACTAGAAACCGACCATCTTTTCTAATAGTTAGCTAGAAATTGGTAAGAAATTCTAACCGGAATTTTAATGGTTCCGTCACGGTCACATAGCCAGAGTAGGTATGACCAAAAAATATGTCAAGATTTTGGCCAGAGAAAATGTCGAGTTTCCCGCAAAAAAAATCTGGCCAATTTCTGGCCAGTAAATATATTGAGTTTCTAGCCAGAAGATTTTGTTGGGTTCTGGTAATGTTAAGAAAATTTGTCCTCAAATTAATAAATAAACGTTTATTGATAACTTACCTATTTGATTTATTAAAAACCACGTAAATACTTACATCTACAATAATGTCTACATATTATAATAAGTAATACAATATATACTGATATTCGTAAAATAATAATACTAACTAAAAAAATGACAAATCTATTGAGACAAGACCATACTCGAAGACGGTGGCAAAATTACAATGAAAAGAGGTTTCAAAGTCTAAGCCCATCAACTGAAATAAGAACTATGTTTTTAAATTTTACTGAACCATATTTCGGACAAGCTGGTGTCCATCTTCAGTCAGTCCAGATGAGAACAATATTCTGGAAAACTAGGCAATTTGGAAAATGGGTGCACTTACAAAATATACAAAATAAATGAGAATGAAAATGTTTGAGTAGGCACAGTAGTTGTACAATAGTTCAAAACCAAAAGAATAACAAACAGTAGTATAACATTCTTAAGAATGGGACAGTATAGTAGTCACAACTGAAGACAGTCAGATAAAATTAAATTACATCTTTAGTGATCATCAAGTGAGTTTGTTTTGCTCTGCCTACCAAGTATAGCTTTCAAATTGCTAAATTGCTTTGAAGTCACAGCGTAGAAGAAGCTTCAAAAAAGGCTTTAAACATTTATTAGTCCACGCAGAACACGGAAAATAGAAATTAAAGATCAAAGTCGCCATTCAAAAAAGAGAAAAAGACAAGTTTTTGAAATGACAGTTAGCGGTTTGTTGTGACACCAACGACAGCCATTTTACTTATCCTAAAATTCAGTTTTCTGGCCTTAAGTGGAGGAGAAATTAGGACTCTATTTTTCATGTTATGTAAGTTTAGGCCACACATATAAGTAATGCACATGTAATTTTTAAGGGTGTTTTATGTACCCATGAAAGACAACTGGATTCCGCTAGATGCCTACCGTTGCGAGATTGTAGAAATAGATAGGTTTGTGATGCGGGTCATAACGCTCCGCCTACCTACCATATATTTAATAAATTACCTAGACCCGATGGAGGTCTAGGATTACTACATAAATGCCATGAAAATGTGATTTCGGGTTTAGCTCGAAATATTTTGTTTTACACTATTCTGTATTAAAAGAAAGTTTTAGGGTCCATATTTCCAAAATATGCATTGCATTTGCTGTATCTTGAAACAAATGACTACAATCGTAGAACAATTGGGTATTTGCCATATATTTTAAATTAAACGAAATGTATCTAAATTCATAGGGATGAACCCTCAGACAAATTTTATAATCTTGAAAAATCGTGTGATAGACTCAGTACCAAGTATTTCAGGGTATAAAAAGCAGTAAATGTGCGATAAATTAAAGGACCAGCGAAACGGCCGCTCATTGGTCGTAACGTCACTTGGCGTGTAAATACGGGTCCGTTCTGCAATCCACAAATAGATTTTTCGAAACCTAACCTAGGTAATCTGTGTTTTCGAGTATTTTGGACTTTAGTAATTTGTATTATTCGCGTCGTAAAATAGTGTTTTTATTAGTTATTTAGTTAGTTATGGCCGCCGTAGGATTTGTCAAAGCTTCCACGAACAATTTACCATCTGTGGATATGTTTATGGTAATGGATTACATAAAAAAGGAGGAATGTTTTAATTCAGCTGAAATCAGAGGTGTAAACGCAGCAATGTAATATATATGTGCAAAATATACATTCAGTAGAAGACAATGTGACCATTGTTATAAATAAATTATAAGAACAGTTCAGAACAAAGCCAAATCTATATCATGTTGGTTGGCGTTTAAGATTATAATTATTGTTGTTAACAATAAAAATTAACACAGCTATTGATAGTAGCTTCTGCTACTAAACGTTTTCGTTCTCTATTCGTAGGCAAAGAACGTGGGAGAACGTTAGTCCCAGTTTTTTTCCGAGCTCGTTGGCACTCAAAAATATGTGGAACTACGTCCCGTTTCATTATTATTTTTCAGTTTAAAACGTACATAATTTTCCATGTCTTCTTCCAACTAAATAAAAAAAATATTACTTTTGTATTAGATAACATAACATAACCTTACTTTTAACTTACTTTAAAATGGTCTTCACAACAGAAAAATTCACTTCTGGATTCGGGCATATCACGTCTTCCTGCTGAAAACCACAGTTTCTTACGCCCATAATATCGAGGTAGGTACACGAACAAATATTTTGTTTGGTGTACTTACCGATGTGCTTGTACAACAGGGTACAAAACAGCACTTGTTTTGAGGTCCGTACATAGCCATTTATTTACCTTGCAGTCCTTCAAAAACTTGAAAAGGCTGTCCTAAACTGCTTTTATGCAAGCTTTTATTTGTAGCTACGTAAGTAGAAGCACAGACACAAATTATCCCAGGTTAAAGAAATTACAATAGGACTGAAATAGGTTAAAACAATGTTTACACGCGATGTGACGTCAGAGGGCTACAACCTTCAGAAAGCCAGTTTTGGCGCCAATTCCTAGCGTTTGAATTTCAAATGACTTTTTTGCTTGAATGTGTATGATTTTTTTTTAATATTAACCTAAGATTTATAGGCATATAATCTCTCATTTAGCCAATTTTCAAAAAATGTGAAAATACCCAATTGTTTTTAGTAATATAACCCTTATAATTTGTTTCCTTTGGAATTCATCTAGAACCAATTGTTTACGTATAATAATATTGCACAGAAAAGCTCTGGGATGAACAAGTTCAATTTTGCATGAATATGTTAAATGAATCCCTTTGAAATTCTCATCACCTATTAAGTACTATAATACTTTTTAAGCGAAAATGGAATTTTTCCATTATTTTTAAGTTATGAACAATTGTAACAAATTCAAATTTGACGCATTTTTTCTTCTGTTTATCTAAGCAAGAAATAAATAGATTAACTTATACTAAAGCTAATTCAGAAGGGTTTTTGAAAACCTACAATAAATTTATGGTGATATTTAATTAAATTAACCATGTTTAACTTATAGGAGAAAAATTTGATAACAATAAAAAAAATAAGATTTTTTACCTAAATTTGTCTATAAATAGAAATTGACCACTAATCTCACACCTAATTATCCACTTTATTTTACCCAAAAAAATTGTCAGATATTGGTCGCAGACACTGTAGACTGTAGTGGTAAATTCTTAATTTTTCTAACCTAAACTGCGACTTAATTAATATACATCTCAGATTTACCTTAGAAAGAGTACATTTAATTCTTTTAAATTTTGGAATGAGTCCACTTAAATTAGGATTGAAAGAAATGTTGCCATTAATTGGAGAACTTGTTGAGTCAGGCTCATCCGAATATTTTGATGAAGGTAATATTTTGCATCCGTAAGAATAAGGTGAAATATTGCAAATTTACTTTTAATTGTTGCGACTGCACATTTCCAAATTTAATTTCATGGCTCACTTACCCAGTATAACAATTATATATATTTTGGAGCAAGTTGTGGTGAACAAACTGAAGAAGAATAATTATAAACCATGTTGTATAAAGGTAACGATTGAATTTGGTAACTGTTTTGTAATTTTGGCGTTGAATAATATAGCACTTTCCAAACTCATTTTCATTAAACGAGCTGGTGCAAAATTTATACGTCAATACAGTCATGAACTTTTTTCATCGTTTCCAGTTATACCAATCAAACGTGATTAATTTAGAAACACGATCATTTTTTGCATATATTATTCCCAAAAAATTCAAATGAAAACTGTGCTCGCATTGTAAAGTCCGATATGGGGCCTCTCTCCCTTCACGACCTCTCGAAATAAGCTCTCGCTATAAATTTTATCTCACTTTCTATACAGGAAATTTAACTGCGGTACGGATCGCTTTTGTACGCTAACACAGGATAAAATCACCCTCTTCATTAGTCGCAATAGAAAATGATTCGTTACAAATAACGTAAACATAAAGGGAGAGGGTGTCTCGCCCCCTCCGGGGGGCCTAATCTTCGTTACGCAACTAATAATATAAAAACGGTGTACGTACACGAGAGGAAAACGCACTCTCTACACTCCATTCAGTGTTGTATCATTGTAACGAGATATAAGTTACACCCTTGTCATGTTAAGCAAACTTAGTTATTTGTGTTTTATTGAGTTATCTTTATTGATGGCAGTTAAATGGATTATGTCTTAATAAATACGGCAGTTCGTCGATCGTTTTTCCAACAAGGCGGAAATTTCTAAGGTCGGGTTCGGGAGAGGAGGCGGAAAAGCGAACACACACGAACACTGAGGACGTTTATAGTTCCGTCTAATTCAATTTCACATCCGAATGTGCCCGCATAAAAGCGGCCGGTGTCTTCGTAATACGCCGAAGTATCTCAAAAGTTACTTTTCTTCGTTCCGCCTCCGCCTTTGATCCTCCTCCTCTCCCGCTGACGGGAGTTTTTCCTCTTTTTACGCAGAACCGGCTTTCACTGATATTTGCATATATCGCAATGATAGAAGAGAGGCCTGTTAATTCTAAAATAAATAAGCTGACGACGAAAGTAACGAAGAGTTTGAAGGAAATAGAACCATTTATACATATACAAGATCACAATACATCACAAGATTACAATTTTTAGGATTCCTGAGCGCCAAAGAGAATATGCAACATGTCTGTCGCATGACGTGTCGTGACATATCACCCCCCTGCAGGGGTGAGACATATTAGGAAGGAATGACACTCTTTACTTTACTTACAAACTACTTACTTCAATCTGACCAAAATGTTTGACTCACATTGAGATATAATGGTTTGAGCAGAATTGAGAATTTTTATCCTAACATTTCCCAAGTTTTTATGATCATTTTTTTGAAATCCACGAATACCACAATAATTGATCAGAAATGTTCTCCCAGATTTTTAATCCTACTTATAAGGTGTCCATAAAATTAAAATTTCAGGAAATTGTTTGCAGAAATTCTACTTATAATTCTTTCACTTTGTTAGGGATTAATTCCCGAAGATTTCAATTTTCAATTAATTTAGAGATATTAAGTAAAAATGACTATCATTTTAGATCAAAACTCCGCCTGCATGTCTGCTGGGTGTATTGAGTAGCTCAGCAGCCATGTTGCCGGTCCCAAGCCCGGATAAAGGAGGAGGGTTCTGAGGTGAGGTTAGCAGCCTGCCTCGGGTAAAAAAACCAAAAACGCTCACAGAACAAGGAGAGTAGCCTCGGATAGGACGGATATAATTTATGTCGACCCGGCGAGATTAAGGAAAAGACGAGTTTGGAAACGAGAACACCTACGAATAGCCACATGGAATGTCACATCACTAATGAATAAAGACCAGGAAATAATAATAGAGCTTAAGAACCACAATATAGATATATGTGCATTATCAGAGACGAAAAAGAAGGGCAAGGGAAATTTACAATTGGCAGAGTATATACTGATCTACAGCGGAAGGTCAAAAGATGACAGAGCAGCTTCAGGAGTGGGTCTGTTAGTGTACGAGAAGTACCAGAAAAACATAATAGACATCTGCTATGTTAGTGATAGACTTCTGCTTACTACGTTCGAGCTCACGAAGACAACCAAAACACATATCATAAGTGTATATGCCCCTGATACCACTAAACCCCAAGAAGAGAGAGATTCATTCTATGACGAACTCCAGAACACTCTTGACAGGATACCGAAAGCAGAGGAAGTTATGATTTTGGGGGACCTTAATGCAAGGGTCGGTGACGAAACTATCGAAGGCATCAAAAGCCATTCAATGAAGATGTCTTAAATAATAGCGGAGAACAACTAATACAATTTTGTGCACACAACGAGCTGAGAATCAATAACACGTTTTATCCACATAAACAACAACACAAATACACTTTTGAAAACACCAGAGGACAAAAATCAACCATAGATTACATCGTCACAAACCGAAATATTCCCTGGCTCCGTGCCACGAGCGGTCGTGCCTCATGCGGTCAATGTGAAAAATCGTGCCAGATGCGGTCACTCCAAAAATATTTCTACCTGATGTGCAGGTGTCTTCCCATGTGCGGTCGTCATTTCCGAATTCACCGAATTTCTCGGTAGACACCCTCGGCCGATATGGAAAAACAATTACTATGGTTTTCGATATTTTGAGGCGTGAAAAGAGAATATATGAGATTTGTTTTGTCCTGTAATGCATGAATTACTTGCGAGACGGCAAGGAAAAACAATGTACTTATTTTCAATTTGTATTAACCATTAATTAACCATTAACATAAAGTATATGTAAAAGTATTTGTTACCTTGCGAAAATATTTTCGAGGGATCACATCTGGGACGTTTTTTGATTGTGACCGCATAAGACACTACCGCTCATGGCGAGCCGGTACCGAGTACCCCGATAAATTGGCCTGTCCTGGGATTTCACAAGAATTGACCGCACATGGCACTGACCGCACATGGCATTGACCGCATCTGGGAAGACACGTAGCCAAATATTCACCCCTCGAAAATATTAGATGTAAGGGTCTTAAGTTCAGCAAATACAGGAACCAACCACAGGCTGGTATTAGCTAAATTAAGGGAATGTGTACAAAGAAAACCGAAAAATAAAATCGAAACAATCGAAAAACTTAATATAAAGGCCATCAGCGACGCTACCACAAAATACCTATACGAACAAGGGTTAAAGGAGAAAATTATTGAAAACAAAATTCAGAAGGATGATGATGTCGAGACTGCGTGGATGAAACTTAGTAACAACATAACAGCAGCTGCAGAGGAAGCGCTTGGTAAACGCAAAATAAACAACAATGGAAAGACCAACTCGAAGCCATATGGTTCACCGAAGATATAAAAATGCTTGCAGCAGAGAAAAGGAAGGCTTATCTACAGCTAAGAAGTCAAACTATCACATATGACCAATACAAAATTGTGAGAAACAGAGTGAACACAGAAATTCAGGCAATCAAAAGAGGGTTCTGGGAGAAATATTCAATAGACATGGAGCATGATCCATACGGAGGTCAAACAAAGATATGGTGTATGCTACGAAACCGCAAAAAACCAATTAGTGAATATATACAAACCAAAGCAATAACAACAGAAACGTGGGAGAGACACTTTGAAACTCTATATAGTAACACACACATAGACGAGATAATAGGACTGGAACGTGAAAATTATTGCAGCGAAGAAAAAGAGGACCAAAACCACACAATAACAAAACAAAAAATTGAACTAGTCGTGGCTAAGCTGAAAAATCGGGAAGCACCAGGACTGGATAACATTCATAATGAGCTGCTCAAATATGGGAGTAACGCATTAACGGACGAAATGCAAAGTTTATTTAATAAAACATACGATAGGACAAGACAAACGTGGCAGAACAGTGGAAACAAACCATCACAATCCCAATTTTCAAAAAAGGTGAAAAAATGGATCCACAAAATTATAGAGGTATCAGTCTGTTAAGCGCACCTTCAAAGGTATTCACAAAAGTCCTAGCAGAAGAAATAATACAGACTGGCATCAGTGAGGAACAACAGGGATTTCGACAAAACAGATCCACCATAGATGCAATATTCATTTTAAGACAAATAGTGGAAAAAGCGACTGAGGATAACAAAATTGTCTATATGTGCTTTATTGACCTCACGCAAGCCTTTGATAGGGTTAGACTCTGCGATGTCCTGAAATTATTAAAGGAGAGGAACTTGAATCACAAAACAATTGATATCATTAAAGAAATGAACATCGGAAATAGCACCTTTATAAAAGCAAATAATAAGCTTTCCAATAAGATACCAGTCTCAACAGGAATCAGGCAAGGGGATAGTCTTAGCCCAACACTCTTTAATCTTTTAATGGATAAGATCATCGTGGAAGTAAAATCTGCAGGGAAATGGTATAAACTGGGCAAGGAATAATTTAAAATAATCTGCTATGTTGACGACGCGGTGATAATATCGGAAGATGAGGACAATCTGCAGAAACTACTTTATAGATTCGAAAGAGTAGCAAAGGAATTAAACATGCTGATCTCTGTCCAGAAAACGAAGTCTCTGACAATATCGAGAGAACCGAGAAGGTGTAAGTTAGCAATCTACAATAAAAGCGTAGAACAGGTCATGTCATTCAAATACCTAGGCGTTAATATCACAAGTAACAGAAACCTTAAAGAAGAAGTTCGAACACACACGATAGCAGCAGCTAGGGTATCAGGATACCTACGGGATGTAATATGGAGAAACAAACACATGAGTATTGAAGGTAAAACGCGAATTTATAAGACGTGCGTAAGACCTATTATAACCTACGCCACAGAAACACGAGCAGAAACAGCCGCTACTAAGCAACTGCTGAGAACAACCGAAATGAAGACGCTAAGATCAATCACGGGCAAAACGCTTAGAGACAGAGTGAGAAGCTGCGATATAAGAACCCAATGTGACATCCTAGACATTGTAAGATGGTCCAGAATAAGAAGACGAGCATGGAGAGACCACGTCGACAGAATGGCTGATAATTGGCTACCCAAAATCGCAAAAGAGGAGAAACCAATCCACCGTAGACCTCCAGGAAGACCCCCCAAACGATGGTACGAAAGCTGGTCATCGAAGTCACAACTTAAACTACAGCTTTGAAAAAACAAGACTTTGTCTTAAAATAAGAAGAAGAAGAAGAAGAAGATGAAGAAGAAGATTTTAGATCATGGGTATGTTATGGGCAAGGACAGGCTCAACCAGCAGGATTTTTGCTCTATAACGGGGGGAGGGGCATATTTTTCTGATATCCATATATTTAAGGCTTAAGATTTCGTGTATGTCTTGTGTTGTCTTGTCTTATTAAGTTAACGTCTCTTTTTCGCTGCTGTGGCCAATTTGGACCGGACCTACAGTTTAACGTGGGCTCCGAACCACGGTCCTCGAGCACGGTTGTACCCCTTAAGGCTCTCACCCCAGTTGATCCACTCCGTGCTCTACCGACTCAGGGTGTGTGTATCCTAGTCCCGCCCTCCTACAGGATATCCGATCCTATCCGGCCTGGTTACCGGCGTGAATAGGAACGGGATTTTGGATATACATTTTACACACTTCCCGCAACAATCACAACATCCATGGATTACATGGGATTCGAACCCACGACGACAGTGATCGCCTGACTCAAAGCCAGCGCCTAAACTACACGACCACCGCCGCCCCAGATTTCGTGTATTAATTTCAAATAATTTCAATATTTAAGTACATAAATTCAAGACTTCATGTAATAAATTGGAGGAACTGAGAACACATTTTTCTCATATTTTTAAGCCCATTTCTTTGAAATCAATTGATATCAATTGTCAAACATATTTTCCCGAAATTAATAAATTTAAGATTTTAACAAAACTGTTCCAAATTTGTTGCTTATTTAATTTATATTTACAAATTTAAGACTTCATATAATAATTGGGAGGAATAGGGCATAATTTTTTTTCAAATTATTTGTCTATTCTCTTTAAAGCAATAAATGTAAGACTTCGTACTATTTGTTCAAACTGTGATGAGGTAAAATTCCAAGAAAACGTGTAGCTACCTTTGTCGGTATCCGACAATCGCGGAAGTATCAACAGCGTTTGAAAGTCATTGACGGCGCGGTCGTAGCACTTACCATATTAGCTTTTACGTGCATTCGACATTGACAATAATGTCGAAATTTTTAAGGCACGCCTTTGTCGCGGTATATTGTTACAGTAGTTCCGATAAGAAGGGGTTTATTGGCTTAGCAAGTTCTTGGAATTCTAGCTCATCAGATATCGTACGCGCTGTATATGTGTATTTATTTCGAATAACGTCCATATATTTTACTGACATTCATTAATTCAAGACTTCTTGTAATAAGATATAGGAAAATTTTTCTCACATTCTTAGGCGCATTTTCTTGAAATCAATAAATTTTAATTACTAAGCACATTTATCTGAAATTATTAAATTTAAGACGAAGGTATATTTTGGAAGAATTTATTCAATTCATCTTAAAAATTGTTCCAAATGTGTGGTTGACTTAATTGAAATCCACAAATTTAAGACTTCATGTAATAATTTGGAGGAATGTGCATAAATGACCTTCCAAAGCGTTTGCAATTTTACCTGAAATCCACATAGGTAAAATTTCATGTATTAATTTGGAGTAATCGAGCATAAGAGTCGCTCCAAATTTTGAACCTATTTTCTTAAAATTATCAAATTTTGGATTTCATGTAATAAGTTGGAGAAATTGAGCATAACGTTTCTCTGCCCATTTTTATAAATATTTTCTTGAAATCAGTAAATTTCAATTATTAGGCATATTTTATAATTTAATAGATTTATGACTTCATATAATATTTTGTAGGAGTTTAGCATAGTAAATGTTTTTCAAATTTTAATTTTAGTTTAATTACTATATACCTATATTCAGTTTTGTTACTTACCTTATTTTTCGTAATGTAGTTTAATGTCTCTTTAAATGTAGCCCATTAACACCTGAAGATTGACAACAAAATGTACTTAGTCTAAACTGGTCACTGGAAATTTGTTGGCGAAGACTTAGTGTTTTCTTCGGATACTTAAACTGGTCACGTTTTAATGATAATGGATAGTTCATTAAAACTTGGTACCTTTTTCCAAATTTTTTGACTATTTTCTTAAAATCCATAAATTGAAGACTTAATAAAATAGTTTGGAAGGATTGAGCATAAGAGTCTCCCAAATCGTTAGGCATATTTTTATGAAATCCATAACTTTATGCAGTAAATTGTGACTATATATATATATATATATATATATATATATATTATATATATAATATATATATATATATATATATATATATAAATTGACTATAAAAGCTCTTCCAACTTGTCAGTCCTATTTATCTGAAGTCCATAAATTTAAGATTTCATGAAACAATTTCGAGAAATTGAGCTTAAAACTCCTCCGAAATTTTTGGACATACTTTCCCAAAATTTATGAACCTAAAATTCCATGAAATAATTTAGAGGAATGGATCATTACAGTTCTTCCAAATGGTTGGGTACATTTTTCTGGAATTTTTAAATTTAAATATTCATCTTTATTTTGACTTCATAATTAGGAGGAATTGGGCGTAAAATTCTTTAAAATTTTGGAACTATTTACCCGAAGACCCTGAATTTGAGATGGTATCTGCTAATTTGTGAGTTGAGCATTAAAATCGCCCCAAATTTTGAAGCATATTTTCCTAAAATTAATTGCTTTAAGATCTCATATAATAATTTGGAGGATTTGGCATATTTTTCTAAAACTCAAAAATGTGTTGCTCTGCATGAAATTTTCGATTAACTACAAACTATTACATCTTTATAACAGATCGTACATGAAACGTGATACACCTATTAAAGCGAAATATGATTAAATTGTACATGTATTGTGTACTGCATGCCTACGAAACGGAGGTTCGAGATGTGTCGCCTTTTTCAAATGTCCATTTCCAATGTCCAACAATGGCCATTGGAATAGAAATTTCCAATTCCTCTCTCTCCCTCCTTCCCCCCTCTCTCTCTGTCGCTCCCTCCTTCTATCTCTCCCTCTCTAGCAAAAGGACTCTCGAAATATTTTATTCTTCATTAGGATGTGGGTTAAAGGGAAAAAAATAATGGTTCAGTTCAAGAGGTCTATTAGCATATTTCACAATATTAATATGTACCTATCGATCGGAAATATCATAAAGTATAAAATATTAAATATAGGAAGAAACCATTAGAAAGCAGTATAATTATAAATCTATTCAGTTCAAAAACAAATTTGACTAATCCACAATAAGTAATTATAACAATTTAAACATACCGATAATTACCAATTACAAATCAATTAAGTGAAAGTGACAATATTAAAATATCTGACGGTCTCTGGTCTTGTCTCAACATCAATTTTAGAGTCGTTTCTAAGCCGTCAAGTTCACTTTTTTTTGTTATAATCGATCCTTTACGAACTCAATCAAAAACCACAATTAAACGTTAATTTAAGTTATTACAAACATCAATTCCGCAAATGTTAATTTTTGTACCGAAAGTTAAATACGCCTTTATTAATATTCCAAAAATTATATTGCATAATTTAATACTAACTATATGTCATATACAATTTAGGATATTTAATTATTCAATACTTCGTTCCGAACGAAAATGATACAAAATACATTAAATTAATGTTAGAGTTTTGTTTTCAATTTATGAACGTTAATTTATGTTGGTGCATGGTTTCATTAAAATTTCACGATTTTGGAAAATGTAATTAAAACTATGTACGTCGTTTATGAGTTCATATTTGCGTGACGATAAATGATTGAATTTTGTTATTGTTTTTTTTTTATTTTATCTTCATCGCTGTCTTTAATTTGTCTACAAACTGGTTAATTGTACTTATCGGTTAATAAGTGAATGTAGCGCACTGAGTTTGATTTTACATTTCTTGTGTTCAACAAGAAGACAATTTCATTGATGTTCTGTTTTTTGTTGCAACAAATGTACCTAACGAGTTTATAACCAAAACTGAAGCGTTCGAGTCTTCTGTGTCAATAGCCCAGGGCAGTGGTCGCCAACCTTCTCAATGTATTGAGCATATTTGATAATTTTGGAATGTACAGTGAGCTACCTAGTCGTATGATAAAATAGGCCAACCAAAAAGAAATATTACACAGTCGTTTTAGATTCATTTATTAACTTTACACTTGAAATACATACCTACTGATAAAGATACACTAAAATAATCGACATAACTACATCAGTCATAATAATGTTCTTATGTACAAATTCTTATGTAGGTACAATAGCATATCAAATACCAATTAATGGTTTTTAATGAGAAGGCTGACGCTTCGATAAATTGACAATTTTATTGATGTTTGCAGTATAGTTTGAAACAGCCAGACAATTTGCTAAGTTTAGGTATAGTTTAGTTTAGCGATTAGTTTGTATTTTCAAATATGTTGGGAGCTACCAGAATTCCCTTCGCTAGCAACTGGTCGCGTATCTGAGACGCGTTTTAGGTAATATTGACCTATAGGAATAGATTTTACCACTTTCCTGCGAGAGATTCGGTCATGGTTTTTACTTATTAACAATTAAGTGCAGAAAAATCCAAATTTTCGCTGTTATCACCTATCATTGTAAAAGTTTATATCTAATAAAAAGTTATAACTAATCATCATTTGAAACATGGAATAAGCTTTAAAACGGCGTTTTATAAATGTTGCTAAATTAATTTGTTGCTTAGAAATTTGCAAAATAAGGAAAAAATAAAAATTAATAATAAATCTTTAAAAAATCCACTAACTATGTTAGATACGTGAAAATGTGAGTCTCATGGTAGGTACTGCATGAACCACAGACCATTAATATAACTAGACCCGGTGTTCCCATTAGAAACTGATGTTTGTTTACATGCCAACATAGCCGGTAGGCGAGGTGTAAAAGGGGAAGGAAATATGGCCGCCGTTGACGAATTTTGACAGCGTACAAATAGCTATCCATAGCCGTATCAATAATAAGGGGCAACAAGGAAACAAAACTAAGAAAATTATTTATTTATTTATTTATTTAGATCAACGGGCAATGAAGCCCTTTACATGCTAGGTAACAAAGGTGCGAAATAAGAGACAAATGAAGTATAGAAGGACATAGATTATCAAAATCATCATGACAGTAATAATGCATACAATAAGTATAGTCCAAGACCCTTCTGTCAGAAATTTGCTTTAGATTGACATAAGAGGTAACCGCAATGTTTTTACATGAATACTCGGGAATAGTGTCTAGAATAAGGATTGACTTATCCTCCAAAGCGCAGAGGTCGGGAACATTGTTTAAAATGCAACAATATAAAAGGAAATTAAAAAACGCGTTATACATTCAAAAATTTATGAGCGGTTTTGCCAAATAATAATATACAACAAAAAATCGGCTCAAAAAAGTGTTTTTTTAACTTATTATTTTAGGCACTTTAAAATGTAGTTAGGACTTCTATATCACAGGTACAAAATCTTGAAGTTATAATAAAATAATCCCGTAAATTTCGTTTCGATCGGTTTATTAGATTTTGCACAATAATTTTGCAATCCAGAAAAATCGAAAAATATTCAAAATTTTCAAAATTGTTATTTTTTTTCCATTATTCGATTTTAATAAAACTAGCGGTCATATATAAGAGGGAACAAGCTTTCATGTACTTTTGTCTGAATTAAAAAATATTTATTAGAACGGTTACAGTCATTGTTAAAGTTGGTGTCGTTTTTTTTTGCTTATAAACAAATAGATTATCTCGGCGAAATTTTTGTTAAATGAAATTTTGAAAACATTGCCGGAAAGTAATCGGAAAGACGCTTCTTTTTATACATAATAAGTTGCTATTTTGCTCCTTAGCTTCTGATATATCTGAAGATATAACTCTTCAAAGTTGTTTAGTGTTTAATAAAATGGTTAATAACGGTTAATAAAATTACTATTTTTCTCATATCTTAAGAAATAATTGTTTCTCAGCAGTAACCAGTATAGTATTTTTGTTGAAATTTACATTAAAAAGATTGAAACTTAAATTTAAAAAAAATGTCACGCTTCCAATTTTGACAAATTCATAAATTTGATATTTCTATTAAACACAGTTACAGGGTTACAGTTGCATCGGTAATGGAACAGCATCTCTCTTTAAACATCTAGCATTGTCGGTTGCACCTATTTTAGACATAAAATCATCTTTATTGAAATGTTTTGAGCAAATATAGGGCGACTTTGTTATGTTATCATTTTCGCTAAGTCCCAAAACAGAAATCCAAATATTTCTTTTAATTGGATCTGCCGGAAACCTAAAATAATAACACTGATAGAACGCCACTGAGATGATACATAACCTCAAAAAATGTCATTAATAAATCTCTTTATTTACCCATAAAAAGACAATCCCATGGCTTTCCCTGTATCACTATGAACGTTGCATATCGTGCACCTATTAACCATTGTTAAATGTTTTCTATTTTTTATCAAAATACACACACAAACCGCGTACACAACGAATTCTATCACGTGAAAGACTAGGACGCGATGTTGCCACTCATAACAAAAGTCTATATTATTTTAGATTGACGTACAACTGACCAACCACAGGCGAAGTAGGCTGGATGTATACGCAAATCGTAAGCAAAGAATTCGTCATCTGCATTCATGCAACTGCGCAAAAAACGCTTAGAATGAATTAGTGATTAGTGACATGAACCCTCTAAATATCAGATCGAACCATTAAATAGTTTTAATTTTATTCCATATGTTTATCCCAGAGGTCATTTATTTGAGATAATATTAGTCAGAAATTAATGAAGATACAGCAACTGTACAAATACCATAAGAAAGGAGAGCTAAAGTATTAATACGAATCAAAAAAAGTAACAAAAATCGTTTTTTCTACTGCAAAATCACTGTACAAAAATATTCACAGTGTTAATTATAAGCGTTTATTTTTTTTCTATTATTCGAAAATAAAATATTTTTTCATATTCAGAAAGCTGACATTTTTACATGAATTAAAAAAAATGGTTCTAGGTCATTTTGGGCCAAAGTTAACATGTTCATAAAAAACAATTCATAATCAGTTTGATTACATGTCTGTACATAGTGTAAATACATATAATATTTTACAATAGCATTTTATATTTAATATTGTTTTTAGTGTTTGAATTATCACCTAAAATGGTATTTGATTTTATGTTTTATGTAACAAAAAGACATCATTCATAAATTACATAATTACATACCTAATAGGTAAAAAAATAATACTGAAAATTCTCTTTACAAAATTCATTTCAGTTTTCACGATATTCATTTAACAAATACAAAATTTTAGTTTTCAAACAAAAGTGTCATATATATCTTAAAAAATTTCAATAATATGTAACAAGTTTCAAATACAAAATATAAAAAATATTACCCCGTAAATAAATTTTGAGGTTATATTACATTTTCAAAGTAAAAGATATCAAGTAGGTAAAGCTAGAAATAAAAGGGATTAGCTTATTTTTCGTATAAACGTTAATAATAGTACCTACATTTTTTTGTGAAAATTAGTGGTGGACTTAAGAGTGATGGATTCCACTTAAAATATCTTCTTTGGTAAAAGAGGAAATTACATTAACACTTAACACTCATATGAAAAATGTTTTATATGTTTCTTGGATGTGAACCAAGACAAGTCTTCTTGTGTGAATTCCTCCGACGAATCCAAGGACCTCCCAATGGAACCCATTCAATTACTACTAATCGTCCCATAATTATCGCTATTAAATCTTTTTCGCCTCTACACCTGTAGCTACCGGTCAACCTCTCTCTCACACACGTACGCATTCATCGAATTTCCTTTTTATCCGTACGTTATCTCTTTCACAATTATCACAATCAATCTAGCGCCGAACACGTTACCGGATCCATTGAAAATTACGATCTATTCAAGGGACCGGCATTTACGGCGACGATTTATGGTCCGTATTTCACCATTGTACTACTCAGTTGTACCTGTGTGTGTATACTACATTCGTGTATATGTGTGGATGTTTGTTTCTCTATTCATCTCGCCGGTTATGACAGTGTCATCAATAAATTCATGCAGCAATTAACATCGAGAGATGGCTACTGTTGGAAGGACACCGAAGGGAGGTTGTTGCTGCTGAATAATTTTTGGGACGAGGTCGTTGTACCGTGAGGCGATCGATTAATAAATCGATAGAAGTAACTTTTAAATTGTGGTAATAACGAAGGGAGACAGTTTTATATCGTATTGTCACGTCCGGGATTACAGTATCATCGGTTTAATTCAGTGTGTTGCAATTACCTTCCTGGTCACTAAAATTCCCCTATTCCTTCCTGCGGTCAGATGGGTTCGTCAGGATTCCCTCCCTGCCATAACGACGGTTCCATGGCAGGTACATCTTTTCAGATTTATTTGTTAGTTGTGTGTGTATTGTTGTGGTATCAAGAAGCTTGTGTTGTAATTGTTAGGTAGAGATTTGATTTATATATATATTAATTTCAATTTGTTTCTAATTCAAATGGAACTTCAAATGAAGATCGCGACGAGTGAGAAAGGTAAACCACTCATAATTATTGATAGCTCCATAAGGGAGGAGGAAGTTTGGGCAGCGACCAGGTGGGAACGATGGGCTGATGGGAATTTTGGGCGGCATCACCGAAAAGGTTGTTTTATTGTACAGGTATTTTGGGCGGTAAAGAAATTTAACCCTGGCGCATTGGTGGTTGAATTAGGAATCTTTATCACGAAAATATCTTTATCACGAATATATTAAAGGGCAAGGAAAATGGGTACAGGCAAGAAAATACGCAAATTACGGGAAATCCTATCTAAAAGTGCAAGGAACATCTTTGCTGATCGTTCGTACCGATACACTTCCTACCTACCTGTCGTAAGCCGCGGCCCAAATTTCTTATAAGCTTAAGTGACCCTTCAATTAAAGCAGGTACCCTCATTATTTGCAGCCCAAAGTTCGCCCGCCGCTTCATAAAACACTAAAAATGTTATCAACCGTTAGTCACGTTAGTGCTGTAATTAAAAAACATGATTAGACGACAAAAATCAAGTTGTAGAAAGGATGGCAACTCATTTTCCTGATAAACAACCCGAATCTATTTTAAACCGACAAAAATTGTACGGTACATTAAAAAGGGAGACGTTGTATGAAGCATCTACGAAACCGTCAAAGCTTCTATGCGGAGCGAAACTTCTCACTAGTTTTGTTTTCGTGGGGAAATTACGTTTTTTACAATAAACAACAAGTAACTCGAATTAACCACAATAAAATAAGTGGGAATTCACAAACTGCGAGACATTGTGGGGCGTTACGCACGCAGCTTCACTTCCCAACAAAATCTGTCGAATCACCGTGGCGTACCCAGAAAACGAGAGAGAGAGAGAGAGAGAAGAGAGAGAGAGAGAGAGAGAGAGAGAGAGAAGAGAGAGAGAGAGAGAGAGAGAGGGGGGGGGGTAATATATTAGAGTCGGTATATACAGAGCATGTATCCAATATTACTGTATATAGTAGAGCGTTACACATTTTTGTGACGCTCGCTCCAGCATTTTACTCTACAGAAAACATAATATAAGGCCAGTATAGTATTATTTTATTTCTTAACATTTTTTCTCAGAGTTTGTCTTAAACTTAAAAAATACTTAAAGCAAAATGTCATTTCTTGATTCAGCTAGGGTAAAAAGTGGTAAAATTTAACCTTTTTCCAATTACAAATTTTAATATAATAGTATAATAATACAAAATAATTACTAAATGAAAATTATTAATACAAAGATATATACAGATATGAGTTTTGAAGGTAAAGAGCTCAACATTTAATATGTGCCAATTAATAATATTATTGTTTGGACGAAAATCTCAAATTTAAAAAATATAAAATTTTACTCAAATTATTTTATTAACAATCAGAATATTTTTATATCTAAAGCAATCTAATAATTTTTTTATAATGGAACTGAAAGATTGATAAAAAACTCGAATTTATAAAACCTATCTTTACGACCAATACAAGCAGAGATAACTATTTTTTTTAAATCACAGCGTAGTTTATAAACACTAAGAAATGCAATTGGCACTTTACATTGACAATTACTCTAAAAATTATTCTTAAGGGACTAACGAAATTGTAAGTGTTAAAATTGACGAGAGGTTTTTGTTATGCGCGTCATCTCGAATTTTATAGATTGTAGAGGTCTCTATTTTTGTTCTATATTCGTGTTTTCTTAATAGCCTTTCAAAGCAGTTTATAAAAAGAAATATTTTACTTTAGACATAGTTAACAAAGGTACGTTAATTATATATGTATAGGAAAAAATTGGTAAAACTTTACTATATTTTAGTCGAAAACATTAAGATGAAGACCATCAAAAAACATACAAAAAATAATATTAATAAGTGATATAAATAAAATTTTATGATCTTGTACTTTAATAGATATTTATTATACAAGCGGATAAAATGAACGTTTAACGAGCGATATGTTTAAACGTTCATTGTATCCGCGAGTGTATTACAACGTTTTATTCAATTTTGCCATACACAAACTGATGTTTAGCGGAGTAAATCCAATTTTGAAGAGAAAATTTGACAAGATGACAACTTCATCAGTGCCGCAACCTTGACAACGACGAAAACAATTTTAAACATATAAAATGTCACTTTATACGGCAAAATTGAATAAATAACTATTAATCCGCTGCCTAAATAAACAAAATAAGCAATGACTATAGGTTCGATTTGACGTCAATAAACGTCAGTTTATATGGCAAAATTGAATAAAATGTTTTAATAAAAATTGAAATGTGGAGAAAAGGAATTTTGACCACTTTTCACCCGTCACCCTACGGGGTAAATAAATATAATGATTATCTAAATTTTGGTTTAGTATTGAAAATAGTTTAGAAGATAAAATTGGTTATATTTTCAAAAATTTTAACGCCTTACATCTCAAGAACGAAACGTTTTCGAACACATGTTCATTGAGACTTTCTTACATACTTTTGGTCACGTTATCCTCTCATAAATTTTGTGACACTTTGATTTAACACCTTGTACAAACGTTATAAACGTTTAATTCATACTTTTGCTAAATTCCAACACCATACGTAGGAAAAACGTAACTATGCGTCAACACAGTGTACATGAATCTTCGAAATCAGCTATTAGCTGATCCCTAGGGTATTCAGCTTCGATACCGTTACTTGAAAACCTTCCCCTCTCAAATAATCCTTCTCCTACTTTTCCCTCTGCTTTCTTTTTTTATTTTTAAAACGCAATATCTGTTTCTATTCTATCTAAAAGTATAAGTGCCTTCCATCTCAAAGTCCCAGATAAGCCGCAGGAATCTTTTTAAATCTCGAAGCCGCAGCATCACCATCGTCGTCGATACCTGCACCACGACGTGTAATCCCCATAATGTAAAATCCTCGTCTCTTTTCTTTCGCCTTTTACCGAAAAGTTTTCATTTAGAAAAAATAGAAAGAGAGAGGGGGGTTCAAAGGGGCCGACGATTATCTATATAGTTCATAAGCTATGGATATTCTTCTTTTTTTGTGTACGGTTGTGAATGTGTGCGAGTGTTTCGATAATATCTATTTTATTTTTTCTGGTCGTGTTGGTGGTGGTGGATAAGGAATGGAAGAATAAACGCGATGGAATTCTGAAACACTTATTGTCGTTTATTGAATACGTGTGAAAGGGGAGACAAAAGGACTGGTTTAAGTTAGATCCAAACAGACACTATCTGTGAGACATCAATGAGACATAATATAATAGATTGACGTGAAAGTTAATTAATCTCAATTAATATTTTTTATCTGAAACAATTCCGAAGTTCGCCTGTTGATTTCGAACGGGTACAAATCGATTCGGACTTTTAAAGTACGATTTTCACGCACTAAAAAACCTCTCGGATTCTAATCCACGAATTAGCTCAGGCCACCGCATCAATTACCATTAATAACATTAATTTAGGTATTGCTCTTATCTGCTGCTTACGCTATCGCATAAGAAATCGAATTTCACTACGTTCCGAGCCAAAATGTTGGCGTGTCCGCATAAAAGGAACGCCGCATATAACAAGAACCGCGCCATCTCTATCGCACAGATCGATCTTTCATAATTAATTAATACTTATAATTGAAAACATTCACGTCGCTGGCCGGCGCTGCTTTGAGTTGCGCTGGATGGGGTTTCAGGACAGGGACGGAATGCCTCTTTTGGAAGCAAATAGGTAATTCAAAGGTTTTAACGAACTTATATAATATTAAACAGAATACTTTCTGTTTCATTTCATGTTGCATTGCTTATTTCAATAGAGCCTAACTTGTTACGATGATTAGAAATAATAGCAAACGAAAATAGACAGCAGTTCATGTCGGTTCAAAAACTCTTAGTTTAGGCTCATCAGGCTCGAGAATATGCGCATGGACGGAATAAGCGAGAAATATCAAAACCAAAGTGCTTGCTATAACATTTTGATATCAAGCTTTCATTACAGTTAAAAGTAGCTTGAGACGTAGACTAGATGATATATGAGACTAGACTAGCCATATCAAATAAAAAGTTGTCATTTTGACTTTTCTATTTATTTTCAATTTCAAGCGAGGTTGTTCATTGGTAGATAAGCAATATAAAATAAAATTTATTATTATTCCAATAGTCAATGTCAAGAAATTACATCTAATTATTTATTAATTATATGTTATTTCACTTGGATTTCAAGCTATAATTTAAAGCAAGACTCGTTTGAAATAAAATAAAAATTTATCATTTTAAGTTTAGCCTATCATTTCGAGTTGAAGCTCTAATTTCAAGTGAGGCTAGTTTGAACATTCAATACAAAACAAAAATAGACTGATACTCCATTTGGTTTCAAGCGAGAGTAGCTTGATGGGTAACTAAACATGCAAAACGAAATAAAAACTTGTCATAATAACTTTGACATTTAATTTTAATTTCAAGTTCTCGTTTCAAACGAAGCTAGCTTAATAGATAGCAATATAAACTTAAAAAGGGCCCAGTTTATTCATTTCTGTTTCAAGTTATAATTTTAAAAGAGGCTCGCTTGATATACTATGATATAAGCTTTCATTTCAGGCAAGAGTAACTTAAATTGGAAACTGAACTTCCAAAACAAAGTAAAAACTAATCGTAATGTCTTCGTCGTTAATTTCGATTGTAAGAGAGGTTACCTTAATGCAATCTCACTGTAAACGTCATTTTATTTGGAGGTTTTAAGCTTCCGTATCAAGTGAGAGTAGCTTGATGGGAAACTAAACTTGCTTAAACTAAAGTTGTGATATTACCCTTTAATTTTAGTTTCAAGCACCCATTTCAAGCGAAGCTAGCTTAATAGATAGCAATATAAAGTTAAAAGGGACCCAGTTTATTCATTTCTGTTTCAAGTTATAATTTTAAAAGAGGCTCGCTTGATATATGGTATAATCTTTCATTTCAGGCAAGAGTAACTTAAATAGGAAACTAAACTTCCAAAACGAAGTAAAAACTAATCATATTGTCTTCGCCTTTAATTTCGATTTTAAGAGAGATTACCTTTAATGCAATCTCACTGTAAACGTCATTTTATGTGGTGGTGTCAAGCTTTCGTATCAAGTGAGAGTAGCTTGATGGGAAACTAGACTTACTAAATTCAACTAAAGCTGTGATATTACCCTTTAATTTCAGTTTCAAGCACTCATTTCAAGCGAAGCTAGCTTAATAGATAGCAATATAAAGTTAAAAGGGACCCAGTTTATTAATTTCTGTTTCAAGTTATAATTTTAAACGAGACTCGCTTAATATATGGTATACGCTTTCATTTCAGGCAAGAGTAACTTAAATAGGAAACTAAACTTCCAAAACGAAGTAAAAACTAATCATATTGTCTTCGCCTTTAATTTCGATTTTAAGAGAGATTACCTTTAATGCAATCTCACTGTAAACGTCATTTTATGTGGTGGTGTCAAGCTTTCGTATCAAGTGAGAGTAGCTTGATGGGAAACTAGACTTACTAAATTCAACTAAAGCTGTGATATTACCCTTCAATTTCAGTTTCAAGCACTCATTTCAAGCGAAGCTAGCTTAATAGATAGCAATATAAAGTTAAAAGGGACCCAGTTTATTAATTTCTGTTTCAAGTTATAATTTTAAACGAGACTCGCTTAATATATGGTATACGCTTTCATTTCAGGCAAGAATAACTTAATTAGGAAAGTAAACTTCCAAAACGAAGTAAAAACTAATCGTATTGTCTTCGCCTTTAATTTCGACTTTAACAGAGATTACCTTAATGCAATCTCACTGTAAACGTCATTTTATGTGGTGGTGTCAAGTTTTCGTATCAAGTAAGAGTAGCTTGATGGGAAACTAAACTTGCTAAATTAAACCAAAGTTGTGATATTACCCTTTAATTTCAGTTTCAAGCACCCATTTTAAGCGAAGCTAGCTTAATAAATAGAAATATAAAGTTAAAAGGGACCCAGTTTATTCATTTCTGTTTCAAGTTATAATTTTAAACGAGACTCGCTTAATATATGGTATACGCTTTCATTTCAGGCAAGAATAACTTAATTAGGAAAGTAAACTTCCAAAACGAAGTAAAAACTAATCGTATTGTCTTCGCCTTTATTTTCGATTTTAAGAGAGATTACCTTAATGCAATCTCACTGTAAACGTCATTTTATTTGGTGGTTTCAAGCTTTCGTATCAAGTGAGAGTAGCTTGATGGGAAACTAAATTTGCTAAATTGATCTAAAATTTTGATATTACCCTTTAATTTGGGTTTCAAGCACTCATTTCAAGCGAAGCTAGCCTAATAGTTAACAATATAAAATAAGTAGAGACCTTGTCAATTCATTTTGGTTTCAAGCTTTAATTTCAAACAACACTCGCTTGATATCAGATGGGAGACTAAACTAGTAAAAAAAAAAAAAAAATCTTGTCATTTCAAATTCAATCTCGAGTTTGCTATTTCATTTTGGTTTCATTTTATGTGAAAATAGTTTAGTGGGAAAATAATCTTGCAAAATGAAATAAAAACGCCATTTTTACTTTGCCATTTAATTTCGAATTTAAGGGAGGCTAGCTTAAATGCCATCCCAATGTAAAAGTCATTTTATTTGGATTTCAAGCTAATCTTGTAATGCCCGTTTGCACCAATTCTACTTAAATCAGTACATAGCAAAGTGATACTTAATATTTAAACCCAGCTTAAAACTGTGTGACTTGCACCAGTTGCACTTAAATAATACTTAGCTAAGGTACGGTGGGAGGTTGGTAGCACTTGGAATTATCATGTTTCGTGATTAAATTGTCAAGTGACAACTAGTCAAGTCGTGGTTTTGTGATTATTGATTATTTCTCCATATGTTCGCCGAAACGTTTGCGGTCAAGCAAGCTCTCCAGCTTATTGAGTATCATAACGGGAGCGATTGGATCATTTTCCTGGACTGTCAAGCTGCTATCTCCAAAATAGTTTCTAAGCATTTCCCCTCCGTTTCAGACCATCATGCTATTTCTGTTAAAGAACTCATTCTTGATTTTCGCAAAAGAGGAATAAATGTTCACTTAGCTTGGATCCCTGGCCACACAGGCATTCCAGGCAATGAGACTGCTGACAAACTGGCCAACGTTGGTAGGGGAATACCTTCGTTCGCTACACCGAAAGCACATTTTTCAGACTTCCTTTCTACAGTTAAACAACATATTTGGTTAACTTGGTCTCAGATTTATTCTGAATGGATAAGGGTGAGAGGAAGATCTTTTGGCAAGTCTATTCTCAGTACATATAAAAGCTTTTGGTTTGTTGACATCGGTAATTGGCCTAGAAGTTCAATATCTGCCTTATGCAGACTTAGATCTGGATACATTTTACCAAAATCTCATTTATACCAAATCAAAACGGCGGACTCTCTTCTCTGCAGCTGTGGAGAGATACAGGACCGTCAACATATTCTTTTGGCTTGCAAATTGTTGGCTGAGAACAGGCCACAATTAATTCAACGTATTTCTCATGACCTTTACATTCCACAGCCTCTTTCTGTCTTCGATATCCTCTTTAAAAACCCCCCAAAAACTCATAATCACATTCGTAATTTTCTCTCTTTCTCGCATATGCAAATTTAACCCTTTTCCTTAATGCCTTAGCTATTTAATTTAAATCCTTTAAACTGACTCCATTAATAGGACAATAGGAGTCCTTGGCTGAATCGCCCTGGCAGCGGAGGCCAACGAAACTAGAAGAATAAGAAGAAGGTTTTGTGGTTATGTTTGTTAGTTGTTGTTGTCGGTGTTAGTTACTGCAACCTCAAAAATAAGCGAGAATAAAAGAATGAGAAGTACCAATTACACTATCCAAGAAAAGGAACTCCTCCTCAACCTGTGGTCAACTAATGCCAACTAAACAATCAAGAACTATTTATTTTACATATTGTATAAGAGAGGTACTTACAAATCACAAGGCTATTCTAAATGTTTATCAATTTTTTCCAACAACAAAAGTGTGGTTGCTTTCGAGATTCCCAACCTATTATAATAGGTAAAATCATCAAATGAATATATTCTTCTCTAATGTAGATTGTACGTGCTATTTCAAATTCTATTAAATTAACTGCATTTAATTCAAAAATAGCTTCATCATCTTCAAATATTTGCAACATTTCTTTGCTTCTCAAAATCAACAGCAAAAACCGTCAAAACCTCTATACACAACAAGGTTAAGTCAGAATTAAACCGAGAATATTCTTGGCTTACTTAAACCTCATACTAAGGTGAGCTTAGTGGTGAAATGTCACCATGTGAAAACCATTTTTTGAATTAAAGTGTTACTTAGAATTAAGTGTAACTGGTGCAAACGGGCATAAGCCAGACTAATTTAAACTATACTCTTGATAGATGAGAGGTATCAATATAATATAAAAAGAGAAAGTGTTAATTCATTTTGTTTCAAGCTTTTACTTCAAGCACATCTAGTTTGGTAGGTAGATTAGGTGACAGGGATCTAGACTAGCGATATGAAATAAAATCTGGCTATTTTGAATTAGTCATTTAAGTTCAATTTCAAGCGAGACTAGCTTGATGGACAATTAAATTTGTAAACACAATAAAGGCTTGGCATTTTGACTTTGTCGTTTAATTTTGGTTTGAAGCTCTTATTTTAAGCGGGGCTAGCTTGATAGAGGTAGACTCATTATTAGATGAGAGCTAGATGGCCTAGACAAGCAATATGAACGGGATGTGCTATTTCATTTTGATTTCAAGCATTTACCTCCCAGCGCTAGTAACTTGATAGGTAGATTAAGTGAAAATGGACTAGACTATTCATAGCACATAAAAGCTTGTCATTTTGACATTGCCAGTTAATTTTAGTTCCAAGCTTTAATTTAAAGCGATGCTAGCTTAACATGTAGGTAAACTAGCAATATGAATAAACACAGAACTTACCAACTTATTTTGTTGCTTTTATTCAAGCGAATATCCGGATAGGTACACTAATACGACAATAGACTACTTTGACAAAGTGGAAGCTTGACAAATTGACAGCAGACTCATATTTCATTAAGTTTCAGCTTCAAGTTCCTATGTTAAGCGAGACTAGCATTTTGATGTAGGTTGAAAAACGAGACTACCATAACGAAATAAAACAAGAGAATAGACCTACGGTTTCAAGCTTTTATTTGAATAAAACTTAATAGATAAAGTACGCCATAGGAAACTGGACAATTAATGCAAAATAAAAGCTAATTAGTTTGATTTTTGTCGATTAATTTCGATAACAAGTTGCCATTTCAAGTGAGATTAGGTTAAAAAACAGAAGCAGTATGACTGGTGTTTATCTTTAATTTTAAACCTTATTTCAAACCATATTAGGCTGATATGATATTAAACTTGCACAACAAAATTAAACCTTGTCATTTTGGTTATCATTTAGTTTTAATTTCAAACCAGACTAATTTGATAAGCGACATACAAAATTTGTCATGTTTTGGTTTCAATTTTTATTTTAACGATACTAGCTTGATATAGAGATCATTCGCCGTTTCATGACTTGTGGTAGCAAAGACTTGTGTAGATAGGAAATTAGTAACACAAAATGAAAGCTTGTCATCTTAACATTGTTATTTCATTTCTATTTTAAGGTGTCTTTTCAAACAATTGACTTGTAACACGAATAAAAGCAGACTGCTATTTAAACTCTTTTAGTTTCAAGCTTTACTTGAACCAAGGCTAGCGTGAGAGGTAGACCATATAAATCATAGAGTTAAAGACTAGACTAGTAATACAAAATGTTTTATGTTTTTGTTTTAAACGAAACTAACTTAAATGGGAAACTGGGTGAGAGGATATAGTAGAGGACCAGTAATATAAAATGATTGTCATTTTGACCTTTGTAATTAATTTTTGTTTTAAAGTGAGCCTAGATTGATAAGAGACTAAATTTTCAAAACAAAATAAAAAATTATTATTATGACTATCACTTAATCGTGATATAAAACGAGGCTAGTTTGGTTGGTGGACTAGCAATATCATTCCGACTTTGATAGGACACAATCTTTGTCATATAATTTTTATTCCAAGCTTACATTTTAATGATACTTAAATAAATAACTGGTAAAACGAAATGTGTCATTTCATTTCGGTCCCAAGTTCTTATTTCCCGTGAGACTAGCTTGATAGACTAGAAGACTAGACGGAAAATAAAATCTCGTCAATTTTGACTTCGTTATTTTATTTCCGATTCAGGCTCTTATTTCAATCAAGAATACACCTAAAAATATGAAAACAAAACGCCCAGAACTTATCCCTCCTCACAAATGGAACATCGTCGATTTGATAGGTACCCTAAATCTGATCCTGTCCGTCTCGTTTATTTCTGTCTCGTTATCATCCACACGCACACACACTCGCACTCTGTCGGAGAAACATAAATGAATGACACACATAGAAGAGTCGTTGTAGTAAGTCGCCGTTTTCGGGGGTCCCTTTGAGGTCTCAATTTGTCTCTCCGATTCGGAAAAGATGGATCTGTTTACGTTTCGGTACGGGGTGGTCCTTAGATTTTCAGGAACGGTACCATAATGGGGTGGGTACGTACCTACTTATCGAGATGGACAATCTTTGAGCTGAGAGGACGACAAAGTCTTACCTGTAATTAGTTACGGAAGGATTAGTCAAAAGTTTGTAGTATGAGGCCCAGTTTTGAACATTAATAGAGTCGTATCTGTTGTAAGGAAATGTATTAGTTAAGTTTCGAACCATCAATTTATCACATTCAATGTACAATAGAATAAATATAGTAAATAGATAAGGTATTAACTAATGATATTTATAACTAGGTAATTAACTACCAATAAGTGCATTTATACTAACCAGTACAATTGAAGGTATTAATGAAGGTGAATTGTTCAAATTTATTTTCATCGTTATTCTTAATTTGAAAGCCCAATAAAAACTGACGAAATTGTGGACGTGTTTGTTGAGAGTAAAGTCACCACTTCTTACAGATTCAAAAACTTCACTTAAAGTTCTGTTTAGCTTGTTAGTTTGGGGTCAGCCTCAATCAAAGACTTTACCTCAACCTCCTGATTTAACTAAAAGACTAAAACTTCGAAGCAATTTTTTAAAATTCCTGGAATTTGATTTACAGTAAAAGATAGATGCAAAAGACGAAGCTAAATGAAGCTATTTATGGGGCAATATGTTGTAGTACGTGGTATTTTATAAAGTTCGTGGTCTCTCAAATTAAAGTTTCAAGGAAAGGTCGAGTTCGTACAAACAAAATTACTGACAGAAGGTCAGAAAACTTAAAATTTTAGTTTTAAGTTTTAGTTTAGTTATTAGTAAAACTTCCTAAAATGTAATGAAAAATAAAGGCGTGGGTAGTGTTCTGCATTCATCGCCTTGTTATCAGTAAATTCCATGTCAATGGGAAATGGGAAAACAGTGGATTCAGAATGTTTGTTTGCTATTTAATACAGATGTATTTGTAGCTTTCAGAGCGAATGGTTACAATCTACCGTTTTAGTTTTATTTTCTTGCTGTTTACGGTTTTTTTGAAATGTTTCATGCAGTTATTGTAATGTTTTCAATGAAATTCGTATAGGATAATCTCATTACCTTTATGATCAAAATAAGTTATCAGGTATAATAGGTAGTACGTTCTTCACTTTATCAATCGCTTTTATAGAAGGTAAGTTACAACTCTCTTAGTTAATGCGACTGGACACATTTTGCAAAAATGGACTGGAGTTACAAAAGTTGTACAAGTGGTTACATACGTTTGGGCAGTTAAAGGTGAAGATTATTGTTTCCTTTACGTATTGACATACCAGTTACATGGCGTCCGCTATAGAGATACTTTAATACCCTCTCAGATCGAAACGGCTCTAAGTACAAAAAGGACATATATACATCTTTACCCGAGGATCCAAAGGACCGGCACCACTTTCATCATCCGCGCGCACGACAAACAAAAATCCTCGACAACCTGGAGAGATGATGGCTTCCCACGCAGAAAAAGGGAACGTCGTTGGGAGCGTCGTCTCGTGATCAGACGTCGGGACGACAATGCACCCGTCGGCGTCGATCTAGGCAAGCGTCGCGGCGCCGGGCGCCGACGCTCTCCCGCCGAAAACAATGGCGTCTATCTTCGCTCCAATCAAATCCCCAGATTAACGTGGCCGTTCACGCGTGCCGGTTCCCGATACGCCCATTTTAAATTTTTCGGTCGGGACTTATCAATCTTATCATCACCTCTTACACGGGAAGGGAGAAAGGGAGAAAGTCTCCGCGGGCTCCGAAGGGGGAAGTTTCGGGATGAGCTGGAGTGAATCCGAGTAAGGCGAGATCTGTTTAGTTTCTGATTTGGTGGTGGGTTCTTTGGGAAATCGGACAGTTCGTACCTTACAGGCAGGTACGTCTTGACGAACAGCGCGCAGTTGGTACCTAAGTTAATGTAACAAGGAGGTTAATAAAATGGGTACTACCACCATATCCTAATTAGGTTTTTACCGGCACATGTATTATATAAGTTGGTTCCATTTAATGAAATATACTCCAGCACGTGACTAAATGTTTATTTAAATGGAAAATGGTATGACCGATGTTGATTACATCATGGATAGCAGTACTTCTCCAAAGTGCGATAGTTTCAGAGACCCAGGGGTGTAAATCGACCTTTATTGAACACTCAAGTGATATAGTTTCATCTGCTCCGTTAACAGGAATTCAAAACATTACGACGGGTTCAACACAACGAAGTTTATATTTGTTGCTTGTGTAAAGTAAAAGATTGAATAGGCTCCTCTTTCGTTGGTATAATTGAAGATGTACTGAGAACAATGTGTTATAGGAAAAAATATCCGGCACGTGGATTTTCCAGGAATTGCTACTTCATAGTTTTAATGCCAAATATCTACAGAACCAACCATCTTGTATGTTTTAGTGCAAGTGGTGTTGGTATTTAAATTGCTTTACAACTAGATTAAATCTCCCGATTTACCTTCTATGTTAAATATCCATGTAAATTCTGATTATAACATGGTCTACAGCACTTAATTCAAATGTGAGTAGTTATGTTCTTATCAATTTATCTTTGTGCTACTTAAATAAAAATGATTTGATGATTCAAATGATCTCAAAACGGGTGTTGTTTTAATAGGTGATATATTCCTTGTTTAAATATGCAACATCACAAAATACTTTGATAGAGGTGTACATTTTAAAATTTTAAATTAACATAACAATATTAGTATATGCGCATGTATGGGAATCATATATATACAGGATTTTTTGATGAAATATGCTTCAAAACATAAATATATGTAAAAATAAATACAAAATATGCAATATTAACAAATATTTATTTTTTATATTTATATATAGATATATTATTTATATTTAAATATTGAAATATGTTTTATTCAGTTACATACAGATATTTACATACAGTTATATAAATTTACTACAGAATTTAAGGTAGAAATCGTAGATATTTTTAATACACTGTGATTATATACAATTGATTAGATATTTTCATTTAGGCTCACTGTTATAAATATCCGATTGCAAATAACTGGGGCAAAACTCTTCTGAAAATTCTCAATTTAAAGCTTTTGATATTGTAGTAATATTTGTAAAATTCCCATTTTCCCTACAATTATATCTTTTTTTTAATGGGTTAATCAACGTTTCTTCGTGCGCTATGAATGTTTTTTATTACATTTTCTAACAATCTTGTAACAATAACTTTCTTTATAACTTTCTTTCTAAGTAGTAATATCTTTCTAACAATAACAATGTAATTTGCGTTACTGAAACTTGTATTACTGGGTCATTTAAGTTATTGTTTAGTTTCATTAATTGCAGTTGAAGAAGTATCTTCAAATTTGAGAAACTAGATACTTCTTGCGGAATGCGTTAAAATATTATATGTATTACACAAGGACGCCCCTCACACACAAATTCATTTGATAGGTTAGATTATATTAAAAATAAGATGTATTAATGATATACAGATATGTTAAAAGGTTACTTAAAACATTTACACTAACTTTTGAGTGAGCAATAGCTCAAACTTAAGAATTTTAACATTTTCTTTCAATTATGATTACTTAAACAGTTACGACTACTATTGATTAACGTTAATTAGGTGTAGTGTACTAGATGTTGCGCGATGACGAAAACACTATGTGTGAGTGATATAAATTATTTTCTTAGTATGTATTTATATTAGTACTCATTTTAGGGTGATTAGTAATAGACAGTAATAAGCCAACGAATAAGCGAATACCTAAGTAGATGAAATAGCGACAGTAATGGATATTTATATAATAATTTTATAAATAACAATTCCAGGTAATATGGAAGCATTCACACAGTTAGGTAAGTACTTATATTAATACATATATTAAGTGTTGTAATTTTACACTTTAGTTAGGAGAATGGACGGGTTTTTTACTGTATAAGGGACCTCTTGAAGTTCATACCTATGTGATACGATACATCAAAATATTTTATAATACTGAAATATGTATTTTATTAATTTGACCTTAATTAAAAGTGTAATCCTAATTTCGCGTCAGGTGTTCTAGCCAATTGCCATAATATAATTATGCCAAATCCTAATTGTGTAATAATAAAAATAATAATAATAATAATAATAATAATAATAATACTAATAATAATGATAATAATAATAATAATAATAATTATGTAACAATGTTAAATAATGTTCACATAATAACACAATAATATGTAACTTAATTAACTATATAGGTATATATACGTGTATATAATATATATATATATATATATATATATATATATATATATATATATATATAGATATCCCCTTCTAAAAATATATTTAAATGCGGTACTTTCTATTGGATATTGAGCTCCAATGTTTGAGAAGCAAATGGATTGATAATCCTCAATTTAAAAGGTGCTGCCACTTTTAATTAGGTTGTTTTGTAATTAAAATTTTGTTAAATTTACTATCAAATAAGTACCTGAATAAGAGTAATTTTTTTAAATATAGGTATATATAATTTGATATTTGGAATATAAAAGCACTATAGGAGTTAAATTACTCTGCTTCTAAGGGTACCTACTTACATATCTTCATTAGGTAAAAAGAGCTTAGATATTATTGGTATTAGGTATATATTCACTCCCAAAACCGAATTCTTTAGTACTCATTTTCATTTAGATTTAGTGAAAAGCTGTGACAGGACAATAATTGAGCAACTTATAAGTGAAATTTATATGCAATGTGGGTTAATTACAACAAACATTATGGCCATCTAAATGAAGCTCCAGATAAGGTCGGATCCTCTTCAATGATTTGGAAGATATATATTGTATTATTTTGTCTCACGGACAAACTGATATTGAAAAAAAAATACTTTACCTCTTTACTTTAATTTTATTTTATTGACTATGTTAACGTTACCGCATGCTCCAGAAATTTCTCGTTAACTTTCTTGTTAAAGAGTTTACTAAAGCCAAGGCCTAAGTGCCTTTTCAGGAGGGGAAAGGAGGCTAAACAAATAGGAAATTTGGATATGATGATGTTAAAGAATTATCAGAAAAATTTGAAAAGCATCTTATTTTGAGGCCCAAAAGACTCGGAACGACACAAACTTTAACTGATGTGATGAGATGTGTGATTTGGAAAGAAATCAAAATTAAATCTCGATGTGCTATTAAATTCGACCAGGGAAATCCAGACTTAATCAGTTTAATATTACTTAGTCACTTTAGCCATACCTACTTAGGTATAATTGGTTTCTACCTCTTATGCTATCATGTGTTAAATAGTTGTGCATGTGCTATCATCATCACATGTTATGCAAGTATTTGTTTCCCATAAAATTGTTAGTAAACTTTGTACCCACCATTTGAATATAGAAAGTATGGAAAAATATATAAAAAAAGGAAAAAAACATCATGGCACACACAATTTTCTATATAATGTTTCATTCTGGAATATTATTATTACATTGCATTATAATTTCAAACTCAAGGAACAACAGCATGGTTTCAACATAACAGCCAAAAATCGTTAACAGTTATGGCAGTGGAAGGAGAAGAAGCCTTAAGATTTTATTAAAAACATTTCACCAAATGTACCGAAAAATATAAAGTGGCGTCGCACCGCAAACGTACGTAAATGAACATCTTGGATCGATGGTCCTCCCACGAGTACCGGAAAATTTAAGTCCAAAAAGCATTATTGAAATGGAAAAATCCCAAGGCGACCCCGATCGACTGATATCTCGCACGGAAGACGACTCCTGTAAACGTCCGCGTTTCGCCACGCCGGTTCAAGGGGTCGGAGGTGATCGACTCGGGGAAAAAATCGCAAACTTTCCACCGAGCTTTCCACCGACACCTCTCCGACGATTTTCCACGTTTTCCGGGCCCTGACGAGCGCCACTGACCCCCACCCCCCTTTTACGGCCACCGCCTGGTGGAGGGGGAGGGGGGCCCGCCCCTTCCCTCCGCTCTCCAGTCGAGGGGCGGGGCCCTTGTCGGCCACACCCCGACTTGTACCTTCGCTCAAGTCACCCTTGAACGAGAGAATGACGTGAGGCTGTAGCCAGTCTCCTGTAACCTTTCGTGTGGTGAAGCACATCATACACACACACACACGCATACACACATACACCCCAAATACACCCTCACCGATACACCAGCGATATCTATAGATATACGCGCGTTCCCTTAGCAGCCTTTAATATTGAACACGTGGTCGGGTGGATCGCGGGCAGAAGGGCGCACAAAGCGAAGGGTCTAATTATCGTGAAATAGGGCGTGCGGGATTAATCGGGTAGAAATCGGCGGGAAGAAAGGTTGTCGTGTTCGTTTGTTGTTCTTTCCCTTTTTTCCGTGGTTTTTTTTCGCGGCGTCGTTTACGTCCGCTCCGGTGGTTTCTCGGCTGCTCCGGCTGCGGGTGTATATTGTTGTTCTTGTGATTTTTATTTTCGTCCTCGCTGGAGAAAGGGTCGAATGAGTGACTTCTTTGCCGAGCCGATCGTGCATGGTGGCCCTTATTCATCGAGTGTAAGGTAGGAGGATTTCGGCACTTGTGTGTCCATTCATCGACTAGCATGTAAGCTCGAGTCAACTGTACCCACATATCAATTAACCATATTAATAGTGCAGTGCAATTTTTCCACCCCAATACTACTTACCTAAAACATTACTACTACTCTTAAAAACCACTACGCAATGAGGCACCTATTTTGTAATCAATATTATCCTTGCTTTGAATCAGTTGACACCTAATAAATGGTTGTATGTATTGTAAAAAAAATCCACTCTAATTCGATTTTCGATTCAGATGAAATATAAGCCAATGAATATATTTGCAATTTCAGCTTTAAATTATAAAGCAACCCACATGATTTTGAGAAAGTTGTTTTGAGCAAGCAAGAATCTTTGATATTTTAAAATGTTTGTTAAGCGGCTATAGTAACCTACAAGTTTTTTTACCCCAATACTACATAATCATTTAGTAGTAGTTGACATATAAGACATGTACATCTTGTAGCAGCAGTAAAATTAAAAATATCAATACAAAGAAATAAGCTAGAAAAATTAAAGCATCACACAACCAAACAACTAGTTTTGCAAAATTTCGTATTTACTTGAGTTAGTAGACAGAAATCATGACAATAAATAACAAAAATAACCAGCGTTGAGCAATATTTGGTTAGATTTTATTACATTGTTATAGAAATAGTTGCTTTTAAATTTCTTTTTGTCTTCTTAAAATCCATCGGTCCATATCCGTCAAGTCCATCAGTTCATTATTATGGTGGAGTCCCAGCACAACTCCACCATAATAATTTTTATAATTTTATAGACAGATATACAATAATTTTATCTAATAGTTTATCTGATTTAATAATTATTATAACTATATAATTTTTACGGTTATTACAGATAATAATTTCACAAAGTACATGTAATGGCAGATTTGTTTCATCGACATATCTATGACAAGAAAACTAAGAGTTTTTTCTTTATGCAATGAGCTTTTAAGCATTAAGCATTATTTCTGAAAATTTCGTACGTCCAATAAACAAAAATTTGTTTTTTAATCAAGGAACAATCAGCTTTATCATCAATTTGTTTTCTTACTTTAACGTTACAAACTACTAGTACTTACCTTAGATGCTTGGGGTAATGATGTGATTTTGCTCTTGTTATAATTGCAAGAGACATTACAATTATTAAAGTTTGGAGTATTTCACAAAAGGGACAAGTTTGAGTACAGCTTTTTTTTATAAAAAAATCGACTAGCTCTCATTTCACATTTGTACTTAAAACAATTATTTTAACATGTATTTATTAGTTTTACGCTTGAAATTACAAATTTATAATATACAGCAAACAACTAAACTTGGCTAGATTTAGTATTTTTTAGGAACTTTTTGTACAAAAAAGTAAGTTTGAAACTAAAGTAACGAATTTATTATAATTTTAGTTGGTAACTGAAAACTGAAAGGAAATATAAAAAAGTCCCAAAAAAAATAATAAATCTAATGTAAGTTTTATATGGCCTTAATGGAATTATGTAAAGCATTCTATCGAAATATTATGTTTTTCTGTGCAGAAACAATTTTATCATTAATTCAAATTTATATCTGATTCAATGAAATAGTGAAATTTGTGAGTAATTACAAAATCATTTACTTTTTGCATCATATTTCAAGTTTATTATACAAATTGTAATGCGTGGTTTACTAATATTAAAAGCAAACTTGACATTTACAATACATGTTAAAATCCCACATATATCTAAAAAATGACGATGTTACACATCGCAAGACTTTCTCATATAGCCAGACCAAATATTCATGGGAACATTATTAAAGTGCCCTTTAAAGAGGTTTTAGAAAGAAAAATGTTTCACATAAAAGTTGTAGCCATTAGTTAGGTGAGTTCAAATCTAAAATTTGGTAAGAATCGCGTAAAGCCGTTTTGGAGAAAATTGAGAAAAACTGAAAATTCACAAAAGTAGAGGGCCCTTCGAAAAAGATCAGTCTAGATAACAATAATGGTAATCAATAAGAATTGAATAGTACAGTAAAAAAAAACGTTATACCTACCGGTTTTTGAGATAATCCAAAAAGACTTAAGTAATTAAGACTTATGACAAGTAAAATGCTCTTTGCCCTTAACTGATTTTATGATAAAATTTATGTGGTGGCGAGTTTTTAGGGAACCCAGCCTAAATACAAAAGTTCCACTTTCCACTATTTATAGTTTCTGAGGAAACGTTAACAACATACATATCTATATAGATCAATACAGGCATGTTTCCAAAAACATGTTTTTCGAACTCAGGGGACCTCAAAACGTCCAGAAATGCTGATATCTTAAATTCCGAAATTTAACACGATTACAATACTTTCTCTTATTTTATTGATGGGTATTCCCGTTGAGAACTTAAAAATCGTCATTCTAATGAACGAATACCTAAGTCATAATTATTAAATAAAATTATATTATAAATAACTACTGAAGCATTAAATATCTGGAAATGTATTTTTGGACAAATTTTGTATTATTTCAATTTATTGTACAAAAATGTAGAAAATAAATATACTTAAAAAAGAACAGGATAAATAAGGAAGAGCGGGATTTGACTATATAAACTTACCCCGTCGCGGCTTTTCTTGCTATTTGTTTGAAAAAGTTAGAATTCGAATAAACTATAGGTAGGTACCAAAATATAGCCGACATTTAGTTGAGATCTAAATTGTTCCGTCTTATTGGCAGCATTGCAATGCAATTAAATTATGTCTCTTCAATTCAATTGTACCTATCGATTTCGAAACAATGTGCGCTACGAAAAATCAAAATTCGATTAAAAATGGATAACTGATTCACTTTATTTTCACTGTATAAGCGTTTCGCTCATAATAACAAAAATCCCAAGAAAAAAATCGTTTTCAGTTTTTCCCAAATTTTCCAATTTTCCGGAAAATAATTTTTCAATTTTCCTGGCAAATTTTCTCATTTTTCTTTTCATAAAAACCTTATTCGGAATATCAAGAGCATTAAAAAAATGACCAAATCGGTATAGCCGTGTGATACGCTCACGACGAACAACATTAATTCTTAATTATACAGATTTATTTTTAACATACTTAGTTATTATAATATTATTTTTGTCTACGTAGGGAACTTTGCATTAAAAATTAACGTTGCGACGAACTTCTACGTGAAGTTAAATGTCAAAAATACTTTACCTATTGTGCGGTTAATAAAAATCTCATTTTTGGATACTAACTTGCTAACAATTTATTTTCAAATTTTAAATTACAGCTTTTCTGAAGATACTTTATTGGCTGATCCTTAGGATAACTCTGTGACTAAAAATGGACCGACTTTATACAGACAAAGTTACATTTAACGCATAGGGTTAGGGTATTTAATGATAGAACCTATTTTTGAATAAATGTTGACTTTTGAAGGTACATGTACATTAATACCTATGTGTCTGTTTAATATTTTTCGTTGCTTTTTATGCTTGGGAGTGCGAATTCATTATATTCAATAGGTATATAATTAACTAGTGGAATTAGCATGGTAGAAAAGTATATTGGTAATGATTGTATTGAGCAAAAGTGAAACTGTTAACTATTCAAATTTATACTTTTCAATTTTCAACTTTCCCAGCTAAATTCATGACATTTCAAACATATCACCTAATCTGTAAAATCAAATATTACAAATAGAAAAAGCAAGTATGTACGCACATTTAGTTCCTACAACCGTTTTGTCCCCATTGAATTTCGGATTATTTTTTATAAATCCCACATCGGCCGGGCTTATCCCGGTGTTAAACTGTTCGAATTCCCGTTCGGTTCATTTCATTTCATTATTCATGTAGATTACTCGTTAACAAAGCGAAATCTGCTACGGTCGAAATTAACAACAATATCGACGACGTTAAAGGACACTCCCATGGAATATAAAATCGTAAATACGAATTTTGTTTTATTGATTTTGCCGATCAAATCGGATTTGTAATATTTGCAAAATTTTATTCGTTGCGATGTCGTCGTAAAATATCATTTATGTTATTGTTCGACATAACTCCGGCAGACCAATGGGGATAAACAGCATTTTCGCCATCTCTTCCGCAACAGTAAAAATCAAAACAAATAATAATCACTACATAATAAAACCGGTCCAATAAAATTTTATCGTCGGTTCCGCGGTCGCATTATCGGTTCACTAATTTTTATTAATTCCCTACTACATTTTTTCGCTGTCATAATACCAGCAATATAAATCAGTTGTGATATTAATTAATGGAAATTATTATAATTAAGGTCGTTAAATTAACGTTAATAGTTAATGATTGTGTTTAGTAGATGTTCACGATACATGAAATTTAATTATTGTTTCCGTTATAGGGATGTACGCCGATGTCGAATAATAAGTATTTACATTGTGTTTTGGATATTTTCCATAATTACATGAACTTTACAATTTTACATACCTCATCTTACAAACGCACCAATTATAACATTTTTACAGACTTTAATTATGCTCATTAATAAAGATGGACGCCTAATGAATTCTATATCAGGCAATTAGAGTATGTTAATTTATCTTGTAATTATTTTCAACATGCCCAGTGTAAATAGATTTAAAAAAAAACTCTTTTAAGAACCTTTTAAACTTTGAAGCTGAAAAGGAATCGCAGCTCTCAATTAATCCGAGTAACAAGATGTCATATTTTGAAACTTCCAACTAATTTTTGCCTTTGCTTTGCTCATTTAAAGTAAATTATCATGGTATTAAGCTTAAATATAATTTTTCACTTTTTGATGGTTTGTCAAACTAGAGTTTTTTAACAATAGTAATTGACAGTCACTTGCATTTTGCATCACAATAAACGACTGTAATGGGTTAAAAATTACTCAGCAATGGATTATCCTGTCCAATTAGACCAAAAAATTAAAAAAAAATTAAATGGATTGAGGTGAGTAGGTAAGCAATGAAAAATATAACGTTGTTCTGTTCTGATTAGTAACTGGACTATTTTAAAAACCTCTACCTCTGCTTATACGTATAATGAAGGAAAACCCAAAATCCGAACTGAAATTGAATACTGAATATTCAGTATTTTCATATGAATGAAAAATACTGAAAACTGAGTAGAAAAGTCAATGGAATAGTTTAAAAGTATACCTATACGTTTTAAAAATATTAGTTCATTTGAGTAATTTCTTCAATCACCCAAGCGATTTGTTTACAGATTATTTTGTACATGTTATGTAATTTTTTCACATAATGTTGTATCCACAAATCTGTACGCAACATTTGTATTACATATTAATAGGTTAGTCACTATTAATAGGCAGCTTTACCTGAGAAGGGTTATTTTTGTCTATAGTGCGGATTTTATTAGACTTGAAACCAACCCCATTTGTAGTGGTTGTATTATAGAACTCACCAACGTTACATTATTTACTAAGTTTGGGACATAAAGGCAAATCCCAAAATACTATCCACTTTACAGGTATTTGTCATTAGGGCAAAACCAATTTTAATAATTTACAATTATAATATGCAACTTACGAAGTTGTACAAAAAGGTTGAAGGGTTCTAGGGGTATTATCGAAATTAAATAATTCCTTACAAAACCACACCGCCATGAGGGCAGGGCCAAACTCGTTCTTCATATAAAGACACTTCAGAGTTTATAAGGTTTTAAATTTAATTTCTAATTTCTATTATTTAATGTGAGATGGGGTTGTAATAAGCAGATCATCAACTACCGTTTTGTGATGTGTTCAGAAAGGCTACTGCTGTCGTTTAAATGCGTGAAGTTCGCTCGAGTGCATCATCCCAAACATATAGCAAAACGGTAACAATAATGTACCAGTGTGATCCATATCCAAATCATTAAAATATGTTTTAATGCAATTGACATTTGTGTCAACCAGCTGCACACAAATTTGTTATTTTACCATTGTTTGGAAAATGGCTGTTGTTATTAAAATATTACAAAATATCTAATCTTTTATCATATTCAGATCTGTCAGTACAATGCTGAAACAAAAAATTAATATAATAATGAATATTTTCCTCCACCGGTTTAATCCAAGTTTGTAGGGCAGTTTTCTTGAATTTTAGACATTCAGCACTGTTTCAACGCTTTTAAATTTAGCGATTGTATTGGAATGAGGTGGGAGCAAAGCAAAACTACCTTAGTGTTATTAAACGATAGTGAAGACATTCGATACTATTGGGTCACCTTTTGCAACACGCCAAGTGCCTTATGTTTAGAATCTTATTATTGTAGAGAAGCTAGGTTGCATAACTGTTTTTTTTTTAATACAGAGTTATGTACAACGTAAAGGGGCTAAGGCTGTGTCGTAAAGTCCTCCCTAAACTAGAATTTTTTATTGATTTATAATCTCTTACGAGTGGTATTGACAAATAAACTGTGTTGGTTTCTAAATTAAGATCATTCCTATATAGAGATTTCAAATTTGCTTAAGAAAACAATATGGGAGAAATTTGTTCATTATTAGAAACAATCACTAAAAACAGTTCAAAATATTCATTACGTCATGGTATTTCAGATAAAGATAAAGATAATAATCAATAAGTTATGGGCTATAACCGCATATAAGGAGACCTATATTTTTCTTGAAATCAGATCAGTTAAATATTTTTAAAATCTCAAATTTTATATTCAAACAACGGTTTTTGTTCGGTATGTATTTGGTTTAAATTTTTTCAAATCACTAAAAATACAAATAAATAATTTTTATACGAACGATTTTTTGAAAATACCACGACTAAAAATTTCTCGTCAATTTTTTTGGGATTTGTAGTTGTATTAGCTATGTGCATCGCCGACGAAACCTTAACAAGAGTCTGACGAAAATTAAAAATATAAATTATTATATTTTTTAACGTGTGCAGGTGTAATATTTCGAATTTCAAAACTCAGTTTGAATTTTTCTTTTGTTTTATTTAACAACAATAAGCCAAACATGGGCAGTGGCAAGAAGGAAATTAAACAGAAATTAGATATAAAGGTATATCTAGATACAGATATAAACGAGTCTTCCTATAAGGTGAGAGAATTTAGGTGGTTTGATTAAAATTTGAAATAACTTTTTTTCCAATATAATTATTTTCATATTGCTTTATTAGGTATTGTAATTTGTAGTTGTATTGAATTTGAGTTATTAGCATTACTGGACGTTTTAAGGTACCAAGAGTCCAAAAACCAAGTTTTTAAAAAATGTTTATGGAAGTTTTTTGAAAACTAAAAATTGCGAAAGGTGCAAACTTTTTATAAATGTCGTTGTTTTTTATTAAATCGACTGAGGTAAAGGGGTATTTTTCATTTTATTTTTTCATTTTCCGGTTTTTTGAAATTTTCTCGGAATTCAGTCCCAGCATTTTTTTAAACTTTGGATATGTATTCTACTTTTCATTTTTTTCTTTTTAAATATTTTTGAAATTCGCTCCAAAAAGTTGTTTAAATTTGAAAACTAATTTTTATATAGAATACGTACAAGAAAGTTTAATATGATTTTTGGTTAAAGCTTCTGTGAAGGGCACTTTTTGGAAGAATATTTTTTTAAACTTTAGTCACTGAGATTGTGAAAATATTTTTCTACAGCGGGATATCTATAATAAAATTTGAGAAAGGAGTCCGATGGACTTTTTGCCCATCCAATTTTAAAGGCGATCCAGTTTTTTGTTATTTAATATTTTGGATACTAACTTCTGTTGTTTGAACTTTGGAATGATGCAGAATTTAAAAAAAAATCGATTTTTTTACCACATGAATGAAGATTTAAAAAAAATGAGCTGCTTCTAATTATTGGATTTTGCTTGAAACTTTATTCATAGATATTTTATCGTTTCTAATATTTTGTTATGGAATGAAAATCGGTTTTGAAATAATTCTGTCATTGTTAAGCTACACTGATATCATCATTAACTTACAAATGTGTTACCTACTTATTTCATCTGTAAAATACTAGTGAATTACAAATTGTGAAATACTAACATCGTTTTTATCATAAAAAAAAACTAAATTACAGTAATTGTTGGAAATGTCATCCGTTTTGTCAATGACTTGACAGATTTTGACACTCAAAAGATGATTGACATAAATGTAGGATGGGAGCTGCGACAATCGTTTTAAAATCCATGACCACCCTTGACCAAGGTAATTTTGGATATCACGGTACTCCCTGAGCAGATCATCAACGCTGAATTCTAAGTGAAATTAATGAAAATGCTCAGAAAACTAATAGTCCATTCTTTCACGGTAAAATATTGTAAAATCTCCGAATTTAAAAGTACCGCACCGATTCTAATGAAATTTTGCAAGTGAACTTGTCTTATCCTCTTCAAAAGTCATATGATTAACACGTGTGCTTTTTGTTTTTAAGGGGTGAACACTACCCCTTTTTACTAAAAATTGAATCCAACAAAATTAAAAACTGCATCGACAGAAGGTTGTCCAAGTTCTCGAAGTTGGCCATGGTAATGTGTCTCCGAAGAAACACACTAAGTCTTCACCAAAGTCTTCTCCAAAAAATGGCGAAGACTTAGTGTTTTTTCTGCGGATGTGCGGATACATAAAAACTGCATATTTAAGCGTTATTTGAATCTTAATCATAATGTATGTATGTATGTTGTTGTTGAATAAAGGTTGCAAACTATTTTTCAACCCTTAAAAACTACCCTTTAGGTAAAAATTTGCAAAGAAAGAAATTTTTACAGCTTTAAATTATTTAATGATGCATTTTATAGTGAATTAAAATCTAGTTGATATTCACAGTATAATTTCGTAACTATTTAATGGTTTCAACCTTTATACCTTATTCACCCCCTTACAATGAAATTTGTTAAAAATTTTTCTCTCGAGATTTTAAAATTTGAAATGGACTATTTATGATACATTACATTTCTTTTATCATTTATAAATCTGTTTTGTGATATAATACATTAGTTCAACCCTTAAAGACCACCCTTTATAGGGTAATGTATAAAAATTGTTTACTATAATTTCAAATTGGTCAATGTTGTGAGTGGAATTAAATAAAATCTCCTCATTATTTTTAATATTATGTCTCAAATATTTAGCTGTTTCGACCTCTAAAAATCACCCATGCTTACAAAATATTATAGAAAAAATATTAAAATAGTACTACAAAAAATTTAAAAAATTTGTATTTTTCCATTCCTTTAAAATTATATAATAAAAACTATACAGTGGGTAGAAGGGTAAAAATAAGAGTTATATAATTTACATAATAACATAGTAACATAGTACTTTACATAATAATTATAATATTTTACATACTTACTAAAAGTTTACATTTCATCAGAAGAATTATCTTCAACTTCCTCTTCTTGATCTGTAATTGGAGGACAGTTTTGGCAATTATCATCAAGCTGCATTACAGAAAAGTCAAATTTTTTAACAGCTGCATGTTGTATCACATCCTTTTTTTTGCAATTGCAAAATATCATTACAAGCAGTGCAAGAATATTTAGTATTATTACAGGTTGTAAAGAACCTTTGCAATTTATCCACCCCCAATCAGTACGGCGAATATTTTTGTTCACAAATCACCTTCACCTTAGCTCATTTTAAAGGTCTCATTAAGACCTTTAAAAAACATTAAGCAGTTTCTTGAAAAACCACTCCCTTTTACGTTATTTGATGATGAATGGTTCGATTCTGGGTTAATTCAAATAAACCGTCACCTTCATCAGGCTGTAACTCAGGTTATGTTGCTGTGATGAAAATTTAAAAACTGCCATTCGATTTCTTATTTTAAAGGGTTTTTTGATTCTCATGACATTTTTTAACATTTACTATTTTCGAGTTATTTTTGAAAAACCTCTCAAACACATGCATTTCGTAGGTACAAAATGAACAATTCTAATTGCGAATAAGTAGGAAAATATTACCTTACCGAGAAACGCTTATATAATATTTTTTGCTTGGAATTGAACACCCTATCGGTTCCCGGGGTTATTTCGAGGTTAAATATTTCCACCCCCGAGAAGGGGTGGCACTCATCCCCAGGATAAAACCATACATCGGCACTATATAACTTTTTTCTTTGACTTTTTCCTATGTACGTTGTACGTTTCAGATCACAATTGTGGACTTCCAAAGGAAATACGACTATAATAATCAGACGACTAATATCAGAGTGGATAATGAACTCTCAGAAGAAGTAAAAATTCATCGCGGTGTAAGGCAAGGATGTGTACTATCGCCGCTATTATTTAATCTCTACTAGGAAAAAATCATTCAGAGAGCACTGGAGGAAACAACAACGGGAGTAGAGGTTAATGGAATACCCACTAACAATATCCGGTAGGCAGACGACACCATACTTATTGCCGAAACAATAGAAGATTTACAGAGCTTGGTTGATCAAGTAGTGACGAGTAGTCAGTAGTCAGTAGAGCGGGCTTACCTTAAATATCGAAAAAACCAAATTCATGACCATCACAAGATCAGTTCAGCAACAGGAAAACCTATGGCTCAAAGGAGACCTCGTAGAGAAAGTCAGAAAGTACAAATACTTAGGAACAATTGTCAATGAAGATAATGAGTACACTGAAGAAATTAAATCTAGAATTGGACAAGCCAGAACCATATTTAACAAAATGAGAAATGTGTTATGCAGTAGAGATCTTAACCTACACCTTAGAGTCAGAATATTGAAATGGTATGTTTTCTCGGTGTTGTTATATGTGATGGAATCCTGGACGTTGAAGAAAATTATAAGTGATCGACTGAAAGCAGTGGAAATGTGGGCATATAGAAGGATCTTGAGAATAGTTGGGTAGACATGGTAACAAACGAGGAGGTACTGGGAAGAATGAGGAAGGAAAAGGAAATATTAAACACAATTAAAATAAAGAAGCTACAATATCTGGGCCATGTGATGAGGGGAGAGAAATATTTATTGTTGCAGAATACAGGGAAAGATACAGGGAAAAAGAAGCATAGGAAGAACACGCATTTCCTGATTAAATAATCTGAGAAAATGGTACAACTGTAGTTTCACCGAGTTGTTTAGAGCTGCAACATCAAAAGTGAGAACAGCTATGACGATAGCCAACCTTCTAAGAGGAGATGGCGCTTGAAGAAGAAGAAAGAAAATACGTACATGGAAATCTCGCTGGAAAAGTGTATGTACCCAAGAGGGTAAGAATTTGAAGAATTGGTCATGGTACCAATTTGATCAATAGTCTTTGAAAACTTTTATTTCCAAGAGGTAGGCCTGTCTATGGGCAGCTGTTTGTCTCCATTCCTAGCAGAGGTTTTCATATATCACCTAGAAAAGAACTTCATTAACTCACTGGATTCATTTAACATAATCTTTTACTACCGTTACGTAGACGATTGCCTACTCCTTTTTGAAGGTGATCACACGGTTGTGGACAGTTTCTGTTCCTTCATCAATACTATACATCCAAGGATTCGTTTCACAACCGAGATGGAGGTCAACAAGCGTCTACCTTTCTTGGACATTCTTCTCATCAAGGATGTTCAGAATAACAAACTGGAGTTTGAAGTGTACAGGAAACCCTCTGCTACGGATGGTATTATTCCGTATGACTCGGTCCATCCCTGGTCACATAAGGCAGCAGCTTTTTAACTCCCTTTTCCATAGAGCCTTCTCTCCGGACCTCTCGATGAGTCCTTTCAAAAAGAAATTAAGGTCATTAAACAGATGGGCATTAATAACAACTACCCGATTGAAGTTATCGATAAACTTTATTTCAAGCACTTCCTTAAAGAAGTCATTTTCAACAATATCGTTATATCGTTATATATCGTTCAATATCGTTATCTTTCTTCGGGGGAATTTCTCTAAAACTAGGTAGAATCCTGGCCGAACATGGCATCACAATCTCGTACAGAACCGTTAACAACTCCGGGAAGTTTCTTGTTAATTCCAAAGATAAAAGAGAGGTGTGGAAAGAATCGGGGGTTTATCGTTTAAACTGTGGAGATTGTGATGCGGCTTACATAGGCCAAACTGGACTTTCTTTCTCTACTTGTTTAAAAGAACATGAGAGACAATTTATTAATTACAAGGATCAAGGTATTGTTGTTACACAGTCACAATTTGCTAATCACTTATTATTAGAATACCATACCTACGATTTCAAGGAGGATGTACAATTTTTACACCTTTGTAATAAGGGGGTGAGGTTGAACCTCCTAGAGACTCTTGAAATATTTAAGGCCCTGAAGCGCAGTAACATGACTTGTGGAAATGACATAACCTATCTTAGCAAACATTCAATCCTCAACACTTTTTAAGGTTAGACCGTTGTTCCGTCACCTTTTATTTAACCTGTAAATAAGCTTATATCACGTAAGTTCCCGGGGTAGTAGGCAAAGTAGTACAGCTTTTTTCCTTGTAGCCCCACTCAGGAATTGAAACTACGGTTTAGTCGTCAGATGGAGGTATTTATTCTCGTTTGTTTGAAAGTCGACGTTTCGTCCCAGGCTTGGGGACATTTTCAAGACACAGATCAGGAGAACACAGGTGTTGATGTCCTCTTCTGGAGGTCTGTCCAGAAGGAAACGCAGATATCACGTAAGTTCCCGGGGTAGTAGGCAAAGCCCCCAGGCATGTCCCCAAGCCTGGGACGAAACGTCGACTTTCAAACAAACGAGAATAAATACCTCCATCTGACGACTAAACCGTAGTTTCAATTCCTGAGTGGGGCTACAAGGGAAAAAGCTGTACTACTGTAAATAAGTTTGTTTCTGTGTTTTTTATCTACGCCCGCCAACTTTAAATTTGCGCAGGTCTTCTTCAACTGCCCACCCCCCCCTGGTCGTTCCGACGTTCGAGATCTTTCTAGGATGTCAAGGGGGGCAAAACTTAATCCTTGAAGATCGAATATGTTCGTAGTTCGTAGTTACTTCCCAACCTCTCGAGAATGAGGAAGCTCACGCCTTTAGGACTAGATCCATGTCCTGAAAGAACTTTATGTAGTTAATCTTGTTCGATGTGTGTTAATTTCTAATTTTTATTTATTTTAACTGTGTATGTCAACGTATTTGTTTTGTATGTGTGACGCCGCACATTTCGAACAACAGGAGCCCTAAAAACAAAAACAATTTGTTGTGAGTATTGCTTTTTAAGGTACTTACCTTCTGTTTTCTAATGCTCCTCATTCATGTAGTGCGAGCCTGAGGATGGCTTCTATGAAGCCGAAACCGGTCGCTCATCTTTAATAAAGCAGTTGGTTAAGACTTGTTGTTTTCCTTTGGTTAAATTACCATGGCCAACTTAGAGAAGCTAGACAACCTTCGGTCGTTGAGGCTTTGAACAAATTATATATTAGTATGGCCCATTAGTTTTGGAATAAACGGCGTATACCGTCAAACTGTTTGCTGAAGTCAGTGCATCTACTATCAGCCTTCCGACTTTCAGGGTTAAACAGAATTAAAAACTTCGTCACATTCATTCCGCTCTTTGATCTCCCCACCGGTGAAATCTTTTCGGATTTAATTCGTGTCGACATCATCGACTCCGGCGACCACAAAAGTGAATTATCGTCGGCACTTTCATCTCCATTCACCGTTTCGATCGTTGCCAAAGTCGAGCCAAGATTTTTGTGTCCTAATGATTGTCGGGATCTCTTCGAGCCTCTCGCGCCCATTCAGGGCCCATCACCATGCGAAAGGGCCGCCTGCGCCCATACAAATCGGCGAGGATCAGAGCGACGCGCATGCACGCACGTAATTAAAAAACACACTTTTACAATAGCTTAACTTTAATGATGTACGTTTATGCGCGATTGTACGAATTGGTGAAGTTCAAAGGCGTGGACTACTTGCTTTGATCGCGGACGACGGGGTCGCTAACGAAATAAAATCCGTTTTGTGAATGCGTGCGGTTAATGATAAAAAAGTTTTTGTGTACCTACAGAGAGAGTCAACGGAAAGGGAAAGACGAAAACCGATCCAAACTCCGATTCGGTTTGAACAGCCTTTAAAAGGGAAGAATGTGCAGGCGGAAAATTGACGAAACAAGACGGACGATTTAAGAATTCAGCGAGGAGATCCGAAAAGTCAAACAGATACCTAAGAAGTTTTAGGGTAAATTAATGGAATTTCAAAATAATTCCGAACAAAAATGTATGTCGTGTTGGAGAGATCGTGAAGAAATCAGTTGGTCAGTTAACCTGCCGAATTTCGTTTCTTTTTGCAATGAAGCAAAATGTATTCGCCGCTGGCATCAAAACTTTGTTTGAACTTAATAATATTATAGTTTATTGGTACAATGCGCCCACTGATCAGCTGCTTGTGAGGAATTTTTTGTGCAATTCAAAACTTTTATTTTCGTTATGCGCTTTTTGACTTAAGCTTTCTACTTCAAAAATTCGTTTTTGGTGACATTTAAACATTCTTACATCAGACAAACAAAGAAAATTATATTTACATAAACAATAAATAGGTAACAATACGAGATAATCTCTTTTGGAAAGTTAGACCAAAATTCGGTGTTCAATTTCATTCTATCATTTATAAGTCATAAATGTACTGAATATACAGAGGAACTACTTTTAAATATTAAAATACATATGTACATACAACAGAAAACTCTTGGTTTCGGATTTTACTGAACTTCAAAGGAAAAATTCTTAAAGACTACAATATATCCTTCAACACTTCCTACCTACTAGTACTACGTACAATACCAATATTTCATACGCTTTTTAGAACCGACTTTAACACAATATGTTAATACCGTCGTTTAGTCGATTAATGGGAGATATCTGACGCCTGTAGTGGCCCTCTCTAAATAACTCTCCAACAAGTTAATCTTTTTGTTTAAATTTTCTTCAAAAACTTTAGGAAGTGTCAATAAAATGGAAATGCCAGTACTTTTAATACAACTTTTTGAATGGGGACATAATCAAGAAGTGAACTTCCAAAAAGTCTTTGACAGTATCCCACTACTACAACTATGGAAAGTATTGGAAGATGAGACCATTAGTAAAATTTATATACAAGCAGTTCGTAAATTATATGACAATATGACGAACTCAGTGAAGGAGGGAACGAGTTTATCATCGGAAATAAGAGTAACAAAAGGATCACGACAAGGATGTTGCATAGCACCCAATTTATTTAAATGCCGCTTTATACCAGTGAAGGCGGAAATGTGCTAGTATGGGAATAAAAGTTGGTAACGACAAACTTTTTACACTGCTCTTCACTAATGATCGGATTTTGGTGACCAAAGATAGGTCTGACATAGGTACAATACATATTGAGGAAAGTAAATGAAGAGTATTCTAAATGGGGTTTCACTATTAACACTTCTAAGACCAAATATTTGGTCGCGGGAGGAAAGGGAAATATCTAAAGATTGATAATTATAATCATACTATTACAAACGTAAGTCATTACAAATACTTAGGGTTATAGATTATCACTACACCTGATAGTAATGATAACGAGGAAATAAAAAGTACAATAAGCAGCGGTAGAACTGCCACACATCAACTGAACAGCTTATTGTGGAACAAACAAATTACGAAAAACACAAAGAGAAGATTATATGAAGCTATATTCGAAAGTATTAATAATTACGGAGAGGAATGTGGGTTGACAATCAGACACATATGTCACAGATCAATGCCATGGAAATGGATTATTGGCGTAGATGTTGTAGATACACCAGATCAGATTGTGTAAGAAATGAACAAATACGGGAAGGGATGGGCATAGATACTACAGCCCGGTCGATATCTGATGAGTTAGAATTCCAAGAAAATACTAAACCCCTTCTTATCGGAACTACTGTAACAATATACCGCGACAGAGGCGTGCCTTAAAAATTTCGACATTATTGTCAATGTCGAATGCACGCAAAAGCTAATATAGTAAGTGCGACCGCGCCGTCAATGACTTTCTAACGCTACTCATACTCCGCCGATTGTCGAAAGTCCTCGATGCCGACAAAGGTAGCTACGCGTTTTCTTGGAATTTTACCTCATCACATTTTGAACAAGCTGTACTATAATGGAGACAATTGAGACTAGAAGGTTACGGCCGTTAGATCATGCGGAAAGAATGCCAGTTGTTCGGTGGTCAAGAAAGATATGGAAATGGAAACCAACACAACACAGGAAAAGGGGTCGCCCTCGGAAGACCTGGAAAAACCAAATGGACACGGCTATGACAAAAAAATTAGAAGAAGTTGACTGGAGAGACAAAAAGAAGTGTTCTTTAGTGCTTCGATATATTGTTTAAGCCGAATATTACTAATGTCTAATATAGTATTGAGTTCTTAACATTTTCAGTAATTCTTTGTTTAATTTGGAAGATTAAATTTATACTGTTTGGAAGTATAAGTTTGCCATATTGTTTCCAGAATATCTAAGTGACATTTCACTTAACTTACAAGTTAAGTAAACTGAGAGCACCTACTGGAATGAACAATTTATAGGTATTAAAATTGAGTAATTTTGACTACTAAGACACAATATAACGTGGTTATATTTGGTGTACACTTTTGGTGTAAATTGACTACTTAATTGGTAAAACATACACCTTCAAGTTATGTATTCTATTAGTGATGTTCGTGACACCTACTAAATTAACTGAATATGTAATATACCGAAAATGTGACCTAATAGATGAAAAGTGGTAGTCTACATATTTCACTTTATATTACATATTATAACGTTTATTTTCTAATTTATTTACACTAATACTAATTGTACACTAGACTAGACACTACTTAATTTATTTACACTATTACTAAACTAATTTATATAGCACACTTAACTAATTAATTTATATCACCACTCTTAATCGTTAATTTATTTTACTTCAATTGCTCTCGCTTTCGCTATTTCGCTCGTTCGCTATTTACTCCCGCGGCTTCCGTCTACTAATAATAATCTCCGACCACAAGCCCGCTTATATATACATCTCAATTTGTGATCGGGAACCTTCTCGCGTATTCGGGTAATTACCACTATTTGCTCCATAGTTCCGGAAGGCACTCGATTGTTCTTTTAATAATGTTTACGTTACATAAATTACTTTCCCCAAATAATAATCCGGGAGTATTCATGGAGCTGTCTTTTTTTATGGAATTAAATTAAGCGTCCTTTGAGAGACGCCGACGTGGCTCCGACAAAAGTAAACACGTCTCGCACTGCTGTTTACAACTCGCGTTACAATATAGTATTCATTACTATTTTACACGTGTTCTACCTATTAGATAATTATGTTCTTGTGCGACCTGTTAGGTGATTTGAAACAACTTAACATAATATTGCAACTTATTAGGAATCTTTCTTCACCAAATTTTCAATTTTCACGTCATTTATTTGGTTACCTTGAACGACCTCACCTACTTCACTGAAAATAACTCAATTTCTATATAAATAGGTAAAATTAACTTTGACTTTGGTTGACAACACCTTAATTATTAGCTGGGATGTAATGAAATCCACTAGAATGATTAAATACATAGAAATACTATTCAGACCATCGGAATATTCATACAGAACATTTGATTTACACTATCAACTAATAGTAGGAGAGCTGGTGTCAGGAAAAAACGACCGATCTGCACAAGTTTCGAATGCTACTCATATGCGAGAATAATACCTAGGTACTATTAACAAAAAACAGTTTCTGCCACCCCAAATCGGTGCCATGTTGTTAATAAACAATCGTCAATATTGCAAAATAGGGGAGTAATTCGACCGATCTGCACAAACCCCAAAATTTGAATACTGCTTCTTTTCATCAAAAGAAGGCACTCCGAACTGTTCTGCCACGTCTGACTGGTGCGAAAATTGTTCTGCCTGGGGTTTTTCCACGGAAAAATTTTGACCAATCTGCACAAGTTCCAAAATGGTAAACATGAATTTATAATGTTAAACAAAGTCCTCGAATATCATTCTGCCAGACTAAAATGGTGCGAAAAATGTTCTGCCAAGCAAGTGTTGGATAGAAAACCACGAAATTCTCCGACGATGATGAATAAATAATATAATGAATAAAAAAGGAAAGAATAAATGTAAAGAAATATCTTCAATAATAACAAAATAAATATTAACTTTTTTTTCCATAATTTTTTTTTCGTCAATCCTCTTCGTTGGAAGTCATAACACATTGCCAAATTCAACATTTCAAGCACAATTTAATAGAATTAATGTAACATAAAGGGATTAGGTAGCATTATGATGTTACTCGAATTACTTAGAATTTCTCTGAATAAATTTGACTGATACCACGTTCTGATTGAATTTTAACGAAAAAAGTAGAGGGATGAATCTCTTCAAATTGACCAAAAAAATACGGGGAAATTGCCAAATTAACCTACAAGTTCGAGGTGATTTTTAAGAATTTCGTGGTTTTCTATCCAACACTTGGTTGGCAGAACATTTTTCGCACCGTTTCAAGCTGGCAGAATAGTTCACATAAGCTTCCTGTGTAATTACGAAGCCGTGTGCAAAATTTGAAGCTTGTGCAAATTGGTCGAATGTTCAAAAATTTTTTACTGGAATATTACTTGGCAGAACACTTTTCGGACCGAAAAGGGTTGGCAGAATAGTTCGCATAAGGTTTCTGTGTCATAACGATGTCGTTAGTGTTGCCCACGAGACGAGACGAGACGAGACTTTGAAAAATCTCGTCTTGTCTCGCAAAGAAAGTGGAAAGTCTCGTCTCGAGTCTCGTCTCGCAATAAAAGTCTCGTCTCGTCTCATGTCTCGCGCGAGAATCTCGCAAAAGTCTCGCAAGTCTCGCAAATTTTTTTTCCCTATCTAAATAAAATCAGTACAACTTTTTTATTTTAAAGAACAAAAACATAGTATTTTAACAAGATAAATAGAAAAAAAAACGAAAATCTTTCATAGATATACATGAAATTCAAAAAATTATAAAATCACTTCTAATTTTGATTTCAACGAACAAAAACAAAATACCGAGAAAAAAAACATAATCAGTATATAAAAACAGTATAATAGATTATATCGCCCTAATATCTTAGTTATTAATAATACGATTCTTTTCTCAACCTCCGCTGGTAATAATTATTGTATGTTGGGAAATAGGAAATCGAATAAATTGCCATCATAAATAAAAAAAATATTATTTACGTACGGACTAGGGAGTAAAAATAGGAAAGCTCAAAAAGGTAAACATTTCGTAACAGTTGTAAATTTTGCTCAGCATTATGCGGCTTTAAAAAAATGTTTCAATAACATTGGCGATATTTAGAATAATTAGTTAATATTTGCCATTTTTATCTGCGATATTTCGAGACTTTTATGAGACTCTCGTGCGATATTCGAGACGAGACTTTCAAAAGTCTCGTCTTGTCTCGCAAGGAAAATTTAAAGTATCGTCTCGAGTCTCGTCTCGAAAACGAGACGAGACGAGACGAGATTCTCGCAAACGAGAATATCGTGGGCATCACTAGATGTCGTGTGTATAGTTTGGAGCTTGTGCACATTGGTTAAATTTTCCAGATTTTCCTCTCGGAAAATGGCTTGGCAGAACATTTTTCGCACCATTTTAGTCTGGCAGAATGGTATTCGAGGACTTGATTCAACATGACAAACTCGGATTTACCGTTTTGGAAGCTGTGCAGATTGGTCAAAATTTTGTCTCCATTTTTCCGTCGAAAAAACCTAGGCAGAACGATTTTTGCACCAGTCAGACTTGGCAGAATAGCTCGGTGTGCCTTGTTTTGGGGAAAAGAAGCAGTATGCGCATTTTGGGGTTTGTGCAGATTGGTTAAAATTCTTTCGTTTTTTACAACCGTTTTTCTTAAATAACAATAAATATTCACCAGCCTGAGGTGGCAGAAACGCAATTTCGTTAATAAAGTGGCATATTCCATATGTGAATGAAGTTAAAAACTTGTGCAGATCGGTCGACTTCTCTGACATCAGCTCTCCTACTATAAAGGTAACCCAGCATTACTCAACGTGTTTAGTTCTTGCTTTAGTGTTGCTGTAAGGGAAAGTTATTGGTTTACAGCTTGAAAAGCAGCAATATGTGAATAAATTCGGATTTAAATGGATGAATCAGACTGTGCCGAAAAAATTTTGAATAGCACTCAGTGGCCGAGTCGTTGTCATGTAACACAATATTGTTAAGCCATAATGATACAAAGCTTCACGCCTCGATCTTCACTAAATCTTATTCAACGAAACAATTTGTAAGTTGTCCCTTCAATAACGGTCGGGCATGTTTCGTGTTTATTTCGATAAGTAAGAATCGATAAATCATCGACCAGATCGAGCGATCGGGAGTCAAAACATTCTACTCGTCCGAGAACTCCACGAGACAAAAAGTTAACATCTTGTTCGCCGGTACGTGGCGGCGCTACCTTTCCCGTGCATTGTGTGTGTACGGGACGAGTACAATCACAATGCGACCGACGACGAAAAAGCGCTGCCGCAGCGTGATATATTATACAGCGTGAGAGGAGTAATAAACTGAAAAGATGCTGTGTGACTACGCTGTTTCTATTGTTCGCAGGTAACCACGGTAACTAAATGAAGACAAATTTTCATCCTCGATCCGTCCTTTTGTCTTTCACGCGGGTTACCGCTGATTGCGCTTGACAATCCCGCCGGGGATTATAGATGAGCTGCCTCTCTTTGCTCTTTTTCAGATCCCGGCCGATAAATATCTTCGTGCGCCGCCTTAATTGATTCAGCGATCTTGTTAGACGACGGATCCGTTAGGCCGATCCAGCGTTTATTTGGGGTAATTGCGAGAGAATGCTGACCGATCGTTGTGATCTCGATGGCTGTCGGATGGCGAGCGTGCCGAGTCGAGACAAACCTCTCCTTTCGCAGACCTCATAGCCATCACCTACTTACTCACTCACCAAAATCACTCATTCTTCCGATAATGCTCAAGACTCTATTGCAAAGTTACTCTGCAAACAAGATAGTCCATTCATTTACGGTTTATGCTTTTCGCGATACATTTGGTTCCTTTTACAGCTTTCGAAGTATCTATATCTATTTTTTGATCTACGAACTATCTAATTTTACACTCCACTGAACTATAAGACATCTCACTTATTGCAAGGGAACTCATTAAAAAAGTGATCTGATAAGGTCTGAAGAAAGATCTTCCTATTGCAAAGTTATTCAACAAGTAGGGCCGTCAATGTGACAGTACTCTGTATAGGGTTCTGATTTAATTCTCACAAAATTTTACCAAAAATGAAAAAGGTGTACATAACAATGTTAATCGACACATATACCTACTTACAAGTTACAGCATTAGAAATTTAGGTTCAAACTCCGAGCTAACAATTTAGGTGTTGTTCACCAAAGTCACAGTTAATTTTAACTATTTTTGTAGAAATTGAGTTATATTTCAGTAAATTAGGCGAACTAGTTAATTATAACAGGTAGTACGAGAACTTAATTGCCAAATAGGGAGAACAGGTCCCGTGAACTTGTACCACCTAATAAGTTATAGTCTACTTGCTTGTAGCAAATTAGTGAAATATATACGGCACCATGTTTCACCTATTAAGTCACATTTTAGCTACATAACCCATTAATTTAATTTAGTATGTGTCACGAACACTATACCCAATCAGTGATATACATATATAGGTGTTTCACGAATTGAGTGGTCAATTTACACTAAAAACAATTTTTTTCGCCATAATTGGTGTAATGTGACACGTTACAGTGTGATCAAGTGGGCATAATTACTTAATTTTTAATACCGATATTTATTCATCCAAGTAGGTGCCGTCGATTGACTTACTTATAAGTAATTGAAGCAAAATATCACTCACATATTTTCTGAATAGTATGGCAAATATATATTTCCAAACAATATAAATTTAATTTCAGAATAAATATATTTTCCAAAGAAAACAAAAATTTACCCCAAATGTTGTGAACATAGCATATGTTTCATAGCGATAATCAGTTTAAACAACATATCGAGGCGCTAAAGTATTGTCACCATATATTACACTTTAAAACGTGTATTTTTGAGGCGCGTTGCTATTTTTCGAAATACAATATTATAGATTTAACAATACAATTTCTTGCTTTTACGAATTTATGACATTACATCAATGGATGAAATATTTCTATCTAACTAGCAGCTCTGGTAATGATATCGACAAGAAGTATAAGTTACATGAAATGGTATATTACGGTATTCCTATTCCATGGGAATGGTATAATATACCATTCCCAATTTTTACCATAAAGTAAATTTTTAATCTATATCGTTACAGTTTACTAAAGTCGTAAATTGGGAAAATGAGTATTTACTAAATATGACATAGCTAGGACGTAATTTCGATGTGAGACCAGCTACTAGGTTGTTGGCATTAATATATCCTTATGATAGAAATCACCAAATTTACCAATTCTTTACGTAAGTTTGACGCGAGAAATGTCACCACTGTGGTTGAATTGCCGCTGAAAGTTAGTAAGTTTCTACCAAATACAATTGATGAAATAACCTATGTGACCTGTGACGGCGATTTCTGGTAATATCTCAGCTAAATTGTTAGCTGGACTACTTCTACCGTTATAGTTGGTGACTAGTTTAGTAAAGATTTAAGTATCTCCTCTTTTTACTTTCTCTAAATCACTTTTGCATTTTTTTTTTCATTTGCCATTAGCATATGTTGTTTCAAATCTTATCCACAGTTTTTGGAAAACTATTAAAATCGTTACTTGATTGTTTAAATTGGGGCTGGATTTACGTAAAATGTTTTTTTTTTGTACAACGCGATATTTGTACAGTGGACATGTTCCCAACACCAAAGGTAGTTCAGACCAAATTTTGAATTTGATTTTGAGTCAAATCTGTTTGCATACTTTTTTGGGTACATGTTGCTATGGTATGTTAAAATAAACCGGTCAATCAAAGAATACACAAAAACGTTACTTGATCGTTAAATAGGATCTGGATTTGAAAAAAGCTATTTGAACATAGTTTGGATATTTTTTCAAAATTTAAAATAAACTAAACCTTAATTTTGAGTCAAATCATATCTATGCAGTTTTTGGGTATGTGCAAGGATAAGTTATTATCAACATTTGACCGTACGATGAGAGAAAATGGAGTGTGCGTTCCTGTCTTAAATAAATAATGTAGTTTACAACCTGAACAATAAATAAAAAAATTTGATTGACAGTATTGGATATGGATTTAAATGAAATGTTTGTTTTGCACAAAAATTTGGAGAAATTTTAAAAATCAAAAGTAGTTTAAAACCATTTTTGGATTATGTTTTTGAGTCAAATTTTTTCTGCATACTTTTTGGAATGTGCCAGGAAAACTTGTTACTAAAATGTTTAAAAAAATAATATTTCAAAATGGAATAAATCATAAAAGAATTCAACAATAACAGTAACATTTGGCTCTTGAATGAAGAACGTTGTTTGTAATTTAAGCAATATAAGTACCTACAAATCATTGGGTCTGGATTCGAGAAAATGTATTTTTGGCCAAGGTTTATACGTGATTTCATAAACAAAAATAAATTAGGCCGAATATTGAAACTTGATTTTGAATCACATTACATCTGTATACTTTTATTGTCACGTGTCGCGATGGGTTGTTATCAAAATGTTTTCAAAGTATTGGAAAAGTAAACTAACCGTATTAATAGAGCTGGTCGCTTTTTTGTGTTCAATGAACAATGCTGTTTAGATTGGGTCTGAATGTTGAAAATATATTTTCTGTATAAGGTGTTGAATCAAGTTTTGGACTCTAATTTGAAGTGAAATCATAACTGGCATATTTATGCATATTTATGGCATACCGCCATAAATATTTATTAAAATGTCCTCAAAATAGTATAAAAACAATTAGAACGTAATAGTATTTTTGTATCTAGAATGAGAAAAGTTCCTAGATTGGGCAGGATTTGGAATTTTCTATAGCGGTGCGACTTGTTTTCATAATCAAAAATAATTCGAATAAATTTTGGATCATACTTTTGAATAAAACATTTTATTTATAGGTTTTGTGAACTTATCGGTATAAGTTGAGACATCCAGTACGGGTAATATTAAACTCTTACGTTTGATAATTTCTTATCAAAATATTTATGAAATCCACGGAGAGGAGTCAAGATATTCAAAATTTCAGGATTCCCCAAATTCTGTTTTATTTAGGGAATCCTGAGATTTAGAATAGGGCCGGTTACCAAAATGTTCCTAAAATGTTAAAATAGTATCACCACCTTTTATCTCTTAAACGGAAAAGTTGATTTACAATTTGAGTCATATATAAGAACTTTACTTGTTTGCTTAAATTGTGTGTAGATTTGAGTAAAACGTTTTATGATAATAGTCAAGTAAACGAAGGGGCAAACGTATCAAAAATTAGTTATCATTTTTATTTTCTATTTGATGAGGGGCATTTGGCACCCCATTTAAAATGACACAAAGTTTGCGTAAAGATATTCTGTGACAGGGGGAGAAAATGACCTCAAAAGACCCGAAAAATCAGTTTTCCGCCAATATCTCCCAAAATATGGCAGTTAGAGATCTTTTGTTCAAATAAAAATTAAAGGTCGATTAATTCTCTACAAAATGGTCCTCATGATTTTTTTCTAAAATTTGACAGTTTTCGAGATAAACGGGCCCAAGCGCACTCAGAATATTGAATTTTTTGTTGTATGCCAGAGAGCACAGTCCGTGCATTTACACATGAGTTGGCGGACAAATTATTGAATAACTTTGTTAAAAATGCGAATTTTGTCATTATTCAAAGTTCCTCGTGAAGGGAAAATCTACTGCTACCATATCCGGTGATTCGAGTCACGTTTTTAATCGTTGGCCCTATCGAAAAAAGGTGCCAAATATTGTTTTTCCATGCATTTCTAGCCTGCAAGGAACTTGTTCCTTTTTTTTTGTATTATACTAATTTGCTCCAAATTTTCTCGATTATGAGTCCTCACAAGGTCCTTTGTCATCCGTGAAATTTCGATAATCTAATTTTCTTGCATTGTGATTACAACTTTGTTTGTTGAATCCCAATTTTTTGCTGTTTTGGAGTGTGGTGAAATTTTGTAAATAAACACCAATAAAAAATTCACACATGATCCAATTGGTCTCTAAGGTATATCATTTGAAAGCTGAGGAGGTCTACTTTTTGGCTGTGCAATTAGTTTTTTTCACAAAATCGTCGCTTTTCCACAAAATTCGGAAAACGCGTGTGTAAATGCACGGACTGTGCTCTCTGGCATACGACAAAAAAACTTAATATTCTGGGTGCGCTTGGGCCCCATTATCTCGAAAACGGTCAAATTTTCGAAAAAAAATCATAAGGACCATTTTTGTAGAGAATTAACTGTTCTCTAATTTTTAACTGAACAAAAAATCTCTAAATTGCATATTTTGGGAGATATTCGCGGAAAACCGAATTTCTGGGTAATTTGGGGTCTTTTCCTCCCCCTGTCACACAATATTTTTACGCAAACTTTGTGTCATTTTAAAGGGGGTACCAAATGCCACCCATTAAATAGTAAATAGAAATGGTAACTAATTTTTGATAGCTTCGCCTTTTTTCCCTCCTTAATTTACTGGACTATAATATATGTATGTTACATGTTACAAATTTTCTCAATTAAAAGAATGTACTTACAACTGAATTTCGGAATGAGCTTTTATTAAAATGTTCCCAACATTTTTAAAATAGTAACGGTATTTCTTAAATGAACAACTCCGTTTAAAATTTACATAAAGAATAAGTAAAAACGTTACTTAATTGTTAATAGAATTTTGATCTTAAAAATGAAATAGTTACCTATACCTGATACCTATTAATAGTTTTTTCTTGATAGTTTTTTATAATATCGAGTAGATCCCAATTAAACATTTCGTTAATTATTATGACCGGGAGTTGTTTTCGGTATGATGTTTTGTCGGCGTGTTAAACAGAAACGAATTACTTGCCTGACGGGTCCCATTCAAAGGGAAAAACTTCAACATCCCCCGAGTCCCGACGGCACGGCAGTACAGTAAGTCAGAAAACTCGGCGAGTCAAAAGCAATGGAGCTCTAATTGAAGCGAGATCCCATTGAAAACATGTCTGCATTTAATCAAAAACTTGAGATTAGCATTCTATCTCGGCCTTTCAACGTCTTCTCCCGAAGTTGTCGCGCGGGCCGAAGTTTCGTCTCGTAGAAGAGAGAGAAGGGAGAGAGAGGTAGTGAGTATGTGAGGGAGAGAGAGAGGGAGAGGGTGGGAAGGAGGACGTTTTGTGCTTTTCATGCGACTACGACAGATTCCGAAACGTATAAAAGTCGTTACAATTTTATGGCGGAATCGCAAAGCGGAGGAGCGCCTTTGAAACTTCAACATAAAAGCGATCTCTTATAAATCCCTCGGACTTATAAACTCCTTCCTACCTTGCATGTGTATATATGTATGTAAACGTATCGTACGTTACGTTTCTCTCTCGAGTACCTATTTCTATTCGACTGCATGCTCGTAATAAAGTTACGCGCTGCTCTCGACTCTTTACCGAAATAGAGTGAGGAAGAGAGGAAAAACCGTCGTCCCCCTTTGATCTTCGCTGGTGCGATTGTTGCCAGGAATATGTCGCGTTATATGCGCGATGCGCCGTAAAACATTTTTAATTTCCGCCCTTCTCCATTCAACACCCGCATATTAATTTTCAAACTCAATAGTGACATTAGTCGCGATGTAAAACTTATTAATAACGCAGTCAAGGCGAACTTCCCGATGGCTCGATTGGTAGTTTTAAAATAAAGCGTTTTATCGAAGGCTTTGTTCTCAAGGGAAGCCCGCACAGAGATAACGAAAAAGGGTTACTTGACAATAATGCCAATAGTTTTCTCGCCTTCTCGTGGTACCTACCCTTCGATCCTTCTCTCTTCGGTCTACCAGAGGCACGACTACCAACAGTGGCACGAGTCTAACGTATAGGGATTTACACCAGTTATACAGTGACTGATTGATTTCAAAGGAAAGTTTTTAAAAAATGTTTAATAAATTTTTCATGTGACATATGATGAAGTGATATTTTAAAGAATTTTTCAAATGAGTGCAAGGGAGTTACAAATTTTATTAAAAAATTGGGCGTTCATAACTCATCCTCATTTCGACCTCTTTTAACATCTCCATCCTCCCTCCCCCGACGGCCGAGCGAAGGTTTTTCTGAGTGGAGTATTATAAATTGATTTATTTAAAAGTTTTTAAAAGGAAAACTAAAGTGTTACAAATTTCAGTAAAAAATCTACAGGGATTGACTTTAGTTTCATCCCCAATTACTGCCCCCCTGACGGTCGTACGTGAGTTTTTCTGAGTGGCGTGTGATGAAGTGATTTATTTTTGGAACTTATAAAAAGAAAGTTAGAGAGTTAAAAATTCCATTAAAAATTGTAAAATGATCAACCTCACTTCCACCCCTCTTAACACCCCCTGACGGCCGTGCCAAAGGTTTTTATAGGTCGGGTGGCTTAAAATGAAATGATTTATTTAAGAATTTTTTAAAACAGTATTAAAGTGTTACAAATTTTAATACAATTGTTAGATTCTTCACGTTCCACTTGAATCAACTGATAATGTTCAGTTGATAATAATAATGATAATATATTGAAACGAAATATGTATATTAAAGTGTTTGTGAGATGTATTCTTGCTATTGAATTTGTAGAGATAACTAACTTCATACCCGTAAAAACATTTTCTCGACCTACAGGTGTTCATTTCAAGACCTTAAATAAAATAAATTTACAAAATTTCAATATTTTAAATATTATCAAGATATTATTGTCTACAAAAGGAAGTGCTAAAAGGAAATACAACTGGATAAAATAATAATATAATTCACAATGTAATTTTCACTGTACAGTACTTAACTCTATAACAATTTTAACAATAGAACAATAGATTTAAATTCTGCTCAAAATAATTTAGGCTTTAAGGATATGGAATTTTAATGTAATATTTTTTTTAAGTATTATTTACAGAAACTATTATTCTTTTTAGAAAATAGATTCATTTTATAATATTCATCCCATGTTTTCAATGATTTCTATAAAATTTGCATAAGTCAGCAATATTGGATCGGCCATTTCGAATTTTGAATATCAAATTAATTTTGTTAAATTTCCTCAATTAATTGTTAATCATTTGTAATGAAAAATCTGTCAATTTTCCGCGTTAGGACTCTTTTAAAGTCTCTTTTAAATAATCGGCCATATTGGATTATCCATTTTTTATACCAGATTTGAATTCAGCAATCTCAAAAGTATGTCGGACAAATTTAAGAAAAAAATGAACAGATTACTGAGATTTTTGGATTTATTTATGAAAAATAAGTTTTCATTGTTTAAACAATTAATAAGCATTTAGCGTTGAAATCTATATGATGGCAACCTTATACATTGGGAACAACTATATAGGGAATCAAAGGGTATTGAATCGGTACAAGCTTCTTTTATTTATTCCGAGATAACGCATGTTTTTTATCTACACTGACTCCAACTATTAAGTTCCTCTTTCATGGCGCGTCGACGATCCAATACGCGCAATTTTTGTTGTAACTGTGGCTATTTAAACCGCGACCTGAAGATGTCTTTTCCCTCTTGTTCCAGGACCTCCTAAGAGATCAACCTGGGAGCCACATCCGGACCCGTCCCGACTCCGGGCGGGTTTTCACCAGTTATCTCAGCAGCAAAAACGCTCTCTCTGAGGGAATCGTCCTGTGCTGAGGCCTTGTGGAAAATGCCCCACAAAGGTAAAGGCAATTCGACGCGCGACGGCGGGAAAAATCTATCTTACGGATCTATTATTAAGCCCTGTATTACGACTCGAATCTGGACCGGTTCAGACCGAATCCCCGAGGAAGATACGTAGATTGATGGAATGTGTGGGCTACCACAATGCTCTTCCCGGAGACGTCCCGAGGGAGCGGCCCGTAATGTGGAGAGGGGTCGCTCGGACTCTGTTTCGCTCATAGTTTTGCTTACTTTCGCAAGGGCGGGCGAACTATAAGATCCAATAACATTGCGCTAATTAAGAATGTGTTTGAAAATAATGTATAATTCTGGGATAAAATTGCACGTCAATCTTAATCTATCTAGACTTAACAATTCGATGTTGTGTCACAAAGCTCATGCGATAATTTGAAGATATCGGAAATGAAATCAACTATAAACTACTACTTCTTCGTATTTAAGAACTAATGCATACTGGTTATATCAGATTTTCATCAGATTTTAAAATCATTATTTAATGCATAATTAATAAGTGAAATAATATAATAAATTCGATATAAGCAACTTAAACTCAGATCCACGTTCAAATAAGGAAATACATGTATTGTACATTTACCTCATTTTTCACACGTTTCTGGTAAATTTTACACCTATCTTCCAGTCATATTAATCAAAGAAAAATCACAGTTAAGTTAACGAATGGAAAGTAAAAATTGTAATGTATCATGGGACTATTTTCTCATATTTTATTATAAATATTCGATAACGTAATAAATATTGAATGTTTAAAAATTTTTAGATCTGATTTCGAGAATTTTTGTTAAAAAGAAGCGACAAACTACGTGTAAACAGACCTTTAGGGAATATTTATCGAAAAATGCTACCAAACTTGATTATGCACATTAAATTATTAAATTAAATATTCAAAGTTTAAAAACAGGTGGCTTGAGGTGGATTTCGAATTTTCCAAAAACCGAAAAACGATAGCAGTTAAGTGCCCTTCAGAGACGATTTAGCTAAAAACGTTGTTATACTATATTATACATATTCGACAGCAGAATACATGTTCAAATTGAAAATAATTCTTGAGGTTGATTACTTCGAAAAAATTTCGAAAAACCAAAAAATGACGAGTGTAAAGTGCCCAGAATTTAGCCAAAAATGTTAAACTTTTTTATAAATATTCAATAGTAAAAAAAATTTTCATGTGTATAGTGCCTTTTAGAAAAAATTTAGCAAAGCAACGTTATCAACTTTTTCTATACAAATTCAATGGAAATACTCAAAGTTTAGAAAAAAAGTGTTGAAGTGTATTTTTAGAAAATTTACAAAAAACGAAAAAATGACAAGGGAAAAGCGCCCCTTTGTAAAGATTTTGCCAAAAATAATATTAAACTGTATAACATATAAGTATTCGGTAGTGGAATAATTATTAAAAGTTCTTGGATAAAATTTTGAGGAATTTTTCATAAACTGAAAAATGACAGGAGTAAACTACCCCCTATAAAACTACGTCCGGTTTTAATAAAAAGCTTATTGTGAGGTCCTTGTGAAACACAAAGTCTAAATTGATAATTGGAATCGTTTGTGGTTTTTACTTTCGGAGAAAAATCTACCACAAACACATATACCTACACACATACAGGCAGACATTTTTTCAAAAACATTTTTCTTTGGAATCAGGACATCTTGAAACGTCTAGAAAAGCTACTAACTTGAATTTGAAAAAATCGACCCTATTACAACATGTAGGTACTTCCCATATATGAGTGCCTCATATGGGAAAGTAAAAAAGGTCCATACTATCTTGTGATTTTTCTTATTATAATATTTTTTCAATTACTTCAATAACGTATGTTCTCCTTTTCATACTAATAACTTGTTCCTGTTATTATGTATCTACTGAAACAGTATTTTGTATTTAATCAATAGTTTGTATTACAACTCAGAGGATTAGCTATGGATTCTAACACCTCCCCGTTATTAAGAGATACATTTATGAAGTACTTGCCTTAAGTTTCACTTAACCCAGTATGGAAGGTTCAATATCGTGGGGTGTTCTTTTACAGATATGTTGGTGATTTTCACAACTGCGCTTCATCATCTTTACCTTTCCTTGCCTAATCCTTAGCTGAGTAAAGCTTTAACCCTTAACTAGCCACCAGAGTGGAAGACTAATGGCAACTTGGATCTCAGAACATCGGAAGTATATTTTATCACTCTCTCCCGCTTCAGTGAAGTATCATAGGAGTATTAAGTTCCATAACATCAAATGAAGGGAGGTAAATTGACTTAGCTTGAATGTATTGAGATCGTTAGGGCTTGTAAAGATTCCAACATTTTGCTGCCTAACGAACCAAATTCAATTTAGTTGTAGGGAGTTCTCTTCTGTACCGATATCTGTTAAGTATAGTTTGATAATTTTGAACATCTAACATAATTGAGAGTGATATGCCATAGTATACACACCATTCTCTTATCTACTTAAAAGTGATTCAAACATTCAAAATTCAATGCATCCCAAAGGAAAACCCAACAGATTCACATCATAACTCTTACTATCCCAGAACCTTCTGCAATGGTTTCCGGGAATTTGAAACAATACCTGTAAGCTAATCCGGGTAATGAACCTTCCTGAAAGCTATTAAGATTCTTTGGGATATTCCCTGAATTTCCTGTTGATTTCAGAAAGCTTTCAGTCGCGATTAAACTAACCCGAATGACCACAAACTTTCCTGGAAGATTTGGAGGCTCCCTAAAAGGCCCTTAAACGATTCCAGGAAAGAACCTCGTGTAAAAAATGGATTGCTCAAATTTTCCTGGGAATTGCAACAAATTTGGGAAGTTCCTTATTCTAAAATTTTATGGAAAAATTCGAGATTCCCTAAAGATTTCCTCCAAAAGACTTTAAGTATTCAATAGGTCGTTGAAGTTCATTTATTTTCCAAAAGGAATTATAAAGGAGTGTGTGGTTTCCGAGGGACACAAAAACGATTCCCACTTCACTTTTGAACATTTGAAAACTAAGAAAGTTGTTCAAGTAATCACTTGATACATCCCGAAGCTTTTAGTAAAACTAAACCCAAATATCCGTTCTGTGACTGTGTTGAGTAATTTTAATATGAACACCGGAAAGGAAATAGGTACGACTAAGGTGGTTAACACAGCCGACGCGAAATATGACAATCCAGGTTCGAATTCTGGTCATAGTCAAAGGTACTCTCTTTAGAAACTTTTGAATTTAGTATTTGTATACGGCCTTTAGGCAAGAAACTTAAATATTAATTAGTAATTCGAGTAGTTGTTTCGGGTTGGGTCATATTGATATCAGTCAATTAAACACAAACACCTTTTTTGTAATTCTCCAGTAATGGAATTCAGTAATTACGAATTGCGACCGACAGTGTGCAGAACAACTCAGATTAAAAAAGAAAACAAAACCTTACCTATGAGCTTCAAGCATATCATATACATAAGTAGTTTAAATACCTACTAAACACATGGGAACGGAAAATTAAATAAAACGCAATTACCTTTTTAACACAATTTTTGTTGATATGGTTAGTATCGTATCTAGTCAAAGTGTGATTTCACCATTTTACATCAAACCAATTTGCAGTTGTTCATGCTCAGAATTGTCACTTTCATATATCATTCACATTGTCAATTGTCACGGTCAATCACAGTCGGTCAGTCACATTGCCTTCTCTAACAAACTATTTATTCTGTTATTTACACCTCTGATCAGGCCTTGTCGGAAATATCTTCTCTTCATTCAATTAGTCCATTCTTGGAGCTCCGATGTCTGCTAGAAAATTTCTGGTGTCGCATCGAAAACAGTTTTCCCAATTTCTTCTTCCCTCACAGTTTTTACAATATGTTTACAAATTCATTTATGGTTATAAATTGACTTTTTCTTCTATAACTTAACTATGACTACTCTTTGGTAGATTATTATTATTCATCCAAAGGTGGGTATAAATTTACCCGGAATATGTGTCATCAATATTGTAATGCGCGAAGTAAACAAAGCGACACATGTTTACTACTTCCAACAAATTACTACGACGCGTAAATAAAGACAGCTGCATGCATATATCCTGCCGGATTGTTGTTTACGAACAATAATTGGTGACCTCCTGAACATTTGCTGCGTAGGCGTTCTAGAAGCTTCTAGAACTTTCTCGATCAGGGTTGGGGGTGTATATATAAGGGGGCTTGTGATCGAGGGAGTTAGTTAGAAGTAGAGAAGCAGAAGTGAACGCGACATACGATCCGAATGCGGAGCAGTATAAATAAATTATGTAGTGTCTAGTCTAGTGTAAAAGTAGTTAAGTGTGTTAAATAAATTAGTGTTCAATTAATGTAAATAAATTATAAAATAAACGTTACATTGGTGTCAGAAGAGCGGATCATGAAGAAGTTACGCGAATTAAAAGTGGCCGAGTTAAAAAAAGAACTCGAGGAACGGGAATTGGAAACAGGAGGGAAGAAGACCGAACTCCAGGACCGACTCTCGGCATTTTTGAAAGAAAATGGCCAGGACCCGGAAGTTTTCGAGTTCGAAGACGACGACATAACGAAGCAGTTCACCGCACAGAAGGATGACATCACGAAGCAAATCGCCGCCCAGAGGGAAGAAATCGCTGCCCAGAGGGAAGACATCACTGCTCAAATCGCCGCCCAGAGGGAAGACATCACTGCTCAAATCGCTGCCCAGAGGGAAGAAATCGCCGATCAGAGGGAAGACATCACTGCACAAATCGCTGCCCAGAGGGAAGAAATCGCCGCCCAGAGGGAAGACATCACTGCTCAAATCGCCGCCCAGAGGGAAGAAATCGCCGCCCAGAGGGAAGAAATCGCCGCCCAGAGGGAAGATATTACTGCTCAAATCGCAGCCCAGAGGGAAGAGATAACCGACCAGATGGAGGCTCAGCGTAAGGAGATTGAAGAGAAGATCAAGCAGTTGGAAGAACGACTAGCACAAGTCAGTAGCGGCGAGGGGAAAGAAGACGAAATTGATCAGAAGACGAAGCAGTTGGAAGAACGACTAAAGCGAGTCAGTAGCGGCGAGACGAAGGAAGAAATAAAGGCGGTCGTTCAACAGAACTCGATATCCATCAATCGAGTGACGCCCCCAACGTTCGATGGAAAAATTCCGTGGGCCAGCTACAAGAAGCAGTTTGAGGCAGCAGCGGAGGCTAACGCTTGGTCCCCTCACGAGAAAGCTGTTTCCCTAACGGTAGCCTTACGTGGAGAGGCGTTGGAAGTTCTTCAGACGCTATCCACCGAGGAAGCCGGGAATTACAATGAGCTGCTGAGGCGACTGGAAATGCGGTTCGGCCAAACACATCTGGAGCAAGTCCATCAATCCCAGATGTCCAATCGCCGTCAGAGATCGAACGAGACCCTGCAGGAGTTCGAAGCGGACGTAGCCAGACTAGTGAGGTTGGCGTATCCCACGGCGCCGGAACAGATGATGGAGTGCCTCGCAGTGCAGACGTTCGTGAGCGGGCTGCGGGACCAGGAACTGCAGAGGGCCCTGAGACTAGCTCGACCGAAAACATTAATGGACGCGCTCGCCATCGCACTGGAGCATGATGCAGCCATGGAAGCCTCCCGCGGTCACGGCCGTGTTCGAGCGGTTACAGAGGAAGTAGATACTGAGAAACTCGTGGAAAGGGTCCTACAGCAGATCATGGAGATGCTGTCGGCGAAGAAGAAGGTAGTTCGCTGTTGGAACTGTGGCGAAGTGGGCCATGTGAAGAGTTCTTGCAAGCGGCCCAGAATAGCGGCGCCGGCAAAGGCCCAGGAAAACTAATGCGGGTCGATAAGAAAGGGGGAACGTCGACCCGTAGCAGTGGAAACCCCCGGGCCAGTATAGCCTCGTTTTCCCACCAATTGGGGAGCGCGTACGTCGATGGCACTATCGACGGGAGATCCCACGCCATGCTTGTGGACACGGGAGCTACGAAGACGATCGTACGCTCGGAAGTTGTGAGGGACCGTAGGAAGATTAGGCCAAGTAGGTGGCAATTAAGAACTGCCACTGGGGAGAAGGCAGTAATACACGGTGAAGCGACGGTTAGCATGACGTTGGGACGAGTAAAGTTTGACCATCCTGTTCTCATAGCCGAAATTGAGGAAGACGTCATACTGGGGATGGACGTCATGAGGAATCATGGATTCCAGTTGGATTTCGGACACCGAGTGTTGAGGATCGGTCAAGAAGAATTACTGCTACACAATCGTGACAACTTTGTGTTAGACGTAATAATGGCAGAAGATGTGATTCTCCCGGAACGAAGCGAAACGATCACCTCTACCTGTCTGAGGGGTGTTGTGGAAGAGGGAATTCCAGCCGTGATCGAACCAGAAAACGATGACAATCGACTGGCTCGGGGGGTACTGGTAGGAAAGGCGCTTGTTACTCTCTCAAGCGAAGTGCCTGTGCGGCTACTCAACATCAATCAGTACCCGGTCACCATCAAGAAGGGTACGAAGCTGGGCACATGTATAGCCGCTTCGGCCATCGTAAGGGGCGTTAGTGAGGAAGAAAGGTCCAGACACACTCCGCAGGACTTAAAACAAATTCTTTCCCAGACCAGTGCGTTTCTCTCGCCCATACAGAAACAGAAGGCCAATGAATTAATAAATAAGTACCAGGACATATTTACCACCGAGAATGGAAAGCTGGGAAAGACCAAGGTCGTGACACATAAAATTGACACGGGCGAGACACGACCGATTCGACAAACAGCAAGACGACTACCCTTGGCCAAACGGGAGGAAGCCGAGAAAATCATCAAGAACCTAGAGCGGGACGGGGTCATCGAGCCGTCAAGCAGTCCATGGGCCTCGCCGGTAGTACTGGTGAAGAAAAAGGATGGGACTACTCGATTCTGTGTAGACTACCGGCAGGTGAACAGTGTCACCAAAAAGGACAGCTACCCGCTACCACGTATCGACGACACACTCGATACCCTTGCTGGATCCACGATATTTTCGACCTTGGATTTAAAAAGCGGCTATTGGCAAGTCGAAATGGACCCTGCCGATAAGGAAAAGACGGCATTTACCTTCGGTAACGGCCTGTGGCATTTTACAGTCATGCCATTCGGACTTTGTAATGCCCCAGCGACGTTTGAGAGGCTGATGGAGAGCGTGCTAATGGGTCTGACGTGGAAAACGTGCCTAGTCTATTTGGACGATGTCATCGTGATGGGCAAGACCTTCGAAGGACATCTGAAAAACTTAGAGGACGTCTTCCAGAGACTGCGAGGTGCGGGGCTGAAACTGAACCCGAAGAAATGTCAACTCTTCAGAAGGAAGGTCCCGTACTTAGGGCACGTAGTGAGCAGAGAGGGCGTCGCCGTTGATCCGGACAAGACAAGTACGGTGAAGGAGTGGCCAATACCGGTAGATAAACACCAGTTGAGGAGTTTTCTGGGCCTCTGCACGTACTACCGACGATATGTCCGGATGTTCTCCGACGTCGCTAAGCCGTTGACAAGGCTCACGGAAGAAGGACGAAACTTCTGTTGGGATGAGGAATGCCAGTCTGCCTTCGACGAGCTGAAGAGGAAGTTGACCAGTGCCCCAGTGCTGAGTTTTCCTCTGCCAGAAGGACAGTTCATCCTGGACACCGACGCGAGCAATGTGGGAATTGGAAGTGTTCTGTCGCAGCGTCAGGAGGGACAAGAACGTGTCCTTGGATACTTCAGCAAGGTACTCTCCAAACCAGAAAGGAATTACTGCGTCACCCGACGTGAATTATTGGCCATCGTCAAGTCCATCGAGCACTTCCATAAATATTTGTGTGGAAGGAGGTTTTTGATCCGGACCGATCATGCTGCTCTTAAATGGCTCCTCCAGTTTAAGAATCCCGAAGGACAGATCGCTCGCTGGATCGAGAGGCTCCAGGAGTATGACTTTATCATAGAACATCGGCCAGGACAGAGTCATGGAAACGCAGACGCACTCTCGAGAAGACCATGCCCTGATGAGTGTCCTCATTGTCATAGAGCTGAGGAAAAGTCCGAGAAAGTCTATCGAACGACCGTGGTCGCCGAGGAATGGACACCATCCTCGTTACGACAAGAGCAAGGAAAAGACCCGGTTCTCAAAGAAATCCTGGTTTGGAAAGAGGGAGGAGAGCGTCCTGAGTGGCAAAAGGTATCACCCGGCTCGCCAAAACTCAAGAGCTATTGGGCACAGTGGGACTCGCTAGTGGTTGAGGATGGACTACTAAAACGCGTACTGGAGAGCCAAGACGGGACGGAGGAAAGACGGCAGTTGGTAATTCCCTCCAGTAAAATCCCGGAGGTCTTGCGGCACCTTCACGACGAGTCGTCTGGTGGACATTTAGGGATCAAGAAAACCCTGCAGAAAGTACGAGAGCGATTCTACTGGATCAATTGTTCAGACGACGTGAAGGACTGGTGCAAGAAATGTACTACATGTTTCGCAAGTAATGGGCCACAAAGACGACCGAAAGCTCCCATGAAACAATATAACGTCGGGAGCCCCTTCGAAAGGATCGCTATTGATATAGCAGGACCCTTCCCTGAGACCGAAAAGGGGAATAAATACATCCTGGTCGTAATGGACTATTTTACGAAGTGGGTAGAAGCGTACGCTCTCCCTAATCAGGAGGCAGAGACAGTGGCCGATGTGCTCGTGAAGGAGCTGATCTGCCGGTTTGGAGTACCCATGGAATTACACTCGGATCAAGGAAGAAACTTTGAGAGTGGCCTATTCCGGAGGATATGTGAGAAGTTTGGGGTACGAAAAACAAGAACCACGGCCCTTCACCCTCAGTCTGACGGCATGGTAGAACGGATGAATCGCACCCTCAACCGCTATCTGGCGAAAATGGTCTCGTCACATCAACGAGACTGGGACGAACACGTGCCGTTCTTCCTGATGGCCTACCGCTCGGCCGTTCATGAGTCGACAGGACAAACTCCAGCCAAAGTCCTGTTCGGGCGAGAACTTAAACTGCCCTGTGATCTAATCTTTGGCGCTAGACCGGACGAGGACGTTTCGGGGGAAGATTACGTTTCCCGGATGCGGCAAAGGATGAACGAGATTCACGATCAAGTCCGGTACCAACTAAATATCGCCAGTGATCGCATCAAAGAGCGTTACGACATCAACGCTAAAGAGGGTGGCTACCAAATGGGAGATCGAGTTTGGCTGTACAACCCACAGAAGAAACGAGGTTTGTCCCCTAAGTTACAGACCAATTGGGAAGGTCCCTATGTTGTGAAGAAACGAATCAATGACGTGGTCTACCGGGTAAGCAAACTACCAAACGGCAAGCCGAGAGTGGTGCACTTTAATCGGTTGGCACCCTATGAGGGGTCGCACGATGAGGCGGAGGTTCCCCGAGTAAGAAACACATTGGCGCAGGAGAACGAACTTTCGTTCGAAGAATTTATGAGCGCCTACGGGGGTACCGGAAAAGCACGGTATGGGGTAACCTGTGAAAAACAACAGGATTTGTTCAGCGTACCTGAAGAATACTCGTTGGCCCATTGTGTGTCCGCCGACCTGGTAATGTCACGAGGTATCGCCACGGTTTTCAAGAAGAAGTACGGGCGCTTGGAACAACTCGGAGCGCAACTCCCGGAAATTGGCAAGGTTCTGGAACTACGTGACAACGTAAGACACATCTTTTATCTGGTTACGAAGGAAATCGGGTCCCTTAAACCATGTTATCACAATGTATGGCGAACCTTGCATAGGCTACGAGACCGACTGCTGGAGCTCGACATCAGGAAGCTAGCTGTCCCCAAGTTAGGTGCTGGACGAGATCAGCTGGACTGGAGGGTTGTCCGGAATATGCTGGAAGTAGTGTTCAAGAATACCGGAGTGGAAGTTTTAGTCCGCTGTTTTGGGCCTGCACCATGTCGACTGGGGAAGACGGTCCCCTGTTATTTTGACGCCACGTCTCGCTGTAAGCGGGGGGCTAACTGCAGGTTCCTGCATGGGCCTACCAGGGATACGTTCCGAGACGAAACGTCTCTAAGGCGGGGGCAGTGTAATGCGCGAAGTAAACAAAGCGACACATGTTTACTACTTCCAACAAATTACTACGACGCGTAAATAAAGACAGCTGCATGCATATATCCTGCCGGATTGTTGTTTACGAACAATAATTGGTGACCTCCTGAACATTTGCTGCGTAGGCGTTCTAGAAGCTTCTAGAACTTTCTCGATCAGGGTTGGGGGTGTATATATAAGGGGGCTTGTGATCGAGGGAGTTAGTTAGAAGTAGAGAAGCAGAAGTGAACGCGACATACGATCCGAATGCGGAGCAGTATAAATAAATTATGTAGTGTCTAGTCTAGTGTAAAAGTAGTTAAGTGTGTTAAATAAATTAGTGTTCAATTAATGTAAATAAATTATAAAATAAACGTTACAATATAGTAAAGTTACCATAAATTTATTTCCTTATTGAGCTGGGGATCTGCCTTTCAGTTATCTGCTTACACCAAGTCGATTACCCCCATCTTTGAGTTATGAATTTTGTATCGAAAGTATAATATATTAAAATGATGTTCCTCAACTTTCTGCAAACTTTTTAATTGCCATAAATCTGAGTTTTTTCTGATTTTGTGACGATAAGTGCCTTTCGCTTGCTTCTATGGTGTTCATGTACCGATTTCTGACTTTTATCGATACAAATTAGGATAACTACAATTTCAAATATTGTCAATTGTAATTTCTTAATAATTATTGCTAAGATTACAGAGATGACTAAAGTCAAAGCAAGTAATTTTCTATTTAGTACACACTTTGAATTTGTAAAATGTGACTGGACGTTTTCCAGGTGTACCTAAGTGTCAAGATGAGTCTAAATTGGAATACGTAAAAATCAGCAAAGAGCAAAATAACATTTCCGATTTCCATAACGTTGTTTTTAACTTTTCAGAAATGACTCATGTCTTTAAGAAGCAAGCTAATTTTGTTAGTATATTTTTGGATTAGTATTTAGAGTAAATCTCAATTTATTCTCAGAGGAGTAAGGATTTAAAAATAAGTCTAGAAGCTGCATACCTAACAATAAATCAAATATAGCTGTTTCTGGCAGTTGTGATTGAAGAAATTAGTAAAACCGCCAAATTTTCCCTAATAATGGAACATAGATAGCATCAGCATATATATTAAGTAGGTACTCTTTCGCTCGGATTTTTTTCCATTGAAATGGAGTCCGTATGTTGAAATATCTTTATAAACTTCCTCCCCTACTAGTGCCAAAACAGAACTTTATTCTTCGTACCTACTACCTGCGTTTTTCTCGTGAGGCATTATGTGGTTACAAGTAGCAACTGCTTCCTCTGTAAAATGATTCTTATAGAAGACTCCATATATCCAATTTCGGTATGGCATGTGTACTACCACGTTTCAGTCCAATTTCCCTTTGAATTTTTGCGTATAGTAAACTAGCTATGAAGGTTGCCACGCTAGAACACATTCTGGATCCCACAGCGTTCGTCACCTCTAAGATTTTTCATCTGATTAAAATTCCTCCGCCCCTGCCCTCCCTCGCATTCCTCGTCTTTCCCCGTGAAAATGGCGTGGGTCCTCCTCCTCCTCCTTCTCCTCCTCCTCGTCTCCATCTTCTCCCCTCATCTCTCTCTCTCTCTCTCTCCCATTCTCTTTCCCTCTCGTCTTTGTTGACTCGCAGTTCTCGCGACACTCCACGTTCAAATTGCATTAACCTTAACATTACATGCCGAATTGAGGACGTACCGAAACGTGAAAGGATCGAGAGTAGGAGGTCTTTAGTCTGCAAGATGGTGACAGCCGACGGTTAGAGCCAGAATTAATTTAATAGAGGAACGAAAATAATATCAACATCGTCCTCGGAGGAGAGAAAGAGACGGAGGACGAGAGAGGGAGAGCGAGGGAAGGAGAGAGAAAGAGAGAGAAAGGGAGAGTCCGTGTATGTGTGTGTGCCTTCTGATGGAAACTGGTTTTGTGGATTTACAGTTACTTGTAAGGTAAAGGATAGAGACTCAAGTTTTTTTGGAAGTGGCTTTTTGGTTCAGCTTTAACATTTCTTTTTTCTAATTGTTTTATGAAGTATATTGACACTGGTCTGGAAATTTGTATATTTCATTTCTTGCTGGTTAGTGATATTGTTAACAAGGTTGATTGAACTGGCACGAAAATAGCAAAACTCCAGTTTATTCAATTTGATATATTGAAATGTGATGGCTGAATAATACACCAATATATTGCATAAGCAAACTATTGAAACTATGGTAGTTTCAGTTTTAAAATAAAATTTGCTAATTGGTTCGATTGCAGGATGGTATACAAAATTGTCCAAAACCAATTTATTCCATTAGGTACAGTTACAATGGTATAGCTCATTAAGAGACTAGTGTACTGCAGACATATACTTTAGGAACAAAAGTAGTGTCAAGTTCATATTTTTTTTTTTCAGTTAGTTCTATTACGGGATAGTTTTAATGGGTCTAGGACTAATATTGTTGCTTATTAAGAGACCAATATATTGCAAAAACATACATTGGACCCAAAGTATTTCTAATTTCTTTAAAAAATTGCTAGTTAGTTATACTGCAGAATAGTGTTGCACAAGAACACAAACTTCACATAAACACAAACTTGTACAAGAAAGCAAGCTTCAAATGTTTCGATTAACATGTTGTGATTTATCACGAGACCAGCATAGGTACTGCAAGAATTTGACTTATGTACCTTTGGAACTAGAGTAGTTCCAATTTAAAAAATTATTACGTTAGTTAGGTCTATTGCATAATGGTGTTGTAGAAAAATGCCAAATTTCAATTTATTCGATAGGGTAGGGTAACAATTTATGGCTTATTAAGAGAACAATATGCTGCAGGAATATAGGGACCTTCCGAACTAAGGTAGTTCAAATTTTGTAGAAAATTTTGCTAGAAAATTGTATTACAGATTTCTGTACAACACTGCCAAATTTCAGCCTATTCGATTTGGAACAGCAATAATATGATGGCTCAATAGGATAACAATGCACTATTCAGATAGGAACTAAAGGTGCTCCCTACACATTTTTTAATTAGTTCCATTTCAGTCGATTTCTACAAAAACGCCAAACTTAAACCCTTCGATTAGGTACAGTAACGATGTTATGGTTCATTGAGAGATCAATATTCTGCTGCAATATACCTTAGAAACTAAAATAGCTCACATGTTATAAAAAAGTGTGCTAGTTAGTTCTATTAGGGAACAGGGTATAATTCTGTCAAATTTCAGTTTATTCAATTAAGTGCAGCAATAGTATAATGGGCCACTATGACACCGATATATTGCAGCTACCTTTAGAGCTAAAGTAGTTCATTGGAATAACATATTGATGTTAGAAATTCAGCTAGTTAGTTCTATTGCAGAATAGTGTTGCAAAAGAATGACAAATTACAATTTGATCCACCAGGAACAGTAACAGGGTTATTGCTCATCAAGAGACCAATATGTTGAAGAAGTCTATAGAAAGTAAAGTAGTTCAAATTTTATACAAAATTTTGCTAGTTAGCTCTATTGCAGTACATTTCTATATCAAAATATCATGATATATTGGTTCATTACAAGACCAATATATTAATGGTATAATTCATAAAGAAAATTTCTATTGAAGGATAGAATTATACCAAATTTCATTTATTCGGTAAGATACAGTAACAATATTTATGCTCACTAAGAGACCAAAATATTGCAGGAACATACCTCTGAAAATAAAGTAGCTTCAAATTAGTACAAAATTTAAATGTCCTAAAAAAATTACTGCAGTTCTATTGCAGGATAGTGTTGTATCTAAATATCAAACTTCAATTTATTAGACACATTAACTGTCATTACTGGGATTAGACACAGTAATAGAGGAATATATCTTAGGAACTAAAATACTTCCAATTTAGTTCAAAAAGGAATTTCCACAAGGTAAATTTCATAAGAAAATTCTATAGTTCTATTGCAAGTCAATGTTGTAACAAAACCTCAAAATAATTATTTTACCTTTGGACGTACCTAAAGTAGTTCCAATTTCATAAAGGTAAAGTAACAGTGGTGTAGCTTACTAAATGATGAATATATTGCAGGAACATACATTCCAACCAAAGTTGTTTCAATCTCTATAGAAATTTGATGGTTGCTGCTAATATAACAGTGTGTAACAGAATATCAATCTACAATTTATCCGATTAGATCCAATAACAATGTGATGGTTCATTAGGGGTCGGATATCCTGCTGAAATACACCTTTATGAACTAAGGTAGTTTCAACTTAACAAAAAAATTATAGGTAGTTCTATTGTAGGATACTGTATGCTGTTATGCCCCATCAATAGACCAATATATTGAAGGAACATATCCTTGGAATCAACTCAATTCGAGTTTCTCATAAAAATTCTTGCTAGTTATTTGTATTGCAGGATATGACTGGAAAATAATGAGAACATTTCATTTTGTTCGATGAAGTACAGTAACAATGCCATTGTCCATTGTGGGACCAATTAATTGCAGGAATATTCCTTTGGAATTAAAGCAGTTTCAACTTTACGAACTAACTATGCAACTACTCAACATCCCTCATTTACGTTTCATCGATATTACCAACAAACAATAACCCCGCCACAAGAACAATAAATCCAAGAAAAACACATTCGACGTTGAAGTGGTTTTCCCAACAATAATTCTCGAGACTGAAAAGTAGTTTGGAACTGGAATAACTAATAAATGAACGTCAAGATAGGAGAGCGACGTATATTCCGATTTTTTGTGGAGAAATTGAATTTCCCTGACAGTAATGAGTAGAATAGATCCGGCCCCGATTTCTCGTACGAGGAGTGCATTAACCGGTTCATTAGCGGAAAGGGAGAAAAATTCATTTAATTGCTGGTTGATTAAAGAGCGCAGCCTACACACAATCGAGGGTGGGTTATTATGCATCGAAGTGTGATATTATTCGGGGGGGTCGGACGCGGGGACCCTTTTAAAAAAAGGAGAACAGACGCCCCGGAACTCGTCAAAGCCGCAGCAAAACTCCCTCTTTCTCTCTTCAACCCGACGTCGGTTAGGAGCTCTTTTATTGATACGATTCCGGATTAATGACGACTCTTTCGCCATTCTTCTCTTGATTGGTTTTATTATTATATTTACGGGGGATTTCGTGGGGACAATCCTTGGATAATTTAAATTACAAACCGCACTCGACAGTAGTTCTAATAATATGTGGTATCAATTAGGCCTAAGAGCTGTGGGATAGTAATATGACTTAATCTCAGTCGGTTAAAATTCACAAAAAATTTAAAAAACACTAAGTTTAATGGAACTTTTTCTACACGTACACTAAAATTTTGTCGTTATTGGGTGGATTTTTTGTGCTTATGTACCAAATTTTGATGTTTCTTTACAATTATATTTAATTACATATAATGGATTTCCTTAATGACTCCAAAGGTTTTAGTAAATTTGATAAACCTTCATAAATATCCTTAAAACCGTTAAATATCAGTCTGATGTCAGAGCATTAAAAGTATGAAGAAATAATTATAGGCACTCCTCTTGATTATTTTTGGGGTTTTATTAACCATTGGGCAGAATTAAAACAACTCAGGTGCAAAATTTTCAAGAACGATAACATAATGCCTTGTCTCCAATTCAAACACTAATTATCGTAAAATGAACTTTAGTCGAGCATTTAACATGCTTTAATTAACAACTCCGCAAACTTCTAATAACAATGTTGGAGGCATTTCAGACATGGAATTATTAAAAACTTAAAATATATATAGGTACGTCAGATCAGAACCCTTCAACAATTTCTAAAATTTTAGATGTTTTATGGAAAATTCGATTATAATGAATTTCTTCGATACCCCTCATTGAGGTTTTATTAATTATTGTGCTGAATTTATTCAATTTCGGTGTGATAAGTTCAAAAATAGGTAACACACAGACGTATACAAAAATTTTAATTTTGAAAAGTCCTTGGAGAGTTTTGAACATCTAATTTTATGAAACACACTTTAGGTGGAGAATTAACTTAATTTTAATAACAGCCAAAAATGCTGATAACGTTGCTGTAGCTGTAGGCATTTCAAAGAATATTTAAGATCTTGAAATGTATTTCAATCTTGAATTCATTAATATTTCATAGGAGTTTTATTAAAACTTTGATTTTGATTCAACTTATTTTATCAGTCGTTCGATGCTTATTTATCGTCGCTCACAATTCAAACAATTTAGGCAAGATAATTCAAAGATGATCGAAATTTATAATACACGCTCAAATTGAAAATTCTAAAGTGATGTTTTCGAAATGTATTTAGATATTTATTGAAACTAATTTGGATTATACAAACTTTACTCGAGCAATTATTACCAACTCCAAAGAATTTCATTAACACTATTGCACGTATTTTAGAAAATATCTGATTTTAAAATTACGGACGTTTCGATATCATTAACGGTTTCAAAAAATTGTGAGGTTAGTAAACTCTGTAGTAACTTTTGGTGACGTTTTTTTTAAATTTAAACAAGTTATCCCCAGAATTTCAAAAATAAAAAAAATCGTGATTTGTTCATCAGAGTACTTTCTCATATATAGGGTGTTTCAATATGCGTTTGCAAAATCCAAACGGGAAATAGATACGGTTAATTTAAGCAAATAAAAATCTTGGAGTGAATTTCGAAAAAAATTGAAAAAACCGAAAATTGACAAGTATAAAATGCCCTTCACAGAACATTCAGCCAAAATCGTTACAAAACATTTTTATACCTATTTAATTGCACAATAAATATTCAAAGTTTCAAAAAAATTTTGGAGCGAATTTTGAGAAAAATTCAAAAATCCGAAATATGACAAGAGTAAACTACCCTTTTATCCTGGCCGATTTTAATGAAAAGCTTATTTTCACGTCCTGGTATGATAGAAATAAATACAAAGTTTTACCGTTTGTGTTTTTTGGTTTTTGAGAAAATCCTACCACAGGCATACATACACACATACATAGACGGTTTTCCAAAAACATGTTTTTTGGACTCAGGGGACCTCAAAACGTTCAGAAATGCTAATAACTCAATTTCAAAAATCGACCCGATTACAATAATCTCTCATATATGAGTACCTACCTCATATGAGAAAGTAAAAATTATCTACATTAAACCTGAAAATATCAAATTTACAGTGTCGAAACTCCTCAAAATATTTTTGAAACAATAATTTGGTCGAAACACAGTTTATGAGCTTTTAACATACTTTAATTAACAATCCCAAACAATTTGGATAATATTGCGGAAAACTTTTCAGGAATATTAGTACTTTCTTTAACAAATTTTATTTCATCCTGTCTGGTAAAATTAATATGCATTTGAAGTGTGGAAATGTGGAAATTTTTTACTAAATTGGCTCGTAGAAATTTAGCAATTTTGATAGAAAACATTTAGAAGTAAAGAAAACAAAACATTTACCCATATTTCAATGTCATCCTTTTAACTTCACACACTAACATTAACAAGTTTAAAGCAATTTTTCTTAAAGCACTTTATAACTGTAGCTCCTAGTTAAGTGTACTTAATGAAAATCCTCGAATTATACAATATTTATATTGGGAATAAAGCAATCCTTGTAAAAATGTAGTATTAAAGTTAGTTTATAATGTATCCTTAATCAAAATCCTTGAATTAAACAATATTCATATTGACATTTTTTTTTTGTAAAATTGTAATATTAGAGTCAACTGAGATGCCCTTCATTATTTACTGAATCAGTTTATAAAATGTACCCTCGCCCTTTTAAAATCTAAAAGATGTAACTTCTTTGTTCATAGTTTCTGACCAGTGCCTCTTTTCAGAAGAGGACCTCATGCATCATTCTATGGGACAAAATACAATTTTTGGATGTTCCACAGCTGGGCACAGCGGTATTAACCAATTGGGCGGTGTCTACGTGAACGGTAGGCCGTTACCAGATAGTACGAGGCAGAAGATCGTCGAACTGGCCCATTCTGGGGCCAGGCCGTGTGATATATCTAGGATACTTCAGGTGTCTAATGGCTGCGTCTCGAAGATACTTGGAAGGTGAGTCCATCGAAAAAGCCAAGAGAAAATTACATGAAAACAAAGTGGTTTGGGTTTGGAGGTCGCGATGTTATCTATACAGAAGCTCATGGTAGATACTTCCGAAATTCATAGAGATCCTACTATTTTGTCCCAATGGTTTCATTGAATAGTTTGGGGACTGAATTTATTCAGAAGCTCATGGTAGATCGTTCCCAAGATAACAGAGACCTTACCATTTTTGCCCCAATGGTTTAATGGAATATTTTGAGGGCTGAAAGCCTATCTGTTCAGAAGCTAATGGTAGATACTTTCCAAAATACCAAAAACCTTACCATTTTGTCCCAATGGTTTCATTGATTATTCGGGAGCTGAAAGTATATCTTTTCAGAAGTTCATGATTCCATATAACCAGAAACTTAACCATTGTGTCCCAATGGTTTCATTGAATAGTTTGGGGACTGAAAGTATATCTGTTCAGAAGCTCGTGGTAGATATTTCTTAAAATTCCAAAAACTTAACCACGTTGTCCCAATGGTTTCATGAAATAGTTTGGGGGCTGAAAGCATATCAGTTTAGAAGCTCATGGTAGATATTTCCCAAAATCGCAGAAACTTAACCAATTTCTCACAATTCTTTCATGGAAAAGTTTGGGGGCTAAAAGTCTTTGGTTTCATCCCTCCATCCCCCAATTCCGAATCACAGTTACATTAATATTTCTCCACTCCTTGGGACCGTCGCCGCGTCCCAATTAGCGGTGTTAAATACAGTTTAACAATTTTTCAGCGCTCGTTTTTTCCGCAGGTACTACGAGACCGGCTCGATAAAACCCAGGGCGATAGGCGGCTCGAAACCCAGGGTGGCGACGACCCCCGTCGTCAACAAGATAGCGGAATTCAAGAGGGAGTGTCCGAGCATTTTCGCGTGGGAGATAAGGGACCGGTTGCTCTCTGAGGGGGTGTGCAATAACGACAACATACCCAGCGTGAGTACATATATTGCTTATTTATTATATATGGGGGTTCGGGTGTGTAATGAAGGAATTCGGATGATTTTAGAATTGTGGAAGATTCCTAGGTTTTTTTAGGAAAAGGAAAACGCACAATACGAACGCGTGTTTTGATAATGGGGTTCTTTAGTGAAGTCAATTTATTTTCTGGGTTATTAAAATTTAACGAAGTTATCTGTCATCTTGTTTCTTAACCTATCACCACAATTTCTACTTGATTGTCAAATTGACATTTTACAATGTTTTATGGGTTTTTATCTATTGTGTTTTAACTGAAGTTTCATTCAGGTTCACAGACCAATAATTATATATAAATCCGTTTATTTATAAAATAATATATTGCAAAGATAATAAACACGTTATGAGCCTTTTTTCTTACATGAAGTAAAGGCGTTTAGATTATTCTTTCATAGCTAAATGTGGCAGATTATTAAGAAAATTTATAGAGGTTATGTATCGTGTCAATCTCGTTCTATAGGTATTCTTGTTTTAAGTTTCTAACAGATCCTCTTAAGATAAATATTTGGATTTCAGTTTTGGCACTTAATGAAACTAATGAAATCAAAAAATCAACATATATCTGCTCTAAACAGAAAAGTGATATTAAGACAACCAAATATTATAAAAATGTAGTAAACAATATTTTTCGACTTAAAAATAATTAATTTTTACCAAGTATATTAATGTGCTTGTACCAGGGCTCTTGTAAATCATTTGTCATTTAACTCAAGTCATAGGTCTGTTGTAATAATAAAGAATTTACCCTTTAATTAAAAAGGGTAACCGATTAGAAGGCCTCATATAATCTAATAACAAACAGCCTCTGAACTCAGGTCGATAATGCTAGTTTAATTAAAAACCGTCAATATTTCAGTTCAGACGTAATATAGCCTACAATATATAAATTGGATGAAAAATACTTTAGATTTTTTAATAAAACAAAGTATTTTTTATAGAAATATTAACAAAGTTGTTGTTGTTGATTTCAAGTACTTTCAGGGTTAAATATTTCGAGTATGAATATATCACTTCTGTTTAATTCTTTTTTTTGACATTTTATGGATGATGGTCCTGTGGTCAACCACATGTCTTTTCCAACACAGTTAATTTTAAGAAATAATTCACAGTTTAAATATATTGTGAAACGACAAAGAAGTTGAACATGTTTCAACAAAATAGGATAGGACGCATCTGGACAAAATTAGTTTTATTGCACAATGAATTGAAACTAAATATTGTAACGTTTTTACTATTTACTAAACTAAACACTACACTGTTTGTCCTAATTAATTTATTTCTAACTCTTAACACATAATTTATTTCACACAGATGTTTATTTATTTAACGCGCGCGGTCTCTCACTCGAATGTTTACACTGCGATTCTTCAACTGTCCCCGCCTTGGGTCCGGCATTCCTTATAAATGCAGGTAGAAGCCTTCTATACGTTTGCCGGAATATTCTCGAAGTTTCGGGAGATGATTCTAGAATTCGCGGAACTTGTAATCGCATCGAACCTTCTCCGCTCTTCGACCATCGGCTTCGACCCGTCCTTCCCGGGATCGCAGTTCGGCGAACTTATGTAGCTCCCGGCGTGTTTATCGCGGCGAGCCGTTTCGTTACAATATGTTACAACTATATTGTTGCCTATCACAATTCATCAACGGCGGCCGTAAACTATGTTGGCATGTATAGAAATAATACTTTCTGTTATATCAGTTATCAATATATCAGTTATATTAATCGCCTGTCTACTGAATTTCCCTTATTGGTTTGGGCTTTACTTCTGATAGGACTGGAGGCGCATTGAGGGTGAAATTTTTGGTTCCAAAGAGTGCAATGAATTAAAGGAAAATCAAAATTGAAATTTAAATAATGTAACGGCCGTTCTAGATTTAATATTGTATTTTACTTTTGAAAATTTGTGTACAATCCCGCTTGCTCGAATACAGGACACTTTTTACTGATTTAATTAATGGCTCAGGGGGGTTGCAGAAAGAATAAATTTCGTTTAATTTGATTAATGGTCTATTAATTTTCTGAAGAATAGAGACATGCATTGAATTTGTCAATTAATTGTTAAACTTTCTACTTAAAAAAAAAACGGTTCAACGCTGATTTCAAAACTAAAACGTTCATGCCATTGAAGAATTTATTTTCGTTTGATTTTGGTCATGATTTTCAAAATAGGAACTGTAGGCGTGTCAATTATCGATCGTTAAACGAATGTAAGTTTACAAACTAGTGAGGGCTTACTTTAAGTGGCTCCAACCTAATGAAACCAAGATTTATCTTTACATTAAGTTACCTCCAGCAGAGGTTCCATAGAAATCACAATTTTACTGTGTCGAACACTTCGGTGCGTTCAAGAGAGAATAACATAGTTTGTACCTCTCATTTGTACACTTTTTCCATAACCATTTATCGTAGACCTTAAATTCAAATAGGGGATAGTATAATTTCTCCCCCGAAAACGCTTCTTAAATACTTTGTATTGTGTCCCGAATTCTTTCCCTAGCCTCACGGCTCAAAAATGCCATTACTTCCACATTCCCACCCGTTTCTCACTTTTCGTCTCGATTTTTGACAAATGGTCCCTTTCTCTCGCCTTCAACTTTCGATTCAATTTTTTTTTTGTTATTTTCCCGAGCTGGAAGAAGGAATTAACCCCCTGCGAGGGCGCGAGTATTTTTTCCCTGTCTCACCCGGTACATTGTACGCTCAACGTCATTTGTGATTAGCTCTCTAAAAATAGCAATTTTTTACGTATATATCGATTTGTGAGTGCTGAATCTACTATCCAGTGGTTCCTGAGTGCTTCCTGAGACAACCAACATTGAAGATAACGAGAAGACATCAAGAAAAAGCGAAATTTCTGGAGTGAGGGCTTTTTGACACCGGCTGTCATTCGCGTTCGAGGCCGTGAACTCCTCCTGCCTCGCTTCTAGCGAGCGCGGAGTCGTTCGAGGGATTCCCGAGACCTGTGGAGGATCGCCGTGCTGCAAAGAACACACAAGGACCAGTGAAATTCTCCAATCGTGAAGGTCTTCTGAACAAGTGTAGTGCAAAATTATATACTTTTTTTTCAACCTCGAAAAAGACCAGCAACAACAGTAAGTCAATTACTTTTTTCAAAATGGACTTCGAAACTACTTTATTATCAAACAGTGATGAAGACGAAGTTCAAAAATTCACTCAATATTCAAATATTAAAATACTCTTAGAAGAATCTCGTAATATAGTTAATAAATTAGGCGAATTAATTTCTAAACATACAACTGTTAAAAGTGACGTGAAAAAAGGCATTAACGATTTATCTGTAATTTTCAAAAAAAACGAACATCAAATTAATAACTTCTTACTACTGAAAACAATTAAAACCAATGACTCTTCAACTCAAACTGACTTTCCTTTAACTCCATTAAAATCCAATCCTCAATCAAATTTAATCTCAAGTGTTTTTAACAATAGCTCTACCAATTTTAACTTATTTTCAAATATTGCTAATTTGGAATGGGATAACACATTTTATATTAAAAGTACTACAAATTTAACTTCTAAACGACCACTAAATATGTCATACATCACTATCATAAACAAAGATCAAAATCACGCTAATAATAAAAAATTTATCTATTTACAAGAAACATTTAATTTTAACCCTTCATCTTTCGATACTAATACAATTCATAAATTTACAAATAAATTTGAAATTAATTCAAATGCTGGTGTCATCAATTCTTATACTAAAACAAATTACATATGTATCATTTCGAAAGAGACTACAAAAGAAAATTTATTCGATCTATTTGTTAATCTTCTGTCTTCCATTATGACGACTGAAAATATTGATTCTACCTGGAGATTCCTGGAATTTACCATCTTACAAAATATCTATAAACATAATATAATTCGAAAAATTAGCGAATACATCTTTCGCAATCTTAACATTATTCTTTACTTTCCATCCCTTGAATCGCCAACCGTAAATCAATCCAATAGCGAGACTATAATTATCAAAAACAACAATAATTCTTTTGCCGAAATCGTAAAAAATTTGAAAAAAGATATAGAAGATCCCAGTACCTTAGGTATTCAAGTTAAAAATTTGAGTAAAAATAAAGAAGACGATCTAATTATTAAATTTAAAGGTGATATAGAGAATAGAAATACATTCAAAAACAACATTTCAGACAATTTAAAAAATAATCAAATTATTTCAGTTAAAAACTATAAAACCATTTACCTCTTAGATTTAGATATAACTTGGACACAAAATTCTGTAATAAATGAACTTAACAAAATCGTCAACAAAGACTGTTACACAGATCTATATCTTAATAAAAATGATAAAGGTCGTCAATCGGTCAAACTAAAAATGGAAAATGCTCAGGCCAAACAATTACTAAACGAGAAAAAGATTAAGTTTGGATGGAATTTAGTGAGAATTAAAGAAAAGTTTATACCAATTAGATGTTATAACTGTATGCAGTTTGGACATGATAAATTAAATTGTAAAAACAAAAAGGTCGAGATTATTTGTACAAATTGTGGTGAAGAAAACCATATTTCAAAAAATTGTAAAAATTCTAGTAAATGTTTAACTTGTAAAGTTGAAGGACATCGTTACGATAATATGTCTTGTCCTAAATATAGAGAATTAAAAATTACAACTCAAAATTTATTATCGTAATTCCCATTTTTTCGCTTTCATGATTATATCCCAAATTAATGTAGGAAGAGAACGTAAATGTCACGATCTTTTAAAGAATGAAATTTTCAAAAATAAATTTGATATAGTTTTTATTTCAGAACCTAATAAAAGAATCGCAATTAAAGAAAAATTAATAACTGACCTCAATTTAGACGTTGGAATCAAAATTATAAGTAAAAATTTACAAGTATGGAATATCACAAGAGATGAATCTTTCGTAATTCTCGAACTAGAAACTTTTTCTGCCATAATGTGTTATTTTTCTCCAAAAATCAAATTTCCGGAATATAGTTTAAAAATAGACAAAATTTTCAATATTATTAAAAATAACAGAAATAAAAATTTTTTAATACTTGGTGACTTCAATTCAAAATCTCATATGTGGTACTCCCCAATAAACGATAAACGAGGTCTCCATTTAGAAAAGTGGATTTCCGAACTAAATTTAATAATTTTTAACAATAACAGCAAAATTCCGACATTTGAAATTAAAAATAAAAAATCATTTATCGACTTAACTTTAGGAACTTCTGGTATGGCAAAATCTTTAGTTAATTGGAAAATTACACGATCAGATTTTATTACAGGACATAACCCGATAAGTTTTGAAATCTCCGACAAATCCTATGACAACATAAACATATATAAAACAAACATTATTAATATTCAAGGTTTTATTAATGATTTTAAATTAATCTGTAATAACACTAATACACATGAAATTAATTTATATGATTCTCTTATTAAATGCTGTAAAAGTAATACTACAACAAATTTTAGTCATTATCAAAAACAACCTCATTGGTGGAATCCTGAAATTGAACAACTACGTAGAAAATCTGGCAGACTAAAAAGGCATTTATCTAAATTACATAGTAAAAATCAAGATATCTCTTTTATTCAAACTAGTTATAAAAATTCCATTAAAGATTTCAAAAAATCAATTAGTTGTAGTAAACGTAACCATTGGAAAAATCTCTGCACACAATTAAATAAAAATATTTGGGGAGATGCCTTCAAAATTATTACTAAATACACAAAAAATTTCAAAATTTTTAGTCTACCAACTTCACAAAAAATAAAAATCGCACGTGATCTCTTTCCTCCAATAAACCAAAACTGGATACGTAACGACAAATATCTTGGTGATATTCCACTACTTACTATAGATGAAATTAATAAAATAATTCCTAAATTTAAAATAAATAAAGCTCCAGGCCCAGACCACATTCCAATTGAGGCAGTTCTCCTGGCATATAAATCGTGTCCAGAACCCTTTCTACATTTAGGTAACAAAATTTTATTAACTCAAACTATTCCACAACAGTGGAAAATTGCTAATTTACATTTAATATCGAAGGGTAAAATCGATGTTAACAGTTCGTCTGCTTACAGACCCATATGTCTTCTGAGCTCAGTCAGTAAATTTTATGAGAAAATTATAAACGAACGACTAAATAAATTTTTAGAAGATAATAACCTTGTATCAAAATTTCAGTTTGGTTTTAGGAAAAAATGTTCTACTGTCACTGCCATGTTAAAACTTAAAAACCATATCAGAAATTGTAAACACAAATTTTGTTCATTAATTACCCTTGATGTTAAAAATGCCTTCAATACAGCTTCATGGAAATTTATAATTAAAAATATGAAACAAAAAAATATACCAACATACTTAATCAATATTATTGAAGATTATTTTTCGAACCGAAAAATTTCTAGTTTTGGTAAAATTAATTTTGATATATATACCGGTGTTCCACAGGGTTCAGTTTTAGGCCCAACCCTGTGGAATATCTTATTTGATACCATTCTAAATTTAAAAGTTGATAAAAATGTTCAATTATTTGCTTTCGCCGATGATCTAGCTGTACTTATTAAAAGTAATACGCCTTGGTCATTAACATATCTTGCAAATAAAACACTTCAAAAAATTTCTAATGAACTAGAAAAAATAGAACTAAACATAGCACCTGAAAAAACAGAAGCTATTCTATTCAAAGGCACAAAATTTAAAAATTTAATTAACTTCAAAATCCATAACAAAGAAATAAAATTATCAAAATCTATTAAATATCTTGGTGTCATACTAGATGAAAGATTAAACTTTAAAAACCACATTAAAAACGCCTGTAAAAGAGCTGAAAATAAACTGACTGAGCTCGGAAGACTTATGCCAAACATTGATGGCCCTCTCGATAGAAAACGTATACTCTACGTATACTCTATTTCATCAATTATTCTGTATGCTTCTCCCGTTTGGGAGGAAGGCATTAGATTTGCAAAATACATTAATATGATAAATTCTACTATTAGAAAGTGTTTGATTAGAGTAGCTAGTAGTTATAGAACAGTTTCATTACCTGCATTAGAAATTATCTGTGGTTTTTCCTCCAATACAACTCCAAATTCATGAAAGAACCCAAAATTTTCTCGGTCATAATAAAAATATAATAAAACGTAATAAAATAAATTCTTGGCAAACCATCTGGACAAATAATACAACTAAAGCACAATGGACAAAAAGATTAATACCCAAAATTGAACCTTGGCTTAACTCTAAATTTAGAAAAACAAGTTATTTTTTTACACAATTTTTAACAGGACACGGATCTTTTGCTACATTTACCCACAAAATCCAAAAATCTACTACGAATCTCTGTATATATTGCGGGGAAATAGATGACGCCGAGCATACGGTTTTTAATTGTTGGAAGTGGACAGGAGAGATTTTGGAATTAAATATATATTTAAAAATCTCAATCACCGTTGATAATATAATTAATCTCATGTTACTTTCAAATAAAAATTATAACGCTATATATTATTGTATTTGCGATATCATGTCCCAAAAAGAAAGTGAGGAACGTTCAAGGCAAAATGCGAATAATTAAAAAAAAAAAGAAAAAAAAAATCTATTAGATTATGTATAACATTGTAAATAGTAGGTATTATCTTTTATCCATAATAGTAATATTGTGTATAGAAGAACATATCTATTATACTACCATTAATTATAATTGTTCTTATATAAAACACATTTTTTTTCCATACACATTCCTTTTCCTAAAAAATGTAACAAATACTACTCCATTTTTCAAACCAAATCCTGACGTGTCCTTTTTGCAATTTGAAATATTTTAATACTAAATTTTAAATACTTAATACTATGTGTCTTTGAAGATTATGTTCTCTGCGAGAACTAGCCAAAGACACATAGTAATGTCGGAAGACAGGGTTTTTTAGTGGGTAACCGAACGGACCCCCACAGTGTCTGATGCGGTGGATACTATCATTTCTGATTGATTATTTAATCTCAATAAATGGGAATATCCATCTCATCAGTCCTCCATAAACGAGTTTTCCCTGTTAAAAAAAAAAAAAAAAAAAAAAAAAAAAAAAAAAAAAAAAAAAAAAAAAAAAAAAAAAAAAAGTTTACAAACTAGTGAGGGCTTACTTTAAGTGGCTCCAACCTAATGAAACCAAGATTTATCTTTACATTAAGTTACCTCCAGCAGAGGTTCCATAGAAATCACAATTTTACTGTGTCGAACACTTCGGTGCGTTCAAGAGAGAATAACATAGTTTGTACCTCTCATTTGTACACTTTTTCCATAACCATTTATCGTAGACCTTAAATTCAAATAGGGGATAGTATAATTTCTCCCCCGAAAACGCTTCTTAAATACTTTGTATTGTGTCCCGAATTCTTTCCCTAGCCTCACGGCTCAAAAATGCCATTACTTCCACATTCCCACCCGTTTCTCACTTTTCGTCTCGATTTTTGACAAATGGTCCCTTTCTCTCGCCTTCAACTTTCGATTCAATTTTTTTTTTGTTATTTTCCCGAGCTGGAAGAAGGAATTAACCCCCTGCGAGGGCGCGAGTATTTTTTCCCTGTCTCTTATAGTGTAATAAATCATAAAAAACGTCAGGAACCTAACAAGTCCCTTCGTTCCTTCGCCGCGTCCAGATATCCAGAGCGCTGGAAGAGGTACGTTGCGTGAAACGAAGTCGGATTCCTAAAAATGTTGAAATTCCTGCCAGGGGCGCAGCCCGAGGCAAAAATATTATGTAAAATAGAATAGGAAATTGCGAAGAGGAAAATATAGGAAATAGGAATTTCGGTTTGTCGGTATGCGGTCCGGAAGGGGAACAAGCCTACGTTTTGACTTGTATCGTGACCATCTTCAGGACTTTTGAATATGAAATATGTTTGATTTTAATTGTAAATTTAAAAAAGAAGTGCCCTTCTGATAAGTGTCTCATCAGCTTAAGTCGAACGAGGAACGACAGGATTGCTCTTGAGTTAACAAATCATACCATAATTAGAGGCGATTCATACTGATAATGCATTTATTGCTGCTTAATTGCTTGGTATATTTAGTCATGATTATAGGAGTAAAAAAAAGTTAAAAAGAAGCAATTAAAACTTTCAAAACGGTGACAACATTTTTATCTTCCTAAAGTTAATGCACTGAGAAGAAAACATCTATGAATCAAGAAAAGGTAGTAAAGTTAGACAACACCTAATACACGTCGTTTGCTATTGGTGGAAAAGTCATAAAACTCTTGGCAGGAATTGTTGATTTACAGAGTCGGTTCAGTGAAATTAGCAAGTTTAGTTGTCTGATCTATGGTTGTTTGTTTACAAGCGTTCAGGAAAGTCGTTGACGGTGATAGTGGACTTTTAGTTCATGGTTTACTTTAACGTATCGCTATTGTTATTCAGGTTTTTGATATAAATTTGTATAAACATATTTCTGTGATCTATTGCAATTATGGAAAGACACCTTCCCTGCTCGCCTCCCAAAAAGAGACCTGGAACATACTTAAACTGCGGGGAGAAAACCATTATTTTAAATGTATACAGAAAAGAAAGAAATGAACATCCTTAGTAAAATCTTAGTAAAACATAAATTATAGTCATGGCGATCATTCTTAATGCGACCCTGTACTATTCGCTAGCTGGTCGCGCGCTTTGAATTTCGACGTTTGTGTTTCATGGAAGTTTTCTTCTCGGTGGAGTTACTATAGTAACTTTGTGCTGAAGTAGTCCAAGCGCAATTTGGATCATTTCTCGTTTGCAAGAGAACATTGAGTTGCTTGTATCCAGTGATACCTTTTGGACAGCCACTTTTCGAAATACAGGTTGTCCGGTAAGTACACTACAAACTGTCGGCACTGTATAGTAAAAGAACCCTTGTGTTTCATATGACGTTGTTCATAAACGTTGACTTCTAGCTCTTCAAATGTGACAATTTTAAATCTATTTGTGTTATAATTTCTATATCACATTTAATTTTAAGGATATTTGGTGTGGATTATAACGTACGCTTCCTTGTAATGTTTGGTATTCAATCTTATTTTAAAGCCTGATGGATAAACATTACAAATCTTAACAGTATTGGCAGTTATATTGAATAAGTAGTGACAATAAATACTTCGTACAATTTGCTAACGAAACAGCCAATCCGTTCGAATCCTATAGAACTAACAGTTACGGAGATAATTTGAATTTCTTGCTGCACACTGACCAGTAAGCGCAATCGCCATTTCTTTATCGTCCGTACTTTTTAAAGTATTTTTATTAGAAAATCCACGTACTGGCTGAACGCCAAAAGGTTATATTATTTGTACGTTTACATCACCAAAATTGAATTGTCATCTATCTTTTAATCCAATTAGTGTAAGCGAGAATTACAACCAATTTATTTAAAATAATAAGTCACGCCGATTAAGGAAATGAGAACTTGCCGTTATACAGCAAACCTAAGAACGATGACCAATCAAGTATTATTCAGATTATTTATTTTGAATATTTCATATTAAAACCTGTTTATGTATTTACAAAAAGTTGATCTTCCCTTAACTTATGCCAAAGATGAAGAGTCACATATTCAAGATGAGATGCACTAACATCGAAATTTTCCTTCTACTTCCCATGTAACCAATCGTAAGAAGTTATCGACTGAGGATGAACGCCTAGATCGTCCAATATATGTTTCATTAAAGAAGTATATAGAATATACACCATGTTTTACTTTGACGGCGTGATCTTAGGTTATATATATATATATATATATATATATATATATATATATATATATATATGGTACGTTCCACGCCGAATTTAGATTTTTTTTTAGATTTGGCCCAAAATCAACTAAAACGGTCCTTTTGGGCCCCCGAAACTCCCCCTAAATTTTTAGGGCCCCAAGTGGAATAGAACTCAAGTTATAGACAATTGAAAATTGAAATTTTCAGGTTCGGCTCCAAAACCAAAAATTTTCAACCATCTATAACTTGTAAAAATACCCATTTTTATGAAAAAAGTTTCAAACAAAAGTTGTTTGCAATGCTTTAAACTTTCGGAAACTGCTAAAAAAAATTTCATCCGACATGGTTCACTATTGACGAGTCTTGGCGCCATTAGTCGTCAGGCCGCAAAAAAAAAACATTATCAGTTTTCCTGACTAAAAAAATCAGGAGCCTAGCTGGATTCGATATAAAACTTTTCAGCCCAAACAAAAGTTAGCCAGACCTAAGGGCTCCGAGGAAAAAAATGGTTTTCAGGTTCAGCTTCAAAACCAAAAATTTTCAACCATCCATAACTTGTAAAAATACCCATTTTTATGAAAAAAGCTTTAAACAAAAGTTGTTTGCAATGCTTTAAACTTTCGGAAACTGCTAAAAAAAAAGTTCATCCGACATGGTTCACTATTGACGAGTCTTGGCGCCATTAGTCGTCAGGCCGCAAAAAAAAAACATTATCAGCTTTCCTGACCAAAAAAATCAGGAGCCTAGCTGGATCCGATACAAAACTTTTAAGCCCAAACAGAAGTTAGCCAGACCAAAGGGCCCCGAGAAAAAAAAAAAGGTAAAATCCGGCAAAAATCCCTTGATATCAAAAAAATTCCATTGAACCCCAGAAATCCACTGTTTACCAGTCAATATCAATCCATGAGCGACATTTGTTCTAGAAGTTGCTGGGGATCAACATCACTAAGGTTGGCATGCTATTTTCATATAAGTAGAGCATTTTCCAAGTCCCCGGCGGCTCAAAAACTCAAAATTCCTCAAAATACTTGAATTTTGAGCCCAGACGACTTCGCTTGACGCATATTTTTTATCCAAGAAGCGACTCTCACCCAAATTGTTGCTCTTGTTGATGTTTTTGAAGGTCCACAACGGTTGACGACAACGCTGAAGCAACCTTCCACAAGAATTGTTCTGGAAATTTGAATTTTCAACACAAATCTTCAAATTTGGGACCAGCCCTTAGGTCTGGCGAACTTCTGTGTGGGCTCAAAAGTTTTATATCGGATCCACCTACGTTTCTGTTTTTTTTTTGTCAGCAACGCTGAATATGTTTTTTTTTGCGGCCTGACGAATAATGGCGCCCAGTCCCGTCAACAGTGAACCGTGCTGAATGAACTTTTTTTAGCAGTTTCCAAAAGTTTAAAGCATTGCAAACAACTTTTGTTTAAAACTTTTTTCATAAAAATGTGTTTTTGTACAAGTTATGGATGGTTGAAAATTTTTGGTTTTGAAGCTGAACTTGAAACCATTTTTTTTTCTCGGAGCCCTTAGGTCTGGCTAACTTTTGTTTGGGCTGAAAAGTTTTGTATCGAATCCAGCTAGGCTCCTGATTTTTTAAGTCAGGAAAACTGATAATGTTTTTTTTTTGGCGGCCTGACGACTAATGGCGCCAAGACTCGTCAATAGTGAACCATGTCGGATGAACTTTTTTTTAGCAGTTTTCGAAAGTTTGAAGCATTGCAAACAACTTTTGTTTAAGACTTTTTTCATAAAAATTGGTATTTTTACAAGTTATGGATGGTTGAAAATTTTTGGTTTTGGAGCCGAACCTGAAAATTTCAATTTTCAATTGTCCATAACTTGAGTTCTATTCCACTTGGGGCCCTAAAAATTTAGGGGGAGATTCGGGGGCCCAAAAGTACCGTTTTATTTCATTTTGGGCCAAATCTAAAAAAAAAATCTAAATTCGGCGTGGAACGTACCATATATATATATATATATATATATATATATATGAGTCATTTATTAAGTAATTAATACACTTTCGTACTTGGGAATCTAAGATTTTTTTAAAACGTTGAGAACAAGAATAGGCTAAAATAAGAAAATAGAACGTCGTAATTAGGTCCTTCAAGTGACGCCCCCCGCTTTGTGCGTGTAATAAGAATTTTACAATTCAGCAAAGCGTTTTTCCTTCATTTTTTATAGATACCAACCTTACTAAAAAAAAACTTTTGAACAATTTTTTGTAAAAATTTTTGAACAGTGCACAAATTTTGATACAGTTTCTTCAGCTTTTCTATAAAAATATTTCAGGTTTCATAGAAAACCCGAAATGTGGCAAAGAATAGGAACGTATTTTTTTCATAAAATCTATTTCAGCATTTTCTGCAAACTTTTACTAAGTTTGAAGGTTATATTCGAATCCTTTGCAGGATTTTACATCGAAATACGTAATTACAGTGTACATTACAATACATAAAAACGATGTAACTCCTAAGGAAACTTCGCATCCAGGAATAAATTGTCTTTCGCGCTCCCCACCTCTCCCTGGCGGCGCACAGTGCACTAAAATAGAAAAAGTTGCTTTAAAATAATATTTGAGACAAACGAAAAGAGCAACAAAGATATGCCAGGATCAAAAGAGAAATCAAGAAATTGATAAAAAAGAACATGTGATAGCATGACTTTTTGACCTTGGAATAAGTAGTGAAAATTGAAAAAAAAATATATATTTCTTTAAGTTATTGATAACATGAGACATTGATAACTGAAATATGAACAAAGTTCATTTTGACGTCCTTTGTACACTGCTGACATTTTGCCGTGTACTCACAGATCATCACAACTTAAAGAAATTCTTTTGATATGTGCCGACTGTTAATATGGCCTGTCCTGTTTAAACATGTAACTTACTTTTGTGACGTTCTTATAACGTTTCCACACTCAAGAAGGATTAGAATTTTCTATGCATTTGGTAGTCTGGGATTGTTGTTAAATGAGGCAATATGATGTTTCTCACTGAGACAATTAAATTTTATCGGAAGCCTTAAAGTGGTGACACTGTTTAGTAGCACTGACGTAAAAAGCAATACGGCTGGGCGAACTTTGGGCCGCAAATAATGGTACCTGCTTTAATTGAAGGGTCTACAAGAAATTTGGGCCGCGGCTTAAGACAGATAGGTAGGAAGTGTATCGGTACGAACGGTCAGCAAGGATTTGCGTATTCTCTTGCCCTCTTACCCATTTTTCTTGCCCTTTAATATCTTTGTGATAAAGATATTTTCGTGATAAAGATTCCTAATTCAAACATCAATGCGCCAGGGTTAAATTTCTTTACCGCAAAAATACCTGTACAATAAAACCAAATTTTCGGTCATGCTGCCCAAAATTCCCATCAGCCCATCGTCCCCACCTGGTCGCGGCCGAAACTTCCTCCGCCCAAGCAATATACCTAGGAAACTGAAATTGGTTTTGTTACAAAATAGCTTTTGGTATTTTGTTCTTTAGGGTTATTTTTTTATGTAACAATTTCACATTTCTAATGATCAAGTATTCGATATAATAATTCGATGAAAACTCTAAAGTAATATAAAAAATGGCAGTTTACATTTGGATAAATGTGCGATGACATCATTACTCGAAAGCCAATGACGTCACTTATTGCCTTTTTAGCAAAAATATGTAATTTTAGTAACTCAATTCGAGTTGTAACTTGCAATTTTTAAAGCGAGTAATTTTCGAAAAAAAATGGAGAAATTATTGTTCTAGTCTAGTGGATTAAGACGTCATAGTTTATCAACCTGCTCGATTACGAAAAATACATATCTTCCAATCTATTAAGCGATGACAGCGATATTAATAATACCGATTATAACATATTGTTATGGACATGCATCTGATTAAGTGGAATGTAAAAATTTCATAACTTCGCAATTAAATGGTTATTTAATAAAAGAATTAAAAACAATATTATTGACGACATCTGCCAAAGACGGCTCAAAATGTCGCACATAACAATTGTCAATTGCCTTATACACTGGCCGGTTCAGTCAGTGCGTGATTCCATTTCCTTCCAAAATTGTACATCCAAACTTCTGTACGGTTTAGTCCAGGTACTACGGCTACGACAATTTTCGAAATTTTTTCTTCAGTCATCGCACGTCGCTGCGAGCGTCGTGACGTCAGGCAAATGGGCATTTCGGTGATGAGAATGAGCGAGGGGGCGTCGCGACGCAGGCGCGACATTTCCATCGATACACAAAATGCGATACGCAATGCGTGCGTGAAAATTACCGTCGGAGCGCCTTCATGGGATTAAAAAAGAGGGATGCGCTCTTGAGGGAGAGAGAGAGAGGGAGTGAGATGGCAGAAGGGGAGAGGGTAGGACGGAAAGAGAAAGACCAGACGATATAGCAATGGCGCCGCTTCCGGTTTTCGCCATTGGGCAGATGCCCCTCGTTTGTTTTTATGATAATAGAGGCGGGCAGATCATCATCATCATCATCATCATTATCGTCGTGGTGGTGGTGATTCCGGTTACACGGCCAGGTGGGTCGGTTGTTGTTGATGTTGTTTGTTGTTAGGCCGGGGATTATTTGCTGCCTTTTTCTGTTATTTTTCGGAGGGGGTTGTTAGCCCGTTTCTGTAATGAGAGGACCCGCTCGGGGATTATGGTAATGGCCGAAAATAAATTGGGGAAAACGCCATTCGAGAACTTTTCGTCTTCCAAAACGTTTTTCAGTTGGAAAGGCTTCACGACGGGAACCACCAGGACAGTATAATTTTCCCCTACTCGATAAATCAAAACCATCAACGATTCTTACACATGTACTCAACAAATTAAAGTACGCTTAGATTTAACGGACTCCTCCCATGAAAAATACTGAGACAACACCCCAATGTTCAACGAGGGCATCATGATGATAAAAACGATGATAAAATAAATCTTTGGAATTATCTCGGTAACTTTCGTCAAAAAAGGTCCAAATTTACTCAAAGATAATTCGAAAATATTCGCCGTGTCTATTGATTCTAATCTCAGCAAACAATTCTTGTTTAGATTTCTACAAGTTCTTTCCAGACATGAAAGAATTGTTTTTTTTAGCATTTAGAAATTGCTGTAAAGGGTGGAAAAATAATTTTCTGTACAGAAAAGTTACCCTAAACTTTTTTTTGTCAAGCATGTGGCTTCTGAGATAAGTGTTTTTAAAAATGTTTTTTGAAAAACAATACCTGGTTCCACTTTAAATGAAAGAAAATATCGATATTAGGCGCAGACAGATATAAATGTGAGTAGGTAAGAGTGACAAATTTAGCATAACGAATTACTTGAATCACCGTACATTGTTGGGTTCCAATCACCGCTTTCCCGTTCAATTTGCATCTAAAAACAGATGTTTCATTATCTTCTACACATCTTTTGAACATTAAAATTCTGTCCATAATTACAAGCACATTATGAGTACCTACTCGTCGATACCGACCGCTTTGCGGACATTTTCTCGGGTAATTGGGACTCAACTACCCTCGTTTAGTTTCTCCACGACGGCCAAATATTTACCACCAAAAAGGATTGGCGCTTCTCTCTCACTCTCACCCGCTCACTCTCTCTTTAGTCGATATAAGAACCGGCAAATACGTCAATAAGCGCCTCCTGTTTGTTGTTGACTTTGCGTTAAAATGTTTATGGAAAATAAAACGAGGGTGGAAAAGAGATTCAGCAAATTGGTATATAGATATTTTGGGGGCCGTTGTTGCCAAGGCAACGGGCGAGGGTGAAAGCACCGCCGTTTAGAGGAATGCGTGAGGATTAGAAAAATGGGGAAAGGGGTTGGGTTGGAAATACGCGTGTGGGTGTGTGTGTGTGTGTGTGTTGTACGTATGTGGGGGTGGGATTGTATTGAGTGTAGCAGACGTGAAAGGATCGGTTAGGAGGTAATCTCCTGACTTTTTTTGAGAGATCAATGCAACTTATAGAAGTGAAAGTGTATTGTGCGAATCGGTAAAATGAAAACTGAATAAGGTTCAATATAGCATTGCCAAGTTGAAATGTAGAGAACAAAAATTTGTTTCTTCCTCACTAAGCAGGTTCATGAAAATAGATCACGTTTCTTTTTGAAAACACAACTCACGATACAACGCCTTGATACACCAGTTAGTCAACGAACTGTTAATTCTCTTTCAGTGGATGTAAAAGTGATGTCAGTCATGTTCCTATGGTATTTTATTTTGCTAGTATGAAATCGATGACAAATTTCTGTACGCCCAACTTGACCACACCTGCATAGGTACCTTAAGAAAATGAGTAGATGTTGTCATGAAGGATCACAATTTTATTCACTTACGATATTTATAGATTTTTCGAGACCTAGACGAGACGAGACATACATTTTAGGGATTTTTCGAGACCGAAGGAAAGCCATGTTATTTCTGGTCTCGTCTCGAGTTCAGACTCTATTCAAGACAAATAATTCGTTTAACAATATCATTATACTATAGGCACTCATAAATTTTTAAAATGTCGGAGCTCTTTTAAAACATTGTAAATTTCATATTTTTCTTAAGATAATTGCAGCTCATTTAAAAATGTCGTAGTACCAATTTACTTTCAGTAATACCTTGTAAATTCCTTAACATGCTTCAAAGCCTCAGGACCATATTTTGATGACATTTATATCCAAACTTCATTATTATGAACGTCATGTTTTTCTATAGTCAATTGTCATTCATTTAAAAATATCATCATGGAAACTCCTAAATTCTGAAATTTTCGTACCTACTTTAAAACCATTTTAAATGTTTTCTTTAAGAAAATTTCAAATTCTTTAATAAAATTATAAAATCATTACAATTTAAGCAAGTAGCTTAGAAATCCCTCAACACCTTCAAAGCGGCGGAGCTTGTTATTTTGATTGAAGATAATTCCAACCCTTTTAAAAATATAATCGTATAAACTCCTTAAGTTTGAAAATGTCAGAATTCTAAAAGAATAAATTTCACATTTTTTAAAGATAATTGCATAACGTCCTTCAAAGCATCACAACACATTATTTTAAACGTAATGTTTTTATCAAGATAATTGCAACTCTTTTAATGAGGTTATCACACAAACTCGTAAACTTTTAAAATGTCATATTTTTTTAAAAAACTATTTTTAAATTTTTCATAAAGTAATTGCAACTCCTTTAAAAATGTCGTGGGATCAATATAACTCCAGTAAGTGGCTTGTATATCCCTTGCAAGGGTGTTTCCTTGCAAGCGTCAGAACACCTTATTTTAAACGTTATAGTTTTCCCAAGATTGTGTAAATTGCAACTCTTTTAAAGACGTCATCACGGAAACTCATAAATTTTGAAAATATCGGACCTTTTTTAAAAACATCATAAATTTCGCATCTCCTTTGAAATAATTTCAATACCAATAAAAATGCCGTAGTCATATGTTTTAAGACGTCTGCAACTCTTCTAAAAGGATCATATAGACAATTGAAATATATAAGAAAGGGGATGATTATAACTGTAGCAAGTAGCTTAAAAATTTCTCGAGTCCTTTTACATCGTTACAACCCGTTATTTGAAACGTCAAGATTTTCTTAAGACCACTGTAATTGATTTTCAAGTATTGTCCCTCCTTTGTGATTGTAATTTTCTAAAAAATAAATATAAACGCGCCAGAACTCATTTAAAAGTGTCAAAAGTTGTAATTTAAATAAACAATTTTAATTCTTATAAAAAGTCTTCGGTTAATTCCAACTGTTATGATCTTCTTAGAAATCTTTTAACAATATTTAGTACCAGAACTACTTTAAAAAAGTTCCATTTCAAACTTGATGTTATTTTATGTTTTGATTTATACAGTTTAAATTTACAGTTTTAATTGTAATATTTATGAATTCTTCACAAGCTCTTTAACTTCGTCTGAAACATCGGCTCTCGTTTAAGATTACTGCAACTTCTTCAGAAATATTGTCAAACTGTCATTGTTATAAGTAACTAAGAGATTCCTTCGCTCAAAGTTAAGGGTTAAATTTTAAACTTGATGGTATTTCCAGGATAGCTAAATACAATTCGTTTTAAAAATGATATTGGTTTTGCCAAAAACATCTTAGAAAAATCCTTCCAAATGTACACGTTAAAACCCATTTATTAAAAATGATTTAAGGGAAAATTCTTAGAGTCCATAAATTTTATCAGAAATAGTCAAAATGGTCATGAAATATCTTCGTTATTTGTTTCGAGAGACAAGAAAATTAACAGCAAATTTATTTTTTATTTGTTGTATACTATAGTCAGTCATCAATAAATCGTGAATAAGGTATACTCGAGTAATACTTTTCCTTTACATTCATTCACTAGAGATAATATTAGTGTCCTGTTGAAATAAATCGAAGAATCTATGAGTTGTCAGTTATTTGATGGAAAAAGGGCAAGCATTGGATTGTATTGAAGAATTGAATTCACGCAACCCTTTGCTTGGTAGGACACAACCCTAGGCAGCTCGCCGATCGACCGTACACTCGGCCTTTCGACGCGAATTGTAAATTTTTTGTTTCTGATAGAACGAGGCAATAAAACCGTCCACAATTTCGAAACAGTTTCCTTTTGTCAGTGAGTATAGAAATTGTAACGGGAACGGGAATCCGGGCATTAAAAGCCACAGCGAGCAATTGCCATTTTACGAGGACACAAAAACCCCTTCAATAAATCATCCCTTTAGCAAAAAACCAATCAACGACAAACTATCGAGAGCCACGGCGGCAACAACGACGACGACGACGACGACAAAAAAAAACTACATTGTGTCCCTTTTCGCCGCAATTCTCGAAAACATAAAGTTTAGTTTTCGGAGTGCTCGAGCGATCGCGTTCGGAACGCTGGTGATTTTGGTAGCGCTGAAACGGTCCCATTTACAGGCATTTTCCTCCTTACATTGGCGTTTCCTCTTCACATCCGATTGCACACGGATTGTTTGACCTATCATTCTAAAACTCTGCGGCGCACAGTGGCGCGCTTTTATTCCCCGCCCGCCGCTTTGGTGAGACTGACACTTTTAATTAACGTTACGAAATTAGAGTTACGGTTCGATTTTGTCTCACCGATGGAAACATTCGACGCGAAACGAACGCGAAGTGATATTTTATTACAATTACTAGAAGAGAGAAATGTAGTTTTATGGATTTTGTCATCGGGTTCTAACATTAAAAAAGAAAAACTTTCAATATTTCCAATGAATAGAAATTAGAAATAGTCAGATTACTGTTTCCTTTTTCTCCTCAGAAATGGATTAAGAATTGTAAAACACTAAGAAATATTGAATTTTTCCAATTTTTATTTATTCCAAAACAAAATCAATGACCAATCTAGTTATTAGTGGAAATGCCTCGGTAGGCGTTGGAAATATAGAGCAAGTATATTCATATAAAATATCTGGGGCATGAAATAACAATTGGCCGCTACAATCAGAAAGACGAGATCCAGAGAAGGATAGTACTAACATGGGCAGCATTCGGCAAACTGTGATATATGTTGAAATCAAATCTACCAATGTGATTAAACAGGAAGGTGTTCTATCAGTGTGATGCCAGTACTTACATATGACGCAGAGACACTTACACTGACGAAAAAGTCCATAGAAACAATTCGTGTAGCCCAGCTAGCTAAGGAAAGTTCAATGTTAGCTATATCCCTAAGAGACAAGATCTATGGAAGGGCCATGGAAAGTTCAATGTTAGGTATATCCCTAAGAGACAAGATACCAAGTACAGTAACAAAACTGCATACAAAAATAGCAGATGCTATATATTTGCTTAAAAAAAACCTAAATGGGACTGTGCTGGGCATATTGCCAGAAGAACGACTGAAAGATGGACCAAGCGAATACTAGAATGGCGGCCACGACAAGATGCTCTGAGAAGCAGGGGCAGACCTCCGACAAGATGGTCAGACTTCTTCTTCTTCTTCTTCTTCTTTCTAATAAGGATAGCCATATTAGTATAGGCTACTGCTTGTTCGTTGCCAGCGTGTCTTCCCCGGAAGATGAGGTCCAGCATTCTCTCCATCGTTTTGGTGGTCTTCTCTGCGATCTTTTCCCTACTGGGTTATTCATTTTTACATGTTTAACGAGTCTGCTGTCTACCATTCTCTTTATATGTTTGTTCCAAAACGTCCGTCTTTGTCTCACCCACCTTCCTATGTCCTGTATTCCGCATTGTTGTCTGATATCTTCGTTCCGTATTCTGTCATATAGTGTTTTGCCTTGTATGCCCCTTTATGTTTTCATTTCGACTGTTCTCATCATTTGTAGGGTTCTGCTTGTGTCTGGTCTTGTTTCTGCCGCGTATGTTATGATGGGTCTTACGGCCGTTTTATATATTTTGATTTTGCTTTCGGTATCCAGGTATTTATTCTTCCAGACAATTTCTTTCAGGCATCCCGAAATTCGAGCCGCTTTCATTGTATGCTCCCTTACTTCGTTAAAAAGATTTCCTTGGCTCGTTATTTCTACACCCAGATATTATTTAAAGTGGTTTACCTGTTCGATAATTTTGAGATCAATTTCCAGCTTGCATCTTATCGGTTCTTTGGATGTAACTAAGCATTTGGTCTTCTCGATGTTGATGAGCATCTCCGCCTGTGGTAGTTGTTAAGGTGGGTTTAGATTGCGCGAAATTGTTTCGCGCAACAGCTTCGCGAAAATGTTTCGCGAGTCGCTGTCTCGGCCTAACTGTTTACACGGGGCGAAATGTTTCGCGTTGACAAGCGAAAACAGGGTGAGCCGCCAGTTTGTGAGAGACAAGCATAACGGTTGTTATAACTCGGAGTGCAGCATTTGCAATTATGATGATAATTATTGTATTGAGAAAGAAAAGCAAAAGAGATAAAAGAACACGCCGATGGTGGTCGAAGGACATATTTCGTCGGAGATTTCAATATGGAAACAGACTCCTGAGGGATATGACAGTGGAACCTTGTGAAGATACATTTCGAAACTTTACTCGGATGACCTAAAAATCGGTACTTTGCGTAAAGTTCAATGAGGCGGATGCTACCCTCCTGGTTCATTTTTGGCGCGAAACAGTAGAATTGGTTTACACTACGAGAAACACGAGAAGCGAGGCTCTTTGATGCGCGCTTCAATACCGACTTGCGAGTGGCTCACCACGAAACATACTCGCGAAACAAGTTTCGGTGTGAGTACCAGGTTTATACGAAGCGAAACATTATCGCGAAACTGTTGCGCGAAACAATTTCGCGCAATCTAAACCCACCTTTAGGTAAACTGAGTAGCTTAACAAGTGCCATTGCCAGTCCCCAGCCCGAATAAAGGAGGAGGGTTCACAGGTCAGGCTAGCTCCCTACCGGCTCACAGTACCGCTAGCCTGCCTCGGAACCAGATTGATAAACAGACGACTTGAAGAGATTTAAAGAAAACTGGATCCGAGTGACACAGGATCGAGAAGGGTGGAAAGATTTGTGGGAGACCTACGTCCAGCAGTGGACACTTCAGGCTGATTGATAATGATGATGATAAACAAATATTCCCGTGTTTACTAGAAACGAAATTGATGAAGAAGTCAGAAATATAAAATTTCGATGTCCAGATGAAATTCTTCCAGAGGCCGTAAAAGAAGCATATATTCCTAGTATGTTCCTTGATATATTTAATGAATCACTTTTAAAACAATCCCTACCAAGAGTGTTTAAAGTCGCCAGGGAACATCTTATATGGCAAGGTAAAGATATCGAAGGGCCATAAGCCAATAGGCCGATAAGATTATTATGTTATTATTATTATATTATTAGGTAAAATCTATGAAAGAAATATCGGGAAACTCATTGATGAATATTGGGAAGAAACAAAAGGATTGTCAGATTTACAGTTTGGTATTAGAAAAACGAAGTCTAGTCTCCGCTTTACAGTTTGTTATCGACTTGGTGTCCACATCTGGATTCAAATGGTGTTCTCTTATAACCTTAGTCAGAAGAAATGCATTTAATACACCTTCATGGAAGTTGAGGTGTACCTCAGGGAACTGTCTGACCAATACTATTATGAAATATCTTTTATGATGATGTGCTTTGTTTAAAAGTAGGTATCTGAAAATGTTGTATTAATCACATTCGCGGATGATTTGGCTATCTTAGTGAAAGAAATCTTCCCTTGAAGTTAAAACTGACTCTGAATGATTGAATAATGGTGCTGAAAAATCAGAAATAATTATTTTAAAAGGAGATAGAAAAAGAGGTTTTTATAATTTAAAATTCTAAATAGGAAAATTATTCTCAGTAAAGTTATTAAATATCTAGGTATACACTTTGAGGACATATTATTTTGTTGTCATTTAAAAACGACCGCAAAGATAGCGAAGTAGAAATTAAACATGTTAACTAGACTGATGGCGAATATATAGGAGGTCCCGTAAGTGAGAAAATGTAGTATGTATAATGGAGCATTAAATTTCATTGTTTTGTATGGGGCTCCTATATGGATAAATGCTCTAAAAGTTATTAAATATAGTATTAAATCAAGCATCTAATTCGTGTCTTTTAATGTGTGTAATGTAACTTGTGCTTACAGAACAGTTTTTGCAGAAGCTGTTCATGTGATTACAGGTACTCCCGCAATGCATTAACTCCAATGGAAAGGTATGAAAGTTATAAAGGTATCCATAAAGATATAAAATTTTCCATTTGGTATAACTGTAAATTCAGAATTTTAAACTATTTTCTGACCCAACTTCGAACAGGTCATGGTTGATTTAGATGTTTTACTTTTCGTATAGGGGAAAGAAAAACATCTGTGTGTCCCTACTGCTCTCATATTTTAGATAATGCAGAACACATCGTATTTAACTGTCCACTATGGTCAACTAAACGGTTAAATCATCATCATCATCATTCAGCTCCTTCACGTCCATTGTTGGACATAAGCCTCCTCCAAACATCTCCAGTTCTCTCTGTTCTTAGCTGTTGCTATCCAGTTTGTTGTTATTCTTTTCAAGTCGTCTGTCCATCGGGTGGGAGGTCTGCCTCGACTACATGTGTCTGCTCTTGGTCGCCACTCTAAAATTTTTTTGGTCCATCTACCGTCTGCCATTCTAGCAATGTGTCCGGCCCATTTCCACTATTTCCGTACGATTCGTTGTATAATGTCATCCACTCCAGGTTTGGTTGTCTCTGCTTATTTTTATCTCATGGCCCAAATATACATATTTGTCGACTAGCTCTATTCTATTGTTATCAATCTGCATTTGGTCACTAGGAACCATATTAGTCATCACCTTAACGGTTAAATAAAACATGGTATTACTATAGGGTATTATATCCAATAACATTAATAATACTATAATATAGATTGCTACATTTGATAACAAATAAAGCTCGAAATATACATTATGTCCTCGGACGGTGAACCTTACTAGTAAAATTTGTGATCTTTCTTTATTCAATAAAAACGTCATTCTTTACAACAAATTTTGGTCCTCTTAAGAAGTGATGCAACTTTTCTTTAATGAAGTTGTTATCAAATGGATAAAATGCCATAATGGATGATGTGAACTTTTAATGTGGTACACCATCTGTTTTACATGATCCTATACAAAGCAATCTGAACGGGTTAGATCAGGTGAGCACCTAAGTGGATGTATTAAACTAAAGTAATCAATCCAGTTAGTTGGCAATTATAATTAGCAAAAAATTGGAATTAATTCACGATATGGCTTAATGGGTAAATAAACCAGTAAGAAAGATACCCTTGATTTCAATCTTTTTTTAAAAATTGAGAACACTTTTAAAAGAATATGCAAGTAATGAAAAATGTATTTTTAGAGAAGCTCTAAAACTATTCCCAACAGACGTACCTAGTTTCCCCTATTGTGTGGGCAATTTAGATGGACTTGTCCATCCAAATACGACAAAATATTATGAACATTTTCAAAATTTTAAAATATTTCCTATTTCGCGGTAAACGCTCATTAATTCTTACAACATTCAAAAAATATGCCCTATATGGTTATATGAGGCATATTTAAAGCTACCCTGAAAATTCATCAAAAAATATTTGTTAAAAAGAAAATACAATTATTTATTATTAAAATCACTTTTAACGTTTAAGTCAATTTGACATGGATTTCCTAGCAAAACTCATATAATGTAAAATCGCTGTGGAATGTCATTTTTTTTAAATTGTATACTTCCAAAATGGCGCCAGATGAAGTATTATTATTGTTGGGAATATTTTTTGCGAGTACCTTAACAACAACAACAAATATCTTTACAACATTGGCATAAAATATGCTAATATTGCCAATCTCAAATATATGAATAATTTAGTAATTTACGTTAAAAAAATATTTTATCACATTCACATGCTAAGCCTTTTGAGTTATTATTTCATTCGCCAAATGGTTATTTATAGATATTACAAGTCAAAATTGATACTATGTATAGTAAAGAGGGTTATTGAAATAGATAAAGAACATTCAATACATAATTACATCGTATAAGGGAATATAACTATTAAGTAATATAAATTGTATATAATACAATAGTTTATAAACACGTCCTTCATAACAAAATTGCAAAAATTAATGGTATTGTGAGGTTATGCATAATGAAATATTTAACGATAGTGATGATTGTGAACAAACTAAAATTACATTAAAATGAAAAGCAAAAATTGTAATTGTTGCAAACTGCATAAAGTACCATTTTAATAGAAAATATATAAAATTTATTATATAACATTATCTTGATATTTTATTATAATTAAAAGTTTCTGCAGTTATCATGACAGAAACAGGCGAGATTACTCCGAAATCCAGGCATCTTCTTGTTGTTTTCAAAGAAGACGGGAACATTTTTTCCGGATAAAACGATCCTGCAACATATTGTCTTGGCCACATTAAACACAATTGTCTGATCTTCCACCAGTTTTGTCGTTGCCTGTTCAGTGTTTCAACGTTCAAAATTCAGATCATAATCAAAAGAGAAGTTCGCATAGGCCACAAAGCTCCAGGAAAGCATTAATCTGATTAAAAATTTCTTATTCCGAAGTGCGGCTTCAGGTTAAACCAATCGAATGCTGTGTTCGAAATAGGTATTCGATTTGCATAAAATCCTAGCCTAAGTATAATAGCCTCATAAGTCATAACTATCATCATTATTTCTCTTTGTCAACTCTTCGAACAAGTGTTAGGCGGTTAACCTGCGTTTACGACCCCGTGAACGTGTCGATGAGCTATCATCCCCCAATAGAAACGTGCATCTATCTCTCTTTTGAAATCGACTTGAGCCGATCTCCATCTCCATTCCACTCTCTCGGATATGCATCGAATTACCCCTAATCACTTCTAAATTTCTAATCCGCTCGAATAACAGAAGCATTACGTTTTACCCCACGCCACCCACGACACACACACACACACATACAGACAGCTATTCGGTAGCTGTCTCGTATTAAATAGTTTTCAGTAACGAAATCTAGTAATCGCTACTGTTCGGGGGTACTTGAGGGTTTTCGGTGCGTGAGGAAGATTATGTGGATGGGTGGGTGGTGGTGGTGGTGGTGGTAGAGGGTTATCGTCATAAACAACCGGCGAGGGTGAGAGATAAAGCCGATCAGTCGAGGAATTCAGTCGATCGGCGGCGGATAGGGTTATCGATTTTTGCAGGTGATAGAGTTTTCTGTGGGTGTAAGAGCTTATGGGCTTAATCCGGAATGTCGCTGATACCTTTAGGACTCTTCCGGAGGGGTGTGCGAAACTACTTTACATGTTTCTGGGACGTGTGAAATATAATATGGTCTATAGTCAGGTGTAATACCGTCTGAAGGATAAAAATCCCAGGATATAAATTCCGTTTTACTTTATTAGGATTCTGAAAATATGCATTAAAAGTTATAAAAACATACAGGCAGAATATATTAAAAAATTTGCAAATATGTGCGTAAATGTGCATTTGCGTATACTCTTCCAAACACCCATATTATGTTAATAAAAGAGCTATAAAGTACGCATAAAAAAAATTATTTATATACTAAATGCAATTTAACAAATTTTCATATATAGCTTTTAAAAAGTTATTTCCTAATCATTTAGCAGTTTTACTTCTGTTATATCCACGAATTTCTTACACGTTACATGCACTTTAAAATAAAAAATAATAGGCGCTAAACTTACGGTTCGCTTCTGGTTTGCCAAAGTTTGATTGGTAAGTGCGCTTAAAGTGTATGAATCCGACATATTTTTCAGATTCCATTGCTTTTTCCGTTTTTCTCATTATTTAGTAGTTATTTTTAGCGATGTTTTCTCTTCTGGAATTAACATTAAATCTGGTTAAATACTGGAAACGTTTAACTTTACTGTCAATCCCTGAATTATATAAACCCTTAATTGTCATATTTTTCATTGACGTAACTCCTGTATCGTTGCAGAATCACAGAAAAAGTTGCATTTACTATATAGACACCGTTGTTCCAAATTAAAATTCTTCATAGCATTCATGCATCTTCGAAATTAATAGAGGGAAATTAAGTGCATTATCTAGAAACGCTCTTATGTACTTATGCCCTGAGGACCGTGACAATATTGAGGTTAATATTAATACTGAATTGATATTAATATTGAACAATTTCCAGAATATGATATTTTAACCAAGCAGCTGATCCGTGAATTGGGTTCTTATGAGAAATTCAGCCGTTTTTGAAAAAGTGTGATCAGCACTAGTTGATTTTACATAAATTCACCAAATTTTTTATAAAAACTCTGATCTCTAAATCTGTCTTTTCAATCAAATTCAATATAATCCCAAAAACCTTATGGAACCTTGATAATTTCCAGGAAAGCAGTTAATGTTTAAAGAAAAAATGAGACTTTAAATATAATTCAGTAGTTTCCTACATTCTAATTACTCTTTTATCTAAATAATTAACCTTCCAGTCAATTTTCCACTAACGTGTTTTAATTGGGCATCCGGATCCAGAAATGTTAGGTATACACCAATTTCAGTACTATTCCAAAACACGTGAAATGGAGATTATCCTGCTACATTCGTAACTTTTCTCCAAAGAACTCATATTGTAGGCGATTTTCAGAAACTGAAATTTTAATTAAACAACTGTACAGGAATTTTTAAATTAAAGGAAATTTATTAGATTTTCGGAAAGTCTAATTAAATCTAGTTAATTTTTCAGAAATCTGACCAACTTTTCATCAAAAATCTGATCTGTGAAGCTACAGTTTGAACCAAATTCAATAAATCTCCTGAAAATCAAATGAATTGTAGTCGATTATACGGAAATCAATTTATTGTTTAATCATAAATGTAACATGCTGGTAAGCAGCTAATTAATGTAAAATGTGAAAAGGGTAGATTCTGCGTAGCATTTTCTCATATTCACGTTACCTTTCGACAATTAAATAAAAGCAATTCTAAAGTGGACAAAATACACCTGTTGGTGTATTCTTAAAAATCATCATAGCATTAACTTCAGGTAACATTATCTATTTTGTAGAAGAATAGCTTTGAAAGGAAAGGGATAGGTGAAATGTGACTGAGATACGCTGATATCGAAAAGTGCACGTTATGATGGCAAAGATTCCCAAATACATAAAAAATGAAGGGTACCTACATGCTCAATTGCCCACGTATCTAAAAATGCAAATATGCATTTTGCATATTTTCCAAGTCCTTTCTATTGCAATCCACAAGGAGTCTTGAAACATATTTTTTAAGATATTTGTTATCTCTAGAGAAATACTTTAATACTACCACAGAATGGTACGAACTCTAAATTGCACTTTAAAACCAATTTTGTAAGTAGAAAATTTTATATTTGATCTTTCGTCATGGCCATTATAAAACTACTTTCATTTTTGATAACATTGCCAAAATTACTTTTTTAAACTCTCACACACATTAATCAATACCATAAATTCTTAAAATCGGTCCTTGTGATGAGTTTCCCAGAGAGATAATAAAATTAATACTGCTATAATGGAGAAAGTTAATATCGCAAAAAGATTGGATTACATTTATCCTAATACGTTTCCATAATGTGCATAATACCTAACAAAACACTTCCTAACCTACTTACCGAACACCGCTTGAATTATTTTTAAAGCAGCCTAATCCGCTCGACACCCACTAAAGCTTTATAAGCTCTATACAGTTCATGAAGTGTTTCATAGTTCAATAAAATAGGAGATAAAGCTGCGAAGAGCTTTTTTAAATCCTATGTGGTTATGGCGCGACAATCGATCCTGAGAATGTAAGAATACGTTTTAATGCTTCTGGTGTCAGTTATGGATTGTTATGATCACCTCGCACCGTGCGAGTCTAGGAACTTTTATAGCATAGTTTGGTGTTTCAATTACTCCATAATCCTTTCCTTAAACCAGAAGACGAGGCATGAGGAACTTATTAGTGCCAGAGAAAAGATTAATTCTGAGTTTTAGAAAATCTCAATGTCGAATCGTGTTTATAAATTTTTAATTCACTTATTATTTAGTATTTCAGTATATTTTAGCCTTTAATTAGTTCAATTAACTTGTCTTTCTTTATTGAGTAATATTGTTTTAATCTACTCGAGTGTTTGTCAATGGATTCGAAAACTAAAGCCAATGTATTATTTGTAAACAGTAATTTAACATTACGACAAATAATCCTATAGTCAAGGATAAGTCTAAAATTATCAATAAAATCAACAAATTCAAATAAATCAGAGATAAAATGATTATTCCTGAAAATATGTGCATGAGTCAAAATGTTCGTAACAATAAGTTATTTTTATTTTGGAAAAGCTCATATATGGGGTAATGGTCTTACAGATAAAATGGACTTACTGATCAATCGTGTACATACAATTTACGTGCGACTCCATCGAAAAATATCAACTTTACAAAAAAAAAAATATAGAACAAAAGTTACTTAGAATTGGTCAATCTATCGATTTTCCGGCTTGTTTTGATTAAAAAATTTCTTACCCCTTAGAAGGGGTGGTTTCCATCCCTAGGAAAAAAGCACACTTCGGCACAAGTTCAACTTTGAAGAACGTTATAAATACTACCTAAATCTCAATTTTCAAAGAAATCGACCTTATTTCCCAAAATTTCACAGTAATACGATATTTTACCGTTGATGGCTGGAGTAATTATGACAAATTAAAGTTTTATAAAACTCCATTGTTTACTTCTTTAGTTGTCTATATATCTAGAGAGAGAGAGTGCACGACCAAGAAATGTCTCAGGCAGTAGTTGAATTGTTTCACTGACTGTATGGCATGTGGCACCGTCTTGTTGAAACCACATCTTGGCCACATCAATAGCATCCAAGTTTGGCAGAAACAACTGTGTGATATGTCGCGATATGGAGCACCAGTAAGAGTTATTGCTTGACCCGCCTAATTTTCAAAAAAGTATGGTCTAGTTATGCCTCCAGCCCAAAATGCACACCAGTGACACGTTGTAGATGCATTTGTTGTTCGACAAACGCATGTGGGTTCTCCGAACCCTAAACACGGCAATATTGGTGATTTAACAAAGCAATCAAGGTGAAAATGTTCTTCATCGCTTAAGATGAGTTTGCTCGAAAAATCAGCATCCACTTATTGATGTTTAATAATTCATTCCACGAACTCTCTTTGGTGTTCATGGTCATTAGGCTCCAGTTGTGTTAATTGAATTTTGTAAGCATGGAGACACAGATCTTTTGTGAGTAAATACGCCGTAGAGAGCTTCTTGAAATTTACAATTTGCCTCTTGTACATGAGGCCGAATTGATGTTCCTGGGGTTTCACCAACACTCTCACTCATTGCTTCGACATTGACATTTGAGCGGCTTGTTTTTGAACGATCGGTGTGTTCGGATCCAGTCTCCCTGGATTTTTCATTTAATCTTTTCACAGTTGACGAGGTTAAAACACTATTTTGACCATATTTTGTATAAAATTTTCGAACTGAGGCTGCCAAGCTTGCGTTATTTTTGAAATATTGTTCAATAATGAAAACTCGTAGTAGGTATACACACTGCTTCGCAGACGACCAAATTGTCATAGGGCAAGACTACGACGACATCGAGTATATGGCTAGAAAGTTAATAGACGAGTATCAAGCATGGGGACTCGAAGTAAATTTAGATAAATCCGAATATATGTGTATAGGTGGACCGAGTAGAGACCTAGTTCTGGACAGCGGTAAATGAATTAAAAAATGCACTACATACAAATACTTGGGAATGACAATTACGGAAAATGGAAATCTAGATACAGAAATTGAAGAAAGAAATAATCTGGGGCGGAAAGCGATATCAATCATGAATAGCATAATATGGGACCAACACATATCAAAAGAAAACAAGCATAGAATATACAATACAATCATAAAAAGTATAGCCTCATACGGCTGTGAAGTGTGGCCACTAAAACAAACAACCAAGAAGAAACTCGAAGCTACAGAAATGGTTTATTGGAGAAGAGCAGCAGGTCGGTCAAGACGAGAAAAAATAAGGAACGTAAGAATTCGAGAAATTATGGAGGTGGAACACACACTAGTCGACGATATAAAAACCAAACAACTACGATGGTTTGGTCATGTGCAAAGAATGGGAGATGATCGACTCCCAAAACAAATCTTGAAGTGGTCACCACGGGGGTCGCAGAAGAAGAGGAAGACCAAGACTTAGCTGGAGAGAAGGTATTGACAAGGAGGTCAGAGAGAGAGAGAACTGGATGAAGACCTGTGGAAAGACAGAGAACAATGGAGGCTAGGAATCGGAAGACGTCGGAGAACGTTATAAAACCGATATATATACAGGGTGGTGAAATTTTCGATGCTCACCATTGTTATCTCGAGAACGGTAAAAGATACAGGATGGTTTAAATTAGAGAAAAGTTGCCTTTTTTCATGCAGATTATAAATCTGAAAAGAAATCTCGGATGTGTTGATTGGTTCTTGAATTATACAGGAAAAACTTGAAATTGCTTTTATCGAAAAATATTATTATCTCTTCAATCATTGACACTGTTGCAATGACACTTGGCAATGTTATGTTTTTGATAACGCTGAGTCAAAAAACCCTAACGGAAATTTTTTAGATCGTCTAGATTTCAAGCTGCAATATTCAACTTTTTTATTTCTTATCGGCGCCATATCGGATTTTAATTCCATTAGATAGACAAAAAAATTACCTTTTTGGATCTCTAACTCGTTTACACTAGCCATTGTTTTTTTCTAGTAATAAACCATTAGATATAAAAATTTCTCGAATAATTGAAATTTCAGTCATTAAACAGCGTAGGTCGTGACAAAACAAATGAATCTATAATAATAAAACTGACAGTTTGCATGCAAGTGATGTACAGTGACAAGTGTTTCGTAATTGCTAACATGTTCAGTGATGACGAGAAGCTAGATATGTATAACATATACTACATTCGCAGTAACAGGAATTCTGTATTGGCAGCTGAAACTTATTTAAATTTGTATCCAGAGAGGAAGCACTAACTAAACTATCTTCACGAGAATTTCCAGAAATTTGGAGTTGGGAGAGAGAAGGTTTAGAAGAAAACACTCGTGCACTCATTCAAGCATATTCGAGATACAATGAACTATTTCCACCACTAGTGGACCACTACTATTTTCCCGTGCGCAAGTCAAGGTCACACGACAAGCTTATTTGCTCTACTGTAACTGCGCCTAAATTAATTTTCAAAACGAGTAGTATGTTTTGAAATTATTTACACCTTTTTGAGTTTTTAATTTCTTTTTATTTTTAAATAAATGGTCAAATAATTTGTGAGTTTCATTATTCTAGATTCAATTGTGTTTTCACGGTCTACGCTGCTTACCCGATAGCTTAAATTTCAATTATTCGAGAAATTTTTATATCTAATGGTTTATTACTAGAAAAAAACAATGGCTAGTGTAAACGAGTTAGGGATCCAAAAAGGTAATTTTTTTGTCTATCTAATGGAATTAAAATCCGATATGGCGCCGATAAGAAATAAAAAAGTTGACTATCGCAGCTTGAAATCTAGACGATCTAAAAAAATTCCGTTAGGGTTTTTTGACTCAGCGTTATCAAAAACATAACATTGCCAAGTGCCATTGCAACAGTGTCAATGGTTGAAGAGATAATAATATTTTTCGATAAAAGCAATTTTCAGTTTTTCCGGTGTAATTCAAGAACCAATCAACAGATCGGAGATTTCTTTTCAGATTTATAATCTGCATGAAAAAAGGCAACGTTTCTCTAATTTAAACCATCCTGTATCTTTTACCGTTCTCGAGATAACAATGGTGAGCATCGAAAATTTCACCACCCTGTATATATGTATATATATATATATATATATATATATATATCAGTGATTTTTTTTTGTATATATATATATGAAAACTCGTTGATGTATCGTATAACGCACCATTTATACTAACTCTAAACTCTTAACTATCAAATTATTCTTTTTTTCAGGGTTGCCAATAACTAACTGTAAAAATGACGCTAAATGCAAATTTTGCGTTAATTTTAGGACACCCGTTATATATAGACAACTTCTCTCTTGCATTTTTCGTTTCCACTTCTCCTATCGCTTACATTCGCTTACTTCCTATCAATGTATCTTTAGACACCGTTTCAGGCGATACTTATTCATCTTCGTTTTTGGTCCAAGCGCTTACAGTTTCCTATTTCATAGAGATGGACGATATGGCTGCGCTTTTAAATGGTCCCGGAGGAACGTTTGAATGTTTTGCGAGGATGATTACGGAATCGTTCGCAAGTTTCGAAATGAAGCGCTCTATAAAAACGACGGATTTATTATCCCCCCGTTTCTGGTTCGGAAAATGCACATTTCCACTCGTCGCCCGAGTCGGAAGCCCCTCGGAGTGAATTCGAAAGAAGAAATTCATCGTGAAATGTAATTCAATTTGTCGTCTCTGGTGAAATTGTTCAATTTATAAAACCACAGTGATTTCCCTTTCGGTAGAGCGAGCCCGGGCGGGCGCGTTCCCGTGGGACAATGCCGTCTTGATGATAATCACTGCTTTTCAAACCGTTTTAAATTCGTTGAAAAATTAACAAGGGCGCCGGGGGAAGCGGGGCACAGACGGCGTCGGCGGCGAGGCGGGGGAGGCGCCCGCGTCCGGCCGTCGATTCTGCGGGGGCGGTCTTTTGCCCCATTTGCGATTGTAATTTTTGGTAAATTATGCGTTAAATGTACCGACGTGACCGTTTACGTGGTCCATGTTTTGTATTATTCATGCGGGAATTCGAAATAATGTCTCTGCGTGTTTCAAACTAACAAGCGATCAGGTCGTCGTCAGGACGGTAAAAATTTGTAATCCCAACCTGGGAATCTTGTAGACATCTTAGAAACTTGAAAATTGGTCTTGTAAACCATTGGACTTCAAAGTCGTTAAGATTTCTGGGTGTATACCCGCTTTCGTAAACTAGGGAATACATTCGATAAAAATTTAAAGTTAAATTTTTGGGACAAACGCTTGAACCTTGTAATTGTTTGCACTGACGCATTTTTCCAGGTATAATTTTCGCATATAAGCTGACTCGTGTGGACGGTATGGCGATATTAACATTTTTTCAATGCTTCTCAATCCCATTTTTAATGCAGTATGTAAAGGGACCCATTTTTCCTAAACCAAATGTGAAAAAAAGAAGAAAGAAAACTCTTTTTAATATTCCAAGTTAAATACACAAATTGTGCATTGACAGCTGCCTGACAATGCATGATTGTCGACACGCTGAATAAATCCTTCTTGAACATTTTGAACAACTTCTGGTGGTTTTCTTGATGAACTTTTGCTTTTAAAATTTCTAAATTCTCGTCTTTTGACGTATACCACCTACTCTACTTTATAAATATTCCTATAATACATTTCAATGTTCCCAGGTTACCTAAGAGATGCCAATAATGATATAACAACAGAAATTGAAGACAAACTAAAAAGGTGGAAATATTATGTTGAGAAATTTTTTATGACGATAGACCGACATCATCACCGTTGGAAGAAAAAAGACTCAGGTCATGAAATAACTAAAAACCAAGTTGTACATGCGATAGAATTTCAGAAAAATTGGAAAGCCTCCGGACCTGATCAAGTATATGTAGAAATACCTAATTAAAATCGTAGCAGAAGAGGAAACCCCACCCCTAAGTCTTCTTACATCAGTATTTAACACTATATATAATACAGGAAAAATACCTTTCAGTTGGTTGAGATCTACATTCATTACTCTGCCTAAGAAGACCATTGTCTCACACTGTGACGATTAGGTATAGATTGATTAGCCTTATGTCGTATGTCCTAAAAATTTTCCCGAGAATAATTCATACGAGAATTTACAGAAAGTATGAAGATCAAGTCGATGTTCCGTAATGGAATGAGTACGATCGAAGCTTTGATCTCCCTTAATGTTCTAACATAGCGATGCCGACACATCAATTATGATGTCTTTGCTTGTTTCATAGACTACAAGAAAGTCTTCAACTGTCTCAATCATGAAAAACTGATTGAGATATTGAAAACAACAGGTACAGACAGCAGAGTCATACGAACCATTGCAAATTTATATTGGCAACATAGAGCTGAAATACGAATAGAAAACAAAACATCCGAGGCAATTCGTATAAGTAAGGGAGTTAGGCAAGGATGCGTGTTGTCACCCATCGTGTTCAACATCTACTCGGAAGCACTGAGTGACATAAATGGCGGAATCAGTGTGAATGGCACAGTAATAAACAACCTTAGGTACGTCGATGATACGTTAGTCTTGGCAAACATCTCAAATGATCTGCAAAAATTATGAACAGTATTGTAAATCACAGCGAGACGAATGGCCTACTCATAAATATTAAGAAAATGAAAGTATTAGCATTGTCAAAGTCCCGGAAAAATGTGAACCTTAAGACCAATAGAAGACAAGTTAAACAGGTTATGTCCTTTAAATATTTAGGCACCGTGCTATCTCAGCAGTCGGATGCAAAAAGTGAAGTGCGATAAAATATTGAACAGGCTAGAAGTGTCTTTCTAAGCATGAAAAAATTCTTCATTAGATCAGAATTGAGTTTAGGTTTAAGAGTTGGAATTAAAAAAGAATTAGAGAACTAGAAAAGGAAATCTAAGCCTTCGAGATGTACTTATACAGACGTATGCTACGCATTTCCTGGGTACAAATGGTCACGAAAACCGATGTGCTCAATTGTATAAAGGAGCACAAAGATTTGCTTTTTTTGCTGTTTAAAAGCAAGCCATGTCGAACTATCGGAACTATAAGTTCTGTGTATAAATTGTATGTATGTAAATTCTGTGTATGGTAAAGCTACGTATGAAAATAATTTGGCAGGGTTCTTTGGTAATAATAATAAAGAAAACAAGGAAATACGTACATGGTAAAATTTCAACCAAACAAATACACAAAAACAGTATGAATAAAAACAGAAAACACTTGATGAAAAATAGATATTAATTCAATTTAACAATTATTTTTGTGCTGTTTGATCCAAATTGACTAGAATTTTAATGAAGATAACAACAAATAAAAAAAATTAAATATGATATTACAACTATATGGCTACGATTACCTAGGCCTTTGGAATAATTTATAATTACTAAGAAGTTAAAGAATAGATCAGATGGGATTGATTCATGATATTACATACACATATGATCGGTTCCATATGCGAAACACTTTATATAATTTGCAATAATTGCATTGTACAAGGAATATGGCAAAATAACATTAGAAGTGGTGAGAAAACAAAAACGAATAATTCAGAAAAATTTTCACTATTATCCAACCTTGACAAGATCTTTAAAATAATAATTCGTAACAGATTTACTGATTTTTTAATCGAATTACATATTTTATCTAATATGTAGTTTGGCTTTAGAAAAGGCATTGGATGTGATGATACCCTAGTATATCACAAATTACATTTACAGTAAACTGACCGTCTGTCAGTAATTGCTACCTTTTTCTATCTAGTGAAAGCTTTTGACACACACTCATGTCTTTTTGTCTGAAAATCTATTGGGTGTTCGAGGATTAGCACCAAATTTAATTAAAATTTATTTCCATAATCGGATGCAATCAGTCAACGTAAATGGAATAATACGTTTGTAAGTATATAAATATAGGGGTCCCACAGGGGCCAATACCATGTTCATTACTATTTCTTATACAGGTTATAATTTACTTGAGAGCATGTCAAAATGTACAATTATATGCTAATAATACGATCGTATTTTGCTTTCAGCTGTAAATGACAATAAATGTAAGTTGTAAAGATTAGAATAAGTTACTTGCTTTTCTTTTTTACTAAATTAAAAAAACTACTGCCGCTTATATCATTAATAACTATCTACCATGAGTTATTTCAAAGTGTTGCAAAGTATGGTATAGCATGGGGCTCTGCATACGAAAATGTACTGTTGCTAACATTATTTATACAATACTGTATAATATTGATTATACAAAAAAGAATATTATAAATAATAAATAAACCAAATGAATAAGTACAAAATATTCTTCGTTCTCAACAAATATTAAATATCATACAAAATTGCATACATGTTACTGTTGAATTTAACTTATAATCTTATTAATCGTTATAATTTATAATATTATAATCTTAGTGTAATTTCAAATTATCCACAATAAAGTATATACCTAAGTTTATTTGACTGATTCCTTTGGAAGTTAAAGTGTTTCAAAGTTTCTCCATTTTTAGAAAAGCCTTGAAAAGTATTAATGCATTTAGAAAAAAGAACTAGTACTTCTGATGTGTGGCAAATAAGTTATTACTGAATAGTTGGCCGATAATCGATACTTGTACTGAAAATATTTTAACGAATATTAGCGTTGGCGTAACTTCCACCAAATACATACTCGTACAGTATTGAAATTTAAAAAAATTGATAAGCATATTTTTGTAAGTAGTTTTGGACGTAATGTAATATCCATTTCAATTTTGAAAATTTTCCTTGTGTAATAAACTGTGCTAATAAAGGACCCCGCACTTTTTATAGGGAAAAATGGTTTCAGTCCCAAGGTCTATTTTTTGGTGGAAAAGGTAGATCTCAACATCCTGAACGAAAAAGCTAATGAGCACCAAAAAATCTACCGTCAGGATTTTGCGCTACGACCCGTACGTATTCAAAATAACGTACGTACCCTTTAACATTTGGTATTATAAAGTGGATGTTTCCACTGAAAAACAATTTTTAGACATGGAGGAATGCGAAGAAAATAAAATTTGACGGTTTGGATCGTTTTTCTCAAAAGTTACTGATGTAACCAGTAAATAATTTATCAGTTACTCTTGTATGTCTTAAATTTTAACTCATATCATCTTAACTATCATAATTGGACCAATATCATGTATGTAAAAAATTTTTTTAAGCGATTTACAAAAGATTCTGCAATCGTTTCCATTCAAATTAAAACCACTTACTAAACATTATTTTACATTACAAAACTGCTTACGGTTCACAGGTTCACTTAACCTGGTCTAAACCCATTAATTATCTTAAAATTATTCCGTAATGGTGCTCGTCCTCTGTTTAATTTCCTGTATAACTTTCACAATAGTACCGAGAGCAAATAATAGGAGAAATCCGGAGAAGTGTCCCACAGGGCATGTGTTTGTCTAACATGGCATATGTCACGGTTGCACACAAGCTACATTAAAGTGACAAGAAGTAGCTGTTGTTTACTTGAAGTGCTGCAGGAGTTCAATGCGAGCAGGTAGAAAGTGAACAGAGACGAAATAGCAAAATTTGAAATGCAACCAGAATTGTGAAGTGAGCAATGTAAACGAAATACGTTTCGTAATCGTCTCCAAAATTGAATTAATGGATTTAAACTAATGAACATTGAGTTAGTTAGAGCTGAGAAACATCTTTAAACTAGTGTAGGAATAAAAATATTCAGTTAGAATTACAAATCTCCATAACTAATCTTAGGAACAGCCGTTCTTTCTGATACACACCACTGTTATGGATATGAATTTAAGTTTTGATTAATTTGCATATAATTTCGAAATTTTGACTATTACTAGAAAATATAGCGTATTGTCAAAATTTCTTATAAAAAATATTGTTTCGAATTAAATGAGAGTTCACACACGTCACATCTTAATTATCTGTCACGGTATTTAAATCGGTCAATTAGAAACCCCACATAGCATTTTGGCTATTATGGAATTATCTTGTAACGAACATGTGTTTTTCGGGACAAAATTTAGATTTCCCAAAGAAACCACACAATTTCCCCGACTAGTGTGCTAAATTGGTAATTATATTAAACCGTCAATTACGAAAGTCTTGATCAACGTTCTAAATCTTTCTATGGACTCCTCTAATCCGTTTTAGGTGGTGATTTGATCCACATTTTCGCCTTTTCTTTATTACAATTTTTGCTGTGCTTTTGAACTTGTGTTGCTCGTCAATGAATACAAGAGGAATTCTGAACTGAAATCTACACATAACCTCACTTGAACAAACACACAGATTGAATCCCGTTCAGTCTACGGAACATTTAATTTGTTTAAACGTGGCCGTTCGTAAAAGTGAGATTAGGATTATATTGTGATCCAGAACTGTCCTTGTATTTCTACTCTAACCCTTTTCTCTAATTTCCGTATATTAATCTCCTTTTACCGTCTTTGCTACTCATTCCTTCCACCTTTCTTTCGGTTTTTTTACTAGCCTATATGTTCTGCTTTGCGTTCTGTTATGGCCCATACTGGTGAAATATTAACCATTTTCCACGTCCCTGTAAATACGCGGTGTAGGCCATAAGGGGAACACGTTATTTTCTTCCAAACTAAGTGTGGACTTAGTTTTAAAAAACACGTTTAAGTACAAAAATTTAAATTTCAAAATACAATATCGCGGATTTGATAAACGTTAAAAATGTTGAAAATATCTTTCAACGATTTTCATCACCTAATTGAAAATAAATGTTTAATAGTTTTATAGAGTAATGATAATATTTTGAAGGTCAATATGTTAAAGGGCCAAGTCATATTATTTTTTTGTCACAATCTGTCTATGTTGATTATTTTATCAATATAGCATAAGGGGTTATTAAGATTGCTAATTCAGTTTCGAAAGTGTAAATTCCGAAAAACGAAATGGCGAATTTATTTTTGGCGAAAAAAGTCGGAAAAGTGTTTCAATTTTCACGCCTTTTGTCGAGTTGAGTTAAATTTAGTATTTTATAGAAGTACCGATTAACAAGGATAATTTGTCATAGAATAAAATGACGGAATGTATATGTTCGAAAAAATTCTCAAAAGTTATACTTTTATTACTACTTAGATCAGGTCATTATAATGTATTTAACACAGGCGATTGCCTCTGATTCCAAGTAAATTGTAAGTAATATGCTTTCAGTAATTTACTTATTTTGAGTAGGTACGAATAAGATATTTTTAGCTCGCCAAAAATTATTTGTTTTCACCTTTAGTTTTGTGAATGAAGAAAGTTAGACCTCTAACAAATAAAGTGTCTTAAAGGTTTCATCAAAGACAAATAGGTGATTAACATTCGTTTCATTGAATTTAGTAAACTGGTTTACAACTCTTCTAAAAGTTTAGGATTAGTTTTGGTTAGGTAAAACCGTTGATTGGAACTTCAAAACTAGGAAAAATGTTTTTTTCCTGATGTTGCTACTATTTTTAATCGCAATATTAATTAATATTATTAATAGATTTGGAGTCTCAATTCATGCTCTATTGATTCCTTCTGTGCAGTCTGTCAAAGGCCTGAAATAATTCCGAAACTGAAACATTCTACACCATTATTATTAAATCCCCATCTGACTCCATCCCTGTGTAAAGTAGCCCCAGGTAACAAGCACTTCGACAGTATAACAATCCCAATAGAAATAGAAGACGAGGAATTTATCAAAATGATACTCCACGACGATAATAGCCTATTTTGGAAATATATTACGACAAATGCCCCTGTCGTCACTATAAAGAGATTTATGTTGTACGTGTCCTCGAATTTTTCCATAAAAGCTACTTTTGTGCCGGCGAAACTGCATTGAATTCCGTCAAAAGGGCCGAAAGAGAGAAGACGGATCCGGGGGAATATTATTTATGTACTTGTTTGGGTTTCTTTTTAATTCGGTAGTACAAATGGGTTTTGTTGTCCGTAGCCCGGGGATGAAGTCGTTCGCACTTAGGGTGATGTCAGGTGTTGAGCGATTTTTTTCCCTCTCCAAGAAATTTATTTGGTGAAAGGTGACGTTTTAAGTAAAGCGACGATCCCAGAGGGGCGATTCCACATTTTTTAACCGTGTACACCGCTAATTCCCACCCTCCTACAATTATGCAAAAACGAGCGAAGGGTGTGTGTGCGTGCGCACGGGGATAAAACTTGGAAAATATCCAACAACGAATGCGTGTTGGTGACGTACGGCGATGATGAGGTGTTGTACTTCCAGTTGGTTAATTCCGAAGAATAAGCCTTAATAACATCTACAAGAGGGATAGGGATAAGCCAGTTAGACGGTGCGTGGTGAGAGTTGCATGGGATTGCATCTGGCACGACGTATTGTTCTGATGTGCAACTTTCCCACAAAATTTGTTTGCGGGGCTGTTATTGGATTCGAAAGGACGCTGGGACATCGAGGAAAAAATCGCTGAATACATTAAAATTCAGCTAGCGGGATAGTTTGGGTGCGTCACCTTTTTTACCCCGATTTTAGTTTCAAAGGCAAACAATCTTCATATTCAGGAAAATACGATCATAACCATTTCCCTCTTTGTGTCGGCTTCATATTCGAAGGTATCGTTTTTGGTCGATTTTCCAGACAAAGCTTCATGAATCCTTAAAAACTTCTAACTTGCTTAATTCTTAATGTACAGGGTGTTCAAAAAACGATGCATTCAAGGATATGTCTAAAATGTTTCTGATCAGGTTATGGAAGTAGTAAGTTCCTTGAGTGAAATAAAAGAACCTTCTGAAATAACGTTCATTCTTGAAGAAATAACAATCATTTTTAATATAGTTTGATGAATGAATCGAATGTCCACCGATTTGCTTCATGAATTCTATTTTGCGTATATTTTCTATGCACAGTTCTGTTTAGCTACTAAGATATTTTCACATCTTTAAAACTTTCTTTAATTTCTGCAAACTCTCCATTTTTATCTTCAGTAGGTACTATCACTCCCAATAAGCATTATGGATATTAATTTCATTTCCGACGTTGGTCCACAAGGATAGGAACACCCATTGGTAACACCCAATACTGGTATTATTATGGATACGCGCTAGGGCACATCCATTTGACGCCCATCATTTTCTAAGCTATTTAATGGAAAGATAAGAGAAACGAATACTCCTACTACTACTGTTACTTCTCAGGCGTTGAATTACACATGTCGACCCTTCAGTTTTTTTATTTCTTATTATACGAACAAGAGCAAAGTAAATTTGTTTTTATTTTATTGGTGTCTTTCTTTTAAAGAGTACATAACTTTTGACTGAAGCTTTGAGAATGCCACGATTAAGGTTCCACAACTACAGCTATTACAATGAATCTAGTAAAATGTTCAATAAATGATCATTGGCTTTATGTACTGACTAGGTGAGCACACAAGAGGCATACCACATGAGGAAATATCTCAGGATTATGCCATTTTACATTACACTGATCTATAAGTTTTGGCCATCCGATATGGGTCCTTTAATGGTATATCTGTCACATCCAGTTTTTTTCCATCCAAGTCCAATTTACATCCAACACATGTCCAGATGTTGCACACAATGGTTACCTAATGAATATTATGTGGACCTGTGGAAAATGGATAACGAGCACTTCCATTGTGCTATCCATACGTGTATCGCTGGTATCCATTGAACGAACGTCCATTAATTGTATCTTTGTTGTCTAGGTTCAAGTAACAAGTAGTAAAACGTTATTTTTAGCTCCCATTTATTTGCTGACAATAATGTGAATGACATAGTCGGAGGGGAAAATTGTGTGATTGGGTAGAAATAACATGTTCATCACACGATTTTCTGTTTGCTTGAACAAACCTGGTCAGACTCAGTTCTGTATCTGAGGGAAAAGAAGTTTTCTATCAAAATATACAGGATATAGAACGTTCATTTCAAAGATTAAATTTTGGCAAAAAGTAATAAGTTTGAAGGAAGAAAATTTATGCTTTTCTAAGATTTGAAATATTTACCCATTTAAAAATATTAATGGGTAACTATTAATCCTTTGTGAATAAATAAAAGGAATTACAGGAAAATAATTTCTTTACAGAAAAAGGAAAAATATTTCCCAAAACAAATGATTGGACACATTATTTTTAAACAACAGTATATTAAAAAGGGAGGTGAAACTATACAGTACAAAACAGACCTCTTTTACATTTATTACACTTTTGCATTTATTAATGTGACGAACACACTTTGAAATAATGTCGTAAACCATTGTTAAAATAAATTTTTTCAGCTCGATGTTAGCGTAGTTCTGAGAATTATTTAGTAACAATATTTCTTCCAATTGATAATAAATAATAATGAAGTACCTGTCAGAAATTGACATAATATAAACATAAATCTTACAATTCAAAGTTTTTACTAACTTTCGGTTTACGCAACTTGCTATGGTGTTAATTGTGTATAGAAAATTGGAAAATTGATGAAAAAGGATCATTTACATCCACGACGTTAATTCCGATATCATTCAAGGTATTTAATATTTAATAATTTTTTGCTTTCTTTGTTATACCTAATACATATAATGCTAGTGTGATCTTGTGCTAAATAATTGGCGTTTCGAATAGTAATGGAATGAATCATTAATCTAGTAAAACCAATTTTTTCTGTCCAAATATAGATACTATTAGTTTCCCTTTTTTTTATCTTTTCTCTTACATATTTGATAATTATTATCAGTGACAAAATTAAAATTAAAAAAATTAAAATTAATTAAAATTAAATTAAAAATTAAAAAAACTAAAAATTATTCTCTCTGGATTCAACAGTTTTTTATGTTTTTTTAGACTTTACCAGAAAAATATCTGGAATTTAATAAATCAAAGATCAAAAAATTTCACAAACCAAATATTGAAATATCGACAAAATGTCGATGTTTAACTGTTGTTACAGAAATCTACTACATCAGCAGCAGTTTAAATTTATGTACGGTTAGTTTTATATTCGTATCTTCAGACGTATATTTTAAATGTCGCCTACGAATTTTCATGCCAGCATATAAACATATATATATATATATATATTTTGGGGATCATCGAGAACAATTCTGATATAAAACAGCATTCTCCTTGTAATTTAACCAATTTCTCAAAGAATTTGTTTTATTGGTTTTTTAACATTACTATGAGGAAAAACCAAACATTTAAAATATTTCTACATAGCTTAATCACATGACGTGTGTCTAACATAATATAAATTTTTTCATTAGTAAAATGATGTCTAAAAATGGTTTGAATTTGGTCAAGCTAAGTGTACCACTACACATGGCATCTTGGACAAATTTGTATTTGATCCATATTACAGACGACCTTAATGACAATTTTTGGTTGTTACTTATAGCCAAGAGCAGGTAAATTACAATTAAATACTTAAAACTAGATAGTTATCAAGATATGACTTTGAGTTTTAATTGTTCCTAATATTCTTTGCGGCGTATTGTTTCCTAAAAGAAGCTTTGGAAACACAGATAAAACAGAAGCACTATTCTCTCTTTATACTGTGTTTTCATTGGTATTAGTTTCATAAATATTGTTTTAAGGTGTTGACTGTGAATAATTCATTTACCCAGATACTCAAAGAGACACATTACAATGTATGTAATTACAACGAACATGAATATTACCCATTGGTACGAATACGTTGCCTGAAATTTTATTTTTACGGGCTAAACCTTAAAAGAATCTAACAAACAGGTTGAACCTCGAATAAATATAATGTGAAAGAAGCTTATTTAACCACTCCTAGCTCTATTATGTACTACAATGATGTTAAATATGCCAGCCTAAAACTACAAAACCTAAGCTATTATAAACAAATCAAAATTAAACTAGTAACCGAGTTTAACTCAAAACCCCCATCCAACAAATCTCTTAACATAAACTCCAAAATACCCATATCATCCTACCAAAAAAAATTATAATTCCAATTTTGTTGACATTACCGAACCCACAAATTATACATTGGCGGGCTTTGTTGAAGCCCCAAACACACACATGTCATGGAGTCGGTCCCGCGCTGCTTTTGACAGTCGAGATACCAAAAAGCGATATCCGATCTGTTTGATATATAAAAAGTTCCTCTTTTGCCTTGTTGAATGCTTTCGAATGCACGTCAATTGCCCTTTGCGATACCGGCGGATGATAAAGAGACGAAAAGAGAGAGAGAGAGAGAGAAAGAGAGAGAGGCAGTGCAACCAACTAGTGAGATTGCAAATACGAGTACAGAACCCCAGAAAAACAGGACCGGATTCACTTTTATTTATTACAGTTTTGGAAAATTGAAAGCTTGCAAGAATAATTAGGTATTTTGCTTAAATTTTTATTTTATTATTGTATCAAAACAGACGGACCTTTGTACTGGATTTTCAAATATTGTTTCTTGTTTCGTTTCAACAGCCATAGCTTAAATTTCAAGCGTAACATCAAATACAATTGATTTACTTATATTCCCAACATTTGTCGGCACTTATCAAAATCACTTCCTTAATAAGTCGATAACCAGTGCTGATAGCTCAGGTAGTGTCCTTTACCTTCACTCATGTTTCGCGTTCTTCAGACACTTAATAAAATGTACAATTTCAAAAAATTACTTTAAAGTAGCAAATAAAATTGAGCATTTCAAGTCTCGATAGAAACACAAATGTAGACTTTCAATGAGTAATGGTTGGATATTTTTACTAAAGAATCGCACCAAGTAGAACAATACCACCATTTTAGACTGTATAAAATTCCATTAGAATGGGTATATGTAACACTGACAAATCTAATTATCACCAAATTTGGGATCAACGGCACCAATACCATATTAATAAACCATTTGGTTTATTAATGGTTAGCAAAGCAAATTCACCTTTCAACTAAGATTCAATCAATCACCAGTGGTGATAGATAAGAGAGTGTCCGTAACCTTCACCCAGATTTCTCATCCCTCAGACACTGTATACTGAATGCACAATAGAACCAAATTGCTTCAAGGTAGATAATAAAATTGAGTATTTTAAGTCTTGATAAAAACACCAATACATACTTCCAATGAGTTATGGTTGTATTTTTTTGATTAAAATTACATTATCAAATGGCACCGAATACAATAAAACCACCATTTTAGACTATAATAATACATATACTACTACTACTACTACTAACATTACTAATATCAACAAATTTTGTACCAATGACAGGAATATCATTCTGGTTTATCAATTTAGTCTCATCAGGGTAAATTCACATCAAAAATTTAATACTCGGAAAGCCTTCCATGATTTCTGGAAAGAACCCCCGAGGATGTGGTAATCATTTTACAATTTCCAAAATAATTCGCCTTATTCAAATTTCATCAATTCCTCCCCTTAGTCATCCCCTGATACGTGTAAAAGGGGGGCGCGAGTCCCATTTTTGCCTCTCTCCCTGTACGGGATCACCAAAGCGTGTGTTCGGTCCCATTCGTGTGCGGTCAAATGTGAAATAGGCCGAGAGATAGGAGTCGATATGGGGAAGAAGGAAAAATCTCGTTGAACTAATGTAATTTTACATAATGTCATTGCGGTAATCAGCGCTACTGGGGGGGAGATGCGGTTATTATACTAATTGTGTGCAGGCACGTTAATTTGATGGAGTCTCGGACGAGAGGTTCCCGATGCAGATGTCTCGGGAATCGTGATTAATGAGATGGTGGAATTGGATTAATTTGAGAATCGCGAGAATTGAAGGGATTTTTTTTTCTATACGTTTTTCGTTCTGACAAAAAGAAAAAAATACGTTGTGGGAGGAAATTAGTTCTTTGAATCTTGCAATAGTTAAGTAATCGATGGCGGTGGAACGGGAAATTAATAACTTACACTTTTAACGTTTTTCAATGTAGGATCACACAAAACATAAATTTCAATTAAGTTTCAGTTCGTTTCAGGGCAGCAATTGATAGTCTTAAAGTGAAATAAATTTAAATTGCAAGTAAATCTAAAAACAATTACAGGTACCTAATGCCAAATTTCGTCTTGCACATTTTCACTTAATTTTGAACGTACTTTAATCGCTGTTTTTCGCTGTTGGCGTTGCAGGTGTCGTCGATAAATCGCGTCCTGCGAAACTTGGCGTCGCAAAAGGAGCAGCAGGCGAACGCACAGAACGAATCCGTTTACGACAAATTGCGGATGTTCAACGGGCAGACGCCCGGCTGGGCATGGTACCCCGGCGCCCCCGCCGCCCCCCACCTCGGCCTCCCGCCGGCCCCGACGGCGCTCACCACGCAAATCTCCAGGGACGATATCCAAAAAAGAGGTAAATTCAATCCGGCCATATTTTCTCCCCCTCTCCCGAGCTATGATCCTCGTGCGGATGCTTAACGGGAAGGGTTTCTCCTGAGCCAAGTTATTAAATGGCAAACAAATTGTTGAAAAATAATTTTTAATAAATGTATTATTTATTGTAATGAAAATAGCACCTAAGACTATCACATTGATTGTAATTAAATTAGGTCATTTATTAGATGAATACTACGAATCAATTTGTCGTTAAACTTCAAAGAACTTAATAGGAATTGCCTAAAGTTCTAGAAGCAACCGAAAAAGCTAAGGGAATCTACTAATCTATCTAGATTTAACGTTACTAGCGATCCACTAAATAGTCTTTTAGATTATCCCCAATCATATGAATTCTAGACACAAACAAAACCGAGTATGTACAATCTAGAAGCAATTCGATAAATTGGCTAAAATATATTGAATTGACAAAAATATAGGCCTTCACGATACCGAGACGATACCGAGACCTTCCGGTGGTATCGTCTCGGTCTCGTTGAAAGTAAATTTTTTTCACTCTCGTTTCGGTATCGCCGAGACGAGACAAAGGATTACTGTCGTCGCGGTCTCGTCTCGGTCTCGTCTCGGTCTCGAATTACTCTCGTCATAAGGTAATGTCCATTTGTGTTTTTGTTATGAAGATTGGATCTCACCGGCGTAATATTTTAATTAAGAATTTATAAGTGGTGAATTACTTAATTTATATAGAATATATTTTTTTTAAATCTCTTTTTATAGTTACATGGCTAATTAACAATATTTACGCATGAAATTTATCAAAAAAAGTTAATTAAAAAAATAAAATTGCAGGTAGGTTTCAATGAACACTCTTTCCTAAATTAATTGCCAAAGAGCTTTAGAGAGCTATAGGTTTTTCCCTAATTTAGAAAAATCCCGAAACTATTTTTAAATGTAACCTGATAATCGATTTAACGCCACCATGGCGGTTGTTATACACAGCTTAAAGCGTATTCATCATTATCTTGTCTTCATTAGACATTTCTTAATAAGATTCCTTATTATTTTCATAGAATCCACACAAAATGTTTCCGGTAACGGGTAAAATCTAACTAACAAATTAAAGAAGGTAGTTTTGACGTGCCTACCTGAGGCATTATGAATGAAACGTATACCACACGCATATAATAATATGTACAAATTTGGATAATATACGGAAAAAAATAAATTATAACGAGACCGAGAGTTTTCAAAATTTAGTATCGCCTCGGCGAGACTCTCGGTAAATTGTGTCTCTTTTACCGCTCTCGTCTCGGTATCGGTCTTGGTCTCGTGCGATACCGATACCGAGACCGAGAGTTTGTCTCGATATCGTGAAGGCCTACTGGATACTCATCACATTGGTTGTCGATATTTAGTTAAACAATTGTAGACTCAAGGCATAAAAATCATAGAACAATTTTTGGATGAATATAACTTGAAAATTGTGACAGAAAAAATATAGGCATTTGATCACAAAAATTTAACACATGCATGTCTTATCAGATATCTTCTATGGAAAAACGGGTTATGGTAACGTCAAAACTTTCGACACTTTTGTAAGACAGTAAAATTAGCAACTAGCTTTGATTAGAAATTTACTCTGACGTTAGTGACCGACATAAGGCGTAATAAATGATAGTTGCTTCAGACCGTCGTCGCCAAAGACCAGCCATAGCTACATTAATTTTTTAACTACTTTCCAGCTAATCAACTCTATTAGAATTAAATTAAGATCGAAACACTGAACCACTTCAGAAAATCTTCGAAATTGGATAATTTTACTTTACTTTTTGAAAGGTATTTCAGAAGGTTTTAAAAAGTTTAGCCTCAAAGAAATGTAGTACTAATGAAAAGTTTTCAATAATTTTTTGGAGTCCTAAAAATAATGCCTAGACGTTTCAATTGATGCCAGAATTACTACAATTTTTAGATAAATCCAGGTAGAGTAATTTGTCCATTTCAGCTCATTTCTTAAGAACGATGCAGTAAAACTAGTTTAAAAAAATAATGTCAAGGATTTCTTTATAGACCAAAGACCTCTAAAGTATTTCATGTTTCAATTCAAAATCGGGGGTTCTAGTAGTTTAAGATAACTCCAGAATGTGTCAAAGTCAAAGTGAGGTTATGTACCGAATTTTAACGCTGAACACGCTTTATTCTTCTACTGTTGTTCTATTTCAACTTACTTCAAGGAGACTAATATTCCTGCAGTTTCTAAAAAGCTGTTTATGTATATACGAAGATTTTAAAAATCTTCCGAATTCCTCAGTAGACTTCTATGAAGATTCAACCAGAGTTTGAAATACAATTTTAGATAACTTCCCAAAGTGCTCAAAATTCCTCTATTTTAACTCATTTCATTTCAAAAGTAACTGATAACTGAGTTTTAATACCTGCCAATAATTTGGTAGTTACCAAAAATAGCTTTCCAAAATAAATAGGAGATCCTGAAAGTTCTCCAAAGTCCTTAAAAGGGCTTCTAAGGTATTTTAATTAATATTGTAACATTTTTACCTACGCGAGAATTAATACACGACACGAGTTGTCTTACTTAATTTATTTTAACCACTTAACACTCTAATTTATTTGTACACTTACACTTAACACTGATCTACTAATACTTAATCTAATTTATCTTATCTCACTCACTAGTACTTAACTATTTATTTTATATTACACACTGTTTATTTATCTTACGGCCGGCCTGGCCGACATGTGTAGACCAGTCTCCCGGCGACTGTTTACGACTACCGGCGACTGACTTCGTCTCGCTCTCGGTCTTCTATTTATTTATCCGCATGGAAATTCCAGAAAGATCGAGGCGTTTCCGGTCCTTTCAGGAACCTTCTTGATAGTGCTCGAATACTCTACGGCTTTCCAAGAATTCCACCAGTTCCCCGAATCTATCTCGTTAGGAATTTCTTTGAAGAGACTCATTCCGACGGGCGCTTATCTTTATGGCGGGCTATTTCGTTACAATATCGACATTCTAACAAATTTCCGATCACCCCAGATAACGTCCAAATGTGGTCGGTCTATTTTAAATCATTAGTTATAAGAATATCACATGGCTTACACTAGCTATGGAGGACATATTCAAAACAATTGAACTGGGCAATAGCAGGAATAAATATCAATATAAAAAGACTAAGTAACTTTAGATTTGCTGACGATGTAGTCCTTATTACCAGCACATATGAAGAACTACAAATCATGGTTAGCCAGTTGGAAGCAGCCCCAAATAAAATTGGCCTGATGATGAATATGCGAAAGATAAAAGTAATGCCAAACACAGAAGAGGTCAGAAACATGCAAGTGAATGGAAATACAATTGAACAGGTCATTGAATACATATACCTGGGACAGGTCTTGAAATTGAAGAAAGACTACCAGTATGATGAAATAACGAGACGCATAGGATTAGCATGGGCATGGTGTGGAAAGTTTGCATGGATATTCAAGAGCCGAAAAATAACACATCATATGAAAAGTAAAATATCTAACCAATGTGTTCTTTCAATACTTACATCAGGATGACAAACCTGGACACTCGCAATGAAAAAGTTGGATAGCGTAACAAAGGCACAGAGAAATATGGAAAGATCTATGTTGGGTATACGACTAACCGGCAGGAAGAGAAACACATGGATTAGTAGTAAAATTAAGGTTGAAGATGTCACCCAAAAAGTGGCCAGGCTGAAGTAGAGCTTTGCAGGCAACGTCGTTAGGACACCGTACCCAAGGAGGCCACAGATGAGATGGAGGGATGACCTAAAAAGAACAGCGGGCCTACATTGGAAACGAGCCGCACGCAGCAGAGAAAGATTGCGTATGTTAGGAGAAGCCCATGTTCAAAGTGGGATGAACGAAGGCTAAAGAAGAAGAATATACCTACCTTGCAATTTTGAATAACTTCTTCAGATCAATTTCAAAGATGTATATAAAATTTCCGATGGCGTCTAAATTGGCTTTCAATCAAAATCGAGAAATTTAAATGAAACCGAAATTTTCAAAATATGTGTCTATCATCTCAGAAGAGTAGTAATCTTACAGTTTAAAAAAATTAATTTAAATCCAAGTAGAAAAACCTAAAATCTAAAAAAATACTAAACATTTTTGGATGTTTTCGAAATTCATCTTGCAGTTTTTAGGAAAGCTATTCAGAATAAATAGATCCTGAAAATTTTCCGCAGTCTTCTTTTTTTAATTTCCAAAGAAACTTTTCAATGCAAATAGAAAATTCTAGAAAATTTCAAGCTATTTCAATTGAAATTCAGTTCATCAAATTAAAAAATAATCAGAAGTTTGTTCAGTTAATTTATATAATTATTTTAAAATGCGATCAAGAAAGTCTCAAATTTATAAAGTTCTTAAGAACATTTTAGCAATCTGTAGTTTTCAAGCATTTCCGAAAATTTCACCAGATTTTAGGCATTTCCCAAAATTGGGACTAAGTCATTGCCAAAAGTTAAAGAGATAATGAACCAGCTAAATAGAAACTAACTATTACTGAATTCCATGTTGTCCTATTTTAATTCAAATTGACAATTTCCAAAATGAGATATTTCCTCCTCGGAAAACTGCCCCCCCCCCCTCCACAAAAATCCATCCGATGCCTATATTCTCTCTACTTAATCGGGACCAACGTGACGCTTTTTCCTTTTCCCGAATTGCTGTTGTCGGGTATTTTCGTGAAATTTACCGTCTGCACAATTACCGTTATCAGTTTTCCCGTGGGGCGGAGTTGTTCGCATGGAAGTTATGATCATCCCGGGGAATTTCCCCATTACTGCGACCATCGAGGATCCGCAAGTGACGGTAAAACCGAAAAGTTCGAGGAGAAGACGGAAAAAGACGTTTAAGAGAGTAAATTTTAGGCGAGAGCGCCATTAGGAAGAGGTTAAATGTGAAGTCGAGGGGAACGTCGAAGATAAAGCATTTTTGTTTTAACGATGAGATTTTTTAAACTCATCAATGGTGGTTGGGAAATGAACTTATATAATTTCAAATGGTGAAAACATTAAATGCGATTACAAGGGAAATCGCTGTCTCACAACACGAGAGTGAGATTGCTTGGTGCATTGAAATGAACCTTTGACGGATCACCTTGGAAGGATTGGTAACGCAAGGAATTGCCATTAACTCTATTTTATCAAAATTCATGCGGATGCATGCTGTCACCACTTTAATATATAAGTAGAAAGGAGAGTTGAACTATCGCTAGAGAATAACTCAAAAGGCATGAAGGTAACTGGAATTTCCATCAACAGCTTGCGATATTGACAGATAACTACAAACAACTACGAGTGGTTAAGTGCGACGATTTGGTCTTAATATCGACATAACCAAAACCAAACTAATGATAGTGAGTCGCCAATCTCACCACAATGCATCAATAATAAACAAATCGAGAGGATGAACAAGTTAAAATATCTGGGCACCACTCTGAACTATTAATGGGACTGGTATGAGGAGGTTAAAATATGTGTGGTTACTACTCGAAGCACGTTTGTGAAATTTAATAACCACCTTTTATGATAACAAATACCATTAACTCTCCACCTGCGAGTAGCTAAATGTTATATGGGCCAATATTGTAGTAAGGCCTAGAAACGTGGTCATCAAAATACAAATCCCTTAACCAGATTAAAGCCTTCGAAATGTGGATCATAATAAGTCTACTTAAAATTCCTGGGTAGTCCGTGTATCAAATGAGCAAGTACTACAAAGATACTTTCGTATCGGCAGTTGTTATTCGTTGTAAAACAATGGAAAACATCCTACCTAGGACCTGGGTACATTCGGCTAAATATAGAAAAAAGAGGGAAAAGGAGGAGAGCAAAATTTATGGAATCGTAACTTTCGAGAGTGGTGTAATATCGCAGATATGGAAGAGAAGTAAAGCCACGCTTATTGTTACTTAATTAACACATGAACGCCGGCTCATGAATAGATATTATTTGGTGTAACAAAGTGCTGAATGTAATTCTGCTACCTAAGAAACGTTTCTAAGAGTTCTAGTTTAAAGCGAGAAAATATCTGGCAACAAATCGTGAACATCTGACGGATGTTCCGTCCATTATTCCTAAAGAATCTGCAGAAAACCGTACACGATACGTACGTAATGAAATAGTGAGATGAACATCGTCATAACCATCATCATCTAAAAAGTGACAGGCACTACCACCAGTAGCAGGAGCGGCAGGGAAGTAAACGTTTCGAGTTCCTCTGCTTTTCCCACCCTGTGTTGTGCGCGTCCCTATTTACTTCCGCTTCTGTAAACTCCACCCCATTTCATATCCACCCTCGCTATTTCATTCTCCTTGTTTTATTTCATCTTCTGATCCTGCATCCCGTCCCTCCCTCGTAGTCCCCTCGCAACCCCCTTACGCGGTTCGTTCCCCACCTCGCTCTCTCCCTCACCCGCCCCCTCGACGCCAACCCCCCCTCTCTCTTCCTCGTTCTGTTTATGTTTTCTGTCGACGAATCTCTACTATGTGAAATTTACATAATTTTGGATTTTAGCAATTTTTCCGACGATCGTCGTATAAACGAATTATTGTCGTTCCTTCGGTTATCGGAAAAAGGAATATGACGAGTTTTTTGATCTCGTTTCAAGTGTTTGATATTGCTTTTTTATGTAATATTCGCGGAGGCGAGAGGTTTTAAACTTTCCTAGGTATGGGAAAAGTTTACGTGATTATCTCAAAAACGGGCGCGGAGGTGATTTCTGAAATTCATGGAAACGTGAGTAGATGAAATAGGTACTTCGCATTATTATTTTATTCAATAACGGGTCTGAACCAAAATTTTACACGCGGTTTGGCAGAATACACCCCATTTAAGTGTACTTGTGACAAAGACACATGACGAACTATAATGAAGAAACAACTGTAGAAACAATCAAATGCAAAAATTAGGTACAGACCAACAAGAAATTACATAGTTAACAAGCCATGCAAGATCAGCGCTTCGCAAACAGAATTCTAGGATTCGTTGAAACCATTATATATTGAATTAATTGTAGTAAATAAGGAGTTTTAGAAGAAATAAATAAGTTTTTTTTCTCTGAGTTCCTCAGTATTAAAACAACTTTAATTTAAATTACATTCGGTTTCATTATATAAATAGTTGATATAAATCAGGACCAATTTTTTTCCAATCCAAAGCATCCTTGAGTTGCGTATGAGCACACACACTTGACAGCTTGTTAATAATTCATCAAAAATTGTACTGTAAACCAAAAAATTTTACAAAAATGCTCACTTAGGTATACTTATATTTTCTTTAATAGTACAAAATATGGTGACATATGAATTCATCAAAACAAAACAAATAATACAAGGTATCAAAATCAATAACAAAAATAATACTAAATTTAAGAAATTTGTATTTACAATATTTCCCTTTCACACTTTAATTGCTTTCTTCAATAAGTGACAGTATTTTTAATATATCAATTTCAATAGGAATAAGAAATGATTGTCGAAAGCTTCTTCATCATACTATATAATATTATGATGATGATATTGTATATATAATTTTGGAGGTAAATTTTAAATTGTTAAATTTATCATAAATCGAACAATTTTCTTTATTTATCCAAATTCTGATAAATGTATTTGATAGTTTTAAAATCCCCTTTTGGCAAAAAAACGAACAGTTATAAGTTATAACAAAGGAAAAACATTTGTTAATTTTCCATAAGTTTTATGTTTTTGTAAAAAAAGAATTGGAATGCAGTGATTGAATTAATAAAGTACATTTGACACAAGTTATAAATATATTTCAATAAGTATCTTACTACAAATCCAGCAACACATCTCATAATTTCTCCTATGTGGTCAGTTACAAGCTACATATGTGATCCTAAACAGTTGTGGTCATCGATTCGTTAATACATTTTTTTTATTGGTACGCTATTTTGCCTATTTAAAACATGCTTTGGCGTGCGTAAATCGAGCTTTATCGCACCCGCGTGTTTTAAAGTCGCCATGGAAACGTATCAACAACGGCCATCTCAACCAATAACAGAGCGTCTTTGGTCCGTAGCGGGACGAGCCTATTGGTCGCACGACGGGCGACGGGCCGTCACGAAGTGTCACGAGTGTCGTTTAAATTAATCATATTGGGTATGCACTTGGTTTTGGTATAGAAGTATATAGTGGTATAAAAGAGCTCAATATCCACTCATACTTTAATATACTATTAAAATACTTTTCACTAACTTTAAAACTTTAATTATTGTCATTACTTGTTATGACTCTCTTTTTTCTACAAATGTATAAATATTATTTGGGTAAAAGCACTTCCAGCAATAGTTCCTTTAATTGTTATGTGCATTAGACACTAGTTCTTTTATATGCTAACATAAACTGTAACTGTTCATACCTATGTAACGGCTATGAAACACTTGCAGATAACTAGATTATCCTAAAACAATTTGTATGTTAGAATAAAATTTAGTAATACATTCTTACACTTTAAATATGTCCGGTACATATTTCTTAAATTATTTTTGCATGTTATAAATAACCATTCAAATATACGTTTTTAAATTAATTCTCAATTGCATTCAATTAAAAAAAAAGAAATGCCCACTGGAAGTTGCTAAAGCTTATTTAAAACTATATTTACAAAACTTATTACGAGAATCACTCGGTGATTTATCGACCCAAGATGTCCCACCCTTCTTAAAATGTCAAATAGGTCCTTTATTAACTTTAGGAAATATCGATACTTAAGCGCGTAAATGTGTTAACTACCAAATACAAAATTTTACACTAGAGCACATCTCGGTACCTTTGCTGCACACTCTATTAATTTTGATACACATAACACCGACTTCAGTTATGATCCCAACCGTTAAAATTAGATACTTACAATATGCCCTACACAAGAGAGCTATGATAATGGGGGGGTTGGAAAATGCAGTTGAAACATTTTGTGGGATTAACCATCGATGTGGAGTTTTCTGAGCCTACTAATAGCCATAAGTATATGCATACTTCCACATTCCCACTAAAGGTTTTAATATTTCAGTTGTCTTCGTTTTTAAATACTTTAAGTCTCTAAACATTTTCTTTTGGTTTAACTATCATGGCCACCTTCGAGACACTGGACAACCTTCGGTCATTTTCTCATAAATTTCGAGATAGGTAAACATTCTCACATCTTACCAGTTGCCATAGTTATTTGATGCGTAACAATGATTTAAGTCTACTTCTGAATATGAAGCCATAATAATACTGTTCACTACTCCACCAAATGTTATAGATGTTAGTTAATATAGTTGAATGAAGAAATTTGAGATATTTAATACCTGGATTAAACTTCTCTGGCTTACTGAACCGCCAATGAAAAATCGTTACATGAATTTTTTAAGTATCACTTATAGCAACAAAAGTACCAATATTTCCATAGCTTCAGGCAAGTTATCACCCTCTAGTGGAGTTACGACATGTACATATATTCCCTACCATGTTAAACTATCGAATGTGATAGATTCATTAATATAATTCATACTGCATTTTACTAATTCCAATGGAATTCAGTAGATTGTCTATTTTGTGATCTAAGGATATGTAGAGTAGTTAGGATTATCCAACATCTAGAAAATGTAAATTAACTAAAAAATGAAAGCTATAAAACACATAATCAACCAGGTTTGAACAAAAATCATTTTCGTTTATTTACTATTCTTTACGCAGTGAAACAAAAGTGTGCATATATCTATATATTATGTATTTATGTATGGTCGATACACCGAGATTACGAAATCCATGCAATTAAATGGTAGGTATGAAGCATGCCATATTTGTTGCCAGGTTATATTAGTTTTTTTAATTTTTAATAGGGATTAAAAAATGGACAGTATAAAAACCCATATTTTGAGATGGTTTTGACGATATCCTGTAAACTGCTGGTCAGTCCAGTCGATCTTTAATAATTCAATTTGCTTAAGAAAAATAATACATTAATAAGTTGCCTTATTGTATTCCAAATTAGCTTATGTCAGAAAAGTAGGGAAAAGTACACAGTTGATTGTCGGGTTAAACCGCAAAGATAAATACCCGACATTTCTCCTGAATATCCCTGAAATATTATAAATGACAGCTACATGTTGAATAAAGAAATGAACACACTGTTGCCGGACTACACACGCAAGCGCCTACCCCAGTCTGTGTTTTATGTCTGCTCATGTTATCATTAATAAGGGAAAGAAATTTTTTTAAGGGTACTTTATTTTAAAATATATTATTTGGAAGGCGTAAACCACACTGGTTAGAAAGTACTTAATAATTACACCTAAATCATTTCAATAAAGCAAAATTTCCTTAAACAGAAGAAAATGGTTTTGGCAATATATTATAAGTACCTTGTGGATTTTTTTAAACTGTAATTCCAGCGGTTTAAGAAGAGATAGGAGGGGGGGGTAATATCCCTCATGACGTTTAAACCGTTATAAGGATAATTAAGGCTTGTTCCATCTTGATTACATTTATTTTTTGATGACTTTCAAATTACTTCCGCCACATTTGTAAAATTTTTGAACGGACAAACGGACACCATTATAGTCAGACTATGAACGTTAAGGCAACGTTGTCAACGTTGCCTCACAAAATAAACAAAGAATTAAGTAATTAAGTATTAAGAACTTAACAGTGTAAAACATTAATCCGACTCACAATGCATTTAAAGTCAACGAGCACCTCAGAAAAACAGTTTTGCTGATCTAGTGACGCGCGGAATGATGGTGCTGAAACTAATGTTATGGCGGTAAAAGGGTTGATGAAACATATTGATGGATCTTGCAGTTCTGTAGTGGAGCCGTTAGACCAATCGATATTAAGACAATCGTGGCATTATGTAATTATGTAATACTAATAATTACGTTATTGTAACCGTGTCGGTCAGATTACCCTGGGCTTTAAATGAAAGGTATCCCCCTCAAGAGCTTTCGTTGAACTTCTTTGAATGTGGCATCCGTAAAAGGTGCCCCACATTGTAGAACTTTAGGTTTGACCTCATCAGATTACAATAATGTAATTATAAAATAATAACAATTTTTGATATGTGCTGAGCAAACCACAGTGATGAATCAATGATTGCCCCAGGACCCTTAATTGAGTCTGTTCTTGTTAGGATTGTCATAGAAATTGTTTCATTTCGAGTCGCATTCCTCTTGCCAGTCTTCTAATATTTTTTCCAAAGTTTTACCACGGAACTAAAGTCTGCGCTCGTTAAAAGTTAAATCGTTATAAATTCACATGAGTCCAAAATCAAAAAATAAATCCAAATGCATATACAGACAGTTATGTACGTACCATATTCACACTTGTTCCCCCTCAGTGCAATCCGTCCGATGAAAAAGTTAATTTTTGTACTGAAAAATGGCGCATTCGGCCGCAGGCGTTAATTGCACGCAACAAAGTTGAATTCCAGCCGCACTCTGCACGAGTATTTTTTTTTGGACTCGTTCTCGTTCCGATTAATGACAAGCGGGGAGAGTATAATTAGTCATGTCACAAAATTTCGGCTTCAATCAGCGCACGCGGACGCGGAAATCGTTAAAATTCGTTCAAATTTAATATTAATTACTCTAATTATGACTATTCGAGTTGCGAGTGGGGATACACTGCACGCATCCGATCGCTAATACGCCAGTTGTTATTGTATATTCATTAGATAATGTTTAATATGTACATACATACATACATATAATGATAATTAGTATGAAATGTATAGGCGGGTTTATATGGTTGAAATCATGTAATTTGTAATAGGTTCAGTACTTGCAGGGATTAAATTCCGGCGATTTTAATGTGGAATTATTATAGATCATGAAAAAAATAGAATTTTTTAATAGAAATAAGATACGATTTTAAAATGGAGACATTTTGATATCCTACAAAAAGTTAAGTTTCTTTTAGAAAGGTATGTAGAGTGCTATTTCAAGGAATTTTGAATTATTCATAATTTGAAGCCAAATACTTTGGGGGTTACGATATTGATTTTAAGAAAAAAGCCCAAAATTATAAGAAAGAAAAGTTGAAAACATCCCAAAGGGGCATGAGTATTCAATTCCAATACTTTTAAAGAACCCTTCAATTGCCTCAAGATACTGATTGTCGCTTATATATCACTAATCTGAAATTTATGGATTTAGCATTTTTCGAGTTATAATTTTTTTAAACGTTCTCAACCTAAAAAAAATTTAATATCCCTTAAAATGCTAAGTATTTGTTAAAAGGTTTGTAGACTACTGTTTCAAAGAAAGCTATGTGAAGCATGTAATGTGAAGCTCATGTGAATTTCGTAATTTTAAGGAAATATAGGCTTTAAATACTATTTCAATATATTTGAAAAACCGTTTCATTGCCTATGAGTTATTGATCTGAAGCTTGAAGAATGATTGAATTCTGGGCTTTAAAAAGGTATCAATTTTACAAAAACTTTAAAATCTCCCAAAAAGTTGTCTTTTTTGAAAAGTTTGTGTACTGCTATTTCAAAGAACCTTAAATTATCTATATTTTGCAGATAATCTGAATTTTAAATACTTCTGGAATTATGATTTTGATTTTAAGAAATGTAACAGAAGTGCAATGCATTCAAAAGATTAAAAATATCTCAAAAATGCATGCGTACTTCGAAAGGATACGTTTTGAGTACCATTGAAGAACATTTTGATTGCTTCTTATTTTGGAACATTTTTAAATGAATGCTTCTTTATGTTTTTCTTTACACGAAGGCTTTCACTTTCATATAAGGTTCAATATCTTTCATAAAGCTAATTTTTTGAAAATTTTGTTATGTACTATTTCAAAGAATGCTTAATTATTTATAATTAATTTGTACCTATTCTCAATTTCAAATACTTCTATATTCATGATCTTGGTACAAAAACAGTATAATTCACAAAAAACACGAAATCTCCCAAAAAGCTAAGCTTTTTTAAAGGATTGTAGACTACTATTTCGAAGAAAGCAAGTTATCCGTATTTTCCAGATAATAGAAGTGTAAATTATTTGGGATTTATGATTTTGATTTTAAAAAATAAGGTCAAAAGATCAGAAAGTGTAATGCTTTCAAAACGTTGAAAACAACTCAAAAAGCATGATTACTTCGAAAAGGCACGTTTTTAAAACTATGGAAGAACCCATTAATTCATTCTCTCCAAGGTAACATGGATTCATAGTTTCTGGAATAAATTTTTTGTTATGTATCCCTTTACACAAAATCATCACTTTCATAAAAGTTTCGATTCCTCCCAAAATGCTAACTATTGTTAAAATTTCGAAACGACGCGTTTTTAAAACTGTGGAAGAACCCATTAATTCATTCTGTCCAAGGCAACACTGATTTGAAGTTTCTGGAATACATTTTTTGTTATATATCCTTTTAGACAAAATCATCACTTTCATGAAAGTTTTGATAGGTTTGTGGTTTACTGTTTCAAAGATGGCTAATTTGAAGCTAATCTCATGTTCAAATACTTGTGAAGCTATGATTTTGATTTTAAGGAAATAGACAACAGGTATCATAAAACGCAAATTTCTATGAATAGTTTGAAATGTCCCAAGGGCCATGAATATTTCGAAAAGAGAATTTCAGTAATTATGAAAATCCCTTTAATTGTCTCCAAGATAACACTGACCTGAAGTTTCTCGATTAAAAGTTTTTCAAGTTATGACTTCTTTGAATAGAAAAAGGGCACCACTTTCACAATAATATAGGCAGCTCCCCAAAACTAAGTTTTTTAAGCCAAATAATTTTGCAGTTATGATTTTAATTTTAAGGAAGTAGACCAAAACTATAAGAAAATGTAATGCATTCGAAAAGTTAAATATTTCAAAAAGGCACGAGTATTTGGAAAAGAGGGTCTTGATACTCCTGAACAACAGTTTAATTATCTCTTAGACACGTTCAGAAAAATTGTGATATACTTATCCCAAAAAGCTAAGTTTTTGTTGACAGGTTTGTAGACTATTATTTTAGAGAATTATCTATATTTTGACGTTAATTTGAAGTTCAAATACTTTTGCAAGCATGATGTTGGATGTAAGGAATTAGACAAAAAGTATCAAGAAATTCAGTATCTTTTTTAAAAAAGTTAGAAAAGTATTTCAAGGAACTCTTGATTATCCGTAATTTGAAGAATTGAAGAATTTGAAGATTGTATGCAAATAGACCACAAGTATCAAAAAATTTATTGCTTTCTTGGAAAATCTGAAAATATCCCAAATAGGCATGAGTATTTCGAAAAGACAATTTCACGAATTATGAAGAACCGATTAATTGTATTAAGATAACACTGATCTGAAGTTTCTAGATTCAGTCATGATTCTTTTTTTACACAAAAATTTGGAAATCTTCCAAAAACCTTTTTTCCCGAAAAAAGTTTTTTTTTCGAAAATTTTAGAAGCTATTACTTGAAATAACGCTAAATTATCTATAAGTTGAAACTACTCTAAAGTTGAAATGAAGTTATGATTTTAATTTTTGGGAAGTATGCTAATAGTGTTACAAAAGCAATGTCTTACGTTAGAAACGTCCCAAAAAGGCATGAATATTTCGAAAATATAATTTCAGTATATGTATTTGGAGAACCCTTTAAATATCTGTAAGATAACACATATCTGCAGTTTCTAGATTAAATACATACCCAGAGATAAGGTTTTTAAAAAGGTATAAAAATTTTACATAAATTTCGAAATCTCCCAAAAAGCTAAGTACATATTTTTTGAAAGATTTGCAGACTACTATTTTGCAAAACGCCGAATTATCCATAGTTGTTTGAAGCCAAATACCTTTGGTTTTCTGAGTATAATTGCAAGGAAATAGACCAAAATTATCATAAGGTATAATGCTACCGAAAAATATCTCAAAAAATAAGTTCGAATGCTTCGAAAAAGAGGCACAGCAGCCACTTCCTTCGTATCTGTAGGAGCATTAGACTGAATTCGTAACTCTTACAACTCTCACCTTGCGCCTTTCGTCCTTCCAGCGGACGCCATGCACGAGAACACCTCAGACGGCAACTCCGAGCACAACTCCTCCGGCGACGAGGACTCGCAGCTGAGGCTGCGGCTGAAGAGGAAGCTGCAACGGAACCGGACTTCCTTCACGAACGAGCAGATCGACAGCCTCGAGAAAGGTAACGCCGACGGCGGCTGAAGAGTGCGGTCTTGAAATTTTCCACCGAAGAGTGTTTTTCCGTTTCAGAATTCGAGCGCACCCACTACCCAGACGTGTTCGCCAGGGAGAGGTTAGCGGAGAAAATAGGATTACCTGAGGCACGTATCCAGGTAACAATATTTTTCCAAATCCGTAGGCAAAATTAGCAGACGAGGGTAATGAATGGTCGGAAGCGGAAAAGCTGATTGTTATCTAACAACGAATATTATCGTGATGTATTGTTTAATATTAATTGTCTGCAGATGGTTGCCGTTAGTTCGGATAGTTGTTAGATAAAGTGACTGTTCGTTAATGATTCCGTTTGAGGCTGATCAGACTTCTGCCTGACTCGTGTAAAGTTCGAATTCTGAATCCTCATTGAACTGCCTTGAATTATCAAATAAGCAAAGGCACTACACAGTCAATCGAAATTGATAACGGATACCCGATAGTTACCTAATTGTTACGTATAATACATTTCAATCTACACACTTAACGTTTCGAGCCAAATACCAACACCGATTCATCACCATTTTTGCACAATTCATCATTTCGTTGTGTGTGTGTGTATTTCGCACACATCTCGTATCGTCGAAATGTAAACGCTGCCATGCACGTTTCCTTTTACATATTCAAAACAGTAATTTCTTTCCCTTTTGATACCAAAACTACTTCTTTATGCCTCGAAAATTCTAAATTCGTCCACACAGAGACAGAAATAGAAGGAAAAAAAATCAAAAGAGCTCCGTCACAAAAGTGTACCGTCCTCGTCATCATCTCATCCCTAAAACGTGGGAGGGGTAGTGTTTATACACTAGCAAAAGTCCTTTTTGCAGCCTTTCAACGAATGAAAGAGCTGCTTGTAATTTAGATAAAGTAGTGAGCATTTTCCAGTCTTCTTCGGTGTGCTTTCCCATCCCGTCCATTCATCCACTCATTCATCTAGTCATTCTCCTTTACTTATACAAATTGCAACATTTTCTAAAGGCCGTTCTCATCATAATGGTCTCATTAAGTAAAAATCTTCTGGACCCTGCCAGAAGCCGTTTGCCATCGTGTATGATGGAAACGGGACCTTTTTGCGAAAATTGAGGTCGATTTTGTAATGAATGCAGTTTTTTCATGTATCTATACGTTTGGAATTAGAGATGAGAAAACGAGACGAGCATTTAGCGAAATTAATAATTCCGACTTTAAACCACAGCTTCATTAAAATCCTTTACGGTGGAGTGCGTGTACAGTCTCCTAATTGAGCACAAGAACGTCTTGGTTGATTATTGGTGGCCAATTCCACGTAACGAATTTGGCACTTAACACGTTCTGGTTGTTCGAAATGAACGATAGTTTGACCAGTCATGTTCCGTTTTGGTGGCGGGACTTTTGGAGCTTCCGGAGCAAATTATTTGTAGTCATTCTAACTCTAACCCATGTTTATGCCTATCGATTTTGCTATATATTTGATTATCGGTTAATGCCATTAACGATTAGTGTTTAATCAAACAAATGGCAACAATACACCTTAAACATACAATGTATCCTTGTACGCATACATTCGATTATGAAAGTTACCCTCTCGACAATATACAGATCGAATGTGTTTGTGGATATAACTGACAATTCGTGAATGAGACAGAGAGAGAATATACGAACGTGCAAAAGTATTAGAAAGAGGTGACGTCGCCGACGGTGTGCAATACACTATACACATACAAAGTTACGAAGTTATTCTATAATATTTAAATGTGAGTGCTATTTCATTTTATTATTGTTTTCCGTACACATAGTAGAACTAAACACTTCCAAAAATTCTTACAAACGGTTAAAGGTTTTTTAGCTTATAAAGTAGATTTATTTTACGGATGATTTTTAACGGTACGCAACATAATTGCTGTATTGGAACTTTTTTCTAGTTTTATTGCTCCGCATAGCATATTGCTGACCGGTGCTACTTTTAAAAGAAGTTAACAGTGTCTCTTAACTTACGTTAACTTTTATACGTCTATGGACCTCTAATATTTATGATTATTTTGAGATTTCATAAAAATTGATTTAGCAGCTTTTACCCATATTCTACAATCGTATGGGGGCGAGACAAAAAGCTCTTTTAATGTTTTGAGGTTCCAGCACTTTATTTTTTATTATAAAAGGTGTCTAGACTTTACATGTAGAAAATGTTGTTTGACATGTTCTTAGATACTCTTTAAGCAGTGTATACATACACGTATAAAAGATGGCGATGTATTCATTGGACTACTTTCTCATATTTTGTTACGAATATTCGAGGGTAAAACAATATTCAAAGTTTAAGAATAATTCTTCAGACTGATTTCAAGAAAGTATTAAGAAAACGGAAAAATGATGTCCTCTCCTTAAGTTCAAGTCCAAGTCTATGAAGTGCCCTTCATAGACGACTTAACCAAAAATGTTGCAAAACTTTATTACACATTTTCGATAGGAGAAAAAAAATTTAAAAAAAGCTTAGAAGAAAGTATTAGAGTAAATTTTCAGAAAATTTTCAAAAACTGAAAAATGGCCGGTGTAAAGTGCCTTTTAGAGGAAATTTGTCGAAAAATGTTATTAATTTTTTTTTATTGGTACGCTATTTTGCCTATTTAAAACATGCTTTGGCGTGCGTAAATCGAGCTTTATCGCACCCGCGTGTTTTAAAGTCGCCATGGAAACGTATCAACAACGGCCATCTCAACCAATAACAGAGCGTCTTTGGCCGTAGCGGGACGAGCCGATGGGTGGCACGACGGGCGACGGGCCGTCACGAAGTGTCACGAGTGTCGTTCAAATTAATCATATTGGGTATGCACTTGGTTTTGGTATAAAAAATGGTACCAATAAAAAAAATAGCGTAAAGTATTCGTGGATAACTGCTCTTTCAAACACTTGCTCTATTTCGAGCACTCTGGCTACGCCGTCGTGCTCGAAAACTCGCTCGTGTTTGAAAGAGCTCAATATCCACTCATACTTTAATATACTATTATACACGTTCAATAGTAAAAGAATATTGGAGTGAAATTTTAAAAAATATCCAAAAACCGAAAAATGACAAGAATAAAGTGCCCTTTAGAGAAGATTTTGCCAAAATTGGTATCAAACTTTATAATATATATTCTACAGTGGAACAAACATTAAAAGTTTATATACGTATTGGAGCAAATTTTGTGAATATTTTCCAAACATTCACCCAATATTTCTTATATTCGAATGTCTCATAATATGAGAAATTAAAAATTACTTACATGTCGCAGACATTTTGTTTCTAAGATATGAACAACTAAAATTTGCCAACAGTAACTAATTAACTAACTAAACTGATTAAAAAGTTAAGCCATTTAAAATCTAAAGAGTATGATTCGAAATGTTTGCAAATTTGACAGTATTCAAAACGACTTAAAAAAATGTGCAAATATTGAAGGAAATGGACGCGTCTAAACATAAACCTTCATAAAACATAATACCAAAATTATTTGAAGTAGTTCGTATTTTTTTCCAGCAGATTATTATCTATTAAGATTATATATTTATTCTGTAAAGCACACTTAAAGAACAAGTGTATTTTAGAAGAATAACCAAAGTGACACAACTATTTTGTAATACGGGAACCACATTTTTGGCATATTCTGGTTATCTTCATGGCAGTAATTTCTACGTATCGCACAAAAAATCTATTTACCAATGAAGATAGGTTTTAGGTACGTACCTAATTTAGGACTCAAACATTACAATGAAATACCTTCGTATGATTTCATCATATTACTGTCAAAAAGTAAGGATACACGAAGATGGATATTCTTGATATAATTTAATAAAATTCAAAAAGAATTGTCCCAAGTGATAATAAGTACGTTTTAGTTATTTTTATATCAGAGCAAAATGAAATTAGGAAATGGTTATTTAGTACTAAAGGGTTCATCTGAGTTTACATCCTCACATTACTGCTTCTATTAAAAGACACTTGATATTTCTGAAATGACAATTTTAGTAACAATAAATAAATTTAAATATGTAGCTCAAGATAATAATCATTTATTGAAAGTGGTTGCCATTTCATTTCTATTCTTAACCCTTATTTTGCAGCAACGTACACTTCATTTTTATTAATTATTGACTAATAATTTTGCTGATATGGGAAAGTATGACAAAACATTGATGATACATATCACTAAGATGTAACATTTTTAAAACTGTTTTTTAATAGATGGCAGTGATACCAAGTTAAAACTTTTAACTCTAGGTAACTTTTTTTTATTTCATTTTGTTGCAAAATAAAAATGAAGAGCACTTCTCTTTTGAGCGAATCATCAAGTTACTAGTTTTTAACCATCTGTACACGATATGTTAATTTTTCTTAACCTAATATTATTTTTTCGGAAGGCAGAATTTTTTATAAATAGGAAAAACTTAAGTTTTGTAAAGTTACAACATGTATTTTGTTACTTACGTGCGCATTAAAAAGTAAATAATCCCCAGTTGGTTGATTTAAACAAAAAAAAAAGGGAAGTTTGCTTTCATATTGTTAGGTGAAATTAAAAAGGTTTACATGATATAATAAAAAAAACTTGAAGAAAACTTTTATCTTAGTTCAATACATAATTATGTCCCATGTATAATTGTGAAATATTGTTTAGTTATCAGCAAATTTATTTTAGACCTGTTCCATGTTCCAGGTTTTATTACATTTTGTAAATGTTTATTTAAAATTGTTGGAAAGAATTTATGGGAGCCATATTAAAATAAATTTAATATATATTAATATTACGCCTTGATTGTTACACAATGTGGGGTAAAATTGTTATGATCCTGCGACTAAGTCATAATGTTGGGCCAAATAACTATTGAACTGTAGTGTATAGTGTACTGCTTACTGGCAAAACTGAAAGGCGTTCATTTGAAATGCGTTCGTCTATAATTACAAATATCAGCTGAGGTATTGATATCTTTTGTTTGAAAAACGCATACATTATATCCCCGACCTCCTACTCGCCCTCTCTCTCTCTCTCACTTTCTTTCCATCGCCTATACGAAAATCTCTCAGGCAAATCCAACAATTTTTTTCCTGTTACAATTCGTTTGTCTTTTCGCCGCAAACTTCCGAACTAATCATCCATGCTTCCGGCGACGAGATCCCAATTCTCATTCAGGATATTCCTCCCTTTTTATCCCGCCGCTCCTGTTTTCCCGAATACCTAGTCGCAATCGTCGAATCGTCGGCATCCACACGGTGTTGACGCATGTTTTCAGGCTTCGTTGCCTGATGGTATTGATCAGCGGTGCCAAAACCTGAATCGGATGTTCGCTTCAACTTTTTCTCTCTCTCTTCCTCTCCCTCCCTCTCTCCATCTCGCGTCGAAATTTATTTGGATTTTTTACTCGTTTGCGTTTTCCAGCCTTTTGGCCGGGAGAGAGGGAGAGAGGAGGGGAGAGGAGTGGAGGGGAGGGGAGGCAGGGTGCTGATTTCTGGGTCATGGAATGTTTGCTTCGTTCCTTTTCGATTGGGAATTCCGAATGAGCCATTTTTTTTCCGACGGCGCGCCCGTGTCTCTTTTTGTCGTTTCGGCGGGAAAAATGTTATCTCACAATTAAAAAATATAGAAGATAAAATCACGTTGTCATAACAAACTGTAGCCATTTCAGTCTGGTCGATTGCTTAACAGTTAACAGTTAATTACAGTTACTTAATTATTTTTAGTCTCTATTTCCATATATTGTTACGTTTTCCAGTTCGAATAACTACAATCCACTTATTAAATACTTAACTAATTGATTTAACACTAATAACTAACACTCATTACTTAATTTATATATCGCAGTCGTTTATTTATTTTCCATGCGCGGCCGCTCAGGTCAATGGTATTCGTCGCGTTCGCCATTTTATGACTACTGGCTCTCGGGCCGGCGGTCTCGTTTTATATCGCCTCTCCAAAGTTTCCAGTCGTTTTTCGAAGGATATTAAAGTTTCGAGAGCGACCGGAACGGTCTCGAATGCCAAGAAGTGTAAACGATTCGCCGAACGGACTCTCCCCGACTTGTATTTATTCTAAAGCCAGACTTTCCGTTACAATATAACATTTTTATATACCTGACAGTTAGTTGAACACTAAAAGTGTAAAAAGGCAAAAGTGAGGTTATGTCGGGTTTTAATCCGCCTGTATACCCTACTACTGTTAATTACAGATGAGCAAAATAAGTAAAGTTTTGCATACTCGCCGAGATTTGGTTTGTATACTTGTGATTTTAACTAAATTCATTAAAACATCTTTAGCTAACTAGCGTGCGGACCAGTTAGTTGGGTTGGGCTGAAATCGTTCCTCATTATTTTTAGAATGTGATGGATATACTGCTGATTTGCTTTTCGGTAAAAGGTGTTCCTATTGAATTATAGCTACAACCTCTCAAAAATATTTGTTTCATTTGTATGCTTTAGATTGTCCTTCAATTTTGTTTATACATCTTCTCATTTGAGCCTTGGCAAAGGTCGCCATATCGAGAATATGATACGTATCTTCTACTTACTTCTAGATTTGTTCGTATACTCCAATCTACTAAGTCCACTTCAACTATAGAGATCTCGTGTATTTTATTTTCAGTGAGAGCATACAATAAATGTTTGTCTTATCGTCTCTTCAAGCTTATATTGTGTTTGTGTAAACTTCTCCCTTTTTAATTTCAAAGGGCGTGACGATCCAGAGAGGTTATGAAGTACATCCAAAAACATTCGTAGAGTCTCAAGTGTACTATATTTCCCTAACCTCTCTTCCTTTCGATCTTTTCTTTAATTTTTTAATTTTATTGTGCATTCCTATCTTGGTGCTTCCCTTCGTCTTTTTGTTATCGGTTCTCTGGTAAGAGCTAACTATAGTAGTTATTTTTCTTCTATACTATGTTGTTCACAGATTTTTAGTTTCGGTAAACGCTACGATATTGGGGGTACCATGCGTATCTTCTACTTCTAAATTTGTTCACTTGCTACAAAGTTTCTCCTCTGCTTCCTGCCACCTACTTTATATATGTCCATCAATTCTTTGGTATCCCCTTTGTCGCTCTGTATCGCTTTTCTGGTAAGAGTTAAGTTAGATTAGAGAGTTTTCTACGTTTGCCAGTCATTGTACTATTTGGGCGTTATATCTCATATATCTCCTCCCCATATATCTCTTCTACTTCTGGATTTACTTCTCTGCATCATATTTCCTTTGACCATTTTAACATAGAGAATAGTCTCGTGTATTGTCTTCAGTAAAAACGTTCCTAGTGATACTATTCTTTGGGTTTTGGAGAATGCTACGATATTGGGCTACCATGACGTTTCTTCTACTTCTAGATTTCTTCGTCAGTTCTATCCTTCCTCAATCCATTTAAACATAGAGAATAATCTCCTTTATTATATCTCATCAATGAGAAGGTGGATTATTAGATTCCAAATTACACTATTTAAGCTCAAACTTTATGTACTTTTCAGATCTACGGGATAGGAAGATCTAAACCTATGTATTATAAAATATATCTAAAAACTTTTTGAAATGCGTTATTTCTTCATTCTCACTTGCGGCCCGCTACCTACTTCAAATGTTTTAATTTCATTTTTTTTCCTCCTTTACTTTGTTTGTATATCAGTTCGGTGGTGTTTTCTGTGTAGTTTTGTATCGATTTTCTGGTTAGAATTGCATATTTTCAGTTTTGAAAAAGATTACGATATTGTAACTATCAAATATATCGTCCACTGCTCTCTCCATCCTAAATCCATTTAAACGTGGAGAATAATCTCGTGTATTGTCTCAAATGACAAGGTGGAATCTCACTACCTTTTATTCTGCTTCAACTGAGATGAGGACCTTGCGCTTGTATTATAAAATTTATTTTGGAATGACTTAGGGAGTATAGATGTCTCCTATGATCCCTGCCACCTATTTTCCTATTTTGATTTTTAAGCCCCTTTTTAACTCATATGCACAAGTCTTCACTGGTTTCTATTTTAACCTTTTATATCGGATTTCTGGTAAGAACTCATAGTTTTCCAAGTTTCTTATTTATGATCAGAATTCCCGCTTAGATTTTCTTGGGCTTCGACAAACGTTGCGATTTAAGGACTATCATAAATAATATCTACTTCTTGAAACCATTTTAACATGGAGAATAATCTCGTATATCGTCATCAATGAAAAAATGAAAAATTAGGTGCTGTTATGGTGTTCCAACTTACATTCTACTGGTTCGATTTTTACCTATTTTTAGATCTGTAAGACTTAAAAATCCAGATCTTGTTTTATAAACAAGTTATTAAACAAGTTTTATAAACAAGTAAAGACGAGTTAAGAGTGCCTTATGGCGTATTTATTTCTTTGTTCTCATCTGCTCCCGGCTACATACTTCCAATTTAACTTTCTAGATTCTCTCTCTTACTTTATTCGTCCATATCTCACTTAGTCGTCCCTTTGACATTTTCTAGGGATTCTAGATTCCCTGGCTACTATATTCTTTACGTTTTGGTATACACTACGATGTCAGGGCTACCACATGTATCTACTTCTAGATTTCGTCGTTTTCTACACTCTCTTCAGTTCATATTTCTCCATAATCTACCATGTTGCTTTCTCATTTCTTCCGCTTCATTTAGTATCCATGATTGACGTGTACGTCTGGCGATGGGCGTTATGAAAGATTGTTATATTCTCTATTTTGTCTTTTTGTAATTCTTTTAAATGCTGGCTAATTTTGGTAGGACAAGATGAGGCAGCCAGAAAGGTTATTACATGGAACTGAATATTGCGAGCAATTCCCTTAAACTCATGACAGATGAGCTGTATTGTTCTATCTCTTTTTGGAAAAAACGTATGTAGTACTTCCGCATAAAACATTGTCGACAAATTTTGCAAGGTCCTTTGTTTTATTTCCAATGCAACGCGAATGTGTATTGCTCTGTCGATTGCGACTAGGGGGACAACGAAACTGCATATTAAAAACCTCGGCGTTTGCGTTCATTTCAAAATAAAACCGTTCGAAGCATTTACTCGAACGGTTCAGGAGGGTCGAAAAAATTACCAGTCACTGCACTTTATTAGAAAATTTACCCCGCCAATCTAATTTCCTTCAAGCCTCCCGCTTAAGTGGACTAAAAATAAACCACTCTTGGAAAAGTCCACAGACTTGATTTATGATTTACAAGTAGCTCTCTCCCTTCCACTCCCCTTGCGTATCTTTCTCTCTCTCGCTCTCTCCCTCGGAAAAAAGGGCGACTACCCCCTCGTCGTCATCGAAAGGGCGACTACCCATTTAAATAAACATACTTATTAATTTGTTCTGCCTCCAATATGACGTTTATGTACTTGAGATCGTTAACGTTAGAAGGGGGAGAAAGAACGAGAGTGATCTTTCGTGCCACAACATTTACTCTCGTATGTAAACACGTGCGAGGGCAGTTAATTCCATTGAAACCCGTTCTGTTCTTCAGACTTGGAGGAAATGTAAGAAAAATCTCCAAACTTCGCGTTTACTAAAATCGCCGATTTTCGTTACAGGTGTGGTTCAGTAATCGGAGAGCAAAATGGCGACGAGAGGAGAAGTTACGTAACCAAAGGAGATCAGTGGATCAGGTGGGAGCCGTCAGTCCGCCATCGTCAGCGTCGAGGCTACCCATCAACTCAGGTTTTAATTCGATGTATTCTTCGATACCGCAGCCGATAGCCACGATGGCCGACACCTACAGGTTAGTAGTTAACTCTTAGACAAACAATTAATTACCTGAGGGTTAGAGCACGACAGACTGACGGGGCAAATTCGCCGAATTTGGAGGTACTTTCACCGGAAACTAATTCACAGTTTTAGATTCGCTACCGTCCCGATCTCTCATTTTCGTGGATTTCCGGTGTCCGGCTCAAAAATTATGCCCCCGATTCCGCGTGCGCTTTTTGGCGTATCGTTACGTAACCGGAGCTTTGTGTGTTTCGAACGAGATGATCCTCTCGTGACAACTTGACGTATCTCGACATCCATCATCCGTTTTGGAATTCATATAAACCACCGGTCGGTAGCCACTGGTGAGTTCTCTCTCCTTTTATGTTTTTTTATTTTATTTTCGAAAGCCCCGGGAGAGAGAGTGAAAGAGAGAGAGAGAGAGAGAGAGAGAGAGAGAGAGAGAGAGAGAGAGAGAGACAGGACGCCCCGTCGAGCTTAAGATCGAATTGTACGGCAACAAAACAAAAACAAAAAACAAGGAATGTCTAAATTCCGACTGCGGGTCCGGAGTGTGTCATAGAATAATCATGCATTTGTTTATAAATAAATTTGAGCGTACAGTAAGTAAACCAGGCAATGGAACCAGCTAAATCCACATGAGTGCGAGAGATAGAGAGAGAAAGAGAGGTCCAAATAAATGCATGTTAATACTAGGGAGTAGGGACTAAAAATATGCATGGATTTGAGGAGACAAGATTGACCCCAAATACTAATCAATCAGAATACCTCTTGTTATCGGGAATGAAGCCACAGATAATTTAGAAGTGAAACAGGAACAAATAAAAGGAGTGAGAACGTGCAGCTATTTGGGAGTTCTGTTTGACAAGCAAGGATACAGCCAAGATGAAATTAAAGAAAGAATAAATAAAGGAAAACCAGTCACCCGATCTCTCAACTCATTATTATATGGGACAAAGACATTACCACAGAAACGAAGAAAATGCCATATAAGGCCATATTTGAAACTATAATATCACATGGGCAGAAGAATGGGACATTAGTACAAAAAACAGTAGTAAACTTCTATCAGCCGAAATGGATTTTCTAAGACGAAACTGCAGACCATCTAGATTTGATACAATAAGAAACGAAACATTCAGAAACATGCCGAAAGCAGACACAAATCTGATAGAAATAATTCAACAGAAACAGATTAACTGGTTTGGACATACCAAGAGAATGGAAGAACATAGATGGCCACGACGAATACTGGAATGGATACCCGAGAAAGAAGGAAGAGAGGACGACCGAGAAGAAGCTGGAGGAACGAGATATATGAAGCCATGGAACATGGAAGTAAGGGATTTGGAAGAAAATTTGTGCTTCTATTGAAAAATTTGGAAACTGGGAACGGAAAGGCGGCCAAGGCCGTAAAATAAATCCGTAGATAGATAGATAGATATGCACAAATAAAAATATGGAACTAAGTATGCATTAATGTACGAGAAAATGTAATAAAGCGAAATGATTTTATGCAAACCAACTTTTGTTATTGATATTACTACAACTTGAATTATATGCACGTAAAAATCAAGTTAATATCCACCAATATACTCAACTTATACACAAATATATGCAAAATATCCATCAATATACGTCTAACTTTTGGGCAGATTGTACTTTTTTAACTATTACATTGCGTAATATTATCAATAACTAGTTAATGTTATTAGGTTAGTCTGCTACTAACACCTACTAACTAATATATAATATGAGTATAAAATGGTGTGATACTAATTAATAAGGCGCGTCCGCCAAATATTCCAAATATTATTAAGATTCATTCCCAGTCACTTAAACATTGTAACTGATTGAGAAAGGTGCATATATTAACATTCCAAGTAAAAATTCCTATATATAGTGAATATCACCATTAATTATAAAGTGGATTCGAGACCAAAGGAAACTATATTTCATCGTTGACATTATTATTAATTAGGAACACATCATTAATTGTTTTTCCGACACATCACTAAATATCATTCCAATTGCATCCAATACAATAAAAATTTTTTTTTAAAGAGTTTGTAATATTCTATATTTTATACAATTTTTTAATAATTTAGAGCTATTAATTTAATTTTAATTTAGTTTCAAACTAGTTTAGTCCATTTAAACTATGAAACGGTTAAATTTCAGGTAAATTTTGTTGGAAATGTTGTAATGAACAGATGCGATAACTGTATTGCTCATTTAACTGTGATAGTATTAAATGAAAATTAACCTTTTTCTTTGTCAGAAATAGTGCCCAAAATATTGTTAATCGTCACAAGTTCCCGTTCCCTTTATTTCATTGCTTATACATGTAGCGCACAGTTTGGGCTATCAGAATATATAAATAAGAACCGAGTTCGCATTAATTAATGATATTATGATATTAAAAAAGTGATTCTTAACCTACCAGTGAGGTCACACCAAATCAGAATCTTTAAAACTTTTTTTATAAGTTAACTCGTTGAATATGTTAAGCGCATGGTTCATACAAAGAAAAACTGCCTGATACACCATTACCCTTACAGGCGGTATTTAATCGTGCGGAAACGTGACTAGAAGTGGCCATGTTTCAGCAGAAAACTTTAATGAAACCAATGTGTAATTGCGTAATTGGTAGTTTTGGTAGAACAAGTAATATGAAAATGGCAACAGAATAAAATAATAGAATATAATATAGTTAATAATGCAAGGCTTGTAGATATCACAACAACACACGCACCTAACAGATGAAATTAAAAAGATATACCTACCTTCACTAATAGGTGCTTGATGAAGCTGTCATTATGGCAGGGAGATATAGATATGGATCATATGCTCGATATAAATACTGTGTAAAGGACAGCAAGTTGATTTATACATATTATGATCAATTTAGAAAAATATACCCTTACATATGTATAATATTAATGTCTATATACCGAGGATTGCCTACAAAACGTGTATTTGTTATAAAGACGTTTGTCAATAATATTTTGATATTTGGAGTACTTCATTTAAATAAGCAGTATCAAAAATGACAATTTTTAAATGCTCAGAAATAGGAGCATATTTTGGAAAATATACTCTATTTTGCTATAAGTAATTAGTCTACATTTGATTCTTTGAAGAATAGTTCTTAGGTAATCAATATCCCCCAAGAGAAGGCGGATATATATGTCATAATACTCATAATAAAAATCAAATTGTAGAGATGGGCACGGTTTTCGATTGGTAATTATCATCGTTATAATTTACACTTTCCAAATTATTGTAATTTCACCTATTGAAAACCTTGTTAAAATGAAATCAGAATTTTTTGTCCTTTGACTTCATTGTAATTCATTGCTAGACAATAAGTTATTTCACTACTTTCAGGAAAACGTTATTAAAGTCATCTGTTGAGTATTATGCCGCCGATACATATTTAAATATTAATGGCTGCATTTTCAATAAAATTAAACAGTGAAATTTGAACAAAATAGGAAACAGTCAAAATGCTACCTCGTGTCAAACGGGAGTCACATGAGTTCGTGAAGTCACATGCCTGTAAACATCTGCATTTTCTTTAGAATTAGATCGATGAAACAGATCAACACAAAGTTATTATTTATGGTGTGAGAAAACGTGTTGTGAAAATTGCCGTCTTCAACAATTTTAGTTAAAAAAAAGAGTTTTAAGTGAAATTTTATTATGGGAGATTCCATGTCAACTGATCAGGGAGTGAATGGAATGGTTTTTAAATCGCTACCGGAAGTATCTAGTCGTCTTTAGGATATAGAAATACGTCCGATCCCACATTTTCAGCTCCTAATTTTGCGCCATTTTGGATTGGTGATTTATTTTGTGTTTTGTTCATTTTTTTTTTGCTGGCCATGACAAATAATCCTTTTTAGACTGCCGATGCGAGAATTTAAGTTTAAAAAAATTCTTAACATAGTGGGTCGATGTAAAAACTTCCTAGGAATTCATTTCTGGCCTCAGAATTAGGATTTAATGCTCCTCCGAGCGAGAAATTCGAAAAACCGTTTTTTTTTAAGTGCGATATCTAAAAAGTCAATTTCTTTTTTAAATATTTGGAAGCTGCCAGAATCTTCCTTTTTACATATACTTTAAGGTCAAAACAAATTATCGGTGTGTATTTTGGTTTTAAGTAATGAAACACGCAAAAAACAGATTTTTTTTGTGGAAAAATGAAATATTTCTGTGTCTAACCCTGTGAAAACTCATGCAAACATTCAATTTGACATTTTTTGACGTTCTAGTGTTATACCTTCATTCCAAAGCCTATAGTCTTGATCCTCGCTTTTTTTTGCAATTTTGGAATCAACAAGGTGCTCTAACTCACTAGTTGCCATATTCAATTTTTTCACCGGAGGGAGGAGCTCTAGAAAATATACAAATTGATGGGAAAACACGTAAAAAGTACATTGTAAAAACCCAGAAATTTATACTTTATTCATCCAATCTAACTGGTACAGAGAATTTGAGAAATCAAGATCTTCAATGCTAAATTTGTTGAAATGTGTTTGAATTTTGTGTGCCTGAGCTTTGTTCAAAGTGAACGTTTTCGGTGTTTTCTTTTTTTCAGTGAGCTTAACCTCACAAATAACATGGGGAAAAGATACAGTTAGCCAAATAGGTGAGTCAGGAAAGAAGTAAACTTTTGAGACAGAATTACAGCTAATCACTAACGTCTCTGCAACAAGATCATCTTCGTTGCTGTGAATTATGCGACCCAAATGCCAGTTGTTATTGAATAGAAAAGCAACATCCAAATTCTCCTCTCAAAGTTTCACAACTTTACCTTTTAAATCGAAAACCAATGCCCAATTCTCATCCATACTGGTGTTTTTACGTTTGACGATTTGCTTATTGTGAATACAAAACTGATAGAAAATTTTAGTGCCTGGAATAGTTTTTGCTTCCATTTTGTCACTGTTTTCATGACAAAATTTAAGTTTAGACGTTCCAGTGAAGGAGATAAAATTTTTTAAACCTTTATCAAGGGCTTGATCAAGCGTCAAGCTGCTATTGCGAGTTTGAAATGACCCTATGAAAACCAAACCATGACAGTGCAATAGTTTCTTAAATTTTGTCATGAAAACAGTGACAAAAAGTAAGCAAAAACTATTCCAGGTAGAAGTTTCCATCAGTTTTGTGTTCACAATAAGCAAATCGTCAAATGTAAAAACGAGAATTGGCATTGGTTTTCGACTCAGGCTCAGGCATACAAAATTCAAACACATTTCAACAAATTTAGCATTGAAGATATTGATTCCTGAAATTCTCTGTATCAGTTAGATTGGATGAATAAAGTATAAATTTCTGGGTTTTTATAATGTATTTTTTAAGTGTTTTCCCATCAATTTGTATATTTTCTAGAGCTCCTCCTTCCGGTGAAAAAATTGAATATGCCAATTGGTGAGTTAGAACAATTTGTTGATTTCAAAAATTAAAAAAAAGCTAAGATCAAGATTATAGGCTTTGGAATGAAACGAAAATGTTTCTTTACCATTAAGGTATAATACTGGAATGTCAAAAAATGTCAAATCAAATGTTTGCATGAGTTTTCACAGGGTTAGACACAGAAATATTTCATTTTTCCACAAAAAAAAAATCATTTTTTTGCGTGTTTTATTACATAAAACCAAAATACACACCGATGATTTGTTTTGACTTTAAAGTATATGTAAAAAGGAAGATTTTGGCAACTTCCAAATATTTTTAAAAAAATAAATTTTTAGATATCGCACTTTGGGAAAAAAAAACTGTTTTTTCGAATTTTTCGCTCGGGGGAGCATCCAATCCTAATTCTGAGGCCGGAAATGGATTCCTGGGAAGATTTTACATCACCCCATTATTTTCAGAATTTTTTTTAAACTTAAATTCTCGCATCGGCAGTCTAAAAACGAAAATTTGTCATGGCCCGCAAAAAAAATGAACAAAACACAAAATAGGTCACAAATCCAAAATGGCGCAAAATTAGAAGCTGAAAATGTAGGATCGGACGTATTTTTATATCCTAAAGACGACTAGATACTTCCGGTAGCGATTTAAAAACCACCCCATTCCCTCCCTGATCAGTTGACATGGAATCTCCCATATAAATGTATGTATATAAATATAATACATTTTAGGTAGATTTCTACTGTCTACTTTTACAAAATGACTCGTTATTTTATATACCTTTGATTAAATGCAACAAATCTGATAATGAATCACTTATTAACACTAAAAACCTGAAATCGTTTGATATTTATCGCAAAACGTATATCCACAGTACTAAAACCCTCCCTTGTTTACAAGCATGTGACGTCACTAGAGACGTAACTAATTGCAGAGCGTTTTAGATCATGTGACCGTACTTCAAGTACAGACGAATTTTAATCAAATTTTAAAAACAGATGATATATTTTTGAAAAAAAATATTGAAGGTGTCATTTATATTCTTTGATATTTTAAAACGGCAAAAATTGGAACCATGTATTTATTACAGTCAAATACCCAATTCATGTGATTGCAGTAATCTTGCAACCCTTCCTTGCGTGTAAATATGCATATATATTTAAAACGAGTAGATGATAATGATACTAACGATACTTTTATATCGATATAAAAAATCTGCGCCAAACGGTCAACGTGTATATGAATGCATGCGTGTGTCGTATTCGCCCACCGGGAGCAAATCCCTCTCTCTTTCTCTTTCTCTCATAGTCTGCAACATCTATCTATCTCGTTCGTGTTCCCACATGCCGGGAAAGGACCTCTTGACAGGCTAATCCTCGGGCGGGCCCGTTGACGTGACGTGCTCGCAGCAGCGGTCACGTCACGTCGTCCGGATTCCGACCGACACTTTTGTTTAAGCGGTAACGGGAATACAAATTCAGATGCAGGATAAAATAAATGATACGGCCGCAAATGACGGGACGTTTTCAACTTTCGGCCGTGTTACTTGTCACTACTCGTATTCGGACGACGGGCGCCGTACGCTCACTGACAGGTTCATAAATATTTCCGAATGGGAATTTACTGGTCCTTCCTCTACTAATCTCGCTCTTTCTCGCTTTTTTTGTTTTGTTTTTAATTTTTCATTTTGGGTAAGGGTCGAAGCGGTCGGGTGCAGGTCGCGCATTGAGGGAGTTTTAGAATTGGCGCGCCCACAGTTGACTTGAAGACACACTTTGTCTTCAAGTATTCCTTCATAGCTTCTTCTCCAGAAACGAAAACAAAAATGAAATGTTATGTAACTTAGTAACATATTACCATATGTTTTCTTCGTACTCATTGTAAAAATAGAATATTACCTATCACGAGGATCTTCAATGGACGTTTCAAAATTCCTAACGGCGCAATCTAAAAATTCTTACCTAAGTCTTAACCGAATCCTAACTGTTTAAAGCTCCCGAAAGGCGCCGCCAAATCTGTTTTATTATGAAAATTGACGAAAACTGTACTTGCTTCCACCTTTCAGCGAACCTCAAACCTCAAACCTTTCGATACGTCTTTGGTGAAGACTCCAGAAGCTAAACCGGATTCTGAGCATTCGCCCTTTTCAACACACCATCTATGTCACTGATGAAATATTACAAACTATAAATAAGCACAGTAAGCGTGTTATAACATATTGGACTTACCCATTCTTAAACTTGCTGATTACCATAATGGGTCCGAATGATTCCTCTTTGGCGATGAACATGTCATGTTGCAGTAAGCGACAGTCGCTAAGGATAATAGTTAGACTGAAGAACATTTTCAGAGAGACACAAACAAAAGGAAAAAGTGACAAAAATTTGACGTGAAAAGCAAAAGCCAATTGGGTATCCAGCCAAACAGCGTTGCAAATTGAAAATCCTGAAATTTTATGAAAACACAATTTAATCAATTACATATTTTTTTTATAGTTCCGAAGTTTGTTTTATAGGACCATGAATTTTGATTTTACTGAAACGTACTTAGCATAACTAGGTCGAAAATACCAGTTATTAGTCTAGGAAATGATCCGTTAAAAAGATATGGCCCTTAGAAATTGTCATTTACATAAGAAGTTATAGGGTTGAAAATTCAAAACTTACCAAAAAATAATCATTAGTCAATTTAAAGATAAGTAAAACAATGGAAAACTTCGTTTTTAGCATTACCGTTTGATGTGTTACAAATAAAATGTTTAAAATATAATAATATCTATAAATAAAATAAACCAAACGTTTCCCACCGAGAGCGATATGCAATGGTACTATAAAAAATGAGTAACTCAAACATTTAAGATGGAATATGTTCTCGAAATTAATTCAAAGTGATGGTGTATATGTAATATTTGTGTGTAATATTTAAGCTTGGAAAAAATGTAAGTGTCAATATCACATTCTTAAGAAGTAATACTTACCATGAGAATTTCATCGTAGATCCCATCGAAAGTCATGAATATGGCTACAATAAATAGACGAAACGTCGACAGTTGATAACACAAAAGTGTTTCATTTAACCCTGGGGAACTCAATAGAACCAATCATCGTATCATACATCACTTACTGAAATTATCGGTGAGCACTAATTTCTTTTCTGCAATACCTTTGAAATGTCCAGCATATCATTTTTATTGGATTCCACACTACACCTTGCATATTTATATAACTTATTTATAACTTATTTAAAATATAACACGTTTTTTATGGTCACACAATCTGAGCATATCACTGCGAAATTTTACACAGAACATATAGAAATAGGTGACGATATGTCAATTTAACCACAAAACGGTGAAAATTAGGCGGTAGGTAATCGAACGTAAGCGCGATGTTTAATTCGCCTTTGTAAGCAAATATTTTTACGTAGAAGTCCTGTAAGTATAAGTGAAGTCGAATAAGTAGTCGAGCATGTATACTCGAATCATGTGGTTATGTAAATCTAATAATCGAAATAATAATTTTATCATTACTTTTACATTTTCAGTTTAGAGTGAATAATTAATTAATCTATTAAGAAAGGTCAGGTTAGGTCATTTTAGGTTGTATGGAATATATAGTTAATAACAAAATATATCCTTTAAAATGCATGTGTCATGGTATGTGATGTTTTTTTTTCTATATTTTAACTAGCTGATTTGTTGGGTTTTATTCCATATCTAAAAATGAAAACATTTAAATTTTTCTGGTCAGATAACTTAATTGGGAAGGTTATGGTTTGGTAGGGTGGACGGGCCCGAACTGCACCGCTTTGACTTTAGCCACCCCGCTGCGTTAAGTAGGGATAATTACTTACGAACCGCTCTCGGAAACCAGGCGAAGCGGTGGATAAATGTACGCTCATCGGTGACGAAAAATGCGGTTGGACATATTGCCGCCAAAGATATTGAAATATCGGGCGAATATTATACATGGGACATCTCGATAAAACAATACCACTGGCGGACTAGTAGTCCTTGTCATATTAAAAAAAATAACGTTTTCTTAATTTTAAAATTTAAATTTAGTGTTAAGAGATTTGACGATCCCTTAATAATGAGTTGGTGGTAACATATACTATTTTATTTGGTTTCACTGGACTACACTCACAATTTCTAAGAAATTCGTATGAACTTAAATGAAATTGTAATAAATATACTTATTTATTTAATACTAAACAGGTTTAATATTAAACTTACTACATATTGCATATCTTTCAATTTCGGAATACAAATTGGATGCATATTTAAACGGGTATTCAGAGCATATTTTTCCAGCTCTAATTATTACCTACGACCTATACGTATAAATACCTTGTAATTTAGTCACAAGAAGAACAGTATTTATTCGTTACCAAATACTAATAAGTAATACTTTTTGTCATTGCAAAACAGTTTGGTAACAGTTCTTATCACAAGTATCTATTTCATTTCCAAAAATTTACGCGACCGTACGGCGTACGCATAGCCACTTCCTTCATTCCTTTGGATTTTTCACCGACCGTGGTTAGGTAGCGACCCTACTTAACGTAGCGGGGGGGCTAAAGTCAAAGCGGTGCAGTTCGAGGCCGACGGGTAGGGTTCTTCTGTATAGTGTAATTGCGAATTTATACAACATTTATTGTCGATTTTCGCAACCCAACTTCCAACGGTGATGGTTGTACCAATCTCCGTCCTGTAAATTTCTCTCTCTCATACTTTCTTGTATGTTGTCGGTCCAACTTATTCTACGTTTCCCTCTTTTGCTATGTTTTGTCGGAATCCATTCTAACATTCTCTTTGGCCATCTTGACTCCCATATCCGTTGTACATGTCCGTACGATCTTAGACGCTCGGCTTCAATAGTATCTCTAATGGTGGTCTCAACGTCCATTCTTTCTTTGATTGTTTCATTTCGTACATGATCCCTCAATATCAAGCTGTAACTATGTCTCCGAAATTTCATCTCCATAGCTTTCAGTTTACTTTTAAGTGATGCGGTGGTTTCCACCTCAACTCTGTAGGTAGTTATGCTTTCCACTATAGTTTTATAAATTTTTATTTTCGTTTCTTTTCTTAGGCTTTTACTCCACAGACCTGAATGCAACTGTCTAGTTACTATTTTAGTTTTCAATTCTCTTGCTTATTTTTGTTTCACTAGATCAATCTTTGTCAAAAGTTACTCCAAGGTGTTTGTACGAGTTTACACCTTTCACTCTTCCATGATTAAGAGAGTGATGGCTGTATGTTCGTCGACGACTAAATACTCAGTTTTCTCAATGTTGATGGGTTCTTGAAATAGATCAAAACGTTAATATCAGTTCATCTATTTTCTTGCCATATTGATATCAATATGTTTTGGTACTTTTATTCAAAAACATAATCCATATTGGCACTTTAGATTATGAACAGTTGTTGAGTTCATTCCAGTTATAAAGCAATAAACTAACTAGAATTCTGTTGAAAATGAATTAAGTTGAATGGTGTTGTTGGACTGCTTTTTAATAAAAACTTTATTTTTCGCGTGTAGTAGGTCGTAACATACATTCTACATACTACATACATACTCTTCTAAATCGGTTTTTTGAAAATTCATAAAAATCTTGTTGATATAAACTTCAAACATTATTTTCACCAAACACCAAAATAATTATTAAGGAAAACGGGTGTTGAGTCCTGCTCAACACCCGTTAGGACTACCACGTAGTAACCGCCTGGAACGATGAGGACGTTATTACTATTAGGGCTGTTTCCATGTCTCCATATGTTGTCCTGTTCGATGTGTGGTGAAATTTTAATTTTTAACTGTTTTGTCTGTTTTATCTGTAACGTCTCACATATTGTTCAGCGGGAGCCCTAAAATGTTTTGTTATTACGAGCCTGATGATGACTACTAGATAGTCGAAACCGGTCGCTCTTATGAAAATAAATTGGTGGTGAAGACTTGGTGTTTTCTTTTGGTTTAACTACCATGGCCACCTTTGAGACACTGGACAACCTTCGGTCTTTCAATTATTAACGATGTTGTTCGCTCATTTTCGGTATATTTTTGTAAAATTCGTTTCACTCTCTTCGATTTTTAAATTAAATTTCTATTGTAGTAGTAAAATTAGAGAAGGTAATATTTCACTTGCAAGGATGTAAACTGATCTAGTAATATTAATAATTTTGTACATTTCAGAATATTTTTACAACAAATAATTAAAAAGGTAATAAAGATGTGCATAACTATAAAGATATTCAGCTAAATATGCATTGACACTTTCATTACATATTATGCAATTTCCCTAAAATCTGCTAAACTGAGAATGCCTAATTTATTCTAGCTCAATTGTATTAGACTCAATGTATTGGGAGTGTAAGAAACTGATTATGACCATAATTACCGTAAGTACCAAAACGTAACGAACGAAACGCACGAACGGAACGTGATTATAACCGTAATTACCGAAACGGTAATAAGTAACGTATTTACCGATAGAAAAATTTTTCGCGAAAAGTCGTCCCATGAGATTTTTCCATGAATTTACCTCCTACGTATTTAGATACCGAAAGCGTCAAATTTACAACGTTCTACAACAGGCGTGGTTTCATCGTCCTCTTGAGACAATCCGAAATCTTAACGGTTAGAACTAAGATGGAGCCTAACATCGCGTCGATTAACCATTCACCTTGCCATGTCGCTCGGGAACGTCCTAATCACTCCCCGAATCGATTCAAAGGCCGTAACAACACTCAATAAGCTTATCCATTTCGAGCAGCTGCACCGAAATGCACCGCTCCGTCTACCATGAAATGACTTAATGCATCCTGAGGACTAGAATACCCATATATACATACCGCAACCTAATTAATCTGTCCTCTTAATCTTCGATAGCTGCATGCATTAATCCTAATGGAATTACCTCCGGGGCGCCCACCTGGAGCGCGCGAATTACGTCTCCCCGTTCTCGACGGATCTCGCGTTATAATTCCCATTGTGGACGTTCTAATTGATCTTACCTTCTTGCCTTTCTTCGATTCCAGTTCGATGCAGAACGGTCTGACTTCGAGTTGCCTGCAGCAGCGCGAGGCTACCGGATACCCCTACATGTTCCACGATCCGTTGCACTCTTTGAGCTCCTCGTATAACTCGAGGGGTTGCAATCCGGCGGTGGCACACGCACAGCCCACGACCCATCCCACGTACGCGGGCAACACACCCTCCTCCGTGCCCGTCTCGACTGGAACAGGTAAGAGGCGCAATTGTGTTTTCACACTTTAGTCCCTGGATTTGGTTCAGGAAGCTGGAAAACGTGTTGCTAAGAGGTGATTACTAATCGCCCAAGAAAGACGTGTGGGTGATTAGAAATGACATGTTTGGAACGGACCTTAGGGTTTTTACGAGCAACCGCCTTCTTTGGAGGTCGCCTTTGGCAACCTAACCTTTCACTATATTAATATTAGTTAAATATTATATTTATAGTTATAAACATCATTAGTATAATATTTCACTATTTAGCGCCTCAGTACGGTCGCCGGTTTCGCTAGGTTTAATGTCTCATAAGAATCAGGCACCAGGGGCGAAGGCCTAATTTGCCGCCCTATTATTTAGGTCTTTGAATCCAAAGAGCTCAAAAATTTACGAAAAATGTACAGAAGTTTGAAATAATGAACACAATAGTCACAATAGTGCTGCTACGTGACCCATTTATACAATGTGTTTCAATACATTCAACACAAACAATACTTAACAGATGATTTTACAATCTGAAATTGTTATACATAAAAAATATGATTTACAGTATAAAAATATATACAAAAAAGATGCTGGAAACTTAGGTCCGCAATACGTTCGTTTTCAAAATACGGGGTGGTACACATAATACGGAGTGTTACAATTTTACCTTTTTTAAAATTCGTGATTTTTCTCAAGATTACTTCATTAATAACGGTACATGTATTACATATTGAAGTATCACGAAAGTAACCCAATGGATATTAAAAAATTAGCTACAGGTATTTTTTGAATTTTTTTTTTTTGGAAGGGATGGTAATATTGGACTTCTGACCCCATCTTAATAAATATCTCGACGCGCTAAAAATTAAAAAAAAACAAGATATATAAGTTATAAGATATTTAAGTATAGGATACTTAAGAAGCTAATATAATTCAGCGGGTAGAACGTCACTAAGTCACTTTTGGAGCGGCATCGTCCTTCCTGTCCACGCACGTACCTTTGTTGTAAAAACATTATTGTCGTAATCATTAACTTTTCCATTTTCGAGTATTCTTGCATGAACCTATACTCTTTTGGCAATACGAAAGTGTATGAATCATTAATTAATGTTAATAAATAGAGGAGTAATTGATATTGTAACGCGAAATGTAAACAGCAGCACGAAATGTGTTTACACTTATCGGACGGCGGCTTACCTCAACGGAACGCCGCTACGCTTAATTGAGCAATTAAAAAACCGTCCCCAACGTCTCGCCAACATCTTATTAAGGAAGAATGATTTATTACCTTCTGGACGTTTCTACATAAAAATTATTAGAGTAAAGAAGGATCGAGTTATTTCAGGAATCATCGCGAATACAATTGAGATATGTATATAAGCGGGCTTGCGGTCGGAGAGATTAGATTAGAAGTGGAACCGCAAGTGAATAAACAAGGCGAAAAACGGACCATTGAAATAAATTAACATTTAAGAGTGATATAAATTATTTAGTTAGAAAATAGTTAAGATAAATTAAGTAGTGTGTAGTGTATAATTAAGAACAGTGTAAATAAATTAGAAATAAACGTTACAATATCCATAAAAATGTTATCTCAGGATCTAATGGATACATAGATGTAAACAAAAGATGTATGTAAATTTCGTCAAAAAAGCTACATAAAAGAGTTTTGATTTTCTTTTGTAGGAGTTATTCAATTTGTTGATGAGCGAAAAAAATATTCTCTCTTTAACGCCAATTTTCTACAGTTTAATCATCATTCTATCACACATAAATATATGCAGGAAGTTTCATTGTATTCAAATATTACCTTAACACCTCTCTAGTTTGTCTTATTGTGGAAGAATTTGTTTTTAAAAATGTTCTCGTTGGGGAAAACAACTCGATTATCTCAAAAAGTAATAATCAAATCACGCTATAACTTTGCACGCGTATTGAGGGTTATACATTCTCTGTTCAACTGTGCAAATTCATTTTTGCAATGGTTATTAAGTACTGATAAGAAACAGATTTTACTAGTTTTCACTGATTCTCGTTAAATAATTGATCGATTTTGACATGTCATTGCTTGTAGATATGAAAATATCAGTATATTTTAAACAGAACGTTCTTTGCATAAGATAAAAGCCTTTGCGCCGTAAGCGAAAAACTTTTCTTTCTCACCTAGCCCCAAAATAAATAAACAATCCCATGTGAGCTAGGTGTTACTTTCACACCTATAGCACTTCTATAGGTTAGTACTACTCATAGGACTAAAATTTTCCATAGGTTGCAGTGGTACAAAATAAAAATATGGAAAAGGGAATAGTTGAAATTTTGAGTTGATTATCATTAATATATATTGCAAAATTTTGCCGCCCCCAAATATGCTATACGCTAATATAATAAACGATGATTTACTATGCTATAAATTTAAAACTCTTCGTTTAACATGATTAGATTTTGGACTTGACCATTTACCATAAACAGATTAGTATTCACTAGATGTGATACGAAAAATTGTTTATGTTCATAACAGTGGTATCATTCGTTTTTGAAAATTTTTGGATAATTTTGTTTCGAATTTTAATTCCCATACAATGTTCAATTTTGTCTAATTTGAAAATTTTGATGGACTTTAAAACGATTTCATTAAATTCAACCGAATACCATAATACTGATATTTTTCTCTTAGCACCATAATTCTTATATATCCTATAAAAGTAATTGTTTATTTTCTGATAGAACATTACCACCTCCAGATTAAAAATTTGTGCGACAATCACAAAATCTAGCGTAGTACCTATGTAGGTATCTAACTGCTTAATCTTCTAATCTGTTGTTTCAGTCGATTTAGAAGTATCCAATTGGTTGTCTAATATTTGGCCACAGAATGAAATCTTCATTTTGCTGCTATTTTAAAAAAATTTTGAGTTGTACGAAAAATTATAACGTGACAGTTTGTACAATGCTCCATATCCAAGTTGATCTCAAGTTAAGTGTGAATTAAGAATTTCTTTTTTCTGTCTTAATGGGTTTTTGTAAAAGAGACCTAAATACAAATATATTTTTTTTGAATTACATTTTACTGAACGTTCACAAAAAGCTGTTGAAAATTGAAATCAACAATTGCGTGAAATTTAAAATCTATGGACATGGAACTGCACAAACTTGATTGTTGGCTCCCTTCATGTACCGCTGTCGAAAGACACATTATAGAGAGTATAAGTATACGCATCAGTGACGGAAAATAGATACTGTTAGATATTTTGAATATTCAAATATGGGGCACGAGAATTATTATTTTAACATGTCGATCATTTATCTGCTATGCTAATTAAATGTAACCACTAATGACTTAAGCGAAGTACAACCAAATTTTTGAATTATTACGAATAATAACTGTAAGGCAATATATTTTGATATTTTTATTTAATGTAATTTATTATTCATTCGCAGTATTGCATATTTCGTGAGAAGAATAAGAGTAGGTAGTAATAACTTAATATTAAGCAATTCTTTATTATGCAAGTAGTAGGTAGTGCTTATCGTAAGTGTTTATACTATTTCCAGAATTTTACATACCTATCGTTAGCGTAGCCACTTCCCTAGTTCCTTGGCGATTTTGACAAACCATGATTAGGCAGCACCCTTATGCAACACGCCGGGGGGTGTAAGTTCTATTTGTGCAGTTCGAGATCAATGAAATCTATCTACTAATTATAAATAGCCCCATGAACTGCATGCACGCGAGTTATTTAGTACTTATTGCATCTGTAAAACAACTTTAATGTAAAATGTTACGTACTCTTTTTTAGCAATAAATCAAATTTGTTTTATAATGAAAATCTTTTTGATCCATACTCATAATTTATGTTTCTACGATATCGAGTGAGATATTGAATAAAAGGGCCGAGAAAGACGATTTCGTTTATTATCATACTATAACGTTTACCTGTCAGAAAAAAACTTACACTACGCGAAGAGTCTTAACTATGTTATTTTCGCTAAGAACTAACACTTGACACTTAATTTATATCACACTTGCTTATTTCTTTTACGCGCACGGTCTCTCAGGTTCATTCCCGAACTTTCTCGTCGTTCTCGATGAGCATAGAATTCTCTGAAATTCTACGAACAATAATCGATTCGTCGGAAGCGCCCCCCCCCCCCCCCCCCGACTTGTATTTATTTCGTGGCCAGACTCAGTTATAACACTGTTGCACATTTGATCAATTAATAAAATTAATAATATATTTAAGATACGATTTAAAGCTATTTAATCTTAGTTATTTAATACAAATTTAATCTGTACCTTGTAGTGAGGTGACTCGTTTGGAAGCCCTTCAAAAACCATTAGTTATACAAATGTATTAGTTTTAATTAAGATGACAGGTTGCCTCAGTGAATACTGTATCTATTGAAAGCTTTAAGAATAGTATATTATTATACTAGTTTAATAAGATAGAGCTGTTCAAGTTTTCGTATTACACTATGGAATTTTGCTTGGGTTGGTTACACTGACATCACTCTCCTGGACGTTTCGTATTTAAATTTGAAAATCTAGTAGCCCTAGGACAAATTTAATAACTACTTACGTGCGCGAAATGGAAGACAAAAATGTAGAATTGACCTGTGCATCCTCAGAAATACGCAAAGCTGCTAAAGAAATTTATTGAAATACTAATAATTTAACCTTGACGTTTACGCACGTCTCCATGACAGGCTGACGTACCAATTTAACAAAACTATAAGTTACCAAAAGTAGTGTAATAATATGAATATTGTTACACTACTTTCGGTGTAATAATGAAATCATTAGTAACGCAAAGTAGACAAACATATTTATTACTTACATTTTTAAGGACAGCACCATTACATCAATATTATCATCTGATAATGTTGTCGTAGTGGCTTTCGGTGCAGTTTACATTCAATATGAAATGGTTACCTACCTATAAAAATGTCAATTTCAGGTGTAACCATTTTCACTTAATGTGTTTATACATTACACTTAGCGTCTTAAGACATGCATATAGTACTTTCATTTTTGAAACAATGCCTCCAGGTAACTGGCATAATTTGGAAAAGCTTATAAGTTATAGACGGTGGTAGTAAATATGGTTGAGCGATAAAGAAGCTGCGTTATTTAATGCTTATAATTTAAATTTTTGAAGTGTAGAGACCTAAGTATCTACCTACTGAAGAGCTTAATGTCATTTTTAGTAAGTTTATTACAACCGAAGTCTATAATATGCAAGGTTTTAAGTTATTTTGTATTTTAATAGAAAAGGTTTTGACAACTAAAAGTCGAAGCAATGTTTCAATGTTCGAAGTGCGAATTGTCCCTTAATTTAATTATCGGGATCTAATACGCTAATGTGCTGCTAGTATTTCAAAGATGAGTTGAGAGCATTCGGCACGTTGGATGTGAAATTCAAACCTCCACAGTGCCACAGTGCCGCCTAGTGGTAAAATGTATAGTTAATCTAAGTTATAATTCTTTTTTGTAACCAAAGGGATTTTTATTTTGAAACCTTTACTGAGAATCGAAAACCCTTGCAGGTTGACACTGATGATGAAGTAATATCCGAAAGTTTCATTATGCAAAACCACCTACATTCATAAGTACAGTGAAACCTCTATAATACGGACACCCGGGGTAGCAAAAATTTTGTCCAGATTATGGAGGTGTCCACATTAGGGAGTTAAACATGAATATTGTTGAAAAAAAATTCGTAATTTTTAATTGTTTTTTGGACAAAATGTGCTCTTCTAAATGAAGTTGAAAATTGTTAATCAAACCCAATCCTTCACCCTAATTTTTTTGTAAGCAAAAAGTTTTTAACAACTCCTGAATACCGAAGGGCATCAGAGTAATTCACTTTCTCATGACACTAAGTTTTCTGATCTGGCTGTTGAGAGTGGTTCATTATTGCTTCAATATTGCAATCATTACCTTCCATCGATAAAATAGTGCCTATTTGAACATAATCGTCAGAAGCAACTTGGTAATGAGATGAAGTTAGGAGTTCTTTTAATGAAGCTAAGTTCTTATTTTCCTTGACTTCATTTTGAAATATGTTCTGCACATTGAACCCGGCTTTTCTAAAGCAATGCTGAATGGTGTTTGTTGTTACGTTTTCCCAAGATTTCGAGATCCATGTAATTGCTTGCAAAACATTCACGCTTTTTGATAAATCTTTAGTTGATCCATTAATTTCCATTGAAGCTAACATGTGTTTCAAAACATACTTTCGGTTTAAAATAATGTAAAACCAAAATAAAGTGTTCACATTTGCCGCATATAAGGTGTCCATGTCCAGATTAGAGAGGGTCCCTATTGTAGAGGAAAATTTACGTTAATATCCTATGGCAAATTGACGGTTACATAGAAAAAGTGTCCACAAACCTAAGTGTCCATATTGCATTAGAGGTGTCCACAACAGGAGGTTTCACTGTATAACATTATAAACCACTTCTGACCGAACAAAGATCTGAATTCTACTATCTTCATTCTTCTCGGCCCTTTAATTCGTTTTCACCGAAATAAAATCCTGGAGATACTTTACGCAGTTCACGTAATTATCTTCTATTTTGGAAAATATTTTAAAGCGCCTTCTAAATCCTTTTCCTCGTTCTACCGATTACTAGTCATTAACGAAAAAAAGCAACGAGAAAGAATCCGAACAGCATTTTCCATTACGAACCAAATAATTTAAATGTCCTTACGGCACGATCCCGTGTAAGTCCCGCCGTTCCCGCGAAATCCATTTTCTCCCTTCCGAGACCGAAATCGAATCGGCTCCCCCTTTCGTTTTGCACATAAGGTGAAAATTCAAATCCACTTTTAAAACATCAATTTTGAGCCGTGATTCTCGAAACACGAAAGTGCGCTGGCAGGGAAAATTCTACAAGGAACTTAAAAGTTATAAGACGCCCATAAAGGGATCGCTACGATATTGCTCGTGTCGAAAACCAGCGGGAAGGGGGCGGACTGGGTGGCGAATGAGGGGCGTCGCGACGCGGGGCGCGTCGTTGAATCTCATACGTCGTGGGCGCTGAGGATTCAAGGATAATTTGGCGTTGAAAACGATAAGTAAAGAGTGTAGACGGGATCGATTTATCGAAAATATGATATTTATTTTCTACATATATATATTTACGACATGAAATTAAGTTGGGTAAAGAAAATCAAGGAGTGGGAATCAAACGCAGCATTCATTTGGCGTGGGTGACATTGGTAAATATAAACTATTTTATTACTACCCATCAAGCTAAAGAAAAAAGTCTACTATAGCTACATCCTGCCTGTTTTCACCTAAGGCTTAGAAACTATAGCAATAACCCGAAAAACAGCAGAATCTTCCCAGATGCGGTCAGTGCCATGTGCGGGCAATAGTTTCGAAATCCCAGGACAGGCCAATTTATCGGGGTACTCGGTATCGACTCGCCAGTGTCTTATGCGGTCACAATCAAAAAACGTCCCAGATGTGATCCCTCGAAAATATTTTCGCAAGGTAACAAATACTTTTACATATACTTTATTTTAATGGGTAATTAATGGTTAATGCAAATTGAAAATAAGTACATTCTTTTTCCTTGCTCTCTCGCAAGTAATTCATGCTTTACAGGACAAAACAAATCTCATATATTCTCTTTTCACGCCTCAAAACATCGAAAACCATAGTAATCAAGTTTCCATATCGGTCGAGGGTGTCTACCGAGAAATTCGGTGAATTCGGAAATGACGACCGCACATGGGAAGACACCTGTACATCAGGTAGAAATATTTTTGGAGTGACCGCATCTGGCACGATTTTTCACATTGACCGCTCGTGGCACGGAGCCCAACTTAGAGCCATTGAGACAATAATGCTGGCAGTAACTTTGAAAGACAAAACACGAAATAGCCAGATACGTGATAGAACCAAGGCGATAGCTGTTATGAAAAAGGTGGCGAGTCTGAAGTGGCAGTGGATCGGACACGTGGCGGGACAGGATCCAGGCAGATGGGCCCAGAAAACGATGATACTCTGGTGACCAAGATAACAACAAGAAGTGTGGGCTGACCAAAAAAGAGATGGATCGATGACGCTAGAACAGTGGCAGGAAGACAATGGATAAGACTAGCAAGCGATCGCATAGCATGGAAAAAGCAGAAAGAGGTCTATATTAGACAACGGATAGACCCAGGCTGAGAAAGAAAGAACGACTACTCGGTTTGGTAGCAGAAAGCAAGGCTGGCGGAACTACTTATAACAAATTGTTACATGTTACAATCAACACACGATTTAGATGTATATGATAGTAGGTATGCGAAAAATGCCTTTCTCTTAAGTAAACCTAGAACCAATATGACACCTAACACTTTTTTCAAATATTTGGGCAGTTAACTGAAAAATGTAATGAAAACAATGGCTAGGAAATTAAGTGCAGGATCGAAAATATAGTCATTTCTTCAGATTTAGGAATAGCTAAGTATGTTGACTAACAGTGATTTATGTTTTAAACCAAAAACGAACCCTAAAATAACAAGAGTAGCATACTTTTGACGTCTGGTGAGAAATGCGAAAATTGAACTCCTAAATAGAGTTTCCCGATGCCGAGACAAAGAAGGCGAGATGCAATGTCAACCCTCGTGGTTTCACTTAGATTTACCAGTTTTCCAACTATTCTCATATTATACTCTACCTTGTAACTATTCGATAATTTTTAATTATCAAAGCACATAAGGTGTTTATTGCCTACTTCTTTTTATTTTTTAAGTAAAGTATTGAAAAATTAATTAGGATATTTTTGGTTAACGTAAATTTTGGCACATTCATTGTATTGATTGTTACTGATTACACTTTATATGCGTTTAATTATACAAGCCTGTTATAACTCTTCACATAAGTTCTACACTTAAATACAGTGAAAATTCGATTCAATAAAATTGATCATCACTAACAAGTAATGTATGTAGATATACATAATTTCTAATCATTTTTAAAGAAAGCTTTGAAAATTTTCATATCTCTGGATTATTTTTTTTTTTGACGATTTCTGTAGTTTTCACAACAAACCAAAACGACATTTCCATGAATTTCTTTCACTTTCGGCATGAGGAAATCTTCCCCTTTCATTTGCGACTAAAATTTTTAAATTCCTACATTATTTTGATTTTTGAAGTCAATACTTATACTTTTAATTTTGTGATGAAATTCGTAGGGTAGGTTAATGAGATTTTTAGATATACCTTTCTATTTAAATTTCGAAAATCTAAATTTGGTCTGTTACATCGGAGGATTATTTTATTGTAATAATTATTATTCGAAGCAAAATCCAATATTAATTCGGTGGTCAATTACATACGAATTATATACGAAGGTGACATAGTATTTTACAAAGTGCCTTAATCGAACTAAATCTTAAATATTTATATATGCATTGTGCAGTGCTAATGCTAATCTCATAAACAACTTACAGAGAAGGCAAAAGAAACCAATTTCGGTTGTTTATTCTATTAATCATTACACACATACTAGAGCAATATTCATATACAAGGTGACACCCCATTCCTAAAGTAGTACAATTGAAGAAGCTTGAACAAATGAAACTCATATGCAACGTTGCTTAAGGGTAACGTTAAATTAAGACAAAATAGAGACTGTGATGACCAAAACTTAAGAACTAGACATTGTGTGCGAAATAATTGCTCAAAAAAATCGCCAGAGATGTTACCATACAATGTTATGTATGTTACCATACAAACATAACGGGTGTTTTCTTTTAATTTCACCTAATAGTAGGCTGTGGATAGTTGTTTGTGAATGCACCTTACAAAAAAATTTCAATATTGAAGTAGGTTGTCATAACCTCACTTTTTGAATAAAAATTGAAACTGCTCCAATCAGTTACTAGTGTCTTGAAAAAGACAGCTTAGCTCTATTAATTAGGCGATAGATGAGTGAGACTAAAGAATATAAAAAACTAAATGCGAGAACCTACTATGAGGTGAAATTTAAAAAAGCACTCGGTACAATGTTTCATATAAAAATACATATAAAAGTAGAGTCTATTCATTTAAGAAGAACCGTGGCCTTGAGTTTCACGGAGAATATATCTCTCCGTGAAACTCAATGCCACGGATATTCTTAAAGTGAATGGACTCTACTTTAAAGTATGAGAGACTTATTTTTTATTCTGCTGATATTTACTTGTAGGGGGTAAAATCTGCCTGTTAAATTCAGCCCCGAAAATAATTTTTTTGAATATTCCATAAACGAACAAATATATCTTAATAAAACCACAATATTTTAAATAAAAAGAGTACACAACCTTATCATCTGTAATTTTAAAGGAAGCAACCCTAATTTTAAAAAGCAAAATCTTATTTCTTAAACGATTTTCGACTACAAAAATATTAGCAACGTTTGTTATTTTTTTAAATCTACTCTATATGAAATGATATTGAAAAGTAAAGTTGGTGTATTTTGAGGTTCATGAAGAAATCATAATTAGAGTGGTACATTTGATTTTTTTTTAATCAATTAAGTTTTTCACGATTTTTAGGACCTAAAATTCAAATAAATTTTCATTACAACAGTTTGTTCATTTGAATTTTTATATCCATATATATATACTAATTACAATTATGGTAACATCCCTTATTTTTTTATGCAAATATTTTTAAAATTACATTACTTATATAATACAATATTTAAAACTTTCTTTACTTGAAAGAATATCACAAATAAAATTGAGGTGTTTCGAAAATTTTCACAAAACAACTTTTATGGTGGTAACCCTCCTACGTAGCTGTGTTGTACTTCCTTTGTTGTTATTTCTAAAAATATTATATTTCAGAACCTCGATATAACCACGTTACTTTTTAATATTATTTTCAATGGGGTAATTTAAAAAAAATACAATACTTATCTAATTGAAAAAATTAAATTTTACTTTTTAAGAAACTGGAATTAAAATTAGAAATATTGCAGTTTTATAGTCTTTTTGATTATTCATATTTGGTGTTGGTTTAATTAAACTAAGTTTATTCGCCTATGAAATTCACAAAAGTAACATATTTCTGAGGGTAAATAATTGTAGCTCCTAAAAGTGAACATCGGTCGATTAAAAAATAAATGTCTTATTTCTTCTAAGCAATGTAACTGCAATGTTAAAAAAATCAGCGACTGATGAGCCTTTAGTATTGTCATCGCTAACGTGCAGGAATGGAATTGCAACTGAAGAATGAGATTTGTTCTATTTATTGTTTTATAAGTGCCTAATAATACAGTCGAACCTCTATATAACGAGAATGAAAGTGCTGCAAAATTTGCTCGTTATATTATACAGGTCTCGTTCTATGGAAGTTCTCCCATTTTTGATGGTTAATCGTAGTAGTTAAGGGAAAAATAATTTTTTCACATACAAACAATTTTTTTTGAAATTAATTAGCGCATTGTAAATTATTCATATTTATAAATTATGTATACGTAATTTATAAAATATTATGTACCTACATATATGTATGTAAGCATAATTGAAAAGCATTGACAGTTATTCGAAATAATTTGTTATTTTCGTTTGTACATCACATGACAAAGTTTTTTCATATAAATCTTCAACCCCCATAATTGAACAAACACATTTTCCGGAACGTCTTCAAACTAAAAGGCTGTTCTTGTTGTTGAAAATGCATTGAACACTTGTAGCTTAGAAGGTTTTTGTATAATTTCTTCATCACCACCGTCATCGCTTTCCTCGTCTTTCTCCTTATTTTTTACATCGTGGTTAAGGCTTTCTTCTGTCGGTAAATTACATTCTTCTAAATCGTCTTCGATATTTACATAATCGGTAATGTAATTTGTACTTTGTCGCTATCAATCGTCACCATTTCGACCAATTTGTCCCACTTCTTTCTTAATTCGATTAAGGTTTATTCATCGTCTTCTTTAAAGAAATTACGAAATTTGCTCGTAGTATGGAGGATTGTAGTTGAAAAAATCTCGTAATATAGAGGCAACAATCCATTATAAATCATAGCTAAAGCTAAAGCCTGTCAAAAAACTCGTAATACGGAAGTACGCGTAATATAGAAGTTCGTTATATAGAAGTTCGACTGTATTAATCTAACCGATGCTTCATCGGGTACCGTTAGGTAATTTCAGGTGTACTTCAAAACTCCGTGGCGTTTATAGAGAAGAAAGTAAAAAGCACCAGTTAAATCGCCCTATTAAATAACGACGGAATTGAAGATTAAGAGGGAATTTTAATGGTAATAAAAAGGAAGTAACGGGCTCGAGGGCGAACCTTCAAGGGTAAGACCCTGTTAAAAATTCGGGAAACGACCCCTTAAACACAATGTCACAGATCTATTTGCAATTCATTACCGACATCTCGCCCCGCAAAAGGCGATAATAGTAAAATTTAATGAGGTAATTCTCGAAGAATAGCAGGAACGGGCAGGGGGCTGCCCCTCCCCCGGGGGACCCGCGACCGACGTCTCCTTCTCCATTCACGCGGTCTGCGAGAGTGGATGGAGGTCGGGAGGGTTAAGTGGACTCCCGAGAGGGAAAAAGGGCACCAAACGAACCTTGCAACCAGAACAACGGTGGGCGCGTGTGTGTGTTATGTGAAGTCCCCCACCTCCGCCACCGCCCCCGCTTTAGTTCGCACATTATTGAGCGGGAATTGGAAAACCGCCGCCCTTCCCGACCCGCTCCTTCTCACTCCGCCACCCTTTAAACTGATCACCGTCGACAATGAAATTTACGGCGCCGACGAACCGGCAAAACTGCAAAGCTGGTTTCCCCGTTCTCTTCTTCCACGTTTCGGTTCTTTTTTTCCAAGACGCGTTCAAGAGTAGGAGGCATGGCCGCGACCCTCGAAGGGCAGATTTCGTTAGGGAGAATCGTCGTTGGTTTAGGTTACCGGCCGTTAACATAATCAAATATGTTCGGGTTGGGGATTGATTAAAACTTTTTACCTCGCAGCGGGAAGTTCACAAAACTATGTGACAATTCATTTCGAGCGAGTACTTTATACGTTTCAGATCATTGTAGAAAATTCTGCAAATGTCGAGAAAATTTTTGAACATTTTAGATCATTCCAGAACATTATAAAAAATTGTGAGCTTTATAGGAAACACCGGAACATTATAAAATATGGAACAATCTCATGTGGTGACAGGTAATTGTAAATTGCTAAAGGAACTTAGAGATCATTATTATAACTATTGACAAAATTCTGCGACTTTTAAGAAAACCATCGAAGTGTGAAGCTTAACAAGAAAAAAAATTCTTCAAAAAATTTGAAGTTTCACAATGACAATAATAACAGTGCAACAAAATGGACAATCACTAGGACATAAATGATAAATTCAAGGAAATACCATCTATAAGCATTCAAAGAACGGTAGAATGTTTTTTAAGGGTCTTAGTGAGACCTTTAAAATGATCTAAGATGAAAGTGATTTGAATGGAAAATAACCGAGTTATTACAAAAATAAAATGATTATGTCGTTAAAAAAAAGACGGAAAATAAGCAATGAATTTTTCACAAAAATGAAACTAAAAAAAACCCTTAATATATGTATAATTAGCTTTATATATGTACGAATAACTTGTCCAAAATTTTTATATATATATAATCGGTTTTAAAACGTGCGGCGACGTTGTCCGATATCTAGACTCCATTGTTTCCGATTTTCCCACTGCATGTCGTCTAAGTTTCTCACACTCATGGCTTTACGAACTCCCTCTTGCCAAGTTCTTTTTGGGCGCCCTCTTTTTTTCCGTTGATGTGGTATCCAATTCATTGCTTGCTTAGGCAACCTATTATCATGCATACGTTGTACATGGCCGTACCAGATAAGTTGTTTTCTTTCGATGTCAGTCATAATTGTGTCCTGAAGTCCGATTTTTTGCCGAATATTTTCATTTCTAACTCTCTCGATTTTTGATATTCTAGCTGATCTTCTGAGTGCATCCATTTCGGTTGCTTCTATTATTCGCTTATGTTTTTCTGTGATTCTCCAAGTTTCTGAACCGTATAATAAATTGCTTTTAATTAGAGTGTTATATATGTTGTATTTTCTACGTTTCGTTATATTTTTATTCCAGAGGATTCCGTTCAGACAGTTAATTGCTCTTCGTGCCTGTATCACTCTTGTTCTTATTTCTTTGTCGTCTGAACCCGTTTTGTCCAATGTAACTCCTAGGTATTTATACTCTTCACAGGCTTCTATTTCTTCTGAGTTTTCCAATTGTAGGTTGCACGTTTCTCCTCCTATGCACAGGTATTTGGTTTTTTCAACATTCATAGTTAGTCCCCAATCTTCGTAAATTTCCTTTAGTTTCCGTGACATATATTCTAGGTCTTCTTTGTCCTCTGCTAGCACTGCCTGATCGTCTGCAAATTGTAGGCTAAATACTGTTCTATCTGTCAAGGATATTCCCATTTTCGAACATTTTTGTTTCCATTTTTGTAACGCTTCTTTAACATAGATTTTAAAAAGTATTGGCGATATACAGCAGCCCTGGCGTAACCCCTTTGTCACGTAGAACTCTCTAGACAATTTATTTCCTATTTTTATTTTCGAGATGGACTTTTTATACAGGTTTTTTATAGCATTAATAAGGGTTTGATTAATGGAAGTACTTTGCAATACCTCCCATAGCTTGTTAGTGGGTATATTATCATACGCTTTTGAGAGATCAATAAATAAAATATGTGTTTCTAGGTTGACCGCTGACCTTTTCTCTATTATCTGCTTCATACAAAATACGTTATCCGTACATGATCTACCGGCCCTAAATCCGCATTGCTCTTCTTCTTCTATAAATTCTGCTTCTATTAGGTCTCTCAGTATCTTTCCATATAATCTGCTAATCGTACTTGTCACTGATATCCCCCTATAATTATGACAGTCAGCTTTGTTACCCTTTTTGTAGATTGACGATATGTATGCCACTTTCCATTGACTAGGAACTTCCTGACCATTCAGGCACTTGTTAAATATTCCCGTTAAAGCTGTTGTCAGTTTCTTTGTGCCATTTTTTAATAGTTCCGAGTACACTTCTTCTGGTCCACATGACTTTCCATGTTTCAGTTTGGTAATAGCTGTTCTTACCATTTTTTCTTCTATTTGCACTTGTTCTCCTTCAACGTTCACCGATATTCCATCTTCGATATATTGCCTTCTTGTTTCTGTTAATAGGTTTTCATAGTGCTGTACCCACTGTTCTTCTGATATGCTACTAAAGGATACTTTTTTAGTGCCCGTTGATCTTACTTTATTAATGAATCGCCATGCTTCTGTGCACCTTCTTCCGCCAATATATCCATCTATTTGCTGGCATTTTCTATCCCACATCTCATTTTTTTGGTGATTAATTTTATTTCGTGTTTGTTGTTTAGCCCTGTTATATGCTTCTTTGTCTTCCACTGATTTTGTATTTAACCACTTCAGGTACAGTTTTTTCTTTGTGTTTATTAGCTCTTCAACTTCATCTGACCACCATAGTTTATTGCTTTTTTGTTGTTGTTGTCTAATTCCTAATGCTTCTAGTGCGGCTTTGTGGATACTTTCTATTATGTTATTGTAGCTTTCTTCAAAAGACATCCAAAATTTTTAACCGGTTTGAAATGCTCACATGTGAAAAAAACTTCAATTTAGTATTCTATTATTTTTTGAAGTTTTATAAAAAATTTCCGGTTCTTCCATACTCGAAAACTAAAAGAGATATGATAAATATGCAAGAGTATTAAAATGTAGTATTTTTTTGCTGAAAGTTCTGCATTCTTTTTTAATTTTCTATGATGAAAATTAATTGAGATATTGAAATTTGAATATAAATGTAAGAAGTACCTTTTTGAAGCCCTTTGAATCACATCCTATAAAAATGAAGAGCTTCAAGAAAGTCCAAATTCACAAATCTCATAACCCTCTAAATTCCTTACAAAATAAGCTTTTGACCAATGAAATATCTTTAAAATTATAAAAACTATCGTTAAAAAACCATTTATGTTTTTGTCCATTCTTTCACGGTTTTTGCTGAAAATTGTAAAGTACCGCTTGGAATGACCTAAAATTTGAACTATACTTAGGAAAAATGCCAAAGAAAAAAAAGTTATATAGTGCCGATGTGTGCTTTACCCTGGGGGTGAGTGGCACCCCTTCTCGGGGGTGGAAATAATTAACCTCAAAATAACACCGGAAATCGATAGTGTTCAATTTCAAGCAAAAAATTTTATACAGCTTTTCTCGGTAAGTTAACATTTTCCGAGTTATTCACGACACAATAAATGTAATGTATCATAAATAGACCACTTAAAATTTTGAAATACTGAAAAAAAATTGTTGGTAAATTTCATTATAAATTGTAAATGTTAAAACTATTAATTAGTTAGGAAATTAAACTATGGATATTAAATGGATTTTATTCCACTATAAAATGCATCATTCACTAAGGCCGAGTGGTATAAATTCTCAAGTGACTTAGGAAACACAACACACGAGTGGCATACAATGTTTTATCCAACAAGCGGAAGAAATCAGTTTTTTTATGATGAGATAATAATTAATAAGCTTTGTGATCAAATCAAAGCTACTTACGTCTCAGTACCCTATAAATGTCAGAATGACTTGACAGTGACTTTTTTACATTTTTGTTAAAGTAGGTTGTTTGTTTGGCCTCGTGGTATAAATCTTCTCTCGTGACTTATTTTCAACATAACACACTAGTACCATAAATAAATAGAGTACTACTTTAAATATGAACGTGAGTTATAATCCATAACTCACCTGTGAGTTATGGATTATAACACACTAGTGTGTTATTTGATTGTTTACTTGTCTAAAATGACATTAATAATGAGTCATAACTGTCATGTCTTGGATAAATGAATTTTATCTCACTATAAAATGCATCATTCACTAATTTAAAGGTGCAAAATTAATTTCTTGCAAATTTTGACCTAAAGGGTAGTTTTTAAGGGTTGAAAACTAGTTTAAATCCTTTCACGCTGCCGCTATCGTAAATCGGTCTTATATGCATAGATACGTAGCATGAAAATAGCAAATAACATTCATGTATTATTTTTCCTTGACGACGGAATGTAAATAGTCATTTACATTCCTAGGAAAATCAAAAGAGTAAAATCAAGTTGATTTATCCCTAGTTACGCATATGTCAGACTGACATATGTAAGTCTGACGTATGTCAGTCAACTTATGTCAGAGTGACGTACGTTCAAACTAAATCAAACATTTCATTTTTTGAGGAATTCTGAGGAAATTTTCAACGGCAGCGTGAAAAATCTAATAAGCCACACGGAATGTATCGACTAACATTCTCGGCAAGTGACAAGCCTCACAAGCCTCACAAGTGTATACGAGCCTCGGCTCGTATACACTTGCCTCGAATGGTAAAACGTCTTTACATTCCTTGTAACTTTAATAACTATTATTTAACATACCTAAATATTATTAAGATTTAAATAACGCTTAAATATGCGGTTTCTATTTTTTGACAATTAATTTGATGATGGTAAGAGAAGCTCAATTCCACAATTTTATCAAAATCGGTACAGTACTTAAAAATTATGAGGTTTTACAATATTTTACCGTGAGAGAATGGACTATAAAGAGTTACTGGTTTCATGCTTGCACAGTTCTAGCGGCGGCGTCAAACAGTTTTGATCATATTATTGCTACGCCAGACGCTATTACGATTTTCTCACTAAACTGTTCTGTGCCAAATTCAAGACCATCTCACGAATTATCGATTGATATTTTCGTTGTGTTCCAGGTGTGATATCGGCCGGCGTTTCCGTCCCGGTCCAGATCCCGAGCCAGGGGGCGGACCTCGCGAGCAGTTACTGGCCGCGAATTCAGTGATCTCAACTCTTCGGTTTTCCGCCGCCGAGCCTGCTCGTGCCCCAGGAAAACCCGACGCTGCACCAGCCGGCGGCCGCCGCCGCCGCCGTCGCGACGCCGATGACGCCACCTGTCGTCCCGACGCCGCCCCAAGACGCCTCGTAGGCCGATGCGGGAAACTTCCGGCGAGTGTCAGGGGTAGACGTACAGGTACATGGCGGACGTACACGCACACGTACACCTGGACAGGTAACTGTTTTAGTGCCGCCGATGGCGTCGCGACGCCGGCGTCGTCGGCAGGGAGGACGGGTTCCGTTTCCGGACTGCAGGGTACTCTGTGAATAGTGTGTATATATTATATAGTGATGAATATATATGTGTAAGGAGGACGGATTCATTGGAGGATCGACGCGGTTTAACTGTTGGTTTGTATCTTTGTACGCACACTTTTTATTAGAATAATAATTCAAAGTTTGATGTGATGGGCTTACTGGCAAAATCTACGACTGCTGAAGCTGTTTAAAAAGAACGACCGTCGATAATTGGTTTTTGGCAGTAAGCGCCTGTCGTTGCACTAATGGTAGCCAAAACGATAAAGCTGTATTTCCGAAATTATATCAATCTATCGTTTGCACTCGAAGCTTGTCTAATTTGAAATATATGCTCAAAGTTACCTAACACTTATAACCACTACCCTTATTCGAATCCTTGAATTTTTCACTAATTTATATCAACAGTTGGTCGCTGTGAAATTTCGCCAGTGAATTCGTACGAGACATCTCAACAAACAAAATATTTTTTGCAAATCCTGTTTGATAATGTACATATATGAGCATTTTAATTTGAGGCGAATCTACGCTAATGTGTAATATAAAGAGTTCTTAATTCTTGGTGATTTTTGCAATAATAATTTATCTGAACAAAGGTGAGGTGAGGAAAAATTATCTTTCACTTGTCTCGTTTCCGTGGAAGAACTTATGAACCAAAGATAGCATATCTGAGTTAGTTTTAAATTCGTTATAATAGGACTCTGGCAGTTTAATGTACACGTAAGAGGAGTAACCGGAACCGTATTCGTATTGTAAATTTTCCTCATCTGACTCAGAAAACAATTACATTACAAATAGCAATAACTGTATGTTCTCACTTTTTACGTATAATGCGAACATATACCAAGTAAATGTGTTGATACCTTTGAAACAAATAAATGCAGGGCATTTTGTTACGGACGACATCCCTCAGGACAATTCATTTCTTCGATCGTTTTTAATAAAACACCCTGTACACGTATGTATGTTAATTTAGACGCACTACTGCTATCTTCCGTTATTCCGAAAAAGTTCAAAGCTTTTCACATTTTTTTTATAATAATAGAAGAGTATATAGCGGATATTTAAAAGTATTGTCAATAAATGTTGTGTATATTATGGTTATTATTGTTGCTGTGATTATTTTAAGGAATCAATAACCGATTACATTGCAGTTCATGTAGAATAGTACATATTTACTGTGTAGATGTGTAAAAGATGACTTTGTGGAAAGAATAAAGGAAAAAAGTTCACAACTTGGTTTTATTACTAAAAAAAATAGTTTTACACTTCTTACAAAATAAGGCACAAGAAGATCAGAAAACGTAGTTCGGTCGTGGGTTCGTAGAACGGTAATTCCATGATTCCTGAGTAGATTCATAATCCGGCGGTGGGGCACTGGAATCGTAATTGTGCGGGTTTAAAAGTGGAGCAGCTTCGGACGGTCTCATAGGGAACACGAATATTCTAGCTCTGTTTGGAGGGAACGGGGGCCTGTTGCGCTGAAGCCGCAAATGTCCGCGAAATCCGAAAAACACCAGAATGGCCCACAATATAGTGAAAATGATATCTGGAATAATCAAAGGTAAGTCAAAATAAAAAAAAAACTGTGCCAGTCGCGGGACTGACCAAAAGAAGTGACTACTTCTATTCTTGTGTGACATGTGTTATTGCTATATATATTGTTATATGTTTATACCTACATAAAATTATATACATATATATCCATAAGCAACACAGCATATACATAAAGTTCTGTAATTGTTAAGATAATTTATCTCAACATTCGAAATCCACCTGTAAAAGTTGGTAATACTGACATACAGCCCGTTCGATATCTGATGAGTTAGAATTCCAAGAACCTACTAAGCCAATAAACCCCTTCTTATCGGAACTACTGTAACAATATACCGCGACAAAGGCGTGCCTTAAAAATTTCGACATTATTGTCAATGTCGAATGCATGCAAAAGCTAATATGGTAAGTGCTACGACCGCGCCGTCAATGACTTTCTAACGCTGCTCATACTCCGTGGATTGTCGGATATCGACAAAGGTAGCTACGCGTTTTCTTGGAATTTTACCTCATCACATTTTGAACAAGCAGTATGTTTATATTGGTATATTATACCTACTGGGTGATCAAGAATGACTGTTTGAGTTGGCAAACACTTTTTAGAGAATTTTTTACTTGTCTATTTGCAACACTACAACCGGATACGTTTATTTGACAAAAATTTGACATAACAATCAGCGATAAGATTATAGATTATGTGAATAAAAATTAACGCTTAAAAAATGAAACTCGAAATACAGAACAATAATTTAATTAAACAGCTAAAGGTAATGCTCAAAATGCCCCCCATTTTGGTCCAGACATAAATTAACTCTCCTTTTTAGGCTCTCGAAGTTATTCACCAGCATATTGGGGGTAATGTTTGCCACTTCCTGAAATATTGCCTCTTGCAGCTCTTCTTCAGTATGCAATATGTTCCTAAAGACATTGTCCTTCAAGAGCCCAAATAACGAAAAATCTAATGGAGTGAGATCTGGTGACCTGGTTGGCCAAATGCCCTGACTAATTACTCTGTCGCCAAAATTCTCTCTTAAATCCCATAGTAGCACGAGCCGTATGTGCCCTTGCAGAGTCTTGTTGGAAATATCCAATTTGACGCTCTTCGTCTGTTAATTGGTTTATAAAAGGCCTCAAAAGGTGTTGGATATATCTCTCCGAATTGACGGTAAAATTAAAAAATATTGGCCCATACACCCGCGCCCTTGAGACTGCCAACCAAACACCTATTTTAACCGGGTGCAAATGTGTTTCTCTGATAGCGTAAAAATTCTCACCTGACCAAATTCTGTAATTTTGTTTATTCACATAGCCGTTGAGATGAAAATAGGCTTCGCCGGAAAAGAAGGTATTGTCAAGGATATCATTATTATTTAATGTCATTGAACCAATTGCAAAATAAAACGCTCTGCGGGTGATCAGGAGGGGTTAATGACTGAACGATGAAAATTTTGTAAGGGTGGTACTTTAATTTCTTTTTAAGCACAGTGGAGCAACTTCCATAATGATAAACCTGTAAAACCGTGAATTAGAACAACATGGAAAAGTGGAAGTCTTATGGGTAAGAATGAAAATTGGTTGAATAGGAGGCCCAAGGACCAAACCTGTGTGAAGGGAGAGCTTTCTTAAGGATTTGCGAGGACTTCTTTGCATTCGAGTTCTGATATCCTCGACAACTTCCTCGTTTAGAATAGAAGGTCTACCAGTTAATTTTTGTTTGCTTACGCTCCCCGTGTTTAAATAACGTTCAACTACTCACATGCAATGTTGCTGAAAGACAGCAAAAGTGACCAAAGTATCCGGAATCATTTCTTGAAATTGCTGGTATGTCGCTTCGAGAGAGTACTGCCAACCAGTAATTGGGTTATAAATCCCGCTTCGAAAGTACGCCATTCCAATGAAAATATCGTGTTGTAACGTGAAAACCATTTTAAATAGATAAATTTGAAAAGAATACCAGAAATTTGAATTTGAAATAGCAAATGGCATCTGTCGATGACGCTGTCAGTGTTACCAACCAGATGTTACTCCAGTTGTACCACTTAAAAATGAAATTCAGTATTGCCAACTCAAAGAGTCATTCATGATCACTTTGTATATTCGTATTATGAGTTTCGAGAATTTTACTTTATATACTGTATACGTGCTTATGTGTGTCTAATAAAATCAGTCAACAGTCTTCATTCTGGACAGCAGTACACATCGTATAAAATACATAGCAATGCTCATTTAGAGTTTAAAAAACAGTTCTTTGGTAATGATTTTGATTATTCTTGTGAAAATTTAGGTTAGCAATATTAGAACTATTTAAATTAAATGTTATTACACTTGAGCAAAGTAAAGCTCAAGAAGTTGTGTTATGTTGAAATCAACAGGTGCCATAAAAGTGCGTGGAAGGTGTTGGCGCTGTTGCCACGAGTTTTTAATAATATCCTGAAAAAAAGAAAAAAGTGGAAATTTGTTTTGCGACACTATCAGTAGCATACCCATTCGACTAAATCGATTGTTGCGCAATAAATTGATATATTCTCAATTGAGCTACAATACTGTTGTTACCTCGCTGCATTTCAGTTTCAGAACGGAACGGCTTTTCATACATTCATAAGAATTGTACTAAGCGTAAATGTAAGAAGATTGTAGATTTATATAAGTATTGGATGCACCTGGTACTGATGGTACATCAGAGTTCCGTGACGCGTGACGGCAAACTGATTTTTTTCCCGTCCAAAACGTACCTTACGAAAAGAAGTAGTCACTTCAATAATACTGTTTAACCACAAAACGTCCGAAAACCACTTACCATCGTATTGGAATGGCGGATCGATGACAGCGTACCCGAAATTCTGTACGACGAACCTCCTGAAAGTGTTTATCGCGATGTAATGTAGGTTACCGCCGCAGAAAAAATTCAGCGCAATTGTCAAACAGTATGATCCTACTACGACGCACGAGAAAATGTGACCAAACGCTGCGAAATACGTTAAAATCAGCGAAATCACAACGACGAAGGAGATCAGCAACACCCAGAAATTCGTGTCGCTTGTCATCATGTCAATGTCGGCTAAAAGAACAAAGAGATTACAAGTAGGATCTTCTTAGCTTAAAAGTTATGAGTTCATGGATTAGATGTAAGAACGTTAATTTGTCTTTCGTAGTATATGAAATTTTCATTTTTTTTTATTTACCTAAACCGGCATAACATGCCGTCGAAAACACCAAAAGTCCACACAATATGAAAGAGAGATAAATGGCAAGTATCGGTATTCCAAGTTTCCACCAAGAAAATATCCAAAAGGCTCCAAAGCACGCACCAACGATGAACGACGTAACGGATTTTTCTTAAAACAAAATAGTATAAAACAAACACATTTATACGAGGTCACTCATGGTCGATGGTAGGTTAAACGTTTACGGAGAAAGAGCATTATTTTGAGAATTTGGTTTCTTGGGTAGCACTATCGATACAAAATTTGGAGCGCTGCGGTGTTGCCGTTTATATTGAAAAGTATAACAACTCTGATATTTTAAATGAGACACCCTGTATATTTTGGTTTTTCGCTTCGCTATTGCTTTCTAGTTTTGTATTAATACTTTTCAATGCGTATTTCCAGGGGTTTTGGTGAAATTAATTGATTTGCTTATTTTTGATGCGAAATATAGCCTCAATTAAATATTTTTTACTGCGGTATTTGGAGTCGTAGAAAGCTAAAAATTTGGGTGTAGTTTGTGTATTCGTTTTGTCTAAGGATACTAGTTCTGAATTATACAGGGTCGTCAAAATTCGTGATTTTACCGATGGATACAAAAATGGCGAAAAGGCGATGTTTTTAAAGAGAACACCTTGTATATTATCGAATATCCTGAGAAACAACGGAAGTTCCTTTCAAATGACGTATCATGTGCCCGTACCTAAATAGTCAGGTTTTCGAAATAAAAGTAAATTTCTATGAGAATCGGGTTATTTTGCCATGTTTTGCATGTTGCATTGCATATTATGTATCAGTGAAATGTCATGGAACATGTCTTTCTGAAAATGCCACAATTAGTGCATTGATAACTCATGAGTTATCATATCAATATTAGCTGCAGCTAACAATTTAGGTGCTGTTCACTAAAGTCCAAGTCAGTTTTATTTATTTATGTAGAAGTTAAATCATATTTCAGTGAATTACGTGAAGTCGTCCAAGGAAACCACATAAGTGACGTGAAAATTTGGTGACAATGGGTCTATTATGTTAAGAATTATCAGGCCACCTAACAGGTAGCACAGGAACATTATTACCAAACAGGCAAAAGAGGGCTCGTGATACTACACAACTTATATTAACTATTAGATTATAGTCTACTTACTGGTAGCAAATTGGTGAAATATGTAGGCCACAATGTTTCACCTATTAGATCACATTTTTTCTATATGACGTATGAAGTTAATTCAGTAGGTGTCACGAACAACATGTAATAGGTACTGTAATGCACAGTTGCACGTGTTTTCATTGATTAGCTGATGAAACCGACTAGGACTGGTTGGGCAAAGCGATTGGTTCAGCGCGCTCGTATGTGGAGTGAGGTGTCGTTTTGTTTGTACGCTGGTTGTATGCGTGACTAGTCTAAAACAAGTTTGCAACTAGAGTTGCAAACCAGTCGTTCCAAGTGCGGAGCAGCTAAAAGTCTAACCACCGTCGACCGTGAGTGACCTATACAAACTCAGCCAATACCATAAATCGTATAGGATGGCTCCATGGATATCAGTGCGAACGTTATAATCAATCCGAACTTGACGGCCATCAGGAACAAAGTCGTCCTGAAGAATATATGCCCTACGAAACATATGAATCCACCAGTAAATATTAAAACAGCGCAGTAAATCTTCCAATGGGCTGAAATCAAGATTAGAACGTAAATATCTCTTGGTTTCGTCCTGTTAAAAATTCACCTGATGCGACACAATCTGTATCCCAGTTCACCAGATCGCAACCGTAGGAAACTGCAGGGACGTAGGCGCTGCTCCTGTTGTTGTGAGTCGCGATGACCGCAAAGACTTCCCCAATCGCCGGGTACTTGCTGTACATCTTCCCGTATTTGAAGTGTCCCTTCTGGTCGATGACTTTGTAGCCGTTTCGCCTGATGTCGTCCACCGTTGTCATTTTCGCGATGTAGTCAAAGTACGTGGTGTTTTTGTGGTCATACTCAGGAAGGTACAGGTGGTACATTTCGACCTGCACAGAGTTTTCGTCGCAGGTCGTCCCGTAGCTCGAGGGCGGTTGGGAGTGCGCCAAAATGTAATCGTCGGTGTAGGAAACTTGCTGGTAAGGAGCTATCGGGGTGTTGAAAGTCAGGTTGCATCCTCCGGGCACAGGATCTAAGGACATACTTTTAAGTGATGGGAAACTAGTGGGGAGATCAAGACCTGGTCTCGAAAAGTCTCGAATTTTACAACACCGATTCTTGTACTTGCAAAACCACCCGAGCCTGGGAGTTGTTGACTAATTTTGAAAACTATTCTTTACCGGAACATACAAATGCAAAATTGTCTCATTGCAATTAAAATTCTAAATTTAAAACGCCTATACTGGCATGGCGATTTTTGATCATGACTTTTTCTTTTGTGATCAATAGACAATACATACGTAAAAACGATGTCTTTAATTACCCGCGAGACGTTTTAAAATCTACGCCTGTCTAATAAACTAGATCTAAGATGTTTTCGGATCTAAGATAGCCTTCGGAAAGCTGAAATTTATATTTAGAAACAGTGAGATTCCTATAAACCCAAAAAGAAGAGTTTTCGACACGTGCATATTGCCAGTGGCTACTTATGGCCTGGAAACAATTGCGATGACAAAAAAGACCGCTAATCAATTGAGGGTAATGCAGTGAGCCATGGAAAGAACAATGCTTAACATCAGTCTTAGGGATAAAATAAGAAACGAAGAAATCCGACGAAGAACTAAGGTCGTAGATATTATAGCCCGTATTGCAGACCTGAGGTGGCAGTGGGTGGGTCATGTCGCACGACAAGATCAGTCGAGATGGACATACAAGCTCGTACACTGGAGACCAAGACTGACAAAGCGCAGCATAGGAAGACCACAGAGAAGATGGCTCGATGACATCAAGCAATATGCGGGAAGGAGGTGGTTCCAGATAGCACAGGACAGATCAACATGGAGAAGCATGAGGGAGGCCTATGTCCAGCAGTGGACAACAGAGGGCTGACTAAGAAGAAGAAGAAGAAGATGTTTTCAAATTTTACTAAGACATGTCTCTAATAGGCAAGTGTCCAACTTCGGTCAGCCCTGCGAATGAGAACAATTCATTCCAATTTGACGATTTCCAGTCTAATTTCATGGTAAGTGAACTTACCAAATGTACAAAACGAATTAGAATCAAAATGTTTAAGCAAAAACAAAAGCAGAACAAATCGGAGTAAAACATCTTTAATGATGGGGCAACGCAGTAGTCAGGCTTAATAACTGTGAGATAAAATAAATTAGTCTTTAAGGACAGCATTGGAAAACTGGAGTATTCTAGAAGAATCTTCAATATATTTAAAACCAAGTACGGAACACAAAAATGTACATGGGAGGCTTCCTGCTACATCAGAGACTACCGGACAATTCTAAAGGAATCTAACTACAAGGGTTTACAGTAGCTGACGGCAACTAAATAAAGCAATTACAGCAACCTTCAACCTTACCTGAACACAAAACCAAAATCTGGACAAGTAGTGGTGAGAAGGAGAAAGTGACAGGACTTGGAAAACAAAATACAGCAATACGACAAAAAATATAAATGACAATTTACGCTAAGGTAAAAACCGTAAAGAGACGGGATGTATGTGAATAAATTGGGATTAAAGGTGGCAGGTTCTTATATTGTAAACAGGAAAAATGGAAAACGAAACTGAATTATGGTTGAGCCATCTCAAAGAACTGAAGTTCACCAGTTCTTGTGTTAGCTGTAATTCTGTGAAAATTCCGCGCAAACTGGAGTTAGCTATAGGATTATCGATATCTGAGAAGACACTTCCAGTTGCTTAACGTCTCCTACCCAGGCCTATGGTAAATAAACCCACGATCCATCACCAATGGGAATTTGGCTTTTAGTGTCAACGAGGGATTTCAAGTTGAACCTAGTGGAGCTTAATGAAATATTGAGGACCTGGATAGGACCAAGCACTTGGTAATATCCTACGGGTCAAAGCCAAGCAATTAGTTGAAACCTTCGAGGATGGACGTTTTCCAAAAATAAAATGAATGTCTTTAATCATTAAACCGGTAAGCTTTCTTTATTAATTGGTTTAAAATTCATTTTGATACGAAACTCGCCTGGAGTCCACACATTTGCAATTTACCTGGTTTAGGGACATTTCTTGTTTAATGCAACTTGCCCGATTTTGGTGGATTTCAAGACTCTTCAAAACGAACTTAGACGTGTCAAGTAACTAAAGTAAGTTACAAACTCAAGTAGCAAAAATTTAGTTCGTTTGTGCTTAGTAAGCGCCTACAACCACTTTCGCAAGTGCTCAAGAACTATATCAAGTTTTTTACACCACACAAGTAACTAATTTTAGTTACTTGCCACGTATGAATTCGCCGTAATATTTCACGTACCGTACTCGTCGTAAACGTTAATCACCACGTATACCGTGACCGTCGGGCCAACCTTTATATTCCTCAAGATGTAAAATACGGCGCTGCTTTGGGTCTCTGCCCAGACCAACCCGATATTGGTACCCGTGACCGAAGAAATCGGCACCGGTTTGGACGTCTCGGACAACGTGACGTTTTCCTCGAAGGTGTGGACTTGCAGCACGAAGAAACCTACGTCGGGATTGACGTTCTCTATGTCGATTTTCACCTGGTCTTCGGTCAACGTGAAAAATCCCCTGACGACGTCTTTGGGGTGGTAGTTGCCCAGGTCGATGTTGATGCCGTCAGATGAGACTGAAAGAGTGGAAGTGTCGAGAGACTCGGGAAGAAAAATTGACGTACCTACTGGTCAAATGTCAAGAGAACGACAAGCCGAATTTAATTGGAATATAATCTAATAAAACAGTTGCAGATTGGATAAACATTTGGTAGTTAGATTTTACCCTGTACGAAGTAGAAGAATGTTGAAGGCCTCCTCAATACATTCTATGGAATATCAGGTTCCATGGTTCAGATTCATTAAGAGGAGGGAACTTTATAGAGGGACACACTTTTTGTTAATCTAATATCCCAATGATCGATTTGTAGCTATGGGTTTCAATAGCTTTATTTTGGGAACCAAAAAGACATCAAGAAGTTGATTGTAGCCACTTTCGATTCTTACTTGAGACAGCTAAAAACATTAATGACCGTTAAATTAATGAAATAATTAAAAGAACTATTTAATTGATAACAAATTAATTTATTGAATGTATTATACAGATGCCGCTATACAGAACCATAGACGTTGCGTTTAAAAATATATAGAAAACTAGCCGTGACCGGTCGCAGCTTAGCTCGCTCACTTGTTTGAAGAGGTTAAATGTCGAATATACATATATTTCGTAGATATCATTAAGGTATTCAATAAGGTTCTTGGATAGACTTTAACTAAAATTTTCTTATTCTCGGTATACGACTATATTCCAGTGCAATATGAAAGTTTTATTTTTTTTGAACCTCTATTGTAGTTTCAGTACAATGATATGCCCTGCGCAGGAAATATAGGGAAATATAGTCACACCTTCTATCTATCTCCAATTCTTCGCCTCTCATGGAACATGTATTTCACTATAGGTATTTCACTGTGATTATAATGAGGTAAGAATAATCTCAACAAAAAAAGTTCTTTGAAAAATTTGACTCTGAGGGATTAGGTCTAGTAGTGCTATCAACCGTGAAAGATTCACGTTTCCCTTTTTACATATTGCGTTCCAACAGATGCAGATTCTATCTGTTTTTTTTGTACAGGTACAGTACATGTTTTTGTACTTTTTTAATTACAGAAAGGGTACTATGTATCTTATCCATAACTCAGAATTATTACAAACACTGGGATGTTGCGAATATATTATTTTACAGTCGTGTTGTTGACTATAGTAAGCATAGAGAACCTTCGTTTTTCCTAACATTATCACAAAATATCTTATTAACTGTTTCTTCCACGGAACTTTAAAATGTTAACAATTTTTACCAATTTAACAAATAACCGATTATGTTTCTATAATTTCTTAATAATTCGCACAATTATAAATAAAGGTGCTTTCATGCGTGTTAACAGAGAAATTAAGTTGTTCTTGGGCATGGATAAATTTTGGCACGTAGCAATGTAGCAACGTCTTTATCCAAATACCCCCTTGGAAATGATTAGTTAAGAAGGCTATGGTTGGAAGCGTTCCTATACATTTGGGTCCTTAAAAGTAACTTTAAAAATATGTTTCCTTGTAATATTATATTCTTATATTCATTACCTATGTGTTTAAGTTTGATAACATTTTTGGCGGACTCTTCTCTAAAGGCCACTTTACATTTGTCATTTTGCGATTTCTCAAAATATATTCTGATATTCTTTTCGAAACTTTGAAATTTATTTTACTATCCAATATACAACGTGATCAAGAATGACTGTTTCAGTTGGCAATGCTGAATTTCATTTTTAAATGGTACAACTGGTAATTTGAGTTTGCTATTTCAAATTCAAATTTCTGGTATTCTTTTCAAATTTATTTATTTAAAATGGTTTTCACGTTACAACACGAAATTTTCATTGGAATGGCGTACTTTCGAAGCGGAATTTATAACCCAATTACTGGTTGGCAGTACTCTCTCGAAGCGACATACCAGCAAATTCAGGAGTTGTTCCGGAGACTTTGGTAACTTTTGGTGTCTTTCTGCAACATTGCATGCGAGTAGTTGAACGTTATTTAAACACAGGGAGCGTAAGCAAACAAAAATCAACTGGGTAGACCTTCTACTCTAAACGAGGAAGTTGTCGAGGATATCAGAACTCGAATGCAAAGAGGTCCTCCCAAATAATTAAGAAAGCTCTCCCTTCAAACAGGTTTGGTCCTTATGCCTCCTATTCAACCAATTTTCATTCTTACCCATAAGACTTCCACTTTTCCATGTTGTTCTAATTCACGGTTTTACAGGTTTATCATAATATGGAAGTTGCTCCACTGTGCTTAATAAGAAATTAAAGTACCACCCTTACAAAATTTCCATCGTCCAGTCATTAACCCCTCCTGATCACCCGCAGAGTTTTATTTTGCAATTGGTTCAATGACATTAAATAATAATGATATCCTTGACAATACCTTCTTTTCCGACGAAGCCTGGTTTCATTTCAACGGCTATGTGAATAAACAAAATTACAGAATTTGGTCAGGTGAAAATCCTTATGCTATCACATTTGCACCCGGTTAAAGTTGGTGTTTGGTTGGCAGTCTCAAGGACGCGGGTGTATGGGCCAATATTTTTTAATGTTACCGTCAATTCGGAGAGATATATCCAACACATTTTGAGGCCTTTTATAAACCAATTAACAGACGAAGAGCGTCAAATTGGATATTTTCAACAAGACTCTGCAAGGGCACATACGGTTCGTGCTACTATGGGATATTTAAGAGAGAATTTTGGCGACAGAGTAATTAGTCAGGGCATTTGGCCAAGCAGGTCAAGATCTCCTTCCATTAGATTTTTCGTTATTTGGGCTCTTGAAGGACAATGTCTTTAGGAACATATTGCATAATGAAGAAGAGCTGCGAGAGGCAATAGTTCAGGAACTGGCAAACATTACTCCCAATATGCTGGTGAATATCTTCGAGAGCCTAAAAAGAAGACTTAATTTATGTCTGGACCAAAATGGGGGGCATTTTGAGTATTACCTTTAGCTGTTTAATTAAATCATTGTTCTGTATTTCGAGTTTCATTTTTTAAGTGTTAATTTTTATTCACATAACCTACAATCTTATCGCTTGATTATTATGTAAAATTTTTGTCAAATAAACATATCTGGTTGTAACGTTGCAAACCCTTAGGCAAAAAAATCCTCCAGGTAGGATTGCCAACTCAAATTGTCATTCTTGATCACCCAGTATATAATGCTTAATAGCATTTTGGGCTATATCGTCTTTGAAGATGTATATGGGCATACTGGTTAAATGTATATACCATTTAGAAATTGATTTTTATCGAAGATATTAAAGTGTAACCACTTTTATTATTATAGTTTGGTATATCAGTTGCTCATTCAATTGCTTGTAATCACTTTATAAAAACTATTATGTATTTAAATCAAGTTTTCCAGAATGGTAAATTTTAGACTTTTTAAAAAATCACCAAAATTCGATAACATTGTTACTGCTAATAAAAATATGGAATAAAAACCTAATGAATTGCTTACCAAAAGCTTTGAGACCCGTGTGCCATCATATCAACATTTACATTGTACTATATAGCTCTAATTAACAAAAGAAACCTCAACTTTCGCTACATTTTATTAAAGAATAGAAGAGGTACTGTTATAAATCCACCTATCTTGTCACCGATAGTCAATTTTTCATTGGGGATGCCCCCTAGTGAAAAATTATATGAAGATATCGGCATTATTTTTAGATATACTATAGGTCCCCCGGAGATTATCAAAATACTAGCTTGTATGTACAAATGGTATCAATAAGCTCAAGTGGTATTATCTATGTGATCTTCTATTTGTTGTCTCGTTTGTCAATCATCACTTTCTTATTAAGCAGTTGCTTGCACCTTTTTTTCGCAATCTATAAAGATAAATAAATGTTGGCACTCTCCCCATTTCTGCCATGAAGTAGTATCAGACATCATTTTCCAGAGTAAATTTAAAATATAAAAAAACCGAAAAGTTTTGACACGATTCATCAATTTAATCACTTCTAAAGCGAGTAACTGCTTTCTCACAATACGAGAGCGGGATTAGCTTGGTTCGCCTGAATAAACACTTGCAGCAGCGGCCCGTTTCTATCGGAGTATTCTGATAAGATTCATGTGGTCGAGGATCGATCAAAAACTAGCATATAAGTGAGACCAGCAATCGCTGGTTTTGTCGGTAGCTTTCGGAAAAGGTTTGAAATCACATGTGCCGCAATCTTCTCTCGATTATCCTTGTTATCGGCACATTTCTCAAGATATAGTTTTGCATTAAAAATTATTAAATGTTTTAACTTTTATAGTCCAGTCATATAGGACGAAAAAAGTGTTAGGGAAAAATGATCACCCGGCTGGATGATCTTGCTATTATAACTATTTTTTGCTGCTTTGCTATTAACTATATTTTCATGGACAATCTTGCTTGGGTAAACGGTTCTCTCAGCTTAATTGCAGTTTCAGTATTTACGGAGAGAAAATGTATTAACGCCAGAATTTTAATTATTTAAAATTAGAAATTTCATTATTAAATATTATTGATTAGCAAAATTTTACCTGCACTTTCGCATAGACTTTCAACCTGCAATAGTGACGTGGCTATCTTGTTTATGGAATTTTAGTAAGCAGAATAGGATTGATTATCGAATTCCAATTGATTCATTTGTCTATTAGTCAATCACCTTCTGATTGGCACGTATCACGCACAATTCTGAATGGGCTGATTAATGAATTCCTATTAATTCATATCTCAAAACGTAATATTCTGATTGGCATGTCTTTAACAGGCATGAACCTAATTTTGAAATGCTTTCTACACCTTAAATAAATTATTATTCGATTCGCACTATATAAATATAACGCACCAAGCAAGCAATGCACAATTATTAGTATGCACACGAGTGTTTTTTTTGCGAATATATACGTCACATTTGTAATGTAAAAAAGACACGAGAGAATATGTAGAGGAATTTACCCTGTAAAAAAGTTGCCAAAAAAACTTTTAACTAAGAAAATTTAAAACTATGAAAATTCTTTTAAAAATCGCAATGGTTTTCGGAATTAACGGTGCTTGTACGGTAATTGTAAGATGCCACAAATTCATCTAGCCTTACCTTAATAAATTATTATTTAACTAAGTACCTACTTATTAAAATGTGATATATTTATATAGATAAAGTCAATCTCGAGTAAAATTGGTATTAGGGGCCCATACAAACCAGTTATAATCATTATATAAGTTAAATATAACGGAAGTCAATTAGGTATATCAGAATTTATGATGGAAAAATACATAAATATTGTTATGTACGGTAAATAAAAAAATAAAGGATTTTAGTAATTATTCTGCATGAAGTTATTTTAATATGTAAACCTGTGTTTTTAGTTTTTCACTGTTGGCACAAGGAAACGATGCTCTGTCGGTGCGACCCAAATTTTGAAAATCCAAAATTGTGCCCTTTTTTGGAAAAAAAAAACCCAAAAGTGATTAACGCTTCTCTTGTTTTCAGACAAAACTTCAACCTTCGAATTTCGAGATGAAACTCACAGGGTATGTACCTATGCAAAGTGGATGGATTTTAGTTCTTTAAGTTGGAAAAAAAATTAATAAAAAGTTCAGTAGTTCATATGTGCGTAAGTAGAGGTCTGTTTTGCAAAATTTGTTCACAATTACATAAAAAAAAAACACCCTTTCGTTTGCGATACAAATTTGGAAAAAATAAAGTCAGTGTATTTTGTTGTCGGATGCAAACTGCACCGAAACCCATTACCGGCTTATAGGATTACGATAAGAAAGGGATGGTGCACCGATGATAAAGTCCAGAAACAGGTAGCAAAGGAATCCCATCGGATAAATATATATTAACACATTATATAAAAAATGTAGTAACAACTAGAGCAAACCAACATTTCAATAAAAAAAATATGTTCAGGAGAATCGACTTTTTGAGCGCGTTAAAACGATACCTCATTCGATAGAGTTCAGAGTTAATTCTCCTAAATAAATCAGGTTTAATATTTACTGTAAATCGCATCTAAGATATGTCCATGAAGTTAGCCCCGCCATTCTCGATTTTTGGAATTTTTTTTGCTGTGCTGACTTGTGCTACGTTTGTGCTGCGTTGTGCCGTAATTGATTTTTACATATGTCAAAAGTTCTCAGAGTTGTAGAAACTCGTTTTTGGAAAAAGGAAGTTAGCCCCGCCATATTTTTTTTTGAAAAATTTTTATTGTGCTGAGTTGTGCTCGGTTTGTGCTGCGTTGTGCCGCTTTTCATTTTTTTAGTGTAATTTTTTAAAAAAAGTTAATAACAAATAAAAAAAATTGTTAACAATTTGAAAAAAAAATAATGGAATTACATCGGGGGTCATTTTTGCTGCATCGTGCTGCTATTTTTTTTTTCAAAACTTCCAAAAATTAACGAAGATATGACAGTTTGTTTTTTTCAACAATAGGAAGTTAGCCCTGTCATATTTTTTTTCCGAAAAATTTTTGTTGTGCTCGGTTTGTGCTGAGTTGTGCCGCTTTCCTTTTTTACTGCAAATTTAAAAAAAAAATGTTAATAACAATAAAAAAATTCGAACAAGAAATATGACGGGGCTAACTTCCCAATGAGCACATGAACGTTTTAGAAACGTCAAGTCAAGACGTTTAGGACGTTTTAAAAACGTCCAGGAAAGGTCCGTATAACGTTTTGAAAACGTTATGTTAAAAAAAGTTTTCAAAGCGCCCAAAAAAGATCCATTTTTGGTTGGAAGCAGCCCATTATAGAACGTTTTATGGATATTTTTAAAACGTCCAGAAATGGTCAATTTTTAGATCGAAGCAGCCCATATCATCAGAACCTTTAATGGATGTTTTTAGAACGTCCTTAAAAGATCCATTTCATAGGAAAATAAAAATGTATATTTACTCCGAAATGTATTTATAACTAATTGAAACTAATTAAATAAGTATACAAAATAAAAACCAATGTACCTAGTCCATAAAGGAAAAACAAAAAATACAAAAAAATAACACGAATATGAAGATACAAAAAAATATTAAATTACAAGAAAAATGATACGCAAGTACAAAAAAAAATACATACAAACACAAAATAATTAAATGAAACATACAAAACACACTTAATATTAATATTTACAAAAAAGGACTTTTTGGAACGTTTCTAAAACGTCCCGTGGAGGACATTTTTAAGGCGAAATTGTACGGGACACTTTAAAAACGTTTTTCCATTCAATTTCATCTTAATAATGTCACGCACGGGACGTTTTAAAAACGTCCAAAAAATGCCATGGACGTTTCGACTTAAAATGGACATTACGGGACGTTTTTAAAACGTCCTGTGCTATTTGAGTTCCTATTGTTAAAAAAAACAAACTGTCATATCTTCGTTAATTTTTGGAAGTTTTGAAAAAAAAAATAGCAGTACAACACAGCACAAATGACCCTCAATGTAATTCCATTTTTTTTAATTGTTAACAAAACAATGTATTTTGTTATTAACTTTTGTTAAAAATTTACAGAAAAAAAAAGAAAAACGGGACAACGTAGCACAAACCGAGCACAACTCAGCACAATAAAATTTTTTCGAAAAAAAAAAATATATGGCGGGGCTAAACTTCCTATTGTTGAGAAAAACAAACTGTCATATCTTCGTTAATTTTTGGAAGTTTTGAAAAAAAATAGCAGCACGACGCAGCTCAAATGACCCTCGATGTAATTCCGTTATTTTCTTTTTCAAATTGTTAACAATAAAATGTACTTGTTACTAACTTTTTTTAAAAATTTACAGTAAAAAAAAAGAAAAGCGGCACAACGCAGCACAAACCGAGCACTACTCAGCACAATAAAAAATTTTCGAAAAAAAAATATGGCGGGGCTAACTTCATATTGTTGAAAAAAACAAACTGTAATATCTTCGTTAATTTTTGGAAGTTTTGAAAAAAAATAGCAGCACAACGCAGCACAAATGACCCCAGATATAATTCCATCGTTTTTTTTCAAATTGTTAACAAAAAATTTTTATTTGTTATTATCTTTTTTTAAAAATTTACAGTAAAAAAAAAAACGAAAAGCGGCACAACGCAGCACAAACCGAGCACAACTCAGCACAATAAAAATTTTTCGAAAAAAAAATATGGCGGGGCTAACTTCCTTTTTCCAAAAATGAGTTTTTACAACTCCGAGAATTTTTGACATATGTAAAAATCAATTACGGCACAACGCAGCACAAACGTAGCACAAGTCAGCACAGCAAAAGAAAATCCAAAAATCGAAAATGGCGGGGCTAACTTCATGGACATATCTAAGATGTACTATATTAATTAAGTTAGTAGATGATATTTGCAAAATATATACCCTTCGAAATCGTCTTTAAAAGCTCTTCAATTTAATACCTCACTCGATATAGTAGAAGTAAATTCTGCATGTTTTATGAACTTTCGTTATAAAATAGATTTTATTCATTAAATACCTAAGTACTGATTTAAAAAAAATGGGTAACATATGCGGTTTAAAGCAATTTATTTACAGATACAATAATTAGTATCCACTGCATACTATTATAGTAACATAAGACAATAAATTATTATCATAAAATATGTAGATTCAAAACATAATTTACTCTTTCCTTTAAATATTTTTTTAAATATTAGATTATATAAAGACATAAAATTCCTTCCCGCTTGTACCCAGACTTAGGACTGGCAGAATTCGTTTTTGAAAAATTGTTTGTAATAATTTACATTATCAAAATTTTGGTGCGGTTACATTTTTTGTCTTTAGTGATACACTTGCGTCAAATATACTGTTTTTTGGTAAAAAATTTGGTAGTGTCATGATATTTTATTATTCATTTGCAGAGAATCTTAAAAAAGATTTTAAAAACATTAAAAATATTTACAGTCGATATTGATGTGAAACGTCTTTTACGTATCGATAACGATCGATTTGTCTCTTCTCAAGTTTGTTAATTTTTTAAGTTACGAAATGTAATTTATTAAATACTCGAGCATCACGTGGTTTTTGCTGTTTATCAAGGCTATTTAATTTAATATATGTCAGTGTTTATTTTTACGGTCAAACTGGAAGGATTTGAAGGAAGGAAGGATCCAACTGATCCAGCAACCAAACTGATACCCGTTTGTATTTTCTACTAACTTATAAATTGTCTTATTATATTACTAGTATGTAGTCGATACTAATTATTGTATCTGTAAATAAATTTCATTAAACGATATGTTACCCATTTTTTTTTAAAATCAGTACTTAGGTATTTAATGAATAAAATATATTTTATAACGAAAGTATTCTCATACAACATCCAGAATTTATTTCTAATATGTCGAGTGAGGTATTAAATGGAAGAGCTCATAAAGACGATTTCGAAGGGTATATTTTGCAAATTTCATCTACTAACTTAATTAATATAGTACATTTTAGATGCGATTTACAGTAAATATTAAACCTGATTTATGTAGTATAAATTTAACTCTGAACTCTATGGAATGAGGTATCGTTTTAAAGCGCCCAAAAAGCCGATTTTTCTGAACATATTTTTTTTATTAAAATGTTGGTTTGCCCTAGTTGTTACTATATTTATATAAGGTGTCAATATACATTTATCCGATGGGATTCCTTTGCTACCTGTTTCAGGACTTAATCGTCGGTGCGGGTTCGTCGGGTGTATCCTATCTCGGCACATTTTTTTGCGGTCAATTTTATGACACCTTGTCGGTCCATTTCTAATATACCCATCTCTGCACAACGGATGATGTACAACCCGGTGGGTCGAGCAGGTACACATTACAATAATAACCCAACTCGGCATAAATCTAGGGAGGTACCTTCTTGATAATACGGTATTGCCGAAAATAAAGGTAATTCAATGTTGCGCAAAATTCATAATAAGTATTTGGGAAATCTAATATACGCAGCACACCGTATATGAGTGAACATCATGTGATACTTTCGAAAGTACGTTAGAAACGCAAGGGGGCAAGGTTCAAACATATAAGGGTACCAGGATCAGACATGTGCTCACTAGGCCTAATAGCCATCTTCAGAATTTTCTGTAGAATGTGTAGAAAATCTACCTAAGGGTGATCGGGTTATACACAAATAATTTCTGTGCCGAGCTGGGCTCTGTAAAACAGAGTACCTGGTAAGATATGGGCCGAGATGGTCATCACCCTATGCCGAGATGGGTACTGTAGAATGGAGTACCTGCCTAGATGTATGCCGAGTTGGGGTATAATTTTGTCGTTTACCTGCTTCTTGTGCCGAGATGGGAATCGCCGGTCAGTGCACCGTCCCTTTCTTATCGTAATCCAATAAGCCGATAATGGGTTTCGGTGCAGTTTGCTATCGACCGAAACATCCACATTAGCCTTATCAACAAATAGCAATGCCAATTGTAATACAAAAGTTAGGGTTGATCAATACTGTTCTAACCCCATGTAAATTTGAATCTATGGGAATGTTAGTGAAATCTAATCGCGTTTCAAAAAAAGTCAATCCATGTTGCAAATAACATTGTTTAAACAAATGAATGCGTCCCGTTAATTAAAAAAACACAAACAAACGTCAATTAACAAAAAACAAAGTTACAGACATGTTTCCGCGGGGTAAATTTGCCCTCTGCATAGTCTCTCTTACAGACATGTTTCCGCGGGGAAAATTTGCCCTCTGCATAGTCTCCCATAAGTCTTATTTACGTAACTGCAAATGTGACTAAGATATTCACCATAAACGTTCGTGTGTCTGCTAATTGTTAAATAAAAAATGGCGATGTGCCCATTGGGCTATTTCGCATATTTCATTATAGATATTCGTAGTAGAATAATTATTCAAAGTTTAGTTTTAGGCGCATTTAAAGAAAATCTTGAAAAACCGAAAAACTACAAAAGTAGAGAACCCTTCAACAACGATTTAGCCAAAAATGATATTAAACTCGATTATAAACATTCGATAGTAGAATAAATACTCAAAGGTTAGAAAAAAGTATTTCGAGTGGAATTTGAGAAAATTTTTAAAAATTGAAAAATGACGGGAGTAAAGTGCCCTTCAGAGAAGCTTTAGCCAAAATTTTATTGAATATTTTTACACATATATTCGATAGTGGGATTAACATTTTAAAGTTTTAAGGGAATTCGCGTGTGCTGCATTATTGATTGTTCCCTCGGGCGCCAGATTTTCCACTTGTTATGCACTTTTCAAAGAAAATTTAGCCAAGAATATTATTACGCTTTATTATATACAATCGATAGTAGAATAGGCACTTGAAGTGTAGAAAAATTGTTGAAGTAGTTGTCGAGAAAATTTCCAAAAAAACAACTGGAAAAACACAAGAATAAAGTGTCACTAGGAAATTATTTCGTCAAAAATGTTATTAAACTTTATTACACATATTCGATAGTAGAATAAATAGTACTCGAGGTTTAGAAAAAAGATTGGAGTGGATTTAGAAAATTTCCAAAAACCGAAAGTGACAAGTGTAAGGTGTCTTTTAAAGAATTCAGCCAAAAATGGTATTACCTAAACTTTATCACACACATTCAGTGTGGACTGAATGGCAGTGGAATGAATATTAAAAGTTTACAAAAAATCTTGAAGCAAATTTTAAAAGATTAAAAACGTACCACAGACAGCCAGACGCACAGACATTTTTTCAAAATAATGTTTTTTGGACTCAGGAGACATCAAAACGTCTAGAAATGCTAGTAACTCGAATTCAAAAAATCGACCCGAATACAATCCTCATATATGAGTGCCATATTGAGAAAGTAAAAATTAGCTAGTGCTGCACACATGGAGACTTTTAACCAAATGTGTATAAACACAATACGAACGAGTACACAAAAATCCAGCCTTGTTGTTAGTTTTTTCTTAACTAAATCATATGACTGGACTATTCAGAGTTTATCAGCACAAATCTTAGATTGGCAGAAATACAAGGCCGGCAACATTGCAATCAACAATAACAACTGATAACCGATAACCTATAACGGGTGTTTTAAGGTTAACAAATTAACCGTAACATCAAAGAAACAGTACTACAAGACGCATCCTGTATTTACTACTTGGGTAACCACTACTCGTTTAGATATCTCATATATCCATTGATAAAATATTCAAAGGTCCATTCATATCTCCAAACACGAACGGGGAAGAGGAAGAGGAAATTCGGTTGTAAAACGTTACCTGATGTAAAAAGAATGGCGCACAATATCACTGCCACTTTAAGGCGAGGCATTTTTGTGGAATATAACGAAAGTGCAGAAGAGAACGGTTAAGGCACAACCGACAGACCACGATAAACCATTAGTCACACACAACAAAACAACGCCGCTTTAACTATAGACTAGAGATCAAGGAAACGATGCTGACATCTGTCAAATGTCAAATTTATGTATATAGCGAGATGGGGGATCGGTTGTAACAAGAGCAAGTCAGTACGTTTTAAATCGTTTTCGCAAACAATTGCGACGTCCTCAGACATTCGACGTGTGATAATCAGCTCCGAAATACTTCCATCGTCGCCTTTCCGCGGGGATCTAGGCAATCGCGCACGCCGGCCCGGACGTATCCGCGAGACGTCGTCGGGCGGCGCTGTCGTCGGCAAGATGGCCGTCACGTCGATCAATGAAACCGTAGTACGAGCGTGTGTGCGAGGGTAGTGTCCGCGGTCGGCGATATGCCGTCGTATAAATGAGTGAGGGGCCGCTCGAAGGGCGATGGGAAAGGACCAGGAGCTGCTCGAGGCCGCCAGGAAGGGCAACGTCGCCGTCGTCGAGAAGATCTTGGGCCAGAGGGCGAAAAGGAGTGGTCCGCTCGCAAGGTGGGTCCCAAGATCAGCCGGAAGGGTCTGTGTCGTTTTCGGGGGCCCCTGGAATCCCCCGGGGCTCGTCGGCGGGGCGAGCCGATCTCCGGACCGGCTGTCGACTCCGTCGACCCGTCCGACACCCCCTTGTGGTGCCCACCTCTTTCCTATCTAATTAATTCGTTACGGACAGTATTAGGTACCCACTCAATGTAACACATTCAATCAGTACATCCAACTTATGTCACTTTTGTCATTTAATATGGGCGGTTGGTCCCGAAAAAACTTTCACCCAGAAACGTCCTCTCCGTGGTTTCTCTTCTTGTCCCTTTCATTTCTCAATACGTTCACAGTAACGTAGAGAGTATCAGCGAGTAACAGGATGTTTTAGAAAAAGGTCCCTCGGCCGTTTCCGCTTCTCGCTTCGATCCGTAAATCAGCTGTCAACTTGTTACCCGCCGCCACCCTCTCGTAACGTACACTCTCTCCCATTTAATTAATCGATTACCGAAAGTTGTCTCTAGTCTAGTCCGAATAGGTACTGAAACTCGTCTATTCAGAGCATATAAGCTTTCATTCGAGGCATCACACTTGTTACTTTCGTCTGCACATCTGACGTTCTGCAAGGGAATATGGCTGTGTGGCAAACTTTCACCCTCTACGTCCCCAGGTGTTTCGCCCTTATTACCTACTAGTTTCTGTACAGTCACAGTTACGTAACATGAGTGTAAGCATTCACAGTATGTAATGCTTCTTCGATCTGTAAATCAGCTGTCACTTGTTTTCCCTCCCCCACCCTCTTTTAGCCTCCTATCTGATCAATTCTTTACCAAGATGGTAATACAAATTTGTGCCAGTACTTCACATGTGTTATCAGTACGTATTAACAATATTTGTGATACAAATCGACACAGCATTTTGTTACTTTTATCTGATACAGATCTGAAATAGCTCCTATGGGTTTGTTCCAACAAGCACTATTCCCAAATCTAGTAATGAATTTTTTAATGCGCATGTGCCGTAACAAAGTGTTTATCCAAGAATCCGTTCTGAAGTTCTGTTGGAACATAGAACGCGTTCTATTCGAAGGAATTCAAAGAAAAACATAACCTCAAAAAAGTAATGGTTGCTTTGCCATACGTAAGAAATTCTCTTCCTGACTTGAATCACTCATATCATTCGTTTTAGTTGTACAAAACTAAGCACTGAATTCCATAATTTCTATCTGGCGAAATTCCATGTCTGAGTTTGTCTCTTTCTGCAATTCAGCAATTGAGGATGCGCATAAAGTTCAATTCCATTAAATCATTCGTAATTTTAGCGTATTTACATCTCATGTCTCTTGGGTTTCATCCAGCTTGAAAACCAATGGATGGTGGAAGACAGATGAGAGAGAGACAAACGATATTTTTTTTGGTTTTCCATAAATCAGACCAATTTTGAGGTTAGATATTGATTTGTAGCATAGACATTATAATATGTAGGTATATATGGACCAGCCTTCACTCCTTTTTGCTATGCATTCCGTGTAAAGCCATAGGAGTCAAAGTGAAGTAGACAGAATACATAGGCATAAAGAGAGGTGAGAGAGAGATAGCATACGTGCACCTGGAATTACGACGTGCGCATGATCGAAATAACGACATATTTTCCCATTGCAGTGCAAGTATACAATATGTTTCAAAATGATTGCCATCTAGTCGGCTATGGAATTCCCATGTAAAATAAAAAAACCGCCTTGCGAAAATAGGAGTTTCTACTAGCTATACATAACCTCCAAATAACCTACTTAATATGTTTAAACTTCTGGTTTTTCTCTGTCAAAAGAAAACGAATTCTGAGTATTTGTCTATTTGTAGTATTTGTTTTGGCCCTGAAAAGGGCCGTTAATTACCAGCAGTACTGATTGCCAGTTTCACAATAAATGTTCGAAGTGTCACTTGTTGTCAGAATTAGATAGGTACAAATCAATAGAGCGCGGCACATCAAAAATTACATGCACCGAAATTCCAACGCCAACTAGATGACAATCATTTTGAAACACATTGTACTATACCTATCTATGCTTCTCTCTCTAGCTGCCTCGGCTTCAACAACGCGTAACTAGGGCTGGTCCATATTTATATAAAGTCTATGATTTTAGCGTTTTGAGCCGAACTGCAAATAAGTTGATATGGAAGTTACAGCAGTTCTTATTCTTCTGAATAAGTAACTTGGCAGTTCTGATTCAGAAGAAGAAATATTAATCAATGAGGAAATCCATTAAAAATGAATTCTATGTGGTTTTTCTATAAGGACCAATTGATTTTCGAAATAATTTTAGATTGTCTGAAGAATCTGTTGATGTCGGTAAGCAAATATTTAAAACCACGGTAATCAAACATGTTTCCACAATTTGTTTTCTTTTTTTCTTATATATGTGCATAATAAATTACGAGACTTAGTATCACATATATTTCATGTTACAACGCAACCATTATTTACTGTTGAATTGGTTGCTGCAGTCTGATTCCACGATTTCTTCTTTTTACATGTGGGTTTATCAAATTAATGTTCTTTGTCTAAATGTGCTGTTATCAAAGACTGTTTTCTTGTTCGTGAACTGAAATAAATAGATTTAATGTTATTCATAATTGGTATAAACATTGCTATTGTATTACCCTGGTCAGTATCGGAACTGTGACTATTTATGAAGTCTGGATGTCTCTAGTCGCTTTGGAACTGCATGGGGTAGCAGTTACCTAATTCGTTTATTAAGTTTAAAGCTACTTTTTTGGTTTTTAATTCTACGTCCTTGTTTAGATATTCTTGAGAAATTAATAAACCTATGGTGATATTTTATCATTACTATTTAATATATTCGTTACCTCCATTTATTATTTTATTATAATTATTATCCTCAGGAACTAGACAAAAACTGTTGCCTGTTTCCACCCCCCCCCCCCAATATAATTTGTTTTATACCTAGTTTCTGTCCTTGTAGTCATATTTTTCTAACAAATTTGTTGGTTCGAACTTTATAGGACTTTTATAGAAACAATTCGGACCACTCACGAAATAGTCGGATAACCGCTTTAACAAATTAAGTTTAATTAATAAGCAAATAAGCGATATATCGAATACCACTTCCGTCATTTTGTAGAGCAACAGTTTGAGAGGCTTCTTCGGGACTAATTAAGTACACAACAAAACGTCTTTACAACAATCGTTTATTTTGAAAAACTATAACAATCCACGAGAAACAGCTATCAAAGCAACTTTGATAGCTATGAAAAACATTACCCATTGATACAAAAAAAATTTAATATTCTTTCTTTCAATAATCTACGTATTTGTATCTATATGAATTTAAAATACAACCCGTTTTCACAAATTTGGGGAATGGCAATTGAATGCCCGGTTAATTTTGCGGTTGAGTGTATTATGATTGAACCTGATATACCTAATAATGGATCTTCTGTTAAAAGTAGATTGCTATTGTTTTCCAATTAACAATATAATTCAAAATGCTTTTTGCATTTTTTTTATTCAAGTTCTTGTGTTTTTTCTAACAGTAAACGTCGACTGATGCAAAAGTACTTTCACTTGCGTTTATTATTATTTCAGGACATCTTGTATGGTATTTACTTTCTTTTATGTGCACTGATACCCATGGCGTGATTTTAATCGTCCTATAGAAACGTTTTTCTTTCCTTTGAAATATGCGGCATTTCATCAGTTGTCACTGTCAACTGTTGTTGTCAACTTTGAGATAATGGGGCAAAACTGAGAAAAAGTGTTGTACTCCAAAAATTTCTTTTTTCAAAACGCATGTTTAAGTTCGTTCCAGCAGAGTTTGTAACTCATCAGAAACGATCAGACGCATGCGTGTAACAAATATCGCGTTCCAGCAGTGACTAGTTTGTGGATTCTGACATTTCTGACCAAAAGTCCTACGTTTCAGAAAGAAAGAAAGAAATGTACTCGGTTGCTAACTGATTTGTGACGGTTTGAAAAGTTTGTAGATTTTCCACTGACTTTCGTGATAGATGTGCAGAGTTTGCTCATTTATGCCAATTTAGGTGTTGTACGTTGTTCTTAACCTCCAAAGTTATTGATATTTGTGGGCTGCGAATGAAAATCGACACAAAAGTAAAAAAGCATCAAGTTTAGTAAACTTTCGTCTTGACCGAGTTTTTTATCACCATGACCGATATATCGTCGACATCAAGTTCCAACGATGAGTGGGCAGAGTGGTCCGATTCATCTGATGATGAAGAATTCCAAAGCAGGAAAAGGTCAAAAAACGAAAATTATTTCGAGAAAACGTTCCAACAGCGTTTCGGTTGCTAATCAGTTAGGAACCAGTCCACGGCAGAGCATGCGCAGTAAAAAGTCAGAAACTAGTTTCGTACCTACCATGAACCTACTGCAGGAACAAACCTTTTGCTTTTCGACAGTTTGGATGAGTTTATTTTAGTTGTTCCACATCTGTTCTTAGATAAAATAAAATTTTAAAGAGTCCTCAAAAACTTCAATTTTGCAATTTCTTGTATTTTCGAGTCAAAGCCAAAACTACTTTCCCTACTATATAGTGCTAAGAAAAGACTCTAAATCTAAGAGGATTGTAGTTGTAGACATAATGCCTGAAACCGACCACCGAAGTTGATGCCTTTTTCGTACCCTCGTAGCCAGCAAGTAGGTACCTGATAGGGGACGCTTTTCGATGGTCGTATGACGTAAGGACTCGCCTGCTACACTCGGGAAGAAACGGATATGCTTTTGACTTCCAGTAATAAACGTAAATTAAAACTAAGTTCGGCCAATTATTGATATCCTGACACGCTCCAAGAACACAAAGACGCCTACATAGTATTTTTTTTAATGAACTTTAGTGAACGCTAACGTAACTACCTGAAATTTTATTCTTTATTAAAGCAAAACCCTCCTGAAGTCGATAGAGTTTATTAATATTTTTCCCTATGTTCTTAGATAGCGAGAGGAACCCCGACGAGTTCCTTAAAACGTTGATGTTGTAACTTTTACTATACTTAATCTCAAAGTAGTTATAATGTTCTTAGATAAAATGGAGTTTTAAAAACAACTCAAGATTTTCAAATTTGCAACTTCCTTTATTCAAAAGCAAAACAAATTTCTGCTACTAATGCATGCCTACATGAAAAACAATGCTTCTTAAACTCCAATTTATTGTACTTTTTCCTGAACTTAAGTGAACGTCGATAGTTTAAAATCACTTTTTTCCAGACTTGATCATAGATAAAGAGAAAGCTTTTGAAGTTTCCAAAAATTTTAATTTTGAAATTGAGGCCAAATTTAAATCCTTGAACTCTAATATATAGTATATGAGGCTTATTTGACTTTGAAAAAAATATACAAAATAGTCAAAAATAATTTTTTTATATAAAAAAATGGCGAAGTGTAACATCTCATCTGCAACATAAGACTCATACCTATGGCCGGACAAAATATTCATGGCAATATTATTAAAGTGCTCTTTATAGGGAGGCTGTAAAAAATGTTTCAAATAAAAGTTATAGCCATTAGTTAGATGAGCTCAAATATAAAATGTGGTAAGCACTGGTGAAGCCCTAGTGAAGAAACTTGAGAAAAACTGAAAATTCACTAGAGGCTCCTTGCAGAAGATCAGTCAAGATAGCGATAAAGGCAATCAATAAGTAATCAATCGAAATAGTAAAAAACAAAATTTCAACTTTCCTCTGTTTATTGTTTGTGAGAAAACGTTGACCACATACACACACATACGGACATGTTTCCAAAAACATGTTTTTCTAACTCAGGGGACCTCAAAACTTCCAGTAACACCATTATCTCAAATTCCGAAAATCAGCACTATTAGAATAGGTACTTTCCCTTATAGACCGTGGGCCCATGACACCAAAAGGGTCGATAATCTATGTTCGTATGCCCTTTTAGGGACATACTCAGACAGCCCGGAAAACCGGGAAAAAGTAACTCCAAGCGTCTGGGCCCAGTCCTAGCACCTGCTATGACCTCCACGTCTTGTCGATGCTGGCATAAATCGAGATGCCCTCTCCGGAATCGTATGCAAATGTCGGAATATGGATAATGGGTCGAAATGAGTCGTTCCACCAAAGGGCATACTTTCCTCGATCATCGTCTATCACCGTATCGCCAGACGCTAGTCCCGGGCTGTCTGAGTATGTCCCAACGCACATAGATTATCGACACTTTTGGTGTCATGGGGCCACGGTCTATATGATATGAGAATGAGAAAGTAAAAATTCTTTATCAGTTTTACCCCATTATCTCAGAAAGTCTTCAAGAAATTTGATTACTAAAAAAGTACAACTGATGAAATTCCACATATTCTGAGAGAAAATCCGTTTCGTTAGAATCGTTTGGGTAATCTGAAAAAAAGTGTATTTTAGTTTTCGGAATAACGCTGTTTTTATGTTAATTTTGACATGGTGCCACAGAGCTCCAAAAATATTTTTGGAAAAACGAAAGAACATGGGTTGCGTAAAATTCGATGTAGATTATTACATTCCTAAGTTTGATAAAATCAAAGCGGTTGATTTTTTTCGCTCATAGAATCCTTATGGATTGGAACAATTATTAAACGATAACATATCAGTATTATGAACGATAATTACGACTTATTTAGTTACATATAGCAAATTGAACTTCCTCAATATCTTCATGAGCTGACTGTAACACTATTTCTGGTCCTATATATTTTGGCAAATAAAAATTTACTGTTCCCCGTATTTTACTATTTTGTATCTTTCAATACCGTTCTATGGTCCCTTCGTAGGTTATAAGGAGGGAATGTTACTGCTTTAAACAGTGCCTCAATTAATTCTGATTTTTGTTGCCACGTTCGCCTTTCGGGGTTAATTGGGTCCTTAAGTTGTTTTTAATTGCTTTAATCAAAGCCAGACGTTAAGTCGTCTCACATGTCTCGGTGGGTTTATCTCTCCACGTTTTTATCGGTTGAATTGTTTATTTATAGTACGCAATTACGGTGATATTGTGCTTTTTGTTATTAGCTTTCTACATAAGTGTTTATTTTTTTTATAGGTAGATGGTTATTCATAGACTTTCATTGTTTGCTGGTTGAAATTTTAATTCGTTAAGAAAGTGAATATAATTGCGATCTTTTAGATTACTTACTCATCTACAACAGAATTCTACGTTCCAATTCCTTCAAATATCCTTTCCGCAGTGTTGATGTCCGCGAAACTTGATTTGGTATCGATTTCGACAATATTCAATTCATAATTATGGACAGTTTTGTCGTATTGCCATTTAAATATTTATTAATTGAAAACTAATATAATGTAGAACCAAAACAAAAAGCAATTTTGTTATTAATTAATAGGTATTTGTTCTCGTTATACACTCGAACTCTTCCATATTAAAATTATTCCGCGTAACCGTTTGTTTTATTATATACACACGATTATTGTTTGTGAGAACAACGTTATATTTAACTTCTAATATTGTTAAACAATGGATTAGTCATCGTACCAAAATATATTTTCGGTTATGTGTTCGTGGTAATGAACTTACCGAACAACTCTTCATTTTTAAAATTTTGAAGGTTTCGAAAGAAAAGATAATTTTATTACTATTCAAGTTATTTAAAACACTTTCATCAAAAATATGCAGGCCCCTTCTCATCAACCAGATATTGTACTTTTTTGGCAATTGCGCCTGGTCTATAAGTGCATGCGGCCGTTTTCTACAATTTCTATAATAATAGTTTGATATAAGTGGCAATGTTATGTTAATGTTGTTAGTTGTTATTATTCTGCGGGTTTTATTTGTTTCCTCAAAAACAGCGAATTTCAGGAAAACTTGAGAGAGCCATTATTTTTCAAATTGAATGGGGAAATCTTAATTTAATTTGTATTTGTGGAAAAAACATTGTCACGTCATTAACACCACGTTACTGGTAAATGTAGGGTTATTTTCCACGTTGAAGTTGGCAGCACTGCCGTGTGCCGGGAGTAACTCGTCACCTTTGGAAAGTTTAGTTTCCATATATAGTAGTTCGTTTTGTTTCATAAATAGTAGTTGTAAAATAACTGTAAGTGTACGCACACATAATAAATCCTGTTACAAAAACCAACAATGGTTATGGGCCCAGTAAGCAGCAGGAGTCCACTGGACCCAGGAACCCAATAATGGTTATGGGCCCAGTAAGCAGCAGGGATGGAATTCCCACCGCCAACGAAAGGTCAGAAGCGCCGAACGAGGCAGACCTCGGACTGCAGGAGTCCACAGGCGGACTGCATTGGAAAACCTTGGCCAGGTGCGCCGTAGGAGGCAGGTCGAGGACAACCAAGAAGAGACTCAGGTCAGATGCGCCGAACGAGGCAGACCCAGGACTGCAGGAATCCAATGGGCCAGATTCGCCGAACGGGGCAGACCCAGGACTGCAGGAATCTAGTGGGCCAGATGCGCCGAACGAGGATGACCCCGTACTGCAGGAATCCACTGGGCCAGATACGCCGAAAGAGGCAGACCCCGGACTGCAGGAGTCAACTGGACCCAGGTACGCAATAGGCGTGGTGTGTGTACACAAGAGGGCTTTAAGTCGACATCGCCAGCCGTACTTTAGTAGAACAAATTCAAATGCCAACAAACATGGCAGATGTTTTGAGGTTAAGCATGTTGGAGAGATTTCTCACATGCTAGGAGTCAAGTTTGAGAAGAGGGAGAACAACAGTCTCGTACTTTCTCAAGAGGACTACATCGATAGATTGATCAACCGATTCGGGCTGCAGGACGCGAGAGGAGTCTCGACGCCGATGGAAGTGAAACCAAGTTCCTGGACGGAGACGTCGATGAAGATCATCGCGCCCGGATGTTGGTTGCAGTAACCCCATTAAAGAAGTTAGCAGACCAGCGGAACGATCATCGTGATGAAACAAAGATCCTTCCGAGGGGGGGGGGATTGTAGGGTTATTCTCCACGTTGGAGTTGGCAGCACTGCCGTGTGCGGGGAATAACTCTAGTCACCTTTGGAAAGTTTAGTTTCCATAGTAGTTCGTTTTGTTTCATAAATAGTTGTAGTAAGTGTACGCACACATAATAAATCCTGTTACAAAAACCAACAGTAAAGTTAAAAGTTATGTTTGTATTGAAAAACATGTGCCTTTAGTAAATGACACTATATCATCACTCCCTGCCTGAAACAATGTTCTCTTGTTTGTCTATCAACTTGCAGATGTTTTGTTTGCCCAAATTGAGTTTACGTCGGAGAACTTTCGTATTTTTATTATCTTCTATCGTTTTTTCACCTGACTTGCGTTATCTTTTCTAACATCCTTTCTAATAGCTTTAGATATATCTTTATTTAACTGTCTAAGGTTGGTGAAGTTTGTCGTGTGTCTATTAAACATTCCTCTTCTTGACTTATCTGATAATATTCACTGTTTTTATATTTAATGATTGTTCTCTTTTCTTAACTTTACTACAGCTGTTTTGTTGAGCTTCTTGTATTGCATCTGTAATCTGCTCGTTCAGGCCGTCAATATTTATTTGATCTGCATGTATGTTGTAGATGCCTTTTAGTTTGGAATTGGTATTGTTTTATATGCGTTTACGTCTTTAATATGTGTCGGTATCGAGTTTTAAGTTTCATTGATCACCTTTCTTCGTTCCTTTCTTGTGTTGATAACAACTCTTGTTTGAACTAGTCGGTGGTTACTACCAACTGAGAATTTGTTTAATGCGGTGACATCTTGTATGATAGATTTTTGTTCGATATTATAAAGTTATTTTATTCTTCGTGACACAGTCAGGACTCAACTAAGTCCACTTGCGCTGATCACTCATTTTCAAAAATGAGTTCATGCGGTGCAGTTTATCACATAACAAGAAGATGAGAAGCATGTCTCTTCTACCCTGTCTTTCTCCGTAACCGTAGGCGCCCAGAGCAACTTCACTGTCATCAAATTTATGACCTAATTTGGCATTAGAATCGCCAAAGGGGATTGTATACTTCTCTTGGTCTTGTTGAATTGCTTTTAGAGATATTTTCGTAAAAACTTTCGACTTCTTCGTCGTTATGGGTCGATGTTGGGGCGTGGGTACACTTGTATAATCTTCACTCTGTTTCTTTTAATAATTTCTGGTATCAGGTAAATAACGCTTGTTGATATCCTTTTGATTTTAAATATGTTGTTTTTGTGTATTTTATTAATGAGAAAGCCTACTCCCCCTAGCAGTATGTCTTCCTCTGTAGTGGAGCAAATGACCTATCTTGAGTTCTATTCGATTTTCTCCTGTGCGTCGAACCGTACTAATTCCTAATAGGTACCTCCCATTTAGTGTGACTGAGTTCTTCTTCCAGTTCCATAAATTTTTTGGTCAAATGATAGTGTTCTTATATTATAAAAGGCGATATGTAGTGTCGTTTTTCCATGGTAGCCAGATATAACCCTGGACTCTTAAACGTAGGACGTCCGCCTGGTGTTCAAAGTGGTGTGTCATTGTAACCATGTTTAACCCTCAAGGGATAACCAGACATGCGAACTAAAGAGAAGGCTCACTCTCTCATGGGCAGCTTTCGAAAGACTTAAAGGCGTTTTCAAGAGTGACATTCCCGTCAATCTAAAACGAAGGGTTTTCGATGAGTGTGTGCTGCCGGTGATGACATATGGCTCTGAAACCCTAACACTAACAACAGCAACAGCTAAGAAACTTAGAGTCACACAGAGGACGATGGAGAGATCCATGCTTGGTGTGACTTTGAAGGACCACATAAAAAACGAAAATTTGCGAGGAAGAACCCGTGTCAGCGATGTTGTTGAAGCTATTGTGAAGCTTAAGTGAAACTGGGCTGGCCACGTTGCACGGATGCGGGATGATCGATGGGAAAAGAGGCTTCTTGAGTGGAGACCTAGAACGGACAATCGAAGTAGAGGAAGACTGCCTACGCGTTGGTCGGACGATATTAAGAGGACCCGCAGCACCTGAATACAAACAGTACAAAATCGATTGGAATGGAAAATGATTAGGGAGGCCTATGTTCAACAGTGGACACAGAGGGCTGAATGATGATGATGCTGATGATGATGATGATGATGACTGAGCCGCCAGGGACTAAAGGCCTTTGTGTGTTTTGTGTATACATTCATTTGTATACGGGGTTTTCACCCATACTCTACCACGCTGGCCGTTGCGGGTTGGTCGAGGAATTGGATGCTGGAGAGGAGATGATAGGTTTGACAAGGAACCAAGAATGGAATAATAATTTCCCCTGTATGGTATTAGGAGATAAACGCGTGGGCAGGGGCACGTCCCTGAAGTAGATCTGTCACCTGTCGAGATCATACATGAATATCTACCCGCTACTCATACACGAAACACAATTCATGACTAACCTAGTATTAACTCACAAAAAATTGTTTGGTGATAATGAAATAAAACAAGTGACTTTTTATAAATACTTAGGTCATGAAATTAGAACAGGACAGGATAATCAGACCTGTGAAATTTTTAGCAGAATGGGTTTGGCATGAGGAGCATTTGGCGGGCTCTGAGAATACTTTTAGTCAGAACTTTTATTTGTGTGAAACGCAAACTTTTTAACCAATGTATCCTACCTATCATGACGTACGGAGCCCAAACCCTAAAATTAACCAAGAAATCAATCAATAAAATAACAACAACACAAACAGCAATGGAAAGATCAATGTTATCGAATTCTCTTAGAGGCAGAATACCTAATGGGGAGATGTGACGCAGGACAGGAGTCACAGACACAATAAAGAGAATAACATCTTTGGAATGGAATTTCAATGGAATGACGGGACACGTTGCGAGAATTACAGATGACCGATGGACTAAAGATCGTCGACAGAGATCACGACAGGAAGCATATCGAAGTTACTACTGTAGAGGAAGGCCTTCTACTAGATAGACAGATGACATGAAGGAAATACGAACAAACTGGATGCAAATTACACAGAACAGACATGAGTGGCACAGATTACGGCAGGCCTATATCCAGCAGTGGACGTTACAATATGATATGCTTTCATCACTGTATCAAATATACTAATTACCATCGAACTATCTCGAGCGATTTCGGAAGTGTTAATTAATTTTTCTTTTTTTTCCAACCCTTAACACCTTGTATTTTCGTAAGGGAACATTTTTTGACCACAATTTATAAAGCAAACTATCATTAATTGTCCATATTGAGTCATAACCTTAACTATTCACATATCATTAAAGAGCACCCTGTATAAGTAAGTGTAATAAATCAATATCATTATATCAGTTATTTTTTCGCACCCGATGCTTGACACACTGTTGACCCCTGTGATTGGACATTATCCATTAATGAAGCCAATACGGTGATAAATAATAATGGTAGGATATGAATTATGGGTCATTACGCTTGATGTTAATTTATCGAATATGAAGTAATGACTACGATTACATTTCCTGGAGCACTTGCATTATAAGCCCAAGACGGGTTTAATTAAGTAGAAAAGTAGTCACCAGAAGGGAAAGTATGAGTTGAGGCGAACGCACCGAGAAGGTGATTAAATGACCAACCCCCGAGCCGATGGAGACAAAGGGTATTATCTCTTCCCTCTTTTTGCCGTAGTTATGAGGCTGTTTACCGCAAAACGCTCCCGTCTTTTTCTCTTTCCCACACACACACATACACGCCCTCGTTGCCGCTATGTATAGATAGCTTAGCTATTGAGTGAGTTACCCACCTAGAAAGCCAGGATGCGACACAAAAGGGGTGAGTATGTCGCGCCAAGGTGTGCCTTTCCATCGATCGGGACGTGTATCGCTTAGAACAGAGCGAGATGCTCTCGTTCATCTTCGTCGCCTTTTTGTCATCAAACCGACCCACTCTTCATTAAATACGTTTGCATACACGTGTGTAGATATTGTGTTCCAGCTAACCCGCTACAGGGATCGACGGTTGTAAATGAGATGCCGTGTGTCTGTGTGCACAAAGTGCACGTATACAGCATGCATGCTCAGCAGTCGAATGTTAATTTGCAGACGTAAACAATATATCAAACGCGACGGTTTGTCCCCGCATGAGGAATCTATATCACTTACTGAGGTAAATTACCTCGCCGTAAGGCGTTTTTCTTGAATAATGACGTTATACCGGCAATGCGGGACTGTGTGTACGTAATTACTTCCTATTCCACTGTCGTATTATCATATGGTTTTTAAATGTTTAATGGGAATTGATGGCAATCTTAACGTTTTTGAAGGCCGCTTTTTGAGATCTGGGACACATTATGTAGGTACGGACAAACATTGTTTCATCTTCAAATGGCATGAAAACCAGATTTTTCGGAGATTTCATGGTTTTTAATAATTTCTATGATTCACATACCTGGGTGGAGGAAGCTAGCATGTCATCTAACATCAAGGTTGCAATGATGCAAAAAGAATTAAAAAATGGATATCTGATTTTTTTTTAAATAAGTTACTACTCGACAAACATAGCTTTTTTTTCCGACTTTAGGCCAATGAGGCCACGCACTACCTCGGAGACGGGCAATAAACACCGCCCCGGGTAAATTCACCTGGGGGAAGCAGAGAAACCCTGCGGGCTCCCCCTAGGCTCGGACGTTGGAAAGGTCCCTCAAGCCGAGAATCAATGTTTTTTTTTCCGTCGGCAACCTATTGGGATCGGTCTTGTTGGGCCGTACCGCCCATAGGTACCGGTAATGTGTGCAGGGTACGAGGGCCCCCCGATGTTGTTGGGGGGTCCGTGATAGTATGCTCCTAGAGGGTACCACCCTACGTCCCCCGTCCCGGAGAACCCGGATTAGGGGTTCGGGTGGTACTCCCAGTACTTTCGCAGATTTCTAGATCGGCGGATACCTAGCTACCTCCTTTCTGTGTATCCAGTCCAGAGCCGGCATGTGCCGACCGTAGGCCGGAGATTTATAACCTGTGTACTACGACCCGGAGCTGTCTTCTGGGCTGCAGTTCTCTCTTGTATTTTTCCCTCATAAGGGAGGTGATGGCGCGGTAGCCGATGGTCCATACCCTCCTATCTCTGATCATTGCTCTGATCGTTAACCCCGGGGTCCAGTGTTGCCCCATATGATCCCTAAGGGGTCCTGTGTGGTGCCTCCATAGAGGGCATCTAAACACGGCATGTTCCGGAGAGTCCTGGGCTCCGCACTCACATCTGTCATCCTCAGTTCTTCCTATGCGCTTGAACTACTCGACAAACATAGCTTGACTCCTAAAAATTAGTTGCGCCGTAGATCCTAAGGGCTGAAAAGTGGGACTGATATTTAAAAAGCATCTCTCGAGCATACAACCACTGGTACTACAGTCTGGCACAAATATATTATTCCGATTCCTGGACAACGATTAGATTTCCTTTTTATTGTTGTATAAATTAAGCGTTTTCAACAGCTCATTTCAATTTTCAGAGCATTTTAACTTGAAATTAAAAATGGCGATATGTAACATTGTATTTCTTTCCCATATGGCCGGACACAATATTCATGGCAACATTATCACCGTTTTATAAAATAAATTTAGTAATGAATATTAACATTTTTGTCTGATTAGTAAATATTTCTTTTGGTTGTTTGTTTAGATGACAAAAATTTCTGCAAAAATGTTTTTAATACAACTGACTTTATCAAAACGATAAATAAATTTACTTATGTAATATAATAACAACAAATTTCAATGTCCATACTTCGAAATAAGAATCCGATCATCGACTTGAAATAAATAAAAACAACTTCAGTTGATGTAGATGTATCAGTTAGACTGAACAATAATTATTCTGCAAATCGGTGCACTTAAGGAAGTGCCTTTTAGGGCAATTTCTCATAAAAATGTTTCAAACAAAAGGTATGGGCATTAAAGAGCTAACTTAAGTTATGAGATTTGGTATAAATCAACAAAACTGTTTTAAAGAAAAGGGTCCAACAAAATAAAAATTCTTAATAGTAAAGTGCCCTTTAGGGCAGTTTTAGGAAAAAATATTTTGAATGAAAATTGTATACATTTAATATGTTAATTCAAATATAAATGAAAAGAAAATTTTGAGAAATTGAAAATATTCTAGAGTAAAGTGCCCTTTAGGTAGGTTTTAGAAAAAACTGTTTCAAATAGAACTTGTAGCAATTAGATAGGTCAGTTCGAGCCTAAAATTTGGTAAGAATCGGTAAAGCCGTTTTGGAGAAAATTGAGAAAAACTGAAAATTCACAAAAGTAGAGTGCCCTTCGCAGAAGATCAGTCAAGATAACGATAATCGCAATCAATAGAATTGAATAGTAAAATAAACATACGAAGTGTAAAAATAAACGTTGTTCCTGTTTTGAGATAATCCAAAAAAACCTTAAAATGAAGAGTAAAATGTCCTTTGCCCTTAACTGATTACGATGAAATTTATGTGGTCGCGAGTTTTTAGGGGATCCAGCCTAATATAAAATTTCAACTTTCCACCATTTATTGTTTCTGAGAAAACATTGACCACATACACACACATACATATACACATACGAACATGTCTCCAAAAACATGTTTTTAGAATTCAAGGGACCTCAAAACTTCCAGAAATGCCAATATCTCAAATTCCGAAAATCAACACGATTATAATACTTTCTCATATTATATGGGTACCCCATATGAGAAAGTAAAAAAGTGTGGAATTGGTTATAATACTACTGTTTATTTCTTTTATGATCCTTAATTGTATTGCAATATGTAGGTACTTTATTTCGCAGGTATTCATTTCTCTCAGTTTAATTCATTAACTGTATGAAATTACGTTAAACTATAAACCCTTTTGAATTATCATTTCAATGCTATTAACATTATTAATTAAATAATTACTAATGTTTAGGATTTTATTCAATATCAATTTAAATTTATAATTTAAAAACTATTAACCTAATTGAATTCCGAATTCTATACTAATAATAGTAATATTATTAATTAATGTTTAAGATTACATTCAATATTAATGCCTAATTATTAATTACAATAAACGTAATGTATTAATTATGTCATAGCTATGATTTTGATTGAATGTAAAATGTTTACTTCTTTATTTTCCGTCATTATTTCTGACATTATTTTCCGTCATTTAAGGTTCAGCAAAAATGATACTAAGTACTAATTTATTTATCAAAATACAAAACAAGTGGAATATTCTCATATTTTTCTTGTCACGATTTCGTAGATCTTTCCATGTACGGGTAACGGTGTACACAATTCGTGGGCAAGGGTCAACTCGTAACAATTAATCCCGGTGCGCATTTTATCTTCGCCGAGATCGGTCAACTCGTAAGAATGTGGTTCTTTAGATCGGTCAACTCGTAAGGGAAAGGGTAATATCCACAACTACCTCGGTGCGATCCATCGTCACCATGTCACCGTTTAGTTGGAACTGAACAGACCACCCCTTTACTTCATATTCTTAGTTTTAACAAATATCCGAACTACTACCTTACATATCAATCATCATCCCCTTGATTATTTCTGAGAATCCTCTTACGAGTTGACTCGTCCAAAACTACCCTTTAAATATTTACCTGCCGGTTCACTTACGAGTTGACCGATCTTAGGGTTCGGGATTAAAATTTCTTAGGAGTTGACCGCCGCCTCAATTGGTATTATGTTAAATTGCTAATTTTTATTTAACGAGGATCAAATTACATTACATTTACTTTAATTTCCATCTAATTTACATAACTCTCTTTTCCTCGTTTCCTGCTCAAGCTACTATTGTTTACCTGTAATAACATTGAATCAACCGTTATGATTTAAATAATTTAAAATACATACTTGTAACGTCGTGACGCATTATTAATTAAAATATTCATATTGTATCAAGATTTATAAAGAATGCAGTAAATGGAAAAAGGTTTTGAAAATGCAATCGTAATGTTATTGCTTCCTTAGAATATTTTAGTAGTGATTCCCATCGTCACTTTTTTCCAAATTCGTAATCATTACAACGTTAACTTTGACAACAGACATAAAAATGGTAACGAAAATAAATATAATGCGGAATGACGTGATCTGTTGAATTTACTAATAGACCAGGGAAATAAAGAAAAAAGTACCCTGTTGGGGACACTCAACCAACCAGGTAACCAAGCAGTTATTCATGTAAAAGGGGTTTACAGGAGTAAAACCTATACGTTAGCGACCAAGAGTTTTGTGCTATTGTTGAATTACTAACCATTAAAGGTCGAAAAACGTGATTTTTTTGCATTTTTATGTCCCTCAAAAAATCTTAGAATCCTATGAATAATTCAAAGTTAGCATCTTGTAGGGAATAGAAAAATCTTTAAAATGACGGTTGATAAAACATGATATAATATTTTGTTTCTTAGATAATTGTAAATAAAGGTAAAAATATGCATTATTTTTAATTAACAATAGCTATTGTAAAAATCAAGATACAACTTTGAAATTACGTAAAGTGTTGTGTCTTATGGTACTACTTAATATGTGGTAAAAATTTCAAAAGGATTTATTTAATACTTTTTGCAAAATTGTAATTGTTTATCCCAGAAGACTTCTTTTTGCGTTATCATTATGCGCACAATAATGACGATACAATAATTCTACGGGTACCGAAAAAAAAAGAGTTATTTCACCAAACTTAATTATTTAATATCGGCAAAATTAATTAACAATATCGTTAAAAATTATCACAAAAACGTGATCATTTTTCGTGTATAGACAAATAAAATAACATTATTGATCTTATTTACAGCAAAACGATTTCTACATATTTGACAAGATGGCATTTTTACCTTTATTTTAAAACAAAAAAAATTGTCCTAAATCAGTTTGGGGCAAAGTTGGCCATTTTTATCTAAAATTCGCAGCTAATTTGTTTATAATAATTGAAAAACCAACTAACGCAATTTTAAAGGTAAAGAGTTGAACTATTTGTTAAATAAATTTGGAAAGTATTGAACTTCAACATCGAGTCTGCTGAAGCTTCAAATATACAGCTCGACTGAAGACGAGATGAGGAAACTTGAAAACTACGATCTCAAAAAATGAAAAGGTAACTTCAAATCGAAGCAGAAAGTAATAAATAATATAGGTACTAATAAATAAGCAAACAATAAATTTTTACTTAACGAAATAACTTTTATAAAAATGTTTAAATAAATTACTTTATTTATATAGCAATTTTGTTTTTGTTTCTTGGGGTGCACACAAAACATTTCTGTTTTCCGTTCGTAATAAGTAATTAGTAATAATAACATTCAAAAATACTGAAATTAATTAATAACAAAATCGGAAAAAATTTTAAACATATCACTTTGTTTATTTAAATGGTAATTAATTAACAGGTTACATATTTGTATTGTACTCGACGAGGTACCCCAAATTAAAAAAAGAATCATCAAAATCCGTTAATAATTGCCAGTGATATCTATTAATTACTTTCTGCTTCGATTTGAAGTTACCTTTTCATTTTTTTGAGCTCGCAGTTTTCAAGTTTCCTCAGCTCGTCTTTTAAAAATGCCATCTTTCCAAATATTGAAAAATAATTTCGCTGTAAATAACATCAATAAAGTTATTCTATTTGTTTATACACGAAAAATGACCACGTTTTTGTGATGATTTTTAACAATGGTGTTAATTAATTTTTCCGATATTAAATAATTAAGTTTGGTGAAATAACTCTTCTTCTTGCTTTCGGTACACGTAGAATTATTGTGTCGTCATTATTGTGCGCATAATGATAACCCAAAAAGAAGTCTTCTGGGATAAACAATTACAATTTTGCAAAAAGTATTCAATGAATCCTTTTGAAATTTTTACCACATATTAAGTACCATAAGCCACAACACTTTACGTAATTTCAAAGTTGTATGTTGATTTTTACAATAGCTATTGTCAATTAAAAATAATGAATATTTATACCTTTATTTACAATTATCTAAGAAACAGGATATTAAGGGGGTAGTCTGGTTCTCAATAGCTTTTTTTTCATTATTTTTTTTTTTCGTACAAAAATTTATTTTTATACTTTGTCTTTTTTACATATGATAATATAGATATTTAGTATTACAAAAAGATTTTTTTTTATTGTTAGGCTCCGATATGGGCGTAACACAGCGGTCTCAAAAGGACCCCGTTTTTTTCTGGTTGACATGATTTCTCCATTCAGAAACATCTAAAACGAAACATTTCAAAGGATTATTAAAATATATGTAAGCGGCTATCGCCTGAACTAGGATAAATCATTTTGACTGAAAAGACGTAAAATGGCGGACTTTTAAAATTCTCGACCCGTTTTTTTTGTACTTTTTTTATATTAATTGTTTAAAAAAAGGTGTAAATATTAATCAATCTGTATAATCCTAGTTCCGGCGAAAACTACACATGTTTGGAGTAACTCCTCAAAATTTGAGCGAAATCGGTATGGTGGTTTTTGCTAAATCGTGTCAACCAGGTCGAAAAACGTTGTTTCGAGAAAAACGCCTTTAAAGTTTTTTTTCGAAAATTACAGAAAATTTAAAAAAAAAAGTATATTGCGATGGTCACCGATGACTGCTTCATTAATTATGCCTTCCTGTTCTTCAAAAATATCATTTTACTTACAGACTGATTATTGTTTACTTGAAAATCAGGGTTTTCTTGAAATTTTTTTCTTACAGATACTTGTTATGCTTGTGTAACAATTACTGGTATGTCGATTTCCACGAAAATCTCTTATTTTGAACGATATGGTCTAGGATTATCACTTGTATAACTGGTTTTATCCAATGTTGCCCAAATTTTCTTTTCTGAACAAATAATCTTGTATAGTCGTTATAGACAATAAATACAAACTTTCTAGTGGAAAGCCAATCTACAATTGCTCCAAATAAAACAATATTATTTGTAAAAACCTAAATTGTATAGAAAAGGACTAAAAGGATAGAAAATTAGCAAAAATTTTAGCATAAGCGCGGCTAAACTGAACACCTGCAGAAAAGCCACGTGCGCGCGCTCACACTTTAAAGCTCATATACTAATTTCTCGAGCTCTATGAGCGAAATAAACTAGACTACACTATTTTTAAAGATGTATGGTGTATGAAAATGACATTTTTGAAAAATCGATTTTTTCAAAATTGAGAACCAGACTACCCCCTTAAATCATGTTTTATAAACCGTCATTTTGAAGATTTTTCTATTTCCTACAAGATGCTAACTTTGAATTATTCATAGGATTCTAAGATTTTTTCAGGGACACAAAAATGCAAAAAAATCACGTTTTTCGACCTTTAATTGTTATTAATTCAACAATAGCACAAAACTTTTGGTCGCTAACGTATAGGTTATAGGTTTTACTCATGTAAACCCCTTTTACATGAATAACTGCTTGATTACCTGGTTGGTTGAGTGTCACGAAAAAATCTTATTTCCCTGGTCTATAATAGGTGAATAAACGTTTACTGATCACTCACTTATGATTAAACTTCCTTGAACCATTACTGAGAGGTGAATAAACCTGACATTAATCAATAAAGTCTACAACTGCATTTTTCGAACGGGCAACTGTAGAGGCGCAATTTAAAAAGAAACACTTTTTTTGTTTAGCTAGTGATTCATAATAATCACTCGAAACATATTGTAATTAACCCTTCATGAATCCATATCCGAACACCCCTTTTCTCTCGAAATACACTTAGCTAACCATCGAAATCCCGACAATATGAGGATATACGGCTTAACCATTTGAAGTGTTTATATGAAACTTTTAATCTTTCCTATATGGAAGGGAACGCACACACCCACAGCACGTAATCACACCCTTATTTATTGGCTTTCGTCGGCCTTCGTGCGTTATTATTGCTTTTTCAAGTGTCTTCGGCGACACTGCTAGCCGACAGGAATTCACAAAATTACCTATTAGCCTATGCGTGACACGCGACAATTATTTTTTAATTTAACGCCATCGGTCGGGTAATTAAATTTTTCCGTCGGGAGGTCTCGAACGGAAAACGAAGCTTTTATCATTTCCTCCGGGAAATCATTAACCATTGTTATTGGTTACAGCCTTCGGAGGGGACCTGGTGCTAATGTCCAGGACAGCAGCGGGTACTCAGTCCTCCATCACGCCGCCCTTAACGGACACACGTGAGTAAAAAATAAGTAGGAATATTAAAGGAAAACCATTGTTTTCGTACGTCATATAAGCAGTAGTGTCAGTATTGTTTTGGATTAAAGTTGTATCGAAAGGCATTTTAATGAGTCATTCTCTAATCTGTATTTACCGAAGCGTTGCGCTTTAGTTGCTTCTGAGAAGATAGTTGAGTTGTTTACCAAACATAAGTGTCATTAAGTCAAGTTTACTACCAAACTAGGGAAGGAAGTATTTTGCAATGGGAAAATTAAGGGGCTCGATTTCTTTGTTAGAATATCTCGGGAGAATATAAAGAACTACTCATCTCACGGATCATGGGATATTTACTGTCATTTTTTTAATAACCAGACCGAAAAATCCTGTTTTATTTTTGGTTTTGCTATATTGCGGTGAAACTCTGGGGTTTAGAAAAAAGTTTTGTAGAAATGAATTATAGCTAACAAAATCATCTGCAATATAAGACTTCGAACATTGCAATCGGTTTAAGAACAAGAAAGTTATTGCAAATAAACACGGAAAATCACCATTGGTTTTAATTGTTTATACCAATTGAAATAAATATGCAATACTTTTTCGAACCTTTCGAATTTGTGAGCTTTTATGAACTACAAAAGATAGACCCCATCGGTTAAATACGTTTTCAAGTCAAGTCAAGAAGTAAAAAGTCAAAATTCTATTTAATTGTATCATTTTTATAGGAAATTCTAATTTTTGATTGAATCCACAATGAACTGGACAACGAATTTTATACTGTTGTGTTTTTTTGTAAGATTTTGTGATGATTTCTATGGTAGTAGTAATGTTCCTAAATATAATAAATATGTAACAAATAATGCACAATTATTTATATTTTTATTTAATTTTTAAGTAATACCCATTGTTTATATTGTTTGTTATATTTAATAGTAAACAATGTTTGTTAATAAGCAAACAAACAATTATGTTATAATAAAGAATGACAAAATACCCTAAAGCAGAATAGAAACTTGTCTTAAAGAAATAGAGGAGCTAAATGGTTTCAGAGCCGGCCGTTCCTGTATTGAGAGTATTTTTACTCTTAAATAGGCAATAGAAAAACGTGTAGCGCACAATTTAAATATTCATGTGGTTTTCATCGCCCTTACGAAACCCTACGATAGTGTTCCCTTAGAACGACTATGGCAGGTAATGAAACAACACAAATTAAAGAAATTTAAATACAAGATGTTCAGAAACTATATCGAAATATGTCTGTCTCCATTAAAATTGGAAATAGTATTACTACAACATTACAAGTAAAGGGCTAATGCAGGGATGCTGCATCGCACCTACCCTATTTAAGATCTATTTAAATGGTGCATTATCACACTGGAGCGTAAATGTAGTGCAATGGGGGTACCAATTGGGGACGACAAACTGTTCACCTAACATTAATTTTACTAATAACCATGCAATTATAGCCGAAGATAGATTGGATATACTCTACATGCTGAGGAAGTTACAAGAAGCATACGAAAAGTGGGGTTTAACGATAAATCAAATCCAACAAAAATCGAACATATGGTAGTAGGTGAACAGGTCGAAAACTTGAACTTAGTACCAGTGGCTATAAGAAATACTAAATGGTACCGGTATTTAGGGTTTAAACTTTCAGAAAATGGAGGAATCAGTGATGAAATCGTAAAGTGGATTAACGCAATACGGATGACAGTGGCAGCAAGACCATTAAATGGAATTTCATGGAGTGAAAAAATAACAAAGAATACTAAAATACACATATGTCTATAGTGGAAAGCATAACAACCTATGGTTCTGATCTCTCGGAACTGAAAAAGGCAGATAAGTCAAAAATACTAGCCTCAGAAATGCACTATTTGATAAGGTTGTGTAAACTAACAAGACAAGATAAGACACGAAACTTCGAAATAAGAGCAAAAATGGGTGTTGATCTGGATATTCTAGATATAATCCCGGCAAAACGCTTAAAATGGTATGGACATCTAAGACGTATACCAGACGAAAGATGGCCAAAGCAGATATGGGATTTGACTCCACAGCAAAGACGATATAGATTAAAACCGTGAAGATCATGGAGAGAGAAGGTTAACCAAGCCATGGAAAGCAGATATTTCCGGCTTTCAACCCGATTTATATATATATATAGTTTTCGATTTTGTTCGGGGGTTAATATTGATAGTACAAATATAAGAATATGGTAGATGTCATTCATAATTTTATAAAAATGGTGCCGTGAAATATAAAAAGATCTTATCATAATAATGAAATAAAAAATTAATTGAAAATAGTATATTAAAGTATGAGTGGATATTGAGCTCTTTCAAACACGCGCGAGTTTTCGAGCACGACGGCGTCGCCGGAGTGCTCGAAATAGAGCAAGTGCTTGAAAGAGCAGTTATCCACGAATACTTTACGCGATTTTTTTTATTGGTACCATTTTTTATACCAAAACCAAATGCATACCCAATATGATTAATTTGAATGGCACTCGGGACGCTTCGTGACGGTCCGTCGCACGTCGTGCCACCAATCAGCTTGTCCCGCTAAGGCGAAACACGCTCTGTTATTGGTTGATATGGTCGTTGTTGATACGTTTCCATGGCGACTTAAAAACACGCGCGTGCGAAAAAGCCCGATTTACGCACGCCAAAGCATGTTTTAAATAGGTAAAATAGCGTACCAATAAAAAAAATAATATTTTTTCGAGGATTGGGGTGTTATTACAACAGTAAAATTATACCAATTCATATTTATTCACAGTAAAGCTACATTTTCAGATATTATAAACAATTAACCAAAGTAAATAATAATGCAACAGAAATAATTTTAAAATGTATTTTTTCAGAAGCTTTAAAAAATTCATTGAAAAAACAATAATTTTTTCGTGGATTGGGGTGGTATTACAAGTGTTAAATTATACCAATTCATATTTATTCATAGTAAAGCTACATCCTCAGATATTATAAACAATTAACCAAAGTAAATAAAAATGCAATAGAAATAATTATAATTTTAAAATGTATTTTTTTAGAAGCTTTAAAAAATTAATTGAAAAAAACAATAATTTTTTCGCGGATTGGGGTCGTATTACAAGGGTAAAATTATACAAATTCATATTTATTCACAGTAAAGCTATATCCTCAGATATTAAAAAGTAAAAAGTACATAAAAATGCAGTAGAAATAATTTTAAAAGTGTATTTTTTCAAAAGCTTGGGATTTTTGTATAGGGTGGAAAATAAGTTAGATTTAAAAAATGCTATATCCGGTGTATTGGTCCTGCAAAGTTATTTTTTTAATTATGTTTTACAATCAGCTATCAAATGGTTTACAACACTAATATCTATTAAAGAACAGCGGAGATATTGTAATTGTTCATTAGGTAAAAACATATGATTTTTTCTCTGACCATTTTGTATAAATAAATTGCTCACTTCTTTAAGTAAATGTCATTTGGAGACTTCACGAAGAGCATTCGACCAAAAAAACGGTTTTAGTCGTTGGCCAAACTAGTGTGGATACAATCACAAATGGGTAATTGTTATAAAAATGGGATAAATATATAAACTTTTAAAACTTATAAAAAATGGTGAGGTGTCCATTGGAACACTTTCTCAAATTCTATTATAAATATTCGATAATAGAATAAATATTCAATGTTTAAATAAATAATTTTGGGATCGAATGTCAACAAAAATGATATTAAACTTGTTTATACACATTGAATCATAAAATAGATATTCAAAGTTCAAGAATTATTCTATAGGTTGATTACGAGAAAACATGATGATGACAAGAGCTCCGTGCTCTTCCGAGAGGATTTAGCCAAAAATGTTATGAAACTTTATTATACCTATTCGATAGTAGAAAAAATGTTTATATTAAAAAAACATTGCAATGCATTTTGAGAACATTTCCAAAAGCCGAAAAATAACGAGTGTTAAGGGTTATTTAGAGAAAATATAGCGAAAAAGTTTTTCACAGTTTTTTTGTACACATTTTATTGTACAATAAATACGCAAAGTTTGGAAAAAAATACTGTTTTAAATGAATATATGTCAGAGAAAATTTAGCCAAAAATGTTATAAAACTCTGTTACATATATATTTGACATTGGAATAAGTGTTAGAAATTTGGAAAAAAATAGTGGGGGAAATTTGAAATTTGGAGGAAATTTACAAAAACTGAAAAATGGTAAGTAAGAGTGTACTTACTACCCTCACCAACCCCCATATCAATTTTGTACTATAAGTCTAAATTCAAAGTTGGAACCGTTTGTATTTTTTTTCTTTCGGAGAAAAACTTACCAGAGACATGCATGCATACATACACAAGAACACTTTTTGACGTGATAAACGTCTTATAAATCGATGTGCGGAGCTACCTGCACTTTCCAGAAAACATTGTAACGTTACGTCAGACCCATGCGTGCGAGCGATAGTGAGAGCGTTTGCCTTGAGGTGCATCTATCTCTCTTACACTACAGCTTCCGAGTGAAAGCTCGATTTGGCGATCGGCTCGGTTCGCGAGCGCGATGGAAGGGGGAGGCGAAAGCACGTTAGATAAAGTCATCTGAATATTTACTGTGCATACCATTGCTTATTACTACTACAATAACAATTGCGCAATAAGGTGATTAATTCTTGCATTCTAATAGTTTGATTAGTTATATAATCTCATATATTTGTTCTTGGATCATTAAAACAAGGTAGCATCAGTCAACGTTTGCAGTAATAATAGGTTATGTTACGATTTTGACTAAAAAATTACGATGAATGATATAAATGATCGTATAAAAGGTCGACTGCTTTCATTTAGTATTCAGTGAAAACAATTATCCTGTGTAGCAATTTTCATGTAAGGTTCAAGATTAATGTTCAGCTTCACACATGTCATACCAATGTGTCTAAAATGACAAGTTCGACCGGCCAACCCCAGTGCGAAAAAATCTTCTATAATATAAAACATCAATGATAATTTGGTGATAATAATGCAATGCATTTCATAAACGTATGCAATTTTTCATCAATGTTTTTTATGACGTTATCACGTAAAATTATCGTCTGTAAACCGACTTTACAGACAACCAAATTTTTCGAAAACACGTTTTTTGGTCCGAGGGAACCTTAAAACGTTTATAAATTCTACTAACTCAAAAAAGTCTCATAAAAGTAGGTAAAGTAAAGGAGAAAGTAAAAATTTTCTATTTGTTTTTGCAACATTTTTTTGTTTGTAAACCGATTATAATGTACAAGGTCTCACGTTGTGGATATTTTTAGAATCTTTTATTATATTTTTTATCTTTAGACTATTATTCTCTAAATCCTATAGTTTTTCCGCAAGATCGCAAATACAAGAAAAGACGATTTTTCGGTCTAATTAACTATTATAATAACTTCCCCGATATATTCCAATAGAGAAATGGTGCTCTAGTTTGTCTGTTTTTTATACAATTTTTCACTTTCGTTTTTTGGCCAGTGAAAGTCCGTTGTAATATTTATGGTACCATCTATCTTCTCTTTTCATTTTCTATTTCAACCTCACCTTTTACCGGTTCATATTTTGATTTGATCCCATGCAATTCCTCTCTTTGGTGTATCATATTTTTCTTATTTTCGGTGGTTCTTATTCTCCGACTTTGGGTTTCGGTGTTTATCTGGGAATGATTTTTTAAGGGAAATCGTGAAGTTACTGCTGGACCACGACGCTTCCCCTAACATCGTCGACAGCAAAGGATCTTCTCCCCTTCACCTGGCAGCTTGGTCCGGCAACGTCGACATCGTTAGGTTGCTGCTAAATGGTCCGTCTAAGTGCAACGTGAACCTGACGGTAAGTCTTAAACCGAGTTTAGTAGTGAAACACCGAATGTTTATGAAGGTGGTGGAGAAACTCGAGGACTTGTAACTGGTACACCCTTTTAATCAAATAATAGCGTACCGATTCCCACAATTGCGCAGACCTTTTTTTTGTGAACAAGTTCACACACTGAGATCTCGAACTCCTCCCTCTTTGACCACACGCAGACATACATACACACGTATTCTCTCTCTATATTTCGGCTAGATGGTAATTAGTGAAGTCTTTGATGGAGTCAAAGGGTCGAAACGTCGACTCGTCGTCGTGCGTCGCACAGTCGAAAGGTCCGACCGTCGGATGTGAAGTGGCCATCTTGAATGGCTCCGATAGACCATTACGCTTCGCAATGGTGATTAATCTGCACAAATGGGCCCTTATACTGCCAATCACTTGGATTGCTTGTTTGATTTTAACCCGTAATTCACTTGATTTATCCCCTGAAAGGATAATTGAACTGCGTATTAGTCAGTTTTGATGCCGGCGAATGTGTTCGCTCGCAGGATTAACTTCTGCGGCGTTAGGTCGAAAGACGTGGATTTATGCGAGGGTAGTTTTTTTTTGGGAGGAAATCGTGGAAGTCCGATTTTATCGATGGGCGCCTAGATGAGTCAAATGGGCCCTACGTCTACGTCGTTGTATTATAATAGGTTTGTTTCTGCAGCCAGTTTGTGATATTTTGATGACTGTTTCCTTTGCTCATGTGTGACTGCAGTTTGATTTAAAACCGTTGCGGATTTTTTGTGCCAGAACACTTTTACCGAATTTCAAACTGTACAAGGATTTCACGTTGCAAAGTGTTCTGTGCCGTTTTGTCCTATGGTTTTGTTGTCACTAGTGTCACTGTCAATTCTGTTTCTAACCTCAGAAGTCGGACGGACGTGTAAGGAAGCTACTTGGTTTATTTTGTTTATTAAAATGTATATGAATAATAATTCAGGTTTCATTGTTTATTTTTCCAAAGGTAAAATATTGGCAATTTAATTTCTTCGTGCTACTCCTATTCTATCATTTTCTTCGTCAGCAAATTTCTTTTCCATCTGCTTCATGTCTATAAACATCAGCACCTTCATTACCCTCTTCTATTTCTTGTAGTGGAAATTGATCCTCAATGGCAAAGTTATCTAACACACAACATGCTCGTATAAAGTGCACCATATCTGGAACACTTCTTAATTTCAAATGAAACAAATGCCGAAATTTTTGTTTCATCAGGCCGAAGCAATGTTCGATAATGCATCAATTCCTCGATAATTTCACATTAAAATTTCTCTGTCGCCTCGTCAACTGACCCCGATCTTTGAATGGTGTCAATAAATTTGGCAAACACGAGTACCCACTGTCTCCTAAAAGATAAAATTGTCCATACTTCTCTGCCAGTGTGTGAGCCAATGGTGATGTCTGGAAAACTCTACTGTCATGGACAGATCCCGGGTACCCGACGAATACATCCCTAATTTTCCGTTGATGATCACACACAACTTGTAACTGAAATAGATTCATACTTGAAAAAAGGCACAGCAATAAAAAGTACCCCCCTGAACAGAAAAAAGTGTTTTCTATTTACATATGAATCGGGATCATCAGTAGGTTTGTCAATTCTAATGTGGGTGCCGTCTATTACTCCAATAACTCCTGGGAAATGTTTCTCTCGGAAATGTTGTTCAATTTCAATTCGTTCAATATTTGAGGGCCACTTCATCACATTTGTCGACATGTTACTTAGGAAGTATGTAAGTTTTCTTATGATTTCAAATAATGTGCTGATTGCAATATTGAACATATCAGCTACATCTCTAAACGATGCTGTTTGATGGCCCACAAACCATAAATAAATTAAAACTTGGTTATAGGCGCCCAATTTGCCATTTCCTCCAGACTGGTAATGGAAATACTCGCTCTCAACAAAGTTCTCTGTGATTCCATCAGCAACAGGCCTACTAACTCTGAAATGCTCGATAAACTCCTCCTCACTGTATCGTGGAACTGTTTCTTCAAAAAAAAAATTCATTTTTGGGTCTCGCTCTTCCTTCTACGACTAATAATTCCAACAAATCGTCGTCACTGAACAAGAGATTCTCCTCACTTTCATTTGACGAAATGTCGGACATCTAAACAATAAATCAAAAACAAGTATTACACAGTTGAAAAGAATTTAACAGCAGATTTTATTACCCACTCCAAAAACGTATTTTTTTTAAACACGTTTCAGACCTTATCAAAGAACTTTCATATATATGTACTATTTGTAATTCCAAGTTTTGTAACGTATTGCAAGAATTTAGACTGGCGTATGGGAATTGTTCATTTTACTTACCTTTTACCTTTTAAACTTTGTATTCACCACAAGGACGCTTAAGTTAGAATGGTTATAAACAGCTAATGACGGCCATGTGCCGGCCGAGGTAAAAAAATTTGACGGCACTCCAAATACGCATGCGTCTGACTGAGAGTCCGCAAATAATCCACAAATCGCTCCGATAGTTTTAAACGGTTTCAAACTATATGACAGCCACTGCAAGAACGCAAGATTTTTAATCAGAGTTTTGGTTTGACCATAGAGATAAAAGAGAGAGGAGGTAACAAATAGGGAGAGGGGGTAAAAAATTTTGTAGACGGAACCGGCCATATTGAGAAGCCACTCTTCGAACTCGTGCTTGCGATTGTCATTGCTGAATTGTGCAGTGGCGGATCTATGGGGGGAGCTACAGTCTACCACTGGGAACCAAAGTTTAACAATTAATAATAAATACATACATATTTTTAATATAATATACCCACTACATAACTGAATCAGCTCTTCCTGGTTTCCTGCTCGTTCTTTGTCTTTCTGGTATACCTGGAGCACATTTCTTTTTTGGTAATTTTTCTTCTATTAACTGATTAATCCCAAAATCGGAAATTTTTTGTTTGTTTCCGTTTTCCAAAGAATGAACAACAGCGTAAGGTTTTAAAAACTGATGTAGGTAATTTTGTTATGAACTATTAGTATAAATATGAGTTAAATTAATCAAAAAAAAAAACAATACAAATGAAATTCTTTATTTAATTCGTACTAAGCAACCTTCGTATTGTTTCATATGTTAGCATTTTGTGACATTTTATGGAAAATAAAACTGCTTCACACAAATTATTATTTTATAATTATAGTTAATGTAATGCTACGCCATTGGAGAGAAAGATTTCTTACAGGAAGTCGGCCATATGCAGAAGCCACTCTGGTCTGTGCTTTGGTCTATTTGTTCCAACCACATTTGTTACCTCCTCTATCTTTTATCTTTATGGGTTTGACACTGCAAGAAAGCCAAATTTCCAATACGCATGCGTCTGATGGTTTCAAACCGTTGGGAACTACTACACAAACAAACCTAATGTTACATTGTAAAAATTTTCAGTTGTTTTATTGAGTTTGTGCAGGTGAGTAGGTGAGCTTTAGAATTTGGTAAACGTCGCCAAAGCGAGTTCACATGTACTCGACGCTTGTGATTTAAAGACCATTAATTTTTTTGAATCAACTCCTTGACAGGTTTAAAAAGCAAAACTGTCAACGTTACAAACCTAAATGTATATAATCGTTTTGAAGTGCTAAAAATAGTGAATTAGATGTGAACTTTCGGTTATACTATGTAGCTCACGACATTCATGACATTGTAAGAACCTCGATGATTCGTCCTACAGCGCATTAATTTTTGGTGACATGTAGCCTGTGACTATTTCGATGGAGTAAGCAATCCAATGAACCAGTGTGCATCAATATCGGTAATGTTATTAGGAAGTTATGGTGGAAGAAACATACACACCACTGAAAATCCATTAACATTTTTGTTCATTATCGTTTTGTAAGAACCATTACAATGTGTTGTACAGTGTTGGACAAAATGAGTCACGTCTAGTTTGATATTGTCCCATGTAAAAGTACGAAGTGCCGTTCTATGGAAACATCTGTATTATGACAGTTAAGGTTGTGTTTTTGGCATGTTTCAGAAATGAATAAATTATACATATTTTAATCATTTGTCAGTTTTCTGTCTGGGACATGACTCATCAAGGATAGTAAGTTGTATAAGGATTACTTACTACCATCAGCTCTGAATATGCCGATTATCCCCACATTCGTATATTAATATATATGTTGCCTCTCAACAAAACTAACAATTTAAGAATTTTAGAACGTAATTTGTTTACTTTGTAAATAGTTTAATTATTGGAATGTATATTTATTTCACTAGTATCTCTGTCCGATAAATAATTGCACGCATGCAGTTTTCAATACAGACAACATCGACGACGTTATAGGTCACATGATCTATATTACTCTTGAATTGAGCACTTCTTGTAAAGGAGAAGTAAGATAAAAATCGATCCACGTCATCGTTAAACAGGCCGACACTGTTGCCAAAGTTTACAAAAAATTATGAAATCGAAGGTAAATAACCTTAACCTTACTATTCACATGGAAATCAAAACACACGTATTCAGTTCACATGTTCATAAATAGTTTCTTAAGAGAACAATAATTAGTAAATTTCGGTGTTATCGATTATATTTAATGCATACTATAGAGTTAAAACTGACCAATTATAATAAAAACAAATATCAGATCACCTCACCGGTTGAAGTCATGACCGATCCTAAGACCGCCTAGGATTAATAGGGCAACAAATAGAAATTTTACTGCACACTAAAATTTAGGCGGTCAAAACCCGTACTATCGTTTAAAAGACAGTTACTACATGAAAATCCACCTGTTTGACCGAGCGTAGTCGGTGTTGGAATTGTCAGAAACTGTGGCTTTTAAACGTTAGTATTGGTTTTGACCGTCTAAATTTTAGTGTGAAAATGTATTCTTTTCCAGCTCTATTGGTTGGCCTATAAGTCCATTGTCGCCAACATAAAATATGCGCGCAAAATCTTCACAACAGTCGTATACATACTACTCGCAACACTTATGTACTCTACATAGTCTGGCTGTTGTAATAAATAGATGAGAAGAGAATAGATGAAACTGAACTCTGGATATTTAGTCGAAATGTTTATTAGAAGGAAGTTAATTTAGTAATATTAACCTAGCTTTCGGATGAAACGTTGCAATCAATCATAGATTACATTCCAGAACATAAAAGAATGTTTATTTTACATATTTCTACGGGATTTCAATCTAAGTAAGCAGTGTACATTGTAAAATTACCTTTTCTCAGGACAAACCTACCAAAGCAACGACCAAATTTAATAAGAGTAAGAAATACTTATGTAGGTGCTAAAAAACAATTTAAATTTTATAAAAATAAATTTAAATGAAACGTATCATAAAACAAACCTAGAAGGGATTCCCACAAATTATCATAAGCACATGTATTTCATGACTGTCCACCATCAATCATTTACAATGTACCTACCTAATACCATCTACACTCCTGTTTATATACGATATATCAGAAGATATAGGCTATAAAGTTTTTTAAATTAAATGCTATTCATTTCATGTTTAACCTGTTTTTTTATTGCCATAGTGGACATTTTTATATATATCTCCTTATTATATTTGATAACATTCAACGTGTTTAACATAACGTATTATAACATTTGAAATGTTATAATATGTTTCCTGCAAGATCAATGTTTTTAGAGTTGGCTCCTTATGATCTGCTTTTTAAAATGCGTCCTACACTAGTAGATGCACTAGTTACTATTAATAGTAAGTATAATAGACTTTTCTAAAATTCTAACCAAACATATCATAAATCCATAACTCTCATAAACTTTCAAAATTCAGAAACCAGAACATGCAAGAAATGTTTATTTTACATATTTCAACGGGATTTTAATGTAAGTAAATAATCTAAGGTAAGCAGTGTAAATAATAAGGTAATTTATAGTTTACAATTTTTTGTCAGAAGGAGTTGTTTTCACCGCCTGATACCAAAAATCACACATCAGGATCACTCAATTTTTGAAGAAGGGAGTAAGATAAGATTAATTACAAATGTTTGTGAAAATCAGTGTTAGCCGAAAAGTTTTTGTAAAAGTGCTGTTTATAACTCCATTACTAATTTATTTGTGGTTTTTACTCTAATTATTGTGGTTGGTGCTTACTTGAATTTTTAACGAAATATTTCGAAAAGGTACCTACTCTTGTATTGAAAAAATACTGAGTGCTGCTAAATCCTCCCAAAATCTAAGAATCTCATATTTACAAGAGGTTCAACACAGGATTCAAATTCATTAGTTCATATCCAAATATTACATTTAACCTTGACTAATAATTATGTAACTAGCAGCCCGTTACATTAATGTGTAATGAAATTTGTCGAGGAGCCTAAGAGTGAAATATCACCATCTTTTTAAGTCTGTGAGTCACTCAGGTCTAACTTTGTAAGTCAAGTGTAACCTCGTATCCCTATCGGGCTTTAGAAAAAGAAATTCTCTCCCATATCATTTTCTCTGAAAGATATTCTTTACGCGCCTGAAAATCCAATATTTCCGGGCCAAGAATTAAAAACATAACCGAACGGGAAAGAAGCGAGCGAACGACTCGACTTTTTCGCCCTTAAAATGTAAATGGACAAGTTGTCTGTCATCGGCAAACTTTTGCCGTCGGAGGAGAAGCTGCAGCCGCCCTGTCAATTCGAGCTGTAAGTGGCAGAGCAGAGCAACCGGGGAATCTCTTTCCTCCACCCCTCCTCCTCCTCCTCCCGTATTATCTCCACTCGAGAAGCCACGGACGTAAATTGAAAAGATCATGGCGAGTTTTGCATCCAACGGGAAAGTTTCGAGGAAGGAGGAGAGGAGGCGATGGGAAAACAACAGATTGTAGCTCGAGCATTGTCTTATCCGGATTTTCGAAGGAGGGAAACGGAAGACGTGCGTGGAAATTAAGAGAGGGGGAAGGAGGACCTGATTTGGTAATCTCGAAATGATATTGGAGTAAGTATGTACGGTGGTTGGTGAAAATCAATAGATGCAATCACAGGGAAAAGGATTTATGCACTATATGATTTTCCGTCGCGACGTCGCATGTAAAATTTAACTACAGAGTGATCAAGATATACTGTTTAAGTTAGCAATCCTACCTGGAGGATTTTTTTGTCTAAGGGTTTGCAACGATATACCGGAAATCTCTGCACTCTGCATGACAGCGACAGCTAAATAAACACAAATATTTTAGGTTATGTGAATTTATTTACGATTAAAATAACCACACCAGAAAAAACTTCAATATTTAAAGGTACTGCTCGCCATTAGGTTCTAAACATAAATTCACTCTCCGTTTTAGGCTCTCGAAGACATTAATTAACATCCGAGGAGAAATATTTGCAACTTCCTCGATAATGGCAGCTTCCAGTTCTTCACGTGTATGTAGAATATTACTGAACACCTTGTTTTTAAGGTTCCCAAAGAAACAAAAATCTAGAGGTGTCAGGTCTGGTGACCTATTTGGCCAGATTCCCGTACTTATGACTCGATGGCCAAAAACTTCCCGCAAATATTGCATTGTGGCACGAGCCGTATGTGCTCGAGCCGAATCTTGTTGGAAGTAGCCATTTTCGCGCTCCTCTCCGGTTAATTGGGCAACAAATGGCTGGAGAATGTGCCGAATGTATCGTTCTGAATTAACTGTGAAGTTAAAAAACACAGGACTAATTACTCTCTGCCGTGATACAGCCAGCCAAACACCAACTTTAGTAGGATGTAAAGTTGTTGTTCTAGCAGAATGTGGATTTTCACCAGACCAAATTCTGTAGTTTTGAGAATTAACATAGCCATTGAGATGGAACCAGGCTTCATCTGAGAAAAAGGTTTTATCAAGGATGTCATCATTGTTCATTTCCTGATTGAACCAGTTACAGAACTGGACGCGTTGTGAACGGTCAGGAGGATTTAGGGATTGGACCATCGAAAATTTGTACGGGTGGTATTTCAATTTGCTCTTCAATACAGTGAACCAATTTCCATATGATAAACCTGTAAAGTCACGAAACAGAATAAGTGGAAATTGGTGAACTTTTGAACCTGTTTGGAGGGAAAGCTTCCTAACCGATTTGCGAGGACTTTGTTGCAGTCGGGCCCTGTCGTCTTGCACCATATTTTCAATGAGTACGGAGGGTCTACCAGGTGGCTTTCCTTTCTTCACATTGCCTGTATTCAAATATCGTTGAACTACATGCATGCAGTGTTGTTTAAAAACGTTGATAGAGAACACAACTTCAAGAAACATTTCTTCAAATTGATGCAAGGTGGATTCTAAGGAGTATCGCCATCCAGAAATGGGGTCATGAACTGCACTCCGAAAATAAACCATGCCAATAAAAATATCTTGTTCTAATGTAAATAGTACCATTTTTATATTTTTATAATAAAAAATTGAATCGTCGCTCAAGTGTCAATGCTGTCACTGTCAAACATCGAAGTAGCTGTCAAACAACCGGAAGTGGTCCCTGTTCTTCCATTTGAAAGTAAAATTTAGGATTGCCAACTTAAACAGTATTTCTTGATCACATTGTACTTTAAAAATAATAAAGGATAACCTTTCTAAATAAATGTCCTCTCGTTCTCCATCTCTCGACTATGTCAGACCTAGTATGGACGCCCCAGTCAGTCGAGGTGTAATGTTTTTCTTACAGTAAAAATATGAAAGAATATAACAAAGATTGCCTTCCACAGCTAAATAAACAAGGGATACTTCTGCTGTCTTGAAAAGATCATGTTGCCCCCTAATGTAGCAGTTTTAACTTTGCAATTTTAATATAATGGACAGGTCTAAAGCATTTACCTAAACTGGTACCTAGTACTGACTCTTCGGTCATTAACCTGATATATTTTTTCTCAGGAGAACAGTTGGCAAGAATAGAATAAATAACGTTTCTAGTGACGAAAGGATTCCATTCAGAAGCGACATGGAACAAAGAATACTTCTGCCTTCCAAAAGACCACCATCAGAAACGAAGTATAAATATTTTCACTGTCTAGAAGATTCTTCTAGAAGGTTCTAGGAATAGAACCTTTTATTTAAATAGAAATAGAAATATGTTCTCTGATAGATTGCGCAGGGAAGCGAATAATATTGTCCTAAGAAGATAATCTCGCTCTCGCTTCGCTACAGCAAAGTTTAAACGTGACAAATTCAATATAATGGACATATCTAAATCACTTACTTAAAGTGATAGGGTACCTAATATGGAGTCTTGGGTAGTCCCCGATATATTTTTTTCTGGAAATTAGTTGGTAAGAATAGAACAAAAAATATTTCTACTGTCCAGAGGATTGCTTTCAGGAACGAATGGTAGCAAATATTTCTGCTGTTCGGAAAATTACCCCCAGAAACAAAATGGACCAAAAGATGTATCTACTATCCAGAAGAATGCATTCACAAGCGAAATGAAACGAATCAGAGAAGAGAAGTAGAAGAAAGAGTACTGCTGCTGCCTTAAAAATAACATCTCGCTTTCTACTATAGCGAAGTTAAAATTTACAATTTCATTGTGATTGACAGATCCAAAGCTTTTACTAAAAGTGATAGACGCCTAGTATGAGTCCTCTAGTCCATACGAGCAGAAAAGTTAGTAAGAAAACAAAGAATATTTCTGCTGTTCAAAGACCACCTTTAAAAACGAAGTAGAATAAATATTTCTGCTGTGCTGAAGATTCTGTCTAGAAACAAAGTAGAAAAAAGAATGTCTCTACTGTCCAGATGATTGCCTTCCCAAGAGAAATAGAACAAATAATAATGTTCTCTCATAGATTTCGTAGGGAAGCGAAATAGAGCAACGGATACTCCTGCTGTCTTGAGATCATCTCGCTGTCCCTACAGCAAAATTTCAACTTTTCAATTTTAATATAATGGACATCTAAAGCGCTTACTAAAAATTAGAGTATCTAGTTTGGACCCTTGAGTCATACCCGATATTTTTTTTTCTGGATAACAGTTGGCAAAAATAGAACAAAGAGTATTTCTACTGTCCAGAAGATTACCTTCAGAAACGAAGTAGGGTAAATATTTCTGCTGTACGGAAAATTACCCCCAGAAACCAAATAGAGAAAATGATGTCTACTGCCCAGAAGATTGGCTTCACCAGCGAAATAAAACAAATGATATATATGTTTTCCGAAAAATTGCTCGGAGATTATTCTATTATAGCAAGGTTTAAACTTAGAATTTTATTGTAATTTACTTTTTTTTTAAGCAAAGAAAATCCGGACATCAGATGAGATAAGAGATATCTCAGAAAAATAATAAAGTAAATTACAACTCTGAGATGGATCGCTTATCACACTGATTGTATGGGTCTCTGCAAATCGCAGTGGTTACCCGAACTAGTCCCCCTCAATCTATGTATTGATCCGGATCGGGTAAACTCTTCATTAGAAGAAGAGTATGTCTTCGACATAAGATCAGTTGTGAAAATTCAGATGATTTTCATTATTGAACTATTGAACTATTTGAATTATTGTATAAAGCTAGGTTTATACTACTAGCTAAAGTAGCTATCTTTAGCTAAGATAGCCAAATCATTCACTAATGCCATTGACTTTACATTGTCCGATACTTTTAAACGAAGAATATCATCACAAAGCATATTCCATAATGTTGGTCCCAAAACAGAGCCCTGAGGTATCCCTGTATTAAGTATAACATTTCTTTGCGAAGTAATACACGCCTAGTGTGGGTCCTCGAGTAATATCATCAGCAGAAATGTTAGTACTAGTAGGATAAAGAATATTACTGCTGCCCAGCATGAAAATTTCTATTCTCCCGAAGATGACCTTCAGGAACAAAATAAAACAAAATATACTTCTTCTGTATTTAAACTGTTTTTAGAATTGAAATAGAACCAATAATTTTGCACAGGTTGATCGCTTTAGAAATGAATCAGATCAAAGAGTATCTTAAAAAAAGTAAAAATACTTTCAGTTACTTCAGAAAGGTTTTGGGGGACCTCTCCATGAATTACTGGGTGGTTAGCGTATCAGTTGCATTTTAAATAATTATTTTCATGTAAACTCCCCAAATAACTTCAAAATTCATTTGAATATCTCATACTTCACAATTTGATGGGTAACATTTCTTTCAGACGAAGGATGATGAAACTGCGCTCCATTGTGCAGCTCAATATGGTCACACTCAGGTCGTCAGTATGCTCCTGGAGCATGCCTGCGACCCAGGAATCAGGAACTGCAGGGGTGAGACAGCCCTCGAGTTGGCGGCCCAATACGGAAGGTTGGGTTATTTTTTATTTTTGTTTTTGTATCTAAAGTACTTTGTTTGCAACTATGAGATCTGCCGAAGCAACAACGAGGTTGTGTCTTATCGAACACCGAGCTAGGAATAAATCGTTACCTTATCCCATACGAAATTAAATATCTCTGTTGACTTTGTCCAGCCTTCCTTTTAGTCCGATTCTTCCTGATCATGTTGGATAAGGGAAACACTTACTTATACGGACATAGATTAGACGGGTCGGCGACGGCGTATCCGATAAGAGCTAGGGCCAAGCTCTTATAGGTCGTGGGTTCTGCAAAGATCAGGTTGCAGTGAGGGAGAAACCGTATAGCAGATTGGCCCTGTGGGCAAATGTTCGAGTTATATAAGCTTCTGCGTATCTGTCGTCTGTCTAGGATATGAGTCGGACACTATCGTTATACTGTGGCAGTGATGGAGCTATTAACACCAAGCATGTATTTCTAAAAGGCGATAGTGGACGACCCATTTCTATCTGTTTAATCGTGTCTGGCACGAAGTACGATGTTCACCATAACACACTGCCACCTGCGATGCGGAGCTTGTTACTGAAAAGGGTATACCTGCTTGACCCGCCTGGTCTTGGAACGTGTAATTTCCATCTTACCACTGATGCAGGAATACCTTCTAAAGCGTTTCCACACCACCTGTGACTGAAGTGGGGACCGGACGCCGTCCCAGTTCTATTTAATTCTGAAGGCGACGATTCGTTTCTAGATTGGTCCTTGGTAACTGGGCAAAACCTCGTTGGTTTTGTTCGGCACAATCTCGTACGTCCAACATTTTTCAGACTGGAGACGGTAGAACTGCTAGTCAGGACGGACCCGTCGTTGATACAGTGCTTGAAGAGGACTACCCCTGATACCGTTTTCCCGCACACTCCTCTACATCTCGCCAGTAGAAACGGCCACAAGTAAGTTGTTCTGTGTAGTTTTGAAAAGTGAAACTTCTTAAGGAGTAAACCCGTTAAGCGAGCGAGCGAGCGTATGGCAGAGATGCGAGATCTACACGGAAATGGTGCATGCGCAGTAACAGTAAAGAAGTGGTCGGTTTCTGATTGACGAGAACTGTGGGTCGAATCTAAACTTTTCGAATTTACCCCACGATTGCACCAATCAAAGCTAACCGTTACTTATCGACTACTGCGCATGAACGGTTTCCGTGTAATTCCGAACCCTCACTTGCTTTCGGCTGCGCTCAAATCGGTCTGTATCATAAATAAATTGAAAAACTGGGAAAGTGACATCGAACCGAAATTCTGGTAGGAAATAGAGATTCTGGTAGGTGCTATTAAAATTGTATTTAATTTGAAACAGGTTTCAAAATTAGTTTAAACGTTGGTAATGTTATAACACAATAATGCGAGGAAAGTGTTTTACAAGAACGTTACAGTAACTAATTAAATAAATAGGAAGGTTGGAAAATGGTCTATTAGCCCGGTCAAAATAGACATTCACCCTTGCATAAATTCCCAAGAAGCTGAATGTTTACATGAACGTTAGGGATGCTATTATAATGAAATTGTAAAATGTTCCCATCGATATCTTGTGTGCAAAAAAAATTATGCGAGGCCAAAGTTTGCAAAAATGGGTTTTTCGGATTTTATACCAAAACGGTTAGTCTTATGATAAAAATAGTTCAGACACAAATTATTGGAGACCATGCAATTATCTACAAAAATTGTCCTTACACTTTTTTCCCTAAGGTTCACCATTTCTGGTTTCTAAAATTTACTAAAGTTGTATTCTCCATAATATGCACACGTTTTCACGTGTGCTCTAGTACGAAGAGGACTTATTTTAGATGAATTGGCTTGTTCCTTTTTCTGTTGTCTTTTCATTGCTGCAATAGTACTCTTTCGAGTGTAGTTTTTAGGACATTGCACATGGATTGTCACTATTTTTGTGTGTTTTAGGTATTCAGTAAATTCATCACCTCTTTCAACACTAATTTGTCTAATTAAGTTTTATAACATTTTTGGCTAAATTTCCCCTGCAGAGCAATTTTCACTTACTGCATCTCTTTTTTTTTTTAAATTTTCTCGAAATCCTATCCAAGAATTTTTTGAATATTGAATATTTATTCTACTATCAAATATTTATAGTAAAATATGAGAATTACTTTTATCGTCCCTTGATTGGGGCTTTCATTAATCGATTCGTAATTGAATTTAAAAAAAAAAAGATATTTTTACCCCAAAAATCTAAATTTTCAAAATAATTTTTAAAAGACTTCTAAAGCTTAGATAGATTTTTTTTATTTCGAGTATGTAATATATTTCAAACTAGTTTGAATTAGTAGTTTTCACATTCTTACGAAATCATAGGTTCTTTACATTACACTGCTATAAGCCAACACTATATATAACCAACTCGTAGTATTAATATTGTGACGATCCTAACAGCCGCGAATACGCCAGAAGTTCTACGTTACTCTCGAACTAACTCGTTCCGTCGAGAAGCCAGTACGGCGGCGAACGCGAGCCGCGACTATTCCGGTTAAGTGTAGAAAACTAGCGAAGTTTCGGGAACCAGCGATCTACCCAATATATACGGAGCTTTCGGCCGCCAGTGGGCAGTTCGGTCAGAATATTGGCGCGACGTTGAAGTCGACATAAATAGTAGAAATAAATACAGCCACGATACAGCATAAATAATTGCTCTTTTAGTAGTCTTAAGTAATTGTGTTTAGTTATAAGTGTGTAATAAATTAGTGACTATTTTTTTGGTGTATCGAATGTTTTAATTCACACCTTAACGAACATACGAAAACGCTACATTGGTGTCGGGTGTGAGGTGTGAATTGGACGTCAGTCAACGGGATATTGTTGAAAATAAAAGAATAGTGAACTGAAATAAATCGGATTTAGGGTGTGTGAAAATGGCAAAACTACTGGACTTAAAGGTTAGTGAGCTGAAAAGGGAGTTGGAGGAAAGGGACTGCGATCCCACGGGGAAGAAAGCGGACTTACAGGAGCGACTTCGTAAAGCGTTAATTGAGGAAGGCGACGACCCGGACAACTTTGTTTTTGCTGGCGCAAGTGATGTCGGTCAAATGCTGCAAGGTTTGGAGGCTAAATTGCTAGAAAATTCTGCAACACTTATTACCAGTTTAAAAAGCGAGCTTGGGGAAAAGCTAGAAGAGAATTCTGTCAGGTTGGAAGAAAAGATGCTGGAAAACAATGCCAACCTAAAAAGGAAATTACAAGAAGAAATTCTGGAAAAATCTTCTACACTGGAAGAGCGAATTCTTTTGATGGAAGGCAGGATCCAGGAAGTTCAGAACAAAATCACAACATTAGACGTCAACACTTTCGACGAGCTGCCCAATCGACCTTCAGCAATGGACAATAAGAGCGAAGTTAGTGCCAATCCGGAACCTGTTGGGCTGATGCGCCTCAAACCGCCTCAATTTGATGGTTCATCGTCGTGGAATGTTTACCAGCGTCAATTTGAAGCGGCTGCAAAAGCAAACGGTTGGTCATCCGGGGAGAAAGCGACTGCCCTTACGTTGGCCTTGAGAGGAGATGCTGCTGCCATCCTGCAAAGAATGTCCCCGGAAGAGCAAGAATGCTACGACCACCTGGTGAAACACTTGGAGATGCGTTATGGCCAGTCACACTTGGAACATGTCTACCACACTCATTTGAAAAATCGGTGCCAGAAGTCAGGGGAGTCCTTACAGGAATTCGAGGCAGATATTGCACGTCTGGTTCGACTGGCATATCCAGATGTCCAGGAAAAGATTATGGAACGTTTGGCAGTTCAAGCATTCCTGGATGGACTCCGCGACGGTGAGATGAGGCAGGCCTTACTACTAGCACACCCACCTAAGCTAGTTGATGCACTAACACGGGCCCTTGAATTTGAAGCTGCCAAGAACACGAACAAAGGCCAAGCTCGTGTCCGGCAAGTGGTTGCAGGAGTGGACGACTTCGAGGAATCAATCAAGCGGATCATCAGGGAGGTCAATGAAGAACGTGGCCGCCAGCACCGAAGGTTGGAATGCTGGAAATGTGGCAAGGCAGGCCACATAAGAAGACGCTGCCCAGAAGGCGTCAGTTCCACTCCCGCCAACCCGGAAAACTAAAGAAGGTCGATGCGAAGGGGCGATCGTCGACCTGTACTCAGCAAGCCCCAGTAAATACCGCCCAGGTCTCCTCACTGCAACATCATGCCAACAGTGTTTTTGTCGACGCGTGTGTGGATGGAACCCTCCGCACTGTGCTACTGGATACAGGTGCGACGAAGACAATCATAAGGCCCGACATAATAAAACCTGCAGCTAAGGTTCGGCAATCAAAATGGCGTCTACGAACAGCAACGGGAGATCGAGCAAAAGTGCATGGTGAAACAAACGTCACGTTTACCATCGGAAAAGCCACGTTTGGTCATCCTGTGATAGTGGCTGAGATCGAGGATGAGGTGATCATCGGGACGGACATAATGGACACCAAGGGCTTCGAGTTAAGCTTTAAGCAGGGAGTCCTGAGGATAGACGACGAGGAAGTTGTTTTACATCGTGAGAGGAATTTAAGTGTTCGAGTTCTACTCCCAGATGAAACATTGATACCAGAACGGAGCGAGATCGTTTTGGAAGGCTGCACCGATAGCAAGACCACAGTTGATGAGATAGTCATGTTCGAGCCTGCAATGCATGACGAGGCTGTTGGTCGCGGGATAGCAGTCGGAAAAGCTCTTGTACGTGCCGGCAGGAATATTCCTGTGAGGATAATGAACGTCAATGATTATCCTGTGTTACTAAAGAAGGGCACGGAGTTAGGACACTGCTCTGGAGTTTCAGCAATACTGCGACAGGTTGCGGCCGTGGAAACCAGCCGGGAAGCCATTCCAAAAGAATTAGAAGAGCTGGTATCGTCGTCAGGCACCGGTCTGAGGCCAGACCAAAGAAGAAAGCTGAGGCATTTGGTCCATAAATATCGAGATGTTTTTGATACTGGGAAGAAAGGGAGAACCAACATAGTCCAGCATAAAATCAATACGGAAAATGCTCGTCCCATTCGACAGACAGCTAGAAGGTTACCGCTGGCCAAGAGAGAGGAGGCTGACAAAATTGTCGAGAGTATGGTCAAGGAAGGAGTCATAGAACCATCCAGCAGTCCATGGTCTTCACCAGTAGTACTGGTAAAGAAGAAAGACGGCTCGACCAGATTCTGTGTTGACTACCGGCTGCTTAATAATGTGACCAAAAAAAAACAGTTATCCTCTTCCTCGCATTGATGACACCTTGGACACCCTGGCTGGGTCGAAGATCTTTTCCACGCTGGACTTAAAAAGTGGGTACTGGCAAGTTGAGTTGGCCCCTGAAGATCGGGAAAAGACAGCTTTCACGGTGGGTGCTGGATTATGGCAATTTAACGTGATGCCATTTGGATTGTGCAATGCTCCTGCCACTTTCGAACGTTTAATGGAAACGATTTTAAGAGGACTGTCCTGGAAGACATGTCTGGTCTATCTTGATGACATTATCGTAGTAGGAAAATCGTTTGAAGATCACATGAGAAACCTAGAAGAAGTGTTCCTGAGGCTACGAAGTTCTGGACTAAAGTTGAGCCCAAAGAAATGTCATCTATTTCAAAGAGCTGTGCAGTATTTGGGTCACGTCGTTTCCAGTCAAGGAGTGGCGGTTGACAAGGCAAAGGTCCAGACTGTCAAAGATTGGCCAGTTCCCAAAGACAAGCATGAGCTACTCAGCTTCTTGGGATTATGCACATACTACCGACGCTATGTGGAGGGATTTGCCAACATCGCAAAACCATTGACCAGGCTGACAGAAGGGGAACGAAAATTCCAATGGTCCCAAGAATGTCAGGAAGCTTTTGATCACCTAAAAGATGCTCTGACAAGCGCACCTATCCTGAGCTATCCCCTACCTGAAGGAAAATTTGTATTGGACACCGACGCTAGCAATGTGGGCATAGGAGCCGTGCTGTCCCAAATTCGGGATGGACAAGAAGAAAAGGTCATTGGCTATTTTAGTAAGACGCTATCCAAGCCAGAGCGTAACTACTGCGTCACCCGTCGAGAGTTGCTAGCCGTTGTGAAAGCGATGGAGCATTTTTACAAGTACCTCTACGGGAGGAAGTTCCTGCTGCGGACTGACCATGCAGCTTTAAAATGGCTCCTTCAGTTTAAAAATCCAGAGGGACAAGTGGCAAGATAGATAGAGAGGCTCCAGGAGTTTGACTTCGACACCGAGCACCGAGCAGGGAGAATCCATGGAAATGCAGATGCCCTATCAAGACGACCCTGTCCACAAGACTGCAAGCATTGCCAGCGGGCAGAAGAGAAAGATGCTGATTTGTTACGAACCACCATCGTCGACGATACTTGGCAAAATGGGGAGCTCATGAAAGACCAAGAGGAAGATCCCGATATCCAGATAGTCCTAAACTGGATGAAAGAAGAGAAGAAGCCAACCTGGGAAGAAGTTGCCAAGTATTCTTCCAACGTCAAATCGTATTGGGCACAATGGGACTCCTTAATTTTAAAAGATGGACTCTTGCGGCGGAAAATAGTTGGCCACGACGGCAAAGAGGAAAGAATGCAAGTCGTTGTGCCTAAATGTCGGATATCGGAATTGCTAGAGGAAATCCATGCCGGTGTGTCAGGAGGACATCTCGGAGTGACAAAGACCCTGGGAAAAGTGAGGGAAAGATTTTACTGGATCAATAGCAAGGCAGACGTAAGGGACTGGTGCAGGAAATGCGTTGTATGTGCGGCAAGTAACGGGCCGCAGAGAAAGCAGAAGGCTTTGATGCGCCAGTACAACGTGGGAAGTCCCTTTGAAAGGATTGCTATCGACGTAGCCGGTCCGTTTCCCGAATCAGAAGCAGGAAATAAGTACATCGTGGTCGTCATGGACTACTTCAGCAAATGGGTTGAGGCATATGCTCTACCTAACCAGGAAGCCTCGACTATTGCCGACGCCTTGGTGAAAGAATGGATCTGCCGGTTTGGCGTACCTCTGGAGCTACATTCTGACCAAGGGCGAAATTTTGAATCCAACTTGTTCCAGAACATCTGTAAGACGCTTGGAATCAAGAAAACAAGGACTACTGCATTACACCCGCAGTCAGATGGAATGGTAGAGCGCATGAATAGAACCATTAATAGGTATTTGGCCAAAGTGGTCTCTAGCCATCAAAGAGACTGGGATAGCTTCCTCCATTTGTTCCTGCTAGCTTATCGATCGGCCGTCCATGAAAGCACAGGAGAGTCTCCGGCTCGGATAATTATGGGAAGAGAACTTCGTCTCCCATGCGATCTGAAGTTTGGTTGCCCGCCAGGAACTGATGTCGCCGGGGAGGACTACGTCAGTAAACTGCGAAGAAGAATGGATGCCATTCATAGTCAAGTTCGCATTTCCATTCAAGATGCCAGTGATCGCATGAAGGACGCATACAATGTCAATGCCAAGGACAACAGGTACAATACCGGTGACATGGTTTGGCTTTACGACCCCAAGAGACGAAAGGGACTGTCACCAAAACTTCAAACATCCTGGGATGGCCCATATAAAGTTCTGGAAGCCATCAACGATGTCCTTTACAGGATACAAAAACCGCCACGGGGTAAAGCTCGAGTCATTCACTTCAACCGACTGGCTCCTTATTACGGAAACCACGAAGACGCTGAGCTGCGGCAAATCCAACCAGAGCCGGATTTGACATTCGATGAATTCATGGCCCGTCATTCTAATGGCCGAAAGAGTCGGTTCGGCGTGACCTGTGAAGTGCAGCAAGACCTGTTTACTGCTCCAGCTGAGTATGCCCTGGCACATTGTGTGGCTAAAGATTTGAAAATGTCTGGAGGGATAGCCAAGGTTTTCCGCAGGAAGTTTGGAAATATTCAAGAGCTGCGTCGGTCTAATCCCAGAGTGGGGCAAGCACTCAATGTGACTGACGAAAAGACCGGCAGAAAGATCTTCTACCTGGTTACCAAAGAGGCGTCAGATCAGAAGCCAACCTATAAGGATGTTTGGGACGCTTTGTATTCCCTAAAGGAGGAGTTGCTGGACGAGGACCTGAGAAGCCTGGCGATTCCCAAGCTGGCATGCGGACTCGATGGCTTGGACTGGAGGATAATTCGCAGCATGTTGGAAGTGGTCTTCAGGATGACAGGCGTACAAGTTCTGGTGTGCTGTTATAGTCCTCAACGTCGTCCTCTGGAGAGAACCGTGGATTGTTACTTCTACAAGAGGTCCTGTTGCAAGAAGGGAGCCTTCTGCCGATACCGACATCCACCGTCTTTGGAATCATTCCGGGACGAAATGAGCTTAGGAAGGGGGCAGTGTGACGATCCTAACAGCCGCGAATACGCCAGAAGTTCTACGTTACTCTCGAACTAACTCGTTCCGTCGAGAAGCCAGTACGGCGGCGAACGCGAGCCGCGACTATTCCGGTTAAGTGTAGAAAACTAGCGAAGTTTCGGGAACCAGCGATCTACCCAATATATACGGAGCTTTCGGCCGCCAGTGGGCAGTTCGGTCAGAATATTGGCGCGACGTTGAAGTCGACATAAATAGTAGAAATAAATACAGCCACGATACAGCATAAATAATTGCTCTTTTAGTAGTCTTAAGTAATTGTGTTTAGTTATAAGTGTGTAATAAATTAGTGACTATTTTTTTGGTGTATCGAATGTTTTAATTCACACCTTAACGAACATACGAAAACGCTACAATATAAAGTAAAAAATTGCAGAAGGCGCACACATACGGGAAATCAGGAAAATCAGAGAAAATTCAGGGAATTCTAAATTTAGTCAGGGAAATCGGGAAAACTCTGGGATTTTGGCAAAACTTTCGGGAATTTTGGGTCTATTGGGAAAAAAGTGCGAGATCTGGACTCACACGCAAGACTGAACGTCAAAAATGAGACCAGACCAAATGAGACTTGTTAAGCTAAGGCAGTTTAATTGAGAAATTCACAATAGTCCAGTCATCTTAGGTTGAATTAGGTGAAAATCTTTGGAAAATCGACATACCCAGCATATTAAAACGTAAAAACTTCCATTTTGGCATCCTAAAACTTTCCTCAAAACTCACATATAATTGGATGGCCGCAAGTGTTAAAGTCGGGGAGTCAAAAGTCACCAAAATCGATTTTTTCTATATTTTTTTGAAATATCTCGTTTTCTATGGGTTTTACGCTATTTATATTTATTATCACTATTGTAGAAAATCAAATTCTCTACAACTTTTGTATTTAACATTTCTTCATATCTTGAACTGTTTTCGAGATAGAGGGCGGAGAGCGCTGGTTAGAGAATCATGTGAAGTTAACTGATACTACTGGTAGTCCCCATCAAAAACTCGTAATATTAAGGTTATAAATTATTGCTAAATATATAAATATCATTTTTTATTAACTTTTTCATTATATTCATTTTGTTTAGTTACTTATCTATTTTTAGTTAAGTGTCAATTTATTTAATAACACTTACCTGGCCATGTAAGTAAAAAATTGTTGAGGAAAATAATTAAATTACATTTTAATTGTAATCTAATTTATACTCATAACTTTCTACATAAATAAAAAAGAAAAGAGTTAAATTTGTAATTAACGTTTTTAGTAAAAGTGTTAGTTGATTAATTTAATATTGTCAAAATTAATATAAAGGAATAAAAATTTCGAGAAGAACAAGTTCTAATTTCAATTCTTTTCTTCTTCTTCTTCTGACTATTAATTTTTAAAGTTATGAAAGAATTTAAGAGTTTACGGATTTTAAACAAGATTTACTTAATTATTTTTTACTTCAAATGCAGTTAGTGTAAATGAGAATATAATTAAAATGTAATTAAAGTATGTCCCTTAATAATTTTTCAATTACAGAAAGAGATTATAAGTGTTATTGAATTGATAAATTTTAGGATTATTAGAAAGGAAGATGGAATTTAATGTAAAAGTTAATAATAAATGCTAATTAAATATTTAGCAATAATTTATAACCTTAATATAAGAGTTTTTGATCGGGACTACCAGTTGACCTAACATGATTTTCTGACCAGCGCTCTCCGCCCTCTATCTCGAAAACAGTTAGAGGCATGAAGAAATGTTGAAGACAAAAGTTGTAGAGAATTTAATTCTGTACAATATTGATAACAAACACAAATAGCGTAAAACCCATAGAAAACGAGATATTTCAAAAAAATATTGAAAAAATGGATTTTTGTGACTTTTGACCCCCGACTTGCGGCCATCCAATTATATGTGAGTTTTGAGGAAAGTTTTAGGATGCCAAACTAGAAGTTTTTACGTTTTAATATACTGGGTATGTCGATTTTCCTAGGTGAACCCCCTATAATGACTGGACTACAAGGCATAATACAGTAAAAACAATCTAAATCTAATCTTTTTGTTCTCCCGTTTTCACAAGTTTTCAATGATATTTTTCCTATGTTCCTTCCATTACTTTCCTAAGAAAAGACTTCCTGGAAGCACGCGTGAAAGACCGCTGATTACAAAAATAAGGTCGGGAAAATTTTAAAATTTGGCGGGAAAAGTCAGGGAAAAATCAGGGAATTCCGAAAGGAAAATTTTGTGGGCACTCCGAAATTGCTATAAAATTTCTTTGAGAAACGAAAACTATACATATAATAACTTCCATTCATCGTAAATGCGCTTGCAGTTATTATTACCAGTTAAAATGAATCTATCCGGTCAACGTTCCATAATCCAATTCAGCCGTTTCCACCTTTTAAACATATTAAGCACATGGCGTACCAGTTTGTATACTAGGTTATTATTGTGAGAAAACCGCAACAAAAGCCAGTAGTTGGTAAATAACAAGTCTTGTCTGCAATAATAGGAGTAATATACATACAGGTTCTGTAAAGTGAAGTAGAGGTTGTAATTTGAGAAATTATCCACAAAGTAAATTTAACTAACCACACAGTTTTGTAACACTATCTAATTGTCTAGTGAAAATTGACACCGGATTTTTCTTAAATTGCAATTGAGATTGCCCTTTATAAAAGAGGAACCTTTAATAACATATTACTGCCTTTATGCGTCATTGATTTATCTGTTCGTGGCAGTGGCATATAAAGGTGCTAAAAATGATTATCTCTCGACGCATTCAGATAAACGTGCTACTTCATGCATGCACGTAGCAGATTGCAAACGATGCCATGCAGATACCCTTTAAACATTTTGCCGCATGTCAACTGTACTGTAATGTGCTTGTAATGTAATTGGCGATGCACCGACTAACCCAGGTGTTTACGCAATGGCGCCACTTTTTCCAATATCGATTCCATACCGCCGTAATCATAATCATTTACTAGTTAATTTTCATCGGGCTCATACGTGTGAGTATATGTGTAGGTGTACAGTAAAACGATTTGACACCCGGACGAGCGAGAATTACAATTTTTATCAGGCGAGACCTGGCGGAAGTGTAAACGCCAGTTCCTCTTTAAGTTGCATCCATTGTTTATGCACCGTGCTAAAACGTTCTAAGCTGATTTGAGATGCGTCCGATGCAACTGTTGCAAAGCAAACGAGTCGTACGGTCGTTAATTGTTTACTGGCAGCGTCATCACGCCGTGCGCCTTTCTGCTTCGCTGGTAACATCGTATTACACACCTTTTGTCGATTATGCACTCTAATAAAATCCGATATTTTCGGGATCGGAACGTAGGACTTTTGGGTTTTCCAAATTAAATTCTGGATTATGCTGGAATGAATCCGGTGCTGGGATTAGATTATGAAATTGCAGTTTATAACGTGAAGGTTTTCCATACCGCGCATTATTAATTTCTGCACTACAAAAATTTGGTAGGATCAAATTACAAATTTAAAATTTGAAACGTAGAGGATATTACATACTACAATTATACAAGTAACTTTCGGTATGTCCTCTCTGTTTAGTTAGATGAAGTTTTAGTCTTTCAAAAGATTTACCGTGTTTATATGTTGCCTTATCAAGATGTTTATAGCATCCTTGTTGCGTATCTCAATATATCAGAGGATTATTGTTAGGAGATCGCCGGTGAGGTACGACCTGAATAGATCATCGAAGCCAAACATTTTATAAATCACTTAAATTTTCACCAACATTTATTTTGATGGCTAGATTAATAATTTAATTAATTGTTTTTCATTTATGTACAATATAGAGTACAGTATATAAAGCAAGCGCATTGTTTTAATGGGTTTTTTAGTGCACGAAATGTAGCAAACAGGATTAGGGTGATGGCAAATATCCGTCCCAATAAAACCGGATCCCCTCGACTAAGGATGGACATCCTACAGAAAGGCCTCTGGACCTCCAGGTGGGAGTTAAGGCAATAGGCCAGCAATGTATTACTCGGAAAGAACGAAGATGTTCGAAGTACCGTAGACAAGCCTCGGAATAAGGATGGAAATATATTACGACGATGATTGGCAATGAAAAGGACAATACGAGTAGGAACGTGGAACTGAAACATCGAAACTGAAACCAAATATAAAGGTGAAAGAAGCGAATATCAAGACAACTTTCTCCACTATTGGTTTGGTGTTGAAAAATCGAAAGAACCTCAAGTATGAGTGTCGATAATATTAAACAAAGGGCTACACAAGCATCTGAAGATTTATAACTCAGTATCAGAGAGAATCATGACTGTAATTCTAAATATATATGGCCTGGAAACTGTCGTGATATCCGCCAATGCGCCCACAGATTATTCGAACTAAACAGAAAAAGATGCCTTTTACTCCTTAATATCACAAGTTAAATCTAATCTGGAAATATTACTCATGGGGGACCTTAACGCAAGAATGGGTTCCAAACAAGACAGTAAATTGGTTGGAAAATTTTGAGATGTCATAAATGAATCTGGCGAGTGAACTAAATCAACTACATATGCTTAAAGCATTTTTCCCGACAAGCTTATCCATCAGTACACACGAGGAAGATCTTACCTTCAGCAGAAGTTGGTAATCGACTATGGGCCGGTTCTACAATCTCAGTATAAACAACGGAATAACTATTCGTGGAATAAATTATTCCAGGAATAAATCTAGGGATATCCGATGGTGCGTTCTACAATCGATATGCGCAACCGGTATAACTATTCCTAGTATAACCCTCTATGTGTCAATGTCGTACCGGCGTCATTCCGTTCTATGATTTATTTTGGATTATTTAAGTGAATTTGCAAAGCCTACACATAGATATTTGTTAAAACATGAAATAAAAATTAGTAAAAAATGCTAGTAGCTGGTTTCAAACACATTTTTAAACAGAACTTTGACATGGAACCTGCCTGGAACCCGTACGTAAGTCGTAAATAAACTATAAGCTAAGACCTGCGTGACACAGAAAGAAGATGACGCCTGCGCAGTTCAGTTTTCGTCATAATCAAAGTCTTAAAAGATGAAAATTACCAACTCTCAAAATCAATAGTTATGCTTATATTACGACTGCGATTGTGACATGTTGTATAAACGGGTACATAAGATACACAACGTTTAACTTTTGTGATTGTGATTACGATTATGATTACGACTACACAAATGTTGTATAAACCCGGCATTATTGTATACTTTTGTCAGAAATACTAACCGTCTTTTAAATTTTTTTTCTTGCCTTCGTTCAGGGAAGTCGAAAGCCTTCTTCGTCAGAATCGAATACATTCAACTCGTTAAGTTAAGATTCATTTTGCAATTATTCAACAACAAATATACAATAACCTCAACTTCAACCCTTCAACGTCAAAATTGTCATTTCTATCTACCATTCAATTCAACCAATCACAAATCGAGTATATCCCGATCGAGTATATTTTATTCCGAGTATATCCCACTCATATCGAGGGAATAAGATATTCCACCGTTTATACCTCGGATATCTCTCATCCAAGGATATACTACTATTGTAGAACGCGCAACTCTCCGTTATACTGGGGATACTCTTATTCCTAGTATATACTGAGATTGTAGAATCGGCCCTATGTGATTAAACAACAGTAATCCAATTTCAAAATCAACGACTGTAGAGCAAAGAGGTAGTATCGGAACTGGTAGTCCCGTTTTATGTAAACATCACATATGACGAAGGACATACTGAAACCAGACGAGTCGGAATTGATCGAAGATCGAGATTGAAGGAAAATCGGGTAAAATGTAAGTTAAATCTGTTACAAAACTAGAGTATCAAGTGGTCAAGAGTACCAAAGACGATTAAATTGAGACACTGATAGAGGACGTAAAGAATAGCTACTTATAAAAATATCCAGAATCTGATCAAAGAAATCGCTAGCGAAGTACTGGGGGAAGAAACGAGAAGAAACAGAAAGAACATACCAGTATGGCTCACGGACGAAATAAAAGAAATAGTGGAAAAAAAACGAAAAGATAATCATGAAACAGAGGAAAACTGGAGGCAATATAAAATAAAGGACTGGGAAGTCATATCACAAATCAAGATAGAGAAGAACAGAACATGGGAAGCAAAGTGCCAACACGTGGAAAGCCTGGTGGGAGGAGCACAGAATACGGACGTCAAGGTAGATGAGTTATTACCAAATATGACATAGCTAGGACGTAATTTCGACGTGGGACTTCACCTAATAGGTCGTCGGCAACTTAATACCGTATGATAGAAACTCACTAAAATTACTAACTCTTTACGTAAATTTGATGCGAAAATGGCATCACTTTGGTGAAATTGCCCCTAAAAAATTAATAACTTTCTACCAAATACAATTACGGAAATAACCTATCTAAAGGCGTGTCCAAACTTGTTGGAAATTTCTAGTGAAAAAATGTTATGTAACACGAAGTTATATAACTTTTTTGTGGTTTTATAGCAAGTTATATGTTACCCGGAGGGTGTCGGTAAAGATCAAAGAAAGTTAGATAACATTATTTTACAAGTTACGCGCTCGTCCACATCAATCTGAGTTTGACTTTTGTGTTTTGTTAACAGCCCCCCAGCAGTTAAAAGCCTTTCTCTTGCTCGTATAGCATCTCGAAATTTGGTGTCCTTTTTTGAAATCGTATGATCAATGTTGGTCAATATAGTTTCAAAATCAGAACTACTCATTCTGGCAAAGTTCTTAAAACTCCCATCATCCCGGATTTCTCCGCTGAAGGGATCTCTGCCGTCTTTCAGCAGATCTTTCATTAGCTGAGTTCCACTGTATTAGTGTCATGCTTGCAGTGATGGTCGTACCCAGTGTCTCCGCTTCTTTCGCTGACGGTTTGCTAGAATTACACAAGCTGCTGCTGCGAGCACTACATCTTCCACAAATGAAGTCAGGATCACTACTGAATCATTTAGTGTAGTGTGGACGCCTTTTCCAAAAAAGTTGCATAACTTTGGTTATATAACAAGTTATATAACTTTAGTTATATAACAAGTTATATAACTTGTTATATAAACTATGAAATTTGTTACAAATGTGGACGCGCCTTAACGTAAACTTTTAGTAACATCTCGCTTAAATTGTTAGCTGAGTACCTAGCATCGAAATAGTAAATAGTGTTTCCCTCTGTTCAAAACCTTTAAATTCTTCTGGAGTATTTTCTCTCTAAAAATAATATATTTCTCAAGAAGTAAGGATAACGACGTACGGAAAAAATTATGGAAATTTTGAAAAGAAATAGGTTTTATGCGGGAGGAATGTAACAAAAGGGCGCATTTCCAAGGAAGCAATATATGGAATGGAATAATTTACTTAGATAAAGGAAACCATTAATTAATTGCTATTTCCTAATTAAAACAAAATACTTCACTTATCCAATTTATTCCAACTACAGTATCTTGGAATTCAACCAGTAGACGACGTCGTCGGCTTTCCTGTTCCCCTCATAAACGGTCGGTTTGCCGAACTTGTACAACATCAACGTCGGATAGCCCTTTATCTCGTTGTCTGTCGCCACCCCGGTCTCCACGGTGGCGTCGACTTTCGCCAGTTTCACCGGAGAGTTTTCTTCCTTCAGCCTCTCGGCGACCTTCTGGTATTCGGGGGCGAACTCCTTGCAGTATGGGCACCAGGGCGCGTAGAATTCCACCATGAGATACATGTTGTCCTTCGTCGCCGTCCGAAAGTTTTTGTCGTTCAGTTCGACTATTTCCGAAGCGAGGACCGCGGTAATGATTAAAAGAAGAATGAGTACTTGCGGTGCCATTTCTCGGCAAAAAAAATGGAGAAGGTGACGTTGACGTTTATGTACCGGGGGAGTGTGGAAGAGTCTTAGGTTGAAAGGTCTCGAACGTAATGTAACGTCCGGCTTCGTACGGATCATGGTTCTGCATGTAGCAAATGAAAATAGGTAAAAGGTTGTTTTCCTCTTTCGTCTTCGTTACATACGGTACGCTAGTTGCTTGTTACGATACCCCTCGTTTTCTCGGTCTACCTTTACGTCTTCCAACGCATGTTAATTTTGAGGCCGTATTTATAGTTCTAAACTCCAGATTAATTTGGGTAAGAGCGTCTCAAGCATAAGCTTTTGTTCGGCTAAACTCGGGTGAGACAGTCACAAGTGGTATGTTTCCATAGTTTATATCCACCCCTGTCAAATTTTGAAAGATGCTTTTTATTACGCTCATTACGGCTGTTCAGTTAAGAATTATCATGAATACGGCTAACTATACCGAATAAGAAAAAATAATTTTGGTCTCATAATAAAAAATCGAAGTGAATGTCATTCACTTATACAGGGTGTCCCGCGAGGTAAGGGACAAAATTTCGCTACGTATTCTTTAGGTAAATTCGAGTCGAAAATGTCCTATGAACATGGATCCGCAAATGCTTCCTTACCAAGATATGATTTTTTTAAATTTTATAGTGTTATTGTGCCGAAAACTACAATAATTCCGAAAAATAATTTTATTTAACAAAAGAAATAATACTACTGTGAAAATAACCGTTTACAATAATTGTTCAAAGTGTCCACCTTCACATTGTAAGCATAGTCTAGCGTCTAGCCCTTTTAATGATGTGGCTGATAGCTTTCCCAATAGCACGGTGGTTATTACTTATAGTACGAGATCCGGCGACACTCGACCCTACGTCATCGGGAATTGATATGAGACATACATAATCGTATAGTACGCGTACAGACGAATACAAAACCGCAAGGTCTGCCAGAGAAATCCTGTGCAAAAGTTATTTAAATAATTTTTAAAAATTCACAAAAATCGAAAAATTAACGTGATGTGGAATTGAATAAACAATTACATAGACTTGTAGGGTTCGACGAGCCCTTTAAGAAAATATAGGTCTGCCTATGGTTATCCCGTGCTCTACCCCGGTCTGCCGGGTGCAAAGGGGTGGTTTACAACAGTTGCCCCTACGTCATGCGGAATTGCAACAATTTATTTTCTAAAATAAAGCTCTGAATGTCCGTAACAAAATGCAACTGGTCTGCCTGGGAAATACCTGTGCTTTTATCAAGTCTGCCAGGTTCAAAAATTCCACTTTTGGCACGTTATCGAGGTCGAAAAATCGAACATTCCGCAATTGCGACTTCTTGCAAACTGCAGTCTAGATGAAAATGATGAGGACGTTTATGGATGTACCATTTACATTGTTTTTTTAACGTTTTTTATACAATTTTGCAAGAAATTTCTTTAATTTTGCAACTTTTAACGTACTGTAACGTTTATTTTCTAATTTATCTACACTAATACTATTTGTACACTAGACTAGACACTACTTAATTTATTTACACTATTACTAAACTAATTTATATAACACACTTAACTAATTAATTTATATCACACTCTTAATCGTTAATTTATTTCACTTCAATCGCTCTCGCTTTCGCTATTTCGCTTGTTTACTCTCGCGGCTTCCGTCTAATAATAATAATCTCTCGTTCGCCGCGTCCACTTTTAAAGCCCCCCATAATGGTTTCCAGAATTTACTCGATGATTCCAGGTCATTCCTTTCTCAAATATGTTTACGTAGAAAATGTCCAGATGGTCATAAATCACTTTCCTTAAATAATAATCCAGGAGTATTCATGGAGCTGTCTTTTTTTATAGAATTCAATTAAGCGTCGCGGTAATTCTTTTGAGGTAGCCGCCCAGGTCCGATACGAGTAAACACGTCTCGAGCTGTTTTCTTTTTGCATTACAGTACTTTTCCGTACGTTCATCCAAATAAATGTTTACATTTGATGTTTTGCATAATGATTTTAACGATGGGGAAGAGTATTTTTGTAATATACTACTTGCCTATAACATGCTTCTGAATGTACGATAAACAGGAAAAAGTGGGGGAAGAGCCAGGTGTGGTCTTTTCAGTTTCGATAGTGTTGTCTAGAGATGAATTCAATACCAAACCTTTATATTTTAACATGTTTTTAAACTTACACGCTACGGTGCGGGAGCCGTACTACGCATCCGCACTTATATGACAGGGACGAATTTATTTGTTTTGTTCCCTACTTTTTGCGTTTCTATTTGGTGAACAGTAAATTAAGAATTAAGCGTAGTTAGCTGGTGGTAGGTTGATGTCAATATCATTTTTGAACTTTGAAATTTTTATATTTTTTTTAGTGTCGTTATTATGTACAAGAATTAGTCTTTTAATTTGTGCTACTTTTAATATCATTATAATATTGTCAAATAAATTCTTTTTTTGTATAATTTTTATTGTGCTCAGTTATTATTTATCATTTTTTGAAAATAGCAACAAATCAAATTTCCAGTCGCTCTTCGATAATAATTATTGTAAATACGGTACATTACATTAAACGTACTTTCAAATCATTATGCAAAACGTCCAAGGTAAACATTATATTTTATATGCGATTTTATTTATTTTGATGAACTTACGAAAAAGTACGTTAAAAGTTGCAAAATTAAAGAAATTTCTTGCAAAATTGTTTAAAAAACGTTAAAAAACAATGTAAATGGTACGTCCATAAACGTCTTCATCATTTTCATCTAGACTGCAGTTTGCAAGAAGTCGCAATTGCGAAATGTTCGATTTTTCGAGCTCGATAGCGTGCCAAAAGTGGAATTTTCGAACCTGGCAGACTTTATAAAAGCACAGGTATTTCCCAGGCAGACCAGTTCCATTTTGTTACGGACATTCAGAGCTATATTTAAAAAAAAATTGTTGCAATTCCGCATGACGTAGGGACAACTGTTGTAAACCACCCCTTTGCACCCGGCAGACCGAGGTAGAGCACGGGATAACCATAGGCAGACCTATATTTTCTTAAAGGGCTCGTCGAACCCTACAAGCCTATGTAATTGTTTATTCAATTCCACATCATGTTAATTTTTCGATTTTTGCGAACTTTCAAAAATTATTTAAATAACTTTTGCACAGGATTTCTCTGGCAGACCTTGCGGTTTTGTATTCGTCTGTACGCATACTACACGATTATGTATGTCTCATTTCAATTCCCGATGACGTAGGGTCGAGTGTCGCCGGCTCTTAGACTATTAGCTCGTTAGCGATATTATTAATTTTACGAAGCAGTTCAGCTCTGGTATATGTGATTTCTCTGCATACACTAAACTCTTCATATGTCCCCACAAGTAATAGTCCAAAAGATTTAAATCCGGTGAGCGGGGGGGGGGGGGGGGCAGGAAACTGCGCCTATGCGTCCAATTCAACGTCCAGGAAAAGTGTTATTTAAATATTCAGTCACATTTTTACTACTGTGGGGCGGAACCCCGTCATGTTGTAACCACATTTGTTGTCTTCTTTGAATCGGAATATCAAACATTAACTGAAAAACGGTGTTGGAAATTACGTTCAACTGTTGCATGGGGATTTTCTAGCTGCCAAGAATGGGAATTTCTTAAATTATTGACACCGTCTCGGAATTATTGTAGTTTTCGGCACAATAACACTATTAAATTAAAAAAAAAAAACATATCTCGGTAAGGAAGCATTTGCGGACCCATGTTCATAGGACATTTTCGACTCGAATTTACCTCAAGAACACGTAGTGAAATTGTGTCCCTTACCTCGCGGGACACCCTGTATAAGCTATACTTAAGTCCGGGTTCGAGGTGACTCAAACTTATCCCAGGCGTGAGTTGAAAAAATAAAATTTGAGAACTTGAGTCAGACTCTTAATAAGACAAACTCAAGTGGCGACTATAAATACGGCACTTAGAGGTAACCTTGATGCCTCCATTCTCTCTATGTGATGTTCCCATCTTTGTTTATTTCGTTTTATTCTGTCATTTATATTAAATATGGTTAAATCATTTCTTACGTTTTCATTTGTTATTCTGTCTAATTTTGTGCAACCCTTCACTGTTTTGCGGAATTTCACTTCTTCGGTCTGTATTCTATTTTGTTACATTTTATTTACTATCCATGTTTCACTGCTGTATGTAAGTGTTGGTACTGCTAACGTTTTGCAAAATTTAATTTGTTGAATAATAATAGAAAGTATTGAGTATGGCGTGGAACATAGAGTTCAGGAATATACAAAAATGTTCAATATAATACTACAACACGGAAAAATACTTAAGGAATGGAGAAGGAGCACCACAATACTAATCTTCGAAAAAAGAGATAAGAACGACCTGGCTAACTCTATGGCCGGATACTCCTATTGAGCACTTCTTTAAAATTGCTCATTGCTGAATCGCATATTGTCCGACGAGATAAGCTCACAAATACTAATTAGCGAACCACAAGGCTTCTGAAAAAAAATCACGATTGACGCACTATTTATAATCAGACAGATAGTGGAAAAATCACTAGAATTCAATACTCCTTCCTACTTATATCTTCCTGAGACCCGAGGCCTTATTTACTGGAATTTCTTGATAAAAATTGGAGAAGTTGATGGACTTATGGTAAGAAAAATGCTGGGCTCATAAAAAAAATATTTTTTCCATTTAATACAAAAAAAAAATGTGTCCAAACAAATGGACACCAGGACTTAACCTAAACAAATTAACGGACGTGAAAATCTCTAAAACAATTATTAGTGCCTGTTAAGCACAGATATAACATGCATGATACATGTTAGTGTATTCTTTTACATTCCATTCTCTTCTTTCTTCTGAAAAATCGCCATTGTCCACAAATGGGATGTAAGGCGATTCAAAACTATCGCTCTTCTCCCAACGCATCCGCTTCTTAGCAACGTTTTCCTCATCTAATCTCTTCTTCAGTTCACTGAGGGGCTCCTCATCAGAATTTATTGAATTAGAATCATCAGGCTCCAGTACATCTGCTTCATCCCTAATTTCTTCGAATTCTTCGGGATTCGCTTCTCCAGTTTGCTCAAAAGGTGAAACCATTTCAATGTTTTCATCTTCATCATCATCCGAAAAATCTATATCGGAATTTTCTAACAACTGTGAAAGAAGTCTTTCGTCATCTACTCCTGGCCGTAGAAACTTATCTGTGCCAAAAATTACTGAAAAGAAAAAAAATATTTCATTTCATTTTGTATGCATTAAGACCTCTCGTCCATTCAAATGGACGAGACCTTTCTACTACGATAACAAAATAAAAAAATAATGGATACACAACATAACTATTCAATCATGTAAATAGATCATTTATGTAATAGAAATCGTGAAAATTCAGTGCAAAAACATAGAGAAACGTTCTGCATACCATCTATACTATAGTAGACTGCCGCGAAGTCGCCATTTTATCACCTGATATTTTTGTGGTTTACTAAGCTGAAACGCGACCAGTCTTGGCAGCACCTCCGTAAAGCACGAAATATACACGTCCACTACGATGTACCGACGGACTTGCGGCTGTAGATTCGGGCACGAAAATGTCGAAAATATTAAAAAATAAAAAGTAGATGTCCATTGAAATGGACGTGGGGTCTCATTAGGATATATTTTGTTGTCTTAACAAATTCATTGAATAGAGCACGTTAAAAGATATCATAAGAATACCCAAACACAAAAACACACCAAAACAATATGTAAAGTTGATAAGAAATATAAACACAAATAACAAAACCTAAATAAGATCCAACCACACTCTATCTAACACGAGAAATAAAAACAATAGTATGTATTAAACAAGGTGACAGCTTTATCCCACTTCTTTTCAACCTAATAATGGACCTACTAATAGAAGCAGTAAAGCAAACAATAGTGTATCGTATGGGGCAACATCAATTAAACATCCGGTGCTATTAGTCCAGTAAATGAAGGAAAACACCTAGGTTAAATTCTGCAAGAGGATGAAACCGGGGGCAATTGTAGGTCTCAACTGTGCCTTTCGAAATATAGAAAGTTGTCGATTCTCCGGGTACTGCGACATGGTGGAAAATGGCCCTGAAGTTCAAAAAATCCGTTTTCCGCCAATATCTCCGAGAATATGGCATTTAGAGAATTTTTGTTTAAACACAAAAGGAAGAACAGTTCATTAGCTGCAAAAATGGTCCTTATGGCTTCTTTCGAAAACTCTACAGTTTTCGAGATAACGGCCCCGAAACAGCCGATAACAGCCCTCTACTTGTTGCTCCTACTCTGAATCCATGAGAGCAAATTCGACAAATGGAGACAAAAACGGGCGGACAAATTGTCCAATAACACGAGTAAAAATGGATATTTTTTGATAATTCAAAATTCACGTGAAAGAGAAAACCCATTGCTATGGTATTCTGGGTCTCGGGCCTCATTTTTATTTTTCTTGAATATTGGAAACCCTGGCTAAATTTTTTATTCTTCGATATTTCTCGACTTTTAGAAAATTCATCCATATTTTAATTAATAATAGTAATTTAGTTGGGTCTTTCTTGATAATGGGTCCAAAACCTATCGAATGAGCCCATAAAGGTTTCATTTTCTTTCTTTTGCATCCCAATAAAAAGTAACTTTGAATATCTTGATTTTTTGACATTTGTGGCATCAATCTGACATTAAAAAATTATGAATCATCGTATCGGTTCGCAATGCACATCACTGGAATGCTTGAAATGTCCCCTTTCCAATGGTTTCTTCGTTATTTATCCAACTTCAACATTCTTGCCAAGCAACTTTCAAAACTCCGGAAATGTCCGGATTCCGAAGATAACCTTCAGAAAATGATCCACGCGTTCAATGTCCAAGAAGCTACCATATATGACCATTTCAGTCAGCAAGTCAAAAACAATGACTATAGCTAAAGAACCCCTACGTCACAAGCTTTTGACTAAAATTATATGTATAGAACAAGTCATGGGATTGGAATATCTAGGGTGCAGGATCACCTGCTCAGGATACTTGGAGAAAGACTTCAGGCAGCAAACAAATAGTGGCAGTTGTAACCGGACACATTAGGCAACCGATATGGAATATCAAAGATATAAGTCTAAGCTGCAAATTGTGAATTTAAAAGACGTCTGTGCTGCTAGTAATGACATGCAGGGCCGAATCCCGAGCCGAAACAGTAAAAGGTCAAAGAGACTCCTTAGGACTACCGAAATGGAAACTCTTAGAACCATTACAGGCTTTACACTAAGAGACAGACAGGGAAGCTCAGATATCAGAGCCAAATGTAATACTGAGGACATAGTAAGATGGATACGAAAGCGTAGACGAGAGTGATACCAGCACGTGTCCAGGATGGCATACGACCGTATAGCCGAGATTGTAAGCAGTAACAATCCACAAGGAAGACGACGAGTTGGGAGGCTTCCGAAAAGTTGGCGAGACAGCTGGCAGTCAACATCCGAGGAATCACCAGAGTATAACAGACAATAAACATGCACTATGTTTTTAAAAAGAATAAGAAGAAGATTTGGTGTGTCTTTTCTGGTCTTGGTTTTTGAATTTCTCGTGATTGTTCCACATGTATGTGCGAATTTGTTTAATTTGCTTTTCCGAAAATCGTCTTGAAAACAACATTCTCCTGCTTATATACGCGCAGGAAAATTGAATTTTCCGGACTAGACTAAAAATTTTACAAGACGCAAAATACACTGTTTTCACAGCACACGCACAAAATTGATGAAATTTTTTCGATGTTGTTTGCCTTGTAAATATAGTTGACAACAAAATTGACAAACTGATTTTAGTGGAATTTGTAAAAAATTCGTCTTTTTCCGATTTCCGGAAAAATTTAATACTAAACAAGTCAGTAAAATCTTTTACTTGACTCTGAGCTTTAAAATACTCGGCACAAAGTGCCTCGTATGTATTATAATTTAGTTCCTATTCAGTAATGTGAAATTTTCCAGATTTTTATGTAAATAACTATTATATGTTATTAGAATATCGGATGTGAGATCATACTCAGAACGTTTAAAATGACTAATTTGTTCTATTGTCCTATCATCAATCACCATTTATGATCGTATCGGGTGTGATCCTATAAACGCCATTGTCTTAGTCTTTTCAATAGCAATCTTCATATGGTATTTCTCACAGATTTCATTAAATATATTTGGGCTTCATTGTAGTTTGTTTTCTGATTTAGATATCACTACTAAATCGTCAGCGTACAAGAGAGAATTGGAACAAGTATTTTCATCGAGATGGAATCCTTGCTGTTCCTTTGCTCGCTCTTTGTTTTTTTTTTCTACCACACGGTCATCGGATCGTCCTCTACATATTTTGTTCCCATTTATTTTTCAGTGTTTCTGGAATTGTAGCGAAGTCTATTTCATAGTTTTCAGAGCCGTTGCTAATTCGAGTTCCTTTTGTACTAGACCTCTTATTTTCCGGGTTACTATTATTGTTCCATTACTTCATCTCTTGTCGTTTTTCGTTGGTTGTGTCATCCATTTATCCCGTCTATGTACGAGGCGTTGATAGGTACTGTAAGTAAAGTAAGTTTTTACGAGAGCTGGTTACTGACCATCTGCTCAATCTCCATACTTGACGGATCAGGTTTTTATGTTGGAGTTGTCTTCCTTAGCCGACTTGTTCCAGTTTTGAGGCGCAGGGAACTCGCCTTCACCCTCTTCCGTTAGCTACGGGACGTACACCCATTATACGCCAAGTATTGTTTTAATTCATCTAGAGTTCATGTAGAGTTTTATTATAGTTCAGGCCTCGTTAGGCCAGACTACCTAAGAGATCCAGAAACCCACCTTTAAACCTCTACATATAAAAGCTACAAGCGCCGATATACGTTTTGTCAGAGAGTTAGTCAAATTTTACTGCTGCCTCCCTCATGGTGCTCAACCTGCTTCGCTCTCCCTATCCCTTCGTTTCCTTCCAGGGCTGTAGTCGAGGTCCTGCTGCGCGCGGGCTTCAACGTGAACATGCGCACGAAAGCGGGCACAGCGCTGCACGAGGCTGCGCTCTACGGGAAAGTGGAGGTCGTGAGGACGCTGCTGGAGCACGAGGTCAACACGTCCATCAGGGATTCGAATAACTACACGGTGATGGACCTGCTGAGCCATTTCAATACGGCGCAAGCGTCCCAGGAGATCATCAACATATTGAAACGTAAGGTTCAGCCGAGAAATGGTTGAAAAATTCGGGATAACCCATTTTTGTTTTGTCTCTGCAGGGCATAAAAGGGGGTTACCGTTGATCGACAGCGACGGGGAGAGCATCAGCCAACCATTTCCGCCTGTGCCAAATACGGATTCCGATCTAGGTAAGCTTGGTGTGGTTGTCTCGGCGACGCGAGTTTAATTTTTTGTGTTTTGTTTCTGTTTCTGTAAAAAGGTAGCCCTTACGAAAACGTCAGGCCGTCGTCTAAAAACGCGAGGTCGGTGACAACCGATCCGTCTCCCGGTACTTCTCCTCAGCGATGGGATTTCCAGAGGCACGCTCGTCCCCCCGAAGCTTTCGACGATAGGAGGGTGTCGGGGGTGTCGGGGATTTCAATGTAAGTATACAAGCCATGTAAATTGTAATTGGTACAAACGAATTGAAATTAAAAGATAGAGGAGAAAAGGTACGAAGGCAACAATTTTAATAACGCCAGCAGTATGCAATTTTTATTTGTTATGGATTGATTTGCTGCTATTCCTTTAATAAAAAATTCTCCTATGAAACATCTTCCTATCAAAGTAATTTAACCTAAATTCACATAAAATCAAGTCTAATATCTGTGGTTTCCGCTGGGTCAGGGGGTTCCGTAACACCCAGTATGTTGTTGGGAAGGTGTATTAACTGATTCGGTAGATAAATTAAACGTCAGATATCCAACAAGCACGCAAAGCATAATGCCGATACGTATATTTTTTTTTTCAATTAAACCGAATTTCGGTATGAACATATTACCTACCTATGAATCATAAAATGTTACCAGCCGTCATTGCATCATACAGGTTATCGTTCGCCTAACGCTGAAATTATTTCACACATGGTTTAAATTTATTACATGTTATTCTCGTTATTATTATCTACTGTTTAAACATTATTTAGACTTTGAAAGATAATATTAGATTAAGATAACCGACGAAAAGTTACTTCGATATCACTTGACTTAAACATGCGTCGTCATTACAAATGACTATTTTTCCGTTCATAGGAGTTACCATAGAGGTCACTGCCTACTCCACCATATTGACTTTACACCATATGGAAACTATTGTATAATGGAAACTATGGAAATTTCTTAAATTAGAATAAGCAAATCGATACAACCGACCCTAGTTACTTTCGTATCTGATCTCTCATATTTTCTTTGCATTGTTCTGTAATTTTTCATCTCTTCAAATCATCTCAAATAGTTTAGTTTGATATCTTATATAAAGTACGAACAGTTTTTAAAATACTACATTTTTTAAAGTGAGAAAACCGTTTTTTCTTGCAACGAACACACGTACAAAATAAGTATAGGCGAGAGGCCGTTGGAGAAAAAGATCGATTTTTTGAGATCTTCATCAGACAGGTGTTCTCGGTGGTTTTAGTTAGTTTCTGTGATAACTATAACGTTGAACAATAACAGAATAACGTAAAATGCAGACAAAATTTGTGATTTCAAAGTTATTCCAGTTTTGTCAGCAAATGCAATTGTGCTGTATATAATTTCATTTATTCGCTGTAAAAGATACTATTTCACATTTACATATTTTTGCAAAAAACTCATTTTTACAATTTTTTCCATTTTTAACGATTGCAATTAATGTAAATTCCATTTATGGAGCAATTCATTCAACCAACACTTCATCTAGTACTAAAAAATATCAATTTCCACAACGTCCATGCATTTAAAAGCAATTATCACCTACTATAAAAACAAATAATAATAAGTCGCTTATTGATATTTTATGTTTTTACCATATCAAATAAAATATTAAATTAAAGATCCCTAACATGCGGTTTCGCCAGGTTGTACATTCTACAGATTCGCTCAATTGATTTAATCACTAGTGCATTTTAAATAATATTTACAGCTAGGAAATGGACCGAATGTACATTGCTATATAAATGTTTCATTTCTCAATCATTACGTAGTTGTACACTGAAAACTGCATTTATCCAGAAAATAATAGTATAGAGCTAGAATTAGGTATAGCTGCATCACATCAAGTAAACAGTTGGTCGTCTGTGTGAATGTGCTTGAGCTAGAAATATACAATGTGTTTGAAAAGATTGTCATCTAGTTGGCATTGGAATTTCTGTGCATGTAATTTTTAATGTGCCGCGCTCTATTGATTTGTACCTATCTCATTCTGACAACAAGTGACACTTCGAACATTTATTGTGAAACTGGCAATCAGTACTGCTGGTAATTACCGGCCCTTTTCATGGCCAAAACAAATACTAAAAATAGACAAATACTCAGAATTCGTTTTCTTTTGACAGAGAAAAACCAGAAGTTAAAACAGATTAAGTAGGTTATTTTGAGGTTATGTATAGCTAGTAGAAGCTCCTATATTCGCAAGGCGTTTTTTTTTATTTTACATGGGAATTCCACAGCCGACTAGATGACAATCATTTTGAAACACATTGTACATTACATGAAGTAAACAATACAAAAAGGTCACTTACTATAAATATGGATATTATGTACAATTCCTGGAAGATTTTTCTCGAAATGTGCCACTTTTTATATAAAGCGTTCTTCCAATCTTCCAAACTCTTCTTAAACACTTTGTACGTGTAGATTTCCTTCGGTTTCAGTTAAAATTTCTCCCAACACTGCTAGTGTTGTTAAGTTCACAATGACATTAATCCCTTTTTATTGCTTGTGTAAATTTCCAAATTCTAGGATTGGCACAAGAAATTTGGAATTTAATACCTCAGTGCAATTTTTTGATAGTGTTGTTAATTCATGAAATATTATCACTTGGACTTGTACTGCAGTTCCACAGTTCATTTTCAAAAGTTCAACAGGGAAGGACCTCCGTTTTCACCTATTGTTTCTTACTAGATAACCGTCAAAGTAGTTAACAGCATCTTCAGGTTGCTGTAGAGAAACACGTAAATCCACTAAGGCCCGGTTTTTCAATAGAAGTTTAAACTCAGTTCAAGGTTTAAACTAGGTTCATCATTTTTGGAGTGTTTTTCATACTAAGTTCAGAGCTTGAACGTCGATCAAATTTGAACCCTCCTTGATGAGGGTTTAAACTCAGTTCCGTGGTAACAGTCGTGCCATGTGTCAAAAATCGTTAACCTAAAAATTAAGTGTGTATTGTGTATTCATTGTATTGTTTATTATATTGCACTGCATAGCGGTAGAAATTAGTGTTCAAAATGAATTTAGAGGATATATTTAGATTAGTTGATGATAGTGATGATGAAGTGATGAACGAAATAAGGCGGAATGTTGCCCAGGCGAGACCGCGACGATTCCACGTGATACGTGAACGGCCTAATCATTTCGAACGGTGGGATGAAAACGAATTTTACAACATTTTAAAAATGTAACTTTGTTGGGACTGAGGGCTTTTGTGCATGAAACAACATCCTATATTATTATTGTTTTTTATTTAATTCAGCTTTCAAAATTTTCATTTTCATTTCATGCTCTTCAGATAAAATTTTTATATTTAATTGATGTTCTTCATCGCGACGCAACATATTTTGTTTGTGTTCTTCTAGTAGGATCTCTTTCTGGGTCCTTATCAATTCCAATTTTGCTTCTGCAATCTCCTTGAGGTGGTAAGTTTCCACCTTGTCGCATTTTTGACAATGTTTTGCTGTAACAAATTGTTTCATGAATATAATTATAAGTACATAGCAGATTATTTTGAAATGTGTACCTTTATCCACTTGCTTTGTTCGCAAAGCAATACTCCGAGGTTCTTTCAGTAATTTGGGAGTATATGACCATCTATGAGGTTGTCCACTGGTTGCTGTAAGGTTTTTACATATTATTAATCTACCGTTAATAAAAGGCAAAGCTAAATATTTGTGTATTAGCTAAAAATTGTATGAAATACAATCTATCTTTAATTTAAGAATAGTTTAAATTTCTTACATGGCTTCGGTTCGGGAGTTTCGGTTCCTTCAATTGCCACATCCTGTATTACCTTTTCTGAGTGAACTTCTTCAAGAACATCTACAAATAATAAAAAGAAACAAGAAATGAAAACATATTTCAATTATACCATCGGTTATTGGGGCATCATCATCGAACTCTGAATGAAGCCCAGTAACTTGGGTTCCTAGCAATTCTTTAACAACTTCATCCGTTCCTGTAATCAATATTGGTTTGTAACCGCCTCCTCCTGTTGCTTGTAATGCACACTTTGCATCAGCAAACTTTTTCTTCGCCCTTTTTTTTAAGTTATATTTTCGCCGTAACGTAGCTGCATCTCGGCTCTTCAGAGAATTTGCACAAAATTCTTGGGCCAGTCGCTCCCACTCCTCATTTTTTTCTCGGGATGAGGTAGCATCCGTCTTTTTATTTTCGATGATCTCCCGTCTTTTCACCACTAAGCTCATCTACATTAGAATAAAAGCAGAAATTAGACATGCCTTACAAAAATCTTAGAATGTTGAATTGGTACATTACTTGGCGTACCCATTACATTACTTACTAGCAACTCCTCCTCGCTTTCAGTGAAGTTAAAGGTTCTTCTTTCTTTTGCCATCTTTACCCACGCGTTTCAAACTAATTACAAGTCACAAGCAAATAACAAATAAGGCTCCCAAACATAAACGTCATAAACACTTTTGAGGTTACCTGCGCGACTATCCACAGAACAGAATTTTTGGTGCTCTGCGCTTCTTCTTTTTACGTTCTACATCAATGAACTGAGATCACTCGAACTCACGTTTGATATCAATTGAAAAACGACTGGTAATTGAACTTGGTTTAAACTAGGTTTAAACTGCGAACCCGGTTCGACTGAACTTGAGTTTAAACTATGATTGAAAAACCGGGCATAAGAGTTCAAATGCACATATTACAATGATTACCTCATTTTGAGGGTCAAATCAGAGTCTTCGTCATGGGTTTATATTAAATTAAGAGTCCTGTATTCACTATACATATATACATTTAAAAATGAAAGTAACGTCCTCGATTTACGGTGCAGAATTATGGTAGCTGGAAATTCTTGTCGCACTACATTAATCATCACCTCTTTAAAATTAAGTAGAACTAACTGACTGCGGTGAAAGTTCAGGTTTAATGTAGTTCGAAAATGTTTTTGTTGTGAAATAGTTTTTATTGCCTAAATGCTTAAATTGTGCCCAAAATAGGTGCTTAAGATATTAAAATAGAGATTTATTTTAAATATAATAATTAGTATGACTATATGTAGGTACTACTTATATTGTAAATTTTTGTAGTACCTACAAGATATTATTATTTCCCAGAAATATAATATTTGAAATTTATATGTGTCAGAGTTCTGATAGTCTTGTTAAAACACAATTTTTGTTGTCATTATTGTTAATTGTTTTCATAGTAGGTAATTCTAAATGAATACCTGAGGTTTATATTATTTTTTGGTACTAAATGAACTGTCGTTAGATGAGTTGTATTTTAGATTTATTATTTTGGATCAACTGTTTTAGACGAATTGTATTGGATGAACAAGGTGTTTGACAGTATTCAAAATACGGGTCAAACTGTTGCCGTTCTAATAGGTTAAGGGCCGGTACTTTGGGTCCTGATTAAACATCGGATTAAGTTAATTCCCGATTAAAACAGCCTACCAACTAAAGTACGACTACTCTCGTCTGTTATTTATAACTGCGATTCAGTTGACTGGCTGTTTTAATCGGTGATTAACTTAATCCGATGTTTAATCAGGACCCAAAGTACCGGCCCTAAGACATTCGAATGATATTTTATATAAACTTTCCGAAATTATATTGGTTATAGTAAACCTATTTGAAATTTGTCTGGACTTGAAGTTCGATCACATGATCAAATACGCTATGAAATTCATGATGTCTCTGATGACATAATATCACATGCCTGTAAACAATGGATATTTGTTGGGTGTTTATATTAAGGATAGTTTCGCAATTATGAAGCGATTGTTTTTGTTTTAAATTTATTGTATTATTTAATCGAAGAAATATATAATGGAGAGTCATTTTGTCATTTTGTGAGATCAAACAAGTCTATCTGAAATAAATGCTATGTAAAATACATCGAAAATTATTCCACTTTCAAAATCGTATACCTTTAAATAGAATTAATAAAAACCGCAGTTTTCACCAAACGGTGAAAACTGGGTTGATCTGTGTCATCGATCCGATTCTGAAGATTTACTGACATGTGACCTCTCAAAGTCACACTCATTTGACAGTAGCGTTTTGGCGGTCATTCATTTTGTACCAATTTCAATATGTTATTTTTATCGAAAAATCAGCTAATAAAATGGGTAGCCGGAGAATTGCTCGAAAACAATTTCCCGAATGAAAATTCCCCAGTACAATTGTCCGAATGGAGAATTCCCTGGATGTAAAATTGCTCGAATAGAAAATTTCTGGGAAAAGTAGAAGAACTTGCTTCCTGTCTATTTTTAAAGAAATGAATGCAATATAAAGGACTTTCTTTAGCAATTAACATAGTCTTCAAAATCATTCAATATAAAAATTACATGGAAAGTGAAATAATTTTTAACCTATTTGCAAATTAGGTTATTTATTACAAACCCCCAATGTACATTTTTTTTCATTTTTACAATTTCGTTCGAAACGAATGTACCGCGTGTGCATTGGGCCAAACAACCTATTTTTTCTCATCAATTTATAATTGGATAACATAAAAATAGCGATTGATTTCGATATATATTTGAGTGTTAATGTCACTTATTTAATGTTGACAAATATTTCACTTTCTATGTAATCCTCATAGTGAAGGGTGTTCAAAGAAAATTTGCTAGTTATGCATGTAATTTCGTTTTTATCCCTTAATTTCTGTAAAAATAAACATCACAAAAATTTTCGGGCAATTTTGTATTTGACCAATTGTTCGCTCAATGTTCCATTCTGGCAACTTTCCTTCGAGCAACTTTCCTATACCCATTAAAATGGTTTAAATACGTGAAGGCGGAATAATATTCTTTAACAAACTTTAAACATGATTTCCCAAAATTGTTCGAAACCGAAATGGATTTGTTTCAACTTTCCTGTGAGGGGTTTCACTCTTTTCAAAATAACATTTTTCGATTTTCAATTACTCTTTAACAATAATTTGGGCATTTTAAACTATTGTACCTCTTGTCCACAGTTTATGACGTTTTGTTCATTAAAACAACGAACTAAAACCATCGACAAAACCTGTGTTACAATGTAACGAAATTCTCAACTGCTCCTTGTTTAGTACAGAGGTAGAATTCTTTAGCACATCAATTACGCTCTCTTATTGTAAATATAAAGCGCAACATTTTATTGTTACTTTGTACATAACAAACACCATTTCCAGTATACACGATTTTATTTTTATTTGCGCATGATTTTCCGTAGCATGAATAACAAAAATGCACCAACACGAGACGTGAATGATAACGATGACACATACGTAACGATGTCGAACCCAGGAATGTAAGATATACACTATTTTTATTTATTTATTTATTTAGCATGAATGTCACTTTATCACTTACAACATTAACCATACCTATTTCTAAACAATCGAATCGATGTTATTTGTAGGGTAACAAAATTGTTGAGTTCGATCGGCTGCATGGACGAACTGTTTTCAAAAGGGTTGCATGTTTTTAGGCGTAATTCGAAGCCTTACAAGAGCCTGCCTATACCTAGACGCACGAAACAGAAAGCTTCGGTAGAGCTTGTCCCATTGGATGGTATTACGTTCGATTTTAAAGAGCAATTACACCTGCGAAAGGCGAGCATGGCTTCGTCCCATTCTTCCTACTATTCTGCGAGGGAGTGCGGCTTTCATCGCGAATCTTCCAGGTAGAGCTTTACGAGATCAACAACGTAAATAGTTACTTTCAGAGCACCGACGGTTTTTCCTTAGGATTTCGTTGATCTTGCTTAGCACTACCGTATTCGTCGCAACCTGAAAACAACTGGGGGATCTAACGGTGGCCCCCCACTTGTTTTCCGATCTCCAGACGGGTCCTTTTAACGTTTTTACGACGATTTGCAGGGAATCGGATAACAGCCTTTACCAGTATCCGAGCGCTCCGAAGCAGTTCATGGATAACAGCGTCAATTCGGAGGACCTCAACTACCTCTGTACGGGTAGGGAATCGGATCAGATCAGCATTTCTTCCACTGCCTCCAGTTGCGGGTACTATCCGAGGAGGCCGGACAGCGGAGGCGTCCCGCTGTACATCCCTATGAGCAACACGAGGGGCGGGTACAGCCCCGGTTCGAACAACAGCAAAGTCTCGGTGAGTTTTGGGTATTTTTTTCATTGAAATGTGATTAGTGTCAGTATTTTTTCATGAAGGTAAGCATATATTTACTCGGGCGTAAAAGTCGCAAAAAGGGCTTGGTAGGGTAAGGTCTGCCCCATTGCGAATACAACATGTGACAAGTTATTTTTGATCAATTTTCAGCTCCCTAGATGCTTTTTTAGGGATGCCTTGTGACGCTTGTAGTTTTTTCCAGTTAACAATTTTACTGGAAAACAGTGAAAAATTTTATGCATTTTTGCACTGACTTCAACACAATTTTTTTCAGATTTTTTTTAACCAAATTGCGTCCAGTATAGAGCATAGTGTTGCCTACGAGACGAGACGAGACTTCGAAAAATCTCGTCTTGTTTCTCAAAAAAGTGGATAATCTCGTCTCGAGTCTGGTCTCGCAATAAAAGTCTCGTCTCGTCTCATGTCTCGCGCGAGTGTCTCGCAAAAGTCTCGCAGATTTTTTATGTTCTCTATCTAAATAAAATACACAACTAAAATCAGTTAAAAACATAGTAATCTAACAAGATAAATAGAAGGGAAAAACGAAAATCGATCATAGATACATGAAATACAAAATAATAAAATCGCTTCTAATTTTGATTTTCTTTTCTTTTCTCAAACTTCGGTGATAGTAATTATTTTATGTTGGGAAATGGGAAAATGAATAAATTGGCATCATATACAATTTTTTTTTATCATTGGCGTACGATTCTAGGGAGTAAAAATGGGATATATTTTTTCCCAGCATACATAACTGAAGTGTTTGGGTGGAGTCATGAAAAGTATTGATCTAACTTATTGAACAATATTTTTATTTGTAATCCAGTCATTTAAACGTAAAAGGCATCTAGCTGATGTATTATTCAGGCGGTTCCGATTTTTCCTTATGGTTAACGAAGCCCGGGAAAACAGCCTTTCTGCCGGTACAGATGTGACTTGGATGCTGAGAAAATTAGACGATCAGAAGGAAGAAATATATTGTTGAAACTCCTCCGTCGTTCCTTGACTAGGCGATGATGATGACGCCACCTGATATAGAGCATCAATAGTAGTTTAAAGTACAAGTTGCAGAAGACGTCATATTCCAAGCCCGAGTCCAAAATTCTAAAACGACCGCTTGCGGCGAGTTCTAGAACGGACGAGGATTTTGAATGTTTTCTGCAACGAGTACTTTACAACATTTTCTTTGTTTCGGCTTCCATTTCATTTTTATTTATGTTTAAATAATTTAAAATTTCTTATCTGGGGAAATTTTTTATCGTGTCATTTAAGTTGGTATTTTTGCTGTTTCCTAGACATCTGTCAATTTTCACACCATTTTCAAATTCAATATATTGGATTTACATAAAATCGAAATCATGTCTCAATAATCCGAATCGCATCAAGTACAAGATGCGACGGATATCCCATCGACGCGGCGGCCATATTTATTTTTAATTTTGTTTTGACAGACATCAGACAGCATTAGGGAATATCTTGTTACCAACCCAACAAAAACAATTACTAAAAACAATGCTTTAATAAGCCTCATTAAAGCACTGTTTTCGGCCATTTTAGTGCTAGAATAGCTGTCATTTTAGTGCCGGAACATTGAAAATTAATTTCAAAATCTGAGTTTAAAAAGTCTTGTCATGATCGGGTTCTGAACATTTCAGTGTCTCTGTTGTTTTTAATTTTTCACTTTCGAATTTTGAGGAATAAATTTTGTATATATTTTCAATTTTTTTTAGGCTGGTTATCTTCAATCCTTTGCCCCACGTGGTAGCGTCAAAAGTTTCTAATTTATGTCGAGGATCCAAAATTAAGACTACGGTATCAAATTTGTTTTTTGGTAGTGTTTTAGAATTTTATCTCGGGCTGCCTGAAAGCCCATACCAGGATGTTCATCCACTTGGTTTCTGTCGGTTTTAAGGTCTCGTTCAACAATTTTACTTTCTACTTTGTCAATTAACAGATTGATTGACACAATAACCATTGGCAACGTAGCATATTTTTCCCCTTGTAGTTTTTTTTTAGTTTATCAATAGTTTATGGACTTCTTCAAGTGTTGTCCATTCATTTTCTGTCACTGTGAATTTTTGTAGATCTGCATTTTGACATAGGAAATTGAGGCAATTTTTACATTTCAGTGCAAGTGCTAGCATGTCATCACTGGAATTCCACCGTGTATATACATCTAACACAAGGGTGAGATTACTTACATCCTCTGTTGCTTCACAGGCACCTCTAAATCTTATTAAAGTTGCTCTGAACTTTTGAATTTCGAAATAACAGACCTTATTTTGCAAATTGCGTTAGAGTTGTCATCAATCTCTTCAAAATGATTTTCTACGTCATTTTCGCAATTGTTTTCATTATCAGAGTCATCACCAATTTGTTCTTCAATAATGGTCGCTGTAGGCGTACTCTCTAATTTTAAAGTCTTGAACAAATCTTGCACAGCTAGGTTTAATATATATATGCCCAAAACACCTAACAATATGTTTCAATAACATTCGCGATAATTAGAATAATTAATTCATATTTGCCATTTTTATCTGCAATACTTCCAGACTTTTGCGAGATTTGAGACGAGACTCTCGCAAACGAGAATATCGTGGGCATCACTAGTGCAACAAATTCCTTCTAACTTATAATGGCCGGTTCCTGGTAGCTTTTGCTATCGGTTCAATACCTGTTGGTTCTATGACGTCATTGAACAGATAAAGTCTAGCAACTTTTCTGAAATAAACCGTTCTACAAGTTAAGGGTTAGATAAGCAATAAAAGGATTCATTAGACAAGTCGTTCAATCAAGTAATCTCACTTCTCTATTTCCCTAATATCATTTCTCTAATCAATAGTCTAGTCGAGAAGTGTATTTCCTGCGAAAAGTAGATAGAAGGCATCGAAAAATGTGAGCAATAAAACAAAAAAAAACAACTTTAAAACAAAAAAAATGTTTTGCGTCACTTTGTTGCATATGGTTGTTTTTGTAATTTTTAGTAGTATTAAAAGAAAATATTTTGACACTCAAAAATTATTTAGGTATAACAAATTGTTAATTGAATAAATTATGAAATTATCAATTAAAAAAATTTTTTCCCCTATTCTATTCAGCCATTAATAATGATTTTTAAAAGACAAGATTATTTCTTAACTAGTAATTTCAAGAATGACTATTAAAAAAAACGAATATAAACAATAACAATTTTTTTTTAAAAAAAATTTTTCATGTTAAAAATCATAATTGACCCTAAACAATAGAATGGTAAGAATTTTTATTCGAAAATGTTAAACTATCCCGTTTGTTTATAAACAATTCTTAAACAAATAGCATTAAAAAATGTTGTCCACAATAATTATTTAATCCTTATTTTGAATATAAAAACAAGTCGTATCATAACATATAAGAAAAAAATTTAACAACAATTTCTGGATTTTTCGTTTTTTGTTGACTTTAAAAATTCGTTGTAATTTTGTTTTTAATTTTTAAACTAATATTTAATACCTTAAATTTTTTTGTGACATACTCGCTTCAGAGGCGGCGAGCGCATGTCGTAACGGTCGCGCGGAGCCTAAGGGTACGAACATACCGAAGATGTCGCGGTCGATGTCGCGGTCGATGTCGAAACAAACCTTTATTTTCTTATGAAAGCGTACATACCAAAGATGTTTCACCCATTCACCCTCGCCGCCTATCATGGCGGTTTACAGCGAGGTCGATGCCAGATCAAAATAGTTTGTTTTACATCGCGATCGAGCTGTTGATCGCGATGTAACTCGCACGTTCATTGGTGCTCTTCAAACCACGTGACATTTAGCTGGAGGGAGATACGGAAGGCAATTTTATTTACTGAAGACGGGCGAATTTCCGTATTCCTTCTCATTGCGACGTATTAAGACTTTTGGATTGGTGTTACTAGATAATCTAGATAATGAAAGACGAACTAATAGATTTGGTATACAGTACTCCTGCTGTTTGGGATAAGCGGCACAAACAGCATCATAATAGACATGTTTTGGCGAGGGAGTGGAAAAGGATTGCGGCAAAATGTTACTACTAGTTTTTCTTCGCCAAGAATAGGGTTTGTATGGTAGTTGTTATATGTGCAAAGTTCAATTCTTGTTTTTACATTGTCATAGATATACTGGAACGTATCAAGAGTCATTCTCATGTACGCAAAAAATTTATCTGGATGGTGTTTTAACTCATTGAAGAGATGGTGATATTCACCTAAATATTGTCTTTTCTGGTTTATGGGATGAACATTAAAGGTCGATTCAAACACATCAGTCACGGCACAGTTCCGGCGCCGAACCGATTTTGTTCCGTCACCGAACTTTTTTGACTTTTTTTTTGCATGTGATAAATCATACAAAACATTTTACTTCCTCACACACTCTATCAATTTTTCGTCATTCATGATCTCTTGTACCTACTCTCCGAAGTGCTTCAGTCAAAACTGAAAAAAATCGGCCGGGTCGAAGCCTGACGGTTCGGAAACTGTTCGCCGCCGGACGAATGTGAACGCAGTCATGACATTTTCATTGAAGGATATTTTTTTTGACGGATAGTACGGTTCGGCGCCGGAACTGCGACGCGCCGTGACTGATGTGTTTGAATCGACCTTAAATTGGCGATTTGATGAATTACAGAGAATCCACCACTTTGCACTTGAAGACATGTCATAATCACTGTCACTACTATCGCTGTTGTACATTATTTCACTACTTTTTAATAACTAGACAAATCAATAAACAACGTTCCCGTCGTTCCCCGAGTAGACTGCAAGGAACACTGAAAGGAAAAGCATCTTCGTTATGTTCACCCTCACATCGACATCGACCGCGACATCGAGGTATCTTCGGTATGTTCGTACCCTTACTTTCACCAACAAATTAAAATGATAAATATTAGAGATAGAAATTCGGGAATATGGACTTTTTTATCGGACATTTCATCCTCTTTAAGGATCTTTTCTGTGAATTCCTCTAACTCTTATGGTTTTTGAGTTGTCATTAAAAAATCGAGAGCTTTTTTTTCGTTTTTTGTTAATAACAATTGCAATTTTTGTTAACAGAAAAATCCTTAAAACGACTTTCTCAGATTTGCACTCCGCTTCGAATGAGCTGTCGCTCATATTTTTTCCGAGCCTATGTTTTTCGCAGGAAACACATCTTGACTAGACTAACAATTTTAAGGTTTTTTACCGCTGATGACTGGACTATTTAATTTATCGCGTTAACAGGGAAATGTCCTAAACCACTTGAAAGGGGCAGGGTCATGAACACGGTATATTTTTTGAAGGAGTATACTTGCTACAAGTCACTCGTATTCGATGAACGTAATAGATAAGAGCGAGGAGTTCGCTCGACTTTTGCTTTTCGCTCGACGTTTCGAACCGTCCTTTTTCTTCCTCAGCCGACCCCCCCGAAGAAACCTCCCAGGCGGAACATATCGATATCCCCGACCCACGTGCAGCCGATGTCGATGTCGGTGGACGGCGTCACCAACAACGCCTACGAGTACATCTTCCTGGCGCACAGCGGCGCCCGGAGCCAGGGTAACCTGAACGACTTCGACAAGGAGAACCGCAGGGAGAGGCTGTCGCACGGCCGCAGCATGGACCAGTACGTCGAGATGAACGTGTTCAACATCGCCCTCGACGAGGAGGAGCTCGAGAGGCCGAAGAGCGAGCTGCACCGCGGCAAGAGCGAGGACCTCGACTGCAGGAAGAAGCACGAGCCGATAGCGATCACGTCGATGTACGAGAACGTGATCGTGAAGCAGCAGAACCCGAGGCGGAAGCTCAGGCGGAACCCGGAGGTGTACGAGGAGTACGACTTCAGGAGGAGGTGCGCCGAGGAGCCGGTCGCGAGCTCCTCGGCGCCGGAGCCGGCGTCGGCGTCGTACGCGGCCGACAAACGGAAAAACGACAGGAAGTCGAACCATCACCACGTCCCTTCTTCCTTCCCGCTCTCCCCCACGCACTATAACCAGCCGCCGACGCCGGAGCATCCCCCGCCGTCGGCGATGCAGGCCGAGAGCGTCATCCACGAGAAGATCAGGCCTTTGAGTCAGGTGAGCTTGTGAATGTAGGCGCGCGCGCGCATGTGGCACTTTCGAAATATTCCCATCAGTATTATTTTGCTCGGCATGCTCATCCATATATATATACTCGTTTAACCCTTTCGCTATCGGGTCGATTTCCATAACGTAAATCTAACGCTAGCCGTCCGAAAGTTATCTTGTGTGGTATTAACTTAGTTGGATTAATGAGAGTAGTGAAAGAACTTACAAACCATAAATAAGTATTAATTACCTACTTTTAATACAAGCATCTTCATCCAACATTATCACTGACCCTAGGCGTAAATTCGGTGCACTAATGTTAAAGTAGGGGAGAGTCTGGACAGTGGCCACCTTTTTATATAAAACTATGAAACATTCAAAATATTTACTTTTTTGAAAAGGTGATGACGTACATTAGTTATATAGAACATTTGGCATCATAGCAATCTAATACTTAAACCTTAAAAAAACTATTTTTTTAAAAAGCAGTAATTTTTAAAAACGCTTACAATGTGGCCACTGTACCACGGTACAGTGGCCACATCTGCATGGAACACTGGCCACATCTCAAATAAGGTAAAAATGAATAAAACATGCTATTTATTTAACAAATAAATGTATATGTATTTATATTTCGGGTATAGTTGACATTGTACGAGGTCAAATCTACAGGAAAAGAGAGAAGACTAGCCGTTCTGGATTTTCCTCCGAGTTTTTCAGGTTGCATCAAATGAAGAATAATATCATGGGCATATCACATCATAATATTTAACTGTTTCTTTCGTCGGAAACTTGACTAATACAAAGGAGTCTTCAGTTATCGTTGACAGATAATTCATTAAGAGATTATCTTCTTCCGACTCAGCAAAGATATCAATGTCCTCAGAATCTGTCAAATGTTCGATGCTCTCATCACTTGAGGAACTGCTTTCAGAAAGTTTACGTTTTCTTTAGGCTTGGTGCAAGGTTTTCAGCTATCTCCAAGGTTTCTTTTTACAATTAAATTTTTGTTCAAACTAGATTTTCTCATTTCTTTTAATTTTTTCTCCTCTTCGAGTCTTTCTAGAACTTGGGTGTTCGTCAAAATTTCTGATTTCTTCTTTTGTCTCTGAACCTTTCAATTTTCATTTGAAGCTGTTCCTTTGGGAAATGGTTTGAGGTCAGTGGGCAAAACAAGCAAATTTCCGATTGATTGAATTTTTTCCCTAGCGCTTGTCGGCGGCGTATCAATCCTAACTTCATTATTGTCAAGTGTTTGTTTCAAGTTCTCTTCATTCAAACCGTCTTTATTTATAATTTGTAAATCTGTTACGGTTGAGGCGATGAAGTCATCCTCGTTAATATGTTTGGGTTGAACGGGAAAATCCCAGTTGCTCGAAATCCTGAAATGCAGTTTCGAGCAGTGAATGCTAACGGATAAGCCTCACCCAAAATTTCAGCAATATCATAAATGGTAACTCGTTTCCCTGGATTACTAAGATGCCATGCTTGGCAATGTTGATTGTAATATTTTTTAAGGCATATTAAAAACTCTTGTCTAGAGGCTGCAACTTGTGACTAGGGTGAGTCTGTAGAGTTAATGATATTACATGATTGTCCTTAGCCAACTTTATGATTTGCAAAGAAATGTGAGCTTTATGATTATCCATGATAAGTTATACTGGTGATTCAGCTGTGGGTTTCGCATGTCTAATAAAATGCAGAAACCATTGCACAAACAGTTCCGACGTTATCCAACCTGACGGTGAAGCGACCCCGACAGTTCCGGGAGGGGCATTTTTAATTATATAATCTTTGTAATTTTTCCGAGGAAAAATTAAAAGGGCGGGAATATTATTTCCAATCGCGTTGACACAACCTACCATGGTGACCAAAGTTCTCCGTTCACTAGATGTTATTTGGCCAACTTGTTTTTCCCCTTTTGTGGCAATGATTTTTCCTGCTTCCTGAACGGTTGTAAGCCCCGTTTCGTCCACATTGTACACTTGATCGGGCCCTGGTCCTAATTTGTACTTTTCATATATTTCGTGAACGTTATCAAAAAATCGTTGGACGACTGGCTTGTTGAAAGCCCATAGCTCTACCTAAAGACGTAGCTTCTGCCGACCTTAAAGATAACTCCCTTCGACGTTTGAGATAAGCGTTAAGCCACAATCTACCTGCAATTTTATTTTCTACCCACGAGGGGGGTATTTTTTTCTCATTTGCCAATGCTAAATCATACCCTAACTTTCTTGCACATTTAGGATTTAAGCCGTGATGGAGTTTTGCCATGGTTTGGAAGTATTCGCTTAAGATTTCTTCTTCTGCCGTAGAAAATATTTGGTTTACAGTATAATTTGGTTCTAATCTTGGTGCTCCTTCTAAGACGGGTGAATTCCAATCAATTTCTTCTCTTTTATACTCGATTTTTTCTACATAATGCCTTAAAGTTGTGCGGGGAATTTCGTATCGCATTACAGCGGCTTTAACTGACAGTCCACCATTTTCTATGTCACGAAGTGCGTTGCGCATAGCTTCAGCAGAAGTTTTACGTATTATTTTATCTGTTTTTTTTTTGCGACGAGGCATTTTGTAGCACTTCTGAAATAAAAAAGTTCCAGGTTCAAGCACAATAATTATTATGAAGGTACAGTGGCCACTCCTTTTAAGATTTACAATAGTAGTGGCCACTGTACCTATAGTAGATGGTGGCCACTGTACCATCATTCAACCTTAAAATTAAAAATGGCTTACAAAAAAAGTTATGAACAGGAGGCAGGAAAATAATATGTCGAAACATACTTACATATACTGGCTAGCGTTTGCCACGAGTTTTAGTTTTTTTCTCGGTGAAAACACTAAAATATTACAAACATACTACTCCGGAAAATTTTTACAATGCGTGTTAAATTTTGGGGTTAGGTTATTACCCAAGGAAAGGATTCAAAAGTACTGCAACTAACATCATGAATAGAAACAGTAATTGATAACAGCCTTATTTGCCAGATGGCGCCACACACTCTTTGTAAATAAAAATTCTGTGGGTAGGTGGCCACTGTACCTGCATGGCCACTGTTCCAGACTCTCCCCTACGCCAAAAACATGCAAAAGCTGTACAAACTCTTCTAGTCATAGGTCGTTTTGTAGGAAGTAAAATCGGACCGAGGAAAAGCAGTGTTTTCTCAAGGTGTTTTATTTAATAATAATAATAATAAATCATATAATAATTTAATTATTTAAATCGCTTTAACTCGGAAACTTTCGAATAAATCGGAAAGAGCTGTTAATAAATTTTGTACAGAAAATGAAAATATACTAAAAAAGTCCCATAAAGTTCTATCTCCAATGCTTATGGAGACAATTACCTATAATTGACAATCATGGGTGAACACGATCCAAGAGTAGTGGGTTACCGTATCAACATGAAATAAGGCTTAATGAAGAGATAAAGGATCATTCTATTGCGGTACAGTAACAGAAATTTGAGTTTTCTCTGATTTTGTATATAGTTTTGATCAGAAATGGGAAGTAAAATAGACAAAATTTAGGGAAATAAAAAAAAACAAAAAATATATCAAAATTTCGTTACTATACCGATCTAGAATTAACCCTTACCCTTTTATAGAACACTATTTCGTTTTCATTCGACAATACATTACCTTAGGATCATGTTCTGCTTAAACACTTTTAGCAATTGTAAAGGTTTAGGAGAATCATGTTCCAGGAGTAGTGTATTATCGCATAAATACGAAATAGCCTTCAATGAAGACACAAATAACCATTCGATATTGGTGTAATAACAGAACTTGAATACATTTTTTTAAAGTCCCGTAAGTTTGTCCTATGTTACTTACTATTTTTAGATCAAAATTATATCAAAATCGGAAAAACTCAAAATTCTGTTACTATACCGATATATAATGATCCATTATCTCTTCATTGAGCCCTGTTCCATTTTGATACAGTAACCCACTATCCTTAGATCATGTTCATTCATAATTGTCAATTATAGGTAATTTCTCCATAAGCATTTGTAGATAGGGCAAAACTTTATTAGACTTTTTTTGAGTATATTTCCATTTTCCACAAATTCTATCAACCATCTTTTTTGTCCACTCGATACTTTCCGAATTATATCGATTTAAACCAGCAAATTGTTTATAACTATTGATTGCATCAACTTACTGAAAATCGACACACATATTCGTATATTCGTATTCAGCGCCCAAGAAACCGTTAGAAAACACTGCCTTTTTCTCGGCCCGGTTAACATTCAGATTGGGTAATTGTTATAAGCGTATGTAAATCCAAGACAAAAAAGATAACTAGAAGTACATTGGCTTTATGTACATAATATAACTTCTTTCTTTAACTGCACTTTTAATTTAGCCATAAGAAACGTTTCTGTGCTTGCAATTTGAAAAATTCATCTCTTATAGTGTAGGTGACTATTATAATGGTACGGGACTAGTAACATTAATTAAATTTGAACAGACCATATTTCATATTTTTCCCTAGCATTTCGTGTAATGGGCGTTAGTTAAAAGCGTTTTATTTTCAACAGTTTTTTTCCGGTTCGATGAAGTTCGATGGACCCTTGTACATATGTAATAAATAATAACTGAGGAGCATTCACGCAAAAGTAAACAAATCCATTTTTACCACAAAATGAGATACATATTGCATCGTGTAGAGATGATCAATCTCTACACGATGCAGTATTTATCTCATTTTGTGGTAAAAATGGATTTGTTCACTTTTGCGTGAATGCTCCTCAACTATAAAATTATTTGTCTTCTCTAAATCATATAAGTGTAGAAAAGCAAATATGCATGAAAATATTCAATCAGTATACGCACATCTATGCATTATATTTAGCAATCATGTGGCAATAATAGTCCGAAATATGCAATTAAAAAAGCGTATGTAAAAAATTGATATCACAACAAAACAATATTAAATTATGACAACTAAGGAAACAACAAGGAATCAAAAATTTCTCTAAATTTTCCGTTAATTTTTTGTTTTCAGTCTAAATGCATGGCACTCATAAACGTAAAATCTCCTATTCACTTCAACAAAAGTACTCGGGGCACTTTTTGAATCGGTCGAGATATCAGGATGTCATTGGAATCAGTAAAATTCCCTATTAAAATATCATTCACTTCAGAAAAAAACCTTTATCCACTTTCTTTTAACAACGTTTTGAAGACTTCTGAACAGTTTTTAACAGAGTTTTGCCCTGAACACTTATAAAAGCTGTTTCATATTATTTTCTTACTTTTCTGCTTTCTAAAAGTGAGAAATTAAATGATTCTCAATCGTGGCTAATGAATGATAATGAATTATATATGATACTATAGATGCATAATAATGGTCACTAGTGCTAAAAAAATTAGTTTTCTATCACTTCATTAATTTCAAGTAACAGGGCTTTTTTAACAAAACTTTCCTAACATTGTATAGCCATCAGAAGTGTCAATGGTCTCGTGAATAATAAAATCTACACAGAACTGATTTTCGATTTTGTCCTTATGCACATTATCTATGGCGCGCCAAAGAAACGAAAATTCACCGTGAGTATTAAATTTACAAAATTCTTAGCTATAGAAATTATTTAAAATTATAATTAACATAGTTATAGGAATGTTACAGTTTTTAATTAAAATCGCTTTTTATAGATTTACATATATTATCTAAGAAAGAGCATATATTAGGCGAAACACCAGGAGGCGAAAATGATCCGTCGTATTTAGCAACAGATTGTGAACAAAATATCATCAACATGTATCCGAGAGGCCTGCATTTCTGAATTATTACATTTTTAAAATCTATTCAATTTTTAAGTTTCCTAGCGGTTCGCATTGTTGACAGAGAAAAGTGTATTTTCCTTCCCGAGATAGATTCACCAAATAAATTTATTTACGCTTCACAAATGTTGATATGATAATTTGAACATTTAACTTATATTTATCGTTGTTTTTACATTTTCGTTTATTTAATGTTTTACCTGTAATTAAATGATCTGGAATTTCAAACGAGCATTCAAAATTTGTCGCTTATCAGGGCCCACTGCTGTGAATCTTAATAAAGTTTCAAAAAAGTAATAACGCCGAAACTAAGGCCATTTTGTTCCAAATCTGGTGCTTAATACGGTAACTCATTTTTAGTATCCGTGTGTGAGTCATCCAGTAGGTATAGAACATTGTAAAATCTAATAACAAACACTTACCGCTGATTCAGCCATTATAGTAATAATGGGACCTAGCGCTTTAAAAGTTTGTCGGAAAAACTCCAAGGAAATTGTTTAAATAAATGCATCAATAATAAAATAAAAGATTGTTTATCATCAAATGAGACATATGCACCAAAGTCGCAGTTTTATACTCATTCTACGACGGCTCATCTAATAGGTTCGATGCAAGATGCAAAGATGCAAAGCTTATTAAAATAATAAGATATATGCAACATATGTCAAATAATATGAATTTTGCATGCCTAAATTTAAGGATTACGCACAATTTGTAATTATACCACTCACAAACGAAACATTGTAGAACATACGCTTATGGAGACTTTGTATATTTACGGTCCTAGATCCATTCTTTCTAATCTAATCTAACACGATGGAGAACCTCTTTGAAGGTGCGAGTTGATATTAGCTGCGGAACTAGTTCTTCGCCAGTGTGGTACCTTCACAACAGATGCGAAATTAGTGTAGTGTTTTATGTCTGTTGTAAGTTACAAATACGTTATGGTCACATAAATCTCCTTAACAAGCGCCGACAAAGGCGAACGAGTATGTATACGTATATATCACCTGCCCTATACGAATATACATGTGTTCTTTGATTGACTCTTGCTATAAAGATTTATGTAGCTGTAATAGTATTTGTGGCTTTTTAAGTTGGAAACAGAAGGACTATAAGTCTCCCGTTTTAAAAAGAAAGTGATGAAGAAGCTTGTATAGTAGAAAGTTACACATTAATTTTATGAAGTATATATTACTAATTCTAAACGTATTCTCGATAGCGGAAGGGTTGATATGAAAGATTTGCACTTTATTGTCGTTTTATTACTATACTTTACGCAAGATGTTGGAGAATTTGGAGTATATTAACATGTAGAAAAGAAAATACTCTCGAGATATTTAAAATTGGAATCTCCTTATGATTCATATTACCACTACTTTTCTCTCAGAATAAAGTGGAATTGATTTATAGTATAAGTTTGTTTCTCTTTACTATTTAGTTCATATTAGGTAAAAATAAGAACAGTTCTAATTTTAAATAGCTCGAATCATGGAAATTTTAACAGCTAGTGATAGAACGTGCTAATACTAAAAATGATCATGTTTTTCACGTGATATTGTCGTGACTCTACAATTTCAATTTGAATATTTTATTACAATTTTGTGAATCGATTGTAATTCTTGAATTCAATTTCAACAACATCCTGCCTTTAATTACCGATAACATTTGTATATAAAGCGCATCGCTGTTACACTTATTGTTAGTATTATTGTATTAATGTATTAATAAATAATAATAATAATTTCCCTATTATTATTATTATTATTATCACCAATGCCTCTTCGACTGTTGCACTAGGTGCTTTTTCAACGTTTACTCTGTGAGTGCATTTAAGGAATTATATATTTTTTGTAATTAATGCCATATTTGTTAAAGCATTTTTATTTTACATATACAGTTAGATGTTTTTGTTTATGGTATTTTATGTAATTGTTATTATAATAAAGTTATGTGGTAGAACATTTTCGTTTATTGAGTTTTCCTTTTACTCTTAATTTCCATAATTTTAAATTTTTCACCATTTCATTTTCAAACACCGCCTATCCGACGTAAAAGACGGAAAACTTACACGTTTTGTAAATACATCCGCTTCCTGTTCTGCTACCGCTTCTCTGCGCTCCCGGCACCCGTACGTCCCCCCTTAGTACGTATTATTTTCTTTCTTTGGTTTTTGAGCATGACGTTATTGTTTCGAATCCAGCCCGTCTTAACCGAAATTGTAAAAAGGCATGCCGCTGTCAAATTCAAACTGATTAAAACGAGCAATCCGTCGGTCCGCCAGGAGTACAAGAGGAGGTCGAAAGACATGGAAACGGAGACGGAAGACGAATATTTGCTCATATGCGACGGTTCCAGCGGGAGCTTCTCCAGTAGCGTCTCGCTGTCCGACAGGAGCGTCGACAACGTCCTGGAGGAGTACCGTCCCGACGCCCCTTTCGCAGGTAAGTAGGGGAGAGGGAAGCTGGATTTATGAACTCAAAGGTTGAGGTTCAATTAAGGTAGGCAACGTGAAACTTGCGGATACGGTGTCCTTTATAAACTTTTGTTGGCGAGGTTCGAAGTTCAGTTGAGGTTCGTTTGCAGTTCAGATATAAAGTTTTATGTTGGAGGTTCGGCGACGAACCTCTAGCCAATGAAGTGAACCTATAAGATGTGATCACGCTTGCGATCATGATGTGATCACGCTTTCGCATAAACGCAATCAAGTGAAATGACACAATTGACACAAAAGTGTTATTTATATCGAAACCACTAAAGCAAACCGCTAACTACCAGACACACTAAAACGCGCCAACATAAAGAGTAAATGAAATGTGCCATATATTTATAATAATTTATAAACATACAATATTTTAGATTATGTCGAATGACATGTATTAAGCATAGACTTACCACATATAGACTGCGGATCCTCACAAGGGCCATTGAAGACGGGAAAGAGCAATAAATAAGGCACGTTGCTTTGTCACTCTAAATAGGCGGAACTAACAACCCCGTAGCCATGACCTTCTAACGTCTATAGTCTCGTGTCAATAGAATCAAGACTTTATTACCACTTATCTTCAGAACCTCTATTGGGAAATAAAAGTAAGCGACGTAACCCACAAGTCTATAGAGATTAGAGCGTCATGGTTATAGGGTTGTTAGCTCCGCCCATTTAGAGTGAGAAAGCAACGTGCCTTGTTTACGAATGACATGAGATTTGGGTTCTTTTAGATTTTTAGAGAAGAATTTTAAAGAAATTTAAATTTTACACCCGCCACTACACTTTTGAATGGTTTTCGAAACAATGTCCCCTCCACTATAGGAAGGGGACGTGCTAATACTTCTCTCCCTCTCGTCACACGTATCGTAAGTAAGCAGAGCATGCTCACTACCCCCACCCTCTATACCTATACCACGTGGTGGAACTTTTTGGTTAATCATAAAAATGAAAATGATGCAATTAAAATAATATTTTGTAATACTATCCTGCCTTATTTTCACTTTTCTTTTCTTTTACGTCAAATATTTGACATTTTACTGGCTGCCTCGTTGTCAGTTTCATTATCAATCAGAATGGTGATAATTATATATATATATATATATATATATATATATATATATATATATATATATGGTACGTTCCACGCCGAATTTAGATTTTTTTTTTAGATTTGGCCCAAAATCAACTAAAACGGTCCTTTTGGGTCCCTGAAACTCTCCCTAAATTTTTAGGGCCCCAAGTGGAATTGAACTTAAGTTATGGACAATTGAAAGTTGAAATTTTCAGGTTCGGCTCCAAAACCAAAAATTTTCAACCATCCATAACTTGTAAAAATACCCATTTTTATGAAAAAAGTTTTAAACAAAAGTTGTTTGCAATGCTTTAAACTTTCGGAAACTGCTAAAAAAAAGTTCATCCGACATGGTTCACTATTGACGAGTGTTGGCGCCATTAGTCGTCAGACCGCCAAAAAAAAAAACATTATCAGCTTTCCTGACCAAAAAAATCAGGAGCGTAGCTGGATTCGATACAAAACTTTTCAGCCCCAACAAAAGTTAGCCAGACCTAAGGGCTTCGAGAAAAAAAATGGTTTTCAGGTTCAGCTTCAGAACCAAAAATTTTCAACCATCCATAATTTGTAAAAATACCACTTTTTATGAAAAAAGTCTTAAACAAAAGTTGTTTTCAATGCTTTAAACTGTTGGAAACTGCTAAAAAAAGAGTTCATCCGACATGGTTCACTATTGACGAGTCTTGGTGCCATTAGTCGTCAGGCCGCAAAAAAAAACATTATCAGCTTTCCTGACCAAAAAAATCAGGAGCGTAGCTGGATTCGATATAAAACTTTCCAGCCCAAACAAAAGTTAGCCAGACCTAAGGGCTTAGAAAAAAAAATGGTTTTCAGGTTCAGCTTGAAAACCAAAAATTTTCAACCATCCATAATTTGTAAAAATACCCATTTTTATGAAAAAAGTTTTAAACAAAAGTTGTTTGCAATGCTTTAAACTTTTGGAAACTGCTAAAAAAAAGTTCATCCAGCACGGTTCACTGTTGAAGGGTCTGGGCACCATTAGTCGTCATGCCGCAAAAAAAACATTATCTGCTTTCCTGACCAAAAAAATCAGGAGCGTAGCTGGATCTGATACAAAACTTTTGAGCTCAAACAGAAGTTAGCCAGACCTAAGGGCTGGTCCCAAATTTGAAGATTTGTATTGAAAATTCAAATTTCCAGAACAATTCTTGTGGAAGGTTGCTTCAGCGTTGTCGTCAACCGTTGTGGACCTTCAAAAACATCAACAAGTGCAACAATTTGGGTGAGAGTCGCTTCTTGGATAAAAAATGTGCGTCAAGCGAAGTCATCTGGGATCAAAATTCAAGTATTTTGAGGAATTTTGAGTTTTTGAGCCGCCGGGGACTTGGAAAGTGCTCTATTTATATGAAAATAGCATGTCAACCTTAGTGATGTTGATCCCCAGTCAACTTCTAGAAAAAATGTCGCTCATGGTTTGATATCGACTGGCAAACAGTGGATTTTTGGGGGCTCAATGGAATTTTTTTAATATCAAGGGACTTTTGCCGGATTTTACCTTTTGTTTCTCGGAGCCCTTTGGTCTGGCTAACTTCTGTTTGGGCTCAAAAGTTTTGTATCGAATCCAGCTACGCTCCTGATTTTTTTGGTCAGGAAAGCTGATAATGTTTTTTTTTGGCGGCCTGACGACTAATGGCGCCAAGACTCGTCAATAGTGAACCATGTCGGATGAACTCTTTTTTAGCAGTTTCCAATAGTTTAAAGCATTGCAAACAACTTTTGTCTAAAACTTTTTTCATAAAAATGGGTATTTTTACAAATTATGGATGGTTGAAAATTTTTGGTTTTGAAGCTGAACCTGAAAACCATTTTTTTTCTCTAAGCCCTTAGGTATGGCTAACTTTTGTTTGGGCTGAAAAGTTTTGTATCGAATCCAGCTACGCTCCTGATTTTTTTGGTCAGGAAAGCTGATAATGTTTTTTTTTTTGGCGGCCTGACGACTAATGGCACCAAGACTCGTCAATAGTGAACCATGTCGGATGAACTTTTTTTTAGCAGTTTCCGAAAGTTTAAAGCATTGCAAACAACTTTTGTTTGAAACTTTTTTCACAAAAATGGGTATTTTTACAAATTATGGATGGTTGAAAATTTTTTGTTTTGGAGCCGAACCTGAAAATTTCAATTTTCAATTATCCATAACTTGACTTCTATTCCACTTGTGGCCCTAAAAATTTAGGGGGAGTTTCGGGGGCCCAAAAGGAACGTTTAAGTTGATTTTGGGCCAAATCTAAAAAAAATCTAAATTCGGCGTGGAACGTACCATATATATATATATATATATATATATATATATATAAAAATCTATATATATATATATATATATATATAGATTTTTTGACGTTCTGAGCGTAGCTCAGTATTTCAAAAAATATAATACTAATCATAAATAATAGACGACTCAGTAGGCATTCACTGGTCCCTATCACAAACATTTTTCAATAATATAATTTTATTTCTACTATTTATTTCTAATAATATAATTTTATTAGTGTCTTAAGCTGCTTCTCATTTAGTTGTTAATAATGCTCAAATGCATATTTGGTTATAACTAGTTTATAACTTTTTAATATTTTTCATGGAAGTCTCTATTCCCAGTGGTGAAAATGTAAGAGTGACGAAGTAGTTCTCAAAGTTTCTCCAACAGAATTGAAAGGAAAAGATTTGTATCGCAGTTGGTTATTAACGAGTACATATCTTGAATTGCCTAAGAGTCATCGTCAGCCCAAAATTTAAAAAAAAGTCAAAAAATCAACATGGTAAGTATAAACCTGTGAACCGTCGTAGGATGTCTGTCAAATCTGAAAGTTGTATTTAAATTATCGGATTAAAATGTATAGTGTTCAATAATGAAACATAAATCTGCACAACAAATGTGGAACTATGTGATTCCTGCCTGTTTTATATTACTAGGCACGTCATTCGACATACGCATTCAGATGAAAATGCGTACAAGAGGGATGTGGATCAGTATTAAAAATAATTCTCTTTTCCTCTACTGCATCCTCCCTTGTTTCGTACTAAATCACCAAAAATTTCACAAACTGCACCTTGTGACGCTTTTCTACGACTTCCACCCAGTTTTCCCAATTTCCCGACAAAAATTACAGACACCGACGAGACCGTGCCAGTCGTATCTGCGCCAACTTCATTCGCTGCAAATAACCACGATTCTATGCGTGAAGTTAGACACAGCGGCTGGTCTATCAGTGGTCGCGGTTTCATAAGCGACTTCAAATTTTTACAATCTTATGAGATCGACGTAGTTAAACGTTGCAGATGTGATGTTTTTGTTGTAAAAGTGTTATTGATGAAAACTTCCTATTGATGTAATTATAAACGATTTTAAGTATAGTTGGTATGTGGATTAGGACGATTCCTGTAATTGACGGTAACATGTACCTACTATAGGTTGTTAACCTATAGTGTTAAACATAGAGCACTGTATAGAGTGGAGAGGCGACTTTATCAAAAAATGGTAAAAAGGCAGTAAAAGTGTAGAATGAAGCGGTGTAATTTAAAACGGTATTAAAATTGGAAGAGCCGTTTCCTTGATTTTGGATTTTGTGCTGATGATGGGTCTTAGTCGACCTGGAAACCTGGTCCCGTTAATGATCAACAGTGACATGAAAACATAAGTTAAGTTAGCACTTCATTTTTTCAAATGACGTATTCAGCGGCCATTTTATCAGTAACGTCTCAATCAATAAACGCCATATAGGATTTCTGTCAATCCTTTCATGGTATTAATACCAAAGCCAAACTGATTAAAAAACATTTGTATAGTAACGTTTTTGCACGTCCAAATAATAAATTACCCTACACTGAGTAAGTAGGTACTTAACAAATTTATTTAACGTTAATTATTATTACCAAATATTTAACAGTTGCTTATCATTTACTTTGGACACTTTGGATATTTTGGATTGTCTCTCGTTGTCGCTAGCGGGCTTTTCTGTATCTAATGGCTTGTTTTCTGGAACGATAAGGAAACACCTCGAGGACCATAGAACTATTCTTTAATCGGAGGGATGCTTATACTCTCGAAACTATTTACCTTTCGATCGCAGAGTTCATTTTGACGTGAACAACTTCGATACAGTATTATATAAGGCCAATGGCAATTTTGGCTTGCAAATTACTCTGAGTACATTCACATAAATAGAAAAGTTACATACAGCTCATGTACTGTAAAAAATGACGATATAGCAAGCAAAGTATTTTCAATATTTTATTAAAAATATTCAACAGTGGAATAAATATTCATTGTTCAAATAATTCTTGATTCGAATTTCATGAAAATTTCAAACCAGAATGAACTGCCCTTCAGGAAATATTTAGCCAAGAATGTTATTAAACTTTATTATAAATATTCGATAGTAGAAGAGATGTTCAAACTTTAAAAAGAAAATAATTAGATTTTGAGAAAGCTCCCAAAAACCAAAAAATAACAGAAGTAAACTAAACTACACATTCATCGCGGCCTATTTCAATGAAAATCTTATTGGGAGGTCGTGGTGTGGCACCAACTCTAAATTCAAAGGTGAAACAGTTTTTAAACGTTAATAATTGATTAGCATCTTCCTAATTACCGGATAATGGTAAATATAATGTTTAATGCATTTTGACGAAATAAATTGAAGCTCTATAGTAAATCCACCGAGAAGAAAACTTCCATGAAACAAAAACGTCGAAATTCAAAGCGCGCGACCAGCTAGCGAATAAGTACAGGGCCGCATTAAGAATGATCGCCTTGACTATAATTTATCTTTTACTAAGATTTTACTAAGGATGTTCGTTTCTTTCTTTTCTGTATACATTTAAAATGGTGTCGTCTCATTTCAGGACCTCTCACTTGAGGACCTATATGAAATTTACCTGTTTTTGTCTCATTCGCGGACCTAGCCTACAGGTACAAGTTTGAACCGAATCACTTGCGGACCTTTAAAAGATCTATTACCTGAGGTAAACAACAACCCTTCAATAATACGACCGTTGCAGTTTTGAAGGGTTGCAATTTCCACTTCAATCATAGCGTTTGGCGGAAAGTTCAGGATTTGGGACTGGTTCACAAATATTAGTCAGTGCCTTGAAAGAAGATGTTAAACATAACACATTTTTACGAAACAGGCTAGACATCAACATGACACCGAACTAGCAAAGAAAAGTCCACTACTATCTGGATTCAGCCATTGAAAAACTATTACCGACTTGGAACAAAAGTTCCAAGTCGGTCCAGTTTCACTGGGTCGAACTGTGGTAATTTTACAACGTGTGGTTCAATTTGTTTCATTTTATTACACATAGTCGTAACAATGGAATAAGCATTAAGTCAATTCCACACGGGATGGGGTACATCGTGTGGGAGACAGACTTGCCGAATTTTATTTATTGTACAAAAAAGTTGCAGGTGTATTATTAGAGTCTAGGCCTATAGGTCCTGAAATGATACTTTATGTTATCGAAAATTTTACGGCTTTTGACGAAGGTCCTCAAATGATACAAACTTGACCGAGGTCCTCAAGTGAGAGGTCCGCAACTGAGACCGTCCCTTTAAAATAATGGTTTTCTCCCTGCAGCTTAAGTATGTTCCAGGTCTCGTTTGGGGAGGCGAGCAGGGAAGGTGTCTTTCCATAATTGCAATAGATCACAGAAATATGTTTATACAAATTTATATCAAAAACCTGAATAACAATAGCGATACGTTAAAATAAACCATCAACTAAAAGTCCACTATCACCGTCATAGATCAGACAACAAAACTTGTTAATTTCACTGAACCGACTCTGTACATCAACAATTCCCACCAAAAGTTTTATGACTTTTCCACCAATAGCAAACGACGTGTATTAGGTGTTGTCTAACTTTACTACCTTTTCTTGTTTCATGGACGTTTTCTTCTCAGTGGATTTACTATAGTGAGATGTGTTTTCATTGAGTTATTAGCATTTCTAAATGCTTTAGTGTGGTAAATATTGGACTGAATTTTAAGACAATTTCTTTTAAATTAAATTAATTTTCGTTTAAAATTCCTAAAACTACCCCTTCTTTCCGACAGAGTTTAATAAGAAAATCATGATTTTTCATTTTCAACAAGAATTAACCACAATGGTATTTATTCAAAAACATGTTTTTTGAACTCCCGGCACTTAAATCTTTCGAAATTCATCATTAAACTCGCAGGGTATGTGTACCAAGTTCATGGATTTGAGTTCTTTATGTAAGTTTCAAATCACTAACCCAAAAATTTCGGAAATGTTACAATATTTTAAATATTTCTTTCTATTCGAATAATGCTCATTCTTTTTAATCCTTTCAAAATGAAGATCTTATACGATCCGCCTTATCATGATTTTTATAGAAGTCCTATCATAAAAGAGGGAAAAATTTAGAAACAATCCCACTCATTTAATATTCGTTCAGAAATTGCAGAAGTTTGGATTAAACGATACCGAGTATTAGTAAACGACTAGCTATTAGCGGAATTTCCTTAACAACCCAGTTAAGACTTACTACGGATAAACGATCACTTTTTGTGTAATCGATTTTGTAAGGGTTACTTTTTCGTGCGCTATTTACAAATTATTTCTTAATTTAACCTCAATTATAGTAAAATTTTATTTTAACCTCAAGATTAATCGATTTGCAATCAAAACAACTCATATGAGACACCCGTATATGACAAACATTGTGATGGGGTCGAATTTTCGAATTTGACTTATTAGCATTTCTAAATGTTGTAAGGTCGCCCGAGTCCAAAAAATATGTTTTTGAGAAACTATCAAAAAAGAGATTTTTTATTATACCAGAATCTCCCAATAAGCTTTTTATTAAAATCGGCTGGGATGAAAGGGTAATTTTACTTTTCTGTTTTGGATTTTTTAATACCACTAAAATATGTTTTTATTCTATTGCTCTATTGTTTCGTTTCTGTTGGAGGGACTTTACCTTTACACTTTTAGTATTATTGAGGTGTGACTTAAATATTCGACGTCCAAAAAGACGTAATATCAACGTATTAAAAAATATCTTGGTCACCGTACTTTGATTTCGCCGCAATCAATACAGAATAACCCATCTAAAATCCTATTCTCAATCTTTTCCTGTTAAAAAAAACTTCTCTTATCTAACAAACCTCTTTTTTCCTCTTTCGCCTTCCGAGAGGCACATTTTTTCATCCGATCAAAGCGAAGCGAAGCGTATGTCGAGTCCCCGATTCCTATCAGGAGACCTCTTTCGAACACTTTCATCTCTCATCTCTTCCCTCATATATTGATACACGTCGTCCATCTTTCTCCCTCACACACGCACGCACACACACACTATCCGGAGTCCCCTTTCTCTTTTTCAGGATTAATAAAGGGCTCCTCGATGAAGGTCCTCGAGACGATCAGCTCGAACACGCCGATGGAGCGGCCGAAGACGCTGAAAAAGCTGAAACGGGTGTACGAGGTGTCGAACGGGGACGCGAGGCACAGCGATACCGAGAAATCCTCGAGCTCCGAGAGGGAGTCGTCGTCCTTCGACAAGGAGAACAAGGAGCGCGGCGGTGGCGGAGGAGGCGGCGTCTCGACGCTCAGCCCCTTCGATGAGCAGGAGGAGTGGGCGAAGATCCAGGAGATCATGGCCTCGTTCGGCACGGGGATAGTGAGGGAGTCCGTGTTCGTGGCCGAGCTCGAGAAGGAGTTCCAGAGCAGGCTGATGACGATCAGCTGCTCGCAGAACAGCCTCGGCGTCGATAATAGCAGCGTCGAGAAGTGGCTGCACGGGCTCGGCATGGGGGATTACGTCGGACTGTTCGTTGGCAACGGCTTCGACGATGTCAACTTCTTGGTAAGTCGACACGTCTGCCACGTCTCATCAGTAAAACGGTTTCGCTATCAACTGACTCTGAATAGAGAGGGATGTAAACGGTTGTAGTCATTACAAAGTCATTTGGGATAGAAAACAAAATGCCGATATACCGAGCGCATTCAAAAAGTGCCTTTTCCCTACATCGAAGCACGGTACTTATTTACGATCACAGATGATTATATATCTACACCCATCTATTTACAAAAGAATATATTGCTATAGATATAAAAGAATGTGCTATAGATAATAGCACATTCTTAGTGATTTTTTACATTGTTTCATGAATGCAGTGGACCAATTCTCTCTTACGGTTTACATTCACATTGCAATCGATACTTTCGTTGTATGTATATCTACAATACTATTGACTTTCGATAGGGGTGGTAACTCTTTCATAACTAAATATGACAAAATTAACAACATTTATACTATCAGTGACGTTCTATCGGTTTTCTTATTTTAGGTTACTAGCAGATCCCTTAAAATAAATATTTGGATTTCAGTTTTGAGACTTTAAATAAGTAAAATTAACCGAACATTGACATTGACACGAGACGATGTTGTCGAAACAAATCAAAAGTTTTCTTTTAGAGTCCTATTTTAGATATGCAGTGAAGCTGGAAAACAGTGAATGGCAATATTCGTATGTAGCCTGTGACGAAGAATTCCAGGAACATTTTCCCGCCGAAGCTGCCAATTACTCGTATGACGATGTAAAAATTAACTTCAAGTTTGAGTTTGTCAATGTCAATTAGTATTTTCCGTTGTCTGTATTTTTAAATTTAGGAACTAAGTAAAGACATGCGGCTTTTTTTTCATGGCCTGCTTTGACTATTTTTTTATTTGATCGCGCTGTATTTTAAATTCATATAGGTACACATTTTGAAATTGTAAATTATTGAAAGAAGCAACATTAAAGTTGTTTGATCTTTTCCTTATCACTAGGATTATTTTTTGTACCGACTTTTTAGGTGACTATCAATCGGTGTAATGTTTTCATAACCATCAGAGTTGCTTTGATAGCTGTTCCCCGTGGGTTGCTATGGTTTTTCGAAATAAACAACTGTTGTAAAGACGTTTTATTATGCAATGAGTCCCGAAGAAGCCGCTCAAGCTGTTACTCTACACTACGACCGACGTATCGATCCGATATACCGTTAATTTGCTAGGCTTTCCTAAAAGCACGGTGGTATCTGATGCGATTCAAGGGTTCAGAGAAACTGGCTCTTATTCAAGAAGACCTGAACAGGGAAAACGACGAGCAACAAACGAAGTAAAAGATCGATTTCTTCGATTTCATGTTCTCCGAGAACGGACACTTCCTGTAACGGCTTTGAGTAAGAGGCTGGTAGATGTTCATGGTACGATTGTGGTGATTTCATCCGATACAGTACTAAGGCGATTGAAGGAACACCATTTAACATCTCATCCACCTGCTACTGGTCGTAAGTTAGACGCAGAACATCACAGACAACGGTTTGAATTTACAGGAACTCATTTATACTAGGGTAGGGACGATTGGGGCTGTTTTCCAGTGTTGCTTATCGTCTCGGGTACCTTTTGGTGGTGGAGGTCTGATAGTATGGACGGGCATTTTTTGTAAACCTCTATGGCCCTTGTAATATGGGGCAGAGATAGCATCAACGCTGACAGGTACATCAGGGAGTGTTTAGAAGAGCACGTGGTACCTTTTGCGCCATTTGGAAGAGCAAATTTTATTCTGATGCATGACAATGCGCGACCGCACATAGGCCAGATTACGCGTCAGTACCCTCATGATGAATTCAAGTACTAAGGTGGTCACCATGTGCCCTGACTTAAACCTTATCGAGCACCTACGGAAAAACCTAGCCAGAAGGGTTAACAATAATTATGGAGAGTTTCATACAGTTGAACAGCTGGACAAGGGAAAATCTCTGTCGTACAAATTGTTGAATTGGTCTTCCCGGTCACGAATCTATCTAAATCGATGAATAAAAGCCATCCATAAAGCGTTCCATAAAACCAAATTGTAAACTTTTCACTAAGCACCAGATATTTTAGGTACAAAGAACCAATATGTCAAATATAAAACCCTATGAAAGTTTCTGAAATTCCAGTTATTATATATACATATAATATACATATATGCTGCCAACCAAATCCAGGTAGGTAAAAGTGAAGGGAGAATTTACCATGGTCACCGAAGTCACCAGTAGGTAACGGTATGCGACAGGTATCCTTAAGTCTTCTACTACATTATGAATGAAATAATACAGAAGGTACGAAAACTGTGGGGTTACACAATGAGAAACCAAGAAATAACTATATTGTGTTACGCAGATGACGCAGTACTAATTCCTGAGAGTAAAGACGACCTACAGAGCCTCATACATTAGTTGTCTCGAATAGCGAAGACATCAAACTTGGAAATATCTGCAGCCGAAACCCAATGTATTGTAACATCCTGGGGATGTTACTAATTTATTTAAGAGATATTTTAGAAATTGTTTAGGTAAATGGGAAAAGGCTCCACCCTGTATAATTGGTTTCGAAACTAAACGATTGAAACTATAACGAAATTTGTTTTAAAACTTAAAAATGTTTTATAATTGAAACTATAACAAAAGGTCAAACGCCGAAATTACAAATAATTTACGCGACGAAAGAGATGGAAACCGCGGCGTAATCAGAAATGAGCGGTCAGGAAAATACAGCCTAAAGCACAGGGTCCATATGGGAGAGGCTTGCTATGGAAATTCTTTTTGAGGGTTCTTGACATTATTATAGGCCATGGGTGACGAAATAAATATTCCGCTGCAGTTCGTAACTGTGCGAAAATTGATGACTTTAAAAAATACACAGCTCGCATGGAGGACGAAAGAACTGGACTTCGGTCCGGGGAACAGAGGTGCTCAGACGAGGTCATAGCAACGGGGTTGCTACGCGTTTGGGGCGCGTTTTCCAGTCAGTGTTTGTTTTTGGTACTTATTGGTACCGAGGGTGTAAAGTAAAGTAAAGGAATTCAGTTTGGGAATTTGCTTTAACGTCAATCAGTTATTCAAGTTTGATTTTAATTTTGTTGATATTTTTCGTATCATTGGTTTTGGGGATGATTCCAAATTTTTGCTATTTGGGGCCGTATCGAGTGTAGAGTCACGTTTCCGAGTGTCATACCAGAGCCGAAGCGACGAATCTTAGGGTGGAAGTCAGCGCAGAACTCCAAGGTGGTGAGTCGGGAATAAGTTACGGGTTTTTTACTAATTTTCCATAGACGGAGAACAGACGAGGCGATCATTTCTTTTGTTGATTCGTATTTATATTTATCGCTTTGACTCGGTTTTGTGTGTGTGGGTTCTGTTCGAATTTCGACGATCCGGGACATAGGCGTATCCAGGTTTAAACTCTGAAATCTTCACGCGCAACTACGTAAATTCCTTGATGAGTTCACAGTTTGGTAATTTTGGCTAGTTTCAGTCACAAGTAAGAACTAGAGCTTTGGAAGTAAGAATAGTATACAATCAAATATTGATCTAGGTACAGGATAGAGGATTTTCCCAAATAGGGTGGAGTTTATTATATTTTTGATTGTTGGGGAAATATCTTGTACGCACTCTTGTAAGGGTAGCATGCGTAATTTTATGTCTATTTGATTACGGTTATTTTTTTGTGAACGGTTACTTGGTTATTTTAATTTCTTTTATTTAATTGATTAATTTTTTTGTTCACTGTATAGTCATAAATTGTATCTTGTCAACATAAACTTTAATTTCATTCAAACGTAACACTTGGGTATTATTTTGCTACCGAAACCCCACTGAAATCGACAGGCATTTGCGAAGCCTCGTGTTCCTGTAGAGGTTGGCCAGAAACCTTGTCTCCGCTGGGCCAAAAACAGTGCCGTCCGTTCAGAGCGCCATTTTAAATAAATAATTTCTGGGCTGGTGGCAGACGCTACCATCTCTTAGTACGTCCCTGTATTAAATGCGGTGCGGCGTTACAGTATGACAACATCAAAAACGCCTATTAGATGCAAACTCTAGGTCGAGAAAATAGTTATAAAACAGGAATTGAGATTTAGATACCTTTGCATTTCAATTAAATTAAATGGTTGCTGGAGACAACAGAAATGAAGGCGCTTAGAAGGGTTGCCAGAAAAACACTCTTTGGCAGAGAAACAAGCGAAAACATAAGAAGAACCTGCAAAACTGAAAACATCAACGAATAATGGGTATTACATAGGAAGAAAGAATGGAACGAGCACATAAACAGAATGAGCGCTGAGAGAATTGTTGCAAGTGACAAATCCCCACTGGGCCATGGAGGTCAGGGTCAGCCTAGGAAAAGATGGAGCGACAACTTGAACGCACAGTGTAGGCAAGATGAAGAATGAACAAGCGATTTCGCCTAACATAGGGAAGGAAGAAGAAGAAGAAGAAGGGAATGAAATCTAGTTTTCGCGGTTATTGGTTCAGGTGAAACCCGAATTCGTTTCTGTGGCTTTTAATTTCCCTTTAACCTCAGTTAAAATACTAGTGAAAGCGGTTCCTAACCTTTTATAAAACTTTTATCTAAAAAATTTAGAATTTCATCTTATACAGAAATTCATTTTCACTTAACCATTTTCTGGTTAAATTTGAAAAAAAAACCGTGTCATTTTCAATAAAAATGAGAACAACTGAATAATTTGAAATATTAATAGTAGGACTTGAAAATTAGTTTTCTATGGTGTAGTTTTTCACGACCAATCCCAACTGAAAATTTACATTATCCGGGCAATTAGGCCGTGGTCCAAGAGACTTCTGCCGTCTCGTAGACGGAAGAAAGATAGTATGAGACCCAAACAGGTCTTTCGAGACTGCTCGAGCAGTCCCGAAATTCCTAAGCCTTCCTTTACAGAACGGCGTGCTGGACGAGAACGACCTGCGCGAAATGGGCATCTCCAGCGAGCTCGAGCGTCAGATCATACTCGATTCCATTAAACAGCTGCCCTCGAAGATCAACGGGTTACTGCCTAGCATATGCAACAACAATAACGAGCAGAACACCGTAAAGGTCTGGCTGAAGAAGATTAGCCTGGACCAGTACTACGAGACGTTCGTGAAACACCTGTACCACGACATGGAGCGAGTGAAGAGGATATGGGACGTCGAGCTGTCCGCCGTGTTGGACATAGAGAAGATCGGTCATAGGAAGAGGATACTGGCGAGCGTCAGCAGTGGGGAGCAGATCGTCTGCGGGCCCAAGCTGGAGGAGATCAGCGCTGATATAAGTGGCACACTGGTAAGAGAACGAGGATGAGCGTACATTAGGTTTATAAATAAGCAAGGAAATAATCACCACGGACATCTGGTCTTTCACATTAAAAAAGCTTGAAGATTAAAAAATCGTACACGTTAGTGATTCGTTTTAAATCATAATTTGATCAGCCTCGAAGGTTCGAGATTCGTGCACCCTCTGGTATTAGATTCGAAGGGTTTTCCTGTAATCACCATTAGATTAAACTGGGACCTATCTGGAGGCATCCAAGTGGATGTCTTCTACCGTAAACCTGTAACGTTTCCTCCGCAGAAAAGCAATCAAACAACCGCCGAGATGCCTTCGCCGTCTGCTGTCTCAGTGAACAGCAACACTGGGACGATCAGGCACAGGCACAAGAAGTCGAGGCCGGCACCGCCACCGCCCGTGAAGAAGCCCGAGACGTCGGAGAAGAACCAGACGACGGAGGTCTTCGTCGGCGGCAGTAATTCGATCAAGTCGCAGTGGAGGCACCAGCCGATACTGCTGATCACCGGGTACGTCAAGTACGCCGCCAACGTGAGTACTTAGTTAGGATGTGTGTGTCCGCGGTCCTTTCAATGTTCCATGTTTGCGAGCAGTATTTGGGCTCGACCGTCGTCAAGGAGTTCAAGGGCACCGAATCGACACGGAAGTCCATACAGAGGATAGTAAAATCGAAGGAGCATCCCAGCGAGGAGGTCTGCTTGTCGATATCGTATCGTGGAGTGAAGTTCGTCAATCCCCTTGAACAGGTAAGTGGGTTGTTATTCGTTTTAATGGAAGAAAGTTGTAGAAATCGGCGGCGGTTAACTCGTAAGAAATTTTAATCCCCAACCCCAAGATCGGTCAACTGGTAAGCGAACCAGCAGGTAAATTTTTAACGGGTAGTTTTGGATGAGCCAACTCTTAAGAGGATTCTCAAAAATAATCAAGGGAATGATGATTGTAACGAAGTAGTTCGGATATTTGTTGAAACTTAGAATATGATATAAGGGGGTGGTTTGTTACGTTCCAAGTAAGGGGTGACGATGGATCGCACTGAGATAGTTGTGGATTTTATTAAAAGTCAACGCGGCAAAACTTGCTTGTTGTTAATGTTCGTATGCGTTTCATGACTCTAGGGTCGGGTTCCGCAGGGTTTTCCTTGCCCTCTCGCAAGGAATACGATAATCCCCCTTTTGGGTTTTTTCAGGTAGTTCTAACCCTTACGAGTTGACCGATCTAGAGAACCATATTCTTACGAGTTGACCAATCTCGCGAAGGTCAAATGCGGACCGGGGATTAATTCTTACGAGTTGACCCGTGCCCGTAGAAATGGCTTTGTCCAGAGTTTAATACCACGATTGGTCAATCGTATTAAATCATCATTTATATATATATATATATATATATATATATATATATATATGGTACGTTCCACGCCGAATTTAGATTTTTTTTAGATTTGGCCCAAAATCAACTAAAACGGTCCTTTTGGGCCCCCGAAACTCCCTCTAAATTTTTAGGGCCCCAAGTGGAATAGAACTCAAGTTATGGACAATTGAAAATTGAAATTTTCAGGTTCGGCTCCAAAACCAAAAATTTTCAACCATCCATAACTTGTAAAAATACCCATTTTTATGAAAAAAGTTTTGGACAAAAGTTGTTTGCAATGCTTTAAACTTTTGGAAACTGTTAAAAAAAAGTTCATCCGACATGGTTCACTATTGACTAGTCTTGACGCCATTAGTCGTCAGGCCGCCAAAAAAAAAACATTATCAGCTTTCCTGACCAAAAAAATCAGGAGCGTAGCTGGATTCGATACAAAACTTTTAAGCCCAAACAGAAGTTAGCCAGACCAAAGGGCTCCGAGAAAAAAAAAGGTAAAATTCGGCAAAAATCCCTTAATATCAAAAATATTCCATTGAGCCCCCATAAATCCACTGTTTGCCAGTCAATATCAAACCATGAGCGACATTTGTTCTAGAAGTTGCTGGGGATCAACATCACTAAGGTTGGCATGCTATTTTCATATAAGTAGAGCATTTTCCAAGTCCCCGGCGGCTAAAAACTCAAAATTCCTCAAAATACTTGAATTTTGAGCCCAGACGACTTCGCTTGACGCATATTTTTTATCCAAGAAGCGACTCTCACCCAAATTGTTGCTCTTGTTGATGTTTTTGAAGGTCCACAACGGCTGACGACGACGCTGAAGCAACCTTCCACAAGAATTGTTCTGGAAATTTGAATTTTCAATACAAATCTTCAAATTTGGGACCAGCCCTTAGGTCTGGCTAACTTCTGTTTGGGCTCAAAAGTTTTGTATCAGATCCAGCTACGCTCCTGATTTTTTTGGTCAGGAAAGCTGATAATGTTTTTTTTTGCGGCCTGACGACTAATGGTGCCCAGACCCGTCAACAGTGAACCGTGCTGGATGAACTTTTTTTTAGCAGTTTCCAAAAGTTTATAGCATTGCAAACAACTCTTGCTTAAAAGTTTTTTCATAAAAATGAATATTTTGACAAGTTATGGATGGTTGAAAATTTTTTGTTTTGAAGCTGAATCTGAAAACCATTTTTTTTTCTCGGAGCTCTTAGGTCTGGCTAACTTTTGTTGGGGCTGAAAAGTTTTGTATTGAATCCAGCTACGCTCCTGATTTTTTTGGTCAGGAAAGCTGATATTTTTTTTTTGGCGGCCTGACGACTAATGGCGCCAAGACTCATCAATAGTGAACCATGTCGGATGAACTTTTTTTTATCAGTTTCCAAAAGTTTAAAGCATTGCAAACAACTTTTGTTTGAAACTTTTTTCATAAAAATGGGTATTTTTACAAGTTATGGATGGTTGAAAATTTTTGGTTTTGGAGCCGATCCTGAAAATTTCACTTTTCAATTCTCCATAACTTGAATTATATTCCACTTGGGGCCCTAAAAATTTAGGGGGAGTTTCGGGGGCCCAAAAGGACCGTTTTGGTTGATTTTGGACCAAATCTAAAAAAAAATCTAAATTCGGCGTGGAACGTACCATTATATATATATATATATATATATATATATATATATATATATATATATATATATATATATATATATAAATGATGATTTGTTGTATCGCAATATTAATACATTGTTTCCATTTTCAAAATCTAATTGGGATATTTTACAAAATACCGATTTTAGCTTCTGGCGTCGTTTTAGGCAATAAATATACCATTGGTTCGTGTACTGACAGAGGTCCAGCTGGTATACAAAGATCGCTTTTTAGTTTCGGAGCAACCTGTCTCATGTATCTACATACATCGTCTATTCATGTTTAAGATAGTTCAATAGTAAATGTTTCCTCAAATTTATAAAAGAGACTGTGATAAAAATCGTGGTAACAGCTGAACAAGTTTTTGTTTTAAACACATATAACAACCATAATTATGTAATAAACAACCATTTTTCGTGTTGAAAAAATACAAAATGGGGGACTCCGAAGATCTTTCTTCCGATACCGAAGAACAAGCCACAGGAGTTACTTCTGGACTGATATCAGGAAAGTCGAAAAAGAAAGTATGAACTTGTATACAATAAATATGAAAAATGATAATATTTTTGAAACTAATTTTACCAATAATTATTCCTTTAATTTTGATTTAATAGTTATTTATTATACAAGCGGATAAAATGAACGTTTAACGAGCGATATGTTTAAACGCGCGCGCGGCATAGCCGCAAGCGCGTTAATATCGCGAGTTAAACGTTCATTGTATCCGCGAGTGTATTACGTTTTATTAAATTTTGCCATATATAAACTGACGTTTAGCGGAGTAAGTCTAATTTTGAAAAGAAAATTTGACAGATGACAACTTCACTGCCGCAACCTTGACAACGAGGAAAACTATTTTAAACATATAAAACGTCACTTTATACAGCAAAATTGAATAGGCAGCGAATTAAAACATTTTAATCCGCTGCCTAAATAAACAAAATAAACAATGATTTTATAGGTTCGATTTGACGTCAATACACGTCAGTTTATATGGCAAAATTGAATAAAAATAGTTATTCAATAATTATTATTATTGTTCTTGTCGTTAATGTTTATTAAATTTAAATTTTGATAAATTGGTTGTAATTGTAGAAAAGCGTTGCGGTAATGAAGTTCTTATCTCCCGCAAAATGCGTGGGATAAGTATCATTTATCCCACGGACGTAGATAAAACTTATTATTTCACTTTATAATAGGCATCTACCTTCAATGTTTGATATTTCAAATACCAATCGATATATTTGTTTCTCAAAGTGCCGATAAATCTATTATCAGTAATTTTATGTACCGGTTATTTGCCGTCGCTTTGAGTAGATAGAAATTTCATCTTCTCGTTCGATGGATCGTTACAGTAAATATAATTAAAAACTCAAGGTATATTTACCGATAAGTGTTTTGTCTTGTTACAAGAATATTGAAGTTCACGTCGCAATCACTTTCATTTATTTTCACTCCCTTCGGAAACGAGTTTCTAAAAATCCAACAAGCTGCTTTTGACGAATCGCTGCAGTAATGTTTTGCAATTAGATTGTGTTGAATTATGTCATCCAATTAAAAAAAACCTAATTTGTGACAGAGCTTCACAGACAGAAACTTTTTTTACAGTCTATAAAAATATTACAAATTTTCTGCCATTTTTCTAAGGTTTCACAATCCGACGGACACTGATGATTATTAGGAATTTTGGATTCTTGGGCCTGAATTATCTGTTATTCAAAGAAGGAAAACCACCACAAGTGAATTTAGGCTATTAAATGTTTAGGAAAATTAGAGTAGGATTGCAAAATACGAAATTAAAATTGACAGGTTAAGTTTTACAGCGTTTGCAACCACAAAACCCACCTCCACACTCCGATTTTCTATACTCTGTGTGACCAGGGGCGGATCCAAGGGGGGGGGCGATGGGGGCGATCGCCCCCCCCCCCCCCCAAGAAGAGCTATAGAAAGAGAATCTGATTAAACCTCGGTGGGCACAAAGTTTACACTTCTTTCCTTCTTAGAAATTAATATTCCTGTTTCTCAAATTTAGGTACATTGCAGAATAAGGTTATTATTATATTATCATCTTTTAAACTTGTTTGGACGTATGCCTGATTAACTCCTATTAATTTTATTTAGTGTGTGAATTTTTATTAATTAAGTGTTCAAGTTAAACGCGGACTAAGATTTTTACTATTTTATTATACTAAACAACTGTGGTATGAAAATATGAAAAAAAAATGGTTAGGTACATCTTGTCTCGACGGTACCTGCTCGGGGTAGGGTAGACACACTTGTCTTTTAGCCGAAAGTCTCAAGTGTTCCAGGGTATCATTAACGCATCTGGCAAGATTCAAAATTCCATAGTGCCCTGGTTTACGACATGTCCGTTACACTTTTACAAGTAATAAATATATCTCTTGTATCCGAAGTATTAAACATCTAAAAAACTACGCCGTATATTTCGTTCGGCGCGGCACGTACCATGTCAGTTGGCACTTTGCAGGTTGGCAGCCGGCTGTCTGCAGTTTACGTGTTAATATTAAAGTATTCTTTTATTATATTGGCAATTATGAATAGAAAAAGAAAAGGAGAGGAAGATAATAAGTGTAACAATAAAAGAGGGAGAATAACAGACTATTTTTTGAACACATTAAAAAATAATGTTGGTGCCAGTACTGAGAATAAATCGTCCAGTGATCCTGCCAATGATAACGCTTCTAGTAATAAGGATTTCAATAATTCAGGTAATTAATTGCAACATTATTTTGAAATTTTAAGATTTTTAAAATAAAAATTATACAGCTTATTAATAGTACATTACGAATCGCAGGCGTCTTAGTCCAGGCTACATACTGAAAAACATAGTTTTCACGGGTTATTAGTTTACGAGATATCTTATTTGTATATCCCAGAGACTCAATGTTTAAACAATTGAACTTGCCCAGGCTGCAATCCTACAGATATTTAATAAGGTGGAATAGTTTCCTTGAATGCCGAACTGTAAGTTAAGTTTGAAAACCAACTCATTTTTAATGAAATTGTTGTTAAAAATCATTTTAAAAAAGGGGCTAATTTTTTTTGCTTATAAACAAATTGAATAACTTTTTGTCTATTGTTACACACGTTTTTAATAAATTGCACTGAAAATGTGGTAAAAAAACCTTTCATTAAAAAAAAGGTTCTACTGTCAATAGAAGACGAGATAGCAACATTTAAAAAAAAATCATATCTTCATTAGTATTTATAAATATTAAGAGCCGAAATTTTCACCAATTTTACATAAAGACCTGAATCTGAATGTTAATATAGGATTTATAGGTTTAATATCTATGCACCTTGAAAACAGTTATATCCCTTTAAAGTTAAGGTTTTTCGCTTAAGTCCACGATGTCGTAGTGGAGGGGATAGCAGATCGTTTTGAAATGGAAACTTCAAATTGGACGCGCTAAATTTTTCTCGATATCTCGGCTTCTAAGCAATGTAGGACCTTCATTTTTTTTATTCTGGGGTAACTCGACGAAATATTAACATCTAACCTATTTTCTTCGCCGTGGAAAATTGGAAAATCTCGGAAAATTCAATGGATACAATTATCTTTGTGTTTTATACTATTTTTATAAAATTAATATATTTCTGTCGCTCTAGGAAATCACCAAAAATTCAATCATCAATCATTTTCTGATTTTACTTGTAATGAACCTTAATTCAATAATAATTAAATATAATAATAAATAGTATTTTACTAAAACAGAATATTTTCATCATTTTATATATGATATATCTATCTGAAATAAATATTTATAATAGGTGTCCATAACAACGAAATTGTAAAATATACTAATTTTATACAAAATGTAATAAACCAAGACTGCTGCAAAAAATTAGCATTCAAATTGTAAAAAAATTGTGATCATTGTATGTATTGAATTTTCGGTGATTTCCTAGGGCGATAAAAATATATTAATTTTATAAAATATAAAACACAAAGATAATTGTTTCCATTCAATTTTCCGGGATTTCGGCTTCTATTGACAGTAGAACCATTTTTTTTAAATGAAAGGTGTTGTACCACCTTTTCAATGCAATTTATTAGAAACGTGTGTAACACTAGACAAAAAAGTTATTCAATTTGTTTATAAGCAAAAAAACAGCCCTTTTTTAAAATGATTTTTTAACAACAATTTCATTAAAAATGAGTTGGTTTTCAAACTTAACTTACAGTTCGGCATTCAAGGAAACTATTCCACCTTATTAAATATCTGTAAAATTACAGCATGGGCAAGCTCAACTGTTTAAACATTGAGTCTCTGGGATATACAAATAAGATATCTCGTAAACTAATAACCCGATCTGGCTGAAATTTTGCACACTTATAAAGACTCCTAAAGGCTTCATAATTCGTGTATTACATTTCACTTATCACTATTATTGCAAAAGCTATTAACATTTATAAAATATTGAAAAATGGATGGTTTTTTGCTAATCACTCAATTGTTTATTTATCGAATTTAATTTATAAAAAACCAAAATTAACCGTCTTTTTATTTCCTGTGGTCAACTTTCCTGTTGACCACTTTTCTCAAAAATGCAACCGGAAAATTTTATGGGGAAAAATCGATTTTCGCACCTTAAGCCATTGTTTATAGAAAACAGGGACATTCTAGCTGTATATGGTCATACAGCTTCCTATAGGTCCTCCCTACCATTTAAAACTTTCAGATATCTGTAAAATAAAATATCATCTTTTTTTTGTAGCCTGGCCTATATCGTATTGATATGTCTAGAATATGTATTCAATTGGTATCGTATCGATTTTCAATACGATATCGATACGATTTTGACTTTTTTATTGAATATCGTGAAGCACTAATTATTTGCTGCAAAGAATTTATTAAAAATTTAAAAACGAATCAATTCAAACTATGCTATTCATTAATAATTATGGTAAATCGCAATTTCAGACGATTCCGAAAGGTTAAATATCACTTCAGTAGAACATTCAAGAAAACAGACTTCGTTTGGTACCGATAATTGAATCAGTCATTTTTCTTGCTAAGCAAAATATTGCATTTCGAGGTCATCGCGACGATGGACCATTCGCATATAAAAGCTCGGTCAATGAGGGTAATTTTCGTGAGTTATTGAGATTACGCGTAAAGTGTGGTGATTTGCAATTAAAAGCGCATCTAGACGAATCATCTGCCCGCGCTACTTATATTAGCAAAACCACACAAAATGAATTAATTCAATGTTGCGGCGATGAAATTTTATCCATGATTATTAATAAAGTGCAACAGGCCCAGTATTTTAGTATTATTTTTGATGAAACAACGGATATTTCTAAAATCTCTCAACTGAGTTTAGTTTTGAGATACGTGTACGAAAACTCAATTCGTGAAGATTTCATTGGATTTTTAGATGTGCAAGATGAAATAAGTATACAGACAAGTGGCATAAGTTCTCTGGAATTGCGAGCGTCTGGTACTAATTTAGGACAAATTGTCTTGCAAAGGCTACATAAACTAAACTTTAATCTTGAAAACTGTGTAGGTATAACGACAGATGGATGTTCGGTAATGACTTCACAAGCATGTGGAGCTGTTGTTACAGTACAATCCGAAGCAGTTAATGCTGTGTATTCTCCGTGCTATAATCATAAGCTTAATTTATCTATAAGCAAGTCCTCCTGCGTACAGTGCATAAGAAATGCGATAGGTATTATGAAAGAAATTATAGCTTTTTTCAATGCATCAGCAAAGCGCTTTCGTGTACTAAAAGCTGTTATGGGTCATCAACTATGTGGCCTATGTGAAACAAGATGGGTAGAGCGACACGATGGAGTAATTCAATTTCGAGGATCCATGCCAAAAATCTATGAAACTCTTGATTATATTGCGGACTGGAATGACATCCACACAGCAGCAAAAGCAAAATCACTGAAGTCATCTATATGTAATAGCGAGTTTATTGTATCTGTTGTCTGTCTTTCAGACAACAGATGTCTTTCAGACAAATGTATTGAGTTGCACGCAGCAACTGAGTCGTTATTTCCAAAAGACTCAAATAGATCTGAAATCGGCTAGTGATATGCTTCATGATACTTTGAAGATTTTAACAAGAAAACGAGAGAAATGCAATGAAATGTTTGAAAATATATTGATAGAAGTCTCTGACATTGCAAATGCGCTTGACGTGGAAATAAAAATTCCTCGTGTAACAGGTAGACAGAGAAACCGGGCTAACTATTCAGCAAATACTCCGACAGAATACTATCGCCAATCTATTTATATTCCATTAATTGAAAATGTGATTGAGGACCTAAAAATTCGTTTCTCTGAAGATACATTGAACTTATATAATTTATTTATTCTGTTTCCATCTTTAAATACAAATGAAGATGCAGTAAAAGCTGCTATAAAATACATTTCGCACAAGTACTGCAGTTATTTTAAAAAGTCTGAATCTGTTTTAGAAACATTATTATCGGCAGAATTGGATTTTTGGAAATTGCATTGCGAAAATAAAAATTTAGATATTTTGAACGATGCTATAAAGTTATTGCAATATTGTGACCTTGCAGTTTTTCCAATAATTAACACTTTGTTAAAAATATTAGCCACTTTGCCTGTGAGTTCATGTAGCGCCGAAAGAACATTTTCGTCATTGAGAAGAATTAAAAACTGGCTGAGGACTAATATGACAGAAGAAAGATTAAGTGGCTTAGCGCTTTTGCATATACACTGGGATTTACCATTAAACGTGGAAAGGGTAATTGACAGATATGCTAAAACCAGGAACCATAGATCTGAATTTATTCTGTAAATAAATTAACCTGTAGCAATATGTTTTATGTTTAGAAATGTTATTTTTATGTTTTTATTATGTTATTATTATGTTATTTATGTTATTATTATTATGTTTTTTATGTTATTTATACAATTAATTCACAGTTAATGTCTGAATTTCATTTCAACTTTGTACTTAAATCAATAAAATAAATAATTAAGGCAGTATTATTTTATATTGAATAGGTTGGAAAAATATTGGTTGGAATAAGTTTAGGTAATTCATAATTTTTGAACGAGATCGCCCCCCCTAAAACTCTTTTCTAGATCCGCCCCTGTGTGTGACAAATAACAGAGGGCCTCACAGAACGCATGTGTCGTTTCTAACGTGTACGTTGCACACTCTTAGAATAAAGTACAAATAATTTTAATAACAGACTCATTGCGTTAAATGTATGTTAAAAAGAAAGTGAAATCACCTTCAGTGATATATTTCAGGAAATTTCAAACCGTTTAAATTCAGCACGCATTCAAGTAGTATATAAAAGATAGAATGCCTTTCCTTCTTTTTCCCTTTCACCCCCTTTGAAAAAGTATTAAGAAAGAGTTCTCTCGAGGGATTCATTAATTGATATTTTGGGGAAAAAAATTTCAATTACCTTTACTTTCCAGAATATCATCTGCGAACACGACATAAAGAACGTGAACTGCGTCTGCCAGGATAACGAGAACCAATGCTACTTCGCTTACATAACGAAGGACGCAGATAACTTTTATTGTCACGTGTTCCAAGCCACTTCACCGGTAAGTATCACGAACCGATACACTTGCGAAAATCGTCATGTCAGTTTGGAAGTGATGAGTTATATAGAAGGTTAGGTAATTTATAGCTTAATCCCCTTCTTTAGGTGCCGTCTTCTATCGAAGGTTAGCGATGACTTCTGCGATAATCTGTCTTGAGCCTTTCTTATTAGTGACTGAAAGTGTAAGACAGTCCATTCTTTGATGTTTCTTAGCCACGTCATTTTTCTACCAGGGCCTCGTTTGCTCTCGATCTTTCCTTCCATTATTAGTTATAGGAAACTATATCTTTCGTTCCTGAGTATGTGCCCAAGATGTTTTTCGCTTTTTAACTATTTCTAAGAGTTCTCAATCCATATTCGCCTTAGAACTTATTCGTTTCTGATGCCAGGAACTTCGTCCACGGATTCTTCAGCATACAACGAAATATCCACATCCCAAAGCTTTTCAGTCTGCGCAGAGTATTAACTTTTAGCGTCCATGCTTCCGTCTCATAACAGGCCACTATAAACGTACTACTTTACCATACTGTAGCGAAGAGAAAGGCTTAAGTCTTTTGAAGGTAAGAACGGTTTCATTTCCAGGAATATGTTTCTGGCCTGTTATATTATGCTTTTTATTTATTGATCTGGGTCCAGTGTACTGTTCGTCAGACAACTAAGGTATTTGAATTTCTCAGCTTGTTCAATGTGATGCCCGTCAGTTGATATTTTTACTGTAAGGGTTCTGTTTTTCGGGATACCCATAGTTCTGTTTTTTTATCTACTTTGATAACGTATGTTTCAAAGTAGTACTCCTTCATGTACAATTTTGTCTTGTCGAGTCTGTAGATCTTGTTCGTTGTAAGCAATCCATATAGTATCATCGGCATATCGAATGTTTTTATCATTTTTCCATTGACCTTTATGCTTTATTTGTGTTCTGAAGAACTCTTGCAAAGATTCTATATTCTTTTTCCCAACAAGACAGACGCATATTATTGAGTTTACCGTCAAGGTCATAGGCTTGCAGACAACAATATCATTTAGGATAACGGAGCACCAGTAATTACTGTATTTTTCGTTGAAATAAGGTTGGTTGGGAGTAGGGTCAACAGTAACGAGAATTATTACGACTAATAGGCAATTTGTAACAAGTGACCCCGTCTTCCTGGAAAAAATACATGTAGAGGGTATTTAGTCGAAAACGCGACTGACATCTCAATATTCGCTCGTCGGATTTCTGCTTTTCTCTTACCTTCTTCTTCTTCGTCGCCTTCGGACCTTTTGTTCTGACACCACTAAACATGGTGGACCCTTCAAAATGATACAAAAACAGGTAAAAAAGCAGGTAAACTGCTTACGATAAGTGCGAAATTTTTTTTTCCTCCGGTACATGAAAAATCCCTCTGTTGACGACCATCTCATTAATATGCGTCTATCTTGTTGGGAAAAAGAGTATAGTACAAGTTGTGTTTTATTCTAATGTTAATAGGGTCCAGATTTGTTTGCCAGGCATTCCATTCATCTTTGGTGTTTGACTCTATCAAAAGCCTTTTTGTAATCGACAAAACACAAATACACATCTTTTTGCTGATCTCGACACTTCTGCAACAGCACGCTGAGACTGAATAGTCCCCTTATGGACACTAAATATTGACTATGGGTTCTCTGGAATATGGTTACGTGTTCACCACAACAAGTCTCGAATATTTTCATCCCCCGTGACTCGTCAGAATAGCCCAAGTCAAAATAGCCCCGACAAAACAGCCCCGACAAAATAGCCCCGAACAAAACGGCCTGGGACAAAACAACTCCATACAGAATAGCCCCGAGCAAAATAGCCCCGATAAAATAGCTCCAACAATTTCTGTCAAAAAATCTGTTGGCCCAGTGAGTTGCCCCAACGAAATAGACCCGATCATCGATTACTGGGAAGACACATACTTAAGAAGAATTAGGCGTAATAGACGGATGCAACCACGTTTTCCCATTAATATCTGGAACGTTGATCAACGTATTGTCGCTAGGTTCCCAAGAACTAATAATTCAGTGAAGGATGGCAAAGAACATTCCAACAAATTGTAGATTGTCATCAACTATCTGTCTTTAAGCTCATGGAGCATTTTCGCAAGGAACAAGATATGGTCGAGATCGGATTAGCTCGCATTGCTGCTGGAATTGCCCATCCAGAGGGAAGTAAGACAAAATATGTTCAACTGAATCGCCGTTTAGAAGCACCAGTTGGAATCTATGAAAATATGGAAAGTATAGACTTTCTTCGGAGCGTTTCCCATAATCTGAAAATGAAATTTTTTTATATATAATAATCTAGAGATTTCATTTTTTTATTTTTGATTTGTTGGATATGTACATTTTCCATTAAAATACTTTGTGAATTGATCGGTTTTTTTCTTTGGTCTGCAATTATCATAACAAAATGATACAATAGCTACGTTAATTTGTCTGGGACTAATTTGTCGGGGCAATTTTGCTCTAGGCTATTTTGTTTATAGCTGTTTTGTCCGGGGCTATTTTGTTCAGGGCTGTTTTGCCCGGGGTTATTTTGTTCGGGGCTGTTTTGTCCGGGGCTATTTTGTTCGGGGCTGTTTTGTCGGGGCTCTTTTGTCGGGGCTATTTTGACGTTGGCTATTTTGACGGGGCATCGTCATCCCCACACTTGCTCAGACCTCATGAATCACTCTCTCCCGTCCCCAGGAGCACGCCATCGACATCATCCTGACTCTCGGCCAGGCCTTCGAGCTGGCCTATCAGATGGCCGTGAGGGACCAGGTGACGAGCAGGGGCAAGTCCTCCGGCCAGCATCACCAGCAGCCGCAGCATCATCACCACAAGCCCGCCGTCAGCCCGGGATCGGCGTGCTCCGGGAACAACGTCCCGAGGGACTTCAAGGACGCCGACGTCAAGCTGAACGGCCACCCGCTGAAGATGAAACCGTTGACGTTGTCGATAGCGGCAGAGCCGAGCCCGGGACAGGAGCAGCAGCAGCAGCAGCAGAAGACGCCCACGAAGGTAAACGCCGGTTGAGGGGTGGGTTTTCGTGGGAGGGAGGGGGAGAATGAAAAGGTTAGTGAATAGTCGATTTGGTGTGAATTTGTGAATTTTGTTTCTATGGGTTCGAATGGGGAACCCTTGGAGACCCCAAACCATTTCCTCTTCGATCAGTAGTAATAACTTCTATTATTCTTTCAACAGATATACACTGCCAGTCGTGACATTCGTTCTTCTGTTTAAATAACTCGCACACATCAATAATTCAATTAATAACCTACTGCAATACTCATAAACCTAGCTAGAAACGGATTTAAATTTGTTTTGATCCAATCAATTTTTGTGTCCTCCCAAAGACGGTTAATATTTTTGCCAACACGCCGCCTGTATACGCATACATTCTGATACTACAAAAACACCGTTCGCGTTGCTTACATGTGACATTAGCAATCGTCGATTCAATAAACACTACAATAAAATAGATATTAATAATAATAATAGTAATCGTAATACGTTCAGACTACAATTATAATTTAAGGTTTGATGGTATCGTAAATAAGTGTAGTTTGGGCCACTTTTACAAAACACCAAACAAACGTATTGTGCCACTTTGTCGTTCACTACTTCAGCCATCAGGGTGTCACAGTTTTGATTAATAACGTAATGAATGGAGCATCATTAATTTTTGTTATTTCGTTGTCAAAATTGAAACACCCGTACACGCCCGTGTATTCTTATACAACATTCCTTCTTTCGTGTCTTTTTCTTCTTCGGTTAGTTTAGATGTTAGTTTGGGAGTTGTGCTCAAGCGTAATGACATTTTTACATATTTAGGGAGCAATATATATTTATAATTGATTCTATTTTTAAGAAATGACGTTTTTTATTCACATCGTTTTCGCATTGATTGATCACTGAACACTTCAGCCTATATACATACATAAAAATATATTTAATAATATTGTATTTTATCTCTTTTTGAAATAAAAATCTTCCATTTTGTAAAATTTATTATATAGTTCTTTACAATGACTTACGCAATGTGTATATACATGTGTAGATATATATGATTATATACATAGAGAAGCTTTAAAAATTATATTTAGCAGGGTTGTTCTTTCTCGGTGTGAACATTTAACAAGATATTATCCAAGAGGGCAAGGTTGTTATAAATAAGTCCTCATTCAAAAGGCGTGTCAAAATATACCTACTAGGACTTTCGTTACTTACATTCCCTAATGACAGTATTCTCGACATTATTAAACTTATGATACTAATCTTGCCCCCTAGGAATGGTAGCGTATTTGGGAAAAGTTTAATCGCATTGAAAATGCTTGGAGTTGATTTGGCTCGGTAAAATAATAAGTAATGTATTGTAATAAAAGAAAATTGAAATTTTAGCTGTTCACGTTACAAGAAGAAATAAAAAAGTAATATATAATTATATATTTAATGTATTAAAAGCCAAAAAGTCGATATCAAAACTGATATTTAATGAAGCTTTATTTTTTAATTATAAATATGTACTTGTATCTAGTGTTAGTTTCCAGAGCGATCAGTATTCGTTAAAAGTATGATTTTTGATTGTGATCATGTGACTCGTTTCGTTAATTTGTATATTTTTGTTAACAGATATTTACTTATAATTGATATATTTTCATTAAATTATTATGATATGTCGAAGTGTTTTAATTATCCCACCCCTTACCAGCCCCGATTTTTTTCTCCTCTTTTGACGGCTTTAAAATATTCCGCCGCCGTTGTATCTGATTACTTTTTTAAGTTTCCCGTAATTTCCGAGTTAATTAAATTTCCCCTAAATTAATATGGATGCGATTACGTCTGGGCGACCGCCTAAAAACATATCATCCCACTCGACGATCAATTAAATACCATTATCGATTCGGGCTTCTCATCTAACCGGTTTAAGCTTTAATGTTCTTCGATCTGACGCCTTTTATCCGTAACCATCAGAGTAATAATTAATAATCTGCACGGAATGTGTGTAGCGAGCGTGAATCGGGGGTCTGCTTTCGAGCACTTGACATATACACATAAGCAAATAACGCTCGCGTTCAAATCGAGTTAGGTAAATGGCGAATATCGCAAGTCATGTCGTGATTATTGTGTTAAGCGTATGTAGGGAAATGCAGATCTGAGAGATCCGGAAACGTACGGAAATCAAGCGAGAGAGCGAAGCGGTGGATTTGCATACTTAGGGTTATTAAAGAATCTGAACGGGGATAGACAGTTACATCAGTTACTATTTGACTACCCAGGCTGCGTCAGGTTTGGCTTCGTTAATGGAGGCTTGAACAGCGCTCAAACAGTACAGCTGGATTTATAGTTGCACCGGTAAAATATAATCTACCATCTACCGATTGACGAGCAAGTGGAGTGGAATCTGACTTCCTTTCAGCGCCACCGCCAAATATTCGGAAATTTGACATGAATTGTAGGCTTAATGGTAGTAGCGGACGTCCTTTCTTATTTTATTTTGTTTTGATCTCAAAGATACGCACTGTGTTTTATTGTTTCGTGCAAAATTCTTCACTTGTCACATGTTTTAGCATTCCATAAACATTTTTTCTCCTTGATCTTTGGATATTTTTTAATTTATTTGGACCACTCACAGTCGAGAAGATAAATATTAGCTCGAAAGAACTTGCAATGATTTCACAGTTATTTGCAAAAACCTTCGCAAGATTCCAAAACTCACGCGGTTTTACGGTGTTTCAGGAATATCTACACCAAATTTTCTCGTAAACCGACAATTATGTTACAAGATTCGTTGCTATTGTTTTAAGAATATTGATATACGTAAGACCTGTCCTTAAAGAGATTCCTCTGGTATAGTTCATCAAATAAGAGTCTATCAGATATTGAACGAAAGTGTGCAATGATCTCTAGAGAGAGTGGACTGTATAGATATCTCTCGTAACTCGTAGGTGGCTGCGGAGATAAATCTTGTCTCCAGGTTGTAAGGCTGAAGACGGTCTTGTAGATTGAAGATCAGGGCGTGACGTGATCTCTTTGAAGTTCTTGTAGGCGGAGATCAGGGCGTGACGTGATCTCTTGAAGTTCTTGTAGTTTGGAGAGAGGGCGTGACGTACTTCTCCGGGTTGGATCTGAGGGCGTATCGTGCAGATCCGGGGTTTGAGGTTCTAGTAGTTTGGAGAGAAGGCGTGACGTACTTTCCGGGTTGAAGTTTGTTAGGTTTTGGGTTGTCGGGTTAAGTGGCGTGAAGAAAGATTACAACACACTGTCGTTTTGAGCATACTAGGGTATACTGGTTTATTACCAAAATTTCACAAGCTTTTATACATCTTCAAATTATATTGGTTAAATGGCAAATTAAGTTTTGTTATCGTTCGGCGTCCTAGATTGTAATTTCCCTGACCTAGCTATGTGCTTGACCTTACGGAGCGCGTTTGTTATCATATTACGAGAACTGGTGTTATGCTTGCGTGACTGATTTTTGTTGTAAGATTTTGAAATTATCACTTTGATCCGCGCTCTTTCGTCCACCTAAGCGACTCAGTTGTTTGAATACCCTCTTTAATAGTTATTAATTACTTAATAATTGATTACTTTATCAACAAGCACACTAAATTATTTCACTGACTTAGTTGTTCTAATTAATTTTGATTACTTAATTTGCAAGTGGAAATTTCACCTAATATGTTTTTAATAACAAGTTGCTCTAGTTCTATTTAATGGTTATTAATCCCGAATTGAAGATTATGTTCCCTAAATTCCCTATTAAATCCCTACAACCCTACTTAGCTCTCTTTTATGTTGATCGTAGAGTCAACAGATATTGTAACAAGTTTACAGAATATATTGGTAACGTTGGTTAGGTTCGACCGATGCATGCACAGCGTATAGTGCGACTGCGTCCTACGCATGTGCAGTTGGACGATGTAGAAAATACTACAGGTGAAGAACATGTGAGATCTGTCCCGGTTTTAGTTACTAAAATATGTCAGAGAATTTTACAAAAAAAAACTTTTTAAAAGGAAAACCAAATGAGAAGTATGAGAAGTAAAACCTTAAGGAACAAACATCCCCCAGCGAATGGCGTAGGAACCTATAACCTATATTTTATTTCAAATTTTCCAATTCTCTACGTCCAAGGAATGACAATTCCAAACCCCTGCAAACGGGTTTAGACGTTTACCTTTTGTTTGCCTTTTATTTGTAAGCAAACCAGAAATTCAAAAATAGCTTCTTTAAAGACAGAAATGAGGGTACCTTTTACTCAGGTTTGTAGCCCGCGAAAATACTTGCGGGCTAACTTTGAACTGTAATGTTTATAAATTTTATAATCAGAACCATTAACCATAACAGACAATCGTTAAAGTCTTGAAAAGATTTTTAATTAAAGCACCGAACTCATTATTTTAGTAGGAATAATTAAAAAAACTATAGCCAACATAACCCAAGAAGTTTTCAATAAATTAAGTTTATTAAAATATCCTACCCCTGCAAAAAGTAGGTGACAATTTTGAAAATAAGAATATGTGTAGAATCGTAAAACTTCTATTTTCTTGAATATTGAATGTTTACTAAAAATTAAGAAGACAGACATTTCTCGATTTTTTTTTTATTTTAAATGTAGTGGAAATGTGGTATTAGACCTATTACATTGTGAATTATTCTTTCTTCTCCTTCGCGGATTATTTTTTGAATTAATATCACAATATTTTGATTTTTGTTTGTAATAAAGAAAAAGGAAATCGTAAATTATAAGTAGAGGCACAAAACGAACGCATTGATGAATATTTCTTCTTCTTCTTCTTTACAAACCGTATCTCCTCCACTGCTGGAGGTAGATCTCTTCAATTTTTTCCAGATATCTCTATTCTGCGCTTTTTGTGTCCAGTTTCTTCCCGCTGTGGTTTTCATATCGTCAGCCCATCTCTTCATTGGCCTACCCAATTTTCGTTTGTTTTCCCAGGGCCTCCATTTCAATACTCTAGATGTCCATCTACTGCTATCCATCCTGGCCACGTGTCCTGCCCACTGCCACTTCAATCTGGCTATTCTCTCGGTTATACATGTTATTCTGGTTCTTCCTCTGATCTCTTCGTTCCTTATATGATCTCTCAAACTGACACCCAGCATTTGTCTCTCCATAGCTCGTTGCGTGCATTGTAGGCGATGTAAACTGTTTTTTGTGAGGCTCATTGTTTCCAACCCGTAAGTATTTACTGGAAGTATGCAGCTATCATACACTTTCCTTTTTAGGTTCATGGGGACATCTCTGTTCGTAAGTATAAATCCTAGTTTTTTGAAAGCAGCTCAGCTCTGACCTATTCGTCGCGGTATTTCTGCTTTTTGATTTTCTCTATCAATTCTGAGTTTGTGCCCTAGGTATATATATTCGTCTACATTTTGACTTGATTTTGACAGATGAATGTTTTGCGTGCTGAGGATTTTTGTTTTTGTGATGTTCACCTCGAGTCCAATATTTTGAGAAGTGTGGTGTAATTGTTCGATCATAGTCTTCAGTTCTAATGGGTCCTCACTTATTAGAATCACGTCGTCTGCAAAGCGTAAGTGATGGAGATATTCGCCATCAATTCGAATACCTTTTCCTTCCCAGTTTAGGCTTTTGAATATGTCTTCTAACGCCAGCGTAAATAATTTGGGTGAAATGGTGTCACCTTGTCTTACTCCTTTTTTTAATTCTATTTGTTCCGTTTTCAGGTCTCAATCGAGTTTAACTAGTATTACTGATGTTTCATATATAGGAGTTCTGTATATCTTGAGTCTATCCTGGCGTTATCTAAGGAATGCATAATTGCCCAATGTTCTACTGAGTCGAAAGCTTTCTTGTAGTCGACAAATGCTAAGTGAATATTGATGTATTCGTTTGCTTTTTCAATTAGTAAACGAGGAGTTTGTATGTGGTCGGTCGTGCCGTAGCCTTTGCGGAAGCTGGCCTGCTCCACTGGCTGGTAGGAGTCGAATTTATTAGTTATTAATGAGGAGCTTGTATAGGTGCGAGAGTAGACTGATTGGTCTGTAGTTATCAAGATCAGCTTGGTCGCCTTTTTTAAAAAGAAGGATTACCTCGCTTATTTGCCATTTTTTGGGTATCCTTTGCTCTTCGATGCACTTATTGAGTAAAGTTCTTAATGCTTCCCAAAGCCCACTCCCTGCTATTTTTAGAATTTTAGTGGTTATTCCGTCTTCCCCTGGACATTTTTTGCTTTTCATTTGGTTTAAGGCCATCTCTAGTTCGTTTTGAGTTATTTCTGGAATTTCCTCGGAGCCTATGTTCAGAATTTGTCTTTGTTCTTTGATTGGGTTTGGAAGGGTGGTCGAGTAGAGGTCGGTCTAAAATTGTTCTACTAATTTCGCTATATCCTCTTTCTCTGTAGTAAGCTTTCCCGATTTACCTCGCAATTTTATTATTTTAGGTTTTCCTTGTGACAATTTGGATTTCGTACCTTCATACCTCTATTTTCTTCTATGGTGTTATTGATTAATTTTGTATTGTATTTTCTTACATCTTTTCTAGTCTCTCTTTTCAATTTCTTTGTTAGCTCTTTATATTCCTGCGAGTTTCTTTCTGTAGTTTTCCTTTCCTCAATAAGTTTTAATGTATTGGGACTGAATTTGTTTGTTTCTTGTTTTTGGAATAATAGCTTTTTTATTAGCAGTATGTACACTAGATACGATCTTTTCATTTAGGTGGTCTATATCCATGGTCTTCAGGGAATCTGATGGCTCCACTTTATTTTTAAGTGTTTCCTGAATTTGTTGTTGGTTTTGCTCGAGAATGTCTAAAGAAGGTATTTTGTTTTTCGGCCCATTCACCATGTTTTTCCTTTCTTTTCTCAAGTCTATTTGGAAGGTGGCTCTTACTAATCTATGGTCACTGCCTGTGTCAAACTTATTAAGTACAGATACGTTTTTGCAAGATGTTTTCTTGTTTGTCAGGATAAAATCGATCTCGTTTTTTGTGTATCCGTCAGGACTTTTCCATGTCCATCTTCTTGGGGGTTGATTTTTGAAGAATGAGTTCATGCAGTAGAGTTGTTCGCTTTGTAAATATTCTATCAATTTCTCACCTCCTTCATTACGACGCCCTATCCAAAGTTTCCAATATTTGGTGGATCTCCTTCTTTTCGTTGTAAGAGTTTCGCATTAAAATCGCCGGTTATTATAACTAATTGTGTATTTTCTAGATGTTGATGAATATTTGGAACACCAAAAGGAATTGCAGTAATTAGAGTTTGGCTTTAGAAATGGAAAATCTACAGTCTTTGTTTTGCAGTTTGTTGTCCACTGTGTGTCCACTTTTGAATTCAAATGGTGCTCTCTGATAACACTAAATATATTATAAAAAATGCATTTAATACATATTTATGACAGTTTATTATTGCAACAATGAAAGAGAGAGGTATTCCTAAATATTTAATAATAATTATAGAATATTCACATATATTTCTAACAACTTTGGGTAGAGAAATGTTAAATGAAAATACAGGGGTACTTCAGGGATCTTTTATGTGGCCAATATTATTGAACATTCTTTATGATGATGTTCTTTGTTTACAAGTATTTTAAAATGTTGAGTTAATGTCATTTGCGGATGATTTGGCTATTTTAGTTAAAGAAAATTTTCATTGAAAAATGATTAAATGCATAGTATATATGATACAGTATTGCCTCCTGAAAAAAACAACGCAAGCAATTATTATAAAAGGAGGTAAGAATGGAGATTTTATTTAATTTAAAATTATACATAGGGAAATTATTCCCAGTAAAACTATTAAATGCTTAGCTCTACAAACACTTTGATCAATAACTAGCAGTTGGCTATTATTTTAACAAAAACGAAATTCAGTGCATTAAGTATAGTGATACCGAACAAAGGGAGTCCTGTAACTGAGAAACGTAAAATGTATAACGGTATCATAAATTCGATCATTTTGTATGCAGCTCGTGTGTGGATAAATGCCCTAAAAGTCATTAAATGTAAAAATTAGCTATGATAAAAAGAAGATTTCTAATCCGTGTATCTTGCGCTTACAGAACAGTTTCGGCAGAAAATGTTCAAGTGATTATAGGTGTATTTACTAGCAATGGAAAAATATAAACTTTATAAAGGTATCGACACAAAATTCACATGAAGGAGACTTTGAATATATGGAAAAAATTGGAATGTAATTTCCAGTAAGGTACAATGGACCAAGAAATCCCCAATCCATCGTTGGCTACGTTGTCCGTGATGGTCAAATAAATGACTACATATTATAATTTATAATTCATCATTATTTCGGCAACCAATATTATAAATCTAATGATTATTTATGGAAGAAACTACATTGGATTCATAAATTTATCCAGGAACTTATTTCTGAAAAATAATCTAAAGAAATGCATGGAACATAGAAAATTCGCAACAAAAATCTAGTATACCAGTATAAAGTAATTGAAATCATCTGAATTTTCACAATTGATCTTATGCTGAAGATTATACTCTTCTTCTAATGAAGAGTATAGTCGACACTCGGATCAGTTGTTATGGATGGGATGGGGGTTTAGTTCGGGTAACCGCTCCAATATGCGGAGTCCCACACTATTAGATGCCATAACCGATCCATCTGATAGTTGGAATTTACTTTGTTGTGTTTCTGAAGTGTCATTTATCTCATCTGTTGTCGACAAAATATTTCCCCTCCTTAAAAATAGGTTACTCGTAACAATCCAGTGTATTTTTCCATTAGATTGTCGTTTCCTACTTGTTAATCAGTATTATTTAGGTTTCTTTTTGTTATTCATTTTTTAATTAATAATTTAAGACAGAAAAGCCTTTAAGTTTTATTGCCTGGAACTCAATTGTGATACAAGGACCCCAGCATTAACTCTATATGAAACATTGGACTTTCTAATCAGCAAAGCAACCCTGTCAGATATTAGTCACCTCCACCGAGAGCCCTTACATTCGTAGAACATTCAGAGTCAAAAACCATCACCACCTCCTCCTTTCACCCCTTGTTTATAGTAATTACGTCAGTCGAACGCTAACGCCGATTCGATTTTTCGAAATACACATAAACAAAATTAAAGAGAAATGCGTTGTGGCAGATTGTCGAGTGACGTCTCTCTCGACGTTAAACTGTTCGATAACAACAGCAACAAATGTCGAAATACAATTTGTTACACAATGGAAGCCCTTACACGCTATGTGCCACAGGACGGGGGGTAGGTAGTCCACGCGACGAAGTAGGGGCGGACAAGTGGGGGATTTTAATTGAAACGCGGGGTTTAATGCGCTTCGAAATAATGGATAATGGATGGACGGGAAATAAAATAGTGGAGATTGGGCGCAAAACGCTCCCGGTGCCTTCTCGGATGCGGAAAGCCACGAGACTAATCCAACGAGCTCGCACATTGTTCAGATATCAATCCGACAACAGACGCAGCTACTTAAGCTGCAGATCCAGGCCTCATTGAGGTGTATTGCAAAAAACGTCGAAAGAGCCATCTTATCACCTATAGACATTATATCTATAGATATATTTCCAACAATGAATCGGTAATAGAAAGAGGAGCGGGTATATCTAAGCAGAAATGGCCGAGATATAATAGACAGATATGGAGAAGACCGCAAGAAAAGTGAGAGGGATGGAAATGGGGTGGGAGCGAATCGTAGAAAGCGAGAGAGAGGGAGAGAGAGAAGCAAGAAGGGAGGCCCTGCCGGTTTTCGAGTGCACTAACCGGAAACGATCAGGGACGGAAACGGAGATAAGCAGAATAAGAAGAAGAGGTAGACAATGGGAGAGGTTATAAGCGAAGCAGATGCGTCGGAATGGATTTTGGACAATAAAATCGATGCACTTCACGATGTAATAATGTATCGGGGGTAACCTACAACAAACCCACTTTACCACTTCAACGACGGTTCCCTTGGTAAATTGGTGATTTCTTCATGTCCTCTCCGTTCTGCCGGGAATAAATTACCGTTAACCACGTAAATGCAGCGTAGGAAATAAATAAATATCCCCGGGGGCAGCCGGATGAGGCCTTAACCGTTCTAAAATATCGCCCGGCAGGATAATTTATCTCCCAAGTTCACAAAACCTTAGTTTATATGCGAAAAAAGCACGAAGAACAACAAAAATAAATAACCAGGTCAGTTTAGAGCCGTTTCGGCGTTAATCCGCGCAAAGCAAGATATATGGTATAATTATTCGTAACCCAGTAGACGTAAGCCCGGGGCCGCTTTGAGTTTCCCACTGATGCATGATGGGCTAAAAATAAAATCACTCACTTTGCGGATTAACATACCGTGAATTTCAATTTACACCGGGAAAAAAGTCTAGTAGCTGTATAAAAGCCCCGGAATTACTTCTCTATCCCTCCGGCGCCGTTGGCGAAGGACTCAGATTGAGACCCCTCCACCCGTTTATCATCCTTATAATTTTTTTAGTGGAAATTTAATCAGCAAAAGTATTAGAAAAGTAGGTTGGGTAAATGAAAGGAATGGAAGGTTATAAATTACAACGCACTTGGAGCCAGTTTATTCATCTTAATATAAGCTGCACTGTAACTACTCGTTCAGTAAATTTACTACGAATTTACTGTTTGCGATTGTTACCTCCAGTACAGTACCAATATTCATATGGTTTTAAAAATGACAGTATGTAGCAAGGAGACACAGATGATTAATATATCTAGACCCGTCTATTTACAAAATAATATATTGCGAAGGCAAAAAGAGTTTTATAAGCATTTTTTCATTGTTCTACTAATTCAGTTGAACAATTCTCTCCTGAGATATTCATGTAACTTCATTCGATGCTTTCGTTGCACGTAAATCTGCAATAATATTGACTTTCGATAAGAGTGGCAACATCAATTCGTGTGCTTTCAGCGTGACATTTGTTTGTTTACATTGCATTTCGTGAACTATTTTAGATTACTTTCACAAAAAAACAAAATGGTTAATAGGTGCAGATGTGCAAAGTGTTTAGCTGTGAAGAAAATACGTTTGGATCATCCTTTCATAGCTAAATATAGAAAAATGATAAGAAATATAGACAAATTAATAAGGAAAATTATAGATGCTATGTATCATCTTTGTGGCGTTCTATCGATTTTTCTGTCTTAGGTTTCCAGCACACCTCGTTAAAAAATATTTGGATTTCCATTTTGGGACATAAGGAAGCTAATAACATATAGAAATTTTGCTCTTCCTCGTAACATTTTGAAGAAAGTGATTTTCAGTGTGTATATGCCAAGAGATATTAAAAAAATAGGCAAATGTAATGTTTTTCAACTTAAAAGTACTACAAGCTATTTATTTCTTATAAAATGTATTAGTGCGACCGGAACGAAGCTATTTTGAATCATCTATTATTGCAATCAAGTTTTAAATCTCGTAAAAAAATCATAATTTGTATGTAAAACAATTTATTGTACAAAACATAAGTGATTGATTTAGATTTTTACAAATAACTTACATATGTAAGTTTATAAAGTTTTTATTCTATAAAATACAGTTTTTAGTTACTCTTATTTTCGATTTAAATAGTTTTGTGTCAAAATGCCACAAATAGTACGTGAATTCATTTTTAAATTGGAGAAGATACAAAGATATAAAAATTATTTCAATAATTTACTCTTGGCACATGCTGTTATAAATTTATAACATGTATTTATAAATGATTATTGAAGAAATCTTAGTGTAAAAGTCCATACACAAAGATGGGCGGGCAGCTGTAGATTGAAGACACATAGACACTCCACATCCAAATGAAACAACCACGTAGGTCGATTTTCTTTAATTAAAACGAGACATGTTTCGAGCACCTAGTGCCCATCATCAGTCCTGGTCCGATGTAATATTTCTTTTTTTTAATCCATACTTTCTTGACTCATTACAAACATGAGTATTTAAATCTACTCAAAGATTTAAATACACAATTTATTTATTTTGGTCTTAACAAAAAATACGCCATTTACACAATTTTTAAAATGTAAGTTCCATGTCATGTTCCCAAAAAAGATGAAATTCATTAATAAAGTCGTAATAATGACTTACAATAAAGCAGGCGATTAAAAGGCACAACAACTCGGTTGAAGACTGTAATGAAGAGGGACTTGAAATTCTGCAGCAGCGGGACGATGACGAAGAAGAAGAAGAAGAAGAAGAAGAAGAAGAAGAAGAAGAAGAAGAAGAAGAAGAAGAAGAAGAGGAGGAGGAGGAGGTGGAGGAAGAAGATTAAGAAGAAGAAGAGAATTGAAATTAGAAGTTGTTCTTCTCGAAATTTTTATTCTTTTATATTAATTTTGACAATATTAAATTATTCAAATGACACTTTTAATAAAAACGTTAATTACAAGTTTAATTCTTTTTTTTATTTATTTGGAAAGTCATTAGTATAAATTAGATTACAATTAAAATGTAATTTAAGTATTTTCCTCAACAACTTTTTAATTACATGGCCAGGTAAGTGTTATTAAATAAATTGACACTTAATTAAAAATAGATAATTAACCAAAAAACTGAATTTAATGTAAAAGTAAATAATAAATGCTAATTAAATATTTATCAATAATTTATAACCTTAATATTACGAGTTTTTGATCGGGATTACCAGTTGACCTCACATGATTCTCTGATCGCGGTCTCTCCGCCCTCTATCTCGAAAACAGTTAGAGGTATTATGAAATGTTGAAGACAAAAGTTGTAGAAAATTTAATTCTGTACAATATTGATAGTAATTACAAATAGCGTAAAACCCATAGAAAACGAGATATTTCCAAAAAATATAGAAAAAATCGATTTTTGTGAGTTTTGACCCCCCGACTTTAACACTTGAGGCCATCCAATTATATGCGAGTTTTGAGGAAAGTTTTAGGATGCCAAAATAGAAGTTTTTACGTTTTAATATACTGGGTATGTCGATTTTCCGAGATTTGCACTTAATTCAACCTAAGATGACTGGAACGTTGGTCATTCCAGCCACACTGTATCTTTACAAAGATAGCCATGGTAACACCATTTAAATTACTTACAGACGTAAGACGTCCAGAAACTATTTGTAGTTATTGAAGAGTATCAAATAATTTACCTACTTTATACTTTATATTTCTTCGGCAATTAATTGATATCGTCTTTAAAATTGAAACAAAAGTGGCTCTTCAGATTTCAGAAACTACTGAAAATAGAGCGCTGATTCAGGGTTCTAAAGCAACTTAAGATCTTAGAACTATTCGAGAATTTGTAATGGGCGTTGGAGGCGTACCTAGTCAACATTGATAAACGAGTGATTTGATTACATTATATTACATTGATTACGAGTACTAAAACTATAATACTCAGATCGTAGGAAGAGACTTTAAAAATATGTATAGCAATTACCATTTTAAGTAAAAATATAACAATTTATATAATTACTATTTAGTCTTTTAAATTATAAATCGCCAGTTGTGTTCTCCATTCACTAGTAATACAGTACGAGACTGTTTGACCAACTCGATCTCTCAACTAAATTTAGTTATCTGTAATGCCGTTTCTATCCTAATGTTTGAGAGAAGTCCATGGTAATCATATGATGTTGACCTTATGTTAAGTAAATATTGAACGTCTAAATGTGTAACTGATTGGAGTTGGAGAGTAATACAGGGTGAATATGTAATTCATCGTAACCATATTAGTAATTTAAATATATTAAAATAGGCATAATTACAGAATCTTTCTTAGGCATATAAAAATGGATGTAATTGAATAACTGAAAAATAATATCAGTCTTCGCAATGTAGTGTCTATATAAACTAAAAATATTACAAGTATAAGAGTTGGTAGTTTTCACAAAATTCCCTATTGATCGAATTTTAAATTATTAAAAAGTAGGAGAAAGTTTTAACAACGTGTGACTATATGGGGAAACGGATTTAAAACCCTAACTCAATATATTGAAATTCGAAAGAATCACAATATTTGCAATGAGCAGAAACTGAATAGAAACAGACCACTATTTCCTTTTTCTCCTAAGAATTGGGTTATGGACTACAAAATATCAAATATTCCCATGTTCTCAAAGCAAAATTGAATGGAGTAGGTACTAGTCAGAACTTTAAAATGTCGACGTGCTCTGTATCCAGACTACAGTTCTCCAGAGGTTGTAGTGAGGGCACAGATTTAGGCAAAGAAATCGTAAAAGTAAATACAGGAATACCTCAGGGTCTTATTTTGGGACCAATGTTATGAAATACCTTCTACGACGATGTCCTTCGTTTGGAAACATCTGAAAATGTTTAAGTAACATAATTTGCAGCTGATTTGACTATGCTTATCATGGAAAATGCTCTATTGAAGTTAAAACTGACTGGAAGTCACACAGACAAAGCTACCGGATTGGATGTTGAATTATTGACTTCGAAAAAATTAGCGATTATCTTAAAGAGGGGTAAGAAGAGAAGGACGATATTATTAAGTTTAAAATTCTAGATAAAGACGTTACTCCCAATAAAAGTAATAAATCTTCAAGTATACAATTTAATGACGAGTTAACACTTGAGTATCATCGAGATAAGTAACGAAAAGTTAGATCCCCGTCTAAATAAGGAAAATATATTCGTAATCGCTTAAATTTATTGAAGCACATCTCGGGTAAATTTATACTTATCTTCAGTCAAACACTATCAAAGAAAATCATAATTGAATTTAAAATTAAATATAAATAAAAGGTCCTTACTTAATGATATGTCAGATGAGTTTTGTAAAAATTTTAATGTTTAATAGCTGCAAATAGACAATAGAGTTTAGAAATACATCAAATGTAATGTGGGTAACTAAAACATGATGAGATTTGTGTGATCCATGAGATAATTATTAATAATTAATAAAGATGGAATCCCATTTCAAACGAAATTTATATCGGACTTTCCTTATTGGTTGGTCGACATATTTGTGCCATAGCACATTTGAAATAGGATGAAATAAAAACCAAATCCTGAATATCTTGTAAACATTTTAAACTTATTGTTAAAATTAGAATATTCAAAAGGGATGCCAAATATCGATGACCTTTCAAATTCCATATAAAACAGGGAAGTAAAGATATCTAAATATCATGATATTTATTTTTTTAGGATATTTTCTCAATTTTATTTTAAAACTTACATTTATTCAATTTCATTTCAATGGTGGTTATTGGGTAATTTTCAAATATGTACAATATTTATGTAGTATACATTCATGAAAATATATGTATACGTACAATTGAAAATTGCACATAAATTTTGATTTATGTGCACGTTGGGAGAATGTTCTCGGGGAGCTGAGATAAAATCAGAAATGTTCTTGATAATCCCCAAAATAATAACAAGTAGTATCGTACTACATATTTCTTTAGAAAGTTACCGAAAAATATTTACGAAGCCTAAGGAAATTAGGCAAACATAAATTAGGCTTCATTTTCTTAATGACCCTTAGCTTATAATAAACTTTATTGCTTGTGACGTTAACTCCGACCGAGTCATCATGTCCACCGTGGATTAGAACATTACTGTGAAGTTCCATTTACATGCATTATACTCTAGATAGGTTACAAAACTTTCATCAAAAAATAATAATTATTTTTTATAAATTCCACAATTCATAAAAAATGGACATTGAACAATAATTCGATAATTGAAACGCCAACACACTGTGAAGCTATGTGATCAGAAACAAAGCATTTTCTGAACAGAACACGACGGGCAATACCTCAGAAACAAACGTTATAATGCTCGGTTAAAAAACCGATCCGCGCGTCATGCATATGCATGTACATATGAGTCCGTACAGCTTTTTGCACATTTTCATATTAATTAAAAATCAAATCCAATTAACACGAGACATCATTGGAAGTGGCGTAACTGGCTGCACTTGACACACGTCGGAAACACCAGGAGAGGGGAGACAGAGAGAGAGAGAGAAAGAGAGGGAGAGAGTGAAGGGGAGACGAAAAGAGGAAGAGAGGAGACGGTTTTGCCCCGCGCGCACGCCATCAGCCACCGACGCAACCACCCCCCAAAACGAGCGTCGCTTTCCAGACTTCAACCCCTCGAACTTAATTCGAGCGTGCCTAATTTATCTGGTGTGTTTCGCTCCCTCTCGCTCCCACCCCCACTCTCCTTCTCGATGCTAAAAATCATGCGAATCTCCAGCCGATGATGTTTCGTTGTGGAAAGGCGATTTCATGAAAGATCGAGTGTACAACATGTACTTTGCGTCAACCAAAATGCATTACTTAAACAATATATCATAACCAAATAAACAATAGGTTTTGAAGTAACACTACACCTTATAATGGGGTTACCAATACTGGGGACTAACAAGTGTACATCGCGCTAAGATTTGTAGATACGATAGTTTCATTTGGCGTAACACCATATCATTTTCAAATCCATGTGTGACTGCATGTAGTGAAGATTGCTTATTCTGCGTAAAGGACTTAAAGGAAGCAAATGCTGTTCTGTTCCTGTTCTTGTTAAGTATGTCACTTTCTATTTAGCTAGACAAAATGACATTCATTTTTGAAGGCCTCGTCTAGTGTTCCATTTTTTCTTACTGTAAAATTTAACCAGCTGACACCCCCATTTGGTAAATTTTAATACAAGATATAGACCGTGGGCCCATGACACCAAAAGTGTCGATAATCTATGTTCGTATGCCCTTTTAATGACATACTCAGACAGCCCGGGAAACCGGGAAAAAGTAACTCCGAGCGTCTGTGACCAGTCCTAGCACCTGTTATGACCTCCACTTCTTGTTGATGCTGGCATAAATCGAGATGACCTCTCCGGAATCGTATGCAAATGTCGGAATATATTTAATAGGTCGAAAGGGGTCGTTCCACCAAAGGGCATACTTTCCTCGATCATCGTCTATCACCAGTGTCTCTAATACCATATCGCCAAACGGTGATATAATACTACGATCTATCAACTACTACAGCCATTTTACTCTGTAATTGATACTACTCTTTGTATTGGCAATGCATTCTTCTGCTTCTGGCTGCTATGTAAGGAAATCGTAATATCACCAAATCCAAAGTTGGTGATGCCCACGATATTCTCGTTTGCGAGAGTTTCGTCTCGTCTCGTTTCGTTTTCGAGTCAAGACTTGAGACGATACTTTAAATTTTCCTTGCGAGACAAGACGAGACTTTCAATAAGTCTCGTCTCAAATCTCGCACGAGAGTCTCGAAAAAGTCTCGAAATATCGCAGATAAAAATGGCAAATTTAATTAATTATTCTAATTATCTCTTGTTGGAACATATTTTTTAAAGCCGCATAATAGCGAGCAACCTGTGTTTACATTAACTGGATAATTCATCGATAAACAGTTAGATTCAGAAGACTCATTATTAGTGGAAGCAGTGATGATGATTTTGAACCTCATGAACAGGAGCAAGAAGCGGATACTGCTAGTGAAACTTCAACAGTTCACGAATCTGTTACTAGTCCAAGCTGTAGTTTCAGCAGGTAAATAATTGTAAATTAATTTATTGCTAGATTTATCTAGTATTGCATTCGTTAAACAAGTCGAAAAAAGAGATACTAAAATGCGGTTTTCAGTTTTTTGGTCTCTAGAGCTCTAGAGATCATACTTAATCATTTCTCAAAATATATCGGATATAATGAAATTTGTCGGCAAGCTATAGGTCTCATTTTTTAAAGAATCACAACGAAATTTGGTACAAAAATCAGTTGGCCGAAAATCTCGATCGAGTTCGTTATTGGGCCAGGAATAAATAGTTCCAGCGGTTTCAAAATGGCGGCTTGTTATTAAAAAAAAATCAAAAAACTTTAATTTCGCATCTGAGCGAAAAATGTTACTTAGGTTAGACTTTTGTATAAAATATTTTTTCGAGAAATGTACAGAAAAAAAGTTATTTTTTTTCAAAAAAAAATCTAAAATTTTTTATTTCGCGTCTGAGAGAAAAATGTTACTTAGGTTTTTTGTTGCCCTTATATGTTATCCTTTTATGTTGGATAAAATAGTTTGTTTTCTGTAACGGGAAGAAGTTTGACATTTTATCTCTGCTGACAAATTTTTTTGTTAAGCTTTACGATTATTAGTTTTTAATATCTCTACGACAATTTATTTTATATTCGCCGACCTTTCGAGTTCATCTACCTATTTCTCACCCGACTTCTCATGTTATAATCGACCTATAATAAATGATTTATTTCAGTTCTGGTCGAAAAAGCAAATTTGATAAGCATTTCGATGTTTCGATGTAATTTCTCGCAAAATCGCGAGATTTTGCGAGAAATTTGCGAGACTCTCGCGCGAGACATGAGACGAGACGAGACTTTTATTGCGAGACGAGAGTCGAGACGAGACTTTCCACTTTTTTGGGAGACAAGACGAGAGTTTTTAAAGTCTCGTCTCGTCTTGTCTCGTGGGCAACACTATCCAAAGTGTGTCCCGCAGTTTTCTGATTGCACCAAATAATCGAACCTACCGAAGCAATTAATCACCTTCCTGAGCACTTTTCTCCTTGAAACATTAATTCTAGAACAATTAATTAATTCCACTCTTATTTGCTAAATTAGATATCTTCCCAATGGCGTCTCTAAAACCGCGGCGATTTCGAATTGTCTGATTGTATCCCCGATATTTTCTACGCTAAGATTAGTTTTGGAGATACTGTCTTCTAATCTGGTCTAATTCTTGTCTGTTTATGCGTACCTAATCGCAAGAGCTTATTCTGGTTACGTACACAAACTAACTATAAACTCAGTGAAAGTAAATTGGGATGTAAAGTGAATTAGCGTTAACGCCGTATCTCCGATACTAATCGTATAACAATAGAAGGCTAAAACGAAGGGAAACAATTTATAACTTTTAATCAACTCTAAACGATTTCGTCCGTTAGGTCCCTACCATAAATCGGGTGTCCTCATTTTAAATTCCATAAATGTGAAATAAGATCGATACATTTAATTTCCGCCCGATCACACCCTTCAACAAACGTTGTAATAATTAAAATCGGGTTGGAGTGATAGATGGTAGCATCTGCCCCGCCGCCATTTTCTAACCGTCCCTCACAATGGCATCCTGCATAGCGGTAGCAGCAATAACAATAATAAAGAAGAGAAAACCACCGCGCCGTTGTTGTTAGCTTACCGCACTGGTTTTGCATTTATTAACGACAATACAAATAGTTTGACTCATCTTCCCCCTTCAAGAAGGCGAAGAGGGTGCGCGCACCCCGCGCTATCTCTCACCTGCCCGGGGGCACGTTTTTCAATCATTTAAAATAGGGCGGGTTTCGTTCGTGTATCAACCAACCAACCAACCAACCAACCCCCTCAAACCAAAGCAATATATAGATATATACATGCGGCGCGGTGTGTACACAAGCTTTAAAAAGTTGTTTAATACTGCTTAAATTGTCCTCGACTCCTCTCTCTTTCTCTCTCATCCCTGTGCCCTCCGTCTCGCTCTCTAATAATGACTTGTGTTTTGATGAAAATTTCACAAACGGAAAGAGGGAAACGGGAACTACGACGGACTCTTTGCTTTTCCGATGCTTTTATTTGACAACTAAGGATTACTAACAAAGAAGGGAATCAATAAAACATCCCCGAGATTAAACGTGCGGTCTGGGAATGATATCCTTACGAAGAAACGGGATACTCACAGGAAACCACCCTGTTATTTGGGTTTCAAAGAGGAAAATACCTGACGTCGTTTTAATAGATCCAGGAATTACTAAATGCCAGAATACCATTACAAATGAGTTTGACAATATAATTAATAGATACAAATTAAGTCAAGACTCGTCTAGAATTTGGTGACTTCTTGGCAATACGGGATTTTTCAGCGGTCTTAGTCAGTTTTTTATAATAGTCAACATAGTGATATAAAACGTTGACAAGATTTCAAACTACAAATTTTACAGTGATTAATAGTAGAAAAATGGTCTTTTACTAATACCTTGAAACAACATGTAAAATCTCTCAAACGGTAAAGTTGTAGCAAAGTGGATAATCTTCAAATTGAAATTTAATTTTTAAAAGTCGATTGAGGAGTTGCCGTAAAAAAATTGAAGAATTTTAAAAAAACATCTGTTTTGCACAGATTAATAAACATTAATAAGTTTATCACTACAAACAAAATGAAATTACATCATTACCCAGTTACCTGAAGCCCATAGCTATCCGAACATCTAACACATCAATATCAAATTAATTGGATATCTGGATATTTCCTTAGAAAAGTTTAATGATAATATGCTCTCTGATTCAATCTGTTTGCTCTCAAATATTTAAGTACTATAATTTGATCAATAACAGTTAGACCGTGGGCCCATAACACTAAAAGTGTCGATAATCTATGTTCGTATGCCCTTTTAGGTACATACTCAGACAGCCCGGGAAACCGGGAAAAAGTAACTCCGAGCGTCTGTGACCAGTCCTAGCACCTATTATGACCTCCACTTCTTGTTGATGCTGGCATAAATCGAGATGTCCACTCCGGAATCGTATGCAAATGTCGAAATATGGTTAATGCGTCGAAAGGAGTCGTTCCACCAAAGAGCATACTTTCCTCGATCATCGTCTATCACCAGTGTCTATCACCGTATCGCCAAACGGTTTTGAGAAAAAAAAATATTGAAATTAATATCTCATTTAAACTTAAGTGTGGTATTTCCTATCATTTAAACAAATTGTTAGAACAAAACCTCTTTTTAATATTTTAATGTTTTTAAAAAATCATTACGATTTGGTTTAATAATATATAAAAATTATTTTTGTATATTATTTTGTCTATATATGTATTTGATTCATGTAACTGTTAAAAAAATTTTTACATGATGGGAAACACCTCATAAGTTTTAAGATAATGTTTTGTAAAAAAACGTTTATTCTCGCACAAATTTGGAATTATAAATTTTCAATGTTTTATCAATTTCCACGATTTTTAATAAAATTTAAATTTCTGGTAAATAAGTGGCTTATAGTACTCATTTCACAGTTTTGAAATTCGTTTTAGAAATTATCCCTGGACATCAGAATATCAACGATCATTTTGACACAAACAGTGATTTATTGTTTATTAATATTCTGCCACTTTTCATTAAAAAATCAACGATATGTACCTTATTTTTCAAGTGAACATTGTGAGTAATGCAATTATGTTATGTACAATTGCATTTATTGGTTGTGAAAAATGTTATTAATATCTATACGGAGCTTTTCTATCGAAACGCATGGTGGGAAATCAACAAGAGCAAACGAGAAGCTAACAGTAGTTCGTTAGTATGACAGAGATGTATGTTTTGCAACGTTGCCGGCCGAGCAGGCAGTCCAAGTCAACGTGTATCGCGGTCGCGTATCACTTTACACTTTCGGATGTGTGCGGAGCGGATGAATGTAATGTTTCGCGAGCTAGCAACATCGCAAAAGTTCTTTCTCTGTTTAGCCAACGAGAAATATACGGCCTTTCTCTCGCTCTTACGTTTATCCCATCCTGCGACTCTATAGAAACGATCTGTATATAGCTTTGCAAAAAAGCTTTTTTTAATTATCTCGCAAATTTCTTGGTCGATATTTGAAAATTCAAATTCATTTTTAAGGGAAAAAATATGGTTTGTTGGGAATAGAAAACCTTGACCCTAGAAAACAAATTTCGATGTAAAACCAAATATATATGAAAAAAATCTTTTTGAAACCTTTTCGACATTTTGTTTTTTTATTATTATACAAACTAACTAAAACCGTCGACAAAATCTGTTTTATGTACGAAGTTGTCAGCGTTGTTAAAAATACGTTTAAAAATGTATTTCAATACAGAGGTGTAATCCATTAGAAGATATATTTACCTCAATTTTGAACACTTCAGTTCGGTGTTGGTAAATTGGTTCCCGACAGGTAAGAAATTAAAAGGTAGTACTTAGTGCCTCTTATCTATGTACAAATTGGTTCCTAGGATTTTTCGTTTACCTGACATTATATGTAAATTGGTTTACACTTACACCCGCTTACCCGAATATTTCATTACCAGGGGCCGTCAGTTGTACCACGGAGGGTAAGAAACCGATAAGGCTACCCTACAGGATGTTGCTCGAGGGCATTAACGGCTTACAGTCGAAATAAGCCATCGGTCCTGTTTGTTTTACTAAACCTCAATTGTTTATCCTTGCCCTCTTGCCCTGACAAGCGATAGCGAATAGAACGAAAATAGTGTAGCCCACTTAACCCAGAAGTACAATAGTATTACACGCTAAAAAGTGTTTTGTATAAGCTCAGGTAAGTGAAAACGTTGGGAACCAATTTACACTTAAAGGTCAGGTAAACCAAAAATTGCAGGAACCAATTGGTATATTATTTTTGACCCTGATTAATTTGGGAACCAATTTACATGTTCCCCTTCAGTTGACACGAAGTATTTAAATACAAATATTTTTCCTCATATTTAAATAGAATTTATCTCTATAAATTATTTTTCTCTTAAGTTCGGCTGTGTTAAGAATGTTAAACAATTCTAGCGTAGAATTACTGAAATAATTACTGTAATAATAACAGCAGTGAATTAATTCTTATGCATAAAAAATTAAAAAAATTATTTTTAAAAATGCAACTTAATTTCTTTATTTATATTTATGAAGTTGATGTCGCATTAAAACTAACCTTTATTTAGCTTTCATGTTATTTGTACTCATTTTAAATAATCGCTAAATTATATTTATATATGTGGATACATACAAACATTACTTTATCATTTATTGCCTTTTACTGTGGTGAGTAGATTTTTCTTCAAATAATTTGGGATGTCTCTACCGCTTCGCGCGTTTTATAGCGTTGCTTTTTTACATTTCATACGATTATCTCCATCTCGCATAAGGCTTTCATCTAGGCAATATTTATTATATGTGCTTAAAGGCAGTTTTGAACTTATGTTTCATGAATACTTTAAAGCAATAAATTTCGAACAAACTACGTTAGAATTATCTAGGTATGTAAATATTCACTTCTCATCCCAGAACAAATCCACTTATCTTCTCTCTCTCTCTATCTCATTCCCTTTCTCTCTTTATCATCCATGGTTCTTCCGGTTTCCCTCGGAATAAATTTCAGATCTGTTTACCCATTAATTCAAGAACACTATCTCCCCATAACCTCCATTACGGGCGTTCATTCTCCTCATTTACTAAACTTCGAAGGATTTCTCTCTCTTTCTCTTTCTCTCTCTGTCTCTCTCTCCCCCCCTCCCTCTCTCTCTGTCTTTCTCATTCTATCTGCTTCTTTCCCGACTGTTCGCATCCATAAATCAATCTAATAAATTGCAAAAGTGCTCCCGCCGCCAGTCTGCATTTAAAACGAATTAGCAAATCATGCTGGATCATATTTTATGCTGTTCGTTCGCTAAACGACTCTTTTGTCGATGCGAGGGGCTGAAAAATCATTCGGGGGTTCCGTTCCGGTGAGGATTACGCGAGAAGTCTTCCAACGAGACTTCTACGAGGAGTTTTCGAGTCTTTCGTAGGGAACAATCAGTAATAGAAGTAAAAAATGAGATCGGGATTCAAAACTTTAAAGAAGTCATGCTGGGAACCGGGAACTTGTCGTGCCATTATCTGCCGGATTGTCGGATTGTAACAAAACTTGTTAAATTTGGGAAAATACGCTACTAATGAATGAATACATTAGCGTAAATTATCCATAAACGAAGTTATTACAGTAAAATATGGAGTTATACTGATGAAAACTGAAAGTTTTACCATTTACTCTCTTTACTGTTTAATGGTCCAAGGGAGGAGCATGCCGAACATCTCTTTCATTAGCCTTTTACCAGCACTTTCATTATCTATGGCTATGGAAGTTTTACAAACAGTAGAAGGCAGATATTAAATTCGATACGAGACCAAACCTAAATCTCGTCTCGTATCGAAATTTCAACATTTTGTCTCGTCCCAAAATTCGAGACGAGATGATACGAGATCGAGATAAGTCTTGATATCGTGTACATCACTAATCACTATCTGTCTACCTCATGATATTTAACTTTTCCAAAGTGCTGACTAAGTATATGTATTGTTGTTTTGATTACCCTTCGCGGTCGCGAAAACACATTATTGAATACGTTTTTGTGATAAAATTTACTCGTTCTACTAATTAGATCAATATCAATAGTATAATAACTTCGACAGGCCTATTCTAGAATAACTGGTTAACGTGACTTGATTGCACAGATTAATAATAAGGTCTGTTCTGTCCCGCACGTAAAAACAGTTTGTTGCGATTACTTAAGATTTTGACGACCTGAGCTATATGAAAAGTTTGGAAGGAGCAAAAGATGAAGAAAATGTAATACCAAATAGCGATGAAAATTTCACTGGGCAGAACAAGAGAGACAGCAATTTATAGCAGAAATAGCCAGGAAAGGACAGCTACAACATTAGGTGACATCTTGTATATAGATATACATCACACAAAAAAATATAAATGTTATAACACCATTATATAAATCGTAGCGTCTAATCAATGATTCTCTGAAGTTTGACTAAATTACCAAGAAAACTTAAATATAACCCAAATGGACTTTTGGTGAAGATCAACTGACATATTAGAACAAACAATTGAGTTGGTTAGGTTAGATTAGGTTGGAAATAACTCTAAATTAACAAAGAATTAATTGAACAAAAAGAATTAAAGTAACAAATAATTCAATTGGAATAAGTATTAGAAACTCATATTTGGTTTGGTATGCACGTGTACTTTGGATCCCCAAACAGTTAATAAACCGAAAACCCAAAGGGAGGGAAGACAAATCAGATTCAGGAAAAGTTGTGGAGAAGAGATTGATAGAGATCTGATATGGAGCTTGAAGAGGACTTGTTGTTTTCGTTTGGTTTAAATTACCATGGCCAACTTAGAGAAGCTGGACAACCTTCGGTCGTTAGGACTTGTGGAATCACCGACAAAGATGGAGATGGGAAATTGGAAAATGTTTTCTTATTAAATCGTCGTTTATTATATCAATATTTCCGGAATCCATGTTCTTAAAATTTTGGGAAAATTAGAGTTTGTTGTGTTTAAATAGCAGTTTGGGCGTGCCGTTAAGTGTTTAACCCGTTTCTTAAATTTCATCTCCAACGTTTAATTGATAACCATTTAAACTACAAAATTATTCCTTGCACAATTATTGTGTCTTATAAGAAAAATTTTAAGTGTAATAGCAGGAAATTAACTTTTTAGCTTTTGTTACAACTTGTAGTTATATTACTTTGATTAAGTGTCTAAGTTTGTTTTTGACACTATTATTTAATTGTTATTTGTTATGGAGTCACTTATTGCGCATGATTAATATGTGTATGTTATGTCGCTAAATAAAAAAAAAACTGAAAACAATGCACCATCCAATTAAAATGATATCAAATCCTTAAGAATTTTTTTTTTATTGAAATTATTATTTACAGATTCCAAATTTTTAAGCAGAAATAAACTAAAGAGGAAGAATAAGTCAAATAAGTAAAATTTTGCCTGATCGGTGATCATGCTGGCTACCTTGCGGAACCTCTAATCCCAATCCACTCCTTTCCAAAGTATCGTTATAGATCTTAATTAATTATTCGACCATTTATCATCAAAAATTTTTCAAGCAACCGATGAGCAATAAAAGTCCTTCTTCCTTTAAATTCGTGCATTGGAAGTGCTTAAATCAAAATTGTTTTAAACGAGTGATGTCTTTGGGTATAGTCTGTGAACAGATGACAGGTGCTTATACGAATTTCAGCTGTCAACATTAGGATTGAAACATTAATATTAAAGACTATGTAAATAATTAAATACTCGATTAAACACTATTATTATTGTTACTAATAAAATATATGTCGATATTAATGTACAAATTTAAAAATTTATTACGCCTTCAATTGTTTAATTAATTTCTTTTTAGATTTTATTGGAAGTGAGTGAAAAAGTGCGATAAGCCGACTATCAATAAGTGTACAAATAAATTAGCGCGTTAAGTGTGTAACATAAATTAATTAAGTAGGGAATATACTAAATAAATTAGGTAGTGTTAAGAACTGTAAACATAAAGTAGAATAAACGTTACAGTATTTAGAAAAACTAAATCTCAGACTTACGTTTCTTACTTTAAATACCAATTGTTATCTATCATAGCAGCGTTTCTTAACTTTTTTCAGTCCACGGATCTCTTGAAAATCGAGCACAATTTCAAGGACCCCCTTAATAAAAAAAAAACAATTGCCCAATAAATTTTGGACAATTTTAGTACTGAAAAAATAACTTTTCATAAATAATTCACCATTTTCACATTCTCGAAGTACGAACCTTCGACATTTGCAATGTCCGAGTTAAATTAATTTTTAATAACTAATTTATTTTTTACGCACTCTCTGGGCTATAACTCTCTCTTGGTCCCTATCTTTATTCTGAGTCGATCACTCTTTCATATAACCCACCTGGTTCTTGTATGATGTAAAGGTCGGGATAAGCATAGGCGGAGAGCAGAGGTGCATTCACAATTTCGTTACAAAAATCACAAATTTTATTCAGTTTACTTGCAAATCTTCAATGTTCACAGGACGGGTTTTCTCGATTCCACTCAATGCTTCAATCGACGGATCGCGTCAACCGGCGTTGGTGGCGCGACCCCTTTTCGATTTTTTTTTTTCGATTTTTCCCCACAGTCGAGCGAGAAATTTGTGTCCCGCCGAGAAAAATTCTGGAGAAATATCGTGATAAACCCGTCTCTAAACCGTTAATTCCGGGAAACAATCCGGATCCTTTCCCCAATCTCATCAGCTCCGAATCCAATTCGGAACAAGCGATCCGGAGTGAAAAACCCATCGAAGAGAACGAGAAAGAGGGAGAGAGAGAGAGAGAGAGAGAGAGAGAGAGAGAGAGAGAGAGAGAGAGAGAGAGAGAGAGAGAGAGAGAGAGAGAGAGAGAGAGAGAGAGAGAGAGAGAGGGAATTGAACAAAGTGATCTCGCAAGTGGTCCCAAGAGCGGCGGGCACGGCATCCGCAGCATGAGCAGGAGCAGCAGGAGCAGCAGGAGTCGAGAGCGTGTATATATCCAACGGAGCGCATCCATGCAAGGAACCGCTTAATACCGGTTTCACGGCTTGCTAGCCTGAACCGTGTAATTTTGCATTTGCAGCGGATTGTGTAAGCGTAAGGTTTTCTAGTTAAGTGGGCCACAAAATTCGGCACAAGACTATATAAGGATGCCGGCCGAATTCTAACATCCAGTCGATGGGCGATGCGAGGCTTGACCAGAGGCAGGACGAGTGACATTAGTTACAAAAATTTGTTTAATAAATATGTAAAATTTGACGAAACGTGTGTCTTTTGTGATTTACGTGAAACGACTGTGACGTTGTGTAAAACAAACGTGAAATTCCACGATTAAGGATTATGCGCACAACAACCAACATTCAGGCAAATTGAATAACCATCTTCCTTTAAATGCCCCTTCTTAAACCTTCAGCAGACTAATTTTCAACGTAGCCGAAGAGGACTTTCTTTTACTTAACAACGGAAAGCGTCCAGGAAACGAATTTCGACCAAATTTTCAATCAACCAATCGCCTTGTTTAAACTGAAGTGTAGTGAGTTACTAGTGAAGTTCATTTCACCTACTAGTCCAATAATGGACTTGTACATATCTATACGAATCTAGGAAAAAAAGTCCCCGGAAAAAAAGTACCGGAAAAAAGTCCCCAGAAAAAAATCCCCGGAAAAAAAGTCCCTAGGAAAAAAAGTCACCGGAAAAAAAAGTCCCCGGAAAAAAGTGCCAAAGAAACACTGTCCCAGAAAAAAGTCACGAAAAACGGAAAAACCTTCCCCGGAAAGTAAAAGCCCCAAATAAGATTCAAAACCATGGCAAATATTTTATTACAAATATAACAGTAAATTATATGCTAACATACATACATGTTTATAATATATACCTTACATAAATTTTATTATCTTATAATTTTATAAAGGTCTAAACCTAATATTATGACTTATATTCTCCAAAAAATGATATTTATGGTAATTAGTGGACTATTATCTTCAAAGGTAAGTCTTAAAAACGAATTACTGGGACCCTGTTTACTTGTTTTGATATTATCTCGTTCGTATTACTTAACTATCTAGGTGTTTAGGTAGGTATATTTCGAAGAAAATATGACTGTCAAATACTTTTGTTAAAATTACAAGATTATAATTTACGTAATATATACTTGTAGATATGTAGATACATAGGTACTTAATATTCAATCCATTTTATGTGGGACTTTTACTTTCCGGGGAACTTTTTCCGTGTGCCTTTTTTCTGGGACGTTCTTTCTTTGGTCCTTTTTTCTGGGGACTTGTTTTCCGGGGACTTTTTTTCCTAGGGACTTTTTTCCGGGGACTTTTTCCGGGGACTTTTTTCCGGTACTTTTTTTCCGGGGACTTTTTTTCCGGTTACCATCTATACACCATTCAAAAAGGGTTATTCATTGACTTTGTTAACTTCGTTCACTAATACAAATGTTGAGGCCTCTCTCTACACTTTTAACTCAAAATCTGTTGTGGCTTCAGAAATAAAGGGGAGCATCTACGTACCTAGCATTAATAAAAGACTACTTTAGCTAACGTAAGTGATTTCTGAGTAGATAGCTAGCAAGGGATTAAATTTTCAAAATATTTCGTAGAAATGAGTCAGGTTAGCTTCGGTGAAAGTAAGTAACTATGCAGGGAACGTGACAATTTCATTTAACATACATGTATAATGATAGTTTTGTAAATTTTATAATAAAATATAATTTTCTGAAATCGCAATTAAATATATAGCCATTATTGCAGCTTGTTCCGAAAAAAGTTAATTGAATTGAAATTATTCCAGAAATTTAGACGATGGAATTTTAAACGATTACATAATAGAATACACACATACATATACAGATACAGGCATTTTTTCAAAAACATGGTTTTTAAACTCAGGCTATCTTACAAAGTTCAGAAACAATAATAATAAACCAAATTCGAAAAATCGACACTATTACAATACTTCCCGTATATGAGTATATATGAGAAAGTAAAAATACTCAGCTGGCTCTAACGCGGTGAACTACATGTCAAGTGCTTATGCAAGTGTACAAATAGTAGATTGTTTTAAAAGCTAAGGAGAGCAAGATTTTCCAGCGAATGTAAATGTTTAATTGAGCATGGAACAATCGCATTTCTAACGTGTATAACATGCAATTTTTTCGTATACTTAATGGAAATCACAAATATTTTAATAATAACCATTTATCAAAGTATGTATGTCAAGCGTGTGCTGAGGGGCCGATGACATGGTAACAAAACATTATTTGTTAAGAAGAAACATAACACAACTATTATGTTGCTATGAAGAATAGTGTTAACAAGAAAACTACGACTTTTCTTTAGGATTTGTGTTGCTATGAAGAAACGTGTTGCTAACAACAAAACTACCACTTTTCTTAACGCTGTTGAATTAAAAAATCGTGATGTGTTCATCAGAGTACTTTCTCATATATAGGGTGTTTCCATATGCGTTTGCCAAATCCAAACGGGAAATAGATACAGTTAATTTAAGCAACAAACCGAAAAACGACAAGTACCTATAAAGTACTCCTCACAGTAGATTTAGCCAAAAACGTTACAAAACTTTTTTATATATTATATCTAATGTAGAATAGGTACTCAAAATTTTATAAAAATTCTTGGAGCAAATTTCGGGAAAAATTCAAAAAATTGAAGAATGATGCAAAGTGCCTTTCACAGAAGATTTTGCAAAAAACGATAGAAAAGTTTATTTTATACTAATTCAATGGTAGAATATATATTCTAAATTTAAAATAAATTCTTGTAGCAAATTTTGAGAGAAATTCAAAAACCGAAAAACCACAAGTATAAAGTGCTCTTCACAGAAGATTTAGCCGAAAACGTTACAAACCTTTTTATACAATTTTAATTGCACAATAAATTTTAAAAGTTTAAAAAGAATTCTTGGAACGAATTCCGAGAATAATACAAAAAACCAAAAATCGACAAGTATAAAGTATCCTTCACAGAAGATTTAGCCAAAAACGTCAGAAAACTTTTTTATACATATTCAATAGTAGAATAAATATTCAAAGTTTAAAAAAAATTCGTGAAGTGGATTTCGAAAAAAATTGAAAAAACCGAAAATTGACAAGTATAAAGTGCCCATCACAGAAGATTTAGCCAAAATCGTTAGAAAACTTTTTTATACCTAGTTAATGGTACAATAAATATTCAAAGCTTGAAAAAAATTCTTTCAGCGAGTTTCGAGAAAAATTCAAAAAACCGAAAAATGACAAGAGTAAACTGCCCTTTCATCCTGGCCGATTTTAACGAAAAGCTTATTTTCACGTCCTGGTATGGTACGAAGTCTAAATACAGAGTTTTGACCGTTTGTGGTTTTTTGTTTTTGAGAAAATCCTACCAGAAATACACATATACACACATACACACATACATACAGACGGTTTTCCAAAAACATGTTTTTTGGACTCAGGGGACCACAAAACGTTCAGAAATGCTAATAACTCAATTTCGAAAAATCGACCCGATTACAATACTCTCTCATGTATGAGTACCTACCTCATATGAGAAAGTAAAAAAGTGCTTTATTTCCACTAAGTACCTATAGGAAAGAAAATCCATATAAATTTATCATTTGTAAAATTTTCGACATTTTATTTTTATATATCGAATTTACATCCATAGTATTTTTGCTTTTGCATAAGTAGCTAAAGCTTTGTTTTAAAAATCTATCATGGGCTCGCAGGCTAATAATATCTCTGGAGATTGCTTCCTTACATTTTTCATCTAGATAGTTTTAATATCATTATTACCGCTACAAATATAAACAAGATTTATAATTTATGATTGAATTAATCACGTAATGCATATACTTTCCCATTTAGTTCCCCAGAGATTCCCAATCAAAATAATTGCCCGACACCTTCTAATAACCCAACTAGGAAACACTAAAAGTTTCTTATGTTTAATTTTAATTGACTGATTAATCATACCTCAAACTTTACTACAAGTTCTAAAATCAGCAATATCAATTATTTAACATTTCATTTTAGCTGTTTATCAACACTTTTCTTAAGGGAAGTTAATTAATTTCAACAATAAACCCAAACAACAATTAAATACCCCATTTCTTTAGTAGATTTATTACTTCGAATGATAAATTGGTACTTGAATTAGTCCAACGATTTCATCAATTTAATCATATTTTACTAATAGTCGGATAATTATTCAATATTATAGTTTTTATCCGTAGTCCATTGTCCAATCTCTTTGGATGAAACAGATAGACATAAAATTTATGCTTTTACGCTGAAGGTAGATGCCACCCCCTCTTTTAGGGGATGAAAATTAGTACATTGAAAGTAACCGCAGGTGAATTCCAAGCTAAACACATTTTATATATATATTTTTTTGATAATTAAGGGTTAGGTTAGAATTTTTCCTAATTGAAAATGTTTACTTTTCATCTAAGAATTTGTTGTTTTTGAACTATTTTTCAGAAATAACTCGATAACTTTGCGACTTACTAAAAAAATCGTCGGATGCAAGAATACAGCTTATAATAATATATAACAAATGGATAAAGTCACTTTTATTTCTGTAGACGCAATAGGACTCGAGTTATAAATAAGCTCATTTAAAGTTACTATTCGTCCAAGACTGAATTTTAAACTTGCAAAGTGAAATAACGGGGAAATGACGAATTTTTGGAATATAACTCGTCGAAACTATTTTTTACTTTGGTACCTGAAGCCGTGTTTAAATTGAACTTTAACACAAGTCGTTAGCAGAGAAACTTACGGAGATGTGATGAAAATAAAATAGTTACGTCAAATGGGGAAACATTGGCCCAATTTTTTTATTTTCTTGGTAATATTTGGCTTGTAATAAAGCAGCTGTTAATCTCTATGGCACGTAATTTTTATTTATGCATCATAATGGATGTTCCCATCGATTTTATACTTTAGTTTGTCTGTATAATAAATTGTTTGTCAAAAAAAAATTTTTTTAAGTGGGCCAAAGTTACCTTGAATCGGGGAAACATTGTCCCGTGCATGTTAATTAGGTCTTGGATCAATGTTACATTGAAACATAGTGGGTTAAATTGATTGTGGGTAAATACAAGCTGAAAAAAATACTGGCGGTATTTCAAATAGATAATAAACAGAAAAAGTGCAAAATTTACAACAAAAAATTTATTTTAACGAAATCTATTCCAACTAATCAATACATTTGCAAGAACTTAAACAAAAATTTTTAATGTTACATAGGTACAAAAATTCATACATAGGTACATCTATACTAAAATTTACACTTATTTTTCAACAAAATTGTCAACTTCTGAAACTTTGTACTGATTTCTCTTAGACACCATTTTTGGCTCATTAATTTTCATTATGACGTCTTCCTAACTGTACAAAAATGCGTCCTTTATACTGATTTCTCTTAGACACCATTTTTGGCTCATTAATTTTCACTATGACGTCTTCCCAACTGTACAACAATGCGTCCTTTTTTTCTGGCCACCTCCAAAATTTAATTCCTTTTCCCATACAGTCTACCGTGGGTCCTTTTTCTGAAATCTTAATGATTTTTCCAGGATATTGGTTGTCATTAAACGTTACCAACACAAAATCGCCTATGTTTAAATTCACACGACTTGGTCTCTCAATCCCAGGATTTTCAATAACCTCATTATTCTCGTCTTCAAGCAGATCAGAAAATGATTCGCTTAGATTATCAGATTCTATATCATCCTCATTTAAGGAGCTCTCAGAAGAGCTTGGAGACAAATCTCGTTTTGGCTTAGCAGATATTTGTTTTTAAGATTTAGGCATGGTATCTGAGCTTATCAGGTCACTGGAACTTATGCTTTTCCCAGCAGGAACCTGCAATTTTTTTCTTCTCTGCTTAGTCCTATTCTCAATTCCAAATATTCTGCACGTTTTGCCTCGATCTGTTCTAAGAAAGCTGAACCCATCATATCTTTATTCACTTCAGTCAAGTTTTTTGGTAGGCGATCAAGTAACATTTGCTTATTTAAAGGATAAATCCCACATTTTTTAAAACCTGAAATTAGATTCTGGCTTTTATCCATTTCTATATTTCGAATTAGTTCTTTAGTAAGGGTGGAAACAAATCTTTGGGAATCTTTGGAACCACCTTTTGACTCTTTCCACGTGGTTAAAATATTTCGCCAAGCTCTTTTTAACGGAGCAAAAAATGCCACATCCAATGCTTGGGTGAGGTGGGTTGTGTTTGGCGGTAAACATACGAATCTTATATTATTCTGCTTACATAGTTGAAGAACCCTGGCGCTGATATGCGACGAGAGGTTGTCACCTACTAAAATAACAGGTCTATCTTCGTTTTTCACTTCTGGAAGAAAATGATATTCAAACCAATCTTCAAATGTAGTTTCGTCAAACCACCCACTCTTGGAGCGGCTGTAGCGACTTTTTTGGGGGTCATTTTCTGTCCAAGTAGTCCATAGATGCTCGGTCTTGCATACAACATAAGAAGCAAGGCATTTTCCTTCTGCATTGCCACAAAACATAACAGAAGTGGCACTTTTGCTAAATTTGCATATCTTTTCAACATACTTAGCTCCTCTTTTACAAATGACTTTTTTGTTTCCTGGGTCGTCACTTAGGTTGGTCTCATCTTAATTCCATATTCGAGAGGGTGGAATGTTTTCTATAGCTACTCCTAAGTTATCCATATAGTCATTCAATTCAGCTTCAGAAACTTCTGCTCGTACTCTCTTGATATTGGAACTAATTCGTAGGGCTAAGTTTTTATGACGCATCGAGTAAGATTTTGTCCACTGATAACCAGGCAGATTATATTTGAACAATGAAATAAGGGATCTTTTTTTGTCTAAGTAAGCTTTAGCAGCCATCCGAAAGCCCATTGCAACTACAGGAAAACCGAAATCTGCCAACTTGATAAGATGTTGTCCAAAAGCAGCTTCTTCCGCAACCGAAAAGACTCTAGATCGGCAATATTTTGTGAGTGTTTACCCTTTAATTTATTTTTGATTGTATACCTAGGAATCCCATAAGTTGCGGCAGCAATTCGTTGAGACATTCCGGCCGCGTCGAGTTCCGCAAAAATTTACCCGCGCCTGTAATCCCAGGGCGAATTCCGCAAAAGGATCGCCAGGCCACCCAGAGCGCCAAGGGATTATCCCACTGTTAATAACTTCAATAGAGAAGAGGGTAATGAAAGCCACTAAATATTAAGAAATACATTTATTTGCGGTTAAAAATATGTAATGTCAGGTTTAACAAAGGTCATACACGCATATAAACATCTACTGATCAACATACTATTGACAAGTCAAAAAAATATTATTATTGGGTTATATTGTTTATAATTTTATTACAGTTTTACTACTGAGGCAAAAAAAAGGTTTGAGAACGACAGTTTTAACAAATAAATAACGGCTAATATTGTTATTGGCCATTTCATTAATTTTACATAATAAAAACTGCTCTTTATCCCTTAAACGCTAATCTTGTACTTTAACAATTCCATTTAAAACTGACCCAATTTTACAATAACTGTCTATTTGTATGTTGACTAAGGTTTCTAAAAAAATATGTATGTTAGGATGGCTAGAATAAAATAAGCATTGGTTTTGCTTCCATGCTGGCGAAAAATATACTGAACCTTCTGTTTCACGTTAGGCACGTGTGTAAAGTACAAAAAATTATGTTTAATACAAATATTTATACATTTCGGAAACGACACACAGCTATGAAAATATGAGAAATAAAAATTACTAAAAATAAAAATATTATTGCGAAAATCAAATCTGAAATACGAAAACCGAAACACCTAACACGAAAATCATCTATAATGTCGGTACGCCCCATTAAATACCCGATAACGGATAATCCCGGCTAATCCCTGTTTTGGGATTTTTCAGGTAGTTCTGCGGAACTCGACCAGGCATTCGACCTGATCTAATTTCTTGTAAGCATTCTTCCAGTTTTTCAGACGTATAAATTGCATAGGGTCTTGACCCAAGGCGTTTTTTTGGGCGTCGAGGCATTATTAACTGTCCTGAAAAAAAAATATGAATGTAAAATATTTGTTGCTACTTGTTGGGGCAACATTGGTCCGGGCCAATGTTGCCCCCAAATATGGGCCAAAGGTACCCTAAATCATATTCTGCCGTCCAACAACAAAAAAAGAGTAAGTAATATAAATAAAAAATATGTTACGCTCTATTTCATAGTCAACTACCTATAACGCCAATAAACTTACCGCGTTACTAGAACTTTCCTAACAAATGGTGCCGATCAAAGTTTCAATGTGTAATTTATTGATTAAAAATCGACCTGACGACTTCAATATCACCTCTCGACTGAAAAACAGGCGGTCGCCGTCGGACGGCTTTTAATGGAAGTACCGAATGGAATGCCCTCTATCGACTGGATTTTACACCGTGTTGTTGTTGTTTACTTTGTTGGCGCTATTTTCAAATTAATCTTTTTTCCTCATTTGGGCCAAAGTTATCCGCAAAGGGTCAATGTTTCCCCATTTGACCATCTCTTGTCTTAAAAAAAATTAATAAAACCAATGACAACCCCAAGAATTTAAATTCAACGGATGACGGATGAAAGTTGCGATAAATCAGAACTGATGATATATTAATATTTATATATTACACAATATATAAGAAATAATATAAATTACAAGGTGTTAAAAATTGCCTTTTTCTAAATTTCCTAGTAAGTGGTGGATTTAAAGGCTTATTACATAGTTGTTATAAATCCGAAATAATTAATATTATTAACACTGACGAACGTTTAACGTTTTATAAATGAATCATTAAAAAATTTGAAGATAGATATTACTTTTTATTGTAAGTTTCGTCATAACCGGCTCTTTTTAAGTAATAAAATGTAGCAATAAATATTAAATTATATTCAAGAATACTAGCACATTTTCATTTTGCATATTCCAACCTGATTTAGACAAAGTAACGTTTAAAATTAGGATTTCAAATTATTTGTCAAAGGGGGGTGTTTTCATCTCCTGAAACCGAAAAACACTTATCAGGAACATACACCTTTTGGAGAAGAGATTATGATTAGCCTAAGTACACATTTCTAGTAAATCAGTGTTATCCGAAACAATTCTAAGGTAATAACCCGTTTTTACGGTCGAGGCTTAAGTTAAAGTCACGTATACCTTATCAACAACACTGTTTCATCTATCCTCCACCATGGTTTACTTTTTCTTAAACTTACAAATACACTTGTTAGCAACTTAATTTGTTTCCATTCACATATTTTCTTTAATAATTTACCGCAATCTACTTCTCTGTTATTTTTCTCCCCTACTTGAGTTTTCGTTTCCTTCAAAGTGAAACTCCTTGTATTTCTTGAAGAATTGAAGAACATGAACATTAAGAATTTCTTCCAAAAGTGTTGAAATAGTAGAAAGACAACTGTTTTATTCTTAAACCAATCTTTAGATCAATACTTTCTAAATATCCGCTTAGTAAAATTAGTTACCAAGTTTATAAAATATAATGATAAGCAGATAGGACAAAGGTTTCCTTGAAATACCTCATACAGCTTTTATACGAAAATACCTCAATCAAGGAGTTTTTTAAACTCTTCAAAATTTGTTATTGGTCGCTAAGAGCTCCAAAGTTGATCCTTACCACCTCTGCATTTCAAAAGCGCCTTGGGTTACTTTTTCTTTACATTTCGAATCGCGATCCTAGAGACGCTCTCATTTCAATCTAAAATGTACGTTACAGTACTAACGTTCGTTACGAACTAAGCTACTTACTGCGTTCCCTTCCTTAACGAGGTTGTAGTTATTTTAAGTGTCTCCTTCTCCCTTAAATCCGATGTCCTCTTCCACAAGTACCATCGTGTTTTCCCAACGCGGCGCATTTATCCTCGATTTTTATTAGGTTTTAATAACAAAAACCTCTCGTACGAAGAGAGAAGAGAAAAACGAGAGCGAGAGAGAAAGAGAAAAATTTTAAGGATCTCATTAGCTGTACACAACGTAAAACACTCGAGACGCCATCCAGAGAATAATAAGGAATGGTTCTCCATTCCCTTAGGTATATACCTATATATATACATAATATAGATCGCGATATTTTCGTTTTTATTCTTTTTTCCGCGGCGGGGCGTGCACAATGGAAATTTCTCACCGTGAAATCACGAGATGTACAACGAGCTCTAATTAAAAAAAAGAACAGAGAGGAAGAAGGAGAGAGGAAACACGTTCTGGAAAATCACCTTGAAAAGACGGTAATTACATATGTATATGGAAATGGTTTAATTATGTCACTTGTTAATTAATTCCAGAACCCTTTATATCCGTTCTTACAACCCACGGAAATGTGAATCAAGCAACGAATTAAAGTTATAGGTTCATTTAAGTTATTCGGGTTGAAGTTTATTAAAAGTTTAAACTTCAGTTTAGTATTAGAAATTAAAGGGCTTATAAGTCATATATTTGTTATTTTGAATTTCGAAGTGAAGAGCAAGACGTTCGCAAAGACTTCGCAAACTTCCTGAAACTGAATCGCGTATCGTGGATCTCCCGCTAACTACATCTACATCGTATTTTCCACGGATAACTTTCCAGCGTGTCGCAGAAATGAGCAGCACGCATCCAAAGCTCGTACAAAAGCCGTTTTACACAACAATAGGGAGACAAGTGGCCTTACACTTTAATTACTTGTCTCCCTGCCGTGAGCCGGAGGGTGTTTCTTAGCGACCATATAAGGGAAAATTCGCGACTCTTAACGATTTCGTCACTTGTTAAGGGGGGATTACGAACGACGTTAAAAATTGTTGTTAGGGGGAGAAGCCGCTCGGAACCGTAGTGATTAAAAGAGAACTAAATACTTTTAAAATATGCATGCAGTTAATTCAAATGTTGATCTCTCAAGAGTAGTAGATATTAGATAAGATACGGAATTGAAAATGTACTGATACAAAAAGCTATTTGATTTCACCGACCAGGTCATGAGATTTTGGATCGAACGATTTTTGTATTATTACGCCCTTTATGTAATATTACACAACTTTTATGAAATTGGTTGGAACACAACTAGCAAATAGTAAGTGGCAGCAATTCCAACTCAGCAACAATAGTCGAGTACTTAGTTTCGAAACAAAAGTATTTCATTAACTAAATATATTCTTTGAATTTCCTTTGGAGGAAATTACTTCCTCATTAAATAGATTTTTAAAAAATAATTTACTACCTTAGGAATATTGAAAACTGACATAAAAGTACATTCCGCAAGCAAATTATTAGATATATTTGTTGTGTTTATAATAACATGTAGTAACCCAGACAGCAAAAATACGTCTTTAAGACGTCTGATAGACATCACCATTAGGCATGTGCGACATCTCAAAGATGTCCTGTGACGTCCGAAGAACGTCATTAAAGTGTTCATTTTATGTCCATTCCATGTTATTTGTTACAAAACGGTACGTTTCAAAGATGCCTGCAAGGCATTAAAAAGACAGCATTATGACGTCCATTTTTCGTCTTCAAGACGTCATAAGGACGCCTTCCTCAAGTCTGTAAGACGTCTTAAAGATCTCCCCTAATTTCTTAGGAACGTCTTTAAAATGTATATTATATGTCTGTTTCACGTTATTTGTCACAAAACGGTACGTCTCAAAGATGCCTTTAATGCATTAAAAAGACAACTTTCAAACATTTTAGTGACATCCAGAATTAGACGTCCTGAAGAAGTCCACTTCAGGCATAAAAAAGATCAGGCATAAAAAATTAACGTAAATCAGACGTCCTTAAGACAACATCTTCATCATTAAGACAACATTTAAGACTTTTAACATCTTCGAGACATCCAAAACGACGGCCTTAAGAGGTCCACTTCAGGCATTAAAAAGGTCAGGCATGAAAACGACATAAATTGGACGTCATTAAGACGTTCGTCTGTTAGTATCTTAAAGACATCCAAAGATGTACGTGCGACATCCAAAAATAGACGTAAATTAGACGTCATTAAGACGTCTGCTTTCGAACATTTTAGACATCCAGAACTGGACGTCCTGAAGAAGTCCACTTCAGGCATAACAAAGATCAGGCATAAAATTGACGTGAATCAGATGTCCTTAAGGCGTCCGCCCTTTAACATCTTCGGGACATCCAAAACTGGACGTCCTAAAGAGGCCCACTTCAGGCATAAAAAAGGGCAGGCATAAAATAGACGAAAATTAGATGTCATTGAGACATTCCGCTCTGGACATCTTACGGACATCCAGAAATGAACGTCCTAAAGACGTACACTTCAGGCATAAAAAGGTCAGGCTTAAAATCGACGTAAATTAGACTTCTTTAGGACGTCCGGCCTTGGACGTCTTAGAGACGTCCGGATATGGACGTCTTATAGATGTACTTTTTATGTCTTAAGGCGTCCAGGCATAAAAAGGCGTAAAATGGATGTCTTTAAGACGTTATGTGCTGTTTGGAAATAATACCAACTGAAAATCCAAAATAAACTCTAACCAGTACTTATATTAATTGAATTGGTATGAGCTTATAACTTGATTACTATAATTAACGACCATTATCTATCAATTCAAGAGACTCCTCATAGTCCACTTAGATAACTTAGTAGTTAGCGTAACACAATCTTATTTGATATTTCCATAATTTTCAGAACTGATTTAGTTTAGTAATATAAAACATTAAGTTAACTTTTTACATTCACATGAGGTAGGTAATGGTTGTATTTGCATAAGACCCATTTTCTAATTATCGTCACATTTTGCAATAATCTCATTAAGCACCAACGAATTTAAAAAATGTTGCCCTAAAAACCGATTCACGGTATAATAGGGTTCAAAACACTTGTCTTTACTTCCTCTCCACTGACATCCATAAATCGTGATTATGCAAGCAAACGTGACTTGCTTTTAAATGATGTGCGAGACGTTCATTTAGAGTCATTTAATCAATTATCGTAATTTAGTTTATAAAGCTCTAAGGGTTACTACATATGGCTTTACATCAATTATTCACAGGATGATTTTATCACAATCTTTTTGAGAGATTGACAGTGGACAAAAATTGATTAAATTTGAACCTGGAATATTGTACAACGTTGTCCGTTCTCAGACAATTCGTTTGGTTTTATTGCTACAATTTTTGACACAATTAAATATTCTACGTAAACCAGTAAGGTTGCAGCAATATTGGATTTTCTGCTTAATCTTCATGTAAGTTGAAAACCAGAGAAACTTGCCGGAAATAATTCCAGTTAATCCAGGACGGTTTCACTTTTCTACGTTTGAGAAGCTTCGTTTGTGTTTGAAAACTTTTTCGCAAATTAGGAGGATTATAAATAAACCAGGTAAATCCTAACAATTTTCATGATTTCTGTTTAACTTCATTGAAAGATTTTACAAATCCTGTATGATTCTGGAATGTTCTACATATGTAGAACTAAGGGTACAGAAATTTAGTTATCTTTTATTTCCATAATACTTAATAAAATTCAGTTACTAGTTAGCAGAGTGTTGAGTTGCAAAATTTTGTATAATGCTAATCTGGTTTCGTTGTAGAATGTAAAACGTGGGGAATCATTCTAGATAAACCAAAAACAACAATCTTTTCTTTCTTTTTTCAGCCATCTTCTATCCATTGGATATAGGCCTCTCTCATGTTTGACCATACACTTCTATTTTCTGCTCTCTGGTACCAGTTCAGCCCAGCGAATTTTTTCAGATCATCGTACCATCTCTGTTGTGGTCTGCCAATACTTCTTCGTTCTCCCCAAGGTCTCCATCTAGTGATGTGTCCACTCCAATTCTCTCTGTGTCTTACAACATGTCCTGCCAATTGCCACTTTAAGGAACTGATTCTCTGTTTGATGTCGGTTACTTTTGTCGTTTCTCGTATCCACTAGTTTGTTTTGTGGTCTCTCAGTGATATTCCCAGTATTCTGCTCTCTATGGCCCTCTGACGTATTCTTAGTTTGTTAATAATTTTACTTTACTTTTACATACTTAACAACAAACTTAATTATTATAGTATTTCATACAGAATGTGACGAAAATGCGGAGTACGCTGTATACAAAGAGGATGTTCAGGTAAGTAACATAGTGCACTGGAAAGTGGATAGAACTTTGATGAGAATTCAGATATCCTTATTGTAAATGCTTCCTATTTTTGTGAGTCTTGCTTGGCACACTTTTAGTGTCTCTTAAGACTGGATGTTAAATAATTCCATATTTTTTCAAACTTTATTAATGGCATCACAAACACCTTATACAAATAAATACCTTTTCAGCTAAAACTAAAAAGAATAAAACAAATAAATCGACTTTTGTAATAATAGAAAACAAAAATTTAACAAACATTCTCGTCAAAAGAAAGGGAAGGTTATTGCATTGCCCGTCTAACTATCGTTAGCAATTTATCTGCGTATTTAAAAAATGGCATTAAAAAGTAGGAGTATATTTTACATCAAACGTGAAGCCCACGTGAAGTAGACTATACCTACTATTCTTTACCTTTGTGCTTCATTAAAGAAATAACTATATACGGGTTAAATAACACAAATAACGAGAATTTATAGATTTTTTGTTCTTAAAGGGTTTTTCAGTTTGTTATGGTACCACAAAAAACTTTTGAAGCTTCGGAAAGAAATTAATTGAGGGATATCTAGTCATGTGTCCCCGTAGATACGTTAGCAGTTACCATAACCTTATTTACGTTTGAATTTTTATCGGGTTTAATAAAAAGTAACAATAACTTTGCTGGAAAGAGGAAAGGAAATATCTCAAAAGCAATAACAACAAGTATAAAAAATATATCTTTTGAATGAAGACAGTATACGGTGTATGTATGTACATTTAAGATATCTCATTCATACTTTGGAAACATTTATCGCAGCCAACAATTCCAACAAAGTAATATATTACTAGAAATTACGTCCTCGACGACCTATATGTTGAAGTCCAAAGTCGAAATTTCATCTTAGCTATATCATATTTAGTAAATACTTATCTTCCCAGTTTACGACTGTCACAGAAATATATCGATTTAGATTAAAGATTCACTTCATGGTAAAAATTAGAAATGGCATCCAAAACTTATACTTCTCGTTAACATCATTATGCGGATACCTACTTAGTTAGATAAAATTATTTCATATACTGATGTGATTAAATTAAATCAACTTAACTAATAAATTCGTATACGCAAGAAATTTGATTGACAAACCATATAAGTACTTGTACTTTGAAAAATAACACCCCATAATAATATTCGTCATTAAATAAGTAGTTTAAATATTTTATCACGTGTAATATATATTAATAATAATTTAGTGGTTCGATATGTCGTTTAACCCATCGTAAGTTTAACCCAAGTAATCGTAATATTACTATGTCAAAAAACGAAATGAGGCACTCTGGGAATGACCGGGAGGGGAAGCATAGCTTTACGCTTGGAAGCTAGCGCGGCGCTATCGCGCCTCTCTAGCCAATCTCAGATTCAGCCCACAATCGCCATCCCTAGAGCAGGTAACCGACAATACGATCAATTGTAACACGAGTTGCCACCAAACTGTTAGCGCGACTCCGAAATAAATCACTTTTATCTACTTATACGAAAACTGGAACTGCCAAAATTTCATGAATTAATAAAGCAAAGTAGATAAAATAGTATATTACATTCGTTTAATGAGACGTATACACTCGTACTATTAAAGTACTCCTCGCTTCGCTCGTCGTGCTTTAAAACTCTCGTGATGCAATACTCCGTCTTATTAAACTAGTATAATATAACGTACTATTTATTCTTCTTTATACTTTTATCCGAACCAAATCAAACAAACCTAAGCTTTCGGATCGTAGTCGTATCTGTTTACGTTTAAGCAAGAGCAAATTTTATAATGAAATATCTTGGTTGATAGACGGAATAAAGTAATTGCCACACTCAGGTAGATTCTTCTTTAGACGCTGATTCTGTTGATATAATTTTTGTTATTTAGGCGCGGAATTGAAGCACTGAACGGCCGAAATTTTTGCAGTAAGATGGATTGAGGTGCGTTTTTTTGCATTCGGTTCGTGGAAGCGTCTACAAATTTTGTAAACATTTGTTATGAACGAGAAATGCAAAATGCAGAGGTGCAGAATAAAAATGCTTTTTTATACGTGCATGTGAATGTGTCGGTTGTTAAAAAATTTACAACTCAGTAAATAATGACGGAAATTAGTTCAATTTTGTTACTCGGCGGATTTTGGGGTCGCTGAAAACGAATATGGCATCGCCAGTGGTCTCTGAAGTACCTGGTTCTCAAGGCCGCTCGAACCAACGTCGTCTCCGGGAGTTTTAGGGGAATTAACTCCCTAATTTAATCCAGAGGACGACGTTGGTTCCAGCGGCTCAGAGCACCTGGTACTTCGGAGACCTCTGGCAATGTCATTCGTTTTCAGCGACCCCAAAACCCCCGGGGATTAGACCTTTCGGCTAATTATATAATCAATTCCCCTATAAACTCCCGGCGACGACGTTGGTTCGAGCAACCCTGAGCACGAGGTACTTCAAGGACCTCTGGCGTTGTCATATTCGATTTCAGCGGCCCCAAAAACCCCCGGGTATAGACCTTTCGGCTAATTATATAATCAGTTCCCCTAAATCTCCCGGAGACGACGTTGGTTCGAGCGGCCCTGAGCACCAGGTACTTCGGAGACCACTGTCGATGTCATATTCGTTTTCAGCGGCCCCAAAAACCCCCGAGTAACAAAATTGAACTTATTGACGCTAGCGTTACCATGGAGCAGGCAACTAATACAAAAAAAAAATTGTAACACGGTTGCTACTAAACAGCTAGCGCGGCGCGATAATTGGCCATTTCATCGTGACGGTTTTTCGGCGTTTACACCTCTCACCGATTTCAGCGCTTCGAGCAAAACCCGCCATAAGAAAGCTATGCTTCCAATATGTTATGTTCTTGAAATGTGGAATATTCCTTTTTTAATTTGGAAAATATAATTATTTCACCATTAAATTTCAATTGTATGGAAATATATATTCGCCACATTGTTTTCAAAATATCTAAGTGCCATTTCACTTAAATTATTTACAAGCTAAGTAAATTGAAAGCACCTATTAGGATAGGGAAAACGTATAGGTATCAAGATTTAGTAATTTTAACAACTTAGTCAGGATATAATATGTGCAAGTGGAACATAATTTTATAAGGTGGTATAAGATATATTAGGTGGTATAAGTTATGTAGTACCACGGGCTTTGTGGTATTTATGTGATATTTGGTATTTATGTTCTTGTGCGATCTCATAGGTAGTGGTAGTTAATAATGTGATTTATTAGGAATCATTTTTCACGCATTTTTCACAATATTTATTTGCTTACCTTGAACAACCTCACCTTATTCAATTGAAACATAATACAATTTCTACATAAATAGGTAAAATTAACGTCGACTTTGGTGAACAACACCTATATTGTTAGCTGAGAGCGAAACAAAATTATAAAAAGGGTAAATACTACAAATCGAGATTATACAAATAGTTTTCAAATATAACAAAACTTTAATGGAAGATTTTTATTCACAATTAAAATTATATACTTTAACAAAGTTTTTTGAATTTAGGCAATGTCGACTAACGTATAAGATAAGGAAAAGAATACAAATAATTAACATAGAAATCAAATCTACCTGTGATAAAACACCTAACAAATACTTTTATCATGTAAAGAGCTGGGCGACCCTACCATTAGGGCTTCCGCGACTTCAATAAATTACCAATAGATATTAAAAAAACTAAAGTCTTGTATCATTTTCCTGAACTTGTTCAAATATATTTACTGTGAGGTTTTACGGGTTCAAAATAACTTACACCACGCGAAGTGTCTTTAGTAATATATTTTTCACTAAGAACTAACGCTTATTATTTAATTTATATCTCACAAAAGCGCTATTAATGCTCGATACCAATGTTGTACGTTGTACATTGCTTTGAGAATAGAAATACTATTGACTGGAATGGTAAGTGAGATAATAATAATTAAAAAAAGAATTGGAAGAGACAAAATTTAACAAAACAACTCCAGTACCAACCCTATCGTCAAACCAAATATCAGCAACCTGCACAAAACTACAAGGCAGTCGTATCGAAGCAGAAGAATATAGTTTCTAAGTAGAGTAAAAGGTGTTCCAAAGCAGACCGATTTAGATTGGAGGACCAAAAGATAGGAGAACATAGCAAGAATTGGACTCCTAGACAAAATGAATGAAAGCAGACTTGCAGTAAAAGTTCTTAACCATAAATTTATATTTTTTAAGTAACATATGACAGCAACGTACAGAATGAGTACCGTAACAGCCCTCATTCCTAATACTTAAAATGGAGAACACTAATATAAACTACAAGTGGCTTTGATTTTTTGTGTTACATGCGACAAATGATTTCTGAAGCCACAGTAAGAAAATTTTAACCTTCTTTTTGATATTAACAGGGTGTGTATATACTCGCATCATCCATACGCACTCGTCGATGCCATTTAAATAAACGCGTATCGGGAATAAAACATAAAAGCCGTGAAGCGCTTTAGATCCGAATGGAAATGTAAAAATATCATCTATATACATACAAGCGTATATGTAGAGGCCTGTGTGTGTGTATGTGTGTGGTGATGAAAAGCTTTTGCGATGTTATATGGCGAGCTTTCACCGTGCCCGGTTTTTCTACGCATTTTGGGTCGCTGGATTCATACAGAACCGTTTCGTATGGAATTAATCCGACTGTTTTAAACAGGATTGTTTTAATACCATTTATACTAATCGAATTTGCTCCGATATAGAGCGAGAGAGGTGGGGTCGGGGGAATCCCGCACCCTCTGATCCTTTTTTGCGAGAGTAGTAGTTGTTAATGCCTACATCTATATACATGCATACAAATTTTAATTTGGCACATTGAGAATGATCGCTCAGCCGATAAATATTAACTACAAACATAAGCGGGGAGTGGATTTTTTTCACCCCGGATTCTTCCGTAAGCGCTCTTGTCGCTACAACTCGTTTATATGTAAATTTATTATGTAGGTGAAGTGTTTTTAGTGATTTATATGTTTAGTAAGAGCGTGCGGATCCGATCCGTTTTCGATTCTGAAACATTAAGCAAATAAGGAACGCGTCACGTTTGAAGGAAGTCCGTTTTACATTTTTATAAATCATCTATTCGCATTTAAAAAGAACATTTCGTGAAAGAATTGCCGTCATAAATAAATATCCCGTTGTGATATTAAAATTTCAATAAATCTCTATAAAACACAAAATTTATTCAAACTATAGGGTATTTGAATGTATTAAAATTATGGTTACAACTGTTGCCATACAAAAATAGTGAAAGATCTAAATGCCGTTTTCTATAAATTTTTCGTAAAATACCTATATCTATTACTTATATTTGAAATTTCATTGAAATTTGTCTGTATCTAAAGTTCGGCCACGTGATCAACAACGCTTTGCAATAATTGGGATTTAGGAAAGTTGCTCGAAATCAATTGTTTGAAAGGGGGGAGGGGTTTCGGAAAAAAATACGAAATATCACTAGGGGGGTGTAATTATCACGTGTACTTATTTTTTTTATGAACGCGCGATTGTATGTATAGTCCGGCCGCATTTATTTTATATAATTTATTCATGGCAGTAAAACTTTAGGGCGTCTTAAATACTCGAGAAGTGGGACAAATTCGAGGAGATATGACGGTAACGGAATAATGCAGGCACGTATTATAGGTAGGTACCTAACAACAATATTATTAACAACATCCAGGTTAATCATTTATTTTGATACAGGACTTGATTGTATAATATTAATGCATTGTATAGTTTGATTTGCGTATACCTATTTAGCGTTTACTTCTCTCTGTTTATTTGTAGATACAACCTCAATACCTTTAAAATAATAGACCCCTATTAGTAAGCCCCTCCCTGTATTACATGTCCCTGTATTACAATATCCAAGTCTAGCAATAAACGACCTTAAGAAATTTAGAATAACTGCAGGGGTCATTTTTTCAACAGCAAATCTTTCTTACAATTCTTACAACTATTGCGGCAGGTCCTTATACACTACTGATTTTAAATGGCCCAAAAAAAAGTCCAGTGGGGATAAATCCGGTGACCAAGCTGGCCACTCGATATGTCCTCTTCGACCCACCCATCTTTGCGGAAATATTGTGTTCAGGTATTGTCTCACCCTAACATAGAAATGAGGTAGAGCACCATCTTGCTGGAACCAAATTTCATCAGAGAGTTATAAATGATTTCTTTGATTCGGAAATAAACGAACTAATTCTGGAACTATCTGTTCTGGAAGAAGGTGACAATAAGGATCACGATTCAAAGTTTCTCTCATGAAGAATGGTCCAATAATTCTTCCTCTAAATATACCAGCCCATACATTCAACTTTTGTGGATATTGGGTATGACCTTCTATCATCCTGTGAGGATTATGATCAGACCAATACCGGCAATTATGTCTATTTACAAATCCACTTTGACAAAACGTTGACTCGTCCTAAAAACAATGTTTTTCATGAACATATTATTGTCATTAATAATATTCATCATTACCTGACAGAACTTCATTCGCCTGTCTGGGTCATCTCCATTTAATTCTTGGTGTTATTGCACTTTATAGGGATGACATTTATTTACTTTTAGAATCCTCCTTACAGATCTCTCACTCAGGCTATTGTCTAACGCCAGGTTTGGTATTGAAATTTATGGTTTTTACTGTATACTTAAAACCACATTAAGTACATTTTCTTCATTTGTGGCTGTCCACTTCCGTTCAGATCCGGGTATGTTTTTCACACTTCCAGTTTTTATTGAACTTGCCCAAAATGATGTACACTGTAGATTAAGAAATTGGGGAAATTCTGCCAGGAAATGTTTCATTGAACAAATCACAAGCTTCTTGCAGAGATCTCCTGTTTCCAAATCCAATGATCATTAATAATGTAAACTTTCGCTTTCACTCAGTTCAACTATGGTTTAAGTTATTAAAAACAAGCCGTACCCGGCATGCGTCGCAATGGCACGTAAAGTTTAAAGAAAAAAGATAAATAAAAATTATAGATGACCCGGTGAAATTCCTATCATCTACATTATATTCTTGAAAAATAATGTCAAAACAATACAAAATTTTTATCTACATTAAATTAAATGCAACACAGTTATACACATAATAAATTTAAGGCTTTCTGATCTACTATATTTTCCGTCTTTTTGCGGTGCGTATATTTATAAATATGATGGTTTTACGACTCGCGAACACGCGACGTATAATTGTCCATGTGCGAAACCGGGAAACTCCAAGTTTATTTCGCAAACTGTCCTTGTATTAGCAATTGTATATTATCTTTTTAATTTTTTAATAAATAATTTCTGAAAAACTACCCTGAAATTAGGTATGAAATTTTCCTGTACAATATGCGTTGCACCAAACGACGTAATTTAAAAGCAATTATTATACGTTTGGATGTTGGCCAAGAAATATTTAGAGTCATTTCCCACCCCAGAAACTAAAGAAGGTAATGGATCTGGTGGTGGGAACAATTACGGCAATTTTACTTTACCACCAGCACAACATAATCCAGTAGCTTCACCGCTGCATTTTAACCCTTTACAACATTGATAAACGATTGTCATTTCTCCAATCGTTACGGATTCTTCGGCACAATAATCTATTTCCGGGTCGTAGTGGAATGCTACTCGTTCCAAGTTTACAGGAACACTGCGTCTGTGGAATCGCTCTATTTCATTGTGTCTTGAAGTGCGCTCCATGTTTTGGGCATTTGTTGCTCGTAGTACTTGCATGACCATCTTGGTGTTGATTCTGCCATGTCTTTTTCATCTTGTCTAAGTAGTGTTTTTGTTTGTTTGTTATTTTTACCTTTAGATCGATTCGTCGGTAATTCTGTTCGGTCTGTTGTTTGGGTTTCTTCACTTCCGGTTTTGGGTCTTGTATTTGTACCTCATAGACTTGTTTCTTGGGTGTTTTATTCACTTATCGTCAGGTACAGTCGAATTGTCTCGTAGTTTTCCTCGATCCTCTTGAAATAGTGTGATCTTATATGATTGTGCTGATCGGCAAACCCAAGTTCATGGAACGCCTCGTTGTTCTCTTGGGCTTTCCCCCATAGTGCTTCTAGGTGATCAATCCTTTTTTGTAAGTATTCCTTGGTTTTTCTTGCACTTCCGTTTTTCTTGCAATTATTTTGTAGTTATATGATTTCTTAGACTCTCGGGGGAGTCTGTAACCCCTAGAGAGCGCGTCCCCAGGTGGCGAATAGGGGAATGCTTCCCAGATATGGGTGGTAGGAGGGAAATCAAATACCTCCCGCGGACCAAACAGACTTATCGTCAGCGTCTGTCCCGGAACGGGCGGCTGACAACAGCGACTGTTCTCCATGTTAGGGGCGGCTGAGAAAGACTCGCCAACCCGCTTGGCAAGCGTGGCGTTTTAATTGCCAAAACCCCAAAACTGCATACGTATATGAAATGTTAGATATAAAAATTAAACTACCCCAGGTGAGTAGGACTAGAAGTCCAGAACCTCACACCAAATTGGTCTGTCCCACGGATTCTGGGGGGTACAAATATTTGACAAAAGACAAACGTCGCCATCCGAAGCAATTTCAATTGAAATCGCAACATATAATGTCCGGACACTATCCTCAGAAAGCAAACTGCTTGAACTAGAAGAGTAATTGACTAAAATAAATTGGGATATCATAGGTCTCAACGAGACAAGACGATCAGGGGAGAACTGGAAGACTCTTAGATCGGGTCATGCATTCTACCATGTTGGCGAACAAGGTGGATCTGTTGGTGGGATAGGATACATCATAAACAAAAAACATGTAAATAACATCACAAACATAAAAAGTATATCGACACGCGTAGCCTACCTAATACTAAAACTAAACACACGATACAGCCTAAAAATAATTCAGGTATACGCGCCCACCAGCACTCATTCAGATGAAGAAACTAACCAATTCTATAACGACATTCAAAGTGCCATAGATGAATCTCACACTTCTTTTACTATTATAAGTGGGGATTTTAATGCAAAAATGGGAATCAAATCCGACGAAACCGAAACATCATTGGGAAACTTTGGAACTGGCAGTAGAAATGAACGTGGACAAACCTTACTAAACTTCCTTCTGAGAAACAGCTTATCATTAATGAATAGTTTCTACTACAAAAAACCAAATCGAAGGTGGACGTGGATAAGCCCTGATGGTAGAACAAAAAATGAAATTGATTTTATCATTACGGACAAGAAATGTATAGTACGAGATGTAACAGTGCTAAATCAAATGAACATAGGAAGTGACCACCGAATGGTAAGAGCAACAATAAACATCAATCTAGGCCACGAAAGATATAGACTAACGAAGCATAAAAGAACAAAATATTGGCAAAACCCCGAAAATCTCGACGAGTACCAACAAGAGATTACAAAGACCCTAAACGAAAATGTGCAGTCGGAAAGCATAGAGAAAATGAGTGAACAAATTACAAAATCCATACTTGACGCAACTACCAGATGCTGCCGAAAACAGAAAAAGGAAAATAAGCTCAGCCAATACACACTACAATTAATGTCAAATCGGAGAGAACTACTGCAGCAAAAAAACGTAGACTACCGAGAAGTAAGAGAGCTAAACAAAGTTATATCGAAAAATATAAGGAAAGACATAAGGAAGTATAACAGCGAACAGATTGAAAAAACAATAGATCAAAATAAAAGCTTGAAAGTTTTAAAAAGAAAACTAACAAACGGCAGGAAAGAAATCCTAAAGCTAAAAAACAAACATGGCAGAGAAACAACTAACAGAGAAGAAATGCTCCATGTCGTGGAAGAATTTTATACTGAGTTATACAGAAACCGACGTAAGCTGAAAGTGGAAGCAGAAGAAACAAGGAAAGAAACTGGAGTAATAAATCAAGGATCGGAAGAGATTCCCGAAATAACAATGGACGAAATTAAGCAATCTCTGAAAGAGATGAAAAATAATAAAGCTCCAGGCGACGATCAAATAGTTGTGGAAGCAGTAAAGTTCGGTGGAGAAACCCTACTAAAAGCAATAAAAAAGTTGTTTAATCTATGCTTGGACAATGCCTCCCTACCTGAGAACTGGAATAACATACTGATGATCTTGATCCATAAAAAAGGCGACAGAGCAGATTTAGAAAATTATAGGCCTATAAGCTCCCATCTATATAAGCTTTTCACGAAAATAATAAACAAGAGACTGGAGAAAAAACTCGACTTCTATCAAACAACAGACCAGGCAGGCTTTCGTTCAGGCTATGGAACGAATGACCATCTTTACACATTAAAGATACTCATTGAGAAAAGCCTAGAATACAACAGACCATTGGTGCTCGTGTTTGTCGACTTCCAAAAAGCTTTCGATACCATTGAAATGAATGCAATCCTGAAGGCGCTTAGCCAGTGTCGCATAGACTACAGATATACCCGTCTAATACACAATATTTACAGCAACTCGACCGCGAGCGTAAAAATCCATAACGCGACCAAAAAATTTCCCATACAAAGAGGAGTTAGACAAGGCGATACACTGTCCCCAAAAATATTCAACACTGTTTTAGAATATGCTTTTAAGGCTCTGAATTGGGGAAACAAAGGTGTCAGTATAGATGGGAAGATGCTAAATAATCTACGATTTGCAGACGATATAGTGCTGATAACAGACAACCTCAAAGAAGCCGGTTTAATGATAAACGAATTGAAACAGGCAACTGAAAATGTTGGCCTTTACATAAACCAGCAAAAAACAAAAATCATGACAAACCTAGTACTGGGAGGGACTATATTACTAGACAGCAAAGCCATCGAGGAAGTCGACGAATACAAATACCTGGGACACCAAATTAGAATAAATAGAGACAACCAAACAAAGGAATTACAGAGGAGGATTGGTCTTGGATGGGCAGCATATGGAAGATTGAGAGATATTTTCGATAGTGACGTTCCAATGAGCTTGAAACGGAAAGTATACGATCAGTGCGTGCTGCCAGTAATGACTTATGGCGCCGAAACGCTTACCTTGACAAAAGGCACTGTGGAGAAATTGGAAGTGGCCCAGAGAAGGATGGAGAGAGCTATGCTGGGTATTGGAATCCAAGATCGTATCAGAAACACAGAAATTCGACGAAGGACTGGGGTACAGGACATAATCCGGCGAATAACAGCATTAAAGTGGAAATGGGCGGGACATCTTGCGAGATTTAAGGACGACAGGTGGACCATAAGAATAACAAATTGGAGACCCAGAGAGGATAAAAGAAGCAGGGGTAGACCACCAACAAGATGGAGTGACGATATAAAGAGGATTAGAGGACACTGGATGAGAACAGCTCAAGAGAGAACCCAGTGGAGCAGTTTAATGGAGGCCTATGTCCAGCAGTGGACTCAACACCAGGCTGGATGATGATGATGATGATGATGATGATGATGATTTCTTAGGCTATTTTTTCTTGTTCTTGAATCAACTCATCTGCTTGTTATATCATGTCGTAGTTGAAATTGTGAATTTTTTAACTTAATTCTCTGGAAAAGGTGGTTGTGACTTGCTCAGGACTTTGCTTGTCTTCTTGACTTCCCGCCGTTGTGTTGGCGTCGAAGTTCTTGAAGTTTTGGAGTTGTAATCACTGGCGGCTTTTCCTCCGGCTGCAGTGACTGGATATGTCCGTCGTTTCAAATTTGTAGAATTTGTAGACTTGGTGTCCTGGTGAAGTTGCTTTGACTTACTCAGCACTCTTCTTGGTTTCTTGACTTTCCGCTTTTGTGTTGGCGTCGTGTAGACTTTGTAGACTCAGTGTCCTGTCGATCTAAATGCTGTTGTGTAAGACGTGCCCGAACTCGTTCGATTCCATTATTTACTGTTGAACGTAATTCTGTCATACCAATACGAATGTTATCTGTCTCTCACCGGTCGTCAGTCGTCAGTGCGATTTGGACGTGAGAGCAGGTCTCGTTGCACATTTGATTGACTTCGACGGCCTAAGTCCAACTTCTCCTTGGCATTTTAAAATCAATACAGTTCTCGCGCACTGACAAACTGATGATAGATTGTCTTGATCGTCTTGACATTTATTTATTTGACAACCAACTGACACTATACTTTCATTTGTTTGATTATAAATGTCAAATTACAAAACGTACCTTTTTCAGTATTTCCCTTACTTATTATTTATGTTTCTCACCGAAAAACCTTCCCTGAACTTCCACAAATATTTCAAGATCAAAATTAGCAAAATCCGTCCAGCCGTTCTCGAGTTCAAGCTGGACAAACGAACAGCAATCCATTTTTATATATATATAGAGATTGTCAATGGCATCAAATGTTAGTTATTTATAATATCGAACAGGTGAAACTATGGCAAAACAATTGAAAATGGTACACTGTAATAATACAAATAACTGTGTGGACAGTTATTCATTAATTATTCAAAGCAATAGTTACCATTCAATTCTATTATTTTATTATTAACTGGTAGAAAAGTCAACTTCAAAGTCAGAGACCCCCCATCTCAAATCTTATATTGATGGATTTGGAAAAAACAGATCTATCAAAAAAATACAGGGTGATACATTTAAAATATCATCCGATGATGTCATATCTTGATAAATATGACTTATGACGAAAATTACCGAGCATCATTAAATAGTGCATAAAATATACAAATATTTTTATCCCAGACAATCTTTAGTACGGCCGTAATTAAGGCATAAATCAGGTGTTCCGCCGATTATGCCCAACCCTGTATAAGGGTCTAGGTAGTTGGGCTGGATACAGCCCTAGACAGGTAAATGAAGGTACTCAAATAAAATTCCTGCCAATGTATTAAACTCATTTTAGTTGCATTTGTCTTAACGTTAACATCTAAGATTAAAAAAATCAGTTTGTCAAAAATGAAACGGGAAAAGATAAACTTTTAATTGACTGGTATTTATTAATCAAAAATAAAGCAACTGATTCAAAAATTTATTGAAAATGTGAACATTCCAAACCTAAAAAATGTAAAATTCGTGCAATAACTCAACACCAAGAAATAGTAAAACATTCGGAAGAACATAACCACGTAGCAGAAGCAGCTTCAGCGTATCCTGCTAAATTTATGGACCAATACAGAGAAATGGCCACATCGTCGAGGGGCCACACGTTATAGTTTCCATTTTATCGGCTGAAATAAGTCAGTGCGCAATTTAAAAGCAACCGCTAGTTAGTTCAATTAAGGGGAATATTAGGATTATTCGAAAACAAGAAGAAAAGGAGCCACCTATGCCCCAGCGTGTACAAGACATGGTTTTGTCGGAAGTCTGCAAGAAAACTTTATCGGATGACAACTTCCTCCTTCATGATTCCGGTGGTGTCAATTCCAGATTTTTGATTTCCGGTATAAAAACTTCATTAAATTTATTTAAAAAATCTGAAAATTGTTACATGGATGGAACTTTTGAATGTGTCCCAAGTATATTTTTTAACTGTTTACTATGCATGGCTTTACTAAAAATCATTCATCATAACATCATTCTTTTACCCAATAAACGAGAAACCGCATACACAGATTGGTTGCAAGTACTATACTTAAAACACTGGAACGTTCGCTATCAAAACCTTAGCATTTAAAACATTGTACTATTCTGTATATTCTTGTACTACACATTTATTATGCTTATACGCCTGCAGGAATTTCTAGCACAAATTTTGGCTTACCAGATTTAAGCAATTTAGTTATAACTTTTAAATCAGATCGGCTTCCATCGTCCAAGCTGTTGAGTTTTACGAAATCAATGTTAGATTGATTATCTTCTATATCGACACTATTTTGATTTACATCTTAAATAATTACTTGCGGATTATATTTCTTCACTTTATTTGGTTAAATTTATTGTTTCCCGTCTACATAATATGACACAAAAAACAGTATTGCCTATCCTTCTTGTTTCCATTCATACATACGTCTAAAGCTGCACGATATATAGATTGCGATATGTTTGTTAAATATGTCTTCTTTCTCATTGCGATCAGCTATTTTGACTATCAATACCGAAAGCTCATCTAATTTACCTTCATTTACGGCACTCCACAGTGTTTTATTTTCCTGATAATATTGGTAAAGTTGATTGTTTTACGTTTTCTGCCTTCTAAGTTCCCCAGTTTTAAATTTCTACAGATTATTTTTGGCTTCCATTTGACTCAAAACTTCACTGCAGTTCCAATGTGCCATCATCTGTAGTCACAGAAAATCTAACAGAAATTCTTGCAATCATCACAGAGCCACATCAAATTATCACACTCGTTAATTGTTTTATAACTAAATGTACCTTTAATGTTGACGCAAACAAATTTCACATTTAATAGACCAACTGTTTACTATGAAATTGTCGGAGCAACGTGGACACGCCGACAACTCCCGCCATTAAAAATCGATTCCTTGTTGTGCGATATTGCTGTCATCTCCAAAAACGTAACTTTAAAACTAATAAATATCCTTTATAAACAATTTCCTTGAAAAGGTCATTATAAATGTCATAATATGTCGCACAAGCAGAATTCCACTCGAGATAATGTCAGGAAAAAATATTTACGCCGGTTCGCCGCATTAATTAATTAAAACAGAAAATATTTTACAAAGTACGTCATTGGTAATTTATATAATATAAACTGCTTACATTTTATTTGCACACTTTAATGATGCTAGTTGAGATTCTTATGGAGATAAAACAGCTGAGGAAATTTTATGAAACTGCACTTTTAGTTTGTTGGCATATATAAATTAGATCAACTCTATCGAACCGTGGTGGAATATAAGTTCTAAAAAGATTTCATCCAAAGATAGTAAGAAACCCTTATTCCACATGCTCAGTAGAATAAACCTAAAGAATTCTTAAGAGGTGATTGTTATGGAAGACTGGAGAAGGGAAGTTCGTCACAATGCTTTATTGAAACACTGAAATTGTAATAAATAGTGTTTTATTACTAGTTTAAAATTTTGGTGAATTATGAAAAAGTTAATATTATGGTGAACGAACGAGATGCCATCGGTGTAGTAAGTTACACGGTCTGTTTGGTCCAAATTATAAACAGTTCTTAATTCGGATCAGTACTTTCTGATCATCCGTAAATAACGTCTTCTATAGCAAATCATTTCTTCTTTATCAATAAGGGAAGCTTTTCTATTTCGTTTTGCGTAGGAAAATGCGTAGGCAATTCTTGCAAATTGTCCAAATGGTTTCGAAATACAACATTTTTTAAATAAGGGAGCAAGAAATAGTCCAGGGGAGTCAAGTTTGGAGATCTACTAGGCCACAAACCAGTGCTAACTAAACGGCTTTGAAAGAATTCCTCTAAGAACGAAGTTGTAGCTCGTGCTGTGTGTGCAGTTGCATTGTCCTGCTGAAAATAACCTTTTGTCAACTCTCTGTCATTCCACTCATTTATAAATAGCTCCAACAAAAGCCTTTGATATCTTTCAGCGTTAATCGTTTCATGAAAAAATATTGGCCCGATAATTCGTGTTCGTGACATTGCCACCCAGACACCAATTTTGAGTGGATGTAATAGGAATTGGATAATATTGTGCTGACCAAGTTCTGTAATTCTGTGAATTAATAAATCCAGAGAGATGAAACCATGCCTCATCAGAAAAGAAAATCATATCCTGCAGGTCAAGGTTGTTGAGTAGGTTATTGTTATACCAGTGACAAAAGTGGATTCTTTGGAGAAAATGAAGAGGGCGGAGTTGTTGGACGACTGTAAATTTATATGGTCGTAGGTGCAAATGTTTTTTAAAGATTGCAGGAGAGGATGAATAGGAAAGTCCTGAAATGTAAGAAATGTATAAAGTGTAGAATAAGGTAATCGTTGATGGAAACCTGTTTGTTGGGATACACGGCGTATGGAGGCATTTGGATTTTGTTGTATAATTTGATCTACATTTTGCACAACATCCGGCGTGGCAACAGTTGGACGTCCAGTAGATTTACCCTTTTTAACGCCGCCAGTGCCTAAAAATCGTTCAACTATCCTACCACAATGTTGTGCAAAAACACGATATTCTGTTTGTTCCTCTGGGTATGTTTCGAGAAACTGATAGTAAGTCAATTGCTGGGAATATATCCAGTGGCCATTTTCATGTTGAAATGCGCTTCGAAAATACGTCATTACAATGAAGGTGTCATGGTCAGTTGTAAAAACCATTTTTCAATAAATAAATCGAGATAAAGATAATTTTATTTATTTTGAACTTCGATGTCACATTTGAATTTAAAAATCAAGTGCAACAACTTCGTACCGTAATCAAACTGTAAAAATATTGCCAACCTAACAAAAATAATCACAATCATTAAAAATCACACGGTACTATGTACTATATTATATTATAATTATTTTATTATTATAGTGTTATTATTGGCACTGATTGTAAATAACAGGGACGTTAAATATTGTTAAAAAAAGTTTTGGAGAAAGTATTGGCACACTGAACCCAATAATTTTTCACGCGTTGGACCAACAACAATCTCGACGGCAACAACTACCTGTAACCAATAAAGAAGGGCAAAAACTCGTCCTCGATTCGATCTAAAAAGTACATCATTCCGGCACGGCGGTTTGTCCATTCTCCTTTCGGGCCCCGCCCCCGACGTCCCCGTCGCCAATGTGCATTGGGGCGTGAGTAACAAACCGCCCCCTTTCGGGAACGGTGGCGCCCTACCGCCTCTCTCTAGCACCTCCATATACCCTACCCTACCTACCTTGTACCTACGACAACTTTAACTTAACGCGTTCCCGTAAAAGTTGTTTTGTGATATGTCGAGAGAAAAGACGGAGGCTCCGTTCTCCCTCGCTTCTCGAGCTTTTGTCACGAACCGTTCGGGCATGTTTCTCGCTCTCTTCATGAAGTATCTCTGGCGTTGTATCTTGCCGTCTCCGTCTTTTGGGGAGCGTGAACTCGATCATAATGAGGCGACACAACCTTTCTTGTTTGCTCTGTTCGATGTAGTCGCGGATCGAGCGCCATACCTTATTAGTTCACGCGGATTATTGTTATGTACCTCGGGAACCGTATTAATTTTAAATAGCGCCGTTAATTCGAACGACGAGTTTATTCCCATTGGGTACTGAGCTTCGCTTCCAGATTGTGTTAACTCGGCTGGTTCCTTTCAACCGATCGGTAATTTCATCATTCCTTTGGATAGTATAGACTTTGGATTGGGCCACTGATTTCGTTCTAAACTGAAATTCTCCAGAACCAATCGCTGAAAAATCGGTTTGTGATTTTTTACTGAGTGATTAGTTATCATCTTATCATATAATTAGTAATCGAGCGCATTTAAAATATAATTAATTACCACAATCTAATATGATTTTTAAGTATGACACACACAGTTTGAATTACTCATTAAATTCGTAGAAAACATAACTATTTGAAGTTAACCAAGCTTTGTATTTGCTTGTTTCGAAAGCAACATGATGTAAATAACATTCGAGTTTAATAAAGTATTACATAACCTAAATAGAACTGAAATCTATTTAGAAATCAGTTGCATGAAATCTTGGGAATTTCCAATAAATTGAAAAAGAAAAGTGTTTGACTCCTGTGTGATGTCGGTGCGCATATATGAAATCGATACAATGGCAATTACCTGCAAAAAGCTGCAAACCACCCAACGAGCAATGGAGAGGGCTATGATAAGAATCACTTTAAGGGATAAAGTTCGCAACGAGGAAATTGGTAGAACTAAAGTGACGGATGTACTAAGACATGTGGCACAACTGAAATGGGGATGGGCTAGTCATATAGCAAGGCAGGATGACCAAAGATGGGCACATAGGATAATAATCTGGCGCCCAAGAGAGACCAAACGAAGCATCGGTATACTCTATACCCAGAGACGATGGTGAGACGATATTCAAAACGTTCCAGGAAGGAATTGGATCCGGACTGCTGGGGATAGAAGAGTGTGAAAAGATTTGGAAGAGGACTACATCCAGGTGTGGATAAACACGTGCTGAGAAGAAGAAGAAGAAGAAAAAAGGCATTTGATGAAACAGAGGTGTGAAGAGATTGAGCTTCTTGAATCAAAACCTGACAGTTTTTCCTCCCACATGAAAGAAGCATCCAACACTAAACAAAGTTACTCTAGACCAACCATGATGGACGAGAATAATAAAGTTGTGACGGATGACAAAGAAATCTTGAAGCTCTGGCAAGACTACATTCAGAGAATGTTTAATAGTGAAGTACCACTCACATACAGCAGGGTAGCAGGCTCCTAAAATTCTAGAATCGGTACTCAAGACAATTAGGTGCAGTAAAGATTGTGGAGCCGCTGGACCAGATGAAGTACACGTGGAAACACTAAAACTGCGAAACGAAGAAAACATTGATCCGATTGTTCAACTTATACAATTAATATGTGAAACGGGACATATCTCAGAGGAATGGTGGGCCTCAACATTTATTCCTCTCCCCAAGAAACCCAATGCTAAGACATGGGGCGATTTCAGATTGCTAAGCTTAATGAGTCAAGTGCTTAAGGTACTATTTAAATTCTTCAGGCCAGAATCCATAAAAAATGTGAGACACGTATAAGCGACCACAGTTCGGATTTCGCGATGGGCTGGGAACAAGTGAGGCATTGACTAGCTTGTTAATATTAATTCAGAGATGTAAAGACATGAGGAAAGATATACACGCCGGCTTTATAGATTACGAAAAGGTATTTGATAGAGTGGACCACAGTGAACTTTTGAGACTACTACAGGAAACTGGGTTGGATAACCAAAATATCGAGCTCATTAAAAATCTATCCTGGAATCAAAGGGGTACCGTAAGAGTTGGACAATGGCAAATCCAATCGCCATTGAAAAGGGTGTACGCCAAGGACGGGTTTTATTACCTGCATTGTTCATTCTATATTCTGAGCTTCTGAACGAATATTTTTCCTAGCGCTGGAGGTTGAGGAAGCTGAAGTTAAAATCAACGGTAGCAACATCAATGCCCTTCGATATTCTAACGATACAGTCATTAGTGCAGGTAGCCCGGAAGCTTTTACACAGCTTAATTAACAAATTAACAGAAATCGGAGACCAAAAGGGCATGAAACTCAATGTAACAAAAACTAAAGTAATGATTCTTAGCAGCACACCTATGCAAACCCATATTAGTGTATATGGCACACTCAGATAGAAAAAGATTACCGTTTTACATATCTTGTCAGCTGGATTGTAGGAAACATAGACCCAGGCGTTGAAGTACGGTCAAATCAGATCATTTGTTGTAAAAATGAAGAATATATTGGGTAATTCAACATTCAATTCAAAATTAAGATATGGATTTGTAAAAGGATATGTGTACCCAGTACTCCTACATGGAACAGGAACATGGACTCTCAATGTTTACACCCTTAATAATTTGGAGACATTTGAAATGTGGGTCTTCAGTAAACTAAATTATCATTGGCCCAGCACATTACAAATGGAGAAGTGCTTAATCGTATGGGAATTGAGCGTGAACTGCTCAAGGTTGTGAAACAGTGGAAAATGTCTCACTTGTGCCATGCATTTCGAAACGACAAGTACAGCTCTTGAAACTTATTATTGAAAGCGAGGTCGAAGGAAAACGGGGACCTGTACGCAGACTGCAACTTCTGTTTGAGAAATATAACTGACTGAACCGAAATTAATACTACATCATTAATTCGTGCCACACAAGATCGTGATGTATATGCTGAGATTGTAATCGAGCTCCAGTAATGGAGACGGTACTAGAAGCAGATGTAGATATAACAGAATTGGAATTACTATAGACCAAGTTATAATCATCCACTCTCACACCAAACGACAGACGAACCTTACTTAAATCATCAAAAGTGTCCATTGTGCCAATGACCATATACCCACTCGCTGAGCTAGAGATTTATAAGCGATTACTTAGTGAATGATCTGGTGAATGTGGCCATTCTAGTATTGGCAGTGTGAAGAAAGCCATAGACGAAACCTGTAATATTCTATATTAGGAGATTTTGAGATGATCTACCCAATTGCCTTTGTTCTATGAGAGGTTCACATTACCAATACAAGAAAAGTCGAAAATGGGGCCATATTACCTTACCCTTTTTTGGGAATCCCAAAGGCTCGCAGCGATCTAATGCGAATAGGACTGACACTTTTCTTAATTTACTAATAGGTAACTACTCTTTTGGTAGGTAACACTTACGTTTTGCAGATGACATAGTGTTATTCTCGGACAATCTAGAAGAAATGCGACTGATGTTGCAGGACCTGCAGGAGGCGTGTGGAAAAGTCGGTCTTAATATCAATATGTCAAAAACAAAATTCACGACAAACCTTGTTCTCAGCTGTGGCTTGAAGATTGGCGAAGCTGAAATTCAAATGGTAGATAAATATGTGTACCTTGGCCATGAGGTCAGCATCTCAAGGGATAACCAGACATGCGAACTAAAGAGAAGGCTCACTCTCTCATGGGCAGCTTTCGGAAGACTTAAAGACGTTTTCAAGAGTGACATTCCCGTCAATTCAAAACGAAGAGTTTTCGATCAGTGTGTGCTGCCGGTGATGACATATGGCTCTGAAACCCTAACACTAACAACAGCAACAGCTAAGAAACTTAGAGTCACACAGAGGAAGATGGAGAGATCCATGCTTGGTGTGCCCCTGAAGGACCAAATAAGAAACGAAAATTTGCGAGGAAGAACCGGTGTCAGCGATGTTGTTGAAGCTATTGCGAAGCTTAAGTGGAACTGGGCTGGCCCCGTTGCACGGATGCAGGATGATCATTGGGAAAAGAGGCTTCTTGAGTGGAGACCTAGAACGGACAAGCGAAGTAGAGGAAGACCGCCTACGCGTTGGTCGGACGATATTAAGAGGATCTGCAACAACTGGATACAAACAGCACAAAATCGATTGGAATGGAAAATGATTAGGGAGGCCTATGTTCAACAATGGACACAGAGGGCTGAATGATGATGATGATGATGATGATGAACTACTGTTTATCGCTCATATTCTTTAATGAACGTAGAGGCCACAATGTTGATTAGCTTAGATTACAAGCATCATCACATCTCATAGCTAACAATACCTTAAAAATAATAAAATAATTGCGTCAAGAGCACTTAGGTAAGTACAAGCATGTAGCACAAGGCGCCGACTTTTTAAATTGCATATCTTTTCAAAAAATCGATATTGACAATATTGTCACTTAATTTTTTCGTCCGTAAATTTTAGTCTATAAAACTGGCAAACTAAATCAAAAACTCATACAGAGTCAAAAAAGTGTATTTCATTTCCTACTGGTCCTAGTTTTTGAGAAATTGCTAAAAGAATATCTTATTAATTGCCCAATGTAAAATCATCATATTAAACTAAGATAGCTAGCGCGAGTTAAACGCAAAATGTTAATCAAATATATTGTTTTTTCAAAAAAAATCAAAAATTTATTTTTGACAATGTACTGCTCCCTTGTAAATGCAAACAAATTTCATATTTATATTCAGCATCCACAAAAATAAAGCTAGACCAAATTTAGCCAATTTCTTTACTATTGTCACTGCTCCTCTACTTTAGGGGTGTATTCGATTGCTAACGTTTCTTGGAGATTTGTGTAAGTACTTGTTAGTTAAATAAGGGTTTAAAAGTAAACCTATCAACTATCATATCATAAATATCACGAAATAGGTTAAGTACTTCCGCTAGTTTTCCCCTGAATTTGTTGTTTTGTTCATTTTTTTACTTATGTACTTATACACTTTATGGAACATTAAGAACTGTCTCCATACAAGCAAGTTTATCAGCCATTTCGCTGCCATAAATCTTTTTATGGCTTTGTATGCAATAAAACGAGATTGCATTAATTTGTTTTCATTCGAATATGACGTTTTTCCTTAATGTTAAAATTGCTATTGTAGTAGAATGAAAATTAGGTTGATTAAAGTTTGGAAGGGCAGCGGTGCACGGGGGCGTTGTAGTCAGTTGAGGGCAAATGTGAATAAAAAAATACTATTTAATCATAAATAAATATTTGTTTTTTTTTCAAATTATTCTTTGATGTTAAAAAACTATATTCATTTCGATATAAAACTAGGTATCTCGTAATGTTATCAAAAAAGTAAAACTACCTTTCATTTTCTAATTTAAAGAAAAGTTGCATTGACTTCCATTGCCCAAAATTCGGGGTAATAATAATCACAGTGTATAGTGACAAGAGTCAGGGTAATTTACTTTAGAAAACATAAGAAAAGTAAGAAATTACCAAGTTTTGTCATATAGAATACGGCAATCAACAGAAGATTCTTATGAAGTCGATTGGTCTTCATTGAAAAATAAACATTCTTTCCCTTTTATTTTTTTTCCATTTAATTTTACTTGGAATATATCCACTATAAATTATATGTTTTTAATTATTAGTAACTCATTAGTGTTCTTCCATTTTCGCCCTATCTTCATATGTAGCTTTCAGTGGTGTGCTTGTGAGAATTTCCGAATGCTCCTTCTTCCTATTTTTTGGTCCAGCACTAAAGGATTACCAATGACTATATTGTAGATACTGTCAGGGATTGTTAAATGTTGCAATTCTGCATGCCGTAACTAATCTCTCTTAATTATTACCGTGACCTCGGTCAGGGTAATTTTGGTCAAATATTATGGCAACAGTGACAATATTATTTTCTTCTATAATTAGTTTGACCTTATAGAATGCAAATACTTCTGGTGTACATACTTAATTACATACATACAATGGATAATGAAAACAAGTTTCGTCATACCGAAAGTCGTTTCACAAAAAAAAATAAACGTTTCTAGTTTATCCATAATATTTTCGATTTTATTTTCAGGGAAACACATAAAAGGCACCAAGACGATTGCATAAGATAAGATTACTTGTTTTAAATAATTGCCAGAAAATAAGATAACATTTGTGTAGACAAATAAGGAATATTAATGCGGTTCATTTTGTATTTTGTTGGTAATAAATGTCTTCTGGAATAGAACATAGCAAATTATTTCCATTCCCATCAATTTTGATACTGCTAATTTCCATTTTGAGGTGAAATCCTTTATCGCGTCTTCGACTTTCGGTCAGAGGTAAATTGCGGGTAAATTTGTGACTTGTTGAAATATCTCAATTTTTGCATTTCTGACAACCACTTAGATGCGTTTACAGATTTATCTGAATTATTATCATAATTCATAAGTTAGTGGAGTTACGGAGATTTTCTTGAAGGTACATATTTAGGAGTAGCTTCCTTTAATGCCAAACACAAATTTGTAATTTTAAAATAAGGTAGCTTTCTCTATTAAGGGGAAGAGTTTATATTAGAAAATTAAATTAGTTCATTTCGATATTTCATAAATTGAAAGGAAATTGCCTTTGTATTTCTAATTTTTAACGAAAACATAAAAGTACCTACCTACTTGGTTGAGATATTATACACTTGTCCTTCACCAATCTGTTTTCAAGGAATACTTAATGACGAGAAGGGTCTTTTCAAAGTTCATTGATTTCAATAGCAGCAAAGGAAAGTTTTTACAAAAATCTGGAAATTACATTGACAGTATAATCTCTTCAAAAGTCCAAAAAATCTCTCAACCCTTTCCTCTTACAAATTACATCCTCCTTATATTGAATAGGTACAATAAATTTTACACCACACCCTTCAGAAATGGATAGAGAGTAGTTTGAAGAATATAAAAATTTTAATAAAATTGTAGATGCGTATTTTCATGTAAGTCCCTCTTTTATGAATAACTCGAACATAATTATTTACGTTTAATGAGCAGTACATTAAAGAGAGAAAGGAGATATTGCAGACTTAAAAAATTACCGTCCCATCAGTCTGTTACCTCATGTACCTATATAAAAATTTTATGGAAATCATAACAAAGAGATTGACGAATAAGTTAGATTTTTATCAACCTGTAGAACAGGCGGGTTTTCGAGCGGGCTTTGGTACTAACTACCATCTTAAAACAATGAAAACCCGTATTGAGAAATACGTGGAATATAACCAGCGTTTAGCTCTAATTTTTGTAGACTTTGAGAAAGCATTCGACACTATCGATCAGTCAAAAATGCTCGAGGCGTTAACTGAATGCAGAATCGATCACAGATATATCACTCTTATAAAGAACATATACGCTGGAGCAACGTCATGTCTGAAACTTCACAAGTACACGAACAAGTTCCCAATTAGAAGGGGTGTGAGGCAAGGAGATACAATCTCTCCAAAGTTATTTACCACCATCTTATAATATATGTTCAAGAAGATCGACTTCAACGATATGGGTATTAACGTAGATGGTCGAAATTTAAACCATCTTCGATTCGCAGATGGCATCGTTCTGATAAGTAATAATAGTTTAGACAAAGCAGCTAAAATGCTTGATAGGCTGCACAAGGCTTCATTAGATGTAGGCCTTAAAATCAATGTTGATAAAACTAAAATCATGACAAACCTTGTTCCCAACCAAAATATAGTTCTAGGTGATTCTCAAATTACACAAGTTACATCTTACGTGTATCTCGGCGACGAACTACGAATAGATATAGATGATCAAACTTGTGAAATTAAAAGAAGAATATCACTAACTTGGGCTGCCTTTGGGCGACTTGGTTATATATTTAAAGAAAACTTTCCCCTTTGCCTCAAACGTAAGGTGTTTGAAAGCTGTGTCCTGCCAGTTATGACTTATGGAGCTGAAACCCTGACTCTAACTAAAAACTCCGTGAGAAAAATAAGAGTGGCTCAGAGAACTATGGAACGTTCTATGATGGGAATATCATCAAGAGATAGGATTACGAACAAGTACATTAGGAGGCAAACGAAAGTTACAGACGCTGTTGAAAGGATAGCTTTCCTAAAGTGGAACTGCTTTGGACATGGAAGGTGGACTAAAATACTACTGGAGTGGAGACCACGAAAAGATGCGACACGCAGTAGAGGACGACCTTCTACTAGATGGCGAGACGATCTGAAACGCTTCAAAAGCAATTGGATGCAGGAGGCACAAGATAGAAAAGGATGGACAAAGTTACGGGAGGCCTATGTTCAGCAGTGGACAACTATAGCTGTGTGATGATGATGATGATGACATTAAAAATTGAATTTCGTTTGCCAGGCGGTTTTTGAGCCAATCGATTATTGCATTAATAATAGGTAATCGATCCATCAGTCCCAGATTCAACATTTTCGAAATCATATTCGGGTATGACGACAACTCCTTTGCATTTTTTCATTTTCTGTCTCTGTTATTTTTCTTCTTCTTCTTCTTCTTCTAGTGCCTTGTCCGATTATCGAACGTTGGCAATCATATTGGCTATAATAACTTTGCTTATCGCAGCTCGGAAAAGTTCGGCGGATGTTTTGCGATACCAAACTCGAAGATTTCGGAGCCAAGATATTCTTCTTCGTCCTGGACCTCTCTTTCCGGTAATCTTACCCTGCATTACTAAATGAAGGAGGTGATATTTTTCTGGGTGCCTCATCACGTGGCCGAAGTATTCGAGTTTTCGGCTTTTTATTGTTTTAATTACTTCTGTGCTTTTCTTCATTCGTTGTAGGACCACCTCATTACTTACTCGGTCCATCCAGCTTATTCGGAGAATCCTTCTGTAGACCCACATTTCAAATGCCTCCACCTTCTTCAAGGTCAACGTCCAACTCTCTGCACCGTAGAGTAATGTGGAGAATTTGTAGCAACGTGTTAGTCTAATTTTTAGTTTTAAAGTGATTCCTTTGTTGCAGAGAATTCTTTTTAATTTAACGAAGGCGGTTCTAGCTTTTTCGATACGGATCTTTATTTCTTTGCTCATGTCCCAGTTGTCGTTGACATTGGCGCCCAGATATGTGATGTTGTTAACCTTTTCTAGCTGTATCCCGTATGCTCTGATTTGCATTGATGGTATTGGTGTTGTGCTGACCACCATAATTTTGGTTTTTGAAGTATTGAGTTTTAGCCCATACTTGTTACATGATTGGGTCACTCTGTTTACGAGTATTTGCAGTTCTTCTTGACTAGCAGCAATTAGCACCTGTCGTCCGCATATCTCAAGTTATTGATGTTTATTCCATTTATTTTTATACCACCCTCCACTTCGTCCAAGGCTTCTCTGAAGATATATTCCGAGTAGATATTAAATAATTAAGGAGACAAGATGCACCCTTGCCTTACTCCACGTCGTATTTCCACTTCTTCTGATGTGATTTATTTTTAGTCACTAAGAATAAATTTCGTTTAAAAGTAATGAGACAGGGGTGCATACTTTCTTCATGATTATTTCCTCAAAAGTTGAGGTGAATACGGATCTGGCAATTGAAGGAAATATTTTTCACAAAATCAGATTATCAGATATCAGATGTTATATAAACGACATAAGCTTTACTTAGTTTAGGCTTAATCGACCTAGTCGTAAAACTTCTAATTCCTCACAGACATTTGCTTACGAGACTTGATTTGACTACATGAGAAATAATTCATTCCTACTAAGAATATTACACACAATTTCATAACGTGGGGGGACACATGACACAGGGGCATAATTAATATCAGTACCTTCAATTGAATATTCCCAATTACGATCTTCGGCGCACGTGCAGATACGTATTCAAATCATTTCCTTCCGGATTTCGAGAAACGCCACCTTCCCTCCTCTCACGTCCCGGAACCTGTCTGGAATCGAAAATGGATAAAAAACCTCGCGTCGATTTCACAGATAACGTATCGCACATCCAGATGGACAATGGGACACGTGCTGGCTGCAAAATATGATCCGAAAAGTGTGCAATAGCTAGCGAGAGAGCGACAGAGAAGCTGGATCCGGCTCGCAAAAGTTGACTTCCGCTCTAACTCATCGCCAACACGTGCCGCCCTTTCTCGCTTCCGCCCTTTCCGCATATACCCTTTGTCGGAGGAATTACAGCTAGACACAGAGAGAGAGAGAGAATATGGTATGCCCTTTTCGAATATGGGCGATTAATTGACGTTGAAATGTGACGAGTTGAGTGATATCACATTTTTTTAAAGAAAAGTGACGGATGGGTGCAATATTAAAAACAATAAAAAAAGGAAAATGTTGCACTCGGGAAAGTGCCGACAGAAAAAAATATTTCTGATCCTTCTGGTATTGCACCAATCAGGCCATCTACATATTTCTTCAAAAACTAAATTAATAATAAATAAATTTAATTTTAATTATTGGTGCACTTAATATTTGTTTGTAATATTCTTTGTTAAAATAGAAATAAGTGTAATCGGAAATAAATTTAATAATTTTTATAGAAGAGTTTATATTTAGGTAATGTGCAATGGTTTTTTATTGACTCCCAATGTTTAGTCACACTTTCTAGTAGATACTAAATCTGGAGGAATATTTGATGTATATATATTATATACTTATAACACGTGTTTGGATATACGATGACTCATAGCGTAACATGTTTCAAGCTGACGCCAAGGTGAAGATTTTACACTATCTAGAAACGTTTATTTTTCTTAAGCGCGTATAAAAATGTGTTCACTTCAAAAAGAGAGAAATAGGCGTTGGACTCATAATTATAAAATAATAGGGATATTAACCCCAGAAACGATTAGATTGGAAATATTTATATATTACATGGATCGCAAAGCGCGCACGAACCGGATCGGACGTCCCGTCTGGAATGAAAAATTATAAAAATTTTATCGGGCGACACTGCCAGATGGGACAAAAGCGTGACATCGCCGGACATTTGTCCAACGGTGTGTGAATGAGGAACGGCTCGAACGGGTCAATTTCTGGCTTAATCTGGACAGAGAGCCGGACAATCTCAGACCAGGATAAACTGCCCGTTCTGCCCGGATCCACCCCTCCCCTGTATGGATCTCTCGCACGTCGCGATATATTGGATGCTTACCCAGAAACGAAAGACGGATTTATAGTCCGATAAATCTTATTCTTCTCTCTCTCTCTCTCTCTCTCTCTCTCTCTCTTTCCCTCTCTCCTGTCGCTCCCTTATTTTCTTCTCCTCTTTGCTGGAATCCAGGGATGGGTTCGTGTGTTATTTCTTTTGTTGTCTCTGACGAAAGAAATATTGCGACGAAAATAATTAAAGAGAGAGGAAGAGGAGAGGGTGGCGGGCGGGGGGCGCTGGGGGTTAACGTTAAAACGGTTTATGTTTTTAGCCATAGTGGTGGGGATGGGGTATACACGATGATCGATAATAGACGAGGACGCAGCGGTCTAGGAATTGATGACAATATCAATCGTATCGCGCTGGGAATTTAAAAATTTAAAATTTTGAATATTTGCGTTGAAACAGTGGAAACTTGACTTTTATCTCAGAAACTACAGCATCGGTAATGGGAAAAGTCTGTCTATAATTCGTTCAAATTTACGTTATATGTCGAGTAAGTAAACATAAGTAAATAATTGTGACATAAAATGGTTTCATTACATATGTGTTTCTCGATACGAGTAGAGTAAATCAAGCAACGGACAAGAATAACCCTTGAGCATCCCTCCAAGCAATACATCGAGTAAATTATTATTTACTGCTTGAAAGGTTGTTCGTGAATTGCCAGATTTTTCTAGGTTACCCCTTTAAAGTGCCAGTTTTCATTTAGATTGTTCTAAAATTATTCGTTGAAGGTGTGCTTGTTAGCCTTTGGTACGAGTACATTCTATAAACTGCCAATCACTTCTTGACTATGGCATTTTGGAAAGCAAGATTCCATTTGGATTGTTCTAGAATAAGAAGATTAATTTTTTAGTTTCTGAAATTCCAATGTTGCTAATGAACAATAACCCAAGTTGATATTTAGAATAGTCTGTAAGGAGATCTGGAACGCACTAGATGATTCTGGACAATACTAACTGTTTGTAGTTCATTTATTTATAATCGGTTTTACAATTAATACGTTGTTGTTAATGTTCACAAACCATTAATTTAACTAGAGCCGGTGTTCTCATAACAAAGTATTATTTATTTACATGGCAACGTACGTAAAGGGCGCAATGAAAATGGGAAGCAAATATGGCTTCCGTTGAGGAATTGTGATAGGCAGCAAAACGATTGTCCATAGGCATATCAATAATAAGGGACAAAAGAGAGCAAAATTGAGAAACTAAAAAATATTTCTATTCATTACCCAATAAAAGTAAATTTGTCTCAATGAATTGAGTATAAGATTGTATTGAGATAAGATGATCATATCCAATTTTGTTGCGAGGTATCAACTTTTTGTGGTTTCATGGTATATTTCTTCAATAGTTAAGTACTTTTTACAAATTAAATTTATTAAAACAGAAAGGTGGTCGTTATAAAAATCATCATCAATAGTTATTTGGATTTTTTGAGTTTTGAAATTTTTTAAATTGTTTATAAGAACATTGAATCAAAGTTTTTCTTTAAGAATGATTCATTAACATATATTATTGATTTGTTATTTATTAAGTAATTAAAATCACATTTCACAAGTAAATTATGCAACTGAATTTTATTAAAATAATGTTTTATATTTTTTACGTTTTACTAATTGAAAATTTATTTACGTACTATACGAGTATAGTTATTTAGTATAAATATTTGAAACACCTTATTAATGCATTTTAACTTACTTATATATCGTTGTCTGTTATTGAATTCTATTGCAGCTTTCCTTGCTCAACGCTCATTATTGCCAACGAGTCGCAGTTTCTATTTTGTCTTGTGGTAAGTACAAAAAAAAATATACCATTACTATCAACACTAGACGAACTACAATAACGCTACTACGTCCCAATTTGTCCTTCTGATAATTAAGGATATCCATATTAAAGTCGTTATTATTTAAAATTCTCCGATAAAATTTAATAGGCCGCCATTCTGAAGAGTGGTAAATTCAGTGGCACACCTAAAATTTTTTCCAAAATAATCGATGGTGTGAATTCTTGGATTACTTCCCAGAATTGAGATGGTAGGTATTGGATGTTGTACGAATAAGGCACTATTTGCTCAGATAATACGACAGATCAAGCTCTGTCATCTGATAAAAGAAACCTGTCAAAATCGCTCAAATATTAGAGATTTTACAGAGCTACTCAAGAGTACATGAATCACACCATTATATTTAATATACGAATAATAAGTACTAATAACAAAATGTGGCTGAAGTCAACAAGTCAATAAGTGTGTACAGTTTCAGCAATATGAAAATTTCAGTAAATTAAATGTAAAAGTTTAATGTATAATTAAATTTTATTTTAGATTTCAAATTTACACTTCATCCTAATGGGACGTTCATAATTAATTTCGTGGGGTTCCGTAAACAGGCGAAGTTTAATTAAGGTACGTAATTTAATTTATGTTGGAAAGCAAAAATACACAAAAAATGTCAAAAAATTACAACTGATTGATATAATTGACATTGTGTATAGTTGTGAATATCGGTATACCCCAATCAATGTAAAAATGGCGATGTGCTCATCAGATACTACTTTCTCATATTTTATTATAAATATTCGATGGTAGAATGAATACTTTAAAATTCAGAAACAATTCTTCACGCGGATTTAGAGAAAATTTCAGAAAAGCGAAAAACGACAAAACTAAAATCCCATTTTCGATTTAAACGAAAGTGTTACTAAGCTTTATTATAGACATTTAATACTAGAGTAAGTATTCAAAATTTGAAACAATTCTTCTGACGGGTTTTAAGAACATTTCGAAAAACCGAAAAACGACAGTTACAAACTGTAACTAAAAAAATTTTACCAAACATGATATTAAAACTATTTAATACATATTCATTAGTGGAATAAATTCTTAAAGTTTAGAAAAACGATTTGGATTATATTATGGGAAAATTTCTAAAAACGGAATAAAGTGCCCTATAGGGAAGACATAGCCAAAAATGCAATTAGATTAATATTTAGTTTGCGATATTAATTTTTAAAACTTTAAATTAACGAATATAAAGGCAATGTTTACAAAATCGATTAGATAAAATATGACCGAGTATCAACACTCTATAATAGTTGTATAATGAACTATGATTTATCCACATAATTGGGTATTTTCACATTTTTTGAAAATTGGCTAAATGAGAGATTGTATGCCTATAAATTTAAGGTTAATATTAAAAAAAATAAATCAAACACATTCAAGCAAAAAAGTCATTTGAAATTCAAACGCTAGGAATTGGCGCCAAAACTAGCTTACTGAAGGTTATAGCCCTCTGACGTCACATTGCGTGTAAACATTGTTTTAACCTATTTCAGTCCTATTGTAATTTCTTTAACCTGGGGTAGTCTGTGCTTTTATTTACGTGGCTACAAACAAAAGCTTGCATAAAAACAGTTTAGGACAGCCTTTTAAAGTTTTTGAAGGACTACAAGGTAAATAAATGGCTATGTACGGACCTCACAACAAGTGCTGTTTTGTACCCTGTTGTACAAGCACATCTGTAAGTACACCAAACAAAATATTTGTTCGTGTACCTCGAGATTATGGGCGTAAAGGCGGAAACAGACTATCGTCACGTCACGTGAGCTCATATGAGCTTCTCACGACCTCCCGGTCACAGATGTACAATGTGATATCATGCCTAGAATCACACTTATGTCATGTTTATAATGTCATGCTCATGTTTGTCAGTTTGTTATAATGGAGAGTGCAAGTATAAGTTCAACAAGTTGTGGCATTTTCCAAACTGCATTGGTTCCATCGACGGCAAGCATATTAATATCCAGTGTCCTATTAATGCCGGATCGACCTATTATAATTACAAAGGTAGCCATTCGGTTGTACTTCTCGCATTAGTTGACGCTGATTACAAGTTTATTGCTATTTACGTTGGTTCATATGGAAGGAATAGCGACGGCGGAAATTTTTCTAAATCACAGATTGGTAAGAAGTTACAGAATAAAACGTTTCAATGTACCAGAACCGACACCTCTAGTAGAAAACGAAAGACCTCAGCCATATGTTGTTGTCGGAGATGCTTTTCCTTTAAAATCCTACTTACTTCGCCCCTACAACAGGCACAATTCAAGGAACAACGAGCCAAATAAGATATTTAATTATAGATTGTCAAGGGCCCGACGTGTCGTGGAAAATTCATTTGGGTTACTAGCTGCGCGGTGGAGGTGTTTCAGAAGGTACTTAGAAGTACAACCAGATTTTGTTGACAAAATTGTTCTTGCATCATGTTGTTTACACAATATGTTATGTGCAGACAACACGTTTGAACCAGACGAAGAATCATTTCCTATTTCTGAAGGAGCTTTATTAAACCTAGACCCCATAAGAAGAAATAGCACTCGTAACGCGTGTCAAGTTCGAGAGGATTTTAAAGAATATTTTAATTCGGATACTGGTAGTGTCGCCTGGCAAATGGAAAGTGTCCGAAAGGGGCGAATCCGTACATAACTAACAATGGTTACATTATTATTGATTTTAAAATACTGATTATTTTGATATTGCCTAAACATTAAATACAAAAATATATATATATTAAATACTTACCAGGTATTTTTAATTCACTTCCAATTTCCTCCCAAGCTGACTGACGCATCTGTTGATCGCGATATGCGTGCAATGTATGGTTGTATAAAAATTCATATTCTCGCACTTTTTCAATTAATATTTCTTGCATTGTAGCAAAAATCAAGTATCTAAAACACTACAAATTGTAAACAAAGCTGCTCACGTGAGCTACAAATATGTAAATAGACAGAAATATAAAAACGTACACTTAAGGCGGAAACAGACTATCGTCACGTCAAGTGAGTTCACGTGCTGTCACGTTAACTCACGTCACTTTGACGTAACCTCAGTCTGGTTCTGATACATTTAAATACCATGTGAAATATTACTCCGCACTTTTTACCCGTGACGTGAGTTAACGTGACAGCACGTGAGCTCACGTGACGTGACGATAGTCTGTTTCCGCCTTTACGTGAGACGTGGATGATACAGCGTGATACGCGTGAGGTGACCTCAGTCTGGTTCTAATACATTTAAATACTATGTGAAATAATACTCCGCACTTTTTACTCATGACATGAGTCAATGTGACAGCACGTGAGCTTACGTGACGTGACGATAGTCTGTTTCCGCCTTAAGAAACTGTGGTTTTCAGCAGGAAGACGTGATATGCCCAAATCCAAAAGTGAATTTTTCTGTTGTGAAGACCATTTTAAAGTAAGTTAAAAGTAAGGTTATCTTATGTTATCTTATACAAAAGTAATAATTTTTTTTATTTAGTTGGAAAAAGACATGAGTTACGGTTTCCGGGTCGAGAAACGCGTTTTTAAAAAACCACTAACTATTTATTTACACTACTTTAGGATTCAATACAATACATGTAGATACAATATTATTTATGGAGACGATACGTTCGGTATGACAAATTGAATAAGACTACGTTCGGTACGATCGGTACGGCAAATTGACCAAGACTACGTTCGGTACGATCGGTACGGCAAATTGACCAAGACTACGTTCGGTACGATCGGTACGGCAAATTGACCAAGACTAAAGCTTTGTTCTACGGAACCTATATTTATACAATCCTAATAGTGATTAGCTATGCACTTTACTTTATTAAAAGGGTCTATTGTTAGGGGCTGATATAACACCTCCCCCCGAAGATTCGAGTTCCGGCTACGAGGGCGGAAGTCGAACGTCTTCCAGTTCTAGGGCTGCGGTGGTTTCTCGTCTTCTTTGGAATTTTCTCTGGAGTCTTCGTTTTGTGACAATCACCAGAGCTATGACGATAATTATGTATACGATGATAGTCCAGGCACTTGGGGTGTAAGTTACCGGTCCGTTGAGCACAGGGTCGTTTTTGATAAATTCCTGCTTGATGACGTGAAGTTCATCCAGGTTGCTTTTCTCCAGGTTAAGGGTGTAATTCGATTGAAGTGGAACGTCGTAGTTCGGATTCAATTTCGGAAGTAGGATGACTTGACCAGTAGTTATATCTTCTTCGTTGGTGATAAGTTTTCGTTTTGTTGAAAGTTGACATCCTGCGGGTATGTCAAAAATATATGTTCCTTTTAGTCGAACGATTTCCCTCTGCTCGTGACAATGAAGTTGAAGTACTTCTTCTTGGGGTAGAATAACGATCCATTGGTTGGAGTTTTCTGTTTTTTGGTACGTGCTGTCAGCGATCTGGACTTCCGTCTGGATACATCCTGTAGGCGTTTTCATTTCTAGAAGTTGAATTTCGCAAGGGCTGTCTTTGGACATTTGGAGAAGTGCGCTCTTATCGCAGATGAAGAAATTCGCCGATGCTTCAATGCAAGGCTCGCTTATCGGTACATAAAACAATGTGTCCTTTGCGACAAATTTTGATTTTGGTACTATGGCCTTAAATTTCCCTTTCGAAAATGTAGGTAACGAGTACAAATGGTACATTTCAAATAAATAGGGATAGGTTATTGGTAAATGGAATAGGTAAATGATTTTATTATTTAGTATAAAAGAATCGATTTTTATTAATTTTTTGAAATTTGATACGTTTTCTAAGGTAATATTTAATGGTAATTGATTTGTTTTAAATTTTTCATTTAATCTTTTTAATTCGTGAAATAAGTCTGTGGTTTTAATTATACTTGGATGTACAGTGCCTAGTTTAGTGAAAACGATTGATGTTTCAATATCTTGTAAAATTGAATTTATTATCTCGAACATATTGATTATTTGGATCAATGTGTCCTTGATAAATCTAGTATAATCTCTGTTTACAGTTCCCTGAACAATTCCTGAAATTTGTTTAATTCTTGAATTTAAGATTTCTTCATTGTGCATAATTTTTGTTACTGTTTCGTTAAATTTGTTGATTAATGATACTGCTAAGGAATTTTGATTTTTTACTGAGGTGCTTAGTGCTTTTTGATTTTCTTGCAGGTTTTTAATTAATGTTTCGTATCTTTCTCCATCATTAGCGTCTAAATTACCAGTTATAGTCTTAAAAATAGATCCTAAGCCGTTAATTAAACCTCTTTTAACTCTACTTGGATGTGGCGATAATTCTATTATTCTATTTTCTACTTTTTCCTCTATAAAACTTAATATTTTTAAGTAGTTAGATACTTCGTTATAATAATGTTGATTAATAGTTAAGTGACTAGTTATATTTTCCGACTGTATTTTTAATTTGTTTATTTCGTAAATGATCGGATTTAAATCATAAAAATGAATTAAAGTGTGAGAGTATTCTTTTATTTTTGACGTACCTATTTTTAAGGGGATTATGCCGGGATTGTTTTCTAAATTTTTGTAACTTATTTCTTCTTTTCCGAAAGTTTTCGTAAGGATGCTTAACAAGCATAATCTGAAAAGAATAAAAACATTGGTTTTAGTCAAATGAATAGGTCTGTCTAAGTGGACGTTTCACGTTATCCATATGTATTTTAGATTGTGAGCTTGTAGCGATTACTTTCCTATCTTGATTCACTGCTGTTATCAATTTCGGTTTTTCAAATTTGTTTACGTTTTTCTGCCTTATATTTTTCTTAACAAAAGCTAATTGTTCGGGTTGAAAGATTTCCGGTTTGTCACGGTCTTTATTTATTTTCTCTAAAAGGTTTTCCTTATTCCTAATTAAATCAGCGTTTATCTTTGAATATAATACCGTTGTTTTATCCTTATGTTGTTGCACATAATCGTTTAACAGAATTTTATCTATTTCTAAGTTAAATGGGTCATTGTTGGTTATATGCCCGTTAATTACGTCAATAGGTTTATACTTTGTAACTGAATGAATTGAATGATTGTAAGCTAGGATTGCGTAAATCATCTTCATCTTAACTGGGGTATTTTTGTAACCTTGTGTATTTAATATTCTCAAATGTTCATTTAATGTTGAATGAAATCTTTCTATAATACCGTTTGACTGAGGGTGGTTTGGAGAACAAAAATGAATTTGGATTCTGTGCAAAGATAAAAGTTCTGTAATCACTGAATTTTTAAATTCGGTTCCATTATCTACAATGATCATTTTAGGTATTCCATGATGTGAAAAGAAATTTATTATATTGTCAGCAATCTCCGTGCTATTTAATGAGGTTAAATAGTAGGCTTGTGCATATTTTGAAAAACTATCAATTATGGTTAAAAATTTTGACTGTTCGAAAGTAAAAGTATCTAAATGAATTATTTCGAAAGGTTTCAATGCAGTTGGTGTTTGATTTAGTTGCGTTTTTACTGGTTTCCTATCGTATTTTGCTTGTTGACATATTTCGCATTGATTTATATAAGTTTGTATTGATTCTTTCATTTTTGGCCAGAAGTATTTTTCTTTTATTCTATTTAGGGTCTCCTCTATACCTCTATGATTAGTTTTGCTTTCGTGATAATTTTGGATTGTGTCCTTAATGTCATTCTTATCAATAATATCAATCAATTTCTTTTTACAACGTTTAAATCGTAAAGATGTCCATTTGAAATTTCGTTGTAATGCTAAAGAAAATGGTTCGTATATATCTGGATTTTCAAAATACAGAAAATAATTTACGTCAGGTACGGTATAATTTTTAACAAAATTTATTATGTCATTTTCAAAATTATTTTGCGAAATTTGAACATTAATTCTTTGTTTTTTATCAAATAAGTTAGTTATTTTTGGTGCAGCTGGTGAATGTAGGACTGAGCTTATTATAATTTGATTTTGACCGTAATTTACTGCATGTTCGACAATGGGGATATTTATAATAGGATTACAATCTACGTTCGAATGAATCGTAATATTTTCACTTTCGTTCGCGTCTTGTTGCGTCTGTTCATTGTCGTCTACTTGTACGATAAGGGACATGTTGTCTAGGTCAGTGTTTGCGTTATGTTCAGAAGGTTTATCAAACGTTACTGTTCTATTTGGGTCACCAATTAAATCATCGAATTGTTTCCAATAATCATTTAATTCTTTCGTATGGATTTCGATACGAGAAAGTGCGTCTGCGTTTGTATTTGCTTTACCTGGCTTATAAATAATTTGGTAGTCAAATTCTTCTAATTTAATTTTCCATCTATGTAATTTTGAACTAGGGTCTTTTAGCGAAAATAACCATTGTAAAGGTTTATGATCCGTTATAATGTTAAATTTTCTTCCATATAAATAAGGTCGAAAATATTTGGTTGCCCATACTATTGCCAAAAGTTCTTTTTCGATTGTCGAATAATTTTGCTCTGAATCATTTAATGTTCTAGAAGCGAAAGCTATTGGGAGGTCGTTACCTATTGGTCCTTGCGATAAAACTGCGCCTAACGCTACGTTCGATGCGTCGGTTGTTAGATTAAATTTCTTTGAAAAGTCTGGATATTGTAGAATTGGTTCGTTAATTAATAAATTTTTACATTTTTCAAAACAATTTACGTATTCATCATTTAATTCTATTTTTGCGCCTTTCTTTAAGCATTTAGTTAGGGGTTTTGTCAATTTCGCAAAGACTTTTATGAACTTTCGATAATAACCTAATAAACCTAAGAATCCTTTAATTTGTTTTGTTGATTTTGGAATTGGAAAATTTTTAATGGCTTTAATTTTGTCTGGGTTTGGTTTTACACCTTGTGGAGTTATTATATGTCCTAAATAAGCAACTTCTTTACATAAAAATTCTGATTTGTCCAATTGAATTTTGAAATTTGATTCTCGTAGTCTTTGGAAAACTGATTTTAGTCTTTCTATGTGTTCTTGAAGAGAGGTTGAAAATACAATGATATCGTCTAAATATACTAAACATTTTTCATTTTGAATACCGCGGAGGATATTGTCCATTACGCGTTGAAACGTTGCTGGGGCATTTTTTAATCCAAAAGGCATTCTTAAAAATTCGTAGTGACCATTTTCTACGTTAAAGGCTGTTTTCTCAATGTCTGTTTCAGTCATTTCAATTTGGTGATAACCGCTTGCCAAATCAAGAGTTGAAAAATACTGGCATTTTCCTAATTTATCCAAAATGTCATTAATATTTGGTAATGGGTATTTGTCATCGATTGTTTTCTCATTAAGTTTCCTGTAATCAATTACTATTCTCCATTTCTGTTTTCCAGAAGCATCTAATTTTTTTGAAACTATCCAAATTGGAGATGACCATGGTGAAGTACTTGGTCTGATAATATTTGAATCTAACATTTTTTTAATTTGATTTTGAACCTCTTGTTTATGGATAAATGGATAGCGATAAGTTTTAGTGTATACTGGAATTTCGTCAGTTAATTTAATTTGGTGTTTTATTTTGTTCGTAAAAGTTAAGGGTGCATTTTCCTGATGGAAAATATCTGAAAATTGTTCACATAACTTGATAATTTTGGCTTTTTCTTCCTTGTTCAAATGGTCGGTTCTGATTTTTGATGAGTCGAATGTTTTATAATTTGGAGTATCAATGTGATTTAAGTCGAAGTTTTGAAGTTCTACTGGATCAAACTTTTCTACTGGAATTGGTGCAGAAAAATCAATTGTACTTGGTTTTACATTACTGTTTAAAATTGTTGTGAGTGCGTATCCGTTTCTCGCAATTGTTAGGCACTCAGGAATTTCACAATCTTGGATTTTTTGGTGTGGAATGATTATTTCACCATTTTGAATCGAAGTTTTTACTTTTATAACTTGTTCCATACGTGGTTGAATTGTAATTTGATTTAAATCTTCAAAACGTTTGGTTTGATAAAAATGAAATTTAATTTTGGCGAAAGGTGTTATCAAGTGATTAGTATTGAAGTTAAGAACTGCCTGAAGTGTCGTTAAATTGTCAATTCCGATTAAACCGTCAAAAGTGTCATGAAATTTGAAAAGATAGAATTTTAATTTATTAGAAGGATCTAAGTTGAAAATTTTCGATGGCGGAATCGAGGCACTAAACTGATGTGATGATTTTTGGAATACTGTGGAAACAATAAATGGGTCATTTTTAATTAAGTTTGGAAAGTATTTGTTCGCAATTTCTGGATTTATAAATGACTTTGTTGATCCTGAATCAATTAATAATTTAATATTATATTCTGGGAAAATTATGTACGGTAATTCGCTCATTTTTTCAGAAATTGTGTTCAAAGTTATTATTGGTGGTGTCATTTCTTTTTGACTTTTTCGGCTGGTTTGGTAAAATTTTGTTCATCATCATAATATTCAGAATTTTGTTCGTCTTCGTATTCGTTATTTGTCTCTTGTACGTTTTCGTAAATGTCTGTGTTGTATAGCTCTTCGGCTACGAAAGGAGGTTTTTGATTGTTGGCTCTATATGTATTCTGGAACATATTGGGACGATATTGGTAATTTTGGGGATTTCGGAAATTTTGGTTAGACGTTGAGGGTCTCGGTTGATACGTATTTCGAGTAGACGTACTCATTGGAGTTGGTGGTGGAAGATTTTTTCTCATAGCGGAATTAGGTTTAAAGACGTTGACGTTTTGAGGTTGTTTGAAAACTTGGGCGTTACTTAGGAATTTTTGTGGTGGTAGATTTCTTGGTTGAACGTTGATTGGTTGCGAAGGAAAGTTGTTTTGATTTTTGAAGAAATTATTTGGGGTATTTTGATTAAATTGTTGACGAGAATTATAATGCGGATGTTGATTAAATTGACGAGGATTATAGTGTGAATGTTGGTTAAATTGGGGTTGATGGTTTGGTTTAAAAGAATTTGGAAATTTATTCGGGTTTTTATGGGTAAAATTTTGAAAGTACTGGACATTCTCTTCCTCAATTACGTATTGCATGGCTTCACTTAGTGACTTTGGTTTCATGCACCGTAAGGTTGTCGCTAATGGTTCCCTAAGACCTGACAAGAACGTTTTTAATGCTAAGTTTTGATATAGATTTCGTTTTAAATCTTGGGCTGCTGCAGTTTTTTCATGAGCCGTTATGTAACAGCATAATAAATTTAGGATGTGTAGAACTCTGTCGTAAAAATTCTGAGCAGTTTCATTAGGATTCTGTTTCAACATGATTAGGTCACGATTTAAACAAATTTCATCTCTTTGATCAGAGAAATTTGCTAACAGTAGTTTTTTCAGGCTTTCCCAATCGGTAGTGCCCTGTATGTTAACGATTGTTTTTGCGTTCCCTTTTAATTTTGAAATAATCGAATTTAATAAGTAAATATTCTGAAAATTTGCCGGATTGACTTTATCATAAAATTGATTTATTAAAGTTTCACTTACACTAAGGAATCTGTTAAGGTCATTTGGGTCTCCACTAAAATCTGGGATACAGGATAAATATTCGGGTTTCAATTGGTTCATTTTTGTGGTTTTTGGAGTAGGTGGGTTAAGGATCGCGGGTCTTATTACGTTTAATCGAGAATTTGAACTCGTTACGCTCAAATTTTCGAGAGTGTTGGTCAATTTGGAAAGATCTTCACTTGACATTAAATATTTGGACAATTGTTTTATAACATTAAAACGACTTACATGTGAAACACGACGATTTTCATGTCTCCGTTGTTTCTGCTTTTCTGCAATATAGGTCTCTTTGACCTTCGTTTCTGTTTCTTCTTAGCTGCTATGAGGTCCAACGGCGAAAAAGGCGATGCGTGTCCTTGACGCTGTTCGTTGTCCTCGCAAATTTGGGCGATATGGGTCCCAAACTTCGGTTGTCCTATCGTCTATGAGGTCCGACGGCGGTTGAGGCGATGCTAGTCCTGGATGCTGTGGTCCTCGCAAGATTTGGGCGATGTGGGTCCTAATCTTCGTTTGGTTCGTGGATGATCTGCGTTGAGATGATCCGTGCTGACTGCGCCAGTTACGGTTTCCGGGTCGAGAAACGCGTTTTTAAAAAACCACTAACTATTTATTTACACTACTTTAGGATTCAATACAATACATGTAGATACAATATTATTTATGGAGACGATACGTTCGGTATGACAAATTGAATAAGACTACGTTCGGTACGATCGGTACGGCAAATTGACCAAGACTACGTTCGGTACGATCGGTACGGCAAATTGACCAAGACTACGTTCGGTACGATCGGTACGGCAAATTGACCAAGACTAAAGCTTTGTTCTACGGAACCTATATTTATACAATCCTAATAGTGATTAGCTATGCACTTTACTTTATTAAAAGGGTCTATTGTTAGGGGCTGATATAACACATGGAAAATTCTGTACGTTTTAAACTGATGGGTGGAAAAATAATAATGCAACGGAACGTAGTTCCACATATTTTTGAGTGCCAACGAGCTCGGAAAAGAACTGGGACTAACGTTCTCCCATGTTATTTGCCTATGAAGAGAGAACGAAAACGTTTAGTAGCAGAAGCTACTATCAATAGCTGTGTTAATTTTTATTGTTAGCAACAATAATTATAATTTTAAACGCCAACCAGCATGATATAGAATTGGCTTTGTTCTGAACTGTTCTTATAATTTATTTATAACAATGGTCACATTGCCTTTTACTGAATGCATATTTTGCACATATATACTTACATTGCTGCTTTTACTCCTCTGATTTCAGCTGAATTAAAACATTCCTCCGTTTTTATGTAATCCATTACCATAAACATATTGACAGATGGTAAATTGTTCCTAGAAGCTTTGACAAATCCTACGGCGGCCATAACTAACTAAATAACTAACCAAAAACACTATTATACGACGCGAATAATACAAATTACTAGATTTGGTCGCAATTTAACTCCTACAGTCCAGCGGAAACAACAGGAAAGTCCAAAATACTCGAAAACACAGATTACCTAGGTTAGGTTTCGAAAAATCTATTTGTGGACTGCAGAACGGACCCGTGTTTACACGCGAAGTGACGTCACGACCAATGAGCGGCAGTTTCGCTGGTCGTTTAATTTATCGCATATTTACTGCTTTTTATGGTGTTCCGTCAATTCATCGCGGGACAATTTATCGCACGACAATTCATCGACGTCAATTCATCGCGGGACAATTTATCGCTACGACAATTCAACGCGGGTCAATTCATCGCTGGACGTTAGAAAATTTGTAAATTATGAAGAAATTATTAATTGAAATTATAAGGAATACGTACCTACCTACATAAACAAAATAAAAAAATTGAGGTTATAAGCACAGAATAGTTGGTTATTGACAAGAACTGTCGAAATTCGAATAAAAAACATGATTTCCTACAAAGTTAATTTTAGCCGATATCCTTTCCTCCCGATAAAGTTAACTCCGAAATTTTAAAGTTAACTGTTGTTAGCGCGAACTAACAACGCTGTAGAGGGTTGGCATACCAGCTTTTCATCGATAGTTTCTCACGTTCATCCTAGTATATGGAAATTGATAAACGCATTACAAAAAAAAGGCTCTCAACATATTAAAAATAGAAAAATTTATAGCAGGTGATGAAGTTCATCAGAAAAAAAATACAAAGATACGGCAAAACGTCTGAAAAACCTTGCAGAGAATTATGATTTCGCCAATATTCTGGATTATCTTACAGGAATCGCTCAGAATTTTACATTACAAATATGATATTTATGTCACATGTATTATGTATAAAATTATGTATGTAGTATTTGTAAATCTTTTGCAATTTTTTATCATAAATAAAATAATAATTTTTTGAGCGTTCGACACGCATTATTTTTACAAATTTTGTGTTGTATCTGTATATCTAGCACATTAAAATATTTTTACTATGATTACATTCAAAAAAGAATAAAACTCATTATACAATACCTACTTAATAAAAATAGGAATTTGCGCGATGAGTTGTTGTCGCGATGAATTGTCGTAACGATGAATTATCGCCGCGATAATTTGTGGGCGATGAATTGTCGTGCGATGAATTGTCTCGCGATGAATTGACGTAGAACCGCTTTTTATACCCTGAAATACTTGGTACTGGGTCTATTACACGATTTTTTATGATTATAAAATTTGTCTGAGGGTTCGTCCCTATGAATTTAGATACATTTCGTTTGATTTAAAATATATGGCAAATACCCAATTCCTAAATTGAATTGTTAAGAAAATCCCGCTAATAGCTAGTCGCTTAACACCATTCCTCGTTGTTGTTTAATCTATACTTTTGGACCATTCTGGAATAATTCTATTTTTTCTAACTCTCTAGGACATCTATTAAAATCATGATTAAGGGAAACGTATGAGATCTTCTTTCAGAACGTATTAAAAAGTTCAAGCATTATTCGCATAGAAAAGGATTTAAAAAAAATCCTTATCTATCATATGAGATTCACAGCGAATCTCAGAGTTTCATTTTTGACTTCAAAATGGGAAAGGTACATCCTTATTTTCCTAAAAAATGGCCTGTCTAGATTTAGAATTCGGGAATTGAAATTTGACTACCTACCCGAATTGTATTTACTTGATATATGCAGCGAGTTTTATAGCGAATTTTAAATATTTCAGTTTTAATCACACTCCCAAAATGGAAGTTAATTAACCCCTTTGTACTTTTACTAAAATCTGTTGGGATGAAAGGGTAGTTTAAAAATTGTTTTCAAATTTTGATTCTGAAAGATTTTTTTTAACTTTTACTATCTACTTCACTGTCGAACATATAGATATATGACTGAGTTTAGTAACATTTTTTTAATACATTACATTTATAATTTTCCGGTTTTTGGAAATTGTCTTAAAATCCAATCCAATACTTTTCATTTTAAACTTTGATGAATGTTTATTGTCTTATCGACTATATGTTATGAGTTATGAGGTTTTTTAACATTGTTAACTAAATCGTCTCTGAAGAATATTAGTCAAGGGAAGTTAGGAAAAACAGCGGAAAAACCTAGCAACAGTTCGTATCGAGATGCGGTTTTCTGCATTGTATTCAGGAAGGTGCCAGGAAAAAAGTCTACAAGGTCTGGTTTAGCCATTTTTTGAAAATGGCCTTCTGGGCCGGGAAATGCATTTTCCAAATGCATCATTTCTTACACCATTATAGGAACGACTGGAAACTCGGATAAATCGCTCGGAAATGGTTACTCGAGGGTTTTTGGGGCTGCCGAACTCGATTCTAGGATTAGAATTACCCGGGGGAGCTCGGGGACGGCTCTGCGGGGGCACCCGCGGGGTCATTCTGGGGGGGAAATTGCTTAGTGCATGGGAAGCGCTCCAAACTCGTTCCTCGGGGGTTTTCGGGGATGCCGAATTCATTTCTGGTGTTGGAATTACCCGGGGGCGGCTCTGCAGGGGCACCCGCGGGGTCATTCTGGGGGGGAAATTGCATAGTCCATGAGAAACGCTCCAAAGTCGTTACTCGGGGGTTTTCGAGGATGCCAAATTCAATTCTGGCAATATACTTCCCCGGGGGCGCTCGGAGGCCCCTCTGTGGGGTTGTCTGGGGCTGATTTGGGGGAAATTGCATAGTCCATTGGAAGTGCTCCAAACTCGTTACTCGGGGGTTTTTGGGGATGACGATTTCAATTCTAGCATTGGAGTTACCAGGGGGCGCTCGGGGGTCCCTCCTTGTGGTAGAATGGGGGTAATTGGGGGGGGGGTAATGGCAGCGTCCATAGAAATCTGGACCACGTGGGTTTTCCGTTATATGTCAATATAGTGCTATAGTGATACAGTTTTTTGAAGTTTGACCATTTTCTTGGTGTTTGAGCTGTGTCCACCAGTCTTGTAAATCATCTTTAATAGATCACGTGTTCGGGGATTTGTTTTTCAACGGAATCGATTGTTGGCTGTAGCTTACAATTTGAAGAGGTATGTATCTTTCATGGTATATTCTATGCAAGGCACTTTCAACCATAGATACAGTATACACTGTATCTATGCTTCCAACATATGATCGATGCGTGGCCACATAAAAGGGAGAACATATTATACATATGTATAGCCTGAGCATGCTCATATGCGCTTATCTGACAAACAACAGCCAAGAACTCTTTCTCTTCCTATCGTACAGAGGACGGTGGGGAGTTGTCTAGTTTAACGTATATAAAAATATACAGTTAACTCCCTATATAACGGATCTTCGGGCCTCTGGGTAGTGCGTTATAGTGAAAGACCGTTATAAATGGATTTCCGTTTTATCCATGATAATCGAAGGTGCATAAAATATGTAGTAAACTTTTTTTTCATGAAAACAATAGTTTGTATCATAGTTTGAGATATTGGTTGGCACTGAAAAGGGCCGATTGTCAATCAGTTTGTAAAATAATTAGCCCGGATCGAACTCCAGATGGAGTCCGTTATAACCGAAGTCCGTTTGGAAGAGGGTGGAATGTAGCATCCATGTTGAACCTGTGGTAACAGTAAGAGTGACAGCCTCGGGTGTGACCAGAGATGGGTGCAGGTATAAAATTTAAATACAGTAAACTCGCGATATAAAGAACTCGAATCATGGTGCCGGCAGAGCTCCCAACGTTTTTTTAGAGCATATATAACGACCCAAAATCGCTGTCCCTTGCGGTTCGTAATATTGTAAGTTTCCTGTAATTTAAGAAAAGAAGAAAAATGTTTTTTTTTTCAATCAAATTCTCTTGTTTCCATTTATTATTTAACAGATATATAACTGATAATGTAATGAATTTATAACTCATAAACTTACAACTGGCAAAAAGGAGCCTGAAACTGACTCAAAAAATTTTAATTTATAATGAATAATTCAACATTAATAAAAACTCCTATTTGTTATTTGAATAAAGTACTATTTTGATAATTTGTGACTTTTCACTTTCTCCTTTACCATATCCCACACAGCCAACCCAAGCACTCTCGGGGAAATCTAATCCCGGAATTGAAATCGGCATCCCCGAAAACCCCCGAGTATCGATTTTGGGGAGATTTCTATGGACGCTCCCATCCCCCCCCCCCAAATTACCCCCAGTCTACCCCACAGAGGAACCCCCGAGCGCCCCCTGGTAACTCGAATGCCAGATTTGAAATCGGCATCCCCAAAAACCCCCGAGTTACGAGTTTGGAGCACTTCTAATGGACTATGCAATTTCCTCCCCAGAATGACCCCGCGGGTGCCCGCGGTAATATATTTAATTTGATGGACCTACATGCCTTCGTTTGACATCCTTTTAGGCAATTATGTTGCCATTTAGGTTGCCAACAGGGTTGAAAAACAAGCTGATAAAATGCTTACCCAATCGCATTGCAAATTCCCATCTGTTAACATAGGTGACAACGTTGAAAAACATATTACCAGAGATAGATCGTGGACGTCTAGCTGCTTGAAATGTATTAGCAATCATTATGAAAAAAACTGATCAAAGTTTGTATATTCTCGGCACTAAAAATGAAACATTGAAACGGTTATACACCCGAAATGAGTTTCAAATATCGCCTTCGGTATTTTTATCATTACCTGAAATCCCTTCAGGTCATTCCGTAAACGTGCGTGAAGAAGCCAAGTTGTCTTCTGGGTCTAAGCAAGGATTTGTACGATGTATGGATATATGGATAATAACATGTCATTTATGTTACATGCGTTTAAATAAATATTTCATTTTTATTCATATTCACAGTTTTATTTGAAACAGGTTCTTAGTAAACCACTATAGCCAGAACGCGACGTGTGGAAACGAAATGCTCCACAATGCAAAACAAAGGCGCGTGGAACGTTATTTCGTGTCATGGGTAGCATAGTTTACCCACAACGCGTTGTGGGTAATTCATTCTACCCACTGTTCGGAAAAAACGTTTCCATTCGCATCGTGGGTAAACTACTATACCCACAACGCGTTGTGGGTAAAAATTAAAATTTCGGGCAGTGGCCGATTTCGGCTATTGCGAATAACATGTCTAATAAAGTTAATTGACATTTTGGCAAAATTTTCTCTGATAGGCACATTACACTTATAAGTTATTGGGTTTTTATAAATTTTCCGTAAATCCGTTCCAAAAAGTTGTTCTACATATTCATAATAAAATATAAATAGTAGAATAAAAGAAGTCTAATTCGCCCAATATTGGCTTTTCGAAATTGGAATCGCAAACGAGAAGGGCGGATAAAATCACATGTCCAAAACTTCAGAAATTATCTAATTAAAAGTTTGGTATATAACTAAAAGGAATCATTATTTCAAAACTTAAAATTTCTTTTCTGTTAATTATTTATAAACTCTCCAAACATGCAAACATGACCTAAATATGAATTTTGCATATTTTCGGATCATATCATTGACTTAATTAATATACCAATACGTGATTATCCGTTTATAGCAATTCAAAACATCCCAATTCATGTAATATTATCCCTTAAAGAGGTGATTTAATAACTCCTCGAGATCCTCTAGTATATATCCAGGAACTATCCTAACGATCACTTAAACCTCAATCGTGTCCCTTATTGGACTTCCCTTTTTTTCCCTTTTTTTTTCTCTCTTCCCCGTTGTCGTCGAGAGAAAATCGCCAGAGGTCTCCTTCCCCTCCCCCTTGACGGGAAAGGGCGCGGGAAGGGCAAAGGGAGCATCAACGTTTCACCAAAGGGACGGAGGGTCTGTCACGATATCCTGCAGTTCCGGATTATACTTTAATTGATTTGGGCACGCAGTCTGAAACCGCTCGCGCGTTAAGACCCTATCATTGTGTCCTGATGTGTATATATATCCCTAATCATTATCTCTTCTCCTATGCGCTCTTTAATTGTACGTATATGTCTCTTATTATTTGTTGCCATTGCGCTATCCGATTCGCCATACGGACGGACGTGCTGCTTTTTTAATTCGGGATGCGATTTTCGCGGTTATAAGGGAGACACGTGTCTGAATACAATGAATAAAGGAAGTGAGCATATTTTTTGTGATGAGACAAGAATGAAATATGCTAAAAATCCTAATAAAACTCCTCTCACGGGAAATAAGTTTAATAATGTTTGTGTTTGAATTCCAAATACAAAATACAAGATCAATTGATGTAGAAGAGAGCAAAATGTTAATATACTCTTTTATACAAAATCGAAGCAAGGCCATTGGAGATTGACCGTTTATTTGACCACTAATATTTTTGATTCTGCTGCATCTTGAACACTATCTAATTTTACTACTCTTTGGTTATTATAACGGACTGAAGGTTTATTCTTGCAAATTGCACTTTTACCCTAAATAATTCGAAGAGACTAGTGAAACAGTATTTCTCCCAGAAAAAGTATTTGCAATTATGTCGTACACGTTTACACTGCACGTACCTCGTGTACATATGTACCCACTTACGTATGTACCTTTGTAATGAATTAAATTTGCGAGACCGTCGTCGCGCGACACGGCCACAAAACGTGAATAAATTAATTATATTCGTTATAAAACAGTGAATAAAATCAAGAGCTTAAAATGTTCATTTAGGTAGTGAACTTGTAATTTACTTTGCATAAAGTTTTTGCTCCGGTGGCCGTCGCCCCGCCATATTCCCTGCTCTCTGCCGAGTTATTGTTTGTAAAAGTCAGACAAAAGTTACTTTATAAAATATTTAATTACATTCTTGTAGAATAATTAAATATAAACATCAAAAGCGTGGCCTCCCTTTAAAGTACACAGGAAAAATTAAGCTTAGCTTGTTACCTCAACGCGAGCGGGGGAAATGTGGGTGCCTCTCACGAATTTCACCGTTTTCCTTCTTTTTGTTTGACTACACGCTGCTTCCACGTTCCCACTGAATATACATATCAAATAATTATGATTATAGGTATATTTATATTACGGTTACATAAGAGAAGAGAAGCGTTCCGTTACTGCAGACATCAGAGATACATAGCTATATGGTTGCGCTGCTAGGCTGTTAAATTAATTGAAAATTTAGACGCTGTTTAAATTGATCTAGGTGAAAATTACATCGTACCATCGAGCTTTAATATATCTAACTAACTATTTAATGTAGAAAATGATAGTTGCATGTTTGCTAATACGCAACATATTATTATATAATACCTACAATATAAGTAACATATTATTTGTTAGGGTGTAATAATAACATTACAATAATTTTTTATTACTATAATAAATAATTAATTTATGGCTCGTTCCATGCTGAATTTGAGATATTTTCGTAGATGTGGCACAAAATAAAGGAAAATGGTCCTTTTTAACAGCCGAAACTCCTAAATTTTTAAGGCCCCAAGTAGAATAGAACTCAAGTTATGGACAATTAAAAATTGTAATATTCAGATTCGGCTCCAAAACCAAAAATTTTCAACCATCCATAACTTGTAAAAATACCCATTTTTATAAAAAAAGTTCATCCGACATGGTTCACTGTTGACGGGCATGGGCCCCATTAGTCGTCAGGCCGCCAAAAAATGCGTCATCAGCGTTCCTGGTCAAAAATATCAGGAGTGTAGCAGGACTCGATACAAAACTTTTGAGCCCAAACAGAAGTTCGCCAGACCTGAAGGCTCCAAAAAAAAACCGAGAACGGTAACGTCACCTCTTTACAACCGATCGTACTTACAGTTTTACGTCTTTAACATAAATGGAGACAACGTCGTACTTGGGATCATCATGGAGTTGATAACCGGCTGTCGAATCACCGTGACGTACACAGAAAACGAGAGAAAGAGGGAGAGGGTGGGATAATTTATATTCTCTCCCCTCCATGCTCGGAATCGTATGTATTATACATAGCATGCATGCAATACTGCATATAGCTACAGCATTACATATTTTCGTTGCTCTAGACTCTAGAGGAAACATAATTTAACGCCAGTATAGAAGATTCGCTTCAGGAAAGATATTTTCAAAAGAATTTATCAGCTTACTTTCTCCTGGATGAAGAACATGTAGCAATCGTTCAGTTCTTTATCGGTCCATTTAGAGCTAATACAATGAGCTACTGAACAAGTCAGAATATTTAAAATATCGTGTACATTTTTGGGTTCGTTGAGAACACTGCCTTAACGAACCTTTAAGCTGCGACTACGTTGTCCGTCCGTCCAGGTGTTCCAAAATTTGGATAATTTTGCAATTGATTCGTGGGAACTGTAGTCATTTGAAATGTATCGAAAAATGGAGGTATTGAAGGTGAACATGTCATAGTTATATGTTTAATAGCTGAATAATAACGATTCAAACATCAGTGGAAATCTTCTTCCATTATTATCTATTAAACCTCTGGACCAAAAATTTTAAAGAACCATCCCCAAAGTACTTCAATAAATTATCCAAAAACGATTTATACGTTTTTAAAAATTATACCTTGTTTGATAATTATATTTTTTTAACTTCGTAACCACTAATTAAAGTCTAACAAAATGAAAATTTTGCTACGACCCTCCCAACAATTAACTAAATAAATAAGCAAAAAGTAACTTAGAAAATTTTAAGAAAGGGAAATGATGTAAGTATGAATAATTGCAATATGAAATAAAGACGTTTGAAAATACAGGATATTTAATTCAGTTCGGAATCTTGTAAAATAAAAAAATATTTTCAATTAAAAACGAATAATTTTTAATAAAATTATGATTGAAAAAAATTGTAAATGCAAATTGTTAAATGTAATACCCCTTTGGCTCATTTTCTATTTAAATAAACATATTATGTTAACTCATTTTGTATTAATGAAAATATATAAATATGGTTTTTCTTTTTATGAACATTATATTACAGCTTAGGTGAGTTATTAACAATCCATGAAAACTGATATAGTAAACTATAAGTAATGAATTACTAAATACTAATAAACAATTATAAATTATGTATATATAAGCTAAAAAAAAACGCAATAAAGTGATGGTAAAATAAAGTAACTGGAAACTGTCTTAAGTTTCTTAAAACAAAAATCGTTTAATTTTTCTAAACATTGGACATTCTTATGTTTTTATTCCATCTTTAGTGACCATAATAGTTGTTTGTATATAACATAAAGAGTATAGTTATTAAATACAAATATAGTAAATGTTTGCCAATAAAACATATTCGCTGGCTTCAGTTGTGTTTTAATTCTTTTCCATATAGGTTAATAATTATATAATAATAATAATAATAATAATAATATATTAATTATATATTACTCATAAAGTAAAAATAGAACGAACCCCAGAATTTCGTCTGCGAAGCGCCCACTATTCAAGGCTTATCATATAATATAATAATATTGAGACAACTTGTAAAGATAAAATTTATACGAGTGTGAAGGACGCAAATATAAAATAAGTATAAAAATATACTAAAGGAATAAAACCAGATATCCAAAAAATGGAAAATAGAAAGCAATAAAAACACCCATATATGTATATGTAATATTTAATAACTGGCAGTTATTACATCGTTTACGAAATTATAAACATTTATTTATTCACTATGTGCATATATCAGTTATAATTATTTTTATTCAATTTTGCCATATAAACTGACGTTTATTGACGTCAAATCGAACCTATAAAGTCATTGTTTATTTTGTTTATTTAGGCAGCGGATTAAAATGTTTTAATAGGCTGCCTATTCGATTTTGCCGTATAAAGTGATGTTTTATATGTTTAAAATTGTTTTCGTCGTTGTCAAGGTTGCGGTACTGAAATCTGTCTAATTTTCTCTTCAAAATTGGACTTACTCCGCTAAACGTCAGTTTATATATGGCAAAATCGAATAAAACGTAATACACTCGCTGATAAATAGCTATTAAAATATCCTTGGGTCCAATACGTTTTTGAATGCTTTTAAAGTTTTCAGAAATGGCGTCTTTGTGTTAATGTATATTATGATTTCAAGAATACATAGTTCTCTGAGAGATTAAATGGCAAATATTTTAAACAATCAGGGAGTCATATGTAATCCATTTCTTTTTTCATTTAATCACTGAATTATTTCGTCGATTTATAGTCAAAGAGATTTATTTAACACATTCTTGAACATCATCATCGCCATCTTCGTCTTGGACATCGTCATCGTCATCAGAATTAGCATCATTATTCGGTTCTAAATTCAACTTGGTCACATTAAAATTGAAATGATACTAAAGTCGTATAGGAACTATAATGAACTGATCACAAGAGTGCCAGGTGAAAGCAATGATTAATTTAAGCCAAAGCTAATCTTTGGATTGATTTAAATACACCAAACGCTGTTTTAAGAATTTACTTATACCACTGACTTATACTAATCAGTTAAAATTTGGACCAATTTAGTGGATTTTGCCTAATTTTATACGTTTTGTGCTGCATCAGTAATCTTAGCGTGTTTTATACCTCCTTATTTTTCATATACCTAGTTATTGAAATTATGCTGCCAACGACTAGGTACATCATGCGATAACGATGATATTTGTAGATTGTGGCACACAAAAAGAAAATTGGGTGTACACGGAGATCATTAAATCCTCCCCCGAATTAAAGGGGACACATTAATTTCCCTTCTTCCCGACAGAAAAAAATCCAGAATCGATCCCTTCTCCTCCATTTTTTCCTGTCCCGCTCCTCATCTCCCTTTTGTTGGACGGTTCCGCAGCCGTTTTTAATCACAAGATGAATGGCGCGGATTTTAAAGCGAACATAAAGAATTTGCAATTATACAAAGCCATTAATCAAGGGCATTTCCGCAGTGTAAATCAATCCGCATTAACGTATTCACAGTGAACGATTTGCCGGAATTCGCAGCGGCCCGCCATCGTCGACCCGGAATCGCCCCGGAATTGAATCAGTGGCCATTGTCTTGGTATGGGCGGAGGTATACCGGGAAACACGAAAATATGATTAGGAGACAATTTATAAGTACTGCGCGCTGGCTATCTTCAGGAAAAGTATGGGATACGTGTCTTCCGTTGACACTACCAACTATTCGATAGACAGGCACTTCCAGGCTAGGATATACGGGCCCAGGCACTCTAGATAAATAAGATGTAAAAAAGCATGTATTGAGCCTCCTTTACAGTAATACGCAGTAGCAAATGTCTCTTCGCTAATTTCTTGAGTAGTGTTATCGTCTCTTCTTGGGCTTCGTTTGCTGAGATGAGAAGACGTACTTTATTCTACTTTAGCTTGGCAACCCAAAACTGTGCCAATAGTGGCTCTTAGTTTGATTTTCACAGAGAGGCATTCATACGGTTACGCCTAGGAGTATGACGTATCCCTAGGGAGTAGCCCAGGCAGAGAAAAGAAAACAGTTGGCTTACTTAACGTACTTAACTTGCTCAACGTTTTGCAAGGCATCTCTATGAGGGTTAATCAATGGACGAGTGTCTAAATATTAAAAGAGACCTACTACTGAGACGCATCTTTAGCTCTCAGCTTTGGGCTTGGAAAGTAGTACTTAGGTAGTGACGGTCACGAGCACCATGCCTTTATTGAAAAATCTGTCATTGTTCATACAAATTTATCTCTATTTCTTTGTCCTTCTGTGGATGCAGTAACCTAGTAATTTAGATGCTTCGAATACCGATATTACATGTGATGCAATCAATTACCTATGTGGTAATAAATTGTATTTATCTACTTTGCGTTACTAATGATCTCATTATTACACCGAAAGTAGTGTAATAATATTCATGTTATTACACTACTTTTGGTAACTTTTAGTTTTCCAAGATCGTAGACTTTCACGGCCGGAGTCACTGTAAAAGTAGATTCCCGGGCTATTAGGCCGTGGTCCATGCAGGTTTCTTGAGCCTGACGTTTCGTCTACCTCTGCGGCAGACATCTTCAGAGGCGGTGTGGTAGCGGTCTTAGTGTTCTTCTAAGATTCGCGTCCGCGACTGCTCCTCCGGTTCGAAAGTCCCGTCTATTTATACCGATGTTCCTTATTTCTAGAATATTCCTTTTTACCTGTATAGGGTTGTTTTTATCCGTTGATGTTTTCGATGGACCTAATGGGTTTGTTGTTGTGTTTTGGGTTAATGATGTGTTAAATGTGTTTGTTATTGCCATCCGGGTTAATGATGTGTTTGTATTGTTTGCTAATGGTTTTGTTTTCGTCCTTTTTAATACAGGTATCCATATGTTGTTTACTTTTACACTTTCTTCCTTCCTGTTGAAATTTTTCTCATGTTTGTGTATTTCTATTGCTTCTCTTTGTAACCTCGTGTGATAATGATGTGTCGTCGCAAGTATTTGTGTGTTTTCGAACCTTATTGTGTGGTCACCGTTTTCCTGTAGTGCGTGTTCTGCTATGGCCGATTTTTCTATTTGTCCAAGTCGACAGTTTCTCTTATGCTCCTTAACTCTTGTGTTAACAGACCTTTTTGTGGTTCCAATGTATACTTGACCACATGAACAAGGGATTCTGTATACTCCTGAAGATGTTAATGGATCTCTTCTGTCTTTGGGGCCCCGTAGACTCTCTTGAATTTTCCGGGTGGGTCGAAAAACTGTCTTTATTCCTTCCTCTCGCATTTTCCTGCCTATCCTGTCCGTTATATTTTTAATGTAGGGTAAGTATACCACACTTCCTTGGTGTTGCTCTGTTTGGGTCGTCGTTCTTGTATTTGGATGTAGTGCTCTCTTGACTTCCTGTCTTGTGTAACTACAACTTTTAGTTTTGTTAGATTGGTACGTCAGCATGTCACGTAGACGTGCGTAGACGTCAAGGTTAAATTATTAGTATTTCAATAAATTTCTTGAGCAGCTTTGCGTATTTCTAGGGGTGTACAGGTTAATTCTACATTTTTGTCTTCCATTTTGCACACGTAAGTAAGTAAGTAGTTATTGAATTTGTCCTAGAGCTACTAGATTTTCAAATTCAGATACGAAACGTCCATGTCAGTGACGTCAGTGTAACCAACCCACGCGAAATTCCCTAGTGTAATACAAAACCTTGAACAGCCAAAATTTAATGAATTAATGAAGCAAAGTAGATAAAATAGTATATTAGACATGTTTAATAAGACTTATTGTCACACTCGTTCTATTAAAACTCTCGTGTGACAGTACCCCGTCTTATTAAACTAGTATAATAATATACTATTCACCTCGATATTGTTACACGATGCTTATGATATTAAACAAATTTTGATTAACTGCAAATATGATTATAAATTAATCATGAAAGCTATTTTGCCGCACTCGCGCCTTTGGCCGTTTTTAGTTAGGTTCACAAGCATTCTTCACCTATTTCGAAATATCCTGGGGCAACATGAGATTATACGTATTATAGTAGGTACTTAATATATTTTTTAAAATGTATTGTGGAATGTATTTAAAATGAAAAGTGGAAATGGGACCATCCATGGCTTAAGCAGATGTGCTTCAAAATTGTGTACTAAAAAATGAAGATGAAATTGTATCAAAAGTAAGCCTTTTTGGAATATTTAAATCACCTAATAAATTGCTGCTTTCTTGCCAAGAGCCAACCACTGTAAAATATGGCAGATACATATTTTTTAAGAAAATTTTAATTTTTCTGATTGTTCCAGTTTTCCTCCTTTACTAATAATCAGATCCTGTCGACTCACATTACGTTTCATTTACGATTTAATACCTAACAATTCATCTACTTATTCAAAGTGTCAAGATTGGTTCAGCAGTTTTGATTTTACGAGGAGAAAGCTGAAAAATGCGATTTTTGTGTAGAAATATTTAAAACCAAATAAATAATTATAGTTGCAGGTAGAATACATAACAGAATAAAAGTACGGACCTTTCATGCCTTTCAGGACGATGGCAGAGTCAGTTTCGTATTAGTATTTTTGTCACAAATGGCTAATGAGGAAATTTGGTGTTTACTGACAAAATAATATTGTTTTTGATGCACGCGTTGAATATTACGTTTGTTAAAAAGCTGGTAGTCTAGTGAAGATGTGTGTTTGCTGCTAAAAATATTTAGAAGGCTCGGAAAAATATAAGCGCTAGCTCATTCGACGCGGAATGCAAAACTGAGAAATGGGTTTTGAGGATTTTTTTCTGCTAAGATAAATTGCAATTGTTATTAACAAAAAACGAAAAACAAATAGGATTTCTATCTTATATTTATATTTTTAATTTGTTCCTGAAAGTATGGCTCCACGCGATCGTTACGGCATGCGCTCGCCGTCTCTGAAGCGACTACGTCATAGAAAAAAATTTTAAGGTACTAAGTGTTAGTTTAAAAATTTAAAACAAACTTTAGTGTATTCTATACATTTAAAGGAATAAAGTCCCGTTGGAAATAAATTTTAAATGCATTTTTCAAAAAGCTAGCCTATTGTTAATGAACTAGTTATTTTCGTACTTCCGTCTTCATTGAAAGCAGGCTAAATGTTTAAATAAATTCTCCATAAATATTTTGATTCTTGGAGATCTTTCTATGAGTGTACTCAATAAGGTCACGTCATAAAATTATTTAAAATTTCTTTATTTAGTTTACAACGAGTATTTAAAGTCAACAAAAAATGCAAAATCCAGAAATTGTTGTTAAAATTTTTTTCTCTCTTATATATTATGTTATGGCTGTTTTTATGTTCAAACTAAGGATTAAATAATTGTGGAAAAATTTTTTACAGCTATTTGTTTAAGAATTGTTTATAAATAAACGGCTTAGTTTAATATTTTTGAAAATTCTTTTTTTACCATTCTATTGTTTAGGATTAATTATGATTTTTAAAATAAAAAAATTTTCTTAAAAAATTTTGTTTATTATTATAGACTTTATTCCTTCAAATGTTTAAAAAACACTAAAGTTTGTTTTAAATTTTTAAACTAATACTTTAATACCTTAATTAATTAAATTAAATTAATTAATACCTTAATTTTTTTAAATTTTACCTTAATTTTCTATGACGTAGTCGCTTCAGAGACGGCGAGCTCATGCCGTAACGTTCGCGTAGAGCTATACTTTCAGCAACAAATTAAAAATATAAATATAAGAAATAGAGATCCTGGAGTCGGGACTTTTTTGTTGGAAATTTTCTCCTCTTTACGGATCTTTTTTGCGAATTCTTCTATCTCTTATGGTTTTTGAGTTGTCATCAAAAAATCGAAAGAGCGTTTTTGTTTTTCGTTTTTTGTTAATAATAATTGCAATTTTTCTTAGCAGAAAAAATCTTCAAAACCCATTTCTTAGTTTTTCATTCCGCGTGGAATGAGCTATCGCTTATATTTTTCCAAGCCTTCTAACTATTTTTCGCAACAAACACACATCTTGAATAGACTATGGCGCGACCACGACCTGCCAATATTTTGCCCCCATATGATTCTCAAAAAAAATAAATTTAGTTCACATCTGATGATATCTAATGGACAAAGGTAATTCACTTAGATCAGGTTCATTAAAAGATTCTTGCTATGTATTTACATTCAATCATACCCTACCATGCTACGAAGGACTTTAATCTGTTGTTTGCTTATCATAAGTTATGAATAAATATCCTCTTTACAAGTACCTTGGATTATTTTACTTTTTGATCCGTATAGGTATCACGTACATCCCCACATCCTCTAGGGATATAAATACCTACATATACTACACTTACATTTTTTACCTCCCGTTGTTCATCTTTTCATCGATCTTTTAACAATAATAACGAACATAACCCAGTGAACCGCACTAACTTCTAGACAACTGGTCGCAATAAGTTCCTTCCATCATCCCTCCGCCTTAAGGATGCGCTCTCCCGCTTTCTTTTATATCTATACTTTTTTTATTCATTCCATACCGTCGCGTATTCTCTTACATTTCGATGAATAGACGCTGGCTACAGTTTCCCATTAGGTGGCTTTTCAAATATTAAAACTTGGCCGAAGGAGAAGCGTTTTGTGTATGACGGCAATAAAAAGGGAGGCTGCATAAATTAACAATGGAGATGAGGGATTCTACTTGAACATTCTTTTTTTGCGTTGTATATTTAAAGGATATAATGGGTAATTAGTTTTTTTTTTGGGAGTTTCGCCCGTGAGGGATTTGAATTTTTTCGACAATTTCACGAGCCACAAAGGATTAGTTATTCAAAAGCGAAGTGAGGATAAAAGTGTCCTGGACTTTCTAGGAGTAATGGAGGCAGCGTAACAATTTTTTTGGCGGTGTTGTAATGGGAAGACATAGGACCTATTAAAGTTTCTCAAAATTTCTTTACCATCACAAAAGAGACTTTATATTTAACGTTAGGCTTGTTAACGTAAGCAACAATATTGTTATTGCATTGATACGTAACCCAATTTTCAGCATCCCTACAGGAAAACTCCTTTGAACCGCCAAACATAAACCTGCACGTTCGACGTCACTCCCCTCCCCGTTAAACAACTACGGAGATGGCTCACAAAAGCAATTGGAAAAATAAAATTCTAACTTTCCCATATTTACTTCGATACACACATAATATATCCTTTTTCGGTGTTCGTTCCTTCCGAACTTGCGACCCGGTGGACTATGAAATGATGAAGATTTAAACCGGAAAATACTTTTTGCCAAACTTCCTGCTTCCTGCCGTGCGCTGCTGCTATATCCTTATTTTGCATATCGAAAATACGTCCTGGAAATTTACAATTCAAAAAACCGTCGTGCCGGCTGTGCCCCCGAGTTTATATCGTAATAAGATTTGCATTCGGTATAATAAATAAATTGTAATGGTGGTGTATTAACCGATCACAGCTCGGCCTTGATATTCACAAATAATACCGAAGAACCAAAACATACACAAACAGATTGTAAAACAGATCTGTAAGGCTGGAATTCGGGAATTAAGATATTTATTTAAAAACAGAGGTAGCATGGAATTTAAAAATTGTCGGATTTCATTACTACCTTTTATTATTTATTATATTTATTTATTACTTACAACGTTTCCTCATACAAACCAAAATCTATTTATGAACAAGGAATATCTGACTTATATTAGGAATAAGATTTTTTTTATTTCAAAGATACTTTGGGTAAAAATAACTAAGAACTAATAAATAAAGGAGTTTTGTTAGCCTGTAATGAATAAAATATTTTTAATTCACCAGATAATTTCTGTGTTAAAAAATATAATGATTTTTAGATACAATAAATACTTTTATGATGTTTCATACTATTTGCAATTTATTATTATTTTTTCTTATTATTTATTATTTTTATTACTTATGGATATTTTTTGTGGTTTAATTATTTCATTACTGTTAGTTATTAATACTGGTTATTTAATTTTAATTCATTATGTTTATTGTTTATTAAAGTGACGAAGTTTCCGTCGTACTACGTTTTTATTATTTATTATTATTTTTTATAATATTTGATAATAAAATGAATATTCAATATATTTTAGAAAAAATCGTAGGAGAGATTTCGAGAAAATTTCAAAATACCGAAAAACATTTAATACAGTGCCGTTCAAGAGAGATTTACTCAAAAAGATAATAAACTTTTTATATATGGAGACTGGATATTTAAACAAATATTTAAAATGCAAAAAGAATTCTTGAGGAGAATATTAAGAATATTTTGAAACACCGTAAAACGACCAGAATGAAGTGATTTTCAAAGAAAATTTACCCAAAATTGTTATTAATAAAGTTTATTGTACATATTCAACAGTAGAATAAATATTCAAATGAAATACAAAATCTTCAAACGGATTTTGTAGAAATTTACAAAAACCGATAAATGACACGAATAAAGTGCTCTTTTGAGAATATTTAGCCAAAAAAATGTATGTTATATTCCAGTGGAATAATTATTATACAACAGTTTAAGAAGAATCTAGGAAAATTTTATGAAATGATTATTGGGAGGCCCTAGTATAATACAAAGGTTAGACACCAAGTTGAAACCGATTCCAATTTTTAATATCAGAGAAATTCTTACAACAAATACACACATACATATATAATTTTTTTTTAAAAAATGTTTTTTGGACTCCGACATTAAAACGTCTAGAAATGCTGAGAACCCAAATTTTAAAATAGATACGATTATAATATTTTTATTATTAATTAATTAAGAAATTATTTAATTAACCCATGTTAATACAACATTAACAAAATTACCTCTCGATGAATCAGTTATACTTTATCTTTTACTTAGTTAGTTTTTTAAATAAAAATTGTTTCCTTGTTGTTACCATTAGAAAGGAAGAATTAGATGACCATCATGTTGTGATAAAGTTTTATGTTTATTATAAAAATAATAGATTAATTTCATTCAAAAGTCGTATTTCAAAATATAAAACACTGACATATTCAATTTCAAAAACTCAAATATTGTGATTTAACCCGACCATGTTCATAATCAAGAATATGGCGAAATAAGCACGCACAGTAAAGAATTCACCGTCTTTATGAAGTATTCTGCATTTTAGAGAAAGCTTTGATTTAAGTTTTAAGGGAGGAAGTTAAAAATTTAAATAGTGGAAGTAACTTTATTAGATTTTTATTTATTTCATTATATAAACATCTTATTGATTTATTAAAGGGTATTAAAATAATTTTCTTATTAGTCACCTTCATTATTAGACAGCCGCGTTCCATAATACAGTTAAGATATAAAAGGGTTATAAGTTATAAGAAATTATTTAGATGTAGGTATATTAAATATGTCTGAACACGGAGACGGGAAAACATATAATAAGGTATTTACGAATCAGGTATGAACAAGTTCCTAAGCTATAGAGTTGAATTAATTAATTAAGTGAACTTTATATTCAAATTAAAACGGAAATAGTAACAAACATATTTTTTGTCAATATTTATTAAAACTAAACAATTAAACAGGTAAATGTCAAATACAAACAACTTAAGTTTTGCGTAAGGAAACGCGAATATGGTTAATTAGTGATCGGTAAAAAATGTGTCATGCCGGATTTATTTATGAAATCTTCGACGTTTATAATTTAACAAACGTAATTTGTGCCTCTACTTTCCTAAGAATTATTTTTTATTGTTTATAAATTTTAGCAAATATTTATTTATTGGCACCAAAAAGCAATTTAACAAATTATTAAAAGTAGTTCGGAACTATCTAAAGTGATATCCAAATAGGTTACTTTTAAATCAGAGTCCGTTTCTTCAATAAAACCATCTAATGTTCCCAAAACATATACGCATACAGTATACATATATATTATACGCATATAGTGTATACAACATACTTATTGAACATGTATTTAATAAAGTACGGTAAAAAATATATGTGACTTATTCATCTACTACAGGTTATTTTTAAATTAACTATATGATTTAGGAATATGAGCTAATACTGATTTTGTCCTTATTTATTATTAATAATTCACAGATAAGATGTTTCTAAGGAACACTAGAAATGCGTGTGCAAAGCCCCCACCCCTCACGGCTTGCTTCTATTTAAATTGTACAATGGCTAGGAAAGATAAGAAAAGTAAGACAGTAAATAAGAAAGATAAGAAAAAATCAACGTTTAGCTAATTTTCCATGTTGTAATTGGTAATTACCAACTTTTCCACCTCATCTTAAGATATTTCGCTATATTTAGCTGCACTTGGATTTGTAGAATTGTGTTAAAAAGTGTGTAAAATTGATGAAAAGTAGGCAAATAAACGTTACCAATTGACAATTAAATTACAAACGACGCTCTTGGAGCCTATGCTTGAAACGATCAGTTTTAAGATGAAAAAAAAAACTTATTTGTTACATTCGTCCTGTGAATCATTCCTAATAATTAATGAAAAAAGAAAAATGTCACAAAGCTTCCAAACAAGCAATTTTTCCAGAGTAGTCTAGCTTAAGGAATCGGTAGAAACCCTATTAATTCATTGTCTTATATCTTGTGTCTTGATTTGCTTCAGGTAGATCCACTCTCGTGTACTTACAAGGTACGTGATATTTTTTAGACATGTCTGACAAAAACATTAATATTTTTATGCTATAAATAGTCATTTGTGGCTTCAAAATAAAGTATAACATGTCACGGTCACGCCGTTGTAGTCATGTAATATATCTCAAGTGTTAACTATCTCTCTAATAATTTAAGGGTTCCTTTGGGACTTCGCAAACGAGTGATGTGTCGTCGATTTCGTTTATACCGAGGGCGGAGTATTTCAACATTTTCCCGACAATCGCACCCTCTCCCTTTCCCCCCTCTCTCTCACTCCTCGGGGCAATAATTCAGGACAACGAGTGAGGAGCCATTTAGAACAACGATGGAACATTAGGAACACGAAAAGTCATAGAAAGCAGAAGTCGACGGCCCATCTCCTGCCGCAGACCGGAAACTATTCTGCGGAGACCAAAACGGCGCAAAGCTAATGACCCTCGACTAAGCGCCCCATTAATGGATCCACATTTCAAATCATATTTCAGATGATGATGGTGGCGGTGGCGGTTTGTGGTGATCCGGATTTCGGCGATCATCGATTTTATTAACGATGCGACTCGTTTTTACCCCAGCAAGTCCGAGTGAGGACGCAGTTCGAACGTTATTTATCCAGATCACTCTACGTTATGAAATAAATTAGAGTAAACCAAGCGGTTACCCAAGATTCTTTGCATGTATTGATAATGAAAGATGAAATGATTAAAGTCCAGCTCTGCTATACAAGTAATACCCAATGCAACTGAACTATGGGTACTCACTTAAATCGAAAAATAACAGTTGAACGAGATGTGAAGTGGCCTCTGTTGAGAGTGGACTGTATAGGATCTCTCGTAGCTCGTGGGTGGCTGCGGAGATGAATCTTGCCTACAAGTTGTAAGGCTGCAGACGGTCTCGTAGTTTGTAGATAAGGGCGTGACGTGATCTCTTGAAGTTCTTGAAGTTGAAGTTCTAGTAGAGTGGAGAGAGGGCGTGACGTGCTCTCCGATGTGGCCTGAGTGCGTAACGTGCAGGTCCGGGGTTGAAGTTCTTGAAGATCTCGTAGATCTCTCAGGGCGTAACGTGAGAGCTTGTAGGTTAGGTTGAAGTGGGGCCTTCCGAAACTGCAGTCTCACAGTTCGGTTTAAGATAAGGGGTGACTTGAATGAAAACCACAACACACTGTCGTTTTGAGCATACTAGGTATACTTATTTATTGCCAAAAATTCAAGAGCTTTTATACACAATCATTTTGAGTTACGTTACCCTTTGGTTCCAATTATTTGATAACGTTGTTAATTTTTGTTGAATGTTATCTTCCAATGTCCGAGAATTGCTTCACTGACCTTACCGATGCGGATTTGCGATCAAGTTGCGAAGGAGTATTATGCTGACATCCACAATCCGTACCTTAGTAGTACACTGTTGACCTCATTACCTTGGATTTGGTGTTATGCTTCGTTTCGTAAAACAAAGCGTGTTTTAATTAAATGATGTAAGAGGCTCCCTGAATTAGTTCGCAATAAATTACAATTTCTTTACCATGAAAATTTCCTAAAATAATGTTGACGTTAGCATCAACAACAGTAGAAATCTAAAGTACGCTGATAAGTGGATTTGAATAATTTTGAGGCTACATCAGATCTGACTGTGAGTTGTTAAGCCAACTAATCACTTTTTCCTAGTCACGTGATGAGGAGCCATCAACATTATGATTTCTAGTTGTAAAACAAGAAAATTCCTAATGGTAAGTTTCAATTGAGTTCATGGAAAAGGGAATTGTCCTTTAGATTTTTAGTCACTTATGAATCTCCATCTTATTACAGAAATAATGGAAAGATCATATGAGCATAAAATGAACACAAAAAGATTTTTTGGAAAAATTACTACGTGTGTTAGAACAATTTTGTCTCTAATGTCAATATGGTTTAAGATACCTTTAAGTAGTTTTGTTTTAGTTAGTAAATACTTTGGTAATCTTTAGTCATGGGCCAAATTAATTGAGGAGACTTGATTTGTTGTGTTTGATGAGGGACTATTTTTATTAGCTTAGTCAGTTGTTTAACAAGGATACTGGGAAACAGGATAACTTAATATATGCTGAAAGTGTAATATTAAAAATATTTCCAATTGATATGATAAGTCCATGCTTTTCCAGCAGTTTTTAATTATTTTGGCTATTAATAAACTGTTGGACAAAAAACCTCCACTGAACTAACTTAAAACGTGATCAGGTAGTAAGAGTTGTGATATACAGACAAACAATAGTAACAAATTAGAGGACGTTGTTAGTTAATTAGAACATCAAAGTATTAAACAGGTCAAAGATTATGGTAATTTGTGGTGTTTTGTTTTTTAATTGCACAATAAGCCCTACACCTGATCAACACGGCATGTCCTGCTGAGAGCATCAAGACATCTGAGGCACCTTATACCCTGCCCTACACTGGTAATTCTACTACATGTTAAAGTCCAACTACGCTCAACCAAATTTGTTCAAACAACGACGACAATAATGAGCATCAGAACCCAAAGGATAAAGGTGTCAATCACATTTACCTCCGACAACTTTCTTTAATGTGTCGATAGAATATCCAACAAGGAGAAGAAATAAAAGAGTAGCTTCTGATTTTATTAATGTTATTCTCATGGACAAATGAAAACATGCAATGGTACAAATGCTCCAGGATAAAACCAAGATAAAAAGTAAATAATGGAAGATACGCAGTATGGATTATGAAAATGTAAATCGTTTTAAAAATCTGGAACGTATATCTAATGAAACTAAGAAAACATACAAAATCTGTGAAAGAATAATTGCAGTAAATGGTGATTTCCATGCCTGACTGTCAATAACTCTCAGAAATAACTTCAAAGCGTCTTTCTAACAAGTTCTTAAATTTAATATACGTCTTTAAAACACTTTATTAAACGACCAGTAATCAATTTTACAATTATTTCAATTTGAATAGATTTCTTATGAATTTTTAAAATCTATACAAACTGTAACTTCATGCAATCACTTTCAGGTTGTTTAATGAACGCCTCAAAAATGATATTTCTGCTTACAAATTTAGTAAGTTTTACCATCATCTGAATTTAAATGTTTTTTTTATGAAGTTTCAAAATCATTGTAAACTTCCACTTCATCTGACCAATATGGCAGGTTATTAACTAAACACCTTCAACTTTAAAATTTCTACAGATAGCTTTCCAAAAATATTTCTGTTTACAACTTTAGTTAGTTTTGCCATAATATGAAATTGAATGTTTTTTTATGAATTTTTAAAATCATTGCAAACTTCCACTTCGTCTTGTGGCAGGTTGTTAAATGGACACCGACAACTTGCAAAATCATCCACTAAAGAAGATTCAAACACATTAATCTCCTCAAGGACACTTCAATAAATCAATTTAACGAGTTTGACCAATATCTGAAATTCAATGCATAAATCTTAACTTTTTAGTTAATCTTAGAAATGGTTGCAAAATGTAACGATACACTTCTAATTGTATCATCTTTTTACGTAAAGCGAAAAAAATTACAACGTACAAGTTATAATTTAAAAACTTCTTTATAAAAGTGATAAAGCTGATAAAACTTCTTCAAAGCACTCAAGTAAACAACCGTTAGTAAATTTTACAATAAATTGAGTTTGACTATTTATATGAATTTGTAAAAGCCATGCAATCTGCAATTATATATAATCACTGGCAAGCTGATAAATAAACAACCCCAAACCTTCTTCATAACAGTACTTGAGACTTAGTAAGCTTCCCAACTTTCCAAAACTTAGACATCAATTTTAGTGAGTTTTACCATAATCAGAGTATGTTTTCAATTTTTTTAAAACCATTTTAAATTGCCTCTTCATCAGAACACTCTGTCAGGTTGTTAAATTGTATCGACAATTTCAAAATTTTCAAAAAACAAGTTTATACTGACTAAACTCCCTAACGACACTTTAATATCCAGTTTTGGTGAGGTTTACCAATACCTAATTTTCTATACAAACGTTATGAATTTTTAAACTAGAAATCATTGCAAACTGAAATTATAGTGTAACGTTTATTTTCTAATTTATTTTCATTGATCGTACACTAATTTATTTAACACACTTAACTACTTGTACACTAGACTAGACACTATTTAATTTATTTGTACTGCTCCGCTTTCGGATCATATGTCGCGTTCACGTGTGCTTTTCTACTTCTAATAATCCCCTCGATCACAAGCCCCCTTATATATACACCTCAACCATGATCGAGAATCTTCTCGTACGTTCTAGAAGGTACGATTGTTCCTTTAACAACGCCTACGCAGGAAATGTTCAGAAGGTCCCAACTTACTTTCCGTAAACAACAATCCCGGAGAATTCATGGAGCTGTCTTTTACGCATCGTGGTAATTCTATTGAAGTAGCCGCTTCGCTCGGAGCGAGTAAACATGTGTCGCTTTGTTTACTTCTCGCATTACAGTAGGTACCTACTGGGTTAGTATTTTCAAGTTTTTACGTAGGTCATCACAACTTCACAACTCCTCTATAAAAAGTGATAAAATTTACTATACGCCTTTAAAATACTTAAGTAAACAAACAATAGTCAGTTTTACATTAATCTCAATTTGAAATCTTGTTTCATGACTCTTGGCAAATTGAAACTTTATCCGATCACTGTTGGATGGTTAAATAAATACCTTCACATTCAAGACTTATTAACAAAATGGGTTACAACTCACTTCAATCTATAACTTTAGTAAGTATGACTATAAACGAAACAATTTTTTAAGAATTTTTAAAATCTCCCCATTCATCCAACATCGACAATGATATGGATAACTTGAAAACTCTATCTCGAAAAGAGATGAAACTCACTTAACTTCCTGTGCACACTTCACTGAAGAACTCTTGTGAGTTTCAATTGGTTCAGTGATGTCACATATTCCTTTTTAAAAAAAGGTTGTAGTTTTAAGGAACAAAATGGACCTGTCCGAATCACATACTTATAGACAATTAATGAGGCTAGTCAATAAAATTAAGGACCTGTTAAGGTTCGATTAACTCGACCTATGTGCTATTTTAACAAAAATTCTACAGAAAACTTTTAGTTTCATTATAGTCTACGTACACCTGAGAGGATTTGGGTTGTTTCTGACTCAACCTTTGCGTCTACCAAATGCAAATCAAAATAGCACGAAGCAAGAGGATTAATTCCCAATTGTTATCTATGTTCAACTTGAATCATGTCGTAAGCCCAATCTAAGATTTATACACGATCACGACATTGCTAATGTCAATATTCCACCGTTAACAGTTTAGTGTTCGAAACGGTCCAAAAAACCCGTGTTCGAGCCTCGCCTTTGTGTCTCCCATTCTGTGCGTCACCTCTTGCACATTTTTCCCCCGTAAATATTGTCATGTACACCTTTTGTCCCCCGCACCAGGTAGAATCGATTCCTTTATGCGCGTGCTTATGTATACACTTTTTGTCACCGACGGTGTCGGTTCCTTATGCCCTAATGGAGGCCACCTTAATCTGGATTGTCTCCCGGAGCTATCGTTTACCTCAAGGAGGCCGACGACGCGGCGAAACGTTCCCAATGAGGATTTAAAATTACGGTCTAATAAACAAGATATTCGGGTATTGTATCGTCGAAGGATCAAGGAGAGAAAAAAGGATAGGAGAGAGAGAGAAGAGAGAGAAAACGGGAAGCTATTGTGAGACGTGTGAGCGAGAAGAAATTACGAATCGTTTGAGGATCTCCGACCGGGAAGAGGTGATGTTTGAACGGTTCCTTGCAGTCTGCGGTAAATAAAGGCGCTTATTGGGAGCCGCGCCGCGATGGATCACGATTGAAAGATCTACGGATCTGATGAAATAAATGTTAACCGAGCCAGCATGTAAGGCAGCGTATTTGCCATTAAATTACTAAATCATCCATCTTACTGGAGCAGCGTGGAAAAGTGATTTGAGACCAAACCTATGGTTGCCCAATTATTAAAACAGAAGAAGTTAAAAACTGAGGTTTTCCAATTCATTAAGACTGAAGCAATGGAAAGCATTTCAAACAGGTTGTACAAAACTTTGGAAGCGTAATTTTCGCAAGCTATTACTTGTAACAATAAGTATATGTTATGTTGTTGGTTTAATTACAGAATAACGGATCTCTGCTACATCTATTATAGTTCCCTTCAAGATATTGTCAGGCATAAGTGATATTTGTTACAATATTGAAAAATTATGTATACGTATATCATGTATGATCTGACCTAATAAATACATCATGAAGAATATTAACTCGCTTCTGGGTATGTAGTCAAAAAGTCTTTAAAAAAATGTGATTTACTAATTAGCCTAAGATTCGAGGGTGTTTTCCTCCTTACTCAGGGCAAACCTAGGTGTGCAACTACCAAATTTAATACAACCAATAATTCAAATACATATACAGGTCCTTAAGTAATTAATGATACTCACTAGTGTAAGCAGTAATTAAAGCAGCAGTATGTAATGAGTCAACTGTACCCATAGTATATACCCATGGTATATAGTGTAACGTTTTTGCCTACGCGAGAATTACTACACGACACGAGTTGTCTTACTTAATTTATTTTAACCACTTAACACTCTAATTTATTTGTACACTTTCATTTAGCACTTATCTACTAACTTAATCTAATTTTTCTTATCTGACTTACTATTACTAATTAATTGATTTATATTACACACTAAATCTAATTTATATATACCACTGTTTATTCTTTATAGTAGTAGAATACTCCATGGCTTTCCGAAAATTCCACCAGTTCCCCGAATCTACCTCGTTAGGAATTTCTTTGAAGAGACTTATTCCGACGAACGATTATCTTTATGGCAGGCTAGTTAGTTACAATAGTATACCCATTGATAATGCAGGAAGAAATTGTTATTACATTTGAAATAAGTAACGTTGACTGTTATCAAATATTATAAGAAACTACATATAAATATGTTCACCATGGCAATAAAAAAACGGGTTAAACGCAAACAAAATAGGTGACATTGGAATTTAGATGAATGATTAAATGAATGTTATTATTTATATTAATTTACTGGTGTCATTTAAATTTTACATTCATTTATAACATGAAATTTTACATGTATTAAAAATGAATTAAGTTCGTTTATGATGTGTATTATAGTCTATTTCCTTGTGAGTGATAGCACGAATTCTCAACGTATATCATTATCTCCCTTAAACCATTGGCGCAGCATTTCTCACGAATGCATAAATGCAAAATTGTATTAACCGTTTAAATACATGAATACTAATACTTAATAAGCAAAATATGTAACGTGACTGAAAATTTTCCATGTGTATTATTGCTACCTACTGGTTGGTAGGATTAAGAGTACAAGGGCATAAGTGATTAACGCCGAGGTACCTGCATATAAGTACCTAATATAACAAATCATATCTAAGAAGAAATGTTTATACGTGATCCAAACAACACTTCAGTTGAGCCAAGTTGATTACTTTAAGGGAGGTACGAAACCGAGACATTCGGGTATAAATATGAAAAATTTCTTTATTGACTCAGTTGGATTTTGACATTTATTGGCAATCGGTGCTTACAGTCAGGTGTTTGATATAATTTGTGAAATCGTCTTTAACGTTAGTTGTGTTGTGTAATTCACATTCCACAATGGCAACCACGTCAATTTTTAGTCCACTGAAACTGGTAAGTAAAAGTCCCTATTCTCAACGGGAAAAAACCATTATATTGAATGTGCATGATGCGTTAGTTCACAAAACTCCAAACATTACTGATCGGGAAATCGTTGGTTGTTGTTCAAATATGGCAGAAGTTGGGGAAGCAACAATTTATCGATTTTTAAACGAAAATAAAGTTGGAGGGATTGTTGAACCCAAAAAATCTACTGGAAAGAAACCTATAGAAATGGATGATTTCGTTAAAACTGCCATACGTCGTAAAGTTCATTCTTTTTATATAAATAAAGGAATACCTACTATTGATAAGGTCTGGAATTCTATTAGAGATGACGACGAACTACCGGTGTTTGGGCGAAAAAAATTGTGAAAGTGTCTTAAGGAAATAAGCTTTTCGTGGGAAAAATATAACAGAAGAGCTTTACTACTTGACAAAGATAATATTGTTTGTTGGAGAAGAGAATACCTAAGAACAATTTAAAGGTTCCGAACAGAAGAAAAAACAATTTATTATTTAGATGAAACGTGGTTAAACGAAGGGCACACTATTTCGAAATGTTGGGTTGATAAGAACATCAATAATTCACAATAGGCTTTTCTGGAAGGTTATTCCACTGGCTTGAACCCACCTATTGGAAAAGGTCGTAGACTAATAATAACACACATTGGGTCTGAAACTGGTTTTGTAAATGGTGGTTTATTAGAATTTACTTCACGAACCACCAAAGATTATCATGAGGAAATGACTGTAGACGTATTTGAGGAATATTTCTTTCAGATGGTCAGTAACATACCACAAAATTCTCTCATAGTAATGGATAATGCCAGTTACCATTCGCGTTTACTTGAAAAATTGCCTACTTTGGCGTGGAAAAAGGTTGAAATAATTAATTGGTTAAAAGAGAAAAAGATCACATTTGATAATATGATGGTTAAAAAAGAACTCATGCGTATCGTTAAACAACACAAACAAAAGTATAAAAAATATGTAATTGATGAAAAAGCTAGAGATCGCGGGATAATTGTAATACGTTTACCCCCATATCACTGTCAACTTAACCCTATAGAGTTAATATGGACACAAGTAAAGGTGAAGTAGCGAGAAACAACACTACATTTAAATTAGGTGGTGTGAAAAGACTTCTACATGAAGCTTAATGGAAAGTCACTACAGAAGATTGGAAACAATGTATACAGCATGTAATAAAGGAGGAAGAAAAGTTATGGAACTTAGATTATACGGAGCTTTTCTATCGAAACGCATGGTGGGAAATCAACAAGAGCAAACGAGAAACTAACAGTAGTTCGTTAGTATGACAGAGATGGATGTTTTGCAACGTTGCCGGCCGAGCAGACAGTCCAAGTCAACGCGTATCGCGGTCGCGTATCGCTTTACACTTTCGGATGTTTGCGGAGCGGATAAATGTAATGTTTCGCGAGCTAGCAACATCGCAAAAGTTCTTTCTCTGTTTAGCCAACGAGAAATATATGGCCTTTCTCTCGCTCTTACGTTTATCCCATCCTGCGACTCTGTAGAAACGATCTGTATAGTTGACGAACGCGTTTTTGAACCAAGTATCATTACACCAAACAACGAAACATCAGATTCGGATGATGACGATGAAGACGACAACTGAACTGTGACATATATTTATGTATACCTATTATTATTTATATGTAGTTATTTAATTGTAGTATAGCGAATATTTGCTTTAATCAAGGATTTAATTTATATGAATTGTATATATTGTACATATTTTATCTGACAGATTGCCATTAGGCAAAATTTTAACCACGCCAGTTTACTAAACTGTCAGTTCTAAGCTTGAAAACAGAGGGAAGAAAATTTTGTTTAATCTAAGTATTAATAAATATATATGGGATAGCTGAGAATTTAATTAAACAGAGTATTATTCAGAACGTCAGTTTGAACAGAATTATATGCTAATGAGATTTAAGAAAGGGGCGTTGAAAAGGAATTGATTAATAATTCTTATCCACAATCTCCTTATAATTGGACTTTGATTTACTCTTTTGAACCGTATTAACCAATATTTTATATACGTGTGGAATAAGATTAGTTTATTTCACTAGAGGAATAAAGTAACTTTATTCCAGTGTTACAAAAATGAGAAATTGAAAAAATTAACATCACCTTAGCAACCAGCGCGCATAGCATTCCGAATTTCACTGTGCTTTAAAAAGGACGTCATGGAACAATAAGTTGATGTGATGTTTCAATAATTTTAATAAGTTGGGCTTGTGATTGTTGATAAAACGTTATATTGCATTCGTGTTTTAGTATCGCGTTTTATTCACTTAACAATATTAAATGCCATCTAAAACACTTATACAATAATTTACTATTTTTCGGAAATTATTTTCTAAGAGAATATCAGTAAACTTATTTAAGCCTTCCCGAGCAATGAAGGAATATGAAACATTTATGACTCCTTTTTAACATTTCGCATGTTGGTTATCAATTATCAATGTTATCATCGTGGTTATGGGCGCTTTGTAGACAGCAGCGCGGAACAGTTCAACGGAAGTTACGCTAAACCACTTCCGTAAGTTGGCGAGCCGGGACATACTCCTTCTACCTGGTCCCCTTCTTCCTTCTACTTTATCTTGCAGGAAGAGCTGTAGCAGGCGATATTTGACTGGATTTCTCATGACATGGCCAAAATACTCAAACTTGCGTTGTTTTATTGCATTCATGAGATCTAGTTGACAGTTCATTCCTCTGAGGCCTTCTTCGTTGGTGACTCGGTCAACCCAGGATATTCTAAGGATTCTTCAGTAAATCCACAGATCAAAGCTCTTGACCCTTTTTCCTGTTGTTTCAGACAACAGACATAACAGCCTCGACACCGTAGACATGACTTATACGACTTATATGACTCTTATGACATATAGTATAAAGCCTTCATGACACTATATTTAATTTTAGTGTCATTGAAAGAGGGTGGTGAGGAAGTAAACTTGCAAAACGATTACTACTAACTAACTAACTAAACTGTTAAAAATCTTAAAAGTGATATCGATTTTATTTATGGAGGTTTATAATCATCAACTTATCTTTTCAGAAATGGAATTTGAAAAGGAATTAATGCTAAGGCTACATTTACAAGATTCTCTAAGGCATAATTTGCCAGTATAGGTAAAATCTCAATTCCTATTGGCGTACCAAAAATTTGTCATTAGTAAGTATCTTCGATAGTGAAAACATCTTGAAAAATGAAAATAATTATTTTGATCCATTTTACTTGACTTCCAATTTCGCAAGGTAAGCATGAGTTTAGATATTTTGCTTTGAAACTTAACCTAGTTAATAAATTAAATATACAGTAAGGCAAATCGTTCGTATAATTTGTAGATTTTTACAACGACGATCCCCAATAGAACAGTAAAACGGTTGATCCATTTATATCTCGGGGAACTTCCACAAAATTGTCAGATCTCTGAGCGAGCGAAAATAAGGTGGGTTTTATTCGTTATGTGATGAGTCTACAACTGCTTCCAAGATATACACAATGTAGTAAAGTACACCTAAAGTAAGTTACGATATAAGTCGACTTTGCAGATATCTATTATGCGTTAATCTACGGGTGTATGAAGTGTCGGAGAACGAAACCGATACGTAAAAGTTTTCAAAAATAGCATAAAATTGGAATAAACATTCATTAATCTCTTCAATATAACAAATGCACATAGATTAACATAAATATTAACATGATTTTATTAAAGGAAATATATAAATGTGCTTTTTATTTTCTAAACATTATATTACAGTTTTGGATGAGAAAAGAACATTATTAAAAAAAAAAAGATTTTTGGAACACGGAGGATCGGGAGTTCTAGTTACTCTAAAAAAATGGTTTTAGAGTAGACTCTATGATCAAATTAATTGGAAAGTGTACGAGCAAGGGCATTTCACCTATCTTATCGAAGCACACATTTTATTGACTTGGTTCCATAGAATACCATTCACTGCATATTCTTTTATTGAAGTATCATTTCAATTTGCTAAAATAAACACTGTATACTAGTAAAACATCATCTATTTACCTACTTATATAACGCAATATAGGTAAAATACTCTACTCTTAGGAAGTTTGTTAACTATAGTAATACTTACCCCTTTATATCCCAATTTCGTTCATTTTTTCACGTTTTCTAATATCTTTATTGTTAAGTTTGCCTATATATTGTATATGATTGGATTATTTTAACCAATTCTAGTAACTTCTCATCGGAAGGATAACGGGCGTTGAAAGAATAATGAGAAAACGCTGTAATGCCGTTGTTTTAACGGCGGTTGTCACTTTGATATAGATGATAGGCATATAGTATCCAAACATACTCATTGGGCCAGCATCGATCTCGCTCCCGCCGTACCGATCTTTAGCATCCTTTGCATCTTACACGCCTAATTGCTTCTGCAGTATCGAAACCTCCCAATTCATCCTCCTCTTCTGTCCGAGACAATAAATGTTGTGATCGCCCCAATCAACAATGACGAATATGAATAGAGAAAAAAGACCGTCAAGTGTCGACTTAACCTCCCCCGTAAGGGGAGCTATTAACACCCCCTCAGATGACGTTTATGATGGATCGGTCGAGGAAGATAATGGCGTTGGCGACTGAGAAAATATCGGAACGGCTTCCGGAGAAAGGGGGACGAAAATATTACGAATTAACTGTCACGGATAGTGCGATCGTCCAGAGGCGTAATGTTATCGCGACTCTTTTGTTATTTCGAACTATTTACAGCGTCTCTCTATATGATTTTATAATAAGCGAACGACAGAGAGGGTGAGAACGAGGAGGGAAAGGAGCTTTTTAAGCTTTATTTAAATTCGCATTTAATATATACAGTTGTTGAAAAGTTACCCCTCCGATATAAAAGCCAATGAATATTAATTGTACTTTTGTTAGTCTTTAAAGTTTTTATGTGGATTCATTAATGCATACCAAGTTGGGAATTAATTAGCGAGACGCTTTTGATGTTCGCCGAATTTCTGGAACAACGCTCGTTTTTTCCATCTCTTTATAGATAAACACTTTCGGAGAAAAACAGGATAATTAGTATTTCCTCGTGGGTTCCAATGGGTTTTGCAGCGGGACTGCGAACCGAAGATTACCATACGGATATGAACCCGTACTCAAAGGACCCCGAAATTTCCTTTAATTCTACTTATTTAGATTGAATGATAGATTGATTTATTTAGATACTATTGAATAGATTGACCTAACGACCGAAGGTTGTCCAGCTTCTCAAAGTTGGCCATGATAATTTAACCAAAGGAAAACACCAAGTCTTAACCAACTGCTTCATTAAAGGTGAGCGACCGGTTTCGGCTTCATAGAAGCCATCTTCAGGCTCGAAAACAAGTTGTTTTGTTTTAGGGCTCCTGTTGTTCGAAGTGTGCGGCGTCACACAAACAAAACAAAAACGTTGACATACACAGTTAAAATAAATAAAACTTAGAAATTAGAAGTGACTTCCCAACCTCTCAAGAATGAGTAAGCTCACGCCTTTAGGGTTTGATCCATGTCCTGAAACAACTTTATGTAGTTAATCTTGTTCGATGTGTGTTAATTTCTAAGTTTTATTTATTTTAACTGTGTATGTCAACGTTTTTGTTTTGTTTGTGTGGCGCCGCACACTTGGAACAACAGGAGCCCAAAAACAAAACAACTTGTTTGCGAGCTTGAAGATGGCTTCTATGAAGCCGAAGCCGGTCGCTCACCTTTAATAAAGCAGTTGGTTAAGACTTGGTGTTTTCCTTTGGTTCGATTGACCTAAAAACGGTAGTCTAGATTTGGAACCGGAGCAGCCCATTTCGGCCACGAACCTTTTTCAGCGTAAGCGTAGGATTATGGTCCGTTGATAAGTACACCGAATTCGGCCACCCTTCTACCTGAATTGCTTAGGGCTTAGCCTAGGGTTTCAATGGGTCGGTGGAACCGAAATGCGTCCTGCTGTCAAGTTGTAAGCGAATCAATAAACCAATGAATTTGCAATGATTTTGAGAAAAATGGTTCATTGGAAAATGTTTAGTATTAACCAATTATCCGCTAGTTAATAACTTGGCTTTGTGTAGAGAGCAAATGTTTCTTTTTACAATATCTACATTTGCAACATACATTCAAGAAAAAATATTCGTTTTATCCGATTTGCTAAACAGCAATTGTTTATTCTTGCTGTTTAACAAGCGATAGCGAGTTCATATAATAATTATATGGTCGTAGGGAAGGAACTCGCTGGTCCTCTGAGAGGTGTTACCTACTTTCGAATTGACCGCGGAAGGAACTCGCCGTCGCTATTTAATAATTTCTCTATTTTCCAATTTTACTTTTACCGTTGATTGACCGCTTTTACTAACTTAACACTAAACTGCAAGAAATTAGTGACCGAAATCCACCCAATTTTATTTTATTGTACCTACCTGGCCTAACGAGCCATAATCCTTACTAATCCTACTGATAAAATCGCGTGGCCGAAGTTGGCTGTGATTTTCTTCTCTGTGGGGAATGGTGGCCGAAGTCGGATGTTCCCTTTGGAACAGGTAGACCTATCATAATTAATTGGATCAGATTAATGGTTTCTATGATTAGAATCACCACCTCGCAACATGTGAGAGTGGAATGGGGCCTTGGACTCCTGCTGACTAAACCCATAATTCTGAAAAATTATTGGGCAGCTATGCTGCGTTGATTCAAGAGGTCGTAAATTGTTTTAAGCCTTCTTAAATCGAGTCTGGAGAGACGATACGTCAAAACTTAAAACTTCGAATTTTAACTGACCAACCTTCCAAAACCCCGTTAAACCGTCCTGGGTGTCTCGAAGCCAAGCAGATTACCTCGTCAAACATCAATCCGTCCCCGGACAGGATGGAAATTAAGCCACGTGCCCGTTTGTCTATGCCCGATCGAGACATTAGGCGACGATTTATTCCGCATAAAATCGTGTCGGCTCTCCAATTTGACGGGTCTTAGTGCTTTTTATACTCTTTCGTTTCTCGGATGAGCGGCCGCCCCCGATAAAATGCAACTACGTACGGCACGAATTGTTAATATTTACGGCACGCGACCGGCACGCGGTGGGAATTTCTTTTTCGCTTTGACGGCTCTATTTAGCGACGTACCAGATATTTGCCCTTATATGACACTATCCGGTGACGGTTTAATAATAAACGCGTTAGATAAAATAGAAGAGGAGGAGGGGGGACAGGGAAGACTTTGGCGATGTCAATTGTTTGACAGTTTGATTAGTTTTGATTAAGGGAGTAACTGATACGACACCCGGGGCGAGAAGATCCATAACGTTGCGTAGCCAGAACAAATTTACATCTAAAACACAAAGTTAAATTTGAATGATTTACAAAATAAATGAAACAACTATTAGTCCAGCCATAAAATATGGACCTAAACTCTACTTACTCTCTTCTTGAAAGTTGGACATGTGCCGAAGTGTGGTTTTTATTTTTTAGGGTTGAAAACTAGCACTTACTTCCAAATATTAAAAAATCGTAGATTTTAGCATGCATTTGGTTAATATCAAGTTTAAATGAATTATTTGTAGATTTCTTGACATTTTCGAACAAGTTTATGATTAATAAGATAAATGTAACCGCTGCAAATCATCCCCTGAGGGTAGAAATTTTCAACAATAGTTTTAAAAATATTTTTTGTAATTTGAAATAATTGAAAATTGCGTTATATTAAATTGGAAACATTGTGTTTCGTTTAAAATTTATCCCTTATAATTCATAAATTAAAAATAAAATAAAATTCATCCCTTATAAATCATCACCTAAGAGTATGACTTATTAAAAATCAATCTCAAAGATATTTTAAAATTAAAAATGATTTCAAAGTCCATTTATACTGAATTGAAAATATGCCATTAATGATATACAATTTGATGTTCTTTAAACACTTCAACCCTTATAATTGTCGCCCCTTACTACCAAAAATATAAAAATGGCGGTTATCAGCGGTACAAAAAGCTGTAATACTGTGGAATTTTGGGAATCACCGTCGTAGATTTTCGTGAAAATTTTGAATATTTTTTCCCAATCAAATGGAAAGTTTTCAAGTTATTCGTGAAAAACGGTTAAAAACATTCGTTCTTTCAATGAAAAAATGTGTAGTTTCAATCGCGAATAACTCGACAAATATCAACTTTACAAAAAAACTTTATAGAACGCAAGTTGCTTAGAATTGGTCAATCTATAGATTTCCGGGTTTATTTTGATTCATGTTTACCCCTTAGAAAGAAGTCCAAATTTGGAGAAGGTTATAAATACTACCTATCTCCCAGTTTTCAAAGAAATCGACGTTGATTCCCAAAATTCCACTTGAAAATGGCTGATGACTGGACTATATTGGTTTCAACGCCAGCTACTGAAACTACTGATACTGAAACTAAAAAGCATTCCTAGAGATTTCAGATAATTGCCATTATCAGATCTCAAGCAGGCATAAAACGAAATTAGTACCCTAAACAAGATAAACAGAGACTGTGAAGTTAGCGACGAATCTCCAGCGACGAATTTTTTATGAAGGTCGTTTCCGCCAACGGTTATTATTTCACCCCAAACTATAAAAGATGTTTCGTAAATATTGGGTAACTCCGGAACTATAACTTTCTACATCCCTATTCTTATAATGAACGATGGAGGACAAAAAGGCCTATAAAGTGGCCATAGTAAGAATTTTCAAAATATGTTAATAAATAACCTATTGTAAAAGTTTCGAAAGGGTTCAACTGAAATGGAGTAGCTTAATATGCTGTCACTCCCGAAATATAATTTTCTTCCATTCTTTTGGTATATCGGACCATAAAAGACGTAAAGACCAACAAAACGAAAATAGTAAGAATTTCAAAAAAATTTCAATACCTGAGCTATTTTGATATTTCCCGAATTCCGAATGTATAACTTTCAACACTTTCTTGTTATAACAGAAGATAGAGAACAAAATGGTCTATAAAATGGCCGTAAGAATTTTCAAAACATGTCTACAACTGAACTGTTTCGAACCAGGTTCGGTTTTGTTAGAGTTCTAGCTATTGTTATTTTGTTGGTCTTTTGTTCTTGACGGTCTGTTATAACAAAGTGTGTACAAAGTTATATTATCGGAGTTACAGCATATTAAGTAGCTCATTTACACTTGTACACGATTGGACATTGGAAAATATCATAATAGCTCAGTTACTGACATTTTTTGGAAATTCTTACTATGGCCACTTTGTACGTTTTTTATCCTCTATCGTTTGTTACTAGAAAAATGATAAAAAAGGTTATACTTCCGAAGTTACCCAATATCAACGAAACATCATTCATAGTTTGCGGTGAAGTAACAACCGTTGGCGGAAATGGATGGCTCTTTTAGTACTCGCGTACAAAATTCGTCATTGGAAATTCGTCTCTAACTTCACACACATCAATAGACAACTTATAAGAAACAATAAAATGGGAATATCTATAGGAGAAGTAAAGTAAACTTTGATGCACATGATCACGTGGTGTCATAAATATACATCGGGTGGTAGTATATACCGTGATATCAACAATTACCTTGGTCAAAGGTGGTCATTGATTTTAAAATGATTGTCTCAGCTCCCATCATCCCACATGGCAATCATTTTCCGAGTGTCAAAATCTGTCGTCATTGTGCTAAAATTATTGATGATGTCAGTGATTTAATCTAAGACAACCGTTTTACATTCCATGGCAACCCTTGACCAAGATAATTTTTGATATCGCGGTATAAAATTGCTACTTGAAGATTCAAGTTCGCGAGCATATTTTAAGTTGGGAACAATTGTTCCCAACTTAACAGTTGTTTATATTATAGTTCGTAAGTCATAACTAAATAGTTTAATACACTTTAGTTTCATATACCCTACACGTTGGTACAACCTGGGCAACGTTCTGTCAAACAGAACGGTAGAACGCCTAAATAAAACAATTAAAATTATTATTAAATTGTTAGACGAAAATGACATGAATCAAACATTGATTCATTTTGGCGACTTATCAGAATAAACCAACCCAACCTTTAATAACAATAGCAATAAAATTGAACTATAATAACAAGTCAGGTGAAATACGCATCCAATGTTTATTTTTCTTAACGGTGACATATTTTCGAATTTCCACATGAAAAGTAAGGTTAAGGTGTTATTTTTATTTGATCTTATTATATTTTCAATATCATCTGGAACAGTGTTTATCTTCCCATTGACGACGTGTATCGGACTTTCTTTCACTTGTCCTTTACCTAATATATAGGGAAATCAAAAAAATCCCAATTCAAGTAATCGTTCATGATATATGTATAGTACAGGGTCACCAACTAATGACTTAGAATGTATACATAATAGGATTCTCATATCTCTCAATATATTCTCCTATTCTCAATATCTCAAATTCTACTTTGAAATCGACCTTCATATTCTTTCTTTTAAACCCGATTTGATATAAAAATAAATAATAATTAAACATTTGAATGATTTTGCTTTTTCTCAGTTACATTAAATTTAATGAAGCTGCCCAAAATAGTCCTTCAGTTGAAATAGAAAATTTACTTAAAATTATTATTTTGGATAAAGGCGTTGTAGATATTTACGATTTTCCGCCATAACATCTAAAATGGCGTCTACCCTCGTTGTAGATAACAAATAAGTAGGTCTAATTGAATTCTAATATTATTAATACTACAACATTAGTATAATTATCCCATAACATTGTAACTTTTAATGTGTAAAGCAGACCTAACACCTCAAAAGAAATGTTATTTGAGTTTTTTACATCCAGTAAACATTTTGGGTAGTGTATAACTATCGTGTTGCGAGATTTTTCTAATATAGTGTTTTTTTAGATTGTCAATTTTGACAAGATTTTTATTACATTTGAAGTAATATTAATCACAATTTATCGACATGTGTTATTGCAAATATTGCTGGGCCACTATACGCACCATTAGTCATTTCTGCATCATCACAAGTATTTTTACAAAAATTTAATTGTTTTACAATATCTTGAACTGCATACATGTGGAGTACTATGGTCTTATGCGCAGTACACTTTTTTTCCTATTTTATTACAGTGGTAATTGTGATAAAAAAATAAAATTTGCCAAATTATTATTGACGTAATTGTATTAAATTTTGTTGATAAATGGTTTCATTAACTCAATCATTTAAATTTCATCAATCGTGATTCAATAAAGTGTCATCAATTAAATTAATTTCAATACTTTCAATTTTGTTTACTTCATTTTTAAGCTTATAGAAAAATAAAATCAACTGACTTTTGGAACAAATAATAATACAATAGTGATCAATAAATTACGAAATACTGATTGATTTCTGATGTGTGTAAGATTGAAATAAATATTCGAACTTATCATTGAATAAAATTTTTATTTACTCAACATTTTGAACTTAATAGACAAAACAGGCTAAATTGATCACACACAAATAAATCATTATATTCTACCTTTGTTGAAGAAACTATAAAAGTCTGCTTATGTTGGGATGTTCTCGGGGTCAGGAGCCGAAGCTGAGCTGGTGTTCTAGGTGGAACCCCCAAAAATTGAAACACTCGTTTCAAAATCCAATCTTTAATCATTCAGCCGACGTTTCGTCCCTGATCAAGGACATATTCATGGCGCTATAATGGTGTAGGTAAGTATATGATATAACAATTTTTTCAAAAAAACTTACATTTTACAGGTACAAATAACATTTAAAGCCTTATCTAGTGTGCGATGGAATGGTCAAAAGATTCACAACAGTTCTTTGCTTACAATGATGGACCAAGATCACAAATGGGCCATTATTCTTGAGATCAAGAATAGAAACCCTTACACGAGCAATCTTCAGCACACAATGAGAAACCGAACGTCCTCTCTGGGGCCCCCAAATGGGTGACAATTTTTATTTTATTTTTTTGTTTGTTACATTTCCCACCAATATTTAAATTTTTCATGTTTTAGGTGCCATCTGTTGTGCAGGACTTGAACGAGTTGTTGTCAAAACAGAGAACTGCGAACTCGAAGAGGAATAGATGGGTATTGCGTCACAGTCTCTAGTTATTCTGTCAGAAGGATAAAATCATAATTGATCAAATACGCATTTATATTGCTTAGCAATGTTATGGAAATCATGTTGTCTATTGACGTTGTTGGGTGTCAACATGATGTGTAACGCTTCTAAAACTAATCTCTTGTAAAAATTAGGTTCTCTTTCCAAGACTGAAACATTATCAAAATCGAATGTATGATCCATAGTTAGGGAGTGATCAACCAAGCCCGAATGGTCATTGTTGTGCTTATTAATGTGTAATTTATGTTGATATATCCTTTTTTTAATGTATTGTTTCGTTTCTCCAATGTAAGACGTGTTGTTAGTACAGTTCAAGCAAGATATTTGGTACACTACACAACTCGTATTGTTAAGTTCTGTCCTATCCTTGATCTTCGAAAATATAATGTCATTTAGAGTCTTAAAGGAGAACCATGCAGGAGTTAGATTAATGCTACGAAGTAGTCTATTGGCAATATTATACATGTTCTCATGATACGGCAACCTGATATACACAGTATCGCTGATGTTATGTGGTACAATGTTACCAGTCCCTGGAATGCGATGTGACAAAACTTCTCTTCGTTTTTGTATAACGTTATTAATAAAGAATTTAGGATAGAGGTTCCTTAACATTGTTTGTTCTATGAATTTAATGTTTCGTTCCCAAAATTGTGAGTCTGAGAGGAGGATCGCCCGGTCTACTAAATTCGTAATGGCCGACACTTTGTATTTTCTCGGTTGATAAGAATAAAAGTTAATATATCTCCCCGATGCAGTAGGCTTCTGATACCAGTTGGTAGAGCAAGTACCATCCATAAACGTAATTATGGTGTCTAGGAAGGGTAATGAATTGTTATTCGGTAGTTCCATTGTAAATTGCAATCTGGGATGGAAAGAATTGAATTTAGCAAGTATGTCATGATGTCTTCCTTTAGGAATGAGGAGGAGGGTGTCGTCCACGTACCTAAAATAGAGAGGAATCGGTGGGGTGATCATTGGAAGCACTTTCTCCTCTAATGCCCGAAGCGCCAAGTGAGCCAAGATGGGGGAAATGGGCCCGCCCATGGGAACTCCAAACCTTTGTTTGTAGATGTTATCACCATAGGACCATAAAAGTCTGCGTCGGACCAGACGGTGGAAGTGAAACTTCTTTGGCGATATGCACACACACACACACACACACACACACACACACACACACACACACACACACACACACACACACACACACACACACACACACACACACACACACACACAGACACACACACACACACACACACACACACACACACACACACTCGCCGCGGAACCAGTCTCCGTGCGCCGTGGGCTTTCATCTCTTCTGGTGTCTCCATGTTTTCATCTGAGGTGAGGTGAGGCACGACGCCTCCTCACTTTTCTCTATGTCCATGTCACGTAACTAAACAATACATCTCACCGTTTTGTCGCCGCTCGAAGTTATTGTTTCTCGCCGTTTGAGGTTAGGTTAGGTGTCAACTGTCCGAATGTCCAGACGCTCTCCGGTGTTGCCACGTTGACCTCTTTGGTAGCACATGTAAACGATTTGGCGATCGGCTCGGTTCGCGGGCGCGATGGAAGAGGTACACTTTACGCGCATTCTGGCAACACGGCTTTGTCTTCGGATTACTTATCACGCGTGACGCGGTTTTTCGACCAATACCCCATTCCAATGTATACAACGTGCGCAAAGAAGTTTCACTTCAAAAGTTGAAGAGGGTACTGTGTATCTTTTAAATCTTCCAAAACGTGGTTCAAATTTTGTATAAATTTGCAGTACTTTAGAGTTATTTTAACAAAGAATTTAGCAATGTAATTTCCGGCGTGTTGACCTCTGGATGTAATAAAACCTAATGGAATGGATTGTTAATTATAATTTTTATTAACATACTCAACTAGAAGAAGCTGAAAATCTTCACTTTCATATCAATTAGAGTTACCTTGTTTAGACTTTATGTTACTGATCTGTTGGCATCGAACATTTAGTGACTGTACTCAACAGAAACCGAATAAAAATATTTACACGAATATGTAAATTATTATTAATATAACATTATATTTAATAAGGACATGTGATCTTTTCATTTATCCAACCGCTCGCTGATTGTCTTCATTGAATGGTGTTTTCGTGCGAAAGACCGGCCTCCCCACGAAACCAAAATTTATGCAAATCCGGCAATTACAACCGAAATTTACTATGTATTTTTTTTTGGCGGGAAAAGCGTCCAATTTCGCCACACATGAATCAAAGTGTAAGCCGCAGCACGTGCCTTAACGGCCGATTTGCAGCAATTTATTGCTAATTCTCGTAAATATAAAAACGGCACGCGGGAAGGACGAGAGCGAAAGAGAGACAGACAAAGAGGAGAGAAAAAGAGAGAGAGAGACGGCCGTTTCGGGACGCGCCGCGACGCTCCGTTCACACAAAAACCGGCGGGACAATAATGGTACACGTGTCACTTTGTTAAGCCACGTGGTCGGCATTTGTAACCAGCGAGATGAGAAATGACGTTTTTTAACACCCCTTTATTGCTGGCGATACGTAATGGTGTTGGAGAGTACGGATATATATCCGCGTCTTTCGCAATCGGGGGGAAGTTTTACATAGTGATGTAATCCGAAGGGAATTCATAAAAATAATAACCTGCCGTATATATTTGACGAAAAAACACAGTTCTTAAAAAATAACAAGTTCTGCTTTATTTGCAAACCAATGCCCATCGAGTTAATTTAAATAAAATATTTGTGAGGATAAAAGAGAAATAGGGACTAATTATTTCAACTTAGTAGTAAAGCAACTTTAAGATCAAGAACATAAAGGGAATGTTTAAGGCTAATCGAAAATGACAACTTAAACTTAGTTTTCTAAAGCAAAATATTTTGAATAAACTTAAAACTCGACTTGGGGTCGATCCCCGAAGGTAAATACGGTCTCCAAAACTTCTGCATAAAATGATAACGTGCCAATCTGATAAAGTGACCATGATATCATAGAGATGAGCGATTCGTGGTTTTAAAGAATGCAGTGATGGGTAACTGTTCTCGTCAATTACCATGGTGTTAAATGTCATATACAATTTAAAATACCAAGAGAAAAGTTTTTAAAATGGTATGTGTTGTAGGAAACTTATTGGCTGATTTTATTACATTTTTTGAGTGAGGTAATTAGCTTTGTTGTTCAAAACTAGTATTAACCACAGGGTTAAGAGGAAGTACATAACAAGTTACAAATTTTACAGAACAAATTTTCTTGCCGCCAACATTAATTTAGACAATCCCGGAGATGTAGGAAGTGGTCCGAATATGAGCCCTGTACTTATTATGGGCCCCCAATATATTTCCATGAGAGCATATCGCTACATCTATGAATTCCGTACTGAAACGCTTCTATTGGACTCCCAAACATTTCCGTGTATATGCACGTAGTCTCGTTTGTATCTCTGTGGAAGCAGCCGGTATAAGTTTATTCGTGTATTTACAAAATTGTTTTACGGTAAGTGTTTTTGTGGTATTTATTAACGTCTATGTTTAAATCTGGATAGTTGGTGTGTTAGTATGTTAGAATAGAGACCAGTAGTAGATATTCCAAAATAAAAACTAACCTAAATACTGAATGGAAAAGAATTAGATGCATTTAAATAATGAGGTGGAATGTTGTTAATATGGGCCCCTAACGTGGTCCTATTATGGGACAGGGCTCATATTCGGACCAAGTCTTGATAAAGTGTTTCTTTTGTAGTTCATTATGCCACGAAGCAAACAGAAGTTTATATCGAAGAACTTAAGGCAAACATGGAGACGTGAAGAAATGGTTAAGGCTATGGAAGTGTTAATAATAAAATAATGGGTCTTAAAACTGCAAGCAAACAGTTCAACGTGCCACGATCTACACTTCAAAGATTGTTGAAAAAACAAAAGGAAGGTAATTTAAATATTCGTGACGTAGTTAAAACTCAACTAGGAAGAAAAACAACATTAGGAAAGGAACTGGAGGAAGCACTTGTTCAATATATTTTGTCAATGGAAGCTACTTACTATGGTCTCACAAGAAAGGACATTCGAAAAATGGCATATGTTTTAGCTGTTCGTAATGGAATAGCTCATCCATTTAAAAATGGTGTGGCAGGACGAAGCTGGTTAGATGCATTTTTATTACGTCACAAAAGTGTACTTTCTGTTCGAAGACCAACAGGAACTTCTTTCGCCAGAGCATTAGGCTTCAATAAGGAAAATGTGAAGCAATTTTTTGACCATTTGGAGAGTGAATACTCAAAAAATAACTTTTCGCCTCACCAAATTTACAATGTTGATGAGACTGGGCTTTCAGTTGTTCAAAGTAAGGTGGCATTAGTGGTGGGAAGAAAAGGAAAACGGCAAATAGCTTCAATTACCTCAGCCGAACGGGGTTCACTAGTAACGGTTATAGCTGCAATGAGCGCTGGAGGTCAATTTGTACCGCCCATGTTAATTTTCCCAAGAAAAAATAGCAACGAACAGCTGATGCGAGGTGCTCCTCCTGGTTCAATCTACGCAGTACATCCAGGTGGGTGGGTGCAACAGAATCTGTTTTCTGACTGGATGAGGCATTTCATAAATTTTGTTAAACCAACAAAGAATGTCCAGTTATGCTAGTGTTAGATGGCCATTACAGCCACACACGAAACTTAGAAGTTATTCGTCTAGCTCGTGAAAATCATATTTCCATTATTTCTTTGCCGCCTCATTCAACCCATAAATTGCAACCCCTTGATAAAACGTTCATGGGAAGTTTCAAGGCCTATTACAGTGAGGAAATTAGAAATTGGCTTCGTGTTAACCAACGCGCCCTCACACAGTTTGACTTGGCAGAACTTTTAGGTAAAGCATTTTTAAAATCACAGTGTGCCGAAATAGCTGCTAGTGGTTTTAAGGCGACGGGAATCTATCCGTTCTCCGAAGCAGATTTTATATCTGAACACATTCTGGCTGAGAAAAACTGCAACATTATGCCTCAAGCCTCGCCTCAAGCGCAGCCTGTCATTACAGAACTCCAGCATGGTACACCAGAACCTCAGCCAGGATGTTCTTTTTGGGAAGATACATCTAAATTACAATCACACGCAACATCTTCGCCGCCGAATTCGAATTCCTCTAGGCCATCTGTTCCAGCAAAGGCTGTTAAATTTGTCTCACCATTTGACATTTCACCTGTACCTTCCGTCACAAAAAAAATACCACTCGGGGAAGAAAATCAACTAAATCTCAAGTGATCACCTCTTCCCCCTACAAGGATGAGTTAGAGAAATCCAGCACCAGCACGCCTAAGAAAGCAGGCACCAAACGACAAGTGTTTTCAAAATCAAAATCAAAGAAGACAACTAACAAAAAAAGGCATCAAGCAAAAGACAATGAGGTCAGCGACTCTGAGGATGGAAGTCACGAGTTTGTCCCAGACGATGAGGATATGGATATCGACGAAATTGGAAAATTTGTTCCTGATGATCGTGATGCAGCATGCCTATTTTGTGATGGTCGCTTTTCCGACGACCAGAGAGGAGAGTTATGGATTCAATGCTTCATGTGCAATCAATGGGTCCACGAACAGTGTTCCGGCGCCGAAAAAGATGCATATATTTGTGACTATTGCATGTAAGATTTAGTTTTTAGGTTGGAATGTATTTTTATTTTTATTTTCAGTTTTTTCATTTAAAAAATATACCTTATTTCAAACTGTTAGATACCTATCAATTATTTTACTAAGGGGCCCATATTCCACGCAGTCTAATCCAAAAGTAGATCTGTACATATCTTAATTTTTTTACACAAATCCCACCTAAATTTAATTTTTTTGACAATGCCTTTTTAATATTCCATAGGTAAACCTTTGAGTTTGCAGTGTGTCATTTATTGGACATTTATTCGTAAGATCCCAAAATTTAGTAAAAAAAAACAAAAGAGGGGCTCATATTCGGACCACTTCCTTATAAAATGAGGGAAAACACCAGATAGTAGTGGGGACAGATATTTGCCACGTGGTGCACTATTATGGTCACGTCACTGGCTTAACGATATGAATAAATTAATTGTAGGGTTAGTGTAGTGAGATCTATAATTCAGCAATAACAATTAATGACAAACAAATGATTGACGTTAAGCAAATATAAAAAGCACTAGAAAGTAGGAAAACGGTAAGATTACTGGACCGGGAAACATCCCTATTTAACTGATCGAACGTGGACTAATCATGCTGTTATAAATATTAGCAGAAATTTTCAACAGATGCCTATTAAGAAGAGAAGATATCCCTACAGACTGGAATGTATCGTATATTAGCTCCATATTTAAGAAGCACTATAGAAAAATAGGCGGAAGTTGCAGAGGCATTAGCGTCACCAATACAATGGAGAAGTTGAATAGGGTGTCCCAACAAGAGCGCCGGATTTAGTTTTAAAGAAAAACATATTAATCTTTTGAATTAAGCAAACATTTTTAATTCAACATAAAGGAAAATAGTTCCAATTAAACGTGAAATACAACATCAGGCAAATGTCCACCTCGAAACCTCTGGCACATGGTTATTCTTTTGTTAAAATTTTGAATAAGCTTTTAGCGGAAATGTGGCTGTATTTCCTTGGTTGTCTGGCCAAGGCCGTAAATGTGCGATTGGCTCCTTGTGTGGTGTCCTTGTTGTTTGTTTTCCATCGCTTATTCCAAACCCGTTCGAATAGGTTGCACCGTACAGATGACGACCAACAGTCAGAAACACGTGTCTACGGTGGCCCTTTCACACTTCCTGCGGTTTTGCCCATATTTTCCTTATCCATTTATTTCACCACATGATCACTTCTCCTATGTATGGAGCATTCCACGCCAACTCATCAGTCGATCCCACATCACCCTCTCGGAACGGGCTCAAAATTGGTACATCGATTAGTACTATCCAAAGAAGGATAGTCCCAAATTTTCAAACTTACTCAAACTACAATCTTTTCTCAGTGACAAATAATTTCCAAACACTGTATTTGGTAAATGATAACGTTGAAATTATTCTTATTTCAGAAATGGACTGTAAAAATGGGCGGACGCCATCTCGGCACTTTATTACCCCTAGGTAGGAAGGTGTTGTAAAGCTGAATACGTCAGCTCGACAATGAGCACCCTACGCCGACAGGCCAACTCGCCACCACGGCATAGCCATTTCGACACTTTATTATCTCTCACTAGGTAGGACGAGATAAAGTATAATTGACTATCTCGACACCGAGTTGTATCTGAAGGCTACATTCTGATTTCAGGTGGGTCAGACAAGTTTCGGGAAGCTTTCTGATACGTGAACGGCATGTGAGACGCTCGAGAGTACGTTGGAAACGCAAGGGGGCAAGAATCAAACATGTGATGTAATGGGGCAACGATCAAACTTGTACTTACTGGGCCTAATAGGCAACATCAGAATTTGCCGTAGAATGTGTAGAAAAGATATTGTGTATTGTATATTGTATCTAGAAAATTGTGTTAATCGGTTTAAGGCGTTCAAGGTCTTAGTGTCGACTTGGCCTGTCAGTTAAGGCCACTAGTTGCAACTACCTGCTTTCTGTAGTGTTGAGTTGGCGTATTAACATTTATTACCTCAAAGGTGAAGTGTCGAGATGGCCTGTACCGGTAAAAATTAGGAGTAAATTTTAAAAAACTTAAAGCTAAATGACGTTTGCGAACACTTAGGTAAAGATTGTATAATTTTTATGATTCGGCACAATCAGTTCTAAATTTACAGGTAGTTTATAATATTTTTAGCATAACAGACTTCCAGCATTTTTACCATAATACTGTTAGCAATATATAATTCATTTTTGTCGATGTAATTTTACACTACTTCTTTTTACAAGTGCAGTTCGCATAAAATAATTTGGTACCTAAATGCGCGCTAGATACAAACAATTTGCTACCATAAGGAACACTACTTCCGTCATGAGCGTAATTTCAAATTGACCGACTAGAACGAGAACTGTAAAGATCTCGATCTCTGTTAGTTAGATGTCATGTTATACGTTTCTCGGCAAACGAATAATAGGTAAACCCAGATTTTTAATGTTGTGGACTTTTACAATCGACACATCAAATAACTCCGCCTTGTAGACAGCCAGTGCGGAGTGCGACATTGCCGGTATAATTTTTTGACGGAAATCATTTGGCAGTTATAAATAGTTTGAAATTTAGGTGCTATTTGTTAAAGTTGTTCGTACAACACAATTAATCCATGAACTGTATTCAGAATGATTCTTCCCCAAATGAATAGATAAAAAAAAACCCTCTCTATACCTGAGGCTATTTTTAGCTTTATAAACCGGATCCCTTTTATCCACCGATTCCCTTATGCATCTTATTTAGAGATGTGAGTACATTTGACAATATCGCTCATATTACGATGATCATGTTATACTTGTCCTGACTGATAAACCAATAGCCGAAGAAAGGGGTGGTAACAATATCGGCATCTCTCTCTTTTTGACGGGTTGTAAAAGTCCATAACATTAAAAATCATGGACTAGCAACAAATTAAGATGGTGTTAACTTTTGTTATGCGCTTTGCGTTAAAAATACATGAGAGCCAATACATTCGCATCGTTTTGGATGGAGATGCAATGTTGATAAATTTTGAAAACGAAATTCGACGTTGAATTACCGACAATCGTTTGATGCGAGAACCATGATATACACGCAATATTACATTCCTCGTGTTCCTTCGTAAATCGGCGACGAACCCCCGATGGATAACGCGATATCAGGACGGGATGGCGCGCACACAACCACCGCCGCCGACCGGCAAAATATTAATCGAGTTTCGACACAATATGCACGCATCAGTGGTCGGACAAATTGTTTTATAAAGTGATTACGTATTATAGTAGTTATCTGGCAGTGCCATAATATAACGTTCCTAATCATATTGAAGTGCACTTCAGAGATACGAGAGTGAGATGATGAGATGAGGAGCACGAGAGGAGAGGAACGATGATTTTGCGGGGGTTCGTGTGTATGTGTGCGTGTGCCGCCCTAGGGGATGCGTAATTTAACGTTTATTACATTGTGATTGCGTTGTAATGCGTTTATAAATATAGATGTCGGCGGGCCGAGATTGTTATGGTTCGGCCCTTCGGGCAAGTTAAATAGATTTTTCCTTTTCAAAGATTGGCTTCTTATCGACGTCTTCCTGTTTATTCTGATCTCTCGTGAACATTTACACTTTACGAAAAATTGAAAATATATTGAATCCTCTTACCTCTTCCACCATCATTAATTGCCTTTGGATTGTTTAGTATGGAGGAATTTGATTGTCTTTGATTTATTATTTGTAAATATTATGGTTGTATAGTAATGGGGTATTTAAATTTTGACAAGTTCATCCATTTAAACACGATGAATAAAAACATACTTGAATCATGTTTATGAAGGGTGTTCGGTAACTGCACGGCAAAACTTTCGGCAGTTTATAGGGGATGTAACAATCTTCGTAGCATTTAATATAATTTTTTTACATATTTTCTGAATCGCACATTTGGTTTTAATAATATTTGGTGTGGATGTAGTGTAACGTATATATACATTTATTTTTTTTTTAGTACTCAACACGTTTGCAATCTACGAAACTCAGGAACGGCCTAGCCCGATGGTCTAACATTAGAAATTCTAACACTATTGACAGTTGTAACACGCAAGTATACCTATGCAATTTGATGGTGTAAATATGCTCTAGTTCTAATTCGATAGAATTAAATTGAATGTTTTACCACTCCACCATATGTAGTACCTTCGCCATTTCTTAGACTGCGTTTGTAGACGTGATAAGACATAAGGTCTTTAATTAGCTAGGAAACGCACTTTAGAACCAAACTTGACCAAAGGTTGTGAATCTACTTAAAACACTGTAGGTGTGTAGATTTCACCAATTAATCTGTCTTAGATACGAAAGGGTCAATCAAGTGATTTCCAATTATCCCTACTCAAACGTTAACCATACATCGTTGTTGGTGCCTAGGCCGCCTTACTGCATTGGGATCTTGTTTGTGCCAAACATGTACATTATATATGTAATATATAAGTTTTTTATTACTTTGATCTATTTTAATTTGAATTTGAAATGGGGTTAAATCAATTGTGCTTGTAGTGGTTTAATAACAACTCATCTTATTGTGCCTATTTAAGGTATTAACGTTGATACGCTGTATAGAGGATTGTCCTCAATTTCACGCAGAAGGTGTTATTCCAACTCAGGATTTATGGTTTTTATGGGTAGCCCATTAACCACCATAACGGGGTATACTATGACGGGTATATGGAGAAAAATCCTAAAATGGATTTATAAAAAAATTGATTTATGCATATTTGCTTTCATTAATTTTTTATCTCTTTTTGTTAATCTAACAAACAAATCTTACAAGGATTGTTTGATCCGGTAAACTTTAATTGCGAAATCTCGTTATAAATTCTTCTTGCATTCAGAAAGTCATATTGCACTTGTCTATAAATTACATGCATCCCATCATATTTTGCATATGAATAAAGTTTCAATATTTTATTAAAATTGGTAAATAGGATTTGGAACTGATTTATCTCCCATAAATTTAACATGTGTACTTGAGCCCGTGCAACTTGAGCTGTTCTGAGAAATGGCGTAGGGGCTTACACCTGAGAGTGCGGTAAAAAATTAAATTAATCCCACGAAACAGTATACTTCTATTAAATTTAAACAAAAATACCCTTCTCATTAGCAAATTGTACGAGGAATTTACTGTTGCCAATTGAGCGTGATAACTGCCAATACAGGTAAAATTTCATGTTTTTGAATTACCTATCAAAGCCGTTTGGCGTGTCAAACCTAAATCATACTTTATTACATTTTTAATACGTAAATAGTAATTTTATTGCTGCAGTTGTTTCCGAATAACAATAATTGCTCTAGCTTCAGCCCTTTGCCACAGCAATATCTTCGGGATATTCAGATATCAGATTGATCTTTGTTGCAAATTTCATTACGAATGTCTAATGTATTATAATTAAACTCAACTAAAATTGGTGTAATACAAATTAAATATGCAACAGAAACCATTCTGATACCTTAAATTAATTGGAAGATATCATTGTGGCCACGGTAGATAAAGCTAGATCGGTTATTGTTTTTCGTAAGTCTGCAGCAGTAAAATTTTTCTTTTTGTAATAAATAAGCAATAAAGGGTTAGGTTAAAATCTTAGCATATGAAGTGGCTGATCTGCCGTTCTAAACATTAAAATTTAGAATGTTTAACCATCGCGCTTGACCTGTTTTTAACTTTCTGAAAAGGTTGAAAATGTGCTTAGTACCCACAAAAGTAAACGTAAATATAAAATATTAACGGATAAATCGGAATAAAACAAATTGAAGTGAAGGAATGTCAACTCAAAGTTAAATTCTGCACACTGTTTTAAATTTTGGGAAAAACCTCCAAAAGTGTTACAAGAGTTAAAATTAAAATTTAGAGAAAAATTATATTTGTTACCATAACTTGTTAACTGAAATAGATTTTTCTCAAAATGCTATGCATAACTGTGTTTTTAAATTTGTTCAAATTATTGCTAAATAGCTTTTGTGAAAATATATTTTGTGAACGGTTTTCATTATTTTTTTAATTTGATTCATTAGCACTCTTGTGAAAAATAAAACAAACTGAACGATTGTATACGAATTATTAAAATATTTGACATTTTGTAGATATTGTGTTCATTTGCAACAATTTCGTTAAATAAATTGTGCTTTATCTCTAATATACTTACATATGACTGAATAAAGTAATTCTTTTTACTTTCTCATATGGGGCACCTATATATGAAAAGTATTTGTAGTCGGGTCGATTTTTTGAACTTTTTAATGCAATCCAAGTCCAAAAAATATGTTTGTGAAGAACCCGTTTGTGTTTGTGCCTGGGGTAAATTTTTCTCGAAAATAAAAAATCGCAAATGTTTTTAAAATCGACCGTGATGAAGTGGTAGTTTATAAGTGCAGTCATTTACCAGCTTTTGTAAATTTTCTTATAATTCACATATATTTTTTCTAAACTTTGAACGTTTATTACACCATCGAATATGTACAATAAAATTCGTCTCAATAATTGTTTTTAAATATTGGATATTTATTTAGCATTCAATATTATAATCAAGTTTAATGACATTGCTGGCTAATTCACCTGGATGGCAGTGTACGTTTATTGTTTTTCTGTTTTTTGCAATTTTCTCTAATTCCGCGCCAAAAATTTTTTAAAACACTGAATATGTTTTTTACTGAATATATGAAAAAGTGCTCCCATGGACACATCGTCATTTAATTTAAGTAATAGCTGAGTAATTCCTGATAAAAGTTTTGATCCTGTAGCTGCCTTGCCTTCAAAACTGCTCGAAATGTTATTGCTCTTGAATTACAAAGTAACTTTAGTAACTTTTAGGTATCTTCATGAACGTACTCGATGAAAATTCAGGTATACCTTTTATAATTGAATAGCACTTTTCAAGAAATAGCACAAATAGACAGTTTTATTTTAATTATTTAATTGTGATATAAATATTCAAAATTTTAAAAAAAACCCTCTAAGTGGATTTCGAGATTTCATAAAACTGAAAAACGGCAAACTTAAAATCCCGTTAAGAGAAGATTTAGCAAAAAATGTTATTAAACTTCGCCATACATAAATGATAGTTGATTAGATATCACAGATTAAAAAAAATTGAAGGGTTCTAAGTCAAAAATGTAAGGAAAGTATTCAGAAAATTATATGAAACATTAGGGTTATTTTCGACGCCTCCGTACACTGTCGGTAGTTTGTTGTGTGCTTGTCGAACACACTGTATACGATATGATTATGAAAACGTATTGTATTTAATTATTATGCATTGAGAACGATTTTTATGGTATAGCAGGATGATCCTAAACTTTACAAATATTGCGTCTTGTTCAACAAAACTTCTTAGGGTACTAAATAAGTGGGATTTATTTATAGTTTAATAATAAATAGGTATAAATATAGTATATCGATTCATATGTATATATCATATTTAATCGTCCATATATCGAATACATCTAGACCTACAATACATTAAATATAAATCTGGGTCATTTTCGCGAGAGGAAAAACGGATCCCGCCAATCCGGGCCCGCCAGTCACGTCCTCGCATTTCTCTCCGCCGGAAAGAACATAAACAATCGAACTCTCTCTTGTCCGATTCGCTGCCAATTAGGGTGCACGTTGGTCGGATTGAATGGATAACGGATCGCTTGCGTTGAATCGCGGCACATCTCCTCTATCTGAGAGCGGATTCGCCCCATTCACCGGCTCTACTGCTGCCACTGCTGCTGCTCCTCCTGCTGCTGCTCTCTTCGCTAATTCACCTGATTGCCGAGTCCCGTTTTGTCTTTGTGCAGAACTCCGGACGGACGACCGCGATGAGTGACGCGTACCTGAACGTCTGCTCCTGTTATTCCTGCTGGTCCCGGACCCATTCCCTCCCTCTCCAGCTCTCTCTCTCTCTTTCTCTCTCTCTCTCTCTCTCTCTCTCTCTCTCTCTCTCTCTCTCTCTCTTTCTGTCTCTCTCGCCCGTTCTCGCTCTTGTAACTTATGCTCGATGGATGGGTTTCAATTAACCGACAAGCCGAAGCTCTCCTCATGCTATCTGCGTTTCAATGGGGGGATGATGTGCGACGGCATTGAGGTGTTTATTACGTTATTAGTCATGTAGAACATCTTTTGCGTTTGTTGTTTCGGACGTCCGTATCAGTTCAGCAGGATGTGGCTACGACAGATACATTCTAGATACAGTCCAGAAGTCAGTAAAAAACGTGAAAAAATGTTTAACTGCATATTGATACATACCTCATGTATGGGAGGTTTACCTGTCGATAACTGTGTCAAAAGATACATACTATAGTGTTTCGTGTATATGTATATATAACGAGTTTTTTTACAACTTAAAGTCGCTTTTCGCGTCTAAAACGCCATGAACCTCTTCATTCCCAATCACTTTCTTGCAAATTTATTTTTGCATTGTTTGCTGTACCACCGTGTTCCGGTCTCTTGGAGGGCGTCCTCTCTTTCTTCGATAAGAATGAGTCCACTGCTACATTCTTAATGGCCAGCGATTTAGAGGCATTCTTCTCATGTGCCCGTACCATAACAGTCTTATTTTTTCTGTTCTATCTATAATATTCTCTTCTACTTTACTATTTACGACTACAGCTTCGTCGTAAACAGTCCATTTCCACTAGCTAAAATGTTGTTATGCACCAGATATTTACTTCTATGTGCCTTAAACAACACACACACAATTTCGACAATTCAATATTTGGTCAAAAGAATGTCCAGACGAATGGAAGCATTGATAGAGAGAATCTAGATACTGCTGGATTCAAATATTTTTGCTTTTTGGGTTCCTTTCTGTTATTTGGTTGTTTTTCCGATAAAACATTTGTAAGCTGATAAATATTCATCCAACTCAGTTAGATATAATCTTATAATAACTCATAGGTACGCATAAGTTTCACGATAATTTAATATTCTCTTCAAAAGAACACCTGCAATACCCTCTCAATACTTGATTTGTTTACAAATTACATTAATGGGTCGACCGAGCTTCTCTTATATATTTTTCAGAAAGTAATTTTATAAAATGGTTTAAATGCCTCAATCAGTAAGATGTTTATTATCAAATAAATCAAATACACAAGAATCGCATTTCTTTCCTCTTTCAATCGATACCTTCCGTGATGGAGTGGAAACGTATATACTCATATATCCAGTTATTATAGCGTTATTCTACACCTTCTTGTTCCCATTTTCACTTGCCGATCATTCCAATTTTCTGCGTTCAGATTTCTTTCAGACATAGCATTCATAATTCCTCGCATCCAGGAAGTTTTCGGTCTTCCTCGTCTGCGTCTGTCATTTGGATTCCATTTCAGCACCATTATTGGGATTCTCTTTTCTGGTATTAGCTCTATACAGCCGTACCATTTTAGCACTTTTTCTTCTATATCCTCCATAACATCTTTCTTGACGTCCATTATTTCCTGCATTCTGTTGTTTCTAATCCTATTTAATCGGGACATTCTTGTTCATCTGCGCTAGAAATCCATTTCTACTGTAACAGCTTCTTTTTGTCATTAATTTAGTTGCCACACTTGAGCCCCATACATGGGTATAGTTTGTATGATGATATTATATATAAGGCTCTTTCTATTACTGATAATGTTCTTTGACCATATCTATATATATATAAAAATGAATTACTGTTCGTTTGTCTCGCTTAAATTCGATAATGGCTGGACCGTTTTTGCAAATTTTGATCTTGAAATATTTGTGGAAGTTCAGGGAAGGTTTAAACGGCAAGAAACATAAATAATAAGTAACGGAAATACTAAAAAAAGTTACGCTTTGTAATTTTTGCTGGTGGTAAAGGTAAATTGTCACAATTGTTCCCACCACTAGATCCATTACGCCCATTAGTTTCTGGAGTGGGAAATGATTCTAAACATTTCTTGGTCAACATCCAAGAATATAATAATTGCCTTCAAATGACGTCGTTTGGTGCAAGGCATATTGTACGGCAAAATTTTGTGCCACTATCAAGCTAGTTTTTGACAAAATGTTAATCAAAAATTTAAAAATATAACATACAATTGCAGATACAAGGACAGTTTGCGGAATCAACTTGGAGTTTCCCTGTTTCGCGCATGGGCAAATATACGTCGCGTGTTCGCGAGTCGGAAAACCATTATCTTTATATATTTATGCATCGCAAAAAATGACAAGAAATACAGTACATCATAAAACCTTAAATATATTATGTGTATAACTATGGCATTTAATTTAATGTAGACAAAAATTTTGTATTAAGTTTTGACCATATTTTTCAAAAATTTATATAGGTGATACGAAGTTCACAGGTTCGTCTATAATTTTTATTTATCTTACTTTTTTTAAACTTTACGTAGCATTGCAATTGCTACGGCTTGTTACTGGATATAATACTTTGACCACTTTTTCCCTTTATTTATTCTTTTGTATATTTCACTCTCGCTCCTCTGGTTATTCACAATTTTCACACCCAAGTACATATATTCTTCACAGCCTTCTATTTTAATATCATTCTCCAGATTTAGGTCTTCTACTGTTCCACCAATACACATATATTTTTACCGCATTCACCTTGAGAACTGAGTTCTCATACTCTTCTATTAGTTTCCTGGTTATATACTCCAAGTCATCTCAGCCATGTGCAATTACTACTTGGTCATCAGCAACATGTAATGTGTAAAGCGAATAGTTAGCGGCTATTTGTATACCCATAGCCCTCACACCTTCATCGCCATTGAAGCAATGCGTGATCCAGGTAGATCTTGAATAAAGTCGGCGATAGACAGTACCCCTGTCTGAAATTGTTCGTTCTGTTAAACGGTTGAGACAACAATGTACCGATCTTGATCCGAGAAGTGATGTTATTATATAATTGTTTAATGGCTTGGATTATCTTAACTTATCTTTATAGTTGTTTTAGCTAGGACTTCATATAGTGTTTTAACTGGAACTGTGTCGTTTGGTTTGGTGGGGTCCAAAATAAGAGATGCGTTTTTTTGTGGTTAGATGCTAGTTTATCCTCAATAATAATTTGTGTAAGAGATAATATATATTATCTAGATCTATATATATATATATAGATCTAGATATATATATATATATATATATATATATAGGGAGGAGCGCACCAAACTCTAGGAGTGTATGATACACTTGAAAGTAATGTAACAAATCTCATATGTTCTTATCCGATTCTTATTTGTTTTCAAGTTATAGCATAGTAACAAATAAAACAATTTCACACATTGTTTTCTAAATCTCAGCGATTTTTTTAATAAATGTTCAAAAATACCGCCACGGAGCTCTAAACATTTTCTGCCTCGTCTACGAAGAGCACTTGTTGCTCTCCCAATTGATTCATTTCTTTCTTCTTTAATATGGGCTGCAGCATTCTCAATTCGTCGAATTAGTGCATCCCGTGTGTTCACTTTTATTTGGTACACTTCATTTATGATTCTGCCACATAAAAAATAGTCTAGTGGTGTGAGGTCTGTGATTGGTCCAAAATTCCTGATGCATTATGACACAATTCAGATGCAAGTGGAAAGCTAGATAAATATTTTTAATTACGCTATAGCTTGAAAACAAATGAGAATCGGATAAGAACATATGAGTTTTCTTACATTACTTGCACGTTTGTGATACACTCCTAGAGATTGGTGCGCTCCTCCCGACTCACCCTGTATATGTCCGGTCCTATAGCGTCCTGCGCCTTCCGGTTCCTCGCTTCCATTCTCTCCTATCGTCCCAATCTCCTGGTTGAAGGTTACGTTCCGACATGGCCTTTTGGATTCCTCCCATCCATGTCACCTTAGGTCTTCCCTTTTTTCTTCTTTCTATTGGAGTCCATTTGAGGATTTGCTTGAGGATTCGTGTGTCATCCATCCGTTCAACGTATCCGTACCACCACAAGAATAACTAACAATCAGAAGACCAACAGAAAGAGAGGTCCGATAAGGTCCTCAATGACCCTGAACGTACGTGCTTTGGTATTTGCCGATTTGTGCCGTACGCACACGTTCCTCTAAGTTCCTCCAAAGTCCGACCGACAACCTACCTGATTATCGGACCTCTCTTTCTGTTGGTCTTCTGATTGTTAGTTATTCTTGTGGTACCACACCAACGGTCTTCGTTGGACTTCTTCTATTATATTTGTTTGGGCGTTCATAATCTCTCTAATTCTTTCGTTCGTTACTCTTTCAGTTCTTGATTTTCCTGCTGCTCTCCAAAAGTCCATCTCTAGGGAAAGCATCCGTCGCTCTAAATTGGCCGTAAGTTGCCAAGTTTCACAGCCATAGAGAACTATACTTTCAAATATGGAGTTGTATAGGAGATGTTTTCGTTCTCGGGAGGTGCACTTTGACCATAGGATGGAGTTTAGGCATCCTATCACTCTCTTCCCTTTTATAATCTTTTAATAATTTCTTCTTCTATTATATTCTTCAATAACTTACCATACAGCTTGCAGAATGGGCTAGGAACTGATATTCAGTTACCAGTAGTTGATGCAAAGATTTTTTCTTCCTTTTTTGTGGATACGTGTAATCCAGCCAATTTTCCACGATTCAGGGATAAGTTCTCCAATTCTGGTAATGAGATCCTTCAGGATCTTTTTAAATTTATCCGATCCATTTTTAAGGAGTTTTCCTGAAATTCCGTCTCGTCCAGGAGCTCAGTTGTTCTTCATGGAGTTTAAAGCCTTCTCGATCTATTTTTCTGGTTATTTTTTAAATTTCTCATAACTCTCCAGGCGTCTGATAATGTTGTATCCCCAATATGAGTTAATCTCGCAGAATCTCCTGTCCCCATTTTCATTTTGTTTTTGTTTGTGCATGTTCTTGAAGGTTGCTGGTTCTCCCCTACATTCCTCTTTACCTATTTGATATCTCGAGCCATTTATATATATATATATATATATATATATATATAAAGAACTAAATAGTAACGGGGATGCATCCCCGTTACTATTTAGTTCATTAACTAATTCAGCCGTGACTACAAAGTTCTATATATATATATATATATATATATATATATATATATATATATATATATATATATATATATGGCGAGTTTGTTACAGCTGGCGTCGTCCTTCGCATCCCAGTTTCCACGTTTATCTGTTTCTCCAATCGTTTTCTGACAGTCCTCTACTTGTCATGGCTTCGGCCACTTCATCTTCCCAAGTTCTTTTTGGTCGTCCTTGTTTCCTTCTCTGGTTTGGGGTCCATTTCCATATTTTCTTTGGCCATCTGTCGTTGGCCATGCGCCGCAAGTGACCATACCATCGAAGTCGCTTTGCTTTAATTATAGCAATTATGTCCAAGTCAATTCCCATATTTTCTCGGATGTTTTCGTTTCTTACTTTGTCAAGCCTGGTTAACCTGCTACACCTTCGCCAATAATTCATTTCAACAGCTTTGATTTTCAACTTATGTTTTTTATCCATTTGCCAGACTTCCGAACCATATGTAGCTATACTCTCAACTATTGATTTATATATTCGTATTTTTGTTGCCTTTGTTATCTTTTCACTCCACAGTACACCATTTAACTGCCTGATGACATTGTTTGTCTGTGCCATTCTGTTAGCTATTTCGTCTTTGCTTCCTCCCGTATTAGAATTTTTTTGGCCTAAATACTTGTACCATTTGTTGTTTTTTATTTCATGTGTGCCTAGATCAATGTCTTGACCTGGTCCTCCGACTACCACGTATTCCGTTTTCTGGGTATTAATCGTTAATCCCCATGTGTTATAGGATTCGTGAAGTTTTCTTAGCATATAATGTATATCCATTTCGTCCTCAGCAAGTATAACTTGATAGTCGGCAAAGTGGAGAGTGTAGAGTCTATCTTCCCCTATCGGTACTCCCATATTGCGACATTTCAATCTCCATTGACTAAGGGCACCATTGAGATATATCTTGAAAAGGGTTGGTGCAATGCAACAACCTTGTCTCAGACCTTTAGTTACTTTAAACGGCGTTGATATTTTGTTGCCATTTTTTATACTAGCTGTAAAGACTTTGGACCGCTTGTCCAAATATAGATTTCTTTGTCCAATATAGAATTCTTTTACACCTTGATTTCTCATAACGGACCAAAGCTGTTTTAATGGAACGCTGTCATAGGCCTTCTCCAGATCTATGAATACAAGGTGTGTTTCCAGTCCACGTGCCAGTCGTTTTTCAGTTACCTGCCGAAGACAGAAAATACTATCAGTGCAAGATCTTCCGGCTCGGAAACCATTCTGTTCCTCAACATCTACCGAACAGGTCTCAATTCGTTTTTTTAATAATTTTCCATACAGTCGGGCGAGTGAATTTATAACACTAATACCCCTGTAGTTTGAGCAGTTTTTGCGGTCTCCTTTTTTATGAATGTTGCTGATGTACGCCGTGTTTCAAGATTCGGGAAGTTGGTCACCTCTCAAGATTGAATTGAATATAGAGGCCAACAGTTCAAACAGAATACCGGGGTCATGCTTAACCAGTTCTATTGGAATACCACCAGCTGCCTTTCCGTTTTTCATTTCTGCAACGGTTTTTTTAATTTCTTCTGCTGTAATTTCTTCTTCATCTGAAAGTGACCAATAAAACTTTCATTATGTTCTGATGCAAATTGTGGTCTATCTTCTGTTAATATATTCTTATAGTGCCTAATCCATTCTTCGGTATCTATCAGTTGTAATCTGCATCTTTCCTGTCTGTTGTTTCTAAGATTTTTAATAACTTTCCAGGCCTCTCTGGATTTAGTAGGTACTACCTATAAGCCCATCAATGTTTTCGCATGTTTGTTGCCATTGGTCGTTTTTTGCATTTGTTACTACACGCTTGACTTCGACATTTATTCTTGCGTACGTTCTTCGGTCCTCAGGATCTTTTGTTGATAGCCACTTATTATATTGATATTTCTTTTCTTTAATTAATACCTCTATTTCGTATGACCACCAAGGGGGCTTATGTTTAGTGTTCGAGCCATTTATGATAGTTCTTCTAGTTGTTCTTTCCAGTCGTTGGATACGTTGTTTATATTTGATTTATATCTCCAAGGGTTTCCTTTCCCGCAGTTTGCAAAGCATTCCACAGTTAAAATAAATTATTGATTTAATATTTACTTTAACTTAGGTAACATAAGTTCTCGTAAGTTTCCACGCCATCAAATGAAACATCGATTTAAAGAGGAAATAAATGCGATTGTGGTGCATATGATTTATAATATGATAAACGCTAGATTCATTTTATTTCTATTTCATTTATTTATACCATTTCATCACACACAAAAAATAAATGTAATAGTGAAATTTTACTTATGCGTGTATTTTGTCCGGATGATCCAGGATTCAGGTAAGTAACGACGTTGTTTCTTTTCACGTTTTCCTATAAACTACCAGAAAAACCGGAAAGGGAAAGTGGAATCTGTAAAAGCACTCATCATTTAAAAGTTTAGAAAGTCGCTACTGAATTAATTCGACGCGTTCGCTATTCGCGGCCATGTTCGAAAACGGGGATAAAACCTCTTGCTTCCCGTCCCCCTCCCGTCTTCCCGGATCTGAGAAAATAAAATTCGCCACAACAAGACGATCCTCCGCGCGCTCTCCCCTCGTCCCGACCCCCTCCGATATCTCTTCCTCCCGATTCCTCCCCGTTTTTCCCTCCCCCTCCTCCCCCCCTCGTCCCACTGTCGCGATCGGATCACCTCGTCCGGAACAAATTTGAATGTTTTTTATGCGGCACGGGATCGACTTCCCTTTTTCCCGATGATACGATTTCCTCGAAAAACGAAAACGAGAAAAGGTCGACCGGTCGGGTTATACAAAACCAATAATCTCGAAATGAAAAATGTCGACGAGTGCATGTGACATTCGATCACAATTTTCGATATATATCGGGGCCACATACAAAATAATATTCTGATTCTGTATGTGCACCTCGGTGCCTATATGCTATGTACATACTACATTTGTATGTATATATACCACATACGGTGCGGCACGAGCTTCGATCTGGTATTGAGGGATTTTCCATTGTGATTTTTGAAAGGAAAATATTATTCTACCTTGGAAACGAATTAGAGGGAAAGGGGGAGGATCGCTTTATATTTCTCTATTTTGCTTGGTGAATGCGTAGGAGGCGATCAAATAAATTTGAAGTCAAACAAGCCTTGCAAATGTTTATTGAGTTTTTAGCGAATTTTACCAATTTTTTAAAAGCACCATTAACATTCCAAAAGTTTAAAGTTAAAAAAAAAATGTATTTCAAGTCGATCAATAAATCAATAATAACCACGGAACCAGATCATAGGTAAAAATTTAAATTTAATGTATCCAAGAGATCGTTCATCACCACCACCTTCTTATTGTTTCAATAGAAGGTTGTGAATGTTGTTTGTGTAATTTAAATCATGAAATGTAGCATTTTTATACTACTAAAGATATGCTTATACTCAAGAGTCCATAGTTGAACCTCTCCTATTCCTGTTATTTGTTAATGATGTCAGTGTTATTATGTCAAACGCTAACGCTGTTTTGCTATATGCTAATGATATTATAAAATCTATCATGAAATAATAACTATACATCACCGCAAGCTCCCTCAAAAATCCTTAAATGATCTTACGGTTCGGATTGAGACCAACCCACTTTAGTTAGATTTGGCTAAATGCAAAACCGCGTCATTTCGCCGTTGGGCAGTGAGCACTTTATTTTGTTACGAAACTGATGATATTGTGCTCCGTAACACCAAGCTTAAGTTTAATAATGAAGCCGAAGAAACATGTATGCATTATATAGGCTTACTTGTTTTCTTGGCTAGGAACACCAAGCGTCTCCAGAACGAAGCATTAATAAGCTTTTATATTACATTTATTCGTAGTAAGCTTGAATACGGCGCGGTTGTTTGGAATACTGCTTACAGCAAGTACTGTGATGTGATTATGGAGATGTGCTAAAGAGATTTCTAAAAACGTTGTATTTTCGTACCATACTTATTTAGATCATAATTAGTATATATTAACCAGCTTAATGCACTCATTTATACGAATGACACTAGGTGATCGAAGGGTGGCTTCTGAGGGTACCTGTTAAATACTACTTAATACAAGGGGACGGGTAATGCAAATCTCCATTTTAGTGTATTGTAACGTTTATTTTCTAATTTATTTACACTATCCTAATTATTCACTACACACTACTTAATTTATCTTAGACTATTACTAAACTAATTTATATAACACACTTAACTATTTCCTACTAATTAATTTATATCACTCTTAAATGTTAATTTATTTCATTGCTCCGTTTTTCGCTTGTTTACTATGTCGCGTTCACGTCTAATAAAAATCTATCTCCGATCGCAAACCCGCTTATATACACATCTCAATTGTAATCGGGAACCTTCTAGGGTATTCTTGAAATTACTCGAAATATCTTTTTTTTATGTAGAAAGGTCCAAAAGGTCATAAATCGCTTTTCCTTAATGAGATGTCGCTCGGAACGGTTTTTATTGCTAGCCGCTGTGCTTAATAAGCGTAGCCGCGTTCTTTTGAGGAAAGCCGCCGACCGATATGCGTAAACACGTCTCGCGGTGCTGTTTACATTTCGCGTTACAGCATGTTTAATAATATGACTAAATAATGAGATTCATTTATATGATATTCAATTTGCTGCAGTTCATGAGTGGCAGTAGTTTGCATTCAATTGTAGTAACTGGTTGGTTTGTTTATATTACGTTTTTCCTATGTTCTTATTTCGTAATATATAATGTTACATAAAATTAATACATTGTTTTACATTGTATTACTTTATATGACATTATTTAACTCGAAAAAACTAGTTCCTCTTTTTGTATTCCATTTTTCCGTTTTAATACAGTTCAAGTCTAACGTAACCTCTCAGTACCTCTATGTAAGTTTATATTGTAATAAGTTGTAATACTTTTTGCATTCCTTAGAGTTATACTTCTTACATAACTATTATTATTGTTATATTATTAATATTATTATCAATGAACACATATCCTCGTTTTCTTAAAAATGTTCAAAATCCACTAATTTAAAATCGTTCTTTTTTGCAGCTTGGGTATATTTGCTCTTTTAACTAAAACCATTGTGTAATATATGAAAAAGTAGTTACTTTAATAAAACAAGTAATTTAATTAAATTAAATTTTGGAATTCTGTTGGAGCTTGTTTAGCATCACGCAGCCTATATAACTGTCGTCACGGTTGATATTATTGCCAAACGAATTAGTAATTGTAAATAAAAATAATATTGTCTCCTCAATTCGTTTAATAACGCGTTACCATTTAAGTACATATATCTCTTCAATTAATTTTTTTACCTTTTTGTATAATGCATTTTGAGGTTTATTTAATATATGTATAAATTAATTGTAAATACACCTTAATATGTAGGTATTAAACAAATTGTAATTTCAGTTTCACTCTGAGTAGAGCCCATTTATCCTATGAGCAACTGTAATATGGATTCTATATATTCCCCAACTTAAAATTGATGGTAGAAGTAACCTATCCAATTTGAAATCGGTAATGGAGTTGGGACTTACCGAATACATTTTGTCTTTAGAAGGATGGTACAGTGCACGCAGCATTTAATACTTTGCTGCAGCGTGTAATCCACCTCTCATTTCGATCTTAAAGGCGTTTTGGTTTCTTCAAAACTTAATAATCACTATTGTTTTATTTCCTAAACGTTCAAATACACGATGAGGTTCGTCAGTGTTTATAAATAACTTCCCATTGGAGATGCCTGGAAAATATGTTATTGTTGTGGCAGCAGAAGGATGTATCCCCATTGAAGCTTGATTGAGTAAACATTTTTTCGATATAGTAGGTCGCCTTCGTCGGGAACGTTAAAATATTCATGGACGCTCCGAAGCGCGAGCAATTATTCCCATTCCCTCTGCCAGAAGAAAAGAAATTGATACATTCGCAAAAACACCACCAACTCCACGCCACCAGCGGAAAGTTGGCCCATATTTCGAGGAACGATGGCTGTGGATATTCGGCTGCTTTTTGTAGGCGAGCGAATCCGTAATATGAATTTTAAGACCGTCCGTAAATCAAACCAACAAATTAACTTCAAAAGGCTATAAGTTACTCTGGATCCAGACGTATATAAATGTTGCCATTAGCATAGGCAGCGCTACTGAGAACGATAAATCAAATACAGGAGAAATAACTTGTTATATCCATTGTATAATGATGTTGTTTTCATCCCCTTTCATTCGATATATGTAAAGTCGGCTGTCGACGTTTTCTATTTGTTCGACGATGATGGGGGTGCCTACGTTTTAAACGCCATTGGCGCCGAACGATTTCGATTTTTTTATATCAAAAAGAAATAAATCAAAGAAATCATCTCATCATTCACCATTACAAATACTAAAAATAGCAAACATGGCAAAATACAAATACTGCATGGTATAGTTTTTTTATCTATCCCCCAGCTTCAGTTATCTTACTTATAAGTTTGGTTATGTTGATTTATATTTCGTATTATATGTAGAACACGTTTTAATGATTAGCTTTAAATCCTTTTTGAAATTTGGGATTCAAAGTTAATAGTCTTTAAATTTTTGCAAAAATTCATATCTCGTAGGTGGGGGTAGGGAGGTTGGGGTGCTATTGTTCATTGGTGTCTACTGGAAGATACGAATTGTTAAAAACTATGTTATTTACAATCGGACATTGTTTCAAATCAGTAGTAACACATCTTCAGAGCGTTTTGAGTTCAAAAGATGATCAAATTCTGAAATTAATATTGTGTATGCCTCAAATTTTATTTAAAAAGTGCTATGGTGTACACCACAGTTATGATGCCCAAAAAAGTAACACTACACCATGTATAGTGAGTGTGTTTAGGATCTTAACGGTGTACTTCCTACTGATGCAATTACTTTGCAAGAAAGTTTGCTAATAAAAGAAGCGTCCGCTAATTCCAATAGTATGGAACAGGTGTTACCTTGCTAGTAAATTAAAAAGTGTCATAATACTACGAGCTCAAAATGTTGCAAAAAATAAACGGTCACAACGTATAAACCCGGAGAATATTTATTGATTCTTGATAGTGGTTCTTATGGATAGTGATAAGACTGATAAGGTCTTATATGCTTACCGTCGTTATTATTGAAAATAGTATATAAATTTTCGTGTGAGATCAGAAGTAACTGTTTTGTATTTGAGTTACTGGTGGAAATAATTACATATTTTTAAGTTGATAGCTTTGTTTTGTAAGCAAATAATCGTTTCTTTAATCTCTTTTAATCTCCCCTCTGTTATAACCTAACATGATATATGTAATAGTAATATTTTCTAATAATGGGAAATGTTTCCCGAATCTAATCACTACTTTAATTTCTCTACTTATTTTACGAGACTGCTATATTTATGTTCTATTTTTCCCTTTTTTCCTTTGTTTTTAAATCTCTCCTATACAATTACCCTCACTCACTGCTTAGTTTTCACTCCTCTTTCGAAATACCTTAAAAAGTTCAATCTTCGTTCAATTATATTAATGATTTAAGATGACTGAAAAATTATTAAGTTTCAAGTAACTTCAGTCTGTATGTTTTTGTTAACAAGGCTGTTCTTTGTTGCTATGAACAAGGTTTCAAACAAAATAAAAAGAAATAATATGTATGTTCATATGTTATCGTTGAAAACTATGCTAAGAATGAATCTCACCTGCAACTTTATACACCATGTACACCAGGTATATCCACTACAGTTCTTTGGTGTGTGTCGGCGTCGGTATTATTCTCAACGCAAGAACATGTGCATCTCTCCTTAACTTAGTACCCATCTCCGATAGAACAATGATGGTACAGCTAAGTGCAACACCCAAAAATATAAATATTATCCAAGCCTATGCCCCAACCGCCGATAAGCCAGAAAGAGAAATACAGGTGTTTTATTCTGAAATAAAGCAATTATTAGCTTACACCAGAAATGATGAAATCACTTTCATCTTAGGCGACTTTAACGCTAAAGTGGGCAAGGGAAAAAGCGAGGACATCGTATGCGAATATGGATTGGGAGACAGGAACGAAAGAGGGGAGACCCTGATCCAATTTTGTCAGGAAGAGAATCTGTTTGTCTCTAACACCTGGTTCAAACTACCCGCAAGACGTCTGTATACATGGAAGTCCCCACAAGATACGATCGATCGCCCAGTACGAAACCACATTGACTTCATACTGGCCCCAAAGAGATTCAGAAACGGAGTACTCAGTGTTAAAACCTATCCAGGAGCAGATATTGGGTCAGACTATAACCCAGTGATCGCCCAGATTATAGTGCGGCTCAAAAGGCTGAAAAAGAAAGCAGTCAAAAAACCTGATTTGAATTATCTAAAGAACGAACAACACAGACAGGTCATATCAGATGGCTTTAACGGAAAACTCAATGAAATCCAATGGAATAAATATCTACAAGACACAAATGGGGAAATTTTAAACACGACAGAAGAATTATGGACACAACTTAAATAGGTCCTGCAGGGGACTCAAGAACAGTTAACAGGAGTAAATAACAGCAAACCACACAAAGAATGGATGACTGAAGAAATACTCCAATTAATGGCGAGGAGGAGAGGTTTCAAACAAACAAACCTTCCAAAGTATAAAGAAATACAAAATATGATAAGGAGAAAAATTAGAATGGCCAAAGAATCCTGGATGAAGGAGAGATGTCAGGAAATGGAAGAAATTCTTGCCAAACACGACATGTTCAACATCCACAAAAAAGTCAAAGAAGTTACCGGAAACCGAAAGCACCAACCCTGCTCGAAGATCCTAGGTGAAGATGGGAAACCAGCTTCAAGCAAAGAAAAACAAGAAGAAATTTGGATAAAATATATAACCGATCTGTTCGACGATACGGATCCCTCGAAGGGCAACCAAATACAGTCAGAGCAGGGCCCAGATATAATGTTGTCGGAGGTTGAGAAGGCATTAGCCTATATTAAAAACGGAAAAGCTGCCGGTCCAGACAACAACTACCCGGAAATACTGAAACTTATCAATGAGGAAAATCTTAAGGCAATAGTTCACCTTTTTAATATTACATACAAAACCGGAGCCATACCTCAGGACTGGCTGAAATCAACATTTGTTCCCATGCCCAAAAAACCGGGAGCCACAAAATGCGATGACTTTCATCTAATCAGTTTAATGAGCCAAGTATTAAAACTTTTCTTAAAAGTTCTGCATAATCGAATACGTAAAAAATGTGATCAAGATGTAAGCAAAGAATAAATGGGTTTCCGAGAGGGACTGGGCACAAGGGAGAGCTTGTTTGCAATGTCGACCATGCTACAAAAATGCAAAGACCAACAAAAGGATATATACTTGTGCTTTATAGATTATACAAAAGCATTCGACTGTGTTAAACATAAAAAACTGCTGAAAATACTAGGAAGCAAAAGTATTGACTCGCAGGATTTGAAGATCATACAGCATTTATTTGAACACCAAGTAGCTTCAATAAAACTAGAAAGTACCGAGACAAAAGCTGTACCTATAAAGCGCGGAGTCAGACAGGGGTGTATGCTCAGCCCCATGCTCTTCAATATGTATTCTGTGGTCATATTCGAGGAAGCACTTGCGGAGACGGCATAAAAGTCAATGGCAGACTGATAAATAACTTAAGGTATGCCGATGACACAGTGATACTTGCGGATAGTTCTGAGGGTCTTTAAAGATTAATCGACAGAATAGTTTCAGTGGGTGGTCAGATGGGACTACAAATAAATAAACAAAAGACAAAAACAATGGTGATAATTAGAAACCCAAATCAGCTGGTAGATATAAAAGTTCAAGGGACGTCTATATCAAAGGTTCGGATATTTAAATATTTGGGTAGCTAGATTACAGAGATGGCCAGAACAACATTTTTGAAAATGCGTAGTTTGCTGAGCGACAAAAGTATGAATGCCCAAATACGATATAGTTTCGTCAAATGTTATGTTTTCCCGGTGCTCCTGTATGGTGTCGAAGCGTGGACGCTGAAGATCACTACAATGAATAGACAGGAGGCTTTAGAGATGTGGGTGTGCCGCCGAATGTTAAGAATTCCTTGGACACACCGCGTTACAAATAACGAAGTCTTACGGCGGATGAACAAAGAAAGTGAGCTCTTAGCCATCCTGAAAAAGAGAAAAACCGCCTATCTTGGACATGTCATGAGGAATACTAAATATGTCCTGCAGAAACTAATAATAGAAGGAAAAATAGAAGGCAAGAGAGGGCCGGGGCGCAGACAAAACTCATGGCTGAAGAACGTCAGAGACTGGACGGGACTGGATTCTCATACTCTACTCAGGAGTACACAAGATAGAGAAGCATTTGCCAAAATTGTTGCCAATCTTCATTGAATGGAGTTGGTACCCTAAGAAGAAGAAGAATAAATATTTTATACCAGGCAATATTATTTAATTCCATCCACAATGTTTTAATTTAGTTAATAATAATTGATTTAATTAAGTGAATTGCAACGCAGTAAATTTGAAACGTTTTATTACAATAAAGATTAGTATGTTTATATTTTGCTGTATAATTCTAATAGGTGAAATGTTCACATATTTTCACTGGTATTTTTGCATATACTGTCTAAGTTCATGCATATTTTCTAGAAATTATGTGTATATACATACGCATATACTTCAGTAATTTTCTGCATATAATCTGCTCTCTAATCATAACTACGTTCTACGCAAGAATGGCCAGTTCACGCTTTTTGAAGGGGGCAGCACCAATATTGACTCACATAAATGGATATTAAAATTACCCCCTTCCCCATCTAAAATTTGATTAAGGAACCAACACAATTCAATAACATGTCGGAAATATCTGGGTCTGTAAATGAAGTCTGCTTTGCACTATTTCATTCCCTTTGGCGGAACGTGACTTAAGGTTGAACGCTGATGTATACCCTTTGGTTTGAACACTGAATGCACCTATGGAGGATGTACTTTGGGTTAGCTTAGTTCATCTCAATTATTTAGAATGAGTGCGTTACTCCTACAGATTGTGTCATTCGGTATTTTCCGTTTCCACCCAACTATCGAATTGTAACTAAAATCATCATTTCCGCTTCCTCTTTTCCCGTCTACGAGTTCCGTCCCTGTCGGGGCCGCTCCACCCACGAAACTAGCTTTATCACTGTTACTCGCGAATGTTTTATACAATTTACCTCAATTGTTTGTTACCGAACACTTGATAAGTACCCCAGGGAACTTTCGCACGCGTCGCTCCTAACAAGTGCATACTCCGGGAGACGGAAAAAAGGGTGGCGAAATAAGCCTTCCTTATTCCGCGATCGTATCATTAGGGGAGAGCGAGAGCTGATGGAGTAATCCCGAGGGACGGAGTCTTAAGTTCCAGAGGTTCCGTGTGGGTATATTTTTCGTCTTGGCCGAATTTTTGCATGTGTGGGTACTTTGAAGAATCGCACGAGATGGAAACGGAAAAGATTAAACGTGCCACTAGATGAGAGTGAAAGAGAGGGAGATTGGGAGTTTGTTAAGGAGCCACAAACGTATCAACGCATCACCGGCATCAAAAGCACAAGCCGAAGCACTGCCGCCAGGTGTAGTCAAAATTCACTAGATCTAGTGATTTCCTAGTCAGTCTAATGAATAATAAATAAAGTCTCCCGAATCAAATTGTTCTCACATTTGCAATTTTACTGTCGGTCGAACTCGAACAAAATATTAAATATTAAAGTGTACATACATCACTGTGGCTATAAAGTGTATATTTAAGTAACGTAAGTATTTTTTTTTTATATTTGAAATAAGTATATATGATATGTTTATTCATTAATGAAATCTAAAATTAATTATCTATATTTTTTAGACTGCCATCAGGATGAGAAAATTTTTAGTACTTTCAAAAAAGAAACCCCAAGAAAATTTTCCTCAATTAACTGCAAGTTAGCAAAAAGTGGCAATTACTGACGTATCTGCTGGCACCTCTACAGAAGGTGGATTTTCCGGTGAACGTGAATCATCTCCAGAGCCAATTACGAGTATAGATGAAACTGAAAATCTGAATGTTTTTGAAAGTGAGGAACCCCCCATTCGTTTGATATTACTGAAGAGACACCTTCGTCAAAAAAAAAACGATAATGGTACACCCAAAAATACAAGCCCGAATGGGAACAGGTGGAAGATTTTTAAAATTATAACAATTATTTTAGATGTAAAATTTGCTGTAATGATTATCTGGGTGGTATGGGTGCTATTAAAAAACATAGTAATTCTAAAACACATAAACAAAAAGCTGTATCTCTAAACGGGCAAGCTACTTTAACAAAAAAAAATCAATTCACTACCACTAGCGATAAAATTCTAAAAGAAAATGAAATTTGAATTGCTGCATCAGTTGCAATTTGAATTGCACATAATATATCAATTAACATTTCTGAACATTTGACAGAATTAATCAAATCTGTTGTTACCACCGGAATAGAATGCTCAAATTCGCAAACTTTCATATAACAGATAAGAACCAAATGCACTGCTTTAATTACCAATGTAATTGGAAAAACCAACTTCGAAATATTACTTGAGAAGTTGAAAACGACAAAATTTCCGTTGCTAGTTGGGGAGTCTACGGATAATTTTGCTGTTATACATTTAGCAATTGTTGGTCGATACAATGGCAATTTTAAAATTAAAGATGAATTTTTAGCATTGATTCCGGTAGGAAACGCTACTGCTCAAAATCTTTATAATTTAATTACAACTTTTTTTAACAAATACAATGTGCCATACAAACAAAGTTTAGTTGGTTTTGGTGCAGATGGTGCCAATACAATGATGAGCAATATTAATTCGTTTAAAACACTGCTGTTAAAAGATGTTCCACTTCTTTTTGTGGGCAGAAAGGGATGGTGCACGGACCATAAACAGGTAGCAAAGGAATCCGATCGGATAAATGTATATTAAAACCTTATATAAATGTAGTAGCAACTAGAGCGAACAAAAAAAAATAAAGAAAAATAGGCTTTCTGAACGCTTTAAAACGATACCTTATTCGATAGAGTTCAGAGTTAGTTTTATGCTAAATAAATCAGGTGTAATATTTATCGCAAACCGCATCTAAAATGTACTATATTAATTAAATTAGTAGATGAAATTTGCAAAATATAACCCTTCGAAATGGTCTTTATGAGCTCTTCAATTCAATACCACACTCGATATAGTAGAAATAAATACTGAATGTTGTATGAGAATACTTTCGTTATAAAATAGATTTTAAAATACATTTATCCGATCGGATTCCTTTGCTACCTGTTTATGGCCCGTTCACCATCCCTTTCTTATCGTAATCCGATAAGCCGGTGCAGTTTACACCCGAGCCTTTTTGTAATTAAATGCATTTGCCGTTCTTTGGCGCTATGCCAATGCTATGCGCCTCTTATGCTCGCCAAACATTACCAGACGAGGTAGAAAGTGTACAAGAAATGTGTACACTTACATGCAATATAGTTTTAAAAGAAAAAGTGAATTTCAAGAATTTCAATCATTTTTGAATCTTCTGAACCGCACAAAATATTACACCCTTCTCAGACTCGATGGTTATCACTAGATAGTGTAGTACGAAGGGTTTAAGAACAATTTGAAGCATTAAAACTCTATTTTCGGGATGAAAATTATGATTGTGTTTCTGGAGCAACCGAAATTTATGAACTGCTTAATAACCCCATTAATAAATTGTACTATTTAGAAGTTTTGAAATTCATATTACAAAGATCCACTTGCTCTATTCCAGAATGGCAACCTCTTTTAAATTATTGTTGAGTTATTGCATCAAACCAGAGCATTTAAAGAATACGTATTTAAACAAATTACAGTATAGATATACAGAATATTATGTTTCAATTGAGCACTTATACTTGAGTTCGAAAATCGCAGTAGCGCTAGCAGATGATAGCCTACCAAGTACTGCAAAACATTCTTCCCGTTCAAGATGTTTAAATTTTTACAACGAAGCAGCGCATCAAGTTTTTCAAAGATCAATTCCCGTGAAGCTGTTATTCTTAAATCATTAAATTTTCTAAATCCTTTAACAATTGCAAATGTTGATAGTCTCGGTCCGTTAATTGTAAATTTTCCTGATCTAATAATAGATGTCAGTGACTTAGATCGGGAATTTCGAACACTAAAATATTCTTCTATTAATTTTGAAATGGGAGAGTTAAAATTTTGGAAAGAACTTTGTAACTCTAAAAAAGCCGATGGCACTTTGTTATATCCTCAATTGTCTCAATTTGTGAGAATTTTATATGTTCTTCCCCAGAGTAGCCATAGTGGTGCCTGCGTTGAAAGGGTTTTCAGTTCAATTAATTTAAATAAAACAAAACAAAGGAATAGATTAAGCACTTACACTTCGACCGAAATTCTTCATTCAAAAAACTTAATTTCGCCAGAAAACTTATGATTTTGTTATTAATATAGTAGTAATAAACAATCGTAATAACAAAATGTATAATTAAATTACATATTGTATAATATTACTCTAGATACTATTCTGTTATTGATTTAAATTTTTTATTGTATTTGTAAATATTTCATGTTGGTTTGTATTTGTGTTTCTTTTTTATAATCGTTGTAAGAACTTGAATTAAAATAATATTTAACTCTTTTTTGAATTTCCCGCTTTTTTTTCACGTTTAAATAAATCTAGTGAAAATTTTGTCCATCTAGTGATTTTTTCCCGTTCAAGCTAGTAACTTTTACCTTTTGGACTTGGCAACGCTGGCGGTCAGGCAATCAGTCGTTAATCGTCCGCCCGGCAGGGAAGATAGAAGATATCGTCGAGTGACTCCTGACTAGTGGGATCTAGCCCGGTAGGTAAGGATCACTTTTTGGAAAATCTAAATTTTGATTTATTTTTGACGCGCGCTGTTCATTACCTCCATATTCGGTCATCTCATCTCATCATCCCATAATTCGCATGTAATTTTTCCGATTAGTTATGAAAACTCGCCTGGGATTAAAAATAAGTGTGGTTCAATTTTTCGATTGGCTCCTCTTCTACGACTCTCTTCTTGACTAATTGCCGAGTAAATTGTCGGCAATTATGAAAAGGGAGGTATCGCGGTAATGAAATATTACCTCGAAATAGAACCGGTCGACGAGGGAAGACATTACAAATCTGCTTGGTGGAAATCGTATCATGTCCTCTGGGGGCTCGTTTTTACCTATAATTTCGATTTTCAAAATGCTATTACCCTTGACATTAAAGGACGAGATAAGTTGACGATGCTCACGGCATCATCGATAAGTTCATGCAAGTTAGCAAGTTAAATTACGTGATTAGTAGGTTTGTTATTACCTTCGCCTATCGACGGATTTTTTTCGTATTAATTTCATTTACCCAACTGATAAAGCTCGGCTGGAAATGAAAGCCTCAGCGAAAAGTTGATAAGATTTAATTGTGCCTGCGTTCTCAGTCTCGATTCCCATATACGGTGTCACCGCTAAGTGTCAAAGTACAGATTTATGGGCCTTTGGTGAAAACTACTAGACTGAAAATCAAAACAAATGATACTTTCTTTGGGGAAATGATGGGGTAACACGATTTCTCGTTGGCCGAAAAGGTGGAATTGTGTAATTTTTCAAAAATAAATCTCAACGTTGGTTTTTTATTTTCAGGATGAAATCAATTAAAAAAAGTAGCCCTCTGGCTATCCTTTAAGGCTCGCTAAGCCCTAAACGTTTTTGATATATCTATTGGGATTATATTTCAAATTAAATCATTTTTCATAGAATCATAGGAAGTAATCATTGAACCAGGAGAGCAACACCAACCGTTGGTTTTAAGAGATCTTACTTCGTTTACCATTTGATTCCAAAATTGGTGCATTATTAGTGAAAATCGCAAAGGATTACCGCGAAATAGCGAATTTTGAAATTTCGCGCTGAAATTCGCAGGGTAGATACACTAGAATGTTCTTTGTGACGTTAATTTCAGCAGGTTTCGGAAAATCGTAAAAACATTGTTAGTAGCAATGCTCACTTTTTTACCATAACTTCAAAATGAAAAAGTATGTAACATGTCTGTGTGTGTGTGTGTGTGTGTGTGTGTGTGTGTGTGTGTGTGTGTGTGTGTGTGTGTGTGTGTGTGTGTGTGTGTGTGTGTGTGTGTGTGTGTGTGTGTGTGTGTGTGTGTGTGTGTGTGTGTGTGTGTGTGTGTGTGTGTGTGTGTGTGTGTGTGTGTGTGTGTGTGTGTGTGTGTGTGTGTGTGTGTGTGTGTGTGTGTGTGTGTGTGTGTGTGTGTGTGTGTGTGTGTGTGTGTGTGTGTGTGTGTGTGTGTGTGTGTGTGTGTGTGTGTGTGTGTGTGTGTGTGTGTGTGTGTGTGTGTGTGTGTGTGTGTGTGTGTGTGTGTGTGTGTGTGTGTGTGTGTGTGTGTGTGTGTGTGTGTGTGTGTGTGTGTGTGTGTGTGTGTGTGTGTGTGTGTGTGTGTGTGTGTGTGTGTGTGTGTGTGTGTGTGTGTGTGTGTGTGTGTGTGTGTGTGTGTGTGTGTGTGTGTGTGTGTGTGTGTGTGTGTGTGTGTGTGTGTGTGTGTGTGTGTGTGTGTGTGTGTGTGTGTGTGTGTGTGTGTGTGTGTGTGTGTGTGTGTGTGTGTGTGTGTGTGTGTGTGTGTGTGTGTGTGTGTGTGTGTGTGTGTGTGTGTGTGTGTGTGTGTGTGTGTGTGTGTGTGTGTGTGTGTGTGTGTGTGTGTGTGTGTGTGTGTGTGTGTGTGTGTGTGTGTGTGTGTGTGTGTGTGTGTGTGTGTGTGTGTGTGTGTGTGTGTGTGTGTGTGTGTGTGTGTGTGTGTGTGTGTGTGTGTGTGTGTGTGTGTGTGTGTGTGTGTGTGTGTGTGTGTGTGTGTGTGTGTGTGTGTGTGTGTGTGTGTGTGTGTGTGTGTGTGTGTGTGTGTGTGTGTGTGTGTGTGTGTGTGTGTGTGTGTGTGTGTGTGTGTGTGTGTGTGTGTGTGTGTGTGTGTGTGTGTGTGTGTGTGTGTGTGTGTTTGGATTTTGAGGTTATGTTCAAAACATGAATCAGAACTGGCCTTGCACACCTACTATGATATTTCACACGTTCTATCTTGGATACTCGTATGGTTTCGTTTCTTTCGTCTAATCTTTGGGGGACTCCATTTATTTGTTTCTCTCAGGTGCTAGATCAAAGGAGACTTACAATTCGAAAAGCACGAGTATGGAAAGGAGCAGCTATAAATATGAGGAGCACGGCTCGAGGTCTGGTTCCCAGCATAGGTCGAACAATAGTTCGACGATGTCTTCTCAGCGTGGGGCGGATGCGAACTCCCCGACACCGCCTATGCCAAAAGCACTACCAATTGTTCAGCCACAACAGCCCCAGCAGGAGCCGCAGGAACCTGCCGTAGAGATGACTGAGCAAATGATCAGGCGGCTCCATAACGGTATCGATGAGTATGTCTTTGGAGAGTATTCAGCGATTGAATGTTACGTGGAGATTAGTGATTTAGTACCGGCCTGTAGTTATGGCAAATTAATATCACATAGGTGAGTCATCGAGTGTACGTCGATTCGAGCCCGTCCCTGTGTTCCTTGAATGCTCTACCATGACTGGTATTCGAGGGTCAAAAGGGACGGAAATTATGAAAAAAGAAATATTTTTCCACAGGCATTGACTTATTTGATAATTTTCTGCCTACTAAAAATGGGGGACAATGCTTTCAATGTCGCCAGCCGCTCTACTTCCGACACTATTTTACACTTTATTATAGTTGTCTATGGTTACTGGACAGAACTCAACATGCGAGGTTCAAAGGAAGCAAACTCTTCGCCACATTTATCCTACAAGGTATAGAAGTGGACGATTACTGCGCCGGGTTTGAGGAGGTCCTTTCACAGTCGGAAGAGCTGAAGATCGACATTCCGAAACTCTGGGATTACCTCGCTGAAATTTTAGGTGAGTTCTTCTGAAGTCCAAGAAAACATAACGGGCATTATTGTCGATTGAAGTGGAGGTTTTAAGTTCGAACCATATCCGACAGTGACTTACTAAATACTGATAAGTTATAATATACTTGTCACAATAACGCAATTTCGAAATACTCGATAAGTAAAACAAAATTTTTGTTCTAGTTGATATGGTTTGTAAGGAGGCCGTTCCGCTGGCAAGGCTGCAGAAATGTTTTGTTGACATGATCAGCCCCATGAATACTGTCAAGCTGTTAGGTCCGTTATTTAAATTGATAATCGAGAAGGAAGGTTCATATTTTTTGCAGTCGTTATGGCACAAGTCCGGGCTGCGGTTATCTGACTTCATGTGCAGCTCTCAGGAGCATAGTTTTATTAAAGACAATGTAAGTTTGTGTATAATTTGGACGAATCGAGATTCTAGCTCGTTATTTTCCAGCGATTCGAATTCTTGTTAAACGACGCACCTCGGATAATCGGCAGTAATCTACGCTATGAGGAGATCCATGGGAAACTAAAGGAGTTCTTCAAGGAAAACGCCGAAAACGACAAGATCATCAACTGGATAGACGTAAGTGATTTAGAGGAGAGGGCTAAAGGAATCGGATCTTCTAAACGATGTGTTTGCCATCAGATGCATCTAGGAAAACGCGTCGAGGAAGTGAAGTTCATCAGGACGTTAGCGACTGCGATTTTCGAAGATTGCATCGTCAACAAGAAGGTGCAAGTGGAGAGATTGCTGCATCACACCAACTTGTTGTTGAAGTATGTCGATAACAACGCGAAGTTCAAATTGGAGTGCCTGTATGTCCTCCAGGCGCTCATGAATAAGCTGGAATATCCTCAAGGTATGGAGAGAAGTGCACAATAATTAAAGATATATTGAAAGGCGATATGGTGTACTTTCACCAGCAGTTCTATTGAACTCTGAACTTTGAGGTTTCTTTTTTATAAGGTAGATTGCAGTTTCCTGATTTTAAAGCTTCACAAACAAATGATCTTTTTATCCATAAACCTTATACTTTTTAAGTTATGATTGACTGAAACCTCTGAAATATAATTCAAAGTTTAATGTAGTATTGATCCCGATTTCTAAAACGAATTTGACGATGGTCGAGCAGTTATATGAATTAGGTTTATCCTCACAAGACAGTTTCATCGCTTGGGAGAAAAGCGACGCTCCCACCGAACAGGAAGGCAAAGGTAAACTATCAGTCAGGTTTAATCTATTGCACTGTTCAAGTCAACTGCCGTTCACCTGGTTGCGCTCGACAGTGTTACAGACGTGCTATATTGTAATTCAGGTAGAGGTTCGCTAACACCGTGATGGCCCTACGGATGTTCCTTCACGTTGAAGCAGCAATTGGCGAGTTGCTGAAATGTTGAGGAAATGGTGTATAATGATGTGTATTTAGAAATGGTGCCCAAATGTTCCAGGTTTTATAGTGAACCTTAGCAGTTTAATAAAAATGTTTTTTTCGTGGCTTAAAATCATAATTTTTGGTCTGCAAAGTTTATTTAGGTACAACTTACAAGTACCTAGCAAGCTGCTATTGTTGGGACAAGCAATTCGGTGTTAGTTTAAGAGGTCACTAGCCCACTTTTAGATTGAGTTAGAACTCAACCGTTCAATGATATAACCAAAATTGCTACTCTTAAGCAATCTCACTTGACGCAGTTTGATTCGAATGAAGGATTTACTCCTTTCTGCTTTCTGAAAATGACTTGATCAGTGCAATTTTACTTCTGTATTTGTTAAAGTTCACAGTACGTTAACTTTTGTAATCATGGGTGATTAATGATCACAGATTCACAGGTCATATTTCACAATACCACGAAACAAATTTTGTGGAGTACCAAAGCTATCAGTCGACAATAGAAAATTTTCCATTAATGGTACATGTTCTTGTGATAATAAATGTTTGTAATATGGAATTTATTTGTCTCTAACCTGTTTAGCATTATGTCGATTGAATAGATGTCGGCTTGGTGATTTCTTTCATATATTTTTTTGACAGTAAAACAGGTTGTTGTCTTAAAAAAAACAGATTTCACCTCATCAAATGTATGGAATGTAGAGAATTTACAATAAGCTCACAAATTATTACTAACTTCATTTTAAAGTCTGGTTGCCTAAGGGTGGAGTATAATGAATTCAACAATCATAAATAAACTAGGCTCAATCCAAGTTTATGAAAATGGTGAGAAACAAATAACTGAACTAAAGTTAGTTTAACAGTCTCATAGCGGTGAAATTTTGCAGAACTTAAAAAACTTTGTCTACTTAAAGAATGTGAATATAAATATATATCTTTGCTAGTTCCTTCCAAAATGTACTAAATGGGGGACTTTGGACATGTGAAGCTGGTAAATTCTGAAACTTTCGCCATTACAGTTTTAGTAATTTCGAATAATCGAAGTGAAATTTTGCTTAGCATTTCCGGGATTCCCAGTACTAGATAGTTTGGGCGCCCTTTCTGGAAAATCGTGTAGGTCGATGTGACCTGTCGAATTCACCCATTGGGACTGATCCTTGTTGCAGGGATACCGCTGATGCAGTTTCTTCACGAAGCTGAAGGAGAACGACGATGACGACGAAGAATCCGAAGACGAGACCTAGCAGCTAGCGAGGGTGTGCGTTTTGGTGGCGTCATTAGCGTGAAAGGGAAAATACACTATACACCTTTGGACTTCGCTTTAATTAACTGAAGGATATATATTGTGCCTGCAGTTGTATATCATATACAGTTGGGAGAGTTTTTATTGTAAATGTCCGGTTGCAAAGTAACTGGATAATTTGTTATTTTAATATTATTGCGATTATTGCCCTTCCTTAGCTATTTTTTTTATTATTATTTCTTCCAAACTGGAAATAACGGAAACCATTATTTATTATTTTTATTTTGTATTATCCCGAAGATATTGAATTTGGTTTTTGATAGGGCTTAAAAAATATATAAATGTTTATTTTCGAATGCTGTTTGAATAAAATGATTTTGTAAATAAACTTTTGATAACTCCAAACCCGGAAATCAAGGGAGAGACATCCATAAATCTCCTTAAGATATAATTTTAAATAAAAGTTACAACAATAAGGAACTTAGATCTCTCTTCAGATCGTGAAACTATGGAAAAATGGCAGAAAATATTGTCACACGCCTGAGGGCCTAGGGCCCAAAGGGAGTGCTCGGGTTGGGGGTTGGGGGTGTATTTATTTAGACATTAAATACTATAGGGGAGAGAACATCGGAAGACAAAGCTAAGGCGACAGATCAAATGTAAAAAGTGAGAAAGGGTTAAAGGGAGGTGGTTGCTTGCTGTTGGGTGACGATGAGCAGCAGGCGCAAGGCTCCTCCAATTAGCGGCATGTCGAAGGACGGACTCTCAGACGGGCAGCGTGACGTGGTACTTGATGACTGACCTCTTGATCGTTATGATCGATCCGTATAAATATGTGCGGGATATTTATGAACGTGATGTCGTACCTGTCCGAGAGTCACTTATTGTCCTTCGGTTTAAGGTCGCCTCGAAGCTGAATTAATTAATTAAGCGACCTATTTTCGCTAATTGGGGCCGCATCGCGACAATATGTAATATTTCCATGAATTGAAACAGACAATTTTCTGTCTGTGAAGCTGACTTTCATCCTAAAAAATAATCTGCATTGAGGCTCTGTTCTAAAAACAATTGATCTAAAAATAGTGGTACATTCTGTAGTAGATATCTTAGATTAAAATTTAAAAAAAATTTTACCGATTTTTCGGCTTATAATACCTATAATAATGATAATGAAGATTCAGTATGAACAAAACACTTCTATTCAAAGGACTGTGATATTAATTCAGACAAGTACCCTTTTTAAGAATAATAGATTAGGTGTATACTCGACAATAGGTATTTCTAGAAAAGATTAACGCCTAACCGAGAGGAATTTTATTAAATAATTACCACTAGTTTAAATAGACGTCTAAGCTCCAAAACGTACGGAGCCATTTAAATAATATTAAGGATCTATACGAATGTGGAGACTTTGGATTAATACACACCAGTTTAAATGACATCACGTTTATTTCATTAATTCTGAGTTACGAAATTCGAAAAGATTACCCAAGAGAGCACTTGGTCTCTGGAAGATATATAATTTTGCTTTATCTCCATACAAACTTCGCTCATCTAGATATCTGCGAATGTATTTTCGATAGATATCGGTGAGGACTTTGAAATACCTATCGTCCATGATACCATAATATCATGTGTAATAATGTTGGGAAAAAAGGGATGAAGCCCTACACTTTCAATAAACAAGAAATTAATTAAATCTAAGATATTAGTAAGGACAGAAACGGTTGCAAGGGACTGCAGTATAATTGCTACAATTTGTAATAAAGGTTCTAGTAGTACTCCATTCAGGTATGGTCAGGAAATAAAGGTTGTCCTAGTTCATTCCACTTCATTATAAATCAGAAGATAATTTATACCTGAAATGCATTAATTGATTATTTGATTGCATTTGATAATATACTTGTGAAATTTTAATCCACTCAACATAAATTTATATCAATTGTAAAACAACTTATTTACAAAATGTTGACTCACTTGAAATCCAACTATGCATTTTAATTTAAACAGTTATTTTTATAAAATGGAAATAAAAATTGCTGCTCAACATTAAGTAAATCTGCAACTGTTGCGATTGAAACCTTTATTAGTACAAATACCTCAACACATACGCGAATACAGTCGACACATACTACAGCATTAATATATATTTATTCGTTAGTTATTCATTAAGTAATTCAAAATGTAACCACATATAAAATTTAAAAACGTCCTTACCGAAACTTCTTCACATGTTCATTTTTGACAAGAAATATTAACGAAATTAGAAATTTAAAATTTTTATATCCAGTCACAAATATTGCTCGTCATTACCAGAAGTTCACGAAGGATTTGCAAATAGCTATAACACCAGTAATGTTAATTTAAAGAAAAAAGTGTATCTACAAATATATATGAAACAAAAAATGAATCAGCGAAGTGACAGAAGGGCACCAAAAAAATGTCCAAAACATGATTACAAAAAACACAAAGTTATTTATTAAATTCCTTATTAGTAATTTTTAGAGCAATATTTAATTTATTTTGATTTTATGTTATTGGTATGTATGAGATTTTGTTTTTGGAAGCATAGCTTTCTTATCGCGGGCTTCTCTCGAAGCCCTGAATCGGTGAGAGGTATGAACATCGAAAAGCCGAACGTTCCGGACGGCCAATTATCGCGCTGCGGTAAGCTGTTTGATGGCAAATCCTGTTACAATTGTTTGTATTGTTGGTTGCCTGCTCCTGGTGTGGCAATTGCGGGCTGGAACGGTGAGAAGTATTGACATCGAAAATCCGAATAAGCCGGATATATGATTTTTGTAACTAATGATATGTAATATTATTATATAATATATAACACGACATATAATATATACATATATATGTAAAGCTATGCTTCCGCTCTCTGTCATTCCCAGAATGCCTCATTTTGTTTTTTTCACATTATAGATTTGACTTGTCAAAAGGGAAGGGTATAATTAATTAAATAAAAATATTAAAATAACACAATTGACATTATAAGAAAAAATGGGTGTTCTTATGATAATTTCCAGGGAGGCGAAGAAGATTGTAATAAAATTGTTGCGCGGCGACCAGGACACTGGACGGCATACAATAATTTAATACTTAAATAAGACAATATTAAGTTGAAGCCAGAGTTAAGTTTGAAGTCATTTCGAAAGCTTCAGTCTCCTTACCCCTGCTAAGCCAAATCAATCACGGTTAAGGTAAGAGCGATTTGTCCACTACACAGCGTACCCGATAGACAATCCCCGCCTCGAATTCAATAAAAGGAATATTACATAATTCCCTCACAATAATACACATCGAAAAGGTAGATATAGATAATATTGGGCTGGTATTTTACAAGGAAGGCAGCAAGCAGCGTCAGATCTTTTCAAAGATCTCCCATATTTCCCCATGAGTGCATTTGAACGGCGGTCCGAGAGGGTGTTCGCATTGTGCTCTCCTCCTCGATCTCGCCGGGTAACGTCCATCTGCCTTCTGTGCCTTCTCTTTTTCGCTACTCTACTCCGTGTTATTTCCGCCTCGTGCACTCCAAAAGTCCGCGAACGGCTAAAAAGCAAGAAGCTGCAACAGCGGAAGAGGGCGGGAGAAAGAGAGAAAGAAAGAAAGAGTGAGAGAGAGAGAGAGAGAGAGAGAGAGAGAGAGAGAGAGAGACGGAGCACGAGGAGGGTTTTTTAATATCTCTTTTTTCGCTACGAGATCGTCAATGTTTAAATTATGGATATTGGAGGTATACATTTATTAATATGATGAATGAGGAAAAATTGTTTATTCCAAAGTATTGCTTATTTCGAACAATCTAGTGTCTATCATCACATTATTTTATTTTTATTTTTTACTTTATCATTTTTATTAGAAAGCTAGCTTTCTTTATGCGAGGTTCTTCTACTGCTAAAACACACGAGTGAATACGCAAAATTTCCGACCGTCAGATGAGATAACCGAATGAGATGACCGATGACAGAATGAGATTCTTACAGTCGCACAATAACTGCTAGAGTTTAACATGTTGGAGATATATGTTCAGCTATTTGTAAAACAGATGATGGCCGAGAACTAGTAAAGGTAGTTGTATACATTACTTGTAAAAAACTAATGAAGGATATAATAAAATCTCTAAGAACATCTTTAGCGGAATATAATCCAACGGGTTTCCAATGGATGGGTCATGACCATCGTTATAATCTCCCACATATTTTGGCTGGTGATTTCAACATTAATTTTGCAACTGGAGAAGGTCAGACTTTAATTGATGAACTGTACAATTCATTTCAATTAACCATGAAGAATAACCCAACTCAGCCAACAAAGAGATATGGAACAACTATAGACGCACTTTCTTGGATATTTGGATCGCATAGAATCACAGACATTTGTTTCATACTTTATTTATCATAAACCAATAGTACCAGTCGTTGAAAATTATTCAATTGATGATTCAACTGAAAATTTGGCGCAAATAGAAGAAATATTTTGAATTATTAAAAATAATTTTGTATATTCAATTTTAGATATATTTTCTCATTTGATTTCTTTTTATACTGCAAATTATTAAACTGTATTATAACTGTATATTACATTACAATTTAAGAACTGAATTGAATAGAATTTATATTAATTGAACTTATAGACTGAAATAATAATACTAAGATATACTTCAAGTAAAACGGTGGCGAGTCATTCATTTACATAAATTATTCATAACTTCACAATAATTTTTAATCTTCCACAATGTTACGCAAAACAAAGCTAGCGTTTGACTGTCGGCACTCCCAGACTGCAACGTGTCTGGTTTTTTTTTATTTTTTTATTTTATTTTTTTTATTTTATTATTTATTTAAATTATTCATTTTATTAACAAAGGTTATGACTTCATTATACATTAAGACAAGAGGGATTACACCTGATTTACATGTCGATGTTTGAATCATGTTAGCTCCCTAGATTCTGTTTTGTTACATTATCAAAAATAAACGTCGCATTGGATTCTTTAATTACGTTACTTCTCGTCTACATCTTGTAATAACTTCTACTTATAATCTCTCTTACCATCACTTAATGAATATGTATAACATTTACACAGTCTCCTGATGATCCCTACTTTGTCCGAAACATGTAGGTACCCCTGACTTTACTAGCTTGACTAGAGTTCATCTTCAGTCATGCTCTGTCAATTAAAAAACTATATAAAATTTAATATTTGTGTATCATTAAAGAACAGCTTGTATATTAGATCCCTTCATCAATATTTCAAACAGTGAAATTATAAAAGAAAAATTTGTTTTAATATATTTAACATCCTGTGTATTTTTGTTATAATTCAAGGAGTGTAAAGGCGTTATTTATTAATTTTAATTTATAACTTTTCAACCTGGCTTACCTCAAAGGGAGGCCGCTAATTGAGTCATAAAAACAGTTGCAAAATACTCCCGAATATTCTTATTAAAAGAAAAATGATTTATTACGTTCCGGGCCTTTCTAGAATGAACATTATTAGGGAAAAGAAGGATCGAGTTGTCTCTAGTAGGTTCTGGAGACATAATGGAGGACTATAAAAAAGCGAACGCTGCGGACGAAGGGAGATTAGATGTGAAGCCGCGAGTGAGTAAACAGTGCAAAAAAACGCACAAGCGAGAGCGTATAAATAAATTAAGAGTTTAGAGTGTGATATAAATTAATTAGAAAATAGTTTAGATAAATTAGGTAGTGTGTAGTGTGTAATTAAAACTGTGCAAATAAATTATAATAAACGTTACAGTTTGTACATATTTGTGATACTACCTCTTGAGATAATGTAGTCTTTTTCTTTCTTACGTGAAGGTGTTTTTAGCTAAGGATGGACACGAGTTGTCCACAACATATCTTACATATCCGTTCTCTTGAACAAAAAATAGCGATGTGTAACATCGTAAGACTCTTATTTGGCCGGACCAAATATTCATGGCAACATTATTAAAGTGTCCCTTTAAGGAGGTTTTACAAAAAAATATTTCAAACAAAAGCTGTAGCTATTAGTTAGATAATTCCAATTCTAAAATTTGGTAAGAATTGGTGAAGCCCGTTTGGAGAAAATTGAGAAAAACTGAAAATTTACTAGAGTAAAGGGTCTTTCGCAGAAGATTAGTCAAGATCAAGATAACGGCAATCAATAGGAATTGAACAGTAATGTAAACATACAAAGTTTAAAAAAGAGCGTTACACCAGTTTTTGAGATAATACAAGAAACCTAAAAATGACTACAGAAAAGTGCCCTTTGCCCTTAACTGATTCTGATGAAATTTATGAGGTCGCGAGTTTTCAGGGGACCGTCTAAATACAAAATTTCAACTTTCCACTATTTATAGTGTCCAGTCCAGAAATGTCAATATTCCAATTCCGAAAATGAACATGATTACAATACTTTCTTTGAAGGAAGTACACTATAAATTGATTTTATTATAGGTATTGTCAATACTACTAACCTTACTAGCTGTACAGTGCACTAAAGTAGTAAAATTTATTTAAAAACTGAAGGAAGGCGAAGGAAAAGAGAGACAGGAACAAGTCATTGAAAAGGGGAGAAAAATGCATATCGAGGAAAAAAATTGAAATCATGTGAAAGTGACTTTTCTGCATTTTATATTTCTAAACAGAAATGCACCTAAAATTTTCTTAGCTACAGCACGAATGACAGACGACTATCAGTAATTTTTTAGATCGTCTGGTATTGCCTTTGCCCAAATATTTAAGGACAAGTTAACGAATTTATCAAACAAAGCTTCGGTACGTTTTGGTAAATTTCTCAAAGTTGCATGACAATATAAAGAAAAACTCAAATGCCCAATGTTGATAGATTGTTAGAATAACTTGACAGATTATTTAAAAAAAATGAAAAATTTCAATAAACATTTTACTCTTAATTATACATTTTTTAATTTCCATCAATTCTTTAATAGCCTAATAAATAGTTGGAGTGATTTATTGGATCATCAAAGAAAATATTTTTTTAATATCTCAATTAAATCTAACTTAATAACTCTATTATAATAAAATTTAAAAAGCAAGTGTGGATAACACTGTATATTTATCCATGAAATAAATTAGTTTTTATCATAAATATAAATTTGACTTATTAGTAGAAATTTTGTGAAAATGTATTAACTAACTTTGTTATTTCGTTGTCAATGTCAATTTTTTCATTAAAATTTTCATGGATTTTTTTATGGCCTTTCTCCCATTTAGGGTTACTATTACTAATATGTACCAATTACCAATACTATTCATAATTAACAGAAGTGATTGAAACCTTTTTCAGTCCATTAAAAATGCGATTTTTTTTTCAATAACACAATATCCTAATAAATAGTCAAAACTAGATATTTATAATAAAACAGAGTAAGTATAATTACTATTAAAAGATTTCTTAAAATTTCTATATTTTTTTATATAAAACTACCCTTTAGTCCAATTAAAGGTTGTAGCAGGTTATTATAGTTATTGTTTACACAATTTCTCTTTAAATATATAATAGTCAAGCAGTTGTTGGTTAAGCATTGTTTAGAAAATCGAAATAAATTTTATAACGCATTTACCCAATGAATGGATATTCTGGGTCACTGGGTTGGTGTTCCTATATTTTTATGCATCTTTGAGAAATTTACCAAAAACTACCAACTTTATGTTTTCGTATCTAACCTCAATCTACTCTGAATTGAATATCTGAGCTAGGGCAATACCTGAAGTTCTAACAATTTCCTGATAATCGGCTTGAATCACGTATTAAAAAGGTGTGCACTTCTATTATATTCCTTTTTATAAATTAAGCAAAAGAAAATATTATTTGCGTTTCTTGAGTTTTTAATGCTTTTTACTTTCTAATATAATAATAATAAGAGAAAGTATTGTAATCGTAGTAATGATTTTCGGAATTTGAGATATTGGCATTTCTGAACGTTCTGAGATCCCCTGTGCACGAAAAACATGTTTTTGAAACATGTTTTACGTAAAGGGTTCAATTAAAATTAGTTATTTTTAATGGTTCTGTAATTTTATCCGGTACAGAATATCCATAAGCTAGTGTATATAGCTATAACTAGAATAGCTATAATTGAAAAGGAATAGGAATAGTATCGTATAAACAGACAGAAAAAGTAGATAATGTCTATGAAAGCGGAGAAAACCATGACATACCAGTCGAAAGAATCTCAAAAGCCATTAGTGCTCTGAAAAATAGGAAAGCAAGTGGATCAGGAGGTATAATATCAGAAATGATTAAAGATGGAAACCTAAACTTTAACAAGTGATAACTATCCTCTTCAATAAGTGTATCGACAGCGGAACAATACCTCTAGAAGAGAAAACTGGATATTTAACAAATGCACTTAAAAACAGAGACACGCGAATCTATGATAATTATCGAGGAATGACTGTAACACCAACATTTAGCAGATTATATCGCAGGGTAGTAAGAGACCTGATAGAAGAAGAATATGCTAATTATGAAGTGCAATATATATGAAACTGTACATATATACATATATACATAATAGCTTACTTGCAGTATGACCATTAAAGTTAGGATTGTGGAGCATTCCAGACAGCACATAAGTACACATCCAATGGATTTACATTGGACGTCCCTCACTGGACGTGGCTGGCATCCATGGGACGTCCACGCAAAGACGGTTGGATATCAATGTATCCAACGTGGAACTGTGGACGTTCCATGGACGTCTTTCTGAACATCCAATGGACGTCTTTCGGGACATCCAATGGACGTCCATTGGATATCCGAAGGACGTACATTGGACGTAAAATTGGTATCCAAAAGAGATCCATTGGATGTCCAGGTGGACGTCAATTGATATCCAAAAGACGAACATTGGACGTACAATTGATATCCAAATGACATCCATTGGATGTCTAGGAGGATATACATTGGACGTTCAATTGATATCCAAAAAACGTCCATTTTAGATGTCCGTTGGACTTTGGGCATTAGACGTTCAATGAACGTCAATCGGATGTTTGCAGGGCCTTAATTGGCCATTAATTAATCAAAGTAGACCATAAGATTATTAATTACGAAAATAATTTCAGAAAAAATATATTTGATGTGGATTTCATGGTCTTTTAAGGACGTCCAATTGATGCTGCACCATGGATGTACATTGGACGTCCATTTCATAGTCTTTAAGGACGTCCAACTGATGCTACAACATTGATGTCCATCGGACGTACATTTCTTAGCCTGTCACGAACGTCCAACTCTTGGTGGAATAGGGATATACATTGGACGTCCTCTGCCGGTCCATGGACATTTGTACATTTAATGGATCTGTAGTGGATGTCCATTGGATGTCGTGTGTTTACCGGGATTCACGCACCCCTGGGACATTGTGTATATATAATTAATACATAATTTTTACAAAATTCGCGCTACTATGTTAAAGTGCTCTGAACTCGGTGTTCAATACTTTTTAAACGAATTAGTTTCTTCGGAATGAACGACCGTTTAACTATTCGCGTTCGCCAATCAATGCTAATAAATTTACAGACAGGCAATAAAATGGAACTTTTCCTCGCACTCGCCATTCGATCTATCTCTACCAGTGTTAATAACAAAACCGGAGGCACAGCAGTGTGTAATTCGACTACCGTAAATATATTTTCTGCGTTTCCACTTCATTTCGCAATGAAACGATTCCGTATCGCACGCAGTTGCCCATCTATCAAATTACGTTATTGGCCATATTCCTCGGAAATAATGCTAATATATTATTACGATATGAGGGTGTACAGATGTTCCGAAAATGTATCAATTCTGTTTTCCGTGATGATTTATAGCGTTCGGTGGGTAACAATAGTTGTGCTTACGGTATACAAGTGGTGTAACGCGCGTGGTTATTTCCTCTCTATATGCCGGTTGTTGCCGGAAAACACACGCATTTACCTGCAGTGTATCTAATTTGGCATATAGAAGTACCCATAATTTAGAAAATTAAATTCGACTGAATTAACGCCTCTGATAGAACACGGAGGCGTTTTGAAGAGAAATTCATGGCAATAATAATAAAAAAAATTATAGACGTGTTGTTTCCATTTTCGCTCTGAAAAATTATTTTACTTTTCAATTTTTACCTTTTGAGCTTTTCACTGCCCCCCAAAACGCCAACCTGAATGCCATTTTATCTCTACAATAGATCCTGTCAGAAATGGCATTGTCCATACACTCACTAACAGAGGGAGAGAGAGAGAGGCGCAGGATAACGTGATTGAGGTCAGCATGCAAAATCAATTCGCAGCGAGAGATCAGATAAGAGCCCAATGATGGCTACAACGAAATACGAATCGCATAAACATGTAGGCGGATTTTGGGATTGTGTGTAATTTCCCCGAACGCATATCGGCTATGCGATTCCCAACTGTTTATATATTGAATCGGTATTGCCTTTGTTGACTTATCTGGACTATCTGTAATGAGATCTCTGTCAGGTCTATAGAAACGACCGCAGAACGCTGCTGCCTTGCCCCGGGGCCTTTATTATGGGCCCCGTACGTTGTGGGTGGCCGCCACGGGATGATCTTTCACATGTCGACGAGGCACATCAAAGAGACCAAATTTTTAATTCCATTACGGAAAAGTCGAATTTGCGCCGTTGTGTGTCGAAAACGCCTTGCAAGGGCATCGATAAAATATTCCAGATTTATTGCAGTCCGAGCCGGACGTATAAATCAGTCGGAATCGATGAGGTCCGTACGGTATACGGGCACGGAGATTTATGTAGTCGACGGGAGACATTGCGATATAGAAAAATATCCTAGGAAAATCCGGATGTATGTAAAAGTACAGGAATTAGAAAATGGTCGGTTAGAACGTTTCGAAACTACATTTGTTATTGTATTTAAAATTTACTGCAATTTTTATTTATCAATGACTATTGGAAGACAAAAGAACCTAAAAGTTCTTTCAAATTGATGACATTTACTAAAATTTACTAAAACGGCGGTTTTTTAAATAATTTTTAATATGTAATAATAATAATACTTTAATAAAAATAATACTACCAATATCGATTTAAAAGATAATTTAATCTGTTCTAAGCAAACACTAGATCCATAAATGCCTTTAGGTTATAATTTTTGATTGATTTTTTGACATTTTTTTGTTTGATTTTTTTGATTGATTGACATTTTTGATGATATCTGTAAACTAGTGGCGGCTGGTGCACAAGGGCTGCGGAGCTCCAGCGCGTAGTAAATTTTGACAAATATTATGGTTCTATTTATTTTTAGTTAAAATAAAGCAAAAACTGTAGTTTGGTAACTTTATGATAACGTCGTTTGTTCACTTAACTCCATCGTTACCTTAGTTACCTATGATTCTCTCGCCAATTATGGCTTAGTTTGTGTTAATATACGGAATTACCCCCACTCAGGCGGATTGCTCTTTTCTCTAGCACGAGATCTGACAACCGACTTCCCAATTTTTTAAAAAATGCTATGAATGTTTTCACTAAACTTTATATTTGGATTAACATATTAAACGTATACAATTTTTATTTGAAATATTTTTTCCTAAACTACAATTTTTTTTAAAACGGTTTTGGTAAATTATAGCAAATCTCATAACTTAAGTTATTTGTTTAGCGCCAATACCAAATACTAATACCAAAATTAAAATTGTAAATTAAACTCTTTGAAACTAATATTTTTACAATTAAATCGTAGTTTCTACAAAGTCTATCTATTACGTAATGTTAAAAAAAATGTTATTAAATTACAATTATTATTATTATTACAATCTTTCATCCTTGTTTGTTCGTTCATCTTACAATTATTGTTAATTATCTTCATTTTATTGTTACATATCATCTGTCACACATAACTTAATTATTTTATATCAATTGTAAATTTTTTTTCTTCTAATAAATAACTTCTTGCCTATATTTTCAAAAACAAATCCTGACGTTAACTGTTTGTGAAATTAAACCAATTTGTAATACTCCTTTGGAATTAAATATTTAATACTATTTGTCTTTGATGATTATGTTCTCTCTGAGAGTTATCCACAGACACATAGTAACGTCGGAAGACAGGGTTTTTAAGTGGGTAACCGAACGTGGACACCCACAGTGTCTAATGCGGTGGATATTGCTCTTTATAAATAAAGTTATGAATTCTAATGATTATTCTTCTTTTCATAATCATTAGAATTAATGTGTGCGGAAATAGTCGTGTTTAATTGTAAATTAATACCTATGTAGCCGTTTAATCAACTTAGAAAGTCAAAAACGACGTGGTGTGCATTTACTAAAATAAGATTACAGTAAGGGCACACAGATGTTTCACTTTTCCCTTGCCGATAACTATTCTAGCCTAAATCAGAAAAACATAGAGACAAGTCCATCCCCGGACATGACGTTTCCAAATTTGTACTAAATTATTTATTTACACCGTTTTGAAAAAGTTTCCTAACTTTTCAATCAATACTTATAAAAAAATGTTAATAAGTGCAGTACTAATTAAGCACCATCCATTCGGTCAGTTATTCAAGAGAGTGCTTGTTTTTCTGAACAAATTTGTGAATTTTTTTGTTATTAATTTTGGGTTTATTGTAAAATCCATGACGTTTATGTAGTTTCAAAAAGTTATAAACCTTATAGATAGTGTTTTCCAAATGTGTTCCTATTGAGATATTTATTATACAGGGTGATTCAAAATTGAGTGCAAAGATTTTAAGGGCGTATTTACCAGCCAAAAATAAGATTTTTTTTTCATATAATCGTATGTCCTAACTTGCTTCGTTTTCTAGATACAGGGTGTTAATTTTTTTTAAAAAAATCGGGTTTTTATCAATTATTTAAAAACCTTTCAGCCGATTTAAATAAAATTTGGTAGGCTTATTTGTCGTCATAATGACCTTCCTTTGGTGGGAATAAAATAAATTTATTGATTCCAGTGGCGTCTCAGGGGACTACCTGCTTGATACTTATAGGTAAAATTATGGTACGCCACCCCTTTTTTGACAATTTAATTTTTCTTTAGATTAAGCGGTCAATATTGTAACTTTCTTGCCTCTTGAGCTTTACTCGTATCTAGCTTTGTTTCCAAGAAAAAAATCAAAATCTGGGCCTCGCCCCATTAAAAAAATAATAAATTCGAATCAATTATTGAGACTCATTTAATCTGTTTAATTTCTATTTAAAATTCAGCTTAGCCTAAGTAACAAATACACAGAAAAGCAGATTTTCATAACAAATGCTGGAAATGCTGAAAATTCCGGGAGTATTTCTGACTACCTCCAAGGCATGAAATATCCTTTGTTGTAGGATTTCAATGGAAGGAACTGGCCCTGCATCATAAACCAGGCTTTTAACATGGCCCCATAAAAAGAAATCCAACGGGTTACAGTCTGGCGAACGCGATGGCCAAGCTATTGGACCTGCTCGGCCGATCCAGCGTCTGGGGAATTCAAGGTCTAAATATTCGCGGACAGTTATTCGAAAATAGGGAGGGGCTCCATCGTACATAAAATAAAGTTTTTTGCGAATATTCAACGGCACATCCTCCAATAAACCGGGTAAATGATTTTGTAAAAAGTCCAGGAATGTATCACCATTTAAAGTTCGGGGAAAAATAAATGGACCAATTAAAAAGTCCCCAACAATCCCTGCCCAAACATTCAAACTGAACTGCTCTTGGTGGTTCGACTGTCGAATTTCGTGGGGATTTTCAATATCCCAAACATGAATGTTATGATAATTAACGACTCCATTGCGGGTAAATTGGGCTTCGTCGGTAAATAGAATGCGAGATAAAAAGTTCGGATTCCTGGCACAATTATTTAGTATCCATCTTGCGAATTGTACCCGCTGGGGAAAATCTCGTGGGAGCAAACCCTGCACGCGCTGGATATGGTATGGATAAAAACTATTTTGATGTAAAACCCTCCAAACTGTCGATTGACTAAGGTTTAAATCCCGTGCAATTTGCCTCGTGCTTAACGCAGGATTCTCTTCAATAACTTGCAGAATTTCCTCTTCCGTCATCACGATTCGGACTTCACGCGGCCTACCAGCATTCATTTTGGTAGATTGGAATCTTCCAAATTCCCGGAGATGCTGATGAGAGTTGCTGAAAGTTCTACAGTTGGGCAGCCGACGATGAGGAAATCTTAACGAGTACATCCTACGAGCTTCAAGCGCATTTCCATCAGCTAGACCATAAACAAAATGAATATCTGCAAGGTGCTGGAATGAAAATGGTTCATTTTCCATTTTTAAAAGAAAAGAAAAATGAAAAATAACCACACAAAAAAAAACTAAACCGACTGTAAACACCAAAACGTAAATAATGACAATTGTGTCATGGTTACGGAGAAAAACAAATTACTGCTAACAAGGGTCACAGCCCTCTGCTTACTTACATGTTTTAATAGGGCCAGGCCCCGATTTTGATTTTTTTCTTGGAAACAAAGCTAGATACGAGTAAAGCTCAAGAGGCAAGAAAGTTACAATATTGACCGCTTAATCTAAAGAAAAATTAAATTGTCAAAAAAGCGGTGGCGTACCATAATTTTACCTATAAGTATCAAGTAGGTAGTCCCCTGAGACGCCACTGGAATCAATAAATTTATTTTATTCCCACCAAAGGAAGGTCATTATGACGACAAATAAGCCTACCAAGTTTTATTTAAATCGGCTGAAAGGTTTTTAAATAATTGATAAAAACCCGATTTTTTTAAAAAAATTTAACACACTGTATCTAGAAAACGAAGCAAGTTAGGACATACGATTATATGGAAAAAAAATCTTATTTTTGGCTGGTAAATACGCCTTTAAAATCTTTGCACTCAATTTTGAATCACCCTGTATATTATTGTATTATAGGTACTATATAAATTCCTGGTAAATTAATTCCTGAGAAAATTTACATTTTTTTACTAGTATTGAACATACACAGAATAAAGAAACCATCACATTTCCACTATTAAACAAATTTACTGACTTAAAAGCTTCCTATCTTTTCAACACATTCACTTTCACAACACACACTACTTTCAACACATTTCAAGTAGTCAATAAGCATAATAAGTATCATAATTCAAAACCATTATCAATGGAGATGGTGTTTCTGTTCTGCACAAAACTTGAACTAGATCTTAGGTGACATTTTGAACTTTTTGGCTACCTCATTGATAGTTCCCGTTAAACGAGTTCATATCATTCTAATTGAATTTCCCCTTTCCCACTGTCGAAAATCTCCCTGAGCACGGTACACTCGCATATGCAAAACGTTCGAATTGTGAACATTTCCCCATTACACGGACATTCTTCAGAGTATTCGAGCAGAAACATCACCGACATCAGCAGGAGCACAATTCCTGCCCGAATCAGAAATACGTAGAGGCGAGTCCGTGCCCGGTCCTGCCGATTTGATGAGAGTATGCGAGGAAACGGCTGGCGAATGCTAAATGTACTGGAACTTCAGCCCATCCGTGAGTGATTGATGACAAAATGCCCTTATACCTACTGCAATATGTGTTATTGAAATATGAGATATATGGCCGTAGTTGTGCCGATCAATTATAATATTGCACCGGCTCTAGTGGCGGGGGCACTTCTGCAGAGAGGGCGACGTAGGGCGCTTTTGTCGCTATTATTGTCGTTCTGGTAATTACAGGATGTTTACATCCGTAATTATGAATAATATTATATCTAAATGACGTCGTTAGGGGTGTCGACAACAAATAAACATATCTACTGCAGTACTATTACTTATCCCACCGTCGTCTTATCCACTAACATATCTTACTGACTAAATAATCAATGTTGATATAAGTGGAAAATGTTTCACAGAAAAATAATTAAAAAGGTAATATGTTTCTTTTGTACAGAAGACACTTTTAATGTTTAGATTAATTCATTACCAAATAAACATACAAATTTTCGTTATAACTTGTTTTTACACGCTTTTTATTAGCCTCACTTGTAGGCTCTCGATTGTTTGATCCTGGGCAAACTTATTGAAGAACTTGATTGTTAAGAGTTAACAGGGAGGGTCCCACGTAACGCTGAAGCATTAGAAAAAATGACTATTATAGATTACTAGAAAATACTTCATAGGACCAGCTGATAAATCGAACTAAAAGTGAAAAATAAATTATAGTTTAAAAAAACTAAAATAGCACGCTTTAATGGTGAATGAAGCTAAAAAGGTAAATATATTTTTTTTTTCAGAAATAATAATACATAGTATGATTATGAGAAAATAGATGTTATTGTAATAAATCATGGGGCATTTATATCAAGCACCCCACACGTTATTACAATAATATCTATTTTCTCGTTAATTACTCTATTCTTATTTCTAAAAAAAAATTTACCTTTTTAGTTTGATTCACCATTAAAGTGTTTTCAATTTTTTTATACTACATTTTTTAACTTCATGTTCGAAATATTAATTAGGATACAACAAAAGTTAATATCTCACATTTTGACTTTAAAATTTAGTACGTTGTAGCTGTACTTCATTTTTTATTAATTTATTTATGATATATCTTCTGCTGATTAAATGATCGAAGTTGATGTTAATTGATGGCGTTTTACAGGAAATTAATAAAAAAGGAAATATGGTTCTATGTACAAGAAACACACTTTAAACGTTTACATTAATTCATAGCAAAAAATGAACATATATATTTTCGGTACAACTTTTTTGTATATTCATTTCCGAAATATTACAAAAGATGCAAGAAAAGTCGATATCTGACATTCTGACATTAAATTTTAGTACCTACGTCGTACTTGTAGTTAATTTTCTATTAATTTATTTATACTATATCTTTTACTGACAAAATGTTCGAAGTTAATAAAAATGGATAGCGTTTCACAGAAACATAATTAAAAAAGAAATATGTTTCTTTGTGCCGAAAACGGACTTTTAACGTTTATCTTGATTCATTACTAAAAAAATGACATGTAAGTTATTGGTAAACACTTGGTTTTATCTTTGTTTTCCGATCAAAAATGATACAATAAAAGTTGATAACTCACATTTTGATATTAAAATTTAGCACGTTGTACCTGTACTTCATTTTCTATTACTTTATTTATGCTATGTCTTACTGACTAAATGATCCAAGTTAGTATAAATTAATAGCATTTCACTGAAAAATAATTAAAAAGGAAATTGATATGTGTTATTTGTGCAGAAAACAAACTTTTAACATTTATATTAACTCATTACGAAAAAACGAACATAGAAATTATCCATATTATTTGTTTTATTATCTTAATTTTGAAATATCGAAAATAATACAAGAAAAGTTGGTAAATCACATTTTGACATAAAAATGTAGTACGTTGTACCTGTACTTCATTTTCTATTAATTTATTTAAGCTATATCTTACTGCTTCCTAATCAACAAAAAATTAGCACCTTACATAGTAAAATTCGACAATGAGTCATATAGGATTGCATCAATCACCATGCAGCTCTCGAAGAGGTATAAATTAAAGGTGATTCAGTGCTATGCCCCGAGGTCTGGACACACAGATGACGAAATGGAGGTCTTCTATAATCAATTATCAGAACACATCAATAAAGAACACACTTCCGAAACCCTAGTCATAGGAGATTTTAACTCAAAACTAGGAAAAAGGCAAGAAGAAGATAAAGAATTCGTGGGGAATTTCAGCTTTGATGATAGAAACGAGAGAGGCTATATGCTTCTAGAATTTATAACATCACATCGATTATACTCAATGAACTCCTTCTTTGACAAAAAAGAACAAAGAAAATGGACATGGTTAAGCCCAGACTCAAGAACTAAAAATGAAATAGACTGCATCTTATCCAGTAACAAACAAATAGTCAAGGACGTTACAGCTTTAAAATGTTTTAACATAGGTAGTGATCATAGGCTACTAAGAGCTAAAATTACTATAAAAGGTGAAAGGAACAGGAAAGTATTTAAAAAACAAGCAACAAAAATTGACAAACAAAAACTGAAACAAAACTCTATACAGTTTCAAATAGAAATTAATAAACAATTAGATATTGCAAACAACACTTGGAAAACTAAAGACTTAAATGAAATGAATGACACCATCACAAAAACTATGAAAGATGCTGGAGATAAATGGGCAAAAAGAGAAATTGATAAGAGAAGTGTCTTAAGTGATAAAACTAAAAATAAAATAGAAGAAAAAAGACAACTGTTCAGGGAAGGAAATTATGAGGATTTCCGACAAATGGCAAAACACACCAGACAACTTATAAGGAAAGACTTACAAAAACACTACGAATCTGAAGTAGAAAAGCTAATAGAAAACAACAAAGGAATCAAATGTCTTAGAAAAAATGGACAGCGCCAAATAATATCTATTAAAAAACAGCAATGGAGAGGAAATAGGAAATCTAGACACGATATTGAAAGAAACTGAAGTTTTCTACACTGACTTATATGACACAAAAGTAAGACCAGAGGATGTTACTATCAATGATAAAATAAAAATACTTAATGTTGGTTCGGAAGACATGCCAGATATAACAACGGAAGAAATAAGGCACGCCTTACATCAAATGAAGAAGAACAAAGCACCAGGTCAAGATGGAATAATAATAGAAATGATACATCCAAACAAAACTTTGCGACCTATTCAACACTTGTTTAGAGAAAGGAGAAGACCCAGAGAGCTGGAATAATGCGATTGTTGTATTACTCTATAAAAAAGGCGATCAAGCAAACCTAAATAATTACAGACCTACAAGCCTTCTTTCCCAAATATATAAACTTTTCACAAAAATCATTACAAATCGTATATCCAGAAAACTTGATGAATACCAGCCCGTAGAGCAGGCCGGCTTCAGAAAAAATTATAGCACCCATAATCATACTTACTATGAGAATATTGATAGAGAAGTCCGTTGAATACAACCTAGAAATGAACCTCGCTTTCATTGACTATCAAAAAGCCTTTGATACAGTAGAATATTGGTCAATCATGAGATCATTGAAAAATATTAGAATAGACCACCGCTATATATTATTGTTGGAAAATATCTATAAAAAGGCTACATCTACCATCCAGTTACACGAAAATACCAAACCTATTCGTATAAAAAGAGGTATCCGTCAAGGTGATACCTTGTCACCAAAGTTATTTACGGCTGCTTTGGAGGATGTCTTCAGGCAGCTTAAATGGCGGGATGACAAGGGCATCGATATTAATGGAAGGAGATTAAACAACCTGAGGTTCGCGGATGATATCGTTCTCATAGCAGAAACACCAGAACAACTCCAAACTATGATCTCCGAATTAGAAGATGCATCATCAAGAATTGGATTGAAAATTAATCTAGATAAGACCAAAGTTATGTGTACCAAGCGACCAAATCTCAAAGTAAAGGTAAAAAATAACGAAATAGAAGTGGTAGATGACTATATATATCTGGGACATAAAATAACGTTAGGCAGAGACAATCAAACAGCTGAAATTTATAGAAGAAGAAGATTGGCATGGGCTGCGTTCAGCAAATTGAGTAATACGCTAAAGAACAAAAAAATACCAATACACCTCCGCTCTCGAGTGTTCGATCAGTGTGTTTTGCCGGTTTTGACATATGGATCACAAACATGGACATTAACTAAGCAGTCAATGAATAAACTCAAAACCACTCAAAGAGCCATGGTGCGCCAGATGTTGGGTATATCATTGAAAGATGATGTAAAGAACGAACGGGTCAGAAGCACAACGAAGGTGAAAGATGTTGCGGAAGCAGTAGCCGAGCTGAAGTGGGACTATGCGGGCCACGTTGCCAGATATACAGATGATAGATGGACATCGACAGTAATAAAATGGAGACCCTATTTGGGAAAAAGATCAAGAGGTCGCCCACCAATGCGCTGGACGGACGACATAAAAGGAAGCGCAGGACTGATGTGGCATCGTAGAGCACAGAACCGAGCTGAATGGAAGAGTATGAGGGAGGCCTATGTTCAAAAATGGACCGAAAATGGCTAATGAGATGAGATGAGATATCTTACTGGACTAAATGATCGAAATTGATATAAATTGATAGCGTTTTACAGAAAAATAATTAAAATGGAAATATGTTTCTTTGTGCAGATAATACACTTAATATTCATATTAATGCATTATGAGAAAACGAACATGGAAATTCTCGATATACACTTGTTTTTATCTTAATTTCCGAAATATATAAAATAATACAAGAAAAGTTGATAAATCACATTTTGACATTAAAGTTTAATACGATGTTTCTGTACTTCCTTTTCTATTATTTATTTGTGCTATATCTTTGACCAAGTAATCGAAGTTAATATGAATTGATAGCGTTTCACAGAAAAATAATTAAAAAGGAAATATGTTGTGCAGAAAACAGACTGTTAAGGTTTATTTTAATCCATTGCAAAAAAATGAACATGTTAATTTCGACATAAGTATACTTATTTTTATTTTAATTTTCGAAATCTCTAAAATAATAAAAGAACAGTTGATAAATCACATTTTGACCTTAAAATTTAAAACCTTATATCTGTATTTATGTTTCTATTAATTTATTTATGCTAGAATGTAGTGCCTTAAAATCCTCAAAGTTGATTAGGAATCTATTCTTAATGATCGTTAACAAATATGTCACAAATATGTCACATATACAACGTGATCAAGAAAAACTGTTTAAGTTGGCAATCCTAAATTTTACTTTAAAATGGTAGAACTTGAACCACTTCCGGTTGCTTGACAGCTACTTCGAAGTTTAACAGTGACAGCATTGACACTTGAGCGGCGATTCAAATTTTTATTATAAAAATGGTACTATTTAAAATAGAACAAGATATTTTTAATGGCATGGCTTATTTTTGGAGTGCAGTTCATGACCCCATTTCTGGATGACAATACTCCTTGGAATCTACTTTGCACCAATTTGAAGAAATGTTTCCTGAAGTTGTGTTCACTATCGACGTTTTTAAACAACTGCATGCGCGTAATTCAACGATATTTGAATACAGGCAATGTGAAGAAAGGAAAGCTCAGGTAGCTTTCCTGAGCTTTCCTTTTCAGGTAGACCCTCCGTACTCACTGAAAATGTGGTGCAAGACGTCAGGGCCCGACTGCAACAAAGTCCTCGCGAATCGGTTAGGAAGCTTTCCCTCCAAACAGGTTTGATCCTTATCAAAAGTTCACCAATTTCCACTTATTCCTAATTTCCTGTATTCCGTTTCGTGACTTTACAAGTTTATCATACGGAAGTTGTTCCACTGTGTTGAAGAGCAAATTGAAATACCACCCGTACAAATTTTCGATGGTCCAATCCCTAAATCCTCCTGACCGTCCACAAAGCGTCCTGTTCTGTAACTGGTTCAATCAGGAAATGAACAATGATGGCATCCTGGATAAAACCTTTTTTCCGATGAAGCCTGGTTCCATCTCAATGGCTATGTTAATTCTCAAAATTACAGAATTTGGTCTGGTGAAAATCCACATGCTGTTAGAACAACAACTTTACATCCTACTAGAGTTGGTGGGCTGTATCGCGGCAGAGAGTAATTGGTCCTGTGTTTTTTAACTTCACGGTTAATTCTGAACGATACATTCAGCACATTCTTCAGCCATTCGTTACCCAATTAACCGCAGAGGAGCGCGAAAATTGCTACTTTCAACAACATTCGGCTCGAGCACATACGGCTCTTGCCACAAGGCAATATTTGCGGGAAGTTTTTGGCCATCGAGTCATAAGTACAGGAATCTGGCCAAGTAGGTCACCAGACCTGACACCTCTAGACTTTTGTTTCTTCGGGCACCTTAAAAACAAGGTGTTCAGTAATGTTCTACATACACGTGAAGAATTGGAAGCTGCCATTATCGAGAAAGTTGCAAATATTTCTCCCCGGATGTTAATTAATGTCTTCGAGAGCCTAGAACGGAGAGTGAATTTATGTTTAGAACATAATGGTGCTCAATTCGAGCAGTACCATTAAATATTGAAGTTTTTCTGGTGGGGTCTTTCAATCGTAAATAAATTCACATAACCTAAAATATTTTTGTTTATTTAGTTGTCGCTGTTATACAGAGTGCAGAGGTTTCCGGTGTAGCGTTGCAAACCCTTAGGCAAAAAAATCCTCCAGGTAGGATTGCCAACTTAAACAGTATTTCTTGATCACTCTGTACATATATCTTATATGTATAAAGAAAAATCGAATGAGATCCTTAATTTTCTTGAAAGCATTGTGTATGCAAATACGAATAACTTTTGATACATCGCAATTTATAAGAAGCTGAGAAGAGAATCGATCACAAGTAATGAAATTCTTCATAACAACTAGTCAACGAAAAATGAGAGTTACTCTTTTTTCTCTCGTTGTAATCCACGCAGGGAAAAAAGTTACCACAAAGGCCGGTTCGATTGTGTTCTCGACCGCAGATCGCGATCGAATACAAATATCTAAATTTTCCCATCTGTCGCAGATATTGAAGTTAAACTATAGCCCCTCCGCCTTAAGCCCTAAACCAGTTAGCATAGAAAACCTCCTGAGCGTAAATTTTTGTGCTCGATGAAGGGGGGAGACGAAAAACCGCTGCGGAGAGAGAAAGAGAAACCGAGAAAGGGTCCACCCCGCCTGCGTTAGATTACACGCCGGATTAGATTTCGAGAAAAAAATGAATTTTTTTGAGTAACGATTTCATTAGGTTTAATTACGAACGAAAGTTGGATCCAAGGGTCAATGGATTGTCGGCGTTTTCAGTTTGTTACGTTAATACTGTGTGATTATTTATATCACACATCTACAGTACAAGATACTTAACCAATCGTACTACTTAACTTTCACCCCGCAGAACTTCAAAATACATAGTGACGTAGAAAAGTGTCTGCAAATTAATTGTGACGTACTATAGCTCAAAAGTCATACCGGCGAATTCAACATGGTGTATATTTAAATATTTATTAAAACATATTCTCGATCGCAATGACAGGAACATACGCCTTCCGGCGTTCAGATGGTTCTTTCGAAGTCATTAGTTACCTTTAATTAATTTTCAGCCCCTCTTAAATTTACTGCAATAACTAATAACTTAAAAGAAAGAAATTTCAACACACATATTTAACTCTTTTGTTGTGTCATGATAAATTTGAATCATGAAATAATTTTTTAAATAATACTTTATTACAAAAGGAACGTGGCCGTCAATAGAGCTATCGCCCATATAATGTTCAACAAGTTAAATATGTCGGAAGTGAACATATTCATAATTTCAATGTTTAATCCTGAAAGTAATTGAAATCAACAACATTCTTAACATTTCCATAAAAGATACAGCCCGTTCGATATCTGATGAGTTAGAATTCCAAGAACCTACTATGCCAATAAACCTCTTCTTATCGGAACTACTGTAACAATATGAGGCGTGCCTTAAAAATTTCGACATTATTGTCGATGTCGAATGCACGCAAAAGGTAATATGGTAAGTGCTACGACAGCGCCGTCAATGACTTTCTAACGCTGCTCATAATCTGTCGATTGGCGAATACCGACAAAGGTAGCTACGCGTTTTCTTGGAATTTTACCTCATCACATTTTGAACAAGCAGTACTTGTAGTTTTATTAAACAATGTAAAGTATTTCTCATCCATTTAAATATTATAAACTATATTGTGACACGAAATGTAAACATCAGTGTGAAGCGTGCCCTCTCTTATCTGTCGAAGTCGGCACACTTCAAAGGAGACCGCTTCGGAGAATTCAGTAGAACGCGACCATAAAAACTCTCTTCTCGAATAATCGAGAACGTCCAATTAGAGAAAGAATAACCCGGAAGCTTCCCGAAAAAACATTATTAGGAGATATAAATTACGAGCCGGTTCCGTGGTAACGATAGTAGACCAGCAGCCGCCGTGAGTGAAAAAGTGGAATAAACCGACTAGCGATATTTGTACAAATAAATTAGCGCGTTAAGTGTATAACATAAAATAATTAGTTAAGGAATGGACGAAATAAATTAGGTAGTGTTAAGGACTGTGATAAATATATTAGAAGAAACGTTACAATATTATATACGAACTAACACTTTGTTGTTTCAAGTTTTCAGTGAACTGTAGTTTTATTAAACAATATCAGGAATTTCTCGCCCATTTTACATATTATACACTCTATTATAGATATATGAACTGAAACTCGACATACCTATTAATAAAAAATACTTTTAATAAAAGTTTAACAAAACTGCAACTCAGGTTATCTGAGCTGTCAATAATTCAACAAAAGTCGAATTCGATCGTTTTGAATTTTGATTTTAAAAATTTAAATCCAACTTTTCCTCAAAAATGATTTATGAAACCATAAAAGTTTATAAAATCGTATGGTACAAGTAACAAATTTATTAATGAACTGATTTCTTTTAAATAATGTTTTATATCTTTTATCTTTTTCCAATTGAAAATGAATGTACATAGTATACGACTCTAGTTCTTTAGTATGAATTTCTTCAGAAAATTTGTAGCTTGTTAACGTAGAAAAATTACAATAAAAGTCATTCAAAACTGCCTTTCAAAGAAATAAAATCGTTTTGAAGATGTACAAAAACGTTCTTTAAAATTTTGTAATTTTATTGGTTTCACTAAATCCTAAAACGAATATACAAATTTTTATTTTAAGAGGATGTCCTGGGTACCTAAACTAAGAAAACCGATAAAACACCACTGAGACGATACATAACCTCTATGATGTGTGTGTGTGAATTGTAGTTAACGTCTCCTTTTTGCTGCAAGGCTAAACTGGACGGGACCTACAGCTTAACGTGGGCTCCGAACCACGGTCCTCGAGCACGGTTGTACCCCCTAAGGCTCTCACCCCAATTGATCCACTCCGTGCTCTACCGACTCAGGGTGTGTGTACCTAGTCCCGCCCTCCTATAGGATATCCGATCCTATCCGAACCTCTATGATTCGTCTTATTAATTTGTCGTAACTAGCTATGAAAGAATAATCCAAATGCCTTATCTTCCTAGTTATCCCTTCACACATCATGCGCCTATTAACTCTTGATCCTCTTTTAAATATTATATAAAATGCTTCACTAAGTGCAATGCAAACAAATAAACATCACGTTGAAAACATACGAGTCGATGTTGCCAAATTCCATGTATAAATCCAAGCATTATTAGTAGTTTGATACGTTATACCGTATGATCGTTTAAATTCCACGACTGTTAGATCATAACCAAAATTTTACCCCGCAAAACTTCAAGATGGTTACTACAAATCAAACTAAAGCCGGATGGACAATTAATTTACAGATTGTCGGTAACAAGCTACAATCTACGTACATTTTGTGTGGTGAAGAAATTGAAGTCGAGTTCAAAGAACATTACACTTGAAATGCCGTTCTCTCCCTTAAAAGAACAAAAACATTGTAGCGATTTTATGAGGTTTAAAACTTTAAAATAGTTAGTGCAGATTTAACTGAAATCAGAAGGATAACTAGTTTGAAGTTAAGTAGTAACAAGCTACCTCTTTTTTCGTTTTGTGCAGAAAATCGAAACTGGTTCTAAGAATTTTGAGTGAAGATTTCATTAAGTTTAATTGAAATGAAAGTCGATCAATAAATTAAGGCATTTTCAGCAGTTGATTATTTTAATTTTAAGTCAGGATCATATCCAAACTTGCTATGCAACTTTAACTGCTCAAAACTTTAAGATAGTTATCTTGTAAGATAGAAAGTTATAAGTTTCGATAAGTTTACATTTAACTAGTACTTAATAATATAAATTGCTCTAAATAAAACAAATATTTCAAAATGGCGTTTAGTATCGCCGACGTTAAATACTATTAATCTCTCGTTTCATATCCAATTGTATAGTTTCTTGCAACTGAGAGATTGCACAAATGATCTGATATACCTACCTTGTAATTCATAAAGTGGCGTTACTTTAACCACCAATCTATTGCTACAATCATATTAATGTAAATCACTTCCAATTAAAATGGAAGAACTACCCAAGCAAATCACTTTTAAACGAAAGTCCCAAACTACCCAAACAATCTTTATAGAGGTCTGATGATGTCCTGTATTTAGGATGAAACGTCGGCGACAAATATTTTGAAAGGTTTGTTTTATTTGGGGAATCCGCAAAACTTATCATGATTAGTAGATACTTAACACGCTTACATCTTACGTACGTTTTGTGTCATGTAGAAAAGTAGACAGTCCCAAAACAAATTAAATTTAAAATGTAATCTATTTTTGAAAATCTTCTAAGTGATGATTTCATTAAGATTAATTACAATACAAAGGATAAAAATTACAACGTAACTTTAACGTTCTTTTGAGTTACGATTTCACAAGAGTTGATTCGATCTATATGTCTGGGGATTGTCAAGAGTTTAATACGTTAATGTCGTGTGTTCATTTCAATTTCATATCTAGCAGACTACAACGATACTAACCACACGTTGGTACAATATAACTTTTACCACTCAAAACTTATAAATAGTTACTACAAATTTAACTGAATTCAGATGGATAGCTAGTTTGAAGTTATCTGGTTACCAGCTATAACCCACGTATATTTTGTATGGTGCAGAAAATTAAGTCGGTTTAGAAAATGGTGAGCTTGAAATGTTATTTCTTTCTATTAAAAAATGAGTGAGTAACAAACTTTATTATATTTAACTTAAACGAAAATAGTTATCACATATTTAACTGTATGTATGGATGATTACCTTGTTAGAAGTTACAACTTATGCACATTTGGGTAGCGCCGAAAATTAACACAAATTCCAAATGAGTTGATATTGAAAAACATATAAGTAATCCTTAAGTAATCTCTTAAAAAAATGTTAGCTAACAGTTTCGTTAGGTTTATGTGAAACGAAAATTCGACCTATAAGCTTACAGCAGTTTGTTCCGTTAGAATGCGTGATCATTTCAATTGCATATCTAGCAGACTCCACCTAACCAAACTTAAGAAGTACCTACCATTTATAACGTAAAATTTCAAAATAGTTACTACAGATTTAACTGAAATGAAGTGGTAGCAGCTGTAATACAGAAAATCGAGCCAAGTTCAAAAAATGTTAAATTTAAAATGTTATTTTGAGAGATTTAAAAAAATGGAGATGTGTAACATCTTAGGACTTTCTCATATGGCCGGACCAAATATTCATGCCAACATTGTTAAAGTGTCTTTTAGGGAGGTTTTAGAAAAATATGTTTCAAATAAAAGTTGTAGCTATTAGCTGGATCAGCTCAAATCTAGAATTTGGTAAGAATCCGTAAAGCCATTTTGGAGAGAATTGAGGAAAACTTAAAATTAACTAGAGTAAAGGGCCCTTCGCAGTAGATCAGTCAAGGTAAAGATAACGGCAATCAATAAGAGTTGAATAGTAAAGTAAATATACAAAGTCTAGAAGAAACGTTACAGCAGTTTTTGAGATAATCCAAGAAAACCTAAAAATGACTGTAGAAAAGTGTCCTCTGCCCTTAATTGTTTCTGATGAAATTTTGACGGTCGCGAATTTTCAGGGGACTCTGCCTAAATAGGAGGATTTAACTTTTGACTATTTATAATTTCTGAGGAAACCTTGACCACATGCACATACAGACATGTTTTCAAAAACATGTTTTTCTAACTCAGGGGATCTCATAACGTCCAGAAATGCCAATATCTCAAATTCCGAAAATCAGCACGATTACAATATACTTTCTCTTATGGGTACCCCATATGAGAATGTAAAAAAATGCAAACAAACCTCAGGACATTATAAAATATAAATATTGAGTGTAATGTTTTGATTAGTTTTACATTAGAGGGGAAAATGGGAATCCATCTCGACCATCTGGCTAGATAAGGGCACGTGTGTCAACAAAAATTGTGAGGAAAGAAGTAAAAGATGGTGCCTATTCAATGCAACGGCACTTACCTCCGCGATTGTCGTCCTGACAGCTATTTTAAAAAATCAACCACCGTGAACTGAAACGTGTAAATACCTACGTTTGTGCGGGACAACCTCGACGGATTTTTTTTTAGGAAAACGTCCGTTTGTTCGTGAACTTCGTATAATTAAAGCAAATTTGTAGACTCTTTTCCTGCATACACTTGCTAGATAAATTCCTGCTAATGCAAGCGAAAACGCGATCCAGACAGTCACTATGTTTTACGTCCCTAGGGTTATAAACTTGTCCAGAAGACGCCTCGTCAGCGTTTAACGGGGCCGTAACCCGCTCGCTCTTCAATATCGCAGTAATATTTTTATTGTTCATAAAAATGTTTTTGATCCGACATTTAGAGCTCGTAAATCATATTATGGATCATAATTTATTTTCGCCCTGTTTCGTGCTGGGTAGTTTAAGGTCGTATATGTCGTCGTTTGATGACGGATCTTGGAACAGTTTGGTAAGATTTTTATTAGTTGGATTGAACTTAAAAATGGAACAAGTATTTAACAATCCACAATGAGATGGTTAAGTATGAATTTACGGTGTTGACATAAATAACAGTGTAAGGTGTTTGGTGTGTGTAATCAAATTGGAATTGTAACAATTATTTCAATACTATTTGTTCAAACTGTGATGAGGTAAAATTCCAAGAAAACGTGTAGCTACCTTTGTCGGTATCCGACAATCGCGGGAGTATCAGCAGCGTTTGAAAGTCATTGACGGCGCGGTCGTAGCACTTACCATATTAGCTTTTACGTGCATTCGACATTGACAATAATGTCGAAATTTTTAAGGCACGCCTTTGTCGCGGTATATTGTTACAGTAGTTCCGATAAGAAGGGGTTTATTGGCTTAATAAGTTCTTGGAATTCTAGCTCATCAGATATCGTACGCGCTGTACAAGTTCGAAATAAGTCAAAATTGTTACATTTCATGAACATTTGAGCATGTGCTACCATCTACCGGCAACATATCAAACTCTCGCTAAGAAATCGATTTAGTAAATCCCCTATTCACTTCGGAGCAATGCTCAACTAACGATGATTCGTCAATTGATGAATCAAAAATTGATCAACTCAGTTGCCAATGCATTTAATGTATACAAATTGAACAATATTGTATTCTCAACTATTAAAAAGTTTAAACAAAATCATAAGAAAGAGTTAGATTAAAAAAACCAATGATTCCAATATTATATAAATTGGTGATTTGGCAGCTTGTTTCAGCAGCCATTGATATAGATTTCTAATTGCAATACTATCAAAAATACAATTAAAAATCAGTTTGCTCATTGAAATTGAAGATTAAGTGAATCATTCCATTCGACCGCCGTTTTTTGTTTTATATGTTTAAAATACGAAAATGCAGAAAATTCTTTTGTCTACCGTTTTCTACAAAATAAAAGATTTCTCTTTTCAACACACTACGTCATCCATTAATTACGTCGCATGCAACCATCGCATTGCAAGTGGCTGAAACATGGAACATTGACAGAGTTTCTTCTTGCTTTTAAAAGAGATTCCTGTAATCCATGGTTGCAGTAAAATGGAAGTTGTTAGGTTGCTGAATTATCGACGTTCCACGTTTCAATGTTTCGACTGTTTGGTAGATGGCAGCGCTGGGTTCGAAACCGAGATTAACATACGTAATACAAGGGAGAAGGTAAATTCAGTAGGCAATGAGATACATTCAAATCCTTATTTGCCATTATTTATTTTATTTACGTTCGAGTATCCAGAAAATTTGTCGTCTGATAGGGCTTGTTGTGAAAATTGAAAGCGACCAAATTGAGAAAAATGAAAAGAATAAAAGATGCATTTTCTTTTCATAAAATATTATAGAGAATTTCAAAAATTTGTGATGCTGAATCCATTACATTTAGTTAAGGGAAAAATGATGTTTTGATTGGATATATTTAAAAAATTCATGCATTCTACAGGAATAAAATTGAAGTACGATTATTTAGACCCTTTTCTGCTTTTTAGTTGAAGCCGAAAAAAGTTTTTTGACAAAAAATTTTGCCGTCAACATTTGGGATGTGCATATGTATATTGTCGCGACCTGTGTTAAGCACAGGGTCGAACACTGAGGGGTAGCTAGGGGTGGAGTAACATGAAAGAAAGTAGGCCTAAGTAAAGAGGGTATATTGAACAAAAATCGAATACATTAAAGACGCGACACCATTTGCAAGCGGCCAACACGACACCAGTTGAAAATAACACAAAGGAGAAGGAATCAAAAGTAATCAAAATATGGGGCAACGTAGTACAACTTAAAAAACACGAAAAAAACAAATGATCAAAAGGGACTAATAATAATAAAAAAAGGGGACCTAAATAAAAACAGTATATGAAAATAATGACTTACCCTAAGAGGTTCATCTTGGACGTGGCTCGGGGGACGTGTCTCGGAGACCGACCAAGGGCGCGATTTGCAAAACTAATGAACCTGGTTTTGTCGGTCCCCAGCCAATTTATAATCTTTTCCTGATGACCAATCAGCTTTTGTCGTTATTAACATAACGTGGAAAGTTCGTCGATTCCCGGACTCTTTGGCGGATGCTCGATCTCGAATTCGAGACGTTGCATCCGCTCGCGGGAATCGCGGGTCGAATTAGCGAAGAGTATTATCCGGGAATTGCTGAATCTATAAGTTACTGCAAAGTAGCTAAATTAGTTACTTTGCAGAGTAAAGAAAAGAAAAAAAGAAAACACGCGAGTTGACATAATGTAAGAATAAAAAGTTAAATTATCAGCGGAATTTGGATTAGTTAATTGATTGATAGATAAGCTGATTGATAATTTCTTGACAATATGTACAGTTTATACAATTTAATTACAAATTTGTACCACGACTTAAAAAAATATTACCGCTTGTTGTTGCAAAATCCCTGAGATGTAGGATAGCTATAGTTACAGCTGCATCACAATCTGCTCAAGATGGTAATACAAATTGAATGCAAACAACTGTAACTGTAACTGTGACTGTAACAATATAGATTCAGTAACGCTGATGTAATATTCTGCTTTCCCAAAATTGTCTTAGAATTTTATTTGACCATCCCACTCCCCAAATGACCTCTTGTAGGAATTAATTCAACCGCCCCACCTTTTAAAAACTCGTAGGTTTTATTCAATTATTTCACGCTCTATAAATAGATAATCGTACAAATTTATTTACTAACCTCACCCTTCAAAAAGCCCTTGTAGGGATTTGTTCAATAATCCCACTCCCCAAATATCAATTGATATTCAATCATCCCGCACCCCAGTAACTCAAAAAATAGGAAATTTCTCTACCAACCTACTCCCCAAACTGCCCTTGTAGGATTTTAAATATCCCGCGCCCAAGGGACATGCAGGGATTTATTCAACCATCCTACTCCCCAAAAAACCTTTGAAGGGTTTATTCAATCATTCCACTCCAAAGGAAATCCCTCGTAAGTATTTTCTTACCCATTCCACTCTATGTAGAAATTTATTTCAATATTTTAGTCCTTAAAATCCTCTGTATGAATTCATTCAACGGTTCCATTCCAAAAAATCCTTTGTAGGAATTTATTCATCATTCATCTCATTTCCCCAAAAGAAGCGTGTAAGGATTTACTCAAATATTCTTCTTCTCAAATATCTAGCCTTTGCAGGAATTTATTTAATCACCCAACACCATTATATTCACATTGGCTGCACTGCGACGTTTTGCCTTTGGGAGCTATCAGATTGGCGAAGAAAGCAATATTACTCATAATTTAAACTAGGCATCAGTATCCAATGCGGTCCATGGGGTAATATTGGCCTTGAATTTATCACAGATTCTTAATCAATACGTCCACCTACTTAAAATTCTTCAGGAATTTGAGGAATTAAGAAGCAGGAAAGAAAGTCTTACGAATGATGTTAAGTCCATAATTAATATTTTATTGCCTTATTGTTAACATATTACTTAATTAGGAATATCAAAATTAACATCTCTTTTTATGTTTTACGAGAAAGATTGATTTCCAGGTGGGATTGAGTGTGTGAAATGCACTCACAAATGTAACAATATTCTCCCAAAATAAAATATAATGATTAATACCATGAAGTAGCATATGTAAATAGTGCAATGTATGTATATCCATACCACATCTAAAACGATACATGTTCAATTAGTGAGTACAGCATTGAAAACGAATATTTATACTAACCTAAGTACTAAAAATAAAAAATTACATTTCAAAAATTAATTTTTAACACTCACTGTTAACATAATGATTTTCTTTTTGCGATCCAACTTTAAAAACATGCATACTACGTAAGCAGGTAATATACATAAGCGTTTTATTTGGAAAAACAGTAATACAATACACTCATTATGCCATAATAAGGTAAAGTAAAGTAACAAAATATAAGGCATAATAACAATGGTCATAGATCCTTCTAATTTATTGGTGAATTCTACTTTCTCATATTATGATTGTAATTTCAGGGATTTTGGGTATGCTTTCAGTCATTGGACATTAACAACCTTTAAACCTGTAACCTGTAATGTTTAGATAAGTATTAAGTCTAAGACTTAGAGCCAAATTCAGAAACGCCACTCACCCTACACCTACACTCAATTTTTAAGTAAAATCTGTACTACACTCAATTTGGAATTCATAGTCTTCCCTCAATTGAAATGTCCCTTAAATTGAGTATCAGATTAAATGAGATTTGAGTGGTTGAAATTCACCACTTAAAATAATTCCTAACCTTATTTTTACGAGTTTTGACTTTCGTTCAGATGGTCATTAGCGTCGTTAGTGACAGTTTTTGTGCATTTCTGTTTGTGTTAGATGGTGTTAGCAATATGGATATTATGGCTAATGAGTTCAATGAATTTGTAGAGTTCATACAATACATTGAGGATGAAAGGTATTTACCAGTGCCACGGTAAGTAAAGACAGATGCGATTAATTTCCTACCTACGATAAAATTGTAGGTAGCACCCTAAGATGGAAATGCGTCGTAACTAGGGAAAAGTATGATTTGTTCAATAAGGCATTTAATTAATTACCGCGATTTCAAATTAGGTGACGCCTGACATGCGCCTGACGGTTGCTGCCACAGAACACATGATATATGCCCAGAACACCAAATTGAACTAACAATCAGCAGCGAACACGACGATTTGCGATATTGCCAAACATTCTTCCCTCAAATCATTTTTAAATTGAGATGTATTTGAGTAATTTGATTTACACGTTTCTGAATTCCAAAATTGAGGAGAAGGCGCACTCACTCTCATTTTGAGATACAAAGGAGTGTAGGTAGAAATGAGTGCGAGTGCCGTTTCTGAATTTGCCCCTAAGTATTAAAACTAAAACTCGCTGTCTATAGACGCATCGCGTCAAACATTAGCCACCAGAAACAACTTTAAAAATTACAAGCAGCTCTATCTTGTTGCATATATGTGCTAGACTACAACATTTAAAAACCCTCAAAAACACCCTCAACCAAAATTTTAGTTCGAGCAAGAGTAGATTAAATACAGATTTGGTAGCAGGAAGAAACCTACAGCAACTATTGATCAGAAATTATTTTGTTAGATATGTAAAACAATTCTATTTATTTTTTATTTTTAGATAGATATAGATTTTTTATCTTCTAGAGAGATCACCGCTGATTGATATGAGATTGCCCAAAACGTGTCATCTATTTCATTTTGGTTTGTATTGAATGACTGGGACGTTAGATGAAACATGATCTCACATCTCTCAATATCCTCACAAGGTGTGGTATGTACCATCGGCAACCATATAATCAGACCAATTTTTATTTAATGAAATTTGACACCTTAAAAATATTTGTAGTTATTTCGGAGTAAAGTTCTTTCTGCTTCGTCTGGGTGCTGTAGACCCAATCCTACCTAATTAAAATATTTGGATACAAGACGAGGCAACCCTCCACTATGGTCGAATTGTAAGAAACTGTCTTAAACTAAATCTCTACGATTACATAGTTTGGATAAGGTGGTTTCATTGAGTGGCAAGGTAGATCACTAGATGATACGATTTTATGTTTCTTTCTATGGGACTATCTCAAAATTAAAGTGTATGTAATGAAGTTAGATATTATTGGTAATTTGAGAAACCGAATAAGCACAGAATTGCGAAATCTCTCACTTCAAATTTTAAATAAAGGTAGAAGGGTGTTTTACTACAAACCTGGATTTCACCTAAAAGTAAAAGGAGTGTATTTTGATCATTTGATACGCCAAAAGGTTCATTAAAAAGCTCAGCATATCAATTTTTTTCTGAAATTCTGCATTGTAGCAAAAACCGGATTTTTCATTAAATGTTATTGAAATCTTGATCATTTCAAACGTAAGCATCATAGATAGTCGAACTCTTAACTAGAAACTCATCTATAAGCTACTGCAAATACATGAATAATATATACGTAAATATTAATTTAAGAAATCTTTCAGAATAATTAAGTGGCAAGATTAATTTTAAAGTGTCTTTCAGATTAGAAATTAACTTGTCCGATCATGTTTTCTAATCATCTAAAATAACATTAAAAATAATTTTATTCCATAACTGCTATTCACATACTATTTAATAAATATGTATTAATACGATAATGTTCATATATAAAAATTCAAATACTATGTATATTCTGTATATTGCGTCGTAATATTTTTTTTAAATAACGTTGAAATCAGTATTCTCAGGCAACTCATCCATCTACAAGTTATTGAATGTAGCGTTTGTTTAATTGTTTCCAGCTTCAGAAGATAAAACGAAATTTTATACCAATAAAGAAATAACCATGAGAACCATTTCGTATACGTAAATAAATCAACATAATTACTTAGATATTGCAAATTAGCATATATAATTTGTACTTAAGAAATAAAGTTGAAAGCTTCAAATCTGGTTATCAAGCAGTAAAATTTATTTTTGAACAAATTCAGATTTAAATTATTTTTTTTTATTAATAATAAGCGGTTTTGATGGTGGTTTCTCCCATATAACACGAAATAAAGATTACATTCACATTTAAATTATCTAGAGATAATGCCGTACGGTTGACATATGTTCCTCTCTAACCAGTTCCTAAACAATCTGCCAAATTACAGATTTACAACGAAAAATGCTCGTTCGTAGAGTTCAATGTACGTCCGCGCAGAAAATTTGTTAATAACAAACTAGTAAAATTCGACTAACTGTTCACGACAAATTAACCAGCCGAATAAAATTAATTGGTTAATATTTAATTTATAGGTAGCGTTATTCCGTATTTAGCCGGGAATATAAATTACTCACAATTATTCATTAAGTTAATTTAAATAATTTATTGCATATTATTATTATTAGCGACGTATATTATTATTAGTATTCCCAAAGGCACATCTTAAAGAGTTATTAGCGGTGAACACGTAACTACTAAAAACAAATTAACGACTGTGAATACCCACAATTTAGATCTTAATTAAATAGAATTTAAATACGAGTAATTTGTAACTTTATAGTAAATTTTATGTAATAGGTAAAAGCAGGTTGATCAAAAGTTATTAAAAATTGGATAATTAAGTTCTAATACAATAAATGAGTTAAAATTGTAATTTATATAACATGAACAACCTTATAAAATTAGAATTCAGTACAGTGACATACGTGCCAATTTACAGCTTCAAAGAATCAAGTGTTGTACATTTCAAATACTTTCTTTAAATTCTTTTACCTTCAAGTTTAATGAGCTTAACATAGATTACTCCAAAGGCAAAGTAATTATTACTGCCATATTGAGCAAAAATTATTATCCTGTAGTATCAATTTTAAGAAGTTGAGAAGGCCTAAATGATGCTATTTTTAAATGACAGCGAGATAATTAAAATACTCTATTTAGGAAAACACGAAAATCTAGTTAGTAAACATAAAACTATATATTTTGGGAACAAATAACATTATACATAAAATAATTGTACTTCAACCATATATAATTTGCTGAGGTTTTTGTAATATAACGGCAACAAAATATTAATTTGAGATACCTAATTCAATTTATAGGTTCGACATTTTAATTTTGGTTCCATTTGATGTGGTTTTTCAATCTATAAAAGAATTTGGAGTTTTTCAAAATGAATAAAGAGTATATCGGTTTCCAAGCTTTAATCGCATTTTTTACTACTTTTAAAAAATTGTTAAACTTGAAATTTTGCCAGATTTTATAGACCAAGACGAAAGTTTGATTATATCCTTAAATTTAATTTGTCTTTTTAACTGACCGCCATAAGACAATATTTTAAATGAATGGAATTTTTGAATGAATGGAAATTTCAAAAATATTGGATAACTTCAGAAGTATAACGTTCTACATCCTTACTCTTGCAACAAACAGGACGAAAAAGAGTACAAAGTGGACATAGTGGAATTTCGAAAGAATTTCAATAACTGAGTAATTGTGAGATTTTTGAATCGGGTTCAAGTGTAAAGGAGCTACTTAATATGCTGAAATAAAGACCAACAAAACAGCCATACTTAGAATTTCTGAAAAATGTTAAAAACAGAGCTAGTTTCAGATTTTTAAACCTGGTTCACTGGTATTGGAGTTGCTTAATACTCTGTAACCCCAGAAGTATAACTTTTTACACTTTTGTTTTTATAACAAAAGATAGAGAATGCCTATGTATCGGCAATATGAAGGATTTCGAAAAAATATCAATAACCGAGCTATTTCGAGATTTCCGAATAACGTTCAAGTGTAATGGAGTTACTTCTTCTTCTTCTAGTGCCTATTCGTTTTGAATATTGGCGACCATCCTGGCTATGATGACCTTGTTGACTGCTGCTTTAAACAGTTCTGTGGTTGTTTTTGAATACCATGTCCTTAGGTTCTTGAACCATGATATCCTTCTTCTTCCGGGCCCTCTCTTTCCAAACACTTTTCCTTGGAGGATGGATTTTAAGAGTTTATATTTGTTGTCATTTCTCATTATATGTCCGAGATATTCCAGTTTCCTTCTCTTAATCGTTTTCATCACCTCTTTTTCCTTCCCCATTCTTTCCAGTATTTTTTCGTTGGTCACTCTATCTACCCATGATATTCTAAGGATCCTTCTGTATAGCCACATCGCGAAGGCTTCGAGCTTATTTTGTGTTGCTTCGGTCAATGTCCAGGATTCCATGCCATAGTGGCACAATGGAGAACACATAGCATCGGAGGAGTTTTACTTTGATATCTAATTTGAGGTTATGGCTTTTGAAGAGCTTAGACATTTTGATGTAGGCATCTCTTGCTTTTTCTATTCTACATCTTATTTCTTGTAAGTGGTCCCATTGTTCGTTTATTAAGGTTCCCAGGTAGACAAGTTTGGATACCCGTTCTATTGGTATATTTTTAATATATAGTTGGCAGTTTTCTCTCTTCTTTTTACTTATGATCATAAATTTTGTTTTGTTGATGTTCATTTCTAGCCCATATCGTTCAATTACTTCATTCACTTTGTTCATTAGCTGTTGTAGACCTTCTATACTATCTGCAAATATGACGGTATCATCTGCATATCGGATATTATTCAGTCGTTCTCCGTTTACAAGAATTCCATTATCATCGTGAATATCTCTTCTGAATACAGATTGAATAACCCATAGGGGAGATAATACACCCTTGTCGTGCGCCTCGCAGAATATTAACTGCCTCTGTTGTTTCATCTCCAGCGTTGATTTTTATGGTGGCTGTCTGGTTCCAGTACAGGTTTTGTATAATTCTGAGGTCTTTATCATCCATTCCGGTGCCTTTCAGCACTTGTATCATCTTCTGGTGTTGGACTTTGTCAAACGCCTTTTGGTAGTCTACAAAGCAGGTATAAATGTCGCAATTCATGTCCCTACATCGTTGGAATAATACTTGTATACTGAACAGTGCTTCTCTTGTTCCCACTCCTTTCATGAAGCCAAATTGTGTGTCAGCTACTCTCTCTTCGCACATCTTGTATATTCTGCGATGGATAACCTTAAGGAAAAGCTTTAGTAAATGGCTCATTAAGCTTATGGTTCTGTATTCTCCGCATTTCTTTGCCCCTTGTTTCTTGTGCAGCAATATAAATTCAGAAATGAGCCATTCTTTCGGGACGTTGCCGGTGTCATAGATATTGTTAAATATTTTGCAGATCATTTTTATTGATTCTTTATCCAAAAGCTTAAGTATCTCTGTCTGTATTCCGTCCGGTCCTGGAGCTTTGCCTTCTTTCAGCGATCCTATGGCTGCTTCTATCTCGCTTGTTAGTATTGGTGGTCCAGTTTCTGTTGATAAGGGGGGGGGGGTCTCCTCTCTCATCGAAGAACAAATTCTCTATCTCTTTGTATTTCTTCCAAGTGTCTTTAATGCTTCCTTGGTCCACAATAAGTTCTCCGTTGTCATTGACGAGTTTTCCTACTGTGGAGTTACTTAATAGGCTGGAAATCTGGAAGTGTAACTTTCTACACCATTGTCCCTATAGCAAAGATAGGGAATACAATGGCTTATGAAACGGCTATAGCAAGAATATCCAAAAAAGTCCATAATTCAACTTTTGTTGTAATAGAGTTATTATTAATTAATTATAATAATAATAATAATTATTATTATTATTATTATTTAATACGGTGTAGGTGTGAAAGTATAACTTTCTACACTTTTTAAAAAAAATTGATATAATGACCGACCAAAAGCAATAGTTACAAATTCCAAAAAATGTCAATAACTGCGCTATTTTGAGATTTGAGAATCTGGCTTCATATGAACCACTTTTTACATTTTTGTTCTAGTAACAAAAAATAAAGACACAATAATATGTGCAACGGCTGTAGCAAGAATTTTCAAAATATGTCAATAACTGAATTTTTCAGAGACTTCCGGGAAGTGTAACTGTCTACACTTTGGTCTTATAACAAGCGATAGAGAATACAATGGCATATGCAACGGCTGCAGCAAGAATTTCAAAAAAATGTCAATAATTGAGCGATTTCCGAATCACGTTCAAGTGCAATGGAGTTACCTAATAGGCTGTAATTCTGGAAGTCTCACTTTCTAAACTATTGTTCTTATAGAAAAATATAGAGAATACAATGGCCTATGAAATAGGCTATAGGAAGTATATATAAAAAAAGTTAACACAGCTATTTCGAGATTCCAAAACCATGTTCATGTGTAATAGAGTTACTTAATACGCTGTGGTTCTGGAAGTATAAGTTTCTACACTCTTTTTATTGTAAATTGTCGTAAAGGATATATGGACTGACCAAAAAGCAGTAGCTATGATTTCCAAAAAAATGTCTATATCTGTGCTTTTTCGATTTCAGAATCTGACCACCTGATGTAATGGAGTTACTTAATATGCTCTAACTTCGAAACAATAACGTTTTACACTTTTCTTCTTATAACGAAAAATGGAGAATACAATAACATATTCAACAACTGTAGCAAATATTTGCTGCAGTTGCAAAGGCTTTAGCAATAATTGCCAAAAAATGTCAATAAATCACCCTAAAATGTCATCCGGCATGGGTCGAATTGTCTCCCGCGCACCCGATCACCCACAGGTAGATTTTCTACACAGTCTACAGTAAATTCTGATAATGCCTATTAGGCCCAATGAGTACATGTTTGATCCTTGCCCCCTCCTTATACGTTTGATCCTTGCCCCTTTGCGTTTACAACGTACTTTCGAGCGTATCACTTGATGTTCACGTATCAGAAAGCTCTCCGAAACCTGTCTGATCCACCTGAAATCCTCGGAATCGACAGGTAGCTTTCGGATACAATTCGTCATGAACTTTTTTTTGGAAGCAGGTAATAATTTGCTTTTGAGAGACAACTCGAACCCACCCCAATATTTACGAAACATCTTTCTTAGTTTGGGGTGAAGTAACAACCGTTGGCGGAAATGACTCTCATACAAAATTCGTCACTCAGTTTACACACATTGTTGGTTCTATACGTGGAACGATTCAGAGTATCCAAGGAAAATTCTTGATGTTGAAGGCACAAAACTCTAATTACTGTATAAGATGTGAACACATTCTATATAAACGTTAAGGGATGTCTTTTCTGTAAATTGTAGAAATTTGCTCTCTATTCACAAATGAACTGTTGATGAGTGTTAACAATTCTGAATGGGAACTGAAGAGCAAGTGGGTTCCCCCTTTGTCTCTTATTCGTTATTAAACATGATTATAATAAATCTACATTTTGCATCGGTTTCCCTCTTCTCGATGATCCGACTGTCGCGTACTACTTCTCGTCTCTCACCTGTCGCCGGCTCACCTGTACCCAGAAATCACAAAAGAATAGAGAGAAGGAGCGGAGAAGAGAAGGAAACGGAGAAAGAGAGAGAGAGAGAGTCCCCGCGGGTAATTGATGGGGCGAAAAGACGGCCCCGGGCCTCTTCTGCTCGGGGTGCCGCGGCACTGAATCATCCGTCCGTTGTTTATCGAGGGGGGCCCCCGAGTCCCATGAACATTACACCATACGAACACAACGGAACATCGAACGAGACGTGTTCTCGGACAGAAACGGGCGCCTACGACAACGCTTGTATTCAAATTAAGGGGACGTTCTACATCTGTTACACGAGTCTACCGTTTTCGGTAAGTGTGTGCGAGTGTATATAGGTACTTGCTCGGCTCCGTTTGAGATTTATAGGCTCCGATGGAAACGAGAGCGGCAGGAGTGTGGAAACGTTGACGGGAAGGCAACGAATGACACTATGACACTCGAAAAATTGGTCGTGTCGGTTTGATTAGATCGTCCCGGCTTCGGACGCCCGGATTCGAGTACTTCGCATCGAGACGACCAACAAATTAAATCGATGGTGGATGGAAATCGCTTTTTGAGGTGTTCCGGAAGTCACACATCAAAACTTAACCAAATGACATTTGTCTTCAAATTTTAGAAAGCTAATATGATTTTGTCGTTACTCGACTGCATCTGAAGTGCTTAATCTTCCTTATATCCTTCCTCCTCCTCGGTGCCTTTCTCATGTGAGGTTGGTGGACAATATGGCATATAACTCTCTGTCCTGGGCTTGGTGTAGGAGGTTGTTTCCGTCGGTGTGAGTCCAATCTTTTATGTTTCACAGCCATGACTTCTTTTTCCTTCCTATACCGCGTTTCCCGTCGATCTTGCCTTCCATGATGAGCTGTAGTTGTTCATATTCTTCATGTCGCATTATGTGTCCGAGGTAGGCTGTTTTCTTTATTTTCAGTGTGCGGGTCAGGTGTGCACAGGTGTTCATTCTCTTTAGCACTTCATTGTTAGTCGTTCTGGAGGTCCAACTTATCCTAAGCACTCGACGGTACATCCACATTTCAAAGGCGTCCAACTTCTTTATATCGTCTTGTTTTAATGTCCATGTTTCGCATCAGTATAAGAGTAGGGACCAGACGTAACATTTGAGTGTCCTTAACCTCGTTGCTATTGATAATTTTGGGTTACATAAAAACTGTCTCATGTTGAGGAAACCCGCCCTAGAGATTTCAATTCTCCTTCTGATTTCTTTGGAGTGATCTAGTTGGCAATTTATGTCTCTGCATAAGTAAACGTATTGTCGCGTTGTTTCGAGTTGTACTCCGTTTATTGTTATGTTTAAGTTGATGTTATCGTGCGGGTTTCTGCTAAAAACCATGTTTTTGGTTTTAGCAGCGTTGACTTCCAAACCCATTTCGGCACTTTCATCTGCCAGTCTGTTTCAGCCAGTATCACTATCGTCAGCGTACCTTATGTTGTTTATAACAGTTCCGTTTACTCTAGCACCCTCTGGAACGTCTCGCAGAGAACCCCTGATTATGTATTCGGCGTATACATTGAAAAGCAATGGCGATAATATACATTCCTGTCTAACACCCCTCTGTATGTCTACATATTTCGTGTTGCCGCTTTCCGTTCGGATGCATCCTTTATGGTTCCAGTATATGTTCCGTATGATTATAATATCTCTTCCATCTAGACCTATTTCAGTTAGAATTTCAATTAATATTTCATATTGTATTCGGTCAAAGGCCTTCTTGTAATTTATGTAGCATACATAAAGTTTTCTTTGGACTTCCATGTATCGTTCTGCAGTCAGGGCCAATATAGCTTCTCTTGTTCCTGTACCTTTCCTAAAACCGTACTGAGATCTGTCAAGATCTCCTTATATCCTTACATCTATATCCTACATCTTATATCTCTTATATCCTTACATACATATTTTCATCAGTTTTTCCCAAGTCGACCATCCCTAAAGGGGCAGATAACAGAGTGTGCGACCCTTTTTTTTTCGAAATGTTTAAGAATCAGTGGGAAAAGGCTTAAAAAGGCATAGGAGATAGTTTCCGGTGAGGAAATTGGGCAATTTTCGTCATTACAACATTGCGTGTTACTTTTGGTGAATTCGCCACAGCTTGAAAGGGCAAGGATATACAAATGAGGTTAAGACAAATGAAATTCGCCTGTAATCTAATCCAGTGGTAGAAAATAGGTGAAAGTTTTGGTGTAGTTTTGAAATTTTGTTTATACATGTTTTTTGGGTTGCTTTACACGAATATCAAGTTTGCCAACACGAATTTTGACCGGAAATGAGTTTTGGGAAGGAAACTCTCTTAAAAAAAGGCATTTCTTAAGATTTTATTAAATAACTAAAAACATATTCATGTTAGGTAAATATTGGTTATATAAATTTTAAAGAACAATAAAGTTCCCTACATTTGATTACCCTTGAGTTTTTTTCTAGGGTCAATGGTTCAGCCGCAGATAAGGGCGCAAATTTAAGGGTTTCTTCAACAACGCGTCCTTTTCCTTGAAGGGCCGGGCTCTTCATCGGCATCTATAATATAAAAAGAGACAAATGAACATACATATTGTTGTTGATTTATTATACCTTTAATCTACCTTGTCTAGTCTCCTGTCCTTCTTTCATTTGTTCGGTGACGAAGAAATCCAACTCCATTTCATGCAGAACTTCATCTTCATCTATATATAGACAAAAAAATGGAATTTTATTATTGGTAGTTGTTAATAATTACTTTAAACTGATACTTTGTACAATTTTCTCGTCTTCTTTCATTGGTTCGGTGACTAAGAAATTAAACTATATTTCGTTCGGCATTTCCACCCCATTTTCCAGGTTTACAAGAAGGACTGCTGTATTATCGCAACTATTTTCACAGTTGAAGCACAAGGTACTGCAGCTAAGCCCTGTTTTTTGCAGCCACAATTTCTTTGGCAATTTGTAGTGCACTTACATGAGACAAGCTTCAATAAATCTGGGGGAGCAGTTGGTAACAAACTAGTCACAGGTGCAAGACCAGTTTTCGACTTTTTCCATCCCCACTCTTCTGGGTTTTTCTCGACACCCAACCATTGCTGGATCTGATAGTACTTTTAGTGAGTGTTGTTGCGCTGCAGCAGCAGAAGGTGGCAGTGATGCAATGTTTGCTTTGAGCTTGAAAGCAGATTTCATGTAGGAAACATTATCTCAAATAATTAAGCGAAGGCACAGTTTTACCACTGTATCCGTATAGTGAAACCAGAAAACGTTCACCAGCATCAGCAACCATATCCTGAGGAGCATTTGAGTCCTTAAATACTTTGATACGGTCTGCAATATATGGGTTTTTTTCTTAGGGTATGAAGGAACTTCAGTTTTCCTTGATTGTACAATGCCGATGTTGTATCACAACCACCCATTACGTGCAAGAGCAGAATATTATCAGCGATTAACACTTACGGCATCAGTGGGAGAGAATATAGCAGTAGAGACTTTATTCTTCCAGGTTTCAAAAATAAAACATTTGAGTGTTCGCAGAGACCAATTAACATTACCAAGAGGTCTATATCCTCACCCACTGTAGTCACCTTCTCATTGGTTAGAGCCAGTTGCAATTCTGTATTCACTATTAGGGTATCAGCATCTTCTTTCGCCTATTTGCAAGAAATTCCTGCCGAAGTAAATATCGCAATGAGCATTAATATGAACCGACTTTTGTTTCTCATGTGAGCAAGAAATCTCTCTTTTATCATCGTTGGTATCATTGTATCATCAAACAGCATATCAGCTGAAGCCAATTTCCTTGATCTGTTCATACGCTCTGCACTTTTTGTACCACTGTCGAGGCCTTAAGGGTACCCATCAAAAACAATTACTGCGTTTGATTCAGATTGATATTTTGATTTGACATATTCTACGTACTTTTCACAAATAGAAAATGTTTGATTCGTGGTCCATAGTACCCTATGTAAGAGAAACCCGCCATCTATAACATATTGATCTTGGTTACTTAACTGATTGTTTGTCAGGGGTTTGAATGCTTTATACAGAGTTGATTTGGTTCCTTTTCGTAAACTATCGTCAAACATTGTTAAAGAAAAGTGACCTAGATCATAGCTCAAAAAAAGCAGTGTTGCCAGATTATTATTGCAGTGAGCTTCGCCAGCAGGTCTGAACCGTCGATCGTACAGCAAAACAATAACAGCATAGCTAGTGCAATTATTAAATATGTATTTTTTTGTTTTGTTTTTGATTTGTAACGTTTTCGGCTAAATCTTCTGTGAAGAGCACTTTATACTTGTGGTTTTTCGGTTTTTGAATTTTTCTCAAAATTTGGTACAAGAATTTATTTTAAATTTAGAATATATATTCTACCATTGAATTAGTATAAAATAAACTTTTCCATCTTGTGGTGTTCGTTCTCGGGAACCAGGATGAATGTTGTGGTGGTTTTTCTGATGACCTCCCCAGGATTAAATGAAACACGTTGTGTTTATGAATTGTCGACGTTTCGTCTATTCGTTTGTAGACATATTCATGACAGAGTGGAATCTACGATATCATTATTATGGTAAGTATTATGCCTTGAGAATGTGGTAGTGACACTTACATTTTTTCCAGTTGTTACTATTTGAGTTACCAATTCTGTTGAAACCAATGCATATCGCTCTCTGTGGTAACCTTGTTGGTTTGATGTCCCTTTGCCGGGCTTAGTGAGTAGCTTCTTTATTAGATTTGATGTTATTCTAATATAGAATAGCTCTCTTTTGGTTTGCAGGTTCAGAGGTAACTGTTGATGCGTTATTGAAAGAGGCACTTCCTGGGTGAAATTGTGGAAGGGGGGATGGTTTTTTTGTGGACTCCTGTTTTGTTTTTGAATTGACCTTGCTTGATGGATTTGTGAAATTTTATAATATTTTAATTATTACGTATATCAATATTATTGTTTCAGGAGGACTCTATTTTTTTTCTATTGTTTATAAGGTATTGGTAAAATTGATAATTGATCGATACGATTGGGCAATGTTATCAAAATCGTGTGTTTTATTCGTATTATTTGGAGTTGTTGTTATATGGAATGCTTCCAAGAATCTTCTTTTGAACCAATTTTGTTCAATTTCTAATATAGTGATATTATCAAAATCAAATTTGTGGTTTTTTGTTAGTGTGTGATCGACAAGGCCTGAATGTAAATGATTTTTATTTTTTATACAGTGTGTCCCGCTCTTCATGAATACACCCTAATATGTTAGTTATTAATAATGCGATTTCCTTGAAATTTTGATGGTGATTATATGTTAGAAAAATAAAGTATTTGGCATAGTGAACATATTCATCGACCATTGGCGTGCGGTGTTGGGGGGTGAAAAAAAGCTGTTTTTTGGGAAAATAATATTAGGGCTCATTTTAGATAACTTTTTTTATCAGATTCAGAATCAGCATCCCCAAAGACCCCTTAATTCATATTTTCGAAATCTCAAGAGCTAATTTGAGCAGAAAAAGAAATTGTTTATTTCTATCTTTTTAGTTCAAATGCCCTGATCCTATTGAATATCAAACACTTCCGTTTCGTTATATTCAGTATCCTTTGCAACTGCCCTTATACTACAATTTAGGTATTTTCGAAGATAAGCGCTCTTTGTTACCGTTGGCTTGCCGATTTGTGTTTTTAAGCAACTTAATGCAAAGAGTGCTTTGACACAAAAGTTTTTGTTTGACATTCGGTAATCAGTACGAATTGTCAAAAAGTCAAGCAGTGTTAATAAGATGGCACACAACCGAAGAGTAGTTCTTACAATTGGAGAAAAAGTAGAGATTATCCGCTTATTTGGTGATAATGAAAGATCTACGCGTCAGGTTGCTGGAATATTCAATGGAAGGCATCATGATCGAGAACCAATTTCTCACAACACCGTTGCCAAAATCAACAGATTGTTCGCAAGGACTGGAGAGGTTTTCAAGACAAGACCGGGGAAGTACAATTTAAATCAGAGACACTATCCAGACGACGAACGTATCTTAGCAGAATTTCGAAACAACCCAAATGGTACTGTAAGGGCAGTTGCGAGGACACTGAATTTAACGAAAAACAAAGTATGGAGATGTTTGAAACGCAATAGGATTAGGGCATTTAAACCAAAATTTCTACATACTCTGTTAAATGGTGATTTTGAACGACGGTGTGAATTTTGCTTATGATTGCAGGGTAACTATCTTAACGACAGACTTTTTCTGAAAAACATGATGTTTACGGACGAGGCAACGTTTACAACAAACGGTGTGGTATCTAGTCAAAATTGTAGGTTTTGGGCAGCTGAAAATCCGAATTGGGTAATTCATTGTAAAAACTAGTACAGTGAAAAAGTTAACGTGTGGTGTGGCATATTTAACGAACAAATTGTTGGTCCTTTTTTCCTGGATAACCTGACCGGACAAAATTTTCTACATTTTTTACAAAATGATCTCTATGATTTTCTCATGGAATTGCCATTAGCACAGAGACAAAACTTAATCTTTCAATTAGATGGTGCCCCCGCACATAATTCTCTGATAGTTCGGAACTTTTTAAATGCAATTTTCCCTATGAAATGGATAGGTAGAAATTCTGCTTTAGAACCATGGCCCCCTAGATCGCCAGATATTACCCCTTGTGACTTTTTTCTGTGGGGGCATTTGAAAAATAAAGTGTATGCTACTCGGCCTCGTAATAGAGAGGAACTTTGCTTTGCAATTAGGCAAGCGTGTCAGGAAATAACTCCCCAAACTTTAAGAAAAGTGAATGTACGTTTGAGAAGAATTGTTGAAAAGTGTATTGTTTCTGAAGGTAGTTATGTTGAAAACACAAGAATCTGAAATAATGTAATTTGTAATTTTGTTACCACATCAGTTACAAATAAAGAACTTATTAAAGATAGACTTGAATTTTTTTCTGCTCAAATTAGCTCTTGAGATTTCGAAAATATGAATTAAGGGGTCTTTGGGGATGCTGATTCTGAATCTGATAAAAAAAGTTATCTAAAATGAGCCCTAATATTATTTTCCCAAAAAACAGCTTTTTTCACCCCCCAACACCGCACGCCAATGGTCGATGAATATGTTCACTATGCCAAATACTTTATTTTTCTAACATATAATCACCATCACAATTTCAAGGAAATCGCATTATTAATAACTGAGATATTAGGGTGTATTCATGAAAAGCGGGACACACTGTATGTAATTTATGTTGTTCTATTCTTTTATTAATGTATTGTTTTGTTTCTCCTATATATACGGTTTTTGGATCACAATCAGCACATGTAATTTGGTATACTAAGTTACCTTAATAAATTACTAAAAATCAACCCCCATTATATAGTAAATTCAAAAACAATATACTTAATAACTTTTTTTTTTTTTTTTTTTTTTTTTTTTTTTTTTTTTTTTCTAGAGGGAAAAACCCGTTTATGGGGGAATGATGAGGTGAAAAATCCTTTCTTGAGAGGTAAACGGTGTGGGGGTGAACATGTATTAGTGTCAGTATAAATGGCTAGTATGAAGAGTGTTGTTGCTCAATCATAAAGTATTTTCCAGCGCATCAGACACTGTGGGGGTCCACGGAGGTTACCCACTAAAAAAACCCTCTCTTATGATGGGACCGATGTTTCTTCTGGCTTGGAAATTAAAAATTTCCGTATCTTCAGAAGAAAAATGGGTAATCATTTTTACAGTTGTTATTGAATATATGGATAATTAATTGGTAATAGTATAAGGAAGAGAATGGAAATAATATTAACTATAGAAATAAATACGCATTACATAACCTAGAAAAAAATTATAAAATGTGCAGTATTTTACAATAAATGAAAAAGGTTATGATTTGTATTAACTACGTTGTAAATTTTGAAATTTTATTTCATCTGAAGATTTTTCTGAAATTATACATGTTATGAATTTAAAAATGTCGTCAAAATTTTTCTTCGAGGATAGCATCACGTTCATGACATTGTCACTACGAATTTCTATTTTGAGTTTTTGGTTTATTTCTAGCCTTTCTGCTGCCCATTTCCAGCATTCAAAAATTGTATGGTTAGCATCATCAAATTCATGGCAGTAGAAACATTCATCTGTCAAACTTTTCTTGATTTTGAATGTAAATTTACCAAAGCAACCGTGTCCAGAAAGGAACTGGGAGAAGAAGTAATTTGTTTGTTTGAATCTACAATTTATCCATGGTTCGAGGGTTGGTATAAGTGTTTTAGTCCATTGGGCTTTATCGTGTAAATTGGACCAGGAGCTTTGCCATTCAGCTAAGATAGAATCATAATTTTGTTTTTTATTACTTGGGTTCATAAAGTTTAGAACTCTCTCTTTTATTAAAAGAAGTATAGGGGGTGATGAAGAAATAATCTGTAGGGCTTCATTAGAAACAGTACGGTAACTAGAAGTTGTGCGTAGCAAACACTTACGTTGGACGCTATTATATAGTTTAGCATATTTTTTAATTTTCATGCTGTTATGCCAGACCGGACATGCATAAAGTAGGCTGGAATATATTGTATTGGTATATAGAAGTCTTTTAGAATTATTGGGACCACCGATATTTGGTAGAAGACGGCTGAGTTCTGTGAATTTTATTGTGGTAGTTTTAGAGGTAATATTTAAATGGTCACGGAATTTTAATTTTTCGTCAATAGTGACGCCTAAATATTTCAATGTTTTACTTGGTTGGAAAGAACAGTTTCCAATTTTAAATTGAATAAGATGCTTCAAACTGTAACCTTTCAATACTATGCTTTCAGTTTTATGTGGGGCAATTTTTAGTTCTATATTATGCATAGCAGTAATGATTTTATTTAATGTTTTGTTAATTAAATCGTTTAATACACAAGGAGTATTAGCTGAGAATAAAATACATAGGTCATCTGCAAAAGCTACGAGTTGAACATTCCTGCAAAATTTTAGATTTAGGATGGTATCATATAATATATTCCACAAAGTAGGTCCTAGGACAGAGCCTTGTGGTACTCCAGTAAATATTTGGAAACTCTCTTTCCCAAGACTAGTGATAAAACGATTAGACAGATAATTTTCAATAAGGTTGATTAAATATATAGGAATTTCTTTCTGTTTCATGTTCTTAATTATGTGTTTCCATGATGCCGTATTAAAAGCATTTTGAACATCAATGGTGACCATACAACAAATTGTTTTGTTACTTTTATGTGCCCACTCCAAGACTGCTTGAATAGCAGAAACAGTGGATTTGCCCTTTCGGAAACCAAATTGATATTCAGACAAACAATGATTGTTTTCTATATAAGTGTCTAAACGATCTTTAATCAGTTTTTCGAAAAGTTTACTTAGGGAATTTAAGAGGCAAATAGGTCTATACGAATTGGAAAAGTCATAGTTAGATTTATTCTTAGGAATAAGGTGTAGAGAGGCAAATTTCCAATCTTGTGGAATATCTTGTTTTATGAGAATGTTATTAAAAAAATTTACAAAATGTTCAGGACTATGATTATAAGCTATTAGGATGACCTCAATTGGGATATGGTCAGGTCCAGGAGCCTTTTTTTTGTTGATTTTGTGAATGACATTATCAATTTCGTCCTTACAAATTAAAGGGATATTTCCTATATAGAGTGGATTTCTAATCCAGTCTTGTGGGGTATAGGGAAATAATTCTCTTGCTATAGTTAGTTTTTGATGAATAGGAATATTGAAAATTTTAAAAGATTTTATGTATTTTGTTATGATTTTAAATGCATCACCCCAGACATTTTCGTCAAGTTCATTTAGTAGTTCTTTCCAGTGCTTTCTTTTCGATTGAGATATACATAATTTCAGTTCTTTAATTGATTCTTTGTATCGTTGTAGAATAAAAATTGTGTCCATGTTTTTGGTTTTCATTTTAGTTAAATGACGCCAAAGTCTGCCAAATTTTCTTCTCAGACGTTCAATATCGGCATTCCACCAAAAGGGTTTTCTATGGAATGTGCAACTATTAATGGATACACTTTCTCTACTGCATTTTTTGATGACTTCATATAGATTATCGTCATTGAGTTTAGTGCAAGAGGAGATGAAATTGTTTGTGAATATTGCGTTGTCAAAGAGATGCGTATAAAATTTACTAATATTATTATAGGTTTGATCATTTATGACAAATGAAATAGGATTATGTCCAAATCCCTTTCTAGTAATTTTCCAGTTTTGTATTAATTTTGAGATTTTAGTTGTACTAAGGGTTAAGTCGATAAAGGACTGACCATTATATGTTTCAAAAGTTGGAACGTTTCCTGAGTTATGTATGATTAAGTTGAGTTGAGAAATCCATTTGTCTAAATAAGTGCCTCTTCTATTGTTAATTGGAGATCCCCATGAAAAGGATTTGGAGTTAAAGTCGCCAAGTAAAATGAATTCTTTTGTATGATTTTGTTGAATAACATTGAAAATTTCGTCTATTTTCTTTTTAAAAACGTTAAATTTTATGTTTGGTGATATATAGCACGCTATAATATTTACAGTTTTTAGTTGAATTTCAATAAAATCGTTGTATCTATTAATGTTCCAAACTTCTAGATTTCTACTAATAATTTGGATGGCTACAGTGGACTGCAAGTCCAGTATATACTTCTTATTACTACAAATTTTGTGGTTAGGTTCCATTATAAATGCGATATCGAATTTTTCTTCAGAAATGGCTAAGTTAATAAGATCGTGGGTCAATTTTTTTCGATCTACGTTAATTTGTAAAATTTTCATAGTGAGAAAAAAAAAATTTAATTTAATTTATAGCTATTTGCTTTAAGTTCCCTGTATTTAGGACAGTTCATGTTGTCGTATCTATGGCCTAAGGTATTGCAGGTAATGCATTTTCTTGGATTTTTACAAGTTTTAGAAACGTGATCAAATTCGCCGCAATTAGTGCAAATTAATGAAACAATTTTAGATTTACATTCAAATTTAGAGTGTCCAAAATGCATGCAATTAAAGCATCTAATAGGCACGACCTTTTCCTTTATTCTAATTAGGTTCCATCCTAACACTATTTTCTTTTGTTCTAAAAGAGAAGCGGCTGTTTTACTTTCAATATTAATTTTGACTGATTGTTTACCTTTGTTGTTTTGGTTTAGAGTTAGATTGAAATACGAATTTTTGTCTATAATTTTGTTCAATTCATTACAAAAAGTTTCTTTACACCAGGTTATATCAAGATCGAGGAAATAAATGGTTTTATAATTTTTTACTGATTCAACTACGCTATTTTTTAGGTTTTCTGAAATTTTTTCCTTAAACAGAGATCTGTTCTCCGTATTTCCAGTCACTTTGATGTATATATCATCTTTGTCATTTTTGGAAATGTTTTTGATTTTAATGCCTAAGCTATTTGGGTCAATGTCTTTTTTTAAGTCTTTCACTACTGAAGCAAAAGAGATATTGTTATTGTTTTTAATTATGAATGTTTCGTTGAAATTATTTCTTGGTTTATGAATATAAGGAACAGAAATTTTTATGTCAATATCTCTGAAGAGGTATTCATGAAGTTTTCTTAGTACTATATCATCGAAATGATTTTGAAGAGATTGAAAGTTCATGTCAGAATGTGTAGCTTTGTTTTTATAAAATACTGAAATATTTTCGAGTAAATCGAACAATATTCTAGTAGTTGTTAGTTTAGAAATAACACAAATGAATGTGTTAGTACTGTAAGAATTGATAATTTTACCATTGAGGTTAGTTTCAAATTTCTTAACAAAATTAAGCGTATTATCTGGTTTAGTTCTGTCTAGATCGAAACCAAAATTATCACTAAGGTGTTGCAATTTAGATTTAGTTGACGGATCATTACGATTGCAATCGACATCTATTAATATAATTGTATCGTTTTTAGGATTCTTAGTGACAATAGAGTCAGACGTTATGTTGTAAAGGTTGTCATTCCATTTCTTTTTGACTATTGAGGAAAATAAGTGGTAGTTATTTTCGGATTTGTTGAAAACATTTTTAATTTCAAGGGTTTCATCAAAAATTACTTCATTCTGATATTCTGTTTGTGTTGAGATTGATTTGAATGATTTATTTTTCGATATTTGATTTTGAAAAGTGTCTATGTGACATTTATTGGCGTTGAAAAGTTTTTCAAGGTTCTGAATACCGTATTTTATTTCTAGTTTGATTGTTGGACTTGTAGTAAGAGTTTCAGATAAATTGTTAATGATATTTTTAGTCTTTTTAATTAGTCTAAGAATTATATCGTTGTTGTCAAATATATTAGTCGATGTGTCTATGTCAGCGTTCTCATCTATGTTAATGATTTCACTACTGGACCCTTTGGATTTCTTGATTGTGCCAGTATGGGATGTAGCCATATTATGTTTGTATGGTTACTCACGGTAAAACAGCTTGTTTGGTGTCTTGAAGTTTTCGGTTTATGTTCGCCACACCCGAATAAAGACCGCGGTCACTTCAGTATATAATATACTTAAGTATACTTAATAACTGCAATATTTGGTTTAAAAATATATCTGGAGTTGAAGTCATAGATGATATAAAATATGTACTAGCACTAGGGCCAAAATTCTCAATACCTATAAACAACAAGAATAAAAATAAAAAACAGTACATAAAATCATTCATAGCTTCTCTTGAATATTCTCTTCACCGTCTAAAGCAACTACTGAGCGACACTCAAAATTCACACAACAACATTAAAATCTCAGAAATAAGAACAAAATTCATTTCATCAGATATTAAAATCAATAAAAACCAACTCATCAGGTTATGAACTAGACATCTTTTATAACAAACTAATGATCGATATAGCCAGAAGTAAAAGATTTCTAAGAGAACACCCTGAACTAATCTTAGCAAAAGCAGATAAAAGTAACACAACAATCTTAATGAAAAGAATAGATTATGAAAACAAACTAAATGAACTTTTACAAGACCAGAACACCTATACTAAACTAGAAAAAAACCCATTACAAACAATACAAAACCGAAACAACGAAATAGCATCCTATCTTTAAAAAAAAACACAGATTTAATTACATACAAAAAAATCTGATGCCACAATGGGGTCTTACTAAAAATATACGGCCTTGTAAAAATTCATAAAGTAGGTTTTCCACTTAGACCAGTTGTATCAAACATAAACTCTCCAACATACAATCTAGCACAATTCATTTATTCCATTTTAGCACCAATTGGCAATAGAAACTATATTTTAAAAAATTCTTTTGAACTTGTTAAACAATTAAATAACTTCAACTTTTCAAACTTTATAAATTATCATTTTATATCACTAGATGTAGTATCTCTCTAACAAATACACCTATAGAAATTGCTATACAATATATCTTAAAAAAATTTAACGATTTAACAACCACCATACCATCTGACGAACTAATAAACATAATCAATTTCATTAAGAACTCTGCAACTTTTACCTTCAAGAATAATATTTATAGACAGCTTTTCGGATGTGCGATGTGAGATCCTTTGTCACCAATACCAGCTCACCTGGCGATGATATCTCTAGAAGACACAATACTGAACAGCATATCACCATCAATTCCGTTGTACTTCAGATATGTTGATGACACTCTCATGTTAATACCTAAAGAAGAAAATAATTCGATTATCAACAAATTTAACTCATTTCATCCAAGATTACAATTTACCATGGAGATATCAAAAAACGACGCCATTCCCTTCCTAGATATAGAAATCACCTACACAAATGGAAGGTGCTCTACCAATTGGTATAGAAAACCCTCGGCCTCCAACAGGTTAATTAATTTCTATTCATTCATGCCACTGAAATATAAAATTTCCACAATTAACAATTTAACAGACAGAGCCATTTTACTTTCAGACAAAAAACACTGGACAGAGAACATTAAATACATTAAACACATACTTACAACCAATTCATTTCCACAAAATATTATACAACACACTATACACAGTAGAATGGACAAATTAAATAATAACATATTAAACACCACAACCAACAATACATCTACTAATCATATAATATACGCAAAACTTCCATTTAATAAATCCATAGCCAAAAACGCCTCAGAAATACTAAAAGAAATCAACATTACAATAGCATGGTATCCATTTAATACATTAAATAACATATTATACACAAAACTAAAAGACAAAGAAGAAAATAAATTAAAAAGTAACTTAGTATACCAAATTACATGTGCTGATTGTGATCCAAAAACCGTATATATAGGAGAAACAAAACAATACATTAATAAAAGAATAGAACAACATAAATTACATATAAAAAATAAAAATCATTTACATTCAGGCCTTGTCGATCACACACTAACAAAAAACCACAAATTTGATTTTGATAATATCACTATATTAGAAATTGAACAAAATTGGTTCAAAAGAAGATTCTTGGAAGCATTCCATATAACAACAACTCCAAATAATACGAATAAAACACACGATTTTGATAACATTGCCCAATCGTATCGATCAATTATCAATTTTACCAATACCTTATAAACAATAGAAAAAAAATAGAGTCCTCCTGAAACAATAATATTGATATACGTAATAATTAAAATATTATAAAATTTCACAAATCTATCAACCAAGGTCAATTCAAAAACAAAACAGGAGTCCACAAAAAAACCATCCCCCCTTCCACAATTTCACCCAGGAAGTGCCTCTTTCAATAACGCATCGACAGTTACCTCTGAACCTGCAAACCAAAAGAGAGCTATTTTATTAGAATAACATCAAATCTAATAAAGAAGCTACTCACTAAGCCCGGCAAAGGGACATCAAACCAACAAGGTTACCACAGAGAGCGATATGCATTGGTTTCAACAGAATTGGTAACTCAAATAGTAACAACTGGAAAAAATGTAAGTGTCACTACCACATTCTCAAGACATAATACTTACCATAATACTGATATCGTAGATTCCACTTTGTCATGAATATGTCTACAAACGAATAGACGAAACGTCGACAATTCATAAACACAACGTGTTTCATTTAATCCTGGGGAGGTCATCAGAAAAACTACCACAACAAAAACTTTTCCATCGTTTTTTTCAAAATCTTCTGTGAAAGGAACTTTGTATCATTCTTCAATTTTTTGAAATATTCCCGAAATTTGCTCCAAGAATTTTTATAAAATTTTGAGTACTTATTCTACATTAGATATAATATATAAAAAAGTTTTGTAACGTTTTTGGCTAAATCTACCGTGAGGAGTACTTTATAGGTACTTGTCGTTTTTCAGTCTGTTGCTTAAATTAATCCCTAAATATGAGAAAGTACTCTGATGAACACATCACGATTTTTTTGGTATACAGTTGAAGGATTTAAGGTCGCACAGGTTGTTATCTGCTCAACTTAAGGCTGTTCTCTCACTTGATGTGAATCTGATTGTGAGAGGTACACAGTCCATATCGTAAAATGTTGTTAAAACGTCAACGAAAATCGAATGTTGCTTTCTTCGCAAAGTCGCTATTACACCCGACAATAGTCGGACCATTCACTCTCACAATTTTAAGCTGTAACACTTGTGGATTGTTTGTATTGTATTCGCCAAAATTTTGAATATTTATAAAATTGTTTGCATAAATTCACATTTATTTTTGATCTAAGAAAAAAATTCATTGCGGAAGAACATATCAGCATACGATTCTCTTCAAACTGTAGTTCTTTTTTAACATTCGAAAAATGAATTTTTTTCTTTCGGTTATTAATTTTTATTACGGATATGCCTACCTACAACAAAAAAGTACAAACTACAATTTGTTTGAATATTAATTCTAAACTTACTACCAAAATTTTTTTCTACATAGCTTTGGTAAATATTCGTCTTATCGTGCACACCCATTTGGATGATGTTTTTTTGTGAAATTAGACACTATCAGTACATTGGGAAAAGTAATATGAACTTTAGGAAAGCTGTAATTTTTTTTTTAAAAAATCGAAACTGAAAAGTTTTCGTTCATTTGTTCAATGTTGCAATAAGTTAGCTTAATGAATTTAGCGATTATGCCGATTATAATAAACTGTGCCCATTTCAGTTACACGCTCACAATCAAATTTCACTCGATAAATGGGAGAAAATAACCGGACAATCGATTGAAAACAGATGCATTTTCCGACTTCCGCGATGTTTGTTGGAATCATTCTGACAGCTAATATAATAGTATGTCTGATTTTTCTGAATGAATTTCCTGTCAGAAAAGTCGACCGATCTGCACACGTTTTTAACTTCATTCATATGATGGAATATGCCACTTTATAACGAAATTGCGTTTCTGCCACCTCAGGCTGGTGAATATTTATTGTTATTTAAGAAAAATGGTTGTAGAAAACGGAAGAATTTTGACCAATCTGCACAAACCCCAAAATGCGCATAATGCTTCTTTTCACCAATACAAGGCACACCGAGCTATTCTGCCAAGTCTGACTGGTCAGAAAATTGGTCTGCCTAGGATTTTTCGACGGAAAAATGGAGGCAAAATTTTGACCAATCTGCACAGCTTCCAAAATGGTAAATCCGAGTTTGTCATGTTGAATCAAGTCCTCGAATACCATTCTGCCAGCCTAAAATGGTCCGAAAAATGTTCTGCCAAGCCATTTCCAGAGAGGAAAAACTGGAAAATTCAACCAATGTGCACAAGCTCCAAACTATACACACGACATCGTGATGACACAGAAAACTTTTGTAAACTATTCTGCCAACCCTTTTTGGTCGTAAAACGGTTCTGCTAAGTAATTTTCTAGTAAAAAAATTTTGAAAATTCGACAAACTCGCACAAGCTTCAAATTTTGCACACGGCTTCGTAATTACACAGGAAGCTTATGCGAACTATTCTGCCAGCTTGAAACGGTGAAAAATGTGCGAAAAACAGTTGATTTGAAATTTGGCGAAAAGAATGATTGAATTTTACACCACACCGATTATTAAAAACTTTTCAAAAAAGTTGTAAAAGTTGGGTAAATGTTAGGATAAAATAATTTTACTTATGAAAAACATGCTTTTAGTCAAAAAGAGTACAACGGCATAGCTCAACTTAAGCATTTTCAGAATAATTCTTATAAGCTTATGGTATTATAACTGGAATGGTTTCAACAATTGATCATCCATAATATACTATGCCAATATGGATTAGGCTCTTGAACTGAAAGAAGTGTAAAAGGTATGTTCATAACAATACGGTTAGAAAATAGAAGAGCGTTTAACTTACTAATGTTTTAATTTTTAAAGAGATTAACTCCTTAACCAACTCGTCTGACTAGAAACGTTCAAGTAACGTTTCAATTCATATCAAGCATAACCAAACAAAACACTAACCTTTCCGACCAACTCGTCTGGCCAGAATCCTTTAGGAAACATTTTAATTTATATCAAGCAAAATCATATACCACCAAATCACAGTCTCCTATATTTACTGTTTTTGGAACAATTCTAATCTCATAAACGGCTGATTAGATCTCTAACGGAACCTCCGAAAAGGTGTTAAATTTAATAAGAGGAACACCCACCTCTGACACATTTGACCATTTAATTATGGGTTTAAATGGTGTTATTAAACATTTGAAGAAAAAAGTGGTATGAAAAACGTTTATTAAAAATCCACGAATACTATCACAATCAATACTTTCTTAAGAAAAGTAATACTATAAGCGAACCGCACAACAAAACAAAACAAACAACAAACAAAATGTTTTAGTAGATTTTCAGAAACCTTACTTAGATGAAATTATCATTCGAATATAAGCATTTAATAAAGAATAGGCTATGCCAACTTTCAAGTAAAATATTTGAACTATTTTAGTAGATATGAGTTGGGTTTGGAATGCCGTAACTTAACCACATTTAATATTTGTAAGTGGGTAAGTGTGTTTAAAATATCACAATTTAAACTGTACGTTATCCTATTAAATAACTCTCCATAATTTTGTAACTCCCTATATATTAGTGTGGTTAACGTTACTTATGAAATGTTTAACGCCGGTAAATATTTCTTCTAATAAATATAAATAACTTATTTGTCGACATAAATTAAAATTTTAAATAGTTCCACGACAACGAAATTTCGAAAAATATCTCCGTCGACACCCGAAACGATGGACTTTAATTAAACTCACGTGGAAATAAATCGTCAGCAAAACACGTAGAAAAAAAGTAACGAAATAATAATAGGCTTTATTCAAATCGAGAACGTCTCCACCGTGGCTGTCCGTTGTCCTGCAGCATTCCTTCGGGTCAACGGAGCGAGATTACGTCCCATCTCTTTCCATCTCAATGCGTGCCACATATACGTACCCCATCCACTCTCCTTCTCTTTCCTCTTTCACCCGTCACATGGTCTTATCTTCGAGGTGCTTAAGATTTAATGAATTTGAAGTCTCTGTGTTATTTCACTGAAATGGATTTCAGTAAATTGATATTTAATTCCCTCTCTCTCTGGCGTCCTTCTTCTTTCTTTCTTTTCCCATCATCGGGTACGATAGCGCGACACGCTACACGCTCCGGTGAATTGAGATCTGGAAATAATGACGGCTGTTCCCTTTCCGTTATCCTGACGGTTTTCGTTGCGAAGGTGTTCTTTGTTTCAGCACAGGGAATCTTATTTCAGCAGCGTTCAGTCAATTATGGTTACATTAGGAGCAATTGACATGTTCTTGTGGAGTTGTGGAATCTCAAGGCGCTCACATTGTTGTAAGTAGGAATTTTTCGCATGAAGGTTTTAGAAAAAAAATCAGTTCAAGTTCGATTAGTAACTGATTATTTATTAAAGAAAATCATCGATTCTGCAGTCATCGTAACTCTCTATTAGTTATTGTAAGTGTATTCCTTTTATGGGCGGCAGGCAGCAGATTGCGCCAGTCTCACCTGTACATTGTAAAAATTAAGGGAGCAGAGTTGGACTAAGCTCATTAATAAAATTCATATGAAGTATTGTTTTGAAAAACTACCATTGAAAAATTACTTATTATTCAGGCAACTCCAACCAATGCTGGCTTGTCACAAACTTGTTTGAAATCACCACCAAAACATCCAACAAACCACTAAACTCCATCAAACTACACACATATGTTATTATTATGCATCCTTATTGATATAGAATAATTTTTGGTTTAAGGTTTTAATGTTACTGAAATATAATTGTTTCCATAGAAATTTTTGAAGCAATGAACTCGGTTACAAATAATACATTCACACTGTTATCTATTATAAAATTTAATGAGAAATGGTTCAGTAAAATTGGTTTATATGTTTGCTGTCAATTCCATACTTAGGGAATCGAATAACTAACGATTTTTTTTGGCATCGACCCGAAAAAACGTTAGAAATTAGGAAATTTTTCATTGGAATTCTCCATGAAGAAAATTACTTTTAAATTCCCATTTATTATTTTGTTATAATACTCAAGGTGAGTACTAGTAATGAAAACCCAAAAGTGAGTAACTATGAAAACCAAGAAATGTTGCTATAAATGGCACTGCTTTCTTTTTGAAGTCATTAAAAAAGATGCCCAGACAGCACATACACATCCAATGGACTTACATTGGACGTCCCTCACTGGACGTGGCTGACATCAATTGGACGCCCACGCAAAGACGATTGGATGTACAATGTATGGGAGAGCCAAAGATAACACTGTCCTTCTGGACATCCAATAGACGTCCATTGGATATCCAAAGGACGTACATTGGACGTACAATTGATATCCAAAAGACATCCATTGGATGTCCAGGAAGACGTCAATTAAGTGATATCCAAAAGACGTACATTGGCCGTAAAATTGATATCCAAAAAACGTCCATTTTACATACAATAGAGATCCAAACGATCCGCATTGGACGTTCAATGGACGTCAATCGGATGTTTGATTAAAAAAAAAAGATAACACAAGAATAATAAATATGTACACAAAAACACACATAGTATAAAAGTAAAATAGGTATAAGATTAAAAATATTATTTATGGCTGATTTCTCTGAGCCCTGTCCTTGGCTCGTCGTAGCCATTTCATGATGCAGGCTTCCACGTCTTTTTGGTCACATTCCTGCTGACTCTCCCAGCGTAAAAAAAGGATTTTCCTTGATTATTGACTTAAATAATCTTAATTGCATATGGTTTGGTTTCTATTCCCCACATTACAAATTACTTTAACCCCCCCCCCCCATATTACTTTACACTATATAAGTAACTATATAATAATACATATATATATAACTATATACTAAGTAAAAGAATAATTAAACAATATATTAAAACATAATTAAAGTACGACTTGCGTACAACTTACTTCAATATTTCAACACCAAGTCGAAGTCACAAACACTAAATGATCACTTACAAATATGTAATGCAAAGAACTACGTTAAGACACAACCACTCCCTTAGACGTTGAACTTTGAAGTGAATACTGAGCGAAAACTCATGAATTTTGTTTGTTTTGTATATATAATGAGTTTCATCTGGTGTTCCTATTGTCAATAGTGGGTACCTGAATCGATACCTTCGTTTAGAAAGGTTTTTCTACTTGATGAGTACCCGAATGTTTGTTTGAGAGAAATTCCCTATTCTCAACGTTTTATTAAAAATTACTGTAGTTTAATATGAATGTTAGTCAAAAGTATATTTTAATAAATGAAACGATTTAATTAAACACCGGGTAAATAAAACTACGGTTTAAGTCCAGGTAAACTCAAGGGACTAATCCATTTGATAGTCTAAGTCTTTCAAGGACGTCCAATTGATACTATAACATGGATGTACATTGGACTTCCATTTCATAGTCCTTTAAGGACGTCCAATTGATACTACAACATGGATGTACACTGGACGTTCTTTTCATAGTCTTTTGAGGACGTCCAACTCATGCTGAAATAGGGATGTACATTGGACGTACATTTCATGGTATTTTAAGGACGTCCAATTGATGCTGCAACATGGACGTACATTGGCCGTCCATTTCATGATCTTTTAAGGACGTCCAATTGATGCTGCAACATGGATGTACATTGGACGTACATTTCATAGCCTGTCACGAACGTCCAACTCTTGGTGGAAAATGGACATACATTGGACGTCCTCTGCAGGTCTATGGACGTTTGTACGTTTAATGGACCTGTAGGGGACGTCCATTGGATGTCGTGTGTTTACTGGGTAGTAATTGGTGGATGAAACCTTACTTTAAATTAATAGAAAATGAGTAATTTAACACTTTATTATATACCTATTCAAACTGGTGGTAACTGCAATTGACATCGAGATTGGCATTAAAACTATTTACCTTGGATGTACTAATACGTCTATAGATTTCACATAATTTAAATATTGAATATACCGTATTCCAAACGGTAGAGGTATAGGCCGTCTAGAGTCCATCGTCAATCAAAATTTGGAAAATTTCCCAAAATTACACTTTGCGAAACTGAAACTTTCTACCCCCTTCACTTGCCTTTTACCAATCCTCTCATGCCTATGGCTAGTTTAGCCTCATCGTATCTTCTATCAGAGCCACTTCAATAAAAACACAATTCTCTCTTCAAACCACCGCTTTTAACGAAAATTGTCCCGATAGAGGTAAGAAACAAAAATAATTATTATGGAGCGTTCTTGATAATCCCCAATACAAAAATAAATCTTGACTAAATTGCCGACGTTTCGATCAGTATTTTGAAAATAATCATGGCTATGTCATCAAGATAAATTCGATTTCGTTCAAAATACTGAACGAAACGTCGCAATTTAATCAAGATTTATTTTTGTATTGGGGATTATCAAGAACGCTCCATAATTCATCTCAGCTCCCCGAGAACATTCTCCCAAAAATAATTATTTATTTTTATTTTTATTTGCTGTTTTCTTTTTATTGTTTAGCTTAGGCATATGTGTAATACAATATTGTTGAAATATGCGAATATCTAGTTAAAATTTTTATTATATTAAGAAATAGTCGAAGTAGCCCCTTTTTCCACACCCTCAAAAAAGGAAATTTGGGATTATCTAATGATCTGGTATGAACTATCTCTTTCACCCACTGCATAAGGAGTATTCAGAGATTTTAAACTTTATACACATATAGACGCATATATTTATATATTGTCAGGTACACATGGCAGAATTTGGACCAGATAATTAAGTCAGACGCAAAACTAGAATTTTTCAACTTTAAACAACGAAAGCAATGTCTTATCCTCGCACCTACGTCGATTTGAAACCTGAAAAAACTTTGCAGTCATATCTAATAAACAAACATAAAAGAACTCTCCATCTGAGCTACCTAGCATCTTCATCAGAGTACTTTCTCATATATAGGGGTTAATTTAAGCAACAAACCGAAAAACGACAAGTACCTATAAGTACTCCTCACAGTAGATTTAGCCAAAAACGTTACAAAACTTTTTTATACATTATATCTAATGTAGAATAGGTACTCAAAATTTTATAAAAATTCTTGGAGCAAATTTCGGGAAAAATTCAAAAAATTGAAGAATGATACAAAGTGCCTTTCACAGAAGATTTTGCAAAAAACGATAGAAAAGTTTATTTTATACTAATTCAATGGTAGAATATATATTCTAAATTTAAAATAAATTCTTGTAGCAAATTTTGAGAAAAATTCAAAAACCGAAAAACCACAGGTATAAAGTGCTCTTCACAGAAGATTTAGCCGAAAACGTTACAAACCTTTTTATACATATTTAATTGCACAATAAATTTTCAAAGTTTAAAATAATACAAAAAACCAAAAATCGACTAGTATAAAAGTATCCTTCAAAGAAGATTTAGTCAAAAACGTTACAAAACTGTTTTAAACATATTCAATAGTAGAATAAATATTCAAATTTTAAAAAAAATTCGGGAAGTGGATTTCGAAAAAATTGAAAAAACCGAAAATTGACAAGTATAAAGTGCCCTTCACAGAACATTTAGAAAAAAACGCCAGAAAACTTTTTATACGTATTTAATAGTACAATAAATATTCAAAGTTTAAAAAAATTCTCGTAGTGAATTTCGAGAAAAATCCAAAAAACCGAAAAATGACAAGAGTAAACTACCCTTCTATTTTGGCCAATTTTAATGAAAAGCTTATTTTCACGTCCCGGGTTGGTACAAAGTCTAAATATATAGTTTTCACCGTTTATGCTCAATATTCAAAGTTTCAAAAAAATTCTTGTACGAATTTCGAGAACAATTCAAATAACCGAAAAATGACAAGAGTAGACTTCCCTTTTATCCTGGACGATTTTAATGAAAAGCTTATTTTCACGTCCTGGTATGGTACAAAGTCTAAATACAAAGTTTTGACTGTTTGTGGTTTTTTATTTATGAGAAAATCCTACCACAGACATACATACACACATACACACCTACATACACACATACATACACACGGTTTTCCAAAAACATGTTTTTTGGACTCAGGGGACCTCAAAACGTTCAGAAATGCTAATAACTCAGTTTAGAAAAATCGACCCGATTGCAATACTCTCTCATATATGAGTACCTCATATGAGAATGTAAACATACTTTATAACCGCCAATAAGGATTAGATAAAACGCAATAAAAGTTTAAAACTGTGGCTTAATAGCCGAATTCAAAAATGAGGCAATTGAAATTTGGCGTTAGTTAAAGCTCAATTTTGACCTTTTATTCCTAAGATTCCTGTAGATGTTATTGCTTTTCAATAGAATTAGTTAAAATCGACACTCAGTCGACACCTATATCTCAGAAATATCATAAGTATCATTACTACAGTAAACCCTTTTCAATTCTAAGAAAACAAAATGATTACCATAAGATATGCAGTTAATTGCAGTTATACCGATAAGTGCTTCAAATTTTCCCCTTTACTGTCCTTATTGGTTTAATGGTCGGTTTGAGAAGCTTGCGGGACATTGCTTTTATATCCTTTACCTTTAATTTCGTCATTCGTGCTCTGAGAGTTACAAACAGAAGAAGGCAGATATAAAATTCGAGACTTCCAGACTTTTCGAAATGAAACTAAAATTAGATCTCGTCTCATATCGAAATTTCAATTTAATTTCAAGTCGTTTAATTCGTCTCTAAATCCTGCACGAGATCAGGGCAAGTCTCGATATTATGTCCACTACAGAAAAATTTAAATTTTATACTTTATACACTTCGTGTGGATCCAGGAACCCTGGAACAGTACGTCGGTATTAAGCTTTTTCTGTAGTTGTAGATTTTCCCCCAATTTATACACACCCTATTTGTGGCTTTAAGCCTCTCGTCTACACCTACTTATTAAACCGGGATAATAAGTTTATGTTTCCGTTTATTATCATGACACGTAATGTCATTAACTTTTGATGAGCAGCCCATTAATATCTTAATGAAAGGAAGGTGCCCAACATCTTAATACAAACTAACTTATGGGCTCGAACTTATACCATAAAGCACCGTAGTTAACGCTTTTCCGCATTCCCCACATCCGAACCGGAAAAATCTCGACAGTGGGGAGGAACGAAAAAACGTCGGAATACGTTTGAATCCGTATAACAAGAACACGGCCGCTGTTATGGAACGTGTGACATCTGCCGGCCAACTAACTCTCTTTCTCTTTCTTTCTCTCTCTTTCTCGGCTTCCTCCATGTCAGCCGCCCATCTTTGATGGTAATGATCCCGATTCTTCATTTCTTGTTGCTTCTTGTAAGGCGTTTTTTAAATCCCACGCAAACGCCGCGCGCCATAAATATCATTGTCAGTGCACGATCACGGGATATCATCGGACGGATCACATATTAAACGAAGACGTCTACCGTGGGGATGGTTCGGTTAGGTAGTTTACTCAAAGAACGCCTGAAACGGGCCAATCGAGGAGTTTCGAAAAACTTGAACGATTCCTGAAATCGATGTTTACAAGCTTCCACACTGTAAGCGTGTAGACTTTCAGTAGACGATAAGACGGACGATAAAACTGCTTCTTATAAGAGCAGTCCGTTGTCCACTCTCGGTCCTGGGATCAGCAGAGGACGCCGAAAGGAAGATGAGAAGAGAGGAGAGAGGTCACGCAAGCTCCGTGAATCTCCCAACACGAGACCTTTCACATATAAATTATAATTTATGCATAATTATTAACTACATTGAAGATCATCTCGGTGAGATGGTAATAATCTATCCCGATTGATTAGGTTTCTGTGGGGTAATGACCAAGTTCTAACCTTTTGCTTTTTAATTTATTGCCTCGACCAAATATTTAATTTTAAAACGTTTTTGTTAACCGAGAGGAAAAACAGTACGAGAGTGAGAGAGAGAGAGAAAGAGAGGACGGAGGAAGATATACGAGCACCACATAATTATACACGGCAACACGGTATATACCTTTAACAGTTTCGGTATACCTACAATAACTGTAATTAATTTGTTGGTTTCAATGAATACCACGTTGATTGTTCTCCTACGTTAATTATAATTCGAATTTTTTCGCCGCCGCATAATAGGAAGATCCACGTCACAGGTGTGCTCGGGCAGAAGGAAAAAAAACCAATTTCGGAAGGTAGGAATCATCAACCATATTTCATCGGTTCACCTACGGGAAGGTGTGTCGAAATTTCACTGCAATACGCCAGATTTACTTTCGCAAACGAGTCGGTACATGTGAATAAATTTAGAAGCTTTGTTGACGGTGATTATTAATTATTTTTGGGGGGTCACCAAATTGGAAAGTGTGAATCTTTGGGTAGATGCTCTTTTACGGCTCGTTGGCAACAATGCCTCGGCTGAGGTTTGTACTATGTTACTGGAACGTAATTGGAATAGCTAGTTCGAAAATATTAATTATTAGTTTAGGAAATGATCCGTTAAAATGATATGGTCTTTTGAAGTTGTCATTTTACATAGGAGGTAATAGGGTTTAAAATTTAAAACTCAATAAAAAAATCGTCATTAGTCAATCGAAAGATGTGGAAAATGATGGAAAACTTCTTTTTCTATATAACCTATTGGTTTTTTAGAAACAAAAGTTTTTCGTGAATTACCACTTCTCGCTAGGTTGCCCATTCCCAGAAGTGGAACTCTTAATGCAATTATCGGGAAGCACTAATTTCTGCAATACCTTTGAAATGTTCTCTATACGATTTTCACTAGATTCCACACCTTTTGCGATAACTTATCAAAAAAAAAAATACTTTTCTCTTCATCACTGAGATATTTTACACCAATCATAAGAATAGGTGATAGTACATCAAATTAACCACAAAATAGTAAAAATTTAGCGGTATGTATTCGGATGTAAGTATGGTAGGTAGGGGGAATGGCATTCACTTAACAAAAATACGCTCTATTTTTTAAAATAGTAATTTTTCTTCAAAATTAATAAAAATAGCGGGTTCTTTAACTGTTCAGTAATCAACATTTAAACACCAAACGTATTTTTCTTTGACTTATATGCATTAGGAAAACATTTGAAAAAATCTGGTTAGAGCGCCATTGCCTCTGACTTTGGGTAATGACGCTCAGACTAAGGGGTAATGACGCTCAAACATGTTTTTAGAAATATATCTAGTAAGATCCATTTTCATTACATGCATGAGATCAATCTCATATAATTAAACTAAAGTGTACAATCAAAAATTAGCATAAAGTATTCCTATTTGTACGTGAGATCAGCTTTATATAATTATAAAATACAGTATAATCATCAATACCAAATTAACTTCAATTATTAATATTATTAGAGGTAATCACAGTGAGAAATAGTCAGATTCTATCGTCGGGTACATAAATCGCAGATGTATCCATCTGCCGTATCCCATCCAGAACATATAGCATAGGTGGTACGGCGATACCACATCTCGTTGTTCCTTCCAAATTCTCCACAAATAAAGCATATGTTGTAGTCTTCATCACCCACATACATTTCATCACTGTTGTCGTCGCCAAAGTGCTCTTCATCTTCACTCTCTGAAGAACATTCTAGTAGAATCTTTCGTTTGAATAATTTTCGTTTCATATTCCTATTCTTCTTTCCTTTGACTACTTTTTTGGTCTTGATTTTTTTTTTTTATTTTTTTCAGTCTCATTGAGTTTTGCAATGTTTGTATTTTCCTTATCTCGTAAAATACTTTTCATAGGAGTCGCAGTTAATATAGTAGCATGCTGTTTTCTGTTTCTTTGTATTGTCTTAGAAGATGGTGCAATAGTTGGCGTCGTTGCTATGGCATCAAAGGGTACAAGAGTTCTTCTTTGTTCATCAATAAGTTTTTGGTTGATATGAAGTGCCAAAGCAGATTCGAAGCATTGATCCTCATTTGATTCACCTGCAGAAGGAGATGTACGACTTGAAATTTCGGCCGTACCAGAAGACTGCGAATCTCCAAGATGCTGGACATTTTGGTCTTCGTTTTGAGCGATTTGTTCAGATTCTTGTGCCATGAGCGATGCTGACATAAAGTCTTGATCAGTAAAACCATTTGGGTTCCAAAGGTATATTTCCCTGAGTCTAAATCCAGCTTCTCCCTTGCTTATATTCGCAACTTGTAGGTACGTACGTATGTAATAGCGCTCAGGTAAGTGGTAATGGTGTTCAGGCGAGCGGTATAACCACACGATCGTTTTGTATTTAACTCAAAAATTAAAAACATTTATATGCAGTTGTTTAAAATTGGTTACATTATCATAAAATAGAATAGTTTTGTATTCAGAAAAGTTTTAAACTTAAATGTGTAATAAATAATAAAATTAAATACTTAATAAGTATTAAAAGTGTGGACTTGCCGACGGAAATACCAAAACCGAAAATTAGGTCAGCTCAGCCGTATACGGAAAAATGCACTTCATGGTCATGTGACGCGAGCTGACTGCCTGACTGCACGTACGTGTCGCTGCCTATTTGACAATGTTATAGAGGTGAGCGCCTTGCTCACTCTACGATGTTATATCCGCCGTTCTAAGCAAATACTTATAAATTGAAATCCTGTAAACAGAAGTAAAGAGTCAATATAAGTAACCGAGCATGTATACTCAAAGATATCTCATATAACATGTCGAATTGACCGGACAATATTAAAGTAGGCTATTTTGTATTTTGCTAGTTTTTAACCGAAAACTTTACAGTTCAGTTATGGTCTTAGCTGCTCGTTTTATTATGTTGTTACAATACTATTAATTCCTCACCTTATAGTTAAGAAGAATTAATATATTAGGAAAGGTTAGATTTCGCTTTTTAAGTATTTGAAATTTATAATTATTAACAAAACATATTCTTTAAAATGTGTGTTTTTTATTTGTGAATTTTTTATTTATTTTCTATATTTCAATTAGCTGGTTTGTTGGATTTTATTTTGCATCTGAAGATAAAAACGTAATTTACATTTTTCTAGCCAGACGACTTAACTGAGAAGGTTAGGGTTTGGTTGGCTTTGGTTTGATATACGTAAAAAGTTACTTGAACGTTTCTGAGCAGACGAGTTAGTCGGGAAGGTTAGCATACAGTTGGCTTTTGCTTGATATAGGTAAAAAGGTTAGTAATCCACTCATCCATTTTCAAGCCATACTGTTATCAATATACTCTTGGCACTTATGTTCAAAGACTTAATACATATTGACACAGTAATTTGTTGATGATAAGGTGTGTAGTTCATTCCAGTTATAAAATCATTGACTAACTAAACTTGTTTTGAAAATACTCAAGTTGAATTGTGTAGTTGAACTATTTTTTAATAAAAACTTTGTTTTTAGGAAATATTAGTATTTTATCGTAGCATAAATATCTTTTACAACGGTTTTTGAAAATTTCATAAAAATTAAAAATAGTGTAAAATGCAATCTTTACTCTCACCAAACTCCAAAATAATTATTCCCAATGTTGTTCGCTAATTTTCGGTATATTTTTGTCAAATTTGTTTCATTTTCTACTAAGACGTGGTGATCTGATCGTGTGGCCGTCATGTTGGTTGTTTACACACAACCGTTTTCTGGTTTTATACAGTTGTCAGAAGAATTCCAACATGGCGGAAGGTGGAATCCGTATCCGTTTTTAATTGTTTTTTCCGGCTATTTCCCCACAATGTTAGAGGGAAATTTATATATCAACGTGTAATTGAATACTTAAAGTTCATTGTCATCGCTAAGTTCCTAAAAATACGTTATTGGAATATTGAAAAAATAAACGTCAAAAGTGGCCAATTTTAGCAAAATTTTCCAGTTTTCTTTTTGTGCAAAAACTGCTCATTTTATATTATTTTTCCAATATACTAATACGGTTTTCTTTCACTAAAAAAAAAACCGTTAAAATTGTCTTGGTCCGCTAAGACGAATCTTTACCACAGTCTCATCGAAACGAACCATTACAATTTGACACGTTGTCTGTCTGTTGTTTTTTCCAAAATTTTTCAAAATTTTGAAACCGCCTCGGGCGTAGCGCTATCATTTGAAAAGTATTGAAAAATATTCGTATTCGAAGTAGGACATAACGTTTTTTATTGTAACGGAGTTACAACGCATTAAATATGATCTGGGATCTTCACCCAATCTCTACCGCTGGACCAAAAATATTAAACAAAATCCCCATAGTACTGTATTGCAATACTTAAAAACGCTATAAAACACGATTTTGAGATTTTGTTTCGTTTAAAAAATATTAATTTATAGATATTTCTATGGTTCACTGGGTAATTATTAATTGAATTCTAACCAAATTGTGTTCTAGGCCAATAAATGTACTAACTCAAAATACTGTGCCCTTAAATCAGTTCAGAATGACATAAATGATGAGAAAAAATTATTTGTTGTTATATTGTATTTATTATATGTTAATTATTTTATATCATATATTTATTATTACTATAATAATTTATCAAGTATAACGTTAGCTGGCGTCAATCACAGGTGGTGTAGGCTCATGCATGAGTGTTGTGGCTACGTCATTCCCTTCAAACACTCTGTCATTCACGAATAACATTTGTCAAAATACTTTGTCGGCATTGAAAACATTCCAATACAATGCGTGTAAGAAAAGGATCTTTTCGATGAGCGTTTAGTGGCACCCATACCAAAAAGGGAAGTGTATGTGTTACTTGTCACGAGGTTTGTTAAGTTTATCGTAGATCAAATCGAACGTGAACTTTCGAGGTGAAAAAGGTAAAGGCCATCGAGCTAAATACGCGTGAAAAGTGTTTTACACTTAAAATCAATTTAGACTAAAAAAAAGTCCACTGACGAAATGTAAATTACCATAAAGCAAGAGGAAAGGACAACGTAAAGTATTGACTGTTTATCTTGGAAGAGGTAGCGACAGATTTTCTGCGAGTTGTACTTATAATTGATGTCAAGTTAGATAGGGTACGAATGTGTTTAGATATTTTGATTTCAAACTTCACCAATCAACCTAAAACTGAAATATCTTAATTTTCAACTTGAAATATTATTGAAATGTATAAAAATACCAATAAATCATATAATCTATAGGTTCTAACGGCTGATGTCAATGTAGTGCAACGAAAGTGTACAAGGGTTAATCTCACGATAGCTAGCTACTGCTCAAAACTGCAGTAAATATGTCAAATTTTAAATGCTTTAACAATTCTTGGTGTAATTAAATATTTGCAAGTACAAGGATACAACTGTTTAAGCAATTAAAAAATAAGCTAATAAACTGATATTTTAGGAACAGTGGACAATTTTAACGAAGAAATGGTTGTTCATAAATAACTAATTTGAATATTATTTTAGATTGTTCTCAACCACTTTGGATGATTTCTTTATTAAATTATATTCGGTTTCAGTAATTGATAGAAAGTTATTATTGGATGATTGAAATTTGTGTTGCATTTAAAAAATTAAAGGCAGATTGAAAGAAGTAGTGCTTTCTGGAAAGTTTGACTTTGAGAAAAGGACTGAAGCTACCTTGTTTGCCGGAGTAAAATAGAAATTTGAATTGTGTTTTGCTTTTTGGAAAAAGTTGAAATGAATTTAATTTCTGGAAGAAGATTTGGAAGGAGAATGGCAAAGATAAAAATTTGCTTTGCAACCTTGAGAATTTATCGCAGATTGAAGAAAGCAGTGCTGTTTGAGGAAGGTTAACATTTTTTTTAGAAAAAGTCTGAAATTGCTTTGTTTTCTCAAGTTTTAAATTATGCTTCTATTTCTGGACAAGTTTGAAATAAACTGTTTTGTGAAAAAGATTGAAGTTACTTACACTTTCTAGGGAAAATTGGTAAAGGTTGATTACAATGATTACACACTAGTTATTTAGATACCTTGCATTTGTTATTTGTTTGATTGGGAAAGTAATAGAAAATATTTTTTCTGGGAAGTATAAATCTAGTAATATGGTGAATTACTGTATTTTTATTTAAATTATTCAATACATTATACGTAATTTATACTAAAATATTAAATTGCTCTAGATATACATATTATTATATTACAATGACTCACATTAAAATTTTTTGTGACTTATAAATAAGCCCTAAAGGGTATGTGTTTCACACACGCAAATCTAGAAGGTGTAATAGATTATAAGACAATTGGTCTAAATAAACAAAAATTTAAATAAATTTTTGTTAAAGAGTTGTATCCATCCGCTGTAGTTATGTTTTTAAATTATTAATAACTTTTTTAACTATAGCTATAGCTATATTCCCTTATTTATGATTACCATTGCGAGGATTGAACGGCTCCTATGAACGCTAAAACAGGTGCATGCGAAGCCCAACCCTCGCGGCAACATTATACTAATTAACGAAATTAATAGAAATGACGGTATATACTACTGGAAACCGATTAATTTAAATCCGTAATGTTCTTCTGATATACCATAGCATTGCTTTGATCTTGCATGGAAGTGAGTCTTATTCATGCGTCCATTAGTTATTAAAATCCTTAGAAAATTCTTGAAATGTTTTAAAATTCTAACGACAACTTACAAACCATTTATAACTCAATCAATTGGCCTTTACCAAAATAGTCGTAAACAAGTTTTAGTCATATTAGTCAAAATAATCGTAAATTCAGTAGGGTTCCATATTGAATAAAAATTGATCTTTTTACTGATACAGGAAAAAAAGTATGTCGGAAATTCTAAAGGATTTACATATGCAGTCAACTTCGCCTATAACGACTTTGCTTTAAACTATCCATGGGTTTTAGCGATCTGTTTCGACAATCCTGAAATATTTTGCTATAACCCAAAGGTAATAATCATCGTCTAAAACGATCTCGCTTAAAACGATCCATCGCATTATACGTACCAAAAACGGAAAATTTTATTGTTGTTGGATAACTGTACGGCACATCACGTATAGAATTACAAAAATTTTTCCTGCAAATACAACAGTAAAATTGCAGCCACTAGATCAAGGCATAATTCAAAACCTGAAACATCATTATAGACATTTTCTATTAAGTGAAATAGTGTAAGCTATAGACAACAATACAACTTTTTCAGTTAACGTTTTAACTGCCATCAACTTGTTACATAAAGCGTGGCAGTGTGTAACACAGCGCACAATTAAAAACTGCTTTACACACGCCAAGTTAACAATTCCAGATGAAAATGAACATTTTTCGGAGTGTGAAGAAGAGGAAAACTTGGCACTAAGCCTCTTTGTATCAAGGTTTTGTTCAGATGAAACAAATTTCCAAAGTTATGTCAATGTGAGCCTGTGTAAGCTAGTGTGTCAGTGAGCCTTAAATAATTAGTTCAAAGAACGCGAGAGAAAAAATAAATAAAATTGTTCGTTTTATATATTTATATACAGGGTTGTCGTGATATAACCTTACAAAAAAAAACGGTAATAGGTGATGGTGAGTAGAACTCATATACAAAAAAAAATCTAGTAAAAGTCTTTTCGTTTTCGAGATAAAAGTAATTGAAAATTTGTACAAAATTTACTGTACGCCAATGCGTTAAACAGGATGAAAAATGTGATTTTGGTTATCTAGTAACGATAATCGGTACCTGTACCAACTAGTAAACTGAATGACATTTGTCAAATTCAATAATTTTGAATTTGCGGTAGAAATGAAATTTACAAATCAAGAATATACGAAAAAAACACTGGTTTTCTTTTGTTATTTATTAAAGCCGATTTATAAACTTGACGTTGCCTTTGCCGTTTAAAGTTGAGATCGTTGTTGTTCGTTGAATATTGTGTTTATCGGCAGATTTTAACCTAAAACCACAATCATGATTATCCGTCAGTGTCTTGACCCAGGAAACTCATTATTTACTTAAAAACTGCAAACACAAACGCAAGTGAAGTCTTGAAAAAGGCTGGTGTTATAGACTTCTTGTACAAAAATGATTATAAGAGAAAAAATACATTGAAAACAAGAAAGGCGACGACATATAAATGACACCTGACATATGCAAACTGACAAGTAAATCACTGGCAAAAGAAAAATTTGAAAGCAAATTGTCAATTTATTGTAACTAGGTAACTAACAATTAAATCTTGGTTAAATATGTACGTATTTATTTTTGTGGTCAGTGGCGTCAAATGAGTGTGGATAGAGGTTAATTTTTCTGCATAATTTTGGACCTACCAAATATGGATTTTTCTGAATTGTTGGATCCTCCTAATCCTGACCCAGAATTTTTTTGTAAGGTTATATCACGACCACCCTGTATAATATAAACATATATTGGGCAAATGACATGGAGGAGTACAAGCATTCAATAAAAAATAACTGATTATGTAAATATGGTTTAAAATATGTATCATGGGTATGATGTAGTAACTACTAAAATTTAAAATATATTTTTTATGTACTTGTTCAGTTAAACTTGTATATCTAATTCGGGTGGCTCATTATGTATTATGAACGAATTAAATTTTACACTGACGCTGTCGGCTGTATACATGTACATTTTTTTATTTAAACACCAGAATACCCTTTTTTATTCTATTGCTGTATATAGGCTGAGCATCAATGTATATGAGGTAAGTATACCCTACGTACTACATCGCATACCTACCACCCTCGGATTGAACGATCCTTTTTTAGATCCCCAACAGTTTCGTTATAGGCGAAGTTGATGTACTTATAAAACTATTTCAATTTTGCAAGATTTTATAGACAACTTGAGAAGCTATTTGGATTTTAGGGAAAAATAGTCGTGTTGCTATTCAAAGTAGTAGTAAGTTCAAAAAGGTGCTAAACACTACAGGAACAAAAATGCATGTAACTCAATAGATTTTTGAACCATCCCAGTAAGAAGAACGATACCGAGTATTCTATAGGATTTAATAATATCAAGAGTGTAAATCGTTGGAAAACTCATGAAATATTGCGAACTTCAATAACCAACTTTAATAGGCTAATTACAACTTCAATTTCTTGGATAGTAGCAAAACTAGTGGGAATTAGAATACCTGTCGAATTATTGCAACGTCTCAGAAAGATGAATGGTACGGGAAAAGATTTAAAGAAAACAGAAGTACAGATTCATAACATCCTAGCAATCACCACTCATCGCTACGTCCGACGTATTATCTAGACGTACGTCGCACCGCAAACTTTGCAGTTTGGTATTGCCACTAAGTACCTACTTCGGATGGGAAAGTATCGGCGCGTCGGCGGGGCGTCGCGGCGGCGTCGGATTGGGACGCCGTCCGGGACAATAGCAGTTGAAAGTGCATTGTTTGACAGGGCGCACGCCCGGCATGAACAATAGAATCCGCAGACAACAGCAGGCGGAGTCTCACTCCTGCAAACGGTATTGTTCATTTGTCCGCTATGCAGGGCGGGACCGTCGCACTTTAAACGTCCTGCGACCAATAACTTCCTTCAAAACGCTTTCCTCTCGCTCGCTTTCCCGAGCAGGAAGAAAAAATCCTGCGGGCCTCGCATTCCTGCAGGACGTTCGCGTCCTGGTAAATTTTGTTCTGACTCAGTCCCACCCAAATGTCTAGTTCAGTCTGATGGAAATTTTGTAATAAATAAGGTACTCTTAGAGGCGGTGAAAATGATATCACTTGAAGCCACTATAATAACTGGAGTTTAGGGAAACATTTTCCAATTTAAAAAGCAAGTATATGTAGCAAAAGAGCAAACCACATTTAATTCAACTGTAAATAAAAAATCCTCTTACAATAATTACCAACGACCAAATGCAACAACAATGTATCCGCTTGGCTGGTTTCCCAAGAGTTAATTTCATTATGTTTTCTATTCACAAATTTTCCAATTTTCCGACGTAGACTTTAATTTGCTTTTATTGAAATAATATTTATTCAAGTGGTGTATTTGTTTTACCAAGCTCAATACATTTCAAATCTGTCTCATATTACTCTGGAATTATGTTGGTAAATCACAAAAAATATTTGAAATGAAACATTATCTCATTTGGATAGAGACCTTTGAAAACTAACCCCAACCGAATATAAGTCAAAAGAGAAATAACTATAGAATATTCAATATATTATAAACTTGATATATATTTAGATCAGAATTTTGTACTATATTAGATTATATACAAATTTGGGCTGTAAAAGTATATATCATCAGTATTTTTCACAAATAACGTGGCAGTCATATTCCTCTGAAATCTTTAATTCCTGTATTAATTAACCTACAATTCTAATGCACCCCTGTTAGAAATCACTCTACGGATATTCAATATACACGTCTGATATACACACATTCACTTATATAAGTTTTGTTTCATTAAAACAAAAAACAGTTGGTAACTAAATTTTAGCTGTAGAATTGCTAAAACTTATACTGGTAATATATAAATAGATTTATATTTTAATACACTTTAGTCAAATGAAGCCATAAAGTTAAATTATTGACCTATCTGGGAGATTTTATTTAACAAATTTTGTGAAAAGCATACGAAATTTGTTCTAATCTAGATAATTACACTATGATCTTAAGTGATGTTCTGGTAAATTGGTTTTAAATTAAAAGAATGAAATATGATTTTTTAATAATTGTGGTCATAAATTACTACGTCATACACTTTTATACAGTAATTCTTAAAGTAATTTAATGATTAGCTAATGTGAATTACGAATATGTTGAAACTATTTGCAGAAAATGAAGTCGCTGTAAAATATACAGCAAGTAAAAAAATCAAGACAACATAATACAAAAACGATTTGTTACATTTTACAAACTAATGACTATTGAGCAACTTTCTACACTTGCATATTAAGTAATTTCCAGTGAAATCACCTAATAATAAATAATAGTTTAATTTGGATTTTACATATATATTTATATATGTATATGTATATAGACTATATATAAACCCATAGCCAGAGTAATTTACTCTGGCAAAATTGTCAGGAAAACCCCAGGAGGAAGATTCTGAGGATGATCCAGAGGAAAATTTAATAATTACTTTTTATAAGGATAAGATGAATAATTGTAAAATGTAATGTAACGTAATTATATGTGTTACTAATAACTATTTACCATAAAGTTCATAAATATCATTTATTAAGTAAAACGTACAATACACGAATTCTTATTTATAATGTAATGCTACCTAAAATAAAATTTCAGTTATCTATAGAGTAACACTATTTTGTAAAATTCATTTTATTGCATATTATTCGTCTAAAAATTTGGTAGGTATATCTAAATTTGTATATTTCTACAAAACCTAAGTACTTTGCTTTCTATAAAAACTAGCTAAAATACCTAATTTGTCCCAAAAAACGTCCCATGTTATATTGACGAAGAACGAATATTGTTCGTAATAATTAGATAAAAACAACCAATTAGATTTGTATACGGTAAATTAAAAATTTGAGTGTATTTTTGCGGAAGAGCTTACTACCAGTTTAGCTTATTTTGAGCTGACAAAATTAGCTAATTTTTAGTTTCTGAGTTTGTAATCAGAAAATTGTCTTTTTATTAATTGTAAAAACGGCGATATGTTCATCGGACTAGTTACTCATGTTGTATTAGAAATACCCGACAATAAAAAGAACATCCAACTTTAAAAAAAATTCTTGGGACGGATTTAGGGAAAATTTCAAATGAGCAGAAAATTTTAGCCAAAATTCTCACAAAACTTTTACATGCATATTGGATGGTGTAATATATATTCAAAGTTTAGAAAAAATCTTGTAGCGGATTTTGAGAAAATGTCCAAAATTGAAAAATATAAAGAATAAAATGCGAGAAGATTTAGGCAAAATTGTTGCTTTGTTATATATATTCAACATTGAAATAAATATTTGAAGTTTAAAGAACCCTTGGAGAGAATTTTGAGAAAATTTCTGCTTTGCGTTTTGCCCCTTTCTAATGGTCGATTTTAGTCAAAAGTTTGTTGAAAGTTCCAGCTATAGTACAAAGTCTAAATATAAAGCTTTCATAGTGTATGATTTTGAACTTCTGAGAAAAACGGTTTTGGGACTTAGACAGCCTTAAAACGTATAGGGATGCTAAAAATTGGAATTCTAATAATCGACCCGATTTCAGTGCTGCTCACATATGAGAAGGTAAAAAATGACCGCATTTTACTAATTTTTATCAAATAAATGGTCTAAATTCTTATTAGGGACCGCGTACACCAACACCCAATTTTACAAATTATAAAAAATCTGATTATTCTTATTGACACGAAGCAATATCTGTCGAACATAGAATTTCAAAATATATTGTAAACTTTGACATTATGTTTTCTCTTTTGACTTTAATATTTTTAACAAAAATTAATTAAACATTAATTATAAATTAATTGTGAATTTAACATTCCAAAACAAAATTTGGTCCAAACAATTTGTCTTGATCTAATCTTAAACAAAAAAATTAGAACTAGTTTAATCAGGTCTCAAAAAATACCTTGAAAATAGGCAAACTCTCTTAAAAATTTTAAATTCGTCAAGAAATTTAATTCTTAACAACCTTCCTCAAAATCAGTTAAAAGTAAAATTTCAAAAAACAGATGTGGAGGCCTAGTAAGGCAATTGTGGAGTTTTACAGTTCTGAGCTACCAATATTGGGTTCGGTATCACCGTTTCTCAATTTTCATGAGGTATTATAGGAAGAGGAAATAGATACTGCTTACATACCTATTAGGAAATTCCTTCGGGGATCCATCGAAAAACCAATAAAATCCACCCAATATCTAAACGCAAGATCACATAAATACACCAACAATCGGGTCCATTTGAAGGAGCAGGTGCAGCAGTAAAATGGAGAGATATCCTTACTCGGTGATGAGAAAGAGAATGTATATGTGTAATACAAATCTTTTCTCGCCTGTTAGGTCATTAGCAAGATAAAGGACAAATGAATTTCCATATTCCTAAGAGGCGGGAAAGACACGTAAGGTGATAAATATTGAGATAAGGTAGGCTACCTATAAGAGCACTTCTGTGTTTGGACAAAGGACGCTGTACGGTATCTCCGTGGCCTTGAAAATTTTTGATGTTAGTCTATACATATTGATGAATTTTCGTTTTTTCTTTACTATTAATGTTAGCGGTTGTCGTCACTTATTTATCATTTAAATACGGAAATTTCATAATTTAAGTCTTAATATTCAAGCATATTTAAGTATCTTTGTATAGTTTAGTATTAATGGAAGACATGTCCTTGGTTGTTTAGTTAGTGATATACTCTCATACTCACTAATGTATCAAAGCACAAGTCTATAGGAGTTTTTGAATTGTGTGTAAATTGAATAAATTACAAGTGCTGCGAAATTTCGGTGGATTCAACACATTTATTACAATAATCGTACCATTTACACATTATAATGGTTCATTTCTAAATTGTATCAGATAACTATTAGAGAAGAAGTACGCTAAGGTACGGTTGCTTTGATTTGATTCCCGTAATCATACTTAAAATTTTGATTTCTTGGGCTGAAAGTATCCCATGCGTATCCCACAGACTAAATTCTTACCGCAAAATGTTAAAGTAATGTTTTAATGAAGTATATTTTTATTTGAGAGGGATCTATAGAGGTGCCTCTATAGAGGTTAGGCATATTAGAAAGTAACTTCGGTAAAGTTGGCAGCATATCGCTAAATATTAACTTTCTTTCAATCTACACCATCAGTTCACATTATCATCATCATCTGTTGCTGTTGGTCTTTTGGCACATGCTCCAATATTCGCGGCATCACCATCAGTTTCGTCGATTAGGGCGAATGCACTCGCACGCACACACACACTCACACCACTCGCTCACACACTATCCAGTGCCCGCGGCTCCAGTGAAAGGAGTCAATAAACCCGGTGCACCTGTTGGCCTCAGGTCACTAGTCGGGCCATTGTTGTTATGAATGCTGAACGTTGAATGAAACGAGAGGAAGAAAGAAGGAGGAGAAGATACGAAAAGGAGACGGAGACGACGAAGCAGATTTTGTGGAAAAACGAGGAAGCGGATCCACACCGAACCGGTGATTATAACGATCACGACGAAGACGATGAAGATGATGATGATGATGATGATGGAGAATTTTTTGGGAGTAGCAGAAGTAGGACGGTTATTAATTTACCGATGTGGCGATTTATTGGGTGGGTTTTAATGGATTAAGGCTTTTAGAGACCGATGAGGATGAGTTATTATTATTTTGAAAACGCTATGGGCGAATCGTTCCTATGCATAAATTTATTAATTTCGTGTACCCAACTAATATATCTAATTAAGCTTTAATGAGAAATGAGAAACATTCTCGTCGAATTTTAATATTAAAAAAAAATAGTCCCACCGCTACTTTTAACACAAATTATGAAAAATGTCCTTCCCTATTCCTTCCACACCGCGCATTGGTAGGTATTCCATTCTCGCCGTAGAAAGAAACATTCTGCAAGAAAAGCATGAAAAATGAAAACGCGTTTGTTACTCGAAGAATGCGGGATGTAAATCAAAACTCGATGCAATTTATCTACTGTATAAGGAGAATATGTAATGCGGTCCCGGCTTGGCGCCTCTTCTGCTTCTTTTTCTTCTATTTCTTCCTCTTTTTCTCCTCCTTTTTCTCCGAGAGCGATTACGGTCGAAGGCCTCTCGCGACAAAGGCGGATGATGATAATAACGATACGAATATTGGCACCAACAATTGCTCATCAAAACTCAAGTTTACGCGAAACTTGAAATTCATTGGAAAATCCAGTTATGCCGTGATGCACTCGCATATCTGTACATATTTGATCCTGTTTGTTACATTTCTTTGATTAAGAGGTATACATTTACGCACGTAACAATTCCAATGAACGCAGGTACACAGCTTACATTTCCTCATACATACATTATAAATGCAAATCATTAATGATTGCGTAAACAATACAAATATCGCAATAACAATTTATTACGCTCCATAACCACAAGGCGGCAGTAACCGAATCCCCCCACCAATTCGTTTCGGATTACCCTTTATTATTACCACAAACGACCTTTGTATTCTCATTTTTATTGTTATTTATCACTCGTGGAGGTTTTCTATTACTATAATATAATATCCCTTTATAAATAATTTTTTACCGTCGGCGCGTTTCCTGGGAAAAATGATCTTTGGATTTTTATGGGCAGAATCAGTCAAAGTCAGAAATAGACAATGGCTACAATAAAGGCAGTAATGAGCCGTCGTCGTGGATTAATGGCGACAATGAACGGGCGATGTGGATTAATAATAGTTTATTTGGAATTTCTTTTTGTAAATAAAAATTACGCGCAGGTTTGAATAATGTATTGTAACTGTAAAAATCTTTTAGATGTTAATGATTTTATTCATCGGCGATAATTGGTTGGGATGGGAGTGATCGGTTTTGAACAATTTTAAAATTCCTCAAATACCTTTGTAGAGTGCACAGTGTGTGAATTTATTTCAGGAAGCATATATGTAACTTTCAACCATTTAAAAATGACAATAATTGGTTCAATTGCTTACATATCGTTTTATGTTAGGTATTAGTCAGTTTTATCTTTTATTATGCCTTATTTAATCTTTCTTTTTATATAATAATACAGGAAAAATTCCTTTTAGTTGGTTGAAATCTACATTCATTACCCTGCCTAAAAAAACCACGGTCTCACACTGTGACGACTATAGATTGATTATTTTTATGTATCCTGTGGTAACCAGTGTCAACGTGACAACGCCGCCGTGACGGATCCGGTCGGAGGGAACGTAAGCGCGGCGGGGGACGAACGCCAACGGACCGACCCGAGGACGGCAGTGTGTTCGCAACTGACGAACGAATCACGTTGTTAATGCGATACATACTTAGATTCATTAAAGATCGATTTATTTGGGAACGTGTGTTTCATTCCGCGGTATCCGAGGTACCACAAACTGGCGACGAGGATTTCGAACCATAAAGGTAAGGAAATAATGCAGAAAATAATAATAAACGTTTGAACTGAGGGGTACTCGATATGTACCTACGCAAAATGGCGTATACTCATAACCCGGTGCCGTTAGAGGTATTCGGAGGAAGGCTAAGAACCTGAACTAACCCGGTGCCGTTAGAGGTATTCGGAGGAAGGCTAAGAACCTGAACTAACCCGGTGCCGTTAGAGGTATTCGGAGGAAGGCTAAGAACCTGAACTAACCCGGTGCCGTTAGAGGTATCCGGATGAAGGCTAAGAGCCTGAACTAACCCGGTGCCGTTAGAGGTATCCGGAGGAAGGCTAAGAGCCTGAACTAACCCGGTGCCGTTAGAGGTATCCGGAGGAAGGCTAAGAGCCTGAACTAACCCGGTGCCGTTAGAGGTATCCGGAGGAAGGCTGAGAGCCAGGAGGGGGATACTAACCCGGTGCCGTTACAGGTGTCCGGAGGAAGACTGAGAGCCAGGAAAGGGAACAACGGGAGAGATAGAGAAGGCTGGGAGCCAACAGGAACGCCGCGAGTTTAACCAAAACGGCCCGTAGTGGCACGGAAAAAACCGTGAGCCATAAGTCATATTTTCTCTCTCTTTTCATTTCCGTTCATTCTCAGATAATAGGGAAGTTCGAATAATGATTCATAGGTATTATGAAACCAAGTGGGGAAAAAATTCTAACAATACGAAAATTATATCTAATATGTATTGATATACGATAAGGACATTACATGATAATAATTAGGAACGAAAGCAGTTATATAAGATGAGTAAATAAATGAATTCAGACAGAGCCGTGTCTCTTCTGGTTATGTAATATTTAAATCGCCAAATGTTTTAAATTCGATTTAAATTACTTTATTATAGTTAAATCAGGGAATTAAAAAAAAACAAATGTTTAATCGAACATCTCAAGCATACGCCATAACTAAAAGTAGATACTAATGAATCTTGCAAAAAGAAAAATTTGGTTATCTGTAAAGTCGCTTTACGGACGATAATTTTACGTGATAACGTCATAAAAAACATTGATGAGAAATTTGCCTACGTTTATGAATTGCATTGAATTATTATCATTAAATTATCATTGACGTTTTATATCATAGAAAGGTTTTTCGCACTGCTGTTGGCCGGTCCGACTGGTCATTTTAGACACACTGTTATGACATGTGTGAAGTTGAACATTAATCTTGAACCTTACATGAATTGCTGCGCAGGATAATTGTCTTCATATGCTAGAAGTGAATACCTTATTGTCGCAATTATTATTGTAATAGTAATACATACCAATGCACAGTAAATATTCTGTTGACTATAAATAATAGTGTGCTGTCGCCGACGGAGTGGAAGCAGTGCAGAGCTAGAACGCGCGTAGCGCGTACCCCTTCCATTGCGCTAGCGAACTAAGCCGACTGCCAAATCGAGCTTTCACTCGGACGCTGTAGTGGAAGAGAGATAGATGCGTCGCAAGGCAACCGCTAAGGTCGATCTCTATCTATTGTTGTCACACTTACTGTAGCTCGCACGCATAGGTCTGGCGTAACGTCACAATGTTTTCTGGGAAGTGTTGGTAGCCCGCACACCGATTTATAACACGTATATCACGTCAAAAAAAAACTACCGGCATTAGTATTAGTATTCACATATTGTGCGCGAAATAAACAGTACCCAACTGATGAAAAAGTTAATACAATTTATTTCTACAGCATACCATGATGGACCATTATTAAACCATTTCAATGCGATGGCATGGACAGAGCTCTAATAAGGGGAGAATGGGAAATGTGGCTCAGATCTTTAGACTTATATTTTCGGCGGAAGATACCACGGACGTTGTTAAGAAGAGGAACAAACTCTTGCTCTAGGAGGGAGCCAGCTACAAGAGGTCGCTTAAAACTTACCCGAAGGCATAGCAGCATACAAGCCCGAAGAGAACTACGACCTCTTTAATACACTCGTGGGGAAGCTATCACTATCAGAATACTTCTCACCGAAACAGAACTCCACATTTGAACGTAATGTGTTTTCGTAACACCAATAAAGAAGAAGGAGACAACTTCAACAAATTTCTATTTAAAATCCGAAAACAGGCAAAACGTTGTTCGTTCGGAGCAACAGAAATAGAAGCAACTGAAATCAATATTAAAGATAAGATCATAGACAGCTGGGCACGAGTTGAGTTAAAACGGAAATTACTCGAAAAGGAGCGAACACTGGAAGAAATAATCGAATTATGCCAAGTGCATGAGCAAACAGGGAATCAATTTAAGGAAATGGACAGAAGAGAACCCTACACAACATTCTCAGCAGTAGGGTGGGAATGCAACCTAGAAACCAACCAGACCGATGCATAAGATGTGGGACACCATATCACTCTGGGAATAGTAGATCATATCCGGCAAGGAGCGAGAGATGCTGCAAATACCACTTACAAGGCCACTTCGCCGTACGCTGTACAACACAACAGCCGAGAGAGAGATCCACCTCAAGTACTGCAGCAGGACCAAGCCGAAAGCGGTTTCGATCGGAAGTAAATTTCGTGGACACTGAGTATCCCGAGCCTGATGCAACGGACAGCATTGGAAGCTTCGATTGTTTCAGGATTAGACATCAAGTACACTCAAACAAAGAACAGCTCTCCGTTGACTTAGTGGAATGCGTAATTGGTGGAGTAACAGTAATCGCACTCATCGATTCCGGATCCAAAGTGAATATTATCAAGGGCAATGACTGGAAGCGCATGTCTGATGATAAGGCAATTATCTGGGACATTACTAAATCAGCGGACACTTTGAAGGCTTACGCTATGAAAAGAACCCTGTACTTTGAATGTCAGTTTATCTCTACCGTCAACATCCCAACCCAGAACGAAATCGTCGCGCCCTTCTACGTCATCCTGGTAGGGGACGTTTCCTTAATTGGGAAAGACACTGCAAAACAACTAGGTATCTTGAGGATAGGGCTGGATGTGAATAATATTGAAGTAGTTACACCATTCCCTAAAATCAAGGATATCGTCGTAAGATTAAAGATCGACCCGTACGTGAAACCGGTGCGACAACCAGTGAGAAGAATTCCCGTATCCTTGGAGAAACAAAGGGAGGATAAATGCAGGGCCTGTTCACTTGAATAGCCGCACATGGTCGGGCAACTTACTGCGCAATCTGGCGTAAATGCCGGAAATGGAAATATGAAAGTTAGAATGTTATGTCAAGAGGTGGCACCTCGTCCGATATTTAATATTTAATCCGTGTACACAATCAAGGTAGCCGTGGCGGGCATGACAGAACCGCGTCAGTTCATACCGTCAGATGTCAGATCACATGTTTTTTCAGGTGAAACTATAAAATATTTGTGAATTTTGTGATGCCGAAGAATTGTTCAGTTCCTGGATGTGATGGTAAAGAGACCAGAAGGTAGGAGCATTTTAAATCATGAGATAAAACATTCTAAAGGAGTTATTCAGAACTTGTTACATGTGGATTATAATACGATGTGATTTGTATAGGCTATCATCTCCTGTGGATTCTCACACTCTGAAGATATGGCTGGAACGCATCAACGACCCGAGACTGTCGGCAATAAACCCGATCCAGCTGCGCCAGGAGTGCAAGATGTGTTCCAGCCATTTTAAATCGGATTGTTTCACAGGAGTAGCCAGCCGCTTGCGGCTATCGAGTGTGGCCTTACTTTAAGAAGTATTCCAAAAGTCATATTATTCGCTTGCAGGAGCTTGTCAGACGTTGAGAGGCAGTATTCACAAGCTGGAAAGGAAAGCTTGGCGCTGGTGAGGGTTACTGAAACATTCTATTACTATTCAGCTGGACTGGAATTTGAACTCGTAACAGACCACAAACCCTTAGAGGCAATCTTCAAACCAACGTCGAAGCCTCCCGCACGGATCGAACGGTGGCTACTTCGGTTACAGGTTTTCAGATTCAAAGTCATATTTCAACCAGACAAATCTAACATTACAGATGCGGTGTCGCGGTTATGCAAACCACAACACGGACGACACGTCTTCTTCATAGTAAAAAGAAACACACCTAAAGCCATGAAGATTTCACTGAGGGCTTCAGAAAGCATGAAGGACAACGGAAGACAATTCGTTAGCAACGAATTCCAAAGATTTTGCGAAAGTCACGGTATTACACTCATTAGGACACCACCCTACTGGCCTCAGACGAACCGAGAGGTTAAAACGTGAACAAGTCAATCCTAAAACGTCTACAGATGGCTCATGCCAACAGATGTGATTACCAAAATGAAATCCGAAAATTCATTATGATGCATAACGTAACCCTTCACGGGACCACTGGAAAATCAACGAAAGAATTGCTTTTCCGTAGGAACATCAGAGATAAAATACCCTCCATTACGGACCTGATATCTATAGGGGAAGATGAAGAACCCGGAGACAGTGACACCCTGAATAAACAGAAAGGAAAAGACAGAGAAGACCGAGCAAGAGGAACGAAAGGAAGCGACATGCAACCAGGAGATAAGAAGGAAGAATATGAAGTGATGAAACGAAATGGAAATGAGGTGTCTTTGATGAGACAAGGAAAATTATCCAGGAGGCACGTCACTCACCTAAAGAAAATACCACAAGCCATCCAGCCAACATATCACCCATCCCCGAGTTCCTGAGCAGACAAGACGACAGAAGATTCTCCGGGCCGCCCCACCCCCGAAGACTAAGGAAGAAATTCGACGCGCCCGACAGTCACTTCTACCAAGTTGAAAAAGAAGGAAGGAATGTGGTAACCAGTGTCAACGTGACAACGCCGCCGTGACGGATCCGGTCGGAGGGAACGTAAGCGCGGCGGGGGACGAACGCCAACGGACCGACCCGAGGACGGCAGTGTGTTCGCAACTGACGAACGAATCACGTTGTTAATGCGATACATACTTAGATTCATTAAAGATCGATTTATTTGGGAACGTGTGTTTCATTCCGCGGTATCCGAGGTACCACATATCCTATCTCAATTTTCTTGAGAATTTACAGAAGATGTGAAGATCATGTCCATCAAATGCAATTTGAGACATGATCTATGATGTCTTTGCTTGTTTTAGAGACCACAAGAAAGCCTTCGATAGTGTCAATCCCGAAACATTGATTGAGATATTGAAACCAACAGGTATAGACAGCAGATACATACGAATCATTACAAAATATTGGCAACAAACAGCTGAAATAAGAATAGAAAGCAAATCATCCGAGGCAATTTGCATAAGTAAGGGAGTTAGTCAAGGATGCGTGTTGTCACGCATCCTTTTCAACATCTACTCGAAAGCCATATTTAAGGAGCCACTCAGTGGCATAAATGGCGGAATGGCACAGTCATAAACAACCTTAGGTACGCCAATGATACGGTAGTGTTGACAAACAACTCAAACGATGTGCAACAAATTACGAACAGCATAATTATTACTCATAGCGGGATGAACGGCCTACACAATAATATTAGGAAAACGAAAGTATTAGTATTCTTAAAGTCCCTGAAAAATGTTAACCTTAAGATCAGTGGAAGACTATTTGAACAGGTTATGTCCTTTAAATATTTTGGCACTGTGATACCTCAGCAAAAAGTGAAGTTAGATCAAAAATTGGACAAGTTAGAAGTGTCGTTCTAAGCATGAAAAAATTCTTTACCTCCGTAGGGAGACGTAGAAAGAACAAGAATCTTTCCTTAAACACCAATGTTTACCTACTTAATATATTAATAATATTTTTTTAATTTAATATAATATATATATATATATATATATATATATATTTATTTATTTATTTAATATATTTGAATATAAAAACAGGTTTGGGAAACGTTAGAACAAGTAGGCAAGGAAAAGTAGATTACAAGAGTAGTGTTGTAGTAGGACCTATTAGTATAGCAATATTTAAATTTCTATTTTCACACTTTAATATAACGTTAATTACCTGTCATCTATAACAAATCAAATGAATAATACGTGAAAATAATACACCAATACAATGTTTTGAGTATACATAATAAGTCGAATGATATACTTTTCTACATAACAACAATTCAATTAACAGTTATAAAATCGGGTTATTTTCTACTTTCTTAATGCTTCAGGGGCTACCACTCATTGAAATTACTAAAGATGCATACAAATATTGTCGCGACCCGCGTTAGGCGCGAGGTCGAACACTGAGGGGTAGCTAGAGGTAGAGTAGCATGAAAGAAATAAACCTAAGTAAAAAGGGTATATTGAACATAATCGAAAATACATTAGAGGCGCGACCAGCGGCCAACACGACACCAGTTGCAAACGACACACAAAACAAAAAAAAAATCAAAAAGTAAGTAAAAAAAGTAAACATGGGGCAACGTAGCAAAACTTAAAAAACACAAAAAAACTAATGTTGAAAAGGGACTAATAATAATAAAAAAAGGGGACCTAAATAAAAACTGTATATAAACATAGCGACTTACCCTAAGAGGTTCATCTTGGCCGTGGCTCGGGGGACGCGCCCCGGAGACCGACCAAGGGCGCGATTTGCAAACTAATTAACTGCCTGAACTGAACCAAGTGAACCAACGAACCAAAGAAGCCAAATGAACCAACTGAACCCTGTTTTGTCGGTCTCCAGCCAATTTATAATTTTTTCCTGATGACCAATCAGCTTTTTGTCGTTATTGACCTAACGTGGAAAGTTCGTCGATTCCCGGACGCTTTGGCGGGTCGCTTTCGCGGGTCGAATTAGTGAAGAGTATTATCCGGGAATCGCTGAATCTATAAGTTACTGCAAAGTAGGTAAATTACTCGCTTTGCAGAATAAAGAAAGGAAAAAAAGAAAACCCGCGAGTTGACATGATGTAAGAATAAAAGTTGAATTATCAGCGAAATTTTGATTAATAAATTGATTGATAGATAAGCTGATTGATCATTTCTTGACAATATGAAAACCAATTATCCTAAAATTTTTATACCACACAACCACGTTATAATCTTGGTTTCAAGTTTTGGTCCCTTCGTATGTTTAAATGGTATTTGCTAATATTGAAAACTTTTTAGAGAGCGAAGAGGAGAAATGACGCATGAATTTAAAGCACTAGTGATATTTCAAAATATTTATACACAGTACCTTACGAGAAATATCTAAATCTATAAGATGTCATTCAATGAGGTCAATAATTACTTAGATAAGGGGCGGCTATGTCGTTGGTAGTGTCAGATTTTTAGTATTTTTGCTAACTTCAGCTGAAAAACGTGAAGTACTCTCACTGTTATTCAAATTTTGATCCAAAAATCCAGTATTGAATTTTAACTCAAATTAATTCTGATTGATTTAATTTTTGTTTTCTTTAATTGACAATTTAATTCAAATTCTGGAATTTCTACCCCAATATTGATAGAATTGATAACCTTCTTTATGTCCCAGAATATCCCCCTAACTATCTCGCCAGCTACGACTTATTTGAACTACTTCCTGTTTTCTCATTTGAAAAACAGTTTTTAAGAATACAATGATTAACTTACCATAACTTGAAAACTGAATTCGTCAAGAATGTGCCAGAATAAGTCCACAAGTTTTACACAATGTTTTCAATAATATGAAATCCAGGGTCAATTTATATATACAAAACGAGGGCCAATATTTTTAGCTACTTCGCTAGTTTGCAATTTTGTATGTTTTCCATTTGTTTTTCCAATTAAATGAATTTCCAATATCTGGCTACTTATTTCTTTAACATAACATAATTGACAAATCGGGTATACCTATAGATATTGTTCTCGGTCCTCTTCTACTTACAGTTTATGGTAATGATATGTATGCAGAATCCTCAAATTCATTTGTCACTTCGCTGACGATAGAAATAGTTCGTGTAGCTGGAAATGCCTTCCTAGTGACAGTAACCGATAAAATGAATCCCAGTTCATTATTCCCTTTAATTAATTCCCTATTCAGTGCATTATGAGTAGATCTATCTAAATAAATTCAAACTAAATGTTACAAAGTGTATGGTGAAGGAGTTCAAGTAACTGTTACAAGTATTTTTTTAAGCTAGGCAAATATATTGTAACTGTAATAAATAAAGAAGCCTTCGAATTTGTGCCACAAGTCGAATATTTAGGTACACCCTCAACTGACTTTCTCGCATTAGATAAATTATTTATTTAAGAAATTAGGGCCAACATTGGTTTCATCAACCGCCTATCGCAGTGGGCTAAAATATTATAATTCAAAACAATTATTTCTTCCCACTTTAATGTGTATAGAATAAAAAGTGGCGATGTGTCTCGAGGACTACTTTCTTATATTTTAGTATAAATATTTAATTCTCAAAATTTCTTGGATCAGATTTCGAAAACATTTAAAAAAGCAGTAACTAATAAGAAGTATTAAGTGCCGTTCAGAAAAGTTGTTCAAACATGTTATTAAACTTTATTATACACATGAAATATAAATATTCAAAGTTTAGAGACAATTCCTGAAGAGGATTTCAAGATTTGGAAAAGCCGCAAAATGACAAGAGTAAAGTGTTTTTCAGACACGATTTAGCTAAAAATATTATTACACTGTATTATATACATATTCGATATCAAAAAAGAATATTCAAAGTTTAGAAGACCATTTTAATGTAGGTTTTGAGAAAATTTCCAAAAATCGAAAAATGTCAAGTGTAAAATGCCCTTCAGTAAAGATTTTGTGAAAAATGCTAGTAAATTTCTTTATACACATTCGATAATAGAATAAACACTCAAAGTTTGGAACACTGACAGGAGTAAGAGAAGATTCTTACACCACATTTTGAGAAACTTTTGAAAAACCGAAAAATGGCAAAAGTAAACTACTCCTTTATCCCTCTCGAGTTTAACTAAAGGCTTAATTGGAGGTCCTGGTATAGCACAATATTTAAATTCAAAATTGGAACCGTTTTGCGTTTTCACCTTCGAAGAAAATTGGACCACAGACATATACACATAATATATATACACATACATTTTTTCAAAAACATATTTTTATGGACTCAGGGGATCTTGAAACGTCTAGAAATGCCAATAACTCAAATTCGAAAAATCAACCTGATTAGAATACATTTAATATATGAGTGCCTCATCTAAGAAGGTAAAAACAGATTAACAGTAGTTATTGCTAAAATTGTTTCCAAATTATATTTCCGATGGAAAAAGTAAAAATTATTTAAAGATTGTAATTAATATTGGTCTAAAATTGAAGCTCTTGATAGCTGAAGGAAAAAACATTTAATAAATTATTACTAAATTGTTTCAAAATTGAATTCCCAGAATCGACTTTATTTGTGCACATTCAGGACAAAGCAGTATTTTTACTAATAATGATATATAATAAGAAAATGCCATTAAATTTAAAACGTCAACCTTACAGATTATACCAATAATTACGCACAGTCAGTTGTCAAAACAACATCTCTTTATTACTCTAGAACCTACTATTCACCTCCATTATCTTTCTATGAGTATTATGCATAATATCAATACGTACGTAGTAGTAACTTTTCCATTAGATATGACATGATATCAATAAGTTGGCAATGTGGCAAAATACTTATTCAAAATATTTAGTCTCCAAAGGAACAGAATTCGGAGTGTCACGATGGGGGCAGTTTTTTAGGAGAGCAGAACTACAAAAGTCGATATATCTGAGAGAATCAAATTGATGAGAATCGATATTTTGTGGAACACTCCAAGAGGTGAATACCTCAAGCTGCTCGCTGTTTTATCCCTAGTTGAAGTATTGCCTAAAGTGCGTCAGCTGCTGTCCTGGTCAGGTGAATTGATGTCCGAACTAATGTCCCATGACCATGCAGAGCTCTTTAGCGAGACGTCGAAGCCTCCATTAGAGAAGTTCGTTTCCATGGCGCAAAAGTCATCAAGACACCTTTTGTTCAGTTCTACCGAACATTGTGTTCGTAAAAAACATAACAAAATTTTCAGTTATTGGACAGACTGAATTTAGTTAGATATTTATTTACTGTTCCGTTTCGAAGAACGCTAGAGTAGTACTGTTGGTTGCCTAGGTGGAAGGGCCTCATTTTCCGTAGAGGTATCACGAAGTTCTTAATCCAGGGTTAATTCATATTTATTTTCTTCTCCTCACACCCTGAATTGAAATAAATTTTGTAGTCATTGGCAAGCTAGCCGAGGTTGGTTATGGTACTAGTATTTTCAAAAAGAAAGGTATAAATTGGTAATTTATAGAGAAGATATTGGGTTAGAGTGAGGCATGTAGAAAGAGAGCATATTTTGTTATGACGTCGTAACTACTTTTTCAATTGGTTTTTCATAAGGATAGTGGGAGTGATAGTGTAGGAACAAATTTTATGTCAGTAGTTTCAGCTTTCTTTAGGTGAAAAGACAAAATCGAGCACTATTAAATCTCCCCGATTATCACCTACAAAAACCACTTTTTCTTATACGATACGTCGCCCAGATGTCGACCAACCACGCAGATCATTATCAGTTTAATATTCAACGCGAATTCGAATGGGTCAAACGAGTCCGGTCGAACAGGTGTACCGAAGGCGCCCCCTCCGTTATACAACAATCACCTCATGCCGATCCATAAATTGTCCCATTGTGGAATCTCCTTGTCTCTCCCGTATACCTTACGGGCTTCTTCGCCCAGTGGCGGCGCCAGGGGTGGGCGCAGTTGGGCGAGCGCCCAACCCAAATTGTCCTCGCCCAACCATTCGCCCAACCAGCTAAATTAAGCATTTGAGCAAAAAATATATTTAGAGAAATAAATTATTTCCATGTTAAAACAAACAAAAAACAAAGTTTATTCAACCGTTTATTAGTCGGAAATGATTGAAACCTAGGTAATCGATTTTTAAAGGGATGCACGCCAGCAACGCTGATAAAGGTCCTGTGGCTCTACCTGATTTGGCCCAGCCCCTGGACTGCCTAGAACCTCATTTGCTTAGTTTCCCGAAAACAAGTCCTATAGCTCCACCTGATTTGGCCCAGTCTCTAGATGAACCTCCAAGGCAACCACCTTTGCTCAGTTTTCCGAAAACAAGGTTTGGTTCTGATCTGCGATCTTTTAAATCAGACTATTACAAAACCTATTCGTGGATTGAATACAGTATTTTAAAAGATGCTGTATTTTATTATCCTTGTAGATTTTTTTAACGAAAGTTACAGGGGCATTCAAAAATTTTACTTCTGAAGGATACAAAAATTGGATACGAGCTTCAGAAAGAAAAGCTGGATTCAGATATCATCACAATGGCTATCAACACAAAACTGCTATGGTAGCTTGGCAATCCTATGAAAGTAGTAAAAATCAGCAGTCAGTAGCAGCTCAAATAAGCACTGCGCATACTGAATTGATTCAACAAAATCGAGTGTACATTAAATCTATCATACGTTGTATAATATATTTGTCTACCCAGGGTCTTGCTCTACGAGGACACGACGAATCCAATACTAGTCAAAATATAGGCAATTTTTTAGAATTACTAGATCTGATGTCACGTGATAATGCCATCATCGCAAAAAGGCTATTTGAGGGCCCAAAAAATGCTAAGTATACGCATCACTCTTTTCAAAATTAGTTGATATATTATCTAGCAGAACTATCTATTAAACATATTAGTAAAGAAGTTAGGGATGCCCGTTATTTTGCCATTATGGCTGACGAAACGACAGACCTAAGTAAAACTGAGCAGTTATCAATAATAGTAAGATATTACTTAAACGGTGTGTTGTACGAGAGGTTTTTGGGATATGAAGCTGCAGACAAATTAGATGCAACGTCATTGTTTCAGTTTATTAGGAAACGTTTAAGTGAGTGCGACATTGACAGTTGTTGCGTGGTACAAACTTATGATGGAGCCAACGTTATGAGTGGCAAGGGTAGGGGGTTATAAACGTTGTTTAAAAAACAAGTTCCACAGTCTTTTTATGTACACTGCTTTAATCATGCCTTAAGTTTGGTAGTAGTAGATGTATGTAAAAATTTAAAAGATTGCAATATCTTTTTTTCTGTTGTTGAGAACCTTTGTTTATATTAGTGGATCTTCCGTACATAATACCTTTTTACAAATACAAAAAGAACTACACCCGAAAGATAAACGTATAGAGCTAAAAAGACTTAGTGATACGAGGTGGACATCACACATATCAAGCTGTTTGGCTGTAAAAAAGCACTGCCAGCAAAAAATATCTAGATTATAAAATCTATGCTTATTACCCGAAATATAGCACATGCATTTTTGCTGCCCACACGCCAAATTTTTCTGCCGGGTGTCGCCCAACCGAAAAGAAAAAGCTGGCGCCGCCACTGTCTTCGCCTCTCTTTCTCTTTATCCGGTCTACGCGAAATTATATGTCTCCGATCGCATTCATCTTTTCGTCCACGAATTGTGAAGTCAACTCATGATGTCCGAATACGGTTAAATTCTTAATTGGACATCGCCGAAGAGGGAATACAAAAGACGCGCGCCCGTAAGGGTGGGTATTCGAGTCGAGAGATGTCGCCGTCGATGGTCCGTTTAGCGGGGGCTATTGTCTTCGCATCTACATAGATCGATTTAATGGAACGCGACGCGTTTTTTAGCTGCCACAGAAGAAGTTTTTAACGTTTAATAAACGAGACACCGGCGAATGAGTAGTAGTGGTGCCCGTGGAGGCCTGTAACGGTCATACTTTGGGTATCTGTAATTCAGCCTAGATTCTTTCGTTTGTTATGAGAGTAAAGAGCGGATTTTAGGTAAAAACTAGATTCTCAAAATTTACTTTATGTAAAACTCGTCCTAAAATCACCTAATATCACCTGTAAATAATCTTCAGCCTTAGGGTACAGTCCAACAAACTTTAGATCTGAATTCAGCAACTCCAAAAACCTATATAACGTATGGTTGGAACGTGCTTTACGCCATTTAGAATTTTTGTACTATAAACCCCCCTAAAATGATCTTAAAATCACCTAAAATGACCTGTGTTTTCTTTGTTATTATGTCGTATCCAAAATATAATGGATAAATGTTAAATTCCATTTAATATGCCGCCAAGAGTTGGAGATTCGTACACGCTGCTGTAGAGCGTACTATTTATATTACTAAGAAATCCCATATAAAAGCATTCTAATATATATCAAATAGGGTATTGAAAATTGAAAAATAGCTGTAGTGGACACAACACATTGATGAAAAATTTATCAATTTAATAAGATAGTTAGTAGCGTGTAATTACACTTTTTTAGCTACAACTCATCACTACTCTAGTCACAAAAAAAAGATATTGAAACGCGAAATGTAAACAGCAGCGCGAAACGTGTTTACCCTTATCGGACGGCGGCTTACCTCAATAGAACGCCGCTACGCTTAATAAGCGCAGCGGCGAACAATAAAACCGTCCCGAACGTGTCGGCAACATCTTAGTAAAGGAAGAATGATTTATGACCTTCTGGACGTTTCTAGGTAAACATTCTTTGAGAAAGGAATGACCTAGTATCATGGCGAATACAATGGAGATATGTATATAAGCGGGCTTGCGGTCGGAGAGATTAGATTAGACGTGAAGCCGCGAGTGAATAAACAAGACGAAAAACGGACAAGTGAAATAAATTAGTTAAGAGTGTGACAAATTAATTAGTTAGGAAGTAGTTAAGATAAATTAAGTAGTGTGTAGTGTATAATTAGGACAGTGTAAATAAATTAGAAATAAACGTTACAATATGTACTTAATCCTTTATATCGTTAATGAAATATAATATAACGAGTAAGCGTTAAAGATGAAGAGGTAGAGGTCGGTTACTTAGAGAACAAACACCGTCATAGGTGCGCAGAGACAAATTTTAGTTTGTTTACCGGGGCTGTCTAGCAACCGTAAAGTCAGCACTTGGCCTTGATGCTCGCTTATTAATTCGGTTTGTGGAAGTGGCGTAGCGTAATTATTATTTTGGAGTGCTATTTTTCGTTTTATTTGGTGGGGTTATTATCGTTGGCGATTTTGGAGTGTGTAGTGTTTAAATCTTGATTTAAAGAAGAACATATAGACCTATTAAAGGTATGGTATAGGCCCCAGTATATTTATTTAAATTAGTAAATTTCCCTAACCTTTAATTCAAACGTACGCCGCTGATGCTGGTAAAGAGAGATAAGCTCTATGGTGTGACGTATACCTGCGCGAATTTGATGACTGTGATTCTTCTCTAAGTAACTGACCTCTACGATATCTTAGTAATTAATAGTTCAGGAGTTTTGGCAAACAAAATTCTGTTAAGGAAAGTGGCTGAGAGAAATTCCTAGAAATAATTTTAGAGTTCCTAACGGCATCGCTAGGGGGGTAATTTCTATATTTATGTAAAATAATAATTTCTCTGAAAAATATCCCGTCAAAAGTTGTCAAAAAACTATTGCAATGTTAATTTCACTAGAAATCCAAATAATTTTGGATTTAACACATTTTACTGTAAACTGTAAAATAAATGTTAAATTCCCAAATGTAAATTGTAGAAACATGTAATTGATATAAAAAGACTTTAAAAGCATTTAACAATTTCAAATATGTTTTTAATACATAATACAATAATACAAATAATACAATATTTGAAGGTAATACAACATCGAAATTTTAATATTTCGAAAAAGTGTATCGCTAAATAGCTACCGATAGCTAAGAAACGTAACAAAAATATTTCGCGTAAAGTCAAAAGAAGATAGCTATAAGATAGGTAACTTAAGGGTTGTGGTCTTGTGGATTTCAAGGCGCAATTATAGGCTTAACCTGTGTTACCACACAATAGGGCCGTTTGTTTTGTCAAATACTGTTCTTTTAAGTAATGGTTTTTCTCTCAATGACTCTTTTCCAGGATTCTTCCAGATTCATTTTTCACCAAAAATTGTCACTACCCATTACACCATTGGTGATATTAAGTTGGTAGCGTTTATTCAGTATATGACGTAAACTACATCAACTAACAAGTGGTACCGAAGCCCTCATATCTGCGGCCGTTGGCCGTCCTTCGTGAAAGTCTCTATTATGCGCTTATAAGATTTAATTAATGGACGTCATCTAATGGGGACAGTTTTTGTTTATTTATGACAAGACAATCGTCGTCGTCGTCGTCGTTGTCGCAGAGGTGTGGCGTTTCGTTCGGTAAACAGAACAGGTTGAAAACTTCTTACGTAATAACGGAGAGAATTTAACAGCCGACTTTAAATTGTCGAAGATAATAATCTTTCGAGTTTTTTTTTATGTCCATTGTGTCATAAATTATCGTAATTTAATCCGAGATTTGCTGCCTTTATCAAAACACCTGTTATATCATATATATTTTGGAAAGCATGGGAATGTGGAAATTCTCGCATCGGCGATATATGAACAATTATTAACTTATCTCTTAACACAATAAATTTTTTTATTATTTTTTTCAGTCGCGATGAAGTTGCGGCTCAATAAAGCGCCCACGTCCAGATGATCGGGTCGTAATGCTAGACGTCGTTCTGCATAAATTCTAATTAGATTCGACATTAATACGGAGATAAAACAATAATTACCTTGGACACGATGGTTTATCTAAAAAGAAACTTAGTGACGTATTACAACGCCATTAAATCCGATATGAGCCGTTTTATTAAACTTCGATTAAGTTAGCAAGTAGGTTGAATTAACACAATGTAATGCTACAAACTAAGAGACAAAATGGTGGGATTTTTTATGTTCCTGAATGAAGTCGCATTTTTGTTGGTCCATTAAGATGTGTGTCACATATTCCAATGGAAGCAAAGCCATTAATAATACTCTGAGCAGGTATCTCTCGTGTAGCTTTATTAAGGATTGATACAAATTCTGCCTTGGGAATTCTCCAATTTAATATTATAACCTCTTTGAATACTGCAACATTTAATGATTTTAGTAGATATGTAATGTTTTTTTTTAATTGTTTAAGCGAAAAACTCATTTCATTTATTTTGTTGACACTTGTGACCATCGTAAATTGAGATTGGCCCAAAAGTCACAGCCTTCAATATTGAGCATATTATTGAGTAATACCCTGTATATCTAAAACATTTGTGTATTAATATTCTAAAAGCTAATCGTCCCAAACTTTTCAGAATTGTCTAGGTCAGTGTATTAGTATGATTTGAGAAATCATCGTTGACTCCTATGGAAAAAAATTCCAACTATTGCTGATGAAATTCATATTTCGAAATTGCGGAACATTTTAGTAGCTAATTGACTACTTCATTTCCAATGTCTTTACTTACAGCCAACGACATAGATTTGATTGTCTTGGAATATATGGACAACGTATCCCTTGAGTAAAGAAATGCTGGGCACACGACAACCCTACGATTGAGCCCCGGTATACCCCAAGGCCAAATGACAACTGAGCCCCGAATTAAAATGCTGAGTCCAGGATAAAAATAATTAGGTAAGGGAATACGTAAATTATGGGAAATTTAATGTTTATCGGGTATATTAAAGGGCAAGAGGGCAAGGAAAATCAATCGAGATAGAAATATTATGCCTAACTCGACACCTCCGATTTTTTTTGTAGTAAAATTTGTTCTGATTTATCTACAACTATGGACAGCTCCTTTACTATATCGGAAGTGTAATTTTCGCAATCATACCCGTGTCGCCGGGACCGTCATTACGTAATCACCAGAAATCTTGGGTCCAGGCCATCTCAGCACTTTACCCTTAAGGTAATAAACGTCGATACGCCAACTCGACACTACAGAAAGCAGGTACTCGCAACCATCGCAACCAATGCCCCTAGCCAATAGGCCAAGTCGGCACTAATATTAATATTTTCACAAAAACTCTCCTGGAGTATCAATGTTCAGTATATATAAAAATGCAGAGTATTAATACTCCGATTATTATAAAAACAAAAAAGGTACAAGACGCTGAGACATTGTTACAACAAAAAATTTTCGAATTGGTAAATTTGCAGATAATTGAGTATGATTATGTAAAATCTGTGTCACGTAGATATAAGATTAATAATTAAACATTTGTAAAAGTAATGACAATGACTTTTGTTTTTTATATTATTTTCTGTTCCGAATTTATATGCTATTTTGTTGTACCAAATCGTACCTCCTTTTGATGTAAATAAATGATTTCTCAATGAACCATTTTTTTTTATTTCCTTGGAGGAAATTGTATTAATTTATTTTAAAGTTATTATCGTAGTAGAACCTATATGAAATCACGGTGTCGAGATGGCCTGTCCTTGGTGCCGAGTTGGCTAGTCGGTGTAAGGTACACAGTGCCGAGCTGGCCTATTATACTTTACAACACCTTCCTACCTAGGGGTAATAAAGTGCCGAGATGGCGTCCGCCCGAAATCTTAAACCCCGCGTTGGGGCTCAGTTGTCATACGACCTTTTTGAAATTTTACCTGTCAACCGAAGGGTAAACTGACCGCGGGGCTCAATCGATCACCCCCGGAAATGCTGTATCTGTAGGTATTACTTCAGTTATATATTATTAAAAAAAAATAATAATCATTTTTGGTTTCCATGCATTCCTATAGATTGCATAATAACTTAGTTTGCTTTCATCTTTTCTATTCTGTTTGCATTCAACGTTATACTAAATACAAAAAGCAAATCTGCAGTCTTATTGAAAGTGGCTCACTAGACCAAAATGCATCAATTATTGATTAATTCAACATCAGTCCAATATATGCTTATTCGAAAACACTTCAACAAGTGGACGTTTCCTGAATTGGAAAACTTCGATTTGCACGACGTTGCTATTTTTTACGATAATCTCCCTTTATAAGCTTCACATAGTACTTTTATTGTAAATGCAATTTCTATGATAAATGCTGTACAATTCTGCATTTTTTTGTATTTGTACATTTACATTTTGTATTTTAAGTTTGTATGATTTTTATTTAATGATTAAGTAGTATACTCATATTAAGTGTATATTAAGTTATATATAACTTATATTAAGTGGGTACCCATATTAAGTAGTACTTGTTATAACATTAAAAACTGTAAGTATTAAGTGTACTTATATGTGTACATATATGTGGGTGTATTATATTTCTTTACTTTTTAAGTTTTCTTCTGAATGTACCAATCTATTAAAATTAAGATGAATAGGGAAGTATTTTTAAATATATATATATATATATATATATATATATATATATAATTTATATATAATATAATATATATATTAATATATATATTATATATTATATATATAATATATATATATAATTTATCCATTGATCTAAAGATGTAATGCGTAATTGGAAATATGGCAATATCGGTTCCTGGCAATATATGCCGAGTTGTCTTCTCATATCTTTTGTTTTAGCACCTCTTGAGGAACCTAAACTCCCCAATGATATTTAACATAGAAACGAAAGAAATAGCGGCAGTAATGATAACGAACACCATTAACCAATTCAAAAAAAAATTCAAAGAAAACTTCAAAACTACAGGGAAATGGTACAACGAAATCCAAAACACCTTTAACTTAAACACCTGGTATAAAACCATTGAACCCCTAAGCAGAAGACACATAACAAACATAATTAGAATGAGAACGGGACATTGTCTTACGAAAGAACATCTTCATAAAATCGGTATTGCAGAATCACCCTATTGCGAATGTGGACAAAAAGATAACATCCATCATATCTTGTATCAATGCCCAATAAATGAACTAACTGACTTTGACCTATACAGAAAATTACAAAAAGAAAACGAACCTGGACCTTTAAACTTACAAACCATATTAAGTAACCCTAATAAAAAGTCAATTCTAAAAATCAATTACTACCTCAAGAGAAACCAAATCAATATATAATCAAAGAAAATATATACTTTATACAATCCTTCCCCCAAACCAAAGGGTACCCTTCCGAGGCAGCCCTGGGTTTTGTGTAATGATCTGCCACTGCCCCAGATCGAGAAAAGTACAAATTTCCTCTGTTGTAGTGTCTCATAACATGTCTGCACTAAAAGAATAAAACAGGTATAAGCTCAAGCTTAGACTCACGTTAAGGTGACCTGCAAGTATCACGAGTAGATTGTCCTGGCTAATAGTCTCAGGAGACTAAGGCCACAACCAAAGAAGAAGAAGAAGAAGAAGAAGAAGCACCTCTTGATTGAGAAAAGATCTTTCAGGATATTGGATCGGCAAATGCTATTTTGAAAAGTCGTATTATTTCCAAGTAATATATACGTTTGTAGAAAGAATATCCCTAAAATTATTAACCCCTTCAACAAAGAAAGTGTTAAAATAATTGACCTAAGGAAAAACTCTACCTATTGCTGTAATCAAATCTTCCTAATAAGACAGTAATAATAGAGTATTAGAACGGTTACATCAATCTATTGGAATTGTTCATTTAGATCATTAGGACAGTCAAACTGACCTATTACCTCGGCTATATTAACGTATTTGGGCTGTTAATTTATCTTGATACTGCAGTTAAATTAGCCCATTGAATTAGCCTATTAACTCATTATAACCGATAATTCGACTTATTAAAAGAGTCTTTAAACTGTTAAAACCTTTACATTAACCTATTAGCGATGTTAGTGGACCCAGCAGGACGGTTCAGTTTAGTTGATCAGAAAATTGAGCTAACCTACTTGGAGCGGTTAATCTAACCTATTGATAGGTAGGTTACACTTTAACTTGCTACTTCGGTATGATATAACCCGTTGAAAGTACTGATATTTTTGGCGGGAAAACCAATGTCCCATGGTTCAGTTGCACGACCCGACCTTATCACTAAAAAAGTGTATTACGACAAGACATTTTTGAAATATGCAAACATTTCAACACATTATGTAAATACATACTCACATTCATATTTTCAATACACGGCGAATATGTCTAATCCACGAGAACAAGCCGATACATTTCTCTATATCCTTTCAAGTGCATTCAGTGTAACGTTTCACTTAATTTCACTTTCAATCCTAATAGCATTCGCTGAAATAATGTTTAATTATTACCTTACGGCCGCGACTAAAAGCTCTTTACAACTATAAACATAATTACTCATGTTAAATATAAAATCATTCGTCGGTCACGATTCCAAGCTGATGTGCGTCGTCCGTGACAAGAATTTATTATTCATTTTCCGTTCTTATTTGCGCGGATGATAGAAAGGACCGGAATCAATCTGTCAAGGGGTGTACGTACGTGTGTAAAAGTAGCATCGGTAGATTTTTTTTGAAAATTTTTTGTAAAGCGAGTCCAGCAACGGTTCCGCGGATCATTGACTCGCCACATCGGTTAATTATAACCCACGAATATGTAATTACACGAACACAATCAGTGGATGAGCAACGCTTATTCTCGGACATTCCACCGTAATTATTAATAATATATATATATATATATATATATTGTATATATATATATATATATATATATATACATACGCGGTGTGTTCCACTCTTAGCATTATACACGATCCCGCTATTAATATACACTCCCACCGAGAGAAGGAGAGAGAGAAAGAGAGCGAGACTATTGTTCTATCTTATTGGCAATTTCAAAGATATTTTTCTATCGATAATTTTCTAATAAGTAATAAATTGCTTTACACAATTTAATTACTAATAGATACGCCATTAAATAATAGCTTATAAGAGATCGAGGATACCGTATGAGTATAACTTACTGCGGAAGTGTTTAACATTGTGTATGGGATATACGATACGATGCAATAATCCGTGGGGATAAATTTTGATTATCAACTGCTTATTACGTTTTTCTCCAAGCACCGGCGAGATGTCCAAAAATATACAGCCAGCGTTAAGAGGTTTGGAATTAATATCCTGTTTCCCAGTGCTGAGATCATTATTGACTTACATATTTGTATACATCTTGACTTAAGAACTCATTAAATAATTGTATAGTCGTACTTGAAATTATAAGTCCAGTTATTATAGGGGGTTCACCTAGGAAAATCGACATACCCAGTATATTAAAACGTAAAAACTTCTATTTTGGCATCCTAAAACTTTCCCCAAAACTTAAATATATTTGGATGGCCGCAAGTTTTAAAGTCGGGGGTCAAAATTCACAAAAATCGATTTTTTCTAAATATTTTGCAAATATCTCGTTTTATATGGGTTTTAGGCTATTTCTATTTATTATGGATATTGTAGAGAATCAAATTCTCTACAACTTTTGTATTTAACATTTCTTCATACCTCGAACTATTTTCGAGATAGAGGGCGGAGAGCGCTGGTTAGAGAATCATGTGAGGTCCCGATCAAAAACTCGTATATTAAGGTTATAAATTATTGCTAAATCTTCAATTAGCATTTATTATTAACTTTTACATTAAATTCAATCTTTCTTTCTAATAATTCTAAAATTTATCAATTCAATAACACTTATAATCTCTTTCTGCAATTGAAAAATTATTAAGGGTCATACTTTAATTACATTTTAATGATATTCTCATTTACACTAATTGCATTTGAAGTAAAAAATAATTAAGTAAATCTTGTTTAAAATCTGTAAACTCTTAAATTCTTTCATAACTTTAAAAATTTATAGTCAGAAGAAGAAGATGAAGATGAGAATTGAAATTAGAACTTGTTCTTCTCGAAGTTTTTATTATTTTATATTAATTTTGACAATATTAAATTAATCAAATGACACTTTTACTAAAAGCGTTAATTACAAATTTAATTCTCTTCTTTTTTATTCATTTAAAAAGTTATTAGTATACATTAGATTACAATTAAAATGTAATTTAATTATTTTTCTCAACAATTTTTACTTACATGGCCAGTTAAGTGTTATTAAATAAATTGACACTTAACTAAAAATAGATAAGTAACCAAACAAAATGAATTTAATGAAAAAGTTAATAAAAAGTGATATTTATATATTTAGCAATAATTTATAACCTTAATATTACGAGTTTTTGATCGGGACTACCAGTAGTACCAGTTGACTTCACATGATTCTCTGACCAGCGCTCTCCGCCCTCTATCTTGAAAACAGTTCAAGATATGAAGAAATGTTAAATGCAAAAGTTGTAGAGAATTTGATTGTATACAATATTGATAATAAATATAAATAGCGTAAAACCCATAGAAAACGAGATATTTGCAAAAAATATAGAAAAAATCGATTTTTGTGACTTTGACCCCCGACTTTAAAACTTGCGGTTATCCAATTATATGTGAATTTTGAGGAAAGTTGTAGGATGCCAAAATAGAAGTTTTTACGTGATAATATACTGGGTATGTCGGTTTTCCGAGATATTCACCTAATTTGGCCTAAGATGACTGGACTATATAGTATTTGTTAGAAATTGGAATTAGTGATGCCCACGATATTCTCGTTTTCGAGAATCTCGTCTCGTCTCGTCTCGTTTTCGAGACAAGACTCGAGACGATACTTTAAATTTTCCTTGCGAGGCAAGACGAGACTTTTGAAAGTCTCGTCTCGAATCTCGCACGAGAGTCTCGCAAAAGTCTCGAAATATCGCAGATAAAAATGGCAAATATTAATTAATTATTCTAAATATCGCGAATGTTATTGAAACATTTTTTTAAAGCCGCATAATACGGAGCAGGCTGTGTTATCGCAATAAGTTACGACAAACATTTTTTAAAATAAGATCATAATTTATTCATTTTCTTATTTCCCAACATACAATAATTATTACCACCGAAGTTTGAGAAAAGAATCGTATTATTAATAACTGAGATATTAGGGCGATATAATCTATTATACTGTTTTTATATACTGATTATGTTTTTTTCTTGGTATTTTGTTTTTGACCGTTGAAATCAAAATTAGAAGTGATTTTTATTATTTTTTGTATCTCATGTATCTATGATCGATTTTCGTTTTTTTTTCTATTTATCTTGTTAGAATACTATCTTTTTGTTCTTTAAAATAAAAAAAATGGTACTGATTTTATTTAGATAGGGAACATAAAAAATTTGCGAGACTTTTGCGAGATTCTCGCGCGAGACATAAGACGAGACGAGACTTTTATTGCGAGACGAGACTCGAGACGAGACTTTCCACTTTCTTCGCGAGACAAGACGAGATTTTTCAAAGTCTCGTCTCGTCTCGTCTCGTGGGCAACACTAATTGGAATATGTCATTTAACACTTGGTGATATGCTGTAAATTCGCTTGCCCTCCAAACTTGTTTCATAAATTTCGTTAACCACAGCAGACGCATAACACCGAAAATTCCGCAACGGATTCATTGAAAACCTTATTTTTAGTCTATCGTACCGTTAATCTTCTCATAAGAGAAAAAAAACTCTAATATATCGTCTAAATATTCATTTGCCAAAACGGTATCCGAGGCACAAACACAATTTCCATCAAACTCGGCCGCTTAAACCACGAGAGCTAACAATAAATTCACCCCGTGAGTCACAATTAGCGTCAGGTGAAAGCTCTCTTTAAATTTCGAACTCCCGGTGCCTATTAATTCAGCGTTTCATTAATTAATACCTTAAGTAATAAATTAAATGGTATAATTATAGATACACACAGACAAGGTACGTAAGAGTTATAATAACTCTAGTATCGTTTCTTACCTGAGGTTATCTATGGTTCCGACTGCTGCGCTTTACACTCCTAACTTCTATTTATCATTTTACGGAATTCATTAGCTGAAGAAGTTGTTTATGTAGTCGAAAAGTTGCCGCGGGAAATGATTCGATTAACCACACGCTTGTCGTTAATATTCTTAATATTTATTTTTCTACGATCGCCCAGAATAGAAAAATATGGAACAACTCATATGACAGTAATATGGAAACACTACAGATTGACTATAATAATTGACCTTATGGCCTGTGGTGTACAATTTTATGGTGTATAATCTTTAAATAGCGAATTTCTTGGTTATAAAAACTAATAAAATGTGCTAAATCTATATAAAAACAATGGTATTCAGCTCCCAAGTATTTGTTTCTCTGACGACATCGTTGTTGTCGATTTGTGAAGGATTTGTTGAAACGTGAAGAGGCGGCGTAACAATTCATTATCCCAAGATGCTTCGTGACTATTGTCAGTACTGTCAGGTTCAAAGTTATTTGTTTTGTAATACGTAACCTCCAACTTGTGTTTCTTTGTCTAATCTAAGAGAACCTTCACTAATTGTTTATTACTGAAATATCACAACCGCCAGTCTAGCTCAAAAAGTTTTAACAAATCGCCCGATCAGAGGAAACTTCAAAGTATTCAGCGACTCCGAAAATCCTACAAAATGTTTCGAATCAGGGAAATCTTAAGCAATTGTCCAAAGTTCTTGTAACCAACTGTGGAACTATCAGCTAATCCAGCAAAACGTTAATTAATCCAGCAATTCTAAATAAAACATTAAATTTCTATTCTAAAAACCTCATTCCATTGTTCTATAAAGGGAAACCTCAATCGCCTGCTTAATTTAGAAAATGCACTACTAACCCTCTAACCCAAAATAACCTTAAGAACTTACGTCTTATGGCCCAACTCAGAGAAAAAGAAACTAACTGTCCAACTTATAACCTTAAATAATATACCCCAATATAACCCAAAATAACGTCAATCAACCTGTGATCTAGGATAACCTCAATTAATTGCCCAACATAGAAAAAACTTACCAACTGTTCAATTTGAAAAAAACTTCATCAATTACGCAGCCAAGAAAAACCAGAACAATCCTGAAAAACTTCTATAAACCATGAAATTTAGAAAAACAGCAACTAATTGTCCAATTCAGGAACAACTCAATCAGTTGAACAACTAAAAATAACCCAAAATAATTTTAATTAATTGTAAAATCCAGGAGATCTCCAATTGATCCTGCAAATCTGAAAAACCTGAATAAATTTTCTAAATAACAAAAATCTTGACCAACTGTTCAATTCATGAAGTCCTCAACTGAATAGTCAGCTTAGTAAAGCAACAACAAAAATAACCTTAACCAATCATGCAACCAAATAAAAACCTCAATGAATTGCTCAACTAGAATTAAAAAACCATAAAACTAACCACCCAATTTAAAAATACCTTAACCAAATATTTAATCCAAAAACACTTAGTTACTTCTGCAATTTGGAAAAGCAACAATCGGCCATCAAGCCCAAAGTAATCTGAATGTTTATATAATTCAAGAACTCAATTAATCATTGCAATTCTGAGAAACCTTAATAAATTGCCCGCTCTGAGAAACATCAAGCAATTGCACCATCCAAGAAGACCTAAGTCAGTTTCCCTATTCAGAAAACCAGCAACCAACTATCTAATTCGAAATAACTTTAACTAATCATGCAGACAAGGAAATCCTTAATTAATTCTGCAATTTTGGAAAACCTCAATCAATTGCCCCACTTAGAAAATCTTCAATGAACTCCTTAATTCAAATACCTCCAACCTTCATTTCAGTAATGAAATCAGTCAATGTGCCGTTGTAAGAAACCTTAAGGAATTGTCCAATGCCGGAAAATCCCAACCAAATATTCGACTTAACCAATCATGCCATCCATGAAAGCATTAATTAATCCTGCGTTATGAAAAACGTTAATTATTTTCTCCTCATGAAAACCTCAAAAAAAGTTGTTCAATCTGGAAGAATTTTAATTAGTTACTACAACTCAGAAAAGTTCCATCTAACTATCCAACCAATAATATTCTTAACTAATTATACAATCGAGGAAAATTTCAATTAATCCTGCAATTCTGAAAAACCACATCTCAGTAAGTTTCGATTTTGAATAAAAAATTAAGCAACTGCTTCATCTATAAAAATCTTAAACATCTACCTAGCTCTGAAAATCCACAACTGACTCTTCAACCCAAAAAAAAACTTTTATACAATTCATAATAACCCTTTCTAGTTCTGCAATTGTTCAAGATTGTAATAAACTGTTTATCTAAGGGAAGCATCTACCTCGCAATTGTTTAATCTAGGAAGACCTCAATCAGTTATCTAATTCAGAAAAGCCAGAACCAACTATTCAACCTAAAATAATTTTTAACAATTATGCACTCCAGCAGAACTTCAATCAATCCTACAATTATGGGAAACCTCAATAAACTTTACGACTCAAAAATTTCTCCATTCTGAAAAAGCTCAAGTAATTGGCTCAATTCAGAAAAACATTAATCAATTTCTCGACTCAAAAGCCAACTGTCCAACCCAAACTAACCTAAACCAGTTGTACAATCCTAGACCACTTCAATTCCTTCTACAATTCTTGAAACCTAAATGAACCATATTATCAAAGAAAACTTTAATTTAGTCCACAATTTCGAATTGCTTCAATCTTTTCACTTTATTTTAATTCACAATTAAATCAGAATACTTCAATCATCACTTAATTCAGAACAACCACAATAACTTTTCAACCCATAAACCCATTACATCATCCAAATATTCAGTCCAAAACTATCTGATTGATGCTGCGGAAAACCGCAATAAATCGTCCCACTCACAAAAACCACTAACAATCCCCCAATTCGGCAAAATCTTAATCAATTGCTTTACTAAGGAAAGTCTCATTGAACCGCCGACCCCCAACTTAGAAACACAGGGAAACTCAATTATTGGGTAGGCAATTGTAAAAATCACATTAAATTTTCCAACTGAGGAAATTCAAAGTAAAATATCCTTCACTTAAGAATACTTAAATTGAACCTAAAATTCAGGAGAACCTCTACCAATAGTCCAATCTAAGTAAAGCTCAATCAATTGCTCACACCAACTGCCCAACTCGAATTAAACTTAACTAAGCATGCCATCAAGCAGAACTACAATTATACCTTGAATTTCGATTATCTTAATTTTTTAATCATGAAAACCTCAATTAATGGCTCAAAGAAAGTCACTAACAACTATTATGCTCAAATTAAATATACCCAATTATGACTTACCAGAAACCTCAATAGTTAGTCACTGCATATTTGAAAAATCACAATAAACTTTACAACACCAAAAATTCAAACCAAAATATCCTTAAACCAGAAAACCTCAATTAACCCCAAAATTAAGAAAAACCTTTACCAATTGTCTAATCTAGGGAGGCCTCAATCAATTGCTCAAACCAACTGCCCAACTCAAATTAACCTTAACCAACTAGGCCACCAAGAAGAACTACTACTGTACCTGGAATTCCGATTACCATAAATTATTTACTCATAAAAACCTCAATTAATTGCTCAACTAAGGAAAGTTACTATGAACTTTCCAGCCCAAATTATATATAACCAATTATGAAGTACACGAAACCTCAATTATTAGCCAATGCGTATCTCAAAAACTACAATAAACTTTCCAACACAGAAAATTCCAACAAAAATCTCCTTAAACCAGAAAACTTCAATGTTCTTCAAATTTCAGAAAAGAAAACTTCAAATTCAGAAAAACCTCTACCAATTGTCTAATCTAGGAACACTTGAATCAATTGCCCAAACCAACTGCCCAACTCAAATTAACCGTAACCAACTATGCCATCAATAAGAACTACAATTATTATACCTTGAATTCCGATTACCTTAATATTTTTACTCATGATAACCCCAATTGATTGTTCAACCAAGGAAAGTCACAATCAACTTTCCAGGCCCAATTATATATAACCAATTATGAAGAACACGAAACCTCAACTATTAGCCAATGCGTATCTGAAAAACTACAATAAACTTTCCAACACAGAAAATTCCAACAAAAATCCCCTTAAACCAGAAAACTTCAATGCTCTTCAAATTTCAGAAAAGAAAACTTGAAATTCAGAAAAACCTCTACCAATTGTCCAATTTAGGAAAACTCCAATCAATTGCCTAAACCAACAGCCCAACTCAAATTAACCTTAACCAATTATGCCATCAAGAAAACTTCAATTATACCTGGAATTCCGATTACCTCAAATTATTTACTCACAAGCACCTCAATTAATTGCTCAACTAAGGAAAGTCGCAATCTACTCTCCAGCTCCAATTAAATACAACCAATTATGAAGTAGTACATGAAACCTCAATTATTTGCTAATGCATATCTGAAATATCACACTAAACTTTCCAACAGAAAAAAATCAAACCAAAATTTCTTTAAACTAGGAAACGTCAATTAACCATAAAATTCAGAAAAACTTTTAACAATTGTCCAATCTAGGGTGACCTCAATCAATTGCCACACTCAAATGAACTTTAAGTAGTTATGCCATCAAGGAAAACTTGAATTTCATCTGGAATTTAGATCAAATTTAATGTTTTTATTCACAGAAACCTCAATTAATTGCTCAACTAAGGGAAGTCACAGTCAGCAACCAAACCCATTATCACCTAGACCAAACATTCACTTCAAAATTATTTTGCCAATTTTTCGATTCAGGACAACCCAGGAGTGTATTGCTAAAAAATATACCGCCGGAACGCTTGCCATTTTATCAGTTCAAAAAAAAAAACGGTACAAGTGGAATTGTCCAAAATATAATTAAAAAAAAGTGTTAATAATAATGTAAAATATTAAAATAATGTAAAAAGAAACAATATAATTTTGGTAGAAAAGGTAACAAGTAGCAAATATACAATACAGAAAATAATTTTAAAGATTCGAGTAGAGAAATAGCTCCGGAACGCGCTCCGGTTACTCAAAAAAGTCCCGGAACGGCGCACCGGTGCGTTCCGGCCCCAATACACCCCTGAGACAACCTCAGTATGTTTTAAACTAGAAAAATATACCAATAGCTCCACTTAAGGAGGCAGTTCCTTTCAACATTAAAAAAAACTCTTTTTTGCGATTTTTTTTAAAAGGTTATTGTATTTAGTCAAAAAAAATTATTAGATATTGCTTTATATTTTAGACCAGTGTCGATAATTTTAAAAATGGTAAAAAATGAAAAAAATTATAGTAGGATGATTCCAATTGGACAAGGTAGAGAATGTAATAAAAATGAAAGGAAAAATAAATTACGGGCGATCTGAGGTCGGGAAGGGGGAGAGGGTGAGTTTTTAAGGGTAAAAAAGGTTTATTTTGATTTCCGGCAAAACTGCAAGTCCTACGAAAAAAAGTTAAATAGCAAAGTTGTAGGTAATAAAAGATCTGTAACTACTGTATCAATACTTTTTTCACATAACCTCAAAATTTATGTGAAAAATTTAAATAACCAAGTTTTTGGTTTTTTATTTTTAACTTTTGCAAAAAAAATTCTTTTTTCGCGAAATTTGTTGAAAACTTACCTTTTTATGTCCCAAACATACAGTAATTTATTTTCTCTAAAATATTCATTTTTTCACCTTATTTTGACTTAGTATCGAAAAAGCACCCTAATTTTCAATCGAAAATTCTCACGTCAAAGTGTCTGCTTTTTTAAAAAAGTCGTTTTTTGTTCGTTGAAATCTCTACTTTCTGATGGTATAAAAAAATATATACATTACCATGGTAAATGTTCTCAGAAAATGCAAATAATGAAAAAAACTCGAATCCGAAATATTTTTTTTTTAATCATTATTTATAATTTTGATCTATTTATTATAATTTACACTTTAATTACTCGAAAAACGTAAGATTTCATGTTACGTTGAAAAACAAAAAAAAAATACAAATCCATAAAACATCAAGATTGCAAAAAACATGCGAAAATAGTTGTTCTAAATATTAAAAATAGGATTTAAAGGGGATTTCATTTAAAAAATATGACTGTTGCAATTTTTTTCAATAATAAAGTTAATTTATTAACTTCTCATTACATTTATGTCATAGAAAATCTCATAATATATTAGTATACATGTAAATCGTACTATTGAATTTAAATAGTTTATACTGATTACGTTATTCATTATAATATATTTTTAAATACAATAATCTTGATATTTATAAATACCTTCTCTTGCATTCTAATTACTTCTCCATTACTTTTTGTCTCTTTGATGGCATTTCTTCATTATTAAATTCGACAAACCTTCCCGATTCTAGTGGATCTTCGATATCTTCAAGACCATCACCGTCTTCGTCTCCAAGATTATTTCCGGTCTGCATTGGTTCTTCATCCATAATTTCATCTGAATCATCAACTTCCTCGTAGGTTTCTTCTTCCACATTGGAGCATGTTTCAGAACCATGAGCATAAATTTATGCATTTTAAACCATGTTTTCGGCAGCCACATTTTAAACTGTTACATCCAGTTTCACATCTACAGCAAATAGTTTTGAGCAATATTTCCGGAATTAATTTGAATAAATTTGACACATTTTTATCGGCTAATAATGAGTTGCCGATACTTTTCTAAGATATTTTTTAAGGATTCATATTTGAAACTATTAGACGTGAAAAATAGATCTTTTATAGTACCAGAACCTGGCTTGGGAAAATGAATATCATGATTATTAGAATTTAATTGATTTAAAAGGACCAATAGATCAATGTCTTGACCCACAACAATGACAATTTTATTAGTATCTCTTGCAATTTCTATCGAGATCTTAATAATGCCAGCATCAGCATCTTCTTCTGCTTGTTTACAGGAAAATCCTTGTGACTGTAATTTTTTTATTAACGTCTTTATTATTTTGTCCTTGTTTTTCTCGTTAGATAAAATTTTTTTTGCAAAAATGGTATTTTTGTATGGTTTTGATAATTGAATTCTGGAATATTGTCTGAGGTTTTTCTACGACTACGTTCTCCTCTTTTAGTCGAATTAGCTGCTGGTACTGTTGTCACAGTAACTAATATTTCAATTTCGGGGTACCCATCACAAACGATATAGCTACTTGCTGCGTAATGTTTTTCTACATAGCGCAAATATTTATTTATGATCTATGATCTCTATGAAATACCATTTGACGGGCTAAAATTTTCCGAAGGTCGCTCAGGTATATAAGTAATCTTAAAATAGCAATAAATAGGTATCTACGCATATAATTTAAAGAAGATTCTAAAACTTTCTCAAAATATTGTAGATGTCTTATTAAGTATTAACTTTATTAACTTATATGGTTGTTAATTATAGTAGTATATTTCGATTAGCAATTTTTTTGGTAATCAATGTAACATTAAATATTACATTTTTCGAGTAATTAAAGTGTAAATTTTACTAATTAGCTCAAAATTATACCTAATGATTAAAAAAAAATATTTCGGATTCGAGTTTTTTTTCATTATTTATATTTTCTGAGAACATTTACCATAGTAATGTATATATTTTTTATACCATCAGAAAGTAGAGATTTCAACGAACAAAAACACACCGACTGTTTTAAAAAAGCAGAAATTTTGAAGAGAGAATTTTCGATTGAAAATTAGGGTGCTTTTTCGATATTAAGTCAAAATAAGGTAAAAAAAATGAATATTTTAGATAGAAATTACTGTATTTGGGAAATAAAAAGGTAATTTTTCACCAAATTTCGTTAAAAAAGAATTTTTTTTTTGCAAAAGATAAAAATAAAATACCAAAAACTTGGTTATTTGAATTTTTCACATAAATTTTGAGGTTACGTGAAAAAAGTGTCGATATAAAAGTTGTAGATCTTTTTATTACCTATTACTTTGCTATTCAACTTTTTTTCATAGGACTTGCAGTTTTGCCAGAAATCGAGATAAACCGTTTTTTACCTTTAAAAACTCACCCTCTCCCCCTTCCCGACCTCAGATCGCCCGTAATTTATTTTTCCTTTCATTTTTCTTATATTATCTACGTTTTCCCATGGGTTTCATCCTACTATAATTTTTTTTGGTCTTGAAAATTATCGACCCAGGTCTATTTATTGTAAAATACAAATTTTTTTTAAATTTTTAATAATGTTTGGCGGCGGCAGATGGCGTCTTGTAAAAATGCCTTTTTCGCTGGTACCACTTACTGTGGTCTTACTGAAAAAAACAAGAACAAAATTCAAAATTGATTGTATTCTTTAAACTTTTTTCGAGGACATACACCTAAATTTTTTTTTGAAAATTTTTAAATTGTTTACGACTGTTTTTCTTAAGATATAAAACAATCTAAAATTTATTTTTAATAAATACAATAGCCTTTTAACAAAAAAAAAACAACATAAAAAAGCTTTTTTTTAAATTTTGAGAGACTGTCCCCTTAAGATCCCTAACAAATCTGTAAACCAAAATATCCACAATTTATGTTAAACCGGAATCACTCAAACCAATTATGAGATGATGCTCTACGAGTAGTACGTTTTGAGTACTGTTTTTACCAGTTATTGAGTTTTGGGTTTTAAACAGTACGTGTTGAGTAGGATTCACCCAAGGAGAAGGGATAAAGTGTACGACTTCTTCCAGCAATTACACTTCTTCAAGAAACTGCTTTGCTATCTTTGTACCAATCTTGATGAAAGTTAATGGTGTCACAGGGAGGAAAAACTTAGTATGCAACTCATGAGCAAAGTGGTTTTTTTCACTTGTCGCGCACCGTCGTCGTTGATTTGTGCCTTTCAATAATAATATCCGTCGTTCCGCGATTCTCTCCGCTACCACATGAAAATCCTGTATGAGATTTTATGACAACGTATTACATATTCTCTACATGTTAAAAGCTATTCATCTTTCAGATGGCAGAATGCAGTTTTCGTGCATTTATTGAATGGCGCATTAAGTGTTCGCATATAACAGAGAACGCATTCGTATTATTCATTTCGCTTATGGCATGGAATGTACTGGGAGCAGTGCCGTAACTCGCCACAAAAAAGTATCAATCAGTGGCATAATGGCGGGACTACTTCTAGATCACCTATACACTAAAACAATATAGTAACACATATTATTTTTTATACCTTAGTTAGTAGGTACATTATTGCGTGTATCTTCTTACCGTAGCAATAAGAATGTTGCAGCGTTTCATTTATTGAAAGATACTGTATTTCATTATTTAAGCTACGGTGGGTAATAATTTGCGGAGATAACAGATTTATGCGGCTTTTTACTATTTCTATCATCAATCTGCGTTGCTGCTACATTGCGATGTGCAATACTTACACCAGGATTCAAGACCCATCTATCTTTCTGGTGAAATTGCCGAGGAATTTATAAAGTATACGTTTAAACTTGTGAATTAATAATTCACGGAATAGCATCGGGGGAAAACGAGCAGAAGAAAAGCACGAAGATTAATGCGTTTATTCGCTTAAGACAACGAAACGCGCGTGCATTGTGTGTTAAAATAAATCATAACAAAACGAGGTTGATCGGAGTTGTGTGTGTATGTTAAAACCGAATTACGGAGTCCTTTGGCCTTCCGTTTCCGAAGTGTTTTGTATTCTGCCATCTTAAACGCTAATCCATTGAAATCTTTTCTTTAAATCATTCCATTAGATTATATTGTAAACTCGAGGCACATACTACAAGAGAAAAGTGGTTTTGCTGCCCCTTGTATGATAATAAGAGTTCAACAATGGGGCACATCTCCTTCCAGAATACAATTCACAAATCTACACGAGAAAAGGGACCTTTCAATGGGCTTTTGTCTGCCGAGGGGATACAAAGTGGACCAAAAACTACAACACACTTTCTTGTAAATTACCATCGAATCCTAAATAAATTTCGGGACGGTCGAGATCACGCCTTATCTCGCATCTCCGTGTTACTCGGCGGAATTTGAATCCGTCCCGTGACGGGACGTATATGTGTGCGTGTGTTTCGAAACGGTTCGACTCACCCTGTACCACCCTCTTCCCTTAAATCTTATTGTCTGGCTAGGAGGGGCATTGTGCAAGGCGTTTATTGTATTAGCCGAGGATAAAGCACGTTTTTACATGTCCGACAATGTCTTTTCCAGCCCTCATTGTGTTTCCTATCACGTAATCGAGGGAATCGGCGGGGAAATGTCGTTTTTTCGGCCGAGACGCCCTGAATGTATGTAGGTGTACTGTGATTTTTAGGGAAATTTTAGATGACGAGTCACCGAAACAAATACCCACCAGAAATTATTTTGGGATAGTTCTGTATTAAGCCTCTTATTTTGAATAGTTATTGTTATTAGTCATATGACATTTGTATTTGTATGTGTCATTTTTTAACAAATATATTTTTGTACCCGGAGATCTGGGGTTGCGCAGAAAAATGTACATGTTTGACAACTCGACAAAGCTGTTTCTCTTCAATTTCTCTTAGAGACAAGATGTCGGTACTAAGATTTTTTTAACACAAACGCTCGTATAATTTTCCCACTTTTTGATAAAAATATTTTCGTAAAAGGGAACAAATGACAAGAACATAATTAGAAATTTTTAATGTTTAGCAATTTCCGCAGACTTTTTTAACCCTTAACCACTGAAGTGTATTATTTTCCTTTAACTACTGAGGTGGAGCTCCTCAGACTCCGATTAATAAATAACGCTAATTGGGTATGAAAATAATTGCAATCGAATTGCTGCAATAGTAGGATTGATATTTTAGAAAATACACATTACAATATCATCATTTTTTACAAAAAAAAAAAAACAAGAACGTAATGATGTAAAAACAATATTTATTTGTAAGTTACTGGAAAAAAAAAACATGAAACGTGTCGCGGGACACGCGTTAGGAACTTTAGTTCCTTTTAATTAATAACCAAAATTTTTTTTAATTATTTCTTAATAAAACTTTGTAATGTTTAACGTGAAACAGCGACAGTAAGACGGGCATATTATACACAGCATTGGCTCTATAAGTAAGGCAATGGAATATCGTTCGCATTGTGTTGAATCAATAGATAAATACACACATTAAAAATTTATTTTACTCTGGATGAAACTTCAATTAACAAAAACATACAATAGTATTAAATCTAAAAATCTTATCATTAAGTTGATTGGTGCGAACTACATATTAAGTATTCAGATCTAGAGTGCATTCGATCATTGAAACAAAGCCAGCGAACGACTCAACGAGAGAGAAAGAGAGATAGCGAGCGGCTCGGCAGCGTTCGTAGTGGCTCGGCAGCGTTCGTAGTGGCTCGGTAACGCATTCCGGTAACGCATTCCATTTAACGGTCAGATTTTTTGCTGCGCGACCACCCTCGCTCCCCAACTCCTGGCGTAAGGAACTAAAGTTCCAAAAACATATGTCTTTTGAAGCCATTTCTGACTTTGAAACAAAAAATAAAGTACATATCTTCTAACTGTATGACAATGAAGGTTGAAACACAGTAAAAACGCAAGAAACAAAAAAATATTTTCTAAGGAAAAATTCGTGCAAGTGGTTCTTACTCCCTTTTTTCGACACAGGTGGCACAGATTTTTCTGGAACATCCAAGACAGATCGGCTTCCGGCAGTCACTGCATAAGAATTTTGTCTTCCTGTGCAACCTCGATGGACAAAGGAAGCAGTACTGTCTCTTTTCCAGTACAATTTCCTCATCAGGAATAGGAATAGGGGTGTCCAGTATTCGACTGATGAGCATTTTCACATCTTTCTTTATCCTGGAATTTCTGAGTCTGATTTCCATGTACGGTTTGACGAGACACATTGCCAATTTTTTTTATGAAGTTACTTCGTAAAATGTGTGGGTTGTTACTATGAGAACCGTGTAAAATATAAGCATTTACTGCTGACATGTCCAAGATTCTAAAGAATATGGCAATTGGCCATCTTCGCGTTCGGCGACTTGTTCCATAGATCGCACACTTTTCATTCAAGGAATCCACCCCGCCTTTTGTGTTATTATAGTAAGCTATAATTTCCGGCTTTCCAGTTGCAGGGTCATCGGACACGGAGTGGTGCATGGATGATATCAGCAACACCACTTTTCCTTTTTTAGGAACATACACCAATAAAGTCACATCTTTGGTGAATCCCTACATGCTTGTCCCTTCTTCCCTTTTCTTCCCCAAGAACTGCAGTGTAACCTCCCTTTTATTTTTTTTTCAAAGTACCAACGTATGTTAAGTTTTGCTTCTTCAATTCTTCAACTCTTCAACTACTTGCAATGACGAGAACCAATAGTCAGCAATTACATTGCGGTTGGACCTGAAAATTGGCTGTGTCAAACGCATTACTGCTTGAGTGGGTACATTCCAGTTCTTCTTTTGCAAATCGGTAAAATGCGTTCCATCACTTCCTCTTCCAGAATAAATATATGCATTGTATGCATATCCAGTTCGAGCATCAGTCAGCATCATTATCTTGAGACCGTAATTAACAGGTTTATTAGGCATATAGATTCTAAAATGGCAACGTCCCCTGAAACCTACCAACATCTCGTCTATGCACGCATTTGCACCGATTGAATACATTGATTGTGCGTTTCTTATAAAATTGTTGAATATCTCACTCACTGCTGCAGTTGGATCAGTTTCCTTTCTTTCATTCCTATCGTCAGGGTTGTCGAATCTGAGATGTATGAGTAGCATGTTGAACCTTTCTTTACTCATTACTGCTCTAAAGATATCTCTTCCACTGCCATCTGTGGCAAATATCAGCGAGGAATCTTCATGATTGGACTTGAAGACAGCCGTAAAATACAAGAGACCGATGAATGCTCTAATTTCAATTGCATCAGTGTCCCGCAATTCCGTTCTATTGACATCTTTATATTTTGTGGCTTCTTTTCGCATCTTTACATTTGTCCATCGAACGACAATCGCGATCATTTGATTATCAAATATTGTGTCCCAGATTTCTTCTGGAGTTGTTGTCTCCATCAAGCGAGCAGCACCGCGTTAAGTAGGAAGCCTCAAAATATTGTGCTGGGATGTTCTAACATTTCTTGTTGGTGCTGTCAGTACCCACTTCATCCTATTCTTTCCATAGGCATATCTTTTCACCACCGGTTGTTCTTCGCTACTTTCTTGTTCACTGCTGCTAGATAGCCTTTCAGTTCTTTGACTTCTTCCAGCATCAGTGTCCTGTCCCGAATTTTCACCTGTAACTTCCAGGTCCTCTTCAGAATTTCTTACTTCTCCTACTGATTCCTCCGAAACTGTGTTGGATCACTGTGTAAAATTTCTTCGGGCAAATGGTCGCCAATTTCACTTAGATCGCTGCGAAGTTCATCAAGCCAACCGATTGCAACTTCTTCAAAGTCAATATCATGGGGATTGATTGTTTGTCGGGAAGTCCCAGGCTTGGGATCCATTTTTATATTAAAATTTAAAAGTTTAAAATTCATTATTAGCGAGGAGAGAAAATAATGAAAAAGTAACATACTTGCTGAGGTAGAGTCTGCGAGACTCCTTATCTACTTCAACTGGTAATAAAAATGTGTACTGTTACGGCATGCGGTTCCCCTTTCGTACACCGCTAGACTGATTCTAGATCGGAAGGTAATGGGTTAGTTTAGAGAGAAAAAAAAGTTTATTTCCTAAAAATTTCGTTTAATTTTTTAATTATACCTAAATACTGTAACGTTTTTACCTACGCGAGAATTACTACACGACACGAGTTTTCTTACTTAATTTATTTAAACCACATACACGCTAATTTATTTGTACACTTACACTACACTTAACTGCTAATACTTAATCTAATTTATCTTATTTCACTTACTACTACTTAACTATTTAATTTATATTGCACACTGTTTATTTATCTTACCGCCGGCATGGCCGACATCCGTCGACCAGTCTACCGACGACTGTTTACGACTATCGTCGAATTCGTCGACTTCCCTCGTATCGCTCTCCGTCTGCTATTTATAGCCGTATGGGAAACCCAGAAACTTCGAGACGTTTCCGGTCCTTTGTTCGGTAACCTTCTAGATAATACTAGAAACTCGAACGGCTTTCCAAGAATTGCACCAGTCCCCCAAACCTATCTTGAAAGAATTTCTTTGAACTCATTCCGACGGGCGCTTATCTTTATGGCATCTTTTATGGCTTCTATTTCGTTACAATACGTTTTCCCAATAAACCTGAGTTAGTGAAATATATAAAAAAAATCTTGACAATTTTAGTGGAAACAGTAATTTTTATTAACACCAATATTGACGAAATTATAAAATGCTGGTAATTTATTTTAACAATATTTTGATAACCACAATTCTTCTTGACAGTGACAAAATATATCCGATGTTACAGCCTCCTATTTAGGCCTTCACGATATCGAGACAAACTCTCGGTCTCGGTATCGGTATCGCACGAGACCGAGACCGATACCGAGACGAGAGTAGTAAAAATTTCCGAGACGGATATCGAGACGCAATTGACCGCGAGTCTAGCCAAGACGATATTAAATTTTGAAAACTCTCGGTCTCGTTATAATTTATTATTTTTCCATATATTATCCAAATGTATACATATTATATGCGGGTGGTATACGTTTCATTCTTAATGCCTCAGGTAGGCAGGTCAAAACTACATGCTTTAATCCCTTAGTTAGATTTTACCCGTTACCGGAAAAATTTTGTGTGGATTTTATGAAAGGAATAAGGAATCCTATTAAGAAATGTCTAATAAAGACAAGATAACGATGAATACGCTTTAAGCTGTCTATAATCGGTTATCAGGTTATATTTAAAAATGGTTTCTGGAAGACCAGTAATAAACACTAAATTAGGGAAAAACCTGTAGCTCTCTAAAGCTCTTTGGCAATTCATTTAGGAAAAGTGTTCATTGAAAGAAGTTCTTTCCTTATTATTTGTTCCCATTTCGAATTGTGTGATGCTTAAAATTAAGGTTTAATCAAATAAAGCGTTATCTTTGGTTTTATTAAAAAAAAACACTTTTATACTTTAAAGACTTTTTACAAGTTTTATTTTTTTACCTTACCTCATATGAAATTAAATAAATACATACTTACAAACTTTTCGTTCCATAAGCAGCATGTAGGTTAAATAAATTTTTGGCTACAAGTTTTCTTTTTTTAATAACATTTTTTGACAAATTTCATACATAAATATTTTTAATTAGCCATGTAACTGTAAAAAGAGGTTTGTAAAAAATATATTCTATATAATTAAATAATTCACCACTTATAAATTGTTAATTAAAATATTACGCCGCCGCGCCGGTGAGATCCAATCTTCAAAAACACAAATGGACATTATCCTATGACGAGAGTTATTCTAAAACGAGACGAGACCGAGACGATAGTAATCCTTTGTTTCGTCTCGGCGATACCTAGACGAGAGTGGAAAAATTTTGTTTCAACGAGACCGAGACGATACCACCGGCAGGTCTCGGTATCGTCTCGGTATCATGAAGGCCTACTCCTATGCCTTCCGGTCTGCAGCTTAAATCCTTCCCTGTCTTTCCAATCCGCTCTAGATGCAGGTTTCTTTCTGACATTGCCTTTTGTATCCGATATCCATGATGTTTTGGATATCCCCCTTTTTTCTCTCTCCGTTGGTATTCGTACGGCGACGAATTGGTATCTCACAACATGACAATGGGATTGATCGGTTTGCTGGCATGAGCACATGGTAGACGCGGGTTCGTCGTTGCCGATTTGTTCTAGAATGAATTATAACTGTGTATGTGATCTTAAATTTAAATTGAGTTTGGATGGATCTATCTTGCTACAAGGGCATGAAAACCAATTTGCTCCATCGGGTTCATTTAATTTCTCAACTAATTTGCATTCAGTACCATCAACCACTCCTCCACTATCATAGGAAGAAAATAATTATTAAAGACGTCGTAAGTTTTGCAAGTCTCAAGAATCCTTGATTAATAATAATAGATGGTTAGCGCAGTTATTTACAATCGCGTGCAATTTCGGAAAAAGAACTATTTGCCCACGTGGTCGCGCCTTAATAGGACGTCGACAGGTCTCGACGAATAATTTCCCGCGTCTCGTTCGAGGATCTGTCGCACTTTCGAGGCACAATGTATGATTTAACGTTTCCTTAAAATTTGAATCGACCCGCTTTCCCCTACCGCATAATATTTCATTGATAGGTGTAAACGTGGGCAAGGCACCATGTATATCTCAACGCTAACAACAAACGGTTCATTGTTGTAATGTCCAACAAATAAGATGAAAATGTACCCACTTTCCGCTTAGTAACGTTGTCTATTTTATGTCTCTAATATGAGAATACCAGTTTTTATTGTCTAATATATTTTAACCGGTCATAAAGATGTGGTTTTACTTTGCATATACAAATAAGTACAAGTACGGAGAAGGTTTCCTTACGAGCAGGAAGTACATACATCGAAGAAAACAAACAAATCGATAGACCGCTGAGTGCTAATACAAGGAGAGATTATTAAGAAATCTTTGGAAAATGTAGCTCTTATCTCCATATTTAGATGGCGAGTCCGATATACATAAAGCATAAGTAATGTCCTATTTACGTGTCAATTTACGTTCCTTATGAGTTACTTTACATCATAAATAATCGACCGTTTCGCCGCTAATAGCTCAGATTCCGAACAAATCGAAATAAATTGCAAACATTAACAACAATGAAATCCACCATAAAATCGTCCCGACTGTAAAATACCGCGCGATGGTGCTTCTCGAAGTGAACTAATTACAATTAATTATAATTTAAAGATGGCGTTAATTTATCCAACAGATTTATTACCCTAACTGACTATTAAGGGTAGCCGAATGGATTCCGGACCACGAAGAATGTGCTTCGAGTTTTCTCGTAATTATAGGCTATTTGCTAATACTCCGTTTAAGAATGAACCTCTACTTAAGTAGGATGCTTCGTTTAATTACTTGCGTCCGCTCGGGAGCGATTAAGCTCATCTTCCCGAGAGGGAAACTTTCGGAAAAATACACGGACTAACGGAAAACGCGGCCGGTTCCCCACGCATTCATCAACGGATTAGGGACGCCGCTCAAATCATATTTCACCCATAACAATCATACATGTTTGTACGTATGTGCGCATGTTTGTATTCATCGTTTGATTTATCGTTAATACCACTTAATCACTGCTGCCACACAAGCACCCGATCGAACTATTATCTGAAGGATAATTCCTTTATGTTGCTTATAATTTATTGTGCGACGTTAGCTCTATGCGAGGTAACAACTTGATTTATTATCAACATGTTTGGTGTATTGTTTTGTTTTAATTATTATTATCCTTGCCTTAGCTTTCTCCCGTAGTTACCTAATGAGGAGAATATCGAAGGGAAACATTGATTGATCGCCCGGTGAAATCGATGACGACGAGATCTGTTCACGATAGCCGTTACGGTGTTAGTAGAGCCTTGGTTAAATTTCGAAAAACGCATGGGAACGTTAACACGACAAATCGTTCTTTGGTTGACTCTTCGAAAAACGCTGTATATCGGGACCCCCACGCACCGATTTATTTATTTTGGCCCCTCTAGAGATGACAATCGATGTGTTATTTAATATTTTAATACACGTAAGTCGTTATATAATCCTTTTCATATTGAGACATTTTTAAAATCAGAATTTAGGAGAAAAGAAATAATATAATTCAAGAAGTACAGAGGTAAAATGATAACATCATTGCTTAAACGGTGTTCAGACAACGGTGCTATAAAGATTGTAAAAGTTAGTTTTTTAGCTTCATAAAAAATCGTGATGTGTAGATTTAGCTAATATTATTTTTTAGCTAGATTTAGATAAAACATAAAACCAAAAATCGACAAGTATAAAGTATCCTTTACAGAAGATTTAGCTAAAAACGTTAGATTTTTTTTATACATATTCAATAGTAGAATAAATATTCAAAGTTAAAAAAAAAATCGTGAAGTGGATTTAGAAAAAAAAAATGAAAAAACCGAAAATTAACAAGTATAAGGTGCCATTCACAGAACATTTAGCCAAAAACGCTAATAATACAATAAATATTCAAAGCTAAAAAAATTCATGTACTGAATTTCGAGAAAAATTTAAAAAACCGAAAAATGACAAAAGTAAACTACCCTTCTATCCTGGTCTATTTTAATGAAAAGCTTATTTTCTTATCCTGGTATGGTACAAAGTCTAAATACATAGTTTTGACCGTTTGTGGTTTTTAGTTTTTGAGAAAATCCTACGACAGACATACATACATACACACACATACACACATACCTACAGACGGTTTTCCAAAAACATGTTTTTTGGACTCAGGAGACCTCAGAACGTTCAGAAATGCTAACAATTCAATTTCGAAAAATCGACCCGATTATAATACTCTCATATATAAGTACCTCATATGAGAAAGTTAAATCCCAAATTCGACAAGTATAAAGTATCCTTCACAGAAGTTTTAGTCAAAAACGTTAGAAAACTTTTTTTATACATATTCAATAGTAGAATAAATATTCAAAGTTTAAAAAAAATTCGTGGAGTGGATTTCGAAAAAAATTGAAAAAAACCGCAAATTGACAAGTACATATAAAGTGCCCTTCACAGAAGATTTAGCCAAAATCGTTAAAAAACTTCTTTATACCTATTTAGTCGTACAATAAATATTCAAAGTTTCAAAAAAAATTCTTGTAGCGAATTTCGAGAAAAATTCAAAAAACCGACAAATGACAAGGGTAAAATACCCTTTTATCCTTGCCGATGTTAATGAAAAGCTTATTTTCACGTCCTGGTATGGTACAAAGTCTAAATACAAAGTTTTGACCGTTTGGGTTTTTTGTTTTTGAGAAAATCCTACCAAAGACATACATACATACATACATACATACATACATACATACATACATACATACATACATACATACATACATACATACATACATACATACATACATACATACATACATACATACATACATACATACATACATACATACATACATACATACAGACATACATACATACATACATACATACATACATACGTACATATACATACATACATACAGATATATATACATACATACATACATACATATACATACATACATACATACATACATACACAACATACACACATACATAGAGACGATTTTCCAAAAACATGTTTTTTGGACTCAGGGGACCTCAAATCGTTCAGAAAGTTATTGTTAATAACTCAATTTCGAAAAATCGACCCGATTACAATACTCTGTCATATATGCGTACCTCATATGAGAAAGTAAAAATACGTATCCCAATACGAGTTTTCACTTTTTTATTTGTTTATATGGTTTTTTGAATACAACTTCAAGAGGAATAAATATATTTAATAACTCATATAACGGCACTAATAATCACGTTTCTGGCAATTTTCTCTAATTAAAAAAAAATATCCTACCAGCTATATAACGGTTGCCACGGGAAAACTTTTTTCGAACTGCTTTGAACTTCTCATATTTATAATTTATATTAGTATAGATTACCAAATTATATAAGAAATTATATACGAAACTAAAATGTTTTATTTGATATATGTTCACAGACCATTAATATAACTAGACCCGGTGTTCCCATTAGAAACTGATGTTTGTTTACATGCCAACATAGCCGATAGGCGCGGTGTAAAGGGGGAAGGAAATATGGCCGCCGTTGACGAATTTTGACAGCGTACAAAAAAGCTATCCACAGGCGTATCAATAATAAGGGTCAAAAAGGAAACGAAATTAAGAAAATAATTTATTTATTTATTTAGATCAACGAGCAATGAAGCCCTTTACGTGCTAGGTAACAAAGGTGCGAAATAAAAGACAAATGAAGTATAGAAGAATATAGATTATCAAAATCATCATGACAGTAATAATGCATATAAGTATAGTCCAAGACCCATCTGTCAGAAATTTGTTTTAGATTGACATAAGAGGTAACCGCAATGTTTTTACACGAATACCCCGGTAATAATGTCTAGAATAAGGATTGACTTATCCTCCAAAGCGCAGAGGTCGGGAACATTGTTTAAAATGCAACAATTTAAAAAGAAATGAAAAAAACGCGTTTTCCCGACTTGTGTTACTTCTAACTTTCTAAGTATTGAATTTAGAAGAAAGTTGAAGAGAGGAAAAAGTTGCAGAATCGCTTTTTACATAAAATGGCATAGGGTATAAATTTAAAAATTTATTAGCGGTTTTGCCAAATAGTAATAAACAACAAAAAATCGGCCCAAAAAAGTGTATTTTTAACTTATTATTTTAGGCACTTTAAATATAGTGAGGACTTCCATATCACAGGTATAAAATCCTAAAGTTATAAGAAAAGAATCCCATAAATTTCGTTTCGATCGATTTATTAGATTTTGCACAATAATTTTGCAATCCAGAAAAATCGAAAAATATTGAAAATTTTCAAAATTGTTAAAAAAAATTTCCACTATTCGATTTTAATAAAACTAGCGGTCTTATAACAATAAGAGCTTTCATGTACTTTTGTCAGAATTAAAAAAATATTTATTATAAAGGTTACAGTCATTGTTTAAAATTGGTGTCGTTTTTTTTTGCTTATAAACAAACAGATTATCTCGGCGAATTTTTTGTTAAATGAAATTCTGAAAACATAGCCGGAAAGTACTCGGAAAGACGCTTCTTTTTATACATAATAAGTTGCTATTTTGCTCATTAGCTTCTGAGATATAACTCCTCAAAATTGTTTAGTGTTTCATAAAATGGTTAATAATGGTTAATAAAATTATTATTTTTTCTCATATCTTAAGAAATAATTGTTTCTCATCAGTAACCAGTATAATATTTTTGTTGAAATTTACATTAAAAAGATTGAAATTTAAATTAAAAAAAATGTCACGCTTCCAATTTTGACAAATTCATAAATTTGATATTTCTATTAAACACAGTTACAGGGTAGAAATTAATTACCTCGTAGTACTTTTAGGTTTAAAAACTTTATGCATCGATAATGGAACAGCATCTCTCTTTAAATATCTAGCATTGTCGGTTGCACCTATTTTAGACACAAAATCATCTTTATTGAAATGTTTTGAGCAAATATAGGACGATTTTGTTATGTTATCATTTTCGCTAAGTCCCGAAACAGAAATCCAAATATTTCTTTCAATTGGATCTACTGGAAACCTAAAATAATAACACTGATAGAACGCCACTGAGATGATACATAACCTCAAAAAATGCCATTAATAAATCTCTTTATTTATCTATGAAAAGACAATCCCGAGGTTTTCCCTACATCGCTATAAACGTTGCATATCTTGCACCTATTAACCATTGTTAAATGTTTTCCATTTTTATCAAAATACACATACAAACCGCGTACACAACGAATTCTATCACGTGAAAGACTAGGACGCGATGTTGCCGCTTATAACAAAATTCTATATTATTTTAGATTTACGTACAACTGACCAATCACAGGCGAAGGTAGGCTGGATGTATACGCAAATCGTAAGCAAAGAATTCGTCATCTGCATTCATGCAACAACGCAAAAAACGCTTAGAGTGTGCTAAGATCTTGGCAATACATTATTTTGTAAACAAACGGATCTAGTTATATTAATGGTCCGTGTATATGTTTATAGGTTGTGAGAAATCGGTATGTTGAATTTTGGTTGTTAATAACACAAATAACCTCTTTCATGCCTGTACTAGATGGAATATTTTTCCAACATTGTTATTTACCGAGCATTACACAATACTGGCGAAAAGTTTTATATATATGTATATATACTTTAAGCGTCTCCCATTTATAATTACTTAATAAGTATTAATACCTAAAATATTTCATTTGATAAATGATAATGATTTGGAGTTCAGTATGTTCAATTTTGGTTGGTTACATCACAAATAATCTCTTCTGTGCATTTATTACGCAAAATATTTTTCTCATATTATTACTTCCAGAGCATCCACAGAATACTGGTTGAAGTTGGCTATATAGTGAAATTCGAAACTATATCAAACAAAAAAGAGTTCGAAATCGAAAATTTTGTTTTTATTAAATTACCAACAAAATTAATAGTTAATTATATAGGGTGCACCTTTGAAACAAATGGTTTGTTATTGGCGATCAAATTCATAAGAAGAAAGGCAATTGGTCACACCTTATTACTTCCAACTGTTGATGATTTAAAGATAGATGTATCGGATGCAGTTGCAACTTTAAACATGCCATCACACTCTGTCCTTGTAAATTAATTCATTAAATATAGAACTAAGGAAAAAAACTAGTGTTTTAATGCCCCCATTCCTAGATGTCCACAACTATATAATAGAAGTGTGATAGGCATGATTTAATTGTATTAGAAAATATTTCTTCCCTATCATCCATTCTTTTTATAAACTGACAAATGTTCCCCTTTATCCTCTATGTTTTAATTTGGAAAATTATTATTCTGCAGAATGAATCGGGCAATTTGAAACATAATATCGGAAAATAATTTTTGTATGGGTTGTTACCGACTGTCGGAAATATATGTATTAGTCTTTCAAATGTTTCAAAGCAACAAACTTCTGCGAACGAAAAATCATGAAAAAATTCCAACCATTCTGATTCTATAGAAACTTTGTTCACAGTTTAGATATCATTATAAAATAGTCATTAATCAATAGAATTAATCATAAATCAATAGACATCATAAGTATCATAGACTCTCCTTTGTTGAAATATTTAGTGAAATTTATGCGAGAAAATGCTTCCAGTTTAACCGAACTATTGCCCAGAGCTTTACTAAAGTTTACTTAATACTTTTTAAAAACTTCTTATGTTTGAGCAATCAAATTGTCTCCTATGCATTTCCAGAAAAAGGCACACATTCAAATAAAAAATCATTATAAGTTCCTAACGTTTCCCATAGATCCAAATAATTGGTGTCGGCATCTTTAATAAATTTCAGTTAACGTTTTCAACAAGTTTCAAATGTGACTAATAGTTGGAAACATTGGTTTGGTCAATACTTAAAAAAATGACTTTTTTGAATTGACAGATAAATTGTTGCTGAATGACCAAAACATTTTATTTACCAACATATATTTCATAAGTACTAAAAGTTTCATATTCAAACAGGCACTGCTGTAAATGGCAGTTCGTTGACAGGTTGAGCCAAACTTTATCCAAAGCTTTAATAAACCTTTTCTAGTAGGTTACAATTCGCTACTGTTGGAAATATATCTGCTGAATTTATATAATATTATTTTCTGAAATCATAAATTAATGAATATTTATTTAAAGGTTTCCTATTAAGTGTAAATTAGGTATGACTTCCAGGAAAAAAATTATATAACCACAGTTAAACCCGACTCCCAAAAAAGGTCTCGAAACGTCTTGATGTGCTTTGTTTTAAACATATTGACACATCAGTGGTTAGATCAAAAAGAGGATTGTTTGTAAAAAAGTACTAAATTAGGCATTTTTGAGATTCTTCGAGCTTCTTCTCTGAACTTCTTGTGCTTAAATATTTAAAATTTTGTGTGGTCGTTCAACCTTTGTACAATGAGGATGTTAAAATCTTAGGGTTATCCTTCATACACTTTTATTTCGTGTTTCGATATGTGTTATTTTTAACTGTATTTGTCCACGTTGTTTTACTGTTTGACGTCTCACATGTCGCTTACCCGGAGCCCTAAAAACTTTTGTTCTAAAGCCTGATGATGACTGATAAGCAGTCGAAACCGGTCGCTTAATACCAAATAATTTTGTTGGCGAAGACTTAGTGCTTTTCTTCGGATATTTAAAATTTTGTTATAAGTTACATATTATCGTGATGAATTAATTTATTGCATATATTTTCTCTTCTTGTCCTACTTTTTTTAAATCTTTTTCTCTTCAAACCTTAAGAGATTTAACGATAATTGGTTTGAGAAGTGATTGTTACGAATCTCTCGCTCTCTCTTTTCTCTTTCTTTTTCTAAAAACCACTTTATGGAACGTCGTTTACTGAGACGCCCGAAATAAAAGCACCGCAAATAAATCTCCATAAAAGTAATCACTCACATTCGAATTTGATTGATTAATAATAAAACGTTGCATCAACTGTATTACATAAAAAAAGGATCGATCGGATCGACAACCGGTTAAATTGCCCGGTGCAGCCGCTATTAAAAACTAATAAAGCTTGAGCATTGCTGAAATCACTTAAGCCTCCGGATTACTTCGTAATTTTTATTGCGTGACGCTAATCAAATTTGACAGCTAGACTACACGCTCGTATAATTTTTTTTTTAGTAATATTCATCGCCCGGCTTTCTTTTTTAGATTTTCTCTTCGGCGGTAGTACTCGCCGACTTCAAATTTGCGCGTTTAAATGCTTCACCTTCACCTTTCCTCTACGAATAATAACAACAACTTTAGCAATTTTATATTCAATTGACATGTTGGTTAAAGTGCTGAAATCGCACTTCACAATGGAGCGTGGGTTTTTCGAGATATTAGAATGTGTTCCACTCTGAAAGAGAACAAAACAGGTTTCAATACCACAATATTTATTTATGAACGCCGTGACAATTCAGGTCGGCAAGCGCATATTTCTAAAGGTCGCGCCGATTTTTCCTACGTTACGAGTAATTCATTCATTACATTTGCATACAGGAGTAGGTTTCATTATCTTAATGGCTGAATTCGATTTGAACACGTCGAGGAAAAATTTTGATTCAGTGCGTTCTGGTGACAAATCGTGGAAAGCAAAACATAAATGAATCTGCTGTAATTGGGTCGATCGAGTTGAAAGATACTGTTATCAAATCTTTGATTAAACATCTACATGTCTAAAGTAACTCAGTTTGAATAAAAATCGACGATACCATTGAGAATTGGTACCATAAAATACCAATTTTATTTAAGGAAATATTCACAACCCACGGTTTACTCATCAAATTTTAATTGTATTAAGGTTCGGTACTTCCGTCCCTGTTTAAATCAATGTTTTATTTAAAGCATGTTTTAGTACATATTAACATTAAAAAAAGCACGCACATGTACTAGAATATGATTTGGTTGTACATTTGCATGTGCTACATTTTATAGAAAATTGAGTAAGAAGAAACAACTATTTGATGATCAGGATGATGAAACAATGATTCAATTTTTAATGAATATTATAATTTCACGTAGATAGTATGTGATCGCCCTAATCATTGTCACAAATGGGATAATCACCAATTTTTAGAAGGTTTCTTTTCGACACAAAGGGTCGTAATGATCCCTAAACCTCTAGTGAATTAGGTCATGTCACCCCACCTCACGCAAACCAGGTTAAGAGAAATATAAATAATTTTTCTACGGAATTTTTCAATTTCTCACAATCATACTAGTGTAGTGTAACGTTTTTACTGTTTACTAAATCTAAACACTACGCGAATTGTCCTAATTAGTTAATTTCTTACACGACACTTATACTCTAACACTTAACTCAATTTATATTCACACACAGATGTTTAGTATTTAGCGCGCCTGTCTCTCGTTCGTCGCCCGATATGTTTACACTGTCGATTCTTCAACTCACTCGCCTTGGGTCCGGCATTCCTTTTATACGTATGAGCCTTCTCGAACTTTCAAGACAGTTGCTGGAAGATTCCAGATTTTCGAGGAACCCGTTACGAATCGAAGCGTCGAGTAGAATCTCGTCTGTTCGAACCGTCCTGAATTCTCGAAATCACGAATACGTCGAACTTGGGTAGCTCCCGGCGTGTTTATCTTGCGGCAAGCCGTTTCGTTACAGTACTAGTTTAAAATTGTCGTTTAAATTGACCATGATCGACCTCACAAAATAATAACTAAATTACTTACTATATTAGTAAACTACTATATAGCACCTTTTCGTAAATAAAGTGTTAAGATTCGGACAAGGGAGATCCTTTATATAAAATTGAGGTAAACATTACGCTGATCGATTGGTTTCCTGACGGAAACTGCTCGAGATAGCTGTAGAGCAGCCGCAACGCCACATCGTGAAATGTGCACTCCGGCCCTTTGAATCATTGTATTTTTACCAAAAATTTTCTTCTTGACCAGTAGTTTGGTTTCAACCGGCGGCGGTCAACTCGTAAGAAATTTTAATCCCTAACCCTAAGATCGCTCAATTGGTAAGCGAACTGGCAGGTAAATATTTAAAGGGTAGTTTTGGATGAGTCAACTCGTAAGAGGATTCTCAGAAATAATCAAGGGGATGATGATTGTAACGAAAAAGTTCGGATATTTGTTGAAACTAAGAATATGATATAAGGGGGTTGTTTGTTACGTTTCAACTAAACGGTGACGATGGATTGCACCGAGATAGTTGTTGATTTTATTAAAAGTCAACGCGGCAAACACTTGGTTGTTGTTAACGATCATATGCGTTCTATGACCCTAGGGTCGGGTTCCGCAGGGTTTTCCTTGCCCTCTCGCAAGGAATACGATAATCCCCCTTTCGAGATTTTTCAGGTAGTTCTAACCCTTACGAGTTGACCAATCTCGCGAAGGTCAAATGGGACCGGGGATAAATTCTTAAAGTTGACCCGTGCCCGTTTCAACACAAGCCGCTATAAGATCTTTTCCTTCCTTACATTGTTTAAAATGCTAAGTGAGTAAATCTCCTGTTAGCTCTGTTGCACATATAAACCTTCCTCCTCCTCCTCAACCTTTTTTGTTAAAACAATAAAGCCAAAATATTATTATACAAAACTGCAGGCCCTAGGACCCAAAACAGAACAGGATTATTTTTGTTTAAAATTTAACTGAAATTTGTGTGTATTTGAAGCTCCCTCAGCTGATTGAAAACGATCTTTACGTGTCTGATGACACCACTTGCTTGTAAACAAGGAAGGGTTTTCATAGTGGGGTTATGAATTTTGCGACAAATATCCGTCAAATATCATGCGATTTCCGGGTTTTAGTGTCAATAAGTGGTTCATTTATTAAATTTATTGTATGTCACCAAAGAGATATAAAATAGAAAGCAATTTTATGAAACTATACAGAAGAAATCTACCTAAAATATTGCTATGTAAAGTATGTACGTGTAAAATTCCATTAATAAATATTGTAATGTTTATTTAGGTAAAATTTTTGAAAGAAGCAGTTTACATCAGACGTTTTCATGATTAATAACTTTGTGTTGATCTGTTTCATCGATCTGATTATAGTGAAGATGTTTACTGACATGTGACGTCATGAAGTCATGTGACTCCCGTTTGACACGAGGTAGCAGTTTGGCGGTCTAATATTTCATTCAAATTTCAATGTCTATTTTTATTGGAAATATGAATATGAAGGATATTTAATAAACTAATTAACTAATAAAAATTAATAAGAATTGCCTAATAAAATATTCTTTGCCTCGAAGTTCTCAGCAGGACGTATCGTATTGATAAGGTGTAGGGTTAAATAGTGCAGCGAAGTAAAAGTAATATATGTAATTCGATTAGTGAGAATAATTCATACTTCATATATAATAATAATAATAATAATAATATAATTCGAATTCATAATTCGAGCATAATTTATAGACATTTCTACTGAATGTAATTAGTACAATTACTATTTCATTCATCTTTAACCTGTTCTAATTGCTTCGATATTTTTTACTTAAATGTATTGCCGACATGACATTTATAACGATAACATAAAGTTTAAACGGTTTCAGTTCAGCCAATTTAATTTAAGTTTGTAGTACGAAATTAAAGCAAATGAATTTATGTTTAAATAAGAAGACAATACATGAGGTAGAAATTTTACGTAAATACCTACATATTATTATATCACGGGATTAGTAAACGCTATTTGAAATACAACCCGTCGCGCCTTCCCTTGCTCGCTCACTTATCTGAAAATGTTACAATTGAAATGAACCTATATTTCGTTCATTAAAAGTAAGCTCATTGCCAAAAATTATCGCACTCCCATACAAAAATGAAGTTTTTTATTTATGGGAACCATAATTTATTTTAAAAATTATTTACTTGTTTGCATTTGGTACACGCACCCTGTATACACTTAAAACAAGATAAAACTTAAAACTGAAAAGACTTAAAACTAATTTCGAGTGGTAACAAAAACTTTCAAAAAATACTTTTTGGATTTGCAAAATTCATTTTGAATTTCCAGAATTTTCATAATGAAAAATTAGAGATAAAAATCTGAATACTCAATATAAAGTAATAGGGCAGGGTTTAAAAGAGTCCTAAAAACTTATTTTGCTAAATATTTTGCTCACTGTCATAACCTGAATAACATAACCCAATGGCTTTCGGTACAGTTTACCATCGTGAGGCCAGTTCGGGTATGCAGATCGATGTTAATAATGTCGGTAATCGGATATTCGAATATCCTGATTGGAAACCCTAACATGACACCATAAAACATTTACTGATAAGACATCATGCAGGAATTTTATATAAACAAGGAGAGGAAGCTAATAGAAAATTAGCAAAATAACAAAATATTCATTAATTAATCAAGGTATGATAAATAAGGGAAAGTACCCAATATAATTTTGAGGGTTGATTAACAGTTGATTACATTAATAAATTCGTTACCTAATCAGATATTTAATCGATATTGAAAGTACCGGCTCTAACACATATTTCTTAAATCAAGGTTTGAACTTTCAAATGACGAATTTGTAGACTGACTTGAGAGAAGTAGCTTCTTTTCGATTTCATGTCATAAAAATATTTTAATTTCAGATTGAGTCAATACCTGAAAAACAGTTTCATAGGAAACCACTTAAGCTGAAAGAATATTTCCTATACTTAAAGAAACACAAATGTGAGATATCGGTATGAGGAAATGCAACTCTAGGAGAAAATTGATAATATTACCCGATAATATAGCCCGATGATTAGAAATTATTCAAGATCCTTTGATATGCAACCAACTTAGCTCTTTACTTAGCAACTCCACTTAACTTTATACTCACACATTTTATGCAATTCACCTCCCCGGGAGCCAGAACAACCTGTTGAGATAGCTCGTTTGCCCCTAAGGCCAACAGGAGTCAAGTAGTGAATGTAAATGTAAATTATAACCTCTCTAACTATAATTATAACATGTAGTTAAATATCAGGAATAAGCCGGTGTAACAGGCCTGGTGTCGCAAGGGATAGGGTATCATGTTGTCCCTCATTAAGGGTTAAGTTATTAGTTTCGTCTCCCTTCCTTTGTGAACACATTTCTGGTTCATGAGAGGTTATGTGAGCGAACTAGCTTAGACACGAATAACGTCAGATAAGGCTCTGGGAGAATAGGTAGTGATGCAAGAACGAACTTATCTTAGCTAGGATTGTGTGGACTATGTAGAGAACAGGTAATCTAGGAATTCTAACCTCCAATTATAACACATGTAATGAATTGTCGATAATAGAACTGATATACCCGCAATGTCTTCACAGGGGATATGATAGATTATCACGTAGTCTATAACTAAGGGTTGAGCCCTTAGGTTGATCTTCCTTTCTCTGTGAACACATTTTTGGATCAGAGGTTAGATTCATTAGGAAAATTCGGCTCAAAGTCTAGTGAGAAGTATGGGCGACTTTTAGGAATACATAGTGAGTCCCTACAGTAACAGTACCAAAGGAAATAGGGATAATTTGATTAATTTCTATCTATTCCTAGAAGTTAAGGGTATGCAACCATTCATACAAGTAGTTTTAATTCGCTCATACAAATATGTCTCTCTTTCTCACACGTGATCCGGATTGGTTGATAGCTAGGAACATTCATTTGTGTTGGTAACGAATATGCGTTAAGTTTACAGTAATACCTTCTCGAATGTTCGATTGGTTTTTATAAAAGGAACGGATAATATAAAAGTGGACAGGTTCCCCTGGCTCTCTCTCTTTTGGGTAATTTCCGATTCCGAGTATTAGTAGAAATATTAGTGTTATTGCGATCATTGTTATTCCAAGTGTTACGGAGAGTATTATCGTTAGTTCGAGTGAGCATCAGCCAGTCTCAATCTCCGAGTTAAGTCGAATTCAGTAAGTGCACGGACTTCGGAACCCATTACGATCGGTCACGGAAACAGTGTTTCGTGGACTGACGGTCGACAGCGAAAGCGAAGTGAAGTCTCTCCGTTCCGACCGTTCCGTTGTCAAGAGATCTCCGCCGTCCGGGGCTTCATCTTCCCAACGCGAAGACTCCGCCGTACGACCAAACGGGGCCAAGAGCAGCCGTTCCAGCGGGTGTCCGAGAGGCCGAACTTTCGAATATCAGTCGTCCTGGGGGATTCGAGTCTTCACCCGATCCAGTCTCCGTTCCGGAGGAGGTCAGCCTTCGTGGTGTCGTCTACGGTGTCATCAGCACCCCTCCAGGAGTCCCAGACACGACAGGGCTCATCAGTCTAGGGGGGCCCGAGCCATCATCCGGTCCCGGCAGGAGGTTGGTTGCATATTGCATATCTGAGAGTTGGGTACGGGCTATTAAAATCATTTATTAGAGTTGCTTAAGTTTCATTCAACGAATCTAACCTCAACCTCTCTCTCGGATTCGTTTAAGCCTTCGTCAAGGTAAGTGAGACGTTTGATAGCTGTGAGACATTGATCGACTCCCCTCAACAACTAGAGGGGGCTAGAGATATCAGTCAAGGCCGGGCTTTGTTTGTAGTTGTTGGCGCCCTTTACCATCGTGTATCTGGTCGTATGGTAATGCATCCACGACCACTCACCGACGAGTTGAGCTAGTCGGGCCCCATTATTAAGACCGTCTAAATTTTTAGTAACGTTGGTAAATTTAACGTTGCAATGTTTTCCTTTTAAATAAGTAGTATCTACTATTAAAGCGTGTTAAGAAAGACTACCTATTTAAAATTTCTTTAATTTGAACCATAGTTTACTGAACTTTAAGTATCAATTAAATGTTTCTCATTTCAAACAAGCGATTTCCATTATCGGCCTAGGTATGCGTTCACCATAGAAAGTATCGATTACTCGTTGTCGTTTTTGTAAAGAGCAACATATTTTTGGTCCTGATTATCGAACGTTAGTTAAATTGTAAACACTTAAAGTGTCCGCTAATTAAAATGAAATCGTGCCTATTTAGGAGACGCAACGTTGCACAATTTGTTTATAATATTCGTAACAGTTTCGCTTCGGTATATATACGATTAACGCCTAACGGACTCTCTATTAAATTTTACCCACTCTTAGTAGGATTTTCTTTGTCAGTTAATTTTATTCTAGAACCTCTAGTAAACAAGACAATTTAATTAACAATATTCCGGAGGAATGCCGTTCCTCTCGCATAAAATCCTTCACGATGAAATGATACAAAAAGCTTTTCGCGTTTAATCGATTTTGTTTCCTGCTTGGGCCCCGTGAGAAAGTGCCTCTTTGTTAGCTTATCCGAGCCGTAAGAAATTGTCGATAATCGCCATATTCAGCTAATTATAAGTTCGGTATGATTACATGAATTACTGGCGGCGCAATCGTCTTCTTGGTAAAAATGTATATGGACGCAGCCAGTAGTCGTCGACGAATTATCGGAAATAATTCATATTCATTAGAGATTTTTAAAAAAGGAAATTAGGTTTCTGAAACATGTATGCGTACGTGGCAATTTAGGTTATAATTTAATTATTGTAATATTTGCGGAATGAAGTAAGATAAGACACAATTTAAACTGTTGTTGTCAAGCAATTTCTCTTCCAGTTTTTTTTATTTGATTGCATACTTAGGATAATAAACCCTCGATTCAACTTGTAATACGTTTATTAAAAAACGAAATCTGTTGAATTGTCTTGATGAATTAGGACGGTAAACTATAATTTATGCCTTGGAAAAGTAATTCGAATTTAATTTTCATTCAATGTTTTTATTGTAATTGCCTTGTTTTCTATTTATACTGTTTGTTGTTATTTACTATCAACCTCAACAGAGAAATAATTGAAAACTAGTAATTAACGTAACAGCGCATATAATTGTTTTGAAACTTTAATTGGGCATGGTGAGGTTGTTTGTGGTGGTAGTTTGTTAGTCTTGACTATCTATTTGCCATATATACAGATGTATTTGTTAGTAATTTGTTTAGAAACTATGCTTCTTGCTGCTTAGTAATCCATCGTTGGTAAATAATGTAGGACTTATGAACGAGTTACAAGTCTTAAAAATCGCAGGACGGTTCAGAAGTGTATCATCCAAAAGAGGATTAAAGCAAGTAATGAAGTTACTTTAAAATAATAGGTTTATGAAATTTGGGTAAGAAGTTCTTGCCTTAAAAACTGTTAGTCGAATTTCCTGTTATGACTAACGTTTTGACTAACATAAATTCTTTTCTGTTCCACTTCAGTTATTAATTTAAATCGATTTAACATAGGTTAATAGATTTTAATTTTTCTTTCCTGATTAACCCCTGCTTTCCTGCATCTCCTTTTCATAGAAGAGAGGTATAAACCAGAGTATTTCAAGTAATTACAATTTGCTATTACACTTAACAATCATAACTGCAATTACCAAAACAACACAATTATACCTCTAACTTATAGATATTAATTTCATACACGAAATTTATCTTATCGCTTAGAGGCTGGCAATGACATTGAATTACCATCGACGTATATTTAAAGTCCAGCAGTTATTAGTAAGCTGAAATTTGGAACAGTAAGTTCATTTTCTTGTACAGCAAAATAGATTCAATAGAACTTCAAATAGAACTTCAATATGACATTTTATAACTTTCAGAGCAGTTTTGAACCGAACTGTGATATCACTGAAACCTATGAGCTATTAGAGGGATAGTATATCGTCGAAATCAATTTCTTTTTTAATGCTCTTATAAATATTTCTTAGTATTCTACCAATTTTTAATATTCTTTGAAGAATTTAAGATTTGAAGAGAAACAAATGATGGTTGTACATAGTTCTTTCTTATGAGATGCTTCATGTGTTAATTTTGCTATACACATCCAAAGGCAGTTTCGAAAAAGATTCATAGGTGTGCAAGTATGCATAAGTTCAAGGATCACACATTTGGAACATGTTATATTAATACTGGAAATAAAATGTAGGAGGAGGTTTGAAGAACTCGCAAAGTGGAACGTTTAGAGAAAATGACTGGTTCAGCGGAGGAGGATGGGGACATGTAAATGAAGGCGAGGTGCTCTTAATAACCGTCGTGGTCGATTGTAGCGGGGTAAAATGGGCACCCAACGCAATTATTCTTTATATTCAGGAGCAATAATTGGGTCTCGAATAAAAGTTCTTTATTTGAGAGTCAGAAATAAATATTGGAAAATGTGCAGAAGAGGAGTAATTTCTGGTAACCATTCCCTAATCTCGCATAAATCTTATGAAAACTATAGCAGGTATTCCTCTTCCTCTGCTAACCCTTTTAGATTTATATAATAAACATCATTCATATGCATACATATAGTCAAAGCATGCTGTTATTTAGCCTAATTCTTGTTGCCGGCAACAATATTCTTAGGCAGTTTAATTCCACCATTCCAAAATATGTTAACTGTTTTAAGAAGAGATCCTAGCAAACATGTGGTCAGTCATAAAAAAAGATCCATGATATTGCTACAAACGTTTGTCTAGAGGTATAAAATCAAAAAAATACTCTTAAAACAGATATTATTGAAAAAGAAAATAGAAAGAAATGGGAAATTAAAAAAGATGGATTCTTAAAATTAGTTAACATATTCCCGCTTAAAATACAAGAAGCAAATTACGATGAATTCTTTAATTACTTAACAAAGTAAGTTGAATATTATAGAACTATTGTGTACTATGGATGGAATGTATTCTCGAAATTAATTCAATCCTATACGAATCCCGGCTGAGCCACAAATTCCATTTTCAGATTCTCTTACATTTGTTGCATAGTGTGTACTATGGTAATAATTACATACAAATAACTTTTTCGTAGGTATTACTTTCAGAATGAAGAATGAAATGCCGGTATTAAGACTAACAACAACACCAGTCATTGAGAAGAAATGCTAGGATTACAAATAAGAAACCTTTGGACAAGATAGTAGAGTAGATATCTATTAAAATGTGGAGAAGAATAATAGGAATAGAAATGGAAAGACCCAATGCCAATAACTGCCAGTACATGAGTACAAAGCTCGTAAAAAAGCAGAACCGTTAAAAAACAATGTGATACTATAATCTGTCAAAATAACCCATGGAGTAATAAAACGATTATTTCGCCGGGGACCAGAGGCGTTTTTAAAGAAATGAACTAAAATTAATAAAGGAGTTATAATGGTACACACACAAACACACACACACACACACACACACACACACACACACACACACACACACACACACACACACACACAATTTTTCCAGTTACCGACTATTGCGTATTTACTCATTTTACCCGACCGTACGCCAGAGACTGGTTATTCCCTGTATCTTTACAATGGCCCGACGTACAATATTCGCACGTGTTTCGGGTGAGTTACTCAAAATACGAAACGATTTCGTAAGGTAGCTTGTAAGACATTATAAAACTCCCAAAAGTTAGATGCCACCTTGTATCGGTTTTGCATTTATAATGAGATTTTATTACTCCACGTGTTATTTTGACAGACTATATCTGAACACATATAATTATGGAAATGTTCAGGTAAAATCTTTAAGGGTTTACGATGTAAATATGTAGCAAATTTATAAGCATAAATTTAGGACTTACACTATAAGGAATGTAAAATCTGTATATATTACTAGCAAATGTTATTGTCCAGTATATGTGGTGAAAAGTAGTTTATGTAAGGTTTAACAAGACTTGCACATCATCTCAGAATTTTATTGGCGTTAAACAGCGTTAATATACATGAAACAAACTGCATCAGAAGATATATTAATTAAAAAGGGTGTCTGCCCAAGTTGCGTCTTGCCCCACTGCTTTTCAATCTATATTCAAAGGTTATCTTCAAAAAGGCACTAGAAAGAATTCAAGGAGGAACTAAGATTAATGGAACTACAATGAACAATTAGATACGCTGATGGTACAGTAATAATAGCAGACAATTCAAAACCTACGAAACCTAATAAATACTGCAGTTCATAATAGTGAAATGTTTAGTTCATATCTTAATACATCCAAAACCAAAGTAATGGTATTTTCGAAAACACCAATAAATGCACATCTACTTGTCAATTGACGAATTGTACAAATAACCTCAATGAAATATCTAGGAGCTAACATCAACAACCAGTGTTATCAGAAAAAAGAAATAATTTTGAGAACTGAACAAGCTAGGCCGCTAGGGTAACATTCATTAATACGAAAACACTCTCTACAAGGTGAGATCTTACTTTGAAGTTTAGAATTAGAACGATTAGGTGTGATATTTTGTCTGTCTTGCTTTATGGGTGTGAAAGCTAGACCCTTGATCAACAGACAGAAAACAGAATAGAAGCTTTCAAAATGTACCTATGTAGACGAATGCTGAGAATTTCGTGTGTACAACGGATCACCAATAATGAAGTACTCGAATGCATGCATAAACAAAAATATTTATTACACGCCAAAACACAAAATTGTAATACATAAATCATATCGTAAGAGGCGAGAGATACAAATTACTTCGACTTATAATTGAGGAGCAAATACAGGATAAAAGATCAGTAGGAAGACGTCATATCTCATGGTTGAAAGACTTGGGGAGATGGTTTGATCGCTCATCTATAGAGACCTTTCGTGCTGCAGTTTTCAAAACCACAATTGTCATTTGGATCGCCAACCTTTGCATGGACAGGGACTGATTATAAGAAAGAGAGTGTTAAAATTTCAATAAGAAATCTAGGCCGATCAGCACAACAGTGATTTGATTAAAAATTTTTGAAAAGAAAGTGAGAGTGTTACAAATTTTAATAAAGAAACCTCTATTGTTCACATTTCACCCCTATTTCCACCACCCTCGGAGGTAAAGGAAAAATTTCTTCGACAGTAATTCGTGGCAGCTGTTCTCTGCTGCTTTACCGAAAGCACGAGATATTCCGCCAAAGATACGGCCGGACATTTGTTAGCAGTTCGCCGATTGTCCTCTCATCAAACCCTTTTCTTCCGAGGCACAAAAGCTTAGCCCCGCTGTCGCATTACTGCGACTAACTAGACGTCGTAGTCTAATTGACAATTGTTTACAGAGGTTATCATTCATGTTGTGCAAATTCCTCGTCGAGAACGAGACGGAGAAAGAGAACAGCTAGATGCAGATAAAAGTGTACGTATGTATACTCGGCGTTTTGCTCTTCTCTCTAATGAACACCGTAAAGTGTTCTATCAAATTGCATCGGGCATCGCGAAACCGGACTACCACTCTGCCTGCTGCAATTGTGCTTTTTTCACCTTTCTTGTCTATGAGGATTTCTAACGCAGAACCGGATCCGCGGATCGGAAAAAATGGACGGGTAAAAAAGGCGGTAAGACAACAGCTGGTCATTCGAGCTTTCTTCTTCTCAGCTTAAGTTTCACTCAGGACTAACAATGCAAAAAATATGTATTAGTGAATTAACTCGGAGCGGAAACAGAACAAGGAAAGGCAAGGCTGTCCCGTAAAGGTAGGAATTTGACCTAGCCAGCCAGGAATGTTAGAAGATCGGAAGTTTGAGAAGGTTTGAGTTTGTGCAGTACAATTTTTCTGGTTGTGGTGTATTGTGCAATTTTTGCAATTTTAACTAGATTGGTTAATTGAGATTGAATTTTTATTGTACCAATCTATTAGGAAAACTTAAATCTAGGTACAACTTTTTGTGTGAAAATTTGATTAACTTCACGCTCCTCGTTATAACTAATTCTACTGACCGTCCCAATCATGACAACGCAGGTAGTTATAAAATTAATCCCTTTGGCAGGATAAATATCCTAGTTATCCATATTTAAAAAGATTCATAAATAATAGTAATCCTTGTTCCAAGGAAATTCTGTATTGTGTAGGCTTTTTCAAAGATTTTTCGCTGCAGAAATAAACTTGCGGTAGTTTCTGCTCAAGCAAAGATATTTGAAACAGTGCTCTACTTACAAAATCTGCTGATGATAGAACATTGAATAATGGAAATACATACAATAACTATACAAAAATACCCAACTTTAGGTACGAAAATTCATCTGAATCGGAATGATTATAAAAAAAAAATGGCGATGTGTAACATCGTAAGACTCTCATATGGCCGGTCCTAATATTCAACATTATTAATGTGCCCTTTAGGGAGGTTTTAGAAAAAAATTTAAACAGAAGTTGTAGGCATTAGTTAGATAAGCTAAAATCTAAAACTTGGTAATAACAGGTAAAGCGGTTTTGGAGAAAATTAAGAAAAACTGAAAATTCACAAAATTAGAATTAGAAGATCAGTCACGATAACAATAACGGCAATCAATAAGGTTTGAATAGTAAAGTAAACTTACAAAGTTTAAAAAAAAAACGTTAAACCAGTTTTTGAAATAATTCAAAATCTCTAAAAAACCCAGAAATTGCTTGTAAAATGCCCTTACCCTTAACTGATTCTGACGAAATTTAAGTTGTCTCGAATATTCAGGGGACCCAGCCTAAATACAAAATTTAAACTTTTAACTATTTATAGTTTTTGAGAAATCGTTGACTACATACAACATACATCCACACACAAACATACATACATACCTTCATACACACACAGACATGTTTTCAAATAGTATATTAAAGTATGAGTGGATATTGAGCTCTTTCAAACAGCCGGAGTGCTCGAAATAGAGCAAGTGTTTGAAAAAGCAATTATCCACGAATACTTTACGTGATTTTTTTTTATTTGTACCTACCTTTGAAATCATAAATAGTGTAAAAATACCCAAATACCCAATACAATTAATTTGAACGACACTCGGGACGCTTCGTGCCGGCCCGTCGCCCGTCGTGCCACCAATCGGCTCGCCCCGCTACGGCCAAAAACGCTCTGTTATTGGTTGATTTCGATGTTGTTGATGCGTTTCCATGGCAACTTTAAAAAACGTGCGTGCGAAAAAGCCCGATTTACGCACGCCAGAGCGTGTTTGAAATAGGCAAAATAGAGTACCAATAAAAAACAACATGTTTTTCGAACTCAAGGGACCTCAAAACGTCCAGGAATGCCAATATCTGACATTCAAAAAATCAGCACGATTACAATATTTTCTCTTATTCTTATTATATGGGTACCAAATAGGAGAGAGTATACTACCTACTTATTAATTTAATACTCACATATTAAATAATATTAATACTAAATACTATAAATTAAACATTAAAATTATATAAAATACATTATTATAAAATATATAAAAATAGGTACCTCAAACGTATGAGACAAACTAAATAAATTGTGGTCCAGATGGTTAAGCCAAAATATGATTATCGCAACGTCGTTATTGTGGGATGATCGTCATGCAATCTTCCAAGAACCAATACACTAGATGTTAATTAATATTATAAGTTGATTTGCTTAGGAAAGAATCCCCCAAGGCAAAGAAAAATGCTTGTTATTATCATTATCACTAAAACTAGAATATAATTGAACCTGATCAGTAGTTAATCCGGTCAGTTTCCAGCAAGTTCGGGAACAAAACATTCTTATTTTAAAAACAAGCTTTTGTGCCATTTACCTACATACAAGTTATACTAGGTTTTACAAATACGAATAAATATTATGAATAATCATGATGCCGTGAAATTGTGCTGGTTTCATTGGTGATTTAATTTTACTTTTCTCTTGGAAGTTACTTGAACGACAAAATATTTAAACAATATTAAATATGTATAGAACCGACTGTACTCCAGGGGAGGTAATATTTTTAATGGTATTAATTGCTACTTACTAGAAAGTTTTTTAAATTGGTGTCAACTATTAGGTGGAATAAAAATATGTTCGCTTATAACGTAAAACATACTAAACAATTACTGTTGCAAAATCGAGCAATTTTATGAAAAAATACACTGATAGACACATAATTTAATTTGTGACATGAACATTTTTAGGTGTTTCTAATGCAGTATGATACCCTGAAATCAAATCTGAAAACAGAATTTTTCTATCACCCACAGATATTCTGTAACCTGCTGCTTTATATTTTACAATACGTAAAATTTCATTATATTCCCAGTACGTCAGGCACTAACTCCGGGACAAAAAAACGTTACCAATGAACCTCTAGTTGATCCCAAAGAGGTATTACTACCACCTTTGGATGTTAAATTGTGTTTAATGAAGAATTTTGTTAAGGCAATGTACAGAAATGCAAGAGGGTTCTTGAATCTGAAACAAAAATTTCCAAGAATCTGTGAAGCAAAAATTAAGGAGGGCATATTTGTGAGTCCGCAAATAAGAGAAGTAATGAAAGATAAAACATTTCAGGAAATGCTCATTGAAACTGAACTACGTGCCTGGAGTGCTTTTAAAAGCGTTGTTGCAAATTTTCTTGGTAATGTGAAAGCTGACAATTACAAATATCTTGTGACTGAACTACTTACTGCCTATAAAGAAATGGGTTGTAACATGTCCCTTAAAGTTCACTTTCTGGACTCCCATCTGGATTTCTTCCCCGAAAATTTAGGGGCGGTAAGTGACGAACATGGGGAACGATTCAACCAAGACATTTCTGCTATGGAGAAACGGTACCAAGGCAAGTGGAGTGCCAATTTGCTTGTCAATTACTGCTGGACATTGTTAAGGGATACTCCAAAAACAAAATATCGCTGAAAACCATCGACAGTAACATTTTTAGGTACTTTTTGCTTAATAAAATAATATATCTATCGCTGTTTTCTTAAACAACAAAAATACCTTATAGCAAAAAAAAACTACAGGTAATAGAAGAAATCTGGAGCTATTTTCTGCTTTTGTGGCAATTTTTACATGATAAACACTTTGTTTTGTTCATGTCACAAAAAAGTGGGTTTTTGTTTACCAGTGATCTCAATTGCTTAGAAAGTAAGCGTTAGATCAAAAAATGTTGTGATAGTTTTTTGTTCCACATGCGATTATATACATCAAATTAGGTTATTTCGAGGAGCTCGGTTTTCCGGGAGGATGGAAAATTGCGTGGAAAAACGCACTACTTTTGTCAAATAAACAAATTGGTATGTATTAAAATTTTAGAGAATTTTCAAAATGTAATACCTATAGATCAGAAAAAGTTTTTGATCTGATCTAATTTATTAGAATTTCTAGTTTTTTGCCTGTAGGCTATTATCAAAATATAGACTTTTATCAAACTTTCCATAACTCAAAAATATAGAATGACGTAGTTTGGAAGGGAAAAAGTTGGCCAGGGGCGAATTTCGCAAAATTACCTGAAGCATCTCGAAAAAGGCATTATCCTATCCTTAGTAAGTGGGACCTAATTACAAATAGTATTGGAATATTTAGGTGTTAATAGTGTTACGGCATAATCGGTAACTGATTATTTCTTTTAAATGGGATTATTAAACGTCAGAGATGTTCTTTAAAAATATAAAATTCAAGGTATTTTCAGTTGTTTCCAAAAATAGAGTATTTCAGTAGGTATGGACATAAAGCATCCCTCTCTCTATGATCAGTATATATGCTTAGCGAGGAGGATAAGGGTCCTTTTGCGGAACTCGACCTATGATTATAGATGCAGGTATGTTTTTGCGGAACTCGGCACGACCCAAAAAGTTTACCGAAATCAATCTATTTTTATGAAGTATGAATATTACCCGAACTCATGGAGCTGCAGTTTTCAAGAGGAATATGAACAAGGAATCCCCAATAAGTATAATATATGGTGACATATGGAAGTATTAGTATACGTAACACTTGAACATATAAATTGCACTTTAAATTAATATAACAGCTAAAACATAATGGCGAAACACCTATAGACCAATTGAATTTAAACATTTTAACATTAATATATTTTGTTGCATCTGCCTAATCTTACACATTTATTACAAACTATCCGAAAACAACTCAATATATAGCGTAATGTGTGTTTTCAGGGCACAATTGCCTGAACTCCAGGATGACCGAACTGGAAGGAGCACACCTTACCAGGACACTCTCTCGATTCATAAACTTCAATAAAAGCTCCCCTCTCCGGTCTAATCACAGCCAATTGTAAATTTCACTTCGACACATTTTATGAAGAGCCGTTTATTGGCGTGTAATTTACAATTTATTTCGTTATAACAGTACAATAGCCAACGACTTGTAAATCCCATCCTGCACCTCTCCAACGACTATTTATAGGCAACGCTTAGCCTAAGAACCTACCTCTTTCTCTTTCTCTTCGCCTCTCCTATCTCACTCCAGAGGATTAACGCATGATTTATTACGTCACGGATTCGTACGCTCCGAACACGAAATTATTTTAATTATGACGAGTGGTAGTAGTGGTGAAAATAATTTACACCACGCCATCGTCCACACGGTTCCTGTTATTATTACGAAAGGGGTATTATTTTGCATATCCTGCACTTAGAGGATACTTATACGTGTGAATTGGCTGGAATGCTGAAAAACGCGGTTTGTGATTATAATGCAATAAACGTGTGCGTGAAAATATAATGCATGATTTATACAACGTTAAATCGAGCAGAGAAAGGGGATAGTTGGAAGGTATGTGTTATTAAGGGTAGGGAAAATTAATACATACCAACTAGCCCGTTTTATCGATAAATGATAATGTTTTAAGTGAAGCAATATCAGAAGTAACGGGTACTGTTTTTTAAGTCAGTTATGCAACACTACACTTCAATATCGATTTTAATGTATAAAGTTAGTAGCCTCGTCGAATCAACCGAAACTATTAAATCGGACTTAATCACCAGAAATTTAACTGTGTTAATAACATCATTTACTAACTCGATCGTTTGATTGAAAAATTTAATAATTGTCTATAATTTAATGTAGTTCAGATCGATTAAAATTTAATTTCGGTAACGATTTATGATGAATAGTTGCAAAATGTTGGTTTACAGAATTTGGTGGACAATTCAGTAACTACAAAAAAATTGCTAATGAAATTCCTGCTGTCTTATTAATTATATTTTGTTTAGTGTAATTAGTGATAAACAACATCAAGAATATACTAATTATTAAGAACTGGAAAATGTATATGAAAAAATGCGACGTGTCTATCGGAATTTTTTCTCAATTTTAAAAGGTGTCCGGTCAATTCACCGAAAACAATTCACCGAAAAACAGTTTACCGAAAATCCTGTTCACCGAAATCAAATTCACCGAAGTAACAATTCACAGAAATAACAATTCACCGAAAATAAGTATTTTAATAAGGAAGGTAATTGTAACCGAATGAATTACTACTTTAATAACTCCTTTGTGTATCTGTATAAGTTAATAATAACACTAATAAATGTTGTAATGAAGTATTTAATGCAAAAAAAATTAACAAAAAACAAAGTAATTGTAACAAGTTTTGATAAATAATATAGAAGAATTACTACTCTAATAATTACTAAGTACATTATACGTAAATAAACTAATAATAATAATAATAATAATAATAATAATAATAATAATAATAATAATAATAATAATAATAATAATAATAATAATAATTTACTGAAAATTTAACGAAAAATAAATGAATCTTAGTAAACATCTACAACAACTATCAACAACTATAATAGTAATTATATAGTGTTAATTAACTATTAATGTAATTATATACAAAAAAAAATATCACAGCTTTTGGAGAATACAACTACACTTAATAACATTTCAATAGCGCAAAATGTTTGCTACTCCTTTTAAACAATCCATAAGGCTGACATTAGGGTAAGAACCAATGTTTTGATAAGTTTTACGAAGTTTTTGTATTTTTTTTTTGTTTTTTTTCCGATTTTCTTAATGAAGTTTTCTCCTTAGTAAGAGTTCAACGGCGACCTTAGATAAATTTGTCAGCCGGTGTGCCGGACGATCGGATTTAATTTTTGATAAACTACGAAACTGGCGTCAAAAAATGTGTATTGTATTCTTATATTCTATATTGAGACGATTCTTATTTTTTATAGGCTATTTTCGCTGAAAAATATTTCGGTGAAATGTTACTTAGGTGAATTTAATATCGGTGAATAGGATGTTCGGTGAACTATTTTTCGGTGAAACGTTTTCGGTGAATTCACCTAGAACCATTTTTATAATATTCAACAACTCAGTAAATAGTCTAAATTTTAAGAAAACTCCTGCGACGAAATTCAATGTAAACCATGACAAGATTACCCCTTCAGAAACGATTTAGCAAAAAAAAAATATAAAACTGATATACATATTGCATAGTACAATAAATATTCAATGTTTAAAAATAAATTTCTTAGCAAAATTTTGGAAGAATTTCCAAAAACCGAGAAATGAAATATGTGAATTGCCCTTCAGTTCAGAGGGCTACATTTTCAACTCGATCCCTATAGTTTAAATGCTTCCACATCTGCGATGTGTCCTGGTCCTTAAACCGTTGAAACTACAGCAACTTTGCATCAAGGGTGACATAATTTCACTAGCTTCTTTGGTTTCTTGTGAAAAATTCAACTCGAAATATTTTTAACAAGAAAGAAATGCTTGTAGCAGTATGTGACTTACTAGTGGCCACAGGAGCATCAGAAACTCGTCACTCTCGAAGAAAATCTGCATTGGACCAACACAGAGAACTGATGACTACGCGTTTTGTTTGTTTAGTAATACCAATTTCTGGGAGCTAATAAATTACAATATTCACTCTCCGATCGAGCCTGCAACGGTAGTCAACATGACCTCTTGCCTTGAGCAAATTTTTAATTTAGAAAATTAAATCGAAATATTACTTCCCGCGGCACGGGTGTTCGTGAAATAATTTTAACAGACCCGGGCTGCGCTAATGATTAATTGGGTCATTAATAATATCTAAGAGGACGTTATAATAGATGGATTCAAACCAGACGATATTTGAGTCTACATTTTTCTTGTTCTTATTATCATGAATGGTCGCAACAGTGCTAGCAACCCAGTGATTCAGGTCACGCTGTTCAGGCTATAAAATTAGGTCGCAGAATTATAAATTACAAGTGCAAAAAGTTATTCGGTTGATACACGTCCGGTTATACTCATTGTATAAATTGACGGCGAAATTGGATCGTCGTAGCACCATCACTGCGCGAGTTAACAACAAAGTCGACCATGCTCGAAGCGACGTAAACAAGTACATTGTATTTCTTCGTAAATAAATAGAAGATAAATAGGATTGATATCTTGAAACCACATTGATCCTGTTTAATAAGGTGCATATAAAGCTGCCACAACGCCACTTCGTAACTTTCCTTCTTCGACCCTCCAAATCATATAAGCCGTATCAATCTTGTTTCTGTTCATTTGTTGCTGACCAATGCCCAAAATAAGTGAAAACCTTGAAGTTGTCAATGTGGCACTCGCCCTTACTAGCGACGTTCTTAACATGTAGATGATTAAACTCCCCTTGCGGGTTAACTTTCCTGAGTTTCTTCTTTTACCTTCTTGGTTACACAGTGAGACCAAAAGGAGAGATACACAATTACGTAGCATTTGTATTTCTGATCGCGCGTATGTAACGAGAACTCGATCCCCGTAAAGCACGAAATTGTTATCCGATTCACATCTTGGTGCGCCTGTATCCTTGATATCTTCGTTAAATCCACGTCGAAAAATATAATTTGTAAGAGATTCCACTCACGTAAAATATTCGATTTTATCGATAGAAATTTATTGTGTAAGAGGGCATAATAAACGTCTTTCGGATCCTGCCTTGATTAAAATAAATGGTAGCCAACGTCTTCAATTTAGAAAATCGTCTACTTAAAAGTAAATGTTTGTATTCTATCCCGTAATATCTGTAACATTGTCTCTGCGTTCGAACAAGAAAAATTCGGTCGGCATCCTTTGTGGCATAGAACCCATTCTTCCGTGCGTCGCTACACAATCTAAATACGTATAAGGACATTCTTTAGCCGCTAGATAAGTAGACATGTCAGACGATTCCTTTGGATGTAAATTTGTATCGAGACACTTGGTGCGTAACTGCACCATCAAGAGCAAGGAAAGCGGGAGGGAGGAACAGGAGAAAGAGAGTGAGAGAGAGAGGTCCCTCATTGTCTGACGTTCTCTCTTTGCAAATCACCACCGTAATTATTTACTGACAGTTAGATGCGCAGGCATATTTTTGACTAAAGGAATTAAAACAATTAATTAGCCTTATAAAACATACAAGTACTTCGTTAAAATTCTTCGTTCCTCTGAGATGGCACTGCCCATTCGGTTGTTTGAAATTTAAAAGTAACAACCGGATTGTATTATTCCTCAACACCAGTTTGAGTGCGTTAAAAAAGACAACGAAAGTATTACTAAAAAGGTTACATTCACTGTTTAGTTTACTTTTGGAAAAGTGTTTTTATTTGTTAACACAACTATTTACCAGAAACATGCGTTTTTTAAGTTGAGGTTATCATATATAGATGTATATAAAGTTGGCGGACCACCATTCTCAGGCCTGCAAAACGAAATAGTGGAGATTTTGTGTCTTTTTTGTAGCGAGAAAACTAATTTTGTAGCTTTTGAATAGCCGGAGCTACAAAAGGTGGGCTAACTTAATATTAAGTTAGCGGCCACCGCTATAACTCATACACGGAATGTAATAGGATGGCCTGGTTTGCGCAGGAATTTGTGTCTTTAGAAGTACTTGAAGGTCACTGGGCCAAAAACAATTTTGGCCACATTTGGCCAATTTTGGCCAAAAATGACAAGATGTTCAATCATCACTCGCGGTTCAATTTCATGATATAGCAGCGATCCTAAAAATCATTTGGCATTGAAAACCTTCTGTTAATTGGCCGAAAAAGCGGGCAAAAATTGCCAGAAATGGCCAAAAAGACGAAAATTACTTATTTCAGCCAAAACATGGGAAATCCTGTATATACCTCGACGGGTCGAACATGTGGTACACAGAGAGCCCAGAAAAGCTACAGGGGGTCAATAAAAAATACCCAAAAATGGCCAAAAATTCTAAAATGACTTATTTCTGCCAAAACGTGCTATATACCTGAATTGTTCGAAAATGCGGGCCATGGGAATTCCAGCAACAATGTGAAGGAATTAGGAGACTCTGTCAGACACTAAAAGTCACTTTGCACAGCGGGCCTGTGGAGCTACAAATTCTAAAAGGACTTATTTCGGATAAAACGTGCTAAATGCTGTATATACTTCAATAGTTCGAAAATGTGGGTCCCGGAATTTTCAGACACACTGTCTAAGGATTCAGTTGATCCTTCTATATTCCATTCGGAAAATCGAGAGAGTAATAAAATGTCATTATAAATGCAAATCCTCAAAAACTGTAGTACTGGCGAGATATGTATAAACATTGCATTTAGTTATACGTCTCTGTACTGTTCCTAGGAACTATTACATTGAAAAGCACCCGGATCAAATTTCTACCTGCGTTCGGGTCAAGGGATATAATCCGTCTTTATCTTTCTTATGAAGAATTGAATGCTCTTTCTCTATTACTCCAATTCGGTTATTTCGCACTGTTTTCGTTTACTTGAAATCGTCACATCAGAGTCACGCCATGGGGTTTTTTATTTAAAGAAAAAAAGTAATCATAAGCAATATTTGTTTATTTAGAATTTATGGAACCTATATATAAATAATAAATTTATACCGTGAGGTCGAAATGAAACTATAATTAATTCACTTTTACTCAAAGAACTGAACTTTTCCTAATATTATACCTAACACTGGCATATGCCATAAGGGATAGAAATATACATCAATCCAAATTAATTACTTACTAAATTAATATATCAAAAGCACAAAGTATACATAACATCACTTTTGTCCAAGCTTATAAGAAACAAAAAAATTTTAAAACGAGGAACGTGGCACAATTTCACAAATTATACAAAAGAAGTAACTAAATGGCTTAAAATAATAATATATTTATTGGAAATAAACGTTTTTTTACAAGAATAACAAATCTTGTTTAAACAGTTCAAAACGGTTTAAATCTTACGTTAATAATAATATAGGTAACTATAAGTATACCTAAATCGATTTTCAGAAATCTCATTTTCTCGTACAAGAATCCGTTCAGGTATACAAAAGGTACACGTTCAAAAGAAAAAGGAGTAATCGTGAGGTTTTGGAAAGACGCAATGTTCAGGAATGTTTTCAAGTTGAAATTAATTAATATTCAGAATCATCTGAAGAACTCTCTTCATTGATATCCTGTGCAGTAATGATTAAGGGTTCCACGGCGTTATCAATCATAAAATCTAACTCCCAAAATTTTTCTTCTTCTTTTATAACATGATTTATGACTTTTTACCAATTTTCAGAGGTGGTTCTGCGAATGGATTCTTCCAGAAGAATTTTAACATCTTTTCATTTTAAATGTTTTATTTTCCCGAGCAACATAGCCTTTTACCTGAGCCCATATTAATTCTATGGGATTGAGTTCGCAGTGATAGGGCGGAAGACGAAGCACAGTTATTTGGCGATTTTGTGCCATTTCATCAACTGCATACCTTTTACGAAAGTTGCAGGTCTTTACAATTGATATCAATTCCGATTTGACCATGTCCTCCTTATACGGAATATTTTTTCTTATCAGCCAATTTAAAATTTCAGCCTTCCGCCAAGAAATTACCGGGGATTTATCGACCTGTCTGGAATGATAGCTCGCATTATCCATGACAATTACGGAACCAGGTGGGATGAGATCGAGCATTTGAACGAAGTACTCCTCGAAAACGTCCGCGTTCATGTCTTCATGATAATCTCCCGTCTTCTTCGATTCAAAAAGAAGTAAGCCGCCATCCACAAAGCCACTAGTACTGCCGATGTGGGTAACAATAAGTCGTTTACCTTTTCCAGCCGGTGCTTTTAGTCCTGTTGATAAACCTTCTAAAAAGGCTTGTCGCGGATTCACCACACTTTTGTCCTGCCACACTTTTCCCACGGTATATCCTTGGTTTACCCAGGTTTCATCCAGATAAAAAATAGCCCTTCCTTCTTGTCGAAATTTTTTAATATCTCTGAGGTAGCTTCTTCGCCAGCAAATAATTTCATCGGATTCCCGAAGAGGAGAAGTTTTAATTCGCTTATCCCAACAAATACCTAGTTCCTTCAGAATCGTCCACAACTTGGTCCTTTTCAATGTCATACAGTCTTCTGGCAGTTCATGTAACATTTTATCCAATGTTGGGATTTCACGTTTGAAAAAAAAGGAATGAAGCGTTCGACGAATGAGTCTCTTGCTATCCTCATCAACAAGCATTTGAGGTCTTCCTGGTGCAGATTTTGGAGCCTTCACCTCTCCACTCCTCTCTTCCCTTTTGACGCGATATATCGTTGATTTTCCATATCCCGTCATTTTGTGACACATTTCAACTAGGTCATCTACGCTGGATTTAGGATGTAGATGTTTCAATCCGTTAAATACATTTAAAACAACCACTTTTTCACGACACGATAACGCCTGCTTATTCGGTAACTTACACGGGGTAAAGTTCATAAGACTTGACATATTTAATTCTTGATAGTAAGACTATTAGAATAAGAATAACCGAAATTCAGGTATTTCCCTTTTATACCTCCTTCAACGGAGGGAGAACTTTCGACCCCATTTCCAGGTAATTCTTAATCCTACAGGTAAATCTCTGGTAACAGTTAACTAAGTAGTTTAGTGGAAGAGTAAAGGTGCCTGAACAAATTATTAAGTGTCCACATTAAAAAAGACCCTTTCCAAAATGGTCTCCGAGTTGACGAATTGTCTAAAAGTATTCAATATTTACAAGTAATATCATTCATTGATATATTTCGTTAACGGCACCGATTAAATTGGTAATTATATGAATTCATTCCTTTTAGGTTCAATTCTTAATCACTATATGTACGATACAACTTCAAGAAATTTTAAAATGGAAACAGTTCCATGGGTGAATTTAATTTATATTTAAAAATCAGGGAAATAAGGATGGTACGCCCTTTGTTACAACCCTAACCTCCGATTTTGAGTTATTTATTACTCTCTCCCTATTTCGAATGGAATATAGCCACTGTAATTCCCCCGAGACTGCGGCCCTGTGGAGCTACAAATTCTAAAATGACTTATTTCGGCCAAAACGTGATAAATTCTGTATATACTTCGACAGTTCGAAAACGTGGGCCCTGGAATTTTCAGACACACTGTCTAAGGATATACAGGATTTATCACGTTTTGGCCGAAATTAGTAATTTTAGAATTTGTAGCTCCACAGGCCCGCTTTTTCGGCCAACTAACAGAAGGTTTTCAATGCCAAATGATTTTTAGGATCGCTGCTATATCATGTAATTGAACCGCGAGTGATGATTGAACATCTTGTCATTTTTGGCCAAAATTGGCCAAATGTGGCCAAAAATTTTTTGGCCCAATAACTTTCAAATACTTCTAAAGACACAAATTCCTGCGCAAACCAGGCCATCCTATTACATTCCGTGTATGAGTTATAGCGGTGGCCGCGAGCTATTCAAAAGCTACAAAATTCGTTTTCTCGCTACAAAAAAGACATAAAATCTCCACTATTTTGTTTTGCCGGCCTGAGGAGGGTGGTCCGCCAACTTTATATACATCATATTATATAGGTGCGACTAGTTTTCCTTCTTCCTCAGGGCGAACCTAGGGAAACGAGTACAAGTACTACAAATACACATGCAGATACCTAGCAAAATTAGGATAGTCACTAGCGTAGGCAACAATTAAAGCAGCACAACATAGGAGTCAACTACAATCATGGATCTTGCAGGAAATATAACATTTCACATAAGTGACGTTGACTGCCTTCAAATATTATTAGGAGGTACATGTAAATATGTTCACCACGACAATATAAAGAACAGATTAAACACAAAGTAAGTACTTTATATTGGACTTTGGACAGATGATGTAATGAGTGTTATATATTTATATAAATTTACTGATGATAACGTATAGCATTCATTCATTCATTCAATAAAATTTTATATGTATTAAAAATAAGTAAAAATTAATTCATACACGCAATAAATATAATTTAGTGTGTACATAAGGGGAGAACATAATTATAAATGGTACTTAAAGCCCTTAAAGGATGTATATCAGTTTTTTCAGTCATATTGTAGAAATAGTTAAAAATGAAAACCAGTTCAAGACCAAAATGAAAACTATTATATTGCACTGGTATTTAAATTAAGACGATAGAATTATTAAAGTTCATTGTATGAGAAATATTTAGACAAATATCTACCAAAGCATATCTACGAATTTTACGTTTAACATTACATTTGACATTTGGCCTATATGTATTTCAGATTACAATTGCTGCAAACAATTTCACATAGAACGTCATAAGTCTCTGGAGTTTTTAACGGGGATTTAAGTTTACTGTACAATTTAGAAATAGTCAACATATTTCTTTTAAATAAATGGAATGTTTAAAGGATTAAGTATGTTTAAATTTTTTTGCTTTAAACCTTCCACTTGTGGGAGTGCTGAGAACTTAACTAACGAAACATCAACATCAAATAGAGTATCATTAGGGACGTCAGTTTGAACATAATTATGCGATAAAATGACATTTAGGGAAGAGCTGTTGAAGGGGATTTGATTAATATTTTATTTTTGGTAACCATTTTCTAAGAGAATATACTTAATTCAACTTGTTTAAGCCTTCCTTAACAAAAGAGGCATGTGTTAAATTTGACTCTTTTTCTAAGAACTCTATTAAATTTATTTTCATTGAAAAAGATAAGAAATGGATGAAAGGTTTACTACTAGTGGGTTTCCGATACCACTTTGTACGAAGCGTATTAGTTTCATCTCTAACTATAACCATATCTAGGAAAGGTATTATCTAAAATATTCTCTTAGAAAATGATTGCCCAAAAAAGACGTACTAATCAGTTCCTCTTCAACACCCCTTCAGTAAATGTATATTCTTCACATATTTACTGTTCACGTGCCCAATGATACCCTGTTTGATGTTGATTTCATTTTAGTACATTCTCATGACTCTCATACGTTGAATTGTAAACTGTTTATTGTCATGGTGAACATATTTAACTCCTTATAATGTTTGATAGTAACCAACGTCATGTATATGAGATACTATAAACAAAATTCCTGTTTGATCAGTGATTATATTTGACTCGTTATGTTCTGCTGCTTTAATTATTGATTACACTAGTGAGCATTATTATTTAGTTAAGCACCTTCATACGTATTTGTATTATTACTTGAATTAAATTTGGTACTCACTTTGCTAGGTTTGCCCTGAAGGTGATGGGAAACTCTTCCGAAAGCTAGGTTAATTAAATTGCCTTTCTTTTAAAGACATATTGACTGCATACCCAGAAGGGAATCATATTTTCCCCCTCTATTTTTTTCAAAAATACTGTGAGGTAATTAAATCTTACATTTAATGAGCTTAAAAATATCAAATCAAAGACTGTAATTGCCTACAAAATTATAATTAAGAAATTTATAAAGCGAAATCTTTGCCTCTCATTTTTTATCGATAACACCTGTGTGATTGTCTTTAGCCGATAAAGACAGATAAATCGAATTGATTAACATACGTAGAAGAAAAAATATCCCATCACCTTAAACGTATCAATAAAACGTCAAATTATAATCAAAAATTCAATTACGGCACACAATTTATCATCTCTCTCCCGGGTTGACAAGTACAAAAGTTTGTTTTATTGTTAGACACATGTCCGCTACCGTTTCCATACGGAGAGCTATCGGCATAAGCTTTAACAAAACGGCAAATAGGAAAGGAAAGAGAGAGAGAGAGAGAGAGACTCGGTTCGATTAGAAATTTTCCCGCACTTCGACAATAATTAATTGTCTTGTCGAGAGGAGAGCGCTAAGAAATGCGACGTATTACACGGGGATTCCGAACAATAATCAGTCATATTCAGATCAACGGTACGAGGATGTGCAATTTGTTTTCGGTTCGTCTCGGTTTGGTAAAACTAAAAAAAGAAAATGGAAAAGGTAATAAGGATTTATTCGTAGGATGACAGGCGGAATCGGGCGTGAAATGGATTATTTATTTACGGGTTAATCATATTTACCAGGCGAATTGCATAAAAAAATAATCAAGTTCAGATGGTTCAAGACGGTCTGTGCTATTTGAGGCATCATCGAATTTATAATTTTCTTCTAGAAATTTAAATATAATCAATTTACAGAAAATTTTCGAGAATACTAACGTATTGAACTACTAATTATACCTACTCGACTTTGCTTGGAGGTCGATCTAATCTCATCTATTTTTTGAGTTGCTTTAGAAAGAGAAGCTTTATCTATACTTTACGAAGTTTGCAGTTTCTAGCTATTTTGCAATTGTTGCATAAATTTCACCCCCTTTTCCACCTCATCGGTATGGTCTATAGGACTCATCGTCGTCAACTCGCCCTCGGCTTAACAAATATTTAGAAAAAATTGATAAGTACCTACTTATTGAAAATGTGCTTAATTTCAGAGATACATAGAGTCAAAGTTAAAAAAACTGTAATTTTTAATTTATATTTCCGAGATGGTCGAAGTTAATTCCATGAAATTGGGTATACTTTCGACAACAAAAAATTGGTAATTCACATCTATCATTGTTTTTTTTTTCTTCTAATAAAAACGGAAAAAGTAATATTTTTTTATTTTTTACTACCTCGATCCCAGCCATGCATACTCACATGTTGAAGACAATATTACATGAAAAAGGTTTTTTCACTCACGTTGAAAAGTGCGTGCATCTGTCATTTATTTCGAATATAAAGCGTCCCGCGAGAAAAATGCGAATGGTAATATTTTTGCAAAACAATAAGGAAAAACGATGATAAATTGCTGGTACTATTGAAATAAACTACCAGCTTCAAACTTTCAAATCATTAAGTGCTTAGATTCACCCAAATCTCTACCACTAAACTAAATAATATAACTACCACCAATATAATACTCACTTAAAATGTGAATTCCATACTCAGTTTCAAAAAATGAAATTCATCCATCGTAGAAACATAAACGAAAAATGGTAATATTTTCAAACCCTGACACCCCATATCTTGTAATCTAACCATATTTAGATAAGCACTTATGTGTTTGCTAAATATTTTTTGGGTTCTATCTAGTCTCCTATTTGTCGTACTAATTATGAGACGTCTTGTATTATACGGCGAGTTTTCCCATTCCGCTTTTAGTCTAATCAAATGGTAATTAAAAAGGGCAAATAGGGGAAAGTTTTGGTGTAGTTTTGATATTTGGTTTCACTAGGTTTTATAGGCAGATGTACATGAATTTCATGTTTGCCAACACGATTTTTCACCTGAAACTCGTTTTTTTGTCAAAAAAATGAAGATTTTTTTAAGAATCCAAAAAAGAGCAAAAACATATATATTTTATGTTATTATGGTTTTGCTGTCCGATCGACAGTTGAAACCCGCTGGCGAGACTCACTGCAATAAGAATCTGGCAACACTGCTCTGCAAACTGCAGAGGAGGAAACCAAGTTCAATACGTTATATATGGCGGGTTTCTCTTACATAGGGTACTATGGACCACGAATCAAACATTTTTTTTTATTTGTGAAAAGTACGTAGAATACCTACGTCAAATCAAAATATCAATCAAACGCAGTAATTGTTTTTGATGGGTACCCTGAAGGCCTCGACGGTGGTACAAAAAGTGCAGAGCGTGTAAACAGATCAAGGAAACTGGCTTCAGCTGATATGCTGTTTGATGATACAATGAAACCAACGATGGCAAAAGAGAGATTTCTTGCTAACATGAGAAACAAAAGTCGGTTCATATTAATGCTCATTGCGAGATTTACTTCGGTAGGAATTTTTTGCAAACAACCGAAAGGAGATGCTGATACCCTAATAGTGAATACAGCATTCCAACTGGCTCCAACCAATGAGAAGGTGATTATAGTGGATGAGGATATAGATCTCTTGGTAATTTTAATTGGTCTTTGCGAACACTCAAATGTTTTCTTTTTGAAACCTAGGAAGAACAGTCTCTACTGCTATATTCTCTCCCACTGATGCCATAAGTGAGACATTAATCGCTGATAATATTCTGTTCTTGAACGCAATGGGTGGTTGTGATTTGTGATACAACATCGGCATTGTACAATCAAAGAAAACTGAAGTTTCTTCATACCCTGAGAAAAAACCCATATCTTGCTGACCGTATCAAAGTATTTAAAGACTCCAATGCTTCTCAGGATATGGTTGCTGATGCTGGTGAACGTTTTCTGGTTTCACTATACGGATACAGTGGTAAAACTGTGCCTTCGCTTAATCATTTAAGATATGTTTCCACATGAAATCTGCTTTCAAGTTCAAAGCAAACATTGCATCACTGCCACCTTCTGCTGCTGCAGCGCGACAACACTCACTAAGAGTGTACTATCAGGTCCAGCAATGGTTGGGTGTCGAGAAAATCCAGAAGAATGGGGATGGAAAAAATCGAAAACTGGTCTTGTCCTTGTGACTAGCGTGTTACCAACTGCTCCCCCAGACTTATTGAAGCTTGTCTCATGTAAGTGCACTACAAATTGCCAAAGAAATTGTGGCTGCAAAAAATCAGGCCTTAGCTGCAGTACCTTGTGCTTCAACTGTGAAAACAGTTGCGATAATACAGCAGTCGTTCTTGTAAACCTGGAAGATGAGGTGGAAATGCCGAACGAAATAGAGTTTAATTTCTTAGTCACCGAACCAATGAAAGAAGACGAGAAAATTGTACAAGGTATCAGTTTAAAGTAATTATTAACAACTACCAATAATAAAATTCCAATTTGTTTGTCTATATATAGATGAAGATGAAGTTCTGCATGAATTGGAGTTGAATTTCTTCGTCACTGAACAAATGAAAGAAGGAAAAGAGACTAGACAAGGAAGTTTAAAGGGATAATAAATTAACAACAATATGTGTGTTCATTTGTCTCTCTTTATATTATAGATGCCGATGAAGAGCCCGGACCTTCAAGGAAAAGGACGCGTTGTTGAACAAACCCTTAACTTTGCGTCCTTATCGCAGCTTAACCGTTGACTGTAGAAAAAAACTCAAGGGAAAAAAGTGTAGCGCATTTCATTCTTTTTCGATATTTATATAAACAATATTTACCAAACATGAATATGTTTTTAGTTGTTCAATATAATCTTAAAAAATGCCTTTTTTAAGAGAGTTTCCTTCACAAAACCCATTTCAGGTCAAAATACGTGTTGGCGAACTTGGTGTATAGCAACCCAAAAAACATGTATAAACAAAATTTCAAAACTACACCAAAACTTTCACCTATTTTCTACCATTTGATTAGATTATTTAGGTCACTGAAATTCGTTGCTTCTAAATTTGTTAAAGGCCCTCGAGAGTTTAAGATGTGATCGAACAGCGTTCAAATTTTCTAACTACCTACTCGAAAAATACCTCGGAATAAAATCGATTAACTCAAATTTCACCCCTATTTTTAACCCCCTTTAGGAAAGACAATTCAGTCATAGTGTTTTTCTGGGCCATTTTGAAGCCTAAGCTATAAGTGAACTAAGTTTGTAGTTTTTGCTATACGGACTCCTTTAAAGAAATATGATCCTATAACGTCTACAGTATTTTTAAGTTACTTTGAGTTGTTTTCACAAAACTCACTTAGTTGGACTTCAAAATGCGTTTTCCTGCTGGTTGAAGAATATTTTATGACATCTATAACAGCCGTTCTAAGAAATGGTGACGGCGCTTACGTGTGTAAATACAGTAGTTTTCAAATTACATATTACCGAATTCCTGCAAGAAAGAATTCAAACAAGAATACCCTTTAGTAAATAATTGCATGCGGAACTCATTGTTGCCATTTGCGTACTATAACTGTCAATATTGTTCAAAATTTCGAATAATTAACATTCGGGCGAGGTCCGTTCCTGACGTTCGATGAAGACTGCATATGCGCTAAGTAGCAAAAAATAAAGGTAGTCGTACACTATGCCTTCACAATATATTTAATAATAATATATATATATAATTAAAATCACATGAGCAGTTTTGACATTCTAACAAAAAACCTATTTTAACTGTCAACTTTGAAGGGCTGTGAGTCAAAAATTAAGAACAGTATTAAAAAGTTGATATTGATCACTAGAATCATTTTTACGCCCCCCGTACCCTGCCGATGGTTTGTCGTGTACTTACTGGACACCTTGTATATTAGATAGACGGTTTTTCTCTTAAAGCTCGCTTTAAAATGAATTCCATTTCCGTCTCGAAGTTAAGTGGAATTTCCAAGGAAAAGGTAGCTGGAGGACAAATTATGAAATGATTCGTAATGGTTTTATTAATTGTTGTTGTTATTGTGTTCCATTACATTTCGTATCTAATTTATAACACTATATATTTTATTACGTCGATTTGTTTCACGCTATACTAATATAATGTAGTAATTTTATTAATCAGTTTAATCATTAGAAGGCTTTATTTTGTTTAAGTTTACTTTTTCACTAAATTCACTAAAGTCTTAAAGAGCGTCCCTTGCATAATATTTTATTTCACTACTTTTCTATGATCCACTTGCCATTTTCTCGGTACATATTTTACACACAATTTTAATGAATGCTAAAACGCCTTGACTTGAAATTGGTGAATGCGCTTACATACAATCCATAAATTCTACCATCAAAAGAACAAGAAAGAAATTTGAAGAAAAAGAAATTGTTTGGAAAATTCCATAATTGGTCATAAGGTAATTAAGAAGAGGAATTGACTGTTAAAAAAATGTTTTAAACAAAAGTAAAAATACCTAAACAAATTGTTTTAATAACGGATATAAACCCTTGCAGTAAACCAATCATAAATGTTAAAAACGAAGAATTCTGCAAATTATGTGAAACAATTAACATTAGTGTAATTGAAAATAACTTTTGTAATACAGAAAATTATATTGAAATGGGGTCCATAAGGTATATTTTCCAGTTTTAGTTTAAATTCCATGAAACTCATTATTTTGAAATTGTTCTATTAGTCAGGTCTTCATGATCAGTAGTTAGATGTAGTTAGTCTAAATTACTGCGCCATGTTATTTAACAACAAAAATTTGTTAAGAGTATATGTTAAGTTCCAATCTCTTGAAGTGCAGTGGTAGTACTAGAATAAGAGAAAGTTCAGTTCCTTATTATTTCAGAAAGTGTGAAAATCGCAAAAGATATATCTTGGCGGTCCTTGAAAACCATTTATTATGCAATTGTTCGTTAGAGTCAAATATGCATCGATTTTAGAATCCGTGTTACAACTATTATATAAGTACGATCAAAGCAACGCAAAATAAATTTTTAACATACTCAACACATAAACTTAGTATAACTGTGGTGAACCATCACGTGGAGTACTCAAATTTATGCTGCAAGCTGACTATTAAAACACTTGAAAATAGGAGAACGCGAGTTACTATCAGGTAAAATTTGTTCCTATAATCCTATGCCCAATATTGATCTTTGCGTGAAGTAATTTGGTACCCATATTATTGTCAACTTTTCATTCACTATTCCATCAAGAATTATGGACTAATCATCCTTATAACGTGTATAGTGAGGAATGCAAATAATACAAATATTGAGTTTTTATCCCATCTTATAATAATTTCAAGAAATATTTATTCCATTACATCTCATCCAGATAATTATTTGGTAGTTCCTTGGATTTCTATGTATTATATTTTTTTATATGCTTATTGTAAACATGTAATTAAAGTTTACTACAGTCGAAAATTGTAGTATTACGCACAGAATATTTGCCTTACTATAGGCTTATCTGTTTTTAGTAACTCTTTTCTAAGTATGCGCGCATACCTATATTACACTATTATTGTTATTGGGGAACACCATCCACAATCTGTTCAAAGCACTTACTGAAACTGGCTTTCTAAGTGCCTAAACCTAAACCACGCTTTAGGTTCACACATGAACCGAGAATAGAAGTTTATAACGTCTCAGGAACTTTTAATCAGTCTTAGTTTCGCGTTTGAATGTTGATAAAATTTTACTATCTTGAACTTTCAAGATTTTCAACGGTCCCCTTAAGAGTGCAGTCGAGTTGCGTGTCGCGTCACTAAGCTCTAGTTACATACTTCTGTACACGGTTAGATTTGCATGTGGAATAGTACGAAAACGTCCAGTTTCTTGTATCTCATTCAACGAAAATTATGCAGGTGAAATGGAAGTTTGTGTGCGTGCGTTTTCATGCGATATTAATATGGCGACAAGTCGATGACACTGGCCAGTGTAGGCCGCTTAGATTTTCTGAGATATTGTGATGCACACACTATCTAGATTGTGTGTGTGTGTGCGTGTGCGTGTGTGTGTGTTTCTTATAAATTACTGGTATTCCTGCGTCTGCGACACAAGAACTAGTCAGCGAACCGGCCGTGCTTCATATGCCTTTTCAGGCGCTACAGTTAATCGGAAGATATAACGAGCCCAACACAATAGGAAGAATTTATCTTGTTCTTGTTCGGATCGATTGTTTGCGCATCGGACTGATATATCAAACGTGTATAGCGGGATAAGAAGAGAGGTTTCTTTCCCGTCTTCTCCTTCTCGAGAGACGGAGAGAGATAGATATTCGGTTTCGTTGACTTTCTCATGCGGTTTCGCTAAACCGGACAATTCGCATGTGCATAAGGACGACTTTCGATAAATTCAACGACGTTACAAGATATTACACAAAAGGACGTTTGGGCCCGTCAATGCGGGAAGTCGCAATGGCAATAACCGAAATTTATTTACTGCGCAACGGACTGCAGGCGCTAAGGTACCCTTGGAAAGCTAAACTTTCCAAAGGATTTTTACTTTCCCATGTACCATGTATCAGAAGTGTTTTACCCATTTTAATAGGTACATAAGAAAAGAACTGAATTTAGGCTTCATGCTACACCGGGACCTTCCGGTATGGTTTTAATTATATTCGGCTGAGGAACTTTCATGGCGAGTCTGGATCGTTTCGTACCAATTAAGGCTACCTGTTGCCATTGTGAGACAATCCTGCACTCGTCTGGACTCTTTTGATATAATTATGGCTTATCTCCTGCTAGGTCAGTGTGTCCTAAAACGCCTTTGCTTCCCTTTGGCGTAGGGAAGGTTGCCTAGTGTCATGTCAGGACCTTCTGGAACGCCTCTGGACTACTTCATAATAAGTTACGCTGCCCACTGACCGTTCGGGACATTTCAGGACTTGGAGTCCTGAAAAGGGTAGTTTACTCTTATCATTTTTCGATTCTTGGAAATTTTCTCAAAATTCACTCCAATATTTATTCTACACTACGAGTATTTATTTCAACTATCTACTATTTATTCTATTATCTACGAAGTTTAATAACATTTTAAGCTGAATCGCTTTTAATCGCTCTTCTTGTCGTTTTTCGATTTTTCGAAATTCTCTCTAAATTCGCTTGAAGAATTACTTAAACATTAAATATTTATTCTACAATCGCATATTTATAATAAAATATGAGAAAATAGTCGGATGAAAATATCGACATTTTTTGGTAATAAGGTTTTGGCTCTACAAAACTATTATAAGCCCATTTTAAATTATGGCTTTGAATGCTGGCAACTTTTAGAGATAGGGAAAATGATAATAGAAACAGTGGAAATGGACTTCTTAAGATCATGTAATATTTCCAGATTACAACGTGTTAGAAACGAAGACGTCAGGAGGTAAAGGAGAAGGAGAGGAAGAGCGACAACATAACAGATAGAAGGAATTATGAAAAACATGAGAGATGGAGTCATCGAAGAGGATGACTGGAAGGATAGAAAGAAGTGGCGATCGAAATATGGAATGTAACACAAGCTGTAAGACCCCCTAATATATTTCAGCCCAAACTACCCTTTTGCATATATATATATATATATATATATATATATATATAAAATATTGGGTTTAAACAACACATCGAAGGACTAAAATACTATAACTATGTATTACGCTTGATAAAATATTTATAGAGTTTGTTTTAATAACAATTATTTTCGAGGTGCGTTACTATTTTTCGAAGTATAAGTTTGACAATAAAATTTCTTGCGTATATGAATTTATAACGTTAAGTCGATCTGATTTAATTACGTCGGTGTATGAAATATTTCTATCTAACTTTATTGCCCATAATGATGTCGAAGAGAAATTTAATTTGGGATATCGTTCCTATTTTCCTTAGGATATCACTCCTAATAAATTAAATCTTTAATCTTAGTCGATATATTTCTGTGACAGTCGTAAACTGGAAAGGTGTGTATTTACCAAAGATGACATAAGTATAGTACCTAATTTCGACGTGAGTTTCCACATAATAGATCTTACAAGACTTAATCTTGTGATAGAAATTCACCAAATTTTACTAGGAAGTTTAAGGTGAAAAGCGGCATTACTTTGTTCGAATTGCCGCTAACAATTAGTAATTTCTACCAAATACAATTTCTGAACTCATCTATGTGGCGTAAATTTATATTAATATGTCACCTACATTGTTAGCTGGTAGGTATAACTGAGAACGATATAAGTAAAGATCTCTTGCGACTTTACTCGAGAGAAAATAATTTCAAAAAGAACTATCAGAAAAATTTGTTTTGAAAACCGTCTTAAAGGTTAAAGAGTCACCCTTAATATTTGGTCAACGGTATTTTTATAAATTTATATGGAAGAAAAAATAAAATTAGTAAGTCATATCGCAATAATTTTGTTAAGGTGAATCTTATTTTGATAAAACGTTTCTGGAATATTGCTTCATTTTATCTCAGAGAGTTTAAAGTAAGTATGTCTTCGTGGCCTAAATTTAAAAATTCCTCAGTCAACCTTGTATATATTCATTTGTTTTCTATTTAGCCAACTTCTAAGCTACCAGCTTCTTTCTGCTGGATCTAGCCCATTAGAACCTAGCAACAAGGCAAGAGCAGCGTTAATGATACATAATCGGGCTGACATTTTCCCCTCTTCCCCAAAAATATTTAAAAAAGACATATATCGGTCGAAAGTATTTCAAAAACGTGTTTCAAAGACACAAGTCTTATAGTGCGGAGACGATCCGTTCAAAAGTTATGGCACTTTCAAAATGCGATTTTCCATTAGAGGTCATATCGTCAAGAATTAAAAACTCACCAAAAAATCACCATTCGTCCATAAAATAGCGTTGAACATGATGGTCCACTTCTTTTTTTAAAATTCCTTCTGGTTTCTTTGCAAAAAAAATAATTTCACTTTTTAGGTTACATCGGCGGATGGCTCTCTTTCACTCTTCGTAGCTTTCTCGTGGTTAACGGGCGTACATCAAATTCATTCCATATCACACGTTTGCGATTCTCTTTATATACTTTTTCACTATTATTCACGCTTAAACTCTTTGCAAAATATGTTAAATGCGAATTTTATGCGAAATGACCAAAACTGTTACATACTTGTCACGGAACACAATCATAATTTCACCATAATTTGACGTTTAACATGGAACGTCGAGGTTTTTGTTATGCCTACGAGACCGTCCGGGCGATCTTTTTCATAAGCCATTTTCTCATTAAATTCGCATGTTTGTACCTTTATCTTCTTTCTCATACTGTTGGTATCACTTTTTTCACTACTATAATACCATGCAAGCGTCTTTTACAAAGAATATCCGACAATATAATCAGTTTACACCTAGGCAACCACATACACTCCCATAACTAACTTTATAAGTTGCAATTTTATGGCTTATTATAAGTGTTTCATACTGTCAAATAATATCGCTACCAATATACCGCAATTTTCATGTAAAGAATACATTGCATTTAGTTTGAGATATGTATTTTGGAATTGTTCCGTACTTCCATTGTTTCTGGACTTACGACTCAGTCGGGAAGGTTTGGTATGTTTGGTATGGCTTGTATAACACTTAAAACATTTGTACGTTTCTGGGCTTACGACTCAGTCAGGAAGGTTAGGTTGGTTTGGTATGGCTTGTATAGTTATTAAAACATTTGTACGTTTCTGGGCTTACGACTCAGTCGGGAGGGTTAGGTATGTTTGGTATGGCTTGTATAGTACTTAAAACGTTTGTACGTTTCTGGGCTTACGACTTAGTCAGGAAGGTGAGGTATGTTTGGTATGACTTGTATAATACTTAAAACATTTGTACGTTTCTGGGCTTACGACTCAGTCAGGAAGGTTAAGTTGGTTTGGTATGGCTTGTATAGTAATTAAAACATTTGTACGTTTCTGGGCTTACAACTCAGTCGGGAGGGTTAGATATGTTTGGTATGGCTTGTATAGTTCTTAAAACATTTGTACGTTTCTGGGCTTACGACTCAGTCAGGAAGGTTAGGTATGTTTGGTATGGCTTGTATAATACTTTAAAAAAATGTACGTTTCTGGGCTTACGACTCAGTCAGGAAGGTTTGGTTGGTTTGGTATGGCTTGTATAGTAATTGAAACATTTGTACGTTTCTGGGCTTACGACTCAGTCGGGAAGGTTAGGTATGTTTGGTTTGGCTTGGATAATAGAATCAAACTTATTTACACTCTCTCTCTCTCACTCTCTCTCTATCTCTCGCTCCCTCTCTCGCCCCCCCCCCCCGTCTACCGTCCGTCATGTCGGCCGATTAGCCACTGCCAAAACTGCTCTCGACGTGTCTGTCAACAGTATTTAAATATGGCGAAGGCGCGAAAACGTCTCCGTTTATAATCGTGATTTTGCATATTTTTCGGTATTATTTCGGCGCGAAGTTAATGTCATCGTTTAGTTCAAGCATCGAACTACGTGTAGGCCTTAAAGTGACTAAAAAGTACTCTCGAAATCACTGAGAAATTCCATTTTGAAAATAGGTAATTTCGGTGTTTTTTCCAACATTTTTTTTTCTCAAAAAATAAGCGTTTCCGCACCTATAAACTATTTTTCTCAGCACCTCCAACGGCGCTTTTCCTACTTATAATTTTTATTTTTCTTTAAATTTGGGGAGGAGGGAAAAATCTTTACCTTGAATCGTTCAGGGACCAAATTTTGCTATTTTCAATTTGTTCTTTGCTCATTTTAAACTACACGATATTTAGCAATCAAAACAACAAGTCAATTGGAGGTTAAAGGTTTTGTTGAAGTTTCCCATAAAGTTCGGTTGGTACACATATTGCAATTCAAATATTAGTTGTGTGAGGTTGCAGGGCTGTAAAACAGCTGGTAAGTTTCATGGCATGCAATATTTTGACATGGGGATGAATTGCTCCAATTAGTTGGACGTTCAATTTGGAGAGTGTAACGAAAGATATTTTTGAAGTGAATAATTTTTTATTGTTTGCTGAAAAGGTACCTCAGTGTATCAACCCACGATTTATCAAACAGTGCAATGACTATATAAAAATAAAATAGATAATAATCCTATTACTAAAATTTATTACTGAGAACGATGTAGTAAAGAGGTTTTGCAACTTTACTTGAAATCCAATAATTTCTAAACAAACAAGCGGAAGAATTTGTTCTAAAAACCTCGTTTTAAAGGTAATAGACTAATCCTAATATTTGGACAACGGAAATTTTATTAAATTATGAAGGAGAAAGAATGAAATCAGTACGTCAACGTCATGTCGTGATTTGAATCATCCCGAACCACTGACATCGACAATTGAAACGTTCCATCTCTTCCGGGTTTAGAGGTCTGCCGTGAGTTACGGCAATGCCCCGCAAACACAAAAACGATTATTTAAAACGTGTGTAGGCATTAGGCTCTCGTCGGGGAATACGTTGTGCGTGAACGAACATTAAATTAGGAAGACAAGCGAGTATGGCGAGAGCAAGAAGGGACGGGAAGCAAGAACGAGAGAAAGAGAAAGAGGAAAGAGGCGAGAGAGCCTCGTGGTATCATCCACGAGACGAGTCGTAGCTCAGGAGTACCTACAACCTCGACAATAATTAAACACAAGTGTTTCGCCTTTTTCGGCCGCAGATAGGTGAGCAATTCGCGGTTCGGAATGACTGGAACGGAATAACGAAATTCGCGTCCGCGTACAGGAGAGAGGAAGAGAGAGAGAGAGAGAAAGAGATTTACTCGTTATACGGGGATGGGATCCGCACGGATGGAGACCGTTAAAGCCTCTTACGGGCGAGACTGTAAATTCTAATCGGAATCCGACGTAAGTTTGATGTTAATTTAACTCAGCGTCTCGACGAGACCGACACGTCGGGAATGTGCTAATGAACGGCAACTCTTTTTGTTAAGTTCAATTTCAGGTTACGTCGAAATGAATCTCGTCGGGACTCGAGGTACTCTCCATCCAAACTCACCTCAACAAGTCATACGCAATTCTTACGACCGCTTAAATCTAGGCACCACGAAGAATTATGGGTGTATTTCTCGATCCACCATACATGTCGCGATCCCACTCTCGTGTTGCTTAGTACACGACTCGAGTAATAAAAAAATGTTGGACTCTGGGGAGTGCGGACATAAGTGAAAAGTTCTTAACGCGTGCCTAGAAAATATTTTCTATATTGAGAAAATATGAAATGTGGCTGAATCAATAAATGTAAATTACGTTAATTGAGATAATTGTGTAAATAGTAAAATAGATGATTCAAATTGATTCTGCTATTATTATGGCTGCAATTATTCAACCAATGTTATTAATTGATGAATGGCCATAATTTTAACTACATTTAATATTAATTGTAATAATTAATTAAGTAATAATCACAAAATACAAATCTATATAATATTTTAAAATTATAAGGGCCGGTACTTTGGGTCCTGATTAAACATCGGATTAAGTTAATCCCCGATTAAAACAGCCAGTCAACTGAATCACAGTTATAAATAACAGACGAAAGTAGTCGTACTTCAGTTGGTTGGCTGTTTTAATCGGGAATTAACTTAATCCGATGTTTAATCAGGACCCAAAGTACCGGCCCTAAATATTTTAATCATACCCCGATATTTTTTTTAATTATTATAACAAGAAAGATGTTTAACATGGAAGAGGTGAGTAAAGAAATACGCAATTCGTTTTTATAATCTGTTCATTACAATAGTGTAACGAAACGGCTCGCCACGATATAAACACGCCGGGAGCTACACAAGTTCGCCGAATGGCGATCCCGAGAAGGATGGGTCGAAGCCGACAGTCGAAGAGCCGAGAATGTTCGATGCGATAACGGGTACCGCGAAAATCGAACTTTCTAGCAATTATCGCGAAAGTTCCAGAAGGCTTATACCTGGTATATAAGGAATGCCGGACCCAAGGCGGGACAGTTGAAGAATCGCAGTGTAAATATTCGGGCGAGAGACCGCGCGCGTTAAATAAATAAACATCTCTGTGTGCGAACATAAATTAAGTGATTGTTAAGTTAAGTTTATAAGTGTAAGAGTTAGAAATAAGTCAATTAGGACAAATCGTGTAGTGTTTAGTTTTCGCAAGTAGTAGAGACGTTACAATAGTATTTACTTTTTCATTAATTTAAATTCTATGCATTATTAAATCTGATAGATTATTAACACTACTATCGGCATTACCTATTTTTATATTGTCATTATAAACATCATAATATTCTAAAAATGATACAATAGGTTTATGGTAACTAAAATAAAAAATGAAACTCATCTAAGTATCTTGCTAATATGGCATCAATCGTTATCCCATATCTTGTTGTACCGACATTTCTATCATTAGACATATTGAAATTTAATTCCGTACTCCACCTGTTCCATTATCGTATCTCATGTAACACGCTCTTTTATTCTTCTTTTTCTATCTATATATAATGTATATATATATATATATATATATATATATATATATATATATATATCTTTTCAGTTGGAAAGCATAGACCGGCGGAGAAGGAATACCCTGCACGCTTATATTCAGCATATGATATGCGATGACTCACAGCGTAACAGATTTCATGCTGACTGCAATTTGAAGATTTTACCACATCTAAAAACAATTATTTTTCTCAAGCGCGTGTATAAAAGGGATCACTTTAATAAGGTTTTGTTGTATATGTTGGTTTTACCATTACAGCAAACATGATTTAAAAAAATCATCTTCCGGGCTCCCTCCGAATCGTTTATTGAATCTATTAACGTTCGCTTACATGTTTCGGAGATCACATTTCCCGTCCCCGACAATGCGTGCAATTTATGAATGAGAACATCCCTTAAAAAAGCGGAAAAGCTCATTATGTCGTCTCTCGTTCGCGAGGGAGCGGGGAATCCAATGCCGATGCTGATGATAAAAGGATACACATACACAAGGAAAAAAATTCAAAAGGCAAATTCGCCTGTGTCGCAAAGGAAACCTTCAATGGAAAAGAAATTACACGGCGCAGGAGGGTGATAATAGCATGAGGACTCCTTAAAAGAAAAATATAATTAGAAAATATGGAACAAGGAAATCAAACGAAATGAAAAAGGCAGAGGGGGACACGAGTGTTTCGTCTTGGCGGGAAAAGAAAGAGACGGAGAGGGAGAGAGAGAGTGGACTGGACCGGAAAAAGTTATTTAGCAAACAAGGGAAATTAGAAATTACTATTTCTCGAGGAAAATGGCGTTTCAAAGGAAAAAAGGATGACTGGTTATAATAATTTTAATTACATTTTAGTAATTACCCTTAACTAATCGCATCTTATATATATTATACTTAAGTAATAGGATGGCGTACGGTAAGTTCTTATGAAGCTGTGGGGGGTAAAATTATGAGTAAATAACAAGCCGTGAAGGGTTTTTGCCATTTGTGCCTTTCACACACGCAATTCAAATAGATCCGTTGGAACCATTCTTTCTTTGAATGATTGATAATAAATAGGCTCCGTGCCACGAGCGGTCGTGCCTCATGCGGTCAATGTGAAAAATCGTGCCAGATGCGGTCACTCCAAAAATATTTCTACCTGATGTGCAGGTGTCTTCCCATGTGCGGTCGTCATTTCCGAATTCATCGAATTTCTCGGTAGACACCCTCGGCCGATATGGAAAAATAATTACTATGGTTTTCGATGTTTTGAGGCGTGAAAAGAGAATATATGAGATTTGTTTTGTCCTGTAAAGCATGAATTACTTGCGAGAGTGCAAGGAAAAATAATGTACTTATTTTCAATTTGTATTAACCATTAATTAACCATTAACATAAAGTATATGTAAAAGTATTTGTTACCTTGAGAAAATATTTTCGAGGGATCACATCTGGGACGTTTTTTGATTGTGACCGCATAAGACACTACCGCTCATGGCGAGCCGATACCGAGTACCCCGATAAATTGGCCTGTCCTGGGATTTCGAAACTATTGACCGCACATGGCACTGACCGCACATGGCACTGACCGCATCTGGGAAGACACGAATAAGGCTAGGCGAAAGACACTATTGTTCGCGTAAAAAAGGTATTGTTGATTAAACTAATAGCTATAGCAGATGGATGTCATATTTATTTTTCAACACATTTTATCAAATTTATGATTAATAATTGTGTTGTGTATAATTTATACACATAACTGTTTTGATCACTCAAAAAAATTAAACGATTTTGGTGAAGAAACGGTCTTCGATTTATACATAACCAATTTGGATGTCACTTTAGATAGCTGCTAACTACTTTAGTGATTTGCTTAAAAAACTTCATTTGGTTGAAAATGTAAAATAAAGAGTTCCTAAAAATCTAGGCGAATTTTCTTTCAATCCAACACATTCTAGATTTGCGTGTGAAACACAGGCTCTTCCAACCTTGTTAATAATGCACCAAAAACTTGGATTCAAAAATTTTACAAATATGCTCATTTAGGTGGATATTTTCTGTAATGTTATTTATAATAATAATATTTGTACATATTATTGCGATCGACCTCGCAGAAACTCAGAACGAGGAAACGCACCCTCACCAAAACGTGAATTAACAAAACATGACCCCATAAAGGAATCTCCTGGCGAGGCACGCATGTCTAATGAAACCATGCACCACACGCGAAATGTTAAACATTATCAAGTGAATAAATACGAGCGATAGGAATGAAATAATCAGTAAAGTATCCTGCCACGCTGCCCAGTTGAACAAGTGCCCGCCAGCCGTTTTTCTTGGGGAATCATGTCCTCTGACATGCTGCGATCATGCACCTACTACCCCTGGCCCCTTAGGGTTTTATGTAAGCATATAATTTATCACCTTTTATTAAATTTGTGTTTTTGTTTAATCATTTATTCACTTTAATTTGTCTTTGCCGCCCTTTATCATGGGCACTCGATCTTCCCTGAAATGAGCCACTATTTGCCAATAAATGTTATCTAATTTAGTTACGCGTTTCCCTTCATCTGAGCTACCACCCACCAACCAGAGCACCCTTCTGGGCTCTTAGGACCGTGAAAATATCTATACTAATTGAAAGAGAAATCCAACATTTTTCAATACTATCAATTTTCCATTTCCCAAATACAAAACAAAAGGGATCATTATTAACCCATCCAAAAACAAAAAAGTACAACGTATCTAAATTTCAAACAAAAGTAATACATACTGCTAAATAGAACTAACTTGCATTACAATCTTTCTCTTTAAAAATTTTATTGTTTTCTTTGATAGGTGACAATATTTTTAACAAATTATTCCACTACGAATAAGAGATATTTATCGAAAGCTTCTGCATCAAATTTGATATGATGTAAGTCATATCAGAGTGAAATTTTAAATCGTTGAATATGTTATTAATTGTATGATTCATTATTCATTTTTTGAAATAGTGATAATTTTGTCTGAGCCATTGTACGGTTCTTTTCAAGAAAAAACACATATCATAAAAACGGTGCTAAGCACTTGTTAATTTAACGAATGTTTTACATTTTCCTAGAAAAGAAGTGTAATCTAGTAATTAAATTTATCTATTTACAGAAAAAACAAACACTCATGATATATGGTATAGTAAATATGATCAAGTAAGTAATAAAAATAATAATAAGAGTAAAATGGGCGGACAAGAACAAAGATAGTGACAATAAGTGGTAATAATAATATTAATAATAACAATAATAAGAATAATAATAATCCCTAAAACAGAGGTTAGAGCTAAGAAGAAATTATTGGCCATCACAACGCTAGCAGTTTCGGTGCTGCAATACAGGTTTGCAGTCATAAAATGGACTCAAGCGGAGATCAGAGCTATGGATAGGAAAACCAGAAAATTGCTAACGATAGATGGTGCTCTGTTTCCACGGTCCGATGTAGATAGACTGTATGTCCCAAGATGTAATGGTAGTAGAGGCCTTACCAATCTGGAGGTCAACCTTGAGATTGCAAATCAAGGACTTGAGCAATACCTGAAGTTAATGCAACAAGACAAGTATATAGGTATGATATACAGGAGAAATAAACGAAATTCCAAAGAAAGCAGCCCAGTAGGTATTAATCCCAGGACACCTACAACATCTGTAGCAATACAAGCGGAGAAGAATAAGACTAAAATGAGAGAAAAGAACAAGAAAAAACCAAAAACACATAGAAAGAAAAACGATACACTGCTAAATATTCAGAGAAACAGAGAAGAAAACCACCTGCAAAGAGAAATCATGGAATCGGCTTAAGTATGGAGAACTAAAAGTGACAACAGAGTCACTCATCACTGTATGTCAAGAAAAATCGATAGCCACCAATTGCCTAAAATCCAAAATTCTAAAAACCGGCACAGATCCTGTCGGAGAGAAATTGAGACCATCCATGACATCATATCAGGTTGTTCGAATCTGGCAAAGGAAGAGTATGTGGTACGCCACAATGCTGTTGCCTCTCAACTACACTGGAAAATCTGCAAACAATATGACATCAAGTTTCCAAAAATGTTATGAGCATAATCCAGATTCTGTCGTGAGAACGGATGAGATGACCTTATTATGAGATACAGAAATCCGAAAGGACCGCTTAATTAAGGTAAATAAAGAAGATTTAGTCCTGAAAGATAAAACTAATAAGTGTGTCTACTAATAGAAATTGTGAGCCCTTCAAACTTCAATGTCACCCAAAAGGAGGCAGAAAACCCCCTCAAATATAATGACCTTCAAATAGAGATCTAAAGAATATGGAGTCTGAAGACCAACATTATCCCGGTAGTTATCTGAGCAACTGGACTCACAACGCGTATGCAGCCATGAGGGATATTCCAGGAAAACACCATATCTTGTGTCTGCAAAAAGCTGTCCTCCTGAAAACAGCACACATTTTGCGAATGATTCTCTATATACATTAAGCAGAAAAGTTTAAGAAGAACAGAAAATCGTTGAGCTACAAAAATTCATCCTAGGTGCACGGTGTGCATTCGATGACTTTTGCACGAAGAAATAATGCCATAAGGAATAATCTTACGTGAAACCCCGAAAATAATAATAATAATGATAATAATACAAATAATAATAATAATACATTGATGATGATGATGATGATGATGGTGATAATGGTATGATAAGATGTGACGGTGAGATGACTATGTATAATAAAAGTAATATTATGTATGTATGTATGTATTATGTAATATGTATCATTACAAAAAGTTATGGAAATTCATAATTATAGTATTTACCTTCACCTATTTAGTATTACATACCTACTTTCAATCACCAAAATATAGTAACATTTATTTAGAAGTTAGGAGTTCGAAATTCAAAGCACATTTAATAATCCATTCAAACTCAAATCTGGCAATAAATTTTAAATTTAAAAATTAGAAATTCCCTAAAATAAGAAAATCTTATTAAAAAACTTCCAAACTCATTTTTTTAAATTTTAATCCCAACTAATTTTTTTTTAAATATCGAGATTTATAAAAATTCCACAGATACTCCTAAAGTTTAAAATAAAATTAAAATTACGTATTTCAAATTCATAACATTCGTAGACTTGGAGAGACTTGGCAGGAGTTATTTGTAAACACTAAAATATTGGGGAGTTTATTAATTATCAATTAAGTTATCAAAGATTGTAGATCAGTACAATTAATACACCCGTTAATAAACGTAAATGGCGTTAATCATTGAAAAGAACATTCTGCGCGGACAACAAGACCTATCCTCACCGATTTACTGTACAGTCCCACAGTCCATATGTAAACTGTTCCATTGTAACTGATTCACATGCAACTGAACATTGGTCGCCAACCATTAAATGGCTAAGCGGGTATTTTACCTTTGCTGTCTATGCGTGTGCAAGAACTTACCTATACCCGTTAGAACGTTATGCAAAACATGTTCAAATCGTGTAAAGTGAACCGGAAAAACCCCCGTATAGTAGCCTAAATATAGTTCCATCCTGGCATCAATCCTAGAAAATAATAGAAACTCATCTCTCACGAGGGACTCCAATCATAATTTAATTTTGACAGTCGAATTAATTCCCGAACCTGATTCACTCCTTTCGACGTAAGCGCGATTTTTCATCGTTCCCCAGGTAGGTGCAACATCACCGACCGGACATTCCGTTCCATTCCATTCCATTTCATTCCATTCCATTTAAAATCTCCTCTCATTCCCTTGCTCTGTGTCATCAGATAGTCATTGTATCTCTTTACTTAACAACAACCTGAAAAGTTTATTAATGACCGGAGCCATTTAGTATACATCGTAACCTCATTTTAATAAACAATAAAAAAGCCGGTTTATTGTTGGAGCAGTGAAGTTTATATGGGAGTTGTTATAAAACCCGCTTTTGTGGCAGAGCGGTTTTCTCGCTATTCTCGCTCTTCCGAGGAATAAAAAATAAATTGTTAATTAGGAGTACTTCTTTTGTTATCTCTAGAGATTCTTAACGTTCCTGGTATTTCCTCGCGTTGAGTCTCCACATTGGGACACGTTACGTAATCGTTACGAGGCTCTTCCAATTCACCAAAACGACAACAAATGACATGCAAACATTAATTAAACCACTACAATCTATTGTCTAATAAAAGTGATGAAGTGAATTTATTACGTGACGGCTTAATCGACGCTGGCAACAAAAGCACAAAAGCGATAAATAGAAGCATCATTAATTTATTTTATCGTAGCCCGTATTAATTGTCTCGGTAAATTAAAGTTGCTACCGATTGTTGTTAATTCGTTCGACCTCGATCGACCGTTTCCAGGCATATAACTCTTCGCGGAGTCGATGATGATAAAAGAAAACGCGCAGATGAACTATATAATTTTTATCAGATAAGACCCGAGCGCAATTGTTGAATTTTAATTGGCCATTGTCTCTGACGCTAATAACGACTTACCTATAATCATTGTTGTTACACAAGATAAGTTATAATAATGGTAGTCGATTATTATAATAGTATTCCAGTGGATTTTTTTTAGCTTCTTATTCTTCCTCTTTTATTATTTGTGTACACATGCATATACATGTAACACTCTTTACACGGATTGAAATTGCACATTGTGCGACTTAATTACAATACAAGGAGTGACTCCGCGTCGCAATTATAATAATTACCGTTGGCGCTTTTAAACGTACAGATTGTTTGCGGTGAGACAAGTTTATTGTCTCGAGATTTATAATTGGAATTTCGATTCAAGCGTTTCGAATCTTTATCGATTTTTAGCGATTGAACGAAAACCGAAAAGTCACAGATTTAATTCAATAAACACACATACATGTGTAGAACCTTCAAATACATTGTATACTTATATGATAATATATGTGATATAACATGTTGTATTAATATATATTAATACAATATGTATTAATAATACATGTAAAATTTTGACTCGAAAATGGCTTTGTAGGATTGAAATTCAGAAGATGTCCACAACTACTTGCCAAGTGTGTGGAAGAACTCATTGCATTCCGTTTAAGCATGATAGTTTTGTAATTTCGTATTGCAATTGTTACACACTTTTATTTACTATCACAAAAATTTAGTTTCTTATACACGCGTTGGATGAAAATTACAGAAATACTCCTTTGGAACTCGTCGATGTCCACAGTTACCTGTAAAGTGTGTGGATTGAAACTAGTCTCATTTACATTCATTCGGATAGAAACTATGAAGACACTCAATTGGGGGCGGAATTCATCTACGTGAAAATGCTACCTGCTAAGCGTTTAGCAGAAGTCGTTACTTTTGATGAAAACATGAGAATCTTGTAGAACTGGTGGCAGAACTCATTTATTGCTACAACTACTGGCAAAGTGTTTGAAAGCACTTTCATGCTGTTTAAACATAGGCTTTATCATTGTAATTTCTAGCAACTTTTATTTAATCTCAGAAGGAAGTTCAGCCTGTAATCTCATTTACACCAAACATAATAAAAATTATTAACTTACTCAACTGGCAAAAGAAACTGGTTGTCTGTAAACACAAGTATCTGCCTGGCCGAACTCGTTGCATTTCATTTAAGCGTAATCCATACTTTGCCACTTTTGAAAGGTTTTATTATAGTTTAGAAACGAGTTCCGCCACTTGTCTCATTGAAGTGAATTTGGATAGGGAATAATAATTAAGGAGATACTAAACTGGAGGCAGAATACATTTATTGCTATAACTACTGGCATAATATTTGAAAGCACTTTCTTGCTTTTTGTTCAAACATGAAAGGCATTATCATTGAAATTTCTAGCAAGTCTTATTTAACTTCTGAAAGAAGTTGAGGCACTAGTCTAATTTACACCAATTATAATAAAAATTATTAGCTTGCTCAACAACTGGCGAAAGAACCTGGTTGTCTGTAAACATAAGTAGGTATCTCCCGAGTTCTTGGCAGAACTAGTTGCATTTCATTTAAGCGTAATCTATACTTTGCCACTTTTGAAAGTTTTCATTATATTTTAGAAACGAGTTCCGTCACTAGTCTCATTTACGTGAATTTGGATAGGGAGTAATTAAGGGAATATCGAATTGGCGGCAGAACTCATTTATTGCTACAACTACTTGCAAAATGTTTGATAGCTGCTTTTTGTTAAGACATGAAAGGCATTATCATTGAAATTTCTAGCAACTCTTATTTAACTTCAGAAGGAAGTTCAGCCACTAGTCTCATTTACACCAATTATAATAAAAATTTTTGGCTTACTCAACTGGCGAAAGAAACTGGTTGTCTGTGAACATAAGTAGGTATCTCCCGAGTTCTTGGCAGAACTAGTTGCATTTCATTTAAGCGTAATCCATACTTTACCACTTTTGAAAGTTTTCATTATATTTTAGAAACGAGGTCCGCCACTAGTCTCATTTACGTGAATTTGGATAGGGAGTAATTAAAGGAATATCGAACTGGCGGCAGAATTCATTTATTGCTACAACTACTTTCAAAATGTTTGAAAGCTGCTTTTTGTTAAGACATGAAAGGCATTATCATTGCAATTTCTAGCAACTCTTATTTAACTTCAGGAGGAAGTTCAGCCACTAGTCTCATTTACACCAATTATAATAAAAATTATTGAGTTACTCAACTGGCGAAAGAAACTGGTTGTCTATTAGGCACAACTATTTCCCGAGTTCTTGGCAGAACTCGTTGAGTTTCATTTAAGCGTAATCCATATTTTACCACTTTTGAAAGTTCTCACTATACTTCAAAAACAAGTTCTAGCCCTGCCCCTATCCTCACTTGCCTCACTATGAATTGCAAAACTTCTCCAACTGGCGGCAGAACTCATCTATACACCGTACTACCTTACAAAGAGTTCTGCCAAAGATTTAATAGAACATTTTGTTTCTTTTTTAAATATGAAAGTGCCAGCAATTATATTTTACCACTTTTATAAGACTACTCTCACTTACATAAACTAGGATAGTATGAAAACGCTGGTAATTGCGATGTCGCCACATTTATAAGATTATGTTTTTAGGAACGAATTTTGTTGTTATTTGTCTCACTTATAAAAGTGAACAATGAATTGATTAAGGAGATACACAATTGACGGCATAACTCGTCTATGACTACAAATATCTCCCAAGAATTTGGAGGAATCCATTGCTTGTCTTTTAAACATACACAAGTTACATTTGTATATTCATGGTTTTGCACACTTTTATTTAACTTATTTAGTTATATCTAACTCCGACTCTAACTAACTAAACTCTAACTCAGATTTAATATTAATTAATTGTTTTATTCAGTTTAATTTAGTTATTATTTTATTTATATACTCTTTCGTAACTGGATGACATACACTTTTTAGGTTGTTTATGGAGCCAACATTTCAAACTATGTATGTATACGGACCTATTCTAGTGAAAAGCAGGGTCCGAAATCAACAAGAGCGAAAGAGAAACTAATAGTAGTTCGTTAGTATGACAGAGAAGGAAGTTTTGCAACGTTGCCGGCCGGCCGGTCAGTAACCCATTCCAAATATTCCCGTCGGAGGCTATACAGCGAATGATCCGGTAAAGTGTGGCGATGACTGTGATGTTTCGCGAGCCAGCAACGTCGCAAAAGTTCTTTCTCTGTTTAGCCAACGAGAAATATATGGCCTTTCTTTCGTTCTTATGTTTATACCATACTGCGACTTTCTAGAAACGGTCTGATGTGGGAAATTTAAAAAAATTTAAAGATGTCTAAAGTTCAATTCCCAAAAAAGCTCCATTATAAAAACAGATGGGATTTATACATTATTTAAATTTTCCCTGAATGGAAACTTCATCTTCACAGTTTTCAGTTTTTGGAATTTTATTTACTGGACTTGCCTTTCAGAAGTTCAAGTGAAGCTCATTTCTTGACATTCGGTATTCCTGAACTGATATCCATAACCAAAATGGCGTGTACATAAATTTATTATATATTTAATAAAAAAATTCTAATATATCGGTCAGGTGTTAACATAACAAATAAAAAACATTAAATAACAGAATAATATTCTTGAAAAAAAAACAGAAACATTCCAGAAAGTAACGACATATTTCGATGGTTACACATTTCAGAGGTAATAGGTACGTATAAACATGGACTATTATATTATAGTCTTTGATATGAACCAACGAAAATAATGGATTACATACTTTCTTTGGCAGATTATAACTCAATTATCGTCAAACTGACAACGTTTAACAGAATGCAAATCCTTAGTTGGTATAGTCAATAACATATCTATTAAAATCAAAAATTTTATTCAATGATACTGTGAGAAAAATTGATTTACTAAACTACTAATTAGATAGCATCTACGTATGTAGTGATATCAAGACGGAGAGGTAATTGTATTTTTACAATATAAGACTTAGTTCAAATGTTCGTAATAAAATTAATATATGAGAATAACTTTGCATTCGACTAGTTTGGTAGGTACTTACAATGTTATATCATAACGGTGTAATTTAATACTTACATTTAAAACGTACTAGTTTTATCGTTTATAATACGTTTAAAGAACGTACATACCGTATTTACTAGATCTGTTGGTATGAATGTAGGAATTATTTCCTGCGTACAAAGGGAGTCTGTTACACGCCGTGTACATTGGTACCCGCTAACATCCTTGCAGCATCCTCTGTTAATCAGGTCAAACAAGATTAATACAAACTATTAAAAATGACCGCGCTAAGCCATTAAAGTGTCTTCGGTGATTTAAAACTTCTTCCAAAGGCGAGATACTTTCACGCAGAGAAGCGAGATCATTGTTTATGAGGTCTCAAATGCCCCCCGGGGGGATCAAGACCCACAAAAGTATAGTTCGAGAAATAAATAATCTGAGGGTTCACCCTATGAATTTATAGGCCGAATTACCGATCTATCGTTATAATGGGTACGTATTGTGATAATGACGTCCGTAACATTCCTGCGGTCGGCCAAATCACATCACGTGCCAAAATTACAGTATCACGACTTTTTTAACGTGCTTATAAATATAAAACTAGGTAACCACACATATATACATACACACACACACACGCACGTATGTCATAAGGAAACCAACTCTCTCAAGCTATCTTCAATTGATAATTTATTGTACGTTCCTCGTTATCCACAACAGACAAGTCTTTGTTGTCTAAACAATTTTAGAACAAAAGATATAAAAATTTTCGCGTGGTCACAATAGCAACGCAATAAATGATAATAGCTAATCATGAATTAGAATCTCCTCGCCATTGACAAGTTGATATATTAAGAAATACACTCACAGCAAGCACGTCAACAATAGGCCATTGTAATGTAAAATAAATGACGTAATATCATATTGTAATGGATAAACATCAAAATTTCTTGAATACTTCCAGGTGCCCCGCGTGCCTTATAAGGGGCCATGGAAAAACATTCAGAGACGAAATTACTCGGATTCGTAACCTTTCGTCGTGAATATTATTTTGCAATATGGCTTTTGCATTATTGCAATACCGACTTTAGATTTATCGCAAGCTGAATCGAAGCTGGATATTTATGTTAAAATTTATCTACTGGTCGAAGTATTCCAACGTGATATACATGCTGAACGGGTTAGAGATGCAGTAGTAGAAGTTTTGTTTTGTGTAACTAACTAACTGGAGACCGAAGGGAAATACACACAGATGTTTCCTAAACAACTAATCACTGATTTAATTGCAAATATGTCATGGCTGAGCAATACAAGACAATGAACCTCATTACGAACTGCAGATTTAATGCACACAGCAATAGATAAAAAAGCAATGAAAATGTAGTCGTATACATTATTGAATAGAAATGAGAAGTTAAAGCATAGTGAGATTCTTTAATCTTGTACCTATCGGACGTAAATAACAATTTAAGTGCCTAAAAGCAATGGAACCGAAAGCACGATAATAAATATTGACATCTGTGAAACATGTAATGGCCCACTATGCAAGGTTGTTCCATTTTCAAATTTCACTCACGAATTCCTGAATATAGAATTCTAGGTTTTTTAGTCCAACTGAGAAATCGTTGAAGGTGATTTTAAATCTTGTGTAGTTAATAGGGGAAAATGAAAACTACAGTATACTACGACATACATCCCTACTAGACAGGTTGTCAGATTTTGATAAAATTGAATTCAGAATTCTACATTTTTTGGATAAACCGTGAAGTTTTTAAATCTTGTAAAGACAATTGTTTCTGTTAAAATCTTCATTCAACATGTTCCTTTAGTGGAAAGATCGTCTGAATTTTACCACATTTCAGTCACTACCCACTAATTCATAAATTCATAATTCTAGGTTCCTTTGTACAACTAGAATGTTTATAAAGGAGATTTTGAATCTTGTGAAACCAACTGCGGAAGATAAAGTGTGCAGTATACTGCAATACGTTTGTCTTATGTAAAAGTCGAAAGATTTTGATCAAATTTCAGTTAGTCTTGCTTAATTTCGAATTACATACCCAGCTAATAATTTATATCAATAGAAATTTTCGTCACATAGGTTATTTCACCAATTGCATTTAGCAGAAAATTACTAATTTTCAGCTGCAATTCGACCAAACTGATATTATTTTTCATGTCAAAATGTAACGAATTAGTAAATTAGTGAATTTATATTATGAATTTCCGTATATGTGGAACCTCACATCTAAATTACGTCCTAGCTATGTCATATTTAGTAAATACTCACCTACCCAGTAGGTATACGACTGTCATAGATATATGTCAATTTAAATTAAAAACTTTAGGAAAAATAGCAACGCACCTCCAAAATAATTGTTATAAAAATTGTTAAATATTTTAACAGGTGTAATATATTTTTATAGTACTTTAATGCTTCGATATGCTGTTTAAACTGAATATGACAAATATGTTATATTTTTGAAATTTGGAATAATTGTGTAATTGGAGAAGTATAATTATTCGAATATTAAATTTATATTACATATTTGGAAATACATATTCGCCATATTGTTTTCAAAATATCTAAGTGAGATTGTACCTAAATTACTAAAAAGCTAAGTAAACTGAAACCTACTATTGGGATGACTGATTTATACGTATTAAAATTAAGTGACTTTGACCACTTGGTTACATTGCAAAGTGCCATATTACACCAAATAGGTCAAAAAATTATTGGATAAATTAACCATCTAATTAGTAATTTTAGATTTATGTCACCAATTAGTTGGTGTTTGTGACACCTACTAAATGAACTTAATACATCATATAATAATAATGTGACTTAATTGAAGAAACATGGTGCAGTACATATTTCACCAATTTACTATCAGCAAAGTAGACTACAACTTATTAGTTGATATTAAGCTAAGTAGCAGCACGGGCCCTGTTCTATCAATTTGGTAATTATGTTCTTGTGCGACCTTAGGTGGTCTGATACTACCTAATGCTGATATATAACTGATAGTATTGACACCTGATACTAGCATACTATTACGATTTATTGGGAATCCTTTTTCAGCAAATTTGTACGTCCCTTATTTGCTTGTCTTGAACGAACACACAAAATTCACTAAAATATATCTTAATTTGTACATGAATATGCAAAATTAACATTAACTTTGGTGACACCTCAATAATTATCTGGGACTTGTGAGATAAAATGACATGGAATATTGGATTAAACATGAATATATAGAGAATGGACTAAAAATCCTAATTAAATACATATATTGAAAATCTGAAGATTTATAATATTTCCAATGAGCAGAAACTAGAAATAATTATATCACCGCTTCCTTCGTTTTCTCAAAATTTGTACACCTATAGCGCACTGACATGTTGGCATTTAATGGAGGTAAACCTTTTTCTGGGTTTATAACAATATTAATTTATTATCATTATTATTATAGTGATAATAATAGTTCAGCAGAATGCATTAATATCATTTTTTCACAAAAATCGACAAATCAAAAACGATCTTAATTTTTCAAACAACTTTGGTAGAATGTGAAACGTACAACGTATAATAACGTATAATAATACATAACGTATAAAAAACGTATATGAAATTCTATTTAAACCATATGTTACAATTTTTATAAAAAAAAACGAGATTGCAAGAAAATAATCAAAATTCAAGATCAGCTTTGGAATCTATCTGCTTTCTTGGACGTCAAACATTACTTAAAAACAAAATATCTCCATTTCCTCCACCCAGACATCGATTGCAGATGTAGCTCTTGTATATATTTTACTGTAATCTCCATCGCATGTCTGGCCTGATTGTGTGGAGTCTCCTTTCCCATTCATCTTTGCCAATATTATTCTCTTCATTTGCAACTGAGTTTTCTCTGGTGGCTCGAGATCTACGAATTTACTGCAATCTCCATCGCATGTCTGGCCTGATTGTGTGGAGCCTCCTTTACCATTCATCTTCGCCAATATTATTCTCTTTATTTGCTACTGAGTTTTCTCTGGTGGCTCGAGATCTACGTCATCCATCAAAAATTCGCTATTCAATATCTCGTCTCGGTTTTTCATTCCATTTTTAGAAATTTCATGTGAGCAGTTTATGTTAATTTATTTGATGATTTTCAGCGGATCCTAGCATTTATGCAAACCTAGTCTTCTAACACCCATCACCAAATCTGGCATCACCCAACCTAGGTTACTTGTAAAATCTGGTTTTCTGACCTAACCTGGTTTCCTATCGAAATCTGCTCTCATATCCAAGGAAGGTTTTCTAAACCCTTCCATACCAAATCTGATTTTTAAACGCTTTTCCAAACTTTATTTCATTAAAAATTTTAAATCACCAAATTTCGTTGCCTAGGAGAACCTAGTCTCCTTACTAAACATGGTGCACCAAGCCTGGTTTGGTAACCGAACCCGGATGTTTAACAAAAATAAAGACGTGGTAGTTCAAAGTGACACCTGGTACCAAAGTTTCATTATGCTGTGTTTTCTGTTTAAGCCGACTTCTTTTATAAACCTGGTTGGATATACCATATATGATTTGGTAACTTAAGTGTTTAAAGGGAAATTTACGCCTGTAAGGTCTTTTGTATTTTCAATCACCCCTTGGTTGCACTGAACCCGTCATGTTAGAGTAAAGATTATTAATATTAAGATTAAGAATAAAGATTATATCACTCGTATCGCACAGCTGTTAAACCTTCGGCGGATTAAAAAAATTGACTTTTACCAGACCACCTTCTCCTTTAACATCTTTAGTTTGATTGTTTGATTTTGTGAGAATGTTACTAATTATGATCAGGAAGCCGTCAGAAATTTCCATTCTAAGCTCACATTTGTGGAATGTTTATATCAAACGTATTTGCAAAACAAATCTTCCATTTCGTGCTAACAAATTACTAAAAATTTTTCCAAACTCAATGCACGAAGCTCTTAAATTTCCCATAACAAGTGTTAATTTCTGCCGACCAAATATGCCACGATCCCACTCTCGTATTGTGAGATAACAATTTCCTATCATTATATCAAGATAATTGCGTTTAGTACATCTTATATATCTGTAGGACTTTCCACATATTGTCCATCATCATATTGTGAACGAATTGTATAAGATGTGTTGGTGATGGAAGAGAACAGTAATTAATTAATTGCCAAACATGTCACGATTCCGTTCTCGTGTTGTGAGGTAACAATTTATCATCATAGAGAAGACTAAATTGATGAACTATGTAGAAACAGGTGCAACTATTTCTCGTGTATCGTAAATTGAGTTTGGGATGAGTATGCAATCATTCTAACCGCAACGGCAGCATTCATACGATCAGTCTCACATGGAGACATCGACTACCAATCCCAATCACAATTATCACTCCGCAGCATTATTACCTGCCTCTATATCCCATTAATTCCCATCGTTAACAGGAAAATAGACGCGTAAGAAGTCCGTTAATAAGACGCGACGGCGGCGTCGCCGTCGACGAAGGCGAGACGTGACAAAAACCGCTTTGTGGTGGCTGAGAGAAAGAAAAGAGCGGCGGAACGCGGTTTACCGCTCCGTTGTGCCAATTAAATAACTTAATTAAGCGGTTTAATCAACTTGTCATACGGGACGGGAATCAATCTGTTTTTGACCTGACGAGCTCTCAAAACACGTATCCTCGTATGAATGAAGAACGGACGGTTCTTATAAACTTTTAACGGATCGAAATTCGAAATTATACGGATTACGCGCAACTGAGACGGGGAAAAATATTATAAAACGGTGCGTTTGTGAATGTATTACCTGTAGGTTACAATTAGGGTTTCATAAATGATGGATCGGTTAATTATGAACGATTACGATTAGGTATTTAAGACTTGCGAACCAGGTGCTTCTTTTTAATTCACTTTCATTGGTTGCCGGTGTAAAATAATTGTTTTATAGGTAGGTGTTAATTTACAGCAAAAACATTTCTTGTCGCAAGCTATAATTACTTATAGATGTTATAAGCCATATGTTTATTACCACCAATATTACCGCCAATATTTTACTATCACTTTATTGCATTGTACTTAGATATATGTATCTAGGTGTGTATCTATTTCTTCTGGCGGAACCGAAGAGACGGTATACAGATTGTCCCGTTATAACCGAAAGCAACTGATAATTATCTATTTTAGGTAAAGTAGTACTACCAGCGTTTCGGAGGCAATAATTCTATAATTCGTACGACAAGGTAAAACGCATATTAACCCATTGACTAACTGATAATGCAGCAATGGGTTTTAGCTTATTTGGGCTAAAGGGAAAGAGAATTTTTTCTAGCCTTAAATTATTTGAGCAATGAAAAGTAAGTTTTCTGAACTATGTCTAATATTTATAGAGATCTTACAACAGCCTTTTTAATATTTTACAGGAAGCTGCTCTTCAAATTTTACTATCCAAGAGGTGGAAAAAGCAGTCCAAAAGTGGCTAAGGAGAGCAATAGAAAGGGATACAAAAAAAGAGTAAATTTGTAATATACATATTTTCATTTAATATTATTCAATATTTTGTTGTATTATATATATATATATATATATATATATATATATATATATTATAATTGTAGATTCGTATCGTATAGCATAATAATTGTATTAATAGTAGCTATTAATACATGTGTGGCATTCAAAATTAATAGAGCGGTATATATTGAAACCCCAGTTTCCCTAATCCTGATAATGTCCAGATATGGACGTATGAATGGACTTTGAAATTAAAATGGACGTCCAGTGTACATCCAAAATTTGTCCGTTCAATGTACACCGCGGGACGTTCATAGGAAGTCATACGCACGTACTCTGAACTTGAAATGGACGTCCACTTTACATCCAAATCTAATCCATTTCACGTCCTGGTACGTCCATTTAATATACATTATTGGACGTTAATAGGACGTCATATGAACGTACTGAACTTAAAATGGACATCCAATGTACATCCACATTTAATCCATTTTATGTCCCGGTACATCCATTTTAGCCCACCGAAGGACGTCCACTGGACGTCGAAAACAGTGCACGAGGGACATTGAGTGGACCAAACGTGGCTATTAGCGGATGTGCATCGGACGTTCACTGGATGTTATATAATCCGATGCTGGATGTCCAATGGACATTTAATGGATGTCCGAGTGTTGTCTGGGTAGTATACAATGTGTTGTCGTCATTGCACATCAAATGACATTCATGGTATGTTGCCCAGCAGTCAGACAAACATATATGAAGTTTCGTGAAAACAGTTTAGCAGTATGTTGACACCTTTTTCAAGAATAGAGAGAGGGGGCAGGTTTAAGTAAATGGGTCTCTATTCGGAGTTGTTTCTATCAAAATCTGCCCCTCATTTGTGCAATTATTTAAAATGTTAATAACTTTTGAACAAATCAACTGAAATGATAATTAGCACATTTTCCAAGGCTCTCTATGACATATTGCAATATGTACGAAATTTCAGCACGATCTATGGAATAGTTTATACAGTATTCTAAATGTTTACTGCGTGTTACTATGTTAAAACAAATGTGTGGCTTCAGGAAGTGCTCGGAGAGGTATCTTATTGACGAAATATTTTCTACGGAGCCTATATCGCTATATCTATATTTTAATGTTAGATAAACAACAGAGTTGATTTAACTCAAAATAATGGTTAAAACTAGTAATAAGGTAAGATAATAAGGTAAATAATGGAAATTTTTTTTACCTATAAACAATTTAAATAACTTGGCAACCACAAGTGATATTGGTAATAGTTATATTTGGTATTATTTCGGTTATTTTCATACCAGTCTCGTTACTCTAAGTCTAAGTGATAGGAACAAAAGATAATTGTTTTTGTTTCGACAATTATTACCTTTTCGGTTTATTTATACAAAGAATCGAAATTTACAACTCAGGTTAAAGAATTTATGTTCTGTGAAAAAGTATGTAGCTCAGTAGTAAATTGCCTTATTGTTATTAAAATCATCGGCATAATTTAGCACCGATCAGCGATTACGAAGTAACGAGTATCTTACTTAGAAGAAATCGACTTCGTGTAGGTGTCCTATGGGGAAAAATGACTGTTTCATGTCACTACAACCTATGGAAAATGTTATGTGCCATATGTGTAGTATTAACCTATAGTGCTATGGGCAGCTCACATGCCATCAATTATTTATTTTGAGGTTTAGGTGCGACAATGGTTTTTCGCTTATAGCTCAAAGGATATTAACCTAGGTAAAGAAAGTTCGGTATAAAAGGTATTTTTAAATATGGAATAACTTCTTTACTAACCATGTACTAAAAGATGACTTAGATCCATCTATTTGTCTATTCAAACGCCATTTTATATCAAAATATTAGCCGCATCTAAGCAGAATTAATCAAACCATTAGTGATACATGGAAAACCGTCGAGCTTGAAATGCACCAGCGGGATTATAGAAACCCCGTGGCGTTAGGGATCGTACCTGTCGGCCGTTCTCAGGTAGTTCGTACTACCAACAATATAAAATTGATTATGATTCAATATTATTCCAGCGAATTTTGATTAAAGCGAATATATTTTTATCTAGATCGTTGTTTTTTCGCTCCACAAATCGATACCAAACTCAAAATATTTCCAACAAAATCAAATTGCTTTATGGTTTTAAATGTGTATCTACGATTTACCGATCCCTAACGTCACGGGGTGTCATAATCCCGCTGGTGCATTTCGAGCACCACCACGGAAAACGATTCCTCCAAAGGGGCGAACTTTTCGTATATTTTTACAACATGGACTTTCAGGGTCATAGGACTCACATCCCTAATTTTGTGGTGGTTGTCGGGCGATTGGTAAAATGATTTCGTCTTACATACTTAATTAATGCTTTTATTTCTAAGTCTAATGTGTGAATGAATAAAATACATTTCTGTTTCGTGTTAACAACCTAACTAATAAAAATTGTCATTACGTTGCATATCGAATAGTCGTTCGGCAACGCACCAATAGGTTATTGCACTGCTTACTTAGCGATTCTGACATACTCGATATACAACGGAATTTGTTATTATTACACCTTCCGCGGGAATGAAAAAAAAAATCAAGTTGCAAATTTGATTTTTTTTCCATGAACATTATGATCGTATTTCTATGTCAATAACCTTTTTTTTTATAAGGAAAATATGTTTTGTTGTCGAATACAAAAAAAAAGAACTAATACCAAATACATATTATTACATAACTCTGAAATATTTCTCTACTACGCAGTTGTATCTAAAATTACTCTTTAAAACAGTTCTTATACAATTTTATACAATGAAAACAAGGCTTCATTTTGAATTGATTTCGAGAATACATTCCAGCAAGACGTCTTGTTGTTTCTCTCAGTTTTTTCTTAATTAGGATCCTTTTTAACTCTGTCTTTATGAACTTCAACTAATTTATTGTCAATTTGAATCACTACATTAGGATGTTTATCTTCTGTAACACTATAAGGTCCCTTAAATATCACTTCACTTTTGTTGTTCGAAGCACTATTCCTTAAATACACTTTGTCACCTGACCTATAACTAACATGTTTACATCTATTTTTCTTATCATAAAAGTTTTTTCTATTACATTTTGCTTTAATTAAATTTTCTCTAGCGTCATTAGCTGCTGTTTGTAAACGATATTTTAATTCCAGGGGATAAGTACAGAAATTGTATAATGGATCAACTCTGTTTGGCAAATTTGATGGTACTCTACCTCTTTTACCAAAAACTAATTCGTGTGGAGTATACTTAGTTTCTGTATGGACTGTGTTGTTGTAAGCAAATGTCCAATATGGAAGCCAAGTACTCCAACTTTCTTTTTGATTTTGAATTTGAATTCTTAAAAACGTTCCTAGATTTTTGTGTGAATTTTCCAAAGAACCTAAAGTTTGATGATGATAAGCTGTGGAATTTAACGTTTTAATTTGTAAAAATTTGCAACATTCTTTGAATGTAGCTGACATAAATTCAGTTCCTTGATCAGTAAGTATTTCTTCAGGAATTCCATACCGGAGGATGAAATTCTCAACAAATGAACGTGCTACGGTGCTTGTTTCTTTATTTGGCAAGGCATAGCACTCCACGAATTTACTTAGATCACACTGAAGCGTTAACACATACTTATTTTCATTATTGTCCGTTTCTAAAGGACCTACTAAATCTAGTAATACTTTTTGAAATGCACTTGTGGCAGTAGTGGTAATGTTTAAGGGTTGTTTAGCAATATTAAAATGTTTACATCTGTGACATTCGGTACATTTTTTAACAAAATTTTCAATGTCTTTCTTTAAGTTTGTCCAAAAATAATATCGTTTTATAGTATTATACATTCTGTTTATACCAGCATGTCCTCCTGTTGGAAGCATGTGGAAATCGTTAATTATTAGTTGTTTCATTTCTGGTGAGGTAATACTTTGCACGCCTCTTACGACAGATATTTTTAATTGTAACTTATTTATTTCTTGAGGAGCTCCTAGTAGTTTCTTTATTAAATGCGCATTTTCTCCATTCTTTATTATAACTAATTCCGGAATATTATGCTTTTCGCATATTTCTTTCAGGTCTTTCAAAGATGCCCTAAGTACATTCTTTGACAAAGAATCCTGACTTATATATAATATTTTAATATCACTATCGTAAGATGCAATGCCGTGAAAATGCAATTTTGTTTTTCGTTTTAGAATGTTTTTTAGTTCTGTATCGTTAAGAATTTTTAATTCAATTGACGTTTCGGGTATTTTTAAAAGTTCTATGACTCCCGGATGGCCAGTCCTTTCGTCACACAAACGTTTCAATTCTCCCTCGTCACTATTTCGATGTCGACTTTGAGCACGCGTTATGGCACAAACAGTACCTTGATTTAAATTTTTTAGTTCGTCTGAACTGATTATTATTCGCGATAAAGCATCTGCCGTTACATTTTCGGAACCTTTCACATACTTGACTACAAAGTCGTATTCTTCTAACAATAAGCGAAATTTCGTTAAACGACTTGTTGGATTAGTCATACCAAATAAATAAACTAGAGGACGATGGTCAGTTAATATAGTGAATTTTCTTCCGTACAAGTATGGTCTGAATTTTTTGACTGCAAAAACTATTGAAAGAAGTTCTTTTTCAATTGTACAGTAATTTATTTCAGCTTTATTTAATGTTCTACTTGCATACGCTACGGGTTTATCATTTCCGTTGGATAATACTGCACCTAATGCGTAACCTGATGCGTCTGTTCTTAAAATAAACTGATTGTTTTCCGTAAAATTTGGATATTGCAATATAGGCGGGTTTATGAGTAGTTCTTTTAATTTTACAAACGCTCGTTGACATTTATCGGACCAAGCAAAGGATACTCCCTTTCTTGTGAGTTGATTTAATGGATATGCAATTTCTGAAAAGTTTTTTATGAATTTGCGATAATAATTTGCGAATGCTACAAAGCGTTTTACTTCTTTTGCATCGGTGGGTACAGGATAATTTTGCATTACAGAAATTTTTTCAGGATCGGGCGAAATGCCGTCTTCTGAGATTACATGTCCTAAATATAGAACTTGTTTCTTTAAAAAACTGCATTTACTTGGATTTAATTTTAAATTTACTTTGCGTAATCTAGCTAGTATTTTTATTAAATTCCTGTTGTGTGTTGTTAAATTATTTCCAAAAACAATCAAATCATCTAGGTATACAAAACAACTTTCGTAATTTAAGCCTGACATAGCGATAGTCATTGCGCGTGAAAAAGCATTTGGGCTAGTTTTTAACCCCATCGGAGTTCGTGTCATTTGATACTGACCTTGATTTGTTGTGAATGCTGTAAAAGGACGTGATTCTTTATCTAGTTCTAATTGATAGTAACCTTGGTATAAGTCTAAATGGCTAAAATATATGGCTCCCGATAATGCATCTAAAATTTCTTCTATTGCAGGTAATGGAAATTTATCATTTTTGATTTTCTTATTTAATTGACGGTAATCTATAACTAATCTGAAACGCTTATTTCCTTTACTGTCACATTTCTTGTTAACTAAAAGAATAGGTGCGGACCATTCTGAACGTGCGGGTTCTATAATACCATTATCTAACATTTTGGTAATTTGTGCATCAATTTCTGCTTTCTGCGAATGTGGAATACGGTAGGGTTTAACGTACGCCGGTGATTCATGTTGTTGTAATCTAATCTTTTGTTTATAAATATTTGTTACACCTAACGGATCTCCGTCTAAATAAAAAACATCAGCAAACTTAGCACATATTTTATGAAGAGAATCTCTTTCTTCTTGTAACATATTTTCTGTATTAATTAATTTCAGTAATCTGTCTACCCGATCAACCGATTTTAATACTTCCTTAAAATTAAATGATTCGTAATTGCTTAAACTGTCCGTACGCGGTGTAAAATTTCTAATATTGACTTCTCTTTCTGTTGTATTTAATATTTTTACTGGAATTGTTTTACTTTCCGGTTTCGCGATTGTCGCCGCCGTAAACACACCTTTGCATATTTCTTCTGTTGTCACCACGCATTCGTCATCTGTATCTACTAAAAAATAGGCTATTATCTCACATCTAGGTGGGATCTTTGTGCAATAATTATAATTTGAAAATAGTGGTACCCTAATTTTATTATCATCTTTCCAGAGAGTAAGTTCATTTTGTTCGTAATCAATTATAGAAGAAAATTTTGAAAAAAAATCTGATCCTAATACTCCATCCATTCCGTTTCCAACTCCATCTACTACTACAAATTCATGCATAATTTTGTAACCGTCTAATTCAAATAAAGTATCAACCGTTCCTTGAGACACAATACATCCTGAAATACCTCGAATTTTTATTTTCCTATTACGATTTATAAATTCATTCCCGGTTAAACATTCTCCGAAAATCACACTTATTGACGCACCTGTATCTAACAAAAACATATAATCTTTCATTCCTTTTCTCAAACGCACAAAATTTAGTCCATTCATACTTAACACTTCAGCATTTTCGAAATCTTTAGAACTGTTGGTCTCGAAAAAATGTTTGCTCTAATGGTTCATTTGGTTGATCAGATACCTCTGGTGAGATAGGCTCATCTTGCATATGATAACTTCTTTGATTACATTGTCTGTTATATTGGTTTTGATAATTTCCTCGGTTATTTCCCCTATTTCTAAAGTAACCTCTATTTCGAAATGGTCTTGATCCATTATAGGAATGATTGTTAGTGGTAGTTGCAGTGTTATTGGTAACATTTCTATTTTGTGATTGGAACCTATTTGGTTTGCGACCTGATTGATTTCTAAAATTTGAATTTGAATAATTTCCCCTAAACTGACGCTGATTCTGTTTTTTCATAGAAAATACTGGCGCAGCTTGTTGGTTTTTGTTAATTTCTTCATCTCTAGCACCTCGTATCGCATCTTTTAGAGTAGCGTAATTTCGAGCTTTAACAATAGTTTTTAGGTCACGATCTTTTAACCCATTTGTAAAAACATTTATGGCAATTTTTTCGTTGGTTTTTGTAAGAATTTTAGCGCTTTCATCATTACCATCGGATTGTGCCAATGTTAAGTTTACCATCAAATTTTCTATAGTTTTCCCATAGTCTTCAATCGAGCTTTGAGCTTGCAGAGTGTTATGTAATTCAGTCGATAGAGCGACAGCAGATTTTTTACTGATTAAATGGTTTCTCATATCGGTAACAAGCGATTTATTTGTATCATAACTTTTCTGCAATCTCAATTTTGCTGATTGTTTTAGGCGTGTTTTTAAAACATAATTAGTTAAGAGTTTTTTCCCAGCAGGATTAAGAAGCTCGTCATATAATTCAATTGCATCAATCAGCTGTTTAACACTTTCTTCCGTATTATCCATGATTGGAAGCAAACTAGCCGCGGTTCTTAAATCAAATGTTTCAGACATCGTTCCAGACTTTATTTCAACTGATTCGCTAATATTCTGACGACCTTCCGACCTGTCTTGTAAAATTTTCCAAGCGTCGCTTAAAGTAGCACTAGTCTCATCAATATATATTTTTACTTGAGCACTTAACTTATCTTCTAACTCTACTTTTGACAGTTTTAATTTGATCTTCTCTAATTCTAAATCAAGTTTTGCTATTTGATCAAATTTTGCATCCGTTACTTTTTTATCTGTTCTCCTCTCAATATTATCTTTACCTAAATTCTTGGCAAAATTTGACACTAATTTATTTAATTTTTTAAGTTCATCGAATACAGCACTCATTGGTCAAATGTTACCACTGTTATAATTAATTTAAACCATTAATACGGAAATTTACCTATATAAGTCTAAAAATTAAAACTTAACTAAATGCGCTTCTACCTTTGATGTGGAACATTGGTTGATTACCACCCCTCACAGGACTACTGGTTGTTACTTGTGTCGGCTCCCCTCAGGATCTCGCAGCTCCTGGCAACTTCTCTCCGAATCTTCCTCTCTAACGCTCGTCTCAGCATCCGGATGATAAGCAGGACCATTACCAATACAGCAAAAGCGAAGGCCACTATTCCCAGAACCTCGGTAGTTGTAACTTTGGATTGATTCACGTCGTTGGTTTGTCCACCGCTATTTCCAGCCTGGGCGATGATTACTTCTTCTTTACTGGATGACGTACCCATCTTCACTTTTCACAATCACCAGATTATATTTGGCAAGATTCTTGAATTTTAGTTGCCTTAGTTTCTACTCAGGATAGTTGTTTGCACGACTGTTGTTTGCAGGATCGTTGTTTGCAGGATCGTTGTTTGCAGGATCGTTGTTTGCAGGATCGTTGTTTGCAGGATCGTTGTTTGCAGGATCGTTGTTTGCAGGATCGCCATGTGGTGGTTGTCGGGCGATTGGTAAAATGATTTCGTCTTACATACTTAATTAATGCTTTTATTTCTAAGTCTAATGTGTGAATGAATAAAATACATTTCTGTTTCGTGTTAACAACCTAACTAATAAAAATTGTCATTACGTTGCATATCGAATAGTCGTTCGGCAACGCACCAATAGGTTATTGCACTGCTTACTTAGCGATTCTGACATACTCGATATACAACGGAATTTGTTATTATTACAATTTATATATTTCAATTTTAATTTAGTTTCTTTTTCAATTGTTGAAAATTTAACGGTATTATAACATGTGTAAAAAATCATAGTAGTGATTGTACAGATTTATTAACCGAAGAAGGAAATTTTTTCGGTTTTATTGGAGCATACTTTTCAAAAAATAAAATCTCTAAAATGCATTCTTGCTATATAATTTCACAGCTTTATTTTAAACTTAATATCTCCAGAAAAAATAATCGCCTCGACTGTTGTTACCCCAACTTTGCACATATGTTAGCATATTAGTAGTGGATTTCCAAAATTAATTATTAATCGCCCCTGGTATGTTTTCTATATAATTAATTATATTGTCTGTTTTTACACTTGAACACGACTATGTGATGTTCTGAAGTATGCCAATATAAAATTGAGAAGCACCAGTGTAAAGTTCAAAATGAAAAACTTCACAAATTATTTAGATGTTACTGTTACTATTGTATTAGGTAATTTTATATGTTGGGTTAATTAGGTAAACGTTATGTATATTTATCGTATGATAAAACTGTATATTTTACACATCTGAGTAAGCCTATGTACATGTATTTCATGGAATAGAAATTATCCCAACTAAACAATTTTAATAGTATTCAATTAAAATTTTTTATTTTATGCATTGTGATTTTTATGGTACTAATGTACACGAGATTGTTTCAATTACTAAAGTACCAACTTACACTTAGCTCTTATAACTTACAAAACTATCAGAAATAATAGTTTTCTTTCATTAATTAACACTTACACCAAATAAAAACAACAATAAAATGAATTAATAACACTTCAAATATCTCCCTCAACTTCCAATTCGTTAAGTTTCAATTTTCTTAAATTATTTTACATTTTATTGGGTCCTCCTATATGAAACTGAGTCTGGTAGCAGATGAGTAAGGAGGAAAAAATATTTATTGTTCCCAGTATCTCATCCCCTAATAAGACAGGTTGAATTAAGCTCAGATCAAAGTAGTGTCTCAAATGTATCCTTAGATCTGTTAAACTGTGGTTTAGCTGTAGAAAGTGTCTTTCTTTCGCCAATTCCATTTGAAACGTTTTAGTATTTAGATATGTCATTAAGGTTACTTGTAATCAGTAGCCCTGTAATACTTAACAGGTTTTCCGTTACTTTCATGTAACCGCACAATTTGACGTTTTATAATTTCATCTCGATTCTCGTTTTTCCTTCGAAGGATCGCTATTTTGTCCAGTATATCAATAAAAACACGACATACCAGACTAATACAAGCGACCTACGTTAATATTAATTTATTATTAAGCGCTATAAACGGTTTAATGCCGCTAATTAACTACCTCGGTTTCGTTATCGATTGCCTTAAAATGAACTGCATCTATTAGTATATCTGGGCACTTTACAATAATAAATAACGAATCGATCTGCATTTATGAAGCAGATTCCTCGCATATCAGCAAGTCTGGAGAATGCAGAACGAATGGAAAAAGTACAAACATCATGGATTTTTCGAAGTTAGTTTTAATAGTTGAGGTTTTATACTGTAACGTTCCTTTCTTAAAAATTCTACATGTGTCGTTGACGTTTCCCCAACCGAAATACCACAGAAATTGGACGCTAACCAGCGCCATAATACGTTTTATTAAATTAAATCACACCTTATTTTATTATAGTAGCTACGCATTTAAGGCTGTCATTATTGTCTTCCATTTCAATCGTTCCTCCCGGGGTACGGGCCCGCCTTAACCATTTTCTCTAACTGTAAAACGAATGAACAACCATTAGCCAATAAAATTTTCATGCTCGCACCTTCAATAAAAAAATTACACCGTAATAACATAATTAAGTATACGGTAGAAAAGGAGAGCGAGAGAGCGAGAGGTGGAGGTAAAGGTGAGATGTTTAACCCAAAAAACGTTTATTAAAAAGAAAAGAGCTCGTACAGGAGAATAAGAGAGAGAACGTCCACTTCCTACGAGACGTGTTCCGCATGTAAATTTATTTTTAATAAGTCTAGAGACGTAACGAAAATGTGTAAGAACTATTAATTTTTCTCGTTCTGTACGTCGTGTAAATCACATAGTGTCAGTTAATATGAAATAGTGGAAACGTCTTGAGGTGTTCTTTTCCTCTACTTTAATTCACGCCGTCGAGTGATTTATTCTCCTAATTAGCGGTGGAAGAAGTCGATGTTTCACAATGGAACCGATGAAATGAGTCGAAATGCGGAAATAAATACGATCCAGTGAAATTAACTTGGACATTTATTGGTATTTTAAAACTATGCTAATCTTCCTGTATGCGTTATGAATGTATTTGATTACAAACACACTATGCAGCTGTGTAAAATGTCAAATATTACAAGAATTGAAAAGTCTCTGAGGCTGGGACAATGATTTGTAAGAATAATTTTCTAAATCCCCTTGATGATAACTAGGGCTAGGATGATTTGCAACGTATAAAAACGCACTTGTACTTAGTAAAACCAGAAATGATAATATTAAACCTGCAATTGAGTTAGAACTCATGTTTACTATTGATTTCTTAAGGCCACATTACATCCGGTGCAATTCCATGCAAGACGCAATATAAATTGCCTAAAGGTATGCCCAGTTGATATGTTCGTGTAATAGACTTACATCGAGATTTACAATCTACTTACCATGAAATTACCATTACCATCAATCAAGTGCACCAATCACATTTGGTGCATTCCATAAAGTCTCGAACCCATTTGGAATATCAAACCACTCTACTGTCGTTGGAACCAGGAATATGGACAATTTAAATGAAAAGATTATTTGTTGTTATAAATATTATCATTCCTTTAAATATTCCTCCTTAAAGTAAAAATCAGATTTTCTTCAGAAGCAATAGCATCTCTTCTTCTTAAAGATATTTTGATTATGCTTTATTTTGGTCACATGTTTCTGAATTGTAGCTTCATTCATTCGTAAAAAGTTTGAATACGTCACCTGGTCTGATTTTGAAAATCATTCAGTCAAACCAGCCTTTCCCTTTTTTTTCTATTTAAACAAGGTCTGACTCTTCTTTGTCCATTTTTGGACTCTAGCAGCAAGACAAAAGCAGCAATAATTATGCAACGACTAAATATTCTCATTTTCTCCCTTTCATCCACTTATTTCAATTGTTTTATTCACTACAAACAAGAAAATATTTAAAAATAAAACTTTCCCTAATAGTTCCATAGGTTGGTACATATGTTGCAATTCAAAGTAAGTTGCGTGAACTTTCTCGAGTATAACACAGCTGACAAGTGTCATTACATGCAATATTTTATCTTGCAATATTTTGCTGAATGGGTTGTACTTCTATTATGCCACTATAAAATAATAAAAAGAAAAAATTGAACTACTACTGAAGAAATGCACCATTCTGAAAATATACGTAAAAATGCAGAGAAGGGTGGATACATACTAAAAAGTATTCTTGTATGTTTCTTGCTTTTATTATACACTTTATATTAGCATATACTATTACTTTATATATTGTAACGAAATGGCTCGCCGGCCGCGACATAAACACGCCGGGAGCTACACAAGTTCGCCTTATTGCAATTCTGGGAAGGACGATGGGAACAATCGAGAGAGTTCGATGCGATAACAAGTTCCGCGAATTCTAGAATGATCTCTAGAAGCTTCGGGACTATTCCGGCAAACGACTAGAGCCTTCTACCTGTCATAAAAAGGGAATGTCGGACCGGAGAGAGGACAGTTGAACCGGTGTGCGTAAACATTCGAGCGAGAGACCGCGCGCGTTAAAAATAAATAAACATCTCAGTGTACAAATATGAATTAGGTGATTGTTAAGTTAAGTTTATAAGTGTAGTGTAAGAAATAAATTAATTAGGATAATCGCGTAGTGTTTTAGTTTTAGTCAATAGTAAAAACGTTACAGTGGTGTCAGAGTGCGGATTAATTAGTGAAATAAGTTAAGAACAATGAAGAAATTACGCGAATTAAAAGTTGTGGACCTCAAACGCGAGTTGGAGGAACGAGAACTCGAAACGTCAGGATCGAAAACAGTGCTGCAGAAACGTCTGGAGGAATATTTAATCGGCAATGGAGAGGATCCTGAAACTTTCGGTTTCGAGGAAGAAGGTGAGCTCATCCTTAACAAAATGGAAAAACTCCACGGTGAGTTAGACAATAAAATGGGAAAACTTCATGGCGAGTTGGACAACAACATGAAGGAACTCCACGGAGAAATGAAAGAACTCCACGGCGAGTTGGACAACAAACTAGGAAAACTCCACGACGAGTTGGACAACAAAATAGGAAAGCTCCATGGCGAGTTAGAAGAACTCCATGGTGAGCTGGATAGCCGAATTGGAAACCTTGACAGCGCGCTTCAGACCGAGAAAAGCCAACGATTAGAGCTCGAGAACCAACTACGAGAATTGGGGAACCGACTACAATCCATGCATTTCCAGCCCAGTTCGCAAAACATATCCAGTCCAGGTAATCCGTTCAAGGACTCGGAGGAGGTAACCAGGATCGAGGCAGTCCCTACTACGAGCCATCGAGTGAAGCCGCCAACCTTCGACGGGGAAATTCCCTGGGAGAACTACCTCCGGCAGTTCGAGGCAGCGGCGAAGGCCAACAACTGGGCGCCAAGGGACAAGGCAGTGGCTCTGACGGTCGCCCTCCGAGGAAACGCCCTCGACGTGCTGCAGACTGTTCCAGAGGGGGAGCTGGACAATTTCGAACTACTCGTCCAGAGGCTGGAGAGGCGGTACGGGCACGCACACCTGAGGCAGGTCTACCAATGCCAAATGAAGACCCGACGACAGAAGCAGGGAGAGAGCCTTCAGGAGTTCGAAGCCGATATCGCGAAGCTAGTCAGATTCGCCTACCCGGAAGCGGCGGAGTACATGGCGGAGAGTCTCGCGGTCTCGGCCTTCATCGACGGCTTGAGGTATGTGGAGATGCAGCGGGCGGTACGGCTGTCGCGTCCCAAGAGCACATTGGATGCCCCCTCAATGGCCCTGGAATTCGAGGCTGCGACGGAGGCGTCAAGGAGCTGTGGCCGCGTTCGGGCTGTGGTCGGGGACGACGCATGCGTGGAGGCCGAACGGAAGGAGGACGCCCTGGAGCAGGTTGCCAACGCCCTCAAGGGACTGCTGAAGGGGAAGAAAAAGGAACCAGCGAAGTGCTGTCCGTGTGGAGAGGTTGGCCGTCTCCGAAGGGACCGCAAGCGCCCCAGGGTCGACAAATCTAAACGGGTCGACTCCCAGGAAGCAGCTCCGGCCCGTTGCCCGTCCCAAGATCCCGTCATCAAGATAGCTACCCTGAGAGGTGAAGGTGGCAGCCTGTACGTGGATGGCGAAATTAACGGCAGGAAGCACACACTACTGATCGACACCGGGGCATCCAAGACGATCCTGAAGCCAGGCCTACTGAACACGCGAGGGAAGAGAGTGATGGAGTCCAGGTGGAGGTTGCGAACGGCTACGGGCGAAGCTGCCGCCGTCCACGGAGAAATAGACGTCGAGATCAAGATCGGCACTGCACGATTCTCCACACCGAGTCCTGATCGCCGACATAGAAGAGGACGCCATCTTGGGAATGGACATCATGAAGACCCACGGCTTCGCACTCAATTTGAAACGACAAGTGATGCAGGTCGGCCCAGAGGAAATATTCCTGCACACCAAGGGTGAGACGGTCCATCAGATAAAGCTGACAGAAGACACGATCCTGCCGGGTAGGAGCGAATCGATAGTGGTGACCCGACTTCAAGGAGTCACCGGAAAAGGGAACCCTGCCGTAGTGGAACCTTGGAACCACGACGTGGAGGTGGGCCGAGGCGTTCTAGTAGGGAAGACCTTGGTAACGCTGGGTGAAGAAATTCCAGTCCGGCTCATCAACATCAATGACTACCCAGTTACCATCCGCCAGGGGACCAAAGTGGGAACCTGCTCACCAGTGACGTCACTGATCCACCAGGTGACGGCGAGCGCTGGCTGCAGAGTCGCGAAAGTGGAGGAAGCTCTAGTGGGCGCCTGCGATTCTCTCGCTGGACCCGAGAAGAAGAGGCTTATTGAGCTACTCCGTCGATATCGATTGATTTTCGTATCTGACAAGGGGCCTTCTGGGAGAACGAATACAGCAAGGAGGTTGCCGCAGGCGAAGCGGGAGGTAGCGGAGAAGATCATCCACGACATGGAGAAAGAGGGAGTCATCGAGCCATCTAGCAGTCCTTGGGCATCTCCTGTAGTCCTGGTAAAGAAGAAGGATGGAGACACCAGGTTCTGTGTAGATTATCGTCTACTGAACAACGTGACGAAGAAAGACAGCTACCCTCTTCCCCGGATAGACGACACCCTGGATACTCTGGCTGGATCGAAGCTGTTTTCCACCCTGGACCTGAAGAGTGGCTACTGGCAGGTGGAAATGGACCCTGCAGACAAGGAGAAAACGGCTTTCACAGTAGGATCTGGACTGTGGCAATTCACCGTAATGCCATTCGGGTTGTGTAATGCCCCGGCTACTTTCGAGAGGCTCATGGAGAACATACTCAGAGGGCTCTCCTGGAAAACGTGCCTCGTGTACCTGGATGACATAATCGTCGTAGGGAGGACGTTTGACGAACACCTGTCAAACCTGGAGGAAGTCTTCAAGAGACTCCAACTGGCTAACCTGACGCTCAACCCAAAGAAATGCCATCTCTTAAGAACGAGAGTACACTATCTGGGTCACGTGGTCAGCAGTAACGGCGTCGAGGTGGATCCTGAAAAAGTGCGAGCAGTCCAAGAATGGCCAACACCGAAGGACAAGCATCAGTTACGAAGTTTCCTGGGGCTTTGCACTTACTATCGTTACGTCAGAATGTTTTCTGACATCGCAAAGCCGCTGACACGACTAACCGAGGAAAAACGAGCCTTCCTTTGGGATAAAGAATGCCAAGCAGCCTTCGACGCCCTGAAAAGACGCCTGACGACGGCCCCGGTTCTCGGGTTTCCGACCCAAGAGGGACGATTCAAGTTTATAAGTGTAGTGTAAGAAATAAATAAATTAGGACAATCGCGTAGTGTTTTAGTTTTAATCAATAGTAAAAACGTTACAATATGAACATTGAAGAAAATGGACCGTCTTCTGGGTGGGTGATCATTAACTGCGGACAGCCGATGCGTTGTGAGCAGGTAGCGCACGAATTGCGGGCAGGGCAGTTCTAATCCGCTTAACCGCCGCAACCCTTCTCAGAATTGTCTTAATAGAAGTCTTCCAAAACTATCGAAAAGGAACAATATCTTCGAGAACATATGCTCCTTTTTCAAGCTAATCAGATGTCTAGGGCAGATTTCATTACTAGTAGTATTTCGAAAAAGTTTCTTCACGTTTGTAAATAATTTCATTGACGATATACATACGCATACTCTGAGAGTTCTTTAAATTTAAATCAGAAAAAAAGGTTTCAAAACAAAAAAAATCTTCAGACAGAAGCCTTACTTCTAAAGGTTTAAGTAATATTTTTTGTATATAAATAAATGTAAGAGGATTTTTATATATATATTTTTTAAATTTTAATTTACTTAATTTAATTTTATAAAACTGACCTGACAAACTGTTTTTTAAAGCAGTACTTTTTTTAAAGTACTGCTCACTACTACTTAAGTTTTTTAAGTATAATATTGTCTTTTCTGCCAGTCCTAAGCCTGGAAAAAGTGCGAAGGAAAAAAGTACTTCATTTCAGATTCCACATATGGATTTATGTCTTCCAAATAGATATTTGTAATGACAGATTTAACTGCGGGCCCTTTACCTGTTCATTTTACCTGACCGACCCTTGTCCGCAATTCATGCAGTGATTAACCGACCCCTATGGTACTTGTCCGCAATTCATGCATCTGTCCGCAATTCATGCGCTCCGTTCTGGGTATACTGTCAAAAGGTCTTTAAAAGCAAGACAATTTACTTATTATCCTAGCTTTCGGTCGTATTTTCCTGCTTTCTCGGAAGAAACATAGGGAGTCAAGTACTCGGCAGCAGACCTTAGATTTTAACTATTATCAATGATCTTACAGGAAAACTTTCAAATAAGTGACGTGTTTCCTTCAAATGCTTTTTAGACAGTATCCCTAAAAATTGGTCACCCATTAGTAATAAGTAATAAGTATACAATTGATATTAATAATCTCCAAAAAATCTATTAAGTTATTTTCACATCAAGTGTTTCCATTTTCGAAGACAATCATTAAGAACAAATTTTTGGCACCATAGTGGGAACTGAGATTTCACCTATAATGACAAATTATGTCCAATATGGAGTCCCATTATCACTTCTGTTAAAATGGCTTACATAAGTTGACTGATATTGTCTTAGAAAATGGTTACTTAAAAAATAATTATTAATCAAGTCTTCTTCAACACCCCTTCCTTAATAATATCTTATTAGATAATTCTATTTAAACTGGCGTTCCTAATTACCCCTGTCATTTAGCACCCTATTTGTTGGCGAATTTCGTTGGTAAAGTTCTCAGCGCTCTCGTACATTAAAGGGTTAACACCAATAATTTTAAATAACACTTAATCCTTCACGCATTAAAATTGCTAAAATAGATGTAATAACTTGTTACGTACTTTGTTCGGTAGGGCAGCGTCGTTGGCGGCACAACGACTCTGGCGGAAAGTTAAGGGCCCCATACACCTCGTTCTTCTCTGTCATTTTTAACCGACGGTTAAAAACGTTGAAAGGAAGAGCGAAGTCGGTTGAGTCCACACACATCAATTTTGTTTTGCGCCAGTTTGTCACGATGGACCGTACGTGTGTGTTAGCATTGGCGGCGGCTTTAGCAGTGAAAGAAAAAGATCGAGAAAATAGAAAACCCCGCAGCAAATGGACTAAAGGCTGGTTGCTTAAACGCAGTACGCTGTCTCATACAATCTCATACAACGAAACGCACCCCGTAGTGAATCAATTTTTTGCTTAACCGTCTTTACAGTTTCACTACCATCCACTTCTTTACATTTTATCAGTAATGCTTCGTATGCCTTGTTTCGGTCACGATATTCTGCCCATTTAACTTTCCATATACAAGGGAAAGACCTATAAAGTTCTATAAACTCGATCAAAAAGTCTCTGTTCCACTGCCTAATATCCGACTTATTGTTTGTACACAAATACAAGTGAACACAAGCAGCACAATCAGAGAAATGCACGCAACGCCAATGCGAAAACTCCCTACTTGCCAAACTGTTGAGGCCACACACTTCATGTTTACCCGAACGGTTGGCACGATAACCGACAAAAATCAAGCATCGCCTGAAATTTTGAACGACGTGCTAAACCGACGGTTTTTGCCCACACACCTCGGTTTTGTGGCAGTTTTACCCGAACATTGATAACCGTCGGTTAAAAATGACAGAGAAGAACGAGGTGTATGGGGCCACTTACGTCACTTAGTTGAATTGGCGCTTGTTGCGGAGTTCGGAAATTCGGGAAACGGTTTAAAGTCGGTTTACCTCGGGCGCCAGATTTTTAAGGGTTAACTCCCTAAAGCCAAGGGTGAGTTTAAACTCAGGAGAATGCCAGGGGGTCCGTGAAAATAAAACACACAGTACAAGGAAAAATACGGGTGATACTATATTACACTAATTTATGCTGTTACAAATGAGCAATTAACGGTAATTATGTACAAATGAAAGGTTTACGGTATTTGAAAGAATTAGGCAATTATGTACAAGATAGCGGTTTTGTGATATTACGGAGAAGCGGCAATCATGCTTTACATTATTTACAGTGATAACGGGCTGTTCGGCGACGTAGTGAAATAATTTTCCGATTCCCATAATTTCGGGAATTATCGGCAACAATGTACATTCGGATTTTTCGAAATATCGGCGGGCGGACAACGTTGAGCTACGCTTTAGAACGAACCGTTCGGACGCAGGTGTTTGGGCAAAAACGATTCATTTATTATCTACATTGACGGAAAATATTCTGTTTGAATAAATGAGCGGAAATATGAACGGAGAAGCTACATTTAGGAAAGAACGTCTCTATTTCAATCTATTTACATTACGGGAGATCGCAAGCTAGCTAATCTTAGGCGTGCAAATTCGGTTTAAAGCGGTTAGAAGGAGGCGGAAGAAGAAATGAATAAAGCGAGAGCGGAGCAAACAAGCAAGGATGGTGTTAAGCCCTATAGGGCGGGCTCAAGGACGGAAGCGGAAATCTAGCGTGCGGCTCGTAGTTAGAATTAGGCCTTGTGGAATTGCGGTTAATTATGGTAATAAAGACGTCCTGGGAATACTTCACCGAGAACGTTTTACTACGAACTACTTTATGCGACAGAAGGAAAAGCCTAAGCCAAAGAGATACGATATAAGCGGATTTTGAGTACTCACACTGGAAGATGAAACTATCGGCGGAGACACTTGCACCCAAAACTCACTTCGCGAGAGACGGGCGGTCGGGCGGCGGAGATTCTTTCGTGTTGCGAGAAAATCAAACGATAGAACGGGCACTTGGTTCGGAGGAGAAAACTTTCGGACTACTCGCGAAAAAACGGACGGTTGGCACTGCAGAGACACTCTAGGACTACTCACAAAAGCGGCGACTACACCAGATACACTCGATGCCTTCTCGTTAATATTTAGAGCTCCCAGGGAAAAAAGGAGGGGTAATTTGCAACTCGTAATTAAAGAGACAACTGGTGGTCTTTTGTTTAAACTCGGTCTTCAAAATTTGCAGGTGTCACGTCGGAGAGACAATTTTTATTATTTGAATTTACGGGTTTTCCGCAAACGGGAGACAAGGGTTCTAGCCACGGGAAAAATATGCTTCATTACAAACTATTTATAAGTCATACACTAAATTTAAGTCCCTATTAAAACCTACAGAGATTTCAAACGTGATGTATGAAATTTCTTGCAAACAATTGTAACATGAAATACATAGGTCAAAGGTCAAGGCTTTTAAATGGTAAGGTTTCCCTCATAAAAGTAACGTTAAGCGTAAAATTTGTACATGTGCTTTGGTAGATAATTGTCTAAATAATCCTCTTAAATTGAGTTTTAATGTTTCTATAGCTTTAGTTTCAGAAACAGGGCAATTTAAAATGACTTTTCTTAAAATTGCTATCATTTTTAAAGATTCTAACACAATGATTAAAAATTGAGGTGTAGAGTTTAAGTAGGTCCTATTTATAATAAAATTATATTTACCGCTTATGTACACACTTAATTATAGTTATACATATCATAAACTAAGTTTAATTTATTTTTAATACATATAAAATTTCATGTCATGAATGAATGTTAGATGTTATATTATCACTAAATTATTATAAATATTTAACATTCATTCATCTATCTAAAATTCAATGTTCACTACTGCTTTGTGTTTAACCTGTTCTTTATAGTATCATGGTGAACATATTTATATGTACCTCGTTAAAGTTTTTGATGGCAGTCAACGTCACTTATTTGAAATTTTATTAAAAAAATTCCTGCAAGATCAATGACTATAGTCGACTCCTTCCGTTCTGATGGTTTAATTACTGCTTACACTACTAAGTATTATTGGTCAGTTAGGTACCTGTATATGTATTTGAATTACTTATTTGTATTAAGTTTAGTACTTGCTTTCCTAGGTTTGCCCTTAGGAATAAGGATAACATCTCCAAAACCTAGGATAAGTAGTAAATTGCATTTCTTTTAAAGACCTCTTGACTACATAGCTAGAACAGAGTCCATTTTTTCAACATCCATTTCTTATAACAGTCAGGCTGTGTAAAGCATATACATATAATAGAGAACTTTATACCTTTGGCTAAAAAATATATGAAGATGAATTAACTAAACTAAGGATATGACAATAACCATGACAACAGAATAACGTTTATTTCGAACCACGCAATTTTCATAAAATCCGCGCCTTAGTGATACAAGTAACTAATCCCGTCCAATATTAAAATTATCAAAATTAGCCAACAATATTCACAAATATCCTCGAAGACACCCTCGGAAGCGGCAGACCCCCTCACAAATATATATTTACTTTAAATTAAAATCGGTTCTTTGAAGACGTCGCGCATCGCTCCTAATTTAGAATCCATCGGGTTCGGTGTTGTGCTCCCCGCGAGAAGAAGAAAGACGAGGAGGACACGAACAAACGCCTTTAAGGCAATTCCATTACCCATCGTTCATAGCTCGACAGACTTTTAAATAAGCTGCCGGATATCTCGAACTTGGGCGTTCTAGCACACGCCGGCTTTACGTTTATTTCAATTTTTCATTTTCAATTTGCCTTGCAATTCCGAAATGATTTCTCTCTCTCTCTCGCCTTCTCTTTCTCTCACGCGCTCTATCATTCTTTCTCGTCGCGTTTTCTATACACGTAGATTTGTTAGCGCTGCATTATGAATCGCTGGCGAAAATAGAAAAAGAAAATGGGAGACTGGAAGGAAAGTTGCTTTCAGGACTTCAGGATTTAAGTTACTTTCATATTATTAAATAATACAATACAGTACAAGTTATCAATGTGTACATTCCGTGGTAGGGATAGTAAGAGGAAAGGAGATTTGAGATTGATTTATGTAAGACTCTTATGTAAGGGTTATGTTCGTAGAATGAACGACAACCGACTCCCCAAACAAACTTTGGAATGTGAGCCATCTGGAAGAAGATATGTCGGACAGTTGAGGAAGAGATGGAAAAGTTAACGTGCACGGGAATGGGATTATTCGGCGCGGCCGATTCGGCGCGGCCGTTTCGGCGCAGCCGGTTCGGCGCGAGGACAGTTCGGCGCGGGACAGTTCGGCGCGGGACAGTTCGGCGCGGGGCAATAATATCACCCGCCTGTTTGGCTAAGTGAATACGTGTTTGATCCTTGCCCTCTCGCGCTTCCCATGTAGGTACTTTGTAATTCGTTTTTCTGAATTTAATGCAAAAATATACCAATTCAGTTTATTATACATCCTATCTAAACTAAACATGCCAGACGCTAATCTCATTTATACACTACTTTAAATATCAAATTAATATCAAATTTTAAAGAAAATAATTAAATATGCATGCGCCGAACTGTCCTTCGCGCCGAATCGGCTGCGCCGAACTGTCCCCTCGCGCCGAACTGGCGGCGCCGAACCGGCCGCGCCGAACTGTCCTAGACCCAACGTGCACAGCCTTGAAGCCTAAACAGTGAAGAAGATGATGATGATGACGACATAGTGATGACACGATGACATAAATTCCAAATTAACTAGACACACTGTATATGCTCATATTTAGAAAAAAAATTTGCATTAAAATCCACACTTTAGTTATCATCCAACCACCCCTAACCAGTGACAAACGATATACCCACTGTGCAGTACGCACTGCTAAGGTTATGGACTTTGTGTTTCACTCTATCGGGAGTAAATATCACGGAGTTGCGTTTCTTGCTACAACTTTCTCTAATAGTGTTGACTTTTCGACTTGTCCATTAACCTGGATTGTTCGCAATAAGTAAATTAGCATTGCTTCAGTCTTCTCCTTATTCCATTTTTTGTGAAGTATCTTTCTTACTCTAGAACTGTTTTTCATTTCTGCGTGGAAACAAGACTAAATAAAAATTCTTCACTTACTTACAGAAATGACCAAGTATGTGATAATCCCAGATGATTAATGTATCTAGACCCGTCTCTTTACAAAACGATATATTGCGAAGATATATAAGATATTGCACATTCTAAGCGATTTCTTACATTGTTGCATAAATGCAACTGACGAATTCTTTATTATAAATTGGCGTGTATGTACGGTTCACGATAGTTTAACATAGCTGCAACACACTTTCGACACTCGACTTTTTAACAGATTCCTCTAATAAACTAATGTGACAATAGCTTTTATATTACACAGAAAAAAAAATAAAAAAACGTTTAAAAATAGAATCAATAGGGCGTTTATCGTCAAAGTAATCATATGCACCAGAATCGCTTTTCTTTTCTTTAAATTGATGCATTTCATTAAACCATTTTATCCTATTATTTTCTGGGAAATATAAAAGAGACTGCCGGTCGGCTCATTAGTTTAATCTGTAAAAATGTCGTGTGTAAAGAGTGTATTGCAGGAGTCATTTTGAAAACTATGATAAGTTATCTTGAAACGTATTACATATTAGATTCGGAGCTTTTATTCTAAGTAAATCTGCCATAAGATTAACTTTCCATGGGAGTAACATCGATTCGTATACATTCAACGCGACATTTGTTTGTTTATATGGCATTTGCTGAAGTATTTTGGATAAAATTACAAAATAAAACAGAGTTTGTATAATATGCGAAGTGTATAGCAATGAAGAAAAGGTATTTGAATTATACTTTCATAGGCAACTGTGACAAATTAATAACGCAATTAATAGAGGTTATGGATCTTGTCAGTGGCGTTCTGTCGGTTTTCTTATTTCAGGTTTCCAGTATACCTCGTTTGGACTTACATTTCCGAACTTAACGGGACTAATACAACAACAAAATCAACCTATATCTGCTATAAACATTTTAAAGAAATCGATTTTGAGCATAGGTAGGTGCAGCCAACTATTAAAAAATTCCGTAAACACAACATTTTTCAACTTAAAAGTAATACAGAGTAATACATTTTTACAAAATGCATCAATGTGACCCTAACAGAGCTCTTACCATTTCAAAATAATTAATCATTTAAATCACGTCATAAGTCTCTTAAAATAAAAAAATAAACAATTCGTAAATAAAGAATTTATCGAACAAAACATTACTGATTGAGTTAAGTGGTTGATTTAAGTTTTTAGTAATTATTAAAATGGTCAAGTTTTCAAAGTGTTCTATTCCTATATAAGACAGTTTTGAATAACTCTAATCATCCCCGATTTTGAAGGCGGAGGAAGTTTGGACCGCGACCAGGTGGACACGCGGACATGGTCAACTCGGCAGAATGGTCAGAATAAATATTTCTAACCCTTATAAGCCTGAAAACGGTACGGGCTAACTCGGCAAAATGGTTGAAACGTACCGGAACCAGCATCTATAAAGGCAGGCGATTTTGAAAAAGGAATTCATAATTCACTGAAAGAAACATGGCCGTTTATTGCTATAAATATAAATGATTATCGTTTTCATCGCGGACAAGCATGATTCCGCAAGATTCAATAGCTAGGCTTAGCGACAGAATACATTCAGGTTCTGAAGCTGGGTAATGGCTGCAACATATCTTTGGACTTTCAGTATTACTTCCAGATCAGGTATCAAATTGTATTATAGAAGATTTTATGTAAATTCACAAAATGAAGGCACAGCCCAATTTTCTGATTATTTAGTTGAAACGTACATATCCGAAGAAAGTACATTCCCTCCTCATATATGGGTTTTATCATTACCCGCTGATAGGACCACTAACGCCAGTGAAAGCTTCCATGCAAAATTTAATTCCAGTTTCTATAGCCCTCATCCTCACATCTTCCAATTCGCCGATGTGCTCAAAAGCACATTAAAAGCAAATTAAGAGTGTTTCAAAAGGTGAACAAAAACCCAGACAACGCAATAATAAAATGATTTTAAAACAAATTTTGCAATCACTTATCGCGATACGATTTTGTAAAAAATGTGTCGCATTTCGAAAAAGTTTAATTGTGCATTACATTACTTTTCTTTTATTGACGAAAACTAAAAAGTTGACTTTATATCAAAACATTAATTGATGGAACCTATTAGGTTAACACTTTTAAACACACCAAAGTAATAACTTGCAAAATAACTTTAAATTTTAAGTTTCTTGCAATCTCTTACTTTGCCAGTCCTAAGTCTGGTAAAGTGCGAAGGGAAGTAATAATTTAGGTACTCACAGTAACAGGTGATAGTTCTTCTTCTCCTTATTTTCCCTTTTGCCCAGTTGACCCCACGGATTACGTCTACCGCGGCAACCATTTGTCGAGTTCGGCCATCGGATTATCAGTCCCTTGACCATTGTGTCGAGTAGGCCTCCACCCTGGACACGATGGGCTGATGGGAATTTTGGACGACATGACCGAAAAGGTGGTTTTATTGTACAGGTATTGTATATTATTTATTTACAAAAATTCCCAACTGAATGGAAAACAGCAATACTTCATCTAATCTGGAAAGGTAAACTAAACAACACAACCTCCTCGGCATATAGACCTATATGTCTCCTAAGTTCAGTCAGTAAATTTTATGAAAAAATAATAAATGAACGTATAAATAATTTTTTAGAGACAAATAATCTTTTATCTAAATTCCAATTTGGTTTCAGAAAAAATAAATCTACAATTTCGGCAATAATGAAAGTCAAACAATTTATTAAAAATTGTAAATCAAATCTTTGTGTATTAATAACTCTAGATGTCAAAAATGCTTTTAATTCAGCCTCTTGGAAATACATAATTAAAAACATGAAATCCAAAAACATACCCAAATATTTAATAAACTTAATTGAGGATTACTTTTCCGACCGTAAAATCTCTAATTTTGGCAAAAATAATTTTGAAATTTATACGGGAGTCCCTCAAGGTTCAGTTTTAGGTCCCACTCTTTGGAATATTCTCTTTGATAAAATTCTAAATTTAAAATTCGGTAAAAATGTACAACTCTTTGCATTTGCGGACGATCTGGCTGTCCTTGTACAAAGCGATACGCCTCGACATCTAAATTACCTAGTAAATAAAACTATATATAAAATTTCCACTCAATTAAACAAAATTGAATTAAATTTGGAAGTCGAAAAAACTGAAGCTATCATCTTCAAAGGTTTAAAATTTAAACACCGTATTAAATTCAAAATCGGAAATAAAACTATTAATCCTTCTTCAACTATTAAATATTTAGGCGTATTTCTTGACGAAAAACTAAATTTTAAATTTCATATTGAACAAACATGTAAGAAAGCAGAAAATAGGCTGACCAAACTTGGGAGTCTAATGCCGAACATTGACGGCCCAAGTGACAGAAAAAGAATTCTTTCTATTTATACCATTAATTCTATATTATTATATGCTTCTCCCGTCTGGGAAGAGGGTATAAGGTTTAAAAAATATAAAAATCTCTTAAACTCTACAATTAGAAAATGTCTAATAAGAGCTGCTAGTAGTTACAGAACTGTCTCTTTAGTAGCTCTTGAAATTATCTGTTGTTTTCCTCCGATTGATCTACAAATAGCTGAAAGAACACAAAATTTCCATGGAAAAAATAAAACTATTTCGAAACAAAACACATTACAAATTTGGCAAAATTCTTGGGATAATAATACCAGTAAAGGTCAATGGACTAAGAAACTCTTACCTCTTATTAAACCGTGGTTCACATGCAAGTTTCGTAAAACAAATTATTTCTTCACCCAATTTCTATCAGGTCACGGTTCTTTTGCAAAATTTACACACAAAATTAATAAAACTCCAACAGATTTATGTATGTACTGTGGAGAGGTTGATGACGCCGAACACACTATTTTTTACTGTTGGAAATGGACTGCGGAAATTTTGGAATTAAATCTATACCTAAAGATAACAATTACAGCTGATAATATTATGAATACAATGTTAACTTCAAGTAAGAATTACATCGCTATTTTCAATTTTATAAATGATGTTATGAAACAAAAAGAATCTGATGAAAGAATCTCACAAAATTTTAACCCGTAAAAAAAAAGTTATATTATCGTTATTATTATCATCGTTTATATTTAAATATATTTCTTCTCGTTATATTTTTATTCCTAATTACTATCTAAATCCTATTGTTATTGTTATCATTGTTAAATTATTCACCTCATCATTATTAATTGTTATATATTTTCTCCCTCTATTGCCTTAATTTATACACTTTTAACTATATTCTTATTTTCAAAACCAAACCTGACGTCAACTTTTTGTGAAATTACGAAATTTTAAATATTCCTTTGGATTTAAATACTTAATACTATGTGTCTTTGAAGATTATGTTCTCTATGAGAGCTAGCCAAAGACATATAGTAACGTCAGAAGACAGGGTTTTTTAGTGGGTAACCGAACGTGGACCCCCACAGTGTCAAGTGCGGTGGATATTACCATTTCTGATTGATTATATAATCTCAATAAATGACAATATCCATCTCACTTTTCCTCCATAAACGAGTTTTCCCTGTATAAAAAAAAAAAAAGGTATTGTGGACAGTAAAGAAATTTAACATTGGCGCATTGATGGTTGAATTAGGAATCTTTATCAGGAAAATATCTTTATCGCGAAAATATTAAAGGGGTAGGAAAATGGATAAGGGCAAGGGAATACGTAAATTACGGGAAATCCCATCTAAACAGGCAAGGGATATCCTTGTTGACCGTTCCTACCCATACACTTCCTACCCAACCTTTCAATTAAAGCAGATACTACCCTCATTATTTGCGGCCCAAAGTTCACCCGCCGAATTTTAATATTTCTAAGTCAGCAAGCCACAAATTTCCTAAAGAAATTCATACTAAATACCTATACGCCTATATTACGGGAATTAATTTTCGGACATAAAAAGTTGTAAAGATATCATTATATTGTATAAATATAAATGTAGGGGAGACTGGGTACGGTTGTAATGGGGTACGGTTGTAACAACTCGAATATTACCGAAACTATACACGGTAGGCGCGAGGTATAAAAGTGCTGCACGCAGGCAGCAAGTCCCGCTAAGACTCCAGTGTTTCTTCGTCTGTCTTGCGGTAAGTGCGTTTACAAGGAGGCCTATTGTCTGTTGTCAACCAAAAGTAAGTATTTTTGGCGAGTTTATTTATGATATAGCTTAAATATTAATATTAATATTGTATTTCAAAATATATTTACGCAATCGTCACATTTTAGAGATTATAATACGCTAATTCGTTTTTGTATAGGTTGTGTTATCTCGTTACTATGACAGCCGTATTACCAAAAGGGGGGGTGGGGACGGTTGTAACAGTAATTTTATAATATATTTTATTTCAGATGCCTAGGAAACGTATACGAAAGACTACGAGAGGTGAAAGTGACATGCTGTCGTGTAAGTACGCCTCCGATGAAGTCAAATTAGGGACTTCATTAAGACGAGCTGCTGTACAGTACGGCGTTAATTATGTCTCTCTCTTGAGATAGAAGCGAAAGAGGGATGCCGCGAATGAAGATGACCATGAACTTGTACAAAATGTTAGCATGGGATATGCAAACGAAACATTTATTGAGTCAAATTCCTACACCTCTTGAAATCGCCGAGCTCCAAACCACAAAAATGCCGCTAAGACCAACACTTGCAGAAAGAGTCGCAAGCTTCTACATCCAATCTAGAACCATGCATCTCTCCTCGCAATGCTGTTTCGCGTCAGCAACCACAACCTCTTCCGTATACAAGCAAAGTATTCTCGCCTGAGGCGTTGCGGCCCTACCCTAAAGTTTCTGCTAGGAAATTAGGAAACAGAGGTAGAAAGATCAAAAAGTCTGCGATCTACACAGATACTCCTGAAAGGGAAACTGTTAAAAAAGAGTATGAAGAGCGACAAAAACGATTGAAGAATACACATAATCGAAGAAAAATACTTCAAACATCCACTGAAAAGACAAACAAATGGAAAGGGAAAGCAAAGAAAAAGGAGACTAATACATCACCAGAATATCTGAAGAAGAATTTATTGCTTTCTTGCCTTGCCTTATTTGCCAAGAGACGTATTCAGCGAGTCGATCTGGAGAGAGTTGGGTTCAGTATCAAGATGGCTGCAAGCAATGGTCTCACGTAGCTTGTACTGGTGGGAGTAAATTTTATATATGCCATAACTTCGATGAGTCTGAATAAATATTACACGGAAATAATATTTTATTTAAATTTAAATTTTGTTGATTAGTTTTTTTTTTATTAATATTTGGAGATTATTTTTGTTTGGCACGTCTAATTATGAAGCTACTCGAGTGGTATACTCCAAAGAACGAATATTATTTCTGTTGACTTGTTTTAGTTTAGTTTTAACAATTATCTACTTGAACATGCCTTAAATATTTTTAATATGTTTTAAGTACATTTCAGTATTTTTCAGTAATAAAACTCGTTTTAAATGCCTGATTTATGTATTATTTTTGAGTGTTACAACCGTCCCCCATTGGTGTTACAACCGCCCCTGCTATGGGAACGGTTGTAACGATCGCACACACTCATTAAAATTACATATTCCTGCCAAACTGTTATACCTGAGCTATTGGTTTCGACATTGTTTTAAAGATAAATGATTTTGCTTTCATCAAAAATGCTTTAATCGCTGCTTATAGCTGAAATATCTGTGCTGTGGATATTTCAAGGAAAATTGTTACAACTGTACCCAGTCTCCCCTATATCATATAAAAGCATTATTATAATAAAATTCATTTCAATAATTTACTTGTAACATATCGGTTTATAAACTTATATATTTTGATACATCACTCTTAAAAAACTATGATTGAAATTTTTTTTAAAACATTTAAATTTTTAACGTTTAAATGTTTTCGATATCATTGAATTCGCTTCTTTTAACTTAGCATTAACTTGTTTAATGTTCATCATTGTTTAATGTTTCAGTTCAGGTATAATATAGTCTGTAATTCGAGTATGTAAAATGGGTGAGATATACTTCATATTCTTCATTTCAAGTATTTTCAGGGTTTAATATGTCAAGTATGAGTATCTTCATTTTTGATGCATTCAGCTATTTTGAACATTTTATGGATGAGGTTCTGTTGATTGCCAAATCTCTTTTATAATAAAGTTAATTATAAAAGAGCATTTCACCATTAAAATATATCATGAAATTACAAGAAATTGAATGTGTGGCAACACAATAGGATAAGATGCATTTGAACAAAATTAATTTTATTTAGTAATGAATAGAAACTTTATTTTATTTCCTTGTCACCCTCATTATTGATACGTCTCTGGACAACTGTTTTGTTGCCTATCACAATACGTCAGCGGCAGCTATATTTGCTTGCACCTTTGCTCCGCGTCCTTTATCTGTGGTGAAATATAAACAAATAATACATTCTTACGTTAATTTTATGTTATTTTAATACATTTTTGTGACTGCGAATGTTCTTTTTTGTATCTACTAATAACAGCAACAAAAACAGCATAAAAGAAAAATTTTGGGTTATTTTTGAGATGGTCGGATGTAACCTCAAATCAGACGGAAATGGTTCATGCGCAGTATCGTATGCAAATCTCGCATCTTTGACGCAAATGTTAATACTCAAATACGCAAGTAGCATTTGCAAATTTATACACTTAAAATTGGTGCATAAAGTTACAAAGGAGTCGTATTGTGGACAGCCAATCTGGATCGATGGTAACTCTACGAAGTCGTAAGTTAACGAGCCTATTTTCCCACCTCTTGAATACCCCTAATACTCGTTCATTAGTACTCTTTTTGTTTTCTACTCGCTGGAAGGCAATCCGTTTTCCTTATCGCGACCGACACCGGCGAAACACAAATAATAACAATAAAATGAAACAATTACCTTCGCATTCTCCTCCGCGAACAATGAGCGGAGGCCGAAGGGCAACACGAGTATTTGCCATGTAAACGCGGTAGCCCACACGTTCGGCTCCGTTTGTAGATTTGCAAGTTCATTAGTCGATAGCGGCCGGCGTATTCACGTACTGCCCCAGAGGACCTAAGGTCTGCGATATCGAAACTTACGACTCCCCTGGTCCTTCGCGCCGGATTTAATAACTCGTACTCGTTACCAATTAAAATCTATTTCACGGAGGATATCGAGGCGGGATTCCACGGACAATTACGAAAACTTACAACACAGAAATCTACTCGGGAATTGAAGAGCTATCATTTTAAGATTAAACACTAATCAATAATCATTTATAGTTCCTAGATCTCTAATTAAAGCGGCATGCGGACTCGCCGGTATCTCGTAAGTGATTAATAAGTCGGAAATTAATTATGAGTAAACAGTACATGACCGCTACGAACACCTTCGATGTACCTGCTTCGGTTTGCTGAACTTATCGATAAGACGTGTCCTCTAATCGAATAAATTAGACGACTATTTCGAAACGAACAAACCGTCATTTTTCCAAAGGCAGAACCGACGGACACGTTCCCCTCCAAACCGACCGCATAGAAATCCTCTCTCATTAACACGTCTTTTCCATTCTGCAATAAACATAGATCTAGATAAGCGTGACAGGTTCCTATTTAGCGGAAATTGGGATGAGCTCGATTCGATCGTGCTTTAGCTGCAATTGGCGCCTCCGCACCTCTTTCCCAGTCGATCTAATCCAGTTTCGCGTACCGACGATTGTTATCTGCATAATTAATTTATGGCTTATTCTTAGATATCTTAATTAAGAGGAGGTGTTTTCCGATCGACATGATAAATCGTTAGAAATAATTTGAATCGGGATCGAATTGGCTCGGTGAATAATCTGGCTGAGAAATTAAAAGCAAATAGTGCGACGAGAATAGAAAAAAGTATTGTATGAATACTAAATTAATGAGAGCAGCAAAGTAATTCTTCAGGTATTTTACGACCATGTCATGGGCTTTGAGGATTATGGACTTTACGATTGATACATAACTAGTTGTAACGTTAATTAGTGGCGTAGCAGGTTTTGTGACTTGACTACATCTAGTACATCGATTTAAATTTAGTAATAAATTAATTGGAGTGAAAAAATCTTTTATGTAATAATGAATTCCGTATACGACAACTTCCTTTTAACCTCTGGTCAACTAATTCACAGGTAGTCTGGTGTTATCAAATACATTTTAACGATATAATTTATATACATATAGACAGCGTGGAACAAAATGATTTACATTTAGTGAGCTTTCAATTTCCTACATGTGTACTGCGTCAAGTATATGTATATACAGACCGTTTCTACAGAGTCGCAGGATGCTGTAAACATAAGAGCGAGAGAGAGGCCATATATTTCTCGTTGGCTAAACAGAGTACGAACTTTTGCGATGTTGCTAGCTGGCGAAATATCACAGTCATCCGCTCCGCACACTGTACCGCACACATCCGAAAGTGTAAAGCGATACGCGACCACGATACGAGTTGACTTGGACTGTCTGCTCGGCCGGCAACGTTGCAAAACATCCTTCTCTGTCGTACTAACGAACTACCATAAGTTTCTCTTTTGCTCTTGTTGATTTCGGGAAACGCGTTTCAATAGAAAAGCTCCGCATATATATATATATATATATATATATATATATATATATATATATATATATATATATATAATCCTCAATCTGCCGCCTGTTACATATTTTGCCCCATGGGAATTCCGGAACAATCTAGGCGTTCTCGTTCTTTCCAGAATATACGACGACTTCCACAAAACCCATCAGTTCGCCGAATCTACGTCGTTAGGAAGTTCCCAGTATCGACACATTTCGACGGTTGCTTATCTTTATGGCAGGCTGTTTCGTCACACTATTCAAGGTAAATTTTCGATTTTCATAACTTTAAAATATGGTGAAGCATTTTGGAGATGCTCTTTTAAAAACTGTAGAGCTAAAGTGTGGACGTTGGGCCCCGAAAAACGAATGGTGACAACTCAGAATCACACAAGAATGCCGAGTTACTATAAAACAAATAAGTAAGCATTTCTTCATGTTTCATTTATTAAAGAAATGAATTGTTATATTCAATATATCTCTAAGTACGTATATATTTTAGAAAAATTGTTGAAAAATAAATTTTCATATACCCATCTCGCAAGAATTAGAAATATTAGTACTATTTAGCTGAGCACACTCAAAAAACTTTAACTGGTTTTCCATTTAGGTACTTACAGTGAGTAGCAGAGCCAAACAAAGTTGCAGGAGACTTGATGGCTAAACCTTCAAAAATTATTCACTTGGCGTTAAATTAGAATGTGGAAGCCATGTACTCGATGACTACAAAAGATTGTCAAAGTGTTCCTAAAATATCTTAGCGAACGCGACTAATACCAACCCACTTTACCCAAAACTGAGAGGGAAATGATTGAATGCAGGAAGGAACAGACGGTTAAAGACAGTTAAAGGAAACAATTCTGAGTTAACAAGGTGGTATAAAACATTGTATTAGGATTTTTTCCTGTCATGCCTCCGGACGTTATGAACTGCAAAAAATGTGTATCTCGATGGCACTTTTGAGTTATGTTTAGAATGATTTATACAATTATATACGATTCATGTCATACTTAACAAGTGTCATATAACTTTGGCATTTTGCATTTTAACCGATTGGCGAAGTGAAATCGATAAACATGTGTTTCATCTCAAAAAGAAAGGATAAAACATAATTGGTTTAAAGTGTAATACAAAATGAATAAACATTAGACTTTGAAACAGTTATTCATCTATTAATGCAGTGTATCCAGATATAAAAATCGTTTGCTGCAAGTTTCAGTAAGCTCAAAGTTGATTTCGCAAGATAAAAAAAATGGATTAGTTAGTTATTTCGACTGTAAGCCGTTAATGCCCTCGAGCAACATCCTGTAGGGTAGCCCTATCGGTTTCTTACCCTCCGTGGTACAACTGACGGCCCCTGGTAATGAAATATTCTGGTAAGCGGGTGTAAGTGTAAACCAATTTACATATAATATCAGGTAAACGAAAAATCCTAGGAACCAATTTGTACATAGATAAGAGGCACTAAGTACTACCTTTTAATTTCTTACCTGTCGGGAACCAATTTACCAACACCGAGTTACTAAGATGCGCACAGTGAAATTGAAAAATGGGTAAATTATATCCTTGGTGAGCCTTTTCTAAGCCTCAATGAAGTTCCAGACTGTCTTATTTTTTTGGTTTTCGACTTGGTCAGTATTCGGCCAAATAGTGAAAAATTAGTAATGTTTTCTAATTATTTGATTAATACTTACGTAACCGAGAATACGATGTGCCCATCTAAGTTGTGAGCAGATTTACCATCAATGCTAGATGGAACTACAGATTGCTGTAGTAAATCATTTTACTCCAAATACACTTTCATACTAAACCTGGATTAACGTATAAAGTCTTGGCGAATTAAATATAGCAAAACATCTTGTCACCCAAACAAGAACTCAGTTTATAACTGACAAAATTCGACCATATGAAAGTAACGAAACAAATAGGTTAGATTTTGTAAAACCTTTAGGATACTTCAATAGGTAATAGAGTTATAAATTTTATAAAAACAATTGAAAACATATCTACCCACTTCTACACAAATATCTTCTACCCACTTGAAGAATCTAAAAAACTTTTCTTAATATTAGTAGTAAATGCGAGTATATCTTTGGAATTTGTTTTTTTCATTTTTATTTATTTTTCTGGAAATCGTCTTGGAAACAACATTTTCCTGCTTATTTACGATCAGGAAAATTGAATTTTCCGGACTAGTACTGTAAAGACTTTACAAGACGAAAAATACACTGTTTTCACAGCATAAGCACAAAATTGATGAAATTTTTTCGATGTTGCTTACTTTGTAACTATATTAGTTGCCAACAAAATTGATAAACTTGATTTTTGTGGAATTTGTAAAAAAAATTAAAATTGGTAAGTTTCGTCGATTTTACGATTTCAGGAAAAATTTAATACAAAACAGGTCAGTAAAATTTCTTACTTGACTCGGAGCTTCAAAATACTCGGCACAAAGTGCCTCGTATTTCAATTTAGCTCCTCTTCAGTGTGAGATTCTCCTGACTTTTATATAAATAACTATTATTCAATGTCTCCACGTAGCCCACGTAACTGATATAATTACGAAATTTCTGGTACAGCTTCGTAACTTAACAGTGAGAGATTGGTACGGAATTTGCCTGCATTACTTATAAAGCCAATGTGGTGTTCACTGTGGAATTAACCAAAAACCATTTTACTTCTTTGGAGCCGCCGGTAATTCGAAGCCAAATAACTGTTAATCATTTTGTATCACCCTGTACATTGCAATCTCTGGTTAGTGTAACTTAATAAATTTGAATTGATATCGAGGTACTAACATAACCTACATTTTATCAAGTGGTGTGGTTCGTTTGATTGGGTTAATGGAAATATGCAACAGTAACATTTTCGTTCATTAGTAGCGTAGTTTCCCAAATTTTAACAAGTTTGGTCATAATCCGAAAACCGGCAGGTAATGGCATTCCATCTTCCCAGTGCGAAATGGTTGATAGAATAAAATAAATCTAGATGACGAACTGATACATGGACCTTCCTCATATTTGCCGAAGACATCTTCCTTTTGAAATGCTCATAAAACCTGTTAATAACATGAGTATTTCAAATATTGCGACGCCGAATAGAAGCTTAAATATAAAATTTTATCGAGACCTGCCTGGTCGTTTTTGAGGAAATATGACCATGGAGGAATGGACGAATTACCTGATCGGAGAGATGGCTCCAAAAAGAGGTTCTTCGGATCTATAATAAGGGCCTAATTAATGCTCTCTTATATTATTTAGAAATAGTAAATATAGATTAATTAAAAGTAAAACAATAATTTTATTAACTATTAACGCTTTCGCATATATATGATCTAGAGTTTACATGAATTTCTTATTTGTTCTTCAATTAAAATAATTAAAAGTTTCTTTCGTGGTATCCCTACAAGTATATTTATTAACAAAATTGATTTTCGATTTTGTACGTGTTTTTCTTTATCCAATTTTTTTAATTCGATGCTTTCAAAAAAGTATGTAACCTGCATCAATATGAAATCGATAAGATTAGCACGCTCAACTTTACCGCTCCTGTATAAGAAAATCAGTGAATGCTGTAAAGAAAGGATACATTCCCGAACGAAGTGTGAAATGGTCTCTGTAGAGAGTGGACTGTATAGATCTCTCTCGTATCTCGTGGGTGGCTGCGGAGATGAATCTTGTCTCCAGATTGTAAGGCTGGAGATTATGGTAGTAGTTGGAGACCTGAGGGCGTAACGTGCAGGTCTGGAGTTGAAGTTCTAGTCGTATGGAGAGAGGGCGTGACGTGCTCTCCGATGTGACCTGAGGGCGTGACGTGCAGGTCTGAGGTTGAAGTTCTAGTCGTGTGGAGAGAGGGCGTGACGTACTTCTCCGGGGTTGGATCTGAGGGCGTATCGTGCAGATCCGGGTTTGAAGTTCTCGAAGGTTGAAGTTGTCCTATCTTGAAGATCTCGTAGAACTCTCAGAGCGTAACGTGAGAGCTTGTAGGTTGGGGTGACGTAAATCAAGACCAACAACACACGTCGTTTTGAGCATACAAGTATACTGATTTATTGTCCCAAATTTCAGAGCTTTTATACATATTGTTTTACATTGGTTAAATGAGATATTATTTGTTTTCTTACAACGACCTAGCGTTGCAGAAAGTGACCTTAACTGGAGCGCTTGTTATCACGTTCCGTAAACGCATTTGTTGTGCTTACTCGGTTAATTATTGTGATTTGAACTTGATTTGCTTGACCTTCGGTCTGCGTTGTTATTCTTCGTAATAAAATAAGACGTGCTTTTTAGTTGAATTAGATATCCCAAAAACCTTTGTTACCTAAGCTGCACCAGTGACTATTATCTGTTTGTAAAACAAAACGTGTTGAAAAGTTCCCAAAATTAGTTCAACAAATTACAGTGTCATAACCTAAAATAATGTTGACGTTAGCGTCAATTTATTTCTAGATTTTTGAAAACCAAGACGAGACGAGGCCAGCAGACACAACTTTTAGAAATATTTCGAGACGAGCCCATGTTATTTCTCGTCTAGTCTTGACCCACTATATTCTGATCTCTGCTTCGATTTGCAATAATTTTGGTTGTGCAGTGCAACTTGATTGGTGACCGAAACCTTAACATAATGATGGACTTGATGAAAATGATGATGATGAATATGATGAAAATGATGAAAACGGTAGGATCACACTTCACTGATGTTATTGAATTATTGTAAAAACATTGGAATAAGCGTATTGAAGCTTCAGGAAGTTACATATATACAAAAATAAGACACTCCATTAAAAATTCTCTCAATGTTAAGCAGCGCTCCTTTCAGACTTCCCAAAAATAATCTGAGTACTTAGCAGTTTGGACTGGTAGCTTTAAAATAAAATCTTAAACCAACTTTTCAAGATTCTACTCATTTTCGAACAAAATCTGTTCTGTCTCTCTCTCAATTTGACCCGCGACAACAAAAGCGAAGAATGCGACGCATCTGCGGCGACCGAAAAACCGCATAACGAGCGTTAAGATAAGTAGCCTGCCAGGTTTAAAGCTAATGCAAATGTTTTAGATATTTGTGCTCGGTCTCTCGGGAGAAAAGAGAGGGTAACAGCCCGGCTGCCATTAATATCCATCAAATGCACAATGGCCCTCGAACATTCCCAACTAATAGACTGACCAACTAACAGATCGCGCCACTCGCATTCTCCTTATTTATGTGCACCGACCGACCATTTGTTATTATTGTTGTTGTTGCGAGTAAAAGAGAGAGGGAGAAAGTGAGAAAGAGATGGAGGGAGAAGAGTAAAAGGTTTTTTTCTGGTCCCCGGACAGACGACAAATTGGATATCGTGGATAAAAATGGAGATTTTTAAGTCATAAATCGTACGAAAAAACTTTAATTCAATAACTACCTACTGTTAACTGATCGTGACAGCTATAGGAAGCACGTTTATACCGCAGAAGTATAACATGGCGTGCCGCTTCAGTAAATGAAATTCACGAAAACAACACAGAGGGTTCGGTACTATATGACTTTTGCGTAAAGTCAAATAAATTAAAAGGATAAATATTTTTAAACTCTAAAGTAGTTGTAGTTATGTTCTATTGAGACAATCAGTTAGTTTTCCGAAGACGTACAATGATGTCGGTTCTCAATAAAGTACAAAATTTGAGAAAAATATGTTTAGGCAGTAATAGAGCGATTAGTATTTTGTGTTTTTCATTTATAATTAGAATTCTTATTTGTGTTTTCAAAATTTTGTTTCGCCATGTTGCTGGGAACTTATGGGATCTTCATTTGGCTTCGTGACAAAGCACCTTAAAAAAAAATAATACACGATACTAATGGGTAAATGTTGACACATGAAAGAAGACTAGGAAGACTATGAAGACTAGAAGACATTTTACATTTGGGAAATTTCTAAGCTAGCAGTTGCAAATGTAATGTACTTAAGACATTCATAATGAAGTGGCAACATCGTTAAGAAAAATATGGTATGGTATATACGTGTAAAGTCTGTAAAGGGCTTTTGACACTTTCAAAGAAGTAAGGAAAAAGATCCCTATCTTTTACCTCGACTAATCATCATTCGATTAATTCCACTGCTGAAAATGCATGTTTCTATGGACATTATTGGTTATTTTTAAATATATTAAACAAATACAAGGTGAAAATCAAAATATTTGGGACATAAACAACTTCAATAGAAGTTGTTTATAAATTTCAGTTAGACAACAATGGGTCTCTGAATTGAAACTGAAAAATATTATTGCATTCACTAAATTTAAGCAATATCCTCTGTACTCAACATAACCATAAATTACGACAAATTTAGTTTTAATTGAGGACGAATATTAAAAGTTTTTAACAATCGTTATATAAATTTACGATAAAAATCTTTAGAGTAACTTGTTTGACTTTAAATTCTCCTTTTCGAGAAATGCCAAAATATTATTTAAAAGAATAATTAGCAGCATGACGAAGTTATTTCCTCATTTTATAATAAATGTTGTGGAATACAATATTTATCTGTTGAAGGAAAGATTGTTTGATTTCTACATGGGATACAATTTTGACAGGGGAAGAACTGTGATTTAATATATTAATAAAATTAATCAAATAATATTTATAATTAAATTAACAATTTCATAATATGTAATAATAATACAACTTAATAAAAATAAAATTCCGTTTTAACCGAAACTTTTGTCAAACTGCCATTATTACTAGGTTCAACATATTTATGCGAAAGCATATAGGTATAGCGTATTAAAAAAACAAGCAGATTTACCTACAATAACCTCTGGACGTTTGTTAATATTATGAAAAAGTGTCAAAAATGAAAGCATATATGGTTGAAATGACATATAAATTCAATAAAATGTAGAAGGAAAAATATCTAAATAATATGAATTTTTTTATGATATTGTAATGCGATACTGTAAACAGCAGCGCGAGACGTGTTTACGCTTATCGGTCGGCGGCTTTCCTCAAAAGAACGTCGCTATGCGTAATTGAGCCTGCCGCCAACATCTTATTAAAGATGAATTATTTATTACCTACCTCTCTAGACCTTTCTACATAAAAAAAGAAGAACGTTCGAGTTATTACGGAACTATCGAGCAAATACGAGTAAATTCGGGAAAACATTATGGGGGACTATAAAAGTGAACGCGGCGGACGAGAGATCATTATTATTATTATTAGACGTGAAGCGCGACATAGTAAACAAGCGAACAACGGAGCAGTGAAATAAATTAACATTTAAGAGTGATATAAATTAATTAGTAGGAAATAGTTAAGTGTGTTATATAAATTAGTTTAGTAATAGTCTAAGATAAATTAAGTAGTGTGTAGTGTTAAATTAGGACAGTGCAAATAAATTAGAAAATAAACGTTACAATATGATATTTGAAAATGATATTTTCTGTTTTTCTTTCTTTATTTTATTTTATTGTATTACATTGGACAATTTCATTTCAACATTACTTGTTGCTGATTTTGCAAGGGATCCGTTTGCAAGCATTTACACAAATATTTGATCTTTATGTATAAGTATTCATGTAAATATATGTACATTTTAAGATTGCGAATAAATGTTTGTCATTTATTTGTTTCTCATTGTAACCATTTCTCATTTATTTTTATTCAAATTCATCACTTCCTTTCGAAGAGATCAATTCAAAAAACAGAACTATTGCACTCCTTATTACTGTAGATAAGTTCCAAAATATATTCAAAAGATTAAGGTTATTTGACAACTGTGTAAAACATACAAAGCTAAATAAGACATAAATAAAGTATTGGCAAGACATTAAAGTTTTTCTTCCTAAGACTTAAATTCCTTAACGACGTCTAGCTTACGATATACTGTTTATTGCTTTTGGCGTCCCTGGTCTAACCTTATAATTAGGTTTCAAATATGAAAACTTGCAAGCTAAATCCGTACAATCTACATCTGTATGCATTTACACGTTTCGTGTTTATAGATTTTTGGTGTTTGTTTGAACGCCGTGTATATTAAAAAATTCTTCGCTCCTTAGAAGGGCTAGTTGCCTCCTTAAAAGCCTCTCCCAGCGCTAACGGTCGTGTATGTGCAAAACGAAATACTCTCGTACTTCTTTGGAGCAGTGATCAAGCGTACAAAAAAGGCATTCCCATTTAACGATATTAATTTTCACATGAGCGATCCTATAAAATATGACTTAATAATAATAGAAGTGGAAAAAAGGCTATTCCCGTGTGTCGTTCGCCTCAGGATTCCAAGAGGTATAACTCTCGAAACGGCCGTAATAATGATACAATAAATACTATGTGGAAGATAATAGCATCGGTTGTATTCTATTTTGTCGAGAGAGAAAACAATGACAGTCATAACGACAAATTATGAACAGCTTCGTTAACATTCCTCTTGTCAGAATCGGCCATTATTTATATGCCGTGTGTTTTTATGTATGGTTCCGCGTCTCATGTTGTGGAAAATCATTAGTAATTTTCTACTGTACAACAATAATTACGGTGGGGTTTTGAAAAATGAGAGCGGCTTCCAAAACGAATAAGAGTCTCCTACCAGGTGGCGGATAAGTGTTAAAAGACAAATGTTCACCAGAAATAAGTTCAATGTAAACGTCATTTAAAAATTTGCTTTAAATGTGAAAACTGTTCAATTTCCAACGTAGTTGAATCACCAGAGTACTCAGCAATTTCAACACATCGAATTGTAAAATATCACATTTTTAGAAGTTCCCATAAAATCAATATATATGATCTGAGTTCCCTTGGCGGCATATCACTAAAGTGAAAACGTGTTGATCCTCTAACAAAAAAAAATCATTATTAGCAATAAAAATCGGCTAATCCAAATATTTTCCCTATGCCATGAAAATTATATTTTACAGCAAACGAAAACATTAACATTTTTGACACAAACTTCCCTGTTTGCAATAAACTTCATTGTTTAAGGCAACACCTCGTCCTAAATGAATCATTAATACGCTCGCGATGGCCAATTTTCGAAAATTGATTGGCACGGAACAGACAAGAATAACCGGCCGTTATCTAAACACGAAAAGCAGACCAGGGGAGAACAAAATTTTTAAAAGAGAATCCGCGGGCGGTCGCAGACAATCAACATCACTATTTTTGTTTGTTTTATTGTCGATATATAAACGGCGCTCTTAACAATAATTATCTGGGATCTTTTGATGTTCCCGATTATAAAATAAACACTCGGATAAAATATTCAAATAGGCTGGGAGGCAGACAAACGGTTCGTCTTTCAATTACTAGGAGTATCTAAATTTAAAATAAACAGTTTCTTTCTAGGCACAGGAACACAGATATGCTTGATTAAGGACGCAGGCCTTGTTAATGAGAAAAAATTAATTAGATTTGGTAAAAGATTGCTTTGCGCCTTGTTTCTCAAATACAAACGATTCGGGTTCTAGGGGGACAACCTACATGCTGATTAGACTTGTCTAATTGAAATTTTATGAAACCTCTTTGGAGTTTTTTTTTGAACAAAATTGCTTCCTAACGTTATAAAAATTAATATTTATTAAAACTACGCCAGTTACGTTACAAATCAAAATATTATATATATTTAATACTCGGAAACTTTGAAGAGGATTTATCCACACGTTTCTTCTATCAAACAATGCGGTATTAAGTGATAACATTAGTACTATATTGATACTTAATAGAAATCAAAGTTATATTCAACGCATACCATTAAATGAAAATTTGTAACGTCAAGCTGTATTTTATTCAAAAATAACTAATCGTACTTGTTTCGAAACACCTGTGCCCATCCTCAGCTTCAACTTCTCTGGAAGATGGGTTACTTTAGATGTGTAAGGTTATTTTGAATATAAAATAAGCAAAAACATCTCATATGTCAATAGGGATCATTTGGAAATTTATTTGTGAATACCGTTTTAATTTTTTGTAATTTTGTGTCGTCTTTTTAACACATGAACATAGGGGATGTTTATATTTATTTATTTCAACTTAAGACAACGTTAATCTAAACTTTTTTGAATTTTTTCACCTTACACAGATGACATGTTAAGCTGAAGATGAAAAGTCAATGACAAATTTGGTGGAGTAATTTTGAGATAGTTCTCCTGGATTGATCATCTCTACTGTTTATTATAGGGTGAATTAGAAATATCTTGAGATCTCTTAATCGCGGTTTGAAAGTCTTTCTATAAATTTTTATAAAAACGGACAGCTCGAGTTAATAGAATCTAAACTTTTTTCGCCAAACCTGAATCGTATTGAACTGAGTTTATTAGTACGTTATTAGATGTTTATAAGAGAATTACTTAAACAGCTCGATTTTAGTTTTTTAAATTACAAGTGTTTTAACGAAAACGTCATTAAGTGATGTCACTGAATTAAATCCAAATCAAATCACAAGAGTTTCTCATTAAAGTGGTCTTGGGAAGTTTAGTGAGTATTAACTCTGTGTTAGTGAAGGGGTTGTCAAGTTATCGGCGTCCATTTAACAACCTCACATTGAGTGGGATGAAGTTGCAGATGGCAAGGAGTTTAAAATTCATGAAAAATATTCAAACTGAAACTATTATAAAATTCCCCAAGCCGTTGGTTATTGAAGTGTTCTAAAGATGTTTAGTGAGTTTCAGCACTTCTTATAAAGGAGTATTGAAATTATGATGCTTTACGTAAAAAATGACAGAATTGAACAATGATAGCGGCAATTTGCCATGATTTCTATTTTCAATATTTCATATTGTTTGTGTTAAAACTGAGATTTTGGTAAAACTAAGTGTCATTTGGGAGTTCGGTAAATTAACTCTATTTTGAGGAGTTTTGAAGTTGTCGGTGTACATTTACCAACCTGACACAGTGGTTGGTTGAAGTCGTATTTTGGAAGGACTTTAAAAATCGTAAGCTTTCATTGTAAAATCTAATTATAGTGGTTTATTGGAGTATTTTGCAGAAGTTTATTGGGTTTTACATATTTTAATAACAAAGTTTTGAAGTTGTATCTTTATGTAACGAAAATTGCACAGTTGAACAAGTACAGTTGCAATTTGTCACCCTTTCTAGTTTCAAGGATTCATAATTTCTATAATTCACGTTTTGGTAAAACTGACCAAAATTGTTTAATGAGGTCTTTTTGGGGAGTTAAGTGAGCTTCAAGGCTTTTTGTGTAGGACTTCAAAGTTGTCGATGTCCAGAAAACAGACAAAAATAAATTTCACTCCTACATCTCAACCCCTTCACCCCTCACCCCCCCAAAAAGCAAATCACTCCTTTCAGATTTTTAGGTACCTGTCGAGGACGACATCTATAAGCCGGCAAGGTTTCAGATTTACAGGTGAACTGAATGTATCTTAAAATTTCTTATTATGTGTATGTCATTGCCTATAAAAGGATTTGTCTGATTTCTGACTCACCCTTTATATAAAGCAGTGTCTCTATGGCTGCTTGTATGGCCTAGGCCTAGAGTATTAAGGCACTTTTCGATTACCTCGCTTAACTTGAAACACTGAACGCTTATAGTTCGCATATTCTAAGAAAAATAAGAAAACCATAATTTTCTCTTCCTAAAAACTAGAAATGGAAGTTATTTTTGTGGTAATTATTTCGAAGGACTTGTCGATGACATAGAAACTTTATACTCTGTACCGCTAAAGCTTGAGCTCCCGCATGACTGGAAAATTTCTGAAAACTTCGTATATTCGAGGGAATGAACAATAGGGGTGAAATTTATTTCTGTGTGTATTATTCTGAGTCACTTCTCGAATGATTGAAAACTTGAACTCCGAATGGTTGTAGTGTAGACCCCCCGAGTGGCTCGAAAATTTCCTACATTTCACTTACCTAGGGGGTAGGAAAAGGAAAGAAATCAACACAACATTTACCAAATTTGTAGCTACTGAAAATTTAGTAAGAATTGGGCTTCCATATGGAGCAGAAAAATCTGTTCCCATATTTCACTTACTGAGGGAATGAAAATGGGGTGAAAATAAATGTGGTTTATATGAATATAACATTAACATTAATGTAAAATAACGTGACATCAATGTTGTTCCACGACACCGAAAAAACAAAATGCGTTTTTGGAATTTTGATTTGTGACAGTCTTGAAATTTCGACTTATAATTTTTTGGATCAATATGTAACAAGCGAAGATAGTGATCTTGTCACATCTACAGTGTTTAAAGGTGCTTTTAAAATGTTTTCACTATATTGGCTAAATTTTGCCTCAAGATGCATTTTGCAGGTGATATAAGAAGATCTTATCACATCTACGAAGGGATTCACCGAAATGGCGAAGTCACATACTGCTGAGAATGCAGTATGAAATTAAAATTATCACAGAAATCGTTAATTTCATTTAGTTTGTAAAAGGGTACCTTTTCGTTAGAAAATTGTATGAGGAACTCATTGATATCGCTTGTGCACCATAAACCTCAATACTGTTTAAACATTTGGAACGTTTAACCATCGGGCTTGATTTATTCATAATTTTTCAAATTTCAAAGACCATAATTTCTTTGTACACGAATCATCATAATTGAGTTATATTGTAGAGTATGATTTCCTGCTGTCGCCAACATGGTTGGAGAACAATTCGTTAGGGGCAAGTCGTGCTGGGGATGAAAATTGTAAGTTGGTTTACGATATATGGTTTACTATGGTGATCCATAACAAAGCTCATAAGTTGTACTGCCTGAAAACTGCACTCATGTGTTCCTAGAGCCATACGTTGTTTTGCAATGCGCTAATGTTTAGAATACATTTGGAAGGTTTCATTTTTACTTCGATAATTACTTTACTTGAGTTTCTCTACTTAACTAACTAATACTTATAAAGGAAAACTGCATCTCGAATTCTGCAGAAATAAAGAAAAAATAACTGAGAATGTTCAAGCCCCCACAACTGATGACGTATCGTTATTTGTAATGGCTGTAAGCGTGTCGTCAAAGACCATTCTTGCACGTTCTACAATTCGATCAAACGATAGTAGCAATTTACAATTAATATTTCTATAAATTAACCAAAACTAACAAAATGATATAATACGAACGATGAAGGGGTTGATCGTGAACATGAAAACATAGGTGAATACAAGGTGGCAAAAAGTGGCGTTTTATGTTATTTGCTCACTTTGTGGATACAGCAGTTCAAAGAGATTGGGCGCTCCATATATTCAATCATGATAAATCTGATCAATTAGCTTTCAAAATGTCCGTTGCCACAAGAGACCTCTTCAAAACCTCGATTTTTTTAAAGATTTAAAAGGTATTATAATTGATTACCTTGTTTTATAATACTGCAAATCAAAAGTGTGAGGCTTGTGAGCCATAAGAAGTCTAATTTTATATGCAGAACATGTGACGTAGGTCTGCACCTAGAAGATCGCTTTATTCAGTAACATGTTGTTTATTTTTATGTTAAAATATAAGCTTTGTATACTTGTATTTGTGTACTTTGTATTTCATATTTACTATTTTTTCAATAATAACTATTTATTTATACTTAATTAAACTAATCTAATGCTGAAGATCAGAGTGGCTTTCGTACTGGTCGTTCTTATTACTGTGTTATGTCTAAAACAAACAATAGAAAAGCGTTTGGAACACAATATGGAGACCCATTTGGTATTTATTGACATTCAAAAAGCGTATGATAGTGTCCCATTAGTCAAGTTGTGGCAAGTGCTAGAAGATAAGAGAATTCCACCGATTTACATTAATGCCGTGAGGGAGTTCAATAAAGGTTGGACAAAGAGTGACAGAGGGCCTAAAGGTGACCAAAGGACTTCGCCAAGGCTGCTGTATTGCCCCTACACACTTTAAGATTTATTTGGAGGGGGTTTTAGAAACCTGGAAAAAAATGTGAACCTCTGGGCATTCCAATTGGAGATCATAAATTGCACAGCTTACATTTTGCGGATGACCAAGTAATACATGCAGAAGATCAGGATGATATACACTACATGTTACGAAAAATAGACGAAGAATACACCAAATTGGGTTTATCAATCAACCCCTCAAAAACAGAGTGTGTAGTGGTGGAAGTGAAGGAAGAAACTTAGAACTAAGAGACACACAAATCGAAAATACTGACAGTTATAAATATCTCGGTGTAAGCATTGCAAATGATGGTCGGAACACAAAGGAAATAGCAATTAGAATGGGACAAAGTAATTCAGCAATACGTGAACTAACTAGTATATTCTGGAATATCCACATCACTCGGAACACAAAAATTAGAATATATAAAAGTATCATAGAAAGTATTGCTACATATGGCTCAGAGCTTTGGATAATAAATAAAAAATACGACTCCAAAATAAATGCAATGGAAATTGGAAACTGGAAATTGGAAAATGGAAACCAGAAAGGACCGAATAAGGAATGCTGACATCAGAGAGCGTATGGGCATAGACATCGACATGCTGAAAGCTATAGAATGCGAAAGGCTGAAATGGTATGGCCATGTCGAAAGGATGAATGATCAACGATGGCCAAAGCGAATGCTACAGTGGGTCCCCACCAACCGCAGGAGAAGGGGTAGACCAAGAAGATCGTGGAGAGAAGAAGTAAACTGTGCAATGGAAGATAGAGGTCTACAACCACATGCCTGGAAAGACCGCAAGCGTTGGAAGCTAGGATGCGAGAAACGGCGACAGCCGTAATAAACTCGTTGTTATATATAACTAAACTATACTATACTTTATTAATTTATATAAAAAAATAATTTTTTTTTTAAAAAAATATTTATTTACAATACATTTTGTGGAGCTGTGTATTTGAACCAATTGAAATATTAAGGATGATTTCCAAAGTAATTACAGGATTTAAATTCTAACATTTCAAATATTTCAAGGTTTGAAGATTTCCAAGAAAGATTGTGTTTTGCTCTAACCTCATATCTCTTACAATCAACAGGTACTTCAGTTAACCAGTTAACGAGAGTTAACACAAGGTAATCCAATCTAAACCAATAATTTCACTATTGAAATTATTCTGAAATAACGAGTGAGACGGGCTGTGGGCGCTTTCCTAATATTTTCTAAAAGATTCCAACTGAGATGAAAAGATTTCTATCACCCCCTCTATCCAAGATTTAGCGATCATCATTTTTCTGTTTGTTTGTTTGTACCGACGATCCTTACAAAAGCCTTACACTAACTCTAACATCGATCTCGCGCAGAAAGTCCGCATTATCGTAATAATCCCCATCCCCTCGCCGATTGCGCGGAAACAACAATGCACCCCCTAATCCCGGCTTAGTGCAGCATGTTCCCGACAGATTAATTGCCGTCGCTCGACATGAAAGTACAGTGGCAGAATTTTTATTTACCCCCCGCACCGAACGAGATAAGGGCGACAGCGGATTTAGCGTGTACCCGTCCCTTCGAGAGGGACAATAACTGGATCACCTGAGAAAGAGCATGAGAAAAGGAGAGGAAAAGATGACGTTTCCCTCGTGAAATCGTCACCGAACAAAACGCGAGAAGCGGCATAGTCGTCACAGGTAATTAATGACACGTCAAGAGTGGTGTCGGTTTGTTATGCGCTTTCGATTGTTCGGGGTGGAATGGAAGGAGGGCGAACCAGATTTTTAAAATGGGGTCTATCGTGTTTTTTCTCTGGAAACGTACAATCACGTCGGTTATTGCGGAGCAGCCGAGGTTGACGAATTTACTTTCAGGCTTTTTGCTGAGTGTAGGTAACAATATTTCACTTTCATATCACACCTCGTACTTTATTACTCAGGGTCCCCCTTGTATTGTATTGAAATAAATTAGTAAATGTAATATTGCAATTTTAAAATAGTACTTTAAACAATACCACCATAGGGAACATTGTCATTGAATAAGGAACAAATTCTCGACAGCAATTTTATTGTTGCACATGTTACCTTAAACCTCATACCTCAAAAATGATAAATTCAAAAGTGCCATTTAATTTAGAACGGGGTAAGTTTGTACACCTTTTGGTTTTTCAATCACGACTCAAAAACTCATTTTAGGATTTTTTTAAAAAACATTTTTTTGTAGAGAATTCAACTTCTTATAGAAATAAATATCTTATGTTAAAGAAGCTGGATAAATTTTCAACAAAATTACCTCTAGTCAAATATTTTTTGTTGAAAATTGACTGAGATTTAGCCATTTAAAGGCTGGTCTTTTTTCGATTTTTTTCACTTTTCTTGTTCTTGACATCTTGTTATATTTGTTCCTGTATAAATTTTTATATGCAGTACATTAATTCTTTCTTATTAATATTCATTTAATAAGTTTATCTAGTTATTTAATAAAAATGATAACTGCAATACAGGTAAAATTCTTTTATCGATATTTATTCATAAATACATATTACTAAAAAAAATGTTATAAATGATTATAATTTAGTGGAAGTGACACTAGCTCTGCGTTTTTTAGTATCTTCAAATTTGTCAATAAAAATATTTTAATTTTAAACAAGCACTTGGATGTATTTTTTGAAAAATAATGCAAGTCATGAAGACATCAGTATTACATTCAAACAAACACTAGTTTTTTTGTATGGTCGTAAGAGAAATTTGAGTAGCTGTTGTTACAACCTTTTCAAAGATTATGTAAAAGCACAAAATTTTCCCTACTCCAGTGGCCACCAACTTCAGATGCTACTACGAAATATGGCTTTAGAACTTCCTATCAAGTTCTACAGTGGGAAGAAAATAATATATTATAGATCCTTTATAGTGGGGTCGGAAGAATACAAAAAAAATAGATTAATGCCAATTACTCCTGTGAAACCTCCTGCACCGCAGAATATATTGGAACAAATAGCTTCCGGATATACCAAAGACTAAAGAAATTGTGGCTGCAGAAAGTTGGGAATCAGTTGCTACATTTTCTGCAAAGAATGTATAAGCATTAATTGGGAAAACGCTGATGTTCCGAAAATAGAAGAAAAATGCAAGAAGATGTATATAAAGAAATTGATACCTAGTCAATTTGGAACAATATCGGAAGATATTAAATTTAAATAAAATAAATTAAAATAAGCTTTAAAATTTCTAAAATTACATTTGCCAATTTAATGTCATTAATTATACCTGTATGTCGATGTATGTTCATTTGGAATTATAAAAATAAAAGGTATTGTAACGAAACAGATAAGAACCCGTCGGAAAGTGTCGCTTCTGGGAATTTCGTAATGATGGGAATTTGGCGAACTGATGGATTTCCCGGCAGTCGCAGAATATTTGAGAAAGAGCCAGAGCCTCCTCGATCCTTCTGAAAAACATAAATAAATGTGGTTAATATATATTAGATACTTGGGAGATAATATAAATTAAATAGTAGATAAGTGTTAATGTAGGTGATTGAAATAAATTAAGTAAGAAAATTTGTGTAGTTTAGTGATTTTCGCTTAGTCAAAAATTTACAGTGTTAATAAAAAAATTCAATTTTCAAAAAGATATGTGTATATATTTCATTTGTTATAGCACAATCCATTTAAATATCAAAATTCTAATAAAACATACGTAATATCTTCAATAAATAATTAAAAATGATTGACTTATTGCATATAAAGTATTTAAGTAATAGTAAGTAATAAGTAAAAGTATATAAGTAAAAAATATAAAATAAAATGCCAAGAACGAAAAAATTCTATAAAAACGATAAAATCGAAAAGGGGGCAAGTAACAAACGGCTGTATCAGTAAAGTTTTATCGAGAAAAGTTTCACTAAGAGGTGTTTTGTTGAGAATTTAACCAGCTTTCTTTTTTTGAAGCTTTACCCACACCTGAATCCACCCAGAAAACAATTACAGGCAAAAATGATAAAAAACAAATTTTGATATTGGTATCTTATATTGTAGGGTAAGTTAACTCAATTTATGAATAGCTTTGTGAAGATTAACTTCTGTTTCTTCTATTATAATTTGTTTGTCCATTTCCTTATGTCGTCTATATATAGGTTAAAATGTATAGGTGATAAGCTACACCCTTCTCGGACACCTTGGTTCGTTACAACTTCTCTTGACATGTGTAATTTTGTCTCTATAAGGATACCTACTTTTGTTTTAAGCTATAAGCTTTTGACAGCGTTAATGAGGTGAATAAGTACGCTCTTGATTTCTATAATTTTTCATAATAGAGGACCTTTAACTGTATCGATTTTTTTTTTCATAATCTAGAAACTCTATGTATGTTTCTAAATTGCATTCTCGGCGTTTATCAATTATCTGTTTTAGTACAAATACGTCGTCAATATAAGAACGTCCCTTTCTAAGCCCGATTACTCTTCTAGTATAATATTATCTGATACGGTCCGTAAATGTTGGATTTAAAATTTTGAAGTGTATTTTGTAACCAGCATTAAGAAGACTTGTTCCACGGTAAATAAATATATCTTGTCTATCTTCTTTTTAAAAAGGCGAAATTACTTTCGCGGTGTTCCATTCCTTGTGTTCTATACCTTTTATTCAGCATATGTTTATCAAAAGAAGTAAACAAATTTCAAGCATGATGCCACCATATTTTATTAGCTCTGCATTTATCTGTTCGGGTTCTGTGGCTTTCCTATTCTTTTTTTAGTGCTTCTTCAAGTCCTTGAATTTCGATCAAGGCTACCAGTTTTGTTTCGTTTCTCTATGTATTCCTCGATATGAATGTATTGGTCATACCACAAATTTTTGTAGTGTTCTTCCGACTGATATTGTTCAATATTAATGTCTGCAGAATCTTTCTCTCCCTTGTTCATGTGTTTCACAACTTTATAAGCCATATGTTGTCGTCCGTGGATATCGTCTTCTATGATACTGATAAATCTTTTCCATGGAATCATCTGTCATGATTTTACATGGAATCATTTTTCTGGTCATATCTCTTGCTTTGCAAATTTTCTTTATATATCTCAAAATTTTCTTCTGTGGGTGTTTATAGGTAGGTATAATATGCTTTTGTTCTTCTTTTATTACATCTGCTATTTCTTGATTCTATATCTTTAGACCTCTTCTCCTTTTATTCACTGTCTTTTTCCCGAGTACCTCATCTGCTTCCTTTAATGCCTATGCCGTTATTCTGTGCCATTCGTTTTTTAAGATCTCTGTTGTGTCAGATTTTTACAGTTCTTAAGTTAACCTTTGCTGGTATAGACTTCTTATACTTTCCTCCTGTAGTAAATCTATTTTGGATTTTCTGGTTTTCTATTTTCTCCATCTTTCCCATATTTCGATCTTTGATCACACCAAAAAATGATCTGATCCTATGTCATACCCACGTTTTATATGTGTATCTATAAATTGAGCTTCTATTTTTAAGTTGGTAATTACGTAATCCATTAATGATCGTGATTCTCGTTGTACTCGGGTATATATATTAATATTTCTTTTCCTATAAAATATGTTTGACAGTTTAAGTGCATTGAATGTATAGAATTCCCTCAAAGTTTTACCATTACTCTTCATATGAAACGAGCCAACAATGTTCTCTATGAGAATATTACCAACTGTTGCATTTACTGTTAGTTATTCAGGAAACAATACGACTTGTTAAATTTATTTACTAAATACGTAGCACTTCATTTGTTGCCTCCAATAATAAATCGAGACGACACTTCTGCTCTTAATGCACCGACATGAACTTTCCATCTCTCTCTCTCCTCTCGACGGTGAAATTACACATGAATCTTTGTCGTGGAGCGTGTAATCTCAAGTTGGATACGTCGATACTTTTAAGTTAGTGGAATTATACGCAATTAGTACCCCGGCGTACGGGTTGGCTACTACAATGATGCGGAGACGGGGCCCGGTGTCTTGGCAGGGTGCTTGGCCGCGGGTCGTCTCGCACGCAAACCACCAAAAGGCCCCACAGAGTCGGTCACGCTAGAACGTCCTCCGGGGAGACGTGGAACTTAGGAAAAGTCCGGCGGTGAAATCGATTCTTTTTAAAATCGGGATTTACTTTACAGGTTTTAAATGAATCAATAACAAAATGACATTCTGGACCATAAATCGCATTTTAAACGAAACAGGAATTTCATATTAAAGAGCTCTTTTAAATTGTGGTCTAGAACGCCAATGTTTCTCTTCTTATCTGGAAAATTTTCAAGACGAAAATTTTACTTCTTTCTCAGCAGAATGAGAAGATGGTGATATTCTCTTTGGAGAAATACTTCTTATTTCAGTTGAACACAAATCAGCAAAGAGGAGAATTTCCCAGAGCAACCAGGGCAAGAAAACCGAACAGCACATTTCAAAGAAAAGCTCTTTTTTATATCTTGGTTTAATTTTCAATGTGCAAAATTGTCGCCTTTCTCCATCTGGATGAAATGGTGGTTGTGTCCTTTGCTGATTACCCTTCCACTGAAATAACAGGCATTTCCCATAAGAGAACATCACCATCGTCTCTTCCTGCTGTAGAATAGAAGTCAAATTTACGTCTTGAAAATGCCACAGGCAAGGAGCGAAACGTTGACCTTTTAGACATTTAATCAAGATTTAAAAATGGGCTTTGTGTGAAATGCTTTCTTTCAATTTTTTTGCATTGGTTGTTATGGGAAATTCTTCTCTTTGCCGAGTGCTGTTACTGTGAAATAAGAGATATTCTTCCGAAGAAGACACCACCATCTTCTCTTTCTATTAATTTACGTCTCAAAACTAAACAAGACAAGCGGCGAATGTTTAACGTTTTAGACTTTAAATTTGGATTTAAAAGAGAGCTTTTGTTTGATATGTCCTATCCCGTTTTGTTGCTACGGTTGTCGTGAATAATTCTATAAAATTGACTCTTTGCTGATTGCTGTTCACCTGAAATTATTATTATGAAATTATTATTCCGAAGAGGACATCTTCTCATCCTGCTGTGAAAAAGAAGACAAATTCACGTCTCCAAAATGCCCCAGGAAAGGGACGAAGCGTAGACGTTTTAGACATTAAATCAAAATTCAAAAAAAGGGCCTTTGTTTGAAATTTCTTGTCTCGTTTTCTTGCCATGATTGCTTTGAGTAGTTCCACTTTTTGTTGAAAAATTGAGTTCCTTCTTGGAAAAAACACTCGGCATTTCAGTGGGCACAACGCAACATTACCAGTTGACCAACGACGTGTTTTGGGCTTGTTGTATCTCCTCATGTGAGTCAAGTCCATTTGGTTCCTTCAGTGGAAGATTAGGTAATCATATCTTTTAAATAAGAAAATATATGTTGTGGTATACTTTTTTGTTGTTCGGCTTGATTTACATTACAAGTTGAGTTTTTTAAATTAGGAATTAGGAAATTAAGAAACATTTTTGGTTCTATGTACATAATAAAAATTTGATAAGAAATTTGGCCTTTGGTCGCACGAGGAAAAGTAGTAGCAATACCAGACCTAACGTGTTTATTTTTGAAGTGAAACTTTTATCTTCTCGTCCGACAGATATTGTTTCATAAGAGTGAAACTAAATTTTAATAAATATACGCGCAATGGTTATATTTGTGACAACAATGTTGCCGTCCTTCCTTTAGAATTGAAGAGTATGTTGTGCGTGTGCATTTCATCGAAATAACTTCTTGTTGCATAAGTGATTGTACCAAATAAGCCTAACAACAGAATTATGAACAACTGGTCTCTGTCAAATAGCTTGAAAATTTTGAAGTACTGTCTTCGACACGGGATAGCGCTACTGGGCGCTATCAAATAGCTAGGTTTTAACTTTTGTCATTTACTTGACAAACAGATGTATGTATAGCATATCGTTAACGAGATGTCGTGCGTTTATGAATTCTGGTAGAAATATTGTATCTATATTATACAATACGTCACAGAGCAGTAGTGAAGATGTATCAAGTGTTACGCAATACGACACAGATCCAAACTACTTAATAATAAGTTAATAAGTACTTGTCTATTGTACATACTTGGAGATATAAATATTTCTCTATTTTTGGTTACAATTAATGTTTATAAACATAACTACAATGCATGTTCGATACTGCAGTAAGCATTTTTCAGTATTTTAATATAATAGGAGCCATAGACTAACATTTATTGAGTTAAAGTTTCACTTAATTTAATCACAATTTATTGCATTTAATTATAATTGAAATGTCCAGAAAAAGTGCTGTTATTGCTCAGCATTTTTTTTCATACTTGAAATCCAATTAAGCACTACCTTTTGTGGGAACAAACTGAATGACGAAAAGCCGAATGAATATTTTATAAACGGTTTAAGAACGAATGTAATAAAAACTATAGTTAGACGAGTCTATAAAATAGGAAAAAGCAGCAAATGAGAAGCTAAATAAAATGGTTACTTAATGACGAAAGAAAAAACGAAAGATTCAAGTAATTTAACACATGACATAAGAAAGAGGATGAATTGGTCAGAACTGCAGTAACAGATAACACTGGCAACCTGAAATACAATAAACTAATTTTATGTCAAAATTGAAATATGTATTAATATACTTATCGTTTAGGGTCAGGTTGAGAACCTTCGGAACCATCTCTCACTTCCAATTGAGAAATGTTACCCAGGAACCGAGCGACTTAAGTCAATGTCTAAATCAAACAAGTTTTCTGACAATTATATCAAACACCGGAATTCATAGTTTCATCAGCATAAATAAGGTGGGTAAATTTGTTTCAACGAATTTCTTTTCGCGCCACAGACAACGCCAATGGATTGATCGGTTACTGAATTCTGTATACGACTTACGACTTCCGTTCGTCGTTTATATTTTTTGAAATTATTTTTCTATTTTCGAGCCCTCCCCTTTGCCGTCCGCGCCCTGTACCACTGCCCGGACATCAGCAACAGGTACCACAGCTTGCGTGTCCATCGTTAATGAATGCAATTCACAATCGGTGCGGTAACTGCTTGCTCGACCTGTTGTTTTCCAGTTCAGCTAGCCTATAATTTTTATTGTCACGGCGGGATAGAATTTTTGCTCCTTTACGTTTTGTTGTAAACCCGTACATACACATACATATAGTATATACGATGTACGTGTATACGACGACGACGACGACGGTGGAGAAGGATATGTTGGTTGTCATCGATCATTTTACGCTTTTCTTTTTACGTTACTCAGTCCAACTATCGAACATTCGCCGTGTTATGCAGAAGATGGGATTTGAGTATGTACAAAGGGTCAGGGAATGTGGCGAGACTTATTTCGAATTCGATGAAAGAAAATTGGCTAGGATGATACTTCTATAGGTTATCTAAATTTATCTGGTGTACCTCGAAGCTCACATTTAGGTCAAAATTATGTTTAAAATTTATGTTTAAATATAGTATTTGGCAGCGTATCAAAATCTCACAATTATTACTGCCCGCATTGGAAATATTTTACTCAAATCTTTGTTAAAATGTTAAAATAATTGACGAAAACAAGAAATTGTGTCAAATATTGAACACAATTTTCCACACCTAACACAATTTTCGAGTATCCCTATTTTGAGGTCAAAATTTTACAACATATTGAGTATCATGTTGTTGTTAACAGGTTATGACTTATTAGTCGTTACTGAGTCGTTTGAGAAAGTTGTATTGCGGAGTGAGTAAAATAATGACTGGGTTATATGTAAAAAAAAAATACTTAAACTGTTCACTGTCGACTAAATTTTACTCAAATGTAAGCGAAACATTGACATTAAGGTAAAACTATTTGAATTTACTCACTACCAAGTTAGTTGTACTCCAATATGACCAAAATATAAACTTAATATAGTGTAAAAAATAACTAAATCGATTAATGTTATCTTAGTTAAATTTTTGTGAAATATTTCCACTATTTCGTGCACAACTAACCGGGTTTAGTGGTAAATTCGAGCATTTCGGGACAACGGCTTTCACATAGCACGTCGCCTGCCCCCTGATCACATCACAATAAGTACATATTATATACAGACCGTTTCTACAGAGTCGCAGGATGCTATAAACGTAAGAGTGAAAGAAAGGCCATATATTTCTCGTTGGTTAAACAGAGAACGAACTTTTGCGATGTTGCTATCTGGCGAAACATCACAGTCATCCGCTCCGCACACATCCGAAAGTGTTAAGCGATACGCGACCGCGATACGAGTTGACTTGGACTGCCTGCTCGGCCGGCAACGTTGCAAAACATCCTTCTCTGTCATACTAACGAACTACTATAAGTTTCTCTTTTGCTCTTGTTGATTTCGGGACAGGCGTGTCAATAGAAAAGCTCCGTATATGTAGTATGCAGTACATAATTATCGACAATTACAGGAATCTGCGTAACCGAGACTGTATTTATCACTACCTTCAGGAGATGTTTTGAACCCCTTTTAAAACTGTTAAATACGTAATTACCACGTTGTCTGCAATTACAATCTAATGCGATCGTAAAAATAACACCGCCTATGAAATCGCGGCTAGTGATTGGCCACCGCTACGGCTAACTTCACACTGATGTTGACCGTGAAGTTAGTTGCAGAGAGGTGAAGTTACTGCAGGTATAACGCACGGCGTGTTGCTAAAGTTGTTATATTTTCTCTTTTTGTTCGCATTTTGGAAGCACTTGGATTTTGATTTGAAAGCATCCAATGGCGCGCGTAGTAATATAAAACGGTCTGGAATTGTACTAAAACGTGAGTGAAACTTGATTCAGTATGATATAATAGATTACTAAATCTACTAATTATTGAGTAAGTTGCACTTAAATGTGAATGAAACATTGCTTCAATATGATGGGAAAAAAACTAAATCTATACCCATTTTAAGCAAATTATACCCAATTTTAACGCAATTTTGTGTAAAACTGAATAAACTTCTACTCAATCTACTTAATCATCTATTTACTTTTAAATACATTGTACTTAAAATTGAATGACAAATTAACAAATATATTTACAAATTTGCGAAATCTATGTTCTAAATTTTTATTTGTCCTTTTTTTGTTCACAAGGATGCTGGAAATTGAGATTAACTTTCACTAGAATAAAAATAAGCTTTATTGGCCTTGACTTAAATCTTAGTACTTTTAAAATATAAAATAATTTAATAACAAAAGTATAGTCCAAACTTATGTTAATTGTATTTCAATATCATTTTAAAAATTATATTCTTACAATCAGTCACTTTTTAAAAGGGTCATTAAAAATTTAATACAAGCTTTAAAAGCACAAACAAACAATAACAAGATGTCGCAAAATCAACATTATCGTAAGTGATACCATTATTTTTACCAATTGAAATTTGCATTTATTGATACTTATTAATTAATAATGTGCATCAACCCCATGACAGGTTGTTAAATGGACAACAACTTCAAAATTACTTAACTAAAACATTTGAATATCGCTATACTCCCCAAGAATACTTTAATGAACAATTCTACTGAGGTTTGCTACAATCTGAGTTGCAAATATTATGAATTTTTGAAATTAGGAATAATGTGAAATTGCAATCTCGTTAAATTGTGTAATTCTCTTATATAAAGCACCACAACTTCAAAACTCCTTTACGAAAAATCTGAAACTCGTTAAACTATCATATAAATTTACACTAATATGAGTTTGAATATTGTTTAATGAATATTTAAAATCATTGCCAATTTCAACATTATCCAATTACTTTCAGGTTGTTAAATAAACAGATCGAACTACCAAATTTCTTAACAAAAAGAGTTAAGTCTCGCTAAGCTCCCCGTGAACATTTCACCCAATACATCTACTGAGTTTTAATATAATCTAAGTTTTATAGTTGTGTGTATGATTTTTTAAAATCATTGCGAACTGCTCATCATGTCAAGTTTATAAATGGACACTGGACACATTAAAAATATTTCAGTCGAAGAGATGAAACTCGCTAAATTCCCCCAGGACTTCTAGTAAAATCTGAGTGTCAATTCAGAATTTATTAATTTGTAAAACTAGAAACTGTGTAAATTGCACATACACTCATTCAGTTTTGTCAGTTTTTTATATAAGCATCACAACTTTAAAAGTTGTTTATAAAAATATTGACACTTGCTAAATGTCTTTAAAACACTTAAACAACGGTTAGTGAATTTTACAATATACTTACTATTAGTTTTGATTGAATTTTTACTGAAAAATGTATTTGATTTTGAATATTTTTAATGGATTTCTAAAATTCCTCCAAGTTGCTACTTCATCTGGTCAGTCAGTCAGTCAGGTCAGTGAAATCATTGTGTTGTGTTTTGTTGAATTTGTTAGTTTCGCTTTAAATATTTGGACTAGAGTCATACCTGAATGCCTAAAAATTTACTGGTAAAAGTCTTTTATCATGCGTTATCGATGGTACAGTTACAAAAATCTACGTTCATTTCTTATTGAAAATTAAAAAAACACTATTGTATTTACTAAGTTTTTAGTGTTATATATTAGAGCAAAATTGAAATCAAAGAAGTCCAGTGGTATTGACGATATACCAATTTTTTAATTAAAAAATCCGTAAGTGCAATAGCGGAACCTCTTGTTCACCTTATTAACTTGTCGTTTTTTTGAGGAAATATTCCCGGAACAACTAAAAGTAGGCAAAGTAGTACCTATATATAAAAACGGTGATAAAGAAGTCATGAACAACTATCGTCCAATTACGTTATCCTCTGTTTTTTCTAAAATATTTGAATACTGCTTTCTTGAGAGACTATTGCATTTTCTGAATTTTCAAAATGTCTTGGCTGAGAATCAGTTTGGTTTTCGTCCAAAACTCGGCACGAATGATGCTCTTGATACTTTTCTGAAGGAAATAATTAAACACATTGAATCAGGAAATTGCGCTGTGTGTGTTTTCTGTGATTTAAGCAAGGCTTTTGACTGCGTAAATCATCAAACATCATCATCATCATCATCAATAAGCCTATTGTAACGTCCACTGCTGAACATAGGCCTCCCGCAAATTTTGCCACTCCTCCCTATTTTGTGCAGCCTGCATCCAGTTCATCCTAATTTTCTTAATGTCATCCGTCCATCTTGTTGGGGGTCGCCCTCTGCTTCGATATGCCTCTTGTCTTGGCCTCCACTCGATAATCTTCTTAGTCCATCGTTCATCTTTAATTCTCGCAACGTGCCCCGCCCAGTTCCATTTTAAAGAAGTTATTTTCTTTACTGCATCTGTAACTCCTGTCCTTCGCCGTATTTCTCTATTAGGTATCCTATCTCTAAGCGAAATTCCCAACATTGATCTTTCCATTGCTGCCTGTGTTGTTCTTATTTTATTAATAGACTTTTTGGTTAGTGTTAGGGTTTCGGCTCCGTACGTCATGACAGGCAGTACACATTGGTTATAAAGCTTACGCTTCAGACATATAGGAAGGTCAGACCTAAATGAATCTCTGAGATTGCCAAATGCTGCCCATGCCAAGCCTAATCTCCTGAAAATTTCACACGTCTGGTTATCTCGCCCTATGCGAATTTCATGACCTAAGTATTTATAGGACGTCACTTGCTGTATTTCAGTGTCACCTAAAGGTATGTTTCTAGATACTACTAGATTAGTCATAAATTGGGTCTTTGATATGTTGATTTTGAGCCCAATGTGACCTGATGCTTGGTAAAGTCTTTCAAGAGATGTTGTGGCTTTATCAGTGCTATCTGAAATTAAAACTATATCATCGGCGAATCTGAGGTGGCTGAGATTTTCCCCATTGACATTTATACCCATATTCTCCCAATCTATCCGTTTGCACATATACTGTAGCAGTGTAGTAAATAATTTAGGGGAGATTGTATCGCCCTGTCGAATTCCGCGATTTATATTAAATTTATCGGTATCGGCATGTAGTCTAACATGGGCTGTGGCAGTGTCATAAATGTTTTTCATGAGTGTTATATACCGATGATCGATACGACAGTCCGCTAGAGCCAGTAATAGCTTGTGCTGGTCCACAGTATCAAACGCCTTTTCATAATCTACAAAGGTAAGTACTAGTGGTTTGTTGTACTCTACACATTTTTCTATTAGGGATTTTATCACTTGTAGGTGATCCTTCGTGCCATAGCCCGACCGAAAACCAGCCTGCTCACAGGGTTGATAGCTGTCGAGTTTGTTGGTTAGCCTTTTTGTGATTATTGCCATGAATAGCTTGTATACGTGGGACAGCAAACTGATCGGTCGATAATTTCTCAGATCTGTAATGTCGCCCTTCTTATGCACAATGATAATGACAGCATTTGTCCATTGGGAAGGTGTCGTACCATTTAGAAGGCAAGCATTAAATAGTTTTTGGATGACATATAGCAAGGTTGGTCCTCCTTCTTTGATACATTCAATTGTTATGTCATCATCACCAGGCGATTTGTTGTTTTTCATATTTTTTAAGGCTGATTTGATCTCACTGATGGTTATATCTGGAATGTCCTCCGATCCTACATTTTGAACTTTTGGTATTGGCTGTTGTTTTGCAGGTTTAACTTGGTTTGAGTACAGCTCCGAATAGAAGTCCTTCGCTATTTTAATCAACTCGTCCCTACTTGAAACAGTTTTGAAATCATCAAACACTTATAGTTAAATTGGAGAAGTACGGCATACGTGGTAATGCACTTAACTGGCTGTCCAGCTTCTTGAATTGTAGAAAGCAGCTTGTAGCGATTAAGAATAATAATGGGAGTTACGCTTATTTGGATTCGTTGATTAATGAAATTGGTGTTCCACAGGGTTCCATTTTAGGGCCACTTTTATTTATTCTATACATAAATGACATCTATGAAAATCTCACTTGTGATATGTGTCTTTACGCTGATGATGCCACCGTTACAGTTGCTGGTAATAACAAAATTACTGTTCAAAGTCTGTTGCAGAATGATCTTTTACAACTGTATAATTGGTTCAATAAAAACTCCCTCCATATCAATGTTACCAAAACTAACTACGCAATATTTCATAACTATAATAACAATCGTATTACAAATGTTGATGTAACAATTGATCAGCAATTGCTAAATAAAGTTAGTTGCAATAAATTTCTTGGCTTAATTATAGATGAAAATCTTAACTGGAAGGCTCACTGTGAAACACTCAATAGTAAATTAAACTCTACTTGTTTTTTATTCAGGAATTTGAAAGAAGCTATCTCCTTTGAACTACTGCTGTCAGTCTACCATGCGCAAGTATCGTCAAGGCTTAGGTACGGAGTTTGTTTCTGGGGAGCCTCTCCAGCTGCCAAGACGGTATTTGTATGTCATAAGAGAATAGTCCGCTGTATAGCTGGTTTATCACAGAGTACCTCCTGTAAGGATGCATTCCGGAGGTTAAAAATTCTTACTTTACCTTGTATTGCGATACTCAAGCTAGCTACTGTGGCCTTTAAAAATCAAGATGTAACTTTGAAAAATAACGATATTTATCACTATTTCACGCGTAATAATACCAAGTGTAGGTTTCCTAATTTTAAATATAGAATTGGTTTTCAGTCACATGTTTTTTCAGGTATATTGACTTATAATAGTCTGAGTGGCCATATAAAAATTCTAAAAACCTGTATATTTTTAAAAGGAATTTGAAATCGTTCTTAATTGAAAAATGTTACTATAGCATAGAGGAGTTTCTTACGCAGTCTATGTGACTAATGTTTTTTCACTGTTTTGGCATGCATTACTAGTATTTCGTATGTATTGTTTTGTAATGTATGTAATTGTATGTATTTCTTAAATTTTGATATCTTCTGTTTTTCTTTTTTTTTTTGTATTGACCTTTTCCATGATGTTTCTAACATTCGCTAGGAAATAAAGCTATTTATTTATTATTTTTATTTATTAGTTTTTTATAAATACGTACTCTTCTCCCTTGTACAATGACCCTTGACCCTCTGTAACGCTTTTCGTTCGTCTCAAAATAAATTTAGAAGAAAATTATTAGGTTTTATTGCACTGTGCGGCGGACAAGTACTGAATTTTCAGTCAATTTTAAACTAAACGACGTTCCAATTTATCATTACTTTTCTTTAAATAAAGTCAAAAAAACTCAAAAAGGACAATAATTTTATAATGAATGAGTTAAAGTAAAATATCACAACCGATGTTTGCTAAATAAGTCTCAAACAGTGACAAATACGTCTTTAAAATGAGTAAAGAAATATTAAACGACTGATATTTATGTAAACTATACCCAAAATTGTGCAAACTATTTCAAAAGTAATAATTTATCAGTCAAGAGTTTTAAAGCGTTCGGAGTTCATTACAGTGTGCTGACAATCTCAAAGTATTAAGTACACAGAAGAACTTTCACAGGATTCTATGAGTATTCCAGACAATTTTTGGTTTACAAAAAAACTGCAGTAATAGTTAACTTTACATTTTCTTCAACAATTAACTTTCGATTGTGTTTATTCACTTATTTAAAAGACGAGCAAGACGCTTGCTTCAAAGGTAATGCTTTCAGCAGGATTTATAAATATCCATTGTTATGCTTTTCATGCTCGGTCATTTTGTAATTCCTGGACCAAAGCAAATAGGAAATATACCAATTAGGTTTATTATTGCCTTAATCAAACATATTTACAAAATGACTAAAAATCTGTTTTGAGCTTAGCGAAAGGAATGAAATGTACCCAAGGTGCTTAATATTTTCTCTATGCTCCATTGCGAAAGTTTTCTGTACTATTGTGTTACTTTCCCCACAAGCAACAGGATACCTCTGGACCAACATTGCTTATGCTTTGAAATCCTCCTGAACCATCCACTGGAAGAAGGGAAATATTCCTTCCCATGTGTCCGTCTAAATGCTAAACGAATCACGTGCTGGCTTTTCTTTCGTGCATGTAACATCTGACTTCTCTCTCCTCTACCTGTTGAGTCCTCTGTATGTATACCCCTTGTGGGTGTTTATATTTCAATTATGTAGGCGATGCGCTCACGCTCCCGACGACCAACAACTGTCGATGTCTTTCATTCGCAGGTTAACACCACCATTATCTCGAATGATGACTTTTGTGGCTGTGCCGGACGTAAATCACTGCCTACAAGTCATACGTTGATTTAAAGATAATTCTGGAGACGATTAATTTCACGGCACGTTTATTAGACGAAACGGTACGCGCGGCGGTCTGACAAGATTAATGTACAATTTTTTTTATTGATTCTATCCGATTGGGTTTTTGTGTGACGATAATTATTCTTATTGGATGTCGCGAGGTCCGTAATGGCGATTGGACTCTTCGAATGCGGCAGACAATCAATTTAATTAGTTTTGCGGAATCGAAAATGATCGTCCGTCCGTAACGGCGTAACCCATTCCGAACAATCGTTTACAGACAAAAGAAGTTAGAGCAAGTCTATTAGAATGCTTGTATATGGGAGAGTCGACTCTTGGATACCGCTGTTTACCTACTCCAATTAAAGGCTGATGAATGATTATTGTTTACCAAACAATTCAAACTTTCACCCATATGTCGAGGGAAATTGCACAACTCGAGGAATCGCTTATGCGGAAAAGTGTTAGAATGTTATTCTTTGGACTGTTTGACGATTGGGGATTTTGAAAACTTTCTTATAAATCACTCGGCAAGACTAAGATGCAAAATCACCTGTTAAAATTGAAAGTCAGCATTTGCCCAAACAATCTCTTTAAGCTAATTTCAGAATATTAAGAGTGAAGTTGTAATTTCTTTAAATATTTAATTTGAGAAAAAAAATTGGTTGACTGTGAAGTCGGTTAACGGACAATAATTTTACGTGATAACGTCATAAGAAAACATTGATGAAAAATTGCATACGTTTATGAATTGCATTGAATTATCAACACTAAATTATCATTGATTAATTTACTGCTTTTAAAAAGCCCGCGTTAACCAGTTTATAATACAGAAGATTTTTTCGCACTGTGGTTGGCCGGTCCAACTAGTCATTGTAGACACATTGGTATGACAAGTGTGAAGTTAAACATTAATCTTGAACCTGACATGAATTACTACGTAGGATAATTTTTGTCGTTGAATACTATATGAAAGCAGTCGACTTTTTATATGATCATTTATAATAATTTTTTTAACATAACCTATTATTACTGCACTCGCTGACCAATGGTACTTTGTTTTAATGATGAAAGAACGAATATATGAGATTATATAACCAATCAAAATGTTAGAATGCAAGAATCAATTACCTTATTGCCGCAATTGTGATTGTAATAAGCAATGGTATTAACTGGAAATATCCAGTTCACTTTATGAATAGTCGGCAATACGTTAACGTCAAACAGTGTGCTGCCGCTGTCTCTCTTTCACGCGGACCAAACCGCCAGGCAGAATGGAAAGGAGATATATCCGTCAAAAGCGAAACGGTAACGTACGTGTGCGTACAATGCGTCGCAAGCCAAACGGCGTAACGTTACATATTTTCTGGGATGTGTCCCGCATGTCGATTTATAAGACGTTTACCACGCCAAAAATTAAACACTTAATACACTCATACCAACTACAAAAGTTGATTTCTTTTGAATAAGTGCACTAAAAGACTTCACGCACCATAACCACACCTCGTAATTTTGCAAAATATTTCTAATTCCATAGTGTCACTTTTCTAAATTTTAGAAACGAATTACTTTAGGATATCAGAATTTCAAAATGTTTTCGAAATGTCTAATTTGAGGGTTTTCACATTCATTGAAACAAAAGATACAATACAGAAACCAGAAAGTGTGGGATTTTGAAATAACCAATGGAAACAGCTTCGTGGGAAATTACACAGGGTGAGCGTGAAAAAGCATAATCATTATAGGAGTTAATTCCTTATCATTGATAAAAGCACAATATGATAAAAATACATTTGTATTGTAAATGAAAACTGTTTAAACAAAAGTTTAAAAATAGGATGCGGAGTATGATACACCGATATGTTAATTTTAAAGTTTATAGCTTCGATCCGGGATAGGTCCCATCTTCATCTAGTTTCCTAAAAATGTAGAATGTTTCATATCTTACCTCTAACAATTTTACCCCGCCTATCATTTTTAAGAAAGCTAGAAAGCTCTGTTAAAATAGTTAAATGAATTCACAGAGGACTTAACATATTGAAAGGCATAAGCGTAAGTGTTTCTGAACAAATAAAACAGGTCTTATAATGTTTCTTAAAAGTAAAGAAATGTCTAAACTGACATTTTAGAAAATGTTAACCATTTCATCAATTTTGTAATATGTTTAGTTCCATTCCAATTACTCAAAAGACTACAAATGGAATTCCAAGCGATTTTATCTGTGAGAATTCCAACAAGAAATATTCCCAAATAAAATTCAAGAAACTACAACTACTTAAAAAAATATACGGAAAGCGTCTGGTATACTTTAACCATTAGCAATTGGAACACTCAATAAAATCTGAATTTACCGAGGACATTCGAAAAGAGCCCCTTGTCTCTATAAAAAACCATGGGACATATCTTTTTGCTTATTCAGAAACGCCCTGGTGTTTTTAAAATGCAGATGCTCAGTTGCCCAAGTGAAATCATATACGGAGCTTTTCTATCGAAACGCATGGTGGGAAATCAACAAGAGCAAAAGAGAAACTAGCAGTAGTTCGTTAGCATGACAGAGAGGGAAGTTTTGCAACGTTGCCGGCCGAGCAGGCAGTCCAAGTCAAAGCGTATCGCGGTCGCGTATCGCTTTACACTTTCGGATGTGTGCGGTACATTGTGCGGAGCGGATGACTGTAATATTTCGCGAGCTATCAACATCGCAAATGGTCGTTCTCTGTTTAGCGAACGAGAAATATATGACCGTTCTTTCGCTCTTATGTATTATCCCATCCTGCGACTCTTTAGAAACGGTCTGTATGTGAATGTATGGATATGTGCAGATAAAGAACTAGAGGGTCCATCGGACCGCAAATTTTTTTTACGACAGCGGCACTTCGTTTGTATTTTCTTCTTCTTCTACGGTGCAGGTGTACAGTCGATTAGTGAAATCGTGTACGAGGAAGTACGCGAGACTCTACAGGTACTGGATGGTCCACTGGACCATTACACAGCGGACACGTGTGCTTTCCTTGTGATGTCTTCTTCCGCACTTATATTCGAGAAAGCAGTGGTGTGTGAATGTGTGTGCCATTTGTTTGTGCGAGTTGGCAGTGAATTCATTGTTAGAGTTATTATCCGTAAGGATACGACATTAATTTACATTTACAAGATAGGAACTTCAAGATCAAGGACAAAGGGGACGACATCGAGCAGCCGGAGGATGGAAGCAGGAGAACCCCAAGAATCGGTATTGGCACATTGGCACTGTATAATATCTACAGCAGCGACGTACCAAAGGATTTGAATGAGGTAATGACTACTTATTAAACATAATGTAGTAATGTATTGTAATTTCATAAATGCAGTGTTTACTACTGGTTGTAACTTCTTTAATTTTTAAGATGCTTTAAAACAGTGAATCTGTAGATTATTCTTACTTAGCATGGTTTCAAATTACATTTTCATAAAATAATTTTTCGCCTGTTGCAAATTTGAACGGAAGAAAGAAAGATATATTATACGAATCCGTTGAGTACAGACCGAAAAACAACTTCATTATTCACTGTTCATTACTGCCAGTACGTGTTACATAGTAATTTGGTTGTTATTGTATTTAAAAGCAAATTTCAATACTAACTACCCATGTCCATAATTGAACGATAATTTTGTATTTTTATGGTATTAAAACAGTTACCGAGGAATCAACAATACAATGCTTGGAACGTAAAGAATTGTGTATGTACGGAGATGTATCGAGTATCATAAATCAATACTAATGGCATTCTCCTTCAGGTTTATCCCATTAATTTTATATGATGAAATCAAAGTATTTCCACAAACATTAACGCGTTACACATGACCGATTTTACGCACAACTTTCATAATCATATCTAATTACGACAAAACGATCATTAATAAAAAAGCACAAAACAGTCTTGTTGCCGTACTCTACTTTTTCGCTCGTAGCAAAAGTCATCACCACAATCCTCATCATCATCATCATCATCATCACTCTAACTTTCTAGCTACCTGTTCTATGCAGCTAATAATCTATTAACAATTAGTGAGTGAAGTATATGAAATGAGTAATTAAGGCACCGCCCCTACATGTCTCGAGGAATGCTACTGTATCTGGATCGTAATTTGTAAACGTATTGCAGGCCTCGGGCGCGCATAATATATATATTTCTCTTTTATTGTTGCGCTTTCCGATATTACAACCGCCGATGCCAGGTAGGTAGTGTGGGAGAGGAAGATAAACTGGCCAATTAAAAAAATTTACAAATTGATTGGGATAAGCGAGGTTAATTGCGAATGTTGATTAAGTGTAATAGTCCTTAATTTCCCAGATTGATTAATGTAAGAGAGATGATGCATGTCTAATTGTTCTTAATGATGGTTTCAGGAAATTGCTGGTGTTGCTAGGTTTGAGTTACTGATCTAATCTGTAAAATGATTCGAAAAGTTCTATGGTTCAATTGCTTTAAATCGCGTTATTGCAAGTAAATTTCGTAGTTAAACAATCATTGTGTAAGTAATTAATGATGTTCCTTCCAGTTTTCACGAATTTTAATTTCTATATTTGGTCGAGTTTGGATTAACATTTCAGAAAAATTCGATTTTTGCTTCGTGTCACAAAGCTTTTTGAGCCATTGCTTTGAACATTTTCAGTTATGGATTTAGTACTCTTGTGTCAACATTTCAATAGATTGTTTGAAATATTTTAAAAGTTCGATATTATTAACCTTAGTCATTCTAAGCTTTAATAATTGTTATCTAAATCTATGTTTCAATTCGACCGCATTACTTCGTTTAAAGACAGTTGGGAGCATCTCGATTCCAGAGAATCTTACCTAAGTATTCTCTAAGCAAGCCTGTCCTATCATCTGTTAAATATTAAGTCGACGACAATTGACAGTTGGCAAATCCCTTTTTGGCCGTAGAATGTTACAACGCGAAAAAGTGATGTTAAATAGAAATGAGTATGTCATATAGCAATATACGAGACAAGTTGGTCCGAAACTAAAAAGAGCCCTTTTTCTACCTGCTGGACCTCCGTCATAATATGAACCATTGGTATAGGTATTTTGTAAGAATAATTTTATTTCTCTACTACTTTTTACTCCTTTTAACGTGATAACGTCTTATAAATCGATGAGCGGGCTACACACATCAGACAATATTTAACGTTCCGCCTGACCCATGCGTGGAAGCGAGAGCGAGAACAAATGACAGAAATCGACCTTCATTTGGTTTGCGACGCATCTATCTGTCATCCACTCTATCGGCCGATGCATCTGAGTGAAAGAGAGACCGGCAGCACACAACCAATGTGAGCCATGCGTGCAAGCGAGAGTGAGATCAAGCGACAGAGAGGTATGTTAGCGTTTCGCTTCTGACGTTGTGTTATGTGAGATTAGTATAGCCATTCTCTTGTGCGAAAAGACTATAATATTGAGCAGAGCGATTGGAAGATGTCACTAATTGGTGAGTTTCTCAGTGAGCCATTCTTCTACTGTTGATTAACTAACTAACTCTTTAAATAATAAACCACCCATATTTAAAACTTTTAGTAATAATCGCCGTTGTCTCTATGTGGTATTCAAAACATTAGTTAGTCTTTTATCTCAAGGCAGAATACTTCGCTAGCCACTCCCTTAGTACGTTCTTGGGGTAATTGCCACTAGTATGTAGACGGGTAGCACGCCATCTCCTGGTACCATTGCACGATCGGTACTAGTGTATTTGCTAGGATCTCGGGTAGGTACTTTGCATGCCATCCCCTAGTACCATTGCACACTTGATCCTAGAAGTATATAAGATTGTTGTTTATTAGTAGCTGATGCGGGGACTTTATGCGCTAGTTCCCTAGTATCCCTGCCCGCCGAATACTAGTACTGATGGGTATTTTGCGCGTTACCTTTCCCTGATATCCATTGCACAAGCCAGACAAAAATAGAGAGAAAAAGGATCACCTACTATACTGTCTAACTTTATATTTGTATTAATTATTTGATGCTACAACTTCACCAAGTATTAAGTAATAGAATTTATTACTGTCTATAAGTTGACATAGAGAATGACTTGCTCAAAGTCGATTTTTGATTTCTTTGTTTCAGAATAACCTTATACATTTTTCTTCCTCTCAGAAATTTCATTGAATTAATTCATTTAGTTCCTTTCTTTAATAATTAATTTTATTATTATTAATATTATTATCATAAGTATCCGAAGAAAAACGCTAAGTCTTCGCCAACAAATTTATTTGGGATTAAGCGACCGGTCTCGACTGCTTAACAGTCATCATCGGGCTTTAGCTAGATATGAGGATACATTTAGTTGACTGAAGGTAAGTATTTTACATAACAATACTAACAACAAAAGTTATTAGGGCTCCGGGTATGCGACATGTGAGACGTCAAACAAGACCTTCTAGAAAAGTCTCGAACGTGATGGAATGAAAAAATTCACCAAAATGTGAGGGCATGCGCAATTTCAAAATTGGCGGGTATAGGTAAACCACGATTCAAATCAACACAGAAACCATATTAAACACGGAGCAATAGTAAAATGGCGTATTATCGACATAACCTTAAAAAGTGTTTACGATGGAGTGTCTATTTATGTATGTTAAGTCATTGACACACTTTACACCACTACATTTCAGAGCCTTAATATTTCTAGCATTTCTAGAACGTTCAGCCTCACTCCCTTGTTACAGAAATGTAAGAACTGCACGTCTTCTTTAAAATCACAGGTATGGTTCTCATTTAACAGATGGTTAGCAAACTGAGACTGGGAGGTTATGATATCTCGGTCTTTATAATCGAAATGTTGCCTAGCATGTTCTCTTATTCTTTTTTCAAAGGAACGTCCAGTCTGACCTATGTACACGGCGTCGCAGTCCCTAAAAGTTAGTATGTACACTCCCGACTCGTTCCAAACGTTCGTCTTATCTTTGGAGTTAACCAAAAACCTCCTGGCGTTGTTAGTGGTCTTGTAAGAGACTGTGACGCCGTGTTCAGACAGGATTTTCCCTAACTTTAAGGAGATACCTCCGAAATAGGATAGTGATCTGTAAGTTATATCTTTAACTGTTGATTGATCTGAACAAAAGTTATTTAATTTTAATCTATGTTTTAAAAAATGTTTAAAATAAACCTTGTGAATGAATGACGAATGAAGGATAGTTATTATTCACCCCTATCTGTTTAATGATGTTAATTTCTTTTTGGAAGGCGTCTTCAGCGAGGTCCAAAGAGAAGGCTCTGTGGAACAAAGCGTTAAAAGCCGCCAATTTGTGGGACCAGGGATGTGCAGATTCATATGGAATTATACTACCTGTGGCCGAGGGCTTCCTGTAAACTTCAAAATTGAATCTGCTGGTCGAGCTATCTTTAATGAGTAATATGTCCAAAAACGGGAGGCGATTGTCTTTCTCCATCTCCATCGTGAACTTAATATTAGGATGTAAGTTATTCACGAAGGAGAAGGTGTCTACAACCGTAATGTCACCCTCAAAAAGAAGCAAACAATCATCTACATACCGGTAATAAAACAAGATATTGAATGAATCTAACCTATTAATAAAGTTCTTTTCCAGGTAGAAGAAAAACACCTCGGCCAAGAAAGGTGACAAACAACTACCCATTGCCAAACCTGATTCCCGCGAATCAAAGTCATCCTCGAACCTGAAGAAATTCTCTTCTACGACAACACTTAGAAGTCTGCACAGGTCCAGAGCTATAAAAGTGGGAGTGTTAACATTGAACAATAGGTCCCTCACCTGTTGAATGCATTCTTCCAGTGGTATACTCGGGAACAGATTGGTGACATCAAAAGAGACTAAGTGTGAGTTCTTAGGGATTTTAACGTTTTTGACCTTAGTTATTAACGAACTTGAATTTAGAATAGAGTGTACATTATGGAAACTGGTGATGTATCTGAGCGTGTCATTAAGCCAAGCAGAAAGGCGGTAACAAGGAGAGTTAATATAAGATACCACTGGTCTGATGGGAAAGTTCGTTTTATGCATCTTCGGTATTCCATATAACCGAGGAGTACGAGGGTTCATTACGGTTAAGGAAGCTACGTTGGAGATCTTCAACACTAATGTATCTAATACACTAATGCAACTAATGTATCCTCATATAGCTAAAGCCTGATGCTGACTGTTAAGCAGTCGAAACCGGTCGCTTAACCCCAAATAAATTTGTTGGCGAAGACTTAGCGTTTCTCTTCGGATACTTAAGACCATGGCCAACTTCGAGAACCTGGACAACCTTCTGTCAATATTAATAAAATTATTATAATTAATGGAGATAATGTTAACTTTTCAGTATCTTCGTTCGCCATTTCCAGTACAGTACTACCATTACAGGCGTCAGAAGTTGAAATTGATATTTTTTAAAATAGATAAATTGGATTTCGAAAATGAAGTTGAAGAGCACACAATTGAATAGTATTGCGTCGAAACCTTATTTAATATCGAAAAGTTCATGTAAACATGTACGTATATATGTTTTTAGATGTTATAACATGGTACATTATTTTTTACGCTTTGCAATTAATCCTCGATCTCGCCCATACAAAAACTCACCGCCACCGTTAAAAACACAATCCGATTTAATTTCGCACCGGTCGCGTCGTCGTCCGTTGTTCATTCATCGAAGAGAGCAAGTCATCTAAAATAAAAGCTCCGCGGGACTGATAGTGAGATCTCCAACAACTGTGCCATCAGCATCATCCGTCTTTTTTCCGTTCCCGTACTTGTCATTCATTACGCCCAACGTTTTTAAAAAACAATCCCGGCTACCGCCTCGCCTTTGTCTCTTCAACATCCTTGCGAATCGATTCTGAACGATCGCCCCACGACCCAGATCGCTATGCCGTCGAACGAAGGAAGGAGCCTCGTGGCCGAAGTCTAGTCAATAATAGCGAAAAATGACGTAATGATGGGTTTCTGGCCGTAATCGGATGGTGTTATTACATAAATTGATGCGATTAACCGTTACCGACGTAAGGTGTCGCCGGGGACATTGTTACCGACAATAAAGCGAAACACCGTTAAATTGTTTATGGATAGGGAGAAGCCAGAGAAAGAGGGACAGCAATATGAGAAGTCGCGTCATTTAATTAATGGCAACGCGTAAAATACAGACTGTTTATTACAAATTCATTGCTATTAACTCTCAAACTTATAAAACGAAATGGGAAACATTAACGTTTCATCGTTTATTTCAAGCTTGAAATAAATATCCGCATTTTACAATTTCCGCAAACTGCGAATCCGCAATTTTGATCCATCAAATCTAGACTTCGAATCCTTATAAAGCAAATATAATTAATTTAAATGTAAATATTCAGTTGAATACTACTACACAATAAAACCAAACACCGTTAAATTGTCAACACAAAACAGAGGCACTTACGATTGGAAGCGTTAATTCATATACCTAATTAATGAAGCACTTGAAGATGTAAATTGCCTGTAAGAAACCTGTTATTATTCGCAATTAAACAATTAAGATGCCATACTGGGAAAGTATTACTATTACACACAAATATTTGTTGTAACATACCTCCATGCTTACTCGCAATGTAACAACCTCCTTTATTTCAATTAGTCTAATCGATCGAATCAAAATTTTTCCAAGCCCGTTCGTACTTAATCTCTGGTAACAATTCGAGCGAATAGAATGTATGTGTGTGGGATCTCGATTTTGGCGTCATCAAGTCGATTTATCCTGTTTGTGTGATTGCTCGCAAACCTTCAGGTATTCATCGGATCCACGATAATTATGACGTTTGTCTCGAGAAATGAGAACAGCGTGTGGGATTAGGGATTGTCAGGCGTCAAACTCAGGCTGTTCCCTCTGTCTCTCTTAAGCTCGGTATACAGGGTGGGGAGTCCAGGAACGGAAACTTTGCAGGTGACTTTATGCAACGATTTGGCTATTTTAGTAAAAAAAAAACAGACACGTTGCACTCTGGGGGTGCCGACAGTCGAAAGCTAACATGGTTTTGCGTAACTTTATATAGGAGTTTATGAATAATTTATGTAAATGAATGACTCGCCAACGTTTTAGTTGAAGAATATCCTAGTACAACGTGGTCAAGAATGACTGTTTGAGTTGGCAATGCTGAATTTCATTTTTAAATGGTACAACTGGTAATTTGAATTTGCTATTTAAAATTCAAATTTCTGATATTCTTTTCAAATTTATTTATTTAAAATGGTTTTCACGTTACAACACGAAATTTTCATTGGAATGGCGTACTTTCGAAGAGGGATTTATAACCCAATTACTCTTTGGCAGTACTCTCTCGAAGCGACATACCATCAATTTCAGGAGTTGTTTTCGGAGATTTTGGTCACTTTTGCTGTCTTTCTGCAACATTGCATGCGAGTAGTTGAACGTTATTTAAACACGGGGAGCGTATGCAAACAAAAATCAACTGGTAGACCTTCTACTCTAAACGAGGAAGTTGTCGAGGATATCAGAACTCGAACGCAAAGAATTCCTCCCAAATCCTTAAGAAAGCTCTCCCTTCAAACAGGTTTGGTCCTTATGCCTCCTATTCAACCAATTTTCATTCTTACCCATAAGACTTCCACTTTTCCATGTTGTTCTAATTCACGGTTTTACAGGTTTATCATATGGAAATTGCTCCACTGTGCTTAGAAAGAACTTAAAGTACCACCCTTACAAAATTTCCATCGTCCAGTCACTAACCCCTCCTGATAACCCGCAGAGAGGTTTATTTTGCAACTGGTTCAATCATCAATGACATATTAAATAATAATGATATCCTTGACAATACCTTCTTTTCCGACGAAGCCTGGTTTCATCTCAACGGCTATGTGAATAAACAAAATTACAGAATTTGGTCAGGTTAAAATCCTTATGCTATCAGAGAGACACATTTGCACACGGTTAAACTTGGTGTTTGGTTGGCAGTCTCAAGGACGCCGGTGTATGGGCCGATATTTTTTAATTTTACCGTCAATTCAGAGAGAAATATCCAACATATTTTGAGGCCGTTTATAAACCAATTAACAGAGGAAGAGCGTCAAATTGGATATTTCCAACAAGACTCTGCAAGGGCACATACGGCTCGTGCTACTATGGGATATTTAAGAGAGAATTTTGGCGACAGAGTAATTAGTCAAGGCATTTGGCCAAGCAGGTCAAGGATCTCACTTTGGGTTCTTGAAGGACAATGTCTTTAGGAACATATTGCATACTGAAGAAGAGCTGCGAGAGACAATAGTTCAAGAAGTGGCAAACATTACCCCCAATATGCTGGTGAATATCTTCGAGAGCCTAAAAAGAAGAGATAATTTATGTCTGGATCAAAATGGGGGGCATTTTGAGTATTACCTTTAGCTGTTTAATTAAATCATTTTTCTGTATTTCGAGTTCCATTCTTTAAGCGTTAATTTTTATTCACATAACCTACAATCTTTTCGCTGATTGTTATGTCAAATTTTTGTCAAATAAACATATCTGGTTGTAGCGTTGCTAACCCTTAGGCAAAAAAATCCTCCAGGTAGGATTGCCAACTCAAACAGTCATTCTTGATCACCCAGTGTTATTATTTCAGTCTATTAATTCAATTTGTAATGTTATATACAGTTATAATACAGTTTAACAATTTACAACATAAAATAAGAAGTCGAATAAGAAAATATAATTAAAATTGAAAATACAAAGAAAATGTGTAGAAACAGTTGCCATGGTTACCAAATTCTGACGTCACACTTTTCTCGCGTATTTTGTCACGACAAATTACTCTATTGCTTGGCTTGTTCAATAACCAAGCGGCGCCGTGAACGATGCATACTCCCTTCAGCGCTTCCATTATTTTCCACAAGTCCCATAGCTTCTCTATGATCGATTATACTAGTGCTTCTTCTAGACATTCGAGTATAGGATCTCTTGTTTACATCGGTTCCAGTTTGTTTTGCTGTTAACCTCTCTTTTTGCTGTCAGGGCTAATTTGACCGGACACATCGGTTCTATGGCACGGAACGTGGATTTTAGAAACATTATTAGGCACAGGAACCGATACACCACCATACCTCCTGGCCCTTCTGCTATCCTGGTACACGAAATCCGATTTTCAGAAAATAAATATCAGTGAAATTCAAAAGAAACTTAAACGGCGTCTTAATAACCAGAATACTGAAAATATCGACGTGATATCAGATGACATAAAGTTTATGATAATATAGCTCAATGAAAAATGCATACTTTTACAGAATATAAAGATTCATATTGCATAAGCTTACTAAATATGCCACATTTCTTTGAAAACAAAGCGTAATAATTGTAAAATCGCGAAATAAAAAAAATCATCAACCCCAAAAACATGATTTTAAAGTATAAGAAGTAGCGGCGGTCGTGACGTTATACTAGATACGTAGTTTGTGTGCTACATGTGATTTAGCAGTAGAAGAACCTCGTATAAAGAAAGCTAGCTCTTCCCTTACAGTTAAAACTAGCTGTAAATTATAGTCTAGCGAAGATTTCGTACTGGATGCAAAATCATGATTTAGTATTGGCTCCTGAAAAAAAAAACAGAAGCAATTATATTAAAAGGAAATGGAGAAAGAGATGATATTAGGTTCAAAATTCTAGATAGAGAAATTATTCCCAGTAAAGCTATTAATTATACAGGTATACACTTTGATGACAAATTAACATTTGGGTATCATCTAAAAATGACAACGAAGAAAGCAGAGGAGAAATTAGGCACGTTAACTAGATTGATACCGAATAGTGGAGATTCCATAACTTAGAAATGTAAAATTTGTAATGGAGTTGTAAATTCAATCGTTTTTTCTCCAGCTTCTGTATGGATCAATGTTCTAAAAGTCATTACTTACAAAAATTACCTAACTGTGATACAAACAAAATCTCTAATCTGTGTATTTTATGGTTACAGAAGAGTTTCTGCAGAAGCCGTTCAAGTGACTACTGATAGCTATGCATTTAATAGCAATGGAAAGTTATAAATAGAGATAAAGATATCGACCCGAAAGACATATTGAAGGAGACTTTTAGCACATGGCAAAAAGAATGGCATGTAATTTCCAGCAAGGCACAATAGACCAAGAAATTAATACTAAATATTTCCATTTGGTATAACTGTAAAATCAGAACTTATGGTTTATTTAGGTGTTTTAATTTTCGTAAAGGGAAAAGTAAAACATCTGTGTAACCTTACTATAATCATATTACAGATAATGAAGAATAAGGTTGATCTTGATTAACTGATCACGATGGTCAACGAAACGGCTACATATTGATTTGCAATTAAACATAACTATTTCGGTAACCAACGTCATAAATTTAATGTGTATGAATAGAAGAATTACATCAGAATGCATTAATTTATTCAGGAAATTATTTCTGAAAAAGAATCGTTTGAAAGAAACATCCAGAATTTAGAAAATTCGCATTAAAACACTAAGTACACTACTGTTAGGTAATTGGGATTATATAAATTTTCCCAATTGATCCTATGTGGAAGACATGCTCTTCTTCCAATGAAGAGGTTAGCCTACCCATATTAATGGATATAAAAGGGGATTTTAGATCGTGTAACTGCTGCTATGTGCGAAGTCCCACAGTATCAAATGCGATAAACGATCCATCACAGAATTGGAATTTACTTTGCATTGTATCTAATGTCTTTTACCTCATCTGGTGTATCAAAGGACAAAATTCTCCTTTTAAAAAAAAGGAGATTTTATGCAAACAGAATAATTTTCAATGCTTAAGTATTAAGTAGCTAAGAAGTGTTGAGGAAGCAGTATTTTTCTCTTAAACAGTTTTGCTTTGGAATGCATAGCCAGTATTAAAGTGCGCTTGGGCAATATTTCACGATTATCCACCCTGTACAGATTTGATTCCCTACATGCCTGGGTTCTTGCACAAAGACGTTCGGAATAATAACACATAATCCACCTCTACGTCCTCTCCTCATTTCACGGGGTACATAATTCGATTTTGCGAACGCGCGAGAGACAATATTTCGTCGCCGGTCTGACTTCCAACTTAATGGATGTAAATTTAATAATAGTAGCATTACTAGTAGGTGTACACGTCGTGAGGCTAGAGCTGTCGAGTAATTCATATAGTCTGTATAATCCGAAGACTTCCAGACGTGCTTCATGGTTAAGTTTCGAAATTAATCGTTGGATATGTTGATTAGATTTTCGAGTCATGGAGTAAAAATTCGGAATCTAGCTATATGCTACTTACAAATCGCATCTGTCAGTGGTTAACTAGAAAGGTTAAGGGGGAGTAAAGTGTATTGCTGTTGTGGACTTCATGAATTATTTCCAAATAGAAAATTGAAATAGGGGGAAGTAGCCCACATTAGACCGGATTGTAATTTGGACCACCCCATTAATTTACCTACAAGTGTGAAACAACGACATCTGTTGATATTCGTGTTCAAAGATATTTCCGTTGAATTCTCAGATCGACGGTTAACATGCTAAACTGTAAAATTCGAAAGTGTATATCAATAGCGCCATTAACGCCAAAGGTAGGACCTTCATATCTTGCATTTTTGGTATATCTATATTGGTATATTTGGTATTCATATCTTTCATAATATCTTTGAATACATTTTTGAGGTTATTCCTAAGCGAAAATTGTGCCGTTTATTAAATTGAACCAAAGTAAGTTGTCTTAATTGCACCGATATAATTTAGTAATGGTGTTTTTCTGTTTCATCAGTATTGTCAGGTACATTTTTGGTAATAGACGTTCGAAAGAGGAAATATGATCCATTTCCTCAGACGGAATTAGTATAGGCTTGAACAGGTATATATGTATTACAATTATTTGACACACATAGCTATGCGACTATCGAATACATGTAAGAACTTATCCGGATATACATTTTCTTGTGGTCTCTGGTTCAACATCTAGAATATTAACGTCACTTATCAATTAACGGATAGGCCTATCAATGTAGTACTGATTACATTTTTATCTTTTCAATACATTTTAAACAGCTCATTTTGCAGAATAGTACACTTTGAATAATCGAACAACAGCTATTGTACTATCAGGATAATCGAATATCCGAGTGTTCGAAATGAAAACCCGTAACATGACTAAAGAAGATGGGGTATTGAACTAATACCAAAGGAGATATCACTAGACAAAACAATTCTGAAATGATATTTAAAAAAAAGACCAAAATTGTCAATAATTTGACAAAGGTGCTAGGCAAACCTGCTAATTTTTAATGTTAAATAGAAAGCCTTCTTGTTGGACTCGTTTTGAAGTTTAGAAAGAGGTTCAGTTTCACCATTACTAATATAACAAGATTACAAGATTATTTTATCATTTTACTGAGACAAATCACATTTCTTAGGAGTGCGTTATCCTCAACTATCAATCCGACAGTTGTCTACTTCAACTGCAAGAGTAAAAGGATTCAACTGGAAACAAGTGCAACCTTTCTTGAATACTCCAGAGCAACTGGTAAATGAGTAGAGGCGAAAGAATAATAGATAGGATCACTAGTAAAATGAGAGGAGTTAGTACTATAACAACCTGTTGCCAATAACAAATATTGCCGTTGGGTAGGATAGTGACGGTTTTTCATACAGGACACATGAATTCTGAACTTTTCTTGACATAACTGAAACATTTCAATAGCGTACTACAACCTGGACTAGATCAAGAAGTTTTATATTCATTAAACGTGCATTCGACATATGGCAAAAAATTAGAGTATATGACAATGCAAATATAAACATAACATTCATCTTTTTATCTATCTAATATATATCGGATCTAATCCATCCGTATAAATACGTTTCGTTTGTTTTATGAACGTGCCTGCCACTTACCCGCGCGTCACGTATCGTCCTTCGGTTTAAGGTCGCCTTGGTGCTGAATTAGCTTGGACGGCGACCTATTTTCGCTAATTGGGGCTGCATCGCGACAATATGGCAACAAGCAAGTTGTTATTTTTGAAGTTGGAGAGGTGATTTCTTCAAATGGAAAGACTTCCGGTTTATCTTCAGTAGATATATCAACGAATGTATCAATGACACCTGCTCCATCAAATATTACTTAGCTAAGCATCGCAACACCATTTCGTTCAAAAACACGGTGTGCCACTGTTACCAATTTGAATAAGGCCTTGTAAATATGGAACAAAGTCATGAAAAACTGCGATAATTTATACAAAATGTGGAAAAGTCCGGAAAACCTGAGGAAAAGCAAATATTTACTGGAAAATTCTGGAAAGGGCTATTTTTTCGAAAGTGATATATGGAAAATTTTGGAATACATCGAACACTCTACGAACTGTCAGGAAGTCAGGAAACACACGTTCACTCTGGTGAATCCAGAATTCACTTCGTCAAAACTCGGAAGTACGTTGGAAAACACGCTGTACAAATCAGGACAATATGGGATACGCCAGATGAGAAATTTAAGAAAATTCGTAAACTTCGACAATGGTGTAAAATTCCGAAAAGACTTCGGAGACAGTCAAAATCCGAGAGAAACGTAAAGCCTAAGATCACATAGATTTGGATAATCTCTGCAAAGTCCACGAAATCGTAGAATAGTCTGGAAAAGTGGACAAATCCAGAGCTTGAAAAATAGGGAATAAGCTGAAACTGCGGGTGGAAAGTCGCACTCATGACTAAGGTAACCCGATCGACATGGAAAAATCTTGGAAATAATGTTAATGCTACATTACGAAATCGGCCAGAAAATTAGAAAATAAATAAGAAAGGTGTTGTAAACCTGGATATAGCAAAAGAACGGGTAAATTTACTGGAAGTTTCAGAAACATGGGCAACAATCTATAGTAGTGGATGACAGCCGGGAAAAGTTGGTACAGATTCAAGAAAAAGTGGTAAAATTTCACAGCAGACAATAGCTGGAAAAACCGGGATTTTACACAACTCGTTAAAAATATGTGAGAAATTATTCGGAAAATTTTCAAAGAATGTATGTGCAAGTCGGAATATTATGAAAAGTCTTGGTCCTGGAAAAGCCTGGAAAGGTCTTAGAAAGATGTCGGAAAAGCTTGGATACGCCTGGATGCTAATAACTCGAATAGGGAATCTCGGAATTCTCCGGAAATTGGAATAAGAATCAACAAGTCTGGAAAAGGTGGATAAAGACTGGAAACACATCGAATACTCTGCGATTAATCCGACAAACCATATAGAAAATATAAAATGGTCGAAAAGATATTGAAGTAGGTTAAATAATCAAAATCTCTTCTAGTTAACTGGGAACAGAAAAGCAAGAGCGACGTAGAGTCGCCAAACAGACCTTATGAAACAGAATTTGAAGAAAAGGGGGAAATGGTAAAAGAAAATCTCGAAACACGTAAAAAGTTATAGCCGGAACGAATACCGTACATATGTAAAAGAGAAAATATGCAACAAAAAATTTGTTCGTGCAAGAAAACACTAAAACTACTGAAAACAAAAATCAGAAATTTTGGAAGCAGAAGATGAAATTAATGGAGGGCATTGTCTCTATTTTATTATCTAAGTATCTACTTGTGATCTGTAGCTTGCTGTTTCCAATGTGAATTATAGATGCATGAGAAATGTTCCGCAATTAGAGACGAGGTTAAATGACATTATTGCTATCTGAGTATGCAAAAGCGTGCTTCATTACATGTAATCCAAATTAGGAAACCAATCGATAAATTTGGTACAAATGAATCTTATCTGATATTATCATTATTGTTTTATTTCGTTTAATAAAGACCGTAATTTTTAGTGCTGCTATGGAATGAAAGTGGTCCAATATGGGCTACTTCCTCCTAATCGTTATTGTTATGGTAAAATATGTCTCTGTTGTACATTTGATAATTAAAATTATTTCCAAAATTATCCACTGTTATAAACTGTTCTAAATATCTTAACGCCAAGTTGGTTATGAAAACAATAAAGTTTGTCTTATTTGTATTGTTTCCTGTACAGTTAGTTGCAATTGTCAATAAGGGTAGAGTCATGTACGCCTTTTAAAATGTAAGATACACCTGTCAAGAAATTTAAATTGGTGGAAGAAAAGCTGACATAGGTGCATTTTAGATTTCATAAGCACCAGTCCAGTAAGAAAAAGTCATTGTGGGATAAGGCCGGTGGTTTAAATGAAACTTTAATTAAATGTCAATTTGTTGATATTACAAAGTAATAAAAGATTCAAGTACCATGATATCAAAAATCATCTTGGTCAAAGGTTGCCATGGAATGTGAAATGGTTGTCTTTGCTTAAATAATTCTGTCATCAAGCTACACTGATATCATCAATAACTTGTGTTAATATGTTACGTACTTATTTCAGCTGTGATATAGTAATGAACTAAAAGTTATGAAATATGAATAACGTTTTTATATATTTAAATAACCATAATTCCAAAACTGCGTAGTATTAGAAAACTATCAAATGACTTGACAGATTTCGACACTTAAAAAATGATTGACATAAATTTAGGATGGGAGCTGCGACAATTATTTTAAAATCCATGACCACCCTTGACTAAAGCAATTTTTAATATCATGGTATATGCATTCCGTTGATAATATACAATACATGAAAAAGCTTCAAAGAAATAGTAAATTCTGGATCCTCCGTTTTTACTCAGGATATGCTCGGAAAACGTATAAACCTGATAATCTGATATCATGTGTAATAGTGTCCCTATATATGAATGTGCGGAAATGTTAATGGAAATGTGGAAACCAGGGAAGAAATCAACCAATCTCAAGCAGTATTTGGGAAATTATGGATTAAGATTTTGTCTTCCCTTTTCTAAAATCCTTCATAAATATGTTCTATCTGTTGAAATGAGAATGTTGGTAACCGGAAAAAAGTCCCCGGAAAAAAGTACCGGAAAAAAAGTCCCACGAAAAAAGTCCCCGGAAAAAAGTAAAAGCCCACCAGCTGTCTCTTTAATTACGATCTGCAAACTACCGATTCTTACTTATTATGTTGCTCAAAATATAAGCCAAAATGTCGAAATATTAACAAAAGTATTCCGACCGTTCTCCGCCGAAAAACGCAGGTGTTCCGACTCGTGCACGTGTTCCGGTCCCGCCGTTCTCAGCGTTGCCGTTCCGATCCCTCCGACTGCAACGTTGCCGTTCCGAACCGACCGACAGGGAAACCAGGAACCGGCCGTTAAAGGTAAAGTGTCTGTTATGGAATTTCTACCGCCCGATCCCTACCGTCCCGTTGGGTCATGCTATTGGATTGACTCTTCCCAGGTTGATACTCGGGAGGATCAATTAAGCTGTTTGGGTAGGTGCTCCCCAGGGTGATACTCGGGGTGGCCTCCCTGAATACGACCCCACCTGATTCCCTGCCGTTCCCGTTGGATTAGGCCAACGAACTGACTCTTTCCAGGGTGATACTCGGGAGGATTAATTCGGGCTGTTTGGGTAGGTGCTCCCCAGCCAGGGTGATACTCGGGGTGGCCTCCCTGAACACGATCCAACGAATTCTCGGTTGTCTCGACTACCCGCAGGACCCCGTTCGCCCCACTATCGAATCGGCGCCTGGAGTACCGATTATGCCTGGTTTCCCTGACGTAATTCGCGAACGCTGCTTTTCTGATTAATTTCTAATTAATATTTCGACTTAAAATCCACCGAATTGCATAACCGTTCATTACTAAATATAGTTATACCCCGCTTGCTAGATTTTCACCTATAATGCTTGCCCCGCTCTCAACGCTTCGTAACACTTGCTTAACCGTTGCACGTAACTAGCTCTTCTATTGCGAATAGGCATGTCACCTACTAGATTAGCTAGACCGCCCTGCACGGTAGTGCCCCCCTTTTATAACTGCACCGCGCATTGTTGCCCGGCCGCTGCGTAAGACCGAAACCACGCACGTATTTCCGAAGTACATAGTTGCCGGATCTATCCGTTTTTCCTAAAATTAGACTGGGAAGATTGTACATAAATGCCGCTTTTCTGTAGAAACCGTTAGATATGTAGTTATTGCACCGTTGCCAATGCTTCCATTCTTCTAACCTGTTGTCTATCTTTACTTTGATGCCGTTTTCTATAATAAATTAGTTTTATTTGTTTTCCGAATTGTGTGTTTTATTTTCACGGACTTCCTGGCATTCTCCTGAGTATAAACTAACCCGTGGCTTTAGGTAGTAAACCCTTAAAAATCTGGCGCCCGAGCAAAACCGTAAGACCGACTTTAAAACTCCGAAACTCCGCAAATAGCGCTAATTCAACAAGTGACGTAACCTTCCAGCCCAGAGTCGTGCCGCCGACGACACTGTCGACACTGACTGAGGTAAACCACGTCACAGTATATATTACGTAAGTACATTATAATCTTGTAATTTTAAGGGATGGAACAATAGATTTTCTAATCTAGTGGGGCAAAAACATCCGTCGATTTAGATTTTAATCCAGAAGATGAGACAAGAAATGGCAGTAGACATCACGAAAATACCCAGACAACCAAAGAAACGTCCACAATATAAGATACGTGAAGAAACCTTGAAAATTATTGTGCACAGAATTTATAAACGAAAAAAGAGATATTAATGTCTTAGGGGCGATAAGTCATAATATTAGATTTAGTCCTTTATGAAATTATAAAATAATAAAATGTATGTAAGGTATATATTATAAATATGTATGCATGTTAGCATGTAGGTTAGTGTTTTCACTTATAGTTGTAATAAAATATTTGCCTTGGTTTTGAATTTTATTTGGGGCTTTTACATTTTTCCGGGGACTTTTTTCTGGGGACTTGTTTTCCTACATTCGTTGAAATGAACCAAACAGCTCAATCACCACAAATCAATGTTACTACATTCTCTATCTATAACGTGCTAAATATGCCAACGATTTTTCATTCGATTAAATGTGGAAACAAAATTAAGTCGTCGAATTAACTTTCATTTAAAGCATTAGTTTTGGTGGTGAACGCGATTTGTAATTATTTCCTCGACGAGTGCATATTAATTATCAACGCGGTCGGATGAAAGTTTAAACAAAATACTAATTTTTTGTGTCGACTAAAACCCCATTCCGCTGCCTTTCCCCGTCCCTTTCGCTCTTTGAATAGGTCAGTTTTACCTTATACGTTTCCAGCGAACAAATCTCTCCACTCTGCTCTTGACAAGATAATAGAAGTGAGAACAATGTAACCAATTTATTGTTAGAATGTTTGACAAAGCGAAGCAAGGGTTCTCGGTGCATTGTTTCGCTCCATAAACACCGATTGGACATTGTTTTCGAATAAATCACTTTTACTCGCGTATAACGACCCTCCAAATCGATTCCGTTTGTCCTCGCCAGGAGAACGTTTTTACATGGAAAATTGAAGTTATACATAATCGTCGCGTGTAGATACATTAAGTAGGGAGGGTGGGGGAGGGCACAAGCTGGAATTGAGCGTGTCCGGTCCGGAAGGGGGATGGAGAGGGAGGGCGGGCGAGTGAGAGGTTTAGAGGAAAGGACGGGGATATTAATTCATAATTCTTCGAGAAAGCGGCAACAATCTCCATTAAGATTTTGCAATTTCTGCTTGTCATATACGACTGCATAAAATCCAACCGGAATTTATACGCCGTTTGTTAATCGGCAAGGAACGACGTAAACGGCCTATAGTTTACCGAAGAGAACCGCCATAAATTAAATATCAATGCAACCTGATCGTTTTCTAATCTTTCTCGTACTCGAGGTACTCGCCGTACAAATCATAATCGATCGAACATATTTCTTCACCTTCTTCGTCTTCTTCTTCTCCTTCTTATTCTTTTCTTCAGATTTTTCGCGCAACATGTGCGTGAGCTTTTTCCCCACGCCACCAGGAGATGTGATGCTTTTTACCTTCGATTGCTCTCAAACACGGTATGAAATTCCAATCAATTTATATTATACACAGCAGACAAGGTAATAATATAATTTATGGTGGCATTATTCTTGCTCACATGCGGCTTTTGTTGAGCGCTGGGCAATTTTTACGGCCGCTCTTCTCCTAAATGATACACCAACCTCTTCGATTAAACGATCGGGAGATGTTAATGTGCGTTATTTGCTGTCATTAATAAATTCGATGCTCGCGCTGCCATATACCACTGAAAAATCCATAATCAACGGTCTATCTATGCCTTCTCGAGAACGTCTCGACATTTTTAACACGTCTCATTGTTTGCTTTATATTTACGAGGGGGTAAATGGTTCTTTTATGTCCCGGTCATTACCTCGAACACTGTCATTTTGTCGTAAAACTCGCGAAAATCGAACAAAGCACTGGAATCTCTCGGGGGACTTGATCCTTGTAACAGGATCCTGAATCACCCGTTTTAATTCCGCCACAAAAGGTCCTTCAAGGCTTCAAACCACGAAATATATAATAAAGTGTAAGATAACCAAAACACAAATATTTTTAGATGTATCAGTACAACATTGCCATAAAAGAAATTATACCTAATTTCAAGATTCAAGAAACGTCATGAAGCATCTTAGCTCCTTTCATATCTCTAAAACCGCCGGACCAAAATATTCTTTACAAACAATTTCCATACTTCTTGAAAATTTTGTTTCCTTTCAAATTCATTACTTAACGTTATTACTATTCACGGAGGTCGTGATTAATTAAATTGTAAGCCGTGTTGGAATACAGTACGTCTAGTCTTTTTCAAAGTGTTTCCAGAATTAAAATTTCACCCGTAGTCTATACTCTATTCAAAACAAATCCCGATGCACGTAATTTTGATGATGTCACCAAACATCCAATACTACCAACTTAATATAGTCCCAGGACATCGCAATTTTTGTGTTCCGTGTATATTTTAGGTTGAAAATACACATAACCATATATATTATCAACCTAAAATATACACGAAACACATGAATTGCGATGTCCTGTGACTATATTAAGTTGGTAGTATTGGATGATTCTGAAGTCATCAAAATGACGTGCATCGGGATTTGTTTTAAATAGAGTATACATTAACACACAAACAAATAAAAACAACTGTAAAATGGTCTTCCCCGTATAACGTAATAATTTTAGTCGCATACACGACATTGGTGATTTACACATCTTTTGTGATCTACCGACAAATGCCTAATAAAGTGTGACTGGTATAATTTCTTTACGATATAATATTCAGTTCTTAATAATGTATTTAATTATCCATATTCATATATCTACTAGGCGAAAAGTGCAACGTGCGAATTGCTAACTTGAAGTTATGTAGGAAGGGAGGAGGGGAAGAAGAGAGTCTAAAGTTAAAATTGAATATATAAAATATAATGTTAATAAACATATGATTTTTTTTTTGAAAAACAGTTTAGGCACATACATCATAAATAATAGTTTGTGTGGGGCAGATAACCAGGGTGAGAGGTGAACTGAGACCGAATTTGAGACAAATTGAGGCGACCGCACTTCTAAAACAAAAAAATAAAACAACTTTGAGCAATTGATCCTCTCTATCAATTTACATATGAAATAAACTTTCTTACTTAATGCTTGGTGAAGCTGAATGATCAATCAATTAAAACAAATATACAATATAACAGTATAATGATATTGATTGTACAACAGATGTTAAGGTTGTTCGATATAATGTAACGCCGTATGATTCACAATGAAAACTGATTTCAATGATAACTCAAGATTGAATCATAAAAATTGAATGTTTATTGTACCAATCGATTAAGAAAATATAAGTGTCTGTTTTAAAGAGATTACTTTTGTTTGATACTTATTACATTTCTGGAAATATCGTTTTAAACATAAAAAAAACGAAAAAAAATCCTAAAACCTATTCAATCGTACAATAGTAAAGTTTGACATCTTAATAACGTGTAGAATGAAGTATTGTACGATGCCTATTAAAATATTATGAGCTTGTAAAAGTATCTTGGTAGTTATTTTTGAAATTAGAATAACTGACACGCCCCTCGAACGGGCGCTACCTCGACAGACCCTCTGACATTGATCGATCCAATCATGACCATAATATATGGTCATAAATTTTATTGCGGTGAGGGTTCGCTCGGCCTGAGGGCGGGACTGGAACAATTTATTTTTTCTTTTTGCATATTCGCTTTTGACGACATCTACCGGAATTCGTATCGAACTACCAAAGTATCTATCAACCTTAAGGAAAATAACGTTCAAAATACCCATCGGACCTCAAACAATCTAGTATTCGGCGTGCAGAGGTACTAATAAACAACAATCTGGTAAACTTCTAGGGTCAAGTGTGCAATGGTACTAGGGGATGGCACACAAAGTACCCACCCGTCATCCTAGCAAACGCAAAACACCAGTACTGAACGTGCAATGGTACAAGAGGATGGCGAGCAAGGTACCCGTTCTATCCACTAGTTGCAGTTACCTAGAGAATTTGAAATGAGTATTAAAGGAATGATGCGCTAAATACCATGTCTTGAGATAACAGGCGGAACTGCGTTAACAGTAACTCACTAGTATTTCAAATACCAAATAAAGAAAACTACGATTATTACTCAGCTTTGATGTCGATGGTTAGTTAATTAGACAGTTGGTTACTCAATCAACAGCAGAAGAATAAAAAGCTCAATGATAAATTCACCAATCAGTGATTTCTTCCAATTGCTCTGCTTTCGCATAAGGACCAAATAACACAACATAACACAAACTCTTACGATGGGTAATCAAAGATTAAAATCCACAGGCAACCGTTAACCATAAAATCAAAACGTTTCCCATTATCTTTTCGTTCGGTAAGAACCACCCTCTTTGGTTGTGTTTTGATACACTTCTATCTTTGGAGAGGAACTTCAATCGCTTAGCACACATTATGATACCTGGCACATGCATATGAGCCAGCTCCTAACGAAGTGTTACAATTTCCATGTTTTTCAGTATTGCTTCTTAACGCAAAATATAAACATAAATTTGAATGGGTTCAAATATTTGACTTGTTCGTAACATCACTCACTGATTGTAATGGTATTGACAGTCCTTCCTGCCGTGTGACGATTAGAGGAGACACAAGCGGATATCCGAGCCAATTTCTTCACCATTCTTATCATCTGCCTGATTACCAAGACATCCCGCCTCAAGAAAATCCGACTGAATACGATGTGACAGGTTTACTCTCCTCGTATCTTTAGCTACTCTAGATTCACTTTCTGGCATGGAGTCATCGCTAGCTTCCATATAATTGAAATGACGCATGCTGTTTCGGAATGCGGTTTTTCCAAGATTTTACGTCCGCCTGAAGGAATCTGTTACTGTGTTGCAGTAATGCACCTGCTGCCGTTACATGGTGAGATTTAAGTATTCCCTCATGCTGGCTGAAATAATAGTAATTACATCTATTCTTGCACAACTATAGAGGACTGTCCCTTTCACGTAGCGCGATTTCCATTTGGAACAGGACCTGGAGTGGTAGAGGGCGTAATTCCGTTAAAACTGCTCGTTATTATAACGTTTAAATAGCGGTTCCGCTGTTCTAAGGGGCTGAAACAAAGCTTTTATTAACATTACACAGAGAAATGTTATTTCCAAACAAATTTTTTCCTTATTCCTGTAGCTCTATAACCCTCGTAGGGTTTTGGCTGGCTGAACAATTCTACTCCACTCTTTTCTATCTGACGTAACTGCTGGATCGAATCTTATACCCATGGTTCCCAGATCTGATTTCATGTTGTCTCTTCACTTCATGCGATGCAGGCCTATAGGTCTTTTTCTTGTTGGGTTGGTTATTCTAGTGTCGGGCTTCCGGTGGATATGTCCTGCCCATCTCAGTCTGCTAGCTTTAATCTCCATCTTTGTATAGCTATTCAAGCTCATCATTATTTCTTCTTCTGCACTGCGCAAAACATTTGAGATTCGCTTCATTACCGTTAGTGGGAGTCCAAGATTCCGGTCCATAGGTTTGTATTGGACGTATAATAGTTTTGTACATTGTAATTTTGAAATATCTTGATAAATGTTTGGGAGTGAGTAAGTTGTTGGGTATGCATGCATCTATTGCCACTTTGTAACAGTGCTTTTATCTCTTCGATGATGTCATTTTTGTTAGTAATTGCCGAGGTATTTGAAGTCATTTACTCTTCCGAAATTAAATTCTCCCATGGTAACATTCTGCCCTATTCTATCCCTTCCTACTGTTTCCAATATGAAAATATATTTGATTTTAAGTTCATTAATTCTTAGGCCCATTTTCCGAGATTCTCTTTCCAGACTTACCAACTGTTCTTTAACGTTCACTGTAGTTGTTTCAGCTATATCAAGATCATACGCAAAAGCAAAAAGTAGTTTGGGTTTTGTTGGTGTGAACATTTCCCATGAGATTTCAGCTATTCTCACTGATTTTTCCAACGCTATATTAAACAAAAGAGGAAATAGCGCATTCCCCTTGTCTAAATCCATTGCCTTATGTCAAACAATTCAAGGACTATGGTGTCAACTCTTACCGTACTTATTATATTATACTATATTCTGCGGTATTGATAACTCCGCCATCGCGTTCCACAACTGAACCCTATTGATGCTATCATAAACCTGTGTGTAGCCAGTGAATATATTGTGCAGACCCTAGTTGAATCCCCAGCATTTCTCAAGCATCTGCCTGATTATAAATATTTGGTCTGTAGTGGATCGGTTTCTCCTAAATCCGCATTGGTATTCTCCGACGATATTTTCCATTAGAGGAACTAATCGTCTGAGTGTTTAAAAGAATTTTGTATGTGCTATCTATAAGGGAGATCTCTTCTTCTCATTCTTCTCCTCAGCCCGTGTGTATCCACTCCTGGATGTAGGCCTCTTCCAAATCTTTCCACGCTCTTATATACCTAGCAGTCCGGATCCAATTCCTTCTTGCAACATTTTGGATATCATCTCGCCATCGTCTCAGGGGTCTACCAATGCTCCGTTTGGCCAGATTAGTATCCTATGTGCCTTGGTCATCCTGCCTTGCTATGTGACCACCCCATGTCCGATTCAGTTGTGCCACAAGCCTTAGTACATCCGCCACTTTAGTTCTTCTATGAATTTCCTCGTTGCGAACTTAATCCCTTAAAGTGATTCCTATCATAGCCCTCTCCATTGCTCGTTGAGTGGTTTTCAGCTTATTGGTAAATTTGCGGGTAATTGCCATTATCTCGAGTCCATATGTGAGCACCGGCATCACACAGGAGTCAAACACTTTTCTTTTTAAATTTATAGGAAATTCCCGAGATTTAAAGGTAAATCCCAGTTTGCCAAAAGCTGTCCAGGGGAGGACTATTCGTCTTGTGATTTCAGAAGATTGATTTTCTTCGCCAAGCTGAATTTTGGATATAGTAGATATATTCTTAGACAACTTCTAGGGGTTGGTCGTTAACAGTCACCTGGATATCATGTGTACTCATGATCTTTGTTTTGTTTAAGTTCATTTCAAGTCCAATTTGTAGCGATGTTCGATGAAGTTCCCGAAGCATGGTTTTAAGCTCTTCGCCTGTGTTGGCAATGACCACAATATCGTCGGCAAGTCGTACATGGTTTAGACGCAATTCATCAATATTAATCCCGTTCTCTTGCCAGTTAAGTTTTTTAAAGACATCCTCCAATGCATGGGTAAAAAGTTTTGGTGAGATGGTGTCTCCCTGCCTTACTCCTCATTTGATTGGATTTGTCTGTTTTTAAACCATCATCTATTTTTACATGAATGGAAGCGTTATTATAGATTTGTTTGATAAGACGTGAGTATCTAGAGTCGAGCCTTGCGTTGTCTAAGGATTCCAGAATTGCCCAGGATTCGACAGAGGTTTCTGGTAGTCGACAAAGGCTAAATGGAGTGCTATATTATACTCCGTAGCTTCTGTGTGTGTAAGTGTCTGTAAGTGGTCGATAGTACTAAACCCCTTACGGAATCCGGCTTGTTCGACTGGTTGGTATGAGTCCGTCTTGTTTGTCAACCGGTTGGTTATTATTTTTGTAAGCACTTTATGTAAGTGTCATAATAAGCTGATAGGTCGATAATTATCTATGTAGTCTCTGTTTGCTTTGCTGTATAACAGGATGACTTCTGCATTTTGCCAGTTAGTTGTAATTTTTCTTTCTTTAAGCATTTATTAAGCAATAATCTTTATAATTAAAATATATAATAAATCTAATAATAATTTTAATCATTTCGCTCGTGATTTGATCTTCGCCTGGACTCTTTCTGTCTTTCATTTGAAGTATTTGGCTGTCTCCAATTCTCCGCTATTAATTTCTGGGACCTCTTCAGATCCTCCATTTTGTATTATTTTCCTCTGATATTGACGGCCCTGGACTTTAGAACTAACTGTACAGGTTTTTGTAGAAGTCTTGAACAGCAGTCACCATCTCTACGATCGCTAACTATAATACCCTCTTTGTTTTTTACTTTAATCATTTTTGACTTCCCATTTGATAGTTTAAATCTTAGAACTTAAATACTTTTATTGTCTTCGATTGTATTCTTAATTACCTCATTTTTGTGGTTTCTTAAATCTCTTCGGATATTCCTGTTTATTTCTTTGTTAAGATTCTTATATCTTTGGTTTTCTCGATCCATTTCTTTTCTCGATTTTATTAGATTCTTTGTGTGTGGGCTGATTTTGCTCAAATTTCCCCTTTGTTTAAAGCATATATATATACTTCTTGTTGCAATTTGAATACTCTCTGAGATGTTATTGCAGAGCTCGTCTATTCCTGGTGTAGGTGTTGGCGGTTCACCTAGTTTAGAATTTGAAATGCGCTGAAAGGTAGCTTTGTCTATAGTCTATATTATAAGGTATCTCTATATTATAGGGTATCTCCCTATAAGGGAGGTACCTCTATAATTAGTACATCTTATTTTATCTCCCTTCTTGTGGATTGGAGTGATTAAGCTTTCCTTCCATTAATCAGGGAGTTCTTCTTCATTCCAAGTGTGTACAGTTAGTAATAAATTTGAAGCAAACAGATTAATAAAGGAAATATTGGTACACCAACAAAGAAAAATTTCACAATTGAAATATAGTATTTTATGTTTGCTTACATAGTTAGTGTTTCTTTCTCGTAGTCCAATTAGGTCACCATAGTCAGGTATATCTCGAAACGAAACCGAAGTTGTAGTTTTTTCTTATTGTTCGCCCATCGACAGAGATAAATCCTCTCTCCTCCCACCTCAATTTGTCTCCCTCCGGGGAGGTATTCCGCAAAACATTCGGCAGTTAACAAGTGTCCCCATAAAGAATGAAATTAATGCGTGGTCCGGGCCCGTTAATGTCCCCAATCTGATGCGACCGCCAGTTAACGTCTGCGGAATCTCGCAACTATTAATTTCCGAAGCCGGCTCGTATATTAGATGAAACGCAAGAAGACGAAGAAGAAGACAATAAACAGTCCCTCATGGACGGTCGGTCGGTCATCCGGGGGGACATCATCCATCGGCCGTTGGATTTTTAAGATTTCCAGAATGCGCGCACATACGAAAATCTCTCGCGTTCGTTAGCTTCACCGCCTGAATTTTAATTTATTAGGCGGTAATTAGGTGGAGAAGGAAAACGGACAAACTAGAATAGCCATCGGTGAGCTGGTCAACCAACCAACCGGTTTTGAAACTTTACCAAATGCATTAAGATAATTTAAATTGACATTCTTTCAATTCTCTCAGTGAAATCTAATAGGGAATTTGTCGTCGTCGTAGTCGTCGTTACCGTCTTTTTTATGCCTACCTGATAACGTCCGATCAGGAAATAATTCCGAAATTAAATTAAACTCACTCAGGAGAAATATAGAACATCGGTTCTCATTAATTTTTATACCTACATAGCAATAATCTCCCGAAGATAACTCCGACATAAATTAACTTTCACCACAATTTCGAATTAACTTAAAATTTAACAGTGTCCATTTACTACAAATGTAAATTGTGTACCTACCAGGAAAATTTCCACATCTCTAGACGTTTTGTAATTGTCTAAAAATACGCCTATCGTTGTTCCCAATGCAACTTTTAATGCATATTAGATGGAAAGCTGTACGCAGTTAATGGGTAATTACCGTTTGATTTATAGAGTGATTTAAATTTACTAGCTATTATTTTAATCGTGGAACCGGAGGCGTTACTCTCCAACTACTAGAAGAAAATAAAGTTAATTTACTCAAAATAGCCGTAAAATTTAAATAAGTTGTAATTTGATTTTAAATAATTACGTTTTGTCGAACAGATTTTAGGTGCGTCACAGTCGTTATAAATGGAACTAACGATACATGAACACTTAGAAGGGTTTGCTTAAGATAATTTTTGCATTTGTCTAGCATAGATGACGTAGCAGAAACTTTTACACTCTAAACTAATTATTGCATTGTTGCATTACGAACATCGGTGTTCCGCCAACAAGACGCATACATTTTGATGTACCGCAAATACACAAAAAAATAATCAGTAGTTTCAACCGTGATATTGATTTATCCTACCAAAGGAAGCAGTGAAAATGTAACTAACCTACCTATGAGTAGGTTAGATTAACCTTTTCAAGGAGGTTAAACACCAACCGCTCTCGTAGGTTCAACCTTCTCATTAAGTCAATTGAATCGTCTTGTTGGGTCTATTAACATCGTTAATCGGTTAATGTAACCGTTGTAATGGTTTAACTTGACTGTTTTAATAAGTTCAATTGACGGTTATAATGAGTTCATGTAAGCGTTTAATAGGTTAATTTAACTGTGATGTCAAGTTGAATTAACAACCCCAATACGTTAATGTAGCCGTTATAGATAGAAACTGGACAGTTTTAATGAGATAAATCAACAAAACTGATAAGTTAAGGTAACCCTCGTAACAGGCTATTATAACCGTCTCATTAGGTAAATTTCACTACAAAAATAGGTTGAGTTTTTTCTTAGAAAATTTGTTTTAACACTTTTTACTAGTTGGGCGGTTGTTAGTTTTAGGGATATTCGACCTAAAAATATATTTCAAAATAATACTTTCTGAAATAACGAATAACATTTGACAAGCCCAGAAAACTCATATCTCAACCAGGACGTACTTTAACTACCAAATTTGTAGTTTAAAATCAATACATTATTATATTTATAAAAAAAAAATTTTCTAACTCAACTTAACTGTTAATAATTGATAGGTAGGTACATTCAGGAGAAAATTTAAAAGGTAAAAAATGTGAATACTTGTAGGTACTTAAGTACTTATAATATTTTATTTCAAAACAAGTACAAACCAATACTACTTAGGCATTAAATGAAAAACATTCCAATTTAAAATAAAAATACATACACAAATAAGAAAAACGCTAAATTTTATAACATTTATCATAGGAAGTGCATATAAATAAAAGTTCTATGTTACCTATGTTACTACCAAATGTTACCTACAGATACACCATTCCTCTCCTCAAGGAATATTTTGTCCATTGATATAGCCAGGGCAATGAGATCTATGCCGTTGACTGTAAGCAAAGAAGTAAAATTGAAGAAAGACATTAGAATTAAAAGAGTTGAACAGCTAATAATTCGTCCAGCAAATTAGAGCGACATATACATATAAGTTTTGTTAATTATATAGGCAATATTTTTTCATAGGAGTCAGGGATTCTCACGTCACCCTAATAAACTGGTACATAAAGTTTTCAAGTGCTTGCGATGGTTTTAGATATACAGTATGTTACTCAATGATATGCTTAGAATTGAAGGCTGTGAGTTTTGGAGCAATTTTAAGAAAAAAAATTAATTATGTATAAAGTTAAATAGTAAAATAGTTAATAATAATAATGATAATAATTATAATAGTAATAAAATAGTTAATACAGTTAAATAATGGTTATATGAACAAAATTAAAACAAATTAAATACAAGGTGGTTTATTTTTCAACGCCGGGTGCTCTGGACTGCAAAACACAGAATGAATATTTTACATTTATAGTCCAGGCAACGTAGGAAAAATAGCGGAAATAATTCATGTAGCAGCCAAAATTGGTACAATTGTAGGGGATGGTGTCCTTAAGAACATACTAAAAGGACTGAATGGTGGAGGTGAAGCTAAGGGTAGGGGGGGTCTCGAAATGTCCTTTTTTTCAATTTTTCGTTAACAACTCCAAAACCACTGCTTTCATCAAAAAATGTATATCTACTATATTAATCTACATAAAATTCTCTACATTTATGGTTTCTACATTTTTTGATAGGATCAAAGTTTAAGGAAATATGGAGGGGGTAAGTGGAAAATTAGGTATTAATTGTTTAGCCTCACTACAGAACCTAGATGAAGGGGGATAGGCACTGTTGTAAGCTATGGATTCAATTTCTTCCAAGATAATCTCAGCAGCTCTTTGTACAATCCTCTCACGTTCTCTTTGTTTATCGTTGCACCTTGAAGTGTACCATGAGTCGCTCAAGATTTTATTACTAAAACTACGAAAAGAACCGACAGTTTATCTGGTGCGAATAGTACTGAAAAAAATTTGGTCCCCATATGTTTCCCTTATTCTCTCCTTAATGGTCTTCACATGTGGTGGTTCCACTGGAATAACCTGTTCCAAAAACGCGTCCATAGAGTATTGGCAATCAGTCCTTTCAATATAATCATATATTTCTTCCACTGCTTCTAAAATCCCTTCATCTTGTGGACGTCCACCTTTTCTTTTTTAAACGTACAGAGGTTAGCATCAATCTTTTGTAACATATTCGTGATATATTGCGTCTGCTGCGTGTAGGTCCCCAACAGTGCAGATACGTTTCACTACATCGTTTCCCCACTCATCCTTTCTTTCCTGTCCACGATTCAAAATAGAATTGTGAAACGCAACCGTACGAACATAAAAAACTCTTCGACGCCAAGCATACGGTTATCTAATCTCCTTCTCTTCGTCATGCGTTTCCGTGCAGAAAAAAACACTTTGTTTTAAAATCAAATTTCATTTGTATATACTGAACGCAAAGACGAAGCATCACGTGATGTTAAAGGTTCATCTGAGAGAGTGTCTCGCATAAACCTTTTTATTGAGTCACTTCAGACGTATTCTCTTCTGCAAGAATTATGAACAACACCATTTGTCTTACCCCTGAAACCTGAAACCTTTCTCTTTCCCATATTTCCCTAACACACTTGCCTTCACTAATTTAATTATTCCTTTTTTTCCAACGTTGCACAAATCACTTTCAACTTTAGTCTCACAAATTAAAGACTTCTCAGCCACAGGAACATACACACTGGAAATAATAATCTTATATTAATCGCGTGCAAATGTTTAATGTAATAAAAGCAGATATTTAGAAGACTCGCGATAAACGAGGAGTTTGATTGTAAACCGAATAAAGGGACGAGCAAGAGCACTGGCCACCCACCTGGCATTAAGTACCGAAATAGGGATAGTGATGCCCACGATATTCTCGTTTGCGAGAATCTTGTCTCGTCTCGTCTCGTTTTCGAGACGAGACTCGAGACGATACTGTAAATTTTTCTTGCGAGACAAGACGAGACTTTTGAAAGTCTCGTCTCGAATATCGCACGAGAGTCTCGCAAAAGTCTCGAAATATCGCAGATAAAAAAGGCAAATATTAATTAATTATTTTTATTTTAAAATTTTTAAATCAAAATTTTATTACTTCATCCAAATATAAAAAACTATTTAGGAGCATTGGCATAGACATTTTTTCGAAAGAAACGACGTCGCACCGCCCTTTATCGGCTTTCGGCATTATTTTATGGTTTTATTGTTGTTTTGGCTATATTAGGTATTATACATAGGTTTCAAATATGTTATATTATGTTGGTGGTGTGAAATAATATGGGCCTTCGTGTCGCTTCTTGACTCAGTCATCTCAGTATTAATTTACTTTTGCTTGGGACGGAACGTAATGTTTTTTAATTATTAAATATGAGTGCGCGAAAACGGCAAGTTGTAACTAGTTACAACTAGTGACAAAATAGTTGCATTTTGTCACTGGTCAAACACGCCGTCAATTTTGGGGGGTTTGTATTTTTAATAATGGCCCTCCAATAAATCTCATATTGGCGATAAATACAATGGTCAAATCTATGTAATGCATACAACTCTTTTCCACCTAAAATAGCCATGATTATGTCCGTAATATCAGACGAAACGTCTGCATTAAATCCGTTAGCAACGATTGTTGTTTAAATTTTTGGGGTTTATTCAAGAACGTTCCTGCAGTTCCTTACGCATCTCCCCGAGAACATCAACCCATTTTAGATGAATACACTTTTCATGAATCCACCCAAACACCTTAGTTATGTACGTTGGGAAAAATCTATCCCATTTTTACTCCTTAGTGTACGCAAATGATAAAAAAAATTGTATATGATGGCAATTTATTCATTTTCCTATTTCCCAACATACAATAATTATTACCACCGAAGTTTGAGAAAAGAATCGTATTATTAATAACTGAGATATTAGGTCGATATATCTATTATACTGTTTTTATATACTGATTATGTTTTTTTTCTCGGTATTTTGTTTTTGTTCGTTGAAATCAAAATTAGAAGTGATTTTATTATTTTTTGTATTTCATGTATCTATGATCGACTTTCGTTTTTTTTTCTATTTATCTTGTGTTAAAATACTATGTTTTTGTTCTTTAAAAAAATGTACTGATTTTATTTAGATAGGGAACATAAAAAATTTGCGAGACTTGCGAGACTTTTGCGAGATTCTCGCGCGAGACATGAGACGAGACGAGACTTTTATTGCGAGACGAGACTCGAGACGAGATTTTCCACTTTCTTTGCGAGACAAGACGAGATTTTTCAAATTCTCGTCTCGTCTCGTCTCGTGGGCAACACTAAATAGGGAGGGGAGGGGAGCCCCAACATTCAATCCAAAAACTCGCATATTAAAAAAATGTTTTTTTTTTACTTTTCTATTTACCCTCTCCACATCTCCTTAAGCTTTCATCCTACCAAAAAAGTGTAGCAAATATTTATTGTAGAGAATTTTATGTAGATTAATTTAATAAATATACATTTTTTTGATAGAATCAGTGGTTTTTGAGTTATTAACGAAAAATTGAAAAAAAATACCTTTCGAGACCCCCTACTCTTAGCTTCACCCTCACCCCTCAGTAGTTTTAGTGTGTTGTTAAGGACACCTTCCCCTACAATTGTACCAATTTTGGCTTCTACATGAATTATTTCCGCTATTTGGTGTTTTTTGGTCCTAGCTGCCTGGACTATTAGGTACCTAGGAAAATTTGAACATAACTCGCCGAACCCCATTCATTTCATTTTAAAATTGTCTTAGGGGCGGAGGTGGTCGTGTGGTTTAGGCGCTGGCTTTGAGTCAGGCGATCACTGTCGTCGTGGGTTCGAATCCCACGTAATCCATGGATGTTGTGATTGTTGCGGGAAGTGTGTAAAATGTATCCAAAATCCCGTTCCTATTTACGCTGGTAAACAGGCCGGATAGGATCGGATATCCTGTAGGAGGGCGGGACTAGGATACACACACCCTGAGTCGGTAGAGCACGGAGTGGATCAACTGGGGTGAGAGCCTTAAGGGGTACAACCGTGCTCGAGGACCGTGGTTCGGAGCCCACGTTAAACTGTAGGTCCCGTCCAAATTGGCCACAGCAGCGAAAAAGAGACGTTAACTTAATAAGACAAGACAAGACAAAATTGTCTCGTCTGCCATTTTCCAACAATTAAATAACTTTTCGCATTTTAATCACTACATATTCCAGGCCCATCATAACCCGGCGAACAGCACCGAGTATCTGTTAACTGTTAACTTCACTTTCAGAATTTTTTTAAATACAGAGTTCTAACGTATCGTGCTTCAAAAAGAACACTACGAGAATCAAAACATTTACACTTTACACAATTTGTGTTTAACACCTATATAGCAATTCAAATTATAGTGTTGATTTTTACAGTTGTAGACAATTTCTTTTCGTGTATTGCTATTTAAGAACAGCACTGACCCTTTGATCGCTGTCGTGAGGGTGTTAAGTAAAGTAAAATGATACGTAGAGACAAGTGAAACTGTAGATTCGTGTGGTGATTTTGTTTCACGCATGAAAGAGGTAAAAACTGCGTTGACTCTTAGCATTTGGCAGCGAATGTCGTAGCTTCCATTATGTGAAATCTCACAAATCAACATAAATAGAAATCATCCGCCTTCCATCATCTCCACCTTTACTAGACACATCTAAGCATATACGTTTGTGTATACGTGTGTGTAAGAGACAGAGAAAGAGAGAGAGTGTGAGAGAGAGAGAGAGAAAGAGCGTATCCTTCCTGCCTAATAAAACGGAGTAATTCCAACCCCTAGCATTCATGCATATTTAAATAATCGAAGGAAAACCGATCCCGGTACATTACCGAAATGATGATGGATTCCGTCGTCTCCCCGAACGGTTAAAGTTTGATGGCATGTTGTCATTTCGCGATTAGTAGTCCCTGATGGACTGGACGATCAACGGGAGCCCCTCAGACTCCGGCCCTTTGTACCTACTTATACATCAAACGGACCCAACAATCGCATAAACTAGAGTCTAATGCCTTCGGGGTACATAAATTTACTCCTCCGGTAATACGTCGCCAACGAAAGCGATATAGAGGAGGACGGACGTCTTGATGATTTAGTCAACGGGTAGACGCGATTGTAATTACAGAACGGCGATAAAGAATCGGATTACTAATTTTTCTTCTGATTAGACAATAATGATCATAATCCTTAATCAAAGAGGCCAAATTATTATAAACGCGATAGACTTCGATATGATTAGTAAAATTAGAAAAAATCCTTTTGATGAAATAGAGCATGTATGAGTATACTTGTTGACTCTTCATTGAGGTGACTTCCATAAGGCGTTAATAACACGCATATAGTAACCCCAACTGAAAAGAAATGCAATGTGTGCATCGGACTAGACTACTTTCCCATATTTTATTGTAAGTATTCAATAGTAGTATAAATATTAGTAGTAAAAACAAATCTTTGGATGAATTTCGAGAAAATTTCGAAAAACCGAAAAATTACAAGAATAATGTGCCCTTCAGAAAAGAGTTGGTCAAAATAGTAGTTTAAAGTACAAGTTGCAGAAGACGTCATATTCCAAGCCCGACTCCGAGGTTCTACAACCTCGGACCATTTCAATTTTATTCATGTTTAAATAATTTAAAATATCTTATCTGGGGATTTTTTTATCGTGGCATTTAAGATGGTATTACTGCTGTTTCCTAGACATCTGTCAATTTTCACACCATTTTAATATTTAATTTAATGGATTTAAATAAAATGGAAATCATGTCCCTAGATTCCGAATTGCATCAAGTACAAGAGGCATCCCTATCCCATCGGCGCGGCGGCCATATTTATTTTTAATTTTATTTTGACAGACATCAGACAGCATTAGGGAATATCTTGTTACCAACCCAACAGAAAAAAATTACCAAAAACAATGCTTTAATAAGCCTCATTAAAGCACTGTTTTAGGCCATTTTAGTGCTAGAATAGCTGTCAATTTAGTGCCGAAACATAGAAATGTTATTAAACTTAATTATATACATGCATAAAGTACCCTTTGACCCCGGAAGACCAAAAAAATCTTATGGACTGGCCTCGGTGTGGTATAAGTTCTAAATACAAAATTTAAACCTTTGTGGGTTTTTATATCCAAGAAAACATAGATATATTTTTCAAAAGATATGGTTTTTGCACTCAGGTGGCCTTAAAACGTCTAGAAATGCTAATAACACAAATTCTAATAATCGACCCGATCTGCTATTTTTATATATGAGTGCCTCGAAAGAGAAAGTAAAAATTTTCAAGGGGATAGTAATTAAGTTTATTAGAATTAACTAAGAAAAACCGAGAGTTTACCATTATGGCATTATCAAATTTCACTCATTAATTGACTCATTTCTAAGTACGTCTAAGAAAGGTACAGTTTTTCCATCTTTCATTTAAAAAGCCTTTAAAAAGCATTTATAACCAAATATTGTATGTTTTGAACTGATAGTAATAATGTGTGTATGTATCAATACTGGCTGGGTATTGGCTATTAATTTAATATTGGTACAATAATATGGATTCCAACATTGGCTGGGCATAGCTTAACAATATTGGACCAACATTTGCAATTCGTGACGTTTCAATATTTTCTATATGTCAAAATCATATTAGGATATGTATATCAAATCGATATGGGGCCAATATTGGCTATTTATATTTATATTGTCTAAATCTAGGTTATCGACATTGGCGCTCTTCTTTATTTGTCACTGTTCACGGGGTATATACTCTGTGCATTGATTCATTTTTCGATACAAATAATTGTGTCATTTCTCGTCGAATATCTGTTTTTATAATGTCTACATCCCTCCTTAAAATCTATAACCTTTGCCATAAATCCATGACCCAAATGTGAATGTAATTTTTAACGCGAACCCGCTGCCAATTTGTAGGTTTCAGTTTTATGTATCGATTCATCGCCCCCTACTAACGGTTTTAACTTCTACTCACCCAAACAACTGTTACTCTGAATAGGATGTTATGTTCGGAAACTTAACGGCCCCGTTGAAAGAAACGGCTCTGAAGGGAAACAAAGCGAGGCAGTTAATAAAATCGGGCCCGAAACATATGGAATTGTTTAAGTTGTATGTGTTGATTGAGTGCATAAAGTTTTACGATAAATAAACATCGTTTTATGAAGTCCTTATTAACAAAGCAATTTCGATGACTTTAATTACACATTGTAACGTTCGGTGTTTTATGTTCATTACTTCACTGCATTCTGGCTGGAAATACCATTGTTTATGTGTATTACGAAGAAGGTCAATAAAATCGACGATAATTCTTCATCGGAGTTGTTCTTCCCGTTTGCTCTTCTTCTTCGTCTTATGGGCAGTTTTCTTTCTGTCCTTTTGCCGACGCGTCACCATTTGCACCCATCCACTTTGTAATGGAGGTAACTTTTTGGAACACGAGTAATGTAATCGTACTGATTTTCGGGAATTTGAGATATTGGCATTTCTGGACGTTTTGAGGTCCTCCGAGTTCGAAAAATATGTTTTTGAAAACATGTCTCTGTGTGTATGAGGTCAACGTTTTCTCAGAAACTATAAATAGTGAAAAGTTGAAATTGTGTGTTTATACTGGGTCTGATAGCTCACGAGTACGTTAATATCATCTGGGCACTTTACTCTTGTCATTTTCAGGTTGGTTTGGGTTATCTCAAGAATTGGTACAACATTATTTTTCAAACTTGGTATGTTGGCTTTACTATTCAATTCTTATTGATTGCTGTTATCGGTTCTTGACTGATCTTCGGCGAAGTGCCCTTTAGTCTTGTGAATTTTCAGTTTTTTTCAATTTCCTCCAAAACGTCATCCCCGATCCTTACCAAATTTTACCTTTGAACTGACCTAACTAATAACTACAACTTCTATTTGAAATATTTTCTTCATAAACCTTCCTAAGAGGCACTTTAATAATGTTGCAATGAATATTTGGCCCGGCTATATGAGAGTCTTACGATGTTACCCATCGCCCTTTTTTGCCTACCACCGCTTCGGTTAACGAACCGATCACGACATTATTTTATTCCACGGGAGGAAGAAAAAAAAACAATTAGCGAGCTGCCACCCGTTCCAATCATTAGCATACCCAGTCCGATCCTCGTCTTGTACCTAATACATCCTCACTGAGAATACTACATACTAGTTTTTCCCACCATCGGTCATCATATGGGCGCTTTATTTCTATTTTGTTCAGATGATTTAATAGACAATCGTTTGCGCAACATGAGCAGCAGACATTATCACGTATACCTTCCATCTTTCTCTATCTTGGTGGACGAGCTTTAATGTACAACATTTAATTATCTCCGCCTTGAGAACGAAAGAGAGAGAGAGAGAGAGAGAGAGAGAGAGAGAGAGAGAGAGAGAGAGAGAGAGAGAGAGAGAGATGAGAGTTCTCGTCTAGGAGTTGTTTTTAACGTTTCTGAGTACCTACTAGCGAAGAAAAAAAAACATACGAAATTCATCTGCATGCAGGACTTATATCTGGTAAATTAATAATTGAGTTGTATTTCGTACTGAAAAAGTATTATGACATTAAATAAATACACACACACTATGAATCAAAAATCGTTTTGGAAGTTCTTGAAGCTCAAGAATTTTGTGTTATTAATGAAGTAATCCTTGAAGCAAATTCCAGAGATATTTTGGACTATAGCATTAAGTACATTAACTTGTTAGGGTTAAGAACTACAAGATGACTTGTATTCAAATCAGTCCTCCAAATTTTAACAATTCCACAGTGACCGTCAGTACCAATTTTGTGTGAACTTTTGTCCCATTTTTCCCATTTTCTATGAACCGAACTTAACCTGAACTACAAATTAGAATTTTAAACCAATTTTGGTATTTTTCCCAGATGATATGGAGTCAATTATCGAAAAAAAAATCGTGATGTGTTCATCAGAGTACTTTCTCATATATAGGGGTTAATTTAAGCAACAAACCGAAAAACGACAAGTACCTATAAAGTACTCCTCACAGTAGATTAAGCCAAAAACGTTACAAAACTTTTTTATATATTATATCTAATGTAGAATAGGTAATCAAAATTTTATAAAATTTCTTGGAGCAAATTTCGGGAAAAATTCAATAAATTGAAGAATGATACAAAGTGCCTTTCACAGAAGATTTTGCAAAAAACGATAGAAAAGTTTATTTTATACTAATTCAATGGTAGAATATTTATTCTAAATTTGAAATAAATTCTTGTAGCAAATTTTGAGAAAAATTCGAAAACCGAAAAACCACAAGTATAAAGTGCTCTTCACAGAAGATTTAGCCGAAAACGTTACAAACCTTTTTATACATATTTAATTGCACAATAAATTTTCAAAGTTTAAAAAGAATTCTTGTAACGAATTTCGAGAATAGTACAAAAAACCAAAAATCGACAAGTATATAGTATTCATTCACAGAAGATTTAGCCAAAAACGTTAGAAAACTTTTTTATACATATTTAATACTAGACTAAATATTCAAAGTATAAAAAAAATTCGTGGAGTGGATTTCGAAAAAAATTAAAAAAAACCGAAAATTGAAAAGTATAAAGTGCCCTTCACAGAAGATTTAGCCAAAATCGTTAGAAAACTTTTTTATACTTATTTAATCGCATAATAAATATTCAAAGTTTGAAAAAAATTCTTGAAGCGAATTTCGAGAAAAAATCAAAAAACCGAAAAATGACAAGAAAAATGACTACCCTTTTATCCTGGCCGATTTTAATTAAAAGCTTATTTTTACCTCCTGGTATGGTACAAAGTCTAAATACAAAGTTTTGACCGTTTGCGGTTTTTTGTTTTTGAGAAAATCCTACCACGGACATACATACACATACACACATACATACAGACGGTTTTCCCAAATAATGTTTTTTGGACTCAGGGGACCTCAAACGATGAGCAATACTAATAACTCAATTTCGAAAAATCGACCCGATTACAATACTCTCTCATATATGAGTACCTGCCTCATATGAGAAAGTAAAAATACATAACTATATATAAAGTTACTAAACTAAATCGTACTTGATAGTACGGGAGATGCAGTCAATCCCGACTGGGGATGGGACAACTCGGCGTCGCCAACTCGCCGTCGCCGACTCACCGTGGCCGACCTATTGTCGAATGACAGTGTCACTTACTGACAAGTGGCAGTATCAATCTGTGTATCAATTGACACTACGTGTCGACAATTACCGGAGGGCCAACTCGGCGGCGGGACAACTCGGCGTAAGGACAACTCGCCGTAGGTAAATACCTCGTCGAGTTAAACGTTTTCCTTTACATTATTTCGTTGAATAATGATTACGAATTTTTGAATAATTATATACAATTAATACAATACACAATTATAATTAACAAAAAATTGTTTTTCTAAAGTAATTAGCGGAAATTATAATAAAAATATAAAAATTATTTTTGAGCAAATTTCAAATTTTAAAATCCAATTATACAGTATATTTAATTCATTTACAATATTACTTGCAAGTTTCAGTACAAGAATACACATTTTAAACGGATGTATTCGTTGAATTTATGTTTCTTAATTAACAATCATGCCAACCCTTACCTAACGAGGGACAGGTAGAAAGGGTAAGGTGTAGTAGGTAATAATTATTGTTATTTGGATTAGCAGTCACTCAGTAGCGTCTATACCAACAAAAAAAATTACCGTCCTTTCATTCCTTTTTGTACAGATTTTTGTTTTATACTTTATTAAAGAATCGCCTGTAAGCTGATCCGAAAGAGTCACCTAGGGGTATTAAAGGGTTATCAAATGCGTAAAATAATATTGTTTTCCAGCAGTTTTCTCAAAGCTGAAAAACTATAGATTATTCATTTAAAATATTTTGATGCTGAAAAAAATGTGTCAGTTGCTAGGGAAGCTGGCAAAACCTATTAGCTGCCCATGTGATGGTGTGCAACTAATACGGAAATTCAGTGATTTCTTCAAAGATGAAAATTTGTTATATAATACAAAATCGTAAAAAAAATTTCAGCTGATATACAAAAATGCGCAGAACGTGTTAACTGGACGTTCAAAGTGTTGTCTATAGCTAACGCCACGTCTTAATATCTGACTACGGATTTTTTCAAGTTTATTGAAGTATAGTCGATTAGTTACCATTTAATTTTAATTTTAACCACCGAATTTATTGCCCCCAATTACGTTATTAAGAAATCTACAAAAATTCTGTCCTATTAAAGACGATTATATCCCATTTTTTTAAAACTAAACTCTTACTAAGCTTTACTGAGTTAATTGATCCATAAATCTGAATTTCAAACCAATTTCTGTAGTTTTTCTAAAAATGTGACAAGATTTAGTTAATTAACCGAAATAACCTTTTATCTAAAAAATTAATTCTCCAGTTAATTTCCCGAATTTTGAGATTTTAACTAAGAAATCTAAAAATTAGCTTTCTAACAAAGTTCAATAGTTTTCCGAATAGTCTGATTAGCCCTAGTCATATTTTCAAAAATACATTCAACTTTCAATTAAACAATTCAATTGTGGTCTTTTTAACCACAATCAGCATATTTTTCAAATTATAACAAACTGTAGTCGAAGTTCGCAATTCAATTTATTTTTACCTAAAATCGTGACTTTTGTACCAAATTCAATAATTTGGAAAAAATATAATAGTTTTAAAATATTCCATTCAAGAATCTACAAATATTTCTTCTTATTAACCAATGTTTCAGTCAGTTTTCTAACAACTAACGTATTAACCAAACAATTAACCCCTGATTCAAACCTATATCTGCATTTTTCCAGATGAAATAGTCAATTCTCTAAAAACATTCACATCTATATTGCCCCTAAAGCTAATATTATTTCAGTAAATTTGCCGAATATTCTGATGAATTCAACTGGAATTTAAAATAATCTAATCGCATAATTATCCAAAATTGGGACCCATAAATCTGTCTTTTGCATCGAAATCAATGGCTTGTATAGAAATTATTTTCTCATTTAAATTAGAAATTTTGGAAATCATGTTTTTTAATGAAAAATCATACAAGGTGCTTTACTCTACACCTACCGCCTTTCAATATGCCTATTAAGCCACATCATCCACTTCATAGGTCCGCATTTACTATAGGCTCATATTTTATCGCTAATTTATTGCTAGTTTATTACGCAAACCACGATTTTATTGCTCCACCCCTTAGCGAGAAAAAGGGGCTAATCTGACATAAGACTTAAGCCAAATCATCCACCCCTGTATCTCCGGAACCGTAAGAGATATATACATAAACCAAGCGGCATATTTTATTGCTAATTTATTGCTGACGATCGCGACTAGCAGCGCAATCGCAGACCCACCCCTTCAACCCTTAGCAATAAACTCACCCCCGGAATATCAGAAAAATTGTAACAAAAAACGTAAGTCCGTTGAGTGAAGCCTGAGGTATTTATTACTAATTAGTTTCTCATCTTCCAAAGAAAGCGTGATTTTATTGCTCTAACCCTTAGCAAGAAAAAGGGGATAATCTGACTTAAGACTCACCATCCACACCTGCATATCCGGAAACGGAGGAGATATATACATAAACCAAGTGGCATATTTCTCGACGGGGCGTGCTTAGAGCGACCGTGCTCTGAGCGACCGGCCGAAAATCGTGCTCTGAGCGACCAGGACGGTTGCCACCGTGCTTTCAGCGACCATTCTACCTGCTTCACTATTTGCACCCTTTTTGGGTAATTACCACTCACAAATGCATATAAAGAAAATCAGGAAAAAAGAAACACCATCAAAAAATGTACAGCATTGGCATATATATCACCTAATCTAGTGGAAGATGCTTGGTTATTAATAATGGAAGATGCTCCGATACACGATCAGTTAACACAATTTTTAGATTACTTTGTTGACCAATGGTTACAAAATACGAATATTTCTATAAACACGTGGAATGTGTATCAACAACGACATAGAATTAATAACGCGCTGGAATCTTGGAATTCCAAATTAAACGGTGCCGTTTCTGTTCATACTCCAAATATTTTTTACTTAATTGGAAAATTAAAAGAATTAGCCATAGAATCAACCTTTAAGTTAAAATGTAAGGAACTGGGTGACTCAGGTTTAAAAAGAAAAAAAAAGTATATAGAGATAGATGGAAAAATCCAAAACATCTTGAGAGATTTCGATCAATCTGGTGACTTCAAAAAATGTATAACGTGTTTAAGCTACCTAACAAATTTTAAGTAATTGTGTTTTATTTCGACGAAACCTACACTATAGGGGGAATTTGTGCATATAGAAATTTATTAAATAAACTTAAATAAACTAAAATTAAATAAAAACTAAAAAAATATAAAATTTAAAAAACGACTAAAAAAATGACAAACTAAAATTAAATAAAAACTAAAAAAAATATCAAATTTAAAGAACGACTAAAAAAATGACAAAGATTATAAATTAATCTACAATTTTTAAACCACTGATGCTTTAAAAATGTATAACAGACATGTTTACATATTTAGAACATCAACAGTCCCAAGTCTGTGTGACAGCGTGAGGGAAAATTGTAGATTTACATGTATTTTTAAATAGTCACCACCTAAATATTTTAAAATCAATATTTTCTTCCAATTTTTGGTAAATATGTCATTAGATGAAAGGTTGGGGGTTGGTACAGGTATCAGGCAGGTAGCAAATCACGGCGGTCGCACAGAGCACGACTCTCTATATCCCGGTCGCTACGAGCACGGGTCGCTCTAAGCACGGTCGCTCAGAGCACGGCCTCCATATTTTATTGCTAATTTATTGCTGACCATAGAAACTAGTAGCGAAAACCCAAGAACCACCCCCTCAACCCTTAGCATTAAACTCACCCCCGAAATAACAGAAAATTTGGAAGAAAAAAAACGCATGTCTTTTAAATACAGCCTGGGTTTTTATGACTATTTGATTGCTCAACTTTCAAGAAAAGCTTGATTTTATTGTTGTACCCCTTAGCGAGAAACAGGGGATAATGTGACTTAAGACACAGCATCCACACGTGTATCCACGGAACCGTAGAAGATATATAAATAAACCATGCGGCATATTTTATTGCTAATCTATTGCTGAAGATAAGAATTAGTAGCGCAATCTCAGAGGGTGTATCCCATCTCGGCACATTTTATTGCGGTTAATTTTACGACACCTTGTCGGTCCATTTCTAATAGCCCATCCCGGCACAACGGATCGAGCAGGTACACACTACAATAATATCTCAATAAGTCGGCATAATTCTAGGGAGGCACCTTCTTGATAATAATGGTACTGGACTGTTGCGCAAAATTCATAATATTTGAGAAACCTAGTATACGCAGCATACCGTATGCGAGTGAACGTCATGTAATACGCTCGAAAGTACGTTGGAAACGCAAGGTGGCAAGGATCACCCTATTGGGCAGCACCCTATGCCGAGATGGGCACTGTAGAATCGAGTACCTGCTTAGATGTATGACGAGTTGGGGTATAATTTTATCGTTTACCTGCTTCTTGTGCCGAGATGGGAATCACCGATCTCAGAACCACCCCTTTAACAGTTAGCATTAAACTCACTACCGAAATATCAGAACAACACTTGAAAGTTGAGCAATCAAATAGTTATAAAGGGCCCAGGCTGTATTTAACGGACATGCGTTTTTCTCTTCACTTTTTCTGATATTTCGAGGGTGAGTTTAATGCTAAGGGTTGAAGGGGTGGTTCTGAGTTTTCGCTACTAGTTCCTATGGTCAGCAAAAAATTAGCAATAAAATATGCCACTTGGTTTATGTATATATCTCCTCCGTTTCCGGATATGCAGGTGTGGATGGTGAGTCTTAAGTCAGATTATCCCCTTTTTCTTGCTAAGGGGTGGAGCAATAAAATCACGCTTTCTTTGAAAGATGAGAAACTAATTAGTAATAAAGATCTCAGGCTTCATTCAACGGACTTACGTTTTTTGTTAAAATTTTTCTGATATTCCGGGGGTGAGTTTATTGCTAAGGGTTGAAGGGGTGGGTCTGGGATTACGCTACTAGTCGCGATCCTCAACAATAAATTAGCAATAAAATATGCCGCTTGGTTTATGTACATATCTCTTACAGTTCAGGAGATACAGGGGTAGATATGTGGCTTAAGTCTTATGTCAGATTAGCCCCTTTTTCTCGCTAAGGGATTTAGCAATAAAGTCGTTGTTTGCGTAATAAATTAGCGATAAATTAGCAATAAAATATGAGCCTATAGTAAATGCTGACTTATGAAGTGGATGATGTGGCTTAATAGGCAACCTTTCAATCGTGGTTCCATGGTTGTAATGGTATGTAGGTATATACTTAAGCTATCGATACCAAGGGGGTTTGGTGAAATGGGTGACGAAAATGTCTAACGTAATAGAATCCTCAATACTAAAAATGTTTTAATTTGTTTTAAAAGGTTCCAGAATTTTCGAGAACGTTTCACAATCTTCTGCTACATCCCTTAAGTGGTTTGTAGTATTTTTGAGAATGTTTTAAAATATGCTCAAAAGTCCAATTTGCGGCCCACTATCCGTTACACCATTTATCCCTTACTACGAATATCCCAGTTTTTTGTATAAATCTTCACAAACTTCTAAAATGCTCCGGAATTTATAAACAGCTCCACAATTAGCTCAAAAGTCTCCCTAGCGGCTCTTTACCCTTTACACCATTCAACCTTCACTATGGATGTTTCATATTTTTCAGAAAGTGCACCAATTTTCTAAAAAGTTCGGCAATATCCTTAAGGGTGTCATTAGCGACAATTTCATATCATTTAATTATACTTGATCATATTTTGTTATCCGGATTGCAACTATTGCAACTAATAATTTCATTAAAACCAGTTGCTAAGTTTTCTTCAATAAGTGACATCAATACCTAAAGAAAGCGGATGCTTTAAAATGACGAAGTTGTTTCGGAAATAAATACGTATTTACACTTTTGTTTACATTTTACAATATCTTGTGTCATTAATACTCGAGTAAAATATTCACGCCACTATTGTTTTTGATATCATTATTGACTAATTTGACATTTGCATCAACACTACTTCCACCATCACCTACTTGTTAACATGCGTTGTAATGACTTTCTCTTCTGTGTAGTTTTGAATGTTTTTATTGTAATTTTCAATATCCAGCCGGCATTACATTGTAAAATGGTTTTCTAACCGCTCAGAGGTTAATAGCACAAACCGATTTTCATTGTAAACATTCTAATTTTAGATATTAACAGGTTTTGATTCTAATTTTTGATTAGAGGCTAATAAAATTTTCTTAAACTTTTAAGTGGTACCGAAAAAATAAAGAGACAAACGCTTTAATATCACTTCTACGAAATTATTATATAAAATTGGTTGATATTTTTGGAATCACAATGTTTTCTTTGACTTAGTATTCCCTCGTGCCTAACAAAAATTTGAGAATAGAAGTGTGAGTCTCATCAAGCTCCACATATTTATTTAACATATTCACGTATTTAATTCGTCAGACCTTAGTACATCACTTTTTGGCTTCCTTTTATCTTTGCTACTTTATCCACACTCTGTTTTCCAGTTACCTTCTTCTTGCCACCGCTTCGTTTTTGCATATTTTCAAATAATCTAGCGAGATCAAATCAATTGCACCTCTTTTAAGACACAATTCTACCTATTCGTTTTTATAAAGATTCTTTGAAGTAAATCGAGACATTTTTATTTCTTTCGCCATTCAAGAGGTAAATACAACAACGTTCTTAAACCGCTCTGATTATGCCTTAAATTCTGGAACCGTCTAAAAAGACAGTGCCTTCAAAGTCCCGAGAGCGAATCCCTTCCTCCCTAATCGTCGGAAACAAGGAGGAGAATAACCATTTCCTGTTCCAAATTAAATGGGCGAAAATTCACTCTGGCACGTAATCATCAGCCCCGAAGTTGTCCCCAAAAGCGAATGATGATGCTTTGAGGGAGAGGAGCCGTCTTCGTTGTCGTAGTCGTCGACGTCGTATTCATATCAGCAAATTTCTTAGTAGCTTTTACTCCATTGTCCAAATACAATTTTGTCGTTTGTTAATTAATGCTCGGGAACATCAAAGTAGATACGACGTTTCGGCCTTATTACTCGAGCTTAGGAGGGAGAGAGAGAGAGACATATATACGCTCTCACACACAAAGTTAGGGAAATACACTACAGCTTAGTGTTTCTGTTTATTCCCTCGCAGTGTATAACAACCCTTAAAGCCACAGATATTGGTCGGGTATAATGTTAAAGTTTACTTAGAAGGTTCGGGTATATGTATGTGTGTTTCCAAAGGTATTTCGATTCAAAAGGGAATTGTGCAAAGGGGAAGAAAAAGACCATCCACGATCGATCGCTCTTGATTCTATTTCATTAGTCCACGAGCACACAACAACGACAAACGAAAAGGAGGAGAGGAAAGAGAAAAAGAGGAGAGATCGACTCGACTCTTTCGTTACGAACAAATAACCCCCTTACGGAATCAATAGTTCGTAAAGAAAAACAAAAGATAAAAGATAGAAAGGACGAAAGAGAGAGAGAGAAGCGGGAGCGGGCAGACGAACGAGCGAGCGCCTCGGAAATTTGTCTGAATCAAAAGATAAACTATTTTACGTTGGAAAAGTTGGGGCAAGGCTATCATTTTGTCGAACAACGTGTAGAATGGGCGAGGTAGCAACAAAAGGGGCCAACAATAAGGGTAATGAAAGCCCGGGAAATCACCGAGTATTGTCGGAGATAATCATGTAATTGCCGGCCTTACTCACAGAACGAGACGGGAGAAAGAGAACGTAGAGACAGAAGCGAGAGGGAGAGAGAGCAAATGTCAAACTCCCGCGATCAATCCTTGGACTGTCACATGACGATGCCGATGCGGGATAATTGGAGAAGGAACTTTCGTGGGAGTGTGGACAATCGAAAAATAATCATAGATTTTCTCCCTTCGGAGGAAATTTTAGGGAATTCTCAATGCTTGAATGCAGCGATCGACGAAGGGAAAATATCAACTCCTAAACTATTGGAAAAACTTGATAGGTACACAGAAACTGTGGTGCTTAGTGGTGGACACGAGACGAGACCAGTACTGGTTCGAGACGAGACGAGACGAGACACAATTTCGTCTCGTCTCGAAAAGTCTCGAAGTCTCGAATTTTTTTTAAGAAATTGCAATTTAAGAATTTTCTTTCGTTTGTATAATGAAAAGCCACCAAACTCCATAGGAATGACGACGAAAACTCAGGTAAAAGGATACCTATAAAGAGTCAGGAATAAACCGTGCCACTGTCCAGTAAGAAAATAAAATTTATAATCAGCCCGTCGTCTTCTTAGAATTTTGGAAGGGTTTATTATACAACAGATAGACGGACAGTGGTGTGAAACGTTTATCTGAGGTAATGAACATATTTAATAGTAATGTTCATTGATTCGTTCATTCATTCATTAGTAGCGTAGTTTCCCAAATTTAACAACTTTACTGATAGATGAACATCTTGGTAGGTATAAATGAAATTTCCAGTTTACAAGTTCCCAGTGCAATGTAGTAGGTTGAGACATATTACGGATTGAATAAAATAAAACTATAGCTGTTCTGACTATTACTGTCCCAAATAGTTCTAAAAGTAGGTTATTCAGCTTCATAATAAGGGCCTAATTATTAGTGCCCTTTAATTTTATGTCGAAAACGTTTGTTTTGATTAATAACAATATCTTTATATTCTGTGAGCGATAATATGAGATAAAAAGGTAGTACCATTACCAGCATTTCTTCTAAAATTATGGTAGGTAATTTTACTTTTTAAATTTGATAATTCTATCAAATAATACAAATTTCACATAAAAATATATATAATATACAGATGATATTAATTTCTTATTTGTCCTTATGAAGATATATTGTTTATTTTATAAGTTTTTTAATAACTTTGTTTTATAGTTCATACCCCAACAAGTCTATTTATTACTGATAATTATTTTCGATTTTGTACCGGTTCTCTATAATCTAATTTCTTTAATTCAATATTTTCTAAAAATGAGATATTCTTTATCAAAACATAACATCAATAAAATACTACTGTACATTCAACTCTACCACACCTGTATAGGTACTTCAAGAAAATCAGTAAATGTTATTAAAAAAGTATACATTTATAAAAATACCATCTATATACGTCTATTTATTTCGAGACTTTTCGAGACACGAGACGAGACGAGACGAGACGAGACCTGTACCAGATCGAGACGAGACGAGACATAATTTTTGGGAATTTTTCGAGACGAGACGAGACCACGTCGTTTCTCGTCTCGTCTTGTCTCGTGTCCACCACTAGTGGTGCGACAATAACCTAAAACAATTTCATTCCTAAAGACTTCAGGAAACCCCTAACGCCCTTCTAAAGCATGCATGAAACCAGACTTGGTTAATTAAAGAAACCTGACTTGTAATATTGATGGGCACATTGCAGCCGTAGTGTGTAAATAATTAAGGAACAATTTTTCTTCTAAAAATTCAGGAAACCTTCAGCTTTTCTAAAACACTAATCCAAACTTGAAAAAATTAAAGAAATGAATCATGTGGGATGTTGATACTAATATAATATTTAGAGTTGTCGGATATTGCTGTAGTAAATTCAAACTTTGCAGCAATAGAAGTTTTAAAAAATAAGACAAAACGCTGGAAAATATTAATTCAATTTTTTTTATAACAAAAGCAAATTATTTCTTTATGCTTTAACAAGACGACGATGTTGTACTGACACATCGGGAAATATGTTTTGACGATAATATTATTGGAAACATAGCTTTCTTATGGCGGGCTTCGCTCGAAGCGCTGAATCGGCGAGAGGTGTTAACGTCGAAAAACCGTACGACCCGGACGGCCAATTATCGCGCCGCGCTAGCTGTTTATTGACAACGTGTTACAATTGTTTTTGTATTGTCGGTTACCTTCTCCGTGATGACGCTAGCTATCAATCGTTTTGGACACAAAATGCTTTAACTGGACAATAACAAAAATTATATCAACAGAATCAGCGTCTAAAGACGAACCTACCTGAGTGTGGCAATTAATTTATTTCGTCTATCAACCGAGATATTTCATTATAAAATTTACTCTTGCTTAAACGTAAACAGACAGTAGACATCTTGGATTAAGATCTACACGGAACGAGTAAATCCTTCACGGAAACGTTTCTGGGCCTACGACTACGGTCCGGAAGGTTAGGTTTGTTTGCTTTGGCTTCGATAAAAGTAGTATAAAGAAGAATAAATAGTACATTATATTATACTAGTTTAATAAGACGGAGTATTGTCACACGAGAGTTTTAAAGCACGACGAGCGAAGTGAGGAGTTCTTTAATAGAACGAGTGTGTACGTCTCATTAAACGAGTGTAATATACTGTAACGTTTTTACCTACGCGAGAATTACTACACGACACGAGTTGTCTTACTTAATTTATTTAAACCACTTACACGCTAATTTATTTGTACACTTACACTACACTTAACTGCTAATACTTAATCTGATTTATCTTATTTCACTTACTACTACTTAACTAATTAATTTATATTTCACATTGTTTATTTATCTTACCGCCGGCTTGGCCGATATCCGTCGACCAGTCTGCCGGCGACTGTTTACGACTACAGTCGACATCCGTCGACTTCCCCGTATCGCTCTCCGTCTGCTATTTATAGCCGTATGGGAAGTCCAGAAACTTCGAGACGTTTCCGGTCCTTTGTTCGGTAACCTTCTAGATAGTACTAGAAACTCGAACGGCTTTCCAAGAATGGCACCAGTTCCCCGAACCTATCTCGTGCGGAATTCTTTGAAGTCATTCCGAAAGGCGCTTAACTTTATGGCAGGCTATTATGGTTTTTATTTCGTTACAATACTATTTTATCTACTTTGCTTTATTAATTCATTAAATTTTGGCTATTCAAATTTTTGTATTACACTAGGGAATTTTTCGTGGGTTGGTTTTACTGACGTCACTTACATTGACGTCTCGTATTTGAATTTGAAAATCTAGTAGCCCTAGGACAAATTCAATAACTACTTACTTACGTGAGCCAAATGGAAGACAAGAACGTAGATTCATGAAATTTTAAAAGTTATGTTTATTGAAATACTAATAATTTAACCTTGACGTCTACGCACGTCTACGTGACAGGGTGATCTACCAATTTAACAAAACTAAAAGTTACCAAAAGTAGTGTAATAATATGAATATCATTACACTACTTTTGATGTAATAATGAGATCATTAGTAACGCAAAGTCGATAAAAGTGATTTATTTCGGAGTCGTGCTGTTTGGTGGCAACTCGTGTTACAACTGTTTGTATTGTCGGTTGCCTGCTCTAGGGTTGGCGATTGTGGGGTAAATCTGAGAGTGGCTAGAGCGGCGCGCTAGCCACTCTTTCTGTACATGACGTATATATATATATATATATATTATATAAAGCTATGCTTCCCCTCCCGGTCATTCCCAAAGTGCCTCATTTCGTTTTTACTTGTAGGATTGTTTGTCTAGATATAAATTAATGACTAGAACTACAATAATTTAATAGTCAATTCGTAATATTCCAGATAGTTTGATGACTTTAGAATTTTACCACGAGACCTAATATCAGTATATAGAGTGGCGTTACACTCATACTTTACAATAGTAACAATAGTTTTAAATTAATATCTATTTAGTTACACATACCATTTTTCAAAACTCCTTTAGTATGTATTCCTGGATATCACTTTTGAAAATTTTTGCAGTAGGTCTTGAATTCTGTAGGCACACGGCATTATTTTCATATGTAATACAGTTTATCAGATTACAATCTGACTAAAATCTGGCAAAAATAGCGTAATTAATAAGACTATTACAGTGTCACTCAAAAATAAATAAGTCGCAATGCATAAAGGCGGTAAATTTTTTTATGCTCATCACTGAAATCTCGAAAACTATTAGAGTTACGAGATCAGTTAATTTAGAGAAAAGTTGCCCGTTTTCATGGGGATTAGAAATCCGTATAGAAGTCTCGAATATTTCGATTAATCCTTGATCTATTGCAACAAAATTGAAAATTGTGATTTTCGAAAAATATTTTTTTTCCATTTCTATTTCAATAAAACTTATTATTCTCATGTTTAAGATAACTCTAATTTCAAATATGATAACAGAATTTTTTTAGATCGTCTAAATTTGATACTGCAACAAACAACATTTTTATTTCTGATAGGCATCATATTACATTTCTCACAAGTTGGTTAAACCTAAAATTATATTGTAACGCGAAATGTAAACAGCAGCCCGAAACATGTGTAGTCTAATCGGACGGCGGCTTACCTCAAAGGAGCGCCGCTACGCTTAATAAGCGCAGCGGCGAGCAATAAAAACCGTCCCGAGCGTCTCGCCAACATCTTAGTAAAGGAAGAATGATATATGACCTTCTGGACGTTTCTAGGTAAACATTATTTGAGAAAGGAATGACCTGGAATCATCTCGAATACATTGGAGATATGTATATAAGGATTATAGGAATTTTGTTCGCCAGCATTTGTTCGCCATCATTTGTTCGCCAACATTTGTTCGCTGAGTAATCTGTTCGCCAGGGATTTTGTTTGCCAGGATATTTGTTCGCCCGGAAATTTATTCGCCCGGAAAATGGTTCGCCAGGGAATAGTAGATAGTCCAGATTTTTGAATTTTTACATTTTGGAATGTTGTTATTTCATATAGACAACATATTATTATGCGAGTATAACAAAATATAGGCTTCAAAATGTTGTTGCTACTTTCCAATTAAATATAAATGAAATCGATTACTTACGTGCTGTGGCTCATAAGATTTCTTATTAAGGCACTTAAGTACTTGTTAATAAAAAAAAACAAAAAACAAAAAATAGAACAAAAAAAATAAAAAAAAGTAAAAATGACAAAAAAAAACAGAAAAAATAGCACAATTTTGAATTACTATATTTATACTAATACGTACCTGCATAACTAACATGTCCTATCCTATTTCCTTCCTGGCAAAGGATACTCATACCTTCTCGTGGTCTTTGCTGGACAGTGGAATTGTAATTTCTTATGTAAGGTGCGACAAATTCGACGACGCATTAAAAGCATATAGAAAATATTGAGTGACAAATTTAATTTTAAAGAGAAAGAATTTTACTGACGAAATGAGTAAATACTGTATGTACATATTCGTATTCTCAACAGTACATTATTATGTTATTGGCAAACTAGTTACTGGGGAACAAATTGCCCGGCGAACAAATTTCCGGGCGAACAAATATCTTGGCGAACAAAATCCCTGGCGAACAAATTACTCAGCGAACAAATGTTGGCGAACAAATGCTGGCGAACAAAATTCCGTACACATTATATAAGCGGTCTTGCGGTCGGAGAGAGGAGATTAGACGTGAAGCCGCGAGTGAATAAACAAGACGAAAAACGGACAAGCGAATTGTACAAGTAAATTAAAGTTAAGTGTGTTATATAAATTAGTTCAAAATAGTCTAAATAAATTAATTAGTTATATATAGTTAAGATAAATTAAATAGTGTGTAGTGTATACTTAATTAAGAACAGTGCAAATAAATTAGAAATAAACGTTACAATATTTTGAAAATCTTTTTTAATCATTTTAATACAATAAATTTTCAAAAAACTTCTTGGAAATTACCTTTTATTACAATTTGGTTAAAGTCCTATTTTTGAAAAAGCAAGATACTAAAAATTACAGCAATTGATACTTTAACGATACTGGAAAATTATATAGCGCGAAACTTATCTGTCCAAATATGTGAAAGAAAACGCTTTTTCAGTGATCAGATTTATTGTTGAAAAATTCAAAACTTGTCAAATAAAACCATAGGCTGTGTACTAAGTAATACATTACAGCCGGTTCTGTTTAACCACATTTAATATGCAATTCCATTTATTACGGTAATTACCGAAAGTAATCGCATTAATCGTTTTAATCACCATACTGATGGATTTTTCCACATTCCGAACCCCTATCTCTATTTTCGCTTTGCATAAATATGCCATTTAATACGAAATCCCTCCTTGTTAATAAATACACTTAAGTAATTCTTTTAATAACGTTCGCGGTGCTCCTATACGTACACTAAATGCCTAGAATTTCTTACTAGAGACGCGATATCGGTCATAATTGTATCATACAAGGCTCGACTACTTATTTTACATAAATTTAATAAGTATATTAAGAAAACAGACGTCGCCATGAATTATACAAATTCGTGTACTTAAACCGAACCGACTCCGTAATCCATCTTATAATTTTATTAACGAGACTGTAAGAATTAAACGCAACTACAAAAAAGAATCGCGAAAGTCTGATTTATACTAATGAAACGTAAAACTTAATCAAGCTGGCTATAAAATAACTGCGAAAAGAAGAGAGTGAAAGAGAGGAAGAGAGAGAACGAAATACGAAGCTTGCGTTATTGTTAAAGTAAGAAAAAAGATAATAATCGGAACCTGGTTTAATTTATGACCGGTCAAGTGTAGAATTCTGACAAAAGGTCACTAACCACACACGTACGAACATAGAAAAATTAATTTTCCATTCAAAAATAGACGCGCGCCGACACCTGCAACAACGGACTTTCGATACCAGAAAACAAAACTACGTATGTAGTACGTGGATATTTTTGGAACCGATTGATTTATTTAGGAGAATGGAGAAAAGGCGTATCTGGTACATGTTGGAATGACTAAGTACTTAACCAATGATCCTGATTTACGGACTTGGGAGTTTTATTAAGGGGGTTTTAATATTGTTGCATGCATTGGCGTCGTGGAAACGACAACTTGACACGTTAATCTAAATGTTGTGAAATCTACGAGAAGCCAGAAAATCTACCTGACGAGCAATGGAGATAATGAAATCTATCAAGGGTGTAAAAAGGTTTTAATTAAATTGCTATCTATTGAATTATACACTATTCAAGTGTTCTGAAATGCATACCAAGGAGTGATTAGATTTTACTTTCTCATATAGAAGAAAGGTAGTATTGTAATACGGTCGATTATTCAAATTTGAGTTATTAGTGGGCCCGGATGTTAGGCACTTTAAATCTTTAAAATAGGCAGGCATTAAGGCACTATAAAATTGAAAAATGGGCAGTAAAAATAGGCATTTATTTATAAAAAAAATAACATAACTAAATTAATAACTTTAAAACTAAATAAAAGGTAAGTACATTTATACATAGGTAGTATAGGTATCTACTCATTTTAAACGTAAAAAGTGGTATAATTTTTAAGAGTTACAACATAAAACGAGATATTTTTTCTAAAATTTCAATATTTAAACTTTTTAAAAATATTAAAATTTGGGATGAAAATACATGCTTGAATCGGGAAAAAGATTTTTTTACATCTGTCAGCGTAATGGGGGCACATTTAAAATATGAAATGTCTTTGGGTGCTAAATAATTTAGATCAATCAATATTCTCACCATTGAAGCAATTTTTTGTAGAATCTCTAAATCGCTATTGGTAGACATGACACTTTTTTTAATAAGGCGCCCTTTTTCCCCTGGAACACAGTTTATGATTTTTTGATTGATGATTTGAATTTCATGCATTTTGTAATTATACGCCTTATCCATGTAGTTTCTTCTTAAAGTTGATTCAGTCGGAATTTTTTCTTTAATGTAATTTTCTAAAAACGCACTCAAAGATGGATTCTCTAATTTCCAAAAAGGAATTCCTACTTCCACGAAAGCTTTACACAAATCGTACGATAATTTTGATTCGCGGGTAGATATTGTAGCAAATGTAGTGAGAAGATTTTTTGACTCCAAGAAGACTCCACTTTTTGATACAACCTCCTTTTAATGTTTCAGTCCTTCTACGGTTGACGTACAAAATAGTTTTTTTCGTGATTAACGTTTGTGTCACATAATTTACAGAACAGAACTGCACTCACTAGTAAAGACGTCAATACCGAATTCTTTCACTAATTTTTATAATTTGTAATTTTTGGTAAATTTTTCTAAAAACCCTTACTAAGTGGATACTTTTACCGATTTATTGAATTATTTTAAAAATTTATTATTAAAGTAACACCAAATAGGCATTTTAGGCGTTTATATTCAAAATAGGCTTTTACGTAAAATAATGAACAAAATAGGCATTTTAGGCATTTAAGGCATTTTGCCTAAACATCCGGACACTAGTTATTACCATTTCGAGACGTTTTGAACCCTGGTACCCTGAGATCCAAAAACGTGTTTTTCAAAAAACGTGATCGTTTATACGTCTGTGGTACGTTTATCTTAGGAATTAATAGTTATTTAAGTCACAAGGAATGTAAAGACGTTTTACCATTCGAGGCAAGTGTGTACGAGCCGAGGCGAAGCCGAGGCTTGTCACTTGCCGAGAATGTTAACAGTCGATACATTCCGTGTGGCTTATTAGATTTTTCACGCTGCCATTGAAGATTTTCTCAGAATTCTTCAAGAAATGAAAGTTTGCTTTAGTTTGGAGGGTCGTCACTGTCATCTAGTGACTGTATTTGCGTAACTAGGTTACCCAATGCGACAAATTTAAACAAACCGAAACGTGTCAAGAACAATTCAGAAATGGATATTGATGAAGCTGCTAACGTTTCTTTGCAGTGTTTGTTGCCGAAAAAAATCCAGGACGAGGTATGAATTCTCGTACGAACCCTTTAAGAAGTGGTGTTTAAAGAAAAATGTGGTATGTGTGTCGGGAAACGTGATGCTACTGGGTTTTTGTAGCGGAAACATCAAGGCTATCAACCCAAAAAGTCGCAAGTGTTAACACGAGAGCGAATTGCGAAATTCATAGACGAGGCTGTAGATGAGAAATATCTTTTAATCAAGGTAATGCATTTGTTAATTTCTTTTAATGACATAAAATTTATACCTCAATTTGTTCCAGACTGTTATAATAGTAGGAATCGCAGGAGCGTGCCGAACCGACGAGTTCTGCAGAATGAAAATGCTTCATGTTGTTGACCAATTTCAGAAGGATACAAAAGAAGTATTAGAACATGAACGTATTGTGAAAAATTTATCTTTTTTAAATTGTTCCTTTGATATTTAACCAATAACTTGTTTTGTAACAATCTGCTTTGTACAATCCTGTTATAATAAATCAACTTGATTTACTCTTTTTATTTTCCTAGGAATGTAAATGACAGTATTTACATTCCGTCGTCAAAGGAAAAATAATACACGAATGTTATTTGCCATTTTCATGCCACGTATCTATGCATATAAGAGCGATTTACGATAGAGGCAGCGTGGAAAAATTATAAATGGTTTAAAATTTGTTTTAGTCTTTGTACCATACTAGTACCCGCTAGTAAGTTTTATATTCAAATCGACGGTGATGAAGGGGTAATAACTATTTTTTTAAATTCTTTCTTAATTTATTCTAACAACAACTTTTAAGCTTTAAATAGTTATCCTACTCACGAATATATCAGTTTAGTAATATTTTGACTAAATCTGTTTCGATGGCACGTAAGATGCTCCAAGCACTTTGCCCTTGTGATTTATTGTTTTAAATGGTTTCAAAATCACCTATGGGAATAATTTTATTAATAATATAATTGTAATATATTATAATTGTCTTATTCACAATTATGAACAATTATAATTATATTATTATAATAATATGTAGGTATAATGAACTTTGATAAACTTTTTAACGAAATTTTCTCTGGAACGCATTTTATTATTGTCATTGTTTGTTTTTTTTTAGAAATTTTCTCAAAATTCAGCCAATATTTTTGAAACTTTGAAGAACGATCTATTTTATTATTGAGTGGGTGGAATACAATTTCATAACATTTTGTGCTAAATTTTCTCTGAAGAGAAATTTATACTTGTATTTTTTTGTTTCTTTTTGAAATTTTCTCAAATTGAATATCTTGAATATCTGTTCCACTGTCAAATGTGTAAAATCAATTTTGAAAACAATTTTGCCTAAATCTCCTCTGCGGCGCACTTTATATTTGTTGTTCTTAGTTTTCTGCAGTTCTCTCGAAAACGGATCTATTTTTATAGAATTGAATTATTTTTTCTGTTACAGAATATTTCTAATAAAATATGATCAAGTAAGAACCGCCTCTTCTTTTTGTTGGCAATTTAATAATTTCAAAAACAACAAAAATTGTATAGTCCATAAAATGAAAAAAAAGTTGAATACTTGATCCAATACAGAGATGGCGATATGTACATCGGACTGCATTCTCAAATTTGATTATTCGATAGCGGAAATTGAGAAAAAAGATATTGGATCGGATTTTGAGAAAATTTCCAAAAATCGAAAAACAACAAGAGCAAACTACCCCTTTATCCCCGCCTATTTAAATCAAAATGGACGTCATGGGTTGGACAAAGTTTAAATTCAAAGTTTGGACCATATACCGTTTTTGATTTTCGAAGAAAGTGTCGCACAAATATACATAGGTACATAAATAGACATATACATACACAATTTTTTTTCATAAACATATTTATTAGACTCTGGAGATCTTAAGAGGTCTAGAAATAATAACTCATATGCGAAAATTGGACCCGATTACCATGCTTCTCATATTAATATAAGTGACTCATATGAGAAAGTAGAGTGATAACAATGATTTTTTGAAATTTTGGATTTGTTGTCGATTTTTACTTTTATTCCAACGTCTGCGACATTAGAAACACCCATGAGTGTTTGTCACGTACTCACACTCATTAAATTATCCTGAAACGTAATTTACCTTCATTAACTGACTTGAATTAGTTAGCTTATTTGTAATCTTCTAGTGATAATGAATTGTTTATATAATATTATCTTCATTATATACACATTTCAATATTGCAATACCATTTACCTTCATTTAATTACTTGGTTTAGTTAAGTTAATTATAATCTTCTAGTGTTAATTAATTATTTATGTATAATTGCATTGGGATTCAATTAATTCTATTGAGAACGAGACGAATTGGTTTCGTTTTCATTTTAATGTTGTTATGGTAGGTATGCCTATTATATTGCATCTTATGTTTTTATTGATTTGTTTTGCTTTGCCCAACCGAATGGTGGACTTTCAGAAAATGTATTTGTGCAATAAAACCGTTCGGGTACCGTTCAGATGTCCTATTTACAATTTCTTTAAGATTTATAGGTTTTTTTGTGTAACACAAGTGTCGTAAGCGCACGGGACTTTCGCGCCAGGAGATACTTCCCGAATGATTTTATATGCGTTTTAAGTTTATAGATTAGTTGGAACAAGCACTTTTGGACACGTGGCATAACAGTATTTGTTCAAGAATTACTACTGAACTTCTTTTGGAACATAGTCTGCGTTCTATCCGAAAGACTGCAAAATAAACATAACGTCAAGAAGGAAATAGAGTGCTAAAAACCATGCTTAACAAATTTCAAACATCGGGATTTGCCACATTCTTCCACCGAGTGATAAATCTTATTGTATAAAGTATTGTTCTTCGTTTACTTTAAATAAAATACATAACCTCAAAAAGGCGTTGAAGGTACATCTTACACGATAGTTCTTATTCTTGTTCAGAACCAAGATTGATTATGGTGAACAGATCATATTGATAGAATAGTTAGATTAGATAGAATAGAATAAAATAGAGTAGAGCATAATTTATGATAAATAGAAGACGTGATTTCACGCTCACTAAATTGGTCACGAATTAATTCAGCGAATATTGGAACACAATGAAAAAATACTGGAATCAGTTCAATATTTGCTGGACCACTAAAATGCGCACGCTCTGTCTGATGACAAACTAATATAAGTACTTTTAGAAGCAAACCATATAACCTTCGACCGCAGATTTCGAATTATTTTATTCGAAAGTAATATTCAAAATTGTTCGAGTACTTTAGTCGCGTTGGTATTTCCGTAATTATTTCGTGAGTTTTCGCATTATCAACTAGTATTTATTTACTCGTATATGTAAGTATATTCATGACCATTTAATGAACATAATAAATGAGTCCTTAATAACAATAAATTAATAAGGGAATGAGACGCAAGGATTATTTAAACATACCTCTGTATGTGTTTCTATTTAAACAATTATTACATTTCTCGTTTACTTACCTCGACAATTTTCAATAATGTAACGTTTTACGAGTTCAAAATAATTTACACTGCGGGAAGTGCCTTAACTAATTTATTTCCACTAAGAACTAACACCTAATACCTAATTTAGATCACACGTGTTTACGTATTTACTTTACACGCACGGCCGCTCAGGTCAAGTATTCGTCGCGTTCCGCTGTTTATGACTGCCTCTCGGTTCGGCGGCGTCCCCTTTTATCTCGCCTTCTCACGCCGCTCCCGAACTTTCTCGTCGTTCTCGAACGGTATAGAATTCTCATCGAACAGCCTGGAATTCTACGAACTAGAATCGATTCATCGGAAACGAAGTCCTGCCGAATTGTGTTTATTTTGCCGTTTTGGATGCAAATATGTCGGTTTGTTACGAAATTCGCATTGGATGTAGGATGTTGTAGGGGAAGAAGTACCCGACTATCCCTAATAGGTAGTAAGAAACAAATCTCGTTTACAGTTATTAAGTATTTTAAGCGGTTTGTTAATGATTATTAAGGTAAAGGTCGTCATAGCGGATCAAGCAAATTTTAACGATATTTTTTATGACAAACGGCGCACTATCATTATATTGAAAAAAAAAAATCTTAACGTTAGGTATTCAGTAGATTATGCAAAAAAATGAAAAATTTTGCCAAGATTGGCCACTTTTGACGTTCATGTTTTCAATGTTCCAATGAGTTATTTTCATAAATTTAGCGATAATAATGAACTTCTGCCATCTAGGTACACGTTAATATTACAATTTCACTCTAACAAAACGACGAAATAACCTGAGAAGTGACTTAAAACATACGTTTTCCACCTTCCGCCATATTGGAATTCATCTGACAGCTGTATAAAACGGAGAAATTGTTGTGTGTAAACAACCGACATGACGGGCATACGATCGGATCAACGAATCTTATTAGGGAATGAAACGAATTTGACAGAAATATATCGAAAATGGGCGAAGAACTTCGTGAATAATTATTTTGGAGTATAGTAAAAAATGTAGCAAAGTTCAATGAGAGACGGCCAAAAAACTTGCAATGACCAAAGAGTATATTGACACCTTTTTAATGGTTTCTAGAAGAAAATATTATAAACAGATGACAGTCGATACATAAGACTAACGATATCGATACATGATATTATGATTTATTCAATAAGAAATAATGGTGTAAAAACAACTTTAAAAAAGGTATGTTACGATAGAATAAAACAACCTTTGAAAAATAAAGTTATCATCAAAAAACAATTCAACAACACAATTCAACTTAAGTATTTTCAAAACAATAAAATTGTAGTTAATCTATGGCTTTATAACTGGAATGAATTAAACAACTGATCGTCCATAACACACTGGATTACGCCAATATGGATTCAGTCTTTGATCTAACAGAAGTGCTAAAAGTATATTAACATCAGTATGGTTAACAAATAGATGAGCGGATTACTAATGTTTTATGTATATCAAGCAAAACCCAACCAAATCATAACCTTCCCAATTAAGTCGTCTGACATGAAAAATTTAAATAACACTTTCATCTTCAAATACCCAATAAAGCCCAACAAATCAGCTAAGTAACATATAGAAAATAAATAACAAATTCGTATAATATGAAACACATGGTAAAGATTATATTTTGTCATTAAATATATATTTCACAAAAGTTACAATGGCCTTTTCCACGCCACGCCTGACCTTTCTTAATAAATTAATTCTTCTTAACTCTACATTGAAAAAATAACAGTAATGATAATTAGGAAATTTCGAATAATAGATTTATACAATCACATGATTCGAGTATACCTGCTCGACTAGTTGTAATGACACTTCAGTTGTATTTACAGGACATATTCGTATAAATATTTGCTATGATTAACGAATATAATATCGTACTGATCTACGTATCTGAGTTGTTTAAAGATGACAGAAATAATATAAATGAATACGACAAGGATTATCTTGACGGTCCAGATATCATACAATCAGAAGTAGAACATGCGATAAGAAATGCTAAAACTAGAAAAGCTGCCGGACCGGACCAAATACCAACTGAATGGATGAAACTGCTGGACGAAGATAACGTCAAGGTATTAGTAAAACTTTTCAATGCAGTGTATAATACTGGAGTGATTCCCTCAGACTGGCTCAAATCCACATTTATCCCAATTCCGAAAAAACCCAAAGCGAGAAAATGCTCAGAATATCGGCTAATAAGCCTTATGAGCCACACCCTCAAAATCTTCCTTAGAATAATTCATAATAGGATCAGACAAAAATGCGAAGAAGATCTTGAAGAAACACAATTCGGTTTTAGAAATGCACTTGGAACGAGAGAGGCACTCTTCGCACTTAAAGTTTTATTACAAAAATGTCGAGATCAAAGAAAGGACGTTTAGGTATATGTGCTTCGTGGATTTCGAAAAAGCATTCGATAGAGTACAACATATAAAACTAATGAAGATATTAGAAAACAAAGGTATTAATGACAAAAATTTACGTGTCTTAGGAATCTATACTGGAAACAATCCGCAAACGTAAAAACTGGGAATAATCTCAATAAAGATATATCTATAGAACGAGGAGTAAGACAGGGGTGCATTCTGTCCCCGGCATTATTCAATATATATTCAGACCAAATATTTAAAAAAGCACAACAAGATCAACCATATGGAATTAAAATAAATGGAGAAATGTTAAATGTGCTAAGATATGCGGATGATACAGTAATTTTATCAGACAGCGCCGAAGGTCTGTAGATCATGCTGGATCGTATCCACGAGATAGGGGAAGAAATGGGTATCAAAATTAACGTCAATAAAACCAAATTTCTAATCTGCAGCCGTAACCCACACCCGGGTGCTAGACTCCAATTAAACAGTATTCTAATTGAAAGGGTTCACAAATTCTTGTATTTGGGGACCATTATAACGGACCAACTAGACCCAGACATAGAAATTACACGCAGAATATCAATGGCGAAAACAACTTTTACAAGAATGAGAACATTTTTATGTAATGACCACCTTAACTTAGAATTAAGACAAAGAATGGCTAAGTGTTATGTTTGGTCGGTTCTGTTATATGGAGTGGAGGCATGGACCCTGAAATTGTCAACAATGAATCGCATAGAAGCACTAGAAATGTGGATACATAGACGAATGCTTAGAATACCTTGGACAGCACGCAAAACCAACGAAGAAGTACTAAGGAGAATCAATAAAGATAGGGAATTACTAAGGACTGTCAAACATAGGAAAATGTCTTATCTGGGTCATGTGTTAAGAGGAAGTCGTTATAGGATCCTAAAAGTGATTATGTGTGGACAAATTGAAGGTAGAAGAGGTGTCGGAAGAAAGCAAGTTTCCTGGCTAAAAAATATTAGAGATTGGACCGGTATCCGAAATACAGGACAACTCCTACACATGGTAGAAGACCGTAAAGCTTTCGCTATGATGATCGCCAACGTCGGATGATACTGACAGGGCACATGAAGAAGAAGAAGAATGTAAAATAATGCAGTGATGTGATAGAATCAGAATGTGCGAATAAGAATAAGGACTGAATAAAATGTTGTGCGAAATCTACAGAAAATCGTATAGAAGACACTTCAAAGGTATAGCAGAATAAAAATCAATGCCCGCCTATAATTGCAGCCAGAGATACAGTTCTGCCAATGTGCGACCTAACGAGAAATAATTTTTTTTTCTCCAAAAAATCAAAAGGAAGTGCGAAAAAGGAAGTTTCCCATCGTTTTCCACACCTTTCGATTGACTAGGTACGATTTTTTTAGTATGTTTTAAATTTTCAAGCATATAACCTCCAATGCAAAATGGTAATTTCAAAAAGCAATGTTTTTAACGGATCAATTTTTAAAATAATAACTGGCAATCACGAATTAGTTATTCAAAGTAAGTTCATGTAATAAAAATTCGTTGTCACATAAAACGAACCCCAGTCAGATTGGTTTTTACTGTTAATCACGTTTATTGAACTATTGAAGTAGGTAACAAAAGCGTTTTTATAATGTCATTAATCAGTTTTCACCATTTAATTAATTGTAACCAAGCTTTAATAGTATCATTTATTGTTAGTTACGCATTTTTTAAGAACCAACTATTTATCAAATTTTACCCCTTACTTTCCTTTCCGTGTAGGCTTTCCAAGTTAAAACTTTTTAATTATTTCTGGTTTTAAAACAAAATACTAAATAAGCTGACCTTTTCAATCGAGGATCGATCGAGCCATCCGAAAACCTCCGCCCTAATCACAATCTGTCAAATTGTCGAATTGTTTACGTCCGCAGTTAAACTGTTAATTGTACGCCCATGCGATCGGCGTGACTTTCTCATAAATAAACGCACAATAAAATCCGTGGCGAAACAAAAGAATCGTTTTACGGTAAACTAAACAAACACGCGTCCCAAAAATAAACATGTACTCCGTATGGGCGGGAGGAGTAGCTCCCCTTTTTTCCTTTCGACTACCGAAAGGATTTAAAGGGCTATTGTTACGGGCTGTCACTCTTCGAACTGTCTAAAACACAATTAACTGAAACTCTAGTAAGTGTTGTAAATATTTCGATGACTTGTATATTTAGAAAACGACTTGGAACGGGAGTAATAACAACAAAGACGACGATCGAGGAATTCGTTGGAATAGTCGGAATACTCGAAGAAAGTTAAAATAAACATATAGTATGTAAAGGGTGGGACGAATTGTTAAGGAAATGTCTGACGAAAATGTCTTTCGGGTCAATTCGTTGGATGGAAAGCCTTTTTTCTTTGGAAAACCTTCGCAATTTATGGTCCACATCCACTGATTTGGACTTTATTAACAAAGAGTACCCCCCCTCGGTTATATGTAATAGGTGAAATGCCCTCCTCTAGATAATTGAAATAAATTTAGGCTATTATTTTTGGAATACTTAACCCTGAACTACTATCGTCTATTCATACTAACATAAGTACTATCGTGGGGTCACAAATGACCCCAATTTTTTTTATGCAGATTTAAATTAATAATATTTATTGATGATTTTTTTTTTGAACTTGGGTATTTGTATTGGTATATATAACACACCTCTTTAGTTTAAATAATATATTTTCAATATGTTATGATATTAAAGAACAAACATAATTTTGCTTCGATTTTACATTTAAAAAAAAACGTAAATAGTTAACTAAACATTAAGGGGCGGCGGTGGTCGTGTGGTTTAGGCGCTGGCTTTGAATCAGGCGATCACTGTCGTCGTGGGTTCGAATCCCACGTAATCCATGGATGTTGTGATTGTTGCTGGAAGTGTGTAAAATGTATCCAAAATCCCGTTCCTATTCACGCCGGTAACCAGGCCGGATAGGATCGGATATCCTGTAGGAGGGCGGGACTAGGATACACACACCCTGAGTCGGTAGAGCACGGAGTGGATCAACTGGGGTGAGAACCTTAAGGAGGTACAACCGTGCTCGAGGACCGTGGTTCGGAGCCCACGTTAAACTGTAGGTCCCGTCCAAATTGGCCACAGCAGCGAAAAAGAGACGTTAACTTAATAAGACAAGACAACTAAACATTAATTTCTTAATAACAAAAAATTAAATGATTTCTTCTTTTTAACTGCATTATCGATATTAACACCTTCATCTGTAACAAAAAAATGGATTCAAATTTTATTGCAAAAAAAACAACGGGCATGTTTGTAACCACAGGTATTTACATTACAGTAATATGGATATACGCATTTTATTGCGCTAACCTATCCTTTGCATGAAGTACCTACATGTGACTTCCTGTGTTGAATGGGTTTTGCAGACTGTCCTATGACAACCTGAGCAAATGGTGGAATGTTTGGAATCTTTAGTCCTTCGTTATCAAGATGAATTTCAGAGGCTGTATCATGTTCAGAGTGTTCACTTTCCTTGTCTGCGTCACTATTATTTGGATCAATATTATCCTCAGCACTCCCAGGTATATCTTCTATAGAGTCTAGAAAGTCAAACACATTGTCCACTATCACTGATACATTACCAACTTTGATTACATTATCACTCATTTCGATACACTTACTAAAATAATTATAACGCAAGTACTATCACAGGGTCAAATCTGACCCCACATTCAAATTATGTGCGATTAACCGGACGGACATTTAAGTACTAAGCGGCACGCTAAACTAGACACTGAAGTGGGAGAATACATAGGGCGTCAGCGTGTTAAACCAAATCGTCACTAAGATATCCACCGAAATTTAGACAGTGGGATCGAATTTGACCCCACGATAGTAGTTGAGGGTTAAGATAGGGTTAGGTCATATTAGGAGCGTACGTCATCTTGGCATAACTACTGAATAACCTAAAAATCACATTTTTATAAATTATTATTTTTCTCTGGAAATAAAATAAGGATATCTATTTGAAACACTCATATAACATGTGAGGATTAATATATATGATTTTTTTCACGTCATCATATATACATTTGGTCTTCCTTTAAAAAATTCATGTAATTATGAAAATGCAATAACTTTATTTACTAAAGGGGGTACACGTCATTTTCACCTCCACATTACATGGTATTTTATGGTTTGATGTTATTTACATGGTTAATGTACATGGCAAATGTAATGGTTCAATAAAAAAAAATAGTAAAATTGATAACACACTGAAATCTACTGGAAAAATTACATCGAAAACAGGTATGACACGTTCAGAATTATGTTGAATTATATTAAAAATTCCAGCAAATAAAATAATGCTATTCAAATCGGCCTAGTTCTATATAGTGTATATTCAAAAATCTAGTTAATTCCAATCAAAACTGTCCAAACTGTTAATGACATAAGCTCTAATTGTTCCATTAATATTTCCCGATTTTCTTACCTATTTTGTTTTTCTTTTTTTTATTGTATTTTTAATCAGTAGACATAAATAGGACATAATTGTTTTAGAAAATTAGAGAGAAAAATATTAGAGAGTTTCCTGAAGGAACTATAGAAAGTCTGGCCACAAAGTACGTGCCGTGCCACGAGTGGTCGTGCCACATACGGTCACGGTGAACAATCATGCCAGATGCGGTCACTCCAAAAATATTTCTACCTGATCTACGGGTGCATGGTATGTGATATGCTCGAAAGTACGTTGGAAACGCGAGAGGGCAAGCATCAAACACGTACTGTTGCACAGTTACACTGTACTGTTTGCAGGAACTTGCAAACAATTACAGCCTATGGCCCGTAATATTTTATTATGTTTTCATTGTTCGATTCTTGGCGATCTTTTGTCCTTAATATTATTCAGAAGTAGGTAGACAACAGATCTGGGACGTATTTTGATTGTGACCGCATAAGATACTACCGCTCATGGCGAGCCGTACCGCGAGTACCCCGATAAATTGGCCTGTCCTGGGATTTCGAAACTATTGACCGCACTTAGCACTGACCGCACATGGCACTGACAGCATCTGGGAAGAACACAAGTCGGGAAGAGTCCGTTCAACGAATCGATTTTAGTTCTGGGAATTCGAGAGTCTTGTGGAATTCGATACTCTACAAGAAACGACCAGAAACTTTGGAGCGGAATAATAAAAGGACGCCGACGGGCCGAGAAACTAGTCATATACAGCGAACTCGACGAATAACATTGAACTGAGCGGCCGTGCGTGGAAGATAAATAAACAGGTGTGTGATAGTTAAATTAAGTATTCAGTGTTGTTTTAGTGGAAAATAAATTAAAATAGACACTTCGCGTAGCGTAAGTTATTTCGAGCTAGAAAAAGGTTACAAAAGCATTATAAAAAAGTTATGTTATCGTTTTTTCATATTAGTTAGAGGTTTTCTAATGAAACTTGATTCGTAACAAAAATTACATTTTTAGTAGGAGCCGTACATGTTATTGTCTTCGAAATTGGTGTCGAAGAATGAGATTTTATTTATGGTCTTGTGAAAATCAATAGTATGCGATGGTCGAATAGTTATTTCTTTTCTTTATCTATATTTTATAGAATTATGGGATTTATCAACTATGAAAAAATGTATAATGTATTTATTGACTGATCGAGTAAAATCATGTTTAATCCAATTATCACAACAATTATTGCAAATGATTTAATGTTATACGTATATAGCTGTAGAGCGTAAAATTAACTGTAATATTTCATTGAGTTCATTACTGGATGAAATATTTCCACTAAGTAAAATTTTAAAAACAAAGAAAAGATAAGAAAACGGGAAAATTGTATTAGTCAATTTAGGGGTTATATCATTAACAGTCTTAATCGACTTTTCCGCATATTTTTTAAATATATTTCTAATGACTTTGTAGTCGCTAAACGATTAAAAAAAACGTATCGATTCGAATGGACCATATTTTTAAATGTATACTTCGAGCTTGGAATTATTCTGTTTATTAAATTTTTCAAAGATGATGGAACATTATTCCTGAAGGGGTCAAACATGTTTACAACGTATTTCTTCCTGTATAATTCAATTGTGTTATCGATTTTACTATACAATATTCATGAAACAAATCCTAAAAATTCTTTTTTTTTTAAATTTAAATCGTCTCGAGGACCCTAACGAAAATCCATTTTTGTCGAACTGTTTGCATTTGTCATAAAATGCCATGTAATGTAAAGGAAAAAATAACATATAGCCCCATTAATAAATAAAGTTGATGCATTTTCAATTTTTTTCTGAATTTCTTAATGAAAATGGCATATTGTGCCAAGAAAAAACACATGTTTATCCTTATTTCCAGAAAAAAAAATATAAATGTTAGTTTATATATAGGCCATGCAAAGATGGCGGAAGCTACTGTAACGTTTTTACCTACGAGAGAATTACTAACTACACGACACGAGTTTTCTTGCTTAATTTATTTGTACACTTACACGCTAATTTATTTGTACACTTACACTACACTTAACTGCTAATACTTAATCTAATTTATCTTATTTCACTTACTACTACTTAACTAATTAATTTATATTGCACTCTTAATCTAATTTATATAGACCACTGTTTATTTATCTTTTGCCTGGCCGACACTCGTCGACCAGTCTACCGGCGACTCTTACGTCTACCGTCGAATTCGTCGACTTCCCTCGTATCGCTCTACGTCTGCTATTTATAGCCGTCTGGGAAACCCAGAAGCTTCGAGACGTTTCCGGTCCTTTGTTCGGTAACCTTCTAGATAATACTAGAAACTCGAACGGTTTTCCAAGAATGGCACCGGTTCCGCGAATCCATCTCGTTAGGAATTTCTTTGAACCCATTCCGACGGGCGCTTATCTTTATGGCATCTTTTATGGCTTCTATTTCGTTACACTACTAATATGACCAAACTTTATCTTAAATACCCTCAAAATGATAGCCTAAATTCATTGCAATATATGTTTCGAATGGGGTGGGGCCATTTCACCTACTTTAACGGTAGTATCCTATTCTCTCGTTTAAGAAAAATGTTAGAAAATTAGACCACCACCTAATTATCAACTAGCACTTAATTGTTATTAAACCTTAACTTATTGTAATAAATGAATTATTTTAATTACTGGTAAAATTTGTAAAGCACCAATTTCACGCTGGATTTGTCCGTCATCATATTATAACAATTAAGCGTACATCCAGCGCACAAACAACCCTTACGAGATATTTTTTATTTTATCTTTCCGGTCCGAAATGCATTGCATCCTTTCATATATCATCGTAACCCTTCGCTTGCAGCGATATATTATATCTGATGGATGTTTCCCGGCCGACAAATGTCGCCAGGGCTTAATTGCATGCCCATTAAATTTCATACTGATCCGTATTTGATAGTTCAAGGGTTAAAGGCACGTTTTTAATTAATGTCAGGCGTGGTGCGAGGCGACAAACAACATTTGCCAATTGTTTCAAGACTGAATTCGTTCGCCAAATTGTAATATTCAATGTGTGTAATCATGGGTATATCTCAGTTTTTACTTAATGTTGCAATGACGCAGGATTCAAAAAAGTCCTAAGGAATGTACCTACTCTATTTATCTTCGAAACGTACATTCAACGTGTGGATATTAATTTCATTTGAATGGCCAGCCCGACAACCCCTAACGATATCATTATGCAGATCAGGCTACCTCAGAGCAACGTGATTCTCACTTGTTTCGAGGATTATGCACCAATTAATTCGAGCATAATTTATGGGGACCGCCATATTTGTGTCAAGCCTGTCTAATTAGCGGAGAAGGTGGCTCTGAATGAAATATCGCTATTTAAATACGATTAAAATCTGAAGGTATCCACAATAATTAGGCATTATGGTTATATATACGTCTGTTTGATGATGCTATTCATTCCCACCTAAGAGGATTTGCCGGGAGGTATATGCGAGTGAATTAGTTTGGATTTGTTTTGTCATCGACAAATAATAATAACGGAAACGTTCATCGAGAGAGGAATATCAAACGTGATTTAATCACGACGGAAAAATCTCACAAATATTGACAGCATCGAAATGGCAGATATCTAAAATGCGCTAAAACGATGCTAATCTCCAGATTACGCTTTTAGTGGCCTTAATCATCGGCAATTAGTGAAATGTTATGATTACAAAAAAAATAATGCTAGAGACATGTCATCTGCCATTTTTTTATAACATAACAGCACATCGATCTCCTTACCTGTTGTAAGGAAGATCGAGATCTTATTGACCCTAATCCACAATTTAACATTTAATTGAGTTATTAACACATGTATAAATCAAGATGTGTGAAGTGTCAGTAATCTTCCTTTGATAATTTTATCTATAAACTTTATAAAGTTTATCTATAAAAGACGTCACTTCAGAAAATAAATTTAAAGAAAAGCGTTACTAAATTTCTTGCTACTTTTATTACAGTTACAAGTTTCACATTTTCCAATAAATGTTTATTTCCTCAAATTCTTTTAACTTTTTTGTTTCTACTTTCTTCAATTTGTACAGGATGTCTTAGAATTGAAATAACAGGGCCCGGCTATTGCTTCCAATTAAGCCTTCACGATACCGAGACGATACCGAGACCCACCGGTGGTATCGTCTCGATCTCGTTGAAACTAAATTTTTCCACTCTCGTCTCGGTATTGCCGAGACGAGACAAAGGATTACTATCGTCTCCGTCTCGGTCTCGTCTCGGTCTCGAATTACTCTCGTCATAAGATAATGTCCATTTGTGTTTTTGTTAAGAAGATTGGATCTCACCGGCGTAACATTTTAATAATTAACAATTTATAAGTGGTGAATTATTTAATTATATAGAATATATTTTTTAAAACCTCTATTTTCAGTTACATGGGTAATTAAAAATATTTTCGAATGAAATTTGTCAAAAAATTTAAGGAAAAAAGAAAACTTGTCGGTAAAAATTTATTTAACCTAGTGTGGAAGATAGGTTTTTCCTTAATTTAGTGCTTATTGCTGGTCTTCCCGAAACCATTTTTCAATATTATCAGCGTTATCCTGTCTTCATTAGACATTTCTCAATAGGATGTTTTCTTATCCTCTTCATGGAATCCACACAAAATGTTTTCGGTAACGGGTAAAATCTAACTAAGGGATTAAAGCACGTAGTTTTGACCTGCCTACTTAAGGCATTACGAACGAAACGTATACCACCCGCATATAATAATATAAATAAATTTGGATAATTTATGGAAAAATAATACATTATAACGAGACCGAGAGTTTTCAAAATTAAGTATCGTCTCGGCGAGACTCTTGGTCAATTGAGTCTCGATATAGGTCTCGGAAATTTTTACCACCTTCGTCTCAGTATCGGTCTCGGTCTCGTGCGATACCGATACCGAAACCGAGAGTTTGTTTCGATATCGTGAAGGCCTACTTCAAATGGACGGTTGGACTGCACAAAACATACCTTAGAATAATACCAATCAAAAATAATATTTCAGAAAGTAAACGTCGAATCAAACTGAAAAATGGTATCCCTCAGTTTCAGAATAAGAATTATTGTTCATTGCAGAGGGTGCTGTTTTCAGATTTTTTCGTATGTCTTTTGACATATCCGTCTGGTTGGAAGAAAGCATTGGATAGACCACTACGAAAATAAATACTCCTCTTTCTTTTGTGAATTTAAGACCAATAAGAGTTCTACCAGTATTATCGAAACTTACAGAAAAATTCTGGCATACCAATTACAAAACATTGTTCACAACAATAAATTATACCTGAATCTCAGCCAGGATTTCGTTCAGGGTATAGTTATGTGACGGCGGTCACTTTTGTTTATTATTGATGATATTGTTCCAGAGTTAGATAAGGTTAGAGCTAATCTCTTGTGTTTTTAGACTTGTCGAAAGCGTTCCATGCCCTTAATCATGAACTTCTGACTTTCATTCTACATTATATTGAATTAGAAGATATGGCTATGATATGGCTCTGTTCTTCGGGACTACACTGCCCTGCTAAGACAGGAAGTCGTATCTGCAAAATGGCGGTTTTTTGGGTTAAACCGAATTTTGGTACAACTAGGCACGTTTTATTATATAGAGTAGGTCTGAAAGTGGTATGTGTACTATAAATTGTGATTTTAAGTAATCTTTATTTGTCCTATCTGCAACAATTTACCGTTTACCAGGTCAAAAAGTCGTATCTACCAGTACTAGGTCAGTTTGTCTTATCTGCAATAGAATTTGTTAGTTACTACATTTGGACTTGGTATCTAGCAGTATTTAGCTGATTGCGAAGATTGTCAAAAATGAAAACTTCATTATGAACAAGCAATCGCAGCGAGAGCAATATAGAGTTGATGCTTCCTCAGCAACCGGCACTGACTTCTGTTGTTTTTCAGCAGACATCATTTAGCCAATTTTGTTGAAGTTCATTTTACAAGGGTGTAACGTTAAATTCTATTAACGTTACAAGACGTTCGATGATCTTACTCACAGGGCCCGACTAACTCAACTCGTCGGTGAGTGGTCGTGGGTGAACTACAAGTTGACCAAATAATGCGATGAAAGAAGGGCGCCAACAACTACAAAGCCCGGCCCTGACTGATACTTCGATCTCCCCTTTAGTTGTTAAGAGGAGACGATACCGTCTCACAGCTATCAGATGTCTCACTTACCTTTACGAAGGCTTATTCGCATCCAAGAGAGAGGTTGAGGTTAGATCCGAAAAATAAAACTTGAACAACTCTCATAAATGAATTTAATAAACTATAGTTTGATATAGTACCCCACTCTCGGATATGCAACCACTAAAATATTGTGCCCTAATAACCCTAACCTGACCGGTACGGGGCGACGCCGCTGTTGACCCTCGAGGGACTGCCTAGACTGCCGGCGTAGGCCCCCTGGACTGGCGTGGTTGGACTGGTACGGCTATCGGCGTGGGCAGCTCCGGCGTCGTCTCTGGACCCCTGGACTGGAGGCTGGTCCAACTGCGTGGACGGCTCTGGCGTCGTGGCCGACCCCTGGGCTGCTTACGTAGGTCCCTGGTCGCTGGGGCTGACCCCTGGGCTGCTTACGTAGGTCCCTGGTCGCTGGGGCTGGTCCTACTGCGAGGGCGACTCTGGCGTCGTAGCGGGACTACGGCGTGGACGGCTCTGGGCCCCCCCTGTCGACAGATGCGAAGTCCCTCGGATGGCTCGGTTCGGATGTGCGTCGCTGCGGGACGGGTTACCGTCGGAACAGGAACCAGGAACCCCCTTTCTCTCGCTGTCGCCTGTCAGCGCGCGAAACGAACCGACGGAACACCGCGTTCACGTAACGGTCGTTCCGTGCACACACCAACCGGTTCGGGATCACAATGTTCGCGAGAGTCCCACTTTCTGTCGCTCGCACTCACGCCCGGAATCAGGAACCACTCGATATCGGAGGGCAAGAATCACTGAGATTGACAGAGAGTAAACCACTAAAATAACTAACGTTAACAAAGAGCAAAAGTAAGAACTAACGGAGAGTAAGAGCGTAAAAGACTAAGAGAATAAGAGCAACCGGTAACAGAGACTAAGAATAAGAGACCGAAAACAGGGGAGCTGTCCGCTTTTATACTACTCGTTCCTTCTCTACAAAAAAAAGAACCTTCTAGAAGGTATGGCCATAAACTTAACAAAATTCATTACCAATACAAATAAATGTTCCCAACTGTCAACCAATCCGAATTAAGTGAGAGAAGGAAAGACATATCTGCATGAGCGAAATAAAACTACTCGTATAACTGGTTGCCTACCCTTGACTTCTAGGAATAGATAGAAATTAATCAAATTATCCCTATTTCCTTTGGTACTGTTACTATAGGGTCTCACCATGTATTCCTAAAAGTCGCCAATACTTTGTACTACATTTTAAGCCGAATCTTCCTATTGAATCTAACCTCTCATCCAAAAATGTGTTCACAGAGGATGGGAGATCACTTGAGGGCTCAACCCTTCATTATGTACTACGCAATAATCTATAATATCCCCTGTGAAGACATTCCGGGTACATTAGTTCTATTATTGGCAACTTATTACGTTTTATAATTGGAGGTTAAAATTCCTAGATTACCTGTTCCCTACTTAGTCCACACAATCCTAGTTAAGATAACTTCGTTCTTGTATAACTACCTATTCTCCCGGAGCCTTATCTGACGTTAAACTAGTTACCGCGCATAACCTCTCACGAACCAGAAATGTGTTCACAAGGGAAGGGATACGAAACTAATAACTTAGCCCTTAATGGGGCAACAATACACCCTATCCCCTGGCGACACTAGTCCTGTTACATCGGCCCTATTCCCTGGTATTGAATTACATGTGGCCTGTTAGAGGTTATGATTTACATTTACCTTTATTACCTGACTCCTGTTGGCCTTAGGGGCAAACGAGCTATGTCAACAGGTCAGTTTGGCTCCCGGGGACGTGAATTACGTAAAATGTGTGAATATAAAGTTAAGTAGAGTTACTAAGTAAAGGGCTAAGTTGGTTGCATATCCAGGGATCTTAAATAATTTCCAATTAACTGGCTAAGGTTGTCGATTCAGGCCGCCTCTCAAAAAAATAACGTTACAAGGGGCTCAAAAAATCTTAGTTATAAAACTAAATTTCGTGGATAATGAATTGAACTCAACTTTCTCCTGGCAAAATATTTAAAAAGAACCCTTACCAAAGGCTACTGTCAGATATGCTTCTAAAGGAATCGACCAAGATAGAAAGACCAAATTATTACAAAAGATACCTGATATCGTTTCACCCAAAAGGCTACAATTTTGGCAAGATCTACCTGTAGCAAAAGGAGCAACCATTGATAGTGACTTTTTTTTGGAGTTCTGTTTTTTTTTAATTTTAATATGATATTGAAATTATAATTAATGTGTATTAATATTATTCATTTGTATTTTTATAAAGAATTATACCTACCTTACGACAATTTATCATAATATGGTCATTTATTTTAGTATATGAATACTAAGACAAAATGTCGTATCTAACATAACTCAATTTTTTCCCCAACATAGATAATTCGATCATTTAGGATGATACCCTATGAGTTTATTTAGAGATTTTCCACATTAAGATGCTAGAAAAGGAGTTATCGATAAAATCACATGGATGGCGTATCAAATTTTACAAAATGATTAATATCTCAAAACTATGTATTTTCAGATACGACTTCTTGTCTTAGCAGGGCAGTACAGTGATTACTCTTATTTATTTATTTATACCAGTAATTTCAAAAATTGAATTCACAATTCAGATCACATATTTTCGCTGGTGAAACGCAAATCAATTTTACTTTCTCTCCTACAGATAAATAATATCTCTTACACTAATATGAATGTAGGCTTGTGAATATTGCTCAAAAATCTCAAATAATTTTATTATGTAAATCTTTTGTAATAAGAACGACACTATTAAGTTTGCGGAGATTTGCCATAGCATACCTTTAATAAAATATAAGCCTTTAATCTAGGGCCCATTTAATTTTTCATCATCATCATTTTTCATCGGCTTTTAATGATGATAACAAATTTAAACCAATTCTTAATCCAATTCTTCTTTTTTAACTAATTCTGATTTCGTATTTTAGAAAGTCAGATTTGATTAATTTTAGTTCACAATTTTAAATTTATTTCTTAGAACAACAAAAACTTTTATTGTGCAATAGTTAATTTTAACTCTATGATATATTCTTGCCTATTTGTTAAAGACTCAAAATGGGGCTAATTTTACTTTTAAATTTTCGAATCATCCGTTTTAACTTATAAAGCACAACTATAAAGTCAACAATTTGTAACTAATTTTTGTCGTAGTTTTTCACTTGTAAGAGTTTTCACAAATTTAATTATAATTTTTTTTAATAAAATGGTGAAATAAACAGGAAAAATATTGTGGGTCGCGTTTGAAGATTTTAAAATGCAGTAAAAATTTTTAAATCTACTAGTTTTCTCAAAAAGAAGATGGACGTGGATTGATATGATTCTATCCACCATATTTTTCAGATTTTTTGAATAATATTAAAAACATTAAAGAACTGACTTTTGGCAATTTTCCGCCATTTTCACCATTGTCTGAAGAGAAGTTTTTCTTAAAAGAGTCACGCCGTTTTTGAAACCGTGGACTGTAAAAAAAACACATATATACTATTTGTTTTGGACAGCAATGTTATTATATAACATATTAAAGAATTTTCGGTTTTTGGAAATTTCATCATTAAACTTCTAATAGCTATTCCTGTGTCGAAGATATAAAATAAAGTACAATAACATTTTCCGATAAATGTTCTTTAAAAGGAACTTTATTTTTGTCATTTTTCAGGTTTTGCAAATTTTCTCAAAATTCATCTACTCTCGAATGTGTGTAAAAATTGTTAATAAAATTTCTCTTTAAATCGTTTCTGAAGAGGACTATATTTTTGTCGTTTTTCGGTTTTCCGAAATTTTCTCAATATCCGTTTAAAGAATTGTTTGTGGATTTTGAATATCTACAATCAAATATTTATTATAAAATATGAAAAAGATCGACACATCGTCGTTTGGTTTAATATGTACGTCCAAATCTATTAACCTGAGACAAATAAGAAATAAACCAAGAAGCAATAATATTATAATGCAATGATTGGTAGATTAATTGCATTTCTATTCCTAATGGAAGTGTGAACATTTCAAATACATTTTTCAAATGTGGTGTCCAGCACGTACATACTATAAAACAGAGTTTTAAAGAGTTTAAAACTTGGATCCAAATTTTCCTTTCATCAGGATTAGTTCTTACATATGTCAAAAAAAAACTGCAAAATTTGACTCATTCCATAAATCACAGTTTCTCTTTACCATAGCGTTCACCGCATATTGTTTCCACGTCTAACAAAAGTGAAAATCATCCAGCTGAGTGACTAACTGAGAGCTCTAGTTACGTGCATTTTACTTCAAACCCAAGGGCGCTTCTTCCTAGTTTTACGTATAATACTGAAACATCCGGACTTTCACTATTTCCATGGGACGAACTTCAGGTGTTGCGTTCGAAACCCCTCACGTTAAGATAAACCTAATTTCCCAATAACGTCCCCCTCGGTTCCTCCACGCTTCCTTAAAACGTAATCAATCAAACTCGTAATACCGTTATTGTTTACACAACTAAACAATTCGAGCCCGGCAAAGGGGAGTGAGAGAGAGGAAAGAATGAGAAAAGTTTATAACTCATTTGTTTCTGTTAGTTACGGAGTCGGAGGAGATTAAGCGCTGCCTAGAAGCAGGGGGGTCAGAAGTATTTTATGTACTGGATCCAGTCTTCGAAGTGCATTAATGAGATGGATATTAATGGTACGGTGTATGAGGCGGGAGCGAAACAGTGATTGTTTAAATATGAAATGCGCATTAGTACTTACATAATATGCTTAATTGACAAGTAATAACAAAATATTCTAGTGACTGGTTGACAAAATACGTAAATGTCAATCTCTTACATTTGAAGGGAATATTGTCACGTTGATGATGAGTAAAGCTCGGATTTATAGGCAGAAAAATTAAAAGCAATAGGCGCATATATAGGCAGCTATGTCTGCCGAAATAGGCAAAATATTTAGACAAATGGGCAATAATATATGCTATAGGGAAAAAATGCACCTTTTTCTACACTGGTTTAATAATAATATTACAGGTAGTTACAGTTTATGTACAGTTGCAAAACTAGTATTAACTAATTAATTGTGTGCAACATTATTTATCATTATATTATATATATTATATACAAAATATTTCAATTGCATAAAAATTATAAAACTGGTTACAAAGTTTTAACAAATTTAAATGATTGTCGTCTGTCTACGTTCTACTTTGTCACTTGTAATCGGAGCATATTTTAATACCGACAAAATTTGAAGATCTATATTTAAGTCACTTGAAAATTCTCCATCTAAAACCCTTAATACTTTACTTAATAAAGTGAAACCTTCAATTTTACTTAGCACGTCTTCTAATTGTTTTTAAAGGACCCCGCACATATTATATGGAGAACGGTCTTCCGGTGAAATTTGCTACAAATTTGTGAAATTGTTCGTTTTGTACCCCTGATCAAAAGTCTCAATGGGGTCGAAGCTCAAAATGCCCATCTTTAGGCTCTACGGCAATTTTTGGTGGCCAAAACGGCAAAAATGTATTTTTTGGAATAGAATGTTTAATGAAGGCAAATTGTTCGTTTTGTACCCCTGATCAAAAGTCTCGATGGGGTCGAAGCTCAAAATGCCCATCTTTAGGCTTTACGGCAATTTTTAGTGGCCAAAAACGGCAAAAATCATTTTTTTTAATATCATGTTTGATGCTGGGATATTGTTCGTTTTGTACCCTTGATCAAAAGTCTCAATAGGATCGAAGCTCAAAATGCCCATCTTTAGGCTCTACGGCAATTTTTAGTGGCCAAAAACGGCAAAAAATAATTTTTTTAAATACTATGTTTAATGCTTGTACAGTACCTTAAGTTTTCATTAAATTGTATGCGTGTATGCGTATGTATGTTATGTAGGAATATGTCCATGTCTAATTATATGTGTGTATATGTATTCGTGTGAGAGGTTGTGGTTTTAATTACCTTCAATGAACTTGGAACTCTCATGCATTTTTTCAAAGAGTTCCCAAGAGTTGCCAAAAATTTTCCAAAGAATTAAACCTAATTAAAAAAAAATGAATTTTTGCCCCTTTTGGCCACTAAAAATTGCCGTAGAGCCTAAAGATGAGCGTTTTGAGCTTCGACCCCATTGAGACTTTTAATCAGGGGGGACAAATCGAACAATTTCCCAAATTTTTAGCAAATTTCACCGGAAGACCTTTTCCATATAATATGTGCGGGGTCCTTTGTTGACCAATGTTCCCAATTTATTAACTTTTTGTTTCAAATTCTCAATAAGTTGAATTGAATAGGTGAAGGTAACGTCATTTTTTTTCTAATTTTGTCAAAGTTTCACAAATTATGTTGTAATTGTTATTTAAAAAAGTTTTTGCTCGACGCAGGGGTATCATCATTGATGAGTGATGAAGGGATTGATTTACTGTCCTACTATGAGGATTCCCCTTACAGCCATTACGAAGCAGGATATTGGCTATGTTATTTTCGTCAGGTCGCGAAATTAGGTTTAAATAAGGTTGAATTTAGTACCCACTCTTCCTGCCTGTATTCGTTCAAAAAGCCTCCTAAGTATCTATCTTAAGGGTCTATCAGCAGAGTGTGCTACTTTCGCATCGCAATGTAGCTATCACAATGAAACTTTCATGTAGTGTCTGATTAGATTTGCCTCTTTGAAGCCAATCCTATTCAACTTCTTCTCTCTTCTTCTCCGCCCTTAGCACCTCCACTCCAGTCGGGGTTTTCCACTTTCTTAACGTCTGCAGTAACCAGAAGGCTTCTTGTTCTCCCCATATTTATTAAGGTTTTGAGGGCGTTCATTATCTGTTCCAAGGTGCACTTTTTTAAAAATGTAAAAGAAAATAATATAATTGAAATACCGAAAACACTTATATCAAACTTCAAAACTTTATGGGTATATACTTAAAAATTTGATAGTTTCCATGAAATTCCATATTGACAGAGTTTAGAAGTAAAAAGATGAGGAAGACTTACTTAGATGAAGTCTTCCTTGAACGAAAGCGGTGCTGATACCACATATATTTTCAAAAGAGTGAAGGAAAGAATGAAAGAAGTGAAAGAATTATAAATTGTTCTACAAACCAAAAATAAACAGACATTGAAAGAATATCTTAAAGAATAACTTAATACAAATTTATTGGAAGATGAATTAGAAATTTAAATAATATACAGGTAGAAAGTATCGAGCATTTCCAAGGGGTAGGAACTTGTAACTGATCTCTGTTTCCTTTTTCTACCCAGAGTTGCTTATGTATTGTAAAATACTGTAACGAAATAGAAGCCATAAAAGATGCCATAAAGATAAGCGCCCGTCGGAATGAGTTCAAAGAAATTCCTAACAAGATAGGTTCGGGGGACTGGTGCAATTCTTGGAAAGCCGTTCGAGTTTCTAGTATTATCTAGAAGGTTACCGAACAAAGGACCGGAAACGTCTCGAAGTTTCTGGGTTTCCCATACGGCTATAAATAGCAGACGGAGAGCGATACGAGGGAAGTCGACGTATGTCGACTGTAGTCGTAAACAGTCGCAGGGAGACTGGTCGACGGATGTCGGCCAAGCCGGCGCTAAGATAAATAAACAATGTGCAATATAAATTTTTTAGTTAAGTAGTAGTCAGTGAAATAAGATAAATTAGATTAAGTATTAGCAGTTAAGTGTAGTGTAAGTGTACAAATAAATTAGAGTGTAAGTGGTTTAAATAAATTAAGTAAGAAAACTCGTGTCGTGTAGTAATTCTCGCGTAGGTAAAAACGTTACAATACTATCAAATATTTCCATGATCATTAAAATGAATGGGGCACTCAGGAATGTAAAACTTCAACGTGGTCCAGGTCCAGACCTAATTCCCCAGAGGCCGTATTATGTTGGCTCACTATTTGGATTGCTAACTCATATGGACACGTTATTTCCTTCTTTGCTGACTGTCCCATATCACAGAAGAAGATGGTTTTTCAGCATTTTTCCAAAGATGATTTAATATACCTTTTCCTAAGGATAATTTCAACCTTGAAATAGCCAACATCTTCATCATCACGAATAATAATCCCTTTCCTTGTATATAATCAACAATAGTATATTATTATACTAGTTTAATAAGACGGAGTATTGTCACAGGAGTGCTTTAATAGAACGAGTGTGACAATACGTCATATTAAACGTGTGTAATATACTACTTTATCTACATTGCTTTATTAATTCATTAAATTTTGGCTGTTCAAGTTCTGGTATTACACTAGGAAATTTTGCTTGGGTTGGTCACACTGACGTCACTGACATGGACGTTTCATATTTGAATTTGAAAATCTAGGACAAATTCAATAACTACGCTCTTATTTACATGCGAGAAATGGAAGACAAAACTGTAGAACTGACCTGTACAGCGTATTTTCAGGAGAAAAGCAAGACAAAAAAGTCTTCTACGCTCTGGACATCGTACTGTAGCATGCTGAGAGCATGTCTAAATGCTTATAAGAACGCAGATATATCGAACTTTTCACGATTGCATGCTTTTCTCAAACGGCAGTCTCAAGGATATCAGCCTAAAAAATCAAAAATTTTGGATATTGCTGAAATAAATCAGTTTTTAAGTCAAGGCGACGATCTTCATTATTTGGCAATTAAAGTAAGTTTGGTTTTTTTTTAAAACCATATTTCATTCGTTACCTGCTTGTATTGTTTTCGTTCAGGTTATACTCATAATGGGATATACTTATTACTTACGGGCTTCATCTGATTAAGAAATATGTTAGGCTTCGACCAATCGGTATAGCTTCAAAACGCTTTTTTCTCACATACCGAAACGGCCGATGCATCACTAGCCCTATAGGGATTAATAAGATTAGCCAAGTGCCACGCAAAATTGCTACGTTTCTGAATCTTGCTAATCCGGATCAGTACACGGGGCACTGATTCTGTAGGTCCAGTGCACCAAACTTGGCCAATAATGGAGCAGATTTAATTACTATAAAAAACCATGGGGCCTGGAAGTCTTGAACAATAGCAGAGGGGTACATTGACACTTCGTTAAAAAGGAAAAGAGATGTGGCGGATATGCTGAGATCATCGACATCTACTTCTACTTCCGTCAATGCACAACCAATGTCCGAGCCAGAACCCCCAAAAATTGTAACTATAAACAATATCAATTCAATCACAAATGAGACCAGTTTCGTACGAAATATTCAGAGAAATACTAACATTACTCACCCAAAATGTCTCTGGCATTAGCATAAATGCCCAAGTAATGTCGTAGCTAGAGTTTTCACTAATTGTACATTAGCTACTGATTAGTGGTTCGTCTTTTGGGTCATACCGTCTTTTGTACCTTGCAATGCAGTTTGTACTAGAATAATCTAAAATAATACCAAATAATACATTTTTCATGTACATTTTAAAGGTTATGTTTACTAATAATTTAACCTTGACGTCTACACACGTCTCCATGTCAGACTGACATACCAACTTAACAAAACTAAAAAGTTACCAAAAGTAGTGTAAGAATATAAATATTATTACACTACTTTCGGTATAAGAATGAGATCATTAGTAACGCAAAGTAGATAAATAATATTATGATCACAGGGATAGACATCTTAACGGTCCACTTACATCTCCTTCTGTGCAAGAAAGACCTTTGAAATATTCGTCTCTTCCTTTGCGTATTTCTCTTATAATGAAAAGTATTTTGCATCGGTACACTAATGACATAAACGTCTCGATTAGCACGGATCGTTCTGATGATGGATCAGGTGTTTATCCCTCATATATCTCGCAATGTTATATACATTTAGTCTAGTCAAGATGTGTGTTTGCTGCGAAGAATAGTTAGAAGGCTCGGAAAAATATGAGCGATAGCTCATTCGACGCGGAATGCAAATCTGAGAAATGGGTTTTGAGAATTTTTTCTGCTAAGAAAAATTGCAATTGTTATTAACAAAAAACGAAAAATAAAAACGCTCTTTCGATTTTTTGATGACAACTCAAAAACCATAAGAGAAAGAGGAATTCGCAAAAAAGATCCTTAAAGAGGAGGAAATTTCCGATAAAAAAGTCCCCACTCCCGGATTTCTATGTCTAATATTTATATTTTTAATTTGTTGCTGAAAGTAAGGCTCTACGCGACCGATACGGCGTGCGCTCGCCGCCTCTGAAGCGACTACGTCATAGAAAATAATCTTTTTAAGGTACCAAGTATTAGTTTAAAATTTAAAACAAACTTTATTGTATTCTGCACACTTAAAAGAACAATGTCCCGTCGGAAAAAAAATTTTAAATGCATTTTTCAAAAAGCTAACCTATTGTTAATAAACTAATTATTTTCGTACTTCCGTCTTCATTGAAAGCAGGCTAAATTATTAAATAAATTCACCATAAATATTTTGCTTCTTGGAGTCCTTTCTGTTAGTGTCCTCAATAAGATGACGTCATAAAATTATTTAAAATTTTCTTATTTAGTTTACAACGAATTTTTAAAATCAACAAAAAACGCAAAACCCCGAAATTGTTGCTAAAAATTTGTTTTCTCTTATATATTATGGCATGGCTGTTTTTATATTCAAACTAAGGATTAAATCATTGTGGAAAATTTTTTTTACGGCTATTTGTTTAAGAATTGTTTATAAACAAACGGCTTAGTTTAATATTTTTGGAAATTCTTTTTTTACCATTCTATTGCTTAGGATTAATTATGATTTTTAAATCAAAAAAAAAATGTCCTTAAAAATTTTGTTATAGTTTATAACCGTTTTTTTAATGTTTTTATTATTTAAATAATTAGTTGAGGAATAATTTTGTGTTCAAAAATCATTATAAAAATCTCTTAATAGAATAGGAAAAAGAATTTTTTTTCACTTATAATTTCATTATTTATTAAGTTAACAATTTGTTGTAAAAAGTTTTTAGGTGTCACAATATTTTTTTTCTATTACTACTAAAAATTACAAAAACAACGATATGCAACAAAGTGAGAAAAAAAAATAATTAAAACAAAAAAAATATACAAAAAATTTTTGTTACGTCACTTTGTTGCATATCGTTGTTTTTGTAATTTTTAGTAGCAATAGAAAAAAAATATTGTGACACCCAAAAACTTTTTATAACAAATTGTTAACTTAATAAATAATGAAATTATAAGTGAAAAAAAAAATTTCTTTTTCCTATTCTATTAAGAGATTTTTATTATGATTTTTGAACACAAAATTGTTCTTTAACTAATTATTTACATAATAAAAACTTTAAAAAAACGATTATAAACTATAACAAAATTTTCAAGGACATTTTTTTTGTTTTAAAAATCATAATTAATCCTAAACAATAGAATGGTAAAAAAAGAATTTCCAAAAATATTAAACTAAGCCGTTTGTTTATAAACAATTCTTAAACAAATAGCCGTAAAAAAATTTTTCCACAATGATTTAATCCTTAGTTTGAATATAAAAACAGCCATGCCATAATATATAAGAGAAAACAAAGTTTTAGCAACGATTTCGGGGTTTTGCGTTTTTTGTTGATTTTAAAAATTCGTTGTAAACTAAATAAGAAAATTTTAAATAATTTTATGACGTCATCTTATTGAGGACACTAACAGAAAGGACTCCAAGAAGCAAAATATTTATGGTGAATTTATTTTATCATTTAGCCTGCTTTCAATGAAGGCGGAAGTACGAAAATAATTAGTTTATTAACAATAGGTTAGCTTTTTGAAAAATGCATTTAAATTTTAAATTTTAGTTTTAAAAAAGTTTTAAATTTTAAACTAATACTTGGTACCTTAAAAAGATTATTTTCTATGACGTAGTCGCTTCAGAGGCGGCGAGCGCACGCCGTATCGGTCGCGTAGAGCCTTACTTTCAGCAACAAATTAAAAATATAAATATTAGACATAGAAATCCGGGAGTGGGGACTTTTTTATCGGAAATTTCCTCCTCTTTAAGGATCTTTTTTGCGAATTCCTCTTTCTCTTATGGTTTTTGAGTTGTCATAAAAAAATCGAAAGAGCGTTTTTATTTTTCGTTTTTTGTTAATAACAATTGCAATTTTTCTTAGCAGAAAAAATCCTCAAAACCCATTTCTCAGATTTGCATTCCGCGTCGAATGAGCTATCGCTCATATTTTTCCGAGCCTTCTAACTATTTTTCGCAGCAAACACACATCTTGACTAGACTAATTGGTAAGAGTCGAAGACGATTGGCTACTATTATAATCCCTGAACGTTGGAAATCTGTTTAAAAGAACGTCAATAACACCTTAGCTAGAGTTTCCGGTTCGTTCGCAGACCATGTTCTCACTTGCCACTATGGCCCAATCCCCTTTTCCCACTTGGGAATCTTGAGTTCTCTGTTACCAAACGAAGGGAGCTAATTTGACTTTACTTGAACGTATTGAGATAGTAAAGATCTCTCAAAATCTCGATCTTATTCTTCTTAATGACCAAACCCGATTTAACTGCACAGAGTTTTTAAGTCATTGAAATGTACTGACCAAAGTAATTTTGAATTTATTTTCTGAAATTTTAAACTTGTTGATAAACATACCCTAGAAATCTCTTGCCCGTTTATTGGTGTTTTGCTTTTGATTTGTAATGAGTAATTGCTTTGGTTACACACGTCATATTTGATGTATTCCTAGACTTTAGTAGCCCCAATATGCCATTTGTTCACCTATTGTTTTTATTTGAATACTAAACATTGACACTTTACAACCTCATCTGACACATATCATTAGGTAAGAATTGGGTAAGAAACTTTTGCGTTTGTTTATTTCTTTAATTCAGTTATAATTTTCGTTGGTAGGGTTGTCTGAAGATGGATACAAAATTTAAAGAAACATATTGCAACACATTCTATAGATCTTAAATTTACTTTTCTTACTTGGATGTGGATATAATTTGGTGTTACTTTTCTTGATTGATTGTCCCCATCGTTGATTTATGGACTTCTTGAAGATTCTATCATAGATTTAAGAGATATCAATAAATAGTATTCCTTTGGCGCGTGTCGTTAGTTTGTGCAAATTCGTTCTTCGTATGTATACAAAAGAATCCATGTCATTATTGCGTCTTTACCTCTGGGAATAAGGTCGTAATGGTAATTTATTTACGTTCCCATTAATATTGAACCGGCAAGTCGAAAATATAGGTAAATAGGTATTATAGTGCTCCCTCCTTTCATCCCTTTTTCCATTTCCCGAATTTACGAGGCTCGCATTGTCCCCATAGGAAACCTCGAGATCCGCAAACAATCTTTTCCTGCCTCCTTTTCCTGCAAACAACACGTTCTCCCATTCAAAAAAAGCTCGACAGTATATCGTTAGCCGGTCCGGACAAACTCAACCGGAATGTTTATACAGTTCGCCCTCTAATGGGAATCACAATACATTACCCCCGTAGTGTGTGTATTGACTCGGGGTTGACAAATGCCCACCGCTTCACTACACAAAGCTAACCACGACGCTTTTTTTACTTTTCCTCCTCTTTCTCTCTCTCTCTCACTCTCCTCCCCGACAAGAAAGAATTTCCGTGTTCTCGCCCCGACCTTTTCTCGAGTGCATTCAATCGTTAATCATGAGAATTCGGTTCGAGTCTTGAGCTTTCGAGTGTTTTCATCGCGAACGCGAATAAATCAACGCGATAGAGGAAGAAGGAAAAAATGAAACGAACGACATCGAGCGGTACAAAAGTCGGTTAAGTGAGGCGGACGCGAGGAATGATCATTCGATAGGGCTGCTCTTTCCCTCTGAAGGGCCAATCGAGGAAAAATTAGGAAACGGGAAAGAAGACAAAGGAGGATGAAGGAGGATGATGTTTTTTCGGGAAGTTTGGAGAAAAATTCGGTCCTGTGGTTTGCTAACTCCTGAGTGAGGAGCTGAACCCTCACTGATTTGAACCAGCAGGAACATAACCTAAACCACAGCCCAAACTGAATGGGTACCTACCGCTTATCGGTATCGTTAAGATTTATCGTTATCACTTCAATAAAACCATAAAAAAGCTTTTACAGTCCCCTTCCATTCTTTTAAAGTAGGAATTAAAAACACTTACACACGCAATAAACCACTAAATTTCCTGTTTTTATTTCACTTATACATTTATGGACCATATAAAAGGAAAACGGTTATAAAATGATTTGGTAGCGATATTAGCGCCTGGAATTAACTAAATATTGTTTCCCGCTCTGACGCAAAATACTGAATGTCCTACATATCCGTTAGTTTATCTATGGTGATTTAAGTGACCAGATGCGCCATCAGTACATAGCTAGTAACCACACTATAAGGGTTACAGTACAGTAGTGAAGCTCTTAGTCGGTTTTTTCCATCTTTTTCCACTCATTTTGGTGACCTTGAAGACTAAAAGATTAGCCTTTAAGAGTAATTACCCTGGGCCGGGTTTCTCTCATATGGAGTACTGATATAAGAGAAAGTATTGTAATAGTACTGATTTTCGGAATTTGAGATATTGGCATTTCTGGACGTTTTGAGGTCCGCTGAGTTCAAAAAAAATGTTTTTGGAAATATGTCTGTGTGTGTGTATGTATGTGTGTGTATGTGGTCAACTGTTTCTCAAAAACTATAAATAGTGAAAAGTTGAAATTTTGTATTTAGGCTCGAGACCACATAAATTTCATCGGAATCAGTTAAGGGCAAAAGGCATTTTATTAGTAATTTTTAGATTTTTTTAGGTTTTTTTGGATTATTTCAAAAAGTGGTCATTTTGAAAAATTTTTGTAAAACCTCCCGAAACGTTACTATTGAACATTTCCACTTTCTAAAACAGGGAAAGTCAGGGAAAGAAGAAGATCAAGAAGAAGGGGTTAGTTGTTGCACCAATCCTATCAAATCACATGAATTCGAGATGTCAAGTAGATTTGATCGATATGCAGTCCGAACTCGACCGAGACTATTTTTGTTTATTTTCTCGTTTTGTATTGAACTACCAAGACCATCTGACAAAATTTACAATCTTGAAACCACTCAAAACGAAAACAGCTGAAGAAGTCGCATATAATGTAGTAGATATTTTTTTGCATGTTCGGTGCTCCCTTTATTCTGCAAAGCGACAACGGAAGAGAATTTTCTAATAAGATAATCGAAGAGTTAAAGAATCTGTGGCCAGGCCTTAAACTTGTGCATGGTAAGCCCCGTCACTCACAGAGCCAAGGATCGGTAGAACGATCTAATCAGGACGTTAGAGATATGTTGGTAGCATGGATGCTTGGCGATGATACCAAACAATGGTCAGAGGGATTACGGTTTATTCAGAGCAAAAAAAATCGTGCCTTGCACGAAGGGATCAGAAAAAGTCCTTACGAGGCCATGTTTGGTGACAAGCAAAGAATCGGGCTGGCAGATTCCTCTCTTGAAAGGGAAACGTATGACTCTGGAAACGGAAGAAGATTTGGAGAAAATCTTGGAAGGGATGTCACTCGAAAAAGACCAGGAAGGGGAAGGAAATGTAATCAATGCATTATCCACTGTGGCAGCATGTTCCATTTGCGAAGATTATGGAGTTACCCAACCATGTAAAACGTGCAGCTTAAAAGTACACATGAAGTGTGGGATTGAAATTGAAGGAGAAGTCGTATGCAACCTTTGCTGCCGACGTGATGCAATCAAAGAGCAACGCGAAACTGCTAGAGCCGGAATGGGGAAGCAAGCTGGAAAAATGCTGGCGCTGTCCCGTGAAAAACTATCTCCTGCTGAGATCGGTCAAAATGTCGTAGTCAAAGTTCCAGATGTCGACAGAGGGCGGCTTGCCCCTAGGAGTGTTCTGGATGTAGTTCTAAGCGTTAATGATTCCAGCTTGTATAAGTTGGGAACCAAAGAGGGCGTGCAACTTCGCTGATTCCAATTTTATAAACGCATCGGATGTTCCAAGTTGTTCATTAAATTTGAGAACAGCTTCAGCTCTTTCATCTGAATCAAAACAAGGATTTATCATGTGCCATTGTAAGCGTCATTGTAATACAAAAATGTGCAACTGCAGGGCCAATGAGGTGTTGTGCAATTATAAATGCCACAATAATAGTGCCTGCAAAAACAAGTGAATAGCTCTATCTACCTGCGATTCAGTTAGTACCTATTATTGTTAATAAAGTTCCATGTAGAAATAAGCCTACAATAAAGATTCTCAAATTTTCAGTTATTATTTTAAATTTACTTAATATGTTAAGAGCATGGTCGGTTTATGAGCTTTTTAAATCATCCAGAACGCGTCATGGCCGTTTGAGCATCATCCACGACGCGTTGTGGTCAACAAGAACGGACACAACGCGAAAAATTAAGTCATTTCGGTATGTGGTCGTTGGGCACCGTCCGCAACGCGTTGCGGTCGTTTTTTTCGCTCAGTGAGCGTTTTCGATGTTTGGGCGTAACATCTATATTTCAAACGCATATTTCTTCATAAAACTACTACCAAGTACGATAACAGAAAAATAATTAAATTTTTTCGAATGTTTATTGAAATCAAGGTTCAAAAGGAATTCAGCTGCCTTACACAAAAATAAGCCTTTTAAAAACATCATTCTAACCCACAAAAAAAAACGTGTAATGTAAAAGAAATACTATAAATCATTAAAAGAATCATTTCACTTAAAAAGTATTTTCTCAAAACAAATTTGACTAAACAAGAAATGAGCAGTTACAAAATTTGTATATGGTAAAAACTAACCCAAAATATAATGTTAATTAATAAAATGAATCAAAAAATGTTGAAAAATAATCCAACCAGTGACCATTCAGGATCTATAGCAAACGAAAAGACTCTTCATTTGTAGAGTCTTGATCACTCTGACAATTTCACACTGTGCATTATTTCATTTTTAAACAAATCACAACAAATGAAGCAAATAATTCAATTTCAAATACCAGAAGTAAGGTCTGTAACAAGAAACATGTAAAAGAACGAATCGCTTAATGGATTTGTTTCATTCCCTATATCATGTAAAACCTACACTTTCTACGAGCGGAGCAGCTTGAATCGTTTTAATAATCAACTGATTAGTATAGTTCTAAGAAAAAAATTTTTTCTTGGAAAATTATTTAATTCTGCCTAAAGTCATAAAAGTATCCGACGCCATATATTATGTACCTTATCTTAATATCAAAAGAAAGAGGTAGTTATGGCTGCAGACGCGCAGTGCTTCTATTCCTAGATATCCTTTTTAACTGTTCTAACTACAATACTTGATATCTAGCTCTCTTTTGAGATTTGATAAAATGATACGAAAATCGGTAATTTACATCAGTGTTGCTTGTACCCTTGTGAGTGAATAAGTAGATTTCGTAAAAATGGAATACGTCTACCGTGAAAAAGGAAAACGAGAATTGGTAGGAAAGGATTTGTTTGTGTGAAGGATAACTAAGTTGGGGAGCTGATTTGTTGGTAAATTATTTCATTTTTTTTTACTTTCTCATATATGACATAGCATATATGTTGTGTATATATGAATGTAAGTCCATGTGTGTATGATCGACTTTATTTTAAAGCTATAAATAGGCAAGTTCAAATTTTATATTTGGGTTTATTCCTGTAGAAACTCAAGTCCAGAGGACTGTCATTAAATTTGGAAATGGGCAAAGGGCACACTTTGCCCTTGCGAATTTATACTTTTTCTCGATTTTCTCCAAACCGGCGTCACTTAGTCACACTTAACGTATTATTTGGAATAGCATTGTGTATAAATGCGTAGTCTTTCTTGAAACATTTTTTCCAAAACCGCACCAAGTGCACTTTATTCTTGAGAAATTTTAGTTTTTTTTTCAATTTTCTCCGAAACGGCTTAACAGATTTCAATTGAACTTTACAACTCGACTTGATTAATAATATCCATAACTTGCGTTCAAAACAGTTTTCCATAAAATCGCTTTAAACGGCACGGTATTGATGAAACAAGATTAGAAAGATTAAAAATTGCCACCTAATTGTATATATGTTAGCGTAATCTGCCAACATCCCTCGTACATAAATCGCGATGCCTTGAAGAGGTAGTACGCATGACCGAGGAAATGGTGGAGCAACTTACAATAGTGCAAGTCGACACTCAATGTCATGTATTGAAGAGAGTCGTGCCAATAAAAGTTACACTACGTTTTCCTGAGTTTTAACTGACAGCTAATGCTAACATCAGAAGTGGGATTCGAGCCTAATATGCTAACATCCCTCGTACATATGTCGCGATGCCTTGGTGAGCTAGTACTCATGACCCAGGAAATGATGGAGCAACTTACAATAGCGCAAGTCGACACTCAATGTCATGTATTGAAGAGAGTCTTGTCAATAAAAGTAACAGTACGATTTCCTGAGTCTTATTGACAGCTAATGCTAACATACATAATGTGCGTACCTACATCATATGAGAAAGTTTTACGACACACGTATCACCGTTTTTCTTTGTATTTATTTTGTAATAGTAACTAAGAGAAATAATATTTTCAAATATATCAGGGGTTTATCTCATAGTTTTATTAATTGGAATATTTTTTAATTGTAGTAGTTTTAAAATTTAATATTTTTAAAGTGGTCCTAAAATTAATTTATTTCTGTATCGTTTCGTTAATTATATTAAATTTCTCCCAAATATATACTAATTGGTATTTTCTAAGAGTCCTTTAATTAAAAGATTTTCCAAGTAAACTTATTTTACCTTCAATTTGGAGAAAAATAATTTTCGAAAGATTGGTTATTCTGATATTAATACCTAACATTTTGGTTCTCGAATAATTTTATAACGAAAAATTGTTTTCAGTTAATTTACCGCCACCACTACATCCACCCAGTCGCAATTCTATCGAATTACAAAAGTAGGCTTCATAAAAACATAAGTAATTTTAATTATTACAAAACAACGTCCAACTGTAAAGTAAAACTGCACACAGTAAAGTGGTATTAGATATTTAGACTACAGACTACAAATAGTATAGACTACAAATTTTTGAAATATTTTTGGATTACAATTGTCACATCAACACAAATTAAAACAACGCCTGCCAAAAAGACAAAATAGTATGGAAAATTAACTTGCGTCGCATTCACAAAACCCTATGAAAACATCTACTCATTTATGTTGTTTTGAATCTTCACAAGCATATGCATCCTTTCAATTAAAATTTAACGCTACCTTTGATTAACACTATCCAAACGTTTAAATCCTAATCCAAATTAATTTGCTTGCATCAAATGACATATTTTATTTTTGCACATCTAGAATGTAATCCGTATTTCCTTTGCTGGTTTAAAATAGTTTATTTCCAACAATTTTCACTACTATACCTTCAATATACTTAATATATACTTTTAGGGAATGACAAAAAAACAAACTTATCTATTTCTCAATAGAAATTTTCGTCAATAATAAACTTGTATATCGTCAATTCGCCTCGAATCATCACCTTCCAGAATTTTCAAAAACTTCTTTTTTTGGATAAATATCAATTTAACAAAAATAAGTCACAGTATGAGAATACCAAGCTATATAAAACAATCCTACTGTACCTCCTTTGGCTCTTTTCAGGATTTGATCATTTATTGATTTAAATTTAAATTCCACATTTTCAGTTACCAACTTCAGAACACTTAATTAAGGTAATAAATACAAAGTTATAAATCATTTAGTCAAATACTGTTAAGAAAGTGCCCTAAAACAAAAATTTTGGGAAAAGCAAGACGAAACGTGATTTTCCTAAAATGTCCAAATAATGCAGGTAATAGATATTTGCTTAAAAATCCGCAAAATCGTAATTCTTCTAGTTGTGAATGAAGACACTACCACTTTTAAGCCAGGCTAGCTTGTAATTCAAAAATTCCAAAGACTTACAAAAACCCGACAGCACATTACTTGAATTTTTCTATTTCCCCCCATCCACCAGATAACTAACCTTTCCAAATGATCCGCGGATTCCAAGTTAATTTATTTCCCCGTAAAATCCCATCAGTTCGTAAAACCGTTAATGAACTCTTCTCGTTTAGAGACTAAACGTTATGTTCTACGGAGACAAAAGCCGAAGGATAAAGAAAGAAGCGTAAGCGAGAGTAAAGAGAATATACCTCTTATACTTCGACAGTGTTCACACACCTTTTCCATTATCTTAGGAATTCCTACATGGTTGGCTACAAGAGAAAAATTTCGCATTGCTCGAAAACGAGACAAATATCTAACAAGACTCGCGAAGGGGAATGCGTGCCGTGTCAACGTCATTGGCGGATTGTGGAGGAAATTTTTGTTAGCGGATGAGTTTGTCAATAGTTATCAAGCGAATTAAAGAAATTTGATAGGTGATAAGGAATAACATGAAGACAACATTTTCTTGTAATAAATGTACAGTTGTTAGGAACAAAGGCTATGTTCTGTACACAAAATTTGCAAAGCATTGGAAAGTATTTTGAGGTTACTAACCATTGGAGTAGTAATGGAAAGCTAGTCGTTAAAATTAAATAACGAAGTATGTTTTGAGATAAGAAAAAGGGGAAAGTTGAAAGTTTTCCTAAAACTGACTAAGCAGGGGATGGGACAACTCGGCGTCGCCAACTCGCCGTCGCCGACTCACCATGGCCAACTCGGCGGCGGGACAACTCGGCGTAGGGACAACTCGGCGGCGGGACAACTCGGCGTAGGGACAACTCGGCGTAGCGACAACTCGGCGTAGGGACAACTCGGCGTAGGGACAACTCGGCGTAGGTAAATACCTCGTCGAGTTAAACGTTTTCTTTTACATTATTTCGTTGAATACTGATTACGAATTTTTGAATAACTATATTCAATTAGTCCAATAGAAAATTATAATTAACAAAAAATTGTTTTTCTAAAGTAATTAGCGGAAATTAAAATAAAATTATAAAAATAATTTTTGAGCCAATTTTAAATTTTAAAATTAAATTATACAGTATATTTAATTCGTTTACAATATTACTTGCAAGTTTCAGTATAAGAAAACACATTTTAAACAGATGTATTCTTTGAATTTATGTCTCTTAATTAACAATCATGCCAACTCTTACCTAAAGAGGATCAGGTAGACAGGGTAAGGGGTAGGCACCGACAAAAAATTAATTGTCTGTGGTGTAGGTAATAATTATTGTTATTTGGATTAGCAGTCACTCAGTAGCGTCAATACTCTCTCTATACCAACAAAAAAAATTACCGTCTCGGGACGACCAGGGCGCATACACTTTCGTCCGCCCGCATAAATTAAAGGTAAAATTTGACCTAAAAAAACCTGAAAATGTACAGTTTCGTCCGCTGCTTAATATCGGGAATATACACTTTCGTCCGATCTACTTGGTTTGGAAATTTACATGTATAATAAAATAAGAGTACCTAAGTCAAATTGGTCATCAGAAGTTTATTACAGCAAATTGGTTAAATATTACAATAATTTTACAAACTGTAGTAGTGTGAAGTTAATTTAACATATTGCAGTATTGAAATTTCAATGTTATCAAGTTTTACAATGTTTTCCTTTAAAAACTTTTCTCTAAAAACTACATATATTTTGTACATTTGTAATGTAATTGCGTGGAATGGGTTTTCCAAATTAGGGTTAAGACTTACCTGTACTACCATCGGACGAATGTGTATAGTTGAAAATTAAGCTGCCGGACGAAAGTGTATTACTGAATTCATTCAAAAAGGGATTACGGACGAAACTGTATTTACCGCTCGGATCGGTAGACAGAAGTGAAAATTTATCTTCGGGTGGTTCAGCTCACGTTTAATTTACTACGTCAGTTAGCTGTTCACAACAAGTTTTGTAGCTGGGAACATCCACCTACAAAATTAAAGAAATATAGGAAGGCTGATGATAGAATTTCTTCGCTTGTGAGAAATTATGGAAATTGAATTAATATTTTAGAATACCTTCGGGGTTTATCTCACAATTATGACATGTAAATAAGACATAGATATATACTATTAAAATTTGTTTCTTAAAGTATTTACTATTATCCATTAGTTCCTAAGAACCACAAGGGTAAAAACAAACGATGACCCATGCGCGAATTTCTTCACACAGTTTTTACCTATATGTGTATTATATTAAACGATAAATTCAATAACCTCTTTTGCTTCACCGTAGTCCAAATTTTTTTTTAAATTGTTCATTCCGTTGAAAATCTGAACTTGAATTTAGAACAATAAATCGTTATTTTACAGCAGTTTCTTAGAAAAACTATTTTTTGTTAATTATAATTTTGTATTGGACAAATTGTATATAATTATTCAAAAATTCGTAATCATTATACAACGAAATAATGTCAAAGAAAATGTTTAACTCGACGAGGAATTTACCTACGCCGAGTTGTCCCTACGCCGAGTTGTCCCTATGCCGAGTTGTCCCTACGCCGAGTTGTCCCTACGCCGAGTTGTCCCTACGCCGAGTTGTCCCTACGCCAAGTTGTCCCGCCGCCGAGTTGGCCACGGTGAGTCGGCGACGGCGAGTTGGCGACGCCGAGTTGTCTTAGACTAGACTAAGCAAGTTTTAAGCTAGTTAGAAAATTACGTTTAAAGTGCCTAATACTTTTCGTTCCATTTACCTCAAAATAAGAACTTATGAATTTCTAAAGTGTTAAGATATAAGCTATATGCTGATGGAATTTAAATTTGTAAAAAGGCATCGAGAAATAGTTTTTTACGGAAATTTATTGGTTGCACTTTAAGTATCTAGGTATTTAGGGTATTCCTATTGTTTACATGACACGGAAATGTTTAAAATTGCAGATGACCCCATTTTATCAAAAGTGTGAAGAGACCTTCTCCACGTTTTATAATTATTAAATTTTAGGTTTGAACTTACAAGAGTGGTATTGTAGTTTTGAAACAAAATATCGAATCGGTAGCTTTATTTGTCTTAAATCTGTATATTTTTGTAAAAGTCCTAATGTTACAGTAGATGCAGAAATGTCTAGTCAAGAAAAAGGATTTGTATTGTTTCTATATTTCCTAATATAAGAAGAGTAGTGAAAGTCTTACAAAGGGTAAGGGTGGAAACTCAAGAATCCCCAACTAGGAAGATTCTCTTATTTTCTCAAAGATGTTTCTGTTTTGTTCCAAAAAAAATATTTTTGCAAATTTGATTTTGTTCTGCCGTTTCCTATTAACTTTTTTCGAGAAATCGTTTCCTATTGTCTAATTTACACGGAAATATTCAAAATTGGAGACGACTCCATACAATTTTCGACAAAATTGGAAGGGGAAAACCTGCTATTTGTTGTTAGGCTTTTGACTTTCAGGTTGAAATTTATAAGGTCGTTCTTATGGCTTTCTGCTAAAGTCTGAATTGACCAGGTTTATTTGTCTCAAAACTGTGTAGTTTTTTACAAAATACCAAATTTGTGTAAATGTGAAATTGTCTAGTCAAGAATTTTATCAGTTCTACATTTTTGAACTAAATAGTTTTATACGCGCTCTTGAGAAAAATAAACGTTTTTAGATGGGTTAAATGTTCAACTTGGCGTCAGCATTAAATCTGTTACGCGGTGAGTAATACTATTACCAACACGTATTATAATATACAATATAATATACAATATAATATACAATATATATACATATGTAACATCCGGGGGATGTTACTAATTTATTTAAGAGATATTTTAGAAATTGATTAGGTAAATGGGAAAAGGCTCCACCCTGTAGAATTGGTTTCGAAACTAAACGATTGAAACTATAACGAAATTTGTTTTGAAACGTAAAAATGTTTTATAATTGAAACTATAACAAAAGGTCAAACGCCCGAAATTACAAATAATTTACGCGACGAAAGAGACGAAAACCCCGTCGTAATCACAAATGAGCGTTCAGGGAAATGATACCTAAAGCACAGATTTCATAGGGGAGAGGTTTGCTCTGGAAAAATTCGTTTTTGAGGGTTCTTGACATTATTATAGGCCATGGGCGACGAAATAAATATTCCGCTGCAATTCGTAACTGGGCGAAAATTGATGACTTGGAAAAATACACAGCTCGCATTGAGGACGAAAGAACTTCACTTCGGTCCGGGGAACAGAGGTGTTCAGACGAGGTCATAGCAACGGGGTTGCTACGCGTTTGGGGCGCGATTTCGAGTCAGTGTTTTGTTTTTGGTACTTATTGGTACCGAGGGTAAGAAGTAAAGTAAAGGAATTCAGTTTGGGAATTTGCTTTAACGTCAATCAATTATTCAAGTTTGATTTTAACCTTTGTTAATATTTTTCGTATCGTTGGTTTTGGGGCTGATTCCAAATTTTTTGCTATTTGGCCGTATCGAGTGTAGAGTCACGTTTCCGAGTGTCATACCAGAGCTGAAGCGACGAATCTTAGGGTGGAAGTCAGCGCAGAGCTCCAAGGTGGTGAGTCGGGAATAAGTTACGGGTTTTACTAATTTTCCAGAGACGGAGAACAGACGAGGCGATCATTTCTTTTGTCGATTCGTATTTATATTTATTTCTTTGACTGGGTTTCGTGTGTGTGGGTTCTGTTCGAATTTCGACGACCCGGGACAGAGGCGTATCCAGGTTAAAACTCTGAAATCTAACGCGCAATTACGTAAATTCCTTGATCAGTTCACAGTTTGGTAATTTTGGTTAGTTCAGTCACAAGTAAGAACTAGAGCTTTGGAAGTAAGAATAGTAGAGAATCAAATATTGATCTAGGTACAGGGTAGAGGATTTTCCCAAATAGGGTGGAGTTTATTATGTTTTTTGATTGTTGGGGAATGTATGTGTATCTTGTACGCATTCTTGTAATGGTAGCATGCGTAATTTTATGTCTATTTGAATTCGGTTATTTTTTTTTGTGAACGATTACCTGGTTATTTTAACTTCTTTTATTTAATTGATTCATTTTTTTTTGTTCACTGTATAGTCATAAATTTTATTTAGTCAATATAAACTTTAATTTCATTCAACCGTAACACTTGGGTATTATTTTGCTACCGAATCCCCACTGAAATCGACAGGCATTTGCGAAGCCCTGGGGCTCGCGTTCCTGTAGAGGTTGGTCAGAAACCTTGTCTCCGCTGGGCCACAAACAGTGTCGTCCGTTCAGAGCGACATTTTAAATAAATAATTTCTGGGCTGGTGGCAGACGCTACCATTTCTTAGTACGTCCCTGTATGAAATACGGTGCGGCGTTACACATATGCGGAGTATAAGCGAGTCAATGTCTCTGTCTCTGTCTATGTCATTGTCTCTCTATGTATGTACAACTATATAAGTATATAACTAGAGGTAAGGTATACCATGTAAGTTTCGTACTGCTATTTTTCCTATCGAGAGAGAGAGAAAGAAACAGAGGGATATATATATATATATATATATATATATATATATATATATATATCACTGAAATGGAAAGAGAAGGAAATAATATGCAGGGTGCTGTCTCTCCTCCGGTCTATTGTTTCCAACATAAAAGAGACAGAGAGATATTATTTATAGATAGAAAAAGAGGAAGGAAAGAGCGTGGTATATATATGAGATACAGTAATCGAATACGTGGAGTACAGAATTAAATTTAAATATGTCTAATGATAGAAATGTCGGTACAACAAGATATGGGACAACAACAGATGCCGTAGCTACAAGATGCTTGGTTAAGTTTCATTGAAATTATGTCATTTCTTATTTTAGTTACCATAAACCGATTGTATCCTTTTGAAAATATGATGTTGATAATAAACGTATTGAAATAGATAATGCTGATGTAGTGTTAATAATCTATCAGATTTTAATTATGCGTAGAATATAAATTAATAAAAAATAAATATTATATATTGTAATAATCGGATTATAAAAATGAATTGCGTATTTCTTTACTAAACTCTTCTATGTTAAAAAACTTTCTTGAAATAATGATTAAAAGAAAAATATCTTGAAAAGATATGAAAGAAAATGTTTAGAATTCAAAAAAAAATTATTTATATTTTGTGATAATTTTAAATAAGTTTGAAAAGAATATAAAAATGTAAAAAAGCAATATAAAAGCAGTCACATAAATATAATTCACATTAAATGTATTTCGAGACTCAACAAAATTTTCTCAAATTTTTCTCAATATAAAAAATATTTTGTAGGCTCGCGTATAAAATTCACTTATGTCGACACTCGGCCTATAGTGAAACATTTTCGGTTTTTAATTTACGGGGAGTAAAAAGAGTGCTACTAAAGATGAAAATTCATCTAGGACACTTCATTTATTTTTTAAAGCTTACAGCATTTTTGTTTTGTCCACAGTCAATTCTTCTTCCAATTCTTTCCAAATTCGATTTTGTCTTGCCATTGCGTAGTGGCGCCCCGACATTTTCGAGAAATCGCCGAGTTTGCGCCACTGGCCGGCGAACGAGCATACCACAACGGGTCACAAGGTACTAAGTACGGGCACAAGTTTGTCAATTGTCACCTGGGCCGTGTACCTGCGGACCGCCTGTCCGCTTACAATACCACATATCACCTTCTTCTACTTCTAGCAATTACCGATCTTGGCGATCTCGGAGGTATCTACAACGACAAGGCTGCAACATCTTGAAATACACCAGTTTTCTAATTGTAACATCGATCAAGGGGGGTTATTGTGGGAAAAGCGGATCCAGAACAGGTACGACCCGAGCAGGTATCGATAATGTACTTTATGGCACGGCCGGAGTTGAGAGGCAATTCGAAGTATGGCTACGACAGACGAGAGAAGTTTTTAATTTGGAAAGGGGAGAATTTCTTTTGCTGAGGTTAATTCTGTTCTATTTTTGTAGCTCATTTGTAGTTAAATTTAAGGAAATTTTGGGCAAATACATTCTTAAGAACAGGTCCTTTCAAAATATAAAACACATTTTGGGCACCAACTCTCTAAAACAATCACTATAATTTAGGGATTAATATTCTTAACACACTCCTATAAAACACATTAGACACAAGAATATTCAGTCGGTACAAGTAATTTAAATAATTCGTTATTAATTGAAACCAAATAAATTTTATCCCAATTTATCTCTTAGTGTTTCTATGTTCTCTTATGCTTCTCTAGTGTTAAAAGTTCTTAAGACTGTGGTGATAAGAGACAATTATATTTTACCTGTTTGACTGATTATTGGTAATTATTATAATTTTCGGACTACTTTATTAATTGTGACTAAAATTGAACAAAGTAACTAATATTTATCACTTGTAGAGCAGATATTAGACACTTTTAAAATAATTATACTAACTTATTGAATGTTTAAATTTAAGTTAGTATAATATATGTAATTACTACTAGTAGTAGACATGTACTAAGTGGGTATCCACTTTCTTACAACTATGTAGCTCTACAAGGCCACTGTTCGAGGCTGACCTTCTCCGGAACGAGACTGGGGCGGGTGATGGCTCACCCCCGGACGGCTGATACTTGACGGCCTCTCGGACACCCGGCTGGAACGGCTGCTCTGGACCCCCTTTGGTTGGAACGGTGGAGTCTTCGCGTTGGGAAAATGAAGCCCCGGACGGCGGAGATCTCTTGACAACAGAACGGTCGGAACGGAGAGTCTTCACTTTACTGTCGCTGTCGCCCGTCAGCCCACGAAACACTGTTTTCGTGACCAATCGTAAAGGGGTTCCGAAGTTCGCGCACTCACTGAACTCAACTTGATTTAACTCGGAGATTGAGACTGGCTGATGGTCACTCGAACTAACGATAATACTCTCCGTAACACTCGGAACAGCACTCAGGATAATAACAATAATCGCAATAATACTAATACTCCTACTAATACTCGGAATCGGAAATCACCCAAAAGAGAGAAGAGAGAAGAGCGAAGAAGAGCGAGACAGGGAAACCTGTCCGCTTTTATAGTATCCGTTCCTTCTATAAAAACCAATCGAACATTCGAGAAGGTATCACTGTAAACTTAACGAATATTCGTTACCAACACAAATAAATGTTCCTAGCTATCAACCAATCCGGATCAAGTGTGAGAAAGAGAGACATATTTGTATGATCGAACTAAAACTACTTGTATGAATGGTTGCATACCCTTGACTTCTAGGAATGGATAGAAATTAATCAAATTCTCCCTATTTCCTTTGGTACTGTTACTGTAGGGACTCACCTGTATTCCTAAATGTCGCCCATACTTCTCACTAGACTTTGAGCCGAATTTTCCTAATGAATTTAACCTCTCGTCCAGAAATGTGTTCACAGAGAAAGGGAGATCAACCTAAGGGCTCAACCCTTAGTTATGGACTACGTGATAATCTATCATATCCCCTGTGAAGACATTCCGGGTACATCAGTTCTATTATCGACAATTCATTACATGTGTTATAATTGGAGGTTAGAATTCCTAGATTACCTGTTCTCTACATAGTCCACACAATCCTAGCTAAGATAAGTTCGTTCTTATATCATTACCTATTCTCCCGGAGCCTTATCTGACGTTATTCGTGTCTAAGCTAGTTCGCTCACATAACCTCTCATCAACCAGAAATGTGTTCACAAAGGAAGGGAGACAAAACTAATAACTTAACCCGTAATGAGAGACAACATGATACCCTATCCCTTGCGATACCAGTCCTGTTACACCGGCTTATTCCTGATATTTAATTATATGTGGCCTGTTAGAGGTTATAATTTACATTTACATTCACTACCTGACTCCTGTTGGCCTTAGGGGCAAACGAGTTATGTCAACAGGTTATTCTAGCTCCCGGGGAGGTGAATTGCATAAAATGTGTGAGTATAAAGTTAAGTGGAGTTGCTAAGTAAAGAGCTAAGTTGGTTGCATATCAAAGGATCTTGAATAATTTCTAATCATCGGGCTACAGTTGTCGATTCACGCCTCTTCTCAAAAAAAAATAACGTTACAAAAGTTATATGTTGAAAATACATTAAAAATTATTAGTTTTTCATTACAAATACAATGTATTACTACATTGCACATAACGAATATACAATTTACGGAAAATCAGGGCCTTAATTTTTACACTCAAATCTAAACCTCCCAATCACTCACACACTCACAATTTTAGGAGAATATCTGTGGGCATTTAATGGATTCTATATAATATTCATTGTGACAGTATATTATGATGCATTGTATTAACTGTGATATAATATGATGTATGATATACTATTTATGGATAATATCTATAAAACCAAAATCCACAATAGAGCAACAAGTGTCCTTGTGGCTCATTTTATAAAAAATATTTCAAAAGGACAATTTTAACCATTTGATAAACTCTTAAGATATAATATGTGATATGTTTTGTTAATAAGACAATTTGTGGATAGAATCTGGAGAATCTAGAATTCACAGGCTTAGTGTTTTCACAGTTCATTATTTAAAAATAATTTAGGAGAGAAGTTATAGGAATTTGATAGATTCTATAAAATGTTAAATGTGACATTATGTTAGTGAGCAAAATTGCGAATAAAATCTGGAAAATCGGAAATTGATAAGATTAATGTTGTGTTGCAACTCATTTTTAAGAATTACAGGCATTTAATGAACTATTCAACATTTTTAATGTCATATATTATGTCGATGAGGCAAAATTTCTTGGCAAAAGGTGGTAAATTGAAGATTCACAGGAGTAACGTGCCCATACGAATTAATTTTTAGAGTTTTAGGACAATAGTAGTAGGTATTTTATGTATTCTATAAAATACTAAATGACACATATAATACACATGAGGCAATTTGTGAATAAAATCTGGAAAATCAAAATTCACCAAGGTGAAGTGGCCTAACAGCCCTTTTTTCAAAAAGTATATAGAGATGAAGCTATAGCTATAGGAAGCAATTTTAGATAAAGTAAGTCAAATCGCAAATTTATAAGAGTAAATTCCCCTTACGGGTCATTTTTATTGTTTCATATAGGGCACTCGTATATGAAAAATGGGTTATAATTGTAACCCATTATTGTAATTGTGTAAATTTTTGGAATTGTTATTAGTATTTCCTAAGCTTCCAAGGTACCCTAAGTTCAAATAACATTTTTCTGAAAAAATTTCTATGTTTGTATGCCTGTGCTACGTTTTGTTTGAAAATTAAACGTCACGAAAGGTTCAACCTCTGTATTTAGACTTTGTATTATACCAGAATATTGAACTATTTTTTTTATTAAAATCGGCGGGAACAAAGGGGTAGTTAATAGTCATAGAAGAGGGGGTAGTCATTTTTCTATGAAAGTTTTCTCTACATCCGCTCGAATATTTGTTTTTAAACTGTGAACATTCATTCTGCTATCAAATTTGTGTAATAAAGTTTAACAAATATTAGTAGTCACTTTTTGGTTTTTATAAATTTTCTCAGAAACCAATCCAAGACATTTGTTTAAACTGGGAATATTTATATTGTTACGGTGCATGTCTACCAACTTTAATAATATTTTTTTACTAAATTTTCTCTGACGGGCACTTTACTGATGTAGTTTTGAGGTTTTCAACATTTTGTGAAAATTCGCTCTAAACGATATTTTTTAAATTTGGAATAAGTATTCTACTGCAGCATATTCTTAACAAAATATGAGAAACTAGTTCGATGGACACATCGCCAATTTTTCAAAAAGTATGTCAAAAGAATAACTGGAAGCATTTGATAGATTCTATAGAATAGTAGATGTGATATATTTTGTTTATGGGTCTATTTGTAGATAAAACAAGGGTAATCGAAAATTAGCAACAGTAAAGTCACCGCTCATTTCACAAATATATTGTTTACCAGGGGCGGAAAAACGAACATATCAACGAGGGCCACTTCCGCACGAGTTGAAATTTCGTTTCCGCTCGTGGTGAACACAGTACTTTTTGCGCAACCCGCTAATACGCAAATAACGAGAAACTTAATCAGTTTTAATATTAAAATACTTGTCCTATGATAATGCTTTGTACTGACATGTGTATTGTGTGTTGCGACCATAGAGCAATCGTTTTCACCAATTACAGTTCGTGATGTTTCGCTCATCTCTACGCCGCGCATCAGGCGCATCTCTATGCCGGGCGGGAATGTGCACTTTTCCGCCCTAGGGCGGAAAAGTATGTTCGGAACTGGTTGGCCGGTAATTCGTCGCTTTCCGCGAGGTACAGGTATATAGAAATGACACGTTTTCAACCGGGTTGCGCAAAAAAGTATTTCTGAAGAATAATTGTCGGGATTTGATAGATTGTATAAAGTATTAAATATGATATATTGTGTTAATGCGGCAATTTATGGATTAAGTCTGGGGATTTCAGGATTCACAAGAGAAAGGGGCTTTGCAGTTTATTTTGGAAAGTAAAATAGTAGTAGGCATTTAATTGGTTCCATGAAATATTAGACGATACTGTGTTAACGAAACCATTTGTTGATAAAATATGGAAAATCTAAAATTCGTAAGATTGAAGTTGCTTGAGGACAAGTGAACCAGTCAAAATGCAATTGTAGTGCCTAAAATGGTGTTTAATACGAAATCATTTTTTGAACATTTAGGTAGCTTCTCATATGGTTAGGAATATTCTCCTTTGTATAGTTGCAACAGTTTCCATCTACTGAGCATTGTGACATGTTGCGGCTTAAGAACTTGTTGTAAATAGAATCTTGCTACCATTCGATTTAAAAATAAATCCATAAAACTGTTGTCTCTATACAAGCTCATACAATTGATAAATAGAATTGCAGAAATCGAAAGATCTGTGTTAAGCTAAAAACTCGATTAGCAATTTTTATCTTCTTATTTGATGAATAAAGGAGATTAAATTGTGAAGTTAGTTAACATCAACCTCCCCAAATGAGTAAGTGTAATTTTTATAAATGTGATTTTTAAACAAATCAAAGATCCCTTGCCATTATTAGTAAAATCAAAACCAAAAGTGTAACACAAGGTATGTGAAAATACCCTGAATTTTCTTTGGTTTTCATAACTTTAAAATGAGAAGATAGGAAATTCGCTTTATTCAAAAGCTGGACCGTTTAATTGGTCCTTCAGCATAAGGCGCTCTCGCCCTTCTGACACAATTGATTTCTATATTAACGAATTGGCAGTCACGAAACCGTTGATGCTCCCGGATAAATCCCAGTGTCCCACCTTACGACTTGAGATATATCATTGTAATGCAAAATTTAAATCTCATTATAAACCGAAAAGCGAACGTAACTCGCGCAACAAAAGCGACGAGATCGAAAGAGAGTAAGAGAGAGTGAGGAGTCCATCACGTCCGGATCCGTACATATCAGTTCCTCACGTGTGAAAACCTGTTGAGGAATAAGAATATGTGCGAGATAAATTCATTGTCACACATGATTTGCCCACAATCGTCATCTGAGGACGGGGGACGGCGCAGGCAGAACAAAGGACATCTTTATTAGATGAAAAGGGTCATCCCTTCACCTGCGGACGCGTCGTTTTCTCGTAGGTCGTCAAAAGGTCGAATATGTACGCGTATATACACGTTTTGGACGCTTTGCGTATCGCCCAGATGGGTACACAATGGCCTGATGGAATAATAGAGTAGACTGAATAAATACACGCACACACACGCACACACATACAACAAACCGGGAGGGTTCGATTCTTTGAAGTCTCCTGCTCTTTCTTTCATTCTTTCTTTCTCTCACTGCTGCTGATGCTGTTGCTGCTGCTGTTGCTCTACTCGCCTCACTTGAGGTATTGTTTTCTTTGTGAAAATACCGCGGTTCGACGTGGTCGGCTCGGTTTGTTTGCAGATAATGTGATGAGATTTTAAATATTACTAAATGCGATGCTTGCGGTTAACAATGGTAACATGAGACGAAATATGCCAGCTCCCTATCGGGTTTCAGCGGGCTCTTTCAATGGCCGGATTATAAAAGTGGTTCACCTCAATATCGGTTAATGCAGAAATGTATGATTGTTTTATTGCCAATAATGTAAGTATTAAAATATAGAAATTCATTAGTAAAATGATGCTTCCATCTGCCAGGCCAAACGTACTAAATATTTTTGTCTCTAGAGGATAAATCTGGAGTTCTTTTAGACTTTTCCAATCCTGAAAAACTTCTGAACCAAATTTTTTGCTTTCAAATTATAAGATTTTATTTATCTATTACTTTCGTCCTCTTTTACTACCATTCTCCCTGCTTTTCAAATTTTTATTTATATTTCGCCTAGAGAAAACAACACGTGGTTCGCCTTATATGAGCTAAGCTCGAAATTCCGTTCTTAAAGTGGAATATTATCTGAACACGACTCAAGTGTCGGGCCCATCCCTAAGAACGGGAAAAGGGAAGATTCTGAGTGCGTTACAGTTTTAAAAAGGCGTGTGAGTCTTATGTCATCCTTCATGAGAGTTGGTGTTGTTTCGTGATATTTATTTAACTGTGCAAAAGACATTCGTATTGAGCAGAGTAATTGGAAGAAGCCACTAATTTGGTGAGTTTATCACTGAGCCATTCATTCTTCTACTGTTGATTAACTAGCTAACTCTTTAATTAATTAACCATCGATATTTAGAAATGAGAAATATTCGTAGTTGTCTCTATTTGGTATTCCAAACATTATAGTCAGTCACTGTTAGCACGGTGCCGTCTTTTATCTCAAGGCAGGGTACTTCGCGCGTTTCTCCCTTAGTACTCATTGCACGTTCTTGGGGTAATTGCCACCAGTAGGTGACGGGTATCTTGCGCGTTGCCCCCTGGTACCATTGCACGATCAGTGCAATGTATTGCGTGTATTGCGTTTTCCTAGGATCTCGGGTGGTACTTCGCGCGTCTCTCCCTTAGTACCATTGCACACTCGACCCTAGATGTTATTGGTGTTTCCTAGTAGCTGGGGCAGGTACTTCGCGCTTTTCTCCCTTAGTACCCCCTGCACGCCCAGTACTAGTGTGTTTGAGGTCTGGTGGGTATTTTGCGCGTTACTCACACAATACCCATTGCACAAGCCAGACGAAAATAGAGAGAAAAACGATGAATTATTATACTCTCTGATTTATATTTGTTCTGATTACTTGATTCTACAATTTCACCAAGTCTAAAGTAATAGAATTTATTATTGTCTATAAATTAACAGAGAGAATGAGTTGCTCAAAGTCGTTTTTATTTCTTTGTTCCAGAAGTGCAGTCGTCTCGAACCTAAGACCCCTCGTCAGGCAGCAAAAGTCGATTCAATGAAGATGTATTAAATAATAGCGGAGAACAACTAATACTATTTAATACATAAACACATTTTACACATAAACACATATATTTAAGACATAAATAAAATTTACACATAACGAGCTGAGAATTAATAACACATTTCATCCACATAAACAACAACATAAATACACTTTTGAAAACACCAGAGGACTAGAATCAACCATAGATTACATCATCACAAACCAAAATATTCACTCTCGAAAATATTAGATGTAAGGGTCTTATGTTCAGCAAATACAGGAACAAACCACAGGCAGGTATTAGCTAAATTAAGGGAAAGTGTACAAAGAAAACCGAAAAATAACACCGAAACGATCGAAAAACTTAATATAGAAGCCATCAGCGACGCTAGAACAAAATACTTGTACCAACAAAGATTAAAAGAGAAAATTACTGAAATAATATTCAGATGAAACTTAGGAACAACATAACAGCAGCTGCAGAGGAAGCGCTTGGTAAACTCAAAATAAACAACAATGGAAAAACCAACTCGAACCATGGTTCACCGAAGATATCAAAATGCTTGCAGCAGAGAAAAGGAAGGCTTATCTACAGCTAAGAAGTCAAACTATCACATATGACCAATACAAAATTGTGAGAAACAGAGTGAACACAGAAATTCAGGCAATCAAAAGTGAGTTCTGGGAGAAATATTTAATAAACATGGAGCATGATCTATACGGAGGTCAAAGAAAGATATGGAGTATGCTACGAAACCGCAAAAAACCAATTAATGAATATGTACAATCCAAAGCAATAACAACAGAAACATGGGAGAAATACTTTAAAACTCTATATAATGACACACACATAGACGAGATAATAGGACTGGAACGTGAAAATTATTGCAGAGAAGAGAAAGAGGACCAAAACCACACAATAACAAAACAAAAAATTGAACTAGTCATGACTAAGCTGAAAAATCGGAAAACACCAGGACTGGATAATATTCATAATGAGCTGCTCAAATATGGGGGTAACGCATTAACGGACGAAATGCAAATTTTATTTAATAAAATATACAATAGGACAAACGTGCAAGAACAGTGGAAACAAAGCATCACACTCCCAATTTCCAAAAAAGGAGAAAAAATGGATCCACAAAATTATAGAGGTATCAGTCTGTTAAGCGCACCTTCAAAGGTATTAACAAAAATCCTAGCAGAAGAAATCATACAGACTGGCATTAGTAAAGAACAACAGGGGTTTCGACAAAACCGACCCACCATAGATGCAATAAGTATTCATTTTAAGACAAATAGTGGAAAAAGCCATTGAGTATAACAAAATTGCCTTTATGTGCTTTATTGACCTCACGCAAGCCTTTGATAGGGTTAGACTCTGCGATGTCCTGAAATTATTAAAGGAGAGGAACTTGAATCCCAAAACAATTGATATCATTAAAGAAATTAACATCGGAAATAACACCTTTATAAAAGCAAATAATAAGCTTTTTCAACAAGATACCAGTCTCAACAGGAATCAGGCAAGGGGATAGTCTTAGCCCAATACTCTTTAATCTTTTAATGGATAAGATCATCGTGGAAGTAAAATCTGCAGGGAAAGGATATCAACTGGGTAAGAAAGAATTTAAAATAATTTGCTATGCTGACGACGCGGTGATAATATCGGAAGATGAGGACAATCTGCAGAAACTACTTTATAGATTCGAAAGGGTAGCAAAGGAATTACACATGCTGATCTCTGTCCAGAAAACAAAGTCTCTGACAATATCAAGAGAACCGAGAAGGTGTAAGTTAGCGATCTACAATAAAAGTGTAGAACAGGTCTTGTCGTTCAAATACCTAGGCGTTAATATCACAGTTAACAGAAACCTTAAAGAAGAAGTCCGAACACAAACAGTAGCGGCAGTGAGGGTATCAGGATACCTACGGGACGTAATATGGAGAAACAAACACATTAGTATTGAAGGCAAAACGCGAATTTACAAGACGTGTGTAAGACCTATTATGACCTACGCCACAGAAACACAAGCAGAAACAGCCGCTACTAAGCAACTGCTGAGAACAACCGAAATGAAGACGCTAATCACGGGCAAAACGCTTAGAGACAGAGTGAGAAGCAGCGATATAAGGACCCAATGTGACATTCTAGACATTGTAAGATGGTCCAGAATAAGAAGACGAGCATGGAGAGACCACGTCGACAGAACGGCTGATAATAAATTGCCAATGAGGAGAAATCAACCAACCGTAGACCCCCTTAAACGATGGTTCGAAAGCTGGTCATCGGAGTCACAACTTAGGCTACAGCTTTGAAAAAACAAGACTTTGTCTTAAAATAAGAAGAAGAGGAAGACGAAGAACTTTGGATTCATTCCTGACTCAATTTCTAATGCGTCATCACGGTTCATTTGTTTTACTTTTGGTATAGGAAAAAGCGAAACATTTGTGTGCCCTTACTGTAATCATATTTTAGATAATGCAGAACACACCGTTTGTGATTGACGTCCGCGATAATCAACTAAACGGCTACACAGTAATTTACAATTAAACACAACTATTTCAGCAAGTAACATTATAAATCTAATAATTCAGGAACAGAAAAAATTAGATTCGAATTCATAAATTTATTCGAGAAACTATTTCTGAAAAAGAATCTTTTGAGAGGAATATCCAAATATAGAAGATTTTTAATGCAAATCTGGTTACTATTAAGTATTAAGTAATTGAAATCATCTATATTTTAATAATTGTAGTTTACCAGCATTGCTGGGGCATCATCTGGCAGTAGTTGGCCCAACGTACTTGCCAACGTGTAGAGTAACCATTAGACAGGTACATATGCAGGTGTAAATGGGCTGGCAAATAGATTTTCATTACAAATTACATAAGTACTTTGTGTACCTACCTTCGCTGCTTAAAATTTGTTTATTAAACATTCTAAAAACTACTAGGTATATTATATGCACTGGAATGGCTTTGTACTTTTACAGCGTTTTGCAAGGAAAATTAAATTTAAATATTTAATGAGAAACATCCTTCACAAATATTTTCAAGCTACTCTACAAGCTTATATTCATAATGTAATTTAAAAAACGAAGTGCTGTACAACTAAAATCAAATTTGTATTAGAAAAGTACTTGAATAAAAGTTGTGTAAAATATTGGGATATTTATTTTACAATGAAATTTTTTGGCGTATTTTAGTTCTAGCTCTAAAGCTACATTTATTTGTTGAATTTCATGAAAATTAAATTTCAACTATTTATTTTTGCAATTATTTAGATACATTATGAATAAATTTTTATTTTGGAGGTTTAAAATAATGCTTTCTTTGAGAATCTATAAACAAAAACAATGTTGAAACTTCTATTGCGATGTAATGAAATGTAGCAAGAATTTTTTTTGAAATTTTTGGATTTAAGTTTGTTTAAACAGTGGACGCCGTCATTTTAAACAGGTACTTTTTGGGCAATAACGTTTCCTTTCGCCTAAACCTTGATTTCAAAATGACCCAATTTGAAAATTTGAATTTTAAGTAACCTCCCTTAATCCCTTAACCCCCCCCCCCCGCATAAGCATCGTCTTCTTTAAGATGCTTCAATAAATACACATACTCCAAACCTATATCTATACATGTATGGCGTAGATTTATTTAAATTTAGATTTTATACTTTTATTTCCATTGACGACGATTTTAAGTACCTATTTTTGTGTACCATTTTCCGGTAAGAAAAACCTGGTAGACAATTTTTAGTTAGAAATGAAAATAAAAAAAAGTTGTTTGTGGTAATATGACCAAATTTCCGGAGTAACACGTGGCTAAATCTGTTTGAAATTGCATATTATTGTAGTATTAGATTAGAGACCCAAGGGTCAAAGCTTCCAAAAAGGAATGAATTCCTGATGAAATTGATTAAGAATGGTAATATGTCTCATACACGCACTGCGTAAAAGGATATCTATATATGCCTAACATAAAACACAATATGACCACTTAAGCCTTTAAAACCTTGTAAAATTTAACATTTATATTGTTTCTGTAATAAACTTACATTTTTTGTTTCTTTTAGTTAGGCAATTGTAAATGGCGTCTCGCCCAGATACGGAAAGGCAGTTTTCTGAAGTATACGACATCGCGTTTTAATGGTTCTCCTAATCAGGACTTTTATCGCCCTTAAAACAAAACACCGATCCGTCTCCAAACAAATTATTTTCTAAAATTAGAGGTGCTTAACGACTTCAAGATGAAAATAATAGCTCAAAAACTATAATAAAACTTTGGTATAATTACGTGTTAACGACGTACGTTACCTATAAACTTCATGAATCGCAAAAACCCATTCACAATATATTTATTCTAAACAAGAGATAATTGCGAACACTAAAAAGAGTACTTTCAAAGAAATTTTCTGGTTCACAAACAGAAAATTTTACGGTTATGCGTTCGAGGTGTTTACAATGAGACTGGAGAGAAAAACCCCAGATCAAAAGAAAAATAATCACGCCCCGTCTAGTAAATGTAATAAAAGCTGTTGTTTGTTTGAGTAGGGAGGATGCTTATGTATTTTACTTAACTTTGATAATGGTCGCACGATTCGGAGTAATTTCGTAATTAATTATAGAGCTAAAGAATAACACTCCTGTGCGTTCTGTGTTTACCGAGTATTTGTGGTTGGGACCAAATACACAGGGGAGATAAGCAGATCAGGACTCGGGTTCCGAGTCGGTTTCGATGAGTGTCGAGTAAAAGACAATGAATGACACCTCAATGCGGTGTCAAAGCGACTGGAGTGAATTACACGTTGCCGGAAACCAGCTCGTATTTAATTGGAATCATCTAATGGGAAACCACGATTGAAACCCGGACGGTGCATTAAATCCCCAGCCGAAGCCCGTCCCTGTCGCCCAAGAAGTATCTCTTTATAAGTTGTATGTTTGTTTCTGTTTAGGTAAACCTCTCTCCGCTCCTTTTGATTTTCCATCAGCAGCTTCATTTGCTGAATAGTAGTTCCCCGGCTCTTTCTCCCGTTACTAAACCGACGTTTCATTATCCGACTTACTTGCGATTGGTTGTTTAAATTCTTCTCTTATCTCCCGACTTATTTACATACGCCAACATCTCGAATGATCAAGAAGAAGAAGAAAGCAGGTGGAGGAAGGGGGAGGGAGGGTCCCGATTCCCTTTGCTTTAGCTCGGGGGATGGAACTCCTTCGATTCAACTTTTGATTCACCTTGCCGATCTTTCCCTCTCCCTCCCTCTTTCTCTCTGTCTCTATGTGTGCTGATTCTTTGATATCGACGGGGTGGTTTTTCTTTTAATTAGAGATCCGATACGGAGTCAGCGACAGCGTTAGCGAATAAATGCGGACAGACTCTCTTGGTAACCGTTAAGATATCTGAGAAAGAAGGTCTCGCAGATAATATATCTAAGTTTTATCAAAAATTCTTTCGCTATTTCTCACCCAAGATGCCACAGGAGGATTAATGACGAAGGACGCATGTGAATGCTTAAAGCAAAAAGATCTTGATTTCTGTATTTTACCTACAGTGATCGTTGTCCGTTCTTGTTTGATGCTCTGGTTAAATATGGCATACTGCATGAACCAAACTGACAGCTGCTGGATAGCAAAAGTAAGGGAATAATTTTACCACAGAAGGCATGCGGTGAAAAATCTTTTCGTTTATAGTTACTGTTTCCTTTTTCCAACTATTTAAATATTACTAATTTTTTTCCTGTCACTAGGAGAATGTCATTCAAATATTAACAAATTACTGTTATTTTAATTCGGATTATATGCAATAAAAAATGTATAAAAAATGCGCATACAATTTCATAAATCTATGCATGCAGAATACTTCACAAAATATTTTCAAGATTTGAGAGGCAATTATTACAAATACTGTTACTTTTTGTTGGAATCGGTATTGGTTTTATAGAAGTTCATGGCTCAAAGAGTGGGAGATGAATTTCAAAGAAAGTTTCACTAAGTCAGTTTCATACAACTCCATTGAAAGAGGCGGTTTTTTTCCAATTTGATTGACTTGATTTGGAGAAACTTTCTTTGAAAATTTATTTATTCGTATTTGTATAAAATACGTTAGAATAAAATACAAACCATACAATTAATAAAGATATAATTATTGAAAGTAATGTTTATTATATCAAACTACTGATACAAATTATAATTATATATTTCTTAAAATTGGCCTAACTGCAACTTAAGTCTTAAAGTGTAGTTATCGTTAACTGGGTATCCATGGAACCGCTGGAGATGTCGAATACTATAAAGTAGCAGAATTTGTAATTTCATATTCTAGAGCTCTTAAATGGGCTCGATTGTACTATTTAAATTTTAATTGAAAGCCCCCCCCCTCCCTCCAAATTCCAAAAATGAGCATTACATTGATAATAATACGTTTCGTGGTGTAGTCAAAATAGAATAATTTATAGCCAATTCATTGTTAATTTGTTTCGTTAAAATTTGTAGATGTGCTCGTTTCCGAGAAACATTATATTATAACTAAAGCAATTAGTCACTTATAGGGGTGACTTTGAAGAAAAATTGGTGGTTTTTGAATATTACGATGTAGTTCATGTGAGGGCTACAAAACAGCTACAAATTGTGCAACCTCAAAGAACTCGTTATTTCCTGCAGCATTAGCCATTGTTTCTCGAAAATTAGCACAGCTACAAAATTAATTTTGATGAAACTAATCAACAAAAAGCCTACAAATTATACTATTACGATTAGGTCACGGAATGTGTAATTGTTTATCAATTCTATTCAACTTTTATAACTTGGGGGATTTTTGAGAAACACAGGTGGTTTTTAAAAAGTGCATTGCATCTCATATGAGAGCTACAAAATAGGTACAAATTCTATCACCTCAAAGGATTCGTTCTTTTTAAAAGTTTCAGAGATATGCATTGGGGCAGAAAAATTTAAATAACATTTTCATTTTTAGATACCCAATAAAATCCAACAAACGAGTTAGTTAAAATATAGAATGTAAATAAAAAAAATAGTTCAGAACTGAAATGCGCATTTTAAAGAATATATTTTGTTGTTCATTATATATTCCATAAAACCAAAAATGGCTTAATGACCTCTGTTAATAAATAAATACTTCTTAACTCCAAATTAAAAAAGTAACTGTAATGTAACATCTTATTAACACAAGCAGCTTAGACTTTAGACCATAATCTAACTGCAAAGTTTTCGATTGAAAACCAACACATTTTACTACATGTTACGTTCAATATGATTGCAGTATACAAATTTTAATCCTTATATTAATACTTTGGTTATATTTAAATATGAATATTCCTCTACATATAAATATTTGCTTAGAACGGCGAATATAACATTATACTTACGTTCGATTAACTACGACCGAATTTTTATTATGTGATTAGGTTGACGTACCGTAACCCATTTTTTTACGTTCCGTGTAAAATATCGCAGTGATAATGTGCGGCCATAAGGAAAGTATATATTATATCTTATTATTACCTTATTATGTCTTATGTATTATCTAATATATAAAAATCTCGTGTCACAATGTTTGTAACCAAACTCCTCCGAAACGGCTTGACCGATTCCTATGAAATTTTGTGTGTATATTCAGTGGGTCTGAGAATAGAATGTAAACTATTTTTCATACCCGTAAGTGATAAGAGTGGTCCACCCCAAAAATTTTTTAATTTACTTTTTGACCAAATTTTCTTATTTTAATTTTTTTATGATTCGCCATTAAAAAATACATACAACCCTAAATTTTCACCCTTCCACCATTAAACCCCTATTTTTTAATAGTGGTATTCGTACTCTAATGATGTTCTAATCTCGGTTAATCAAGTTGTCTCATAAATAAATAGTATTCAATTGTCGAATGGCAGTGTCATTTACTGACAAGTGGCAGTAGTAGTGTCAAACAATGCCTGCAAGGCGCAAAGGGTTTGATTTGGCCCGTCAACGACTAGATCTACAGACAAGCGAGATAGAAGAGCCCAAAGAATAGATGAACAAATTCAACAGGGATAATGAACAGAATAAATGAAGACAGGATAGTAAAACAGGCTAATGAAGATGTGCCTGTGAACATGGCGCAATTGTGTGAATCACGATCACGATACGTTGCAATGTGCAACATAAAAAACAATCGTCGATGGCCAGAGTGCTGAAACAGTGTAAAATTATCATCAGGGATGATGGCACACAAACATTCGCTTGAAGCGTTGAACAGGGCATTGGAACATAAAAAACAACGACAAACTATTTGGCGGCACTCTGTTACTCCTTTCAGGGATTTCAGACAAACATTTCCCGTCATTCCACGTTCAACGTATGCTGATGAGACCAACGCTTGCTTGAAACCATCGCCACTGTGGCATAATGTTGAAAAAGTATAACAGCTGAAAGTAAATATGCGCGTTCAAATGCTTCAAGATGCAACCGCTGAAACATTCTCAAAATAACTGTTGAATATCGGCGATGGACAAGTAGCTGTGCATGAAAATACAGAATGCATAAAATTGCCGACTGATTTCTGCACAATCATTAATTCGCAAAATTCTCTCAGTGACCAGATATTTCCCGATATACACATACAATATTTGAATCATGAGTGCCTGGCAGAAAGAGCAATTTTGGCGGCAAAAAATGTGGGCGTCAACGATTTGAATTTCAAGATACAACAGATGTTGCCACAGGAGACTTGGTGTTATGTAAATCTATTGATACAGTTTGCAATACCAACGAAGCTGTAAATTATCCAGTAGAGTTTTTGAACTCATTGGATTTGCCAGGCATACCACCACACCATTTACAACTGAAGGTTGGATCTCCAGTTATTTTGCTTCCTAATAACCCACCACGGCTGGGCAATGGCACGCTATTACTTATTAAAAAATTGATGAAAAACTTTCCCGAAGCCAGTACATTGAAAGGCAAGGAGAAAATGTATTACTACCACGAATCCCTATTATTCCAAGAGATGTGCCAATTAATTTCAAAGGGGTTCCATGACCCATTAGATTGGCATTCGCAATAACAATCATTAAGTCTCAAGGCTAAACGGTGTCAGTTTGTGGCATAGATTTGGGCATATCTACCATGTTTTTCACACGGATAATTGTCGGTGGCATGTTCTCGCGTTGGTAAACCATCCAGTTTGTTTGTTTGGCTAAAGATGGATTCTTTTTTTTTGGAAAAGTTTTTTTTAATTGTCACAATTTGTGATAGAGATGTAATTTGAAATTTAATAGTTAAGATAATAAAAGTACATTCATTTAAAAAAAATGAATGAATGTTTTGTTAATTTTTAGGCCGTCATCGTTCATAGCGCTGCATTTTTTTTTGAGTCAAATACCGCATCCCCACACTCTTAAAATAAGTTAGTTATTTTTTGTTTCAATAACAAAATGTTTACTATTAATAATTCATATGACAAAATAAAGTTTGGCATGTTAGCCATGTTTGCCATTTGTATATAGATTTTTGGGCCAGGAACCATCTTGGGCGTCCCCATAATACCCTTCCAAAGTTTCATCACAATCTAGCTTTTGTATGCTGAAATCCACCTCCTCTTCAAAACCTTCATGGATTCTATACACGTTTTTTAGGATTGAGAAAGAGGGTTTCTTCCCCACTACTTTTTTCATTTTAATTTTTAACTTCTTTTCGACAGGACCAACAGCATCATTAAAACTATTTTCAATTTCAGAAAAGATTTTCTTAAGAATTTCTAAAGAAAAGAAGACTTTCCATTAAAGATTGCCTCTCATTCCCAGAAATATATGCCAAATTAGATTTTATATGTTTGAAGTTTACTCCAGCTTGAGCTCTCTCTCTTAATAGACGTAGCTTCATTCAGTGAAAATGAATTAATTATCTAGAAAAAATTGTTATTTGGGACATCCGACTTCGGCCACCTTTTCCCACAGAGAAGAAAATCACAGCCTACTTCGGCCACGCGATTTTATCAGTAGGATTAATAAGAATTATGGCTCGTTAGGCCAGGTAGGTGCAATAAAATAAGATTGGGTCGATTTCGGTCAGTAATTTCTTTCAGTTTAGTGTTAAGCTAGTAAAAGTAAAACTGAAAAGTAGAGAAATTATTAAATAGCGGCGGCGAGTTCCTTCCGCGGTCAGTTCGAAAGGAGGTAAATCTCTCAGAGGACCGACAAGTTGCTCCCCGACGACCATAATTATTATATGAATTGGCTATCGCTTGTTAAAGGGCAAGGATAAACAATTGAGGTTTAGTAAAACGAAGAGGACCGATCACATATGATGGAAATTGACCAAAAACAAAACAATCAATTGATTGCATTGAAACGAAAACAAGCATATTGATATTTAAGGAATCTTCTGTAGTCATCTCTTTAATCCCTGATATATATATATATATATATATATATATATATATATAAATATATATATAGTTTATATATTGGTATATTTATAGGTATAGCCCTACAAATTAATTATCGATAACCTTAATTTTTCTTGAATGTATATTGCAAATGAGATATTGAAAAATGAAACATTTGCTCTTTACACAAAACCAAGTTATTAACTAGCGGATAATTGGTTATTACTAAAAACTTTCTAATGAACCATTGTTCTCAAAATCATTGCAATTTCATTGTTTTATTAATTCGCTTACAATTTGACAGCAGGGCGCATTTCGGTTCCACCGACCCATTGAAACCCTAGGCTAAGCCCTAAGCAATTCAGGTAGAACGGTAGCCGAAGTAGCACCAAAGTTCGAACGTTTCCAGTTTGTTTATCATGCCAGCTTTCAACGTCCATGACTCAACGCCGTACAGTAGAATAGACCAGACTTAACATTTTACCAGTCTCAGACGCAGATTCAGGTCCAAGTACAGATCAGAAAGGAGTCGTTTATATCGTAGAAATCCCTGACATGCTTGCTCGATTCTAGCCCTTATTTCGTTATCAGGGTTTGTGTCCCTTTCAATCCAGGAACCCAAATATTTAAAGCGGTCTACCAATTCTAGGACTTCACCGTTGATCTGGAATGGAATCGGGATATTCTGATTTTTGCTAATTACCATGGTCTTCGTTTTCTTAACGTTGATCTTCATAGCATAGTCCGAGCATACTCTTTGTACGCTATCTATAATATTCTGAAGCCCAATATCAGTATCGGCCATGAGCACCGTATCGTCAGCATATCTTATGCTGTTGATGGTTTCCCCATTTACTTTGATCCCATCTGAAATAGGTTATAGTACTATGTAACATTTATTTTTCTCTTATATAAGAATTTTAAGCGTTTATACTTACTTCTGTAATTATATCAATATGTTTAGCATGTGAAAATATCTAAAAAAAGGATAATAAAATAAAATGTGGCGAATCAGGCAAATACCTCAGAAAATAGGTAAATCAGGCAAAAAGGCAGGCACGACGTAAATGCTTTACTATTCGCTCTCTAGTAATTACCTGTTGTGATATTGGATCTATTCTCAATTCAAATCTGATGGTTCCGTTCTTAATTCGATCAATTCTTGTGAAGCTTTTTACTGTCCTGAGAAATTTCATTTCGAATATTTCTAGTTGTTAGAGGTCTTTTTCCGCAATGTCCAGCATTCTGAGCCATTAATAATGTGGGAACTGCCATTGCTTTGTATAATTTCACCGGACTGTCTTTGGATGCTTTACCGCTAAGGGTTCTTCTGATCGTTCCACATATTTGTTGATATTTATTTCATCGTGCACATATTTCCGAAACGTGATCGTTCGAAATTGAATTTTGCCACCTCTGGTACTGCTGTATTCTAAATCCAGTTTTAACTAGGCGTGATATTAAATTTGTTAAGTGATACCTGCACCTCTCCTCGCCGCTCCCGCCGAACCGTTGCCGGTGAGAATCGCAAAATCCGGACGATATCTCCCGTTACAAAATAAACAATGGGAGTAAATGCAAAAGAAGAAGAAGAAGAAGAAGGAGACGATCCAGTGTCAAGCCCCTGGACAATGGATCGAATCATTAAATATTCCGCATCACGTCCGATTTGGCGAGGGTCTATAACAATAGCAACGGGTTCACCATAGAGATGCGAACCCAGATACGGTTAGGCACACACAATGCGGACGTCATTCCGTGATTAATTAGCTTGCTCTTCTTCTCCTTCTCCTGCTCTTCGTCTCTTTACTTACTCCTTTCTTCTTCGGCAGCAGCAGCAACGAGCGGTTGTCCGTCTCGCATTTGCATGGCTTTTATACATACGTGCGTGGCACATTTTTTCGCGCGGCGGAAAACTCGACGAGTTATTATTTTCTCGGATAGTAAACGTTGGTGTTTTCCAACAATAAATATCTAGGCGGACGTTAAAACATCGCTATGAAGAATGAGTGTGTGAAATAAATTCCCGAGATCAAAGGTGGTTCCTGGGAGATGAAACTTTTATTCGTTGGCGATATGGAATTCTTTACGATTCCGTCGGTTGTTCTCGAAATTTGTGGCATGCACGAAAACTGTTAAGGCGGCATAAAACCGATTTATAGCGCGGAGACGGAACAAAACCGAGGAGATATCAATAAAAGTGCATTCTTACCAAATTTTATTACCGACTCGATAATTAAATTTCTCCCAATTTTTCTATTTATAGAAATATCACTCATAAGAATTTCAACTCGAATCCATTACGAATTTTTATGACAAATTTTATTGGACAAAACTATGAGCCTAACCGCATCTATTCTTTTAATTAGAGACGTGCAACTCCCAATTAAAAATAAATCCAAGCTAAACAACATCTGTTAAGTAAGCCGGTACCGGGATCTCCGCTCGGGGCCGAGACGAACGCACCTAAATTATTTTTTAATTAAATTATTAGTATTAAAAAAACGCTAATAAATTGTTCCTTTTATTTAGCGTTTCCTTGTTAAGCGGTTCTCGCCATAAATCCGGCATTTTCTACAGCTTAGACGGGTATTAATAAATATGAAAAATCCTCGGACAAACATACTGTTTCATAACCTCTCTTGCGCAGGTGACACTTGCGATAAATCTTCCTTAATTTATTGGAGAAGAATAAGTGTATGTGTGTACGAGATAAGCACCACCAGTTAGCAGGCAACTTGGGAAGGCGCTTTTTTATCATTCCTCTTATTTTTTTCCTGGGGGATTACAAATAGATCGTGTTCGGTTGCCCACGCAGGATGTTTGATGGATGGAAGAATTTTGAAAAATTATAGAAATATCGTACCGGTTCGGTGAAAAATCGCCTTTACAATCTCGGAAGCACGCCGCCTGAATCGGTAATAATCCCATCGAAGGAGGGGAATCTCATATATGAAGACGCTTTGAAAATACCAAATTAAAATAGTTATAATAAGATCGTTGCTTCAAACATATCATTCTGTTAACTCCATTTGGGGATTAATCCGATTAAAACGCGTGTAATAAATTTCTAAAGCGATATCTCTCGTTTGATGACATCTGTTAGTTTCATATCGGCACGGCGCACTCTTTACGATTTCTCTTTTATCGCTGATTGTTTAAGAGAAATCCAAGTAGTACTCCTAAAATTGTTCAATCCCGATTCAAAATGAAAACAGGTATAAAACTGTGCCTCTTTCCATGAGCGATGCTATTGTGTGCGTACAGGCGATGTAACAACGAAACACGAACCGTGATTGATGTACTTTCTAATGTTTTAAAATAAATATCTGTTTAACGTTGAGTTCCCACATATCATGTGCATCTTATTTGAAAAAAAAAGACGTTCTCGACTCCCCACAGCGCACAATACAACGCACAATAAGTCTGCATGCCATCGGACAAGTCTTTTACACGCGATGAAAGAGGTAAAGGAAACAACGCTGGAAATTGATGGAGCGGGGAGGGAGTTTGGGAATCATTTTTATAAAACATATTTTCTATTTTATATTATTACATTACATTTTTTCAATTTCATTTAGACAGTGCTTGCTGGGTAGTTTGTAAGTATTTATACATGTATGAATGTAAATATATGTACATTTTAAAATTGCAAATTAAAATGTCCCATTACTCATTTATTTTTTATTCAAATTCATTAATTTCCTGTACAGAGAGCAATCAATCAAGAACAGAACTTCTACCGCATTATTTATTAATGTAGAAAAATCCCAAAAAAGATTCACAAGACTAAAGAAATTTGGCAACAATATAAAAAGATATACGACTTAAATTCTTCAATGATGCTTAACTTTAGGATAAACTATTTGCTACTTGTGACGTTTGCTCCGAGCGAGATATCGTATCCAACCCTGCTCTAAATACAAAATTTGTACCGTGTGTGTTTTTACTTTCGGGGATAATAGTATCACAGATACACATACACACATATATTTTTTGAACTCAGGGAATCTTAAAACTTCTAGAAATGCTAATATGTGGAATTCGAAAAGTCATCCTGAATTTAATACTTCTCATAGATAACTGCATCATATGAGAAAGTAAAAAAAATATGAATTCTAAAGGCATATTTAGCAGATTTCCATGTTCCTCTACTGCATATCTCCATAACATGTACGCATATCTTCAATACCTCTTGAAATTTTCCATCTTAAGAATGATATATTCTATCTTCGTCCAGTCCCAACTGGAACGGCAACAAAAACACTTAATGGCTATTTAAGTAGTGAAATGCCATGCCGCCCGGTCGTCCATGGGCGTATCATCACGGATAATAACTCTAACAATGAATTCACTTTCAAATAGCATAAATAAATGGCACACACCACTGCTTTCTCGAGTATAAGTGCCGAAGAACCGAAACACCTGCTCCATAGAAGAAGAAGAAGATACAAACGAAGCGCCGCTGTCGTAAAAAAAATTGCGACCCAATGGACCCTTTATTTCTTTATCTGTAGATATCCATACATTCACATACACGATTTCACTTGGGCGACTGCACGAACACGTACACCTGCGTTTTAAAATATACCGGTTCGTTTCTGAATAAGCAAAGAAATAAGTCCCATGGTTTTGTATAGAGATACGGGCTCTTTTTGAGTGTCCTCGGTAAATTCAGATTTTATTGAGTGTTCCAATTGCTACTGGTTAGAGTATACAAGAGAAATAAAAAAAACTACAGAATTTCAATTTTAAACTAGCTACTATATTGTCTGATTTTATTCACTTCCACGTAATACTGTTAAATGAAAAACTCAATCAAATATGAATATCTATATAGGTATAGTCTTTACAATGTCACTTGGGACACAAAACAAAATGCCGACGTTCCGAACGCATTCAAAAAGTGTTTTTTGTCCCATATCAAAGCATAGTATTTATTTACAATACATACTTCATATTTTTTTTTTTTTTTTTGAGAGGGAGGAAAATCTTCAAAAGACTTCGCACGGGATTCGAGCCGCCTTAGTTACTGGTCTACCACGCACATTCGCGCCGGAACTTCGGATTGCAAGTCCTCAGTGTCCGTTGGAGTTGTCAGTAAATCCTAGCTACGCCGAACGCAACCCGGACACCCTAAGTGAGTGACCGGGGTTCGTTCAAGGCTTAGACAGGGCAGAAACTATGACCGAGCGATGAGCACTCAATCATTCCAATTCCACCCCCTAGGATCGGTCGCCTACCCGTTAAAAACCATCCCCCGGATTGGTGTGCACTAGGAGAAACCGTCACCTCACATATAGCGTTGAAACCTCTTGGATTATTGGCCTGTGAGTGCCAGTAACGCCCGATATTGTTCTTGGGTACACGCTCATTTAAGCCAGTATAGAAGGATTGAGGGTTGATAATAAAAAACTGCTTAGAGCGTGCGGAAGGATGGGATAGTAAGGTGAGCGTGAACCGCTGTTCACTCGTTCGTGTTAGGCTGTCTGAGATGGTGGATACCCGTGGGTACCCACAATCTCTTTCTGATGTTTGGCTTGTTAGGTTAGGTTTTCTTTCTGTACTGCGGTCCGAGTGACCGATATTTACGTCTTTCTGCGGTCCTAATGACCGATATTTACTGCTTGCTGCTGTCCTAGTGACCGCATTTACTGTTGCTTGCTTGCTGCGATCCTAGTGACCGACATTTACTGTGGTTAGGTTCTTCGTTTGCTGCGGTCCAAGTGACCGATATTTACTGTGGTTAGGTTCTTGCTCGATCAGTATGAATGATCTTACGGTTAGGTCGTGCCGATCGTTAGATTGCTCGTAGCAGCACAGGTTAGGCAGTGCGGGCCGCATGGCCACTCGTAGTAGCACTGTGTTCGTGCCCGCCTGAGGAGCTTCGTCGTAGCACAGGTTAGGCAGTGCGGGTCGAGAGACCACTCGTGGTAGCACTGTTGCGTCCTGCGTGCCTGAAAAGGCTTCGTCGTACACTTCATATATTTGGTGCGAGCTGTTTGCACTTGCCAACACAAGCACAAGCAATAGAGATGGCATATCTGTATCGAATCATCGAATGTTGGACTGGGGTTACCATAGTAATAAAATTTTAACGAGAGCTTTTACGACCCTATTATGCAGGTGCAGTTGAACTGGCATTGCAGCATCTTTTATGTAGGATCAAGTGGCAATTAATAGGTTTTTAAATGCCGCAAGTAATAATGCAATATTATAATAAAAGCGTAAACAAATTACATACACTAGGTATTGATATCTATTTATATAAAACGTAAGTGAGCTACTTACATTACTTAAAAAATACTCTTGATTGTAAATTAGTGGCAATTGAAATTTTGAAGTATCTGTAGTAAATTCGCAGCAAATCTGTGTAATTTATTTAGTAGCTAATTTTTATTCACAATTGATTGAGCCACTTAAAGAGTATTCACAAATATAATCAATTTATCTAGTGAAATAACCCATTTCCCCGAACATGGTTAATTTCAAAATGTTTTAATTCGTGTGTATTAAATTAAATTAAATCAATTGTATGATCTATTATATTGGTTTATAATTAAAAATTATGAGCATTAAATGTAAGATATAGAAGGAATATCATCAAGGATTAAAAAACTTATTAAAATTTGGTATGATGGTACTATAATTTTCTATGGAGAAGATGTAAGACCTCATTTAATGCCTATTATAATCAAAAAATAACAAAAAGTTCGGCAAGCGTAATTAAAACAATTTAACAAATTATAACCATTTTGTTCAAATGCACAAATGGTACAGCCGGATAACGAAGCCGACATAAATCTGTGTCAGTCCGATTTACATATTTTGACAGACCACTTCTCCTAAATTTTCAACCCTCAAGGAGCCTAATTAGATTACTAAATTACTGTTTTCTACTTTAATTTTTTCCTGGCTGACGCGTTTTACTTCAAAATATTTGAAAAAATTCATGGTCAAACAGGTTAAATTTGGCAAAATAAATATTGCACCCTACGCACGCATCTGAACGCAGCCTGGCAAGCAAAACCAGAAAAGAAAATATACTTGTATGACCAATAAATTATTACTAACTAAATCTGTAAAATTTCAATAATTTTAAAAAATTTTCATTAACATACTTCTTTCTAAGACAGTTCTTTATATGTAAATTTCTACGCCAATTTTTTATTTTATTTTGTACTATTTTCTGTCCATATGTTCACGCCGTTTAAAAATTTATACATATTATATCTTACAGTTTATGTAAGAACCCAGCTCCGGGCCTGTGTTCCAAAAGTTTCCGCCTCACACAATGATAATTTTTTTAAATCCCCCCCTAATAAAATTAGTATATTATTATTTAATAATATTCATATTATTACACTACTTTTGGTAACTTTTAGTGTTATTAAATTGGTACCTGATTGGTACATCAGCCTGTCACGTAGACGTCAAAGTTAAATTTATTATATTTCAATAAACGTGCATGCTATACGATGTCCAGAGCGTCGATGACTTTTTTGTCTTGCTTTTCTCCTGAAAATACGCGAGAAGGACGTTTTCAGAAACATTCACTACACCTTCTTTCTGGTACCATTGGGAAAAAGCTGCGTACTCTTTGTCATATGCTGGCTTGGATTTTGCTCGCAACAAGTTCTCAATAGCCTTTTGAGCACCTTTGCGTATTTCTGAGGCTGTACAGGTCAATTCTACATTTTTGTCTTCCATTTCGCGCACGTAAGTAAGGTTATTGAATTTAACCTAGGGCTACTATAATTTCAAATTCAAATACGAGACGTCCATGCCAGTGACGTCAGTGTAACCAACCCACGCAAAATTCCCTAGTGCAATACGAAAGCTTGAACAGCCAAAATTTAATGAATTAATAAAGCAAAGTAGATAAAATAGTTGTTTGATTTTGTTAGCAAATTCCGATTTATATTGGTGAACAACGATACCAAGATACTTGACATACCTGTTCTGTTCTTGTTACTTTGTTAGCACCATTTATCCACATTATGTGATAGTATGTTATTGTCTAAACAAGTAACAGAACATGATTTACAAGTACCAACTTGCCCCTTGTTTTCAGGGTTTTCCGAAAATGAATCACTACAGGACAATGACGTGTCATCTACGTTTGATAAAATAGTAGTGTTTTTATTCTGAGCAACATTAAATATGTCTTGGATCACTTTCGGTTTTATTCATTCTGACTATGTTCTCGGTTAGTAAGTAATTATTGAACAAAACAGACGACAAAGGGAAACAAAACCATTAAAAAAATGGATAAAAGCGCATGAGAAAAATACCTGAAAATGCAAAACAAATAAACCTTAAGACATACCTGAAAGTAAAAAATTGCCCTGTTAAAAAAAATTAAGTACCTGAAATTTAAAAAAAATGATATAACATACCTTAGTCACCTTAGTTACATTACCATGTGAAATTGAAACCATTTTTAAATCTCTAAATGTAACAGAAACCACAAACTTAGACTAACCACATAATCTTATAAACAATACAATAGAAAGTCACAATTATTTGGTTACTTGTGTTAAAATAAGATTCACTAAAATGATAGAAATCAATAAGATTTCAATGTAACTTGTAAATATTTCTTTGGTGAGATACTTACCACTTACCCAAGGATTCCCCCGAATCTCATCTCTCCTCTCATGTATGCATCATGGAGGCAAGCCTTCTTTTACCTCGCCATCCAAAAGACATCAACAATCTAAGACTCCTTTGTGACTAAAAATTAACCCTAACAATCAAAGCTTTGAACTGACGTTCCAGTATAAATTTGAATGCCATACAGAATCAATGTAATTTGGAAAAGGATTGTGCACTTTCTAAATTATACCTAGGAGCCTTTAGGAAGTCCAAGAGCGAGAATCAGTGGTAGGGGGCGTTTCATTCACAAAATTCACTTTCACAATCACAATCACAAAGCACTCGATTACCGAATAATTTTTCGCATGCATCCTCTCGCGACAGAATCCTAACACTAGCTGTCCGGTCCTACGGAGAATTATACAATTAATCATCTCGACACCTAATAATGCTTATCTTAACGATGATTTTATTTTAACGAGTCTTTTTGTACACTTGTTGTTCTCGAAAATTCCTTAATTCATAAAACTAGATTTTTGCTCCTAATAACACTCATACAACAGATAGTTTTGACTTGTGAATTATTCTCAAAAGTTTTCTAATCGTTGAATATTCCTAACAGTGAATTTTATTAAATGAGAGCTATAAAAAAATTGAAAAAAAAAGAACGAGAAATAATAATATTGGTTTACTAAAATATGTAATAATATTGAACGAAAATGTCATGTATATACAGCTACTTATTATTATAATAAATTAACAAATGGCCTTAAATTATTGCAAACTAAATACTTCGAAATAAGACTCTAATCATCGACTTGGAATAAGTAAAACAACTTTACTTGATGGAGATGTATCAGTTACATTGAACAATTACTCTAAAAACTGATGCATTTAAGGAAGTGCCCTTTAGGGCAATTTTAACTTAATAATGTTTCAAATTAAAGGTATAGGCATTAAATAGCTAAATAAAGTTGAGATCTGGTATAAATCACCAAAACGGTTTTTAAACATATTTATACAACAAAATAAAAGTTCTTAAGATAAAATACCTACCCTTTATAATATTTTTAGATGAAAATATTTCGAGTAAAAATTTTATACCTTTAATAATAAATTTAATTTAAATACCTTTACTTCAAATATAAAATTTAATGAAAACATTCAAAGCCTTTTTGAAGTTTTTTTTTGAGAAAGTGGAAATGTTCAATAGTGCCCTTTAGAGAGGTATTACAATAAAATGGTTCAAATAGAAGTTGTAGCCATTGATTAGGTCAGTTCAAATCTAAAATTTGGTAAGAATTGATAAAGCTGTTTTAGAGAAAATTGAGAAAAACTGAAAAATTATAAAAGTAAAGTACTCAAAATTCCTTAAAAACTCCATTAAAAACTCAAGATTCTCAAAATTGTTTATTTGACAAAATGACAGATGTATGTTAACAATGTCAAGTATATTAAAAAAGGTCTTTGAGACATCTGACAGGAGTGAGAGTTCAACTTATTAAATTTTAGTGTCGCATTATTGAAACATGTTTGCAGCACTATAAAAGATTTTTTTTAACAACAAATAACTCTTCGCAGAGATATAAATATTTTGAGTTAAAATTTTTAGCACTTATTAAGGATATTAAGAGGTTTCAGTTGAATTACAAACGTTTACGATTATGGTTTATCAGTTATCGCTAATTGAAATATCGGCAGAAATAGGTGGTTTTTCGGGTCTCACGTGTAAACAAATTAACGAAATTTAATGATCTTCGCCTGATTTTGAACTTATTTTTAAAAGCTGTCTTCCATGTATAACATTTTTCTCCATCAATACTAAATTTTTCGCTAGGGTGAAAAATCGACTTTAAAATCTATAACTTTTACTATAAAAGCGCAGGGCACACCACTTTATGGTTTTGTTGTTACTAAAACAAGCCTGGTCAGGAACTCCTTCACAAAGGTTATTTACTTGTTTCACTCAATATCTAATGTGTATTAATTTCACTACTCCATATCTAACCTTCCGTGTTTTATATTCGGCCGTTAACATTCACAATATGTAAATCGATTTATCGCGGTCCGCGGCAGAAGTTAACAGTATAATTTTTTTTTCTGTGCAAACAAACTGACCGGCTGCTTGAAGAACCGTCCTTCCGGAATAAGACATTTCGTCTCGGCAAACATGAAGTCTTCACATTCTTAACTCGAAGATCTTTTGTTTAAGCAACACTTAGTCAATTTGGAGGTGTTAATAGCCGAATAAAATATTTGCTTTCTAGTAAGTCTCTTAACTGTCCATTGTTAATTAAAAGGCAAACAGAGGTTTATGTGTATTTTTAATAGTTCAGTTTCTTCCCATTGTCATTCAGTACATAGGATATACCGTTTAGATAGATTCAAACGTGAATTGACGAGAGTGGGTGATTTTTCAATTAGTCGTGTTTGTTTTCTGCATTGTTAAAGTTCCTCGAGGTCAAAAATTAAAGAGCTACTACGCCTGATTTATACGCATAACTTATTAACATTTTTATTCTTCGAAGGCAAATATATCGGATAACCGATTCGACGATAAACAAGATACCATCAATATGTTTAATCTGATATCGCTTTTACGGGCAGATATTATTAATTATTACGGCATTAATGCGATCAAATATTCCAACAACTATTCAAAATCCGAGGCGATTTCTACATCTACTTACATATATATTGTCTTCTGAAAGACCCGAACCGGATCTACGATACGTATGTCCAAAAAGGAAAGAGCTCTCCTCTTTCGTCATTAAAACGAAATTTTTTATCGGCACATGGGCCCTAATTAGGGTCAGGTGGTAATTAGACGCGTTTATAAGGCATGTTCTGGATCCTTAATTATTACCATAAATTAAATACAGTAGCAGATATAATAATAATATATCGGACATTTATAAAAGTTGGGCTCGTTGTGGTTTGTCGCCTGGGGACGCAATAGCCTGGCCGAGGATTCGAGCCGCTGCCGAGTTTACGATTAGCCACGTTTAGAAGAGATCCATGGAGAACAGACCACCTTCAGCTATAGAAATGAACAGATGCTTTATATTTTGCAAAGGCGGAAAGTAAGGAAACGCGGAATGAAATTTCGTTTTGAAAATTTACCAACGCACCAAACTGCGTGCCAAAATCATGCCTCTGCGTTACTAATGTGAACGTGTACAGATAAAGTAAATAATGATCGAAAAAAAAAGCATGCAACAGTCCACCCAGGCTTCAAGAAAAATATCCGTAATGAAGGTTCTTAGGTGAAGAAATCAGTAAAACATACATAAAGTAACCATCGATTGAATAAGCTCCACACTATCCTCCATGGACTCGTTCGTGCCATCTATCGTGACTTGCACTTGTTTTAGGGCTAATCGCCCAACGCCGACTGTGGTTAACCATGACACAATATACATATACACTATTTTCTTCCTCTCTGTCTCTCTCTCTCACACACATACACGTACGCGCGCACACGCACGCACACGCACACACACGCACACGCCAACACACACTCACACATCCCGCTGTAGATGATGGCTTTTCATCGATGATGCCATTGCGGAGATGTGATTGACGTTCCTCTAATCGGCGAGATGTGGACGAGAAGAGAAAGAGAGGCGAGCACACGAGGCGATGATGCTGCAAGAAATATTAAAAATGATGGGACGGAGGACGAAGGTGGTGGTTGCGATAAAAACGATGGAGATTAAAGCAACGGAAGGAAGGGAGAGGTGACTCTATGCTCTATGTATGATTTTGCAGTAAGTTATGTGATAGGAGCTAAAGTTTTACAAACATCGATAAGATGATTAAGGTAGACAGTATTGTAATTTTAGTATGCGAAATTAAAATCAGTCCGTCGTTATTGAAATGCTGAAGGGTTTACATGCATTACAATGTAGAATAGAACTGTAATATATCTGGACCTGCTTGAAGTGCGTCATGTGGTCAAAGCGATTCGAATATTCGCATTGTTCACGATGATCACATTTAATTGGAATATGTGGCATTAAATAGTATTTTAAAGTACAAGTTGCAGAAGACGTCATATTCCAAGCCCGAGTCCGAGATTCTAAAATGAGCCGCTTTATATAAAATATAAAGGGTCTAATTTATTACGCAAACCACGATTTTATTGCTCCACCCCTTAGCGAGAAAAAGGGGATAATCTTACTTAAGACTTAAGCCACATCATCCACACCTGTATCTCCGGAACCGTAGGAGATATATACAGTATGTCTCAGTAAGTTGGAACCATATGGAAAACTTTTTTATTGTTAATTTTACGAAAAAAAGTTATCCTTCATAAAAAGCTCTGCATGGTCTAAAACCTAAAGTGCAACTGTCAGATATTAAATTTTTCCCGGCGTATACGAGATTTGTCATATAATATGAATTTTGCCCAAGAGCAAAGTACCTTTATTTTTGACAATATAGAAAATTGTTATTAATGAAAGGTGATCAGAACTAAAAACCATTTATAAATGTGCAGTTACATCCATTTACGATGAAAAAAAGAGGTTTTGTTATTTTTTAATAACATTTCTGCATCATTAATTAATTAAAATGAACATTTATCACTTGTAGTTATTAAAAATATGATAACCTTTCCGTTTCTTAATTTTATCTAACAATTTTGCAATTTAAACACGTCCGTAAGTAATGCATATGCATTTATTGCAAATAAGAAAACAAATAACAAACAACTAACACAATAATAATACTAGATATAACAGAAATTTAATTTTCACTCATTCCACTGATGCCTCGATATATCCACCCTCTCGTTCAATACATTTCATAGTCCTATTGGCAAATTTTCTTAATACCTTCCTTATCATTTCTGGAGAAATTTCCCGGCATGATTGTGTAATTATCCTCTCCAAATGATTAACATCTTGTAAAGGCCAATGCTGGTAAACTCTTTGTTTTAAGTAACCCCATAAGAAGTAATCTAGCAGGCCAAAAAATATCTGAATATCTGTGCATAACTTTTCCGATGAACAAATGTTCAAGATATGCCCTAACATTTAATGTACTGTGGCATGTTGCACCGTCTTGTTGGAACCAAATACATTGACGTTCTTGTAAAGGTAGTTCGTCCATGAAGTCACTGATTTGATTTTGCAAAAATTCTAAATAACGTTCGGCATTCATAGATTGGTGAAAAAAATATGGTCCTATTAATCTGTCCTTGTAAATACCACACCACACGTTTGTTTGAAATGAATATTGATCACGAGACTTTAATGTAAAATTTGGATTTTCCTCCGACCACCAGCGACAATGTTGTGAAGAGACAGTTCCATTTGAAGAAAATGTTGCCTCATCGGAAAAAATTATACGTCTCGGAAAAAAACGGTCCTCTTCTAACTCTCCTTGGACGAGACAGCAAAAATCAAAGCGCCTATCATAATCCCTTTCTTTCAACGTATGAACGATTTTTGGTTTGAATGGTCTGAATTTATTTTGTTTTAAAATTCTTCCCACTGTATCTTTACTTACATTTTGTTGTATTAACGACTTCCTCTTGCGCAAGGACACTTTTGGATGTTCTACCACAGGCAGCATTACTTCTAACTCCGTGTTCTCATTGGCAACCAGTTTTCGGCGTTTTCCATTAAAGTCGTTGTTTAAACTTCCAGTAGTCTTAAATTTATTCATTATTTTTGTAACAGTCGAATGATTAATATTTTTATTGGGATGTCTATCATTAAAAATAATTGCTGCTTCTCTATGCGTTTTATAGTTTTCTCCCACAATCAAAACAATTTCAAATTTTTCTTCACAAGTCAATAACATCATTTTTATGTACTTTTTAAATTTTAACGCGTTTTAACAGTCGCTGTCAAACATTTCTTGCTATCAACAATTTATTTGTTTCAAAATTTCTGTTATTCTCTTGTTTTACGTGTTTTTAATGAATCGATACGTTTCATAGAAAGTTGCGAAATTTACGCCTTTCCTTTAATCTCTTGCGAGTTAAGTTAGCTGCGATCTAGTGAAGTTAGCTGCGATCGAACGTGATTGGAGAACCTTAATTAAAACCATTTTTACTTTTAAGTTATAACTACCTAGTTACTAGTTTAAGGTAACTTAAAACAAAAAGTTTACCAGTAATGGCCTTTTCATGATTTGAATCATTTGAAGAGGATAAAATTACACAATCATGCCTGACAGTTTCTCCATAAATGATAAGGAAAGTATTGAGAAAATTTGCCAATAGGACTATGAAACGTATTGAACGAGAGGGTGGATATATCAAGGCATTAGTGGAATGAGTGAAAATTAAATTTCTGTTATTTCTAGTATTATTATTGTGTTAGTTGCTTGTTATTTGTTTTCTTATTTGCAATAAATAAATGTGCATTACTTACGGACGTGTTTAAATTGCAAAATTGTTAGATAAAATTAAGAAACAGAAAGGTTATCATACTTTTAATAATTACAAGTGATAAATGTCCATTTTAGTTAATTAATGATGCAGAAATGTTATTAAAAAATAACAAAACCTATTTTTTTCATTGTAAATGGATGTAACTGCATATTTAAAAATGGTTTTTAGTTCTGATCACCTTTCATTAATAACAATTTTCTATATTGTCAAAAATAAAGGTACTTTGCTCTTTGGCAAAATTCATATTTTATGACAAATCTCGTATACGCCGGGAAAAATTTAATATCTGATAGTTGCACTTTAGGTTTTAGACCATGCGGAGCTTTTTATAAAGAATAACTTTTTTTCGTAAAATTAACAATAAAAAAGTTTTCCATATGGTTCCAACTTACTGAGACATACTTACATAAACCCATAAACCAAGCGGCATATTTAATTGCTAATTTATTGCTGACGATAGGAAATAGTGCGCAATCCCAGAACCACCCATTCAACCCTAGGCATTAAACTCACCCCCAAAATATCAGAAAAATGGTAAAAAAATGTATGTCCGTTAAATACAGCCTGGGCTCTTTAATATTATTTAATTTCTCAACTTTCAAGCAAAATATGATTTTATTGCTCCACCCCCTAGCGAGAAAAGGGGGATAATCTTACTTATGACCTAGGCCACATCATCCTGTATCTCTGGAACCGCAGAAGATATATACATAAAGCAAGCAGCATATTTTATTGGTAATTTATTGCTGACGATAAGGAATAGAGTGTAATCCCAGAACAACCCCTTCAAACCTAAACATTAAACTCACCCCCGACATATCAGAAAAATCTAACGTTTGAAGTGAGTAAAACTCGAGTTTAGAAGAGTCGGTTACAAACAAACAAACAAACATACAAGCGTGCAAAAATAGTCAGAATTGCATGCGACAGCCCAGTAGAATAAGATCAAATGCTTATCGTAATTCAGAACAGGTTGGCATGTGGAAAAATGTTTTGTATTTGTGACAACGAATGGCTCTATCAAGGGGATCCTATTTTAAAACGTGGCGCCATTTTTTAAACAATGTTTATTTATGCAAAAATAGGGTAAACATTAAGTTTTTTTGAGTTATCTTTAAGGCAACGTTAGATAGAGGATTTAAATTTTTACCATTTATGACTTGTTGAAAAGCGGTTAATTTCAGACCAGGTGGATTAAATTTGGTTATTAATTTGTTTAAATAATTGCATAAAAGTCGCTAAATTTTGCAAAATTTGAAATATTTTTAATTTCGTGAAAAAAGCACGTAGAAGCTTAAAACCTTCAGATTTTGTGTCTTTTAGTACCCTTAACTTACCACAATTTCTTTTTGCAAAAATGTTAATTTGTTTATGAAAAAAAACACTTTTTTGAAAAAAGGTGTTAAATATAAAATTCAATTTGAACCTTTTTTCGTCGGCCTAGAGGGTTCATCTCTATTTCTTATTCAAGAGTTAGATTTTCAATATTGAAATTTAATGTATTCAATTTTTACCATTTTCACCTTCAAAATGGCGTCAGAAAATGTGTAAATTGTTTTACGTCGTTTTTTTTGCAATTATTTATGCAGAAAACATGACATATCTATCGGCAAAGTTAATTTTTGAAAATCTAGCAATTTTCCACGTATTATCAAAAAAAACGTCTCTGTACCTCAACTGGGACCCGAGATAATTTGTTTTTCAAAAATTCGCCAATTGTTTATTTATGATTATTAAGAACTAAAATTGAAAACGGAAGTAATAGGACACTTGAACTGTATGATGCCACCATTTGCAATTGAAGGAAACAAATTTATATGTGTGAAAATAAATATTTCACTGACTGTAAGTTCGGCACGCAAGTATGAGTCGTCCTAGCGTGCGCAACGTGGAAAATTGATCGAGCGAGTTCAAATTCGCATTGCGATACAAATTCGGCATATTTCAGCTAATTATGAACCGATTTGGACGTTTTTTTTTTAATCTGAGGTAGCTCGCGAAATTATTAGCAACTAATTCATTAGTTTTATCAGCATATTGACAGAATTCGTTATAAACAATTATGTTTTCAAAAATACATTTTTTTTCTTAAATATTTGAAAAGTTATGAAATGCACACAAAAAAATTCTTCATAAAAGTTGTTAATTTTTGAAAAATGCATATTTTCAATTTGTAAACATTTATAATTTCTTTATTTAAATTTAAAAAAATACTATTATGTTATTTTACAAATTTTCGAAATATTATATACATATTATGTTATTAAATGAAGATGATTAGAAAATATGTTTCACAGATTGATATTTTGTAATTTTATTATACACAATAAACTTAAATTACTATAAATATATTATTTATTGTTAGCGAGTGCTTAATCTAGCTTGCTTTACAGGTGTTTCATATCCGCTAAAGCCAATATGATTTTCTGATAAATCAATATTACAATCACAATCAATCTCGCACACATCATTATAATTTAAATTAATATTATTAGTACAATCAACATCATCATTATTACGAACATCATCATCATCATCATAATCGTTGTTATTTAATAAATCAGTAATGGATATAATATTTTCATTATTTTCACAAGTCTCACCGTTACAACCGGAACATAATTTCGAACACTTTAAACTGTGCTTGTGGCAACCGCACCTATTGTCCGCGCAATTTCCAGAACAAGAACGGGTTATTTTTGATAGTACATTTTCAGGATATAGTGGTTCTAAAGTTAGGATCGGCTCCAAGCAGTCAACAGATTTTTTCCAACCAAATTGATTGAAATCTAAAGAGTTATTACCTAGCCAAAGTTGAAGCTGGTAATAAACTCTTAGAATATGCTGATTCGCTGCACCACTGGTAGGAAGCAAGCTTTCTAATTTAAAAGCTTTTTTAATAGTGCAAAGCTCGCAGTGTTAATACCGCAATTCGTGCATTGTCATTACAACATCGTATTTTTCTAGCAACAAACGAGCATACTTCTCGTCTGATTTAGTGCTATACATTTTAGTGACAATTTTTTGACCATTTTCAAATAATTTTAAAAAATTTGTAAAAGAATTATAAATAACGTCAGATAGAGTGCGAAGTAGTTGATGATCCACATCAAATAACTTTCCCTTACCCTCATTATAAAAGCATTAAGTAGTATCGTACCCGGTGAAAATGTAAATAGGGCCAATTTGCTGTGACACATCTTCATATTTAAAGCTTTTATAATTATACCACTATTTTTGTCACATCTTCGATTTTACTTTAAGAGACGTTTTTTGAACAGACGTAAAAAAATTTACACATTTTCCGACGCCATTTCGAAGGTGAAAATGGTAAAAATTAAATACATTCAATTTCAATATTGAAAATCTAACTCTTGATGAAGAAATAGAGCCGCGGATGAACCCTATAGGCCGACGAAAAAAGGTGAATTTTACATTTAACACCTTTTTTTTCAAAAAGTGGTTTTTTCATAAACAAATTAACATTTTTGCAAAAAGAAATTATGGTAAGTTAAGGGAACTAAAAGACACAAAATCCGAAAGTTTTAAGTTTCTACGTGCTTTTTTCACGAAACGAAAATTATTTCAAATTTTGCAAAATTTAACGACTTTTTGTAAATATTTAAACAAATTATTAACCAAATTTAATCTACCTGCTCTGAAATTAACCGCTTTTCAACAAGTCACAAATGGTAAGAAATTAATCTAAGAAAAATCTAACGTTGCCTTAAAGATAGCTAAAAAATACCCAATTTTTACCTATTTTTGCATAAATAAACATTGTTTAAAAAATGACGCCACGCTTCAAAATGGGATCCCCTTGAAAGAGCCATTCCTTGTCAGTTGTCACCAATACAAAACATTTTTCCGCATGCCAACCTGTTCTGAATTACGATAAATTTTAAGCTTTTTTCATCTAATTCTACTGGACAAGTTTTTGAAAAATAATATAAAGGCAATATACTAAACTGTAGAAAGTTACTCTAACTTTAGGCGTGATTCCAGCCCAATCTACGATAACATGGAAGTTCTCGTAAATTGATGAAGTTTCTGTATATTTTCCTTCAAATGGTAATTTGTGTTCCAATGGACTCGCGACATTCTTCAACTCAAAATTAAAATATCTAAAATGGGTTAGATCAAAATGATGAAAAAACAAAAAACCTACATGCACGTGATGTTTCCCAAGCTGTCACCTATCCAAGTACAAACCACGCCCAACTTCAGTGATCGACTTTACTTTTACATATCTTTATTATACTGTTTATAGTTGGGGCACGGGTCAACTCGTAAGAATTAATCCCCGGTCCGCATTTCACCTTCGCGAGATTGGTCAACTCGTAAGAATATGGTTCTCTAGATCGGTCAACTCGTAAGGGTTAGAACTACCTGAAAAATCCCAAAAGGGGGATTATCGTATTACTTGCGAGAACGCAAGAAAAACCCCGCGGAACCCGACCCTAGGGTCATAAAACGCATTTGATCATTAACAACAAGCAAGTCTTTGCCGCGTTGACTTTTAATAAAATCCTCAACTATCTCGGTTCGATCCATCGTCACCGTTTAGTTTGAATGTAACAAACCACCCCCTTACATCGTATTCTAAATTTCAACAAAATAATATCCGAACTACTTCGTTACAATCATCATCCCCTTGATTACTTCTGAGAATCCTCTTACGAGTTGACTCATCCAAAACTACCCTTTAAAAATTTACCTGCCGGTGCGCTTACCAATTGACCGATATTAGGGTTGGGGATTAAAATTTCTTACGAGTTGACCGGCGCCGTATAGTTGATCGTAATTGTCATATTCTTCCTAAATATATATACATCGTATTTGGACGAGAACAGGCCTATTCAATATGGTATTGCCGTTACCACCAAAATTAGTTTATCCCTCTTTTCTACAATTATATATCATTAATATATCCAAATTAAACCATAAAAGTTAGTTATTGTACTGGCATTATAAGTTCTTAATCAGTATGCGACGTTTCGAATTAATGTAACGTTTGAAAGTGAGTAAAAATCAAGTTTATAAGAGTCGGTTACAAACATACAAGTGAAGCTAATAGAAAGCGCATAAAAAAATCTAAATTCCCTGAACTAATTTCTCCGTGCCACCTCTACCATCGCTGAGATTTTTCGAAAAGCTTCCCCCGGCCGCGTTCGTGAATCCCTCGGATCGCGTGGCGGATAAAGGGCGTCGTCGTGCCCGTCGGCGACAAAAACGCGCGTCGACCCGAAATATGTGTACGTGCCGGTCTTAAATCCGGTGGCGCGGTCCGCGGCCCCCCATCCTTCAATACGTCAGCTTTCGATCAGAGGCCTTATCGAAAAGTCGAGCGCGTCGCGGCCGAGAGCAGCTCCAAAGTGGCGTAATGACTTCGCCAGGCCATTGTTCACAATCGACGGGGGCTGATGAGGACTCAAATCTATTGTGAAGTCAATCATGCGATGCGTTCGTGTCTCCGGGCACTATCACCGGAATCGCCGCCGCAAGAAGAGAAGAAGCACATCGCAGAAGAGAAGAGGAGAGAGAGTCTGTCGTTGTGCTGTGTGTGTGTGTGTATCCGATTTATGTGGTTCGCATGTCTATTGGTTGTTTCGGAGAGCGCAGAGGGACGGAGAAACGACTGAGATAAAGTTAATAACTTTCTGGCGAGGACGATTCAAATTTCATCCCTCGAAATATCACCTTAGCGTTTCTAATGGAGAGCTGCTTCACCAATCACGAACTCATCTGATTCAAAGTCAAAACGACGTTTTTCAGCGGAAAATGATCTCAACTTATCGTTCAATCCCTGTGTACATGTTTTAACATGCATTTTTAATTGCATGTACACCACAGGCCAAATTCCATCTGATAGACTAAAATCATTCCCAAGAGAATCATGGCAACTTTCAACTCAAAACAAGTCCGGAGTCTAAATAGTTCCTCAATCGAATCTCGGGGAGAAACTAACTTGAAAGTGAACACACAGAGTCGAAGTAGACTGACTATCCGAAAACCCTAAAGAATAGCTGCCAGGAATGTAAGGGGACTAATACAACAACCAGAAAAGCTCCAAATAATCGAAAAGGAGATGACAGCCCATAACATTGATATCCTCGGAAGCAGTGAATTTCACTGGAAAGGAAAAGGTCACTTCCAGGGTATTTCAGGCAATAATACTTATTTCTCAGGCCATGCAGAAGAATGCATTAACTAGCGGTGTCGGGATAATAGTACCCAAGAAATTGCAGAATTTTGTTTGTGGTTATGATGCGGTTAATGACAGGATCATTCATCTCCTTTGCCAAAGTTCAACATGCATTCTACACATAATTCAGGTCTACGCCCCAACATCCACGGCAGAAGAGATCATACTAGAAGATTTTTATACAGCTCTAAATACTGAGCGTGTCAATATTCCCAAAAAAGATTTTATAATCATATTGGGAGATTTTAACTTAAATTTGTGCCACGAACATGGATCACCACATGAGACAGGTCGTTGGAGGATTTGGACTGGGTGAGAGGAATAAAAGGGCAGAAAAGCTGATGGACTTCTGCTTGCAAACGACACTCTCCATAATGAACACGTATTTCAAACATCATCCACGCAGACTTTACACGTGGAAGTCGCCTGATGACAGTTATAGGAATCAAATAGATTTTATCTTAATTAACAAAGATGGGGAACTTCTGTGAGTAATGCTAAAGCTTTTCCTGGTACAGACTGCGGTAGTAACCATCAACTGCTAGTAATGGATTTCAGACTTACATTTAAGAATATTGGTAGACCCTTGACCAGACTGAATAGGTTAACAACAGGAGAATTAGATACTTTCAGGGATGGTATTAAACCAGTTTTCACAAATATAACTTGCAACGATGACGCCGAAGAATCGTGGATATGTCTTAGGGAGGGTCCCCTGAAAACTGCTAGCCAATGTTGCTGACCAGGAGATGTGAATGGTCGCAAACCATGGATCAGTGAAGAGACATGACAAGTTATAGAAGAGGAAACAACTGAAAATAGGCCCTCTAGATGAAACGACTTATAGAGCCATATCTAAAGATATTCAGAGGAGATGTCGTAAAGACAAAGAAAAGTACATATCCAACATATGTCAAGAGATAGAATCACACTCGCAATTCAAACTGAAAATGGCACTGTCGTTAGTGACATCGAAGCAATATTAAACGTTTGGCGGAAATATTGCACATAACTGTTCAAAGAACAGCAGACCCTAGATGGAGACGATAGAATTCTCAATATAACTGAAATAACGCACTAACCTGACATCATGCACGCAAAGGTAGAGGAATCAATAGCACACTTGAAAAGAGGAAAATCAGCAGGCTGTGACAATATAAGGGGAGAACTATTACAGAATTTGGATCAACAGGGCATTAAAATCTTAACCGATCTATGTAATGTAATATGGAAGCATGGTCTCTGGCCCAAAGACTTGTCTACCTATATATTCATACCACTTTATAAAAAGGGTGCAACCACAAAGTGTAGCAACTGCCGTACCATTTCTTTAATATCACATCCGAATAAGATTCTACTTCGTATTCGAAGGACAAAGGCACCAGAGAACAGGTGCTTAATCTACGACAATTCATAGAGAAATGCAGAGAATTCAATATCCCAATGGTCATTTGCTTTTTGGACTACCAAAAGGTCTTTGGCTGTGGTAACTGGAAAATGCTGTGGAGAGTTTTTCGAGACATGGGAGTGCCCGAAGATCTAATTGTACTCATAAGAAACCTTTACGACAACAGCATGGCCAAGATGAGAATAGAGAACTAGCACTCACTCCCATTTAGGACCTGCAGGGGCGAACGTCAGGGATGCACCCTCTCTCCAGATCTCTTTAACATCTATGGAAAATACATAATAAGAAAGGCATTGGATGAATGGCAAGGGGGACTCTCAATTGCGGGTGAAAATATTACAAATCTGAGATATGCAGACGATACAACATTCATAGTTGCGTCGGAAGAAGAAATGTTGGATCTCCTAAGCCGAATGGAGACAGAGAGCAACAACTGTGGCTTTATGATAAACGCGGAGAAAACCAAAAATTATGATAGTTGATCGTTCCAACACTGTACAATTGACAGATGCTTTAAACAGATTTCAATCGTCTACCACATCATGTACCTGTGTCCATATTTGACTAACACGGGTTCAAGTAAAAGTGACATCCGAAGGAGAATAGGACTAGCTAAAAGTGCAATGAGTCGACTACCCAAGACTTGGAACGACAGATCTATTACGAAAAACACTAAAAAAACACTAAAATGAAACTACTTCAATCGTTGATCGTTTCCATCTTCTGATATGGAGCTGAAACATGGACAATTAAAGCAGCAAACAGAAAAAGAATTGATGCCTTCGAGATGTGGTGCTGGAGACGCACGCTCGGCATTCCGTGGAAGGCGCACAGGACGAACGAGTCAATCCTTCAAGAACTGAACATCCGTAATAAACTCTCCTGTATCTGCCTGGCGAACATATTGAGATTTTGTGGACATATCGTGCGATGGTGAAAACATTCTGGAGAGGCTGATAGTTTCTGGAAACACAGAAGGGCGAAGGTCTAGAGAGCGCTCACCAACCAGATGGACTGATCAGATCCATAAGGCCACCGGTAGTTTTTTCTGCCGTTTGTAAATATAGTTCGGGATCGAAGTCAATGGAGAGAAATAAAGTCACAAGTTGTCAGGGATCACGATTCTCAGTAATGAGAGAGCGACGATAAAGAAAGAAGAAGACTAAAATCAACTCTCCTACTGCTTACTCTCTATACCTTCTCTCGATGATAGTCGATGTCACACTCTTTTCCTTCTTGCTACTGGTTGCCGATTTCAAATTCTTGGTGACCATCTATCTTCTGGCATACGGCATCATGGGGCCGTACCACTTTAGTCGGTTAGCCTCTATTGGTTATAGTCCATCTCTATCGCTGTTAATTTCTTCACATTCCTTTTACACATTTCCCATACTTCAGACCCATATATGGCAATACTCTCAATTACAGTTTTATATATGCGCCTCTTGACATTTCTCGATATATTCCTGCTCCGGATAAGTGGGAGCAGATGTCGGATGGCTGCTCCAACCTTTGAAATTGTATTTGCGACTTCTTGTGAGCTGCCTCCATTCTACGATATCAGAGTTCCTAAATATGTGTATTTTGTACAATGTCTTAGTAATAACCCATCGTTCATTATAAGGTCTTTAGATTCGCCTTCAGTATGGATTCGATTGTATTGAAATTGATGTCCAATCCCCATTTTGAATATTCTTTAAGCAGTTCTCGGAGCATATACAAGGCGCCTTCTCTGCCTTCAGCAAAGATAACCTGGTCGTCTGCAATGTTTAGGAAATACAGAGTGTTGTCGATCTGGAAACCCATTCCACCACTTTTCTTTCGCCAAATTTTCAACTGTTCGTTGAGGTTCATTTTAAAGAGAATCGGTGCCATGCAACATCCTTGTCGGAGACCCATGTTAACTTGAAATTCTTCTGACAGACATTTTCCTACTTTTGTTTGATCTGTATTATTGCTATATAGAATTTTGACAGCATTGCAAGCCTTACTTTTCCATAGCTATTTAGAGTTCAGATATTGGTATGCTATCGTACGCCTTGTGCAGGTCTATAAATGCGAGGTGGGTTTCCATATTGAATGCAAGTCATTTGTCTGTTAGTTGTCTGATGCTGAAAATATTATCGATGCTTAAGTGACCTGTCCTAAAACACTCTGCCCTTCAACGTCTACAAAGTCATTCTCCAGACGAAATTTAAGTATTTTGCCGTATATTCGCCCGAGGCTGCTCAGGACCGTTATGTTCTAATAGGTAAAGCACTGTTTTGGTCTCCTTTCTTATAGATGAGTGCTAATGTAGCCTTTCCTGAAGTAGGTGGGTAGGTAATTATTCATCATATAAACATCGGTTGTAAAGTTCTGCTAAGAATTCCAGCAATAAGTTGGAGCCATTCTTAATGAGCTCAATGTAAACTACTCCGAGACCTGCTGCTCTGCCATTTTTAAAAGCTCTGACTGCTTTTCTATTTTCCTACGGAGTTATTTTTTCTATGTTGTTCACCGTGTCTATTCTGCATGTTGTTGATATTTTACAATTCTTATCAAACTGTATAGTCGAACTTCTATCAATAACTGTGAGTAATAGTTTTTTCACTGCTTCAAATTTACAAATTGAAGATGTTGAATAACCCATTTTATCATTTATTTTGTTTGTGAGAAAAGTCTCCGTGTTCTCTTTCTCTTCCTCTTCCTCTTCCGTTTTCTCGGGGTTTGTTCTTCTCCTAAACTTTCTGAGCTACCGAGCCACGTACCAATTTCATTTTAGATGTTCATATTAAACGCTATTGGGAGGATGATGCGGAGGACGAATGGGTTGTACGCAACACACCACACCTCCTCTCACGTTAATAATGTGATCTCTTACGTGTTCTCATTATGCAAATACTGTATGAATAGATGGAAGTTCTCGAAATGAAATCATAGGACAGGTATATGTAACAAATGTAAGAGATATTTTGAAAAAGGTGTTTGTAACTCAGCCGGGATATCTTTTCAAAAAGCTTTTTCAAAATATCTCTTACATTTGTTACATATACCTGCCTTATGATTTCATTTCGAGAACTTCCATCTATCCTAAGCTTTCGTTTGCGGCCTGCTGGATGGATTGCACTATTCTATGATACACAGTTTGGGTAGTCTTGGTAGTATGTTCAATGTGGGATAGCTTTTCACTCAACCCCAGTTGATATAGGAAACCAGTTGAAGCGTCATGTAATGGTGGAGATTGTATTTAAGATTTGTTATTACTTATTAGTCTAGATGTTTCTTCTTTCTCTTTCTTTTGTTTTTGCGTTTACAAATGACAAGTAAATTTTCGACTTTAACAGGAAATGATCTGAGTTGCACTCTGCACCTCTATAGACTCTCACGTCTGCAGACTATTTATTCTTCAAGGTCACTAAAATGATTATACAGAGATGGGAACGACCGACTAAGAGCTTTACTATAATATAGTTCTTATGTTGTGGTATTTGTAAACAATGATACTTCTTTACATTGATTATATATACATTGATTTCTACAGGGAGAATTTCATCTATGGAAATGTGCGTTGCAAGCCTTCATCCCCTCCCCAATTTTGAGTTTGCATCACTCCTCCAGCAATGTCTTTCAGTAAAAACTGAAAAGAAATAAGCTGATCACTAATGAAACTTTTCACTTAACACACCGTCTAGCCGATGAGTAACGGACGAGGGTAGCTTCCAAAAGGAAAATGTACGCCTCGCGGGCCCCTTTCGTTTTTTGTCTCTCGCAATAAGGGACGTATCGGTCAGATAATAAATTTGGGAAACGTCCCTACGAGTAATGTCGGTGGATTTTTCTTTCGCGATCTGAACATTAAACGGCGAACCAGTCTCGTTGTTAATTCACGGTTTAATTGCTAGAGCTCGACGTTCTGACATTCATGGCTGGTAGTGATACAAGAAATTTTACATGCATAAAACATTTTTGCTTCATATTTCAAAGGAGCGAGACGGCGAGAGAAAGAGAGAGAGAGAAAGAAAGAGAGACAAGAGGTACGCTCGCATCTCCTCGTACGTTATTATAATACGACACTAGCAAGCAAGAACTACAACCGGGTATGAATTATCGCACGATAGAATTAACATAGCTGCAACAGACAAAGAAATTTTTTCTCTCCTCTCCGCCGGTGGTTATCTATCAAAGTCTCCGCGGCTGCCTTTTTGCATAAAACGAAACACGTCGAGATTATTTCGTTGTTTGTTTTTTGAGTGTCCGGATAAGTGCGGATAAAATTTGTTACGTTGAGAAATTTACGACTGCGACACGACTATACCGGAGAGGAAGTTTATCGGGCCCAACTACCAGAAGACAACTAACGTATTTTGCATAAATTATTACTCGCTTATTACTGCACAAACACCTCATAAAATTTAACGCTTGGTTAGTGAGCCATCTACAATGGACACTTAAGTTACCACCACACGACGGGGTTAGTGCAGTTACACTTTAAAATTTGGTCGAAAAGATTCCTAATAAGTTGAGAGATTATGTTAGGTACCACCTAACAGGTCACACAAGAACACAATTACCAAATAGATTGAAGAGGGTCCATGATACTACATAACTTATGTCATCTAATAGCTTATAGTCTACTTGATGGTAACAAGTTTCAAATATGTAAGGCACCATGCTACACCTATTAGGTCCCCTTTCCGCTATATTACACATGAAGGTAATTTAGTAGGTGTCACGAATATCCCCTAATAGGTGAACATAAGTCGAAGAATTCTGTTTCAATAATTAAGCCATCATATTACACCAAAAAGTAATTTTTTACCTTATTGGTGTAATATGGAACTTCACATTGTGGCCAAGTGGTCAAAGTTACCCAATTTTAGTTGCTGATCTATTTTAATTACATCAATATATGAAATATTTAGGTATAACTACGATTTCTGATACTGATGTCGGCGAAAGAAGTATAAGTTTAGGACACCAATCCTCATTTTCACCATGAAGTAAATTTTTGATCTAACTGGATATATGACTGTGACAGTCGTAAACTGGGGAGGTGAATATTTACCAAAGACCTAATCGGTCGCCAGTAACTTAATATCATATGACAGAAATTCACCAAATTTACTAAATTCTTTAAGTAAATTTAACGTAATACACAGGGTGTCACTGAAATAGTGCATACTATGTGCTTATTATTATTACTGTCAACATGAACATGGCACGTTACATTATTCTGGCGGCGATAGCAAACATCACTTCAACGGAGTAGGAATTTTGGTTGCGGGGGTGTATAATAAGTATGTATGTAATTTTATACCGGTGCGTGATAGAATATTGCTTATTCAAATGAGGGGAAAACCGTTTTATGTTAACATAATACAAATATATGCTCTTACGGCAGACAAAAATATGATGAGGAAGTAGAGAAGTTTTATGTGAGAGTTAACGGGGTATTGAGATGACTAAAAAATAACAAAATGACAATCATAATGGGAAATTTTAATACCAAGATAGGCAGTGGCAGATGTGGTGCCTTGACTGGAGGCTTTGGTCTGGGTGAATAAAACGATAGGGGTGACCGTCTTTATGAGTTCTGTCAGGATATGACATGATACTAATACTTGGTTTCAATTACCTAATTCCAGACTTTATACTTGAACAGAACCGCGTAACGAAGATGATAATACAGCAACCATAAGAAACCAAATCGACTACTTATTAATTAACAAACGTTTACTTAATGTCATCAAAAATGTAAAAACCTATTCCGGTGCAGACGTTGGCTCAAACCACAATCCTATAATAAGTGACGTTCAATTAAATCTAAATGCTACAAGTAGAAGTCATCTCGAGAGGCCAATTGATATAACCAAACTAAGAGAGGTTAACATCAAACAGACAATATCAGAAGATGTGAATAATGTATAATGAATAATGAAGAATAAAGGTTATAATGAATAATAAATGTAACCAACACCCTAGAAGAGAGTAAAGAAGAAAAAAGAAAGTGTGGATGGCTGACCATATTTAAATCTAATGGAGGAACTTAGGAAGGTAAAGAATGATAATAACAAATGCAGACAATTTCAGAACACCATAGGGAGGAAATCAAAATAGCTAAAGAAAATTGGATGAAAAAGAACTGTAAGGAAATTGAGAAGCTAAGTGAGTTCCATGACCATTCCAATATGTACAGCAAAATAAAAGAAATATCTAGCATAATATGCAGAAGTCGTCGATCCATTTTCTTAACGGAAGAGAATAATAAACGGATACAGGATGAAACAAAATCAAAAATACATGGGAAGCATATATTCAGCAAACATTTGCTGACGACAGAACCTGCTGAACAACAGGAAGGACCGGAAATATTAAAACAGGAAGTAATCCACGCGTTCTCAGTTTCCGAAAACAGAAAAGCTTGTGAACCAGATGAGTTAGACCCATGAGACTTATAAAAGTACTGAAATTAATAAATTAAGGCAGCATTGATGTAATACTAAAGTTGTTTAATAAAATTTACGCAACTGGTTAAATCCCGGACGACTGATTAAAATCAACGTTTATAACATTGCCTGAAACACAACACCCGAAAAATTGTTGTGACTATCGGGTAATCAGTCTTATGTCACACATGTCAATGGCTTTCCTACGCAAAATCCACTCTAGTATAAAAGGGAACTGCGAAGAGAATTTATATCAGTCCCAATTTGGCATTCGGAATGCATCTGGAACACTCGAAGCAATATTTAGTTACATAATTTGGTTTATTTTAATATATTCGGTCGCATAGTTCACAATAATATAAAACTCAACCTAAATAACATCCCGATTGAACGATTGACTCAATTTAAATATGTAGGAACATCATTACAGAAGAGCTAGACACATATACAGAAATAACATGCGGAATAGAAAGAGCACGAGCTGTATTTAACAGAATGAGGCACCTATTATGCGATGACAATTTTAGTCTAAAAAAGCGATAACGATTAACTAGGTGTTATACCTGAACAGTATACTTCTATACGGAGACGAGTCCTGGATATTAAAAGCCAAATGAACCGGCTCGAAGCTATTGAAATGTGGCTACATAGCAGAATACTACATGTACCTTGGGTGGAGCATGAACCCAATGTAGAAGTACTCCGAAGACCTAACGTCTATAAAGAAATACTAACCATAATTAAATGTCGTAAAATCGCATATCTTGGGCATATATATGGGAGGAGACAAGGCAAGTGTTTGACCCTCATTGGCTATGTCTTCCATTGGCATCATCTTGGTTTTCTCTAGGTTCATCTTAAGCCCAGTTTGTGTTGAGACTTCTTGCAGTTTTTCGAGTATGGTTTTTAATTCATTTTTGTCGCTGCTAAAGATGATAATATTGTCACCGAAACAAAGGTGATTCAGGTATGTACCATCTATAGATGTTAATACCTTTATTTTCATTTACAATTTATTAAAATGAACTAATATTAAGTACTTTTCTGATTTATCGGCAGTAAATTTTTCTTATTAGAGAGGGTTTTTCATAGTTTTTCTCGTTTAGAACTCCCATCAGAAAATTTGCAACGAAGAACCTTAGAAATAAATTTTTGATAACTTAATTAAAATTTCTAAAAAATAAATGAAAACAGGATACATATTATGTGATGTAAATGTATGTATATTATATTTTACCACGATAATCTGTAATTTTTATATTGATAACCTCTCCCCCATAGAGGATATGGACTTCTACAGAAAATCTATAGTTCATCGACGGTTATATATAAATATTGATTATGTAAAGCAACTCGTATTTTTTTCATAGCATTTTGGGTAAATAATTTTTTGCGACGTGTTTTTATAAGAAACGCATATATTGGCACATTTCTTCAAACATTTGTTCATTCAAATATTAATTAGTTTCTTTCATGGAGTATTAGCGGCTATTAAAGCTAATTAAACGAAATGAATCTATTAAATCTGCATTACGTTGACGTTTGCTTCGTGCCCTGTTAATACGTTGCGTTAGTGTTAATTGACTATTTTTATTTTTGTCTTGTAATTGCATAGGTTAATTATATTTAAAATTGGGTATAAAAGACTATTTGAACAGCATTTCTACGTGTAGTAGAGCGATGATCCATTGAGAATTTTCTTTGACCGCTTATATTTTTTCGGTATGATTTACAAAACGTGTCTTCCCCATCTGTTACCAACACTTCACCATTTTTATTATATAACTTGCAAATATGAACTCTGTATTAAGAGTCCATCACCCGGCGTTGCTGCGGGGTAAGAGACACGGACGAGGTAGCGTACGAAATACCGCCACTGAAGGGAGCATGCGGCAGCGGCAGTGGCATAAGCAAAGGCAGCGCGAGCGACGCGTTTACATACTCGAGCTGCTCACTTCCCTGCCCAATTCCCTGCTCACTGTCACGGAAGTGAGCTGCATGTAAAGGGGGTATTAGACGTGACTCTAATTTTCCCTTTCACTACTTTTTAACTAGCTAGGACTAACTTAATTTTCTCACTAAGTTTAAATTCTCAAATACATACGATGGCAGCACTTTACAGCGAGTTTTCTAGCGATTGTAAGGGTTTAGGGGAAACATGATCCTAGGGTAGTGTATTATCGTATCAAAACGGAATAGGGTTCAGTGAAGAGATAAAGGATCATTCTACATCGGTCTAGTAACAGAATTTGGGGTTTTCTCTTATTTTCGTCAAATTTTGATCTGAAAATAGTACGTAAAATAGGGCAAATTTAGGGGCGGTTTCAAACGGACAAAAATAAAATATCAAAAATCCGTTACTAGACCGATGTGTATTTGAGTTTTTCGCTTCGAGTGGTTTTTAGAAAAGAATATTTCAAATGATGTTCGAGGTATCATACTTCCCCCGTAACTCTAAAACCGCCTTAAATTGGATCGGGTCATGGACTCTTAAGAAGTCATTACATAGATCTAAACCTTAAGTTGCGCTTGGTTAGGTGCTATGTTTTCCCTGTGCTGCTTTATAAGATTTAGGCATGGACCTTGAACAAGACAATCACCAATAAATTAGAGGCATTTGAGATGTGGGTATATAGAAGGATACTGAGGATTCCCAGGGGTTGATAAAGTTACAAATGTGGAAGTTCTACGAAGAATGAACAAAAAACGAAAAATTCTTGTAACTATAAAACGCCGCAAGCTTAAATATCTAGGTCATGTGATGAAAGGTCCGAAATATAAACTATTACGACTTATAATGCAAGGGAAGACCCCGAGCAAAAGGAGAGTTGGAAAAAGACGCATTTCCTGGTATGAAATTTAAGAGACTGGTTCCAATATACGTCCGAAGAACTATTCATAAGGACGGCATCAAAAATACGCACAGAAATTATGATTGCCTTTCTCCGAGCAGGGGATGGCATCTGAAAAAGAAGAAGAAGAACTACGTCCACAACCATATTTTAGTAGAAACCGATTATTTCACTTTAGGTGTATTGTATTTCACACGTAACTTATTGCTTTAAATTTAAAATGCAAACTGAAAATGCAACCATTAAACACCTGCATACCGTTTAACGCCTTTAAGAAATCGTTAACAGGTTCTTCTTCTTATTCAGTACCTATCCATTCCGGATGGCAATCATGAATTAATTCTGTTGAGGTTTTCTCAAACCAAGTTCGCAGATACCACCGCCAAGGGATTCTTATACTGCCGGTTTCTCTTTTTTCTTCAAATTTCCTTTGGATTATGGGTCGTAGTAGGGAGTATCGGTGTTGATTCCTCGTGATATGTACCAGGTATTCGAGTTTTCTGCACTTAATGGTGTGCATGATTTCCAGTTCCCCCTTCATTCCTTTGAGCACTATTTGTTTGTTATGTGAGCTGTCATTGTATTTTGAGTATTCTAGTGTACAGCCATATATCAAATAATTACTTTAAGCACTTTACTTTTAAGGATTTTTATTTTGCTATAAAATTTTCTTTAAAGCGGTTTTGGTGATTTATACCAAATCTCAACTTTATTTAGCTGTTTATCGCCTATCCCTATTGTTTGAAACATTTTTATCTATAAAAATTGCCCTAAAGGGCACTTACTTAAATGCATCGGTTTGTAGAGTAATTGTTTAATCCAACTGATACATCTCCATAGAGTAAAGTTGTTTTACTTATTCCAAGTCGATGATTGGAGTCTTATTCCGGAGTTTTAGTTTGCAATAATTTAAGGTCAATATTTAATTTAGTATTATAATAAGTAGCTGTATATACATGAAAATTTCGTCCAATTTATTTACATATTTTAGGTAAACCAATATTATTTCTTGTTTTCTTTTTCCAATTTTTCTGTAGCTCTAATTTAATAAAATTCACTGTTAGGAATTTTCACCGATTAGAAAACTTTCGAGATTAATTCACAAGCAAGAAATATCTTTAGTATGAGTATTATTAGAAGCAAAAGTCTAATATTACGAATTAAGGAACGTTCGAGAACAATAAGTGTGCAAAAAGGGTAGTTAAAATAAAATCATCGTTAAGATAAGCATTATTAAGTGTCGAGATGATTAATTGTGTAATTCTCTCTAGGGTCAGTTACTTTTAAGAATCGGTCACGAGCGGACGGTCCGGTGCGGAAAAATTCGGAAATCGAGTGCCTTGTGATCGTAAAAGTGAATTTTGTGAATGAAACTCCTCCCACAACTGACTCTCGCTCTTGACTTCCTAAAGGCTCTTAGATATAATTTTGGTAGCACACAAATCTTTTCCAAATTATGTTCATTGATTTTGTGTGGCATTCAAATTTACTGTGGAACGTCAGTTCAAAGCTTTGATTGTTATCGTTAATTTTTGATCACTTAAAGGAGTCCTAGATTGTTGATGTCTTTTCGACGGTGAGGAAAAAGAAAACGTGCCTCCAGGATGCACACATAAGTGGAGAAATGAGATTCGTGCCTTTGGAATCCTTGGGTAAATGGTAAGTATCCCGCCAAAGAAATATTTACAAGTTACATTGAAATCTTATTGATTTCAGTGAATCTTATAAATTTAACACAAGTAACCAAATAATTGTGCCTTTCTATTGTATTGTTTATAACAGTGTGTGGTTAGTCTGAGTTCATGGTGTCTGCTACATTTAGAGATTGTTAAATTTGATTTAATTTCACAAGGTAAGGTAAAGTAAATTTACTTAGAACAATTGGAAATTATGAGATATTTAAAATTCAATTCCAAAAAGGAAGAAATGTATTTGTTATCTGATTATATAATCTTTGTCACTTTATAACGGAAATTTTGTTATCTTGTAATTTTAAACTTGTCTATTTTACAAAAATGATTCGTTTCAATGTTCATTCTTTAATTCGGGTTATCCTCTTTACAGAAAATGATCATCGGAGAGCGCCCTCGCACACAACAGAGATGAAAGAGATTTATAAGTGTCTTAAGGTATAATGAATCCAAATTTCCTGTTAATTTCAACTCTGATAGACTTTCTTCTTTATTTTCAGGTAGGTGCACATTTCCTTATGGACGCGCCTTTATTGTAAATCATCGTTTGAAGTTTCGAAGCTAGTCTGGCCGTTGCCGGACATTGTTTTCATTGGAAAAATCGGAAAAGTTTACGTGGATCGTGGTGCTTTTAGTGCTTGGCGAGTGAGTTTTATATTTATTGGTTTTCTGGTAAGTACCTATGTTATACATAAATAATTTTTTATTTTCAGTACCAATAATTCTTTCTTTTTTATAGATAAGTACCTAAATCTTTTTTTATGTGAGTAAGGTACTTTGTCATTTTTTAATTTCAATATTTACTAATAACAGAAATGGTTAATATTCAGTACTAAATTTATTTTACAAAGCTGTGATAATGTTGCCCTGAATATTTTGTCCGGCCATATGAGAAAGTCTTACACCGCCATTTTACTATTGATAATTAAAGCGAAATTTTCAAAAAATTCTAAAATGGTTGTAAAAATAAAAAAATGCACTTTTTAGATCTCCTATCATTTGTGCAGTCTTGAAAAGTATGCAAAAAATTCAAGCATCATCTGAGATCTTTTTTACAGAAGTTATATTAGATCGAAATTTTCGTGTATTCTTTAGTTAATTAATTCACCTAGGGAAATCTATTTGTTGCACTGTCACCGGATATTGCATACTCATTCGTCAGACATCTTCTTCTTCTTCTGGTGACTTGTCCGATTATCGAACGTTGGCAATCATATTGGCTATAATAACTTTGTTTATCGCAGCTCGGAAAAGTTCGGCGGATGTTTTGCGATACCAAACTCGAAGATTTCGGAGCAAAGATGTTCTTCTTCGTCCTGGACCTCTCTTTCCGGCAATCTTACCCTGCATCACTAAATGAAGGAGGTGATATTTTTCTGGGTGCCTCATCATGTGGCCAAAGTATTCGAGTTTTCGGCTTTTTATTGTTTTAATTACTTCTGTGCTTTTCTTCATTCGTTGTAGGACCACCTCATTACTTACTCGGTCCATCCAGCTTATTCGGAGAATCCTTCTGTAGACCCACATTTCAAAAGCCTCCACCTTCTTCAATAATGTGTCGGTCAGCGTCCAACTCTCTGCACCGTAGAGTAATGTGGAGAATATGTAGCAACGTGTTAGTCTAATTTTTAGTTTTAAAGTGATTCCTTTGTTGCAGAGAATTCTTTTTAATTTAAAGAAGGCGGTTCTAGCTTTCTCGATACGGATCTTTATTTCTTTGCTCATGTCCCAGTTGTCGTTGACATTGGCGCCCAGATATGTGATGTTGTTAACCTTTTCTAGCTGTATCCCGTATGCTCTGATTTGCATTGATGGTATTGGTGTTTTGCTGACCACCATAATTTTGGTTTTTGAAGTATTGAGTTTTAGCCCATACTTGTTACATGATTCGGTCACTCTGTTTACGAGTATTTGCAGTTCTTCTTGACTAGCAGCAATGAGCACCGTGTCGTCCGCATATCTCAAGTTATTGATGTTTATTCCATTTATTTTTATACCACCCTCCACTTCGTACAAGGCTTCTCTGAAGATATATTCCGAGTAGATATTAAATAATAAAGGAGACAAGATGCACCCTTGCCTTACTCCACGTCGTATTTTCACTTCTTCTGATGTGTTCCGTCCAAGCCGAATGTTTGCACTTTGATGCCAATAAAGATTCGCAATAATTCGCAGGTCCTTATCATGAATTCCCACCTGCTGCAGGATTCTAATCATTTCGTCGTGCTTGACCCTATCAAAGGCCTTCTCGAAGTCAATAAAACACAAAAACACTGGGTGTTGCACGTCTCTGCATCTTTGAACTAAGACCTGAAGACTAAACAGTGCTTCTCTGGTTCCAAGGTTATTGCGAAATCCAAATTGTGTTTCACTTAATTGTTCTTCTATTTTTTTGTACATTCTACTATGCAGTATTCGCAGGAAGAGTTTTAACACGTGGCTCATCAGACTGATAGTGCGGTGGTCAGTGCACTTCTTTGCGTTCTTCTTTTTTGGTATCATTACAAATGTTGATAGAAGCCAGTCTGTGGCTTCTATCTACAGTCTATGTTCTAAAAGGCTTAGGAGATAATGTTTACCATTATTTTCGAGAAGTTTGAGTATTTCATTGGGTATTTCGTCTGGTCCGGTTGCCTTCCTATTTTTAGACAGTTTTATACTAATATTATTTTTGGTCCAGACGTCACATTTTCCAATAATATTTCTGTTCTTTCGTCTTCAAACAGCTCTCCAATGTATCCTCTCCATCTTTTTAGTTTATCATGCTCGTTGACGATAATGTTACCCTGTCTGTCAACTAGATTATTTGCTGTCGGTCTGTATGTTCCTATTATTTCCTTCACCTTTTTAAACATATTAAACGTGTCATTCTTTTTCTGCAGTTCTTCTACTTCCGTGCATTTGTTACTATACCATGTTTCTTTTGCCGCGCGTACCTTCCTCTAATTTCTCCATTAATCCTCTTGTATATCTCCGCGTTTTTATTCTTATATTTTCTTCTTTCGTCCATCAATCCTAAGATTTCTCCAGTCATCCATTGTTGTTTCGTTTTTTTGGCCGTTCTGATATCCAATGTAGTTTCTTGTATTATTGCTTTGAACTGCTTCCAGTGGTCTTCGATAGTTTGTGTACATGGATCTATAGTTTGCAATCTACCTTCTAGATCTTTTGCGATTGCTTGTTGATTGTCTTGTATGTGGTCGATGTTCATTTTATGGACTGGTTGTTGTTGTTTTGTTTTTTTAAGTCTGAGTCTCATATCGCTAATCAGCAGTGTGTGGTCTGAGGGGACGTCTGCTCCTGGGAATGTTTTAGTTGCTTTGATTGCATTTCGAGATCGTTCATTTATTGTTATGTAGTCCATTTGATTTCTTATTATGTTATGTTGGGTATCTGCTGGTGATTTCCAGGTATACAGTCGCCTCGGTGGTAGTTTGAAAAAGGTGTTTGTCACACATAGATTGTTCTCTTTGCAGAATTCTATAAAACGGTCTCCTCTTTCATTCCGCTGTCCGAGACCAAAGTCTCCTACGATGTTTTCTTGTCGGCCCTTGCCCACCTTTGCATTAAAGTCCCCCATTACGATAGTGATGTCTTTGTTTTTCAATTGGTCTGTTACACTCTTGATGTCAGTATAAAACTTCTCTAATTCTTCTTCGCTGCTATCTGTCATTGGGGCATAGACCTGTATAAGGTTGATATCTACTGGTTTAGAGCTTAATTGTATTGTGATAACTCTATCAGATATGTGACACACAGATTTGACATATTTATTGAGCTCACTGCGAATAATAAATGCCACTCCATTACGATGATGTCCATCATCTTCCCCAGAATAGTGCACCTCATGATCGTCTATAGTGCATCTGCCGGACCCAGGCCAGCGCATCTCGCTGATGCCAAGAATTGCTATGTTGAGCCTTTTCATCTCTCTTATTGTATTGTATGCTTTGCCGGGTTCATATAGGCTCCGTATGTTCCATGTGCCTATTCTAATTCCTGTTTTTATGTACATTTCTTTTTTCGTATCACAGGGGTTTCGCCTGATAACGACCTGGGAGGCCCTGTGCCGTCCTCTCCTGCCGGATCTTGGTGTCCGAATTCCATGATCAGTAATCCTTTTCCTATCAAATGTCGATGCCATTATGATTTTACTAGGGATATCCTTAAGGATCTTTAATATGTTAGTCCTCCCGTGGCTTTCCATATCCTTATGCCGTTGACTATTCTTCTGTAGTTCCTCCGCCTTCGAGGTCGATTTCTCGACTTCAGGACAAAAGGGTGCCCTTCCCACCACTTGTTCATCCGCCCGTAGCCGTTGACAAGCTGGTGGTGGACCGCTTATTCCGGCGATCATTCGGTCGTCTGAGCCTCGTCGGTTCTCTAGCAGGGTGCACCTCGTCAGACATGCGTCTACTTAAATCTACACTGTCATAAGTAATTATTAATATTTGCTTTGGTTATTGCGTCTCTAAATGAAAATTTATTTTTAAGTGGATTCTGCCATTTTACAATGTAAATATCACAATTTTTAATTAAGCAATACACTCACCTTAAATAAAATTTCAAAATAAACAAGAAATAATTAGTCATATTTTTTCGTCCGAGCCTTCGTTTTCAAGCTGCGCTTAATTTCTGGACAGAAAGTGAGTGATTTTGCAGTTTTCATTTATTTCAACAAACTTTCCGTCATTTTTCGCACGCAGCTTATAGATATTCTGATTCTACCCTTTTTTTAACCAATTTCAAAAATAATCTGGTTTACGTTAAGCAACATCCAGACCAATATCTAAGCTGACTGGACTTTGACGCAATTCGTAATTTTAATGTTCGAGGTCATAGTTGTATGGTTCGACAGCATTAAATTTGGCCTATTTTAATAGTTAATGGTAGATTTCACAAAATTAATGTTTGATGTCTCTCCAAACAATGAAAACCTTTCATAATGTTTATATGTTTGCCATTCATGGATTTATCACGGAAAATTTATCATTATCATTATAAAGATAAAAAAAAAAACGTTTAATATTCCTCAAAAGTTAATTTAATGGCGTTTACTGTTTAATGGTGGTTCATTTATTGTTCCAATGCACTAAGTTATTAATTTGTGATCAGAAATCATTGTAATAATCATCGATTCAGAATATTAATATTCAAAAAATTGTGACGACTACGTTCATTAATTTAGGTATATTTTTTCTGTATAGTTATGGTAAGGTTTGCCAGCTAAACTGTAGTGAGAGTGCCCAATAAACAAGACTTCTAGCTTTTACCAACGCGCTTTTAAAGAGACCAGATATACTGTGACAGACGCCTTTTAATACTTTTAGCTTGTTAAAAACAGTAAACTGCTAAGTACTAATCGCCTACTAACAAATCTAACTTCCCAATCGCCAAGCCTGAACTAGCGAAGGGGAATACGAGGGTGCAATAGTGGTCACACAGGTGTTGTGCTATAATCTTTAAATATTTTGGGTGTTCACGATTTTTGCCTTTCATTATAATACCTGGATACAAATTTCACACTTTATTTTAGCCATATTTAAGAAGTTTTACAGAACAACAGACTGCCTTAACTAGTCTCAGTAGATTAAGTTAGTAAACCTACCCAGTGAACGTGCCATAACAATTTTGTTATTTGCATCCCTTCCAGGCGTACCCTTTTTATCTGCATGACTCGTAGTGACTGTATACAATCTACAGTGTACCCAATGGGACCCATTTCACACGGTAACGGTGTACCTCTTCTCAAAATAGGTTGAAGTTTCAAACAAAGAACTGCTATGTTGAGAGTCTGCATTGGTAAATTGTACAACATTTGCAAAACAATATAGGGAATATAATATATATGAAATTTTAGTGACTATACAATCTACAGTGTACCTGAACTCAAATTGAACAAAATTTGCAAAATAATGTAGGGACCATAATATATTTGCCATTTTGAAACTGATAAAATAGTGCGAATTTGCATTAAAGTGCGATATGCATTTTATTCGCCATTTACTAATTATATTCCAAAAAATGAATATTTATGGTCACTTGTACATCACCTTCATCATTTTTGCTGGGCTGTATTGAACTTACTCAAGAATCCATAGGTTCAATTAGGATGTCCTCACTGGTCCTCCATTCTCCATCATATGACTTCTAACATCATAACAGCTTCGTTCGATGAAGAAACTCCGTCCCTCGGTCTCCTTGCATCATCGCATCTATTGATCCGTCCCCCTTAGACACTGTCTCTATATCATAATTCTCGACCCTCCGCATCTTGCAACCTGACCGCGCCGATAATAAGATGTAGTGTCCTCTCATTAGCCTATTGATTGGGGCCATTGTCTACCATCTCGCACGGAAACGTTAGATGTCCTTTAACTTTACGAAACTAAATTATTCCGGGAGAATAATGGACAAAGGCGACGTGTAGAGGGTGGTTTGCCCTCCTGCGAAACCGCGCGCTCTCCCGAAATTGATTTATTGTGTCGGCCCTAATCGAATTATTGGTGTACATTTTGACTTTAATTAGAAGGCATATTGTTGAGGACACGGAGAGCGCCCGGAAGGCTCGCCAAACGAGGAAATTTCCGGACCGGCTACGAGAGGGAGGATTTCGATTTTATAATCGGAAAAATTATTTAAAATTTAATGGAAAAATGGAAAGTCTTAGAAAGTTGAAGGCTGAGAAATCTCAGTTGTGGGAAAATCTCTAAAATCCAGCAAGAGAGGGACAGCTGAAGGATTAAGGCATTTATGGACTCCTTTCGATGTATTAAACGATGATTATACTAAACCACTTGAATAATATTGGAGTAAGAAACAGTGTGACAGGTAAATGTCTTTTAAAACAACCCCAATATATGTCAGTTTCTCTTTGAACTTCATAAGAAAAAGTGGGACGTAGGGTAATTGCGCGCCGCGGTCAGAAAAATAAGTAAGTAGTAAAAATCCTATGAGCCGATTGCGCGCGGATTCTCTTATTCTATCTACCAATTGCGTGCAGTAGTTAGAAACTCTCACAGTATTCCAACCAAAAATCAGCAGCGTAGAAAACAAATATTTAAAAGACGGCTAGAAATTATATTTGATATTGAAATTGAAAATTGTGAAATGAAGCACGAAAGTCAGTTACTCCACATTAAATTTTAAGGGAAGGAAAATTTTACTACATTTAGTACGTGTAATTTTGGTTATTACAACCTGCGTAGACCTTTAAACTTTCACCACTACCTATGCGCAATCGGTCTATAACCTTTGAGGCCCTCTGAAAGGTACAAAAACAGACCGCGGCGCGCAATTGGTATACACCCAGAAAGTGTGCTAATTTCAAAACAAATAAGTACAGAAATGCTTAGTGAAAAAGGAAAACCGTTATTAATGGTGAAAGGTCAGATATTTTATGAATACAGAATTGTTGGGAAATATACCATTGGGAGTAAATAGGAAAATTGTGGAATCTATCAACCTGCATCGTCAGAAAATAAGCAATCAAGTAAAGAGGAAAGCAAGCAAAAATGTTTTTCACCCGTCGTTCTCTTCTTCCTCCGTTACCAAAAAACTGCGCAAATGTTTATGAATCGTTGGGATTTTTATCTATGAAGACATTAATTGAAGACTTACATATTAGTGAATGATAGTGATAACCAAATAATTATTTTTTCTCCATTCACAAATATACATTTACTGTGTTTAGTAGTCGTTATTTATATGGGCGGAACTTTATATATTTTCCTAAAAATTTTTACCAATTTTTCACTGTTTGCGGATTCAAAAATAGTCAATATGTACCATTAATCTTTAGCTTACCTTCTTCTAAAACAGTTTCGACATACGTACAATTGTTTAAAAAAATTCTCGACGAATGCAACAAGCTTAATTTATGCTTATATTAAGCTGTGAGAAATGTTTTTCCTCTAACGAAAATTCGACGGTGCATTTTTCATCTCAAACAAGCTTCAGAAAAAATAGTTGAGTTATGTGTATCTAAAGCATATGACGATGTTGATTCGGGAAAATTGTTAAAAAATCCATTTGGATTAACATGTTTGAAACCAAGTAAGTGATATTTTTTGTTTTAAAGATTTGACTGAAAAGCCAGAAAATGAACGTGATTTAGATACACTAGTCTTATAGTGCGGAGACTATCCGTTTAAAAGTTATGGCACTTTCAAAATGCGATTTTTCATATTCCATTTTCCATTTCGTCAAAAATTAAAAACTCACCAAAAATCACCTTTCGTCCATAAAATGCTGTTGAACATGATGATCCACTTCTTTTTTTATTTCCTTCCGGTTTCTTTTACAAAAAAATAATTTCATTTTTAGGTTACCTCCGCGGACTGGTCACTTTCCTTTTTCATTTCTATATCGGCACTAACAGGCGGACATCAAACTCATTCCATATCACCCGTTTGTGGTCTTCTTTATACATTTCTCACTAGTATTCACGCTCAAATTCTTTGCAAAATATGTTAAATGCGATCATTCCATATCACACGCTTCTTTATACATTTCTCACTAGTATTCACGCTCAAATTCTTTGCAAAATATGTTAAATGCGATTTTCTTTCGATATGACCAAAATTGTTTACCTTTTTGGCACAAAACGCCCGATATATAGAATGTACACTTGACATTTTGCATGGAACGTCAAGGTTTTTATTCTGGCTAAGCAACCGCTAGACGATCTTTTCGCTGCCAGCGCAGGGCATCCGAACTGGGGCTCATAATATTTCACATTCTACAGAAAATTCTGATGATACCTATTAGGCTCAGTGAGTAAATGATTGATCCATCCCCTCCTGCGTTAACAACGTATATTTTTACATCTCTAGATTCCTTCTATTCCAAGTACCATCCGTCATGTCGGCCCTTTAGCCAGTGCCATGTTAACAGGATTTGAATATGGCGAAGGCGCGAAAACGTATCTGTTTCTAATCGTGTTTTGCATATTTTTCGGTATTATTTCGACGCGAAGTTAATGTCATCTTTTAGTTCAAGCATCGAACTACATTTAGGCCTTAAAGCGAGTAAAAATTACTCACGAAAACACTGAGACATTCCTCTTTGAAAATAGCCAATTTCGGTGTTTTTTCCAACATTTTTTTTTCTCAAAAACTACGCGTCTCCGCAGGTACAAAATATTTTTCCCGGCATCTCTAAAACCCCTTCTTCAGTCTACAGTTTTTATTTTTCTTTAACTCGGGTCCAGTAAGGAAAAATTTTACCCGATATTCATACCATAATTTACCTCAAATGTAATGTAACATAAAATATAAATAAAATATACATGTTCCCCTCTGCGCTAGTTCGTCTTAAAACCTCTATTACGGTGACTACCCTGTGCGCAACTAGACGGTACAAATGAAGGACTTGAGTGATATTCTGACCAAGGTGCGTAACTTGTACACGCTCCTTCGTTCGAGCACCATGCTACCTGATTCGGGACCCAATCCTGGTCCCTCCGAACCCCAAAATAATCTCTCCCATCGGTCGATCGATCGATCGATCGCCTTTCGGACGTTACCATCCTCTCTCTCTCTTTCTCTCTCCACAATCTCTTTCCGCGGCTTCTTCGGCGGTCCGCTGCTGGACCGCAGCATCTTACCTGTGTATGCCTCTCTTATGTGTGTGTGTATGCGTGTGTGTGTGTGTGGTGTGTTGTTGTTGTATACCCCCACTAGCCGATCGTACCTTCATGTGTGTGTATGATCAGTGTAAGAAGCGACTCCTCCGGAACACCACGCGAATCATAACACTGAGAGAAAGACAGTTATCAGCGTTTTTATGAATGGACGCATTGGGCCCCCGTCTGGCCCGGGGGGCCGATTCCCGTCGCCGCTCGTCGCGGTCCCCACGGCTCTCCCGCTCCATCTCGACCCGCCCCACCACTCGAGTGTTCAGTTGACTGATGAGTGTTTGTTTGTTATTTTTTGAGTGATAACAGAGATTTTTTTCCGAATTGTTATGTTGTGACAGTTACTGTTGTCGAGGTGATTCCGAGATATCTGTGTCTGTTTCTGAGTGCTGAACGCCCAGGAGATTCCGTTCCCTAATAAGGTAGGCTCACGATTTGACGTTTAACCACGTGCTCAGCGGAGCTGTCAAAGATAGTTGTTGACGTTACGCGCGCTTCCTGCTAAGGTTGTTCGGTCATGCTCAATGCATTTTCCTTCTTCACGCGACGATCCATCATCCTCCATTTACCGAACTAGGACATGTTCACCCCTTCCTCTGGAACAAATCCAGTGTGTTCAAATAACATCAACCGAAATCGATGTAAACATTATTCTTCACCACGTGAAGGTTTTTTAACATTCAATGTTTAGACATGTATTGTTTTTCGTTATTATCCATCTGAAATGTTGACTAATTACATGTCAATTAAAGAACCTTGGATAGGATTCCAAACTTGACATGTAGGTAATTAAGTTTCCATAATGAATATTCATTAACACAAAACGTGGTTTTTGGGAAAACCTATCGAAAAACTCATTGTTACAACCAAATCATTGATATACTCTGCCGAAACTAGAATTGATTTGTAGTTATAGTAAGGTAGTATAAGCAAGCGTAAACCTCATACCTCCAGATGCGCAAAACAACCAAAACTACATTTGAACATACGGCAGTAGAGTTAGGATTTGACCTTAAAACGTAAAAAGTTAATTTTGGCCGAATTTAATTTCTTGCATAAATTAGTCATTCGTACAAAATCGAGTCTCATTCGGGACCGATCGTGATTACGATTGAAACCACAGGACACCACACATCCCAAGGATATTCTTAGTTCTGTCCTTGAGCACATTCCATTGGTCTCATGGGATATATTTTGCCGCCTTTTTTGACAGTAATGCCAAATGTAATAATTTCATCCATATCGTAAAACTCAAATTAGTACCTCGTTTTTCACTTGAAAATGTTGTTTCCATAGAAATTGCCAAAACCAAAATTAGCAAAAGTCAACAATATCAACATGGCAGAACTTACGTATGTGTTAACCAAATATATGACGGAACTCGGTACTTCCCCTTCATTGTGAATTTCTATTGCCACGAATCAATCTGACATCTAATACGTCTTTATTCCTAACTTTTATAGTTTATTTAAACTTCAAATTTCGAGAAACCCGTCTTGTGCTGTTCTCCGAATCCCCACGTTTTTTTTTGGGTTGTTGAAAGAGTATGTTGATTAGACCATAAAAACTGAATTATAACGGGTAATTAACCAATATTTTAGCAATACCTTTACATATAATAAGTGAATTAGCAATTTATATCCCGCTCAATGAATTTTTAATCGATTTGTTATCGTATGAATAGCCGTCGTTAAGTATTCTTCCTGACAGAAATAATTTTGAGATGACATTTATGTTGATTATCCGGACTCGATTGATATTATCAATTTGGGAATTATTGTAATTCGTATGTGTTTTAACCGCATATCATTTTATTAGAATATTGTGCTAAAGAGAAATGTTACTTTAACGAAATATTTGAACTTATAATCAGATTTCACCCATTAAACATCAGCTATTACCTATCAATTTCCTATAATCTATTAGATATTTCCAATCATTTCATTAATGATAGTAATTTATCACATTAAATTATTAATGAGCTCATTTGTTTCTTTAATCTTTCATGTATAAGCAAATGTGAAATTTTCCCGCCAAAATTATAGTACAATTAATGTGACATACATATACGAAAACTTTTAGCTCTAAATTGCAATAGATATTTGTAGTCTTCTTGAAACCCATTCTAAGCACCATGCAATCAATGGCTTAATATGATAAAGATTTCATTTCAGAGTTTATATTTAAGTGTATATATCGGATTTTTTTAAGGAATCTTCTATAATTTGTATAATAAAGTTAAAACTCCTTTAAGAGATTCTACAATATATCTAAATAACTGGATTCGTCAACTTTAATGGATTCTTAAATACTTTTTGAAACGCCATCTATGTATCATTCATTTTTGAAATGATGAACTCTTTGCTCCAAAGTGCTATAAAAATATCTAGAATTATATTGTGACTTTTAACTTACTCAAGATCTTCTAGAATGTATATTATACTTTCGTAACACCTAAAATTACTTCAAGAGAGTATAGAATTCATTATGTTTAATTAAATTGTTTATATTATCCATTAATATAATTATCATTATATTATAATCAATTATAGATTCATCGACATTCCACAATACTTCTAATAAACTCTTTATCCTTTTTTCAAACGCTTTCTAGGTATCTTAAAATCACTCAAAATATTCAATTTTTATTCCAAAGTGCCATTCAAGTATTTAGACTTATATGTATTAAAATTAAGTTTAGTTCAATATTTTCTATAATTTGTATTTCAATTTAGAGACATCTAGAAATGCTCAAAGAGAGTCTACATATAATATAAATACTTGGATTGAGTAATAATTCTTGGAGTCTTCTTGAAACGCATTCTCGATAGGACAGAATTCTTTATATTGATGAGATTTTTATTTTATAGTGTTATAATAGTATTTGGACTTATATTGAGCTCTAATGATCTATTGGGAATTTGTATACCTAATGATTTTGACACACCTAGTACTGCTTTCACAGATTCTACAATTTATATGAATAATTGAATTCATCAACATTTCGCACAATTTTTAACAAATTTTTGAAATGCCTTGTAGGTGCTGTAAAATCTCTCAAAATATGAAAGTTTTCATTTCAAAGTGCCTTAAAGGTGCCTAGATATATATTGAAAATTATAGCATACTCCAGAATTTCCTAAATTTTGTATATCAATTTTGACACATCTAAGTGCTCCAAAACCTTCTAGAACTTATGACTTTTGTATATACTTGGATTCGTTAATATTCAAAACATATTCTAATAAGTTGTTGAAATGCATTCTAGATAACATAGAATGCTTTAAACTGATGAAATTTTCATTTCAGAGTGTTATAATAGCAATATACTGCTTACGTACCAATAAAACTAAAAATGCAGTTTAATGGTCTTTATTAATTGAACTTGAATTATACCCGCAGCTTTATAAATTCCCCATTGTCTACCATTTGTCTGCGGAAGTCCGTGACGTCATGATATTTACTCAGATTGGTTGATCTGTATTATGTTACATCATAAATCTCATTTCGTATTCTTGGTATTTCAGTAAATTTCCATTTAATTGGAGCAATTAGTGTGAATTAATTATGTTGTTAAATAAGTAATGATAAATAGTTTTGTAAAGGTACAAGCTCAAGCGTAGTAAATAATCAATAAGTATATATACCATTCAGTTAGATATTACAACTAATTAGCGCTGTTTGGGTAATTTCATACTTTCTGAATGTGTCTGTTAACCGAATATTTATTAAGTGAGTTTTTTCGAATTTTATATTTTTTTCGTAGTAGGTGCTTATTTTTACTACTTTCTTTTCAAAAAATTTTAATTTTTTTTTAAGCATTTCTCAGGTGGTAATTTCTGTACACATATTCTCCATTTCTTCTTTAGTTGACCACTTTTCCTTCCCAGTAGATTGATTTAACCTAACAGTTTGTTTTCATCTCTGTCACGTGACTGCCTAAATGTTTTTGCATTATATTAGCTAACAAATTTAATTATATAAACGAAATGATGGAACAGTAGGTTCTTCCCAACAGAAACCCAATAATGGTTCCAGCCAATTATACTCTTCGGTTTCGTTCAAGATCATGTGACGAAATTGTGATGATCCATAAGAAAGAACCAAGAGTGCACATATATAGAAAAATAGGTCGGTAGATAGATTAGAGTAGAGCAATTGAGTCCAAATCAGACGTCAAATATAAATTGACTGTTTTGGAACAGTCAATTTATCAAGACTTCAAGAGACTTTCTGACAATCAAGAGGTTGGGAAACAGTTGATACCTTCAATTGAATTACCTCATATCGCGTTGTCTATTATTAAATCTAAATGAGCAGAAACCTAAAACTAGTACATTATTAGTATTATTTCTAATCACTGATTAATTTTTGTCTCAAACTGTCTTTGTATGCATTATGTTCAAGTAGTGCTTTCTGTAATTTGTAACAATTGCTTTAGTTTCTTTTGAATGTCTTCGTTACCAGAAAGTGAAAATTCGGTTCTTGGTTTAAAGGGTTTATTAAGTAAATGTAAATTTTCTGTTAAATTTCAATAAAGGCGTACCTGTAATTTTAAATATTACATCTATAGAAGTATAAGGTCTCAATTACTCAATCGTGTTACAGTCACATGATTTACTTTATAATTCAGTATTAACAAGTTTGTACTATCAGGCCTATCTTTTTTAGATTGAATTTTAAAAAATGAACCTAGAATTTATCATTTTTATTATTGTTAAACAAAGGAATTTTATATTTTTGGAATTACCTAACCCTCAAAATTTTCAAATTTTGGTTTAAGTTACATTTTCCAACAGTCTTTGTTTATATTTCTTTGCTGTTGAAATTACCTTCATCTAAATTTTTAAAAATAAAATAATTACATTAAATAATAAAAATGGTAGTTTCAATCACACAAATACATACTGTAGGGGCCCGTGGGAGATGAGTTGTAAATAATATTGTAAAAAGTGTAAATAGTTTTCTTCCCACGGGCTGCACTTTCCTTTTTTACAGATGTGACCATCTCGAGGGCCGATTCTAGGAACGCCCCGAAACTTAGTATCATTCAAAAAAGAAACATATGCTTTTCCTCAAAGAACGGTTTCGGAGCCTTCTACAAAATCGAGTCGTCGGGATGGTCTCTGAAAACTTTCACCCTCATAAAAACCGCCGCACCGAGGTACCTGCTATGTACGCGTGTACCGAGGGATAGAATCCCTCAGTTACCCTCGAACCTTCCTCGGCGAAGTTTGTAAAAAATTGTAAATACTTTTTCATTTTTATCAATAGACGAGTCAAACTCATCCGGACTATTTTCTACGCTCACCCATCACCAACAAACAACACCCCAACAGTGGTGACCCCGAGTTAGAACCGCGATTGGCGTTTCGCGAGCGTGTGAAGTTTAAACGTAAAGACTTAATTGTGCGTGTGCGGTGATCGTGAGCTACGCAGAAATCATCCACCACATCAAGATGCCAGGCGAACAACAGGAAGTCGCTGCTCAATTCGCCGTCCAGCTACCAGAGTGTAACTCAAACGATTTGGAGGTATGGTTCGCGATGGTTGAGGCAACGTTCTCCTCTTCCAACATCACATCGGAGAAGACCAAATTCAATAAGGTGATTCCCAAGCTGCCACCACGGATCGCAAGCGAGATTCGTGACCTAATTATAACTCCACCAACGGATAACCCGTACTCCGCATTCAAGAAAGAGCTCCTGAAGCGGCTCGGAACGTCAGAGGAGAAGAAAACGCTGCAGTTGTTGGAGACAGAAGAGATGGGTGACCAGAAACCGTCCCAATTTCTACGGAAGCTACAGCAATTAGCTGGGACCAACATATCTGAGGTTTCCCTACGGACATTATGGCAAAGCCGGTTACCAGCAGCATTAAAACCACTTCTCGCAACAGCAAGACATCAGACCTTGGTTAAAGCAGCGGAGCTTGCGGACGTGGCCATAGAGTTCCTGCCAGTTCGCAGTACCATTGCAGCGGTGAACGAAGCCAGACCATCGACAACAACCACTGAAGATAAACTCCTGCAAATTAAAGAAAGCTTCGAACAATCGATCAGGAAATTACAACAGGAAATGAGCCGACTACAAGCCACCATCAGAACTGGACAACGAGGCTCCCGCTCCCGTTCCAACTCCAGATCACGTCCACAGAATACGCAAGGTATGTGCTGGTACCACTTCAAGTTTGGGGACAAGGCAGAAAAATGCTCCGAACCATGCTCTTGGACGTCGGGAAATGCACCGGCCAGTCGTTAGAGACGGCTGACGACTCCGGCCAAATCCGTTCGCGCCGTCTTTTCATTTGCGACAAGGACTCCAAGGTAGAATTCCTCGTTGACACTGGCGCCGACCTGTGTGTTTTCCCACGGAATCGCCTCCGCGGTTCGCACAAGAGATCGGAATACGAACTTTCTGCTGCCAACGGAACACCAATAGCAACTTATGGCACAACTACGCTTACTCTGAACCTCGGCTTACGACGAAGTTTTACCTGGAGATTCGTGATAGCAGACGTTTCCAAACCAATCCTAGGCGCAGATTTCCTGGCACACTACAACCTTCTGCCTGATCTCCAAAACAGCAGGTTAATCGACTCGACTACTCTCCTTACCTTCGGCGGAAAGGTAACAGAGTGTGAGTACCCCACCATTAAAACAATTAATGGCTCCACACCCTTCCACGAGCTTCTCCAAGAGTTTCCAGAAATCACTCGGCCTGTAGGAGCTCCCAAAGGAACCCAACACGACACCAAACACCACATCATCACAACACCAGGTCCACCAGTGGCGCAGAAACCCCGCCGTCTCGCTCCAGACAAGCTTAAGGCCGCCCAGCAGGAGTTCAACGCGATGCTCCAACTAGGCCTCGCTCGCCCGTCTGAAAGCCCGTGGTCTTCCTCACTTCACCTGGTGCCCAAGAATAATGAAGGCTGGAGAGCATGTGGCGACTACCGCGCACTCAAGAGTCGCACGTGTCCAGACAGGTATCCAGTACGCCACATCCAGGTCCTCATACGCAGAGGAGGTCCAAAGAAGATGCTTCAGCAGCCGTATGAGGGGCCCTACCCTGTCATAAGCCGTAACGACAAGACATTTACAGTGCACGTCAATGGACGTGACGTGACCGTCTCAATCGACCGCCTAAAACCAGCCTACACCATGGCAGATGACCCACCAACCGTCCAAAGTACACCAATGTACACCACCACCAAAGTCGGAAGAAGGGTACGCTTTCCGGATCGATTTCAAGCGGGTTTCTCATAAACTGTATAATGTAAATAGTCACGTATTTTCAAAATACTTTCAAATACTGGCAGGGGGGTACTGTAGGGGCCCGTGGGAGATGAGTTGTAAATAATATTGTAAAAAGTGTAAATAGTTTTCTTCCCACGGGCTGCACTTTCCTTTTTTACAGATGTGACCATCTCGAGGGCCGATTCTAGGAACGCCCCGAAACTTAGTATCATTCAAAAAAGAAACATATGCTTTTCCTCAAAGAACGGTTTCGGAGCCTTCTACAAAATCGAGTCGTCGGGATGGTCTCTGAAAACTTTCACCCTCATAAAAACCGCCGCACCGAGGTACCTGCTATGTACGCGTGTACCGAGGGATAGAATCCCTCAGTTACCCTCGAACCTTCCTCGGCGAAGTTTGTAAAAAATTGTAAATACTTTTTCATTTTTATCAATAGACGAGTCAAACTCATCCGGACTATTTTCTACGCTCACCCATCACCAACAAACAACACCCCAACAATACTAACTAAAGTGGTTACCTAACATTTTAAAATTTTCACAATTTTGGGATAGAATTTTCCAAATTACAACTTACCTCTTGAAATGTGTGCTGGAAAAATAGGTCTGTGGCCATATTTTTTCCAAAATTTTGGTTCTATCCCTTTATCCCTTTATCTTATTGATACAATGAATTAGGGCTACTGCCATCTATCCAGAGACTTTAGTGCAATTGGTCATAACCACGATTAGCATACATGCTTTATGTATCAAATGTTGTACACAGGGTGTTCTGAAATTAAATGGACTGAAACTTTCAACTGTTACTTGAAACTAATTAGTCCAAACATTGCTGTAGTGCAAAAGTACTCCCTTAAGAATTTTAAGATCATTTCTAGACGGTTTGATTGATTTGTCTAAATTCAGAATGGAGAATACATTGTAAAATATATTTCTGAGAAAAGTTGAAAGGTGTGTACTAGTACAGTAAAAGCTAAACCATAACGGAACATTTGTTTAATAAATGTGTACATGTGTTCTTAGCTTTTTTGCTGCCTTTACTAGTTTATGATTAGTGTATGGTACAGCAATTATTTTTGCTCAAAAAGTAAGAATTGTTTAATTTTGATACAATGTACCGTTTCAACCAAAAACCACCATAAACATTTGAGACGATTTCTAATTTCCGCCTTTGTGCAAAGATGATAAAGAATTATGTCGTTCATATACTATTGACAAAATGTGCTTTCACATTACTTATCTATCACTCCTTCCAATAACAATAAATTTATTTCAAAACTAAATGTTCATAAGAGAGCAACTATTTAGTTTAACTAGTTCAATTAAACATCTAGATTCTAGATGGACTCAAAGTAATTTAGAAACTTTAAGTTGTCTTGTCTTAAGAAGTTAATATAAGGAAGCAAACAAGTACAAGTACACAACATTACAAACTGGAAGAATTTAAACTGAAAATAAGAAAGTGTTCAGCAAATTTTCGATGAACAACAAAACTTCTATAGACATCTCAAGCCATCGAAAATTAAACTGTCACCTTAAGGTCATCTGAAGTTCCCATGTTAAATTGAAAATTAGTTAATCTATCAAACTGTACCGAGATCTAATCTCATCGTTTCCTACCGTACATGCAGAGTACTTTCGAAATCGTATATCGAGATCGCGCAGTTAACGATCGTCCGACTACTATAAGAGGAGAGGTGTAGATTAATTAACAAAGAACCGCATGCATTCACAATAATAGCCGGGAAATAGTGCGACCGACAAAAATATTTATATAATAGGAATAGCGTGAGCTCCGGTTAACGTTGCCGGTGTTCCGTGCGTGTTTTACCCAGGAAGGAGTTGGTCCTCTTCTGGAACTGAAAAACTTAACTCCGTTGTTGTGTTGAGTTTGCAAAGATGCGGCGTCGAGCGTAACCTGAAATCCCCGTTCACCTTAAATTTAATGGTCCCGCTTTCTTAATTACCATTTAGTATAATTAAATCGCACTGCTAGAAGAGGGTACTAATCTTAACGGTGTCGAACTCGGATCGATTTTTGCATACGTTCCCAGTCGAGCGGACGACGATGATGATCGTAATGATGATGATGGCGATGGTCTTCTGTGGGCAGATAATACGAAGAAATTGCATAAATTAACAATTCCATTATTTAGCTGGACATACCACACCACGTGTTTGGGAGCGCAATTAAACGTGATCGTCATCATATAGAGAGCGGATTCTATGCAGAAATAATTATAATATATGCACATATGTATACATATAATCTTTAGAAAATATACATGAACTAAATCCATATACCTAGGTATACAAAAAAATTAAAAATTTAACAAAAATTATCTTCCCCCAAATCTATATTGAAGTATTTCCATAATCGGTCAACATCTATAACGTGTCTCAAGATATACGAGGGGTTTTTATAGAGATTATAGGTTAAACATTATAGATTATACTTAAAATATATTTTTAGGAATGATGGACTAACATGTATACATATACTATACATAGTTCTGAGTAGAGAGCGTATTATATGCAGAAGAAAAAAACATGCATGAGCTTTGGACATACATCCAAAAAATTGTCAAAATATGTTAGCTTTTACCTATCAAAAGGAAAAAAAATATAAACACACTAACATTTATTGCGAAAAGTGTTTCAATTTTTACTACAATTTTAAAATAAATTGGTACACTACCTACTTAAATCTATTATTAACTAAATCAAAGCATAGTATATAGAATTTAATCTATTATTGTTTGGAGTAAACAATTTATTTCTGGATCACATTTTTCAGACAATTTATTATTAAATCTTTAAAATTATGTAAAAGAAAATTTTGTCTTCTATCAAAGTATCTACATATGTTTAGAAATGGAAAAACTTCTTTGAACATCTACAGATGTCAGTGGTGCATGTATCAAAATCATTTATTCTGATCCAGAATCAGATCAGAATACATTGATTCTGAGAGAGTCATCCCTCTCGTTTCTAATTTACGAATTAAATATGTCTATTAAGCCAGGTCGTCCACTTCATAAGTCAGCATTTACTATAGGCTCATATTTTATTGCTAATTTATTAGGCAAAACACGATTTTATTGTTCCATCCCTTAGCGAGAAAAACGGGATAATTTGACTTAGGAGTTAAGCCACATCATCAACTCCTGTATCTCCGGAACCGCAGGATACATATACATAAATCACGTGGCGTATTCTACTGCTAATTTATTGCTGACGATATCGACTAGCAGCGCAATCCCAGAGCCACTCCCTTCAACCCTTAGCATTAAGCTCACCCCCGATTTTTTTTCCATTTTTTTAAAGTTTTTTTACAAAGAAAGGTTTATCCCCTTTTTCTCGCTAAGGGGTGAAGCAATAAAATCAAATTTTGCTTGAAAGTTGAGCAATTAAATAGTTAGAGCCCAGGCTATAATTAATGGAAAACCATTTTTTATGAATTTTCTGATATTTCTGGGGTGACTTTAATGCTAAGGGTTGAAGGGGATGGCTCTGGGATTGCGCTACTAGTGCCTATCGTCAGCAATAAATTAACAATATATAATATGTCCTGCGGTTCCGGAGATACAGGTGTGCATGATGTGGCTTATGTCTTAAATCAGAATATCTCCTTTTTGAGGCTAAGGGGTGGAGCAATAAAATCGTGGTTTGCGTAATAAATTAGTAATAAATTACCAATAAAATATGAGCCTATAGTAAATGCTGACTTATGAAGTAGATGACCTGGCCTAATAGACATGCTTGAAACGAAGGTATAATTCGCCTTTATATGTGAAAGAGGTATGGTAGCAATTCAGCAGACTTTATTATCTGTTTACAAGTTTCTAAAGAAATGCAGAAACCTCTGATTTTATCACATTTTTAGATTTTTTTATATTCTCATAATTATTGGGGTAAAAAATTGCCACCATTAACAATGTACTCCATGGCGTTATAATAGATTCAGGAGGTAACTGAAGACCAGGAATTCGCTCCTTACAAAATTGGATTCAAAAGTTGATTTCAAAAATCCTTTTCTCACGTTGCTTATGAAGCTATTAACCAATGGGAAGTGATTCCTAATGTCTTCGGCTACAAGACTTAAACCATGAGAGTGGTATAAACAATATTACTATTTATTTCAAAAAATTGAATTTTGTGCAGCTTTTGTCGTGTAAGATACAGTGCCGGACAATATTAGTAAAACTTTTTACAAGTCACAAAATAAGGTTTCACACTGGCAAAAAAATGACAAAGCTTCTTGAACGAGTTGAGCAATCGTCAATATATTTGCATTTTAAAGGTGTGTACAATATGTTAAATAAGATTTTCTAAACAAATTTCCATATAGAAAACCTATTAACAAAGTGCTATATAAATTCCATACGTATCTGTACTTTCATCTATGTTCAAATAATAGTTATTTATTTCTCACTCAATGTGAAATTCCCGACATTGTCAGTTAGTATCAAGAAATGACATAATTTTTTCGTAAGCTACTTTCATTGGATACTTCTTCAATATTCTTTTATTGAAACGATTTGAAATTGTCATTATGTAATTTTGTTAATGGTATATTAGACGCAATTAATGGCTTACATAAATCCATATTAAATTCATCTTGTTCCGATTTTTTTTGAATTTGATGCTACACATTGACGTACAGATTGCTGGAAGTATATGGACCCCCTAAACTTTTCATTCCAGTAAGTAAAGGAGTTTTGGCATGTTTATCAATCAGGATTTATTCTTAGAAGACACCTACAGCAACTATCTAAATGTTAATATTACAATTCTTAAAAGGAGAAATAATTGTTTGAAAAATTTACGTTATCAACACATAGTCACACATACACTCACATATTAGTTTTATATCCAATTAAATAATTTAAAAAATAGCAAAATATTTGTAAAATTGATTAACCCATCACTTGGTTGCGTGCACGACAAAATCTTGTGCCGCCATCCTTTACCAGTTCAAGATATGATTTAGTTCATGAAGAATTTTTTTATTCGATGTAGTCATTACATGTTTTCACTGTAACGTAACGCAATTAAATGTTCATACCAAAGGGACTCAATAAATGAGAATTTTTTCTTTGGGAATGGCCTCATGTTCCGTTTCTCCAAACGACTTGCGACGGGGTGTCGGACTTTTTTGTGGATTGTGATGATATATAGTGCCTATAGTGCCTATTATTGCCTATAGTGCAATTATCAATTAGCGATAATTAACTGAAATGAATGTTATTCGCCTATGCAGAGACTAAATTTATAGATATGCAAAAAATGAAATATATGCAGTTTGCGTATAATCCGTTCTCTAGTCATTAATAACCATCAATATAAATAATTGTAGGGAACTATCCTATGCCGGATAATTGCTAACCTGCTTGCGGTTTAGCGAATTTTATCGGTGGCCGATGTTTTTCCATCTTTCGTGGTAATTCGTGCCAAGAATCGATCGTCTTATTGTATTTCCATCATTATCGTTAACTAGAGCCTTTGTAAGATACAACGATCGCACCTTCTCGTGTGTGTTTTCCTAATGGTTTCCGGACGTTGTGCAAGAACCACTCGCCAGAGAACTGAAATTAACGATGTAGTAGAAATATTTAAATGCAGATCTGGAGGAATGGATCGAATATTAATTACACACTTATCATACGTTTTTATAATGGACGCCATAAAATTGTTTACCATGTCGTTAAACTATCCACGTGACCAAATGCCTAGGTTTCATTGGCTGTAATTAATTTGGAACATTAATCGGTGCTTTAATTCTGAGAGTGAAAATATTGTTTTGCTACAAGCTTGTCTCAGTATCTTTACGAGCATAACTTATAGTGAACCAACCATTGTATAATAATTACCTGCTGAGCCCTTTTTGTATAACTAAATGCTGATAAAAAGATTGGTCTTCTCATCTACGTATAACATAACTAGTTTTTCTTCGTACTTATTTGTATCACAAATTTTATATATACTAATCATTGCTTAATTGGAAATGGCAATTTCCTCAATACGTTTACTATAGGTAACACTAAAGACTTCTTTGGATAAATAGTTTTCGTATCAAACGTCGCTCAATAAGAAGTAATTCACTTAATTTGTTCCTTAACCGTGGAATAAAGACCTTTGGTGTTTATCTCTTTACGTTTATGTTTTATCTTTGCAAGAATGATTTCAAATATTTTTTGTTTTTTATTACTTTCCATCTATTTTTAATTAGTATTTGTCATGTGAAAAGGTATCCCGTTCATTGAGGTTCGATCGTTAAATACTAATTTTGTTGAATAGACATTACCATTGAGACTAAAACAATTCGAATAAGATCTAATTACTTCTCGATTTAATGTATTGTTTAGTACCTATATGTATGTTTCTTGCTGTCACTAGGAAAGGCATAAATCTCTCGTTAACTGGTTGAACATACGGGATTTTACAAATCACCTTGGCCGTTTCTATGCTTAAACTATACTTGTGACGAATTTAAGCTTCCCATCTATGCTAGAACTAGTTTCTGTCTCCTCTGGTCTGCTCTGATCTACTCTTGTCTACTCAGGTCTACTATGGTCTGGTCTAGTCTGGTCTGGTCTGGTCTGGTTTTTTCTGGTCTGGTCTGCTCTGGTTTATTATGGACTGGTCTGATCTGGTTTAATCTGGTCTGGTCTGTTCTGGTCTGATGTGTTCTGTTCTGGTGTGCTCAAGTCTGGTTTGGTTTGGTCTGCTCATTTGTGGTCTGATCTGCTTTGGTGTGGTCTGCTCCAACTAACTAGTTTCGAAGTTTGTGATACACATATTGATTAGATTGAGAAGTCTGAACAGGATAATATAAAATCCGAAAATTAACTTCTATTGGTTCTTTTGTAGGTAACAGTTTATTAGGTTTTTGGATATGGTGTATTATGTACAAAAAAGTTTTAAATTTGTAGATTATAAACGTGTATGTTAATTACTGCTTTACAGGAAGTAGTGAAATCAAAATAGTGGAATCAATTTCTCGCTTTTAGGTCCGTGACATTTGCACCGCAAAGGTGGAGTTAGAACAAAAAGTACAAACTTGTTTGGTGGTGAAATCATTTTTAGTCCTCCTGAAGGTGACTGCTAAGCAGTCGAAACAAGTCGCGACATTTTAGTCATCATTAAACTTTTTGGCAAGACTTCTGAGTTTTTTTCTCATAAACCATGACCGACTTTGAGAGATACGACAACTTTCTACAATGTTTTTAATATATTATAGAATATATATACATGACAGTTTTATTAAACTCTATACGATACACGGTAACAAAGTTATTCCTCCCAAGAAGCTCCTTAGAATGTTCGAAAACCTTAAAACCCTTTGGATTTAAAGACCTAAATGAGGGGGCGTCGAATTCGGCCTACGTCACTGCATAAACCAATAGTTCGATTCGAGATCAATCGAAAAGTACCCGAAGGAACTTTACGAAACTTACATCCCTTTCTCGCTCGAATTTCCTCACGTCCAAAGAGAGAAAGAGGTATTTATCACTGCCAGGGGAGCCGATTAACCGCCCCGCTCCATGCCGTGCAAGATATGTATGCATGCGCTCGTCGCGTTCTTGAACAAGGCTCCTCTTTTCTCCTCCTCCTTCTCGTTCTCTTGCGTTGTCCTTTGGCGTGTCGGACCGAGCCGCAGGTGGTATTCCGGTGCAAAGGTAACGTCGGGTGCCCCCACGACTTGTTAACATACGACCGACATCTGAAATCGGTGAATTTGACAAATTGTGCGGCACCGAACGGGACGGATTTCCTTCTCGTCGGTAGTCGTGCCGGGAGAGGGAACGTCATAATCCGGGGGAAATGTGGGCAGTTTTCCGACTGGTCAACTAACTAGGTCCTAGTTTAACCGAACTTCGTTAAGTACATAAATATCAAAGAATGATATTGGAGATGACAACGTGCAAGCAATCTAACCCAAGTCATATTATGCGTGCAAGCGAGAGTGGGAACTAGCCATAGAGAAGTACGTTAGCGTTTCGTTTCTGACGCTCTCTCTCAACGCAACGCATCCGGCCGATCCCGATGCGTCCGAGTGAAAGAGAGACCTGCAGCACACAACCAATGTGAGCCATGCGTGCAAGTGAGAGTGAGAATAAGCGATAGAGAGGTACGTTAGCGTTTCGCTTCTGACGCATCTGCTGACAGTTTCATTTGAATTGTCAAAGTGACGCTCCAAAATGTTTAATTTAGAGCATAAGATTTTTTTTACGGAGAGTTATTTTAAGAACGCCGAACGGCAAGAAAATGGTGGATGGAAGTATTCCATACAACGGTGGGTAGATGATTTCCAAAATACATTCCCTAATTTTCCCCTTGAATACCCAAAATTGGTTCAACAAATCTATCAATGTGTGGAGAAGTTTCGTAACGTGGGGACTGTTGGTCGAAAAGCTGGTAGCGGAGCCCCCGAAAAAAGGACCCTCTACGCAGGCTTGCACAGGAGACTGAACTTTCTTATGGAACTTGCCAAAAGATCTTAAAAAAAGATTTAGATCTTCATCAATATAAAACAATGGCTGTTCAAGAGCTTCTCCCAAGAGATTTTGGTGTTCGAATGAAATATTGGCAATGGTTTTTAAATAATTTGAATGATAACAACTTTTTGGATCTTACGTTTTTTTTCCGACGAAGCATGGTTCCATCTTTCTGGATATATAAACAAACAAAAGATGCGTATTTGGTCCACAGAGAATCCCCATGAGTTTGTTCAATCCCCTCTTCATCCGCCGAAAATTGGTGTTTAGGGCTAGCAGTCTCCTGAAGACGCATATTTGGCCCTGTTTTTTTTTGAAGGAACTATCAGTGCTGAGAGTGTCGGCATAATTTACTTGAACCGTTTTTCCAAAATCTTAACGACGATGAACTCTTGCATGGGTACTTTCAACAGGATAATGCTACAGCTCACAAGGCAAGGCAAACCATGGAGAGAATTCACGAGTTTTACGATGATCGAGTCGTGGAATTTCCCCCCCCCCCCCCCCCGAAGTCCTGATTTGTCTATCCTAGATTTTTTCATTTTCCCATACCTTAAAAATACCGTTTTTAAGAAATATTGTCGCGAACTGTGTTAAGCACAGGGTCGAACACTGAGGGGTAGCTAGGGGTAGAGCAACACGAAAAGAGTAAGCCTAAGTAAAAAGGGTATATTGAACAAAATTTAGTACATTAAAGGCGCGACCAGCGGCCAACACGACACCAGTTGAAAATAATACAAAAAAATAAGACGAATACGAGTGGCGGTGACAATTAATCGTACACAAAACATGGGACAACGTAACAAAACTTAAGAAACACAAAAAACTAGTGATGAAAGGGGACTAACAATAATAAAAGGGGACCTGGATAAAAACAGTACATGAAAATAAGGACTTACCCTAAGAAGTTCATCTTGGACGTGGCTCAGGGGACGCGTCTCAGAGACCGACCAAGGGCGCGACTCTCAAAACTAATGAACCCGGTTTTGTCGGTCCCCAGCCCATTTATAACTGTTTCCTGATGACCAATCAGCTTTTGTCGTTATTAACATAACGTGGAAAGTTCGTCGATTTCCGGACTCTTTGGCGGATGCTCGATATCGAATTCGAGACGTTGCATCCGCACGCGATAGCTCGCGGGAATCGCGGGTCGAATTAGCGAAGAGTATTATCCGGGAATTGCTGAATCTATAAGTTACTGCAAAGTAGCTAAATTAGTTGCTTTGCAGAATAAAGAAAAGAAAAAAGAAAACACGCGAGTTGACATGATGTAAGAATAAAAAGTTAAATTATTAGCGGAATTTGGATTAATTAAATGATTGATAGATAAGCTGATTGATCATTTCTTGACAATATCCCTAGAATCTTGAAGAACTGCAAGGGGCAATTGTTAACGCATGCAACACTGTGACCGTTCAAATGTTTGAAAATGCCTTTGAAAATATGAAACGGCGAGTTAACAGTTGTATCCAAGCAAGAGGAGAACAATTTGAGCATTTTCTTTAATTGTCAGTAAAACTATATTACTTTCTAGTGTTTCATTTCCTTTCAATCTCAACCACTGAACTGGAAAACCTTAAAGGTCAAAATAATTATCAAAATGTTTACATAACCTCTAATTTACACAGCCAGTCACTTTGACAATTAAAATGAAACGAGTAGGCTATGGGAGTTGGTGTTGCCAACCTAATTTAAAAATCATAGCCTACTCTAATTATAAATTTAAATGATCTCATGGTATTAATCGTGAATTAAAGTTCTATATGATGAATGTCCAGCTAGTTGCAGCACATACAGAAATACTTCACAGCCAATTGTAGTCGCAAGGCTGATTGAAGACAATGAAGCATATAAAGCTGCTCTATTACGTCTACGTAGAAAATAATTGGTTCAATTAATTTACACAAATTTAATTATTCCATGAGAGGCTCATTCAATAAATAATAATAGGGAACTAATTAAAAAATTAATTGTTTTGAATTGCACGTTTCATACAATGATTTAAGTCCTCTTGCAACAATGCAAACCTTTGCTGTAATTTTTTTGTCTTCCTTCTGTGAGAAATTTTGCAATGACAACTGTTCCTTTGCATGTTCATATTGAATTTGCCTTATCACTTTATCTTAGGAATGTTATCATTCCCCAAACTTGACAGATTTACAACTATGAAAATAATCGATCGATGGATGATTTATCGATGCAAGCGTTGTTGAAATTCTTAGTGTAATTATTAAAGCGACAACACTTCACGACGAAATTTGTAACGTTATCTCCACAACAGGAATACGTTAATAAATTCAGCGCGATAAATGTGTATGTATTGTTTTTACTCCAGTGTAAATTCTACTACTTCATTACGAAATTCGCAGATAAAGATAATCGAAACAATTCTTTCTTGGATTGGGGCGCAATTAAAGTGAAAACACCGTTTTTCTGCACGCACATGTTTATGTACACGCACGTCTGTAATGACTGATATTTTAGCTTTGCAATATATATACATATCTTCAGTTCACATCAACGCTAATAATAAGTTTGGTGAAAGTGAAGGTGGTAAATAATCGTTGTGGAACCTTTAATGTGCAACTGGGGGATGTTACTTTATAAGAAATGTAAACATAATGTTACTAACAGAGTAGTGTTGATTCGTAGAAGATGTAATGAGGCAATAGAGATTTAATGAAGTATTGTACAAATTAGTACTCACATTAGGAATAAACGCATCGAGAAAGTACTAATTACGAAAACGCTAATACATATTTATTTTTGTGAGAGTGATGGCAGTTTAATGATTATTACGACACGACCAAGTTGAAAGTTGGTGCGCTCAATTTCTGGAAACAAAACTCGATGAGACAAAGAATGGAAGTCACTTTTTCATTAAAATTTTTGATTACCTAAAGGTTTGTTTCACCAGGCCTTTTACGGACAATCACTCATTTACTAATTCAATGCGCCTGTGCGACTTAGTTGCGAAGTTGTGTTGGAACATAGAACACATATAAACGTGACTACAAAATTATGAAGAGGTTGTTATTCTTAACCAATCCTCTTTCTCCAGTAGCCAAATATAGTTACTTTTGGTTTTATCAATATCATTCATATAGCACATTTTAACGAGTACAAAATCAAATACTTCTTTCAAAATTACTACAAAATTCCAACTTTCGATTTGTTTCCTTCTAACATACGACAAAATGTGACTTTATTATGTTTGGTTTGCTTTTATTTTAAACGAAATACATAACCTCAAATTCTCTTTCTGATAGTTCAATGCGTATTGGAACACAATAGGTTTGTTCTGGTTTCACTTTTTAGAATAATCCTGAACTGTGCATAAAACGGAAATACGCATTTTCGATACCCTAATTTTTGATCTTGTTCTTGTATCAATTTATTCTTCAGCGGTACGCCATTGCTCAACACCGCATGATGCGTTGCTTAAAAATAAACTTACGTTTTCTATACTAAAAAGGAAAGTTGAAAAGTTGCAAGGGAAATGTCGAAGCGACAAACAATATCCCTAAAGCTAAGGCTACGTACCACGTGAAATTTAAAACAGTTTTCAGTGGTGGTAAACGTAAAAAAGTGTCTTTTTGGAGAAATGATATGCTTTCCTCATATTATCTGGTTAAAGTTAACAAATAAAACTTGAAACAACATATTTTGGCATTTCAAAATCTTGTTCACTATAGGTATAATAGTTGTCTTAGAATATTCTTCAAATTTGTGAATTTAAATATTATTAACCGACATTAACAATACTGTGGTAGTTATATTCTCATGCCAGATTCCCCATTCTGAAGGAGTTGAGCTGGCATTGCAACCAGACGATGATTAAAATGGATACTTTAATTACAGGAGTAGAGAACTTTGTTTCCCATTATTTGTCCATTAATACCTTTATATTGAAGTCCATTTTTTAAGTCTTAATAATTTTTTGAAATCACTTTATAAATCATACCTAACGAACAACAGCCTGTCTGTACAGACCGTGAAGAAAAATTGGATATGCGTTACTGCGCAAAGGTTGAACTGAAAATTCCAAATCAGTTAGCTGGTGTATAATCAGTTAAAATGGTTCAAAATCATGAACTTTTTTGAACTGCTAAACGAAAACGTAAATATCAGGGTTCTAACAAAGGTTGAAGAAAAAAGAACCCCGCTATTTTTTCAAAGTGCGCATGCGCTGCATTCCTAGAATCAGTCCTGACGAAGAACCGAAACAAAGCTAATATAAACTAGTCCTGTAATCATGTGTAGTCCTGTGTAATCAGTTCAACAACTATTGAATTGCCAAATTTTTTCTATCTGATTCAGGACTAACTCAGGTACTCTTTGGAATGAACCCAATTCTGAGTGAACTGGTTTACAAGAAAGAAGCGTTGCATCAAAATCCAAAAATGTACTTCTTCAAATCAAAAATGCTGTTATATTCCTTTACTTGCTACGAATGCTGCATCAACATCTCCATTCTCACAACCCATCGTGCCTTATATTATGTGACCAAATAATTAATAAGAAGACCATTAATCATCGTCAAAAATACCTCACCGGACGCTCACACACGCTCCAGTTCCCGAGTGGTTCGAACTCTTAATTGATTTTTTGGCACGATAACCCCGAAGAAAGCCCTCATCATAAATTATCGACCCTAAACGGGCCGTCGACAGGTTGTCATAAAGTGAAGAAACCGAAGATTCTCGTACAAGGTCACCAGGAAGGACTGCGAGATGGACAAGATGATGATGAAGATGAGGTCAAAACTGGTACGGAACAGTAACGCGACGTTGCCGGAAGATTCACGTGTTGTGGTCCAATTTTCATGTGGAGTACCTTCGATTGATGTCTTCGGGCTATGGTGTCTCGGGCCGGTACTCGTTCTCGATGCAATACTTTCTTTAATTGGTGTCTTGTAGACAGTTTGCTCGATAATATCTACACGTCGGCGTACAAAGGTCGAGCGAAATGTTTTTCTCTAGCGCAGGACATGTCAGACGAGAAGCAATAAAGTAAAGTAGTACAACAATTAGTTATGGAAAAGTTAACAACAAAATATTGTTTTAATTATTTTCTCTAGACATATTGATTATCAATAAATAAACGAATAAAAATGTACTAATTCAGTACTAATCAGTACATCTAAGCATATAAAGGCTGATAAATGCATATTTACGTGCACATTTTAAAGTTTTTATAGTACACATTACTTGTATATTTTAAGTTGTTTAGCTGGGGGCTGGAACAGATAAGATCTAACATTCAGCAGGACGAGTTTTGCAAGTGCAAATTTGCATAATTTGGATAGATTCTGTTATCTCTTAAGTTCTGATGCAATCCCAGCCAAATAAATAATTGTGAAAAATTTATCGTAAAATAGTTCACTATAGTAAAACATGAAAAATGACTATATAATGTAAGATATCTGGAGCATTATAGCATTTTTGGTTTATTTACAACTTCAGTCTAATCACATTTTCTTCAGGATTAGGACTAGCACAATTTAGACCTTATATGTTTAGAAGGTATTAAAAATAGTGCAATCGACAATAGTGAAATAAATGGTGCAAATAGCTCTACTCAATTTTTTTTTCGAAAACATGTCAATTTGTAGTCAAGTAAATTATATATTTGTATAAACGATACACTAAAATGGCTTGACTGTTATTACTTATCAAAAATCTGAAACAACTACTCCCATAGCTAATACCACATTCAAAGCATTAAATTTCACGAGCTGATTTTCTTGATATACATATCATACATATATTTTTGACATCTTGATAGGAATTCGTTACACTCCTACTATAAACTATTTTCTTGTTCTGTCACTCAATGCTGCCTTTCTTCTTGCTAACTATTTTTCATAACAATTTTCGATATTGTCAGCAATAAAGGTACCGACTTTCCATTTGAGCAAAATTCATTATTTTTTGACAAACCATACGAGGTTTGTCTTGCCTGAAAAAATTGAATATCCAATGTTTTCATCTTATATTTTAGACCAAGTAAAACTTTATATAAAGAATAACCTTTTTAGTTACTAACAAAATCTTCCATATGATTCCACATTCTATAACTATAACTTTGAATTAAATTTGGCGAAAAGATTAACAACCATTTATGGTGTGTGTTATAGATGAGGAAAATCTAGCATAAATAAGTAAATGCGATCTGTAGCCTTTTTTCGACTTCGTTAACGAATGCAATACTAGATAAATCTACCAAAAGCAAAGTCGAAAAGGTCTTCCAGAGTCTCTCCTTCAACATTGTCTTAAACGAAATTAGCACCTTCGTATTAAAGGTTCAAAAAATATTGTTTTCAGTGAAGGTAGCCTTCGCTACGTGTAAAAGATATATTAAAATTAGAGTGAAATAAAATGCAACTTGTGCACCGAAGGGATTTGCTCTTTGACAACTAACCTTTTACCTTAGATGTAAGAAAATTAGGCTGATATACATAAATTAAAATATATAAGACAAAATACCGCTGTTCATTGATATATGCAACCACATTGTGGTAAATTAAATCAGCCAATGACGAAAACGTGGAATGCTCGATTGTAAATCACCTAACTATGTAACAAAGTGCTGTTATTTTGTGAAGTTAAAGTGAGAGTCAAGATTAAACCATGGAAAGAACAGGTGACAATGAGAACTGACGTAGTACATTAACTACAAACATGGAACACGCATTTTGTAGGGCAGCATTTGAAAAGGGCGGACGCCATCTCGGCACTTTATTACCCCTAGGTAGGAAGGTGTTGTAAAGCTTAATACGCCAGCTCGACACTGAGCATCCTACGCCGACAGGCCAACTCGACACCACGGCATAGCCATCTGAACACGTTATTGTCTCTCACTAGGTAGGACGATATAAAGTATAATTGACCATCTCGACACCGAGTTGTATCTGAAGGCTACATTTTGATTTCAGGTGGGTCAGACAAGTTTCGGGAAGCTTTCTGATACGTGAACGTCATGTGATACGCTTGAAAGTACGTTGGAAACGCAAGAGGGCAAGGATCAAACATGTGATGTAATGGGGCAATGATCAAACTTGTACTCACTTACCCTAATAGGCATCATCAGAATTTGGTGTAGAATGTGTAGAAAAGCTATTGTGTATTGTATATTGTATCTAGAAAATTGTGTTAATCGGTTTAAGGCGTTCAAGGTCTTAGTGTCGACTTGGCCTGTCAGTTAAGGCCACTAGTTGCGACTACCTGTTTTCTGTAGTGTTGAGTTGGCGTATTAACATTTATTACCCTAAAGGTAAAGTGTCGAGATGGCCTATACCGTTTAAAATAAAATTCTTATTCAGGACTCCTACCTGAGGGTTTCTACGGGCTCCGTGCCACGAGCGGTCGTGCCTCATGCGGTCAATGTGAAAAATCGTGCCAGATGCGGTCACTCCAAAAATATTTCTACCTGATGTGCAGGTGTCTTCCCATGTGCGGTCGTCATTTCCGAATTCACCGAATTTCTCGATAGACACCCTCGGCCGATATGGAAAAATAATTACTATGGTTTTCGATGTTTTGAGGCGTGAAAAGAGAATATATATGAGATTTGTTTTGTCCTGTAAAGCATGAATTACTTGCGAGAGGGCAAGGAAAAACAATGTACTTATTTTCAATTTGTATTAACCATTAATTAACCATTAATATAAAGTATATGTAAAAGTATTTGTTACCTTGCGAAAATATTTTCGAGGGATCACATCTGACCGCATAAGACACTACCGCTCATGGCGAGCCGGAACCGAGTACCCCGATAAATTGGCCTGTTCTGGGATTTCGAAACTATTGACCGCACATGGCACTGACCGCATCTGGGAAGACACGTTTCTACGAGCTTTGAGAATTTCAAGGATTTCCATAAAACTGAGTGTTACTGTTGTTACATTTATGCAAAATTTTTGAATTAGTAGTAATGTCGAAATTATGTTTATCCACTACAATGTGGTTCGCAAATGATGAAGCAGCATTATTAACAAATTTGGTAATACGTTTCTGGTGGTCATTAATCCTTATTTGGGGGGTTCCTGTCGTCTAACGTATATAAGTAGGTATAGAATTTCAATCATTAAATTTAATTGGTAAACTACGGAATTCTTAGAAATATCTATTTTTGTCTTTTGTGTTAATCAACGATGAGCCTAAATTAGTATTTGTCTTATGGTGATATCTTGTTTTTTGAAAAGATTGGCTAACGTCTATAAAATATTACCAAAGAAAGTACAGATCTGAAGGTGTGCCTCCCACCATACGAAACATTATAGGTTTTATTGAATTTTGTTGAATATAATACTGTAACTTTTGATAATATGATGATTTGTGTAGTCATTATTGTGGACCATAGCTGTAATTGTGTTAAAACATTTTTTTAAGTTAATTTTAGAAAGTGGAAGAGAGAAAGCTCTGTATAAAATAAATCTAAAAGATGGCACTTTTTGCGATCATGTCTGTATTGAGTCAAGAGGAATAGCGGCAATTCAGGAATAACAGCAATTCATCAATCAAAATTGCAACTTCTGGATTCAACAATTTTTTAAGATTAACAAATTTAGGAAGGTAATGATGCAGTTTATTTTAAATTCAGCAGTGAATGAGATATTTATATTGATGAAGTTTAACAATTCTAGGAACTAAAGACTGTCTATGTTACCATTAAAAACCATGAAAAAAAATAAATCATTTTGGTGGAAGACTTGACGTTTATTTCCCTCTGAGCGTGACACCCACTTTGGAGATGGATGACCACATCGGTAAATACATTAAAGTATTCTTTTAAAGGAGGTGACCGATTTCAGCAGACTACACCATTCTCGATGATTAACAATGGAGATGTTAGAAACGGTCAAGATTGAGAATAAAATTATAAAGCTCAATTACTGGAAAGACGTCCACAATAAACAAACAATTAGACTTCAAAATATGAGGCTTGGAAATAACAGTGGGACATCTCCTTTCCTCGCTAAAATAAGTAAAGATATTAAACACCAAAAACGTAACTTTTCAAAGTAGGAAGAACGACGAACGGAACGAACGTCGTTAAATAAACACATTGATGTCGCAAAATCAACGAGATTTCGCGTGATGAAAAATTAAGAAATTTATCTCAACAGGTGAAATGTAAACGTGCGTGTGCTGCTAGTAACATGCAAAGCGGAAATGGAGCGTGTTAATCACATTACATACGTCTCAACGTCAAAATTGTAGAATAATTAAGAAAATGTGAATTTGATAAGGAAAGTATTTTAGCTTGAAGCTATATGTCTTTGACAGTACGATACTGTATGAATCGTTTATATTAATAATAGTCAAAAATCATTGAATTAAGAATTAATAATAATATGGTAATAATCGTTCATATCGTTAATAAGCAAAAAAGTTATTATTTTTTTTAATTGCTGCCGTAGGTTCTAATATACTAGTATATTTTGCAAAAAAATTTATTCGTAAATTTGGCCAAATAAATAATATATGCAAATTTTAAATCAGAAATAAGATGAATATGTCATTTCAATAACAAATATTTATTCTAATATAACTTTGACTTTGCCAAATTACGCCTCCATTGAATGGTATGTATTTGCCTCTTAAAAGGATTCTGTTCTGGTTATTACAAGTATGCAATTTAATTGAAATTAAAATTTAAAGTGAAGTTATCATTATCGCTAATTAAGGAAGTCTATCTTAAATTGTTTTTAAGACTCCAGCTAAAGCTCAAATTAAATTTTCATAACATGAGGTATTGCATTAACTTGTGTCGGTTCATTACGAAGGGAGAAAAATGAAATTCCAAGGAGAGCAAGTGGATTTCCAATAACAGGAAGCTAATGTCATTTGCAGGAAACAATTCAGCAATACTCTACATTCCTAAATGGTAGAATGGAATCATGACTATTACTCATTCATTATCTTAGGAACAACTATATAATCTATAAGACTTTTTGCATTATGAAACTTAATTAGAGTAAGAGGAATTTTTTACATATGATCTATTATCCTTATCCTTATAATCTAGACTATCACGTGGTAAAACCACTGACGATTAATACATCTAGACCCGTCTATTTACAAATTAATGTATTGCAAACATTAAAGCATATTCTAATCTTTTTTTTTTTTTAATTGTTGTATGAATTCAGTTGGCGAATTCTCTCTTAATATTTGCGTATACATTGCATTTGGTGCTTTCGTTGTACGTAAATCTGGAATACGGTTTACTTTTTATAGGAGTGCCAATATTAATTCAACGTGACATTTGTTTGTTTACATTGCACTTTGTGAAATATCGTAGATAAGAATTTAAAAAAAAACAGAATAGCAATGAAGAAAAGGAATTTAGATTATTATTTCATAGCTAAATATGACAAACTAATAAGAAAATTTATAGAGGTTAGGTATCGTGTCAGTGGCGTTCTATTGGTTTTCTTATTTTTGGTTTCCAGCAGATCCCGTTAAAACATATTTGGATTTCTGTTTTGGGAGTTAATGAAACTAATAAAATAACAAAATCAGCCTAAACCTGATCTACACATTTTAAAGAAAGTGATTTTGAGTGAAAGTAGGTGAGCCAAGTAAAGAGCAATGCCGTAAACATGATATTTACAACTTAAAAGAAGAAGTACAGGTAATTAATTTTTACAAAACATATTAATATGGCCGTAACAGAGCGTTCTATTAGTGATTTGAATTAAGATTTAAGTCTCTCAAAATAAAAAATAATTAATGTGTTGTAATGCCCTTTGGGCGTCGTCGGCGGCACGACTCTGACGAAAGGATGGGTTACTTATAGAACTGGCGATTAATCCGGACCTTTCGGAGTTTAAGGTCAGTTTGCTGAACGGTTTGCTCGGGCGCCAGATATATAAAGGTTTACTCCCTAAAACCACGGGTAAGTCTGATAGTCGCGAGAATGCCAGGGTGGCCTCGAAAATTAAACAAAGTTTAATGTTGTTGTTAAACGACGTTAACGGATGAAGATATGACTTATAGGCAGTAGAGAATATTCACCTCGTTACAGTGTGAGTAAATAATTTATTCCATTTCATGTAACTAATTATTATTAAAAATTAATAATACATTAATTTATTCCTTATGTCCTGCAAATAGAAATAAAAGTCAGGATAGTGCTTGTCAAAAGCTGCTTTGAGAGGCTGCGACCACTCCGTTGCGATCCACATCTTGACATAAATATACGATAAAAACTAGTAAAGTGCTACGTATTGTCGGTGCTCATGTACGAAGCTGAAACATGGACTTTAAAAACAACAAGGCTAAATAAATTAGAGGCCTTTGAAACGTGGATCTATCGCCGAGTTTTAAAAATACCATGGACTGCGCGAATAAGTAATAAAGAGGTTCTACGCAGAATGGGTATGGAAAGGAAACTTCTTAAAATCATCTAGGGGAGAAAAGCGACATACTTGCGCCAACTTCCCCGTAACGATAAATACTACATCCCCCAATTGATCATTAGGGGCAAACTGCAAGGCAAACGCAGCATAAACGGAAAGAAACTTTCCAGGATGCGCAGTGTAAGAAACTGCACCGGCTTGAATTTTAAGGAGATCGAGATGATTTTGCTATTGTAACAGCTAACCTTCAGTAGTAAAAAAAAATGAATTAAATACCTACGTGTTCAAAGCATTGCGTTTCTTAAAAAACAGTTTTCAATGATTTTAATCATCCCTTATTTAAATATTTCTTCGGCCAACAGCCACAAATTTTAAAAAAAATTCATACTAATATTTTATACTACTCGTATAGTACTTGAATTCATATTCAAATACATAGGAAAAGATGAAAGGATATAACATCATTTTAATAAAATTCAGTAAAACAATTGACTTGTAGCATATGGTTTTATAAACTTACATGTTGTAATAAATCGCTTTTAAAACTTTGATTCAAATTAGTTAAAAACAATTTAAAAAATTTAAAAATTATTGAATTTTGTTTTTGCTGACTTATTAAAAACACGAGTCACGAGTATTTAAATCTTCTCAAAAGATAAACAATTTGTTAATAGAGTGTTAACTGAAAACTAATCATTTTCAAAAATTGTGGGAACGTAAATTCTAACTCAAAAAATTCTAACAAAAAGACAACCAATTAGAAGGTATGTCAGCTCAGGTCGATCACGGCGGTTTTATTAAAGAGAACATCAATGTTTCAGTTCAGTTCTAACATAGTCAATAATATGTAAAGTGGGTAATATATACTTTAGATTTTGAATAAAACAAATATTTTTATAAAGATATAGAAATGTAGAAATGTAGAATTAACCTGTACACCCCTAGAAATACGCAAAGCTGCTCAAGACATTTATCGAAATAATAATAAATTAACCTCGACGTCGACGTGACAGGCTGATGTGCCAATTTAACAAAATTAAAAGTTACCAAAAGTAGTGTAATAATATGAATATTATTACACTACTTCCGATGTAATAATGAGATCATTAGTAACGCAAAGTAGATGAATATTGGTTAATACGGTTCATAAGAGTGAATCAAAGTCTAATTATAAGGAGATTGTGGAAAAAGGTAATTTAAAAGAAGTACTTCTCGATCAAAATATACCGTAAAACGTCAAAAAAGTTTAATATGTCGGAACAAAGTAGGATAAGTTGCATTTAGACAAAATTAATTTCATCTTGTAGTGAATAGAAACTAATTTTTTTAATTTATCAACTTTGTGTCCTTGTTACTCTAACACTTGATATGCCTGAGGATAACTGTTTTGTTGCCTATCACCATTCGTCGACGGCGGCCATATTTGTTTTCGCTATGCACCGCGTCCGTCATTTATATTGACATGTTAACAAATAATACTTTCTTATGAGGACTCGTGGTTTAGTTATGTTAATCGTCTGTGGGTGAGACTAATAAATTATCGGGTATGTTGAAATTTAAGAGTGTTCCGTGAATTATCCAATGTCTCGTAATTGCGATGTATTCAAACTACTGTGGGAGTTAATTGAGAGATCTTTACGATTTCCATCGACGTCGAGTAATGGCACGGAACTAGATGTAAATATTGAAAAATCGGATTGATGCCGCTCGACTTGCCGGAATAGAATTACATCGCCCATTCGCTCCCCCATGTGAAAACTCATTTCCGTTCAGAGAATAGCTGATTTAATTTCTGCTGTCGACAAACAATATTTTGCGTTGAAAGGGTACGAGAGAGCCCAATATTCTTTCAATCAGCACAAAACACTTCCCCTTCCCGCTTCTATTTTCGCGCCGGGCCCTGCGATCGGTAAAAAATTCGTTCCGGATTGCCTACAAAAATTTTTCACAGTAGGAATCGGAAATAATGCAGGAAAACGACAATTACGGCCGGGAGTGCGTTCCGCGGGTCGCTCGCTCGCCCTTTTTAAGGTTTTATTTTATTTTTTCGCTCCCCGAGACATGTGACTTCGATAATCCGATACGTTCGTTCAGACGATGACGGTGACGCTCCCTTTTTGCGCGCTGCGCCGGCCGTACAGATTTTTGTAATATTTCCCGTACGCTACGGTCATTAATAATTGATGTATACGTCCGATGGGAGATCGGACGCCGGGGCCCGATCGATCGTAAGTTAGCGGTAATCGAAAAAACAATAGAAAATCCGCGATCGCGAGCTGAGGTAGCCTTGCCGCCCGTCATACATAATGCATCCGCTAATGTGGCTGTTTAAAGAAGAATTGCGCGGATACCGACCGGAACAGTGAGGTTATTGGATTGCCGTCCGATCGACGGATCGTGACGAGAATGATGCCCTTAGATGTCACCGAATGAGATGGGGAAATGGACCGACGCGACGGGGGTAGAATAAGGACGGAACTAGAACTCCCTAATGCAGTTTTTCTTTTTGCAATACCTACATACCTACTGTAACGTTTCTACCTAGGGCAAAAATTACTAAACCACAAGAATTTATTTAATTTATTTATTTTAACCACTTATATCAACACTTATATACCAATACTTAATCTAATTAATCTTAACAACTGTTTATTTATGTTGACGGTCCGGTTGTTTGCGACTCCCGGCGACTGCCGACTGACCTCGTCTCGTTCCACCACCTTCTATTTATTTTGCTGCATGGGAATTCCAGAACAATCTAGTCCTTTCCCGAATATTCTGCGACTTTCTGGAAATCCATTAGTTCGCCGAATTCACCTCGTTGGGAAGCTCCCAGAGACGACACATTCCGACGGGTGCTTATCTTTATGGCAGGCTCTTTCGTTACACTACTACAGTTTCTATGCCACGTTTAGTTTTGTAGGAAGTAATACGGGACGGAGAAGAAGCAGCATTTTCTTAACGTTTTTTAGTCGCTTAACACGAATATCTGCGTCAATTTTCCGTAAGTTGATGCAAACGTTATTAACAGTCTGATTGTTTAAATCGCTATAACTCGGAAATTATCAATTGGACCGGAAAATGTTGTTGATAAAATTTCTCTCCTTCTTCTTCTTTCTAATATGGATAACCATATTAGTAGGCTACTGCCAGTTCATTGCCAACGTGTCTTCCCCGGAAGATTAGGTTCTGCATTCTCGCCATCAGTTTGGGCGTCTTCCCTACGATCTTTTTCCTACTGGGCTAGTTCATTTTTACACTTTTAACAAGTCTGCTATCTTCCATTCTCTTTATATGTTTGTTCCAAAACCTTCGTCTCTATTTCAACCACCTTCATACGTCCTGTATTCCGCATGGTTATCTGATATCTTCGTTCCGTATTCTGTCATATAGTGTTTTGCCTTGTATGCTCCTTAATATTTTCAGTTCGAGTGTTCTCATAATTTCAAGAGTTCTGCTTGTGTCTGGTGTTGTTCCTGCCCTGTATGTTGTAACGACTGTTATGGCCGTTTTATATATTTTGATTTTGCTTTCGGTGTTCAGGTATTTGTTCTTCCAGACAATTTCTTTCAGGCATCCGGAGATTCGAGCCGTTTTCATTGTTTGTTCTCCTACTTTGTTAAAAAAATTCCCTTGGCTCGTTATTTCTACACTCAGGTATTTAAAGTGGTTTACCTGTTTGATAGTTTTGAAATCAATTTCCAGCTGACATCTTATCGGTTCTTTGGATGTAATTAAACATTTGGTCTTCTTGATGTTGATGAGGTTGTTCAGTTCTTTAGCTGTAGTGTTATAGGAATGTAGTAACTTTTTGAGATTATCTTCAGAGTCTGCAATAAGGATACCATCGTCAGCATAACAGACCGTGTGTACGTATGTGTTTCCGATTTTGTATCCAGCTATTCTAGGGAGATTTTCTATTATTTTATCCATTATCAAATTCAATATGAAAGGACTGAGTGAATCGCCCCGTCTAATATCTGTGTTTACATTTATGTCTTCTGATGTCATATGTCCAACTCTGATTTTTGTTCTATGACGAAATGATTATGACTAAATTAATTAGTCTATGGTTTAGTGTGTTCTCATTATTTCTAAGACATCCTTTATAGTCTGGGTGCCCGCCGACATAAAGCGCTACTTATTAATAATCGGCTATAAGTTTTTTGATTGCTTCACAATACAGAGTCTACCACATTTCCTCAGTGAAACCGTTTGTAGTGGGGCCGTTTTCCCTCTAGCTTCACCGAAACATGTAAAAAAAATATTGGAAAAAATTTATAAATAACCAGCTGATGTTTTCAGTAAAGCTTAAAAAAACGATGTACCATCATGTTTTCACATTGTCCGACAAAATAAACTTGCCTAGTTTCCCGTCCGACGGTGAAAATCGGAAAATTTTCAATCACAAAATATTTATTAATATCTGTCGGACAAAAAAAGAAACTTGTTTTTAAGAGACGTACTTACTGTGTGGAACATTTGTCCGACAAATATATTGGGCCAGATCTGCAGTCCGACAAAAAACATCAATTTGGAAAAATTTTGAATTGAATAAAAAATTAAATTCACTCGGAGCCTAAAATATATTAATAACTGTGGGACAAATGAAAAATTGGGTTTTTAAGACCAGTTCTAAATGTTTGGTACTAGTGCCCGACAAATATGTAGGGGCAAATTTACGGAAAAATGTAAAAAACATGAATTTTTAAGAATATTGCATTACTACACGATCTTCATGTTAACAACGAAATTAATTAAAGTAATGTATATAAATAAAGTAATATATAAATAAACATACTATAGATAAAGTGTAAAAAGTATGTTTATGGTTAATATTTTCTATTTAAAGAAATAGATCGCATAATATAAATAATATGAATAAAATGTTATAAAAAGTTACAAAATTTTTATTTTTGAAATGTACATATCAATTTTTTTACTCGTCGTCCGTGTCTTCGTGGTCCGAATCTTCATCGCTTGATAAAGTGCCTTCTTCATCTTTCTCCTCATCATTCTTCTTTTACAGTTCATTATCAGAATCTTAAATAAAAATGGTTATAAAAAGTTATTACAAATGTCACATTAAATCGTAGTATAAATTAATAATACTTGCAATATATTTTATTAAGTATTAAACTTACCTTTCATTTGCTAAATACGTTTTTTTCATATTGAATTCCTTGTAGCAGGATGAATGATAACCAAGTACTTCATCGTCGTAGCTTTCTGGTAAAATCACATCACCATATTTGTGATTATTAAACCTACGTGATTTTAAATAAGCTTGCACAGATTCAATATATAAGGCGTAAATGTTTTTGTTTGTTCCCTTTTTGGTCCAAACCCAGGTTTATCAGCCAATGAATTGCACAAAAAACACTCCATTATTTCTAATATTTTATACCAAGATTATTATGCACGAGATACTTATAATTTATAATAGAAAAACGTGGTACCAAAAACAATGCTGAAAATCAACTGGCGTTTTGAGCTGTTTTGGAGTTTGGAGCCATACATGTCACATACTATCTAAATAAGCGATGATGCCAGTATACCTGGCGTTTCGGAGTTGTTTAAACAATTTAAAAGCGCGCTATTAAAATAATTTGAAAAGCCCGTTTTTTCTGTCGGACAACTAATGCATTATGTTCTACTCTTTATTTAAAACTAGAAAATCCAAAATACAAAATGTTATTAATAAATATTTTGTCATCGAAAATTTTCCGATTTCCACCGTCGGTCGGACTGGAAACTAGGCAAGTTTATTTTGTCGGACAATGTGAAAACATGATAATACATAGTTTTTTAAGCTTTACTGAAAAAATCAGCTAGTTATTTATAAATTTTTTCCAATATTTTTTTTACGTGTTTCGGTGAAGTTAGAGAGAAAACGGCCCCATTACAAACGGTTTCACTGAGGAAATGTGGTAGACTCTGTATTGTGAAGCAATCAAAAAATTTATAGCCGGTTATTAATAAGTAGCGCTTTATGTCGGCGGGCACCCAGACTATTAAGCGCACCCTGTCAAAAGCCTTGGTCATATCGACAAAGCACACATACGCAGGTTTATTGAATTTTAGCGATTTTTCAGATACTTCTTTGACAATGAATATTGTGTCGATAGTGGATCTGTTCTGTCGGAAGCCTTGTTGCTCTTCTCGTATACTTATGGTTTTGGTGATTTCGCCTAGTATAGTTTTTATGAATTCTTTTGAGAACGCTGTCGAGAAGCGTTATTCCTCGATTGTTCTGTGAATGCGTTTTCTCTCCTTTTTTTAAAAATGGGCATTGTTATACTATTCTTCCATTCATTCGGTACTTTTCCTTCTTCTGTGATATTCTTAAATAGAGGTAATATTTCATGCTGTAGTTTCTCCCCTCCATATATAAGCATACCATTGGTGGTTTCGTCTGGCCCAGGGCTTTATCTGTTCTTAAGCGGCTTTAAGATAATCAAATTTGTGCAAAATGAAAATATACTCCAAATAAGTCTCACAAAGTTTTTGTGGCAAAGAGTTTTTCAGAGACAAAGTCTCTGAATAGACAAAGTCTCTGAATAGATAAAGTCTCTGAATAGACTATTACAATTACAGTTGTACCACTCACGTAGATTTTTCATCCATGAATATATTCTTCTTCCTATCGAACGTTTTTCGGTACTTCGTCCCTATTCTTCCCTGCATTATGTACTGGAGTAGCTGATATTTCACCCTTCTCATACATGGCCTAAATATAGAAGTTTTCAATTTTGGATGTTTATGATTACTTCTTTGTCTTTTTCATTTGTCTCAACACCTCCCCGATAGTAACCCTTTTCACCCAAGAAATTTTTAATACTCTGCGCTATACCCACATTTCAAAGGCTTCCCCTCTCTTAATGTCGTTCTGTTCCATTGTCAACTTGCTGATTTCGTATATAAGATTACAACAATTGAAGAAGAATTAAAATTTAATAAATTAAACTCAATAATAAAAACATAATCAGAAATTAAAAATCATAAAGAATTTATATAAAAAAAGAAAAAAATATAAAAGAATAATATAAACAAATATTAATTACCTAAAACATATTCTGCTTCTTTAATTCCACAAACTAATATTTTAAATAAGCTATTTACATAAAATAAGCATGAATTTTGTTATTTAGTTACAAACCATATTCTTCACTGACATCTGCTATCTTATTGACAAGACTTTAAATCTTGTGTTTCAGCTATAAGGACGCGTCTGGAGATAATTACCTATAATTGGTAATTGTAAATAAACATGTTCCTAGGGTAGTGTACGTTCGAATCAAAATAAAATAGTGCTCAGTAAAGAAATAAAGGCTTATTCTATATCGGCATAGTTACAGAATTCTAGGTTTTCTCTGATTTTGAATTAATTTTTGTCTTTAAGTGGAAGAAAAGTAAGGCAAATTTATCTAACTTTATAAAAAATTCAAAACAGCATATTTAAATTCTATTATATTATATATTATTATTATATACCAATATAAAATGATACTTGGTCTCTTTATTGAACCCTGTTCCGTGATGGTTTGATAATATACTTACCTAGGAACATGTTTTTCCTGAACCCTTAGAATCGCTAAAAAGACTTAGGGAGAAATGGTCCTGTACACTATTATCGTATCAAAACGAAGCAAGATTCAACGAAAAGAAGAAAAATAGTTCTATATCGGTATAGTAACAGAATTTTGACATATTCTTTTTAATTTTTAACTAAGTTCCCTAAAGTTGCCCTATTTTACTTATTACTTTTATATCAAAATTATATGAAAAGAGAAAACTCACAATATTGTTAGTACACCGATATATAATGAGCCTTTATCTCTTTATAGAACACCCTTTTGGATTGGATTGGTATGGACTACTAATCCTAGTTATAGCATGCAAAATAGAATTATCACATTTACACATGAGGGAATTGCGAAAGAGAACATTCGAACTTCTGATGAAAGATGTGTAAAAAATTCTTAAATAAGTATTAGTTATTATGACCAAAATTTGTCACAACAAATTTACCTAATTATGTTTTTTCGTTGTACAAGTTAATTGAAAATAATTTTTTCACTAGAATTTTTAAAAATAGTTATTTCATGACTAGTGTAGGCCATTTGGGTCAGTGTGTTATTTCTATTTATAAGAGATGTTTTAACTGAAATCGTGATATTTTTGCCCTAAACGAACCCATTAACGCTCTATATCTATATGGTTATTATTGGAAGATTGAATTATATCTCCCATATTTTGAAGAACTTTAAGTAATTCGTAATTAATAATTGGGAGAAGACAGGTAAAACGAAACAACTCCAGAGATTTAGTTTTGTTGCATTTTTAGAAGTTTCAATTTAAATTTGCACCGATTTGACTTTGAATATCTATCTGGGTAAGGGCAAAGTCTTAAAATTTACTGATGTTTTAATTAGTCTTTTATCATGATTATTGTCGAAAATGATTCAATAATTAAAATTGGCCATCTGCCAATCGGACTACTTTCTTATATTTTATTAGATACAGATACTTGCCAGTAAAATATATTGAATATTTAAAAGAATTTTGGAGGGGATTTCGGGACAAATTCAAAAAACCGCAAAGCGACAAGTGTAAATTACTCTTCAGAGAAGATATATCCAATAGACTTTATGATACATATTCGATGATATGACCCATTTTGTAAAACTAATATAGATATTCTAAAAAATGGCGACTGAATGATAAATGCCCGTTTAACATAGTTGGTACGTTCAATATCCATAACACTTACTATGGCTGAGGCTGAGGAAAATCCGCTTGTTTCTCCTAAATAAGGACATCAAAGAACATTTTCACTTTACGTTTGGATGGGTATGGTAAATAACAAAACTGTTGGACCCATTTACTTTCCCGATGGCTTTAATGTAAATGAGTATGTAAATGTTGTAGAGCAACTTTTTGATGAGATGCCGCTGAAGATAATATTGAATATTCTGCATGCGCGATATTTACTCGTCATGAGAGAGAAAGAGAGAGAGAATGGTTGCAAGAATATTTTCCAATAGATGGATTGATCCGATCCAAAATCTCGATAGGTCGATATCCTGACAAGTCAATATTATATAACAGTAAATACCATCAAGTAACATCTTCGACAAAAAATTGAACGGTTAAACGGGTTCGACGAGCAGAATGACCCGAACCTAGGTCATTATGAGATACCGAGAGTCCCCAAAATCTGCGGGACTCTTTAAGTGGTGATTTATTTTTGGTATGTAGAAAACAAAAGTATTCTGGTGTTTATATGCACCACTTGGGAGATTCAGCCAAACACAATTCTGCCCTTAGTATACTCACTAATGATCGGCAAAAGTGAAAAGCTTTATAGCCAAATGCCTCAAGATTTAATTGATTTTGCAGAAGGAAGTAAGATTCGATTAAAGAAATCGAATTAGAAAGAATACTGCAAGACATCAAAATAGACTACGAGAGAGACGACCAGAATATTAGGAACGTCATGAGGCGACAGATATAAAAGGGGACGCCGGACCGAGACGGAATAGTCATAAATAGGGAACGCGACGAATACCATTGACCTGAGCGGCCGTGCGCGGAAGGCAAATAAACAGTTGTGAGATATACATTAAGTAACAAGTGTTACTTTTTAGTATGAAATAAATTTGTTAAGTATTTATTCAGTGGAGTGTAGTTATTTTGAACCCGTAAAACGTTACAATTGCAAATTAATGCACTACTTATTACTTGAGAAAAATCTCAAAAATTATTCACAATACCAACGAAATTTTGCAACAATGTAAAAAGAAATACGAAGCTATAATGTAACAAATCCGCTTACAAACTGCACGTTTGAATATTGAAATTGATCTGTCCGAGTGATTCTTTTCTTCTGGCGCTGTAAAAACTTGGTGAATTTATTCCGGTCTTTACGCCGTTGTAGACTCGATTAACATTTTGAAGATCTGTCAAGTCATTAACATTCTAACACATTCTTTGTGTACAGTCGGCATATGGTCTGATGAGTTTCTTCTCATGTTCCCCGGTATATTAAGACGCGGAAGTAATTTCGCACGACAACTATTAACTCAACAAAAGTAAATTACAATGCGTATTTAATACCTCCTCTCGTTGCTATCTGGCTGTGCCGGCTAGAACTCGTAAACATTCGATGTTCTAAGATCCGCCGTGTTTTTCTTCTTTTCCATATCGTAACTCTCGCATTAGAAATCCACTGATTGACGTTTAAATAAACCGCAGAAAGAAACCAAGCGGTAACAAAAGGAAAGTCGGAATTGTTTTAAGTATGCTATAAACGTTTTGCGCACAGCAAAAACGAAACTGCGTTTGTAGATCTGTCGCAAGTTCCACCGCGCTCCCATCGCCGTTCTATACAGGTAGTTGTTAAAATTCGAAATTATCATTTGTTTTTACCCTCGGGAGCACTTTCCATTTTCTACGGCGTTTGCGGCGCTCCCGCCCGGAGAAAGGCGCAACTGCTGACAACCTCGTCCACACGACAATATTTTAATTAATCATACCACCGAAACAAGCGCGACATATCCATAACAGAAAAAGAAACTATATGACCACTAAAAATACTCTCGTATCATTTTTCAACGTGACAGATTGCTTTCGGTGAAGGAAAACACAGATTCTTATCATCTGTGGACTAAAAATTGACTTGTATCATTCATATGATCGTAATGAGGTGCTAAGTTTTGTTATTTCGGTCATTAATCATAACGTTGTCAAGTGACGACAGGTAAATACCAGAAGAAGCCGATGGGATTTTTAAAACGTACAAGTGTTAAACGATACTTCAAAAGCGAAAATAGGGAGAGGTAAGGCTTTCATTTGTTGAAAAGTTCTCCGGAAATTCGAAAGTTTCTTAGTTGTAAACGCGAGCCACATGAAACACATTGTTCAAATAGTCAAAATCCAATTTATAATATTTTGTAAAAAAAGTATATTTCTGTGACTTTAGAAAAATAATAATTTTTGATTGATTTTTAGTTTGAAGCATTTTTTGGGTTTATTTGTCGGTATTTGTTCTTTCACTTTCACTTCTGGCAATTGTTTGCCCTCTTTAAGTGGGCATTTTTAACTTAGGATCAATTTATTGTGATAATGATGAATCCTAGCTGATCCCCAACATATCCATAATAAAAAAGTTTGCCTGATGAGCTTCTTATTTCGTTTTAGAACTTTATTAAGGGTGTTCAGCATACTGAATGCTATACACGTTCTTAGTTCAGTTCCATAATTAATACAGTCTTTAAAATTTGTTAAAATTATGTGTGTTTGAAAGAGTATATTTATGACGAGCGGCATTTAGTAGCTATCCAAACATTCAAAATAGGATATTAAACGTTTATTTATTTATTATTTATAATTTATTAAGTTCCCGTTTGACGATGGTCGAGTTGTGTTACAAAATTATTTGCCTGCTTTCAATTTCGGTAGTGTGATAAAAAGAAAGCCAGTAGGTAACTGAAAGTTGTTAAATAAGCATTGACCTATCATATCGACTCAATGCATATATTTAGAATTTCCCTTACTAAATTTAAATACATATATATTTTTATATAAATATGTGTTGTTTTACCAATCCGACTATCGTAGCAAATACAGCTCCTATTGAAGTGACGTAGTTGAATTAAACAACGTAATAGGTATCAAGTAAAAACACATCAATTGATGGAATTAGCTGAGAGATCACTTATTGAGCCCTCTTTGCAAATAGAACACAAATTGTAAAGTGTTACTGGGCAAAAATCATAACTAATGTCTAAACGCTAATTCCTCCTCTACACCTAATATTGTTGGCGTAGATAAGTAGGTAAAGAAATAACTATTATCAGAATTTTTTGCCCGAGCCCAAAATATGGCTAGATTCTGGCCCTTTTTACCAGACATAATTTCTCCACTTGGGTATCGGACCATATTCTGGTAAGCTGGTATATTGCTGGTCACAGTCTGTTTGTAATAAAATTGACGGATTCTGTTAAATATTTGGGTAGAGTCTAAACAGAAAATTTTCTGACGAGATTCTAACGTTTTACCGTTTTAAATAACTTACACTACGCCAAGTGTCCTAACCAATTTATTCTCACTAAGAACTAACACTTAATACTTAATTTATATCAGGTTGTTGTCATTTATATTCGCGCACGGCTGCTCAGGTCAAGTATTCGCCGCGTTCCGCAATTTATTACTACTCCTCCGTTCGGCGGCGTCCCCTTTTATCTTGCAGCATGCCGCTTCCCGAACATTCTAGTCGCTCTCGATGGGCGTAGAATTCTCGTCGAACAATCTGGAATTCTAAGAACTGAAATCTACTCGTCGAAAACGGACTCCTCCCGACTTGTGTCTATCTTGTGGCGAGACTCTCCGTTACAATTAAGAATCTCGAATTAAGAATTCATTGCAAATGTACTTTGAAGGTAGAACGTAGTTTCTTAATATCGACACATTGTCGATTAGTGGATTTTTAAATTAAGGAAAACTTGAATATTCGAGTTTTTAAGAAGACACAGTGGCATTGTCAGTGTATAATTAATATTTGCAAAAAATTGCCTTGCCTTTGCTGCGTCGCTTATTTTCGGAACATTCCATTATATACTACATAGTTTACAAATCTAAGGATAAGTTGTAAGTAAAGAAGGGCATTTATGCAAATTCCATATTTGGCACATTTTGTGAATGTTTAGCCATTTGAACATTTTTCCCAAAACTACATCTAATGCATCAAGTACAGAAAAACTTACTTCGATTTAATTGGTGAATATTTCATTTGATCGTGAGGCCATACTAGATATTTCTAAGAAAATTATCTGTAGAACCGTAATTGCTTTCGACAGTGGATTCGACCGATGACAGTTCATAATCAGTTTTGCAAGCTAAGGAAATACTGAAAAAACAATTTTCTTAACAGCAGTGTTCATGTGTTAATTGCCTAAATAGATTTATTCATAACTCAGTCAGAATAAGCCAACTTGTCACTTTCAAAAAGCTGTCAAAAGAGAAATGGATATGAATTATATTTTAATAGTGCTGTTAATGGTATAACGGGGAAAGAAAAGTTTGAAAAATTTAAGAACGTTTCTGAAAATATGCAATTTAAAATATCGTTTAAAATCTTCAAAAATGGTTTAGAAAGAAGTAGCGGATCTGGGTTTTAGTCTAAGGTAAATGTGATGGATATGAACGTTTCAATCGGAAATTTTATCGATTCCAATGATGATTTAGCTTGATTTGCTAAAGTACTGTTTGGCAACTCGTATTTGTAACGGATATTTAGTGTTTGGTTGTAATATTAGACTCCACCTTTCATCCTCATTAAATTATGTATATTATGAGAAAATTTTGAAAAAGTAGGTTTTTATATAAAGTGGGACAGTATTTTTCAATATATGCTCAAGTTACATTTTGTAACGTAATCGCAGTAGCTCATTTCCAGATTTGTTCTCCTTTATTATGTAATAACTTACCGAATTATAAAATTGATCAAATAGGTACAAATAATACAAAATGGGGCTATGAAACTGATCGTTTTACAACTTATATATTATTTTTTATAATAATGTTTATTGTCCTAAATTAGTAAAACAAATCAATAATGTTACTTTTCCGGAAATCGTCTCGGAAACGACATTTTCCTACTTATTTACGTGCAGGAAAATTCAATTTTCCGGACTGGTACTGTAAAGATTTTGCAAAAACAAAATGACGTTTTTTCCATGTTGTTTACTTTGTAACTATAGTTGCCCATAAAATTGACAAACTTGATTTTTCTGCAATTTGTAAAAAAAATCCAAAATTTGTAAATTTACGAGTTCCGGAAAATATTAATACAAAACACGCCAGTAAAATCTCATACTGGACTCGGCTTTAAATTCAATATCAATTTAGCTCCTCTTCTGTAATTTGAGATTTTATTTATTGTTTATTCCATATTTTTGTTAAATTTCACTCATAAATATGCGCATACGTTTGGTATATTTTCATGTATATCTGCCTTTCTAGAGTTATGAGGCAAGAAACGCTTTTCTTGAAGCCTCAATATATTGTCACGCCCAGGGGGGGTGAAATCTCCCTTGAGTGGTAACTTATGTTGGAAGACAGAAAAAGGTTAGAAAAATATATTCTCGCATAAAAAATAAGTACCATTAAATGCAAATGCGGGAATATACGTTAGAGACATTTTTAGGAAAAATAATAATTAATTACATAATACGATTACAATACTTTCTCTTATTATATGGGTACCACATATGAGAAAGTAAAAAAGAGCAAATAACATAATTAACTTCGTTACGAAAAACGGAGGTTCTTAGGGGCCGTCCATAAATCACGTGACGCTAAATTTGCCTTTTTTGAACCCCCTCCCCCCCCACCGTGATAAACCGTGATATGCCGTAATACCCCCCTAAGAATCACGTGATAATTTTTGACAACCCCCCCCCAATTTAAAATAAATTACACCAATTTTATTCTGTTTGATAAAAAAAATTTATATAATTTATTCTATATTACAGAGGAGAAAAATTAATTATAGTATTAAATTTAAAATTGGTTGGGATTTATAAATAATAAACGAAATAAAGAAGGTATAAACTTTTCAATGTTTGGAACTTATAGGTAGTATTTATATTTTACAACGTAAATAGTCTTTAGTTTAAAGGCAATAATATTTTAAACGACGTCCATTTGAGAATTCAGTAGGGATTATAAACAAAATTTATTCTTTAAGGTTGGTATTGGAAGTATTGGAAAAATACCGGCAATTTTTGAATATCACGTGATACGATTACACACCCCCACCCCCCCCCCTCCGTGATAAACCGTGATAAAAATGTAACCCCCTCCCCCCCCCCTCGGAGCATCACGTGATTTATGGACGGCCCCTTACATGATTTCCAGGGAGGCGAGGATGACTGTGATTATGACAGCATCATGGCAATCTAAGGCAACTGATCAACTGATGATGTTACTGATTTGATCAGCTATATTTATACTGTGTAGATCGCAGATTCGACGATTTTGTTTAATTAGTGTCAATTACAGAATTGCGATATACACTTAGCAACAGATGAACTTGTGGACCCACGCCCTATTTAGGTACCTATTCGTGAAGCGATTATTAATTATTGCAAAGTGGAATTCTGCATGTCGCTGCTAAGTTGTATTGATTACGGTAAATAAGGTCGACTATTATTGCAACCGTGACAATATTTTCTGCCCACAATCTGACCATATGGTCGTGATGAAACCTTTAAAAGTCTGGTCAGAATTGTGTGCCACTTTTTAGCCAACGAGCAGCAGGCTTCGGCCACATTCTGTTCGTTTTTTCTGCAATGACTTAACCCTTTCAAACTTTAAAAGAGAAGCAGTTTTTAAAAATCCGAAAATCTAATTTTAGCTGTCATCTTTGGGAACAAATAAATGTTTCCGATTCTGAAAGGGGAAGTCCCAGGTTGTCGTTTTGTTAGCAGTTTTCTGCAGTAAGTTATCCGGTGAGTAAATGTATATACAAGAGTACAACTGATCCGAAGGCGACTGTCCAATTACGTGAATACTAAAATACGAAATACGCCCGACACCCGTATCAAAATATTACGAATCGTAACTCCAATTGACGTTGACAGGTGTTCCCTCTCGCGACATTCAATTATTAAGATAATCGATAAACATTAGCGCCGTGTCGCAACAAATAATCACACGTACACGAAGTTACATTCTGCGAACGAACGAATGCCAATACGCAAAAACATTTACACGAACCCAGCGTGATGCCCAATAAACCAATAGGTTCCTGCTTCATCAATCATACGGAGAGTTCGTTTTCTCGTTGGTCAGCGATTGTTCAGACGAAGCGAGAAGGATAAAGAAGGACACGCCACGGATGCAACGCATTGTATTCGTAATCTCTCTTTGAGCTTAGTGAAAGTTAAATATCGTTAGAATGATGACGTCCGTCGGTTATTGCTATTAATCATCGAAATAGTTCGGTGGTGTTCGTTTATTTTATTGCCGATGATGATGACTCGGCAATCATCCTCTCCGCCGATATTATCAGAGGCTCTCGCGTTATCCCTCGATCACAGTTATTCCTGATGAGCGCGTCTGGTTATTTACATTTTTCCCGTCTTCTGCTCACAATGAAACAACCTTGCTACTGTATAATCAATAAGAATGAGCCACTCCGCTACCGTCGTCGGTGCTGCAGCATCTACGGAGATATCTCATGAAAATGACTCGATGAGATTAGGTTACGTAAAAATTATATGGTACTTGTGATACGGTCATGGTAGCCGCGAGGTGTAATTTCGAGGAGGAAATTAGTGGAAGTGAAGTTTTCATTACGGGGCTCCTCTCTTCGCTCGCGGTTTGCGCCAGCGTTAGAATCGTCCTCGTCTGCTGTAATCTTGATCGTTATCTGGTAATCGGTAGCGTCGGCGATGCCGATCGCAAGATCAAGAGGGAAAAATGTGGAATAATTGTGTTCGGAAGAGCGCCTCAGGTGGGACGGGTCCATAAGTCCCTTAATTAACGAACTATTAAATTGAAATACTATCGGCGATAATTGTATGTGAAACTGAAGATCCTGGAGAGGAAATTATTCACGTGTAAAGCTCGAGGGTTGTGTGCAACGAAAGAAAAATTGCGATGTGTTCATCGGACTACTGAATCTAAGAAAAGAAGTCCCCGGAAAAAAAATCAGTGGGAAAAAAAGTCCCAGGAAAAAACATACCAAAGAAAAAAAATCACGGAAAAAAGTCCCCGGCAAAAGTACCAAAGAAATAAAGTCCCAGAAAAAAGTCACAAGGGAAAACGTTCCCCGGAAAGCAAAAGCCCCAAATAAAATTCAAAACCAACAAATATTTTATTACAACTATAAGTGAAAAGAGTAAATTATATGCTATCACACATACATATTTATAATATAGGTAGGTATACCTTACACACATTTTATTATTTTATAATTTTATAAAGATATAAACCTAATATTATGACTTATCGCCCCTAAGAAATTAGGAATATCTTTGTCTTCGTTTAGAAATTTTGTACACAATAATTTCAAAGTTTCTTGACGTATCTGATATTGTTAAAATTACAAGATTATAATGTATTTACGTAATATATACTTATAGATACATAAGTATTTAATATTTAATGCATTTTATGTGCGGTTTTTATTTTCCGGGCAACTTTTTTCTTTGCGCCTTTTTTCTGGGACTTTCATTGGTATTCTTTATCCGGTGACTTTTTCCCGGGACTTTTTTCTTTGGTGCTTTTTTCCGGGGACGTTTTTCCGGGGACATTTTTCCCGGTTACCCGAACTACTATCTCATGTTTTATTATAAGTATTCGATAGTAGAATTAGATCGGATTTCGAGTAAATATCAAAAAATTACGAAAAACCGTAAGTGTAAACTGTCCTTTAGGAATGATTTATCCAAAAATGTTATTTAACTTGATTATACATATCGAATCGTAAAATTAATATTTAAAGTTTCAAAACAATTCTTGGGGCGAATTTCGATATTTCTGAAAACCGAAAAACAACAACAGTAAAGTGCCCCTAAGATATAATTTAGCTAAAAATGTTATAAAGCTTTATTACACATATTCGATAGTAGAATAAATGTTCAAATTTAAACATAACTCTTCAGGCTGATTTCAAGACAATTTCAAAAAACCAAAAAATGACAAGGGTAGATTGCCGTTCAGAGACGACTTAGCTAAAAATGTTATTAAACTTTATTATACACTTTCGATATTAGAAAAAAATGTACAAAGCTTAGAAGAAAACATAAAAGTAGATTTTGAGAAAATTTCCAAAAATCGAAAAATAACAACACCAAAATGCCCTTCACAGAAGACTTAGCCAAAAATGTTATTAATCTTTATTACACATATTGGACAGGGTAATAATGGAATAAATGTAAAAAGTTTTAAAAAAATTCTCTTACCATATTTTGAGAAAATTTCCAAAAACCGGAAAATGACAAGAGTAAACTGCCCCTTTATCTCGGTCGATTTCAATAGAAAGCTTATGATGTAGCACAAAATCTAGATTCAAAGTTGGAACCAATTGTGGTCTTTAATTTGTTTGCTTAATATCTTGTTGTTTAATTTTGAATAAAGTCCGGATTTCGTACAGTACAATGTTAAAACACGTGCAACATAAAATGTTCATTGATAGGGTGATCATGAACTGCGGACAAATGATGGGTTGAGAGCAGGTAGCGCACGAATTGCGGACAGGGTAGTTCTAATCGAGACTTGACAAACTGTTTTTTAAAGCAGTACTTTTTTAAACACGCCAGTTAAGTACAATATTGTCTTTTCTGCTAGTCCTTACCCTGGAAAAAGTGTGAAGGAAAAAATACTTCATTTCAGATTCAAAATATGTATATATGTCTTGCAAATAGATATTTATATAATTGATTTAACTGAGGGCCCTTTACCTGTTCATTTTACCTGACCGAGCCTTGTCCGCAACTCATGCAGTGATTAACGGACCCTTACGGCATATGTCCGCAATTCATGGATCTGTCCGCAATTCGTGTGCTCCGGATTTATATATTAATGTGCAATAAAAAATTTATATGGCAGAAGTTTGGAGATATCAAACATTATAATTTTATACAAACGTGATTATTAATACAAAACAACGAAAAATAGCGATGTGTCCATCATAGTGAGCCAGCACAATCATAGTGGTCTTAATCAATAATCCCCGTTGTTTTCTCCACAGAATAAAAGTGATTTTCAAGCTCTCTTGAAACGTCATATTTCCGTAGTTAGTAGTAATTAATTGCGCAGAAGTAACAATGAGCCAAAAATATTATTATACTATCTTACACATATTCGATAATAAAATAAATATCCAAATTTAAAATTAATTCTTCAGGTTGATTTCGAGAAGAGTTTAAGAAACCAAAAAATTAATACAGTTGAGTGCCCTTCAAAGATGATTTAGCCACTACTGTTAGACTGTATAATACATATTCTATAGTAGAAAAAAATTTTGGAAGTTTAAAATAAATATTAGATTAGATTCTGAGAAAATTTCCAAAAACCGACAAAAAGTGTAAAGTGCCCTTTAGAGAATAGTAGAATAGTTAGCGGAAAATGTTATTAAAATTTTTTATACTTATTCAATTGTAGAGAAGTTACTAAAAGTTTAGAAAAACATATGGAAGTGGATTTTGAGAAAATTTCCAAAAACCGAAAAATGATAGTGCAGTGTGGCCTTTACGCAGAAGATGTAGCCAAATTGAATTAAACATACATTACACACATTACTTATATTCAATCGTGCAATGAGAAATGTTAAAAGTTTGAAAAATATTCTTCTAGTAAATTGTGAAAAAATTGCCAAAAACAAAAAATACCAGTAAACTACCCCTTTATACGTTATCCCTTACTAAACAGCTTACTAGGAGTTCTTCGTGTAGCACAATGTTTATACTCAAAGTTGGAACGGTTTGTTTTATTTTCGAAGGAAACGTACCACAGACATTTTTTCAAAAACATGTTTTTTGTACTAGGGGCCTTGAATCGTCTAGAATTGCTAGTAAGTCAAATTCAAAAATCCACCCAATTACAATACTTCTCATATATGAGTGCGTCCTATGAGAAAGTAAAAACACCAAAAACATGTTCATCATCATCATCATCAACCAGCCTCTTCACGTGTTCACTGCTGGACATAGACCTCCCTCATAACTGCCCACTGTCTTCAATCCTGAGCGACCTGCATCCAATTAGACGCAATTCTCTTTATGTTGTCTGACCACCAAGTAGGAGGTCTTCCTCTATTTCTGAAGGCCTCTGATCTAGGACGCCATTCCAAGATGCGCTTCGTCCATCTATTATTCTGCATTTGGGCTACATGTCCCGCCCAATTACACTTAAGTTATTCTTCGGACCGCATATACTACTCCAGTTGCCCGTATAATATTGCTATTTGGAATTTTATCTCTGCAAGATATTCCCAACATAGAGCGCTCCATTGTCCGTTGCGCTACCTGGATTTTATGTATTATCTTTCTGGTAAGGGTCAATGTCTCAGCTCCATACGTGACAACCGGAAGAGCACACTGATTATACACCTTTCTTTTTAAGCATATGGGCAAATCCGCGTTGAACACATTTCCTCTCAGCTTTCCAAAAGCAGCTCAAGTCAACCCAATCCGTCTTTCTATTTCTTCGTTTGGTTATCTCGCACTAGGTAGATTTCGTGTCCTAGATATTTGTAGGCATATACTTTCTCGATGTATGTATTATCTATCTTTATACCATCACTAGGGACTAAATTTGTCATGTATTGGGTTTTTGACAGATTGATCTTTAGGCCCACCCGTTGTGATGCTATGTTTAGTGTGTGGAGCATCTCAGCTGCATCGTCAATCCGATCTGCGATTATCACAAGGTCATCTGCAAAGCGTAAGTGGTTCAGTTCTTCGCCATCGATGTTAATTCCCTTATTGTCCCATTTTAAACATGAATTCCAAAAGAGTTGTGAATAATTTTGGGGAGATGGTATCCCCTTGACGCACTCCTCGTTCTACTTTAAACTTTCCGCTCTTCTTGCCCAAGCTTACACATGCCGTAGCATTTTTTGTAGATGTTGTTAATTAGTTTTGATATATATATATATTTATACTTATATTTCGAAAATATACGACAAAGAACAATTTACCACGAATATACAATAATGCGGGAAATGTGCAAAAGAATGTTAAAATATGCCAAACAAGGTGCTTTAAAATTAGACAATTCAACAAATGCGTTTATTTAAACATGAATTTTGCATAAAATCCAAACTTTATTCGGGTTTATTTCTATTTGCTACATCTGTTTTACAAACACAATATATTAATGGATTTAAATATCTTCAAGTATTGTTAGTATTTAAATGACACAAAATATTAAAAAAGTGTCAAATCCTTGCCAATCCCAAGTTTTTTCTGTCATTCCTTAGCAGCAGTTGTTTCCTATAAATCATAATTAACCTGATTGACTCGCTCTAAGACTACAGGAATCTTGTTAACTTTCCATGTATCATTCCCATTATCAAATAAAATTGTCATTATGTTCATTATCAAACAACAAATGTCGAGTTGTTGCTGGTCACTTTACTTTTTTATAACTTAAAAAACTGTAACTACTGTCGTTCTTCCACAATTACACGATAGCTAACTTCCTTTTAAAATTCTCGCTGAATCGAGAGAAAAAACGCTTGGGCTCAAAACCTGCATTGTAACTTTATTAAGGATATGAAGTAAATCCAGACCAGATAATTGGAAAAGTGTACCTGTTTATATAGAAATCAGTGAAAGCTTCCACAATTACCAATTAATCGACAAATCGCTCATTGCAGTTGAATTCTTCGACAATTCACTTTGTTGCCACATCAATAAATCCATTAAGTAAATGCAAACTTAGTGCATTCTGTATCAATTAGTCCTCTCACATCCTAACGACTTGCACCGGATCAAATTGTCGTACTAATGGAATAATGCAAGAATAATAATAGTTGCACCGACAATAATTAGAACGACGTACGTTGCATGGGGATTAACGACCGAAATCACTGCAACTTTTCATGGTGATCGATTAACAAGTAGAGGTGGAAGAGCATTGTGATTAAAAACGGTAATATGTTATTAATTCTTTTCGTTAATAGATATTTTTAATATATACCAAACTGTTGTTTTCGACATGAGTTATATAGGCTGTGGAGATTAATGTTTCTAACAACGTGTTGGATTCAGTTAGACGACTGAGACTACCTGTTTTGCTGAAATATGTGGTCAGAATGCAAAACGTTCTTCAAAGTCCATTAATCAATGATTGTTCTGTTATGAAATATGTCGGCGAACGGACTGGTCGCAGGAATCTCACCATTTTAGATCGAAGAAATATTAAATTACATATCTCGTTGTACGAAACGAAAAACTTGATCTGATATGTAGCGGTGATCCGAAGGGCTCTGAGTTGTATTTAACGAAGCGCAGAGCCAGACTGCGCAAAGTGTTTTTAGTTGAGAATAATCTACTGAAGGCAAATTATAGTTTTATTATTAAGTGCGACAGTTGTTGCGCGTAAACATAAAATCGTTTTACATTTAACGAATCGGAGAACCGCACTTTCGTCTCCTCTCGAACGGATAACTGGGTACAATTTGAATTCAAACGATGTAGCGAGTTTTTAAGTTATCACGATAGAAGATAATTTCGTGAAATATTTGACATAAATTTAAGGCATTGTGGGCTATAAAGTTTTACGATGCATTGCTGTGAGCTTACTTTTTCTCTTTCTCTTGGACCTAAATGTATAAGTATGCGTTTTATGGGACTAATAAAGTCCGTGTTTTTATTGTTTTTGCATAATGTGGAACAATTAAAATTGCTCTCGAGGATTGCGCAAATTATTAACCGCCTGCTGCGACTTCGGCTCTCGATAGCCACGCCGCACGTAAAACTTCTCGTTTACAATGCCCCACGTATTAAAGAGCTTTAATGCCTATACCTACTCCTCTTCTCTTTCGATCTCAATATTTCATACGGTTTTTAATCAATCTCTTCGGAATTTCTGGGAACTGTAAAAACAATCTTTTACGAGAACAGAAAAAGCACCTTCCCATCCCTTATTCTCCTCTCCTAAGGATTTCATCCGGTAAATTGACCGGAACCGAACGCGCGCCACCCCCGACCGACTACTTTACTAAATATAACATCCACGAAGGGTGATTTTAAATTTATGGGTTACCGTTACTGTAAAAAAAACCATCAAACAAAGTTATCAAACAAAAACAAGCTATTTGCCGGGGAGAAGTCAATAAAGTAGGGTCTTTTTTTAAGAAAAAAAAAAAGGACCAGAGACTGACCCCGGTCTCGTTAATTTTTTATGCGATTGTGTGCAATGAATAAGTAAGGTGCATTATAAAACCTGGGGCCGGGAGGGTGGTGGTCGCGCGATCGAGAAGGGCGAAGAAAACCCCTTCTCGCCAGGGGCGCGCTGAAAATGCGAATTTTCCCCTTACATTAAAATACAAATTATTAAAATCTATTGTATAGTGAAATGATGAAAGTCTGACACTTTGTAACTTTCAAATATTAACTGTCTATATCCCTGAAATTAATCTAATGTAATAACCTAAGTTTATTACATTCATCGACTTTACCATAAGCCATTAAATACAACGTTTAAGTCGGGAACTTTGCAACTAATTCCAACTATTTTAAAATCGTTAACTGTCTGCTCTATGTAACCAATCGTCGTATCATCAGGTAACTTCATTATACAGGGTGGTATAGAACAAGTGTCGCAAACTGTAAATGAGATGTTTTTAGTTTTTGAGGTAAACTTTTAGAAAAAATTAGTCAATTCTTTTTATTACTTACTAAACTAATTTCACTAGCAAACCCAATGTCAGACCTAATCCAAAAGTTGGATTACAAATATGGCATCAAAAATTCTGTTCTGCTCTGGTCTACTCTGGTCTGCTCTGGTCTGGTATAATCTGTTCTGAACCTGTTTCATGGTAAATGAGTTCGTTTTAAGGTTTGTGGAATTTCTTTTAAGGATACTGACTAAAATTATGGGTAACGAAGCTTTTGGCATTTCTCTTGTACACCTGTTTGGTCAGAAAATTAAGCTTGAAAATGTTGACAATTTTTGTAGAGTCCAAAAAAGTATATGAATGTTTAAAGGAGACGATGGTGTAGTCTGTCTAGCAACCGCAAAAACTTTTAGTGAACATGTTTAACGTAAGTGTTTCATTTTCATTAAAGTTTGTGATATCTCGACATCATAAAGTTTATATTAACGCATTAACATTTTCAGCAATAATTTTCTGGAAAACGGCTGTTCCCATTGAAATAATAGTTATTTATTGTACTAGTGGGTTATGTTGAAAATAAGTCACACGAGAAGATTTATACCACGAGGTTGTCAGGCCGAGTGGTATAAATTCTCAAGTGACTTAGGAAACATAACACGCGAGTGGCATACAATGTTTTATCCAACAAGTGGAAGAAATCGTTTTTTATGAGATAATAATTAATAAGCTTTGTGATCAAATCAACGCTACTTGCACCTCAGTATACCCTATAAATGTCAGAGTGACTTGACAGTGACTTTTTTACATCTTGGTTAAAGCAGGTTGTTTGTTTGGTTGCCACAGGCAATAAATAAATGAATAAATAAAATACTAATTTAAATATGAACTTGGGTTATTTTAATAGTTTACTTGTCTAAAATGACATTAATAATGACAGTCATAACTGTCATGTATTGGATAAAACAAGAATATATCTGTTCTCAAAACCTCTATTTCTACATTAATTCCAGTAGAAATCTTTAAATAGTTGTACAAAAAGTTCCGGTAGTTTTTACCCCTCACAACCCCTAAAAATTATACTTCATCATCATCATTCAGCCCATATTCGTCCACTGCTGGACATAGGCCTCCCTTGATTGCCTCCACATCGTCCTATTTTGTGCCTCTTGCATCCAGTTTGTGTGGATACGTTTAATATCATCGGACCATCTAGTTGGTGGTCGTCCCTTGCTTCTGTATGCATCCTGTCTAGGCCTCCACTCTATGATCCTCTTGGTCCATCTGTTGTCCTGCATTCTCGCAATGTGTCCCGCCCAATTCCACTTTAGGATTGCTATTCTTTCTACTGCATCAATCACTCTGGTTCTTCTACGTAGCTCAGCGTTTGTGATGTGATCTCTGAGGGTCAATCCCAGCATTGACCTTTCCATTGCATGTTGTGCCACTTTGATTTTCTGTACAGCCTTTTTTGTTAATGTTAAGGTCTCAGCACCATAAGTTAGGACAGGCAGGACACATTGGTTGAAGACCTTTCTCTTCAGACAAATTGGTAAGTCTGACTTTAATATGTGTCTTAAGTTCCCAAATGCGGCCCAAGTTAATCCTATTCGCCTAAGCAATTCGCAGGTTTGATTATCTCTGTTTATACGGATTTCGTGGCCAAGATACTTGTATGAGGTAGTTTCTTCCACTTGGATGCCATCTATGTATACTCCTTCGCCGAGTACAAGGTTGGAAACCTGGAAACAAATCTATTTTCGAATCAGTAATTGTAATCACCAAATTTAGTATCAGGCCGGACACTGTCGCTTCCAATTATAACTAGTTTTGGAGGTACCTAACTAGGTAATTATTTTAAAAAGTTTAACGCCTTGGGATCTTAAATATTAATTACACTTTTAGCCATGACATCCTCCCGTGCAGTTAATCTCCGTATCTATTAAGCCAGAAAATACAAAAGTTAAAGTTGTAAAATACTTCAGACAATCATTCAAAATCCACCCCAATTTTGAAAATTTTCAGATTCTTCAATTTTCTGTATATTTGCGAAGGTACCTACTTGTTTAAAAATTATTTTGAGGAAGTGATGTTGAATTAAATTTTTTTGAGAAACTATTAGTAGTATAGCAAAAACAAAAAATGATTTTACGGAGCGTTCTTGATAATCCCCAATACAAAAATAAATCTTGATTAAATTGCCGACGTTTCGTTCAGTATTCTGAACATAATCATGGCTATGTCATCAAGAACAAATTTAAATATCAGCTCCCCGAGAACATTCTCCCAAAAAATGATTTTCATCATACCGTTGTGTTTGTCGTACATCTTTTTAAATAGTGTAATTGACTTTAGTCACGTATCATTTTTCTACTGCTTCATACGTACTACTTGTATTCAAATATTAACAAAACTGTGTGAATGGTTTTTCAATATTTTATAATTTAAGTGAAAATTAAACCCCAATGTCTAATCGAGGGTTGGTGCTAGTGGCTCCTAGTTGCTTATTTCAACATTTTCCGATCTTTCATAATAAATTGCACATTGATTAATTCATCTATTTTGCATTGAATATAAACTGAAAATATTTTCGTCACCCTTCTTTGAACAGTTTCAAAATATTCACTTGACTCTATCACTAACTAAACTAAATTTGTCACATTTAAAATATAAACTATTTTCCGAAAATGATCCAACAGGTACTTCAAACTTTTCTCAAAATTTTTAGCTCTATATATCTCTGCAATTAATTATTATGTATATCGTTTCAAAAGTAAAGGTGTTATGATATTACCGATTTCTCGTTCATCGACATGGGACGAAAAATGCAAAATTGAAATGGTAATTTTTTATGAAAATTATGCTTTATGCTATTTCAAAAACTTCAACTTTCTGTTTGTCTTTAACTAATCGTCAGATCATTTCGTTTCGCAACTTGCCCTCAAAAGCAATATTTTTGTTGAGAAATTGTTATGAGAAATTCTGTTGAGAGAAATTTTTCCCAAAATTCGAACAGTTCCTTTTATCTTTCCCAAAATTTTAAACTGTATTGTAACGAAATAGAAGCCATAAAAGATGCCATAAAGATAAGCGCCCGTCGGAACGAGTTCAAAGAAATTCCTAACAAGATAGGTTCGGGGGACTGGTGCAATTCTTGGAAAGCCGTTCGAGTTGCTAGTATTATCTAGAAGGTTACCGAACAAAGGACCGGAAACGTCTCGAAGTTTCTGGGTTTCCCATACGGCTATAAATAGCAGACGGAGAGCGATACGAGGGAAGTCGGGGAATTCGACGGTAGTCGTAAACAGCCACCGGTAGACTGGTCGACGGGTGTCGGCCAGGCCGGCGGTAAGATAAATAAACAATGTGCAATATAAATTAATTAGTTAAGTAGTAGTAAGTGAAATAAGATAAATTAGATTAAGTATTAGCAGTTAAGTGTAGTGTAAGTGTACAAATAAATTAGCGTGTAAGTGGTTTAAATAAATTAAGTAAGAAAACTCGTGTCGTGTAGTGATTCTCGCGTAAGGTAAAAACGTTACAGTATGTATCTTTGGACCAAATTACTATATCGTTTCGAGTTAAAGATTGTTACATTCAGTGCCTTCTTTTATGGACCTAAATCCAGAAACACTATGTTTCCGTTGGGAAATTGTCTTGAAAATCATCCAATCCTTGTGAACTTCAAAATTTTTCACTATCTCCTTCTCTTTAACCAATCATGGCATCATTACGAAACTGAGTTTTTATATTCAACGACATACCCACTATCGACATGAACCCTTAAGTGTAAAAGTTCTCCGAGAAAAAATGTTTCGTTTATTATCTTTAAGCTTCAGAATGTTTACAACTGATCATCACATCATTACATAATTACATGTTTGAACATAAAATTCACATGACTTTGAACTTCAAAAATATTCAACTATCTGTATTTCTATAACTAATCATCATATTGTTACGAAACTAAGTGTGTAGTAGTATTCACCTACTTGCCCTCTATCAACGTGAGTCCCTATATGAGAAATTTGTGTTGAGAAACTTTTTAGAAAATCATGAAATTCCTTTGAATTTTTTCGAAATCTTCAATTGTCTGTGCTTCTCTATACGTTAAATCTTTATGAAAATATGTTTGTTACATTCAGTGACTTGACCTTAATTGAAGTGAGCTTTTGACTGTAATATTTCTGTTGGGAACTTTGGCCGACAATCACTCAATCGCTTTAAAAATCTTCAAAATTTTTAATTATCTTTCCCTACAACTAATCGTCATATTGTTACGAAACTAACCTTGTTTACATTCAGTAGATTGCCCTGCGTCTACGATTTTTAAAACTTTTAACTGTTCATATCTCTACTTATAATTGTCATTACGAAACTGAATTTTAATGAATTGTTTACTGAAACGAAAATTTATTCCCATTCAACATCCTCAATTGTACATTTCTCTTCAACTAATCGTCATATCGTTATGAAATGAAGTTTGTTACATGAAGGGATTTGTCCTTTACCGACATGAGTCCTAAATTCTAGAACTGTATTGGGAAATTTCCCCGGAAATCATGCAATACTACCCCTCCGCTTACAACAACCCTTTGAGATTTTTAAAAATTTTCAAATGCCTTTTGTTCAGCCACTAATAGTCGTATCATTACGAAAGTTAGTTTGTTACATTTAGTGACATTTCCAAGTTAAACATCGTTCACGCTGTTAACGTAAGGCATAAATAGTGACTACACCTACTTGATAAATGCTTATGTAAAAAATTGTAACGATTTTGTTAACAACATTTGTTAATTTATGTTAACCTTATACCAAATAGCCATCAATAAATTTTAAATATCGCAATAGTGCAATTGCATTTGCAGACAACATCCATTCACGTTGAATTAATCGCATCATTATTTATTCGAATTCATTGAACGGAAAGTGCAGGAGTGGGGCGAATTTATGAACGAGAGCCTCCGGGTTTAAAAATCCTCATTATTACTCTAACGGGATATCTGTTCGTACCTCCCTAGCAAATCGTTTCTTATCTGTTTCCCGTGGGTGGCGGTCTCTCGCACGCTAATGCTTTTCCTTGTGGCCACGTCAAGAATGCCGACCACGTACGATAAGTGGTGGATATCATATAAAATTGAAGCAAATTTCGAGATCGCCGATTTGATTATCGTGCCGGATATTGTGCTTTTCTTGCAGGATCTTTTTTGACTTTCAATTAGTATCTCGGAGGGTCGGGCACAAATTGGTTTAATCAGGACCGGGAGAAGTGGTAGAGGGAAAACGGATCGAGTGACGGGGGTACTCGGTTAAGGGATTGTTAATCCGGGAGATATGTGGCGTGGAAAAAAGTGCCTGAAAAAGTATAATGCCTGTTAGAAAATATCCCATGCCTCCCATGTAAAGGTAGTTTGTCCGAACTGCTATTAGCGGTTAGTTCTAGCAACGTTTACAACTAGTTTAACGCTGCTGAAGGGGATGAAGTACAGGGAACAATTCACTCCGTATCTACGAGGACCTAATAAAACGTAAAATAATATCAATAAATTGAAATTTTACAAATTGGAAATTAAGGGAAATATTGGAATTCGTTATTTTTTGTGTAAAATTTTTAGAGAGAAATCGATTGAATACATGTTTTATTTGTGATAATTTTATTACATACAATAGCTACGTGTAAGTTAATACTTTATCGTTTACGTGTGCTATACGTGCCCTGTACTACAAAAATAATACAAATAAACAAGAATAAGTAATTCTGAGCAAATAAAAAATGGCTGAATATGTCAAAAATAAAAAGAAAGGTAGTCGGAACTGTGACCTAATTCACAAAACTGGCCATATTTAATTTAAAAGGCTTTTAAAGAGGTAAATTAATTGGATTTATCGTAATTTTGATTTTGCTTGCAATAATTTAAACATATTAATGCACAAGTAGACATTTTTTTAATTTTTTTTTCAAATAATTCCTCAAACATAACTAAAAACGTAACCTTGTTCCATTACTAAATCTCTGTAATCATGATTAAAAACTTTTAAACAAAAGCATGTTAGGCCAGATTTAGTGTAAAAGGCTTTTAAAAGTTCAAACAAATTGGGTTTATCAACATTTGCAATAATTTAAACATACCTCTTATTGTGCAAGAATGCGTTTTTAAATTTTTTGAGATATATCCTCCAACATAACCGCAAACATTACCTTGTTTTAATTAATAAGTGAATTTAATTTTTAATTTAATTAATTAGTAAATCTCTGTGATCATGATCCAAAATTGATGAAGTGGTAAAAAAATGACTTCATCCTTTTTTATTACATTGTTATCATCGCTATATCTGATCGCATCTTTCATCTAGAAAACACAACATTTACCTCATTTAGAAAATTAATGTACATAGTTTTCAATACCTAAAAAAAACTTCTTTGCAATTAAGATTACTTGAGTTGAACATATCGAATATAGTAGTTTATTCGTTCATTCATTAAAAACTGCTGTAGCAGTGATTTAAATGATGTACATCAACAGCAACGAAGTGAATCAAACGGAAGTAACTATAAGCAATTTCTCTACTTCAACACAGATGGGGATCCATTCGTAAGTATTATCAGAGAGTTTATATTCGTGTTGAAATGGATGTGTAGTAAATGCAAGTGTCCCGTTATATCTTTTGACAAACTACCCCATCACTGAAAAACTGCTACTAGCAGTTGCTCAATGCTCAATCCATACTTCAAAATTCCAATAAATCGTTCTCCCAATGAGCAAGCTTATGTTTTCAAAATGTCGAGGTAAGATGTTTGGAACGTTTTTTTGGCTCAAAGTACACCATTAAGGGCCCGTACTTTGGGTACTGATTAAACATCGGATTAAGTTAATTCCCGATTAAAACAGCCAACCAACTAAAGTACGACTACTTTCGTTTGTTATTGATAACTGCGATTCAGTTGACTGGCTGTTTTAATCGGGGATTAACTTAATCCGATGTTTAATCAGGACCCAAAGTACCGGCCCTAAATGTTCCTATAGCGGCAATAAATAATACATTTCGAAGCAGAAATTTTTAGAATTTTTAGAAAATATTGTAGAACCTTTAATGAATACTTTAGAACGCACACAAAAGTTCGATTTTTAGTTACAAGTAGTATGCCTTAGATAGATGTTTTGGAACCTCCACACAAAACCATATTTGCCCATTATAGAACATTTACGATGTTTCTAGAACATCCAAAAGAGATCCTGTTTCTTTTGCAGAAGCAGCTCCTTTGTAAGACCTTTCATGTATAGTTTTAAATCGTTCAAAGGGGATCCATTTTTGGTTCGAAGCAGCACATTACAGAACGTTTATTGGGTGTTTTTAGAACGTCCACAAAAGATTCATTTTTGCTTCAATGCAGCCCATTATAGAACCTCTAAGATGTATTTCGAACGCCCTAAGAGATCCCTTTTTTCACAAAAGCAGTCTATTGTCAAACCTTGCATAGATGTTTTTAGAACATCCAGGAGAGATCCATTTTTGACTCGAAGCAGTAGAACCTTTAATGCATGTTAATTATCAAAATTAACAACTTGTTACAACGATAACACAATGCAGAGTCAACGTTTATTGGGTTAGTTTTCACATGTGACTTTTCATTTTTTTTATGGCGAGTTTGTTACAGCTGGCGCCGTCTCTCGCATCCCAGTTTCCACGTTTTTCTGTTTCTCCAATCTTTTTCTGACAGTCCTCTACTTGTCATGGCTTCGGCCACTTCATCTTCCCAAGTTCTTTTTGGTCGTCCTCGTTTCCTTCTCTGGTTTGGGGTCCATTTCCATATTTTCTTTGGCCATCTGTCATTGGCCATGCGCCGCAAGTGTCCATACCATCGAAGTCGTTTTGCTTCAATTGTATCAATTATGTCCAAGTCAATTCCCATATTTTCTCGGATGTTTTCGTTTCTTACTTTGTCAAGCCTGGTTAACCTGCTACACCTTCGCCAATAATTCATTTCAACAGCTTTGACTTTCAACTTATGTTTTTTATCCGTTTCCCAGACTTCCGAACCATATGTAGCTATACTCTCAACTATTGATTTATATATTCGTATTTTTGTTGCCTTCGTTATCTTTTCACTCCACAGTACACCATTTAACTGCCTGATGACATTGTTTGTCTGTGCCATTCTGCTAGCTATTTCATCTTTGCTTCCTCCCGTATTAGAAATTTTTTGGCCTAAATACTTGTACCATTTGTTGTTTTTTATTTTATGTGTGCCTAGATCAAGGTCTTGACCTAGTCCTCCGACTACCACGTATTCCGTTTTCTGGGTATTAATCGTTAATCCCCATGAGTTATAGGATTCATGAAGTTTTTTTAGCATATAATGTATATCCATTTCGTCCTCAGCAAGTATAACTTGATCGTCGGCAAAGTGGAGAGTGAAGAGTCTATCTTCGCCTATCGGTACTCCCATATTGCGACATTTCAATCTCCATTGACTAAGGGCACCATTGAGATATATCTTGAAAAGGGTTGGTGCAATGCAACAACCTTGTCTTAGACCTTTAGTTATTTTAAACGGCGTTGATATTTTGTTGCCATTTTTTATACTAGCTGTCATACTGCTGTAAAGACTTTGGACCGCTTGTATATAGATTTCTTTTACACCTTGATTTCTCATAACGGACCAAAGCTGTTTTAATGGAACGCTGTCATAGGCCTTCTCCAGATCTATAAATACAAGGTGTGTTTCCAGTCCACGTGCCAGTCGTTTTTCAGTTACCTGCCGAAGACAGAAAATACTATCAGTGCAAGATCTTCCGGCTCGGAAACCATTCTGTTCCTCAACATCTACCGAACAGGTCTCAATTCGTTTTTTTAATATTTTTCCATACAGTCGGGCGAGTGAATTTATAACACTAATACCCTGTAGTTTGAGCAGCTTTTGCGGTCTCCTTTTTTATGAATGTTGCTGATGTACGCCGTATTCCAAGATTCGGGAAGTTGGTCACCTCTCAAGAATGAATTGAATATAGAGGCCAACAGTTCAAACAGAATACCGGGGCCATGCTTAACCAGTTCTATTGGAATACCACCTGGACCAGCTGCTTTTCCGTTTTTCATTTCTGCAACGGTTTTTTTAATTTCTTCTGCTGTAATTTCTTCTTCCTCTGAAAGTGACCAATCAAAACTTTCATTATGTTCTGATGCAAATTGTGGTCTATCTTCTGTTAATATATTCTTATAGTGCCTAATCCATTCTTCAGTATCTATCAGTTGTAATCTGCATCTTTCCTGTCTGTTGTTCCTAAGATTTTTAATAACTTTCCAGGCCTCTCTGGATTTAGTACTACCTATAAGCCCATCAATGTTTTTGCATGTTTGTTGCCATTGGTCGTTTTTTGCTTTTGTTACTACACGCTTGACTTCGGCATTTATTCTTGCGTACGTTCTTCGGTCCTCAGGATCTTTTGTTGATAGCCACTTATTATATTGATATTTCTTTTCTTTAATTAATACCTCTATTTCGTATGACCACCAAGGGGGCTTATGTTTAGTGTTCAGGCTTTGTCGCTTTCCTAAAGCTTCTTCGGCTGCTTGATGCATCTTATCTGTAATTTGTTCATACATGTCCAAAGCCGATGCCAAATATATGCTACTCAGTTTTGTACATAGGCGTAATCTATACAGGAATGCAATTGATTCATCTTGAAGTCCTTGCAAATTATAATTTAGGCTACTTGTTGTTTGGGTAACATCGCTATCATTAGTTGTTTTTTGAACGGTGAACATCATATTTCTATAAGGAAAATAGATGGCTGAGAGCAGCATATAGTGATCGGAACCACACTCTGCGCCTCGTTTAACTCTTACGTCGGCGATCTTTATTCTAGTTTGTTGTCTACAAGTAATATAGTCTATTATAGACTTAAGTCGGCGAGTTGGTTGTTCCCATGTGTACTTGTGAATATCCTTATGTTTGTAGAAGCCATTAAGGATTTTACAGGAATGCTGTTCGCAGAAGCTGATCAGTCTATGACCATTGTCATTTTCACGGTCTTCTCCAAAAGGTCCAACTACTTTGCTTTTGTCTTTCCTTCCTGTTCTAGCATTTAAATCGCCGAGTAAAAGAATTTCTTTTCGGTCACTAATTTGCTCCACAACCTCCGTCAATTTATCATAAAATTCATCTTTTTCCTTATCTGTAACATTATCTGTTGGCGCATATGCTCCAATGACTACAATGTCCCATCCTTTCCATCGAATTTCCAGTTGAATGATTCTTTCATTTACAAGATTCCAGCCTTTAATGAATTGAGCTAAATGTTTCCTTACAACTATTGATATTCCGGCCTTAGCCCTTTGTTCTTTAGGAACCCCGCAGTAAAAATGAATGTATTCTTTTGTTTCTTCGTTGCCTTCACCTTTCCTTTTAGTTTCTGTTAAAACAGCGACGTCTAGTTTAAGTTTATAAATTTCATCCATGACTTGAAAACTTTTGGTTCTCCATCCTTGTATATTCCATGTTCCGAAATTCAAAAACCTTTTTCGATTGCCAAGTCGTCTATGATTTAAATCAGTCCGGGTTTTTCCGTTTCTACTAGGATTTTTAGCAAGTTAGTGATTTTATGAGTATAGGGGAGCTGGCCCTACGCCTCAACCCCCAACCTGGAGGACCAGGTAATTTTTTCTCAGGGTTTTCTTCCCGTAGACCGATTGTCTTTCACGACTTAAGGGATCGGTCTTCCCTGTACGATGTTGGTTCTTCCGCTTTCCGGGCCATTGGATGTTATAATCTCATCTGCTCCTTCCACCGTTGACCATCTTCGCCGTACCCTGGCAGGAGCCCTTACAGGGTACTATCATCCGGGCCAGATGAACCCTGGTTTTTTAACGAGGTTGTTACTACTCCCCCTCACCCTTTTTCAACCTGGCTTGGGACAGGCTTTGGCGGGTTTCAGACTTTTCATGAAACCTCAAATAACGCGCGTGTGTCATGTAACTTGTCGCATGCTGGAAGTCCATTAACTTGTGGAAGCACTTGTTGCATCCTTAATCTCTCGTGAATATTTCAGAAACATTTTTTAATATTCCATGTAACCAATAATGTTGGCAGCTGGCCATCTCAAAACACGGGCATAGTAAGCTATGGTTTTAAGGCATGTTAAACTTGATAGGTACATAGTATCAATCCAAAGATACATAGGCCAAAATACTTAGTCATAAAATCTGGCTTTGTGCAGGCTATTTGTCTTCAGCAGTTTGCACACCTGGTTTATGGTCACATGAAGGATCGTTTCCGAAATGTAACAAGCAACAACCAGAACGTTTCCCAGATGCCAGGATGTTAGAAATATCTTGGTGAACGGGTGTGCATCTTTGGAAGATGTCAATGTAGATAAGTACATAAAATAAAGAGCGATTCTCTTTTGAAACATAGTCATTGAAAGAAGGGAGGGCAAGGAGACAAGGAGGAAAAGTATATAGAACTTCCCTTTGTATGCAGCAGGTGTATACTGAGTAATTAGATATGTGGTCGAGTAGCACAAAATGTTGATCAGCGCCTCCAGGTTTCCGCTCTTTAGAAGCCTCTTGGCATCCTGCCCAGTATTTTTTGTCCTATACTTCGGGAAAAAGAAACAGACAGAGAGGTTAAGAATGCTCGAGATGAAATGGATTGGGAGGATTGAGGAGGTTCCAAAGCTATGAGCCACTCATTATCCATGCATTATTTCTAGCCTTGTCATCTTCATTATCATGCTCTGTGTTATCACGATTCTGGCTTTGAGCCTCATCTATTAATACAACCATGAACGCACTTTCAGCTTGGGTATTCTTTGGCTTGCTGGAAGCAACACTGTCTCGTAAGATGTTGTGCACAAACACGGGTGTCTCGTGTGTCAACGTGTGTCAATACGGGGTCTTGTGTCTCAACATGGGCATCGATTCACATAGGCCATGTTTAGGATAGCAAACGGCGTAGTGGACACCACATAAACGTCGTTTGTACAGCAGTGTAGAAAGCCAGGAGATACTACTACACTAATTTTCAATCCCGAGACAAACAATCATGGCGAATACAAATGAGGAAAGGGCCCCTAATCTGCGGCGAGCTAAGGGGTGCGAAGAGTACCCGCGAGGAGGCACCACCCGAATAATGTTATTGGTTACGTGTCTACATTTTCAGAGACCCTATATCAACCAATCATCAATGTCAAAATTATACTATAAAACTAACGAAAATTTAATGGTGAATTGTAACAAAAATGGGGGTTTCCATTAGAAAAATACAGAACTTAGTTGTATATCTCATTTTGTGACATTCTTTATATAAAGGGAAATATTTTTAGAAAGTGCCTCATTGTCGTAAAGAGGTCAAGTCGATAGCATGGATAGACAAAAAGTTGTGGAGTTTGCATGCACCCTAGGTCACTATAATAATAACAGTAATAATATATAAATAATAAGTAAAATAAAAAGTAGATATTGTAATGCGAAAAGTAAACAGCGCGAGGCGTGTTTACGCGTATCGGACCTGTGCGGCTACCTCAAAGGAATTGCCGCGACGCTTAATTGAATTCTATAAAAAAAGACAGCTCCATGAATACTCCCGGATTATTATTTAAGGAAAGTAATTTATGACGTTCTGGACATTTTCTACGTAAACATTATTAAAAGAACAATCGAGTGCTTTGTGGAAATATCGAGCAAATTCGGGAAAACATTATGGGGGCTATATAAGTACGCGGCGGACGAGAGAAGATTATTAGATGTGAGCGCGATATAATAGTAAATAAGCGAAAGACCGACCAGTGAAATAAATTAACGATTAAGACTGTGATATAAATTAATTAGTTAAGTGCGTTATATAAATTAGTTTAGTAATAGCGTAAATAAATTAAGTAGTGTCTAGTCTAGTGTACAATTAGTACTAGTGTAAATAAATTAGAAAATAAACGTTACAATATAATATATTTTTAAGTGTATTGATATAAATGGGTGGTATTAAAGTAATCGGTGGTCCCAACCAGGGGCCGTCAGTTGTACCACGGAGGGTACGAAACCGATAAGCCTACCTTACAGTTGTGCCACGGATGTCGCTCGAGGGGATTAACGGCTTATGGTCGAAATAAGTCATCGGTCATGCTTATTTTACTAAACCTCAATTGTTTATACTTGAGAACAGAAGTACACAGAAGTAGAACACTATTACAAGCGAAAAAGTGAGAAACACTATTGTTTAAAATGTTGCTGTATTTAGGGTGTGGATTTTGCTGGTACAACTGAAGGGTGGGATTACAATTACCCAGAGGGCCCAAGGTAATCTCAGGTATTCGTGGCGTGAGCCATTCGTGGTACAACTAAATAGTCCCCGTCGCAACAATATTATCATTAGAAAATTTTGGCCTGACTGGGTGCAGGTTTCAACCGGCCAAACAGTAATTCTTTACAATTTTTCACAAAGATTGCGGCTGATAAATTTTGTTGTGGGGGTTTATGTAGATTTCTCGGATAAAATTTAAAGTAGATATGCCTTAAGTTTCGGCGTTTAGAGCCATTTTATGGCCCCCGCGCATAATGCATTTTTTATGTCGCGATATGAATAAACGAATTCGGCGATAACTCGCGTCCTCTAGATTTACTCGCAGATAACACGTGTTTTCGTAGAAAGCTCCGATTCCTTCTTTTAGTTTGTTCCTTTTTGGCCGAGCCGCGGGGGGATTTTCACATCGCCTTTAACGGTCGCGGGTAGTAGCATTGTAATTTCTTTCTCGATTAACTCGCGGAGCCATCGATCGTTACGTCCGGCGAAAGACGCGAGGTTACGCACGATCTTACGCGAGATATTTCTAGTTTAATTACCATTGTGATTTTTTAATTGGGATGAGTTCGCGCGCCCCTCGGTGTAATTGCGACAGGTGAGTCGTCCTCGTCGCGATAATCGAGCGATTATTATTCGACTTTTCGAAAATCGAATCGAAGAAAAAAAACGATGCAATTAATCGACGGCAGCGCTATCGGGCGCTACCATCGTCATCCCCAATAACTCTCGCGAGACAAATTGCTCAATAATAATCTCCATGTCGACCAGGCCAGTATCTAAAGCAGATAATAAAACACATGTAGCAAACAAGAACAATGTAGGAGAATAAAAGCAAAACCGCAGAGAGAGAGAGATAGAGAGAGAGTCTCTAGCGTGTGAAATTATCTTCGTACCGTTCTTCGCGCGAGTACAACAATGGCCAAAAAAGAAGTAATAATAATGAAGAGTCCGAGGAGGCGAGGAGGAGAAGAAGGAGATAACGGTCAGCGAGCGAGCAGAGAGATTTGAAGTTAACGACGAGACCAAATACGACTGACAGTTAGTTTAATTTTCGTTAATGCGAATGATGTATCGATTCGATTATAATTCACGAACCGCGATACGGATCGGCAACGTGATCTAAGTCGATCGCCGTAGTAATTAACTGTTATGAAATAAATATTTTATAAGTTTTTTATTTGCTCTTATTACCATCTACTGGTTCATCTGGTTAATGAGATAGACGGTGAAAACTTTTGGGTCTTCATTTCTCTTCTTCGCCTTCATTTCTCACTTTAGGCTCTTTTGCCTGCTGCCATAACAATCATAGTCTATACGCTAAGCGTCGTTTTGTAGAAAGTATAACCGGACCAAGAAATACGTTTTCTGATGGTTTCGAGTTGCTAAAGACGAATATCTACGTCGATTTTCCCAAAATTGGTGTGTACAAAAGATATAAATGAAAGTGGATCGGAAAATTTGTGCAAAATAAAAATAGTATACCCAAAAAAGTCCCATAAACTTTGATCTATCTCCAATGCTCATTGAGATAATTAGTTATAATTAATAATTGTACGTGATCCTAGAGTTGGGTATTATCGACTCAAACAATGATAGGGTACAATATAGAGATAAAGGCTCATTCTATATCTGTAACAGAATACAATTTTGAGTTTTCTCTTATTTTGATATAATTTTGATCTAAAAAGTAAAATAGGGTGAATATAGAAAACCTTACAACAAAAATCCAAAAAACCTAAATTGTGTTACTAATGTAGAATTATCCGTATCTTTCTATTGATCCCTATCTCGTTGTGATATATAAATATCATGAAAATATATATTGATATTTACCCTAGGATCATGTTGTCACTAAACCCCTTTAGTGATTGTAAGTGTGTAACGTACTTTTTTCGGTAAGGCAGCGTCGTTGGCGGCACAACGTCTCTGGCTCTAAACTTAACTAGGATTAACTCCCTATAGCCACGGGTGAGTTTAAACTCAGGAGAATGCCAGGGGGGTCCGTGAAAATAAAACACATAGTACAAGGAAAAATACGAGTGATTCTATATTACATTCATTTATGCTGTTACAAATGAGATTGGATTTAAATGAAACGTGAATAAGGATATCGGATGAGCGGAAGATCGTAATTACATTCTTTACAGTAATTAGGGACGGTTCAGAAGCGGAGGCGACGATTTGCCGGTTACTAGACTTTCGGGAAGTTTTGGCAACGGTGTGAGATCCGGAAATTCGGATTTCAGAGAGGAACCAGCAACGTTGCGCTCCGCATTCGATCGAGCGCCCGGGCTCAGCTGGTTCGGGCAAAAACGGTTCGGTTCTTATCTACACTGACGAGAATGTGTTAAATGAATGGGAATACGTATTGAGGAAATACGAGAATTAAGAGTTTCTATTTAAAATACTAATAATCTATTTACAAAGTGGAAAAATGTAAGTTATTAAAATATAATAGAAAATTAAACGTGCAGAGTCAGTAGCGACGGTTAGATGCAAGCGGAAGAAAGAGTAAGTGAAGGTTAGAGCGGAGCAAACAAGCAAGGGTGGTGTTAAGCCCTATAGGGCGGGCTCAAGGGCGGAAGTGGAAATCTAGCGCGAGGCTCGTAGTTAGAATTAGGACTTGTGGAATTGCGGTTAATTATCGTAATAAAGACGTCCTGGGAATACTTCACCGAGAACGTTTTACTACGAACTACTTTATGCGAGAGAAGGAAAAGCCTAAGCCAAAGAGAGACAATACAATCGGATTTTGAGTACTCTCACACTGGAAGATGAAACTGTCGGCGAAGACACTCGTACCGAAAACTCACTTCGCGAGAGACGGTGGAAACGGACACACGACACTGCGGAAAAATCCTTTCGCGAACGACGGGCGGTCGGGCGGCAGAGATTCTTTCGTATCGCGAGAAAAGCAAACGACGGAACGGGTACTCGGTTCGGCGGAGAAAACTTTCGGACTACTCGCGAAAGAAAAACGGACGGTTGGCACTGCAGAGGCACTCTAGGACTACTCACAAGAGCGACGACTACACCAGATACATTCGATATTTTTCGTTAATATTTAGAGCTCCCAGATAAACAAAGAGGGGTAATTTGCAGCTCGTAATTAAAGCGACAACTGATGGTCTTTTGTTTAAACTCGGTCTTCAAAATTTGCAGGTGTCACGGCGGAGAGACAATGGTTATTTATTTGAATATACGGGTTTTCCGCAAACGGTAACAGAGGGAGACAAGGGTTCTAACCACGGGAAAAATATGCATCATTACAAGTGTTTAGGAAAAACATGTTCCTAGGGTAGGGTATTATCGTATCAAAACGAAACAGGGCTCAACAAAAAGACAAAGAAACATTAGATATCGTTGTAGTAACAGAAATATGCGTATATTTGAATCTACATACTCACATAAAGACTCATATTCTAACTTGGCATACTTATGATGTTCCTACTTCTTGTGGATCTTCACCATCAGAGACCAGTTTCATGTTTTTGAGCAGTCCAATAAAGTCATCCACAAATACTAAACCATTTGGCCAAAACAAACAGTTTAACGATAACAACTTCATCTAAGGTTAATGCTGTATATACAAGACAGCTATGAACTCAGACCGCCAGTGGCAGCCCTTGCGCAGTATTCCTGTTTTGTGCCGGAGTTGTACCGTCAGTAATATACATCATGTCATAAAATTCAGCATGGAAGTTGAGAACTGCCTGCCACTTATTGGTTTAAAAATTGAGAGGAATGTGAATGCTGCCTTTACCTTCTCTAGTTACAGAAAGCTAATACACGGTTATTTGTTTTTTTTTCTGATCATCCCATGTCACATAAGATGGTAGCTTTTCACCATCTTTTCCACAATCTTTTCCACAGATTATTTAATATACCTTTACCCAAGGAAAACTTCTGGTTTGAACTGGCCAACATCTATCATATTGTAAATAATAATTCCTTTCCTTAATATGTAGATAATCAACGAATATTATTATATTATATCTACTATTATTATATCTACTTTTTTTACAATAGAGGCCTTTGAAGTATTTTTTTTTCTTTAGAGGTATTTTTCTTAAAATCAGAAGTATTTCCCATCGGTAGGTACATTAAGGATGTAAATATCTCGTTTCTCACGGACAGATTCAATGTAGCTTCCCTCATTAATACAAAAGATCGTGCCTGATCAGGTGTTTATCCTATTAATTGCCATATACATTGGTCAGAGTGGAAGATGACTGGCAACTAAAACCTCAAGACATTGAAAGTTTGTCTTAAAGAGCGTTAATAACCCCTTGGCTAGAGTTCCCAGTTCACATGTTCTCAATTGTTACCAAGCCCCCAATCCACTCCCTCCCACTTTGGAATATCAAGCTATCCATTACCAAACGAAGGGAGCTAAATTGACTTGAATGTATTAAACCCATTTAACTGCACAGAGATTCTTACGTCATTGAAATGAACTGACCCCAGGTAAATTTGAGTTGATTTTTTGAACATTTAACTTAGTTGATAAGATAATTATACCGGTGAACACACAAATTTCGTGCCTACTTATGGTTGTCTTATTTTTGATGTGTCATGATGCTTTTATTACCTACGACATTTTTTATTTATTTCTAAACTCTGGTAGACCCAATATGTCATTTGTCCATCTACTGTTTTTATCTGGGTACAAAAAATGACATTTTACAATCTCACCTGACACATCGTTAGATAAGAACCATTTAGTACTATTTTTTATTTCTTTGACTCAATCTTCGAGATGAAGGACTCCATAACTCTCAGATGGCGGAGCAAATCACACAAGTGAGTATCCCACAGTCCACCCCATCGCATTGAAACAATGTTCGAAGGTCGATTTTTTATTTAAAAAGAGACATGTTTTGGGTCCCTAAGACCCATCTTCAGTTTAACCACAAGAATAACTAACAATCAGAAGACCAACAGAAAGAGAGGTCCGATACGGTCCTCAATAACCCTGAACGCACGTGCTTTGATATTTGCTGATTAGCGCCGTAAGCACCCGTTCCTCCAAGTTCCTCCAAAGTCCGATCGACCACCTAGCTGAATATCGGACCTCTCTTTCTGTTGGTCTTCTGATTGTTAGTTATTCTTGTGGTTTAACCCTGCCCAAAGAAAAGAAACTTAGAGTTGTCCAGGCTTGAAAGGTAGTAGAACTTACCCGTTGGTCAAAAACATAAAATAATTACACAAAGGACTACACAGTTAAAATTGTATAAATAAAATAAACCACACTCCCCATGGGAGGGGTCGAGGGGTACTAAGTTCTAGAATCTCATCGAAATGTAAAATGTAACAAAAAATTATACCTTGTAAAAACTATTAAATATTTAAATATAACAGAAAAAATCTGTGTTCTAAAATATGCCTTCGAGGTGAGGAAACTATGTGTGGAACAGATTAGTTAGTCTACTCTCCGCAGACTCTTGACACTTGACGCTCTAGATGCTTGACTCAATTATAATTTTCTTTGGCAGTGTTGAATGAAGGTTACCAGGAACATGTACTTTAATAGATCATAAATGTACTTTTCCTATTTTGACGGGGATCTAATTTGGAGATACTTTCACGCTTTTCTTTACTTAGTTGTACGTATTTATTATATTTGATTTAGCTGTGCACTGATAAACTTGCCGTCAAACGCGCAGCGTCGTTTATTCCGAACAAATCCGCCTTACCCAACGAGACGGAATCGTTCCTTCTTTTTAATTACCGCGTATTCAAATCCTGATCCAATTAACGCTCCCTTTCCATCTCCATCGAATCCCACACAAAGGGAAGAGCAGAAAAATGATAATGGTGTTAAAACAAAACCCGTCCGAGATGAAAAAAGATAACGAGCAGAAAGATCGAAGCAGCTGCCGTTTTTTCAACCCATATATACGAAAGAGAGAGAGAGAGAAATATGTACTTCGTTACATACATACGTAAACCGACAATTTAAACATTCCTGTAAAATTTTCGAATTAATATACTTATCGATGGGCTGAGGACGACGTGTTACAATAAACAGGTAGGTAATGTTGGTGATTTGGAAGTAGTATGAAAATGTTTCCAGGTGGAATGGATACGAATCATCCGGGACTGATTAACCAAGGCATGAGAAACAACACTGAATTTTACCAGACGCACAAATCATATTCCTCTCTCTCTCTCTCTCTCTGTTTCCCTCTCGCTCCTCTCCATTCGGTCATTATAGTGAAATCATCTTTGTTCGAAGATCGAAAAGCACCGTTACACGTCCGTTGTTGTTATTTCTATGCGGCGAGTCCCGCGGACGTTTGAATGGCGTCTTAATTAGATTTTTCAGGTATCTAATGAAAAATAAAAGGCCGCACGAGAGGTTGTCTCCCTCGCGAATTTAATCACGGAAACGTACCTTGATTCCACGAATGACAAAGTCCTTTGATGGGAACAAATTGGGTCGAGCCAAAAAAGATGGTCTCCAAAGGAGCTTAAATTGTCTCGCCGGCGGAGCACAGCGCAGCTCTTCAGTCTCATAGTTTATCAAACTTATACCGTAAACTTATCTGCCTTACGGCGTAAGTTTAATAAACTCACCAGCGAATTCCGTCAGCAAAACATCGCCCAATACCTAATTGATGTTCCCTAACAGCGAACAACTCGCGCATGTCCAGTTACTCCGTTGCGAAACCACTTTTAATTGACAATCGAATACTTAATTCCGCATTTTTACTACACGCGTCCGATCTTTTAAAACGTCCACTGCCGCGTGTATAAGTTGCAGTGACCGCAAGAAAATAACTTTACCCGCTCCGTAATGGGAAAACGAGTTTATTAAAGGAAGGACGGGATCATTGATAAAAGCTGCGGCGACTTGTCGCGGAAATATTGAGGGAAATACTCTTCGAGACGTTTGACGGACAGTGAAATTCGCGATGCGACGGAGACGGGTGATTCTGAAAAATTGGACAGGTCCGGGAATTCAACGTATCAATCTATCAAGGTGTGGCGTTAATAGTGATGACTTAAATTGAGGAAAATTGGACTCGGTGAAATTTATATCTGAAGCCATTAGCAACTTACCTTTTTGCAGTAATAATAATTATTTTTCTTTAAAATGTAGTTTATTAAAGCATCGCACTATAAATATATTAATTTAAACAGCGTGCCCAAAAGAAAATTCAATTGGTGCGAGACTTGTTACACTTGTTACTTACTTTACGCCTTTTCAAAGTACTGTTAAATTTGTTGTTATATACCAAGTTGAGATTTTGTGAGGTTCACAAGAGATACTTTTTAAAACATGCCATAAATGTTATAAAAGTCACGTTACTATTAAACCTAAAGACTAACCTAATCTAAAAATAATGTCTTTCAATTGTCATCAATTTATAGTGTATAATTTATAAGTGTAAATAATTCTGACCGTACTATAGTTGTGCTCATACATTAATATTTTTTTAGGAGGAAATGTACAAAATAATATTGCAAAGAACATCAACGTGTGCCTTTATCAGATTTCTGAATTGGTCAGTTTGAGATATATTATGTAATAATATAAAATGGCCAAACATTTGCTAGGCAGTCAGTATCGACTTCAAGTCAGTTTTGTACATTGTTTATGTGGTGATGTGTACTGAAACAATGTGGCTAACAATAAAGTCATGATGTCAAACTTTGTTGTTTTGTCTCTGATTTATCACGAATGACATACCAAAAACGTCCCAGAATTCACTAAAAGACGCTGTCGAAATATGTACCTAGCAATAATATCGTAATAACATACATCATCATCATCATCATCATCAGTCAACCATCTCGTGTCCACTGCTGGACGTAGGTCTCCCTCATTCTTCTCCATGCATCTCGGTCTTGTGCTGCCTGCATCCAGTTGCTGTGGCAGCGTTTCAGGCACAGACCATTAATATAACTAGACCCGTTTGTTTACAAAATAATGTATTGACAAGATCTTAGCACATTCTAAGCGTTTTTTTGCGCTGTTGCATGAATGCAAATGAAGAATTCTCGCTTACGATTTGCTTATACATCCAGCCTACTTCGCCTGCGGTTGGTCAGTTGTACGTAAATCTAAAATAATATAGACTTTCGTTATGAGCGGCAACGTGGCAACATCGCGTCATAGTCTGTCACACGTTAACCTAACCAAACCAAAACTAACCGGGAGTAATTTTGATAAAAATAGGAAACATTTAACAATGGTTAATAGGTGCAAGATATGCAACGTTTATAGCGATGCAGGGAAAGCGTCGGGATTTTCTTTTCATAGGTAAATAAGGAGATTTATTAATGAAATTTTTTGAGGTTATGTATCATCTCAGTGGCGTTCTATCAGTGTTATTATTTTAGGTTTCCAGTAGATCCGATTAAAAGAAATATTTGGATTTCTGTTTTGGGACTTAGCGAAAATGATAACATAACAAAATCGTCCTATATTTGCTCAAAACATTTCAGTAAAGATGATTTTGTGTCTAAAATAGGTGCAACCGACAATGCTAGATATTTAAAGAGAGATGCTGTTTCATTGCCGATGCATCAAGTTTTTGGACCTAAAAGTACTACAAGGTAATTAATTTCTACCCTGTAACTGTGTTTAATAGAAATGTCAAATTTATGAATTTGTCAAAATTCGAAGCGAGACATTTTTTGAATTTAAATTTCAATCTTTTCAATGTAAATTTCAACAAAAATATTATACTGGTTACTGTGAGAAACAATTATTTCTTAAGATATGAGAAAAAATAGTAATTTTATTAACCATTATTAACCATTTTATTAAACACTAAACAACTTTGAGGAGTTATATCTCAGAAGCTAAGGAGCAAAATAGCAACTTATTATGAATAAAAAGAAGCGTCTTTCCGAGTACTTTCCTGCTATGTTTTCAGAATTTCATTTAACAAAAAATTCGCCGAGATAATCTATTTGTTTATAAGCAAAAAAAAAAACGACACCAACTTTAAACAATGACTGTATCCGTTCTAATAAATATTTTTTAATTCTGACAAAAGAACATGAAAGCTTGTTCCCTCTTATATATGACCGCTAGTTTTATTAAAATCGAATAGTGGAAAAAAATTTAAACGATTTTGAAAATTTTCAATATTTTCCGATTTTTCTGGATTGCAAAATTATTGTGCAAACTCTAATAATCCGATCGAAACGAAATTTACTCGATTCTTTTATTATAACTTGAGGATTTTGTACCTGTGATATGGAAGTCCTAACTACATTTTAAAGTGCCTAAAATAATAAGTTGAAAAATCACTTTTTTGGGCCGATTTTTTTGTTGTTTATTACTATTTGGCAAAACCGCTAATAAATTTTTGAATTTATAACCTATGCCATTTTATGTAAAAATAGATTCTGCAACTTTTTCTTCTCTTTAACTTACTTCTAAATTCAATAATTAAAAAGTTAGAAGCAAAACAATTCGGGGAAAAACGCGTTATTTAATTTCTTTTTAAATTGTTGAATTTTTAACAATGTTCCCGACCGATGCGCTTTGGAGGATAAGTCAATCCTTATTCTAGACGTTATTCCCGAGGTATTCATGTAAAAACATTGCGGTTACCTCTTATGCCAATCTAAAGCAAATTTCTGACAGATGGGTCTTGGACTGTACTTATTATATGCATTATTACTGTCATGATGATTTTGATAATCTATGTCCTTCTTTATCATTTGTCACTTATTTCGCACCTTTGTTACCTAGCATGTAAAGGGCTTCATTGCCCGTTGATCTAAATAATAAATAAATTATTTTCTTAATTTTGTTTCCTTTTTGTCCCTTATTATTGATACGCCTATGGGTACCTATTTTGTACGCTGTCAAAATTCGTCAAAGGCGGCCATATTTTCTTCCCCCTTTACACCGCGCCTATCGGCTATGTTGGCATGTAAACAAAGATCAGTTTCTAATGGGAACACCGGGTCTAGTTATATTAATGGTCTGTGGTTTCAGGTCATCGATCCATCTTGTTGGTGGGCGGCCTCGGTTTCGGTAGGCTTCTTGTCTCGGCCTCCACTCTAATATACGTTTTGTCCATCTGTTGTCCGTCATTCTGGCGAAATGTCCTGCCCAATTCCACTTGAGGGTTGTTATCTTCTCTATCGCGTCCAGGTCTCCTGTTCGGGTAGATGAAGGGTAGCGGGTAGATACTCATCTATGATCCCGATAGATGACAGATCTACTTCAGGGACGCGCCCCTGCCCACGCGAGCCTTGGTTTATCTCCCAATACCATACGGGGGAAACCAGTGTCTCACCCTCACTTCCTCACCAAACAAAACATTCCCTTCCTACTACCTACATTCGCCAACCCGTTTGGCCAGCGTGGCGAATTATGGCCAAATACCCCTCATTCATTCTGATGGAAGATACATCTTACACACGGCCCTCAGTCCCCGGCGGCTCCAATGTCCCTGACCAAGGTGGCGGTGAGAACAGAGTTGGAGCAGAGGGTGCTAAGAATCCCCGAAGAGATCAGGCCACCAAGGAAGACAACTTATGCATATAGCCTCATATAATGTCCAAACTCTCTCATCAGAAGCAAAACTATTAGAAATGGAAGAGGAACTTAATAACATCAAATGGGATATCGTCGGTATTAGCGAGGTGAAACGTAGAGAAGAAGATCAGATCACTCTGAGGTCCGGCCACAAGTTCCACTTCAAAGGAGAGGAAGACTCATCATATGGCGGTGTGGGCTTCTTCGTTCACAAAAAACATATACCCAACCTTGAGAAGATTAAAAGTGTATCGCCCAGAGTTATTTATTTAGTTCTCAGATTAAATCCAAGATACAGCCTCAAAATTATACAAGTATATGCACCAACAACGAGTCATTCAGACGAGGAGATCGAAGATTTTTATGAGTCGGTCAGAACAGCCTTGCAGACCACACAAACACGCTTTGCAATGATAATTGGAGATTTCAATGCTAAGTTGGGTTTCAAGCAGGATAACGCAGAAACGGCTTTGGGAAACTTTGGCTATGGAGAAAGAAACGAAAGGGGAGAAAGACTTTTGGACTTTTTACATCAGGAGAACCTTTTTGCAATGAACTCCTTTTTCAAAAATAACATACATAGTTAGCAACAAATGCCGCTGACGATAATTTAAAGCATTTGTCGATGAGAGCGATTGTCTTATTAACATGTGTATTATGATATAGTGTTTTCTAGCTAACGCTGTCGAGAATTACTGACTATAATTCATCCAAACATATTACTGAGTCTTCAGATCTTTTCAAGATAAAATATACTTTGGCAATTTACAAAATGGCGATTCTTTGAAATTCAGGGATTATTTCAGAAATTCTGCCTGCCTGCTTCGATTTTCTAAACACTTTTAGAAGTCCATTTAAATTATTAATTACCTGAGAAATATTTTATAGCCTTGATATCTTTTAGTAATTTATACATTTTCAAGAAAAAATTTCTGAATTAATTACTTGTCATTCAAGAAATGTTCTACGATTTCTAAGCATTTTCATTAAAACCCACAAATGTTTCATGCGATCCTTCCCACAATTTTCAGAATTTACTGACATTTTCAGGATAAATTATAGTTCCTTCCGGAAACAGTTCGAGAACTTACTAAATACCTCAGGATTTATAAATATTTCGGATATTTTGGAAATCATTCCATAAATGTTCAAAAATCGTTTAGGATGCCAGCAGTTTTAGAAAAAGTTATCCAAATAATTATGGCACTTTGAAAAATAGTGACTAAAGGACCATGAAATCCTTTATGAAAACAGTTTTTAAAATCATCTATTTCCTACAAGAAATATTCCTGAAATTCTACGAAAAACCTTCAGAATTTTAGCAATTTGTCAAAAAGTTTACAACGGAATCATGCCTCTTAAGGAATATTGTAGGATATTGTAATCCTCCTATAAAGTCATTCAGGGTAGTCTAATATTTTCAAGGGCAAATGTTGGGTCCTTAGAATTTAGGAACTAACAATTCCAGACATCCAAGATTATTTTTAGAAGTTCTTCAACAAATGTTGCTTGATCTAAAAACTCACATATCACAATTACAAGGATTGCATGGAGAATAACCATGGGTAGGGGGATAGCGTTGAGGATGCGAATATTGAAATTTTTAATGATAGTGATAGTTGTGAACAGACGTATAAAAAACCAAAATTACATTAAAAGGAGCAAATGTCTAATTTTAAGATCTATACAAACACTTATTTTCATCTAAAGTGGTATAATAATTACGTTAATCATTACGTTAAAGTTAATCACACTATTATATACATTAATAAAAGTAGTTTTAACCAGGGGTGTATTGCTAAAAAATATACTGCCGGAACGCTTGCCATTTTAGCAGTTCAAAAAAAAACGGTACAAGTGGAATTGTCAAAAATTTAATTAAAAAAGTGTTAATAATAATGTAAAATATTACAATAATGTAAAAAGAAACAATATAATTATGGTAGAAAAGGTATCAAGTGACAAATACAATACAGAAAATAATTTTACAGATTCAAGTAGAGAAATAGGTTCCGGTTACTCAAAAAAGTCCCGGAACGGCGTACCGGTGCGTTCCGGCCCCAATACACCCCTGGTTTTAACAATAAATACATACTACCAGTCATAATACTATTTCATTTTGTACTTAATTAACTAACTGTAATTTAGTGTCATAAGCAATTTCATACAGCTTTGTCTGAGTATCTAGCCCTAAATTAAAATTAATTGCGTGCTGAAAATGGTACGTACTAATCATTACAGGAACTCTGGTGTGGAACTTTACCTTGCCCAGTGATTTTCGCTGCTACTGCTGCCCATCTATTTATGTATTACAAAATATATATTTTATTATAATATACCTAAGATTACAACTTAGAGGAGGTTATCATGTATTAGACTTTATTTTAAATTACTTATGTTCAATTTCTAAGTTTCATTCCGGTTAAGTACTTAGACTGCTCGTTTATTACGCGACCCGTGACAACTATAAACGTTGTACCTTGCTGCCTTTAACTTTCTCATCTAATTCGATCTAAAAATCTTTTTACGACCTGTAGATGGCGCAGCTCTTGATTTTTCTATGTCGAAAAACGCAGATAGAACAAATTATAGGCTAATGTCACTAAATTCAAACGTACAAAACAAAACTCACTATACACACTAAAAATGAAGACGTGGAATTTTACACCCTTGAAAGGTAATATAACCATCAAAAAAATTCTCCTTGCGACATTGGTTACCTTATTTAGCTTATCTCGAAGTAGGCGGGATATCAGAGATAAATTTAACCAATTTCTATAGATGCTAATGACAATTATTTTCAGTTGTAGTTGAACTAGTACTAAAAACGGGGATGGGGACTCTTTGGCGCCGCCGACTTGGCGCGGCCGATTCGGCGCCGCCGACTGGCCGCCAGGACAACTGGGCGCCGCCGACTGGCCGCCGGACAACTCGGCGCCGCCGATTGGGCGCTGCCAACTTGATTCCAAATGTGATCTTTTTGGTAAAATTTAAAGCATATATAATTTGTTGAAAATGTTTTAGTGGGGGTGAAAAGTAATTTCTTAGTTATTAGCCCATCTTGGTATACTGGGTTAAAATGCGATTAGTGTGTTCATTTTTCTATGCCCTAAAAATCAGGGTGCCAAGGATCTAAGACCTTCACGGGTATTTATGATACGAATTTTTAAGTGGGTCATTTGAGATAAAAAAACGCGGAGTGGTATTAAACTAGAGAGTGAAACTGAGAGATTGGGAAGAAAATGCACCTCTTTAAATTTTTTAATATATCTCGGAAACGAAGCAATATTGTATACTTTGTGTGAAACTGTTTGTAGGGAATTAAATTTCCCAGCGAAATGTCTTTAAAAAAATTAGAATATTGTTTTTATGCTAGAAATATTTAAGGGAAGAGACAAACAAGAAAAATTCTATTTTTGATTTCTTTTACATTTTTTCTATATATTTTTTTTGAGTTAGAGATAGGTATAAGCATTAATTTATAGAAAAGAATATTAACAAAACACCTTCAAATGGTAGGGGGTAAAATTCTTTTGGATAGAAATTCACCTGGATATTCATATTGTTTTAATTCCCATTTTTTAACAAAGTTAATATTTTAGTCAATAGAAAAGATATTTTAAGTTCATTTGTTGATAATAGATACATTTTCAAACAAATGTATGTACCTAACTGAGGTACTTTTTTAACAAAATAGCAGTCAATTATACTTAAATATTGCTTTTCTTATAACAAATACATACGCTGATTTATAAAATTATATTTATATTTGATTATCAAAAATTGCACCAATTCTACTTATATCAGTACATAGCAAAGTGATACTTAATGTTTAAACCCAGCTTTAAATTGTGTGACTTGCACCAGTTGCCCTTAAAAAATACTTAGCTAAGGTACGGTGGAAGGTTGGTAGCACTTGGAATTATCTTGTTTCGTTATTAAATTGTCAAGTGACAACTAGTCAGGTCGTGGTTTTGTAGTTATGTTTGTTAGTTGTTGTTATAGACTGTTAGAGCCAGACTGTTGTTCCTAAAAAATTAATGCAAATATGATGAAATGCCAACTAAACAATCAAGAAATATTTATTTTACATATTGCATAAGATACTTACAAATCACAAGAATATTCTAAATGTTGCTCAATTTCTTCCAACAACAAAAGTGTCGTGGCTTTCGAGATTTGAAAGTTTTAATAATAGGTAACATCATCAAATAAAAATATTCTTCTCTGATGTAGATTGTACGTGGTATTTCAAACTCTATTAAATTAACTGCATTTTATTCAAAAATTCATCTTCAATCTTCATCATCTTCAAATTTTTGCAACATTTCTTTGCTTCTCAAAATAGACAGGACAAAACCGTCAAAACCTCTATACACAACAAGGTTAAGCCCGAGTTAAACCGAGAATATTCTTGGCTTAGTTAAACCTCATACTAAGGTGAGCTTAGTGGTGAAATGTCACCATGTGCAAACCATTTTTTGAATTAAAGTGTTACTTAGGGCTAAGTGTAACTGGTGCAAACGGGCATAAATCTATTTAAAAAATTAATAAGTATATCTAGCGCCAAAACGGCGGCGCCGAGTTGACCCTCGGCGCCCAATCGGCGGCGCCGTGTCGGCGGCGCCCAGTTGTCCTAGACCCCTAAAAACGATGATTCTTCGTGGGGTCTCGTTGCCCTACATCGTTGTCGGATTGTTCAAATCAACTTATGACCGTTTCCGTTAATTGTCGTATTAAAGTCAAAATTTTAGACAATATAACTATAAAAAAAACGGTAATGGTATTGCGTTATATAATAAAATAAGAACTGCATAGAAAAAGAAATTTGAAAATTGATAAGTTGTTGTGCCTCCAATCGTAGAAGAAAATTTGCATTGCGTGACATAATGTCATAAATAGGTATAGAAAACCGTAACAATCGCAATTCCTCTCTTACCTAGAGAGTCAGATCGATAACAATTAAGTACCATTACAATATATTTTTTGATTATGATAGATTATTCTAATTTGAAATTCAATAATTCTCCTAAATAATGCCGTTTTCGCATTTAATATACGGTTTAATTAAATTTCATATTCGACTTGTTATTAAAATGTTAACCTGTTACCACCTGTTAGTACAAGTGACAACTTGCATTAAGTAACCACAAACCACAAGAGTCTGAATTACCTTATAAAATTTATTAATAAAATTGATTTTCGGTTTTGTACCTGTTCCCCATAATATAATTTCTTGAATTGAATGTTTTCAACAAATTAAATATCCTACGTCAAAATCTATCATCGATAAGACTAATTTCTGTACTTCCTGTGATTCCTGTAAATTTACCACAGCTATATTTTACCACACCAGGTATTTCAAGAAAATTATTGTGTTGTCAAAAAAGAACACTTTTATTTATTTTGATATTTTTCCAAACCGGACTAGACGAGACGAGACCAGGTTTATTTCGAGACAAGACAAGACATACCTTTTGGGTTTTTTCGAGACCGACACAAGACAATATCACGTCGCGTCTCCACCATTAAATAAATGATGGCGGAGTTAAGTTTTGTCATGGAATTCTTTGAACCTTGTGTAATGACGGACTAAGCCCGAAACCTAACTCTTTTATATAAGTCTTAGGATTAGTACAATTTGTTTCCTGACCTTTGAACATGGGTTAACTATATGGGTATGGATATCACCTAGTAGTCCTAAATCAGTTTTAATATCTCGTCAACAGTGATAACGTTATAACGTTTGGAGTTTGTCTATTTTACGTAATGGACCTTCAATGGTTATATTGTCGCGGTCATAATAATATTCGACCTAAATCACCGCGACCGGGGTAATCACCACAAATTAGCCGCGACTTGCAGAATTGCAACTTGGCAGTAATTAGTATTCGCTTCACGAATACCTAATTAGTGCGCGGGTGCACAAGTTCATCTGTTGCTAAGTGTATATCGCAATTCGATGATTGACACTAATAAAACAGAATCGCTGAATTTGCGATCTACACAGTACAAATATAGCTTATCAAAGCAATATCGGGATCAGTTAATATGTATATTCCTGCACTTTGCATTGAATTGTACTTATGTGTTATTCGAGAAGAAATGCATATTTTTCTAACCTTTCCTGTTCTCCACCTTGAGTTACCCTCCAAGCGCACTCTGAGGGAGACTTCATCCCCCTGGGCGTGACAATATGATGATTTGTATCGCTCCTTCCTAAGTGTACTCTAGTACAACGCATAACATTGCGATATAGACGATATAGTGAATAATAAGAGTGACGTTTCCCGGGTGCTGGTTGCTTTTAGGTTTCCCGATGTATTGCCAATTGCGTTATTATTTATTTAGGTGTGCCTCGGGGGAAAGTTCCAGGCAACGAGCGATTATAGCTCGTTAGGTTGAATCAAAGCCGAATCGGATCCCCGATGGGTTAAAAAAGGAGGCGACAAAACAGGAGAGAGATACAATTTCCCGCATTAAAGTCGAAACAAGCGACCGACGTCTCACGTCGATAATTATGACTTTTTATGCTATAACGAGACATTCAGACCATTTTAACAAGAGTACACGGCCTATATGGTGCGAGCGAAGAAAAGCGAGTACAAAAAAGAGCTCAAACAACACAGACAACAGAACAGAGAGAAAGAGAGAGAGAGAGACGCGCTTCTTTCTTTTCTTCTCTCCGTCTCTGTCCCCCGCCCGGTTCACTTGTACACACATACACATGCACAATATAAGGAAAGTGCTGATGTAAAATGCAACATCGTTATTGTCAGATGTGAACGGAGACAACAAAGCTGCACATTGTGATCCTTTAATGACAAGTCTCGAGAGCGGCGGAAGAGCGAGAGGGAAAGAAATTCTTCGCTCGAAGGTTCCCGGATGGGGTGAACGGGATTCACACTTTCGCACAATGAGCGGGAACTCTGGGGGAAAAGTCGCTCGTTGAGAAATCGCAACTCCATTCCTAACTCCGACTGGCTACGCTCTGACAAAGGCTGGCTGGCAAATGTGCTGCTGAAGAAATCAACGATGGCAGTAATAAAAATATGGACTAAGAAGAATAATTATAAGGTGTGGAATAAAAATGTATTCATCCAATCAATATTGGGGTTAACGTTCGATGTACACCTTAAATTGCATTGTACGGAGTGCCTGTAAAGCTTTCCACTATCTTAACTCCATTTTAAGAATTCATAAACCAAACGAGGTGTATCGTTTTTGGCAATGCCCGAAAATGGGACAAATTTACCCAATTAACATCAATTTCAATGCTTTCATTTCGAATTAAACGACATAAGCTAGGATTAGTTAGCTTCATAGGTTTCCATAGGTTCACAGAATTGTTGAACAAATTGTTCTTTTTCCGTAAATTTAAACGGAATTTTTATTTTTAAAAACTTCACTTCCATTGCGGAAATTGCACAACCACGTTGATCCATCGAAATATTTACTAAGTATGAAAATTCTGTCAACTCAAAAACACCAAAACGAAACAATACAGAGCAACAATAATGAGATATCTTTTAATCCCTTTTTATCTAACACATCTTTTCATTTTATATATCTTACATATCCCTTCCAGAATTAATCTGAAACTAACCTAAAACATCACACCGTTGCACCCTCACTAGAAATTTGGTTAGATTGGATTTGGAAAAAAAGAACACTACAAAACAAAACAAGCAAAGAAACAAAAATAAAAGTGTAGACACCAATATTGACATATGGAAGTGACACTTAGGTACCTACTACAGAAACATGACAGACAAACAAGGACAAATGGTTATACACCAAGAAACCAAATAAGAATGAAGAAATAAGAGCTGAATTCAACATATTCTCAATGAATGACACAATACAGAAGAAATTAATCACTGGGAAAACATATTGAAATAATGAAGGATAATAGGTTGGAAAAATAAGTAATACGCTACAGACCAAAAGGAAGTAGAGAGGTGGGTAGGCCCAGAAGAAGATGGCAAACATGAAGACGAAACAGGCTGCAAGCCTAAAGCTTGAAGTGCAGAAGAAGAAGAAGAAGAAGTTCAATAGGTTTAACCTTGCCTGAGCCTAATCTGGATCTGATCAAGACAAGAGGTTGTAAAGCTAAGTTACATATGGCTTACCCCCAGAGGATTAATATGTCTGGGCCCGTTTATTTACAAAATAATATATTGTGAAGATATTAATAGCACACTCCAAGAGTCTCTTAACATAAAAAAGTAGTTAATTTGTAAGTAAGGAATTTATTATACTTTAAGATTTATTTTTAATTTATTTACATTCTCCTAATTTCACACTACACACTACTTAATTTATCTTAACTACTTCCTAACTAATTAATTTTTATCACACTCTTAATCGTTAATAATTTATTTCACTTCAATCGCTCTCGCTTGTCCGTTTTTCGGCTTGTTTATTCACTCGCGTCTTCACGTCTAATCTAATCTCTCCGACCGCAAGACCGCTTATATACACCTCAATTGTATTTGCGATAGTTCCTGAAATAACTCCAACCTTCTTTTTTATGTAGAAACGTTAAGAGGGTCATAAATCATTCTTCCTTAATAAGATGTTGCCGGGACTCAATTTAGCGCAGCGGCGTTCCTTTGAGGAAAGCCGCCGTGCGATAAGAGTAAACACATTACGCGCTGCTGTTTACATTTCGCGTTACAATACAAAAAATAAATGATGGAGTTAATTTATTGATATAAATTTTTACAAACAATTTGAAAAACTACGTTTTCAAAGATTTTTATTCTTCTAAAAGACACTTTTGGGTAATTTTAATCATCTCTGATTTAATTATTTTTAAGTCATCAAGCCACAAATTATCTGAAGAAGTTTATACTAAATACCTATACTCGTATATTATATAAAATCATTTTCAAAAAGAAAGTCAAAATATATAAAACATTATTTAAAAAAAATCAGTTCAATAATTTACTTGTTGCATGTGATTTTATAAATTTACTACGTTGAAAAAAAATCATTCTTGGGAAAAACCTTTGATTTCAATTTGTTAAAAACAATTTAAACAATTTCGAAATGTTTGAATTCAAATTTTGTTGACGTAATAGGATCACTAGTTTTTAAATGTTTCTAAAAGATTGGAATAAACAAATTACTTAGTTTATTATCAACAAACACAAATAATTTTTAAAAATTTTGAAAAGTTAAATTATAAATCATCTCAAAAAAGATTAAATTCGCAAATTAAATTGTGATAATGCTTTAATTAAAAAAAAGCAATCGAATAAATGGCATGGCAGCTCAGGTCGTTAACGGCAGTTCTGTTGACGACCACATTTTCGGAAGCATAGCTTTCTTATCGCGGGCTTCGCTCGAAGCGCTGGATCGGTGAGAGGTATTATCATCGAAAAACGACCGATCCGGACCGCCAATTATCGTGTCGCGCTAGCTGTTTGGTGGCAACTCGTGTTACAATTGTTTGTATTGTCGGTTGCCTGCTCCAGTGGTGACGACTGCGGGCTGGATCGGTGAGAGGTATTAACATCGAAAAAACAAATGAGCCGGATATATCATTAGTAACTAATGATATACTATATATCATATGTAACATTATATATAACATATATAAAGCTATGCTTCCCCTCTCGGTCATTCCCAAAGTGCCTCATTTTAGTTATTTTTTTGTACTAAAGTTAATTTTAAAAAAGGACTTCTCGCGTAAAATATATCATAAAACGATAAAAAGCTTGAATATGTCGCAACAAAATAGGTTAAGCTGTATTTGAACAAACTAATTTTGTTTTAATTTCTATGTTTTGTTCTCTTTTCATCATCAATATTAATACGCCTAGGGATAACTGTTTTGTTGTCTATCACAATTCGTCAACGGCAGTAAACAAATAACATTTTCTTATGGGAACGCCGTGATCTACTTATATTAATTATCTGTGATTAGACCCGAAGTTAGGATGGTAAAACCAACACCACTCATTCTGGCCAACATAAAATATACGCCCCAATTTGAGTCTTGAAATAATAGTTGTATAACTACTACCCGCTGCAGTTGGGATGTGTATGACGTTACCTGGTCACGTGCATCGATTTTTATATTACTTCTCTTGTATAGCAACACACTCAGTAGAGTGACGGCTTTCTTTTGGCGATTTTTGTTATGGAAATGAATCTAGTCGTAATTTTTTTTGTGTAATTTCTCAAATTCGGTTTGGGTTCCTCATTATTCCATTGCTTCATGCCACCGGCGTTCTTTTTTAAATAACGTATAGAAATTTTTTCGTATTTCTCCTCACTTACTAGATTTATTGCAAGCAGTTGTCTAGGAAAACCGACACGAGCGTCCCAAATTATAATTAAAAAAAACCGTCATATTTCAACTTTCTCCAGATCGCGTTACTAAGCTTCTTCTGATTTGAAATACGAAAAATGACCATACGTTTTCCCAACAATCACTTTGCGAAATTACAGGTAGCAATTTCATAAGCAGGATATATATTATATTAAATCGCGACATATGTATGAGCACTCGGCGATGTTTAACAACAGATGTGTTACAGTGTATATAATTTAATAAAAATAAAAACGGTTCATTTAATAGATGACGTAACGGATGTCGGTGTGGATTTGTAACACGAGTCGTATTGTAATGAGGAGTATCCCAGGTATTTTGCAGTGATTGCATCGCCTCGAGTAATAGCGAAAGTTTTAAGGTATTTAAACAAACCTCTTGTTTTGGACGAAGGTGCTCTAGGTTAAATTTTGCAACGCCAAACTATGCAAATGGATTGATTACATTTTGATCTTGCTCAACATCCTGTACCATAACGGGCCACTTAACGCAGTTGTCTATCATTAACTACAAGTATACATAATATTTCGCATATATAATGTGGCAATATCGTCCGAACCTTTCCGATACACACTCTGAACAAAAAAAAATCAGAAATCTACGATGCAGTTACGTAATAATAAATAAGATAAAGAAAAAAAAAACGAGTCAATCTTTCCTCGGTTGAGGAGCACAGACGAGAAGAGCTCGAAGGCTGTTACGACACATCTACGTATAACACATGTACCAAGAGGAAAGAAACACTTTCGATTCGAACAATCGCCTAGACGAGAGATAAGGAGCGAGAGAAAAACTTTTACCGCAATTCCAGCAGACTCCGTGGGTAGTCGCCGCGAGGGATACAACATCTATTAACACCTCGAGTCCTTTTATGTGAAACGGTTGCTAAAAATGTTTAAGTAGTGCCGGTTCATTGTCCACTCACCTGCTATTGAGGTTAAGGATGCGAGACATACTTCGCCGGCGCGTATGTGTGTATAGGTTATACGTGGTTCGAGTCGTGTGGACAAGACCGTCAGGCAAATGGACGGAAGGGACGTAAGTCCAGTTTGAGATGCGTTGTATGGATTTCCTACTTTTGCTTCGAGTTATTTACAGATGTGGCTCAAGACTGTTATGGCGAATAGTCGATGTTGGAATTCAAATCACCTGCAAATCTTCTTCTTCTTCTAAGACTTTTCGAAGTAAGACAAATATTATCTAATTTTTCGCTATTCTATACCAGGGGTGGATACGATGGCTCGCTCGGAGCCAACGTCACAAGCAATACAGCATTTTATCTTAAGCTAAGCATCATTAGGGAACTTAAACCGTCCTCGGCTTAATAGCCTTTATTTGCAGTCTTAAAATTTACCTATATTTACAAGAACGTATACTACATGAAGATTAAATACCTTTATAAATACTTCCAACCTACCCAACAAACATTGTTACAGTGAAATTGAACAGATATTGAACAATTAAAGAAAATGGAGTAAATATCCTACAAAAAATGAATCTCATGTTATTTAGATATCGTTATTTCTCCATTTTATTGCAGTTATATTGCCACTGATATTCGGTTTCCTTTTTGTAACTTTTAACCTTAATATCAATTTCTAAATGTTTAGAAGTTATTCCAGACTTTGTTTTTGTTTTACTGCTTCAAATGTGATTTCATACAAATAATGAAAGGACTGTAACATAAATTTCGGTTAAAATGGAACTTTATCACTTATTTATTTTTATGCCACATTTCTTCCCATGTCAAAAGTAGTATATCCTATGATGAAATTAATCTTCTTAAAATTAAAATTAAATTAAAAAAATCTTCCCGCCAACAGATGAATTTCTGATTTAACATCATTATATTGATAGTAAGTATTTCTTCAAAGCAATATTTTAGAATTTCTCATGAAGGACAATTTACTCACAAATTATTTTAAAATATTCTAAATTTTTAAAACGGTTGTCAATAGCTTTTAATACTTTCCCTCAGTAAGAACTAAATGTATCGTAACTTAAAATTATGTTCACTGCAAAGGAAATCCCTTTTAAATTTAAATTTAAATATTTAAAAATATAATATAATTAATATAATATAATATAGTAAATTGAAATTTAATAGATGCATTAATATTATTTTGCTTTCAATTCAGACACCCATTGTTGTCTAAGTGGAATTCGCAATCAACTTGTATCATATAATTGTAAATTTATATATGTAAGCGAGTGTTTTACAGCTTCATTGCAATTTCTCGCATACGTATCTCCACAGCCTCTTATTTTTCCAGTCATCATCACTGATATTTCCTTTATCCTTAGCTTCCTGGATGAAATTTTTCAAACGTTTTCTAAGTCAACCTCTCTCTCTTCTTTCCACCGGAGTCCATTTGCATGCTTTACATGGAATTCTACTTCTTCTCATCTTTCTGAGCTGACCATACCAAATAAGCTACTTTTTTCCTATGGTGTCTAAGATGTTCTTTGTCAGATTCATCCTTCGTTTTGTGCCACCATTTGGGATATGGTCCAATAATATTAGCTTGCTGCTTCTTCTCCAGTATGTCATCCCAGTTGCTTCAACTCTTTTTTTACGCTCTGATCCATAACCCACACTCCATATCCAGATGTTGCTACGCGTTATTTGATATATGTACTTAAAAACAACCAATAAGATCAATAGGAACGTTCATTTTCAGCAACAGACTTAAACTGAATATACATACTAATACGCTCATCTCAATTACTGCCTAAATATATTTTCATCGTCTGTTTTTTATTTATCCTTTCAATTGTTCTGACTTTACGCAAAAGTCATTTAGTGCTGACCTCTGCTCTACACGTTAGCCCAACTTCTGGCCGGTAATGGGTGATGGTGGAGAATGGTGGTAACGCCATTCCAAACTCACCAACCACCACCAAAACCATTCACTATTATGTTCCGTGCTTGAAACACAGCAAGGATTTTTGTGTTCCGTGCTTTGGCGGGAAGCTGTCAAATTTTGGCGCGAACCGTGCCTGCAAAAGTGAGGTTATGGCTGGTCTGAACTCGCCTAGGCTATCTGCTGATACCTTATGTAGAGACCGTGGACTAAGTGGAGTTACAACACAATGCCATGAGAGAACATAAAGGGCAAACAACACTTTATAATTTCATGAAAAAGTTTCATTTATTATTTTAGTAATTTCAGCATGGGTACTGATCTTTCATTCTTTCATAAATACACACAAAACTCGAAACCCAAGTGAAATGCAGAATTAGCCGAAAAGTGCTACTTAATCTCAAATATCAGTTGACAATCACAAATGAACATTTTCTAAGTACTATAGAATATATGTCTGTACGTTCTGTGAGTTTCGTACTTGCTACCGTATAGTTTACATCGAGAATAAACCGGCCCTTAAACTTTCAAGATAAGTATTTGAGGGTATTACTGTTAGCCTATAACACTTTATTAGGTTGTTAGTACTGCACATAGGGCTCATAACATTTTCCATAAGTTGCAGTAGTTCAAACAACCATTTTTTTCGATAGGATTAATAGGATGCCTACACTAAATGATGTGTGTGAAGTTAGCGACGAATCTCGAGCGACGAATTTTGTACGAGGGTCATTTCCGCCAACGGTTGTTCCATTCATTACAAACTAGGAAAGATGATTCGTAAATATTGGATAACCTCGAAATTCTAACTTTCTACACGTTTCTTCTTAGAGCAAAATATAGACAGTAATATGATCTATGCAATAACATAAGAATTTCCAAAAAATGTCAATAACTGAGCTATTTCGAGATTTCCGAGTCTCGTTCAAGTGTAATTGAGTTACTTAAAACGCTCTAACTCCGGAAGTATAACTTTCTACACGTTTGTTCTATAACAAATTGCACATGAAATTGCAAAGGACTATTTGCAAGTAACTGCTTAATACAGCGAAGTAAATGGTATTTTACTTTGTTGTATGGTATATTGGTAAATGGTATATTGTTAAGATGTATCACTAATAAATCGTTTTTACGATCAAATGTAAAAAGCAACAAATTTACAATTCAGAGACACCTTTCTTTTCTCATTATTAATTACTCCATGTTGAAACTATAAAGAAAATTCGACCTCAAAAAAATTTGATGTTTATTACCAAGAAATAATCCCTTCCGTATTTCCTCTTAATACAAACGTTTTCCTATTAAAGGGCCTTTAAGCCAACGGACATTGAAAGCGTGGACGTTTCCACCTCCTACCGGGACCCTTCTTGCATTAACTGCCAAAAAAACCGAATTAAGCTCGCAAATAAAAAAATCTATACTAATTGAATTCTACATTTAAACTGCACTCTACTATTTTTCATTCTCCCTCCCGTCATCAACTCTTCCCTCTCTGACGAGAATCCTCTGGTTCCCCGGGTTTCTACAAATTTAATTTTACTAAAACGAGTACGCAAAACGTTTCAAAGGTCGGATTTTACGACCTACACATCAACAAGGAACATGTCCGTAAAGAGACATAATTGCTTTTGACCGAAGTAGTACCGAAAGACTTTTTATTTATTCGCGTGCACGCCGACCAAATCGAATTAACGGATCCTCCTTCCTCTCGCTACGCGCGTCCACGTCTAAATCCTGCCGGGGAGGGATTTTTCGTAAATTGCAGGATGCAGGTGTAATGAATGGTGTATTTTTTATGCGGTGGAAGCCGGGAGAGGGAGATTTTCAATCCATTTGAGTATGCGCGAAAAACTTCCTCCTCTTATCACAAGTGCAGTTTGTAAAAACGCGGATTAGAATTTTTATCGATAACTGTTTTTACACAACTTGGTATGTATTTACATTGTAATCCGAACCTTGCAAGCTACGAAGTTCCCCGTTTATACAATTTTTATCTGTTTGATCGATGTGTCATTAGAGGATAAAGCAAACAGACGTATGAAAAGTTGGCGGACCACCCTCCCCAGGCCGGCAAAACAAAATAGTGGAGATTTTGTGTCTTTTGGTAGCGAGAATACGAATTTTGTAGCTTTTGACCAGCCGGAGCTACAAAAGGTGGGCTAACTTAAACTTAAGTTAGCGGCCACCGCTATAACTCATACACGGACTGTAATAGGATGCTCTGGTTTGCGCGGGAATTTGTGTCTTTAGAAGTACCTGAAAGTCCCTGGGTCAAAAAATTGTTTGGACACATTTGGCCAATTTTGGCCAAAATGATAAGATGTTCAATCATCAGTCGCGGTTCAATTTCATGATATAGTAGTTATCTTGAGAACCATTTGGCACTGGAAAGACCTTCAGTTAATTGGCCGAAAAAGCGTGCAAAAATGGCCAGAAATGGCCAAAAATCCAAAAATGACTTATTTCAGCCAAAATATGGGAAATCATGTATATACATCGACGGGTCAAACATGACGTACACAGAGAGTTCAGAAACGTTAGCAGGGGGTCAACCAATAATGTCCAGAAATGGCCAAAAATACTAAAATGACATTTCGGCCAAAACGTGCTAAATCCTGTATATACTTCAATATGTCGAAAATGAGGGCCCCGGAATTTTCAGACGCACTCTCGGAGAATTCAATGGACCCTTCTAGCCACTGAAATTCGCCTGAGACTACGGGCCTGTGGAGCTACAAATTCTAAAGTGACTTATTTCGGCCAAAACGTGCTGCATCCTGTATATACTTCGACAGTTCGAAACAGTGGCCCCGGAATATTCAGGCACACTGTCGGAGGATCCATTGGACCCTTCAAGCCACTGAACTTCACCTGAGACTGTTGGCGAATTTCCGGGGCCCACTATTTCGACCTGTCGAAGTATATACAGGATGTAGCACGTTTTGGCCGAATTAAGTCGCTTCAGAATTTGTAGCTCCACAGGCCTGCAGTCTCAGGCGAATTTCAGTGGCTAGAAGTGTCTATTGGATCCTCCGAGAGTGCGTCTGAAAATTCCGGGGCCCTCATTTTCGACATATTGAAGTGTATACAGGATTTAGCACGTTTTGGCCGAAATGTCATTTTAGTATTTTTGGCCATTTCTGGACATTTTTGGTTGACCCCCTGCTAACGTTTCTGAACTCTCTGTGTACCTCATGTTTGACCCTTCGATGTATATACATGATTTCCCATGTTTTGGATGAATTAAGTCATTTTCGAATTTTTGGCAATAAATTTTTGCCCGCTTTTTCGGCCAATTAACTGAAGGTTTTCCAGTGCCAAATGATTCTCAAGATTACTACTATATCATGAAATTGAACCGCGTGATGCTTGAACATCTTATCATTTTTGGCCAAAATCGGCCGAATGTGTCCAAAAAATTTTTTGGCCCCTGGACATTCAAGTACTTCTAAAAACATAAATTCCTGCGCAAACCAGAGCATCCTATTACATTCCGTGTATGAGTTATAGCGGTGGCCGCTAACTTAAGTCTAAGTTAGCCCATCTTTTGTAGGTCCGGCTGGTCAGAAGCTACAAAATTCGTTTTCTCGCTACAAAAAAGACACAAAATCTCTACTATTTTGTTTTGCGGGCCTGAGGAGTGTGGTCCGCCAACTTTTCATACGTAGCAAACAGGCACACTGGTTATTCTCCAAACACATACATAACAGATATCGCCCGGTCCGTTTCCGAAGAATCTCGTTAGGTGCACGTTATCGAAAAGCAATAAAACGAATTTTTATGCCCCGTAATAGCGTGAAATTTAAACTAATTCGAGGGAGACGCGCGAGATCGTCCTCTATAATTTATACGTGATGCCTCACACAAATTGAGGCTTATTGTTATTTATTGTGGTGAGAATGAAATGCGCTCACTTTTAAGCAACTTTTGTGACTTAATGTCCGGCTCCATTCGCCGTAATTGGACGTGTAGAGGCGTGATTTAATCGTAGTGGAAAAAGCGAGAAAAATTATGTGTTATTAAATTATACTGACGGTTTAATAATAAGCAAACACGGATGTGCTGTGAGAAAGAGAGAGAGAGAGAGAGAGAGAGAGAGAGAGGGAGAGGCACAGAGATAGTGAAGTGCGCACTGCGTCGGTTCGCTATTGTTTTATTGTGGGAATTTGCATTGTATGAAATGTGCGAAATATTCGCGCGAAAGGCGTGGATTAATTAATTGCAATAGGGCAAATAAGGAAATGTTCATTGTTGTATTAACTATGCTAAATAATCTAAAACGTTAAAGACTTCGAGAAGGATGCGGTTGTACCATTGTAGTTAAAATTACTTCACAATAAGTAATTAATTACAATTACAATTACTTTGAGTAAATTGTAATTAATTACAATTACAATTACAAAATATGCGATTGTAATTGCAATTACAATTACAATTACATTTGCTTTTCAATTCAAAAAATCCCAAACTTTTATTTCGCGTCTGGGGGAAAAATGTTACTTAGGTTTTTTGTTGCCCTTGTAGAGGCGAACAACTTTTGTAAAAAACATATTTTTGAGAAATGTACATAAAAATAGTTATATGCAAAAAGTTAGAAATTTTGACGTTTGTATTTTTTTAACACCTATCGATACAAAATTAGGAACAAAAATCAGTAGGCCGAATATCTCGGTCGAGTTCGTTAATGGGCCAAATCGGTTTAGCGGTTTCAAAATGGCGGCTTGTTACTTTCAAAAAAAAATCAAAAAACTTTTATTTCGCGTCTGAGGGAACAATGTTACTTAGGTTTGTTGTTGCCCTTATAGAGGCGAACAACTCTTGTATAAAACATATCTTTGAAAAAAGTACAGAGAAAAAGTTATTTTCAAATATTGTAAAATTTTGACGTTTGTATTTTTTCACACCTCGTATGCATTTTTTTGACACATCGTGTTATATTACTATATATCCTACCCACTACCCGTAAATCTATCTTTCAGCCTTTCATGCCATGGGTTTTTTAAAGTAAATTCGTAAAAAAAGTGTAAATGTACCCTTCTTTTTACGAAATTTTGTAAAAAAGTGTAAATCTCAACATTTCCGTAACAAAAGTGTGAATTTAAACTTTTTCGTAAAAAAAGTGTAAACTCACTTTTTTACGGAAAAGCTGAAATTTATAAGCAGAAAATATACTTGTTAAAATTATTATAGATAATTATGATTATGCCATAAGGTCAAAAAACGAAGAGTTACAAAAAACTTCGTTGTTTAGGTTTAATAATAGGATAGTTAAAAATAATCGTTAATTTTAATCACTGGTTGGGACAGGGATAGAGTTGCGTTAAAGAAACCAGGTAGTCAGAACCCACAATAAGCAACTTTAAGCTACTTACATATTACCTACTGAAAATATTAAAAGCACTTTTGTAGAATGTAATTGTGAAAAGTAATTGAAAATGTAATTGTAATTGTACCGAAACGAGTAATTGAATTACTAGTCAATTACAATTGGAAAGCAAGTAATTAATTACTGCTTCAAATACAATGAAAGTAATTCAATTACTTTTTTAAGTAATTGTAATTAATTACTTAACAACACTGGGTTGTACTAATGTTGGGCTTCACGATTCGATTCGCTGGGAAAAACAGGGAACGGAGGAAAGTGTACCTTATGAAATACCTTATCAGTTACGTCACAACAATTAGATTCATTTGACGAAACACGAACGTCAAATATCCAAGTGCACGGACGCAGTACGTTATTGAAGGATAATTCTGAAATTATTCCGGTTTGTAGTAACACTACAGAATATCGTATCAGTTAAAGGATTCGACAATAAATTCAGTATTTATCTATGGAAAGGTCTCTCGATTCCGCCGATTTATCTCCCCACTTTCAATACCATTATCAAATCGACCGTTTATTGTTTACATTACCAAAGTAAACCATCGCGTCGTCTCGATAAGGAATCGTTCTTGATGCCTGCGCGAAATTCTCGATTGATGATAAAATTTCGTTCTTACACACACGCACACACACACACACATACTTACTCGCATACCAATACGAAAATCCGATTCTTTTCAGAGAGAAGTAGAGAGAGTACAAAAGAGGCTTCAAATATTTTATCGAATGTTTGTTTGTAATATGATAAGCGCACCCAATTTTCTGCAATAGTCAAACAACAACGTGCTTTTCCACAATTACTTTCCGAACCTTGCCCGGTACTATTGTATTACTACTATTGTTGTTTGCTGGTGTGTTGTTCTTCGATCCGAATGCGCCAATCACGCCGCAATGGTATTAATTAACAGTCTCGCATCGCAATGAACGAATGAGTAAAGTGTTGCTATTTATGTTTTCCAGAATCGTACTGAACAAGAAGACGATCACGGTCCAGATGCCATGAACGAGGGGTAAGTCGAACTGATAAACGATAGAGCTTGATTAATTATGCAATTATTATCTCTTAATTAACACGATTAACTCTTATCTTATCAAAGAGTAATTACATCTGTTATTACATAATTCATCCCGGTACCTGACCGGAGGAATCTGAACGGGCAGGCCGGGATTCAAATTCGCTCTCCCTCTGCGCACCTGCCCGATGAAATCAGCCTCCGCGATTCGAGGAACTCGTACTAAAGAGTAATTAGCGGTCGAAGTAGAACGAGATTTCATTATTGTTATTATTGCCGGTTCGTTGTCTGCCGGTGAAAGTTGAGTGAATTCCGTAAATGCTACCGATCTTGTAACAAAAATAAATAGAAGAAGAGAGCCGACGACGTCGTAAGTGTCTGCTATCCGCGAGCTTGATTTCGAATCTGACAAAATAGCCGATTCGTAATTGTTGGGAAGGTGTGGAGGTACGCGGAAGACATAAACTGTGATTATTGTGAAAGATTTGTTGTGGGGAATGGGTTTTGTGGGAAATTGAAATGAGATGGGGAAGTTATACGCACCGAGGGCACTCGGAACGACACCATTATCTAATACATTCGCATTGTAGCCCAGTAGAATTAGATGAAAAACGCTTAAAATTTATTGTAATTCAGAACAGGTTGGCATGTGGAAAAAAGTTTGTATTGGTCACAAGCAATGGCTCTTTGAAGGGAATCCCATTTTGAAGCTTGGCGTCATTTTTTAAACAATTTATGCAAAAATAGGTAAAAATTGAGTTTTTTTGAGCTATCTTTAAGGCAACTTTAGATAGAGGATTTAAATTTTTACCATTTATGACTTGTTCAAAACCGGTTAATTTCAGACCAGGTAGATTAAATTTGGTTATTAATTTGTTTAAATAATTACAAAAAAGTCTCGAAATTTTGGAAATTTTGAAATATTTCTAATTTCTTGAAAAAAGCACGTAGAAGCTTGAAACTTTCATGGGTTGGTGTTCTCGGGGAGATGAGTAAGGAACTGCAGGAACCTTCTTGAATAATCATCATCATCATCACACAGCTATATGTTCGTCCACTGCTGGACATAAGCCTCCCGTAATGATTTCCATATCCCTCTATCCCGTGCTGCATCCAACCAGTTGGTTCGTATGCGCTTCAGATCATCTGACCAGCAAGTGGGCGCCTCTGCTGCGGAAAGCGTGGTCTCGCGGTCGCCATTCCGTTATTTTTCTAGTCCATCTTCCATCGCTCATTCTGGCTAGATGACCTGCCCAGTTCCATTTTAGACTCGACATTCTTGTGATGGCATCTGTTACTCCACTTCTCCTTCTCACCTCTGTGTTTGGAACTCTATCTCTCAGGGATAAGCCTAACATTATTCTTTCCATGCTTCTTTGCGCTACTCTTATTTTGTTCGCGGTGTTCTTTGTTAGAGTCAGTGTTTCGGCTCCGTAAGTAAGTACTGGTAAAATACATTGGTCGAAGACTCTCCTCTTAAGACACATGGGAATATCGGATCTTAAGATATAGCCCAATCTTCCAAAGGCTGCCCATGTAAGACCTATTCTTCTGACAATTTCGCACGTTTGATTATCCCTTCCCAATCAAATCTCGTGGCCTAAGTATTTGTAGGAGTATACTTGCTCAATGTTTACGTTGTTCACTGTTAGGTTTTCACTGGCAACTAGATTTGTCATGAACTTTGTTTTGCCTATATTGATTTTCAGCCCAGCCTCTCTGGATGCTCGGTTCAGTTCGCTCATCATTTCTTGCGCTTCTTTGAGATCATTTGTAATTAGTATCAGGACATCGGCGAAGCGTAGGTGACCAAGTTTTTCACCATTAATATTGATGCCGAGGTTCTCGATGTTTGTGCGTTTGAACATGTACTCTAAAAGGTTGGTAAATAATTTGGGGGAGATGACATCCCCTTGCCTCACACCTCTCGCTATTTGGAAGCTGGGAGTGTCTTCATGAAGTCTAATGACAGCCTTTGCATTCTTGTATAATTGCTTAATGATGTCGATATAGCGATGGTCGATTCTACAATCAGCGAGGGCCCTAAGCATATTTTGGTGGTCTATTGTGTCAAAAGTCCTTCTTGAATAAACCCCAAAAAATGAAACTTTTACTGCCGACGTTTCGTCCGATATTACGGACATAATAATGGCTATTTTAGGTGGAAATGAGTTGGATGCATTACATAGATTTGACCACTGTATATCGCCAATATGAGATTTATTGGAGGGCCATTATTAAAAATAGAAACCCCCCAAAATTGACGGCGTGTTGGACCAGTGACAAAATACAACTCTTAGTTGTAGTGAATGTAAATTTGAACTCGCTCGATCAATTTTTCACGTTGCGCGCGCTAGTGACGACTTAATACTTGCGTGCCGAAATTACAGTCAGTAATATATTTATTTTCACTCATATAAATTTGTTTTTTTCGATTGACAATGGTAGCATCATAAAGTTCAAGTATCCTGTTGCTTCCAATTTCAATTTTAGCTCTTAATAATTATAAATAAACAATTGTCGAATTTTAGAAGAAAAAAAAATTATGTTAGGTCCTAGTTGAGCTACATAGACGGTTTTATTTTTTGATAATACGTGGAAAATTGCCAGATTTCCAAAAATTAACTTTGCATATAGATATATTATTTTTTTGCATAAATAATTGCAAAAAACGATGTAAAAAAATTTACACATTTTCCGACGCTATTTTGAAGGTGAAAATGGTAAAAATTGAATACCTTCAGTATCGATATTAAAAATCTAACTCTTGATGAAGAAACAGACCCCCGGATGAACCCTCTAGGCCGACGAAAAAAAGTTCAAATTGAATTTTACATTTAACACCTTTTTTTTACAAAAAGTGTTTTTTTAAACACAAATTAATATTTTTGCACAAAAAGTTTATGGTAAATTGGGTACTAAAGGACAAAAAATCTGAAAGTTTCAAGCTTCTACGTGCTTTTTTCACGAAATTAAAAATATTTCAAAATTTGCAAAATTTTGCGACTTTTTTGGAATTATTTAAACAAATTATTAACCAAATTTAATCTACCTGGGCTGAAATTAACCGTTTTTTAACAACTCACAAATGGTATATCCTCTATCTAAAGTTGCCTCAAAGATAGCTCAAAAAACTCAATTTTTACCTATTTTAAACATTGTTTAAAAAATGCCAACCTGTTCTGAATTACGATAAGCATTTCATCTTATTCTACTGGGCTATTGTTTCGAGCTGATTCTAAGGCTGCAGGGCATGTTTCTGTTTTTCTTGAACCGTTTAGAACTCTGGTATTAACGTTTCCGTTTAGCATTTCGGAAAAGTTCAGATCAAGTATGAATCAATCTAGCTGATTCTACACTAGTGTAGGAATTGATTTGGAATTTTCAGTTCAGCATTTGCGCAGTAACGGGTATCCATTTTAATGTCTGTATGGTCTATACCAGTGTTTCTTAACCTGTGGTCCGCCGTCCTATCCATGGATATTTAAATTAATAAATAAAATCCAGCAAGTCTCGTAAGCGTTACGCTTACTTACAGTATTACAGTGTGACGACATAGTGCAGGTAGTGTATTTTATTAAAGCCAGGCCTCTAAATTCCCGTATTTTCGCTATGATTTGTGAAGAAATGGGAAGCATTCATAAACAGTTGTTATTGTATGCTGAGGTGCGTTGGTTGTCTCGTGGCAAATTCGTGTCGCGTGTTTTTGAGCTGAGAGATGAGATCAGAATATTAGTTTTCAAGAACTCTGTAGGCGGCGCCTATAAATATGCTGATCACTTCAATAACTTTGAATGGCTCACAATGGTGGCGGCATATTTGGCTGATATATTCAGTGCCCTTAACGAGCTGAACTTAAGTCTACAAGGAAGAGGTGACAACATCTTCCAAGTTCAAATAGTCCAAATAGAAACTATGGTAAAAAGCTTAACCTTCGAACTAATCGTACATTTAAAACAAACACTATAATCACTTTGCTACATTGGTAGCGTTTTTGGAATCCTCGGATGGGGAAATGTTGCCAACGCAAGTAGAAGACGAGATGATTAAACACCTCCGCAGTTTAAGGTCTTCTTTTTGGGATTATTTTCCAGAACTCGACAGATATAAAACTGGATAGTAGACCCTTTTAACACAGATGTTTCAGATATCATCGGCTTGACAACGGTAGAGAAAAATCATTTAATAGAAGTACAAGAAGACGCACTAAAACATTTACTGCTTTTCTCATCCACATATCTCTCTGAAAGGCATTCTCTGCTCTTGTATATATCAAAAACAAATACAGAATCAGATTATAATTGGAATCCAATTTGAGATTACAACTAAGTAATAACATCAACCCGAATATAACTAATTTAGTTACAAAAAAAGCAGCATCAACCTTCACATTAATACAGTATTTTTAATTTTTATAAAAATTTTTTTTGCAGTATAACTAAAATTGTCCAAAACGTATTCCTGTGTTTTTTATTAAGAGGGTCCTTGAAAATGTGCTTGATTTTCTAGGGGTCCGTGGACTGAAAAAGGTTAAGAAACGCTGGTGTATACAGACAGTCTTGTAAGAGATGGTTTATAGCGATTTATAATTTTTATTCTTTCATGAAATTATGGACTACGATATAAAGATATTAATGTGTAAATAACGAAATACAAAATTGTCTAATTTTGTCATTGTAGTTTCTTTTGGAATCATCGCCTGATTGCAATGCCAGCTCCCCTTCTACAGAAGAGGAAATCTGGCGGGAGGTTGTAACAGCCACAGAATTGTTAAATCATCACCCGAAAGTCAAAGAATATTCTGAGACAACTATTGAATTATATAGCAAACCTAAAATGCCAAAATATATTAAACTTGGCCAGTGGTTCTAAGGAAAACATATATTTTCCTCGATACGACACTAGTTTGTTCCTTTTACCAACACCAAAAACTGATAATTTTAGGGGTATTGTGGCTCGCTTCGACATTTCACTTGCGCCTTTGCATTTTATTACAAGAAATGTAAGTTTATGTTTAAGCGACACGTCAGGTGATATAAATTAGCCAACCGGTGAAAACAAATCGGTACAACAAGATACAACACTAAATAATCAAAAAGACATGTTTTCGTTTTCTGCACGGTTCAGTACCATTCCAAAAGTTTGTCAGAGCGCATTCAGTTTTGCATCAGTTACGAACTGTTCAGTATTATTCTAAAAAGTGAAACCGAAACAAACCTGTTGACAGGTTACCACCTGTCTCGGTGGTAACCTTTTTGGTTTGTTGTCTCTTTGCCAGGCGTAGTGAGTAGCTTCTTTATTAGTTTCGATGTTTTCTAATAGAATAGCTCTCTTTTGTTTGCAGGTTTAGCGGTAACTCAGTTAGAGAGCGATATGCATTGGTTTTAACAAAACTGGTAACTCAAACAGTAACAACTGGAAAAAATATTCCACTCAATGTCATGAATATGTCTAAAACGAATAGACGAAACGTCGACAATTCATAAACACAACGTGTTTCATTTAATCCTGGGGAGGTCATCAGAAAACCACCACAACATTAATCTGTGGTTAGTTTTACTGTTTCAGAATAAATCGTGCAAAATGACCGAAAATAGTGAAAAATGGCGAAAATCATTAAAACCCTTAGGCGAGCAAGAGACTAATTTGGACAAAGAATTTTGAACTACACCGATTTTATCGGACGTTAATTTCGTTACATTATTCATTCCATCAAAAAAAAATCTCTCAAGGTGATGGAAAATAGTGAAAAACAGCGAAAATCGTACAAAAGCTTTAGTGGATAAGAGTAAAATCGGAAAAATTTTTGAACTAGCCGAAGCCTTCTTGTTATGTATTTTCACCCTTCTAACCACGGATGGACGTGAATCCATCATTAGTTTTATCACAACACCCTTTGATTCCGAATAATAGAAAAATATTGAAAAATAGCGAAAAATGGTAAAAAAATTTGAACTTCCTCTTCTAAACGATTCAAGCCCCTTTTCTGTGTAAATTTCAGTTGCTCTTGTATTTCAGTCTTCAATCGCCTCGACATTGTACAGCAATGCATATCCAATATAACCCCAGAGGCCAGAAACGTGTCAAAATCTATTAACGACTTTCAATAATTTGATTTTTGTTTTGTATCTGTGATACACAATTTATATGTCTATGCATTACTTGATAGTCTTAATTTGTTTACTGTAGTAGAGTTTCATGACTCATACAAATATAATCTTCTATTTGTATAAAATCAAACATAACACAATATCCAACTGTTGTAGAAAACTTAATCGAAATAAGTAATGCAGCCATATTTCCATGGGCGTAGGAGCTATAATTGACTAATGTGATATCTATATCTTATTGTTTCTAAGGTAGAAATACCTTTTCTGTACTTTATGGACTGCAATTCCAAAATTATTTACGGAACATTTTTACTTTAAGAAATAAGCAAGGTCCCCTCATTTACAAGCATTTTTTCATAACAGACCCCTACTGGGACGTATACATGTTTACAAAACCTAAAAGGTTTAACCTTTTAGGTTTTTACCTTTAACCTGTTCGTTTTTCTTCATCTCTGGCATCTCACAGGAATTGTGGAGGATTATGTAAACCTTAACATGAACTTCGGCATTTCACGTACACTTGCTAGGCAGCCTAGCCCTCTTAGTCCAGTAAACGAAGGTCTCAACCTGGACATCACATTGATTCCCGACTTTTGTTTTTTTAACTTGTAGGTATACATGGGTACATCAATTTCTGAAAAAATGTCCACCGGGAAATGTGCGGAAGGGGCTGGAAAATGTCTTCATGGTGTTAAAATCGACTATTTTCCCAGATATTGGCGAAAATATGACACTGAGGCAATTTGTGTTTGAACATAATAGAAGAACAATTTATTATCTACAAAAATGATCCTTATCATTTTTATCAAAAGTTTAACCGTTTCCGAGATAACCGGGCCCAAGCGTAGCCTGGATTTCTAGCTGCTGCGTCGCGTCTCGGAAAGCACGCTCCGTGAATGTAGGCATGAGCGGGCGGACAAATTGTCCCATAACTTGGGTAAAAATGAATATTTTTTCACGATTCAAAGTTCATATGAAAGGAGGGACCTGTAGCTATAACATCATACTACTTTTTCCGTTTTTGCTGTAGACGTATGTACAATACCATACATGGACGCCGCGTGGCCGCGCGCGGTGAATAAACGTATATCACAATCAAGGAAGTTTGGAGACAGTTTTTTCGCGTGCACGTATTAAAATACTTGATATATATATTGGTGAAAAGCTGGGAGTCTGGTCTTTCATCTAGTATAATCCTTAACCTCCAAAAGTTCAAACCTGAGAAGAAAACAATGATTAAAAACAAAAGGTAGATTTTTCATTGACGTGAGAATTTTCTCAATTTTCCGGAAAACTAAAAAACGCGGAAAAAAATAAAAAAGGCCATCAAGAAGGGGACATTTTCAGCTTTCAAATGATGTGCATTGAATACCGATATGGCCCTTCATTATTTATCAATTCTAGATAGACCCGAGCATATTCGAAAACTCCGGAAATCCAAAAAAAAAACGTCCCAAGGAAAACACGTTGTTTATAAAAATACACAAAAATTATTTATTGATTCTTTCGGAATAGATTCACCACCCATCAAAGCCCCATTATCCAAAAGGATTCAGTGAAACTACTCTTAATTAAAAAAATTATGAATGGATTGATAAGAAGGGTCAAATATCGAAGAAAGACAAAGTTTGCCCAGATTTCCAATATTCCAGAATAATAAAAAAAAGGAAAAAGTAGTATGATATTATAGCTACAGGTCCCTCCTTTCATATGAACTTTGAATCGTGAAAAAATATTCATTTTTACCCAAGTTATGGGACAATTTATCCGCCCGCTCATGCCTACATTCACGGAGCGTGCTTTCCGAGACGCGACGCAGCAGCTAGAAATCCAGGCTGCACTTGGGCCCGGTTATCTCGGAAACGGTTAAACTTTTGACAAAAATGATAAGTATCATTTTTGTAGATAATAAATTGTTCTTCTTTTGTGTTCAAACACAAATTGGCTCAATGTCATATTTTGGCCAATATCGGGGAAAATAGTCGATTTTAACACCATGAAGACATTTTCCAGCCCCTTCCGCACATTTCCCGGTGGACATTTTTTCAGAAATTGATGTATCCATGTATAAGTATGTATAAGTATGTACAAGTTAAAAAAACAAAAGTCCGGGATCAATGTGATGTCCAGGTTCGGCGGTTTTCCTGCCTTTATTTACTGGACTATCTGTCCAGGAGGGGATCAGTTCTATATTAATATTGTTTTCATTACAAAAGTTACCCCAATGGAAACCACCTCCCTCGTTCTCTCCTTCTCATTTTCTTCCTTTCTTTTTTGTTTGAAACGCGCAAAAGAAACGATCTAACGAGAAAACTTCTAACGGCGAAGATCCGCTACGTCCATTCGTTATCGGCCACTGACAGTTCGCAGCAACTTTCGACGAAACAAGAAATACTTAATTTGTTACCGAATAACTAAAAATAAAGTCCGCAAGAAGTCAGCTTTGGCTATTAACCGAGGAAATTATTTGTTGAAGAAGTTTGCAGTAGGTGCTGTGGGATGAATTTCAAAGAGACTTCAAATGCATATGTAGGTGGTCTATGTTTGAATGTGCTAGTGAGAGGTCCGGTGACGAAACGTTGGAACAAAATCGGATGTAACGTATCCTTAACATAACTATATTGGCCAGAGAAATTAGTAAAATAAATAGGCCCTTCGGGCAAGTCTCTGTGACCAATGTCTTACAGTTGGCTGTCTTCGGTAAAATAAATGTACAAGAATTACGCAAATATAAATCATGTCTTACGCATTAATCTTAATATCAGTGGTCAGTTTTTATCTATAAACAATATAAGAAACATATCTTATTATATACGCTTTTTCGCCCATAAATTAAAAATGGTTGGTCTAATTATTCAACAACACAAGTTTACTGGTATTAACAGAGGGGTTTTATAATACTTAATAAGGGATACAAAATGTTAAAGCGATTCATTAAATATTTTCTTCTAAAACTGAAATTGTGTATCCCAGGACCTTTCTGAGATGTGTTTTATCTCATTTGGTGTCCATAAAGGATGAAAGAAAATTTTCACTGTCTTACACAGCCAGACCCTTTCATTTTTCCTTCGAACCTCCTCTACTCAATCAAGCTTAGAGTTACTGATTTGAACTGAAAATAGTTAATTACCTGCGATTCGTTTGATCACAACTAATTGTCGCGTAAGGATAGAACCTCGATCGACATCGATCCCGTCCGCGCCCAGTAATAGCCACCACGTAATCCGTTTTCAGTTAGGCATTGAGTTACGGCCGTTCCTCAGAATTTCAAATTTCAATAACAGCGAGTGGCTCCGGAAAAACTTTACATGCTTGAGTTCCCGCACGCGAGAAGAGGAGGAGGGACGAAAGAGAGAGAGGGAGACTTATGCCCCGGATTGTTAGAACAAAACGATGTAAAACAAGTCGGAAGTGGTCCCGCGGGCATCGTATCCGGGGGGCCTCTCAATATCGGAGCCGATCCTCTCCGATACTTCTTTCTCCCGGAAAATACGACAGCCGAGGGAGAGCGCGCGTTGCCGCTCGCGGAGAAATGATGCACCGAGGGACGGCAATTTTTTAATAATTGACTGGCGTCCGGTTCCGCGAAAATGAATTACACTCTCGAACCCTCTATAATGTAGACGATGTTATGCTTATGTAAGATGCAGGAGTCTATCGGGAGAGAGAGCGTCCGCCTTGTCAAATTCCCGGAGTTCTCCGGGCTTTATGTGCGCGTTGGACATGCATTATGCAAAACGCGTACGTGCGCGCCGCCCCGGACCGATATAATAAACCAAAGCGATGATGATGCTTCTTCTTCGGTTTGATGTTCCACTTGCGATGCTAATAAATTTCCTTTGCTTTACGTCCGTTTTACTTTTATTCCGGACGAGAATTCATCATCTTCATTTTAAGAGACCAATCTCCAGAAAAATGGGACCGCATCACTTTGCGCCGAACTCTTTAAATCAGTCAACTACCAAACAAAATTCAATGCAATTTCTTGTAGATAAACTGTTCCCTAACGAAAACGACGTTTTGAACAATATTGTAAGGTTTATTCAAATTTATTTGCACAGTTCTTAACATCACCTAATTTATTTAGTCTGGTCCTAACTAATTAATTTATATTACACACCTAATCTATCTGTACTTTACGCTAGTCGGCTTATCGCACTTTTCAATCACAAAGACTCCTTGTCTAGTATGCCTCTGATATCACCGTTTCGGAATTTATAACGTCAATAATGTATTCGGGAACCTTCTGGTATACTTTGTCCAATTCCAACTGGAACGGCAAGAAAAACACTTAATGGCTTTTCAAGTGGTGCCGCCCCGTCGTCCATGGGTGTATCATTACGGATAATAACTCTAACAATGAATTCACTTTCAAATAGTATAAATAAATGGCATACACATACACACACCACTGCTTTCTCGAGTATAAGTGCCGAAGAAGAAGAACACCTGCTCCATAGAAGAAGAAGAAGACACAAACGAAGTGCCGCTGTGGTAAAAAAAACTTACGACCCAATGGACCCTTTAATTCTCTATGTGTAGATAACCATACGTTCACATATACGATTTCACTTGGGCGACTGCACGAATACGTACACCTGCATTTTAAAATATACCAGTGCGTTTCTGAATAAGCAAAGAAATAAGTCCCATGGTTTTGTATAGAGATAACGGGCTCTTTTCGAATGTCCTCGGTAAATTCAGATTTTGTAGTGTGTTTCAATTGCTATTGGTTAGAGTATAGCTACTGGATTATTCTTTCTCTAATTGAACGTTTCCGAATTGTTCGAGAATGGTGGTTTTATGGTCGCGCTTTTTACTAAATTCTCCGAAGCGGTCTCCCCGTGAAGTGGGCAGTCTTCGTCCGATAAGAAGGAGCACGCTTCACGCTGGTGATTACATTTCGCGTTACAATATTGCTGTGCGCCTATTCTTATCTTAACCAATTGTAATCGACTGAGTATACCCAATTGCGGAGAAAACACAGTTCAGCGACAAGTGGCGGATATTTTTAATACACGACATTTTGAAAGAAATATCCAACTGTCTACTGCAAGATCTGATTTATATCTGAAAAGTGCAGTGCACAACACTTTTAAAAGACCTCATAGTCCAAGAGTTTATGATAAAAAAAGGTCAGTTAAGTAAATATGCTTTAATATAATAGAGCAAGGGCAACCTAGTACAACAGATATTTGTAATAAGACTGGTGCTAAAGGAGAAGCAGTGAGAAAAATTTTACACAATAATATATTTAAACCGTTCAAAGCAAGATTTATATATTATAAACATTTTGAAATTTTTGACGTATTGTTGGATTGCTCTTTTCGATTTCGAGGATAAGTAGAAGAAAATGCAAAATTTCCTTGTCAATTTGTATAGGCAGACGAGGCGATCTTTCCCTCAAATGGGGTAATTAATTCATACGTGGTGGACACAAGGAAACACACAATATGTGATAAAGTGCCGTGATCAATATTCAATTTTGTGTACAATATTTTAAACAACAGAGTAATTGGCCCATATTTCTGAGAAATTTAATTTCTCGGACTTGCTTTCAATTTGTAATGATGAAATATATCAGGTTTTAGATGAAATTCTCCTTAATGAAAGACAAAATTTATGGTTTGGATGTGATTAAGCACCAATTCATAATTCGACACGTGTTAAACAATATACCTTTGCACCATTTTGAGATAAGGTAACTGAGTGTAATATGGAACAACCTTAAGACGAGACGAGAAATAACGTGGTCTCGCCTCGATCTCGAAAAATACCAAAAAGTTTTAACTCGTCTTGGCTCGATCTAAGTGTGGTCTCTTCTCGTCTTGTCTCGGTCTCGGAAAATCTTGAAAAAAATGGATGTTCTCTTTCTTGACAACATTCAATGATTTTCTTGAAGTACCTGTTATGTACAGGTGTGGTAAAGTTTAACGTAGAGATACCAATTTTATCGATTTCATACTTTGGTGCATGGTACTTAATTTTTAATAGTATACATATATATTATATATATGTTAGCGTAATATGCCAACATCCCTCGTACATCGTACATAAGTTGCGATGCCATTGGTGAGCTAGTACGCATGACCGAGGAAATGATGGAGCAGGAGCAGCTTACAACAGCGCAAGTCGATACTCACTCAATGTCATGTATTAAAGAGAGTCGTGTCAGTAAAAGTAATAGTACACGCTTTCCTGAGTTTAATTAGGGGTAGAAACCCCAAATTGGCAGCTAATGCTAACATATATAATTATAATTAATAAATTAAAGAAACTTTTACAGTTTTTTGGGAAACTTTTGGCCTGATTTACTGCTGAGAGTAATTACGCAGAACATGTAGTTTTCGAGATATAATTTTTTTTTTATTTTCAATATAATAATTTGGCAATTAAATTAGTATACAGATTTTATACCATCTTGTTTACTACCATAAAAACTAAACTGAAATCGTCGAGAAAACCTGTATTACGAAGATGCCACAAAATTGACATTTACTCCTAATGGCTCTTGACCTATAAAGTTTATTCAATACTATTAATTTGTCGTTAGGGCTATCAATTCCAAACGAACATCTTATAAAGTTTAAATACACTTAGTATGATCACGTTAGTATTTGTCTTGTTTGAAAGGAATGGCTGATTACATGAGACGAAGGATCGAAAACATATAACATACACTTGCTGTTAAGAGAAGCCTCGATGAAAGAATATGAAAAATTGAAGAGCATAAAATGGGGTTTTTGTGTATAATATATATTTTTTAACAATGCGTTTGTATGTCACAATCAGTATATATTGCTTAATTTATGATCCCGATGGCGATGGTTAGCAAGCTGTCTAATACAAAATTATCTAAAGTTGCCTAAGTTTAATTCTCGGATGAATTGTCTATTATCATAATGCCATGTTGTTCGATGTTGTAGAATTTTTCACTCATCATTCATTGTTACATTGTTTCCAAAATTTCTTTCCTGTATTTTCATTTTTAACCAATAACTTTGAGTCCATAACATTTTAACATACCTCTAATGTGGTTATTGTAGCACTTATTTCGATATCACTGCTTGATTTGCAGCCATTCTTCTTTGGACATGCCTCTGGTGCCTACGAAGAGTATGATTCCCAATACATTAGCAACAAAAAACTAACTTTCGGATAAGAGTCATCGAAAAGAATAATTTTTCTCGGATACCCGCGAAGAGTATAGCTCCCAAAAAAATTTCGTGAAAAAAAAACTCTTCGATAAGAGTCAGAAAAAAGAATTATTTTCTCTTTGTACCCGCGAAGAGTATAACTCCCAAAAAATTATCGGCAAGAAAAGTTATTTCGTATCTTCTCCAAAACTAATCATGCAATTCTTTTTTTTTTCGCCGTGTATACTTATACTCTTATACTCTTCGCGGACTCAGAATCAGAAGTACTTAATTATGTTTGCCTTATTTAATTAATTTATTTTTGACACTTACCCAATAGTAATTTTTTTCACAGGATACTTTTCAATAATAATTATTTTCGTGGACCCATGAATAGAAATAGACTTTATTCACTAATACACGTCAAAGACTAAATCTATTCGCTGACGCATTAATAAGAGTTATACTTTTCCCTGACATACAATTAGAAATAACAGTTTTTTCTGCGTTTATTGAAATTATACTCTTCACCGCGTTTTTCAGCGTTATACTCTTCGTAGGCACCGGCGATGTGGGGTTGATCGGTATTACCCTTTGGAACATTCTAAGATCCTGCAGACTTCACATTTTCTGAAGCAATTTTCAATTGTGGCCTTTGAGGTTCATTGGACCTGATTTTTTAGAAGATTTTCACTCTATATATCCCCACCGATAGTTAGATATTTACAAGAAACACACGATTCTATTTTCCCAATTCCTGCCTGTCTCAATTCGAGGAGTCTCCGCCGCAGAATATCAGCAGAAGCTATAGCTTCTGCGATCGGTGGCAGTGGCATTCCCGCACGGCCCCTAAATCTGTCTACCGTTACACGGGCCCATAATGAGACCCTACGGTTGTCCCCCGGCTCTGCCCCTCATTAACCTTACACAAACTCACGTGTACCTTTATATTATTCTCCTCGAATTCGACGACCTCACACGCAGAACGAGAAGAAATAACGAGAGAGAGAGAGAGATTCTCGCGCTGTTTCCTAAGAAAATTACGAGAAGAGAGTCCGTTGGGGCAATCGAATTTCTTTACAAGTTCACACTTTATGTGGAGAATTGTTGGCATACAGTTTTATAATGATTTCGTTGGTTTAACGCAATGAATTGTGAATTTTCACCTTGTTTCTTGGTTTTGAGATCATCCCATTTGTCTCCGTAAAAGAGGGTCAGTTAACATTTATTTATGTGGAGCCGAGATGCCGTGTAAGAACCTCTAAAATGTTAGGAACATTTACTGCGAGCCAAAATTGGAAATAGATTTTGTTTTTAAGTATTTCTCGGACAAATCAGTAACGTTACAGTAATTTTGAATTAATCATTGTTAATTTGTTTCAAAATCATTCCATTTGTTCCCATATACGGACACTAGCTAACACTAATTTGAAGCAAAAATGGCTTGTAGGAAATGATGAGCCCATGATGTTTATCCAAATTTATTGAGAGAAATTTCAGGCCAAACCCTTAAAGCAACTATGAGAAAAGTAAAGGAACAGTTACTGCAAGCAAAAATGAAAGTAAATTTTATTTAAGTATTTCTGGGAGAAATTAGTAACTCAGTAAATCAGTAATAAATTTTTTATTGATTTTGAGATCATCCCATTTCAATTTAAGGAGACAGTTAATATTCATTCATTTGGAGCAATAATGGCTTGCAAGAATCTAAACCCATTGTGGTTGTCCTATTTATTGAGAGGAATTTTACAGTAAACTGTGGAAGCAAATATGAGGAAAGTTTAGGAACAATTACTGCAAACTATAATTGGAAGTAGATTTAATTATGTATTTTTTAGGCCCGTCAGTAACGTTTCAGTAATTTTGAATTTCCCCCTTGCTTATTGGTTATGAGATCATCCCATTTGTCTCCATATTAGGAGACCAGTTAATATTTATTTATTTGAAGCCGAAACTGGCTCGTAGGTACCTATGAACTACATGATAGTTGTCTAAATTTATTGATAGGAATTTCAGGACAAACTGTTGAAGCATGAGAAAAGCATTGGAACAATTACTGCAGCACGAATTGAAAGTAAATTTTATTTAAGTATTTCTTGGATAAATCAGTAACTCACTAAATCAGTAATAAGTTGCTTATCGGTATTGATATCATCCTTTTTGTAATAATTTCCATATAATGGAAAGAGTTAATATTTATTTATTTGGAGCCAGAATGCCTTGTTAAAAGCTCTAAACTCATGATAGTTGTCCAATTTATTGGGAGGAACTTCAGGGGAAACTGTTGAAGCAACTATTGCAAAGTTTAGGATCAATTACTGCAAGCTAAAATTGAAAGTAGATTTGTGTATTTCTCCGACCAGACCGTACCGTTTCAGTGATTTTAAACTTTCCCCTTGGTTCAATAGTTTTGAGATCAATCCATTTGTCTCCATATAAGGGAGGGGTGAGGCAGTTAACATTTACTTATTTGGAGCCAAAACGGCTTGTAATGAACTCTAAAACCAAGATGGCTGTAAAATTTATTGAAGGGAATTTCAGGGAACACTGTTAAAATACAAGTAAAATTAGAAGTAGATCTTATTTAAGTAATTCTCTGACAAATTAGTATAGTTTGCTATAAGAACCTCTAAACTCATAATCGTTGTCCAATTTATTTACAGGAATTTCAGGGAAATCGTCGAAGTAATTACTAGCAAAGTAATTGTAATCACTGTAAGCCAAAATTGGAAGCAGATTGTATTTAAGCATTTCTCGGACATATCAGTAACGTTTCAGTTATTTTGAATTTTCCGTTGTTTATTGGTTTCAAAATCATCCCATTTGTTTCCATATAAGGACGCCAGGTAACATTTATTTGAAGCCAAAAAGGCTTGTAGGAACTTCTGAGCGCATGATAATTGTCCAAATTTATTGAGAGAAATTTCAGGCCAAACGTTGAAGCATGAGAAAAGTTTTGGAACATTTACTGCAAGCACGAATTGAAAGTAAATTTTATTTAAGTATTTCTCGGATAAATCAGTAACTCACTAAATCAGTAATAAGTTGCTTATCGATATTGAGATCATCCTTTTTGTAATAATTTCCATATAATAAAAACAGTTAATATTCATTTATTTGGAGCCAGAATGCCTTGTTAAAACCTCTAAACTCATTATAGTTGTCTAATTTATTGGGAGGAATTTCAGGGGAAACTTTTGACGCAACTATTGCAAAGTTTAGGTCAATTGCTGCCTGCTACAATTGAAAGAAGGTTTATGTATTTCTCCGACCAGACAGTACCGTTTCAGTAATTTTGAACTTTCCCCATGGTTCAATAGTTATGACACCGATCCATTTGTCTAAAAATAAGGGAGGGGGATGGCAGTTATAGTAATGACAGGTAAAGTTAGAAGTAGATTTTATTTAAGTAATTCTCTGACAAATCGGTATAGTTTGTTGTAAGAACCTCTAAGCTCATGATCGTTGTCCAATTTATTTACGAATTTAAGGGGAAACCGCCGAGTAACGTTTCAGTAATTTTAAATTTTCCGTTGTTTATTGGTTTCGAGATCAACCCCTTTGTCTCCGTATAATGGGGCCAATTAACATTTAGTTGAAGCAACTATTGCAGAATTTCGGAACAATTACTGCAAGCCAGCAGGCCAAAATCGGATGTAGATTTTATTTAAGTATTTCCCGGACAAATCAGTAACGTTTCAAAGCTGCTTTTATTCCTAAGGAAAGTCTTCTAAATTTAGCCTACCCAAAGAATGCCCAATTACCTGGCGTCTAGTCGATTGGAATGATGGAAACTTCGACAATCTCCGCCTAATTATTCGTGATCCTTATAGCCGTTTCTTCCGTTTGATATACCGTCGAAACATTCGATGAATCTTCCCAGATTCCTCTATCTAATCTCCCGATAACGTACCGAGAGAGAGAGTAACGAGGATCTCGAATTAAGTAGAGGATTCTTCCGCCGCGCGCCGTTTGAAGAGAGGATACGTACAATTAATTGAAGCGAGTCGATGTTTTGAAATCTGCATCGGACTCACTCTCGATATAAAACGTTGGATTTACGGTCGATTTTACATAGGCGAGTTTAATATCATTGCCTCCTGGTCGGGATTTGAAGCGGCGGTGGTGGCGGCGCTCCTTTCCCTCGTGGACCCGCTAATCGATAAATAATCGAAGATATGTGTGCGCGCGTACGTTCGGCCGATACGAGAGAAAGCAAGAGAATAGACAACGCACCTGTTTGACTCGGTTTCAGAGCGAACGTGTCGTTCGTTGTAAAATACAAACTTGCCGACATGTCGTCCGTTCGGCTCGAGGAGCTTTTTTCTGTTCCTCCATGCGGACGTCTATTAGAAAATCCATTTGTAGCACAAATTTGCGTTGAGATTTATTGCGCCTTTTGTTTCACACAGGGTTCTAGAAAAAGACTAAATAGATGATTGTAAAAGCGCTAATCTATAAGATTAGATTTCGGTAATTTTCGAATAATACCAAAGATATTTTTCGTTTCACTCACTTGCTCAGGAGTCAAATTTGCAGTTTTTCAGTACCAAACTCAAGGTCCTGATTTCCTTCTTCTTCTTAGTGTGCCTTATCTTCTCAAGACGTTAGCGATCACATTAGCTCATTTAACTCTGTACACTACAGCACGGAATAATTCGCATGATGTCATATATTTGTCCACTGACGCAAGTTCTTCACCCAGGAATTTCGTCTTCTGCCCTTTATTTTGCCCTCGATTATGAGTGCATCGGTGTTGGTTGTGTGACTTGTCCAGGGAATCCTCAACATCCTGCGGTTGCACCACATTTCAAAGCACCACATTGTCTCTGTAAGAGTCCATGTTTCCACTCCATAAAGTAATGTGGAGAAAACATAACATCTCAAAGCACGAACTCTAGTCTTTAGGTTTAGTTTTAAGATGCATAATATCCCAGACAGCACATAACGTCTTAAAGAATCCATTTTATGCCTTTTTTATGCCTGGACGCCTTAAGACTTAAGTACATCTATAAGACGTCCATATCCGTACGTCTCTAAGATGTCCAAAACCGGACGTCCTAAAGAAGTCTAATTTACGTCGATTTCAAGCCTGACTTTTCATGCCTGAAGTGGGCGTCTTTAGGACGTCCATTTCTGGATGTCTCTAAGATGTCCAGAGCGGAATGTCTCAATGACATCTAATTTTCGTCTATTTTATCTGCCCTTTTTTATGCCAGAGGTGAGCCACTTTAGGACCCCCAGTTTTGGATGTCTGTAAGATGTTAAAAGGCGGACGCCTTAAATACTTCTGATTTGCGTCAATTTTATGCCTGCTTTCTTTTATGCCAGAAATGGACGTCTTTATGGCGTCCAATTCTGGATGTCCCTAAGATGTTCAAAAGCTGACGTCTTAATGACGTCCAATTTATGTCGTTTTAATGCCTGACCTTCTTTATGCCTGAAGTGGACCTCTCTAGACCGTCCAGTTTTGGATGTCCCGAAGATGTTAAAAGCCGGACGCCATAAGGACGTCTGATTTACGTCAATTTTATGCCTGATCTTTTTTATTCCTGAAGTGGACTTCTTTAGGAAGTCCAATTCTGGATGTCTCTAAAATGTTCGAAAGCGGACGTGTTAATGACGTCTAGTTTACGTTATATTTATGCCTGATCTTTTATATGCCTAAAGTGGACCTATTTAGGACGTCTATTTTTGGATGTCTCTGAGATGTTAAGAGGCGCACATCTTAATGAGTTCCAGTTTATGTCGATTTCATGCCTGGCCTTCTTTATGCCTGAAGTGGACCTCTTTAGGACGTCCATTTTTTTATGTCTATAAGATACTAAAAGACGGACGTCTTAATGACGTCTAATTTATGTCAATTTTATGCCTTTATATTAGTTTATAAATTGATCTTCTTTAAATTTTTGCCACAAATTTACCTTGTTTACCTTTATACCACAAAAAGACGTACATCGGACGTTTTTAAGACATAGATTGGACGTCTTAAAGGTGTAAACCAGAGGTCTTAAAGACGTATTAGAGACGTCTTAAAGACGTTTAGAGACGTCTTAAAGACGTATTAGAGACGTCTTAAAGGTGCAGTTTTGTATAAAAAAAAAGTCTTAAAACAGACGTCTTTTGGACGTCATTACGGATTTGCGGACATCTTTTTAATGCCTTGAAGGCATCTTTGAGACGTACCGTTTTGTGATAATGATCATGAAATGGACATAAAAAGAACATTTTAAAGACGTCACTAAGAAATTAGAGGATATCTTTACGACGTCGTACAGACGTGAAGAAGACGTCCTTATGACGTCTTAAGGACGAAAAATGAACGTCGTAAAGTTGTCTTTTTAATGCCTTGAAGGCATCTTTGAGACTTACCGTTTTGTGACAAATAACGTGAAATAGACATGAAATGAACATTTTAAAGACGTTCCTAAGAAATTAGGGGAGATCTTTAAGACGTCTTACAGACTTGGGGAAGGCGTCCTTATGACGTCTTGAAGACGAAAAATGGACGTCGTAACGTTGTCTTTTTAATGCCTTGAAGGCATCTTCTAAACGTACCGTTTTGTAACAAATAACATGAAATGGACATAAAATGGACACTTTAATGACGTTCTTCGGACGTCACAGGACATCTTTAAGATCTCGCACATGCCTAATGGTGATGTCTATCAGACGTCTTAAAGACGTCTCTGTGCTGTCTGGGTGTATTGCGCATTTCATTAACAATTGTTCTTGCTTTTTCAACTTGAGATTTTATTTCGATAGAGTGATCCCCAGCATCATTGAGGGTGCAACCCAGATAAGTTATTTTGTGAACTCTTTCCAATATGTTTCCATTGATCGTTATTTTGACCTTAGCATGTGGATTCTTGCTGACCACCATCGTTTTAGTTTTATTTATGTTGATTTTCATTCCATATTCTTCACACTTGGACGCCACTCGATTCATGATCCTCTGCAGACTTTCTTCGCTCTGGCTCAATAATATCACCGTATCATCTGCGTAACGTAGATTATTTAGAATTTCACCATTAATAACCCCATCTGTTGTATTGTCCAGAGCTTCTCTAAATATTCTCTCGGCAATTATATTAAATAATAGAGGTGACAAAATGCAACCTTGTCTTACTCCCTTCTTTACGGCAATGGGCTCTGTTGCATGGTGTCCTATTCCTATTTTAGCCATTTGGTCCCATTACAAATTTGTTATAATGCGGAGATCGGCTGCATCAATACCACAAGACTTCAAAGTTTCTATCAATTTCTCGTTATTCACCAAGTCAAACGCTTTGCTAAAATCTATAAAATCGAGATAAATTTCTGTGTTGATATCCCTACATTTTTCAATGAGTACTTGGACAGAGAACAATGGTTCTCTTGTCGCTAATGCTTTTTTAAAACTAAATTGAGTATGTCCAGTGTGTTCTTCAAGTCTATTGTATATACGACCATGCATTATTCTAAAAAATAACTTTAAAATATGCCTCATTACACTGATAGTCCTATAGTCCTCACATTTTCTTGAGTTATGCTACTTGTTTGGTAATTCCTGATTTCCTAGACTTTGTTTGCTACAATTCTACTTTTTGAACCACAAAACCACTTTAACCTAGGTAAGTCTTAGACGAAGTCTGCTACCAAAATTATTGCATTAGTTTGGATCAACCGGTATCATTTGAAGTACGTATGCGCATATAGCACACGCAGTGGCGTAGTGAAACTCCTGCTAGTCCCTGGGCCCTAATGGGCCCCAAGTTCTTTGGAAGCTGTGACATTACAACCACACTACTCACTGCAGACTGTAAATATGTATTTAAACAATGAACTAATTTACCTGGATTGATTTGTATCATTTCATTGGCTGATCTTATATCTTAGTTATTTTTACAATTGTATTAGTCCTACATTTTTCTAGCTTGCAGTACATGTGAAATTTATAACGCTTTTAATAGAGTCGTGATATTTTCAAAGAATTTTAGGAGTTTTTAAGACGACGTATTTAAGAGTTCCAATTATCTTAAAAAACGCATGAAATTTGAATTAGAAATAGCACTGTTGAGTAATGTTGGGAAGAGTGTTGAGAAGTTAAAGGAAGTTGAAGAATTTCTAATATTTTGTTACAGTGATAATAATCGTAGGATATATTTAAAGGCGTTGCAATTATCTCTAGAAAGAAATGTATGAAACTTACTTTTAAAACAGTTCTGACAATTTCAAAGAAGTTTCGAGTTGCTGTAAGGAATTGCAACTGTCTGGAGAGAATTATGAAATTTGAAATAAAATTGGCTTCTTACAAAAAGTTAGAACGCTTAGAAGGAAGTTGGGAAGTTTTGACACCAAATTTTTATGAAACAAATAAAATTTTGAAGGGAGTTGAAATTGTTTTTAGGAAAACATAACAACGTGTCATTGGTCACACTCTTAAATGAATATCGATGCTAGGAAGAAATAAAAGAGTTTATGTCAGTGAACTCATATACTCAATATAGTGAATATATACTTATATTAGTGAATACGTATATAGTGAATTATATCGTGAATAGTATAATAATATATACTTACTTACTTATATAGTGAGCTTTATATTATAAACCATTATCAGGTCATATCGTCACGTCGTATATCTATATTCATATCACCATTGTTGCCAGAGCTGATCTATGGTTTTACGTGCACGGTTTATGAAATTAATCAGTTATTTAGAAAATAGACCTGTAATGGAAAAATCGTCACTTCCAGGATTCGCCCTTTTGATATGAGTGCAGTCAATACAGTTAATAATTTTAGAAAAAATTATTATATTACAAGATGCTCTGGATATTCAATGTCTTTAATTTCCATGATTTTTGACATCTGACCAAAGCAACAGATACTCGTTTTAATATCCTACATACCGCGTAGGTAGACTGAACGTTTCAAGTCTTCATTAATGGTAGACACGAGACGAGACCAGTACTGGTTCGAGACGAGACGAGACGAGACATAATATCGTCTCGTTTCGAAAAGTCTCGAAGTCTCGAATTTTTTTAAGAAATTGCAATTTAAGAATTTTCTTTCGTTTGTAATGAAAGGCCACCAAACTCCATAGCAATGAGGACGAAAGCGCAGATAAAAGGATACCTAATAAAGGGTCAGGATTAAACCGTACCATTGTCCAGTAAGGAGGAAAATTTATAATTAGCCCGTCGTTTTCTTAGAATTTTGGAAGGGTTTATTATAAGACAGACGGACGGACAGTGGTGTGAAACGTTGAAAACTTAAAATCTGATGCAATGGACATATTTAACAGTTATGTTCATGCATTCATTCATTCATTAATTCATTCATTAGTAGCGTAGTTTCCCAAATTTAACAACTTTTCTGATAGATGAACATCTTGGTAAGTATAAATGAAATTTCCAGTTTATAAGTTCCCAGTGCGATGTTGTTGGTATTGTTGAGACATATCCCGGATTGAACAAAATAAAACTATAGCTGATCTGACTATCACCGTCTCAAATAGTTCTAAACATAGGTTATTCAGCTTCATAATAAGGACCTAATTAGTGCCCTCTAATTTTATGTCGAAACGTATGTTTTGATTAATCACAATATCTTTTCTTTTCTGAGAGCGATAATATGAGGCAAATGTACCATTACCAGCACATTTTTCTAAGATTATGGTAGGTAATTTTACTTTTAAAATTTGATATTTTCTATCAAATAATACCAATTTCACATATAATATATAATATACAGATGATATTAATTTCTTATTTGTCCTTATAAAATTATATAGTTTATTTTATAAGTTTATTTAATAACTGTTTTATATTGTTATGTATAAATGTATATTGTATATGTTTTATAGTTCGTATACTAACAAGTCTATTTATTAATAATATTTATTTTCGTTTTTGTACCTGTTCTCTATAATCTAATTTCCTTAATTCAATATTTTCTAAGATGAAACATTCTTTATCAAAACATAACATCAATAAAGTACTACTGTACATTCAACTTTACCACACCTGTATAGGTACCTACTTCAAGAAAATCAGTAAATGTTATCAAAAAAATATACATTTATAAAAGTACCATCTATAAACGTCTATTTATTTCGAGACTTTTCGAGACACGAGACGAGACGAGACCTGTACCAGATCGAGACGAGACGAGACATAATTTTTGGAAATTTTTTGAGACGAGACGAGACCATGTCGTTTCTCGTCTCGTGTCGTCTCGTGTCCACCACTATTCTTCATGTACTAGCTAAAAACAATTTTCAACTTTCTTAGCTTTAACTTTGTTAAACTTAAAGATAATTTGTTTAACTTTAAAGTCATGTACATAAGGCAAAATATTTTTTCATAAACACCCTTAAAAACGCGATCAACAGTTGTAAAATGGGTAATTTCGATAGGCCTCGGCCCCGGTTATCATTTTTTACCAAGTTCTCAATAATAAGATGAAGAAAAAAGATGTCTACCCTTACCCTTACTTTTGCTAAACTTTAAACCTTACTCTAAATTCTTTCTCAGAATATTATTACAAGGGGTTTTTAATATCCCTGATAAAATATCTTTTTGATTATAGTTGTAATTTTTTTTTATTTAAACATCTATTTTTTTCATGATTAGTATAGATATTGGCAGGTTTATAGCACAATTGAATGGCGTGATTTGTATTTAATACGTCATTTTTTATTTTATTTAATAGGCTTTAAATAAAAAAAAATTAAATACTCCACATATGCTTCCTGATGTCATTCATTCTATGTAGCTTATAAGCTACTTTATTTCCAACACCATCATATTTAGAGCAGATATCTGATTTGGTTATTTTATTAGTTTTATAGGTCCCAAGCAGACATCCATATTTTTGACGGAATCTGCTGGAAACTTAAAATAAGAAAACTGACAGAACGCCTCTGAGACGATACACAACCTCTATAACTTTCCTTATTAATTTGTCATATTTAGCTATCAAAAAATCATACAAGCGCCATTTCTTCATTGCTAAATACTGTGTAAAACATGCACCTATTAACCGTTTTTTTAATGTTATCTGAAATACTTCACGATGTGCAATGTACATAAACAAATGTCATGTTGAAAGCATACGAAGTTATTATTACGGTACAACGAATCGTAATCGTGAGAGAGAATTCGCCAACTAAATTCATGCAACAATGTAAAAACGCTGATAATGTGCTATTATCATCTTCGAAATACATTATTTTGTGAATAGACGGTGTATATTAATCGTGTAGTGACAAATGTAATTTTAAGTATCACTGGTTACGAAGATTCCTGTAATTGTCGGTAACGTGCACTATAGATTTACAACACTGCGCAGGGGACAAGCGACGTGCTACGCACACGCCCACACACCGTCACCCCACAACGCTGGAATTAGCGCCCCAATAGTTATTTTTACATCAAAATCAGTATGAAAATCGAAAGGAGAGGAAATGGCAAACCAAGGACACGTGAAATTCAGGTTTAAAAATATAATGATAGAAAAGGAGCATAAGCGAGGATAATGGCGCAACCTCTAAACCTTCTTGATAAGTAAGTTCCTTCCATGTTCCGGAAAAAATAGTTTTTGCCATCGCATAAACTTAACTCCATGGTGGATTGGTAAACCTCAGCCAGAGATATTAGCCCGTAACAGAAGTGTTGATTACTACAAGCGTACTGACTGGCACTACGTTAGCTACATTAACATTTGCACTTTTGCTCTCCCTTCAACGTAACATACGAGGTAATCAAACACTTTGTGTATATCTCTGGCTTTCGTAATGTACGTCGCCGTCGCCTCAAAAAAGAAAGAAGCAATCCCCGTAAAACAGTGTAAGTAGCGAGAAACAACGAAATCCCCGTAGAGAGGCGAGAGGAGCAAAAAAAAGGACGTAACCCGTAGCGCAAAGCGACAATGATATCGTCGAAACGGATCGGATGCAAAGTTATGCAGATGTATTCTCCAATCTCATGCAATTGTGCTGTAATTTAAGACGTACAAGGTACAAGTCTGGCCTCCGCATTTTTGTTGGATTTAAATGAGTCTGTATTAAATTATCTCGCAAGTTAACCAAACCAGTCCGGCCAGATTGATCGGCCTGTCGCATCTTTCCTAACACACAATACGACCAAGACCTCAGAACAACAACAATAACCGGTCGCTCGTATGTAGAGAAAGAATGAAGAGAGAGAAAAAGAAAGAGGCAGAAAGAGAGAGAGAGAACGAGAAAGCGAGAAGGAGAGAAGAATCGTCTTAATCCAGATTTTCACTGACACTTTTGATGCACGTCCCATCGTTATTATTTCTTTTAATTCCGATCGGGCGAGATCTTGATATCCCATACGAGAAGGACGTTAGACAAATAAATCTGTGCGATAACGCCGAGAGAGAAAGAGAGAGAGAGATACGGAGAGAAGAGAGAGTGGAGGACTTCGAAAGCGACAAACTCGTTTTAATTCATCTTAAGGGTGACAGCTTTATGTAAGACGGGTGTTAAAAAATTAAATGGTTTCGAGATAACACGCACTGAAATAGTCTCTCGTTAGTTTTTACAACTTCAAGCTTAATACTTGAGACGACGTTACGATTAACTCTCCCGGTTTATTTATATTTATCAACGTGCGTTCGTATACCTCCGCTTGTGGGATTTCGAAATTTCCCACCAAAGAAATTTCGGGTAAGTGCAATCGAAAAGGCTAATTAACGGAAGATGCGACCATAATGAGGTGAGTTGGATGCCATCGAGAAGGGTATTAAAATTATTCCCAAAATAACCAACTTGGCCGTTACTTCTTAACTCAAGTTTAATCCAGTTTACACGACTTATACAGGCTCAACTGTTAGCATCCTGACTTAAAGGCAGAAAAGTCTAAATCTATTGTGAAACTCGATGCTAGCTGCTTGATACTAGCTGCCAAGTGATGCAAGTTGACCGTTTAGCCTCAGTACCGTAGAGAAATAATGTTCAAGAGAGCCAGTTTAATGCTACTACCCCAGTTTCCAGAAAAATGTAGATGCAGTGTTGTGAAAAAAGTTTATGCGTTTTGACAACTTTCTGATGTATATATGTAAACAACGTTTATAAGTGGAAAATTCAGTTTTTCTTATGTAAAATTTTCCGCTTTCATCATAGATGCAAATATCAGAAGAAGTTGTGGGCATCGGAAAGGCCTTTATTTTCAGATGCTGTTTAGCAAAATCGGTCAATTATTTACCGAGTTACTTGTAAAAATCCCTCATTTATGCAATTATGTAAAATGTTAATAATTGTTGAACACATCAGCTCAAATGATATTTAGTGCATTTTCTATGGATCTCTATGGGATTTTTAATGTGTTCAAAATTTCAGCACGATCGATTGAATACTTTATAAGATATTCCTAATGTTCATCCCGTGTAGTCTAATGCTTAAACAAATGTGTGGCTTCAGGAAGTGCTCGGAGAGGTATCTTATATTAACGAAATATATTCTAGGGGAAAATTTTACAAGCGAAATACTGCGTTTTTCATTCGTAACGTAGTTTATTTATACAGGACACAAAATTTACAAAATAAAAGGCTGTTACCTTCAGTTAAACCCCTCATACTTAAGAAAGTTGTTAAAATACTTTCACGTTTTTTTTCACGTTTTTTTTTGCCTGGCTTTTGAGTTCAAGAAGTGTTCAAAAGTTGCAATTAACCAACACAACTCTTTACTTGACGTTATTTTTATTAGATTTTGCTAGAAAGTTAATTTTTCTCGTAAATTTGTATTTTTGGAGTATTTTACTAATATATTTTATTTTTTTGGGTATTTTTTATTGCATTTTTGAATTTAAACCAAGTTCTGTATATACCTTTCAGATAGATAAAAGTTATATCTTTATGAAAATGAGAGTTTAGAGAAAATTTCCAAAAAACTTGTGTTTTGTTAATGGGTCTCTGGGCCATTGTCGGTCGCAATAGTGGAAAAGTATTTTTCATACATTCATTCAATAAGTACGGTATTGGCATTTAAATGTTGTATATATTTTTTACTTATATAATATTTGCATCTGTATTTAACTTCACGTTTATAAATCATTTAAATAAATAACCGGTCTTCGAAGATCTTTGACAATATTTGTGAAAAGGCGCCACCTTCCAAAAGTACATTAACTGTGCACTGTGACATTGATAGAAATGTCGGTACAACAAGATAAACTCGTGGACCAAATTATTGCACCATACAATTAAACTTGTGTAATCACACTACCGAAATTAATATTGCAATGACATTTTCATAAAAGATTATACTTTGGTACTGTCTAGTAGCTAGTAGATGCGATCAGCGAATCATGGCGTTATTTCTAATCATTTTTTATTAAAGTACTTTTTTTCTTGAAAACAACGCAAACATGCAAACAAAAAACAAACGAAAACAATAGAATTTTTAGACTTAGAGCTGTTCTAATATCGTGTATGTCCTCCTCTACTCATAATTACTGCTTCCATGCGTCTTGACATACTGGAGATCAAATTTTGGACGACTTCTTGAGGAATATTTTCCCATTCCTGAATTGCTGTGTCTACCGGTTGATTGCGGTTGGCAGGTAGAGGTGAACGACGTTGAATCCTTTTTTTAATATCGTCCCATAGATGCTCTATTGGGTTCATGTCGGGACTCTTGGCTGGCCATTCCATGAACGGAATAGCTATAGTATTTAAGTAGCGAATAACCTGCCCAGCCACATGAGGACGAGCATTGTCCTGCATAAACAAGAAATTTGGTTCCACAATAGAAGAAAATGGCATTACATGGTCAACAACAATATGTTCCAGATAATAATCCGCATTCATTGACCTACCACGTATGGGGGCCAATTCTGTGGGGTCATCGAAACAGATGCCTCCCCAAAACATTACAGAGCCACCACCAAACGGAACTCTTGGAGAGATATTGCAACTTGCAAATCTCTCTCCTGGCCTTCTCCAGACACGCTCACGTCCATCAGAAGATTTAAGGCTGATTCTCGTTTCATCTGAGAATAAAACTCTCTTCCAATCATTACGAGTCCAATCTTGATGTTGTCTCGGAAAACGCAATCTTTAAATTTCGTACTCTCTAGAGAGCAGGGGTTTCTTGGCCGGTTTTCTACTGTCTAATCGAGCTTCATTTAAGCGCCTTATAATCCTTCGGGAAGATACAAGAAGATTGCGAGTACCTGCGGGCTCATGTTGTAGGATGGTACTAGTCGTGTCCCGGTCTTCGTAAATGAGAACCTGTCTCGTTAAATCGTCTAACTATGCGACTTATGCTGGAATGGGTTCTATCCATTAGCAACATGACGCATCGAATATCCTTCATCCAGCAAACTTGATGCTCTTAGTGCTTCTTCCACTGACAATTTGTTCTGCGAATTATTACTTAACTGGAGTGCACTCGCACTTACACTATCAATAACAAAAAACACTTAGTAGCTCAAAATAATTGTCTTTGTAACGTCGCGTACGAATCAGAAATTTCGATAGTCTCGTTGATCGTTATAACTGACCAGCACACTTCACGCGCCAACTTAATATTGCGTGAACAGTTGGGAAAATGATAACACGAATTGTATTTTTTCGGATTTACTAGAACTTATTAAAAACTGCATCAAACTTAATTACAAGAAAAACGGAATAGGTGAAGATAGATAGTGATGCTCTCGCAGTCAGACGAAGAGTCTTCTTAAAAATAAAATTTCCTCAAAAATTAGAGACGGGAAACGCTATCTCCGCTTATTGGTGAGATTGATTTCCGCCCCTTTTACTCGTCGCTCATTGGTTGAAAATCATCCCGGTAACGAATAAAAGCCGTTTTGACCATTGCTGAAAATCGTATCTTTCATCTTATATACAGATGGTAAGCACATGTTTTAGAAATCGCGACGTACCCTACTTCTTCGAAATGTGGTCAAAAACCTTCTGTAAAAATACTCGATGACTCTCCCTGAGGGTCTTTATTACCCTTATGGTTAAATTGTTCACTTGATTGGGATTTATAGGAAATAAATCTCGAAGAAGTATCGGGTATTCGAGGATGACAGCAATATCGACCTCTGTAAACCAACATCGGTGCAACAATAAATTAAGAATGTCACATATCTGAGACGATACAGTCTTAATAAGCAAAAAATTTTCATCAAAAATGCTTTTCTTTGCAATTAAACTTTTAGATCAAAACCCTTGTTGACAACATTTACTTCAACTATTAAAGAATATCCAGAGCCTACTTGTCAGATCTAACAACTGAAAATCATCATCATTTTGGAATAACACCGAATATGTGTGGTGCTGCGTTAATTTTGTCCATGAGTTTATTTGGTATTTACAACAAGGTAATAACAGGATACTTAATTCTTATTCTTATTTTAGTTCTTATTTTAGTTTAGTTAGCATATTCTTATTTTAGTTAATATAAACCGATTCACCGATTCAATTAGGTTCACCCAGTTGAAGTTCGTTTAATGTGTTACCCGTATTGAAAGAAAGAGAGAGGAGGAGGCATACCTACATTTTAATATTTCTCTGCAATGGGATGGGATGGGATATTTATACTTTATACAAATCGACATTAAATCACCATTTATTTCTCTTTTGGTATAACTTTCCCATACATAAAATTCTTTAAACGTTTCCCGTTTGAGACTCATCTTTTGAGTCTCGTCGCCGTCCGCAAAATTATAAACTGGAAAAGGACACTCTCTGTCCCGCTCGACGTACCCATCCATCGTTCGTCGTTCCTCCCGCGCCTAATTAGAAGGCGCGGTCCCCTCTTTCTCTCTCTTTCTATATCCCTCCTCGAGTGCAAGTCACCGTGACTAAGGTTTTCCTTTCGGTCGGATAAGGAACGTGTTAGAGGTGGATAAACGGCGCTCCCGTAATTGCTACCGCATCTCAAAGTTGAGGAGTCGCCGACGACGTCGACGACGACGCTAAATGCTAACTTACTTGCCTTCTTCCGATGTTAGCGCCGGTGCCACTATTAACGTTTGTGCCACTCGCTTTTCCTTCTTTTCCTCCGTCTGGTTAAGCGGGAGAGACGAGTCATAATTGGATACGAGCTGTAAACAAGTATAAAACGAGAGAATTAATTTGCAAATGTGGTTTCCTGGTCTTGACGGACCGTTATCATGTTTAATCCTCCCTTCCAAAGGGGTGGAAGGAACTGTGGTTACTTCGACAGGATAATGATGGATGCAGGGATCTTTTTCTTTAGTTTTTGAGGCGGTAATGTTTGATTAAATCTTTGGAAAAAAAAACGTTCGGAACTGGTTCTACCTCTAAGTCGCTTTCGTCTACACTTTTTCGAAATTAAAATAGGGTATTGCCAAATATTGTGAATTCTCTCTTTGCTACCTGTTCTTCATTATTCTCTTTATTCTTATAAATAGAGAACGGATTATATTAAAAATGCATTTATATTATCGTTTGCGTGTCTTTATATACATAATCTTGATATTGATTAATATAACGTAGTGAACATAAATTAATATCTTATCTTAATATAACCTCTGCGTAGACGAATTACATTCATTTAAGTTAATTATCGCTAATTACTAGTTGAATTTATTGCATATTTCGGCATTATTATACATAGTCGTTCAAAATTAGCATATACAGGGTGTTAGGGGTTGGACTGCCTTTATTTTAATAAGTGATAGCATTCATCAAAACAAACAAAAAACCTTATATAATGGGGGTCCTAAAACCAACCGTTTTCGAGAAAAGTCGAGTTACGTTGTCAAGGCATTTCACCACAACTTGGCAACACCGACAAGAAATGATCCATATACATGTAAACAGCTGTGCTGGGTCAATGTTTCGCGACGCGTGCGATAAATTCGCGGTGTTGCCACACCACGTAATAGGCATTTTATCGAGTTGTATTGATTAGAATTTTTTTTATTCTTTAAAGAAAAAAATGTTTTGTTAACAATTAAACATAAATACATTAAAAGAATACATCTTATGATCATTTCATGTACAAAATTATGTGAGATTCTTTAATAAAACTGAATTTTTACACCTTAAAATTAGAAGTTTGCTAATTTTTTCTCGAAAATGGTTTGTTTTAGGACCCCTGTTATAAAAGGTTTTTTTGTTTATTTTGGTGAATACTATCGCCTGTTAAAATAAAGGCAGTCAAATCCCTAACACCCCGTATATGTATAACAAATTTACGTTTTTAAACTTATATTCGAAACGCAAGGGATCTCCCAGAATCAATTGAAATAAGACACGAATTCACTATTAAAAGGTTAAAAGTAATAGGTGATTCTGCATTACCCAAAATTATGAAAAATATCAAATAAAAATGAGTGTTATTGAAAAGTAAAGAAAATTAACGAAATTTTGAAAGGTGGGATAGTAAACGATTTCGACTTCAATTATAATTTCGAATGTACTGTAAAGTTAAAAATTCACCACTAACATTGGTGGATGTCGAAAATTTGTCCATTTTTAAACATATGTATTTTAATAGGATATAACATTTTCTTCTACATAATTTTGAACAACATTCATAACAAATTGTTTTAAACATATATTGTAGTAATAAGTATTATGCACCAGACAATATTAGATTTAATTCCGTTGGCAATGTTTTAAATTAGTTAATAACAGATTTAATTAAATAGTGTACTAATTTGTTCTAAAATTGAAGTAAGAATTAAAACACTTCTTTCTCAAGTAAAGGTTAGTATGTTTATATTTTTCCTTCTGTACAGGTAAAATATTACAATATTGAGCAATTTTTGTACATATATGTTCCAAGTTTCTAAATAAATAGTTTTTAAATTTTGTTCTAAAAATTTGGTGCATATATATGCTCATAAATTTCAGATTTCTTTTCTATACAATCCGCTCTCTACTTAGAACTATACACATTGGTCCTTCGTTTCTAAACCCTTATTTTAAATATCTACCTATAATCTCTTTATGAAAACCAGTCGTATCTTGAGATACCTTACATATGTTGATCGATCACTGCAATACTTGAATATATAGATTTCTGTACAAATAAATACCAAATACTTAAAATAATTCTTTTTCAAAAATATCCCGCACATGGCAATTTCCTAGATTTTCCTTATTACTTTCTTTACTGTTGGTCGTTTCAACTATTTGAATGGAATTTTATTTAAGGCATATTAAATTTGCAAAACAGATCAACTTTTGATTGATTGCCAAATAAGTTTTATTCTTGATTTTGATTTACCAGTTATTTAAACATTGTTACATTGAGCATCTCAAGAAAGCCTACAAGTTTTATTCTTGTCATGCCTGAAAAAATCTAAAGATACCTGAAAAATTGCACGCTTTTCGGTTTATAAAAAACAAAAGGAAAAACGATGTTACAGCGTAAACTTTCCTAAATTAATTTGGTTTTGGATGGTCTTTAAAACGATAAATTCTACAAGAACTACAATAACGTTATGTTAAAAATTTTGGAAATATGTAGTACCTACATAGGTTAAATATATTGGAAATATATTCTTTTGGAATATATTTGGAAATAGTGCAATGCTCAATATATCAAAAATTAGATTATGAGGTATTATTTCTATTTTAGATCATGTTGGTAGAACATTTCATTTGAAATTGTGGCGATCTGACATTTGATCAAGAAGTGGATAGAGCATTTTTTCAGATTATTACGGTTTTCTCAAATTTTGAAAACCACAATTCTTTAGTGTGTCAAATTGTAAGGCAAAGCTGTAAGGCGAACTCTTCCAGACTTCAATTCTGGATCAATTTTGGAAGAAACAAAGTTTTGTTCAAAATTTTGGAAACTATACAAACCCATCAAAACGGGAATACTCTTCCAGATTACATATTACAATTTTAGATCATGTTTAACATATGAATAAAACTATTCGAAATTTCTAAAAAAGTGCAATTTTTCAATACATCAAGAAGTAATTGAAGGCTGTACTGACTTATCCAGATTACTTCGATTTTGGATCATGTTTGGATATATAACCCAGCCTTGTTCAACATTGGGAAATATTGCAATTACATGGAAAATTTAGTACACGGTCTGATTATGATTTTGCATTACATTTCAAAGACGAAATGAAGGTTTTTTTCAAAATTTTGAAAACAATGCATTTCCATTAGAGTACTCTGCCAGCTCTGCTCTACTCACTCTGCCCGGTAATTATTATGTGGCATCATGTTAGAAGAGGAAAAATACTAAGTTTAAAATATAACTAAAAGTGCATTTGCTAAATATATCAAACAGTAGGTGAAGACTGTACTATTCCAGGTTATCTTCAATACGGATCACGTTTGGTCCGTTTGGAAGAAACATTTTTGTTGAAAATTTTGAAAATAATATATTTGCTAATTGTATTAAAAGTAGAGGCTCTGTCTCTTTCAAATTGTTTATAATTTGGATTATTTTTGAAACAAAAAATAAAACCGTTGGAGTAAATGCGCTCAATGTCTCAAAAATCATGAAATTGTACTAATTTTGTCAAAACATTGTTCAATGTATTAAAATGTTGGTAAAGTTTTACTAACTCTAACAGAATATTTGTTTCATGTTTGGAAAAACTACAAATTCTTGTTCAGTATTTCTGGAAAGAATGTTATTGCTACACAAGGTAAGCTCAAGCTGTATTTATTCTTACAAATTATTACGATTTTGGATCATGTTCAAAAGAAGAAACAAAACTTTGCTTAACATTGTGAAGAAAAGTGCAAGGAAATTTTTTAATATGTCAAAAAGTAATTAAAGCCTGTACTTATCTATCCAGATTATGTCGTTTTTCGATTATGTTTGGAAAAAGAACCAAGCACTCTTCAACGTTTTGTAATTATCCAGTAGTGTAATATAAGGGTTTAGTATCATGTTTAAAAGAAGAAATAGGAAAAAGAAAAGATGCAAAGATTTTTCCAATGTTTTGTAAAATGATTCATTTATATCCAACATTAAGTACAGCTTTTACTTCCGAATCGTTTCGATTTTGTGTAATGTTTAAAAGAGGAAAAAGCTATTCTTAAAACTTTGGACAGATTATTTACCATAAAAAATAAACTACTACCAAAGGTTGAGAAATTGATAAAAATCTGAATAAAGGCTATACTAGCTCTTCCAAGAAAGTACAATGTATCAAATAGTAAACGAAATATGTACTGACTTTTCCAATCTATTACTAATATGGATAATGTTTAGGGAAAGAACAAAGATTTGCTCAAAAATATATTTCCATAAAACGTTACAGATTGGATTATTCTTTCGACTTATTACGAGTTTAAGTCTTGTTTAGAAGAAGAAACACCCTTATTTAAAAGAAAATGAGATTTTTTAATGTATCGAAAAGAAAATAAAGCGGTACTAACTCATCCCTATTATTTCAAATTGGGAACATACTTGAAAGGCATAGAGTACCACCCAAAATTTTGAAGTTGAATTGAAGTTTCGTTTAAAATTTTTGGAAAAAGTGCAATTGCCGAATGTGTTAAAAATCGGTGAAATTTTATAACTGCGTCTCAAAATGGTACAATTTTAGATCTTGTTTGGAAAGAAATCTTAAGTTTAGCTTATACTTTTGGATCTTTTAGATAATGAATAAAGAAGCGATATGACTCCATTTTGTGGTAGCTAGTGAGTTATATGGCAATTTTGGGCAATGTATGTAAAAAAGATCCGTAGTGATATTCTCATCCTCCTAAAGGAATCAATGTATACCGTAGACACCCCTGGAATGCTTAAAAGCACGAAATTTCCATATAGAAAACGCAGCGGAGCGTGTATTATGTAATGGCGAGTGAGCAACAGCGAGAGCTATCAGGGTCCAAAAATCGAAGGCACAAAGGTATCCTTTTACACCATGTATGTCATTATATCCTTTCGGTGATATCCCTTTTGTGAGATCCTTTTGTGAACGCGCCCAGAGATCCTCCGCCTTGCATGCCAATGAAGTCCCGTCTGCGCTCCGGAGATTTTAATGTTTTTATAATCACGCTGCCTCTGCTCGCCGGGCCGACGTTAATGTAACACTTTTACTTTTCGGGGAAAATTCGAAAGGGTTTGTTAAAGGAGTTTTTCCTTTTTTATGCAAATTGCCGGCTACGGTTTTATTAGTGTCTTTTCGGCGAGGGAAGGGAAGGTTATAGGTGGGGGAAAATTTTCATCTAAAAACGTTCGGGTCGAGGGGGTTAATAGGAGTGTGAGGCTCGCTTTAAAACAGCCACCAGGAAAGAGAAAAAGGGAGAGAAAGAGGGAGAGAGGGATGGAGACAAGGTGAGGCGTGGTGTCTTTCACGAAAAATAGGGTTATTCTTTAATGTACAAAAATGGCGAGAATTTAAAACTACATTTAGGGGTCGATGTACTCTGCAGAAATTGCCTCAATTTCCTTTGAGATTCTGTTGATTGGATGGATGGCATCTACGGTAATTATGCGTCAGGACCAAACCCCAAAAGCCAGTGATAGCCAGTAGTACATACAATACAAGTCGTCAGTTTCTGCATTTCTCCTTCATATTCTTTTGAAACCCGCGGAATTGAACGAGATTTTGCATTAGATACGAAAATCGGGGTTTAATCACCATCATCATCATCATCATCATCATCATCATCATCATCATCATCATCATCATCATCATCATCATCATCATCATCATCATCATCATCATCATCATCATCATCATCATCATCATCATCGGGTTGACACAGTTCCGTCTGATTATCGAGAGGTAGTCCTGTTACTTGAACTGCTCTATCCCTTCAACCTATATATTTTCGTCTAATGAGATGCACCGTAGTTGTCAGATGGAGACAAGTTTCGGGAAGTTTTCTGATACGTGAACATCATGTAATACGCTCGAAAGTACGTTGAATACCGAAGGGGGCAAGGATCAAACATGTACTCACTGAACGCAAGGGGACAATGATAAAACATGTACTCACTGAAAGCAAGGGGGCAAGGATCAAACATTTTCTCACTGAGCCTAATAGGCATCATCAGAATTTGCTGTAGAATGTGAAATATCATGAGCCCCATTTCGGATGCTCCGCGCCGGCCGCGACAGAAAACCGTTGCAGGTAGCCGAAGATAATCAGACAAAAATGTATACCTCGAAAAGTTCATCCCCAAAAGGGATTAGACGAAGATGTATACCATCAACTGGTCAAACATCCGCAATCAGACGAAAATGTCATCGCCGATCATCATCATCTTCTTTCCTGGATTAGGTACCTATAATGTCACCTGTTCCGCTCTGCACTGTCAAACCATCTTCCATCTTTTTCGCGGTCTTCTCCCAGACAGCACAAAGGTGTCTTTAAGACGTCTCATAGACGTTCCATTATAGCCGTGCAAGACGTCTGTAAGACGTCCGTGAACGTCTCTTAGACGTCTTGAAGACGTCTTTTACACGCCATTTGTTACAAAAACGACGTCTTTAAGATGTCTTAAAAGCTGTATATAAGACGTCTTCAAAACGTCTTACAAGCTGTATATAAGACATCTTCAAGACGTCTTTAAGATGTCTTACAAGCTCTATATAAGACGTCTTTAGGCTGTCTTGCAACCTCTATATAAGACGTCTTAAAGACGTCTTTAAAATATCTTGCAAGCCGTATGTAAGACATCATTAAGACGTCTTTATGACGGATTGTTAGCCTAGGCCAAAATGAAAACACAACAATTTTCAACCAGCTATGTTTTATTACAACACAATAAAATAATTTATATTATTGTAGATTGTATATATTATATGAATAATAATAATATTGAATTGAACAGAACTGAAAGATACCTAAGTAATACATAAGTACATACGACATAAAAGATATATACATAAGTAATAAATGCATATAATAATAAAAATTTTAACTATGAAATTTACATTACATTTAAGTTACAAAAATTAGTTTTACGGACACACTATATATAATACATTTAACCTTAACTATAATACATAACTACTATTACGACTAAGTAAATTATTTTTCATCAATGTGTCATCTGAAATAAATAAACTTGTTTTGAAAAAGTTAAATAATGGTACATTATTACTATACTTCTTCTGCCTCGTTTGTAGTTCAGTATTAGTTGTGGCAATCTTCGTTTCTCCATTCGTTTAGTGTGTTCACATTTCTGCCTGTATTACTATATTTTTTAGCGGCGTGTGGTCCATGCAAGCAATGGAAGCAGTGCTTCTCTTAGAACGATCTCAAAAATGACAAAACATTATCTTCTTAAATGTAATTTTTGAAATTGGAACGTTTTTATGATGACATCATTGACGAATTTGCAAAAAATGATCGAAGAATCGAATTACATTACAAATAGGGTCAATTTTTAAAAATTCCTTCCCTCTACTTGAAATTTCACCGCACTTTTTAAATCATTTCTTATTTCATCATTTTCGAACTTGTCAATTCTTCTACACGCTTTGACATGACGCAAAAATCTAATTTCTGCGGATTGTATCTGTCTTTCATTTTCTTTCGTTAAACTCCATGTTTCGGACCCGTATAAAACAGTCCCTATCACTTTATAAAATTTCATTTTTGTTTATTTTCTTGCTTGTTGTCCAAGAGTTCTTGTACTAGTTCCACATATTGCCTGGAATTTACTTATTTTTCTTCCTATCGGGATTTAATCTGGATGAAACTGGACCTAGCTAATTCGGCTTGTAAAATTTATGGACATTTCAAGAGTCTAATTTCTCGATCATAATTTACTGCAAGTATTCTGATGAAAAATGATCAGTTAATCGAGGTCAAGGCAGTTAAATATTCGAACAATTTCAGCCGGAGATAAATAAAATTAAATGATTATCCATTCCTAATAGAATCCAATGTTTAAACGGAATATTTACAATCCAATAAATCACTTACTATTCGGCTATCCGAATTAAACCTGACGTGACACCATAAAAATTTTACGGCTCCTGCTATATAACTTTACTTTGAAGAGCAAACGTTCTAAATCAGTTGTTGCTTTTTTTATACATTCGGTTTGTCACAATAATAACTTTTCAGAAAATTCATTTTCTTAAATCTTCCGGCTCGTGAAGATGTATTATTTAAATTTTTCTCATTAATAACGACGAAAAGTGGAGTGTCTGAAGGGATTATTTCGCCAGTACATTATCCTTAATTGCCGCTCTTATAATTTCTATTAAAAGCATCGATTTTCTGTACAGGTGAACATCAATTTAATAAAATTTCGAAATAATACTTGCATGGGTGTACCAGCACGTAAGCTCCGCTTCACCTGCTTTAATTACGTTAGGTTGGAAACGATTACATATTATATAATTTACGAGCAATTTTCCACTAATGGTAATCACAATAATTTTGTGCAAATTAGTACCTGTTTGTCTTACGACGTTAATAATATTTTAAGGTTTTCAATTAAATTTTGATTAGGGACGGTCGAAGCCGAGTAGACAATTTTTATGAGCGACAAAGAGTCTACGTTTATTCGACTATCATTAATAGCCTCTTATGTCCTCCCGAACTATTCCTGCGAAGATTTAATATCTCGCCTCCGCCGTACTAAGATCCATTCATCGGCCCCCAACTCAGCAATCAAATTTCCCCAATAATCCAGCCACATCAGCAACAATATCTGGCCTGCTAAATTATTCCGTTTGGAAACGATGTTGGAACAGTACAGGCAGGGGGGGCTCACCGCTTGTCTAGATTAATATCCAATTGGAAACGACAAATCGTCTCTGAGGGCCCCTCTCTTGTAATTACATTCATTATTGTCATCACTCGTTTCGTTTTGTTGCCCTCATTGCTTTTTGTGACTTTAATGGACACCTAAAAGGAGTTAAATTTTTCATTTCAAAACGCGGGACCGGATTCGGGATAGGAATTGTATTAGGAAGTGATATTGTTTTAGGTGAAGCTCGGATTATACGCAAATTGCGTATTTGTTACGAGTGTTTGTTGGTTACGTTTCAATTGAAGCAAAACATTCTTTTTCAACATTCATAACCTGCAATCTTTCCAATTTTCTATTGATTCAAATACTGCGTAAAAATTAACACATCTTCCCAAAGTAATTAATCATGAATCAGTTACCATTAATGATGATAATTATTAGATGCCACCAAAAACAATTTTATAGTCAGAATCAAGTAAATTTGTTTTAAAGGAGACAATAAATTTAAACAATCAAATTAATTACGTGCAATACGAAAACCTGCAATATGCTGAATCTTTTTTAAATAATTGATTCTCATTCAGCTTAGGTGAATTGAAAGTATTTACTTCTGATATGGAAACAAGAACAACTTTGACAGTAGAAACTAGTAAATTACTCTTGAAAGAGCCATTAATTAAAGAGCTCTTAGTGATTGGAGGAACTGAAGACATTTTTTTTAAAAACTAGATTCAGTATTGAAAAAAAAATAAGGGATTTATGATTCTCTCAAAGCCATCTGAGATTGTAAATGAAGAATTTCGAAGTAAGATTTAATCAAATCTTCCTGCCAATTTTATCAATGCGACAGTTATTTCCAAAAATACAATATCAGTAGGTATATGTAACGATAATAATCTTATTAGTGTAAAATTTTTGTATTTTTGTAAATATCATACTGACTTTAATTAATCATTCTATAACTGGGAAAAAAATAACAATAAATTTGTGTTTTCTTGCATTTTGTTCTCACAAATGATTGCTCATGGTTGGATCATATGGTTTTATAATTTACGGACATTTTTGTAATAATGTCTGGCATTATATCGGATGAGTAAGAAATATACCTAATCCTCTTATCTTTACTTACATTGCGATGTAAAGTATGTTTTTCCTATAAGTTGTTCGTTAAAACGGCGTATAGCTCGAAATAATTGAATTTGAACTTTCTGCGCCGGACCTGAAACAACTTACAGTGATTGGATAAATTTTCAATTCGTAAGGTTTCTAAAAATGCATAAAAAATATTCAAACAGAAATTATTGTAAAATTCACTACTGTCATTGAACTGTTTTTGAAGACGTTTAGTAAGTTTCAACACATTTTGCCAAGAAGTTTTGAAGTTGTACCGTTTTATCTAAATAATTGACACAATTTAACGAATGTAGTCGGAATTTTTCACGATTTTTAGTTTCAACAGTTCATAATTTTTGTTGATACTCATATTTTATTAACAGACTATTCAAAAGCCCTTGATGAGTTATGTGAGTTTCAACTCTATTAAAGAAGGAGTTTTAAAATTATCAGCATCCATTTAACTACCCAGCATAGCGATTTAATGAAGTGGCAGTGTTCAATGATTTTAAAAACTCATAACCCTGATTATGGTAAAACTGATTATAGTTACTTATTAAAGTAGCCTTGGACAGCTTAGTGAGTGTCAGAGTTTTCAAGTTGGGGATGTTTATTTAACAACCTGACAGTGATTGGATGACGTTACAAATTGCAAGGCCCTTACATTAATGCAATAATTTTACTGACCATTTTAAAAAGCTCACCAAAATTATTAACTGCACTATCCATGGAAAGTTTAGTTATTTCCAACTCTTTTACTGAGGGAGTTTAAGAGTTACCAGAGTTCATTCAAAAACCTGACTTGGTGTTTGAATGACATGACAGTTTTTAAATAATCATAATAAAATTATTGACACTCAGGTTTTAGTGAAACTCAATAAAATTGTTGGATAAAGTGTTCTTCGACAGCTTAGTGAGTTTATAATCTTTTTAAGAAAGAGTTGTGAAGTTTGAAGTATTTATATCAGAACCTGACAGTGATTGAATGAAGTTGCAAAAGGCTACGTTCTTAAAAATTCCTAAAATAACACTCGAACTCAAATTGGGCAAATTACTGTAAATTCACTAATGGTTGTTTACTGAAGTGTTATGAAAACGTTTAGTGACTTTCGGCTCTTTTTGTAAAGGGGTATTTAAGTTGTGACGCTTTATGTAAAATAATTACACAATTAGACGAGTGTAGTTTGAATTTGCCACAATGTCTAGTTTCAAAAATTCATAGTGTAACGCAAAATGTAAACAGCAGAGCGAAATGTGTTTACTCTTATCGGACGTCGGCGGCTTACCTTAAAGGAACGTCGCTACGCGTAATTGAATCCCGAGCGTTCCTGACACATCTTATTAAGGAAAAATGATTTATTACCATATTACCTCCTAGACCTTTCTGGACGTTTCTAAGTAAACATTATTTGGGAAAGGAATGACCTGGAACTATCGCGAATACAATTGTGGTGTATATAAGCGGGTTTGCGATCGGAGATGGGAGATTAGACGTGAAGCGCGACATAGTGAACAAGCGAAAAACGGGCCAGTAAAAATAAATTACATTTAAGAGTGATATAAATTAATTAGTTAGGAAATAGTTAAGTGAGGTATATAAAGTAGTTCAGTAATAGTTTAAGATAAATTAAGTAGTGTGTAGTGTATAATTAGGATAGTGTAAATAAATTAGAAATAAACATTACAATATTTTTTTTTATTAAAACTCAGATTTTGGGTTTCCACCCTTACTGTAGTTATTACGTCAGATTGAACTATTCAGAAAATTGATAACTAATTCATTGGAGAAATGTTCTGACAAACACTGTAGCTCCACTTCCAGTCTTGATAAAAATTATTTCGATTACATAAACCAGCAACGTTTCAAATTGTCATCTTTCTCGTATAAGTAGGTAGCGTTGAATGGATTTGGCGGAATTCCGGTGAATGAATATGTTTGCAAAATTTGGCGCAGTAAAGGAAATTTTGGAAGCGGTCCAAATGGCACATTAAATGTACAGATCTGATGGAAATAGTTAGGTTGAATTAATTTTAGGTTTTAATCACATCCACACAAATTCGAACGAAATAAGACATTCCCTTCAATTGGATAATAATGTAATATGATAGAAACGCCTAAAATGTTGGAAAGGTTGATTGGGTTTTGGAAACGTCTTGTGTTTGTATTATGCATTTGCCGATTTTCAAAATAAGTTTGAATAGCGTTAAATTATTTCACGTCTAATAAGTACCACACATTAATTTTAGAAAATTTGGCGGGGCAAAATGTATTTGAAAGCACATCAAATATTCATAGCATAAATTTGACTCAAACGGTCATTATTAAAATCGTCTTTAATCAATTAAATTATCACTAATTCAGGAAATGTTTAGTGACACTTATGGCAGGTACGAATGAAACCGATTGAAATTATAGTTTACATAAGTTTTCAGTTCCTAAGTGTTTTGGGGTTAATTGGTCTTGTATCGCTATTAGATCTTCAATAACGTCTTTAATAACCTTTTAATAACTACGAGAGATTTAATACCAAATATGTACCAGAGCTACAGGTTGGGCGCATTAATTTAGCAAAGTTCGACAGTATAAAAATTTCTTGAAAGCATATAAAATGAAAACACAATTGGCCTTACTCTCAATCACATCCTCGCTTCTTTATTGAATATTTAGTAGGTAACGTACAGATGGAGTTGACTGAAATAGTGTTTTCGATCGATTTAGGACTGAAAAGTCTTGTCTCTCTATAAAACTTTTGCTGGCGTTCAAAGTTAAATGCAACATTTGTAAAACATCGTTAAAATGAAGATATATGGCTATATTATAGCATATTTATAATCTACGTAGATCTTTAAACCATAATACCTTTTTGCGCACACTCGGACTGTGAATTATGGTCCTCTGACAATGTTAGGTAGGGCTGTACACCGTCAGAACCATGGACACTTTAATTTGAAAAATTTGGGGCAGTACGAAATTTCTGTGATATTAGCTTCATGTTCAGTTTTAATCAAGGCATCGGTAGTTCATTGAATTGAGTATCATGACTAAAGCTCATTTAGCGGCAAAATGCATTCTTTCGATTTTTATGAATATGAGAACAATTTTCCATATATTTTAGCAACATTTAAGTTTCTATACAAATGCAAATATATTAAAGTTATCGTTATAAAGTTCCGTGACCCTAATGAATTTTAGGAATATTATCACTATAATAAGTGCTAACGAATGTTGTTTTGAATCGTTATTTCTATTGCGTTAATATTCTAATAATAATCAATGGGACTAGTAAAGAGATAAGAATATATTGTCTTCTTTAATGAGTTTAAATCGTTCATTCCCTTTTGAACCATCTTCTGTGATATTATTGGCAATGTGGATTGCCACAGTGCGTGTCAATTAATTACAAATAAGTATAGCAATGCCAAAGCAGAAAGCGTTTTAAATTTAATTCGCTATCCGTTAAAGGTACATGTTGGTTTTTATATTGAACATTTAAGTTATTGACAGTAATTTCTGATAATAATCAATTGTTGTCATATTGATAACAATAACAACTATTAGTCCAATTCTCATCTTCCATTGTGGGAAATATATCTTCAATTTTATGTACTTCTGGTTATACCAAAAACATTTAAAAACAATTGAGCTTAATTGGAACCTTAAACATCATTTTATTTTTGGATGCAGAATCAAAAGATGCATTCATGCTTAATTTACTTTAAATTATTTATATAGATGTCAAGCACGGAGAAATATCTTAATGCCAATACTGTGGCTCATGAAAGAAATTACACAAAAAGGAACTCAACCAGTGTTTCATAAACTTCAATACCAACAACATTATCCACTATTCATGTAAGATTTATGTCAGGCCGTGGTTAAACATGGTGCGCCGTTAAACATTGCATTAAACATTTTTGCATTTCTGGATACAGTTGGAATTTTATATGAAAATTCAGCATGGAAAACTTATTGAATTGCTGTTAAAAATTTAAAAAAGACGTATCATGTAAAGTCAGCAGATTCATTCAACAAAGTTTAACAAAAATTTTACCCAATTTTACATCATCTAATAAAATCGTATGATGCTAAGTAATTCTGCATCATACATGGTAAAGGCTGTTATTTATATAAACCAGTTTACGCAAAATTTCATTCATTACACTTGTCTCGCTCACAGTGTTGAATAGCAGGAGACATATGAAACCAATTTCCGCGAGTAAATGATTTGATAAATAGTATGAAATGGAAAGGGGTTTTATTAAGACTTCTTTAAGAGTATACGGAGCTTTTCTATCGAAACGCATGGTGGAAAATCAACAAGAGCAAACGAGTAACTTATAGTAGTTCGTTAGTATGACAGAGAACGATGTTTTGCAACGTTGCCGGCCGAACAGGCAGTCCAAGTCAACGCGTATCGCGATCGCGTATCGCTTTACACTTGCGGATGTGTACGGAGCGGATGAATGTGATGTTTCGCGAGCTAGCAACATCGCAAAAGTTCTTTCTCTGTTTAGCCAACGAGAAATATATGGCCTTTCTCTCGCTCTTACGTTTATCCCATCCTGCGACTCTGTAGAAACGATCTAGATGTACCTCATAGCGAATGACAAGTTTAACAGGCTGATATATCTGGTAATGTTTATATATAATGTTTATATATAAAGAGGAGTTAGACAAGGCGATACACTGTCCCCAAAAATATTCAACAGTGTTTTGGAATATGCTTTTAAGGCTCTGAATTGGGGAAACAAAGGTATCAGTATAGATGGGAAGATGCTAAATAATCTACGATTTCCAGACGATATAGTGCTGATAACAGACAACCTCAAAGAAGCCGGTTTAATGATAAACGAACTGAAGCAGGCAACTGAAAATGTTGGCCTTTACATAAACCAGCAAAAAACAAAAATCATGACAAACCTAGTACTGGGAGGGACTATATTACTAGACAGCAAAGCCATCGAGGAAGTCGACGAATACAAATAACTGGGACACCAAATTAGAATAAATAGAGACAACCAAACAAAGGAGGAGGATTACAGAGGAGGATTGGTCTTGGATGGGCAGCATATGGAAGATTGAGAGAAATTTTCGGTAGTGACGTTCCAATGAGCTTGAAACGGAAAGTATACGATCAGTGCGTACTGCCAGTAATGACTTATGGCGCCGAAACGCTTACCTTGACAAGAGGCACTGTGGAGAAATTGGAAGTGGCCCAGAGAAAGATGGAGAGAGCTATGCTGGGTATTGGGATCCAAGATCGTATCAAAAACACCGAAATTCGACGAAAGACAGGGGTACAGGACATAATCCGGCGAATCACAACATTAAAGTGGAAATGGGCGGGAAATATTGCGAGATTTAAGGACGACAGGTGGACCATAATAATAACAAATTGGAGACCCAGAGAGGATAAAAGAAGCAGGGGTAGACCACCAACAAGATGGAGTGACGATATAAAGAGGATTGGAGGACACTGGATGAGAACAGCTCAAGAGAGATCCCAGTGGAGCAGTTTAATGGAGGCCTATGTCCAGCAGTGGACTCAACATCAGGCTGGATGATGATGATGATGATGATGATGATGATGTTTATATATCTATAGTATGCTTGTCATTGTTAAACTTGTCATTCGGTATGAGGTACCTGGCTTGAGGAGCTGTTATTTTATATTAAATATTGTTCCAAAACAAAAGAAGTAAGTAATGTCGAAATTTGATGATGATTTATCTATAGCAATTAAGGAAGCGTAAGCAAATTTAAATACCCATACGTTGATCCAAAACTTAAGTTTTATAAGTAAGAATTACAATATAATTTGTAAATCTTGAAAAAATTAGGTAACCTTAACCAATCACATTACGATTCCAATCTAAAAAAAATGGCGATGAGTAACATCGTAAGACATGGCCGGACCAAATATTCATGGAAACATTAATAAGGTGCCTTTTAGGGAGGTCTTAGAACAAAATGTCTCAAATAAAAGTTGTAGCCATTAGTTACGTGAGTACAAAGTTAAAATTTGGTAAGAATCTGTAAAGCCGTTTTGAAGAACATTGAGAAAAACTTATAATTCACCAAAGTAAAGGGCCCTTCGCGGCAGACCAGTCGAGATAACGATAACGGCAACTAATAAGAATAATTTAATCATAAAGTAAAAGTACAAAGTAAAAAAAAACGTTAGACCAGTTTTTGAGATGATCCAAAAAAACCTAAAAATGACAAGAGAAAAGTGCCCTCTACCCTCGACTGATTCTGATGAAACCTATGTGGTCGCGAGTTTACCCAGCGTAAATACAACATTTTAACATTCCACTACGTATTTATATTTTCTGAGGAAACGTTGACCCTACACACATAAAGACATGTTTTCAACATGTTTTTCGAACTCAGAAGACCTCAAAACGTCCAGAAATACCTATATCTCAAATTCATAAAATCAGCACGTTTACAATACTTTCTCTTATTATATGGGTACCCCATATGGAAAAGTAATAAAGACATAACGTCAGTCAAGTTACGGGAAATATTGGTTAGCAAATTTCAAAAATCAGAAGTATAAAGTAAAAATAAAACTTTTACTTTCAAGTAGAGTTGAATGAAAGTTTGACTTTCATGTAGAGTTTTAAAGGTTTTAAATAGAGAATTTTCAAGTGACGTTAATAGACATTCCAAAATTTTGTACGTATTAAAATATGCTCCGAGTACATCTATCGATGTAGAAGGTAATTTTTTACATATACCCAGTGATATGAGACAATAATTTAAATTGGACAATCTAAAAAAACACGACAATAAGGGTGAATCATAATATGCAGCTTTAAAATAAAAATGGTTGTTTATAATTTGTAATCGAATGAATAGTTTTTGGTACCTGAAATATTTTATATATTGAGAATTTGCTTTGTAATAATTTGAAAATGTACATAAACTTATTGTACCAGTATAGAAATATGGGGTATCTTTCTACCTACATTGCATATATTTTTGCATTTTTTCGCCTATTTGTCTAAATATTTGGCCTACTTTTTGGCAACTTTTAGTACTTGTGACATGCAACGGATTCGACTGAAATTCTGGATTTCACGTTCCTTCAGGTTCGCAATCGTTTCGACATCTTTCTCCCTAAGAGATCTTCCCGCCGTTCAAAATTCCTTTTTTTTTAAATACCATTTTTCCCCTCTCCTGGCCGAAAACGAAGTATCATCCTTCATGCTCGGAACCGAAGGAAACGTGAGAGTATCGGTCGATAAATCGGCGTTTGGAAATGGCTTTCGCATAAATCACTTTGACGGACAGCCCTATCTCACTTTTCTCGTTCGCTATGATAGCAATTCTTGGTCTCTATCTCGCGCCCTTTTTTCCACGCATACGCAATTACCGACCCCTACCCGTCCCACTCTCTCACTCTCTCTTTCTCTTTCTTCTTTCTCTCTCTGTCTATAGCTTTTTAGGAAAATTTAAAATCCTGTATGTAGGTACGTGTGTGTGGAGTTACCGTTAGGTCAGACAATGTATAGATTTTTTCATTCTATTAAGATGTTGCACAATATTTCATTGGTGTCCAAGAAACAGGTGGCAATAAAATCTTAACGACCCGTGGAGCCAAATATGTGTATATGTGTGTGAGAGAGTGAGAGAGAGAGAGAGAAAGAGAGAGAGACAGAATGAGACACCGTTAAGTCGAAAACATAAACAATTTCTCTTTTGTTTAAAAATGAAGGTCGTCAGCATCGCGTTTTAAAAGTTGTATTAAAAAAGACAATGTTGCATAATAATTCAATTATACTGAAAATTATTGGACTGCTAAATATTCATGATATCACCCATTCATATTCATGCGTTTTCAAAAGGATTTAATATGGTAAAATATGCAGCAGGTTGTTATTAGCACCGAACCTACCTACCTGTAAGAATAACAATATGGAGTATTGACAGCTGGAAATACTAATAAATTTTCCGGAGCGTTGTTGTGATTTCAACTTTTACGTAAAATCTAAAAGATAACAAAATAAAAAACCGAGAAGTAGAAGAAGAAAGCGTAATCACACGTTTCGAAATAAACCCGTTCTCACGTGCATCTCAAAATCGACGATAAATCCTGGTCGTTTTAAAAAGAAACCAAAGAGGAAGCATCAATTACGCCAATTAGTTTTAAGTTTCCATAATATTTTAAGCACAGACAAACTTAATGTCTTGTATTATTCAACAGAATTCTGGAAATAGTTTTGTTAATAGTCGCATTAGAGGCGATAACGGTTTATGATCGGCATAAAAAGAGAAGTTTTGATGAGAGAGGGACACTTTACATTCTTGTTATGGATGTCGGATTCGGACGTTCCCGACAAATCTGTCAAACTTTTTATTCATTACGATACGTCCAATTAGGACGTTCAACGTAGAATTTTCAAACGGTAAAACAATCTAATTTTTGCACCACATTGTTCTCAAGTTCTAAAACACATCGAATAACGTTCATGTTTCATAAATTCACTTTCCTACGATTCTTATCATCGACTACTTCACTGGTATTTGCATAAAACTGATACATCATACAAACTATTAAATAATTCATTTCTATTTCTGTGGAATAACATTTTAAAATGTGTTAATAAACTTTGTGCTACTGAATCGATTCGTCTCGCGTTTCCTAATTTACGGTTTCCTAATGAACTTACTGACTTAATTTAATAAATCTCGTCTAGAAATTATGACACAATACTTACAGGCATATTTAATTTACAATTAATTTCTGAACATGGAGAACGTACATTGTATAATCCTAAGGTTAAGCTGGAGATAAATCACGGGATAAGAGCGCGAATAGGATTTTACGTGTCTGAAAGGAAAAGGATACAGTTCAGATTGTGTTCATTTTTTCCATTTCATGGTATAAAGTTATACGCATAATATTTAAGATTTATTAGAATTTTACAATTACGATATACAACTCATTAATATCCCATGACGTCTGCAAACCAATCAAAGTTCACTAAGAGAGAAAAAGTGTATCTTTCCTTGCTGCAAGCGTTCACTAGGACAATGCATTAGTCATAGTCATAGCAATATACACAACAGAAATGCTACATTATATTATGAGTAACGATACGGAATTATTGCTGTTTATAATTTTTAATATAATTACTAAAGGTGGGTCGTCACACTTTCCATCTATAATTATATTGAACAATATATGAACTAGGAAATGACTCAAAAGATTCTTAAATAATTTGTCCATCTGTATTAGTTTTATATGAATAACATAGACAGCTTTGACCCAATAAAACATGCACAAATCGAGTTAGGGTGTAATATCTACTTACCTTGCATTGTATATAGAAACTTCCCTGGATATAATTCAAAATTGAAGTTCATTACCTGTAAAAAGAAAACAATAAAATTATAAAACCTTTTACAAATTATATGTGACTTATAGAAAGTAAATTGCTTTTCAGGTAACAAAATTAAACGTACATCTGCTACAAGTATGTGCGTAATGAAGAAAATACCACAGATAATAAACAAGTTTTTACAGATATAATTAGCGGTTAAAATAATGCTCAATTTTCACTACTATTGACGGGATAATTGCGTTTGATATTAAATTAAATATACAACTTAATCATATCAAATTCGAAGGTTGGTGTTAAACTTAGCAAGTATGCAGGTTCTAAAGGTGCCGGTATTTTTCAGATATAATTATAGAAGTACGTGAAAATGACTTTTATACAAACTCCATTTAAGTATCGAGTTGGAAAATTAAATGGTGAACCCAACATACTTAGAACCCAACCCAAAACATACTTTCTCTCATTCTCGACATTTATTTTCTGTAAATGTAAAAATAAAACGGAATTTTATGGATTTCGCTGATTTCAATCATACCAGAAAATAATTTTAGACATTAAAAATATAAGATATATGGTTCTCTAAAGATAATCTACTGATTTAATTAATTGCCAGTCACCATATGTCAAATGACACCAACAAGAGATTTTTGAAATTTAAAGTAATTAAAACAGATGAATTAAAAATTTTGGGTTAAACAATAAACAAAAATAAGACTTAATTGGTAGATTTACGAGACCTAATAGATCTAATGGGACTTAATGAGTTTGATGTAAACTTAATGGTAAACTTAATGGCTACTAGGAAAAAATCATTTTTGAATCCATTTTAGAAACAGAGAATACGTGTTCAATCGGCGTTTAAATGTGCAAACGTAATGAACAATTTTTTTTCTGTAGCTGTACCTAAATCTATTTTCAATAGACCTATCCTTTCTAGACCTTTCTAATGTGAAAAAAAAACCGGTTAATTTGAGAAGTAGATAATCCCAACTAGATTAATTGTTTAAATAAAGACAAAATACTGTGAAATGTTTTTTATATCTTATATCTTGGCAACTTTTAAAGAATATGTTTGAAATAGTTCTGCAGTTAGCTCAATAATTTCGTCAAAAAACATGTATTACTTAACAAGAAAAAGTATTTATTTAATAAAAATACCTTAAAGTTAAATGTTACTTGACCCCCAGCATCCCTCAAACAAAATGACTCATCCAGGGCTCATTTTTAGAACATTTATATTCTATGAAACAGTTGAGGAAATATCAATTTTTTTTTTAATATTTTAGACTTCCAAAATAGGGCCAGAATAAGAAGGAAAATGTATTAATGTATATTAACTTATTTTCACCTCAAATGATAAAACTATTTACTACTTATTTGTTGTCATTTTCTCAATTTTGTAATTTTTTTACACTCATGGGTTTCGATTAATTTGCAAAAAATTTTGGTATCATTAAAATAAAATAAACATGACGAGTATTATAATTTTGATACGCTCCCCGAATTGGGAAAGAGTATTCAACTAGGTATAAAATCAATTTTGACCCTTAATATTAATTTTACCATATGTAGATAATAACATCTACGTATTTATCACGTTTTTAAAAGATTAAATATTTGTTAATTCAATATTCTCTATTTTGTTATACAAATGCATTTGTCATTTAACTAAACGTTCAGAAACACATTCGGTAAACTGTCTATGAGATCCATATGATTCCAGTACGGTCCATTTTGAATGAATCTCCTAATCTGTAATGAACCTATTCGTCCTTCTCCCATGCAATATAATATTAATGAGTTAATGACCTTTTGCTAGAGTTTTGAATATCTGGTCTCAGATTAGAATTAGATCAGGATTATATATGTACACTTTGTTAATAGGTTTACTTTTGCCTAGCTTTACTTGCAAAAGTGTGTATTGGATTATAGACCAGGGTCGATAATTTTTAAGACCAAAAAAAATTATAGTAGGATGAAACCCATTGGAAAAGGTAGAGAATATAACAAAAATGAAAGGAAAAATAAATTACGGGCGATCTGAGGTCGGGAAGGACGCTGGGGTGAGTATTTAAGGGTAAAAAACGGTTTAGCTCGATTTCCGGCAAAACTGCAAGCCCTATGAAAAAAAGTTGAATGGCAGAGTTGTAGGTAATAGAAAGGTCTACAACTTTTGTATCAACACTTTGTTCACATAACCTCGAAATTGTTGTGAAAAATTCAAATAACCAAGTTTTTGGTTTTTTATTTTTAGCTTTTGCAATTTTTTTTATTCTTTCACGAAATTTGGTGAAAACTTCCCTTTTTATGTCCCAAATATACAGTAATTTTTTTGATTTTAAATATTCAGTATTTCACCTTATTTTGACTTTATATCGAAAAAGCACTCTAATTTTCAATCGAAAATTCTCACGTCAAAATATCTGCTTTTTTAAAAAAGTCTATGTCTTTTTTGTTCGTTGAAATCTCTACTTTCTGATGGTAAAAAAAAATTATACATTACTATGGAAAATGTTCTCAGAAAATGCAAATAATGAAAAAAACTCGAATCCAAAATTTTTTTTAATCATTATGTATAACTTTGAGCTATTTATTAAAATTTACACTTTAATTACTCGAAAAACATGAGATGTCATGTTACATTGATAAACAAAAAAATTACAAATCCATGAAACATCAAGATTGCAAAAAACATGCGAAAATAGTTGTTCTAAATATTAAAAATAGGATTTAAAGGGGATTTCATCTAAAAAATGTCACTGCTGCAAATTTTTTCAGTAATAAAGTTGATTTGTTAAATTGTCATTACATTTATGTCATAGAAAATCTCATAATATATAAATATACATTTAGGCAGCGGATTAATAGTTTTTTTTATTCAATTTTGCCGTATAAAGTGACGTTTTATATGTTTAAAATTGTTTTTGTCGTTGTCAAGGTTGCGGCACTGAAGTTGTCATCTTGTCAAATTTTCTCTTCAAAATTGGACTTACTCCGCTAAACGTCAGTTTATATATGGCAAAATTAAATAAAACGTTGTAATACACTCGCGGATAAAATGAATGTTTAACTCGCGATTGGAGCCATTTGCTAACTTCAGTGTGATCAATAAAATTATGGTGTCGAATAAACCTGTTTTAAGGTAAATGTGATTTTTAGGGGTTGTTGGACGTAAGAAATATCGTAACTTTTTTGTACATATCTGTTCATGGATTTTTGATTAAGAATTGCGAATTATGAAAAAATGTAGCTTTAACATAAAACTCTACCGGTTGCCTACAAAAAAATTAGGGTGTGTTACACCCCCACAACCCCTAAAAATCACCTTTGCTTTAAAAAGTCCTTTTTTCCATACACCAAGTTAGTAAACGACTTGAATTTCGCTTATTTTTCGCTACTTTCTTGCAGTATGTAACACTTGTTGTTTAACTCCCTATATAGAATGTTTCAAGATAAAACAACAAAGACTTAAAAAGAAACACTTGTCGCTGCGCTGAGTGTTTGGACCTTTTTTGGATAATGCTAATGCTAATAATAATCATAAAATGATTCAAATAAATTAATAAATAAATAATAAAATCTATAAGGTGTTTATCATCAAGTATACAATTAAATTTTTATGCTATTTACGACACTTCACTCGATAAGTTCGAAATTTATGTAAAGTGATGTTAAGTATGAAATAAATGATTTAATGATTGTGATTAATGATGTAAGTCATTATAAAGAGCATAAAAATCGATTCTGGCGTCTAGTTAATGTTAATATTGATGCACTTATTGCGACAAGTTTTTTATGAGAAAAGCGATGTCCACTCATCACCACAATCCGGTTCAATCACCCACCCCAGAAATGAGTGATCAGTGATTAGTGGTTCAGTAAGTTTGGTGATTTTTAAGCTTGTTAATCTATCTTGATACATTCTATACTCCAAAGAGTGGAGTTCTGTCAAAAGTATTAAAACATACCAGAAAAGAATTTTTGAAATTTAAAAAAGTAAACCAAATTTTTGTTGGACGTCAGCTGCTGTGGGTCTTTTCACAGTTAAAGTCAAAAATTAGCCCGCCGCCGATTTCCGACGTGATTAAACCTGACGTGCGAAAAACGGATCGCATTTAAACTTGCCCGGAAAAAGAAGCCCAACAAAAAAGAGGGGACGCATATAAATTAGCCGGAGGAGTTAAATAGTCAGTTTATAGTAGGCGAAACATTCTTGTAGCTTCTATTTTCGCCCACGCGCGGCTTTCTTAATCCTTTCATCATTGTGGGACGCTTTCGTGTTTCTTTTTCCGTTTTTCGAATTGCCGCATACCCTGGCACACGTTCAACCGTTTGCCGTATGAATGAACTTTGCGTTTTACGTTCAGAATTTTGCGCTAATTAATATTCCCATTCAGTTCGACGCTTACGAGGTACGATCCGAAAGTAAAAGTCCTCCTTCTCTCTGTACATGCACGGAACGCAATTCGCTCTCTCACTCCCGCTCGCTCTCTTTTCCACTGGAACTTGTAAAGCTCGACAATTTCCCGTGAATGCGGGGATTAATGTACGAGTCGCAATCCCACAATATAATCCGGAATGTAATAACTGACAGTAATAATGTGTACTTATCGCCCGCTTTGAGAGGTGTCGAGTAATGGTGGTTCGGTTTGTGCCGTACAAAAGCTTTATTCTTCCAGGATTACACCCTCTCCTCTGTCGAATGTTTGTACATGCTGATCCCTCTCTGGGCGCTTTGATGGCTCTCAATTATTACGGAAAGTAATATCGGTAATCCACGCTTGTGTTCACACCTCGACACCTTCCGAGGGTTTATACCGAACGGGAGGAGTAAAAATTTAATTTTGATGAAAGTCCCTCCGTCTAGAAAATTCAGACAGGACCGAAGGAAAGAACGTTCGCGTATTTTTATTAGAAACGAGGAGGAAACACTGTTTAGAATAGGGAGGACGTAGTGTGAGATCTTGGCGCAACCCATAGAACATCTATATTATTAGAATTGCAAACCCTGTGTATTTTAAGGACGACAATAATGACAGGTGACAGTGAGCCCTGCTTGCAGTGCCTCTTACGGCAGATATTAAACTACGACTGAATTTCGTTCCTTCGGGGCAAATTGACCATATCATATCTTTATATAAAACCTAGTGTTATATAAAATAATGGTGGAGTATCTCTATTTCATTTGAAATCTGTAGAAGAAATTAACAGGACTGGTATTAAAATATACATTTTATTTTTTTAAGGTACATTGAGAACTCTTTATAAAACCTTCAGACTCATATAAATTATTTATATTAAGATCATCAATAACCACATAAAAGTACAAATACCTTGATTCAAAATACCTCCATAATACTCAAATTATACTTATTACATAAAAAATAAGTAAATAAAACAACAATATTATATGATTGCCTCAAGCAAAAGTTATAGTTTTGGGGTGAAATCTGATAAAAACCATTAAATTTTACTTCCAAATTAGTTATGCCACTATTATTATCCAAAATATTATATAATTTCCAACAAATGTTTTCTACAGCGTTAATTAACTTATCACATAGGTACATTAATCGCTGCATTGAATCATATTCCATTAAATAAACAAACAAATGTTTTCCAGAAATGGTTAATAATAAATTATGTAGTTTGACAAGTCAGCACCGATGGCAATGGAAAATACATACTCAGGTATTTACATAAACGAAGACTTCGCTTATATAGAGATATTCGCTGCCTCTATTATATTAGTAATATAAATAATAGAGATAGTAGCTAAAGCAATTACAGACCAAATTTTGCTCTTAGGTGTTCGTTTTGAACTGAGAATTAACGAAATTATGCGTAATTTCATTCTTTGGGGATAACTTGAGAACTTGGTCTAGCTTCATTTAAACTGCATTCTATTAATTCAAAGCATCCACTTTCATGTAAATCCTTAATATTACTTGAATGACTGTACGTTTTGCGACTTAGACACATACTTAAATGATTGGTAATATTGCAATATATTTGATAAATTTTCTCTTCGATAGGCATTAAATCTTTTCTAGAAATATCTATTGTCGATGATATACCTAATCTTTCATTCTTGAGAAAAGAGTATTTGTATCAATTCTAGCAGTCCTTTGAATAGGACTGTTTTTAATGGGATTTGTTCCTTCTGAAACTTATTAGTTATTAGTATGACCAAATGCTCAAAAATCGGTAACATGGTTACACTTTCTTTTAACTTTTGATTTATAATGTTGTAACGTTTATTTTTAAATTATTTACACTGTCCTAATTATACACTACACCCCAGACAGCACATAACGTCTTAAAGACATCCATTTTAAGTCTTTTTCATGCCTGGACGCCTTAAGACATAAAAAGTACAGTCCATATCCGGAAGTCTCTAAGACGTCCAAGGCCGGACGTCCTAAAGAAGTCTAATTTACGTCGGTTTTTAGCCTGACCTTTTTATGCCTGAAGTGGACGTCTTTAGGATGTCCATTTCTGGACGTCTCTAAGATGTCCAGAGCGGAATGTCTCAATGACATCTAACTTTCGTCTATTTTATGCCTGCCCTTTTTTATACCTGAAGTGGGCCTCTTTAGGACTTCCAGTTCTGGATGTCTTTAAGATGTTAAAAGGCGGACGCCTTAAGGACTTCTGATTTACGTCAATTTAATGCCTGCTCCCTTTAATGCCAGAAATGAACGTCCTTATGACGACCAATTCTGGATGTCTCTAAGATGTTCAAAAGCTGACGTCGTAATGACGTCCAATTTATGTCGTTTTGATGCCTGACCTTCTTTATGCCTGAAATGGCGGTCCAGTTTTGGATGTTCCGAAGATGTTAAAAGGCGGACGTCTGATCTACGTCAATTTTATGCCTGATCTTTTTATGCCTGAAGTGGACTTCTTTAGGACGTCCAGTTCTGGATGCGTCTCTAAAATGTTCGAAAGCGGACGTCTTAATGACGTCTAATTTTATGCCTGATCATTTATATGCCTAAAGTGGACCTATTTAGGACGTCTATTTTTGGATGCCTCTAAGATGGCGCACATCTTAATGAGTTCCAGTTTATGTAGATCTCATGCCTTGTATTCTTTATGCCTGAAGTGGACCTCTTTAGGACGTCCATTTTTGGATGTATATAGGATACTAAAAGACGAACGTCTTAATGCCGTCTAATTTACTTCAATTTTATGCCTGCCCTTTTTTTTGCCAGAAGTGGACTATATATATATCGCTTTCATGCCTGCCGTATTAGAGACGTCTTAAAGGCGTAGTTTTGTATAAAAAATGTCTTAAAACAGACGTCATTTGGACGTCATTACGGATTTGCGGGCATCTTTTTAATGCCTTGAAGGCATCTTTGAGACGTACCGTTTTGTAGCAAATAACATGAAATGGACATATAATGAACATTTTAAAGACGCCACTAAGAAATTAGAGGATATCTTTACGACGTCTTACAGACGTGAAGAAGGCGTCCTTATGACGTCTTAAAGACGAAAAATGGACGTCGTAAAGTTGTCTTTTTAATGCCTTGAAGGCATCTGTGAGACGTACCGTTTTGTGACAAATAACGTGAAATAGACGTAAAATGAACATTTTAAAGACGTTCCTAAGAAATTAGGGGGCATCTTTAAGACGTCTTACAGACGTGAAGAAGGCGTCCTTATGACGTCTTAAAGACGAAAAATGGACGTCGTAAAGTTGTCTTTTTAATGCCTTGAAGGCATCTTTGAAACGTACGGTTTTGTAACAAATAACATGAAATGGACATAAAATGGGCACTTTAATGACGTTCTTCGGACGTCACAGGACATCTCTGAGATGTCGCAAATGCCTAATGGTGATGTCTATCAGACGTCTTAAAGACGTCTGTGTGCTGTGTGGCACGGTACCTAATTTATCTTAACTATTTTCTAACTAATTAATTTATATAACACACTTAACTTTAATTTATTTGTACAATTCGCTTGTCAGTTTTTTCGCCTTGTTTATTCACTCGCGGCTTCACGTCTAATCTTCTCTCCGACCGCAAGCCCTCTTATATACATATCTCCATTGTATTCGCGATGATTCCAGGTCATTCCTTTCTCAAATAATGTTTACCTAGAAACGTCCAGAAGGTCATAAATCATTCTGCCGTTACTAAGATGTTGTCGGAACGCTCGGACGGTTTTTATTGCTCGCCGCTGCGCTTATTAACCGTAGCGGCGTTCCTTTGAGGTAAGCCGCCGTCCGATAAGAGTAAACACGTTTCGCGCTGCTGTTTACATTTCGCGTTACAATATGTATGTTTAATTGTTTAAATATGTATATAATATGAATTAAAACAGAATGTACAACTAATGTCGAATCAAGTTTGTTTATTAGTGAAAAATTTGGATTAATGGGACTGAATTATTCGTTATTAAAAAAAAGGAAAGTCACCACAGGTGAATTTAGACTATAAAGTTTTCATTGAAACTACAGTATGTTTGCAAAATATGAAAGTACAACTATACTAACTCAATCGAGTACAATCATGGCCGACATAAACAAACGAAATCAATTAAGGTAAAGTTTTGCAAGGCAACCGCAGCATCCCCCTCACCCCGATTTGCTATCATGTTATAATAGTGACAAATGACAGGCTGCGTTGGGTACTGCCAGTGATTATATGTTAAACAAATTGTCCTATCATTAATAAATAAATAAATAAATAATGAGCTAAGAACCGGAAATAATCGCAGTAGGAAGAACAAGTATTTAAGGTGCACCTCCTCAACAAAGACTTAATACGATCTCTTTACCAAACCAGACTTAATATACAACTAGAGAGTTTAGAAAATAATCACAACATAAACAGAGAATGAGAAAATCTAAAGAAAGCCGTAATTACAGCAGCGAATGAAGCCTTAGGTAGAAAGAAAAAGTATAGAAAAAGATGAGGTTTAAGAATATGGTCTGAAGAATTGGAAATCACAATTAGAAGCAAAAATTAAGCTCACAAAATATATACAAATATTCCTAATAAACAAAATCTAAACGACTACAAACAGAAAAGAAACCTTGCCAAAATACTCACTCGCCAGGCCAAGCAAGACAATCTATAGCATACAAAGTTATGAAAACACTTAACAAGAACGAGATAAACTACATATTAATAACATAGACGAAAAAAAATGGACAACACATTACACAGCTCCATGGTACGATGATTCGAAAGGGTTAGATGATATAGAAATACACAAGGAACTGACGGAGGCACTTAAAGGTACCAGAAGTGGAAAAGCTACACGTTTAGATGGAGTGAACGTAGAGTTGTGGATAGATGGCGGGGTGCTTCTGCACTTCAGATCGCTGCACCTATTTAATATGTGCTTGAAATAATGTAAAACTTCTAATGATTGGCAAAGGCGAAAGCTATTTCACTGTTTAAAGAAGGTGACAAAAGCAACTGTCACAATTATAGAGGTATAACACTTGTAGACATTACTTACAAAATGTATGCCAGAATATTGAGGGCAAGGACTAAAAATATAATGGAAGCAATAATAGAAGAATAAATGGGATTGAGGAAAGGAAGATCAACAATCGACGGAATCTTTATGGTACAACAAATAATTGAAAATGGTCGAGAGTTTAACAACGACACACATATAGCTATTGACGACTTTGAAAAAGCCTTTGACAACGTGAACACAACTGTACTCTGGTCGATAATGGAACGTAAAGGATATCCTAAACACCTTTTGAATGTCATTAAAAGCTTATATGAGAACACGCCAATAGTATTAGATATTAAACGGCACATTTCCAGTCCTTTTAAAACTAACAAAGGTGTTAGACGGGGCTGCTGTATTTCACCAACCCTGTAGACGACATTATGGGTATATGGAGGATGGACACAGTTCAACAAAGGAATACTCCTGGACAAGATCACTCTCTTTATCTCTCTGTTATATGCTGATGATATACGCGGGAGAATAAATGGGGTGGTTTCCCGTCATATGGGAAAATTATATTCGAGACTTATTTGCCGACTTAAGAAGAATGACATATACCAGCAACAACAACGAAGGTCCCACCATAATTAAGTGTGAACTAGAACGAGCTATTTACCAACTCAAGAACAACAAGAGCCCAGGACCTGACAATATTTATCCAGAAACTATTAAATTAATTGGTGAAAGTAATCTGGATCTTTTCCTAAAGCTACTAAACCAAATTTATGACTCTGGTAAAATTCCAAAAGACTGGCTAGAATCTACGTTCATTCCCATTCCCAAAAAGCCGAACCTTCGCCAATGTACCTGCACCAATCCTATCCAGAATAGGTGCGAGCAGGTAATCTCGAGGGAACAGTTTGGATTTAGGAGAGGCTTGGGTACTCGTGAAGCATTATTTAGCCTTCAAGTTTTAGCTCAGAAATGCATCTTTCAGGGGTTCAAATCTTATCAGATCTAAAATCTTAGAACAGGTCAAACAATTCAATTACGTGGGCTGCGACCTGACCTCGCATATAGAAATGAGATTGAATACAAAGTTAATAAGTTTACGCATATATGCGGGACAATTAATAGAACACTAAAAAATAAAACACGGAAAGACACACAACACAAATTCTACAAAACATTAGCAGTATCAAATATTACCTATGGGAGTGAGACCTGGGTAACAAATAAGAAGGAAGAGAGGAGAATACAAGCACAAGAAATGAAGTTCCCTAGACGTATTAAAGGTTGCACCAGATTAGACAGATATAGAAATGACCACATTAGAAATAAAATAAAGATGACAGTGGGCCCCATAGAACGCATATCCTTATAATTGTTCATGTTCTTATGTTATTATAAGCTTGACTTACAATTGAGCTTTTATTATTTTATTTGTATAAATAAAGTTTCTTTCTGTTAAAATTCCTATATATTTTTTACACTTATGATTACCCAAAGCTCATGTTGAGGCTCCTGTTTCTGGGTCAATAATTTTAGCGGGGGTAATATTAAAGTTTCACTTAACTGGATAAGAACAAGTATTGGACTAATAATTATTCCAAGTTTCCTATATGGTACGTTGGCGCATCCCTTGCAACTCGAACGAACGAAAATGATCGAACTTTCGACACACTCGAAACAATTTACGATTCATTCCGTGCAAGCTCGACCCGCTCACCTCCTCCTCACTCCGTCCTTTATCTCTCTTTCTCTCTCACCTGCTTATTGCGAGACCGGTAAAGCACGTGGCCGTCACGAACGTACTATGTAATTCAAGTCTTTCCGTATAATTTGTCTCTTATCGTGTAATTGTTTGAATAATTCATACTAATAGCTTATTCAAACAGATTTATTGGCCGGTGGAAGAAGGAACGAAAGAGACAGGGCGAGAGAGATAACGACGTCCTTTGGAATCTTATTGGTGGTTGTTTTGCGCTCGTGCTGAATTGCCCGCTTGCGTTAAACGTCATCCTCCGTATTTGAAGTGCTTTTAGGCACCATTTCGGGATTTTTGGGAACATGTAAGGGTAAGTTTGGCACTACCGCACATCCTATTCCCATTTTTTTAAACTAACGTCGCAAGAAATGTTAAATCAAATTGCAAATCAGACAATTTAGCCGAACCAAAGCTGTACTATGGATTTAGCGCTCGGGATTCGCCAATCTGGACACCCAACAGGGTAGGCCTCAGAGGCCGATAAAATTTTTAGTGGAAATATAAACAACAAGTAAAAAACAAAATTTATTCTTACAAACAACATACAAAATATAAAAATCAAAATGGCTGTACTTATAACTACAAGGTATGTATAGATGTATTTAATTATTCTACGTCTCAAATGACAATACAACTACCATCATTATCAGTATTACTACTTTCACCAAAATTTACAACAATTTTATTTACATGATTATATATTTGTAAATACTGTTGCATTTCAATTTTGCACACATGGTTAATTTCATTTTTCCAGTTGTCATTAGTTATGTTTTTAGATTCGGAATTGGTGAAATCAATTACCCTATTTAATAATTTAGTATTGGTGTTTCTCGCACGAAGGTTTTATTTTAATATAGCCCATATCAATCCAATTGGATTACGAACACAATAATATGGCGGTAAGTGCCAATGTTTCTTTGCCATTTCGTCAACATACCTAATATTGTTTTTTAAATTCTTTGGTATTTAATACCTCCAACAATTGTTTTTTTCGGTAATTTTCTTCAAAACATATATCGTCATTTATTAAAAATTCCTGAATTTCCATTTTTTTAGAGCCAGTATTTGGCATTTTGTATGATTATCTGGAATGGTACGGTGCGTTATCTAATACAATTTGTGCTATTTTGTTTTAACCGTGGTAACAGTGTGGTTTCGAACCAATTTTCAAACAACATACTATCTACATCCTGATGATAATCCAAGGTGCAAAGGTCTTACATCTTTTGCACATAAAAGAAGTGCACCTTCCACCCATCCAAACTCACTTCCACAATGTAAGGTGCGAATACTTTTGCCTCTTGAAGTAGGAACGTCCACTTTGCATAAATTATTGCTGTCGTTAGTCCAACACTTTTTGGTAATGTCATTAGTGTCAAACCAGATTACATCTACAGGACTCTCCAACCTCTCTAAAATGAGGAAGCTCACTCCTTTAGGGCCGTACCCATGTCCTGCAAGAATTTTATGTAGTTAACATTCTTGTTCGATGTGTGTTAATTTTTATTTATTTTTTAACTGTGTGTGTCGACGTAATTGTTTAGTATGTGTGACGCCGCACATTTCGAGCAACAGGAGCCCTAAAAACAACTTGTTTGCGAGCCTGAAGATGGCTTCCATGAAGCCGAAACCGGTCGCTCATCTTTAAATAAGGCAGTTGGTTAAGACTTGGTGTTTTCCTTTGGTTTAATATACATCTAAATAATAAATCACTGATTTTTTTTCACCCCGAACTTGTTTAATATCTTCAAGATAAGTATTTCTTAAAGATATTAAACGACTAGATTCTATAATAGTTTGCCACTTATTTATGGCATTAAGTTTAAAACTGTTATACTTTAAATACCTCCATAATGTTATCTCAGGTACAACGAATTTCCAAGAAAATTCAGTAATATTCATTAAAAACTCCTCATATTTAAGCCCTTACAAGTAAAGAACGGGTAGGTATAACTCATATAGTTGAGAACACGCGGTACATAACTTAAGCTATAGCCACCCTTATATAAATAGGATATAAGAATGGGACATTCAGTTATAGGGCATAAACTACATGCCAGCGCTTTATCGACAGGGAATGGGGAAACCCTAATCAGCGAGCGTGGAAAGTCTTCTTCTTCTTTTTCTTCTATCCAAATTGTCTTTGGGAAGTTAGCCAGTGCAATTATTTCCTAGAGTCGAGGTCCACTTGCGTGAGTGTGAGTCAAGCCTCATAACCTCTTCTTTTTAAAATATTAACTACCAACCAAGTTGTGAGTTCTTAAGAAGGGTTTCATTTGGTCTTCTTTCGAATCTTTGTGAACTAAATATTTTCGAGCGTGAAACGGACTATAAAACAAAAATTCACAAAACAACACAAAACTAATTGCCACGAAACATTGCGCCAAGTTACTACAGTTTCCTATGATTTTACCCAAAAAGAATTCCTGTTTTAATTTTATCCAATCGAAGCGTCAATTCACCATATTTCGTTTACCATAAACCAACTTGAGAGTTGATGCGACAGAAAAACTCTGCTCGAAACTCACAACTAGCTTCGGCCAGTTTGGGACGAGGGTATCTCGTCGCAGACAGCTTTGTAATTCTGCGGGAGATTTTTAAATTAATTAATTGCTTTCCGGGCAATCCTTACTATCTCATGTTTGTAAAGGTTCACTGTGTCTAACGTTTCATAGCAGCAGGAGCAGGAGCAGCTCCAACATGATGATGATGATGATGAGTGGAAAGAGAGATTCCCGGAAAAAAAGACGAGAGAAGAGAGTAGTAACTATGGCTGGCTCTCGCCTTTGATCTCCGCATAAAGAGATATAACCATTAGGTTTTCATCATAGTGAGTCGACGGCTATTGCGGTTGTCCATCGTTGGTCCGCTTGTGTGCGCTCTCAGGGATTAAGGAAATATAAGTGGCTCCTGCTGCTGCTGCTGCCGCCTCTCCCTATCTCTCTCTCGTTCATTATGAATTAATGTTCGACCTTTCACATCAAACGGCGGATGTTCATTTCTGCAATGAGTTAGCCCGTCCATTCCTCTCGCTTCGCCTGTTGTTGTCGTGTTATTCTTTCCCATGTGTTCCAGGCGGACTTTTCGATGAAAAGAGGAATGCTCCGATACCGATCCCTCCGATGCTTTCGAAAACAATTTTTAAAAGATACACATTATGTTTGTCTGTGAAGCATACATTTCTGCGAGATACCGACAGCAATAAAAGCACCCACAATCCGGATAGCTCAATAAATAAATAATGAATGTTTTTTTACGATAATCATCTGCAAAAAAATAGCATAAGGTCCTTTTCGAAAATGAAATTTTCAAAAATCCAGATTTTGAAAACTGCACTTTCTAAACTAAGAAGCCTAATTCAATTTTATTCGCCAGAAAGTCGTTCCCTATGAATTTGTTACCGGAATGTTTAGAATTAGACAAAATTGATACATTTTGAAAAATTTTATTTGGTTTGGGGGAAATCATTTTTCACAAGTTCGTAAACTACCAGGAAAAACGTGACAGCTTGTTTCCCCAGAAAATCGCTTAACCGTATTTCTCAGGAAATCGCCCTCTATCATTTGTGATCGGAATTCATTAATTTGGAGAGAGTTGATCTTTATTTTTCGGGTAAATTAAATTATAGAAATTCACACTTTGGAAATTGAACCAAGGAAGGTATCTAATTTAACTTTCCTCGTTTGGAAGTCATCCTCAATTATTACTGGCAATTTTAAAATTGGGTAAGTTTGACGCTTTTTGAAAAAATTCATCTTTTAGAAGCTACACTGTTTGCAAAAAAATATCTAATTTATTTTTTTTGTCAGGACGCTGCTTATTTTTAAAATTTTGAGTCCAAATCTGACACAGTTGATATTTTTTGGAATATTAATTTTAGGCAATTCGTTTTTACGAAGATCAATATATTAAAAATCAATATTTCGGGAAGTATGAATTTTATGAAGCGACAAAAATGATACTTCCATGTAAGTAGGTCGCCATAGTTAGGTATTTGGTATCAGACTTTTTAAAATTTGACATTGTTGATATTTTTTACAAAATGCATTCTCAATTAGGTATATTTTTTTGGAAATACAATTTTCAAAATTTAATATTCTGGAAATCACAGGTTTCTGGTAATAACCTGATTTGACTTCTCAAAAAATTTAACTCTTCAGAAAGTCACTCTCTACTGTTTATTTGTTACTGGAAGTTTTAAAGTCGGACAAGAAATATTTTTAAAAGAATTAATTTTTAAAATTTATATTTGGTAATATATGACACGAAAAACAAATTTTCAACTCGTTACTAAAATCATTTTTCAAAAATATATATTGTAACGTTTATTCTAATTTATTTACACACTGTTTTAACACTACTTAATTTATCTAGACTATTTCCTAACTGATTAATTTATATTACACTCTTAACTGCTAATTTATTTATACAATTTCACTTGTCGTTTTCGCACTGTTTACTCACGCGGTTTCTCGTCTAATCTGTCTTTCCGACCGCAATCCCGTCATTATATACATATCTCAATTTTACCAAGGTGTCAATCGCATAACAGCTTGATATTCACGAGGGTCCTGATAATATAGTTCTCTCATAATCATGTTTGTAGCTCCTGGTGATTTCTTTTACAGCCAATTTCTGACCCAAATCCGCCTGTTTCTTTTTCTTGTCGGATCATTTTCAATTTCTTTAACCAACTCATGGCACAAAGTTATGGAAAAAGATTGTATTGCCTTGCGGATCGCAATTTTTCGTACTACTTCCGACATATTGCACTCTCTTTCAAGACCTGCAAGCTCACTGTCCAGAAACACAGTAGAGCTACTTAAGGTGAGTTTAGACGGTGCGAGCTAGCGGGTCAGTTGAGAAGGCCAGTAACTGTATGCCAGCTACTGTTATTATTAAAACAGATCCGCCCAGTTACTGTCTCTGCAAGGATGGGCAGCTACTGAATGCGAGTTACTTCAATATTTTTTGATTTTACTGGCCACTTGCCTTCCTCCACGAGACTGAAGTCAGTAGTTCGCATCCTATTCGCCTAATTTGAGCGCATAGTACAGTGCCTGGCTAGACAGTAGACAGTTCAAGCAACGCGACCCTATATATATATATATATATATATATATATATATATATATATATATATATACCCATATATAATAATGACAACGTTCTGAACGTCATTCCAGAGGCCAGAAAAGTCAAGGTTACTTCTAGTTTCACTCCTGCTGGGATATCCTGATAATATAGCTCTCTTATAACCATGTTTGTAGCTCCTGATGATTTCTTTTGTAACCAATTTCTAACCCAAATCCGTCTGTTTCTTTTTCTTGTCAGATCGTTTTCAATTTCCTTGACCAGCTCATCGCACAAAGTTATGGAAAAGCATTGTATTGCCTTGCGGATCGCCATTTTTCGTGCTTCCGACATATTGCACTCTCTTTCAAGACATGCAAGCTCACTGCCAAGAAACACAGTAGAGCTACTTACTTCGTGTAAACAGATGAGCAGCTTGCCTACTCCCACTCCCCCACTCGCAAAGTAGACAGTTACTGTCTACTGGCTAGCCCAGCAACTTGCACTGTGTAAACTCGCCCTTACGCTGGTTGTTTACATTTCGCGTTTCAATATTTTGAAAATTACGGGTTTCACAGAGAGACCTGATTTAACTTTTCTAGTCCGAAAGTCGTCTCTTGTCATTTCTTACTAGAATTTTTAGAAAAGACATCTTTTGAAAAACGTATTTTTCAAAATTCATATTTCGGGAACTATGCAATTTGTGAAAAAACCTAAATCAATCGCAAAGCTGTTGTTTGTTGCAAGAATTGTAAAACTGGAACTTGGTTGCGTTTGAAAATTATAATTTTTTAATTAGTTTTTGTAATATTAACTCTTATAAACGTATATTTCGGAGACTAACGGTTTCACGGTGAAACTCTGTTGGTAAAAAGACGTCCTGTAACATTTATTATCGACGTATTTTAAATCGGACAAGGTTAATGGTTTTCGAAATTTGAAATTTCAAAAACTTATATTTTCGAAACCACACAAAACATGACAAACAGTAATTTCACTTGCCAGAAAGTTTATTCTATAATATACTAACGAAATTTTTAAAATTGAACACGTTTGATGCTTATTTAAAAACCAATTTTCAAAAATTAATAATATTTGCAAAACTGGGATTCCCAAGGAAACCTAATGTAACTTTTCTCGTCGAAAAATAAGTCATCCTCTTTCATTTGGTACCCAAAAATTGAAATCATATGTGGTTGAGGTTTTTTGAAAACTCAATTCTCATTGTTATTTTTGGAAAAACGTATTAACGTTTCCGAAATTACACGTTTCACAAAGAAACCTAATTTAACTTTTCTCGTCAAAAAGTCGTACTTTTATCATTTACTACAGGTAGCTATATAATTGGACAAGGTATTAAACAATTAATTTTTTGGAAGATCAATTTCAAAAATATTCATTTTGAAAATTAATTTTCCCAAGATTTAATGTTCCTAATCCGACAGTCGTTCCCTACCATTTCTTACTATAATTTTTAGATTTGGACAAGATTGATATATCTTTGAAAAGTCAATTTTGAAAAATTCATATTTTGGAGACTGTACTATTCACGAAGAAACCTAAATTAAGCGGAAAGTGTGATTTATTGGCAGAATTGTAAAACTGGGACAAGGATGTCTTTGAAAAATTAATTATTCAATTCGTTGTTGTCGTACTAACTTTTAAATATATATTTTTTGGAGACATCATTTCACAGAGAACCTTCTTTTAATTTCTCCTGTTAAAAAGACGCCCTATGTTATTTGTTACTGAAGTATTTTCAATCGGACAAGGTTGATGTTTTTCGAAATGAGAAATTTTAAAAAGTTGTATTTTGGAAACTACATGATACACAACAAAACGTAATTTAACTTACTAGAATATTGTTTTCTATCATATACTATTGAAATTTTTAAAATCGGACAAAGTTGACATTTACTCAAAAATCAATTTTCAAAAATTAATAATATTTACAAAACTGTGATTCTCAAAGAAACCTAATTTAATTTTTCTCATGTGAAAACCAGTCATTCTCCATTACATTTATTATACTGTAACGCGAAATGTAAACAGCAGCGCGAAACGTGTTTACTCTTATCGGACGGCGGCTTATCTCAAAGGAACGCGGCTACGCTTAATTGAGCAATCAAACCGTCCCGAACGTATCGGCAACATCTCAGTAAAGGAAGAATGATTTATTACCTTCTGGGCGTTTCTAGAAAAGCATAAGTAGGGAAAATAATTATCGAGCAAATACTAGTAGGTTCTCGAATACATTATGGAGGGCTTATAAAAGTGAACGCTGCGGACGAAGGAGATTTGACTAGACGTGAAGCCGCGAGTGAATAAACAGTGCGAAAAACGGACAAGCGAATTGTACAAATAAATTAAAAGTTAAGTGTGTTATATAAATTAATTAGTTCGGTAATAGTCTAAATAAATTAAGTAGTGTGTATTATATAATTAGGACAGTGTAAATAAAGTAGAATAAACGTTACAATACATTATTATTATATTGTTATTATTAATATTATTATTATATTAGATATCTTGATACACTTCTATTATTTTCATGGTTCTTCTATCATTGGAAGTTCTGGAATCAGACATGGAAGCTATAAAATTGGACTTCTCTGAAAAGATCATTTAAGGAATTTGTTTTTTGAAAATTCAAATGTCAAAAATATGTATTTCGGAAACTACACGAGCCCAAATGATAGAAGGCAAATAATATTTGATGGAATTTTTGGAATAGAACAAGGTTGATGTATCCTGAAAAACACGATTTTCAAAAATTCATATTTCGCAAACTACAGTTTTCAGCAAGAAATCTATTTAATTTTTTTTCCTATGAAAGACGCCCTCTTATTATTTTTTAGCGGAATTACAGAAATTGGACAAAATTTTCTCAAAATAAATTTTCAATTCATGTTTCTACCACAATGTTTTGAATCATTCATATAACGAACTGTACGGTTCATGAGAAAACTTCAAGTAGTCGTCACTTATCATTTGGTACCGGTATTTTCAAAACTGAAGGAGATTAATATTTTTGGGAAAATTAATTTTTGAAAATTTATATTTTATAACTAAGTATACGTTTCACAAAGTAGTGTAATTTAACTTTTTATCGTTAGAAAGTAATCTTCTATTATTTACTACTGAAACAATAATTTTTACATTGTGAATTTGGCCAATTAAATAGTTTTCACATTTAAGTTTGAATTATTTCCGAAAATTACGTATTATTTGATTATTGCAACAATCGATTTTCTTTAGTTTGCTGAGTTGTGGAAATACCAGATTTTCATGTAATGAAAAAGATATATAAGAAATCATCATCTGCTTCAGTTGAAGATTCACTCACACGTTACTAGCAAAAAAATACCTTATGTTTAGGTTGTTATTTCGATTTAAAAAAGGGCCCACGCCCCAGTGTTGAACAGCCCCCGTAAAATTTGTCTAAAAATAACGATAAATTACCCCTTTCGCCGGAAAAGGCTTAAGTCTCAAGTTGCAGATTTATCGAGTGTTTTTTCCTTTCGCCCTAAAAAATTGGGGGACTAGATTTCTATCTTTGTTGGAAGAGTCTGGAAACAAAAAAATTTACGGTAATTTAATATACTCCCGTTTTTAGATCGACACATCCCGGCGCGTTCTTACGTAATAAATTGTTCCACAAGGAGATTCTCCTTTTAACCACAAATAATATTTTTAAGTGTAAACAGACCGAGATAATGGTAATAAGTTCTAAATATAAAGTGGCATCTTGGAACTGATCCACTTTTTAAAATCATTTTTATATTTTACGATATCCATATGTTATATTGTTGTTAACCGCTTAATACGCGTCCGTCGTAAAATGTTTACGCATAGAAAAAAGATGTATGGCTTCGAGAGATTTCGTAAAAATACGATCGAGATTTATATTTAATCCCGTTGCATTTACTCGAAATATCAAAGGTGAATTATTTCCCTCGAAACTAATACATTACAAAAAAGTTTTGAAACATCTATTTCGATTTTGTTCCCCAAAGCAGACATCTTTCATTTCGAACGAATGATATTTACAGGGTCGTTAGATAATTACATAGTCGACATTAGATATACTTCTCGTCCCCTGTCGTACATTGTCGCGGGAAATTTTCGATAAAACTTTTCCATCTGTTGGATTAACGTCCACGTTTCCCAACAACTTTCGAAAGGTAAATCCATAAAGAGACTGAGAGCAAAACTCGGGGCTGCCGGGCAGTTTTGTGCTCTACCCACAAGCACTAAAGTATAGATTGGCCAACTTTGTAATGTCTTATCTCATTCAGGCAGATCATAAAACTCACTTAATGGATGATATTTTTCGCGGATATTCTGACCCGTAAGGGATGAAACAACTATATGTAGGAGGTGGGAGAGAAAATACAACTTTGCTCCCACATACTCATAAACTCCGGGAAAATACTCTTTCAAGCGGATTTCGTGTAAGGCAACAACTTTCCAAGTTTATTTGGTAGATTAACTTTTAATGTAAAGGAAAACTTGCTGTACGCGTATACATTATGTAGATAACTAACGTAAACACGGCGATTTAACGCTTCAGAATTCGCGATACCCCATTTATACTGAGCTAAAGAAAGAATTTTCCTAAACAATTCCATATGATAACTATAATTATAATAATTAATATGACAATAATTGCTTATATTATCAATTAGGCATCTTTTATCAATTATACCGTATATATTATGTTATTCCTGAGAATTGCTATCGTTTAATATTGTTCTTTACTTACGCCGTAGCTCTACAACCCAGGATGGGTCTTGGCTGCCATAACTAACTGCCTCCTGTTTCGGTCATGCGCAAGGTGTCACCATTCTGTATGTTCAGATCACTCTTGATATTGTCCCCCCAGCGCATGCGTGGGATTCCAGTAGTCCTTTATCTGCGGGATTCTTCTCTCATATCCTACAAATATTGTATTGTTTCTTACGTTGTTATTATTGTTATTATTATATATTAGACAAAGTCTAATAACATAGTAGTCCTTCGAAATGACTCATTCTTTAAACAAGCGATACATATTTGTACCTGAGAATCTGCGATTGTGCTAAAACTATGAGAACATCTTCTATATGATAAAATTAGACAATTGGGCCTGGAAGTCCAATTAAATTTTTTGGCAACTCGAAAAATCGGTTTTAACTTCTTTTTCAGACAATATTTATTAAAAACAAAATGAATACAAAACTGACGTACTTTTCTCAGTTTTTTTATACAAATATTTCTGATTCCCGAGAAGTGCAGCAAGTGGGAAACTTAGATTCACTTGAGACATGTTGCAAAATACGGTAATAAAATTCATGTAAATATTGTCAAAAAGTCGAGAATCATCTTGGACGAAAAGCCTATCAAGTTAATTGTTTTGATAGTAGAAATGCAAGCGCGAAAGGTTTCTACAGTTCAATAAGTTGAAAAAAGTCGCTAAAAATATTTAATTACTAAAAAAAAAATTTTTTTTTCTTCACTTACCTGTTTTATGCAGTTATAAAAAATATTGGTTGTCTGTAAAGTCGTTTTACGGACGATAATTTTACGTGATAACGTCATAAGAAAACATTGATTAAAAATTGCATACGTCTATGAATTAAATAGAATTATTATCACTAAATTATCATTAGAAGGTTTTTTCGCACTGCGGTTGGCCGGTCCAACTGGTTATTTTAGACACATTGTTATGACATGTGTGAAGTTGAACATTTATCTTGAACCTTACATGAATTGCTGTGTAGCAGGATAATTGTTTTCTTTGAATACTAAATGAGAGCAGTCGACTTTTTACACGATCATTTAAATCATTCATTATAATTGTTTAGTCGACATCGGAACATAACCTATTATTACTGCACTCATTGACCGATGCAAGAACAAATATATGAGATTAATCGAACTCTTAGAATGCAAGAAATGAATACCTTATTGCCGCAATTGTTATTGTAATAGTAATATGCAATGGTATGCACAGTAAATATTCAGATAACTTTATAAACAATAGTCGGCAATTCCGCTAACATCCAGCTGTGTGCTGTCGCCGTCGGCGCCGACGGAGTGGAAGGGAGATATATGCGTCATCTCACTCCCACATGGCTCACATTGGTTGTGTTGTGCCGGTCTCTCTTTCACTCGAACGCTGTAGCGGAAGAGAGATAAATGCGTCGCAAGCGAAACGCTAAGGTCGATCTCTGTCTATTGTTCTAGCTCTCGCTCTCGCTCGCACGCATGGGTCTGGCGTAACGTTACAATGTTTTCTGGGACATGTAGGTAGCCCGTACACCGATTTATAAGAGGTATACACGTCAATAACCAATTACAGATATCTATATATTTACTTTTGTTTTTTTACGCTTATGTTTACGGTTTAATTTTACCAAATTTGACGGTTACAATTTAAAAGAAACAATTTTTTTGTTGTCTAATTCTCTTTTGATAAAAAACAATTTTTCCACGTCGCATGATACTACGGAATCATATTTATATTGTTAAGGGACCTTATTTATTTTTTGGCAATATTCTCTTGTAATTTGACACACACCCCTGATGACCCCCATATATTTTTTAGAAATCTTTTTTAAGTTTATTATACGCTTTTTTGCAACTATACCTGCTGATTTTTGAGAAGTATTTACTTTGCTATTTTTATTTTATTTATTTTTAGATTTAGTTTTTACTATTTTCTACTTTTCCCCAATTTGAACAGGTCAGTCACCAAATGTTTCTAATGCTTTAAGGTTTCCAATTATCTGACACTCGCAGCTATACGAATATCGAATATATATAGATACCACATTATTCAGATATTTACATATTTTCTTAGGAATATTTAATACATTTCAATGTGGTCTCTAATTATATTTTATGGCTCTCGGATATTTACCTATATATACACTGAATTTCCAGTGTATCTTTAGAAAAACTATGTTTCATTATTGCAAAATGTATTTTGTTTCAACTTTAAAGAGCGATTAGATAAGATTTGAAGCACATATTAACTCTTATTTACTGAATATAAAATTCTTAACGGTCCCGTATGGAGTATCGTTTCAAAGCACCCAAAAACCGATTTTGCTAAATTTGTTCTTTTCAACTAACGACAAATTGCTCTGAGTGTTAATACATTTAGTTAGTGTCTTAATAATGTAACGTTTATTTTCTAATTTATTTACATTGATTGTACACTAATTTATTTAACACACTTAACTACCTGTACACTAGACTAGACACTACTTAATTTATTTGTACTGCTCCGCTTTCGGATCGTATGTCGCGTTCACGTCTGCTTCTCTACTTCTAACTAATTCCCTCGATCACAAGCCCCCTTATATATACACCCCAACCATGATCGAGAATCGTCTCGTACGTTCTAGAAGGTACGATTGTTTCTTTAACAACGCCTACGCAGGAAATGTTCAGAAGGTCACAAATTATTTTTCGTAAACAACAATCCGGCAGAATTCATGCAGCTGTCTTTTACGCGTCGTAGTAATTCTTTTGAAGTAACCGTTTCACTCGGAGCGAGTAAACATGTGTCGCTTTGTTTACTTCTCGCATTACAATAACTACATTTCTTTGATTTCTGTGTTACCTGTTTATGTTAGGTCCGGTACTGCACTGTCCCCTCATTATCAGAATCCTACAAACCGGTAACGGTTTAATGCGGACAGATATTGGGTATGCAGGGGTATGCAAACCTCTTTAAAACAAATGAAATATCTTGTGTATTAGACATTATCCGGATAATCGAATAGTTGCAATTGGGTTTATTATCTCGATAATCGGATATCCGGCTATCCGGATGAAAACCCTACTAGCGCCTTGATTTTTGAACAAAGTTGGTAAAATTACGTACCCCAATTCATTTCGAATCTGTCATTCCTTAAATACATACATTAATTACATTCCTAAAATAAAATATCTATGATCTTAAACTGAAGTAGTGGAAATATTTACATATTAATATCAGATTTTAGAAAATATATACTTTATAGAATTAAAATGTTCTTTAGTTAAAAACAGACCACAAGAAAAAATGCTCAAAACTATTAATTTTTCCCTAAATATGCCCTTATAAGTCAAATAGGCATTTTTAGGCAAGTGCATATAGACCCGGCCTCATATTGATTCTAGAGAGGTTAATATGGAGTCTGTAGTATGGAAACCAATAACTTTTGAGAGTTTACCAAATTTTAAAAAAGCTCGTGCTATAATTGGCGATCATATTTGATCCCATGAATAATCCCTAAATTCCCTCCCGACATGAACAACAATCTAAAAATGTATCGTTAGGAGTAAAACTTTCATCTGACGTACTTAAATTCTGAGCGGTAAATCGAGTGAAATAATTAACGCTTTGAAACATCAGCGTTAACCAATTATAGGTGATGAAAAGTGGAGACGGGCCCGAATTTAAATCTTTCGGAAAATTTTAAGTGGAAACAAAACGCAACGACGACGTCGATGACGATACGCGATGGTCATAAAGGCAGAGAGGCCTGGCGAGAAAGCAGCCTTGTGAAGATAACGAGTTTGCATTATCTCGTTTGGAAATCTTTCCTACGCATTGTTTGAGTGTAACCTATACGCTGTAATAAATTAATAACCGATCATAAATAATGTAAGAAATGGAAGGTAACGGGATTTCGTTCGGAAGCGTAGGTCCTAATATACCTGTCTCTAGGAAAAGATAACATAAATTATATCTATTGATGCCTACTTCTTATATACGATCCGATCGCCTTCGAACTCTTCTTCCTTTTATGTTACAGGTGTTGTTGCGCCACCAACAACAATACCCACTGATTCCTTTTGACACTAAACGTTTGAAATATTTTCCCTGTTCCGTTTACTTCATTAACTTTTGAGGAAACCCCTCGACCTTTGATGTTTGAAACACAAAGATGTATCCACTCAGAAAAGTCCCAAGGCGTCCAGAATTTTCTTCTAGTGGCGGTAATGTTCTACTGCTCTTTCATCCCTTTAAGGGGTGAAGTTTCGTGCGTCCATCGGGTCAATGGTGTCTACAGACAGACCAACGATATGGTGAGAGACGACCTTTAAACCTACGTTAAGTTAGTCATAAACAGTAAAGTGTCAAGCACCGGTCACTAACTTACATATCCGAACTGGCGAAGGGATATGCAATGGTGGAGAGAGGAATCAAAAATATGAATAGTGGACAATGCGTCCCATCAATGATGGGTCATAGAGCAACTGAAGGTAATATACTTACAAATTGGTCTTTTGCGCCAAATTTGCCTTAGTAAAATGTTACAGAATAAGGACATATAGGGTGTTAAATGTGAAAATGGATTTTCGAAAAATCATTATGTAGGTATGCAGCGGGATCTTATTTCTAAATGATTATATTTCCTACGAGCTATAAAAGATGATTTTGTACACAATCAATAATATAATTGTTTCAATTAATAACCATTTTATACATAAAGATATAGGGTGACCTTTTTTAAAATCTGAGCAAAGAAAAATGTATAACGCATTATTCAGTGAGCCGGATGCATTTTTCGATTAGTCATTTTGATCAATTCATTTTACATCTTGAGCGTTGGTAGATGATATTACGGTTAGCTAGCGATGGATGTGCGAATAGCCTACCTACACACGAGTAAAAAGATTTTCAAAAAGAAGTCATTGTTGATGAGGTGAAAACAAAATGAAAGTTAATTTATACTGTAAGATATATATATATATATATATATATATATATATATATAATGCAATCTATGGAATGATACATCTTGGTCTGGATTAAATATATTTTCCTTCTTTACCTGTAATAGGACCACTGATGACCAGTAGAAATAACAGTCTTATTAAATATGCGACAACAATAACGATAGATGAAGGATTAATGTAATGAAATAATAATTATTTTTTATTATTTATATTATATGGTAATAAAATTATTAAACGTATTAATTTGTAAAGAACTAAACAAACAACATTAGTATTATTTGTTATCACATTATCATGTGCTATACAAATACAAACTGAAATATGGAAAAGGATTGAAGTGAATTGGGAAATACCTTTCTGCTTCTACAAAAGCAGATGAGTAGTCTCTAACGAATTAAGACTTGTTTAAACAAGTTTGGTATTTATAGTAATAGTTTTGATAATAAACATATTCTAACATGTCTATATATTTTCGTTTGATTTTCCATGAGAATTACTTGATTAGCATCACATAACAATACAATTTAAACGTCACTTTCCTTGACACTGTCAAACGTTCCCTTTTCCTTGAATTACAAAAAAATCGCGATGTGTACATTGGACTACTTACTCATATTTTACCATAAATATTCGATGTTAAAATCAATATTAAGAGTGTTTAAAAACAATTCCTCTGGTCTACCTACGTAACAAATGTGAGAGATATTGAAAAAGATGTTTGTAGCTCAGCCGGGATTTGAACCCGGGTCTCCCAATTTTGCGTCGGGTATTCTGACCACTAAACTACCTCTGGTGCATTTCGAGAAAACTTCGAAAAACCGAAAAACGATTAGATAAAGTGCCTTTCAGAATCGATTTAGCCAAAAATATTATAAAACGTCACTATAGGTAATCGATAGTAGAATAAATGCTTAAAGTGTAGAATGTAAAATATATTGGAGTGGATTTTGAGAAAATTTACAAAAACCGAAAAATGACAAAAGTAAAGTGTTATTTAGAGAGTATTTAACTAAAAATGTATTAAACTTTATTGTATATATTCGATAGTGTAATAAATATTAAAAGTCAAAAACAATCTTGCAGCACATTTTGAGAAAATTATCAAAAACCGAAAAATTTAAAGGATAAATTACCACTTTATCCTGACCGATTTCAGTAAAAATCTTTGTGGAGGACCCTGGTATATTGTAAAGTCTAAATACGAACTTTAAACTATTTGTGATCAGTCACACAAACATTTTACAAAACATGCTTTTTGGACTAAGTTGACCTTAAAACGTATAGAAATGCTAATAACTTAAATTTGAAAAATCGACGATTTTTCAATACTTCTCGTATGGGAAATGAAAAATGACACTTTATGTGAAATGAGTGTGACTGATAAAAATATAATTTATCAAACATTATATTGGTGTTAACATAACGTTACACCTTCCCCTGTGAGCACGTTCAGAAATGTTCAGATTTGATTTGAAATGAAATTTATATGAAATTACAACGTGAATTGTAAAAACTAATTCTGACAAAGTTTTTCAAGATGAAAAAACAATAACATTTTGAATTTTGAATTTGTATATATCACTTTTTCATATCAGCGACTCATATATGAGAAGTATTATAATCGGGTTGATTTTCGAATATCAGTTATTAACATTTATAGACGTTTTAAGGTCTCCTGAGCCCAAAAAGCGTGTTTTTGAAAAATATCTGTGATTATTTTCTTAAATTAAAATCACACGTTTCAAAAAATAGATTTAGATATGATGCCTTACCAGGACATAATAATATTCTTTTTATAGAAATCACCCGTAATAGTGGTGTACTTTACTACTGTCATTATTTTCTTTTAAATTTTTCTTCAAATTTGCTCCAAATATTTGTTTCTTTTAAAATTTTGTATATGTATTCCACTGTCAAATACATAACAATGTTTATTAACATTTTTGGCTAAATCGTCTCTCATAGGCACTTTACACTTCATCTTCCAATTTTACTCTCTACGTCAATTTGTATTTTTGGAAATATTCTCAAAATCTGTTTCAATTGTTTTTCTAAATTTTGAACTATTGTTCTATTATCGATAAAAAATAAATATAGTAATATAATATTTAATTAAGTTTAAATAATAATAATTAATAATAATAATTAATTAATAAATAATTAAAAATAATAAATAACAATAATCAATAAAGTTTTATAAAAAATTTCGGTGTAATGTCTCTAAAGGACACTTTACTGTTTCAGTTTTTCGAAATTCCTTCGAAATCTGCCTAAAAAATTGTTTTTGGATTTTGAATCATTATTTTACTATCCAATATGTGTAATAAAGTTTAATAACATTTTTGTTAAATCTTTTCTCTGGGGCCCCATACACTTACGGTATTTCCGTTTTTGAGATTTTTCTCGAAATTCGTTCCAAGATATTTTTATTTATAATACATATTTGTAATAATTGTGTATAATATTTATAATGAAATATATAACTAGTGCATAATAAAAATATGAGTAGGTATATATCAAAACATAATAACGTATGAGAAAATATTCTGATTGACAGGGTTACGGAAACTGCTCACTAACATTTAGAGTAATTCCTAAAAAAAATCTCTAATCCGGTTAATTACACTACGATTTTAAAGACATTTTTGTAACAGGAATATGTACTCACTCGAAAAGTTCCAACTCTCCAAAAATTTACTTCGAAAAGCGAAAAAACTAATGGAAAATTACAGGTAAGGGGCGTTTTAGAAGGATGAGGGCAAGGTAAATTAATTTCTCTAATTCGTTTACTCACCACGCAATACACTGTAAGTACCTTTTAAAACTCACTGATTTGGTACAAAAATGTATACACTTAGAAAGGTCCCAACATCCATAAAATTTCCCTTTAGTGGCGATAAAACAGAGATGAAGAGAAATCTTGATCAAGTTGAGTCTTAGAAGGATAAGGTGTGAAAGTATATACCCTGTAACACAGTTAACACCTTCCCCGTCATTCCATTTAGTAATTCAAATAATTTAACGAGTGTGTCATTATGATGAAATATTTTGTTTTATAAAAACCGTTTCTACTCTGCTTGCCCTTGAGACCGATTCATATCAAGTTAATCATTTAACATTCTAGCAAAATATTGGCGTATTTGAGAATATAGAATTAATCAATATGATGGATGCTATTTCTTTTACAAAATAACGAAATATTTCTTGTATGCCGTTTTTGCGTAAAAATGTTTTGTAGTAAATTTTCACAAAAATTTCCAATTACCACAGACAGGTTGCATGTTACTGTTACAACCGGTCACAAACATGCAGGTACTATATTCCAGTCGCGTACCGCGATTATTACTTATTCCACTTTGATTTACTGAATTGTATACATATATATGTATGTTTGTATGTCGACGGCTTTAATAAGTAGTCAGATATAAACTTCCTCGCCCAGTTGGTCATTTCCCTCTCTTCACGTATCTAATTCTATAAATCAACGTCATTAACGGGATTACTTATTTTTTTCTTATATATACACACACGGAGAAAGCAATAATCTAAATTCTTAAGTGGCGTGAAGTAAGAGATTTTTTATTATCAAACAAGAAGACGTCTTCTTCCATCCTACATACAAAAATAAATTCCATCTAATCTGTGCGTGTTGCGTTCACGACATGATGCGAAGTCGATGTAATCCCGATCATTAATCTCATATGAAATGTACTATTAATTTCGACTTAAACGATTATTAATTTGGTGTGCTGGTGAAATTTTTGGGATCTGGCGCACGTAGGAGAGTTTTTCCCCGAGACAGGTGTTTAGAAAGCAATATCATTGTCGTGTGAGTGTGTCTTTTAATAATAACAAAGGCTAGCGTTCCGAAAGCATAGGTGTTACGATTACCGAATCCGACGATGGTAATCTCTAAAAACTATTAACCCGAAGGCCGAAACATGTACGCTCTTAAGAGGTCTATTAGCGTAAGGAATAAAAAGAAAATTATTCGTTGTTACGAAATTATAGGTCTGCTCGTGTAATCGGCGTGTTTCATTTGATTAAAATTTTGATTTATTTGACGTGGTGAAAGCGGTTCGGGGGCAGCAGATTACCGGAGGATTAATAATCTCCAGCGAGAATATTACTCCGGGCAGGAAGCGCACGGGAAATTCCTCTCTCTACTCTAGTGGACCTCTGCCCATTATTCCTCATTATGCGGATTCGTCGAAACCTTTTCGATTCTCGGCTCGTCGTCGGATGAACAAGTGTCAAGAAGCGTTATACTCTCCTCTCCGACGGCGACACAACGAAAATATGCTTTACACGTCTCGCATTTATAACTCAAATTTCAAAATAGTATCAGCTGGTTTCCGTTTGAAGATGCATTAAACGGATCCAACCGCCATAAATACTGAATACGCGTATCCAGCTCGGATTCTATCTATGAATATTATACCTTTTGGCAGTGGTGGAGGCACCACGAAATCTGCTGGAATTAATTATTTATATTACAATTTACGTGGATATGTCGAGGAATAATCTAATTTCTATATTTATTGATAACTACCCACCTGCCCAGATCAATTTGAAAATAACACAATTATCATTAAACATATCTTTTGAACAATTCAGTATTTTAAATCATCGCTTATAGGACAAACCTAGGAAAACATTAAATTGTCCAGCAATAAATAATACTTACCTACTAGTTTCGATTCTCAAAACACGATTGACAACGATTGTATTATTATGTGACAAGAAAAACACATCACCCTGTATGTGTGTATATGAACTCAGCTGCGAATATCCAGCCTCGAATTTTGTATGCCAGCCATTTCCTCCAACGGTTGTTACTACTTAACCGCATACTACGAAAGATGTTTCGTTAGTATTGGATAACTCCGGAAGTACAACTTTCTACACCTTGAATCTTACACCAAACGATAGAGAACATAAATGTCTACAAAGTGGCCATAATAGGAATTTCCAAAAAATGACATTAATGTCATGTCAACGAGTATTTATTTTCGTACGCCGCATTTTGCTCACATAGTAGTTTTGGTATTTCTGCTGCTCGTTCTCACCCATCGCTAAGCATTTATCTCTCTTGCATACCTAGACGTTCATTATAAGAAAAAAATAGTCCGGAATGGGAACGATCATACTAGAAATGTTCTTTTGCAAAAATACCCATCGATTTTCGGAAGTTACTACCTGCTGCGTGTCTGTTCGCCGTGCATTAAATTGTATTAAAATTTATTTGGTGGTAGCAGTTTGAGGTCTTTTGGCAACGAATTGTTTACCTCACAAGCATTATAAAAAAGGAGCGTTTAAATAGGGAACTCCTTGTGGTGTGGCATTTTTAATTCCAGTACATCTCAAACAAACATATATAACAAATCTTTTTTAGGGATGTTTTTCGTATAAATATTGAGGTGTGTCGAGTCTTGACACGTCAATGTACAAATGTGGAATATAAATACTTGTACAGTTGTCCTATTTTAAGCCTATGTTTGTGTTATACGTAGGGATATGACCTATACTCACATAAATGGTTTGTAACTCAGCGACAGAAGTTTTGAACTTTTCGCAGTTTTGTGGTTATTACTTTGACAACACAGGGGTAATAGAGAGCATTACAATACACCAATCGTGACAAAACTAGACTTTCACATAGTTTCTCTTCAGTTTGGAATATGTTGTAAAAATGTTATTAAGTACTGAATGATATTGACTCTACAATTTATTGATATGTCAGTGAAATCTGAAACTGGTGTCGAATTTGATGCCAAGGTCTTTTTGCATGGTCTACAATTGATAGTATCTCAGCGTCAATACTCAAATTCATGTTATGCTTTAGCAAGTTTCCAATGTTGTTCGCTCCAAATAAGATTAGTTTACGCGAGGTTTACTTTAAGTGAACTGTTCTTACAATCGGTGCTATTCGACTGCCGTCCGCGGTCAGGTCTATCCTAACTTCTTGCTTTAACTGCCGTCCGGCTTGATTTTACCTGACCCTTATCATCAAATTAAACTTCATATTTTATTTCAAATTATTTGAATATTATAATGAAAACGCCGGTACAAAAAATATAATACTTACAATGACTCAGTGACAACGTGTATTATCCTTGCCCCCTCGCGCTTCCCACGTACTTTCGACCATATGTATATAAAAGTAATAAGGGATGGGCTGGAAATCCCGATTCCCGGAGATCCCGATCCTCGGACGGCAGTTAAACCGAGGGATTAGTAGACCTCGCTAATCCTAAGGGGTCACGTTGACCGCGACGGTAGTCGATATGCGCCCACGTAACAAGTGATCGTAAATCGTAATTTATATAAGTAGTGGCCATCTGTCCTTTTGCATGTCCAGAGTTCATCTCCATGAATCTCCATAGTCCAGATTTAATGTCATCTTCACATGCTAGATATTTAGTGTGTTATATATGTCCGGGCCAGATCAAATATATACAGTATAACGTATAGTTCTGAAGAGATTTGCTATAGTAATTCTCTCTTAGAAATACTACAACTGCTAGCTACACAAGACTTAAGAGATTTATATATTGATACGGGGCGTGAGAAGAAATTGAAAAAAAAAACTAAAGGTTTCAGTTAATTGGTTCTTTTATTAAATAATTTAAATTCCTAATGGATTGCCTGGTAGTAGGCAACCAACAATACAGAAAGGTATTATACCTTATCCCGAAATAAAACGAATTATACTGAACGTGAACGTGAGAACGGTTCTGAAAGATATGTTAACTAATGGTAGCTCAAACAAGTTTCAAAAATAAGCTGTGATAAACCAAGGGGCAGTCCCAAAATAGAAATGAAATTAGACTTCATCCTCATTAACTGCAATATCTCTAAAGTTCAGTAATCAGCAACAACAGGTTCACAATTCGACCACAATACCAGTGAGAAGTGGGAGGGCTCAATTAAAAGCTAAAATTTTGTTGAGATGATGAAAATTTAACCGAATGTGGTATACACCTGATACACCTATTTAGATTTTTAATATTAATAAGTGGCGACAACGTAGTGAGCTTGTTGACGCTAACGTCAACATTATTTTAGGAAATTTTTAGGGTTAAGAAATTGTAATTTATTGCGAACTAATTCAAGGAGCCTCTTACATCATTTAATAAGAACACGCTTTGTTTCACGAAAACGAAGCATAACACTGACCCAGTAATAAGGTCAATTGTGTACCACTAAGGTGCAGAATGTGGATGTCAGCATAATACTCCTTCGCAACTTCATCGCAAATCCGCATCGGCAAGGTCAGTGAAGCAATTCTCGGACATTGGAAGATAACATTCAACAAAAATTAACAACGTTATCAGATAATTGAAACCAAAGGGCAACGTAACTCAAAATGACTGTGTATAAAAGCTCGTGAATTTTTGGCAATAAATCAGTATACCTAGTATGCTCAAAACGACAGTGTGTAGTGGTCTTGATTCTTCAACCCAACCTACAAGCTCTCACGTTACGCCCTGAGAGTTCTACGAAATCTTCAAGATACGACAACTTCAAACTTCGAGAACTGCAAACCCGGATCTGCACGATACGCCCTCAGATCCAACCCCTGAGAAGTCCATACCGGAGAGCACGTCATGCCCTCTCTCCAGACTTCAACAACTTCAACCCCGGACCTGCATGTTACGCCCTCAGGTCCACACCGGAGAGCACGTCACGCCCTCTCTCCAGACTTCGAGAACTTCACCTTTAAGAGATCACGTCACGCCCTGATCTTCAACCTACGAGACCGTCTTCAGCCTTACAACCTGGAGACAAGATTCATCTCCACAGCCACCCACGAGCTACGAGAGAGATTCAACTACAGTCCATTCTCTACAGAGATCACTCCACACTTTCGTTCAGAGATGGTCTTTGGAACCGGATTTGATGTAAAAGTACCTCAAAGGCGTGCTCTATAAAAGTTATTACTTAAATGTACCCGTTGCAACAGGGTGTTAAAAATCAAGTATCACAAACTTTATAGAAGAGTGGTATGGCCCAAAGTATTTAAAGTTTTTAAGATAATGGACTTTAAATTTTTTTTTAAAGTAATCAATTTTTTTCATTACCCGAAATTTACACTTAAATTGGTGCTGTGGTTACAATTATAATGGCATACTTTGAATCCTTATGGAAAATGAACCTGTTTGGAGGTACCTGAATGTGTTTTTTAAGGGTTGTGGAGGGTAAAAACTACTGTCACTTATTTGTTCGAACTATTTTAGGGATTTTGACTAGAAATTATAGGCTTTTGACATAAAGCTTGTACCATTTCGAAAGAGTGCCCATTTTCCACAAAATATAATCTTTTAATTAAAACTTAAGGGAAGATGTTATAGTTCAAAATAGGCACAAAACTTTAGTGAACGTGTGGCCGAAAATGATCCATTTACTTCAAAGTTATACCTTATAGAGCACAAAGTTGTAAGTTCAAAGTTGACTTCAAGTGATATCTTGACACCCTAAAAAATTTTTGTTAATGCATTAACACTTTTGACTTAATTGTCTGGAAAACGATCATTTTCATCGAAATGAAACGAAAATGTCAAGAGCTTCTTTTCTTTATAAATTCAACTCGAAATCTCTAAAGAGTGACGTGCGAAAAATTAGGGTAGTTTTTCCCCTTCACAACCCCTAAAAATTACATTTTCCTTGAAAGATATATATTGTAACGCGAAATGTAAACAGCAGCGCGAAATGTGTTTACTCTTATCGGACCTCGGCGGCTTACCTCAAAGGAACGCCGCTAGGCTTAATTGAGTCTCAGCAACATCTTATTAAGGAATGATTTATTACCTCCTAGACCTTTTTACATAAAAAAGAACGTTCGAGTTATTTCAGGAACTATCGCGAATACAATTGAGGTGTATATATAAGCGGGCTTGCGGTCGGAGAAGTTAGATTAGACGTGAAGCCGCGAGTGAATAAATAAGGCGAAAGACGAACCAGTGAAATAAATTACATTTAAAAATGATATAAATTAATTAGTTAGGAATTAGTTAAGATAAATTAAGTAGTGTGTAGTGTATAATTAGGATAGTGTAAATAAATTATAAATAAACGTTACAATATTTTATAATCCATAATTGTAACCACCGCACCAAATTTAATATTACACTTTCGCGTTACAATTGAAACTAGCTTTGGAGATAATGAAAAATTGATTATTTTTTTCGAAAAGTTCTTTTCTTTAGGTATCTTATCTTAAAAATTAAGTGTTTTCAAACACATGTTTGCTAGCACTTTTCTGCATATTTTCGGCGATGCCATCCTTCCAATTAGTTTGTGACACTTGTTTACTATAAACAATCTCTCTCTTAAATGTTTCCTTTGTCATACCTAGTGGTTAGAAAATCAACCCTTAATGTATATTAATGCTAGTGGTTAAGCCAAAAATATTGATCGGAGAGGAGAAATTTCGAACTGTTTAAAGTAATAGAGTAATAGACGAGCCAGCAACGCATTTACCAGTATACAAAGGTTTACTGATTGTGAATGATTGCGATGCCAGAAGACTAAAAATCATTTGGCGTTACTTGATATAGACAATACATGACAAAATGAAGCTAACTTATCCTAACTTCAACGAAATCACCCTAGATTCCAATCTCCACAGCCCCGAGCTTTTAAGCGATTTATTAAATTAAAATTTATTTATATAGTTGACGTCCATTTAAAACTACAGTTTCTCCAAGCCGCTATTCAAACAATCATTTTTTTCTGATCTCAAGATGTACGTAACCTTCGAGAAACAAGAGAGTTTGCAAAATATTCTACAGATTATTGGCAATAAATTTTAATAAACTCTTTAAACGTTGCCAATTTATAAACATGCAATATTAATGAAATTCTTCGTATTTCCATAATTCAAGCAGGTAATAAGCATGTTTTGTTCTCGCTGTTGTACAAACTTCATTTGCATTTATTAACGTTTTCCGAGTGTTTTGGAATTCACCTTTTACCCAAGATAATTACTGCGTGACGGCGTGAAAATCATAACGGAAATACCAAAACTAATCTAATAATGATAATTATAAATAACTGTTGTGTATAGCAGTATGCCTTTATTATTACGTTTAACATTCATTAGAATTTACACTTGTGTACAGTACTCTACAATTTGAAAAGTTCAAGGAATTCGAGAAATAGAAAATTCTCAAACTAATAATTTATCAAAAATTTAAAATATTTTTTTTGTTAGTTATAACGTCGTAATATAAACGTATTTATTGTCCCACCACGACAAATTTTCTCCACCAATGGCCACCGTGAGGAGAAAACAGCAACACCGACAAGTACTTAACACCGGTTAAAAATACATCCACAATGCGGGAAACATAATTCATAAAGCTTTTAATAAAGTCACTGTTTGGTTTTGGTTTGTTTTACGTCTCGTGATATTTCGCGGCTGTATCCCCCGCCTCCGTGGTCTATTTTTTCCCTTCCTTTTCTCATTACACGCAGTACAAAAACGCATCTTTGTGACGAGGCACGTCTTAATAAACTTGCTAATCTCATACTTGCGCAACTAATGAGCGGAGGATTAGAAGAAGTAAGACTTCCTCTCCGGGATTAGTGCTGATAATAAGAGAGAAACTGTTCATTATTATTTGCAGCAACATTCGCGAGATGCATCACGAATAGATTTAATTGAAGAGCAATTACTTGAATACCACGTTTGTTCGTATCAATCAAACTTAATTATTGATCTATTACAAGAACGAGCTTCCGAGCTTTTTTCTCCGGACTGCTCGCTTTTAATTAGAGTCGAACAGAATTACGCTTTAAAAGATTAAGTATTAATCGAATGGATCTGAAGAAGTAGTCTTGCGTCCAGCCGGATCAGGAAAAGGAATTGTGGAATGACGTAATAAACAAAACGTCCAGTAACTGGGCTGTATTTAATCTGATTTTCAGTTCAAGCTGTAATAGTCCAGTCTGTGTAGATGTTTCACGACATTAATTCAGTACCGGACGGGAGTGGTCAAATGTTGTAGGCTCTGATTAGTTGATCATGCCTATATAGTTTTAAACATTCAAAAAGTGTGCATTAACAAATGGGAGGGGTCCAAAGTTAGCAAAAACAAGTTTTTTGATTCTACAAGCCAAAGTATGCATTTTGTGTGCATTAAAACATTATGCGTCTTGGGATAAACAAATAGTAATATCTCAGCAACTAATTAACCAATTGACTTGTATAAAAGTTGTTTAGCTTTAGAACTTTAAAAGCTTTCTTTTAGAGTAGTAAAGACGTAAATCATATCATTTTTGCAGTAAATAATCAATAATCAAAAAATGACTTAAATAGCTTAAATTATAGGTTTTTCAATTCTCTACAACTTATATTTGACACTTTTCTCCACAAAATGCATACTTTGGCTTGTAGAATCAAAAAACTTGTTTTTGCTAACTTTGGACCCCTCCCATTTGTTAATGCACACTTTTTGAATGTTTAAAACTATATAGGCATGATCAACTAATCAGAGCCTACAACATTTGACCACTCTCATCCGGTACTGAATTAATGTCGTAAAACGTCAAAAAATGACTACACAGACTGGGCTGTAAGTAACACAGGAGAAGTCCAGAAGTTTTCAGTTTTATCTGCGTGCAGTTTAACTTACGTGCGGGTTTCCAATGCATAATAAAAGACGCATATGAAATACTATTTCTCCTTATTACATATCACTTTTGGTTGAAACTTTCGGTTGTTTTATTGTTTATCGCCTGCCCTCGCCGGATTGAGATTTTCTCGTGTGAGCCCCCGAAAATACTCCATTATACATGAATGGGAAGGAAAGGCACGCAAAAGAGAATAATCCTGAATGGGAACGGAGGCAGATCGACTCGTGTATAATTTTTAACGAAATACCCCGACATTGTAACGATTTATTTAAACTGACAGATATACTGGCTCTTATATCATAAACGTAACCAGGGAGCAAACCACATCTTTCCCATTTATTAGACGTAATGGCGCGATCACAAACGACGCCGTTGTTTAAAAATACACGAACACAAGGAAAAATCATTATTTCAGTTATTATGAAAGAGAGCCATTCTCTTTTTTCTCTGTCTTCCTCTCGGCGTTAATGATTAACAACCGACAGCTGCCGAATATTGAATGAAATGAGAGGTGAAGAATGGGGCTCTTTCCTTGAACACACGGAAAGTTACTCAACGCGAGCGGTGAAAAAAATTAATTGGGATAAGAAGTGTCCGTAAACTTTGTCAACAGAATGGTCGATAAATTTTCACGGATCCGTTTCTAATTCATGTCGGTAGAAATTACGTATACAAGGGATCTTTAATAAATTTTCGGTGTAGGAGGATAGGGGAATTCATGGAGTTCGCATCATTTAAACCAAGATGGACACTGGAAGCAATTGGAGATCTAAGGTAAAGTCAAGGGTTTCTCATATATATATATTAGGTCTCAGTAAAACGTTGAGTTCGATTGAATAAAAGCTCGTTCACAACCACTTAACGTACGTAACGTAACGTAAAAAATTATGAAAACGCAAAGTTGAAAGGCATTATTTCAAATGTGTCAATTCACAATAGTCCGTAAATTAACAAACGTAACGTCCCACAACGCTAAGTTTGTTCAACTTCAACTTAACAGCACGTTTAATATACTGCTTCTTAATTCCACCAATCACGTGTCTCACTTTTTTGAAGCTTGACAGAAAACTGTCACTCGGTGAAACGTTCACTTCAGTTTGGTTTGTCATTTCGTAATAAGCACCTAAACAGCAAATACCTGCGTTAATTGCAAGAATACCAAAAAGATTTTCTTTGTCTCTTTCCATGTTGACAATTTTAAATAAAACAAAAAGTGAGGTTAGATGAAGTTCTCACGATTACTGTTTGACCCAACGCGCATGATCATAGTTTAAGTTTTAGTAGTACTTTAAGTGGTTGTAAACAAGTTATTAATTTATGTGGTCTGCTAATTTAATTGTTTACGTTACGTTACGTACGTTAAGAGGTTGTGAACGAGCTTTAACTATGTTTAATGAGACTCATTGAATTGAAATGTCATTCAATCTGTCAGATTTTTGATGATGACTGCTAGAGCACACAAAAGACAATCTAGTCGATATCTTTCGGTACGACGTTGTAAACAACTAGATTACTTTTGCTCACCTCTGGTCGTTTAGGGGTTGTACTTTTTGCCAACACTTGTAAGATATATGTAAAAGTCGGAAATGTAGTGGGAATCAGTCATATTTCCAAAGTCCTTGCATTAATTCCATCCAAGCCCGTCGCATTTGTTTTTGGTAGCATTCAGAACTCACGTTGATTCCGTTAAATATTATAACGCGAAATATAAACATCAGCGTGAAGCGTTCTCCTTCTTATCTGACGCAGGCGGCGCAGATCAAAAGGAACCATAAAAACCTTCTCGAACAATCCGAAAACTTCCAATTAGAGAAAGAATCATATGGTCCGTTCTGGAAAAACATTATTAGAGGATATATAATTACGGGCTCGCGATCGAAGATATAGAAAAACCGAAGGAGCCGTCGTGGGTGAAAAGTGCGATAAGCGGAATAGCGAAAAGTGTACAAATAAATTAGCGCGTTAAGTGTGTAATACTATAAATTAATTAGTTAAGGAGTAGACTAAATAAATTAGGTAGTGTTAACATTTGTGTAAATAAATTAGAATAAACGTATTGTTCGATCTCCTACATATTCTTCATATATTGCTGTTCTACCTATGTTCTCATTGTTCCAAATTTCTTCGGTCGGGTCTTCCCGCTGTCAAATATATTGCACAAGTATAGTTTAGTGAGATTAACGTGTTATTTAAAATACAATAAAACATAATTATCATAATAATGATTGTTGTATCCATATATAACTGACTTTAGTATCAATAATCCATTTAAATAATTAATTCAAAAACGTTGTCCATCTTTCAAACTTTTTTTAGATTTGGGGCTGTCAGAAGAGACATATGTTTTTTATTGGCGTATTTAAAAAAGATTTTGAACTTTAGCTTAACCCGTGTCAAATATGTACAAACTTAATAATATAATTGAAACATGGAAAAATGAAAGTCAATTAAACTAAAGAAAATATAGTTAAAAGAACCTACACAAACAACTTAAAGTATGCTTTCGAAATTGACATATATTTAGCCCCCTTCAAATTACACAAACACCAGAACTAAGTAACCGGAAGAAATTTATTAATGACATTACTAACAAATATGTTCTCAAACCCGTAGTGTTCCAATTGTATTTAATGCACACTTTAAGTTAAAATCGAGGAATTGTAATGTAAGTAATAAAAATACTATGACATTATTGATAGTGGCGTAATTATGGCATCTTCATTAAACAGAATGAAGACTGACTAAATGATTTGCTTTGGATAATTTGTAACTAACAAAAAAAGTGACTGTTTTTGTTATTTTGCTTACGTCATGAAAATTGTTGAATAAATCGCATTATTGTCAATGGGACATTTGTAGGCAATTAAAAACCTTCGAAATAGTATTTTGTACATTAATTGGAACGTTTTTAACCGGGAAAAGTGTGAAAAAATGTTGGAAAGTGTCGGAAAATGTTTGGAAATTTGTTGGCGTAGACTTGACCATGACCATAGCCAACTTCGAGAACTGGGACAACCTTCTGTCATTGGAAAATGTCTATATGAAAAAAAAATCCTAATTTTGTTGATAGCTTATTATTAAGGACTGGAACATATGCGCTACAAAATGTGTCAATATGCATGCAATATACACTACAAACGTACTAATATTAGAACACCGTGTAAGTGTAAGAAACAAACTACTATTTAAACTATATTACAGCCATTGTCAACTATTCTCTGAACAATGGTAATTGTTAGTTTAGTCGTCAAAAACTACCCCTATTTTAGCATCTTTACTGAATTATGGAAATAAATAATAGTTGAAAACACTAATACCTAAACATCGTGCAAGAAGCTAACTATTTAAACTATATTATAGTCATTATTAAGTAATCTTTGAGTTTTGGTTAGATTAGGCGTCAAAAAACTACCCTTATGTTTTACCTACTACTGCGTTCTAGAACTAATGCAGAATACGTTTTTGTTATTAATAAATAATCACCCTCTGTAAGATTCAAACACTTTTGCGGTAACAGAAACACCAATGCATCCGCATCTATTCAACCTTTGAACAAACTTAGATTAGTTAGTGGCAAGATGTAAGTTCTGCCACAGGGTTGATGGGTGAGTTATGAGTTATTATGTATACTTTAAACAGGCGCAAGAGGAAATTTATGTCGATATTAAAAATATGCAGAGCATGTATACAATACTACTGGGTGATCAAGAATGACTGTTGGAGTTGGCAACACTTTTTAGAGAATTTTTTACTTGTTCTTTTGACAACACTACAACCGGATATGTTTATTTGACAAAAATTTAACATAACAATCAGCGATAAGATTGTAGGCTCGCTTTTAGGCTCTCGAAGACATTCACCAGCATACTGGGGGTAATGTTTGCCACTTCCTGAACTATTGCCTCTTGCAGCTCTTCTTCAGTATGCAATATGTTTCTAAAGACATTGTCTTTCATGAGCCCAAATAGCGAAAAATCTAATGGAGTGAGATCTGGTGACCTGCTTGGCCAAATGCCCTGACTAAATACTCTGTCGCCAAAATTTTCTCTTAAATATCCCATAGTAGCACGAGCCGTATGTGCCCTTGCAGAGTCTTGTTGGAAATATCCAATTTGACGCTCTTCGTCTGTTAATTGGTTTATAAAAGGCCTCAAAAGGTGTTCGATATATCTCTCCGAATTGACGGGAAAATTAAAAAATATCGGCCCATACACCCGCGTCCTTGAGACTGCCAACCAAACACCAACTTTAACCGGGTGCAAATGTGTCTCTCTGATAGCATAAAAATTTTCACCTGACCATATTCTGTAATTTTGTTTATTCACATAGCCGTTGAGATGAAACCAGGCTTCGCCGGAAAAGAAGGTATTGTCAAGGATATCATTATTTTTTAATATGTCATTGAACCAATTGCAAAATAAAACTCTCTGCTGGTGATCAAGAGGGGTAATGACTGGACGATGGAAATTTTGTAAGGGTGGTACTTTAATTTCTTTTCAAGCACAGTGGAAGCAACTTCCGTATGATAAACCTGTAAAACCGTGAATTAGAACAACATGGAAAAGTGGAAGTCTTATGGGCAAGAATGAAAATTGGTTGAATAGGAGGCATAAGGACCAAACCTGTCTGAAGTGAGAGTTTTCTTAAGGATTTGCGAGGACTTGTTTGCATTCGAGTTCTGATATTCTCAACAACTTCCTCATGTAGAGTAGAAGGTCTACCAGTTGATTTTTGTTTGCTTACGCTCCCTATGTTTAAATAACGTTCAACTACTCGCATGCAATGTTGCTGAAAGACAGCAAAAGTGACCAAAGCTCCGGAAACTTTTCCTGAAATTGCTGATATGTCGCTTCGAGAGAGTACTGCCAATTGGCTTATTTGGCTATATTTTATAATTGATTTATAAATCTCGCTTCGATAGTACCTACGCCATTCTAATGAAAATGTCGTGTTGTAACGTGAAAACCATCTCTATATATATAAAAATGGATTGCTGTTCGTTAGTCTACCTTTAACTCGAGAACGGCTGGACGGATTTTGGTGATTTTGATCTTGAAATATTTGTGGAAGTTCAGGGAAGGTTTTTATTGTGAGAAACATAAATAATAAGTAAGGGAAATACTGAAAAAGTGCGTTTTGTAATTTGACATTTATAATCAAACAAATGAAAGTATAGTGTCAGTTGGTTGTCAAATAAATAAATGTCAAGACGATTATTACAATCTATCATCAGTTTGTCAGTGCGCGAGAACTTTATTGATTTTAAAATGCTAAGGAGAAGATGGACTTAGGTCGTCGAAGTTAATCAAATGTGCAACGAGACGAGCTCTCACGTCCAAATGGCACTGACGACTGACGACCGGTGAGAGACAGATAACATTCGTATTGGTATGACAGAATTACGTTTAACAAGTATATAATGGAATCGAACGAGTTCGGGCACGTCTTATACAACAGCATTTAGATCGACAGGGCACCGACTATACAAAGTCTACACGACGCCAAAACAAAAGCGGGAAGTCAAGAAACCAAGAAGAGTCCTGAGTAAGTCAAAGCAACTTCACCAGGACACCAAGTCTACAAATTCTACAAATTTGAAACGACGGACATATCCAGTCACTGCAGCTGGAGGAAAAGCCGCCAGAGATTACAACTCCAAAACTTCAAGAACTTCGACACCAACACAACGTCGGGAAGTCAAGAAGACAACCAAAGTCCTGAGTAAGTCACAACCACCTTTTCCAGAGAATTAAGTTAAAAATTTCACAATTTCAACTACGACAAGATATAACAAGCAGATGAGTTGATTCAAGAACAAGAAAAAATAGCCCAAGAAATCATATAACTACAAAATAATTGCAAGAAAAACGGAAGTGCAAGAAAAACCAAGGAATACTTACAAAAAAGGATTGATCACTTAGAAGCACTATGGGGGAAAGCCCAAGAGAACAACGAGGCGTTCCATGAACTTGGGTTTGACGATCAGCGCAATTATATTAGATCACACTATTTCAAAAGGATCGAGGAAAACTACAAGACAATTCGACTGTACCTGACGTCAAACGAATAAAACACCCAAGAAATAAGTCTATGAGGTACAAATACAAGACCCAAAACCGAAAGTGAAGAAACCCAAACAACAGACCGAACAGAATTACCGACGAATCGAACTAAAGGTAAAAATAACAAACAAACAAAAATCTACTTAGACAATCTGAAAAAGACATGGCAGAATAAACACCAAGATGGTCATGCACGTACTACGAGCAACAAATGCCCAAAACATGGAGCGCACTTCAAGACATCATGAAATAGAGCGATTCCGCAGACGCAGTGTTCCTTTAAATATGGAACGAGTAGCATTCCACTACGACCCGGAAATAGATTATTGTGCCGAAGAATCCGTAACGATTGGAAAAATGACAATAGTTTGTCAATATTGTAAAGCGTTAAAATGCAGCGGTGAAGCTACTGGATTATGTTGTGCTGGTGGTAAAGTAAAATTGCCGTAATTGTTCCCAGCACCAGATCCATTACCTTCTTTAGTTTCTGGGGTGGGAAATGACTCTAAATTTTTCTTGGCCAACATCCCAACGTATAATAATTGCTTTTAAATGACGTCGTATGGTGCAACGCATATTGTACAGGGAAATTTCATACCTAATTTCAGGGTAGTTTTTCATAAACTATTTATTAAAAATTTAAAAAGATAATATACAATTGCTAATACAAGGACAGTTTGCGGAATAAACTTGGGGTTTCCCGGTTTGGCGCATGGACAATTATACGTCGCGTGTTCGCGAGTCGTAAAACCATCATCTTTATAAATTTACGCACCGCAAAAAAAAAGACGGAAAATATAGTAGATCCGAAAGCCTTAAATTGATTATGTGTATAACTGTGTTGCATTTAATTTAATGTAGATAAAAATTTTGTATTATTTTGACATTATTTTTCAAAAATATATGTAGATGATAGGAATTTCACCGGGTCATCAATAATTTTTATTTATCTTTTTTCTTTAAACTTTACGTGGCATTGCGACGCATGCCGGGTACGGCTTGTTTTAAATAAATAAATTTGAAAAGAATACCAGAAATTTGAATTTGAAAAAGCAAATGGCATCTGTCAATGACGCTGTCAGTGTCACCAACCGAATGTTACTCCAGTTGTACCATTTAAAAATGAAATTCAGTATTGCCAACTCAAACAGTTATTCTTGATCACGTTGTATATATAGCTACAGCGTAACACATTTTTGTAACGCTCGCTCCGTCATTTTACTCCACAGAAAACGTAATATAACGCCAGATAGAAGCTTCGCTTCAAAACGTGGCGCAAGTGAATTGCTGTACAACTTTATAACAAATACATGCTTTTTCGTCTGTTCTTCTTCTTGTTCAATCGGCTCTACCAATGAAGATTGGCTGGCAATTACATTGGCAAACGCTGTTCGGTTTTCTGCGGTTCTTATGAGTTGCTCAAAGTCTAGGCCTGTCCAGTGTAGAATGGTCCTCATCCATGATAACTTTCTTCTTCCTACTCCTCTCTTTCCCTCGATTTTTCCTTTTAAAATGAGTTGAACATATGGGTATTTATCATTCCTCAGCATATGATCCAGGTAAGCCGTTTTGTGAATTTTATTATATGGTAGAGCTCATGTTCTCTGTTGACTCTACGTAGTACTTCTTCATTAGATGTATGCGATGTCCAAGGGATTTTAAAGATTCTACGGAGTGTCCACATCTCGAAAGCCTCTATCTTATTAATCATAGATGTTTTAAAAGTCCACGTCTAGGCACCATACAACAGAGTGGACCAAACATAGCACATAAGTATTCTCATTTGAAGATTGAGATTCAACCGGGCATCACAACGTAATCTTTAAGTCTAAGCACTTCGGGCTTGTTCGATTCTTGATGTAATTTTTGAATTAGAGTCCAGGTTACTATTAATCCAACATCCCAAGTACTTAAATTGGCCAACCTGCTCCAGCATTTCTCTATTTATTTTGTACGATATTGGGACATTGCTACTCTTTCGGATTGACATCGTTTTGGTTTTCTTGATGTTCATCTTCATCCCGAACTCTCGATATTTCTCTCTCTCTCTCTCTCTCTCTCTCTCTCTCTCTCTCTCTCTCTCTCTCTCTCTCTCTCTCTCTCTCTTTATTAGCTGATATTTCGTGAGATTTTCAAATAACGATTGGGTCGCAAAGATACAAGTTCCGTCCGGTATTTGCCGGGAACGGCTCACTTTCCTCTCTCTCTCTCTCTCTCTCTCTCTCTCGCCTTATGCCTAATGAATTCTGGCCGTTTACAAGCGAAGAGGACAATTTACAATATTCCGATAGGGCACTGGAGGTTCGCGATTACCCGATTCCATCTCATTTCGACGAGGAGAACATGGAACCGGCGGCGCTCAGCGGTCAGCTTTGTACCGCCACCTTCCTTTTCTCCATTGCCGCGCTCTCTCCTCTCTTTGCCTCGTTCGCTCTCTGCCTACCTCACCGTAAGTATATACTCACCACTTCTTTAGCTTCTTCTGCTAACTGCCTCCTCAATCGGGAGCATGTTCTTCTTGAGACGATTGTATCTTTCGCTATTTATTCGGTAGTTGCATTGCCGGGGCCCCCGTATCTCTATCAGGGCTGCGAGGTATGCGCTATCTCTATTACCCGGCCCACTCTCGATTATTTTACATTTACACGCATTTCTCAGGCGGGCCGTGCTCTTGTTTCGTCTCTCTTGCTCGTCGTTTTTCCGCTACCTCGATGGAATAATTATAGCCATTACTCCTGAACAAAAGTAGATTAGATCGTCGATAATTGTTGGCTACCGTAATATATTCCGCTGGATTAGCATTGGCTCCATTAATGAACGTACGAGAAAGGGAATTGTCGCGAGCTGAGGAACACTAGCCACTTTTTTCCATTAAAATGTTAATTACGACCGAAGATATATCCCGGCTTATTGCCCGTTTTAATAGTTTTGACCACTGAGACTCGCGTCGTATAAAATACCATAAATTACCTTGTAATTTCATTAGCTTAAGCAATTCTAACTCCTAAGACATTCTAAGCACAACCAGAAATCGTTTCGTTCGTTTCGTTTGTAGGAACTAGCAGTTGTTGGACGCTGCTTGCGTCTATTTATCATACGCTAGGGTTGGTTTTGTAGGAAGTAAAACCGGACCAAGAAAAAGCAGTGTTTCCTGAAGGTTTCTAAGTGCATCGGTTTTCCGTAAGTTGGTGCAAACAACAGTTATAAATAATTTAATTCTTTAAATCGCAATAACTAGAAAAATATCGAGTGTACCGAAAAAGTTGTAAGTAAAATTATGAAACATGAAAATACTGTAACGCGAAATGCAAACAGCAGCGCGAAATGTGTTTATTCTTATCGGACGGCGGCTTTCCCTAAAGGAACGCTGCTTTCCTCAAAGGAACGCCGCTACGCTTAATTGAGTCCCGGCAACATTTAAGGAAGAATGATTTATTACCTTCTGGAAGTTTCTACATAAAAAAGAAGGTTCGAGTTGTTTCAGGAACCATCGCGAATACAATTGAGGTGTATATATAAGCGAGCTTGCGGTCGGAGAGGAGATTAGACGGGAAGCCGCGAGTGAATAAACAAGACGAAAAACGTACAAGTGAAATAAATTAGTTAAGAGTGTGACATAAATTAATTAGTTAGGAATTAGTTAAGGTTAATTAAGTAGTGTGTAGTGTATAATTAAGGATAGTGTAAATAAATTGGAAATAAACGGTACAATATACTCTAAAAAACTCTAATACAGTTTCGCTCTATCTCCAATACTTAGTTGGAGATAGTTACCTGTAACTGATAATTGCAAATAATCATGATCCTAAGGTAGTGTAGGTACGTTCGAATCCAAACAGAATGAAGTTCAATAAAGAGTTAAAGGGCCATTCTATATCAGTATAGAGTATAGCAATAAAATTTTAGGTTTCTCCGATTTTGGCTAAATTTCGATCTGAAAATATAAGTAAAATAGCGCACGTTTAGGAAACTTTTTGATAAAAGAGCATGTTAAAATCTTATTACTATAGCGATATAGAATGATTCCATGTTTCTTCAATGAATCCTGTTTTGTCTTGATACGATAATACACTAACTCTAGGAACATATTTTTCCTGAACCCTTACAGTCGCTAAAAGGATTTAGACATAATATGATTATAGGGTAAGGTATTATCACGTATTATCGTATCAAAACGAGACAGGATACAATCAAAAGATAAAATATAATTACGAAATTACCAATTACGATATACCAACAGTTTGATATAATTTGTTGAATTTTTTACAAAGTTTCCAAAAATTGCCGTATTTTTAGTTCAAAATTATATCAAAATCAACGAAAACTCAAATTTCTGTTACGATATAACATGAGCCTTTGTCTCTTTATCGAACTCTATTTCGTTTTGATACGATAGGGTATATTTCGTAGACCGATAGGCCTGGAGATAATAGAGCAAAACTTTATAGCACTTTTTTGGAGTGTATTTTCATTTTGTACAAGTTACATTATCAATTTTTTCCAGTCCGCACAATAGTTTCCGAGTTATAGCGATTTAAACAATTAACTTGTTATTAACTTTTCTATCTACAAGACGACCCCTGGCGTAGGGTCTGCTACTAGAGAGAACCTAATACTAAGTAGATTATAGAACCTAATACTAAGTAGATTATATACAACAAACCAATAATAAATACACAACAAGTTAAAAGTAGAAGTGGAAATGGAAAGAAAACACCAGTATTGAAATACCAAAAATTTCCAAAATCTATCATAACACGTACTGTCTCTCAAGTTAATTCGAGCGCTTTTTATCGATTTTTCTGTTCGTGTGAAAAGACAATTATGATAATTCCAACACTAATCCGTGAAAATATTGAGTCATATTATTTTATTCAATAATTACCATATATTTAAATTTCTTGCTCGGTTTTATGGTATCAATAAATTCTAAATGTAAAAAAAATCGGTTATTTATTCTCACACAATAAAGTTACTAATCAGGAATATATGCGATACATTACGTATGCAATCTTTCTAGTAATTTTGAGTAGAATTATTCATTTCGGATCTATCTGTTTATTTTTGTTATGGACTTTGTCTCAAGACCACATGCATATTGAAATTAATTAGATATTTCAATAAATATAATTTTTTTCTAGTACTGAAGAAACTGAATACATTCTAAATTTTTCTTATTCAATTTTATTTCGTTATAAATTTTAGAAAAATAATTAATACAAAGTACCATATTAATAGCCGTTAAGGTATATTCTTGTAATTAAATTAACGGTTTCTGGTGTATAATTAACTGCAAACCTGTGTTCTGTTAGTTTTTACGGATTTACATTTATATTCAACTAAAACTTTATTTACAACTGAACATAAAATAATAATTTGACAAGAACAAATGAATAGTCTTTGCGTTTAACTGGAAATGTCTTGTGGATACAACCGATAAGCTCCTAAGCGTCATTATTTACATATTATTCAACTTTTTTTGGTTGTACAATTAGTAATATTTATTTTCTTTATCGATTAATAACTACAAGTATATTGTAGCGATATATAATAGACGTATTTATGTACGGTTATACATATTTGCTAAGTTATGGAAACTTCGTCTGCTTAAAAATAGTAACAATAGTAATTATTTCTACGTCGAATAAAAATCAATCCTTATTGAATTCAAGGAAACATGATTGTTAGGGTTGAGTTATTGAGGGATCTAGAATCTAGGCTATTAAAATGGTTGATGTAATACAAAGTTTTACCGATGACAAAGCATATCTTTCTCCTCAGTTTCTGCTCATTAAACCCAAACATAACCTCAAATTATACAACATAAATCGACTTCCATTAGCAATATTGTAACCTTTATTTTCTAATTTATTTACACTATCCTAATTACTATACTACACACTACTTAATCTATCTTAACTATTCCCTAACTAATTAATTTATATAGCACTCTTAATTACTAATTTATTTATACGCTGTCGCTTTTCGCCTGTTTACTATGTCGCGGCTTCACGTCTCATAATGCTCCGACCGCAAACCCGCTTATAGTATACACATCTCAATTGTAATCGGGAACCTTCTGGCGTATTCTTGAAATAACTCGAACGTTCTTTTTTTATGTAAAAAGGTCTAGAGAGGTCGGGAGGTTTCTTCTTTAATAAGATGTTTTTATTGCTCGCCGCTGCGCTTAATAAGCGTAGCCGCGTTCCTTTGAGGAAAGCCGCCGACCGATAAGGGTAAACACATTTCGCTCTGCTGTTTACATTTCGCGTTACAATATCTTGCGTCATGTGCTGAAAATTTGTTCACTTGATAATTTTCCCAAGAAGGGTAAAATATGTTTATTTTTTGGAGAAAAGGTTGGCCCCCATTTTCTAAATGACGAAATTCAAAAATTTAAAATGGTTTTATATGAAATAGTTATCAGACTACATTTTATCATGAATATCCGGCAATGGAAAAATATTCTTTGGAACAAGTTAGATTTTCAAAATCGAACATTTCAAAAAATCGAAAAACGGGTGAAAAGTGCACTTCAAAGAGGATTTAGTCTAAACTGTTATTAAGCTTTATTGTATTTGGCACCAGGATAAATATTAATAGTTGTAAACAATTTTTGAACAGGATTTCGAGAAAATTTCAAAAACAAAATGACAAACGTAAAGCGCTTTTCATGGAAGATTTAGACAAAAATGTTATTGAATTTTATTATACACATTCGATAATATACCCTTCACAAACTACCCCTTCATCCAAGCCGATTTCATCTAAAAGGTCCTGGTACCGCAAGTTGAATTACGAATTTTGACCTGTTCATGATTTTTAATTTCAAATGACATAGACATTTTTTTCAAAAATATGTTCCTTAAACCCAGAGAGCCCCAAGAAAAGTCTAGAAATGCTAATAACTCAAATTAGAAAAATCGACTCGCTGCCTTTTAAATATAAGAAAGTGAAAATAGATTTTCCTGCAAAACTCTTGAAAAAAGTACTACATTGTCGGCGATAAATAGGTACTCTACAAATGATGGCAAAGTCTTTTTTAGAGCACAGAAATTTAAACTAGTTTAATAAAAACTACAGCAAAATTGCCGTTATGAGTTACTTTTAATGTGTAAAAGTGACTAATTAATCTCTACAATGTGCTAGATGGATTAACGTTAACGTGCGGATTAGGCCAAAGAAAAACAGAGTGTTTCAAAATTTTAAAAATAGTACAAATGAATATGTTTTTAAATATATGTAAATTGACGTCGTAATGTATGATGTAGATTAATTCACACGACGTGGTTTTTTGAGCTTAGATTAAATATTTAGCATACTTTCAAAATTTTTATTGTATTTGTCAAATTGGTGCATGTATCTGTTTCGAAAGCTGTCTTTGGAGCGCATAGAACTTCCGTAGTGATACTCGCTAACACATTATTACCTTAGTTATTAAATAACTATTATCAAATTTCATTTAAGTGTGCCTAGAAGCTGCTTAGTTCTTCCTGAGTTAATTCCTGAGTGAGAGGTGAATCACTAGGTATGAATTTTCTGTAAACTGATGTAACAGTTAATGTTAATGTTAAGCTTATGTTAAGTACCTAAAGGCCTCCAAAAGAAGTTCACAATTGCCATTACTGATAAATTACAATATTGTAACGCGAAATGTAAACAGCAGCGCGAAATGTGTTTACTCCTATCGAAAGGCGGCTTTCCTCAAAGGAACGCCGCTGCGCTTAATTGAGTCCCGGCAACATCTTATTAAGGAAGAATGATTTATGACCTTCTAGACGTTTCTACATAATAAAGAAGGTTCGAGTTATTTCAGGAATAACTATCGCGAATACAATTGAGGTGTATATAAGCGGACTTGCGGTCGGAGAGATTAGATTAGACGTGAAGTAAATAAACAAGGCGAAAAATGGACCAGTGAAATAAATTAACATTAAGAGTGATATAAGTTAGGGGTTAGTTAAGATAAATTAAATAGTGTAGAATGTATAATTGGGACAGTGTAAATAAAATAGAAATAAACGTTACAATATTAACAGAGATATTTTCTTCGAAAGTTTAGAACTTTTTATAACGGGCCAACGACTTACTAAAACAAGTGTAAAAGTTTACCCTTTAAATATAAATGAGCAAAAGGCTCACAACGACTCGTACTGGAGGGAATAATAAAAACGGGAATAGAATCCATGGACTCTTCAGTTTTAGCTAGGTACATACATAGGCTATGGTCGAATTCCACAAAACTACCTGAAGCATCTCAAAAGAGGGATTATCGTATCCTTAGCGAGATGGGCAAGGAACATTTTGCGGAACTCGACGTAGGATCATAAACGCAGGTAGATTTTTGCGGAACTCGGTACACTCCAATACATATATGTTTAAATCTAACAAAATCTTGATACGCGTTGATTGAATACTGACCTATTAAAATATAAGAACATACTGAGGGTTAAGAGGAAAATAGTTTCTTAATTTTGGTAAAATATTGTGGTTAACCTTCCCTCGTTGCGACGAACCTGGCCTCCCGGCGCTTTTGTCTCGACTCCTACCGCATCGGCTCCACAAAACTAATTATCCCAGAACTGTGATAATTTTTAAGCCATTACATTATCGAACCGATATATAGATATACTCGGTATCCGCATTATCCGGGTATGATAGATTAGGCGTGCTGCTTTGGCATTCACGTTCCACGGGGGCCACAATGACGAGGGGGGGTGTGTTCGCATTTTCGACATAATAGGTGATCCGTCTTCTTAATGACATCAGTTGTTGCTGTGTAAAACTTTTAACACCGAACCCGCCACCCCGCCCTTCTCGCCCTCTCGCACTCTCTCGCACATTTTCTTTTGTGCGTTAACTTTGACGGGCCCATTTAATTACCCTTGAAGTTCGTTTACGCCGCGAGATAATGTTAAGGGATATCATAAAAGTTGGAATGAGGATTTCTGAAACGGCGAGAGAAGTATTTATAAATAACAACTCCAACAGGATCATTTATGGCCGATTTAACCAAAGTTTTCTACTCTCGAACCCAATTTTGGAACCTCCTTTTTGGAAATACAAAGGTTCATCGATAAAGACTTGGAGTACTTTACAGACAGCCGGTCAGTTTTGTGAAAGTTAGATTTGTTATTCCAAAATGCATTTATCTTTGAATACACATAATTATAAAACAATCAAATTTGACCCATTAGTTTTTAGGGTGTTAGGGGTTTGACTGCCTTTTTTTTAATAGGTGATAGTATTCATCAAAACAAACAAAAATACCTTATATAACGGGGGTCCTAACACCAACCGTTTTCGAGAAAAGTCGAGTTATTTTGTCAAGGTATTTCAGCACAACTTGGCAACACCGACAAGAAAGGAAACGTAAACTTGACGTTTTTGGTGTTGGCTCTCGGTAAACATGACACATGACGTGTACACAGCTGATCGTGCGAGGCGTATTTGCGAACTCGTCCTAAATGCCGTCTTTCCGCTGTACGTAATAGTAAACGAAATAATTGTAAGTGATTCCAATTGATTCAATTATGTAATTATTACACTTTCATGTATAAATGGTAAATCAATAGCGATCAGTAATTTAGGACCACTATCAGCATTAGAAAAGGATCATGCTGTTATTGATATGTTGTAATTTTCAATATTTACCTGGTTATTACAGCATGTGTTCAAAATGTCCACCGTTGTTCTCGATGCACGCTCGACACCTCTTGATCCAATTTTCGCGCACTCGCTGAAATATTCCCGGATTCGTTCTAATGTGACGGGCAGCGGCAAAAATCTCTCTCGCAAGTCTTCTTCACTTTCCACTTCCGTAGCATAAACTAAGGTCTTCATGTGCCCCCATAAATGAAAATCCAGTGGATTTAACTCTGGTGTCAGGGCTGGCCAGCGATGTGGGCTGTTTCTACCTATCCACCGATTCTCAAACTTATCGTTTAAATATTGCACTACGCGTCGACTCGCGTGTGCAGGAGCTCCGTCATGCAAAAACCACATATTTCTTCTTACGTCCAGAGGTATATCTTCGAGCAGTTCTGGGAGGATATTCTTTAAGAAATTTAAATATGCCTCTCCTGTTAATCTGGCTGGCAAAACAAAAGGACCCAGTAGGTGGTGTCCTAGGATTCCACACCAAACATGAATAAAAAAACGATGTTGGAAATTTGATCTTTGTATGGCATGTGGATTTTCCTCTGCCCAGTTATGGATGTTGTGGAAATTTAAAGTGCCATTTCTACTAAAGCATGCCTCATCAGTTGCCAAAATTCTTGAAATAAACAGGTGGTTGAGGTCGGATTTAGTTAGAAACCATCTACAAAAATTTAATCGGGGGGCGAGATCTTGTTGTAACAATGCCTGAACCCGCTGTAGGTGGTAAGGGTATAATAATTGTTGTCGTAGAGTTCTATGGATGGTCCAGTTCGACACTCCCATTTCTTGAGCAAGATCTCGTGTACTACGTCTCGGATTCCTTTCAACTGCATCCAAAATATGTTCCTCCGTATTCACATCGATCTGCCGATCTGGACCATGGTTTTCCCGACGAGGAACAACACTTCCAGTTTCACGAAGACGTTGAGACACTTCAACAAATGTTCTACGGTTAGGCAATCGCCGTTGAGGAAATCGTTCGTGATAGATACGACGTGCATTTGTAGAACTACAACGTGCCTCCCCGTAAATTAATAGCATATCGTGATATTCACGTATACTGAACATTTTAACAACCGAAAAATTTACACGCACCGAAAAGAAACCGTAACGATCACACTTATCTTTCGAATTCAAAAATGCGCACTGTCACTGTCACTAGTGTCACTGTCTGGCTCTCATGTCACGACGCGAACGATACCTTCGCGGTGTTGCCACACCACATCGTAGCCATTTTATCGAGATCTACTGATTGGAAAAAAATGTATTCTTTAAAGAAAAGATTGTTTTGTTACAAATTAAACATAAACACATTAAAAGAATACACCTTATAGTCATTTCATGTAGAAAATTATGTGACATTCTTTAATAAAACTGAATTTTCACACCTCAATATTAGAAGTTTGCTAATTTTTTTCTCGAAAACGGTTGGTTTTAGGACACCTGTTATATAAGGTTTTTTGTTTGTTTTGATGAATACCATCACCTATTAAAAAAAAGGCAGTCAAACCCCTAACACCTTGTATAAGCTTTAGGACTTCTAATTAGGAAAATACCTAAACATATATTTTCCATATAGGTACATTACTATATTCTATTATAAATGGGAATATTTTTAGAAAGACACTGTTTTCATTATTTCTAACTGTTTTCCCCATCGAGTATTGTTTTTAAACGCTTTTAATGAGATTTAGTGTTGAAAAGTATAAATATTTCCACTTAAGAGAGATATTTATAGGTAATTGTGAATGCATTGCGACTTTTACATCAGGTTAACGCAACTTTGACCATAATTGTAATGTTAGTTCTCCAGCGCATTTATCGCAATGAATAACAGTAAATCAAACAATAATAACGACAATACCGCTGCGTTACTTGTTTATTAGTCAACCCTATTAGTTTACGCGATTGCACTTAGTAGCTATAAACATTAAATTACAAACATACAATGTAAACAAATCCCATAAGATTATAATGTCAAACAAAATATCCTGGTGGGTGACCTTACCAGGCTCTTAAATTTCTACCTAATTTATTTCATTACTACTTCTATTTATTAAGAACTCAAGAAATGATACGATTCAACATCGCAACTTCCAATTTCCATAAGCGACCGATCTCTTTGGCTCTCAGGTTCGCGTATCCATTTATTGCAATAATAATTCGCTCCTGTCGCTGCGGAACGTTATTTTCCTTTAACGGAGGGAAATTGTTTTTCCCGGATCCCCATTCATCAAAGTCCCTTCACCGGCGCAAGGGCACAAAAAAAATCCGTCTAAATCAACCTAATAACAATCCTGAATTTCCTCTATTTATATTTTCGTGCTTTTATCAAACTTTCCAGGGATTGATAAAGCATAACACAAGTTCGTTAATGAATAACCTGAACAAATGCGAAAGTTCCTGAAAACGCTGAAAGGCGAGATAAAGGAATAAAGGCGCTCAGTACTGAAAATACAGTACAGGTCCACATAATGACGCTGCGTTCCCTTGGGGGGAAACGGGGCAGCGGGACGCTAATAACTCCAAATCGGGAAGTTATCTGCATTAAATTTACATTTTGTTGACGTGGAAACGACGTTTTCGCCATGAATGCAAGTCGCGCATTACATAAAATGATTTTTATTATTGCCGGTCATAATTGTTGTTATAAAGAATCGGCAATTGACACGTCAGCGACCGTAGTTAATATTCAGGAATGCGTCGTAATACATTACAACCACTCGTTGAGTAATTAGTGTCTTATTTATACTTAAACGACACGCTAATAGTATTTGTTTACAATCGCGGAAAAGAAAGGGAAAACGACAGACAACCTGCTACTCCCATAAGGTTAAACCCCACTCGAATAATTTCTTTTGATGTCGTCGCCTTCGAAATAAATTTCTTCGATGAAACGTGAAATATTCCCATCTCGCCCCCGTTCGTCACATAATGGCGCTGTTTTCTGACGGATAGATTTAGCGCTCGATTCATACAGCCGGCGCTTTGAAAATTACCGAAGTAGCAGTATAAAGACAGGTCGTATAATAAAGAAAATAAAGCACATAGAAATTATTGTGCATTCAACGACACAACATTGATAGGATTTCCTTTCAGCTCAAGTCCCACACGAAATCACGTTTATGGAATCAATTTATGGATTGTCTCGTCCCGCTGAGTGTTATTAGCTGACTTTCGGATTATATTTTCTTTCTTAAACGTAACAACATTTCCCTAAACGGGGAGATAAATTAACGAGTCCTCGCTCGCAAGAGCCGGAATTTATCGATTCCGCTCGCCGGAAAATTTTCAATTAAGATGCGCCCCGGCACGTATAAACATTTTAATTTTAGTGCCCACAAAACGCTGCTCGCTCCTACGGACTTTTTCTCTTCGGTAATTTAGTGTGTACTGGAAATTTGTAATGACACGGAAAATGTGCGTTTAATTTGTGTTTCGGTGATTTGTGTGACGGGTTAGATGCGGTAATGTTATGCTCGTGTGCCCACGATGATTCTCCGCCTGTTTTTGTCTTGTAGAGCCGTTCGATTGAGAGGAAGAATGATGGTGACGGTTCGTGCTACGTCGTTCAATTTTGGTCCCTGATTGGAAACAGTGCATATTATCTTATGGCTACAAGGTGTTTTCAAGTTTTACATGATTTAAAAGTTATGTTGTTTCTTTTTGATTTCGAAGATGTTATTATCTTCTAAACGAAATGTTTTTATTTTTTCAACCAATAAGTAATAGAATTGCCTCTTGTTTCAATGTAATCCAAAATTTAAATGACTTACGCATGGCTTGCCTATCCATGTTATTAAAGGTATACGAAGTTTATGCTACAAACTTAGAGATTGTTCAGATCATTTTGGATTCAAAGTTTTAATGAGCCTAATTATATTTTTCAAAGTACAGGGTACCTATCTAAAATTATAAAAAAATCATATTCTCTTACGTAACTGCTATTGGAAATTATGTGAGATTCAACTCATAACTCCAGTTAACCACGTGTTTAATATACGGGAAATCTTTGCTCTCTTTCGAAAATTACGTATAATGAAACTAAATTAACAACAGAGTAATTCCTTATTGACAGGAATTCGCAGGATAAGAATTCCTTCACGGAACACATATTAGCTGGGAAGCCTAAATAATCTGTTTCAAGGCGGGAAATCTTATATAGACACCAGATGAGACAAAGGACATCTCAGAAACAGAGCAAAAATATTCCAACGCTGGGATGGATGATTTATTGCATCTGATAGTGTGGGACTCCGCACATCGCAGCGGTTACCCGAACTAACCTCTCCCCCATCTATACCCATTGATCCGGGTCATGTAAACTCTTCACTAGGAGAATAGCATATCTTCGCCATAACGTCAGTTGTGGAAATCCAGATGATTTTTATTACTTAAGAGTAGTAGGTATACTAGGTTTTTATTGCAACTTTTTTATATCTTTTCAGAAATGATTTCCTGGATAAATTGGACAAAAAAATAATACGTAGCTGTTTAGTGAACAATCAAAAATAATGTGTTATACGTTATCTAAATTACGATTACAATAAGAGTACAGAGATGTTTCGCTTTTCACTATATCAAAAGTAAAACACCTAAATGAACCATGACCCGTCAGAAATTGGACCAAGAAATAACCCAATGTTCCCATTTTACTGGAAATATTATTAATGGTATCTCAATAATGTAGTTATATAATAATAGTAATATAGAGGGCGGATGTTCAGGCAAATGCCTGAATGCCTGCCTTTTTTGCCTTTTTTCGCAATCTTCTTACTTTTTGCCTTTTTCGGGTGTTTTTTTAATATTTTGCCTTATTGGTAAAATTTTTGCATTTTGTTTGATGTTTCTTTGTAGAATGAATACCTTATCCTTGTCTTTGTTAGAAATATTTGCATTTTTACAAACATTTCAACACTAAATGGATTATACCTATACTTTCTAGGTGAAGAAATGGTTATTTCTATACAAATAAATTGTTAACGACTACTGACGAGACGCCGGCCGCCCTGTTACACGAATCGAATGGGATAAGAATAAGATTATGTCTTGAAATACCCTTAAAATGTATTAAAATAACAAAACTGCAGAAATATTGTTCTAGTTTGTTTGGCAATTAGGGGGGGCGGGATACAAGAATACAGATACATTTCAGTCTTCCCCAAATTTTACTTATTTGTTTTCTTCACATCATTGTTTTTAGTGTCGGTGATATTTAAGTGATATTTGCAAAAATTGCCCCAGTTCAAGTTAGAAATATAGAAAAATGTGCCAAATTGGACAAAAATTTAACAGCTGACGGAAATTGCATCTTTTGTAAAGTGTGTTCAAAGTCGGTAAGTTCCAGTTTCCAAAGACACAAATGCAACAGTTATGCAAAAAACGAAATTAGTTTAATATTCATATGGTAATTTTATTTATGTTACATTGTTCGATTTTTTGTTTTCGGTTAAAATTCAAACAATAAATAATTAATTCGATAATATTATTTCATTTTACAATATTTATTATTTCAGATTTATGCAACAACAAAATATAATGTAACGCCGCATCTGTCAAGTGCACTACATTTTAAAAGTGTTAGAAGTAGATAAATACGAAACAACCGCTACTAAAATAGTGCTAAACGAAAATAATACTAATTCTCGTAAAAGTGATTTTTCCCAAAAGCTCTTCGAGGCCTTTGCTGTAGCATCAATACCTTTGAAAAAAATAAATAACCCTGTACTAAGGAAGTTTTTGACTGAAATTTTAAATAAAATAATTCCAGACAACTCTAAAAAAGTTGGAAAGTCGCGTTCTTAATTTAGTAGTCAATAAAAAATTTTAATGATGCTAAGGTCTCCATAGAAAACGTTACTGGTCGTATTGGTGAAAAAGTTAGTTCCAAATTAAAAGCAGTAATGAGTAAATATCCTGGATTGGAAAAAAATATGGAAACGGCGAAAATCCATGAAGGGATAGTAAAAAGATTGGAACTTAACATTACCCAGACTGCAGCTTTAAAATATGTGGAGTTGAAAGGTCATTTTCAAGACACAAAGATATTATATCAAATAAAAGAGAAAATTTGGCGAATGAAAATATTGAGAAATATTTAATTACCGCCTGGGACGCAAATATTAATGATGTGTAGAATTTTATTTAGAAATTTCTGTATATAACTTTGTAAGTAAGGTTGCCTTTTTTAAAATTTCACTTGCCTTTTTCTAAAGTTTTATTGACTTTTTGTTAATATTGTAATGCCTTTTTTGCGATTTTTTTTGCCTGAAAGTTAGAAGTCTCCATAATGAAGGCTTTAGAGGCGGTAACTTTATACCTTTAAATCTTTCTCGCTAAGTGCATTCAGCAATACAATGCAATCATTGCTGATTGCTAATGAATGCATCGGGGGAGTACATGTAATTACTTGAAGAGCTGTTTTGTAAGCACACAATCCGTAAGTACGGATTAGAGATTTGTTTTGTATCGTAGTTAGGTAACTTTTAAATTTAATGACTTTTAATAGTCCAGTCATTATCGGTGGTTCACTTTTGAAAATCGAAATACTCAGTATATTACCGTACATATTACGTAATATATTACAGTATGTTATATATAATGAATGTAATGAAAAATTTAATAAAAAATGATAATTATATATTTAGCAATAATTTATAATCTTAATGACTACCAGTTGACCTCACATGATTCTCTGACCAGCGTTCTCCGCCCTCTATCTCGCAAACAGTTCGAGGTATGAAGAAATGTTAAATACAAAAGTTGTAGAGAATTTGATTCTCTACAATATCCATAGTAAATACAAATGGCGTAAAACCCATAGAAAACGAAATATTTGCAAAACAATATAGAAAAAAAATCGATTTTTGTAACTTTTGACCCCTGACTTCCGACCATCCAGTTATATGTGAATTTTGAGAAAAGTTTTAGGATGCCAAAATAGAAGTTTTTACGTGGTAATATACTGGGTATGTTCATTTTCCAAGACATTCACCTAATTTGGCCTAAGATGACTGGACTATAAGTCATTTATCCATACAGGAACCATATTATACAAATCGATCGAATTTATAACTTTATAAATTTTACATTTTTCAGACACGTGACCTCTCATATTCAGCATCAATCTATTTAACGTGCTTAATTTCTCCCCCGCTTTCTTCTCAGTCATTTTTCGATGATACCCAAATGTTAATTTGTCACCGAAGTGTAGGTACTCGTAAAAAACATTTAATAGTTTTACTGGGAACAATTTCCTTATCTAGAATTTTAAACTTAATAAAATCTCTTTTTCTACCTCCTTTCAAAACAATTTCTTCTGGTTTTTCAGGAGCCAATGCTATATTATGATTTTATATCCAGTACGAAATCTTCGTCGGATTATCCTTTACAGTCAGTTTTAACTTCAAGAGAAGATTTTCTTTGACTAAGATTGTCAAATCATCTGCGAATGCCATTAACTTAACATATCATAACTTAACATGTTGGTCCCAAAACAGAATCCAGAGGCGCTCTGCATTTACTTCTATACCATTTCCTTACCTAAACCCGTTAGAGATCTTTGTGAAAAGTAATCCTCTATCTCTATAATATTTATAGTCCGGCAAGTCATGAAGGATTTCTTATCCTGTGAATTTTTATCAATAGGTAGATAATTTAACATTAATTTACTTTCATTTTACTCATTAAGAATTTAAGCCAAGTTTCGAAAAAAGTTTCGAGGTTTGCTCATGTTTTACCATGAGATGTTTGATAATGTCGTGAACAATTTTGACAAATAATGTAAATGACGTAGATATCACGTTGATGCAAAATTTTTTGAATATAATTTCTACGCTTATAATTTTTTGGGAAATTCAAGATCTCGATCTTTACCTTTTGCCTAAAAATGGCTTTTCTTGTATATTTTTGTGCGATGTAATGGGATATCTTCCGCGAAATCAAACTGTGCTCTGATTAAAAAGGTGACCTTTTTATCAATTTTCTAATAAAAAAATTCAAATGTGTAATTAATGTTATGTTCCTATGCTAAAATACAAAACACTGAAAGGATTTGTACGTGTGTGTCATAAGCTTCGGAATGTCATAAGTTGTACGCTACTTAGGAAACTGAAATTCGACACATGTATTGTTTAAGCATAAAAATGGCTATAGAAATTCGAAAACTCACAAAATTTCACCTGAGTACTGAGATATGGGGTGGTTTAGAAATTAGGTATTTGCCATATATTTTAAATTAAACGAAATATATCTAAATGCATAGAAACGAACCCTTAGACAAATTTTATAACCATAAAAAATCGTGTAATAGGCCCAGCACCAAGTATTTTAGGTATGAAAAGCAGTAAATGTGCGAAAAGTTAAACGACCAGCGAAACGACCGCTCATCGTGACGTCACTCCGCATATAAACACGGGTCCGTTCTGCAGTCCACAAATAGATTTTTCGAGTATTTTGGACTTTATTGTTGTTTCCGCTGGAGTGTAGGAGTTAAATTGCGAACAAATCTAGTAATTTGTATTATTCGCGTCGTAGAATAGTGTTTTCACTACACTGTTTATATGCGGTGTGACTTCAGACGGCGTTTTGGCGCGTTTGAATTTCAAATGACTTTTTTTTGCTCGAATGTTTTTAATTTTTTTTTTAATGTCAACCTAAGATTTATAGGCATATAATCTCCCATTTAGCCAGTTTTCAAAAAATGTGAAAATATCTAATTCCCTCGTCCAGAGAGAGAAAGAGAGACGGATACGTATACGAAACTATTTTTACTGTTTCAAATATTTGGGAATGTTATTCAAATTTTTGTCGTAATTTCCCACAAAATTAACATTTTATGACATATATTCTTCTTAAGGCATTCATAAATAATAAGGGGAGACACTATAACTTTGGAGGGGATGAAAAATAGGGGCGAATAGTTTGCAATAATTACTAAATAGTTATAGGCGGCAACTTGGTACGGTTATAGATTGGACTCCCCTCATAGACGATAATCTCAAATTCTTCCTAGAGGGCGAAAAATAGGGGTGAAATTAATTTTTGTCGATATTATTTTCAGGTATTTCTCCCGAAGTAAGACACTTTAAACTTTTCACGGGTATACCTTAGGCCCCAGAATGGCATCAAAAATAAAAATACGCGAATTTCACTTACCGAGGGGGTGAGAAATGGAGTAAATTTTACTCAATAGATACAAAATAAGTAGAAACTGGAAAGTTGGTAGGGTCATCAGTTAGGCGTCCAGATGGTTTTCAAATTATCCTTTCTGACGTGGTAAAGAAAAGAAGCGATATTTATTTTCTAAGCTGTACACAGTTATTTAGGCTCTCGAGTGAGTCGAAAAAACCATAAACCTCTACTTACTTTTACCTTCCGAGGGGGTGGAAAATGAGATGAATCTTACTCAATTGTTACTAAATACCTATACGGAAACTGCACACTTGGCACTATTGTAGATAGGGTTTCATGATGGTTTAGAAAAATTCAGCAATCTCAAATTTTATTTATTTTAATTAAGAAGAGAGTGAAGCCGCAACGGGTCACAGCTAGTTTTAAATAACTTTAAATTCCCGGTTTTTAAAATCCCCAAATAAATATTTTTTGCAATCTACGACACGTTACTTCGAAAATGATGCGTTCTACGACAACGCTTTATTAAAACGTACTTGGGCCTAAAATGATCTTAGAAGAAGGGACGTTTGTAATATGAAACGTCCTATGTAGTATTCGTGCCATTTTTAATTTGTATTCATTGCGTGGCATTAACATCCTCTCATTTGAAATTTAATTTCGATGTAGGTATCTACATTTCTATTGTACCTATCTGGTGAAGCAAATAAATTGCATATTTAATCAAAGTACAATTTCAAAAAATTTAATTGCATTATTAAAAACTTGAAAACCAAATTGTTGTTTGAGATGAGATAGACTTTTTTGGGTACACGTTATCACGTCCCTTTTTACAGAAAGACGCGAACAAGCACCCTCTGAAATATTTCAGAAAAATATAAAACAGTATTTTTAAAACACATCCATTTCCACGATTTCTCAAAAAAAAGTCTGTAAAAAAACGCACCCTCTCTCTCTCTCTCTCTACAGATAATTTCCAGTCACACCACCCTCGCTCGCCTAATAACTCACACCCCTTTCGTCCCTGTCCCGACCGGTAATCCACTACCACTACAACTACCGGAGCAGTCATTTTCAGTTAAAAGCCGTCAGCAAAGGATGTTTGGTCTTCACGCGAGGCAACGAGGCGCTATAAATAAGTGTCGAAGTATGGGCTGCGACTCACCTATTCTGCAGTTTTCGTAAACAACGAGACTGTAAGGCCAGATGGATCTCGGGACCTTATGATGAACAAGTGCAGGCGAGCTGATGTTTATGCGCGTGTACTTTCACCTTAAGTTAGAGTTTATTGGGGGGGAAATGGTGGGCGGGCAGAGCCGGCGTAGGGGAAAAGAAACAAGTGGTAAAAAGTACACAGGGTGTTATTAAAAACACTAGTAACATGTAAGTTTAGGGATTCGTTTGTTTGGAGACTTACAATTTGACTAACATATACACAGTGCGCACACTATTCTTATGAAATTTGTTATTATTTATTTAAACCATAAAAAACATCCTCAGCAAAACGTTTTGCTACTGCGGAGATGTCGTAATAATAAGTAATTAAATTTACGATGAAGTATACAGGTCGCGTAAAACATTTGTTAAACTAAAATTGAATTTGGGCGAAGTTAATATGTCTATTTTTTATGTTCGTCAAAAATGTTATTTAATAACTTTGTTTGGAAATGAATGATGCGTCTAAATAATAGATGTCAAGTTTTATTTGTGATGATAATTCATTCACACAGAGTGAAGTTAAGTGACGAGTGAGCTTGAAAAGAGTGACTTTTTATTGAAAAAAATCCAAATTTTAAAAGCACAAGTTATTACCACATTGAAGACTGCATTATATTTTCATTATTATTTGCCTAGTTTGTTGGTAAAATTAAGACAAGTATTAACATATTCTAAATATTTAAGTGCTTCGATTAAACATTTTCTGTTTGATTAAATAGATCCTTTAAATCCTATAAAATTCTTTTGTATCAAACACTATTATCGATATCGCCCTCGGGTGACTTCAAATTAGATTAGAAAAGTAAATTTCAGTTTTCAAATGGCACAGATAAAAAGAAAAGTCTACAATTTTCACAAATATAATTTTGAACAGAGGGAATAACCAATAGTTCTTCCACCACAAATATCTAAAATTCTAAGGTAAGTTTTGTTGGGAGCATATATTTCATATTATTTCTACCCATCATCAGACCAGATCCTAGTTACTGTCAAATAAACAAAACGTAATTTACATCAATAAAAGGGTGACCTTAAATTTGTTACAAATACGTAATAGTAAAGACAGTTACCCATCAATAGAAAAGATTTCATTTTAAAACATTACATTTATTTTTCCTATTCTAGATATCTTACCATCGCATCCAGGATACCAATTGGCTTTGGCCCATGTGCCTTCACATCATTTTGAAAGATGAAATTCTGGAAAAATCTTACAAGTTTTTCTTCGCATTATAGTTGCTTAATATCACCAGATGTTCCCCATCTTTATCTTTACTTCAATGATAATAGATACTTTACTTGTGATAAACTTTCATATTAAAGGGACCATTTTTAATCAGCAAGTTTTCACAAAATGCTGCGTGTTTTTGTGATGAAATCTCATTTTGCTGTATAAAGAGTTATTCAAAAGTGGGAACAACTATCGGCAGCCGTAGTTATAATCGTACTTTCAAAAATAAAATCCTATCAAAAATTTTCATTTCGGTTTTATTAATGCTGCTTAACTAGTTTTATTTAATCTGCCTAGTCTGGCTTAATTATGTGTCAATAATGAATTAAAGGCAGACTCAAAGGCTGTCTGGTACTTAACTAGATTTCGTAAGTGGTTTAGAATTTACTATACTAATTTCTTGGTTTAATAAAAGTTTACCTTTTCAACACGTAAGTATGTTTTCAATTTAAAATTTGTGGAAGTTCATTATTTCAGGAATAAAAGAAAGAGATATTCCTAAATATCTAATAAATATTATAGAGGACTACTTCTCACACATGTCTCTAACAGGTTTCGGTAAAGAAATGTTAGAAGTGAATTACAGGGGTAACTTAGAGTTCTGTTTTGGGACCAATATTATGGAATATCTTTTAGGATGATGTTCTTCCTTTAAAACTAACTGAAAGCATTAAGCTAATAGCATTCGCGGATGATTTATCTATCTTAGTCCAAAGAAAATCTTCCCTTGAAGTTAAAACTAAATGTAAATGATGCTCTAGTGAAAATTTCCAGTGAGTGTAAAATCACCATAATAGAGTATTGGCTCCTGAAAAAACAGAAACTAATTATTTTAAGGTAGGTAGCCAAGAGATTTTATTTAGGTACTTGAAAATTCTATATAAGGAAGTTATTCCCAGTAAATCTATTAAACATCGAGTCCCGTAACTGAGAAACGTGAAATTTATAAAGGAGTTGTATGATTCGATTGTTATGTATGTGGCTTCTGTATGGATAAATGCTCTAAAAGTCTCATTAAATATAAAAATTATCTAACAATGATACAAAGAAAATCTCTAATCCATGTATCTTGATCAAAAAAGTTGAAAAACCTAGTACAATAGTCTTAAGTAATTGTAATCATCTCAATTTTCACAATTGATCTCACACTTCTAATGAAGAGTTTACCCGACCCAGATCTTCTTCTTAGTCCGCCGTCTACCTACGGAGGTTGGCGATCCAACTGGCTATAATGGTGCGTGAAACCGCACCCCTGAATATTTCTATGGTGGTCCGTTCGAACCATCGACGCAGATCTTTAAGCCAAGAGTTCTGTCTTCTTCCCACAGATCTTTTGCGCTCGATTTTTCCTTGAATGACAAGTCGGGGGATGAAGTAACGCTCTCCTCTCATGACGTGGCCTATGTACTTGAGCTTTCTTTCTTTGATAACTGCCATAAGCTCTTTATTTTTGCCAATTCGTCTGAGTACCTCTTCATTGGTTATTCTGTCTACCCAGGATATACGTAAGATACGACGGTACACGTACATCTCAAATGCATTGATGCGGCTTTCCATTGTGCTGTTGAAGGTCCAGCTCTCGCAGCCATAGAGAAGGACTGGAAAGATGTAACACCGCAATAGGCGTATGCGAAGCTCTAGATTCAGGTCTCGACTGGTAAAAAGATTCTTCATAGAAGTAAATGCTCGCCTGGCCTGTTCGATTCTTAACAGGATTTCTTTCTTGGGGTCGCTGGCCTCGTTGACAATGGCGCCGAGATATTTCACAGATGTCACTTGTTCCACCCTCTCGTTATTAATTCGAAGTATTGTTTGAATTGGTGTCTTGGAGAACACGACCACTTTTGTCTTAGTAGCGTTCATGTGAAGACCGTACTGTTTGCTATGCTTGACTATGAGGTCCATCATGTGCTGTAGGTTTGGGAAATTGTCGGCGAGGACGACTGTGTCGTCGGCGAAGCGTATGTTGTTAATAAGGCTACCGTTGATCTTAATTCCCACATTCACCTCCTCGAGTGCCTCTAGGAACACCGCTTCGGAGTAGATATTAAAGAGGAGGGGGGACAGGACACATCCCTGTCTGACGCCTCTCCGAATTTCTATTTCTTCAGATGTTGACCCCTCTACTCTCACTTCTGCCGTTTGGTTCCAATATTACTGATTGATGATGCGCCAATCTCCCGCATCTACACCGGTGGTCTTGAGGATGTCGACAAGCTACTGGTGTGAGACACAGTCGAACGCTTTACGGTAATCAATGAAGCAGGCATAGACGTCAACATTCATGTCCTTGCATCGCTGTGTGAGGACGTTCAGAGAAAAAAGAGCCTCACGCGTACCAAATCCGTTCTTAAATCCGAACTGCGTATCACCAAGCTGCCTCTCACATTTGGAGTATATTCGGGTGTGAATAATGCGAAGAAACACTTTGAGAACATGTGACATTAGGCTGATCATGCGGTAGTCGTCACATTTGGAGGCTTTTGCTGTTTTGGGTAGAGTAATAAAAGTCGACTTCAACCAATCTACTGGGTCACTAGCAGAACGATCTACTTCAGAGTTGGAATTTACTTTGCTCTGATTTTGAGATGTATTTCATCTCATCTGCTGTCCATAGAAGACTTTTCGCTCTTAAAAAATCGAAACGCTGATGTAATTATAATACGTTAAACAACAACAAAACAGAAAAATCCTTTGAAACACAATGAGTTTCTACAACTTGTCCCTTGCTTCCTCAAAAATTAAACATAGAAAATTGCATAAAATTGGTATGTTAAGACATCCCATCTTTTGAAATGAACTGTCGACTTCCTGGTTCCACCTCTGTCCCGATTTCTCGTCTTTACAGCGCCATAAACTCCTCCCGAACCGATGACACCTTTAATTTTTCACTCACTCTATCACATACATTTTAAGTATGTCATACATTTTTCTTGTGTGCTATGGAAAAACAGTAAAATTTTTACGATTGGTTTTTTTCGTAAACAGCTTTTAAGTAACTAATGTCCTCTAAACGTTGCATAAATTCCTGGATGTATACGGCATCTCAGGCGTAATTGGGTTTGAAAGCGTTATTTTCGTTCTTGAAAAAAAGGGGAGGCAGGAGTTATGGGGAAACGGTCCTTTTTTGTGGAATTTATTTTGGAAATCCGACGAAATATCGAGTGGAGGACGCGTATTTATTTATTCCTGTTATTAATGTATATTATTGCACTTCCGGCGAGATCCTTAAGCGAATTTCCTCTTTCATTACATCCAAACGATTTAATCTCGGTCTTGTCATAACATTTTGCCGTCTTTTAATGTAATAGTGAAATGTTTATTATTCCGCATTAGTTCAATATAAACGTAATTAAATTAAGTTATTGGGTATATTTTATTGAGGGCATTCGCAGACGACGGAGTATGTACATAGATCGACAATCAATTTATGAATTTACATTTAGTATATCTACATGGTAGGTCGCATACGATTTGCGCAAATTACGAAACGATTTGATTTACGTATTATATTAACATGCACTCTAAATATTCCACTGACAGTTAAACTCTATACACTAAAAAGTCCAAATATGCAGGAATAAGTTAGGTACTATAAAAATTGTAAAATATGCACATGAGTTGCTTCCGTGCGCACTTTTTTCAACTTTATTACTTTGGTAGAAATTGATACCATTCAATTAAAAATATCTAGCTATAGGATAAAAAGTGGCTAATTTTATTTTATAAAAATAACTAATCCGATATTTTTTGCACAGTTTTTATCTAATTTGTAGCAAAAAGTGAAGTATTTTACGATAACCATATTTGTACCGTTTTTTGGAAAAGATGCAATTAAAATTTATTTTATAATTTTGTGTTGGGTTCATCCTGTCGGTTTACCGACTACAATAATTATGAATAAAACTAGTATTGCTAAGAATCTTTGTCACAGCTTTGATTCAAGCAGTTTATTATCGTTTCAGAGAAGTTCTATTTCAACTATCACGTCATGTATTGCATGAAGTAGGTATACATACCTTAAAACGTTGAATACCCTTTAAAAACTTTATGAGGTACATTGTAGCTTTATGTTATTTTAAGTCGATTGCAGTTAAATCTTTAAACTCTCTTTAAAAACTTCTCAACTTCCTTTGAAACAACCGATCGAATTTAAGATTACAACAATTTCTTTAAAAATGTCTAGAAACAACAGTTGTTAATGTAATTTGGAAAATCCCAAACTCCACACAAAATTTTTTTTTTTAAATATCATAATGGTTGTATACTGACTGTAACTCCTTCAAAAATGTCATCAATTCATTACAATTTACGAATTTACAAAAGTTCCTTACAAACTCCTTTACTTATTTTCACTGTCTTCAAATGTCAAATTTTTCTTAAGGTGATTGCAACTTCCTTCCAAATCTCTTAACAACATTAGAATTGCAACAATAAGTTGTAACATTTCTTATATTCTGTCACAGCATCAGGACTCATATCGTCCTGTTCATCTTCGGCAGTTGCAACTGATTTTGAGATAGAATTTGTTCTTTATAATTATCATAATACGTCATTTCGTTGGAACTTATTTTAAAATGTCTCAAATTATATTTTGTACAAACAGTTGTAGTTATTAAACTAAAGAAAAACAAAAGAAGTTTAAAGAAAAAAACATAAATAAAAAAACATTTTTTATTCTCTTAGAACCTTTTCAACTTTATTCAGTGTCAAAACGAACTTAACGTTCATGGGTTACATTTCAAACAATGTGTTATTGTAACTCAATTACAATTCATTACAATGTAATAAATTTACCAAATCTTCTCAACTTCATTTAAAACAGCAGATTTCGTTTAAGATGGCTCGACACTTCTTAAAAATGTGGTCTACAAACTACAATAATTGTTGCAAGTAATTTAACTCAATTTAACCGAAATAGAATTAAAATTTTAAATTTCATGCTCATTCATCATGCTTCAGTTCAAGAAAATATTTTCAAAAATTTCTTTAAAACACTTTTACTTCTTTGAAATGTCTTCAAATCGCATGATTTCGTAAAGGTGGCTGCATCGTCTTTTAAATTTCTTGGTAATGTTGCAATTGTAATAAGTAACTTAGAAATTTACAAACTTTCTGAAGAACTTCAGACTTTTCTATTTCGTATGAAAGCGCCATCAGTTGTTTATAATTGTAATAAGTTTCTAAGAAACTCAACTTCTTAAAAGACGTGTAGATTTTAAAAATGTGAAACAATAAGGGTACTATTGTTATAGTTTCTTAGCTTTATTAAGAAGTTTTTGTTAACTTTAATCATGGCCAAAATTATAATTCACCATGAGTTACTTCTCACATTTCATATTATTTTAAGTCGATAGCAGTTGAATATCTCTTCTTCTTTGAATAAATTTCTACTCTTTTAAGAACGTTATAAATTTCATTTAGATTATGATATTTTTCTTAAAATACTTGCAACCCTTTAAATACTGTAACGAATAATTTCTTTTCCTTCAAAGCTCATGTTTCTTTTAAGACAAATGCAACTGATTTTGAAATCGACTTTGTTCCTTAATTATTGATAAGTTCCATTGAGTCAGGGTTTCTTTTAAAACGTCTCATGTTACATTTCAAAGTTATTTTCAGTCAATTTTACTCCATTACAATTATTAAAAATCTTTTAAAAACTTCTCAACTTCCTTTGAAACAACCGATCGGATTTAAGATTACAACGATTTTTTTAAAAATGTCTACAAACAACTGTTGTTACATATAATTTGGAAAATCCCAAACTCCACACCACAATTTATATTTTAAACATCATAATGTTTGTATAATGACTGTAACTCCTTCAAAACTGTCATCAATTCATTACAATTTACAAAAGTTCCTTACAAACTCCTTTACTTATTTTCACTGTCAAATGTCATATTTTTCTGAAGGTGATTGGAACTTCCTTCCAAATCTCTTAACAACATTAGAATTGCAACTATAACTTGTAACATTTCTTATATTCTATCAGAGCATCAGGACTCATATCGTCCTGTATATCTTCGGCAGTTGCAACTGATTTTGAGATAGAATTTGTTCTTTACAATTATTATATGTCATTTCGTCGGAACTTATTTTAAAAGGTCTCAAATTATATTTTGTACAAACAGTTGTATTTTATTTAAAGAAAAAACATAAATAAAAAACATTTTTTATTCTCTTAGAACCTTTTCGACTTTATTCAGTATCAAAACGAACGTAAGTTCATAGGTTACATTTCAAACAATGTGTTATTGTAACGCAATTACAATTCATTACAAAGTTATAAATTTCCCAAATCTTCTCAACTTCATTTAAAACAGCAGATTTGGTTTAAGATGGCTCGACACTTCTTAAAAATGTCGTCTACAAACTACAATTATTGTTGCAAGTAATTTAACTCAATTTAACCGAAATAGAATTAAAATTTTAAATTTCATGCTCATTCATCATGCTTCAGTTCAAGAAAATATTTTCAAAAATTTCTTAAAAACACTTACTTCTTTGAAATGTCTTCAAATCGCATGTTTTCGTTAAGGTAGCTGCATCGCCGTTTAAAATCTCTTGGTAATGTTGCAATTGTAAAGTAACTTAGAAATTTACAAACTTTCTGAAGAGCTTCAGACTTTTCTATTTCGTATGAAAGCGCCATCAGTTCTTTATAATTGTAATAAGTTTCTAAGAAAATCAACTTCTTAAAAACCTGTTAAGATTTTAAAAATGTGAAACAATAAGGGTACAATTGTTATAATTTCTTAGCATTATTAAGAAATTTTTGTTAACTTTAATCATGGCCAAAATTATAAAACGCCATGAGTTACTTCTCACATTTCATGCTCATGTTATTTTAAGTCAATTACAGGTCATTACAAATACATCAATTCTTTAGAAATTCCTCAACTTTTGAAATATTATGTCTGTTTTAAGATGACTATGACTTGATATGTATTGAAAAGGGTAAATTATTTGTGAAATTTGTCAGATCGACGACTAAATAAGAGAAATTGTAAAACGGGTAAATTACATTTAAGTACTCTTTTGAACAATAATTTAGTTAACAAAAAACTAGACCTAACTAACAGACTAATACTACAACAACGTATTACGGAAGTAAAAAAACAAAATATGCAAATAATAACGCATATGGTAAATTGCCTGTATGTATTTGTAAAATATGTAAATATTCATTCAAGATGCATTTTGCATATTCTCCGAGCCCTAATTATTATAAAGGAAGTAGTTGATACGACTTTTCGCATCCAATTTACTCATTCTCGGACATATTTAGAAATGCAGCGCAGGATGTTGATGCGCTTCGCAAGAATGTCGTGTCGTTCAGTTTAAGAAGATCTTAACTATGGATTTTAATTGTAAACATAAACCACACGCCGACTGCCGCCGCCACACAACATCTGTTTTAACTTTGTGATGTTTTATTACCTGCCAAACCCACGCCTTCATAATTTCTCAAGTTATTAACCGAGCTGCTAATGTTTGTATTGTTGCTTTTCTTAACATTAACACGAACAACTGGATTGAAACGTATTCCGAGGCAATTAGATGTGAGTGTGACTGTATGCGGTGGACAGATGATATGTACGAGTGTTTACAAGGGGATTAGTGTTTTTCGCAAAACCAGCTTGAATGCACACTTTAGAAACGTTTTAGACGCTTTCCCTCCAAATATTGAAGTTTCCCCAATACCTACTTTATTCTCTTCTTGAAAGTAACGAAAGTTTGGTAATTAATTAGTCACGTTAATTTGCAATAATAAACGTTTGTTCTACACATAAAAACCAAGTGGTTGTTAAGTACCCACCGCACTGAAACGATGTTTTATATAATCTAATGATTAATAAATCAATAAACCGAATCCCTATCCATTCAAAATTTTCCCCGACGTAAAATACGAATAAGACATTACCAATAATGAGAATTTTAAATTAGATTTCAATCTCAATAATAATCATCGTCGTCCTGGATCCCGAACGACGCGAAATAATGATTTCTTCATCCAATTAGGAAGGCCAGAATCCCTACAATCGCCCGTCTCGCATATAGAGGCATATTTATTGTGTCGTTTTTGCCGAGAAACCAAATGCAAAAATTAATGGGATCTTATCTCATTAACAGCGCCGAGTTTTATATTTATTTTTTTGTATTCCGGAATCTCTCTCTTTCTCTTCTCGAGCAGAAAGGATGGTTTTTAATTATTCAAGCGAGCCATTGTCGGCTGCAAAAAAGTTGCTGAATGAATTACGAATTAACGCCGGGATCATTAAAAAATATATACATAATATGTACGCATAAAAATTTAATACGAAGTTGATCCCCGATGAGGTCTTACAGAATGTGATAGTTGGAGATTTTTAAATTATTGGAATCGCGCACATTTTATGTAACACATTCGAGAAACTCTCTTAACCTAAATTTTGATGGATTGTAAGGAAATAAAGGTATCGTATAGGTAATACATAGGTAACATTAACCTAATAGTTTCTTTAATCAAATAGTAATGTTAAAATTGTGAGCACTATAATTGAAGCAAACATCACTAGAATTGTTTTTAAAGTCCATTTATTCATCAATATGTCTGTGACTGAAAATCACAAGAGTATACTGAGAGAATATTAAGTTGTGTGTTGAATCGCTACAAACGAGAATATACTAGTGAATGTTCTGTCCCACATCACTAGAACCTAATTGTTTTTCCATATCTATTTAAAGTAAGTAGTGAGAGTAAACGTATTCAATTAAACTACACTTGCTGTTCTTTTTCTATCGCTATGCTGATACATGTAACACAAGACCTTATTGGTCACGACCACAATGTGTACTCAAACAAACCACACTTTAGAACTTTCCTTATACAGCAAATTGTCTGTGTTACAAAATTATTTACAAACAATAAAGATTTTTTGTAAATTTCGTACATGAAAATGTTCCAGTGAATCTTCTTGTGTCACTAGATTTGTAGCGTTTTTCACATTTTAAGACACATTTGTCATCTTGATCTACGACTTTCCCTAATCCAATGGTACTATTACAAATAATTTGTCAGCACTAGTTAGTGTTTCAAAATAATCATTGCTTATTAATTGTTACCAATGAGAATGTTCCAATGAATATTGTCTTGGACCACTAGAACCAGAAATTTTACTAGAACTAGAAATTTTACTTCAAAACGTCGAAATACCTATGTAAATAACAATCAACAAATAACACTAAAATAAATTTGATATCAAATATACCTAAAAGTACAATCTGTCGCTCTTTAAATAAACAACACGGTAATCGAATTAAAAATTTCATTTCGCTACTCTGCATAGTGTTAATTTTTATTAACACGTCATAGTGTTAATATCTATTAACACATTATTATACTTATTACACACATCATTAAATTAGTTAATTACAAACACACAGACAAACGAAAATGTAAAATTGCATATGTGTTTTGCACTCATAATGAACGTAGATAATAAACAATTAAAAGTGCAGTTTATTAACATTTATGTTTGGCCAATTTGTCCTATCTCATGCGGAATTCAAAATGTAGGTATTAAATAAATTTGATTTTGTTTTGTAATATATGGAACACAGCGATACAATTTTTTTTTTAAATTTGATACTGTGCCCTTACAGACTTGGACAGCTATAGTTATTAAGATATTCAAGTATTACAATTCTATCTGATTCAAATAAGCACCCTATGTCAATAATATAAAATTTTGTTTGAAGGTCTCGATCTTGTTTGGTTTTGTTTCGAAATTCGAGGCGAAATTTGATACGACTTACTTTGATCTTGTCTCATTGTCTCAATATCAGAATATCTGTCACATATTTAAAAAAAAACAAAATCCATTGGGTAATGTTAAAAATCATAAACCTTTAACAGGTCCACTCAACGGGTCACATGTATTTGTGTTTATTCTGAAATATCAGAACAGGCGTAATGGATTAAACGGAATACAAAAAGGTAGATTAGTAACCAGCTTTTGGATTAGACATTACACAACTGAAAGTACAACAGAAGTAAAGTTAAACTGATTTTCGATTATTAACCTGTTGTCTATAATGTACTTTCGCCATTTCATTGTTGAACAAATGAATACCTTGTCAATATTTTTGGAACAGACTAAAGACTAATTTGTATACATATAATCCTTGAAGCTATTGCACATATACTTCAAGAAAATCATAATTAAGAAAGATGGGATTACTCATTTAGAGATTTTTTGGGACCAAGACGAGACCAATGCGAGATCAGACATAATGATATCGACACTAGAGTAAATATGACTATTAGGGACTTTTCAAGTTTGGAACATGACTATGTCATTTCTCGTCTTGTCTCGTATCTAGTCCTACCACTATTGCACCAAACACCACTTGGCAGTCATCAACTTTGACCTCAACTTATTTTTATGTTGTGCACACTTTTGCTAATCCTTCAGTGTCCATTGTCTTATCTCACCAATCCATTTCAAGATCTTTATTGCAAATTTCCCTGTGCACTACAATTTGAAAACAAACATATAATACCTATTAGTACACTAGCAAGCAGCAAGTAGTTAAAATAGTACCTACTCGTCTAGTTGTTCTCTCCTTGCTTGACTTTTAGGTTATTTTATCTAGTGGAAATTCGATCTCGTTGTATTTATTAATCCAATTCGACCAATAGTCCAAGTCATCGACATCCTTTTCTAGTGAATATCATTTTTGTCCCTATATCGGGATTATATCTCCAAGTCATATCCCACACCGATTTCTATTCAGGCTTCTTGGAATCAACATTGTAATATATATTTACTAACTGTTCACTTGTTCTATGACCGTAATCCACATGTTGATGAGTGAAATGGCTTCCACAGAAATAGTTGGATTTCGATCACTGTTCGTTGTGATTGGATTGTATAGTTTACATGAACTTTAATGTAAGTGTTGTGCAATTTAAATTGGTTATGTTATAGTTACGTCATTACTTCATTAAATACCAGAAACGTGATGAAAATTTTCTCTATTTTCGTCGACCTGATTCGCCACTTTGTGAACATGGAGGATTGATTAATTATTAATTTTGTTGATCTTATCACTTGATCTCCAATTATCCCTGCCCATAAGAGATTCATGCATTATAAGCCCCTCGAATCCAATGGGGATTAATTCGATACCGACAGTTCTGTCGATTAGCTTCGCTATGTAAAGTAAACGTACTTGCATTTTGACCAATGATAATCCTTTGCTCACAAAATTCAACTCTACGATTTGTATCATCAACTTTCAGTTCCTGAAACATAATATGCGTCCTGTAAGCGGACCTGTGTTTGCATTATATAGTAGCTGTAAGTAAAGACGCCTGACTGATGCGTTATTACGGCCAAATTGGCGAGCTGAAGACATTCCATAAATTTAGTATAAATATAGATATTTCCTTGTGAATATGGCTTTCAAACGTTGTGTCACTTGTGGCATACTTTCAGTACGTTTACGGTGAAGAAAAATAGGAATTGGGGTAGTTACACCATTACGGAAGGGGACTATTTACAGGAATGACTCTCGAGCTCCTTGTAGCATAAAAAAAAATCTTAAATCGACTTGTTTAAGAAAGTTTTGTGTAAATATTGTACATTCATATTATAACATTTAGTCCAATTGGACATTCCATACTTCACATATTCATATAGTCAATATACTATGTGCTTTCCGATTGCTGACTTTACTTTGCATAAATAATTTTAAAAGAATTCTCTTCGTTTACTCCTTGTTTAATTTTGCTTCCGGTGGTATTTAAAGTTTTAATTACCTTCTTTATTAATTAATTACAGTAGTAATTAATCTTTACATACTTTATACTTATGTACTATTGCAATAATGTAATCAGATTAAAACATTAACATGTTTAATCGCGCAGAAACTAAATAGGAATAATTATCTTCGTCTCATTATTAGAAGTTAATAAGAAGAAAATTCTTTGTTGATTCTAAGAAAAATATTTTATGACTTATTCTTTTAAATAACTGATACACTTGTGTACTAGGGGATTTGCCATTGCGCTGAAACTTTGAGAATATGTTTTATACGCTAAAATAAGGCAAAAAACGTGATAACTGTGTTGATCAATTCAAATATCCGACAACTCGATAAGGAAGTTTTTCTTCAATTTTCTTGTTTCAAAGACAAGCTACAGTCAGAGAATTGTTTAACTACATATTTTCATGTAAAGTTTCTATTTATGATAAATTGATAAATGATAAACCTAATTAATAATCTAGTATAATATTAATAATAAGTATATTATGGTAATGGGTTATTTTCCAAAATGTTATTTTTCAAAAAATTTCAATACGTTTTTCATTTTGAATATATATATATATATATATATATATTTTCATTATAATTTTTTTTAATTACAATTCCATTAACCTAATATTTAACCTACGTATTAGGCTTATGGATTATTTTGGAAAAAACATATTCTAACAATTCGATTTCATTATATTCTTTACTAGCCGTGACCCGGCCACGCTTCGCTGTGGCTCAGTTTGATATAAAATAAATGAACAATTAAATAAAAATAGGTAATCTAGCGAATATAGATTTACCGAGAAAACACATAATTTATTTCAATACCATGCATTGCATTGCTGTAAATATGTTGTAGAATGTTATGAAAAGGGAAAAAATATTGCTTTGCAATTATTTTTTATAACCGATGTAGGTACTCGGCTTCGCCGGGGACGACCCTGTCTCATTCCTTTTTCCACACTCCATGAAAATGGTTTCAATCAGCGTGCGTTATTCGTCTTGATCGAGCAATACATACTTGGGCTATTTCCAATCTTGCTTCCCTTTGCTCGTCTGTTTCAGACGAACGGGCTCGAGCAATTCGTACTCCTTCGATTTCCAATCTTGCTCCTCTTTGCTCGTCTGTTTCAGATAAGGGGGCTTGGGCATTTCTAATCTATCTTCCTTTTGCTCCTCTGTTTCAGATAAATAGGCTTGAGCATTTATTAATCTTAGGGTTTCTAGTCTACTTTCCCTTTAGTCGTCTTTTTCAAATAAGCGGGCTTGAGCATTTCTTAAACTAAGGGTTTCTTAGGAGCAAATTCAGAAACGCCACTCACACTCATTTCTACCTACACTCAATTGTAACTCAAAATGAGGGTGAGTGCGCCTTCTCCTCAATTTTGGAATTCAGAAACGTGTAAATCAAGTTACTCAAATACATCTCAATTTAAGAATGATTTGAGGGAAGGATGTTTGGCAATATCGCAAGTCGTCGTGTTCGCTGCTGACTGTGTTAGTTCAATTTGGTGTTCTGTGCATATATCATGTGTTTTGTGGCAGCAACTGTCAGGCGCATGTCAGGCGTCACCTAATTTGGAATCACGTTTTGCAAAATCGTTTACGTTGAAACAATGAGCAAAGAGCATTCCAAAAAAGTATGTGTGCAAGGAAAAAAGTTCCAATTAAAAGAGTCTCCACCTCTATGCCTGCTATATACCACTGGAAAAATAATATGTCGAATAGTGTCTCCACCAAATCTATACCTCTGTAAGATCTCCAAGTTGGTTAAGTGCTGAAGGGGATTGTTGTAATCTCTGATATAATTTCTGAAACAATTAATTGCCTTATTAAACAAATCATATTTTTCCCTCGGTACGCATTTACATCTTAGGGTGCTACCTACAATTTTATCATAGGTAGGAACTGGTAAATATCTTTCATCCTCAATATATTGTATGAACTCTACAAATTCGTTGAACTCATTAGCCATGATATCCATATTGCTAACACCATCTAACAGAAATAACTAAACCATAAACAGAAATGCACAAAAAACTGTCACTAACGACGCTAATGACCATCTGCACGAAAGTCAAAACTCGTAAAAGTATGGTGTGGAATTATTTTAAGTGGTGAATTTCAACCACTCAAATCTCACTCAATCTAATACTCAATTTAAGGGATATTTCAATTGAGGAAAGTCTATGAATTCCAAATTGAGTGTAGTGAAGATTTTACTTAAAAATTTAGTGTAGGTGTAGGGTGAGTGGCGTTTCTGAATTTGGCCCTTAGTCTATCTTCCCTTTGCCCGAAGCTCGTAGTCTTTTATTTTTTTGCTTTACATATGGATCTACCAATCGCTTTTCTTTTGGAGGCATAATTCACAGCGAAAGTATAAAATAAATGCGCTTGTTTTCTTTTGTCCAATGTCCAAAGTTCACAAATAACACCACTAACACTCACACACGTTCAGAAATATTTCTACTTTTAACAGAATGATTTTGAGCAATTCGATGCTCAAAGCGCTGACAAACTGTTCGACATTTAAAAGATACCTTTTCGCCGCGAGATGGCGCCATCTGTCAGTCACTCGTCTGTCAAATAAAGGTGACATATTGCCTGTCATGTATATATTTTTAAGCCGTTTCGGCCCCCTGGCTCCTTTTTCGACGCGGAACCATTTCAGGAACCTTCAAGGACATGCGCCCTACAACTCACCAAGTTTTCGTCGCAATCGGACGAATGGTATAGGAGCCTATGCGGAACATACACACAAACATCCATTTTTATATATATAGATAAATAGAATAACACATTAACATAACAACCTTGTTTTGATGAAGTACCTTAAAATAAAATAATCCATGAAAATTTTATTGTTATTAACAGTGATGAAACAATGTTTGATAATTTGTTATCACCAATTTTTGTCATAATAATTCAAATTCTTTTTTCATGATAACAAAATAGACAAACATATTTTTTGCGATATATACAGCATTATATTGTAATAGATCGAGTTGTATTTATAATTTAAAATTCGTACTGAAAATTTTAGAAAATTTTAATTTTCTAAAATGACCAATTAATATTGCTTGCGCTAAAATCCCTTAAGAGCCTCATTGTTTCTATTTTGATATAAACAACTGCAAGGAATCGAACAAAAACGTCAGATTTAAAAAAGAAATGCGGAAAAGGCCAAAAACGAAGAATTTCTAATTTTTTTTTTAAATTTTTTTGTCTCTGGATTTTTTTATAAAAACACTCTTTTTTTCGAGTTATCCAAAATTTGAATTGCGTGCCCAGGCTAGAGCGAGTTACTTTCAGAATATAATCAGTGTATCAGTTATTTAAGGTCGAGTCTTCTACAATGTAAATCGTATTTAATATAAAAATGGCATTTTCATAATAGGCTGTTACTGAACGTTATGTCAAAAAATATTTTGTATTTACTTGTATGATTAACATTAGATTAACATTGAATTAAATAAAACATCTACATCAAACATATAGATATTATTTGGGATATTATTAATATCTTATTTATATACTATCCCACCCAAGATATTGATCATGATTAAAGAAATGTCATACATGTCTTACTACACGATGTCAAAAATAGTCAAGAATAAGTGCGAAACATATGGGGTAGTGTATAATCAACAATCATGGATTGTATAACTTTAAACCTACTTTTATTCAAAATAATGCTTAAAGTGGGTATTACCAATCAACATGATTGAGTACGAAACCAAATATACGCAATTTTAAATTGGCAATCAACTATGGTTGATTCTTATTTATTAAAATAATAACAAAAAAAATAGTTACTAAGCTTTTTTCAAAATTCTCCTTACTTTTCCTTTGTGCTTGAGACTGATATTCTACAGCATTACATCAAGTAGGCAATTTTGTTTTTAGGTTATATTTAGCTTGTAGTTAGTTGTTTGAACACATCACCTCAAACCTCTACCTTTTGTAGAAAAATTAGTATAAGCGAGATAATTGCATAGAAAAGCACACCTGAGAAAAGACTAATAATCGTCCTTCCTTGAAGAATTCTGCAGACTCGAATAGGCAAATCATCGAAAATTAATTTTTCTCCGAATCTCCGGCCCGCTCGACGAAAGCAAAGTCGCAACAAAGCGAGTCGACTTTCACAATTGTTAAATCAAACATTACGTAATGGCCCCTGCCCCATACAATGGCCAAATTAATGAGTGTTTAAATATGGACACACTCGAACCGTAAATACAAGAACTTACACATACACGTACACGGTCCTCTTCTTAATATTATAAAGTTATTATAATGGACGGGGCATCAAGAAGAAAAAAAAAACAAGATGCAAAGAGAGAGAGAGAGAACGGACATTGATTGTGTTCGGGAATGAATGCGTGGAGCTTAATAAAGAAAAGTCTTATTCTTATCTCTCTGGTCGTAGTACAATAGGATCGACTGTTGTGTGACATAATGGATTTTATAATTTGAATGGGGAGATTAAAAACAGGGCCTCGAGTGTAACAACTGGTATACAGTAGCGTGTCATAAACAAATGGATCCGATCAGGGCTGAACCGGCCCCGCGGTTCACATCTTGATAAAATTTCACGAGTCACTCTCGGTAGGTATGCGTCGTTATAAGCGCTTCTCGCAGATATAGTCGTTGCGATAAGAGTCGAAAACGACTAAAGACAAACAATTTGTTCCAAACTTAATCTAAGATATATTACTAAAGGACGTTATGTTTATCTATATACGTTTTATCAACTTAGTCATCTGTATGATGAACAGTTGCTGCTTCACAACACGAGAGTGTGATCGTGGTCAGGCTGTGTTATGAATGTATATGGTGTATAGTGTCTTAAATTAAGTTTGGACAAAGAGTATGCTTGTACAAAGGTATGAGCGTAAATGATGTTTGAAACAATTTTAACACACAAAATTGGAGACTACTAGTGCGTTAACCAAAAATCGAGCCTTATAACTTTAAAATTAGTTTGACCGATCTCACTTACCTACTTAAAGAACGAACGGATCCATCCCTGTGTCTCGCAAAGAAGAGTTTCAATTACCACCGTCTTTCGGGACTGCGACTTAAACGCACGGAAAGGGCATGTCGACGAATGGAGTCGCAGGCATTATAGAATCTCAATCCCGATTTAAAATCCGGCCGCGATTGTTCGAACAAAAGCATTCAATTCCGGCGGCTTTGTCCCTTCCCGGGCAGCATTAGCGACATATTTCCTACACTTAGCGGGATTTGGCTGCCGGAACCGCATCTGGAGCAAATTGGAAAATTTTAATTAGGCGAGGGAAATTGGAATGAGGAAATGCATGGGTCCGTTTGAGTTGTTCGTCCGGGTCGAGGTGTGTTTTTGATGTTTGTTTACTTTTGTTTTGAGCGCAAAAGGGAAATCTTGTTCACATCAAGTAGGGAGTTTCTAAAATATGAGACTAAATGACCGCCAAGTGAAAAGTGGAAATTTTAAAGAGCATGCAGATACTAATTGCACTGCGATCTATCTGCTTGCTCGAACTCCCAATTCATAGCTAGAAAAGTATATTTGCTATCAAAAATAATTAAATGTTAACATTTTCGGTGAGTGTACAAAACTCGGGATTTTGGTCAAATAAGGGAGAATGATGCAACGTTGTACAACTTTTTACTTTCTCATATGGGGTACCTATATGAGAGAAAGTATTGTCATTTCTGGACGTTTTGAGGACCCCTGAGTTCGAAAAACATATTTTGGAAACGTGTCTGTGTGTATCTATAATCGGTACCTATGTGGTCAAAGAAACTATAAATTAGTGGAGAGTTGAAATTTGTATTTAGGCTGGGTCCCCAGAAAACTCGCCACCATATATATTTCATCAGTATTAATTTAGGGCAAAGGGCAAATTTTTATGCATAATTTTTGCGCTATAGCCAAAAAATCGATAAGTGGACAAACCTACCTCGTTCTCAAAAACGCGTCGCTAAATTTAGTAGCACCTTTGGATTATTTTATTTCTTTAGAGGTCAATGACCGTATGAAAAAAATAAAATACCTTGCACGCGTTAGTTCCTTATTAAATGACATAGTCAATAGTTTATGAGTACTTTTTCATTAAATTTAAAGCAAAAATCGCTTGTCACGTGATCTAGAAAAGATATGTATAAATATTAAGCATATAGTAAGTTTCAACCTTGTCTGCTTGTATGTAGCTTCGACATATTTGCTTTCTTATTATTCTTGATCAATGGATATCTAACTATTTTTTAATGAATGTTGCAAACCAGTTATAAAATAGCTTTAAATTGATATTCAGCATTACTTCGTTTTTAACAAACTTCGAATTTTAACAAAATTATAGACGTCCCCTAACATCCTCCTATTTCGATAAAGGGCAATCAGTCAAGAAAAACGGTGGGTTCTAATAAATCTTAGTACCTTGTTGGTTACGCTGAAGTTTTTTTTATTGCTCTTTAACTCACATCTATAAAAATTGGATATTCGTTGGAGTGGTAAATGTGAAACTGAAAAATAGGCCTAATGCTCGACTTGAAAAAGTAACTGTTGGTATGAAAAGGATAACATCAGAAACAAATAGAAAATATATAGTAGGAAAAGGCAAACAGTAGTAGATATATAACAAAGTTGTTCCATTCTGCAATAAAAATGAAAAAGTCTGAGATCAACTGGATCTATCCACCCGCCATATTGGGGCCGTGAGGCTGAAAAAAATAGATTATTCTCTATAATTTTGTTCCGTCATATTGTGTTGGTGTTTTTAAATGACATAATATTCTATAGGTAATTAAAGCTCAAAATATAACTTTTATAACTCTTCTATTTAGTTTTAATATCCTACAACTAAGCCATGGACTGTGATTTTTTTTTGTGTAAGCCAAAAAATTTCTAAAAGTGTGACTTGGCAAAAAAATACCGATATGATATTTTAGCTATTGAATGTGTAATTTAAACAAAAATTGGGGAAAAGAATTATTGTAGAAAAATCGGTTTTTGGGCTTCCCAGTCCAAAATGGCACTACCAGATTAAATCGAATATTCTTGAACGAGTCAATTTCACCTATCTTGACGGAGAATGTTTGTATTTGGGCGTTTTCTACTAGTTTCTTTTTCCTGAATTTATTTTTAATACAGTTTTGTGCTTTCTGGAAGTAGATAAATTGTTGTTTGACGGAATTTATACATTTGTACATTAGTGAACCTATTAACCATTGTAAGACACGAAAGAAGTCAAAAATGTAATGGGACCTCCACGTATTTATAGAAAAAAAATCTTACCTCACCTTATGACAATCATAATGCAAGTTACAATAATTATTAGTTTAAACGGAAGGGAGAGTAACCACTGATCAGGCCATTCCGAAAGACAATGGCGAAAAATTAGAAAAAAAAAGAATAAATACACATTGAGATGTATGTAAAATAGATCTGATTCTTGGAAACGCGTAGGTATTGTTTCGATTTTGTAATTCCCCCTTGTTCCCTTTGACCCAGCCCAACTCGAGAATAATCCCCGTTGACCTGTTCGGCCGTCGTCGGGACTGAATACAAGACAGAGACACAACTAATTGATCATTAGTCTCTGAAATATAACGAAGCCACTCGTGGCCTAGCATGAAATAGGCGAGCCGACGCCGATTTTACTTCCGTATGCGTGCTCCCATTGGCGCTAGTCACTTCCACGGCCCCGGTCGACAATTATTATTATTATTATCATCACCGCCAGGATGACGATGGTACTTAGAAAATCAGCAGGCCGCACAAGAGGAGTACCACTTCAACAAGTTGGCCTAAGCGAGGGGGGCGGAATAATGCGGAAAAGGCCGCTTGGTCGGTCTTTACATACACTTCGGCAGTGCCAAAAATCGATTGATTTGACTTTGATTTGAAAGTATTCATTATGATATTTACATAAAAATACTAGGCGCTTTTTGGCGATGATCAGGTCAAGAGCTTTTGGTCACATTTGGTCAACTCTGGTCAACAATGGTTTTTCGTCAAATGACGAATCACGAAAACAGTTCAGTAAGTTATCAGCTAATCTGACTCTCAATTAGATGAATTTCAAACAAAAATAGGAGTAGGACAGCTTCGTATTGGTTTGTAATAAAATTCACATGATATGTGTGTGCAGAAGTTGTTGTCAACTCCTTGCATGAAAATGAAAATTTTCAAAATATTCTTTTGGGAAGAATTATTTTCTAACAATAAGTTTTCCAGTTATTTTGGCTCGGCTGTCCCGTCTCTTCTTTATTTCATGTTTAGTAGATAGTATTTCAGTAGAGAAAGGTCATTGAAGAAACTTAGTTTACGAACCATACCATCCCTGTAGAATTCATTCCTTTCAAATAATTGAAATAAGACCTTTCTAGATTCCTCCACTTTTGATAAACTCTTTCCCCTCTTTTTACCTCATTTCACCACACAGTTTTTTTCTAAATCTCTGAATTCTTTGAATAGTCTAAAAATGCTTGCGTTGCTTCATTATCCATGCTCTTTGGAATTTTTGATACCCAAATGTAAATATGTTGTGCGAACGTCGATCACGGTTTTTAAAAAGAAAACTCCGGTGACACAGTTCGACTCGAGCGGTTTTATTACATACTAATACATCTAACTATGTTGGAAGTAGGAATGAGAGTGTCTGAAAATGGCCTGCGAGAAGGGCTCGCAAGAGAATGTTTATCTTATCCCTAACCATTACATTGTTTTGGTTATTGGTCATTAGAAAAATATCTGACGGTCTTAATCTTAACAATTATGTGATTTGTTTATATGTATAGGGGGTTTCTAGTTATATGATTATGTACTTATTTGTATATTCGGGGGAACTCTCCTCATTATTATCGTCACAACTAGAAAAGACTTCAGATCCTACAACAATCAACTAGTACCTACAACCTACAAAGAATTATCGAAAACAACTCTTATATGAAAATACTAAAGTCTAACAGGTCCAAAGGAAACAAAGGACTTTTTAAGTTGAAAAATTAAAACGGAGAACTTGTAACAGACAAAGAATGATAAAAAAAGTTGTTCAGAACTTCTATAAAGATCTACCTATATCAGCATCCCCAAAGCCAGATATCGCCAGAGATAAAATCCAAAATGTTGATTCCTTAAGAGACTTCTGAAGTAAATAGAGCCGAACTGAGAAAAGCTCTTAAGCAGATGAGAAATAAAAAACCACCAGAAGGAGACCGTGCCACTGCCGAAATGTTGCCTTGCCTCCTCCTCAACAAATGCATTAACAAAGGAAAAATACCTGAACCCTGTTAAAATGCTGAAGTCATAGAATTCTTTAAAAAAGAAGACAGCACCGCTATCGCAAACTATCGACCAGTTAGCCTTCTTTCACATCTGTATAACGACTTAATTAGACTTCTGTCAGCTAGTTGAACAATCCGGATTCAGGAAAGGCTATAGTACAACGGACCATCTGCAAACCATCCACAGTTTAATTGAGAAATGCACTGAAATACAACATAGGTACCCTTAAATTTAGCTTTCGTGGATTATGAGAAAGCGTTTGATCGGTCGAAACCTGGGCTGTTCTACACGCAATGGGTGATGCAAGAATAGACTTAAGGTATACTCTCGCCTAATAAAGCATATCTACCAATACGCCACAATACAGGTAATTATCGATGAAGAAGTTACAGATAAGGTAAAAATAGAAAATGTTGTCCGCCAGGGTGACATCATATCTATTAAACTCTTCATCTTGGCATTGGAAACATCTTTAAACAACTGCACTGGGAACGTAAGGGTATTAATATAGATGGTACATGTCTGAATCACCTTCGTTTCCCTGACGATATTATCATTAGCACTTAGCAGCGACAAAAATGAATTAAAAACTATGCTCGAGGAACTGGAAGCAGTTTCAGAATAAATTGGGCTTAAGATGAACCTAAAGAAAACCAAGATAATGACAATACAAGGCGCCGACATAGCTATTGAGGACCAAGTACTTGAGCATGTCGATGAATACATATACCTTGGTCATTCCATCAAAATAGGAAACAAACAAACAAATCTCCGAAATATATGTAGAATAACGAAATTGAGCTGGGCTGCCTTTGGAAGGCATGGGTTGGGTACATTCTTAAATCGCAGGATATCCCAATTAAACTTAAACGCAAAATTAGCGAAATTTGCATTTTACCAGTTGCAACATATGGTCTTGAGATTTTAACTTAGAAAAGTGTTGAAAAGCTCAGAACAACCCAGAGAGACCTTATATTAGGAGATAAGAGACCTGAAAAGGAAAAAAGTAACAGGCGTTGTAAATAGAGTGGCAGAACTAAAGTGGCGTTCGGCGAGACATGTCGCCAGACAGGACCCATCAAGGTGGACCAAAAGAATAATTCAATGACGACCAAGAACCACCAAGAGGAAAACAGGTAGACCCCAAATACGATGGCGAGATGACATCCAACGAGTAGCAGGGAAAACCTGGTTACAAACTGCTTAAGATAGAACGACATGGAAGATAAGGGAAGAAGAGGTCTACATTCAGGAGTGGATGGATACGGACTAAAGAAGAACAAGAAGAGGAATATTATCGTTACAAGCATAATTTTGCAGATTTTCCGTTTCATCATGATATGTGTATCAATAAAAGAAATAATATTTATGACCCACCTACCATTAGTATCACCATTATCAACAGACGTGCCTGCTGGTGAACAAATAGCTGTACAGCTGCTGGTGGATTTTATTATGTCGAGAGCTGCAGCAAAATTCTTGTTTTCTATCAAATTATTCACAATTTTCAATGCTTAATCGTAATCCACAAATATGACATGAAAATATGACACCTCAGCAGAAGCTACAACAGCTTTGACCAAAACGCTAAAACACGAAAAAATTGACCGAAATAATCGGTCACATGAATTGTTCCTCGCCAAAAAAAAGCCTACAGTGTTTAGTGTAAGGCACAATTTAGTGTACGGCCAAATGTATATCTTCTCAGAATTTTTCTGCTATATTCTGTATTTCCTCCTATCTCTCCCTTTTTGTGTTGTACTTTTGTAAATATCTTAAATATTACTATTGCCTCCATGTCATGTTATATTGTGTGGTTTGAATTCAAGATGTGCATTGTTAAACTAATGTTTGCGAGACCCAAAGCAAGTGTTGGGCGGCTGGAACCCACCCTAAGGTCTAATCTGGTATTCTTAGGTTTTTTCATCCTTTTAAGGTGAAGATGTGACAGGGGTGAAATTGCCATGAAAAAAATTGGTGGCCACTTCCACTCGCATTATTGCAGTCCTGGAGATTCACATCTGAAAAAAAGTTTTGATAAGTCATTTCATTACAAGACGCGGTTGAAAACCCATCAAAAATTCTTAACTGTATTTCGGAAAGGGGAAATTGTGGCGCCTTCCCATATATTTGCATTTGTAAATAGATGTAACTAGGTTGGTTAAAATCATCACATATAAATTTATTTCATGTCGACTTAGGTGTTGCCATAATTACAGTCCTAGTCAACAGTAACAAAGCATTATTAAATGGCTGGAGATGCAGTTGCTGTATTATTATTATCTAATACATATATGCATGGGTGTTGAGCCGGAACTGTCACGAAAATCGAAGAGCCGATCAATCACCACGATCACTCTCACAGACTTGAAAATACACTTATCTCGACATTAAATAGCGGCCCATTTCACAAGTGAATTAAAGATTCAATCGTTCCTACTTTAAATGAATCGGAACCGTTTAGTCCCCCGATAATGCGGACATTACTTCTGAATATTAAATCCGTCAATTAATCAATTTGAATTTCCTCGCGACCGCGGCCCCGAAAGAGCCCGAAAACGTCACTCCTTATCTACCCGAAACGAGATATTATGAAGACTTATCCATCGGCCCAAAGATTCCGCCTCGTGGGGTGACAATGCAACCTGTCAATGGCGGGAGAGGGACGTCATTAATCAATGTTGCGCGTCCTCGTTGACACCTTTCCGGGGCAGAGAGATAGCGACTCGCAGCATCTGCCGATGATCTCTCTTTCTCTCTCTCTCCCTCGTTCGGGGCGACCGATAGCGTTTTCCGTCTTCTTGTTCCCTCTTTTTTTCTCCTCTCTCTCATTCGGCGGCAGTTGACAGGCAGCCGAAAAAGTGCATTTCGCTTGAACGCTAACGAGCCATCTGGAGTAAAAAGTACGCGCACATATACCACATAACACATACATACACACGCGTGCTGTTTCTATCTCGTGAATGGGGATGAAATATTGCCGTTCGCGGTGACGTCGGTGCTAAATTGCAGAGACGTGATTGGGGGAGCTCGGATCGGCGAAGATTCCAATTCAATTGTGGCTTATATATCCTCATATATGTGGCTTATATATATATCCGTATATGGCCAAAGTCGGCCTGCGACGTACCCAGAAAAATGGGCATTAGGAAGCTACGACGGTTACACTGTCGATATTGTCACGTACACAGGACAGTATACGGACCATGTAATTTGACCAGAGATGCGAGATTTACAAGGAAATGGCTCAAGCGCAGTAGTATTAGATGTGTAACTGTTGGCTTTGTGGTGTAAATCAGAACAGTTTATGATCACGCCACATTTTCATGAATTAAAAATTATCCACTTCATTATCGCTACTGCGCATGTACCATTTGCGTATATATCTCGTATCTCTGCCAGGGGCTCAAACAAAATGGGTGCTAAAACACACCTACAGTTAATTTTTGCAGAAGATTTACTCACTGAAAGACTTTAAAAATGAACAAGAACTTTTTCACCTCGCTAGTTTTTAATTCAATTTGCCGAAATATCTCCAGTAATTACGCACTAACTAATTTTTACACAACAAACTACTATTAATATCTCAAAAAAAAGATCGTCACTAGATATCTCAATGTCCATTATTTACAAGCAAAATGGCGGATTTTTGCTACATTTTTTTTAAATATGTAGTAATTTCTTTTACTTTATAAAGTTGCGTTCTTATACTGGGTGTCCCATTTTAATGTACCACCCCTGATATCTCTTTAGATATGCAATTTAGCGAAAAATGGTTCCGACAACAGTTCTAGGACTCGATGGGGCCACCCAAAACTGACCTTTTCGTTGAGCTTGAAATGCATGTTCAAGGTCAAATCAAGGTCAACTTTTTTTTTTAATGGACCTACATATTTTTTATGTCATATTCGGATTCTCCAATAAAAAATAAGTATGCTTTGTATGAAACATTGTTTTCGTAAATGTTTTGATTTCTCTCTAGAAGACACTTTTCAGCTTTGACCTTTATTTGGGACCTTTATGTGACCTTCGCTTGACCATGTCAAGATCACGTTCAAGCCTGGTGAAGATCGGGTCAAGGCTTAGTCACAGTCAGGCCAAGTCCAATCTACAGGTCAATCAGTTTTACGTCTCAATCAGATCAAAATTTGTCATGGTCACGATCAAGTGACAGTAGGACCACGAAAATGGCTGACTACACGCCAGTACCTAGAGATTGTCAATATGACCAAGATTCTTGGAAAATGTAACGACAATTACAGCGCTGCGGCGAGGTTGTACGCTGAAAGGTATCCAGATGCTCGTCATCCTACTAGGAGGACTATTAGACTTTTTATTGTTGTGTTGTCTTGCCTTAAGTGGCTGGACGGGAGGGGACTTTGCCTTGGCTGGTTAGACTCTGATTGGTTGGACTGTGAAGGATGTTACCTTGACTGGACGAATTTATGGTTGAATCGAGGTCAAGGCCGAAAAGTGTCTTCTAGCGAGAAATCAAAGCGTTTACGAAAAAAAATGTTTCATACAAAAGATAGGTATTTTTCATTGGAGAAACCAAATATGACATAAAAAGTATATGTTTCTGTTAAAAAAAAAATAAAGTTGACCTTGTTTGATCTGGAAAGTGGATTTCATGGTCAACGAAGAGGTCTGTTTTGGATGGCCCCCGTCGAGCGCTAGAACTTCTGTTTGAAACATTTTTCGCTAAATTGCATATCTAAAGAGATATCAGGGGTGGTACATTAAAATGGGACACCATGTGTAGTCTAGTTTTATTAAACTTACATAACATTGTTAAATATAAATACTGAATGTAAGAGTTGGTAATTTCAAAACTTTAGATTGAGTAACTCGAAAATTATTTTTTTAGAACATTAAAAACCGTTTCAGCAGAATGAAGGGGCAATCAGTTTAATAGTGGAAGCAAGTTTGCGCATGTGTTCCTAATAGGGATAGTTTTCTCAGCTACAAAATATTAAATTACCAACCCTAACAAGTTAATAATTTTACTAGTAAACTGCGTAAAAACTTGGTTCGTACAAATTTTTTTTATTTTTTGAAAAATTGTGCCATGAAACGTTGTTTTTAAGAAGTATTCCGCCCATAATGCTGTTACACTATATACAACTACTTATTCGTGATGTCAAAATATATTAGTGTTTACAAACTTCTTGGAAACTACTGGACCAATTTTGATAATTTTAAAAGTACATAACTTTTTCACACAACTTTTCGTTTAACAGCTTTTATGTATACCTACTTTTGTGAGATTTTTTAACATTTTTCGATTTTCAAACATTGTAGCAATTTCATAATTGAAATCTTTCCCTTATTCTATATTATTTTGTTTGTGTTCATAACTAAAGCCATATAGAAAACTTGTATAAGCCAGATGTCTTCAGCTCAGTTAACACAAGACAGATTTGACCAAAATTTCTCAAAAATATTACCAAATGTAGATATGACAATACTATAATTAAATTATATATAAGTTATTAATATTAAATGTATTAAAAGTGTTAGGCGTACATTTCTTATAAGAACAACTAATCTACTAATCTAAGCAACTCTTTTATTAGAATTAAATTATGCAATTTTCTAATTATTATAATACGTTTTTCGTTTGTTACTTTAAATTCAGTTGACAGTTTTAGGCTCGATAAGACTTCATTTAGAGTGAAGTAATTCCTGATTCAGTATAAAATATTTTTTTTTTATTGGTACGCTATTTTGCCTATTTAAACCATGCTTTGGCGTGCGTAAATCGGGCTTTATCGCACGCGCGTGTTTTAAAGTCGCCATGGAAACGTCTCAACAACGACGAAATCAACCAATTACAGAGCGTTTTTGGCCGTAGCGGGGCGACCTGATTGGTGACACGACGTGCGACGGGCCGGCACGAAGCGTCCCGAGTGTCGTTCAAATTAATTATATTGGGTATTTGGGTAATTTTACACTATTTATGATTTCAAAGGTAGGTACCAATAAAAAAAAATCGCGTATAGTATTCGTGGATAACTGCTCTTTCAAACACTTGCTCTATTTCGAGCTATTAGCTCGAAAACTCGCTCGTGTTTGAAAGAGCTCAATATCCACTCATACTTTAATATACTAATTGCGACTATATCATATGCTACTATGTACAAGTAATTACATCCAAACATTTTCTCTAAATTTTGTAACTATTTTGTGAGATGTACCTTACCTACTTAATTGATAGTAGATATGTCATTATTAGGAAAATCGGTCAATAGATATAGTAGAACAACAAATTGTTTACCCATTTTTGCCCATACCTGTTACACTTTAAACAGAAGTAGATGGAATGTATTCTCGAAATTAATTCGAGAATAAAAAAAATTAAATTAACTAATTAATTTAATTATTAATTAAATTAATTAAATAAACAGAAGTAGTATCTATAATTTAAACTAACAAAGCTGTAAGACAATAACAAGTAACAAACAAAGACAGATAACAAACCTATCCCATTGGCTATTTAAATTGCATGTTTATACATAATAGAGCCAATCAAATAAAGGCGTACAGTCCAAGTACATAAAATGAATTAGGTGGTTGGTCGCTTTTTTACAAACCTGTAAAACTCTGGTGTTATCTGTAGTAGTCTATTTGTTAAATGGTGACATTATTTTAAACGGCGTGCATTTTTTGAAAAATAGTAGGTTTGTACTATGAGGACGTTACGTGTTGCCAACCATGTCAAATGGTGTTAATTTTATTTGATTTTCTTTGGAGGCTTTATTTTTTTACTGTGAACTTGTCGAGTAAACTATGAATAGCTAATGACATTTTCTTTAATCAAAATAAAAATATATGTTTTGCAACAAAGTTTATTCGCATTTAGTTTCGAGATTTTCTTTCATCTTAAAGATCCGTTAACTTTCGTACATCAAGTTTTTATCCTTAAGTCCTTTGAATATTCATTAGGTTTGCGAAATAATACCTCGTCTGAAAAGTTATTACGAAAATTGTCTTCTCTGGTCTGTATTCGAGAGAAATAAATTATTCCATACATTTTATATATCCAGGGACAGAATACACATGCACACACACAGAAGTTCTGTTTTCTTTTAGTGCCGATATAATATGGCGCGGGGACTCGTCGTATCGCCGTCTTGTCCGCGAAATACGATAAAACAGAAATAAAATAAGAATATGGCCGCCATAAAACCAACAACTCAGGTGTCTTTTAAAGAATGGCCGCATCTCTCTCCCTCTTTAAAATTTCCCGCAAATAATAAAACAAAAGGTGGTCGGCGTCGTCTCTCTCCTTCTCTCTTTTCCCTCCATCTCTCGAGCTTTTATACGTTTCCATGTCTCGGCAATATACACTTTTATTTACGGCAATTCTGCGAGGTCCCGTTTTTATTATTCCTCTCCGAGAGAGGAGATGATGATAGTTCTCGAGATAGTTATTCCTTCCGAGCGACTTGGGCCTCTTAAAACGATTTTAATTATTTGATGGTTATCTAGGTTGTGATGTAGGCAGCCAACGATTCCGCCGCGAAATATGCAAGAATTTCGAATAGGCAAAACGTAGGAAATTTTTTAATGGAATTTACTGTTTTACAAGATCTCCACCGAGAGAGAAATTGCCTCGTGCCTCTTGAATCGCCTCATTCCCATACCCACGCATGAGTACATATGCGTACTTGATCTATGTGAAATGCAAGCTTCGTACTGAATTTCAAACGATTTTCACCAACCGTCGATTTTAACAACACTTTGTCCTACGCTGAAGGATTGTACCATTCCTGATGCAGACGAGACCTACACTGTCATATGTGTTACAATTTCAAATAAACGAATTTATAGCTTGCATAGAAAAATTGACCAATCGAATAGCTAGGTAAACTTAGTGATTACATTGCACCACTCGTAGTACCACCGGCAAGATTTTCTTGTTGGCAGTTTTTGAAATAAACAGAACAATCTTTGATATAATTTTAACTTGTAGTTTATTCTATTCTCAGTCGATAAATTAGTGGAATTAGTGGTTCCGCTAGTTCGATTAGTGGTAGTGAAAACCCGTGGAATTAGTGGGGTAGGCGCACTTATTTGATAGGTAAATGACCCCGTGGATGCAACAATAACAAATATTGCCATTACATCAACGAAACAAGCAGGGGCTAAGTAGATAAAAGTTGTTTAAGATTTCAAATTAATTTTTCGCTTAACTTCATAAGAATACACAAAGAGAAAACTGAGCTATTTTGAGAAAGTACAAAATACAACTAGTTTTAATGACAAAAATTTTCTACATAATAATATACTCAACAAAAGGCAACAGAACACATTTGCTTCACAAATAAAAATTTAACAAGACACATCATATTGTAATGAAACGGCTCGCCACGATATAAACACGCCGGGAGCTACACAAGTTCGCCGAATTGCGATCCCGAGAAGGACGGGTCGAAGCCGACGGTCGAAGAGCCGAGAAGGTTCGATGCGATAACGGGTTCCGCGAAAATCGAACTTTCTAGCAATTATCGCGAAAGTTCCAGAAGGCTTATACCTGGTATATAAGGAATGCCGGACCCAAGGCGGGACAGTTGAAGAATCGTTGTGTAAACATTCGGGCGAGAGACCGCGCGCGTTAAATAAATAAACATCTCTGTGTGCGAATATAAATTAAGAGTTAGATTGTAAGTGTTGTGTAGTGTAAGAAATAAATTAATTAGTACAAATCGCGTAGTGTTTAGTTTTAGTAAACAGTAAAAACGTTACAATATTTTATGCTAGCCGAACAGAGATGGACAAACTTTAGACGGAGTGCTAAATCCGCGTTCAAGCATTTTTTTCCAAAAATTACAATTACTGATTCAAATTGAATGAAATAATTTTATTTTTCAAAAATAATGCAATAATTTAAGATGTAAAACAATTTGGTTTAGTATATATTACAAAACTTTTTATTGCTCAGACTAAATTATATCGTTCAGTCAAAAAAATTTGAATGTCTGGATATTTAATGGCCTAAATTAAATATATTACAAAACTGAATTACAATTTACAAAATTACAATACAATCATACGAGTAGGTACATACTTGTACATTACAGGTCAAAACATTCGTATGAATAAATACTGCGTTCATTAGATAAAACAAAGTTACAAAAAGCTCTAACAAAATTCACTAACCAGCTATTGTGACGTTTATTCTAATTGATTTTTACAGTTCTTAACCCTACCCAATTTATTTAGTATATTCCTTAACTAATTAATTTATCTTAAACACTTAACGCGCTAATTTATTTGTACACTTATCGCGAGTCGGCTTATCGCACTTTTTCACTCTCGGCGGCTCCTGATCTACTCTGCCTCCGACCGCACCGGTTCGTAATTTATAGCCCTAATAATGTCTTCGAGAAGCTTCCGGTTTATTCTCTCTCTAATTGGACGTTCTGGAGTATTCTGCCGCCTTCGAGAGAGAGTTTTTATGGTCGTGCTTTTTACTGAATTCTCCGAAGCGGTCCCCCCTTTGAAGTGCGCCAACTTCGTCAGATAAGAAGGAGCATGCTTCACACCGATGGTTACATTTCGCGTCACACTATTAAAAAAAAACAATGAAATACACATGATGATAAGCACACAATTTTATGTAGCAGTTATGTAGTAAGTACGTTTCAGTTAATGTAATAATTATCACTACCAGTATTGAACCATATTTGAACCATGGTTCAAATATGTGTAATGGAAGATTTTCACTAAATAGACATTTTGTTGTTCCATGTTGTTTCCAACATGTTCCATCACTTTTTTTCAACTGATTGTGATTACATGCTCAAACTTCTTAATAGCAGCACTTGAATTGTTCAAATATGTTCATGGCGATTTCCTATTCCACCACATGTACCTTTCGGACATGTTTTTGCCGAACTTCATCGTCAAACCATCATTATTACCTCCATTACTAAAACCAAATGAAACAGAATTGCTCTCCATAATGAATTTAGTAATTTCGTACATTGTTTTTTTGGAAATATGTCGTGAATAAATACATATCCTCGTAAAATACACACAAAAGTCTCAACAGTCAACTTACACTCAGTTACCATAATCCCACAAACGAACCATATAAACCGCGTTATCACGGTTTTATTGCTAATATTAATTCATGCATGGGGCAAGCCTAAACCAAGGGCCAAAACAGTTAAAAGGATAAATATTTCTAAACTCTGAAGTAAGCCATCATCTATTGAGACAATTTGTTCATATTTTGAAGACGTACAATAATGCCAGTTCTCAATAAAGTACAAAACACGAGGGAAAAAATGTAAGGCATTAATTGTGATGGGCGTAATAGTATTTCTGTTCAGGATAATTCTATTGCTGAAAATGTATGTTCCTATTGATTTTAATGGCCGTTTTAAGAAGCATTAAATTTGCAATTACAGGGTGGAAACCAAAATATTGGGACATGACAGAATTTGTTTTTAACTTTCAGTTTCATTTACGACAAAAGAAAAAACTTTAAAAGTCTGCGTCGGACCAGACGGTGGAAGTGAAACTTCTTTGGCCATATGCACACACACGCGCGCGCGCGCGCGCTCACCGACAGACAGGATGTATAAATGAAATATAAAAGATAATTTTTTTTGCTACCGCAACCTCGCACCCGTCCACCATACGCTATAAGCACTCGCTCGTAGCTCTGCCGGCAATCCAGCAATAATGCAGGAGACAGCATTTCGCTGGTAACGCCGACTCCCCCGCCAGCTTCGCCTGGTAGTAGGTGCTCATTGTCTTGCTGGCCAACTTTTCCCATCTCATCATCTCATCATCATCCCGTGGAAATCTCGCTGCCTAAGGAACGACGTCACTAACATGGCTCGCCACTTTGCCCATGGTCGATCATAGTTGTCGAGATGCTGATGCCAGAGCTTCGCCGTCCCTGCTAACCGTGCCTGCAACAAAGTTCTCTTCTCTAAATTTGTCCAGTCGTAGATCGCCCCCAAGTTGATCAATCTTGGAGAGCCATCGCGGTGTCCATACTGCTCTCCAGGCTGCTGGGGTCGATAACTTCCACCATCTTCATCGCCAAAGACGGTCGAAGTCGAGCACTCGCCTGCTCCACTCCGGATTCCTCGCTGCGGCTCGATTGCTATCTATTATCGATATCTATTGCTGGAGTCCTTCCACGACCGCCTTCACGATGGTCTCCAGAGATTCGCGCGTACGCCGCCTCGAGCCCGTTCGTCTTGTGTTCGAGAATTACCACCCATTCGCCGCGGAACCACTCTCCGTGCGCCGTGGGCTTTCATCTCTTCCAGTGTCTCCATGTTCTCATCTGAGGTAAGGTGAGGCACGACGCCTCCTCACTTTTCTCTATGTCCATGTCACGCAATTAAACAATACAGCTCACCGTTTTGTCGCCGCTCGAAGGTATTGTTTCTCGCCGTTTGAGGTTAGGTTAGGTGTCAGCTGTCCGAAAGTCTAGACGCTCTCCGGTGTTGCCACGTTGACCTCTTTGGTAGCACATGTAAACGATTTGGCGATCGGATCGGTTCGCGGGCACGATGGAAGACGTACACTTTACGCGCATTCTGGCAACATGGCTTTGTCCTCGGATTACTTATCACGCGTGACGCGGTTTTTCGACCAATACCTCATCCCAATGTATACAACGTGCGCAAAGAAGTTTCACTTCAAAAACAATGAAATACACATGATGATAAGCACACAATTTTATGTGGTAGTTATGTAGTAAGTACGTTTCAGTTAATGTAGTAATGTTATCAGTACCAGTATTTATGGTTCAAATATGTGTAATGAAGATTTTCACTAAATAGACATTTTATTAAAAACATGTTCGATCACTTTTTTTTCGATTATCTGTGATTACATGCTAAAACTTTTTAATAGCAGCACTTGAATTGTTCAAAGATGTTCATGGCGATTTTCTATTCCACCACATGTACCTTTCGGACATGTTTTTGCCGAACTTGATCGACAAACCATCATTCTTTCATCCATTACTAAAACCAAATCAAACAGAATTGCTCTTCATCAATTTAGTAATTTCGTAAATTATTTTTTGGAATTATGTCGTGGTTACATATCCTCGTAAAATACACACAAAAGTCTCAAAAATTAACTTACACTCAGTTACCACAATCCCACAAACGAACCTGTAACTCGAAATATAAACCTCGGCACGTAGGGCGTCTCTTATCTCACGAAAACGGCGCAGTTCAAAGTGAGAAGGCCGCTCCCATTAATTGGGCCATAACAACCTTCCCGACTGTTTCGCGAACGTCTTATTAAAGGAAAAATGATCTACTCCTTGAGTATGAATGATCAAGGAGTACTCATGAATAATGAGTACTCCTTGAAAATGATCAACAAACATTACTAAAAAAAAAAAAGAATATTCAAGAAGGTTTTCGAGACATAATGGAGGACTATAAAAAGCGAATGCTGCGGACGCAGATTAGATTTGATGAGAAGCCGCGCGAGTAAACAGTGCGATAAACGGGCAAGTGAAATTAGGAGTTAAGAGTGTGATATAAATTAATTAGTTAGGAAATAGCCTAGATATATTAAGTAGTGTCAAGACCGTGTGTAAATAAATTAGAATAAACGTTACAGAACCATATAAACCGCGTGGTCACGGTTTTACGGTTTTACTGCCAATATGAATTCATGCAGGGGCAAGTCTAAACCAAGGATCAAAACAGTTAAAAAGATAAATATTTCTAAACTCTGAAGTAAGCTATCATCGATTGAGACCATTTGTTTATCTTTTGAAGACGTACAATGATGCCAGTTCTCAATAAAATACGAAATACGAGGGAAAGCACGTTTAGGCAGTAATTGTGAATTCAGGTTAATTCTATTGCTGAAAATGTATGTTCCTATTGATTTTAATGGCCGTTTTAAGAAACATTAAATTTACAATTACAGGGTGGAAACCAAAATATTGGGACATGACAGAAGTTGTTTTTAACTTTCAGTTTGATTTACGACAAATGAAAAAAGGGAGTTTTCTCTGCACTTAACATAGATATAAATTACGATAGGTTTAGTTGTTATTGAAAAAAATATTTAAAGCTTTTGACTGCCTTTGTTAAAAATTTAGAGTTTTAAAATAATGTGTGGGTCTTTAAATTCTTTTTAGAAATGTCAAGATATCGGTATGAAAAATAATTAACAGTACATCTAAGTTATGACCACATTATGTAACAAATGATGTTTAATCCAAAATTCATCTGTTGACTGAAAGAATGGAAGAGGTTTAATTTCTCCAAAGAATAAAATTTTGACGGGGGAAGAATTGTGGCGTCGCGTTAATAAAAATAAAATCCCATTTTAACAGAAACTTATGCCAAACTCCGTGCATTATTTTGCCCGACGCATTTGTGAGAAAGCACATTTGAAGTAGGTATTAAAACAAACAGCAGGTCCAGAATAACTTCTAAATGTTTAGAAGTTAGTATTAAGATTAAAAGTTTCAAAAAGAAACCAAATATCGATGGCATTATAAATTCAATAAAGTGGAGAAGTAAAAATGTTTAAATAGCGCGAGATTAATTTTTATGAGATATGTTCTCCATTTTGTTGTGTTGTATTACATTATTCTTTGTTGGATAGTTTGGAAGTACTATTTATATAGAGATTTAATGTTTACGTAGAATATATTCATGTAAATATATTTATGTATATGTATATTTTCATATTGCAAGTTAATGATTGTTCAATTTATCATTTATCGTTTATTCAAATTCATTATTTTCGATTATAGAAAGCAATCAATCAAAAACAGAACTTCTTCCGCAGTATTTATTAATTTAGAAAGATCCCAAAAAGGCTAAGGACGTTTGGCAACGGTGTAAAATCTATGAAGCTAAATACGACTTAAATTCCTTAATGATACTTAGCTCAGGATAAACAGCATATTGCTTGTGACGTTGACGAGACATGGTGTTCTGGACCCTTTAATTGGTTGTTTAATTTAAACCACATTGGTCTAAACTAAACACATCCAACACTTGTCCTTTTATGTTTTTGTCCCGTTATAGGTAAGGTTGTCCGCTATTACCTCTCGTCAGCAGACTTCATACTGTGAGCGCTCCTTCGTCTCTAGCATCAGAAGGAGGAAAGAACGCGGAAAATAAACGAAATAAAAATCTCATCAAAGCGCAACCAGCGCCCCTTGAAATACCCCGCGAAAACCTTTGAACTCGCCTAAATAAATGAGTGTTAAACGCGAGTAGGTACAGAAGGAGAAAAAGCGAATGGTCCCTTCCTGCAGCCGCCAACTCGCATCAGGAACGAGGCAGAATCACGTGTCATAATTGAAAATTATTTCTGGTGTTTTTGAACTAGTTACTTGTAATTTGCTGAACTATAATAAGGAGAGCGCATACGACAGCTGCGGATTTACAACCGGATGTTCCAGAGTTTTCGTACAATTTCAGGGCACTTGATATATAGATACTCGTGTTTCGTGGTTTATCAACGCATCGCTCGGGATGAGTAGGTGAGGAACAGGGACGTGCGAGCATATTTATATATAAACGGGAATTGTCCCCCAAAAAAATTGATTCAAATTAGGGAAGTGCCTCTGAACTTTCAGATATACATATAGACCAAGCAAATAAGCAAAAAAATACCCTGTTTTTGACATCGAATCCTCGAGCAGGAGACCCGGATTTTTAGGTAATATAGACCAACAGAAACAAAACGTATAGGAAGACCCCACGAGACTATGAACATTAGGCATTGTTATCAACAATTAAACATCAAAAAATACACTTTTTTGACTATTTTTGTTCTCAATTAAAACCTAAGTTACTTTTGGGTAAAATGGGCTCACCATCCTCAGGGAATTAAAAGAACTTTAAAGTGATTCTAAACGGATCTCGATATCTTCATTTATTGCTGAGAAAAATGGTATAGAAAGTCAAAATCGACAAATTCTTTGTTTAACAATTGTTGTTGAGAAATTGAACCTGCGGTTTTGTTATTTTGTAAAAAGTCGGGGATTATAGTGTTTAATGTGTGGTAAAAATTTCAGATCGATTCATCAAATAGTTTATTGCAAAATTCAATTTGATTATATTTTTGCATTTTTTTGCAATAACCATCTACGCACAACTAAAAAAAAACAACGCGATTCTAAGATCATGGTGCCCTAGAGAAACACTTTGTCTATCGTTATCAATTGTTGAATTTGATAAAAAGCAATTTTAAGTTTAAGTTTAAAAAATTAAAGAAGAAAAACATTTTTTTTATTTTGGCACCTTATGGGGTACCGTTCTGAGCACATTACGAAGACGCGATTTGTTTATTAATTTATTCATTAATTTACTACCTAATTTGTTGAAACAATTTTAAATTTTTTTGGTGCGGTTTTCATTGTTGAACATGGAAAAGGATTGAATAAAACGTACATTATAATATTATTAACATATTTTGTTTTATTGTTATATCAAATGGTATGAACAGTGTATATTTAATCATATTTTTATCAAAAAATAAATTTAAAATTTATTTTTTTAATGACAATAATTCATGTATTATCGTTAAACAAGTAACTTCCATGTTTAACAATGAAAACCGCACCAAAGACAAAAAATTTTTTTCCAAAAATTTGTTTCAACAAATTAGGTGGTAAATTAATGAATAAATTAATAAACCAATCTCATCTTCCTAATGTGCTCAGAACGGTACCCCAAATTAAAAGAAGAAACATCAAAATTCGTCAACAATTTCCAGAGAAATTTCTTATGACTTATGACATAAAGTGCCAAAATAAAAAAAAATGTTTTTCTTCTTCAATTTGTGATATAACACTCCGATGTTATTTGAAGAATTCGCCCGAATTATGCACCGAGATATATGCTGCGGAATGGCGCAGCGAATATCTGTGAATGAACTTTGGCAGAGTGTGCGTCCCTTCCGGGTACAAAACAGTTTTGTATACACGTCAGTATATACGTATATACTCGTGCATTGGTACCGAGAAGAAGATTATGAATGAATCTCTCGCCCGGACAGATTTAGTTCGTGCGGTGGCGAAACGACACTATTCATGGGACATCCGCTCGATCTCCTACATGCCGACCAGTAGCGTAGGAAGACGGCGACTGTCCTTTTAAATTTCGTTTTAAACGTTTTAAATGAAAATGCCCTATCTGCCGCATCAGGCCGATGCCACGGTGGGACGAAACATCGGAATATCTGGCCAAAATTATCTTCAATTTGTATCCTTAAATAAATGATATTTCTAGAAGAAAAACACTTTGCAATAATGATTTCATGTAATAATACTTATGTTTATCTACTTCGCGTTACTAATGATCTCATTATTACATCGAAAATAATGTAATAATATTCATATTATTACACTACTTTTGGTAACTTTTAGTTTCGTTAAATTGTAACATCAGCCTGCCTGACTGTCACGTAGACGTGCGTAGACGTTAAAGTAAAATTATTAGTATTTCAATAAGTTTCTTGACCAGCTTTGCGTTTTTCTGGGGGTGTAGGTACAGGTCAGTTCTACATTTTTGTCTTTAATTTCGCTCACGTAAGTAAGTAGTTATTGAATTTGTACTAGGGCTACTAGATTATCAAATTCAAATACGAAACGTCAGTGTTAGTGTCCTACAGGGCCGGACTGGCCCTAAAAAACGGCACGGGCGCCAATCGAAATTACCGGCCTCTGTCTGGGGCTCTCATTTTTACTAAGAGTAGCGCAGCAGGCGTGAGAGAAAAACAAGAGTGATGATAATAATAATATTAATATTAATAATAATAATAATAATAATAATAATATAGTATTTAAACATATTATATTTATTATGTTCATATTATAAAGCAAAAATTAAATATATAAAATGTCAAATGAAACAAAAACATATTTTCAAAAATAAAAAACAAAAATCACAACAAGACACTCTAAGAAAATATTAAAAAATCAACTTTTTTTGTAAATTATATACATATCAGCCCTAAGCCTGATATGGGCTTATCAGGCTTACATTCTTTTGTAAGATATTTAATAACATCTTCATTGGGTAATTTAAACTTACTAAAATGTTCTTTTAACAAACCATCAACATAAATGCCTCTAGGTGATCTTGAGACAAGCAACTTCGTAATCTATTCAGAATAAATTTTAATTTTGAAAAAGATCGCTCACATGCTACTTGTGACGTCGACAAAGTTAGTAAGTATTTGTACGCCTTTTCAAGATCTGGATAAGCCTCACGGTAAAGATTATATTTCATTAAAACTTTGTAACAGCACAAAATACATTTTCTACAAGTTTTGTAATGAGAGTGAAAATCATCCGACTTATCCAATTTTGGTTCTTTTTCTAGTTCAATATTTTCACGTTTGAGTTCTTCTGGCAACGACATAGATAAGTTTGACCACTTTGAAGCAAAATCGTTTAACTGCATTTCCAGTTCATTTTTTTCCATCTGTATATAGTATTGCTTAATTTTTGAACAAGCTTGCTCTAAGCTGCTTTCTGTATATTCAGGTTGGGCGAAATTTGAAGGATTTAAAATGTAAAATCCCTTATAAAGTTCCGCATGACTCTAAAATTTACTTTCCATTACATTAACTACCTTGTCCATTTTTACATTAAATACTTCAATTTTGAATTTGGCTATTGCTTCCTGCGGAGCTTCGTCACTACACGTCTCATCATGAAATTTTATCCTAATTCTTTTTCTAGATATTGGCATCGTTATTTCTAAGGGAATCTCAAGATTAAAAAATCCTGTGTTCGACTCATTTACGAAAGCAGCAGTTTCTCCAGAAACTTTATCAAAATTCCTGGACATATTTTTTAATGATGTTAAAGTATCCTCAAACATTCTGTACGTTTGTAAAAAGTTCATTCCTGCTATTTGAAGATATTTAGACAAAGGTGTAGTGAAAACAAAAATTTGTCTAAATACTATTGCGCCATTAAAACGGTTTCATATTTCAAAAAACCGTCCTTTGAGCTTTAAATCTGATCTCAGCATTAAAGTTCTTGGAGTTGGTTATCTCATAAGATGTTAGACATAAATTGACAAATATGCCCTTTTCGCACATTTCGGTTCGGCCGGGAGATTAGAGAGTCCAGCGCCTGGCTATGATTAGATTTGCATTTTAGTTTCATTTATTATTGAATTTGAGGACAATTTTGGTTACCCGACCGGCCCAATATTAGGAATTGGGAAGAACGGCCCACCGGGCAATCGTCCGATTGCCCGATGGCCCAGTCCGGGCCTTTAGTGACGTCAGTGTAACCTACCCACTTAAAATTCCCTAGTGTAATACGAAAACTTGAACAGTCAACATTTAATGAATTAATAAAGCAAAGTAGATAAAATAGTACATTACACCCGTTTAATAATATACTATTTATTGAAATATTTACAATTTAGCTATCACTTTCACTATCCGTGCATTATTCACTTCTTGACGTGTCTTCTGATGACCCATAGACATAGTCTACAACTTTTTCATTGTCACTTGGTGATTCAAACAGTTGCAAAACTTCAGAACTATAACTCTGTCTCTTTCTAATCTGCACAACGAAGTAATTAGTGGGTCGGATGAAGCAATTAATAAATTAAAAAGATCTTCGTTTGTTGTTTTACGAGATGTTTTTCGTGTACGACTTTGTCCATACCATCTAACATCTTTGTTTCCACCTTCTCGGGCCTCTTCTGGAAGTTGCCCAATAGCTAAAATAACACATTTTATTATGTCACTTCCATGTATTAAATCTTTGTGCATGGTCGCAGGCATGTAGTACCATGGATATATTTCAACAATTTTTTTTGCCATGTCTTTAGCAAAATCATCAAATGATTCCACATTAATTTTAAAACACGATGAAAGAGCTTGCAAAATAATCCTAGATATTTTTAACAGATCTTGATCCAGACCTGTTATTCTTGCGGAAACGACATGATCTCGAAAAAATCGTCGTGCTGTATTTCCATCATTGGAAGTTCCATTACCCCCAGGTTTAACATAACCAACAAGTAAACCAAGTTGATAATTTAGTACTGGCTGGATTTCGCACTTCTTCTCTTCAAGAAGTTTCTTATCTTTAAGACTTCTAGTCTGTTGACAAAAAGGGAAACACCAAGTCTTCGCCAACTAATTTATTCCAATTGAGCGACAGGTTTCGACTTCATCGAAGTTATCATCTTCTAGCCTGCCATTTCTTAAATGTTAGTCGGTACGCAATATGTATAAAATATTCAAAAATCCGAATACACGCATGAAGCAAAGACAACCCAAATCTATATGTATCAATGTTACATTCTCGCTTTACAACAATATCAATTTTATTCATTTGTGTTAGTACAGCTCGACAAATGTAACATTTTTGAGTAGATAAAGTACCAGTGACAAAGTTGCTAACTTTGCCATCAATCATCGTCAATATCATTTGATGAGTCACAGAATATTTTTTGTTTTTTTTTTTCCAAATTAGAAATCCGCTCTTCTATATACATACTGCACTTCTTTTTGAGCCAATTCGGAAGTTTCTTTTTATATTGAATGCGTATTGGTCTACAATAACGAACTGAGGGTGGTCGAGGGTTCTGCCACGAACAGCTTATTTATGAGGTAAATTAGCGTACAATTTCAATGGCAGAATTGAAGTTATGAACATGTCCATGTTTCGAAAATTTACTGTAGATTTTTGTTTATACTCCATGTGACCTGTACTTCCACCACAGCCCCACTTTGAAACTAATACAAGCTCTGAAGACATATTCAAAGGAGTAATAGCAAAAACGCATTTTGTCAAATTGTCTATCGAGAAACTATCAAGTTTCTGTAAATTGACATCAATTATGTCTTTCGAAATCTTCACCGAAGTTCTCGATGGATAACAGCGATCTTTAGCTGCCTTCAATTTATGGTAAATTTATGGATATAAATCCGCCTTTTTCAGCTTTACTTGTACTCTAATCTTCAAGTACTGACTTTTTGTCAATCTGGTATCAATGAATAAAGCTAATGATTCATCCGGTGTTTAAGGGTCTATTGACCCTTAGGTCAATAGGTCAAATATGGACCCTTATAAGGGTCCCTATTTTCCATTTTCAGACCAAACTTTCCTTATTCTATAGAATCTCTTGCAGGTGTTGTTGCCGTTGCTTCAATCAGAAGTTTTGCAGCATCTCCCTGTCCTGATTGTCTTAGGCTCATTTGAGCAGCATAAACAAGTTCACTTGGACCGGTTTGTTGCCGGAGTTCTTCGGTCCTTCATTGTTTTGTTCTTTTGCTGCTATATTTAAAAGGAATACTCTTCCTGCCTGCACCCGATGTTGATGGGAGAATAACTGTTTTCGATGTAAACGGCATGTTTTCAACTATCTTTGGAGGAATATTTAGTTTTTGATTCAACCATTCAGAGTTTTTAGTTAGGAAAGTTCTCATTGTCCTGTTACTGCTTTGCCATCTCCTAAAAAGTTTACTGCAACAGCGGTATATGGATTGTTTGAAAGTCTCCAAATCGTCCCCAATCAAAGATTCAGAATTTATTTTACTGAGCATCACAGTATGCACAACTGACATTTTGACTTTCCCTTTTTCTTGATGCCAGAGATCATAAACAGTTCTCCGTGTAGGCGGAAAATCTGTAAAATTTATGAAATTAGAAAATTTGAAAATCTATATCTTTATATTTAGACATATTAGTAATTGCACTAAACATAGTTTAATATAACTGTGTGATTATTCCCTTAAACAAATTCTATTCAAGAGAAAATTGCATAATTTTATAGAAACGATTAGATATGAGGTATGAATTCATTTCTAACGAGAAATTGCATGATGTTACAGACTCGGTTAGATTTGAACATCTCTAAAAGCTGCAGTTTGCGTGAGCTAAGTTTTTCGTATCTTATTAAATAAAGTATAGGCTATAACATATTGAAAATTCACAGTCGGACCTAATCAGACTAATTTTTAACGTCCATAGAATACTTGCGTTTCGCAGTGTAAAAGAAGTTGTTATTGACACTACTTATTTCGTTCTCAAATTGTAAATTTCGACATACAAATGAGTATGAAAAATACCTTAATCGAAAGCACTTACCAGGATTTAATTGGTCCATTATCCAAATAAATAACTTAAAACTACAAATAAGTCTCAAAATAATTTACAACTCACTGTCACAATAACGAACTCAATAACGGTTACGAACTAAGAAGCTGCAATGCTTATGTTCAACTGTCGATGATGAGTAGGATTTTCCTCCAAAGTAATAAAATTTTACAGGGTTGTAACGCCCCGATATTTCTCTTTTCAGCGGTATGTATTGTTGGTCTATATTTAGAAGTCGAATATTTTCAATTTTGACCTGGTTTGTAGGTAGTTACTCTGTCCCACTATGTGATGGGTTTAATTTCAGTTCCCTGGAGCTCCACAGGAATTCCATCGACGTTTCGTAATGGAACCGATAAACTGACAATTTCGTTTCTAATCTCGTACCGTTCTGCATGTTATTCGTAGTATAAAACCCGCTCGTATAATAGGTCTTTATCTTTGTCCTGGACAATAATTATTACGTAATACTGTTAATGTAAGAAGAGAACGAATCCAAGTGGTGGAGCGCCTATTACTATGGTTAAAGTGTTAAACGATTTCACTTTTATTACGGCTATAATCTGACACACGTAAGGTGTTCTATTAGAGGCGGATTGTCTTACCGGACGGAGGATTTTTTTATGTACAAATTCTTATTTCGAAACGACAACGGCCTCAACAAAACGCCAGGAGAGAAATAGCAGAAATTGTTTTGAATACGTAATTAAACTGTTACGGTCAATAATAATGTCTCGGAAAGTGTTGCCTAATAAAGAATTTTGTCCCTGAGAGTTAAGAACCTATCGATTTTCATCAGATGTTGCTAAAATTTGGTTTACTAGAAGATAAAGGTATTGTAAAGAATGCGTTAAAATTTGTTAAATTGTTAAAATCGAGTAACTAGCAATTAAAATATTTAACACGGGAGGAAGAGGAAAATCGAACGTTTATGCCTGTATCTTGTAAACCACTATTCAAATTTTCTCAAAATTTGATAGGCAAGTAGAATTAAAGTTATAAATAATGAAAATTTTAAAATTATTGGCCGAATATGAAGAAAATGTTAACGATTAGAAATTTTTCGACTTAGCACTCCAACTTGGAAAAATACCAAAGCGTGCCCAATGCAAATTCGCATATGTTCGTTTTGTTGGTGTAAGCGCTGTTGCCATGTTTGCCATTACTTCATATAATACTCCATTAAAACTTCATACATAATATACATATTTCTCTATGTTCTATCTGTGTTTAACAATAGTGCGTTCTCTCTCACTTCCCAAGAACCGCCCTATTCTTGTGTTGTTATATATAAAAAATTTGTATGTATTGCAACTGTGTCATAAAGTAAGTCAAAACAAATGTAACTTATTTAACGCTCGCAAAAGTAGTTCGTAAAATATTGCACCAGAAGGCAACGTCGTGATTTAAAAAAAAAACAAATATGGCCAAATTATGAATTTTTATGAATGTTTGATATCAGTGTATTTGACTTCCACGTCTGACTTTTTGGTACTGCTACTGATTGAAGACAATTCTAAGCAAGTTTGTAATTTACTCAAAAGCGCTATTTAACAATGTACTAGATGTTTTTGGCCTCAATTCTTTAATTAAATGGATATAACTATTACCATTGTTTCAAAGCTTTGGATAAGAGTGGCGTTAAAAAAATTAAATTTTCTATGTTTATTGCAAATTGTAATAATTTTTCCATATCTTGCAATGTCTTGCAACACAGAAGCTAAACATTAAAATTTTCAGGAAATGTTCTTGATAATCCCCAAATAATAATAACTAATTGTTGAGATTCTTCAAATTGCCGACGTTTCGTTCATGATTATGAACATACTCATGGCGATATTATCAAAATAGAAAATTTTCATTTTCTATTTTTCCATAAACAACATGATTTTTGGACTAAGGGGTCCTTAAAACGTCTAGCAATGCTACTACCTAAAATTTTAAAAATGGACCCGATTACAATACGTCTCATATATGAGTGCCTAATATGAGAAAGTGATGGAAAAACAATATAGTTTCACTTGTTTTAGAACCAAACAAGAAAATTTGAAGTAAATTTTGTTAGGTACATTCCGCGCTTATTCTATTTTACCCCAGTTTCCCTTTTTCTGGCACTCGACCTTACACTTATCGCGAAACTCGCACCTTTCCCAGACGGATCCCGGCCTGGGGAGTTTTATTTCGGGAAACGCGAACCTGCCACAGGATCATATTTTCTTTGTCATCTCGCGCGCACACTCGAACACCTCTCGTCTCGGTGTCGACGGCGATAAAAGAATCGAAGTTAATTAGGGCCGACTTCAAAAGATCGCTGACAATCGGCCGTCCCGAAATAGCGAAGAGCAAGAGGAGCCCAAGAGGAGGAAGGGGAGGACGGGCCCATCCTCTCGTTCCCGCGACTTCCGGCAGGCTCCGTGCCAAAACGTCTACAATGGGAATCCCACGGGCGGAATGGGATCGACGGTGTCCAGTGGAAAAGCTGATAAGGTGTGGGCCTTCCCTAATAAATGTGGAGAAACCAGATGAAACGTAGAACCTACGTTATGGAGTCGCTCCAACCCATTATCAGCCTAGAACGGCTAAAAACTCAGAACATTTACATTTGTTAGAAGATTGTTACCAAATGTGCAGCTGTTTGTGGAGCAATTGTGCAGCTTCATTACTTGTCTCTTCAGGCGGGCCTTTAATTTAAATTTATAAACAATGTATTTGTATATATTTGTAATTGAAATTGATTCCCATGGTAGCCACGCTACAATGCATTCTGTTTAACAATTGTTATTCATCAAACTCATTAAACTTTCAAAAATAGACGTGTTAGAAAAATTGTTAGTTTTTTCAACACCCTTATTTAGCAATTTTCACCTTAAAATTATGAATTAATTAAATTAAATAAAATAATGAATAAATAAAATAAATAAATATATGATATTAATTTATTCACTAATTTCCAAACCGGAATATAATATTAATAACTCAGTAGAACAAATTCACAATTTTAAAGGTTTCGATTTCACTTTTACAAACTCTTGGTTTGCTTTGACGTGTCGAATCTATACACTTCAGAGTCAAAAAAAGAAAGATGCCAATCTTACAAAGATTTTTAATTGTTGACAACATAATCTCACATTGATTTCTCCCTCACTCTTGTAATTTTATTTGATTTTTTCATTTCTAACAAAAACAATTTCAAATAAACTGAACTTTTCCCGTTTCCACCTAATATTTGATAAATCATTAAGAAAATCATTTTTTACTCAACAATTATTATAGTACAGAAATCATTCTTTATTCCAGGTATGCTAACGATTGTTCTTTCATTATTAAAGAAAATAATCAAACTGTAGCAGTCTTGTGACCTTTGAATGTATAATATCACCTCATTGTTTAAGAGGATTTTTATTATGTCCTCTTATGTAGGTGCGTTGGATTCCGTAGTACGGTATGTATTTTAAATTGTTATTTATTAGACCATTTTTAAGTGTGTTTGTCCAATTTTACTGCCGACTGCTCCATGGTCCTTTAGTTACCTGTACAGTTGATTTGTTAGAAACGATTTTTAGTCTATCTGAAGATGACTGCATGGCAATCGAAACCGGTCGCGGCATCTCAGTCAGCATTAAACTTCTTGGCAAGACGTTGAGTATCATTTTTCACTTATTTGTCAATCAAACTGTAGTAGTATTTTGGTCCTCCTTAACAGCATCCATCCAAATATTACATTCACATTTGAAATGGAAGATAATTACACAATGAATTTGTATTTCCATGAACAAAATGGACAATTGAATTTGGCATAATACTTGTATAGAAAATCCTATACATGAATAAACCTAAGATACAAATATAACACAAATATAGTACAATGCATAAAATCCCGGATATAGAATATATATGTTTACAAATAATTGGTTTTAAATGTAATCAACCTTTCTAACAAATTATGGCCAGTTTCCTATGCACTATCAATATCATATCATATCAGGTTGTGAACGAAGTGTGAAGTGGTCTCTGTAGAGAATGGACTGTATAGATCTCCAGGTTGTAAGGCTGGGGACTGTCGTAGTAGTTGGAGATCAGGGCGTGACGTGATCTCTTGAAGTTCTTGAAGTTGAAGTTCTAGTTGTGTGGAGAGAGGGCGTGACGTACTTCTCCGAGTTTGGATCTGAGGGCGTATCGTGCAGATCCGGGGTTGAAGTTCTAGTCGTTTGGAGAGAGGGCGTGTCGTGCTCTCCGGTGTGGACCTGAGGGCGTAAGTGCAGGTCCGGGTTGAAGTTCTTGGAGTTAAAAGTTGTAGTATTTTAAAGATCTCGTAGAACTCTCAGAGCGTAACGTGAGAGCTTGTAGGTTAGGGTGACGTAAATCAAGACCAACAACACACGTCGTTTTGAGCATACATCGTATACTGATTTATTGTCAACTTTCGGGACCTTTTATGCACCTTCAATTACATTAGATCAATGGTACATCTGTTTGTTTTTCTACGACGACCTAGCTTTGCAAAACTGACCTTAACCGGAGCGGGTTATTCTCACGTTACGACGACTCCTTGTTGGTCTTACATCAACAATTTCGTTCACCTATACACGTTCGGTTCAATGCTATTTTCCGTTTGTAAAATAACGCGTGTTAATTTCAATGATTAAATTACGTAAAAAGTTCCCTAAATTAGTATACAATATATTACAACGTCTTCTCCTAAAATTTTCTTAAATAATGTTGACGTAAGCGTCAACAGGTTGTATGATTCTGGCAATGAAAAAATATGTGGAACGCTACAATGCCTCTCAACTGCACCAAAACGTCTGCAAAACAATATAACATCAAAGGTTCAGGTAGATGGTATGAGCACATGCCAGATCCTATAGTGAAAACGGATGAGATGACCTTGTTGTGGGATACACAAATCCAAACAGACCGCTTAATTAAGGCAAATAAACCAGATTTGGTCCTGAATGATAAGACTAAGAAATGTGCCCTACTGGTAGACGATGCGTCCCCTCAAATTTCAATATCACTCAGAAAGAGGCAGAAAGTGCCTGAAATATAAAGACCTTCAAATAAAAATCGAAAGAATGTGGAGTCTGAAGACCAGGATTATCCCGGTATTTATAGGAGCAACTGTACTCATATCCCACTACACGTATGCGGCCATGAAGAACATTCCAGGAAAACACCTCTTGAGTCTGCATAAAGCTGTCCAGCTGAAAACAGCGCAAATTGTGCGAAAAATTCATTGAATACAATAAGCAGAAAAGTTTAGAAAGACCAGAAAATCATTTCAGTACAAATATTCATCCTAGGTGCATGGTGTGCACTCAATGGCTTTTACACGAAAAAGTAATGCCATAAGGAATAATCTTATGTGAAACCCTGAAAATAATAATAATAATAAATATATATTACCCAAGCATAATGATACAGGGGACCCCTCTAAATACCGACCAATCACGTCTTTCAACTATATACAAACTCTTAACATCATGCCTATCTGACACAATGACACACTATATAAACACTGCGACAAAAATAACATCATTGCCATGGAACAAAAAGGCTGTATTAAGAAATCACTGGAATGCAAAGAACAACTAGTAATAGATTCTGTCATTCTTCAACAAGCTTTGCTTAAATATAGAAACTTATACCCAGCATATATTATATAGATTACCGGAAGGAATTTGACTCACACTCATGGTTGCTATGCACACTCCAAATATACAAGGTGGCGTCTTCTGTAATAGAGTTGCTGCGTCACTTAATGTCCCAAGGGTCTACTCAATTACAAGTAAGTCATGGCGAGGGAATGATTTCTACTGATTAATTAGAATCCAAAAGGGTACTTTCCAGGGAGATTCATTGAACCAGCTATGGTTTTGCCTTGCTCTAAATCCTCTTTCACAGATACTAAACGTCAGTAAGCAAGGATTTGCAATTAAATCCAACAATGAAGCCCAACACATATTTACCCACCTCGTGTATATGGATGACATTATACTTTATGCTAGTACACCAGCACATATCAATTCCCTACTCAGAAATGTGGAAATCTTCTCCCGTGACATTCATATGGAGTTTGGATTTAATAAATGCAGAACCCAGATCTGCAAGATGGCAATTATATCGAAGCAATGCATGAGAGAGAAACTTATAAATACTTAGGTGTACAGCAATCTATCCGAACTGATCATAAGGATGTTAAGAGTCGAATTCGAGAAGCATGTGTGGGTCGATTGAAGTCCATATTGAGAACTAAACTGAATTCAAAGGCAATAAACCCCTATGCTATTCCCCTCTTAACATATACATTCGGTATCATTAGATGGACGAAGACGGAAATAGAGGAGATTGTAAGAAAAACGAGGACTACTTTGAGTCAGTATCAAAGTTATCACCCCAAGTCGGCAGTTGAGAGACTCACGATTCCAAGGAAACAGGGAGGGAGGGGCATATTAGATGTCAGCTATTTGCACCAAAAACAATGTGCCAGTCTTCAAACATATTTTCTCCAAAAACTGCAGACATTCCCGCTGCACAGAGCCGTTGTCTTAAAGTGTTAAAGGATACACACCCTCAAACTTATCTTCCGCTAGCCCGGCAAGTGTACCCAGCAAGAACGAGTGAATCTAGTAATGGATTCTTGGAAGGGCAAGGCGCTGCATGGAAAATATCCCCACTAGCTCAGGGACGAGGAGGTGGAGGGAGAGGCATCAATCCTGTTTCTTACTCGGGGTGTCCTATTTCCAGAAACTGAGGGATTCATTATAGCTTTTCAAGATCAGGTTATTGCTACCAAAAAATACCTAAAATGTGTAGTGAAAGAAGCAAGTGTCATAGATAACAAATGCAGAGAGTCTCAAAACAGCAGAAACTCTTAATCATCTAACTGGAGGGTGAACCAATCTAGCACAGATGAATGAGTCACAACTGTGTTGCTAAAATAATCCATCTGAAACTTGGCTCTCATGTACAGTCTATCAAAAGATCCTGGTCCATATTATCACTATACCCCTCAGAGTGTCTTATAAAATGAGAATTACCGTTTATACTGGGACAGAACAGTACTCACAGATAGAACAGTGGTGGCAAATCCACCGGACATTGTACTGATGAACAACATATAGCTGTTCCCAACACTAATAACATGAGAGAAACATTTCAAATCAAGTTGGCAAAATATGCGTACTTGTCGTTCCAGATAAAACAGCAATGGGGACAGAACAACGTGATTATTCTCCCTTTAATCATCAGTAGGACAACGGGAATCGTACCTCGCTCACTGAAACAGAATTTGTCAGCTCTGCAACTAAAAGAGTCTAATAGCAGACATGCAAAAGTCAGTAATACTTAATACCTGTCAGACTGTTCGTAAATTTTTTAACATTAAATAGGCAGTATTCACTTGTCATGACTACGACTACACCGTCACAGATGAGACTACAGCAAAAAAAATAAAATATTGTTTGTATTTGCAATAAATTTTCGTTTTTATTACATATGTGGAAGTGTTATTGCGCATATTTGTTATATTTCATGCATAAATATGCCCATTATGTTAATACATTCTCATGGTAATTTGTCTTTCTATTACGTGTTAAGAGTTCCGTTCAATTGAAAACGATTCCCAGTTCTCTCTCTCTCTCTCTCTCTCTCTCTCTCTCTCTTTCTCTGTGTGTGTGTCTCTATAATATTACTATATGTTTTTGGTGCATTTCCATTGTTGTGCCTAAAGACTCAAATTTGGTTACTTATTCTATTTTGATGTTATTATTCCTAAGTATAAGTCTCTACCACTATGGTCCCGCCATCACGCCATCAGCATAAACATTTTGCTCCAGCTAATTTCACCGTTCCCTGTACCTTGTACTTTTCACCTTTTTCTTACTAAATCCACATTGTCTGTTCAATTCCTTTCCTAAAACTAACTTAAAAGAAAATTTCTCTGTTGGTATCGAAGTTGTGTGAATAATTGTAGAGCAGTTCTGTATATAACGTTCTTACTTCAGACACAGTAAGTGCCGTTTCACATGGAGCGTATGGTCAGGACGTATCGTCAGTATTGATCATACGACCTGATTTATCATACGCGACGTACACCGTTCACATGAGCAGCGTACGGTCAGCAAAGTTATGGGCGACGTTGCCAATTTAATCTGTATTATTTTTTACTGTTTATGTTTTCGTTGCGGGATGATAGTATGATTGTGTTATTTGTACTGTTCGGTGGTTATTTACGTGGTAATGTCTAGGTTTAACAAAACTCTTGCCGTGGCTTGGCTGATAAAGCGAAGAAGAGAAAGAAGAAATGGAAAAAGATTGTGGGTGCATCCTATCCTCGTCGAAAGGAATTTAGTAGGTGCTTTTGTCACCTTATATTCCAAATTACGGGAAGACGAAAGGAAGTTTTTTAATTATTTCCGTATGTCAGTTAAATCTTTTGATGAATTACATCACAAACTTGAAAATTCTTTGAAATTATCTAACAAAATAAGAGCATCAATTTCATCAGTGGAAAGACTCTGTGTGTGTTTGAGGTAAGTAAAGTGAAAGTAATTAACAATAAGTAAGTAGAACATTGTTTTATTTTAATTTAATTGTAGACAAACTTAAAACGAGGTCTATTACCCTAGCGAAACAATTTTATACGTCCGAATTCTTGAGTGTTTAGTCTTTTGTTGCTAATTTGTTGCAATTTTGTAACGCAACACTCGATTTTGGTAGTCCAATAGTTCGCCTAAAAACCACGGTTACAAAATGGCAACAAATTAGCAACAAAATACTAACCACACAAGAATGCGGACTTATGAAATTGTTTCGCTAGAGTAATAGACCTCTTAAAACAAAATAATCATGAAAACGAGCTATAATACCTACAAAAGTTCAAAATTCTGAAATGTCACTATTTGGTAGTGACATTTAGTACATAATTTCAAAGTTGATATAATGTTGGGCGGTTGGTATTGTTGTCGTTTGCCGAGGTTGAAGATGAGGCAGATGGCGGATTCGAGTAATCTGAGGTCAATGTTGAAGGCGACATTACTTCTTGAGATGTAGCTGAAGAGGATGCAGATGAATACATATAATTTCTTAATTGATTGGAAGTATTGGGATGAGGTACAATATTTTTCAGTTCCATCATAATTCTCAATACTTCCGATCGAAACATAAGTGTTTGACATTCATCAAATGACCTTAAGGTTGGCAAAAGTGACATTAAAAAAGCTTTGTGATCATCTTTGTCGCTCTTCTCACTGTCCTTCAAAAACTGAAGTAATTTATCATCAATATTTTCTGTCTTCTTTCTTTTTTGGCGGGTAATTTTTTGTAAAGGTGCCGTTTGTATTCCTCTAGGTACTTCTTCATTTTCGGATTCTGACAGATTGATAACAGCTTCAGAATGATCCCCGTCATCTCCGTTATCTCCGTCAATGTTGTCACATGTTAAGCTTGATTCAGTTCTAAAATAGAATTAAAAATTTAGGTATATGTTTTCGAAAGGCACAAAAAATATATCTTACATATTTAAATCCATTGTTTGGTCTAAAAACTTTAAATTTTCGTAGTATATATACTTTTTTATAACCTTCGCAGCAGCACCACTTTTCAATTTCTTCAATTTGGCTCGGTCTCTCACATATGCATCTCTTGCAGTTTTCCACCGCTTTTGTACCAACAAAACTATAACAAAAAAATTTTGTAATTAAAATAGGTTTCATTAATATTAGATGTATTAATTTATTTCAGGTATTTGGCTAGTGGTAATACGTTTACCGATATGCATTATACCTACAGACTTGGGATTTCAACAATTAGCAATATTGTGGAGGCAGTCTGTGACGGAGTTTGGAATATAATGAAAAGCGAATGTATGCCCGAGCCTTCAGAAGAACATTGGCAAGAAATTGCCTTCAATTTCGAAAAATACGCTAATTTCCCAAACTGCATCGGTGCCGTGGATGGGAAGCACATCAGAATAGTGAAACCTATTAAAAGCGGTTCTCTTTGTTACAATTATAAATCCTTTTTTTCTTTAGTGCTTCTGGGCATATGCGATACAAATTATTGTTTTACATATATCGATGTTGGCGCATTTGGTAAATTTTCAGACTCAAATGTGTTTATGAACAGCAAATTTTGGAACAAATTGGAAAACAACTTGTTAAATATCCCTGAAGATAGGCCTATTTCAGGATATGACCAAATGCAATCTTTTCCGTATGTACTCATTGGTGATGAGGCATTTAAACTCACATCTCATTTAATGCGTCCTTATGCAAGAAAAAACTTAAATCATAAAAAGAAAATTTTTAATTATCGTCTTACTCGAGCCCGTCGATTTATCGAATGTTCGTTTGGAATCTTAACAAACAAATGGCGCATATTCCATAGGCCTCTGAATGTATCGTTCCGTCTTGCAAAGAAAATAGTCAAAACCTGTTGCATTCTGCATAATTTTGTATGTTTGAGGGACGGATACGCATTTCATCATACCTTGAAGATAGAAGGTCTTGACCACATTAATCCCGCATTGATAGATCAAAATAGAGTAGGTTATTCAGTAAGAGAAAACTTTGCTAAATATTTTATTAGCCCATCGGGTCAAGTTCCTTGGCAAGAATCGCGAATCCAGTAAATAGTGTGAAAACCTACCATAAATTTACTTTTCGAGATTTTTGTATAAAAAATATTTGTTTCACCAGTTATGTTATAATGTAGGAGTCATGAAAGTGGGACACTCTGTATATTTCAATGTAATATGTAGCAATACTATATGTAGTAATGTAATGGTATATGTAATGTAATGGTATAATATGTAATGGTATAACAATAATAAACATTATAAGTATGGGGACCTATAATAAATATGTAATAAGTAATATTTACTTACCAGCTTCATTTTGTTCCTTTTGTGGTAAGGTATCGAAATCATGTACCACAATGGCCGCCACGTCTTTGAATGCACTATTTTTAACATCTCGATTTTTATAATCCTCACAAGATGCATCCCATATGCACCGTTTATTTTGGATGGTGCATATCAAGAGTTCGGTATCAATTTTGTAATTACAATAGGAATTAATACTCATCGTGCCGTTCAACTGAATCCATAAAATGGTTCTGCGGCAGAATTGACAACAAGCAGACCGGTACGCAACTGACGATCAGTTCACATGTGAAACACAGGCAAACAACAATGGCTCGTAAGCGCGCTGACGATACGACGACGCACGAGCTCGGCGTAAGCCCGACGTACGAAATCATACGGACTGATCATACGCGCGTCATGTGAAACAACCCAATAAATACATGGCCCTTGCTTATACGTCCTGACGATACGTCCTGACCATACGCTCCATGTGAAACGGCACTAAGGCTGATGATGGGTCTCATCGATCCTAGACGTGTCCGGCACGAGCAATAATAACTGCCACCTAAGTGCTATTGTTTTCCACCATAAACGCAAACGCAAACAAACACCTCACCTTCGCATCAGATTTCCACCTTTCCTATAATCGGTTGGTCCCCTCGATGCAAATTCCTAATTACTCAATTGCCCTCTCGTCTAATTATTTATCTCTTTCTCTCTCTCGTGTCTCCCGTTCCCGCATCGGCTCGCCTCCAACCTAATTGGTCTCCGAACGAAATAACACGTACGGCCGTATCATTAAAACGTTACAATTGTCCGCGACAGGCGCCGTCTTAAATCGAACTGTCGGAAATTACACGTTATCAGCATCGGTAGTGATTCCCTTCTAATGTTATGCATCGCCTACGTGCACTCGTCGTTGCGGTAATTAATAATAACAAGTTCGCATCGGTACCTGTTCGAAATCGCTCAAACGGTAAGTAAACGTGGCTTCCGTTCGATCAGGTGCCGTACGCCTCGTCTCCTCGTATCGGTTAAGAGGTGCGTTGGGCGACAAAAATTCTCGCTAATTTTATTGCATACTTAACTTACTTACTTACCTTGCGGTAACATCGCGGACTCAATCCCTCGGCCGATTTATGTCAGAGATAAATATCACTTGGCCGTCTTAAGTGCCATGCGTCTCTTCCGTAAGGATCCGAGTGATCTGCGATATTAACAACCGACCTACGTCCGCGTTATCTTCTGCTCCAATCTGAGGCGAGTCGAGTTATCTTAATTCGTCCAGGCCTGCAAAAGAAACGCGAGATATATAATTCCCCTTCTTCTTTTATCTTTATCGGGATAATTGCGCTACCGTCGTGTCTCTTTTAGAAATAGAGGAACTCGTAATGTCATCAGCCGTCGTCGTAATACGCCTAATTTACGGGATATAAACAAAAGCAACTTCATTACAAGCTCGTAAATATTTAAGAGGAATATTGTTAATGGCCGCGGCAGTTATTCCCTTTGTGTATCAGCTTACCGCTTAATTGCAATAAAACAATAACGGGAACCGTGGCGCGCGAGAGAAGATGAAGCGGAATGCGAATAGCGAGAGTGGACAAAAATGAGGCAGTGAGGTACGTTAAGCCGCTTATAGATTTGCGAGCAGACCATATTTCGGTTTTTTCGACGAGCACAATGGGATGCTCAATATCAGCTTGAACGGCAGAATTTAAGACGCTCAGAGTCAGTTTAAACGGCAGAAAACGGCTTTTGAGTCGCATACATAACAAATGTCGCAAGTGTTCATATAGGCGCGCTTTGAGCCGTTCTATGTGAGTCGTATAGAGTCGGTTTCTTCGGGGAGCACAAAGATATACTCAATGTCAGTTTAAACAGCAGAATTTGAGCCGCTCACATAACAAGTGGCGCAAGTATGGAAGGGGTTCTGGCGCAGTTTGAGCCGCTCATAGTGAGTCGAATAAAGTTGGTTTTTCGACGGGCACAAAATGGTCCTCAGAGTCAGTTTGAACGGCAGAAAGCAACTTTTGAGTCGCTCACATAACAAATGTCGCAAGTGTAGTAAGGGGTTCTGAGCGCAGTTTGAGCCGTTTTTGAGCCGCTCGATATGTGTCGTTTAAAGCCGGTTTTTTCGGCGAGCACAAAGTTGTTCAAGTGCGGTTAATTGTGTCAAAAACGACACTATCAGAACGCCATGAGCTCATGATGAATATCAGCTCAATATCAATCAGCTAATACTCAATGGAAGCTCTGGCACTCGTTTGTTTCATGAGCGGCTCATGAGCGGTTTACGAGCCGCTCAGCTCGCAAGTCTAAAGCGCGGCTTTAGGAGACGATCTGACCACAGGCCAAGAATTGTTAATTCCTCACAGTTGACTCAAGTGAAGTCGCCAAAAGATAAGAAATATGAGAGATTAATTGGACAAACTAAAAACACCTACCATGAAGAAACGTGCCATGAATGGCATCTCGTTTCAAATTTCAAACATTGAAGCTTAGGGTCTGTTCAAGCAGAAAATCCCAACGACCCAACCTGTTCCAAACAGAAAAGAACAAATTCCAACATATTGTCACGCTCAAATAGGCAACGATTAATTTCAATCACCATATACTTAATTTAAACAAAAGTATTTAAAGATTAAAAATTTCGGTATTATAACAATTCATGGCATCTACTGAAACAAAACATGATAGATAATGTATGATTTCATAATAATTTAATAATGACTGAAAACAGGAATAATTAAGAAAGCAATTTGAAACAGTCTATGCTCACAAACTTGATCCTAATCACACTATATAAGGAATTAAAATACACTAATATTTCTTCAGAAACTCATATGAACAAGGAAGAATCTATGCATATTTTGTAATTTTAACTAGATTGTGGGTTCCAAGAGATTAAACTGCAGCCGCTGGAGTAGCCATTTACAACAATGTACAAGACACAACACATATTGTATTTTCATATGTGGACATCCATTTAAGAAACACTCCAGCTTTGAGTGTACATACCAGCCAAACAGGAGAAATATATATAACTCATTGCAATAATGAAAATGTAAAACCAGTCTTAATTATTGCTATTCATATTTCACCAAGAAATACTGTACCAAATTTTTACAAAGACATTTGTTGATATACTTACATTAAAGGAGGCTCTAGAACACTTGGTGAAAATTGGCACCAAATGCCAATGATATTGGGTTAGGAATTTAATACCAATTTCGTACAATACTCATCAAAACAGTTAATTGACTTTTTTGAGAGACAAGTTAAAATTAACAATGTCTAATGATAAGAAAATATGTACAACATGATATGGAACAACATAGACACCGTATTTCAAGACATTTAAATTTATATCAAGAATTATTATTTCTTATTTTAGTTGATTTGTTAACTTATTTTATCTTAAACGAATAGTTTCATTTTTCAAATAGAGTGATAATGAAAATGAAACTAATTCAGAAATATGCTAATAATGATATAAACGTAACCAATCAAATTATCGAAAATAATGAATTAATATAAATTATTTTACATCAAAATGAATACAATAAAAAATAATGTTAATCGGTATCAAAGGCTGCTTAATTAGTAAATAAGTAAAATAACATTAAATAAAAAAATAGTAATTTTAAACATTAAGTATGTGATTAATTACTTATTACAATTATTATAAATATTAAATAAAATTTACTAAACGCGCTAAAAACTATTTTTTTTAATTTTAGTTTGAGAAGACAATCGAGTACAGTTGATGGCAATAAATTAAGTTAAATTAATATAATTAAGAACGAGGTTTTCGATTCCTGTTGTATTAATTTTTTTTATAAATTTGCACTTGATTCCCAGAAAAAATCTATGGAACGCTGGAATCTATTCTTGATAATTGTATCAATTTCTGTCAATCTGGCACCTTCACACATTACGCCTTTCGCGAACGAACTCTAAGTCTTTCAAAAATTACGGCCCTGACGTAAAACTCTATAACTCAACACTTACGCCTCTCGCGTACAAACTCTAACACTTTCGAAGATTACTGCTCTCACGTAAAACTCTTAGACTCCAACATTTACGACTCCCTCGTAATGACTCAAACTCTTCACTTCGTCCTTACGAATCAAAAACTCTAACTCCCTTAGGTCCCAGATCTTTGCCAATAAAATGAACACTCCTTCCTTCCTTGACTTCCTTGCGTCGTATGCAAGAAGTGCTGTGTTCGATTGTGCTCCAGCACAGACAATTCATTAATGAATTGTCTGTGGCTCCATGTAAGATGGATGCTTTTCGCACCTTCACCATTTATAGCAATCCCTTCTGGTCATCGATACGTTCGTAAAGATTCTTAGCGCCCATGTGCATGGTGGTTTTATGAATTTGTATTTATTTACGTTTTATATACCAAAATTTAAAACTCGTGCTATCAGTTTTCACAGCTGCGATCTCCCGCGTGGCACTCGGATGGAACCGACTTTTCTCTATCGCGCTATAAATCCCGACGTTATATATCCTGTTGAATTTTTCACAAAAGCCCTCCACCGACCACATCCGCTCGACGTCTTAAGAGCGAAAACAAACGTCAATGCGGTAGGTTGCATCCAGCCCATGTTAATTGGACACAATAAGCGAGAAAGCTGCCACAATATTTTATTTTTCGGAGCATAGTTGAGATTGTAAAGTTGATGACATGGAACTCTGCTCATCCGAGGTGGTCGACTGTATCTTGGCATCGGACCAAATATTTTCGGTCGCGAGCGAGCGAGGAAGAGAGGACGATGGCGATGAAGATGACGACGATGACGGTGATGGCGATTGTTGGCTTTCGTTTTATAAAGAGACAATGAGCAGGGACCGTTTGAGGTCAGTCGCGCGATACATCGAATATTTTGGATGTTTTACTGTTATCGTACACAGATATAAAAGAAAACACGGACGAGTTGCATCAAAATTTATTTTATGGAGAGGAAGGTTGTCCGGTCGGTTTTTCGTCTTACGGGACACCAGCGATCTCTCCTTAAAATAAGACTGGAAAACGAACGCGACGATATAAGTGGAGGTACTTTGATCTTGAAATGTCTGAGCTAACTTTTAACTAACAGGCCACATTAGTCAAGAGTATAATCAACCCTCTTAGAGACGAATTTGAAAAAATTGATCCACTTTTGACTATGACTATGGAAAGAAGTACAGTTTGTTGTGATAAGTAAAAACTAAGAAAAGTAAAGTTGCGTTTAAATGGGAGGATGTTCTCGGGGAGATGAGATGAATAATCAGGAACGTTCTTGATAATCCCCAAATATAAAACCAACTAATTCTTGAGATATATCACACTGCCGACGTTTCGTTCATCAATATGAGCATAATCATGGCTCTAAAATTATATATATGTTAGGTATCTCATATAATTAAAAAAGTATCACTTATATGACATGTTATCAAGGTATAATTTTTTTTTATACTGTTTGCTTCCAATGTAAGTTTTTTAAGAAATGGATATCGTTGTTATCTATGCATTTTTCTTACAGAATGTTGAATAGTACTGTGTGTTCGAATTTATTGAAGGCCTTTTGATGAAACAGATGTATACATGTTTTTGTTGATCTCTACATTTTTGTAATAAAACACATAGCCCAAACATTGCATCCCTGGTTTCCATTCGTTTCGTTGGGCAGTCTCGTTATCATAGGAATGTTTTCTTCATTTTCCCATTTAAATGTCTCTACATGCACTTCGTCAAGACCACTGGCTTTTCCCGCTTTACAATTTTTAATTGCTTAATTGCTAAATATTTGCTAAATTGATAATACCTACTCGTATTTCTAATTTATTTTAACTATGGATGGTATTCACAAATGGTATTCAAGTGGTGCTTAAGTTTCTCTTAACTATTTCAAGATTTTTCTTCAGTTAAAGGTGAGGGGTGATTTGTGTTTAAAAATACAACTAAGAAAAATCATGGCTTAGAAATATTTCGGTTGAAATTTTTTCGTTTCGTGTCAAATACTGTCAAAAACATAACTTGTCATAACCAAAACCAAAGAAACCTATTTTGTGGCAAATCGCAATGAATAGAAGACTAGGTTAACTAGCTCACAGGAAAGTAGAAGAAATCGAGAAGAAGAAAAGATGGCAATATAACTAACCGAGTTTCCAAATTGTGTTTTTTTTTTGAAAACTAATTATTAGTTTCAAGCATAGTAAAATTAATTCTATATCGACGACTGATTCATCATATTTCAATACACGTTTTATTAGGATTTGAATCATCAACGTTGGTACGGTGGTAGTAGCATCCTCACTTTGGGGTAGAAACTCCCAATGGAGTATGGGGAATATATGATGTAATAATAAATATGAAGTAATAATAATGTAATGATATAATATATAGATGTGGTGCTACATTTGTTTGTTATTGAATGCTTTCTAAATTGTCTCATCCAGATCAAATCCACATTAAAACTATTTAAATATGATACGCTATACACAATAAATAATACTATCATTGAAATCACTATGAAACTAGTTACCTTTATAATATAGTCAATCTTCCATAAGCTACATATAATAAATAAGGTCTAATGAAATTTATAAAAAGGTCTGGTATTCCATGTGCGATTTCGACAGGAATCAAGGCACATCTAAGTGTCAATTTCCATCCCCTATACCGTCAATTACGTGCCATTAACTATAACGATTCTGTTTCAATTTGTAATTCGCCAAAACGAAAAGAGCGCATCCTCACCCCGTGCCTCCCACCACTCCCTCCTTTCTCCCTCTCCTGTCAACCAACCGACCAATAAACTCGTTTGTAGTTCTCAAACCCTTCATGAGAATTTCATGACATTTAATGCACCACCGTCTAATTGGGTTAGTTTGCTAACCAAGGCTCATCCTCGCCTCTCTCTCTCCCTTTCCCATTTCTCCCATGAGTCCCCTGTCTCTGTCTCTCTCCCTCACTCTTACACATCCATCCGGTATTTGTTCCGAGAGTCAAACGGCTTCAAACAGAACCTCATTATAAGTTGTCTGATGTTCATAAAATATACAGAGAGCACCGAGAGTTGCGAATGTAGTGGCGTCGTCACCGACGACGCCGTCGTCGTCGTCGCTGTCGTCGGATAATTCCATGTTGTTGCCGGGTTTCTGGGATAATGCGGTTAACCCGATAAGCCCCTTTGGAGAGAGAGAGCAGAAACATTATTCGGATCACAGGGAAAGAGGGTCGCTCCCGGAGCCATTGGCGGGGGGGTAGGTACACGTCGTCCCGAAATGTCTAAAGTTTTTGAATGTCGGTGGTTTCGTCTTGGACAGGGATCGAATGGATTTTAGGAAGTAGTTTGGGCCTAGTGTCACTACACGGTGTATTATATTATAACTTTGACGAGTTCCGTATGGCAAATGTCGCAAGCAAAAAAATAAAGAAAAGACCAAATGAATTAATTTTGTTACCTACAATGTAATCATCATCAAACCCAACTTCTCACTATTGATTATATTTGATGCAAATTCCATGTCAACTTAATTTTCAAAATTTGAACCGTTCACATCTTGCAGTATTTTCCCAACCAATAACCTGTCATTAGCAATTTTTCATTCATTTCATGGTCATTCATGCAATATACATTCATCATACAATCATACATTGAATTGTATATAGAATAGCTAGAATTATATTAGTTAAAAATAAGATAATCCAAAACGAGTTTTTCAATTAAGTCAAATACATTAAACTTTAGTTCTTCTAGTGTAAATAAAACTGATAAATTGTAACTAATTTCTAGGTGAAAATGACATATTTTAGCTTCGTAGAACGAGGCAATATTAGTACCGTTTTTTTTTAAAAATATGTACCTAAATGTAATTCATTTTACAAAATAGTGTTGATTTCAGGCTGTAGCTGTACAAAGTCCAATCATAAATAAAAATGGGTTGAAAATAAAAGTGTCCGTCAGACTAATTTCTCATATTTTATAATAAATATTCGACAGTCGACTAAATAGTCAAAAGTTAAAAACAATTCTTTAGGCAGATTTCGAGAAAATCTCGAAAAATGAGGATAAAAGTACCCTTCATAGACGATTTAGGTGAAAATGTTACAAAACTTTATTGCACATATTTCGATAGTAGAAAAAAAATTCAAAGAAAATAGCAGAGTGGATTTTCAAAAAAAAAAACAAAAAAAAAATTACAATAGTAAAGTGCTCATTAGAGAAGAGTTAGCCCAAAACGTTACAAAACTTTATCACACATGTTCGACAGAGGACTAAAAGTTTAAAAAATTATTGCAGCAAATTTTGAGACAATTTCCAAAAATCGAAAAATGGCAAGAGTAAACTACCCTTATAACTCTGCCGATTTTAATAAAAAGCACAAAGTGTGTATTCAAAAGTTATAACGGTTTTGGTTTTTTACTTTCGAAGAAAAACGTACCACAGACACACATACACAGGCATTTTTTAAAAAACATTACCCAGGGGACCCTTTTAAACGTTCAGAAACGCTGATGACTCAAATGTTAAAAGTCTATTAATTCGAAAAGTCAACCTAATTACAATTCTTCTCGTATACTGCCTCATATGAGAAAGTAGGTAGGTATATATAATACGTATAATAATCAGTAATAAGTATAATAAGCAAAGGGCGGATAAAATGCAAAATGCATTTTTTGCATTATTTGCATTTTCTTCGTTTTTTTCCTCAAATTTGCATTTTTTTTTCAACCGTGCATATTTTGCATTTTTCTTTACAATCTGCTGGATATTTAGAAAAACAATGTACTGATGAGTGACAAATCAACTTATTGACAATATAAGTTATAACTGGAACTGTAATCAAGTACCTTTACTATCTGGCAGTGGTTCATTTTCATAAGGGTTGTTTTTACCTGGGTAGTCTAATAGGAGGAGGATGTGCTTAATGACATATTATACTTACTCAAAATTCGTAGAAAGGCTTATTTTGATCGCGGGGCAGGGTTAGCTGTTAGTGTTAGTGTGTTTCTTAATCCTCTCCGGCCATTGTACCGGTTTTAGGACCAGCTTGATGTTCTTCCAATTTGTCACTACCTTTAGAGAAGTTAAATTCAACGGTTGTTCTGTAAAGTTAAAAATGCCCAAGACAACTTTAATTGAAGTGTGGATTAAACCTTATAGTGAGCTGAAGTGGGATGGTGACAAATTATTTTGCACAGCATGTTCGAAAATAGTAAGTACATAGAAAGCAATAACTACCTAGATTAATTTAACTGAATTAATACTCAATAACTTAGTATCTTTATAACTTAATTTAATTAACTGAATTAGTATTTCATTTACTTGCTTACAATATTCCAATTATGGCAATTATTTTGAGTGGATATCTACGTAGATATCAATTAATGTGGCCATTCATAAATTACCTGACGCATTTTTACACTTTTTACTTTATCAAAGAATTGTGAATGGCCCCTATATAAGTCAAAACTGCTGAATTTATTTTACTTTCAATTTTAAGTCCTATTCTTCTTTTAAAATTAAGAAACAAAACATATTTTAACAGTACTTTCTTCATATTTAGATCCATGCTGCAAAAAACTTCATCGTGGAGCAACATGTGAAGAGTGGAAAGCATATCGCAAGTTTGAATAAATCGAAACAAGGCGCTAAACAACATCAAACTCTACCGTCCTGTTTACAGAAAAAGTTAAAAAATGATCCACAGAAGCAGTTCAATGAAAAACTTTGCAAGGCTATGGTGGCGGCCAATATTCCATTGAAAAAATTAAATAATTTTCATTTAAAATCATTTCTGAAAGAATTTTGTTCATTTAATATTCCGGATGAATCTACTTTAAGGAAATCGAGTGTTGATGCAATCTACACCGACACGATAGCGACTATAAAAAATATTATATGCGAGAATTACTTCTATGTTATTGTTGATGAAACGATTGATTCGACTGGAAGATATATTGCACATTTATTAATAGGAGTTTTAGAAGAAAACACTCCATCCAGATCATTTTTAATTTCTTCAAAACAACTTGACAAAACAAATAACTTAACAATCACCAGATTTGTTCAAGATTCTTTGAGTAATTTTTTTTTACCAAATACTGTTCCATTTGAGCAACTCATTTTGTTTTTATCTGATGCTGCCCCATATATGACTAAGGCTGGTAAGAATTTAAAAATTTTTTACCCAAATCTAATTCACGTTACTTGTTTAGCTCATGCCATTAACAGAGTCGCAGAATTAATAAGAAACCAATTTTCTATTGTTAACGACTTGATAGGTTATATGAAGAAGGTATTTATTAAGTGTCCATCGCGAATTCAGTTTTATAGAGAAAGACTTCCGGGAGTTCAACTGCCGCCAAGACCTGTCATAACTAGATGGGGAACATGGCTTGATGCAGCAATGTTTTATGCCGAACACTACGATGAAATAAAGGAAGTTATTACCGATTTGCATGATTCCTCTTCTGCGGCTCTTTTAAAATGTCAAGAAATATTTAAAAATTCGACTCTCCACAATAAACTCTTATTTATAAAAACTAATTATTCTTTTGTTTCTAAAACTATGGTTCAATTGCAAAATACATGTATGACTCTGGTTCAAGCAGTTCAATTATTAAATGTTTTTGAAGCGGAATGTAAAAAGGTAGATGGAAACATTGGAAAGTTAGTTTTGTCCAAATTTTCCAGTACTATACAAGCTAACGAAGGATTTTCTGTGTTAAAAACTGTTGCACTAATGTTTACGGGCGACTTTAATTGTATAATTGATGTAAAACCAAATATTGTACATACATTAAAATACGCTCCTCTTACGTCAGTAGATGTAGAACGAACTTTCTCTATTTTCAAACATATGTTTACTGATAGAAAACAATCTTTTCTTATTGAAAACTTTGAAAAACATATAATTATAAATGCATTTTGTGCCAGCATTAATGAATGAAAAATGAATTATTATTTTGTAGTCTGTTTTTTTCCTATTTCTTTTATATATCTATGTACCTATACATAATATAATATATGTAGTATTGAAACTAAATTTTGGTTTGTAATAAAATCAGATACATTTTAAACAACAGTATTCTTTTTCCTTAATCCAGGACGATCTAAACGAAAAAAAAAACCGTTTTTTAAGCATTTGCATTTTTTACCAAATTTTATGCATTCCTTGCATTATTTTGAAATTTTCGTGCATTTTTTTGAAATTTCCGTGCATTTTAATGCGCATTTTTTTAAACTATTCACGTGCATTTTTTCCGCCCTTTGATAATAAGTAATAATAAGTAATTAATAATAATAATAATAATAACAATAATAATAATAATAAAAGGATAATAATTATTCTGAGAAATTTTATTTCAATGTGGTATCATGTAGCAAGTAACATTTTATAATTTTTTTTCAATCCATTATAATAGCTTACTTCAACCGTTATGTTTGACAACGATTACAACTGCTTTGAAAATGGCTGTTCTTTATAACAGAATTGTCATAAGTTTCTTAGAAACTCCTGAACTGCTTTAATTGGTCAAAAAATATTTATCACGTCTTAAGTTACGTTTTAAACGGACAGTTGATTTTTTTTAATTAAAAAATCTCATAAATTATTTCGCTTCATGTTATATTTTGAACTACATGTTATTTTACGTTAATTGCAGATATTATATAAATTCTTTAAAAACTTCTCGACTCCCTTTGAAACAGCAGATTCTGGTTTAAGCTAAAACTTTTTTTAAAAATGTCAACAAACTGTCAGAAGTAACTTAAAGACATGAACTCCACATTCACAGTTACATTTTAAATTTCATGTTGAGTTTAAGGCAACAATGGCAAGGCCACCAGTTCATTACAAAAGTTCGTCTCTTTTCAAATTAACTTTGAAAAACGATTTAACACGGATGATAACAATTTAAAAATTACTGTGATATAAATCAATATTATTCTTATAATCCACGCACGTCTTTACCGGAGTAATTATTACGGTGGAATGCATTCCTTTTCTGTCTTGAAGGACAACAGAAAATTTGTAACGGCATTGAACAGGTTATTTCTTACAAATACCGAAATGGATGTAAATGCATTTACAGAAGTTCGACAAGAGTATAAGGATATTTCTGTTGGAATAAGTCTGATTACGCTCTATGCAACATTGGCCAGGCGGGGCGGACGCCATCTCGGCACTTTATTACCACTAGGTAAGAATGTGTTGTAAAGCTTAATACGCCAGCTCGACACTGAGCACCCTACGCCTACAGGCCAACTCGCCACCACGGCATAGCCATCTCGACACTTTATTGTCTCTCACTAGGTAGGACGATATAAAGTATAATTGACCATCTCGACACCGAGTTGTATCTGAAGGCTACATTTTGATTTAAGGTGGGTCGGACAAGTTCGGGAAGCTTTCTGATACGTGAACGTCATGTGATACGCTCGAAAGTACGTTGGAAACGCAAGAGGGCAAGGATCAAAGGATCATGTGATGTAATGGGGCAATGATCAAACTTGTACTCACTAAGCCTAATAGGCATCATCAGAATTTGCTGTAGAATGTGTAGAAAAGCTATTGTGTATTGCATATTGTATCTAGAAAATTTTGTTAATCGGTTTAAGACGTTCAAGGTCTTAGTGTCGAGTTGGCCTGTCAGTTAAGGCCACTAGATGCGACTACCTGTTTTCTGTAGTGTTGAGTTGGCGTATTAACATTTATTACCTTAAAGGTAAAGTGTCGAGATGGCCTGTACCGGCCAGGCGAGGCAGGTGGCAATGCAAATTTACCACATTACCTGCTTGCTAAATACTTACAGCTTTATTTAGTTAGACTCTAATCAATTTCAGCAATTTTATAGATTAACTTTAGTTACCGGCTAATGGTTCTCCGTATTTATTACCTCTCTTTATAAGCGATTAAGTATAATTTCTATATCGGGGCCTACGTAAAGATATACCTACTGATGAAAAATAAAACATTAGGTAGGGGGTTACGAGATTCACCCCTTTTTAAGCAGGTGATTTAAAATATTGGTTAAGAAATACTTTAAAAACGAGAAGTTATATGTATATGAAATCTGTTTTTTTTTTAATTTGACTTTCACCTACATTCTTAGAGAGTGGTAGGTACTCGCTTAGAAAATATTTTGAGAAATTAGTTTCTTTAGTTTTGACAAGAAATTAGATATTTGTTAAAAAAATTGCAAAGTGGTGTTTTCGTAAATTATTATATGGGTACCCCACATAAGAAAGTAAAAAGGACAATTTGCTCAAAACGTCACATTCCCGTCACATCTATCAATGTCAGTAATATCCGGTAATATCGATACAACAGTACCTATTTAATTAGAAACGATTCATTTTGACATTGGTTCTGGTAAATATGACACGCCTTCATTTCCACTAGAAATATTCATCATGAGACTGGAGACGAGATCAGCAAAATCATTGTGTCATTTGCCCGAAGATCGTCTCGAGTCTCATCTATAAAACGATGCAAAACCATGCGAGACTATCAAAAATGAGGATCTCAGAGGAATAAATTGCATTAAATACGGTATTACTTTTATTAGCATTTAAACAACGACAGACATTCGACCTTCTTGAAATTTTTGAAATATAAGTCTCGCACCCGTTTTAGAAATTAATATGTACAATTTTTCCTCACCTCACTGTATTAAAACTAATAGTCGAGTGGTTTTTAAGGGATTTTTGTATGCTCTTATTTGTAATTATTTCGTCTTATGGAATACTGAAGGAAAGAAACTCAAAACCATAAATTAGCGCTGTTTAGATAGAGCAATTCGTTCAAGTTTATTTTGAGATATATGTGAAAATACGGTATTTTTGTAACTTATCGTTTTACAAGTCATCGATGTAATAAGGTGCCTTACATTGACTTAAATTTTAAATCGAATTCTCAATTTTCATTTGGCACGCAGATAAACACACACGCACACGCACTCCTTTTTGTATGCGTATTTCAGGCACGAAAAGTGAATAGATCTTTTCATAAAAATAAATAATAAATTTGTAACTGGTAACCTCGCAGATTAACACACATACAGAATCTATACATAACAAATATCTCGATTTTTTTTTCTTTCACAATCCCAAACACTGCCAGCCATTTATCAAAAGAGTGTAGAAAATAAATGTTTTAGGTGACGTCGTTACAGATGAATAACTTGCTTCTAATGAACATGGCGACCTCGTAAACTCAAAAACCGTACGTGCCCCATCAATTTTCTTTTCCTCGCTTATAAAAAATTCAATACCGGGCCATTCCAGAGATTTCGGTGCGGCGCGCTCCCATTGGCCGTCCGCTTGCCAATTCGCGATTATTTTTTTCAAAATAATGGATCGGCGCTGCCAAGCGATTTATTTTCGATGCGCGAGAAGTAGGTGCATTTTTTCCACACACCATTGGTCGGGATCCTTGCCTAACTGTCCCGTTCTAGAAAAATCCCGTAGAATCTCTCTATCTAAGGATTTATTTTACTGCCTTGCATGGCAGACTTTCTGTTCCCAGTTTCCAAATTGTTCGAGCGAACCACAAGTCTTCTTCCAAATCCCTGACTTATTCCATGGCTTCGTCTATCTCGTTCCTCCAGCTTGTTCTCGTCCTCTCTTCCCCCTTTTTCAAAAATTCGACTCCTTCCCTTCGGCCCGTAATAATTTCGATAGCGGTAAACAGACGACGAGAAGAAACGTTCGATTTATAAGAGAGGAGGAAACACGAAAAATACATTTATAATTTTTATTACCGCTTGAATTATCGCGACGTCGAAGCGAAACGCAAAGGAAGATTCTTTGTGAGCGAATAGTCGAAAGGAATGGGAGCTGCCATGCAAGAAATTCTCGTCGGGGGTTTCCAGAGGCGTCGGTCGGGGTTCGGGGGACGAGATCGCGCCGCGCAGACGCTCGTTTTATACTAATTAAGGCGCCTAGGATGGATATATCAGGTACCAATTAGGACCCGTTACAACAATTATAATAATTAGCGAATTAATTTGAAACTTTTACGTTCGCAAAGTGTGATTAATTAGGAAATAATGAGGTTTTACAGGATTATTAATTACCGGTTAATTTATCACAAGGTTTAATTGGATACTTACGGGTTTTTCTACAATTAATGTCACAGTTCGATGTTTTGAAACACATCGACTTCTAAAAGACTTTAATTTGCTTATGGTTAGCACTAATGAATAACCATAATAAATTTGTGGATAAGTCGAATTAAAATTTAAAATTACTCAAGATCATAGACCTCCAACTACTAATTGAGGAGAATAATAATAAAAACAAAAATAATAGAAGAGTTCGTAGAAGAAAAAATTAAGAATGGAGGATCGCTTGCAGTGCTTTCCTGCAAGAAAAATGTGTTAAATTTACCCTACAGCAAAACGTAAATCTTTTTAGCAAGTTGTGACATATGAAAGAGCCAAATTATTATCGCTATATGTAAAATTTTTTAAAAATGCAAGAGCATTTTTAAAAAATATCAATATAAGAATATTGAAGTAACATCAGTGGTTAGTGAACACTATTTGAATGTGAAACTGTTCTATTTACTTGAATTTACCACTTGAATTATTCTCTAGCTAAGCGTATAAAATAAAGTTGATAACTGTTGATTTATAAGACCATTAGGTACAGATTGGATCAAAAAAATCGTGATGTGTTCATCAGAGTACTTTCTCATATATAGGATAGGGGTTAATTTAAGTAACAAACCGAAAAACGACAAGTACCTATAAAGTACTCCTCACAGTAGATTTAGCCAAAAACGTTACAAAACTTTTTTATATATTATATCTAATGTAGAATAGGTACTCAAAATTTCATAAAAATTCTTGGAGCAAATTTCGGGAAAATTTCAAAAAATTGCAGAATGATACAAAGTGCCTTTCACAGAAGATTTTGCAATAAACGATAGAAAAGTTTATTTTATACTAATTCAATGGTAGAATATATATTCTAAATTAAAAATAAATTCTTATAGCAAATTTTGAGAAAAATTCAAAAACCGAAAAACCACAAGTATAAAGTGCTCTTCACAGAAGATTTAGCCGAAAACGTTACAAACCTTTTTATACATATTTAATAGCACAATAAATATTCAAAGTTTCAAAAAAATTCTTGAAGTGAATTTCGAGGAAAATTCAAAAAACTGAAAAATGACAAGAGTAAACTACCCTTCTATCCTGGCCTAATTTAATGAAAAGCTTATTTTCACGTCCTGGTATGGTACAAAGTCTAAATACATAGTTTTGATCGTTTGTGGTTTTTAGTTTTTAAGAATTTTTAAGAAAATCCTAACACAGACATACATACATACACATGCATACATACATACACACATACATACAGACGGTTTTCCAAAAACATGTTTTTTGGACTCAGGAGATCTCAAAACGTTCAGAAATGCTAATAATTTGATTTCGAAAAATCGACCCGGTTTCAATATATTCATAATAGTATATAAGTACCCCATATTTATGAGAAATTTAAAACCCAAATTCGACAAGTATAAAGTATCCTTCGCAGAAGATTTAGCCAAAAACGTTAGAAAACTTTTCTATACATATTCAATAGTAGAATAAATATTCCAAATTTAAAAAAAAAAATCGTGCAGTGGATTTCGAAAAAAATTCAAAAAACCGAAAATTGACAAGTATAAAGTGCCCTTTACAGAAGATTTAGCCAAAATCGTTAGAAAACTTTTTTATACCTATTTAATCGTACAATAAATATTCAAAGTTTCAAAAAAATTCTTTGGGGCGAATTTCGAGAAAAATTCAAAAAACCGAAAAATGACAAAAGTAAACTATCCTTTTATCCTTGCCGATTTTAATGAAAAGCTTATTTTCACGTCCTGCTATGGTTCCATTAGTAAATACAAAGTTTTAACCGTTTGTGGTTTTTAGTTTTTGAGAAAATCCTACCACAGACATACACACATACATACACACAGACATACAGACGCTTTTCCAAAAACATGTTTTTTGGACTCAGGGGACCTCAAAACGTTCAGAAATGCTAATAACTCAATTCCGAAAAATCGACCCGTTTACATTACTCTCATATATGAGTACCTCATATGAGAAAGTAAAAAATCTTTCAAAAAATTTTCTAAATTACCATGGTAACGTTTTTGTTTTTAGCTAAATTATTATCACCACAATATTTTTTAAACACTCTTGTATTAGTATAACTTCAGAGGTTAGTAGGTAAACACTATTTGCGGCTGTTCTATTTGCTTCAATTTACCACTTGAAGTGAACTTTCGGGCTAAATCATACAAAATAAAGTTGAAAACTGTTGGTTTATAAAGACCGATAGATACATGTTACCTTCAAAAAAACTTGAAAATTGTAAAAAAGGTCTCAAAGTTATCATAGTTTTTTTAGTTTTTAGCTAAATTATTATCTCTATATGTGATTTTTCTTTAAAAACGCTCTTGTATTGGTATAAGGTCAGAGGTTAGTAAACACTATTTGCGAGTGTTCTATCTAGTACTTCAATTTACCACTTGAAGTGTGCTTTCGGGCTAAATCATACAGAATAAAGTTGAAAACTGTTGGTTTGTAAAGACCATTAGGTAGGTACATGTTACCTCCAAAAAATTTTAATATTGTAAAAAAGTTCCCCTAGTTATGGTTTCTTTAGTTTTTAGCTAAATTATTATCTCTACATGTAATTTTTTTAAAACGCTCTTGTATTGGTGTAACGTCAGGGGTTAGTAATCAAATCACTATTTGCTACAGTTCTATTTACTTGTATTTACCACTTGAAGTGGACTTTGGGGCTAAATCGTATAAAGTCAAGTTGAAAACTGTTGATCTATAAAGACCGTTAGATATATGTTACCTCCAAAAAACTTGAAAATTATAAAAAGTTCTCAAAGTTATCACGTTTTTTTTTTAGTTTTTAGCTAAATTATTATCACTATGTGATTTTTTTTTTAAAAACCCACTTGTATTGGTGTAAAGTCAGAGGCTAGTAAACATTAATTTTTTTCCGTTCTACATACTTCAATCCACCACTTGAAATGAACATTCAGGCTAAAGCATAAACAATAGTTAAAAACTGATGGTTTATAAAAACCGTTAAATTCGTGTGGTCTCGAAAGAAATTCAATTGTAAGGAAGTTCTCAATGTTATCATGTCTTTTTTTTTAATTTTTTACCACATTAATATCGCTACATAAGAATTAAAAAAAAACGCATTTGTATTGATTTAACGTCAGAATTTAGTAAACACTAGTTGCAACTGATGTAGGTACATACTTAAAATTGACTTTCAGGCTAAATTGTATAAAATAATATTGAAAACTGTTGGTTTATAAGACCGATATACTTATACAAGTTGCCTCCTAAAAATCTTGAAAATTATAAAACACCGTTCTCAAAGTTACCATGTCTTTTTTTTGTTTTTCGTATAAAATAAAGTCGTAAATTTTTGGTTTATGAGATCTTAAGATACGTTTGCCGCCAAAAAAAAATTGAAAATCATGTATGGGTTTTTAGGTCTTTTTAATTTTTTGTGGATTCTAGGAATCGCCAAAGCTTGTATACAAACATTAAGGGATAAGTAAAAGCAAAGGAACTTCATGAACTTACCAAATAATTTGAAAACTTATATTCAAAGTAAGGGTTCTCAGATTTTTAGCACTGCATTTGCATGTATTAAAAGGTATCTCAGATTGCCTTCAATGCTTTAAAGTTCTTAGAATACTGTCACAATTTCTCACGTTATCCATACTCTAAACATTGTCAAGTTCTATTTACAGTTCATAAAATGATGACTGCTTAGTGGAAATTTATCCTACATCGTTATCGCAGTCTTATGAAATTGGGTTTTAGGTTCCTACTGTACCAAATGAAAGGCTCAAAAGTACTTCCATTTGTGTCTTACAGTTTCTCAGATTCTAGGGAGAAGGCCATCTAGCAATCTGGTTAGTCTATGAGAAACTGAAGGTTCTCCGTTTAGTGGAAATGGGCCTCAACGCCTAATGGTATTAAAAAAATTGAAAGCAATATGAAGGAAACCACGAAGGTTTTTCAGTTCAACTAAGAATTCTTTGCTCAACAGGTTGATTTGGCAATGGGAAGTGGTCTCTCTCCAGTTCTAGGAGAGATATTCATGTTTGACTTCGAAAATAAATACCATAGTCATGAATTGGCCTCTGAAATATTTTTTTATTATAGACATGTGGACGATTGTCTTATTTTTCTTGATGATGATCATACCACACTTTCAGTTAGACTTTCTGTTTTTCATTATATGTCTCATATGACCAACTTTGAGAGCTTCGATAACCTTTTTTCTTTGAAATTGAAATCCGTTATGTGAGTTTCTCATAACAGATTCTGTATTTTAGTTTTACCAACTTGTGACGTCACAAGTCTTGTTAAATTTTTTCACGCACTGAGTTCTAACCGATATAACTCAATAATTCTAAATCATCAAATCGCCGCTTACCAGTTCATTGAGTGGATATCTCTGAGATTCTAAAAAGTCCCTCTTACCAAGTGTAAACTGCACTGAACTAAATAGCTTTTAATTAACATGTAATACCTACATGTTAACTTTTAATAGATGTAATATTTGTTTGTGTTTCGTTTATGATGTAAATTCGCCCACCACTGGATTTCTCAGTTGGTACGTTCTTTATTTTCTGTATGATGTGAGTGTGCGGCAGGAATCCCGCGCCAAAGGGACATCGCCGCCTGTAAATCCTGGCCGCCTCAAAAGCTTTGTAAACTGTATTTAATAGAACGCACCGAAATGGACTTTTATCTCGTTAAAAATTGTGTATAATCCGCTACACAATGCCGTGTTCTCGGTACGGGGAGACGATGACGTTGTCCTGATGATGATGATGATGATGTCGTAATTAAATTTTTTTTCAGAGAAAGAGAGAGGGAGACAGGAAAAATGTGCAAATTAGTGCTTCAAAAGACACGCGGGCACTCGAGATGTGTGTTAATTTGGCGCACGGGGGAGACTCATTTGCTTCGGTTGTACTTTTAACCGACTCCTCGTGAATTAGGAACGTTCCGTAATTATTCTTTATAATGCTTATATGGACTTCAAAGTCCATACGGGCGAGCGGGGGGTGAGGACGGACATGATATCCGCGGCGCGATTGCTTGAAACTAAGAATTACAAATACTTGTCATCCATGACCTCGTCAATAACGTAACAAACATGCAAAATAACTAACAAGCACAATAAGTAAAAAGCTTTATTGTTTGAAAATGTGTGCAATTAAAAATGACAAAATCGTAGGTACCTACTATGATGAATTTCAAATTAATTTGATTGCATTTTGAGCAGGCAAAACAGTAGATGTATTTGATTAGACAACCCATTGACAAATTCATTGAATAATAGTTCCTTTATTTAATCAGTCTGTGAGTAAAAATAGGTATTTTCAACCAATTTCTTGTTCTTTTCACTCTTATGTTCAATCAATATCTTATTCTTTTCACATACTTTCAATCAATTATTACACAATACACGTGCTATTAAATGCCTAATTATCTTACGAAGAAATTCACAGTTTAAAAATTTTTTATAATAGAAGGCGACCTTTAGATGCCCGAAAATTAAAATTTAGACAAACATCACGAAGGGCATCGCAAAGTAAATCGCACTTAAATCGATTTATTCAACTAGTAAATAATCAGAAATTGAAGGATCAATGGGCAAATTACAACCAATTCAAAGAAAATAATCATTCAATTATAGCCCTTGTATGTAAGGCGACAGAAAGTTGTAAAATATGTACCTATATAAAGGGTAAAACAAGGCATTTTTGTTTAAATAAAACAAAACAGCTTAAAAAGCGACGATAGCTTTGTGAGAAATGAGTACATAAATTTTGGTAGTTTTGTACGCAGAAGCGTACAAAAAACCAATTATTGTGTGAAATATTTACAAAATTGAATTTCAGTAAAATGACTCAAAATGTAATAACGGATGTACGAAGAAGATGGACATGAATTTCTCGAATGAGAATAAAACGAATACAAATCCTCGAATAGTCTAAACAAAGCGTATTTGATATGTCACGTCAACGTCAAGGAGAAACGTCTGGGATAAAAGGTCTATCACCAGTGTCTATCACCGTTTGGTGATATGGTGATAGATACTGGTGATAGATGATTATCGAGGAAAGTATGTCCTTTGGTGGAACGATCCTTTCGACCCATTAACCATTTTCCGACATTTGCATACGATTCCGGAGAGGGCATCTCGGTTTATATATGCCAACATCAACAAGAAGTGGAGGTCATAACAGGTGCTAGGGACTGGTCTCAGACGCTCGGAGTTACTTTTTCCCGGTTTCCCGGGCTGTCTGAGTATGTCTCTAAAAGGGCATACGAACATAGATTATCGACACTTTTGGTGTCATGGGCCCACGGTCTATTACTACGAGATACCTAAAAAGTAAGGTGTCATATTTTTTATTAGTAGTCTTTAAGGCCCATTTTATGATTATAACAAATCAATTAACTTAGAGAGATCGTGGCGTATTCTTCTTCATTTTCATTTAGTTGTACCTAATGAACTTTCTTTTCGATTCGTATTATTCGTTTTTTTAAATACGTTAATTGACGTCCGAGAAACAAAATTATGAACACTTATAGTATGCACATATCGCCGATGCGTAAGTACGAAGAGTACAACTCTGAAAAATTCGGCGAAAATTATAACTTACAATAAACGGGGCGAAAACTATTATTTCTAACTGTACCTATATCAGGGAAAGGTGTAGGTACCTAACTCTTAATAATGCGTCAGCGAATAGAATTACTCTTTGATATGTGTCGGCGAAAAAAAAGTCATTTCTACTCATGCGTCCACGAAAACAATTATTGTTAAAAAACATCATGTGTAAAAATTACTAGTACCTACTACTTATTTGATAAGTGTGAGCGAAAATAATGACCTCTGATTCTGAGTCCGCGAAGAGTAACTAAGTGCAACTCCTAATACTACGCTGCGATAAAAACAATTGCAAGTGTCGGCGAAGTCCGAGTCCCAACTCCTCATAATACGCGGCGCAAAAAAAAAGAATTGCACAATGAGTGTATTGGGAAATATTTTTTTCGCTACAAATCTATTAAGAGTTATAGTCTTGACGGACATTTATAGAGGAAAATAATTTATTTCGCCAACTCTTATCAAGTCGGAAATTTTTTGGAAGTTATATTCTTCGCGGGCATGTAGGTAGAGGAAAATAATTTTGTTCGGCGTCTCTTATCGAAGTTATTTTTTTCGCCGAAAATTTTTTGGGAGTTATAGGTACTTTTTACGGGCATGTAGAGAAAAATATTTTTTTTCGCCGAATCTTATCCGAGAGTTATTTTTTTCGTTGACAATTTATTGGGAATCGCACACTTCGTAGGGACCGGTGATATATGCTGAAAACTGAATTTGAACTTCTCAACGTGAAATCCCGGAAAAGTAACGAATTTTTAAATTTAAAACTTAAGTAAGACTTAAATTTTAATTATGAGTTTTTGCGGTGATATGCTAAGCCCTAGTTAGAGGAAGAGACTTTTCGAAGTTAATAGATTTTAGTACAATGTGATGTCCGGAAAGAAATACTGAAAAGGCACACGAAGAAGAAGAATAGGTATTTGTACTAGTGAGCCCACTATATTCTCGTTTGCGAGAGTCTCGTCTCGTCTCGCTTTCGAGACGAGACTCGAGACGATACTTTAAATTTTCTTTGTGAGGCAAGACGAGACTTTCATAAAGTCTCATCTCAAATCTCGCACGAGAGTCTCGCAAAAGTGTCGAAGTATCGTAGATAAAAATGGCAAATATTAATTATAAAATCTAATTATCGCGAATGATATTGAAACACATTTTATAAATCCGCATAATGGCGAGTAGCCTGTGTTTACAATATCTAACTGTTATACGCAATGTTTACCTTTTTGAGTTTTCCGAGATATTGCCACGTGTACCTACCTACTACTTAAGTATTTACTAGAATTATTATTGCCTCGGACAAACGAAAGAAATTTGGTGATTACGTTCTCATTTTAATATTTATTTTAAAATTGCAAGTCGGCATAGTAATTTTGGTTATCGCAATAAGTTACGACAATCATTTTTAAAAATAAGGTCATAAATTTTCTTACTTCAACGGCATATAAAAAAACTATTTAGCAGCATCGACATAGACATTTTTACGAAAGAAACGACGTCGCACCGCGGCTGTATTAGGTACCTATAAGTATAGGTTTCAAATATATTATATTATGTTGAAATAATATGGGCCTTCGTGTCGCTTCCTGATTCAGTATTAGTTTAATTTTGCTTGGGAAGGAACGTATTTTTTTTAAATTATTAAATATGAGTGCGCGAAAACGGAAGCGTAATGTTATTAATCTTAGTAATTCAGAGCCAGAAGAATTCATGGATGAACAGTTAGATTCAGAAGACTCATTATTAACTAGTGGAAGCAGCGATGATAATTTTAAACCTCAAGAACAGGAGCAAGAAGCGGATACCTACTGCTAGTGAAACTTCAACAGTTAACGAATCGGTTACTAGTCCAAGCAGTAGTTTCAGCAGGTAAATAATTGTAAATTAAGTTAGTTTTTAATTGAATTGTGGTAAAACTTGGCGCATACTCGAGACTTTCTAGAGTTGAAGACTTACCTAGGGAATACCTACAAATATTCACAACATTTTTATGTTGGATAAAATAGTTTTTTTTCCTGTAGGGTAGAGCGGGGCTAGTTGAGCAATTTTTCACTTGATTGGTTATAGCTCCTAAACAAGAAGTCAGAATTGCTTGTTATGCATTCCGATAGATAGGTAATTTATCCCTTCCTAATAATGCCCTAAGAAATTTGTCTGTAATAAATCGGGTTTAAGAGCTACAATCATTTAAGTGAAAAAGGGCATACGTGCTCAACCTACCCCATAGGTGAGGAAAGTTGAGCAAGGGTATGGGGCAAATTGAGCAGGTATGGGGCAAATCGAGCAATCAAAAAATTATGCCGTGCGATGACGGGAAAGTTTACTAGACGTGTAATAATATAATGAATGTAATGAACTTTTTATTATAAAATCTTAGGGATACAATAGCGAAACAGAAACAATATTTTTTCAAATGGTAAACTTAAAAATAAAATCAACATAAACAAAATCTTTCTTATGCATAATTTTTGGAACAAACAGTCTTATTCTACCTGAAATCATACGTTTATAATTTATTATGCAACGTTTAATAAGGTTCAGATATATAAAAACATTATCAGAAAATTAATCATCGTTGTCGCTATCGCAATTAATGCAAACATAAGTAAAACTAGCATTTGGGGCGCATTTTGTGTGCGCCCATTCTTTGCACACTTGGCACTGGATCCAGTTTTCCCCTGGTAGACTTTGGCAATAGGCTTCGCAGCAAACCAGGCATGCATACTCATCGTCACTACTTTCCTCACTTGACTGAAGAACTTTTTTACAAACACTTTTCTTCTTTTTCGTATCAATATTTTGCTTTTGTTTTTTTACCATTTTGGTTTTATTCTGTTCCTCTTCTAAAGCGTTTTTTACTGGAGTGTCTGTTAGAATAGCTGATTTCCTCTTTCTTCTAATAACTGTGCTGATCTTCCTTGGACCGGCCTTTGGGTATGGTTGAACAATTTCAGGAGCAAATTCCTGAGATGAATTGAGCTGAACGTTTTTGTCATAGCTTGTACCGGCTTCTTCTTCACGTTGGCTGGTGAAGGCTGTAGCACTATCAGGTTCAATGATAGAATCTTTTTCCTGCTGGACAGACTCCGGATTTGGACGGTCGGTTACAAATGACGGTAAAAAATCATCATCACTAAAAATGTTCGCATTGAATGGGAAGATACCCGTCTTTCGAAAACCATTCAAGATATTAATACTAGTCAGAGCTAATGGCAATGAATCTGCGACAATTTTTGGTATATCGTAGATTGTTATTGTCTTTCCTGGGTTATTTCGTAGCCAAGCATCTTGTGAAGAAGCGCAATACTTCTTGAAGGGCCCGAATACTGAGACGTCTAAAGGTTGTAATTTGTGGCTGCAATGTGGTGGCAGTGACAACATGATGATGCCACTCTCTTTTGCCAAATTTAGAGTCTCTAAGTGTAAGTGAGAAGAATGATTATCTAAGATTAACAATACACGATGCACATTAGACGGTTTAACATGTTTTATAAAATGTTGCATAAATTGAAAAAATTCTGTGTCTGTAATCCACCCACTGGCATTGCCTGCTCCTATACAGTCAGGGGGACCACCATTGATGAAATGGTTCTTAATTTTTTTCCTGGGAAATACAAACATAGGAGGTACCGTGTTTCCAGAAGCAGATATAGCAGTTACCATTGTAACGTTAGTACCTCGTTCTCCAGAAGTCATGGCGCCGACGTTACGTTTACCTTTGGCAGCTACAATTTTATTTGGTTTCAAAACAGTGGACACTCCTGTTTCATCCACATTCCATATTTGTGACGCAGTGAATCGATATTTATCCATTACTTCAGCTAACTTATCAAAAAAAACTTTAACATTTTGAGCATTAAATGATGTTGCCCTACCGAGACTGGTGGGTTCTGGCTTTCGAATGGATAATTCGGGATTCCGTTTTAAAAACATCGTAAGCCACTCTTTTCCGGCCATCTTATTTGTAGTCCAGGAAACTGGAATTTTAATACCGAATTTAACAGCACACTCGTAGGCAAGGCGACGAACGTCTTTCGGTGAATACCCATAAAATATTAAAGCCATTTGTAACAAGTATTTTTTTAATGATTCCTCTTGTTCTGAAGAAAATACTTTCCTTGGTGTTGTATAACCCATTGATGGAACACCACCACCAGACTGCAATTTCTTTATAAATCTTGTTAAGGTCATCCGTTTAATATTAAATTCCTTGGCGGTAGCATTAACACTTTTTCCTTCGTTCATGATAGCCCTTGCTGCATCATTTAACTGTTGACTAGAAGTGGAACCTCTTGTAGTCTTTCTTTTATATGTCCGCATTCTAAACAGAAAAAACATAGGAATATTGGTTTTGTTTTAAACCGTGGGGTTAGTTGAGCAACAATTGCTCAACTAACCCCAACTCAAATATTTGAAATGAAACTGAGGTTATGAAAAAACGGTGTGAATGAAATCCATTTACTTTCTTGATGTCATAAATATAATAAATTTATGAAAGTTTAATACTTACATGATCGAAAACGGATGATTTTTAACGTGTACAGACGAAATGTAAACTTGAACTAATTTCTTACTTTTTGGTGGTAAAACAAACAAAGCGTGCGTGTACTTCAGTCAACTGACAAATCGTCACTGGCGGTCGTCCGGTGAATCTCCCTACCTCTAACGTCTCTTTTGGCCATTTGATGTTTTTGCGTGCGTTGTGTACTTTTCGAGATATGTTGATTGCCCAACTTACCCGTATGCTCAACTAGCCCCGCCCTACCTAACGGGAAACAGTTTTACATTTTATTCCTGTTTGACATAATTTTTTGTTAAGCGTTACGATTAATAGTTTTTAATATCTCTACGACAATTTATTTTATATTCACCGACCTTTGGAGATCATCTACCTATTTCTCACCCGACTTCTCATGTTATAGTCGACCTATATTACATAATTGGTATTAATTCAGTTCTTGTCGAAAAAGCAAATTTGATAAGCATTTCGATATACCTAATTGAGGAGCAAGGAGGAACCGGACGTAACAAAACGGCAAAATGCAAGGATATGTAGAAATCGCGAGATTTAGCGAGAAATTTGCTAGACTTTTGTGAGACACACATGAGACGAGATGAGACTTTTAATGCGAGACGAGACTGTCCACTTTTTTTGCGAGACAAGACGAGACTTTTCAGTCTCGTCTCGTCTCGTAGGCAACACGAATTAGTAGATACACATGACGACGATCTCTCAAGTATCACGCACAAAGACAATCGCATCAACGCAAGCCACCCCGCGACCGTCCGTTACGTAAGCGGGCCTATTATCACCGTCGGGGCGGCGGCGGCGGCGGCGTCGGGGCGGCCGGCGTCGGGAGGAGGTGGTTGGGGTGGAGGAGGGGAGGCGGCGGGTAGGGGGAGAGGGAGCGTCGCCCTCGGCCCCGCCCTCCCGCCGACAACAATGCGAATTCGAGGCCTCCTCGGCTCTCCCGTCCGCGGCACGAGAGAATACACAATATTATTCGCGAAAGGAGGCGTTCTGCACACGTGGGTCGGGGGGGGTGGGGCGAGGGCGGGCCCCGCGAGCCCTCCGGCGGAAAGGCGGGGGGAACGACGACGACGACGCCGAGGAGAAGACGGAGCGAGCGAAGGAGGGACGGAGAAGGAGTGAGAGAGAGAGAGAAAGAGAGAGAGAGAGAGGACGACGGATCGCTGGACCCGAGACACAGACGCATCCCGGCACGCAGTGTATACGCATACACGTATACGTGCACACACATGTACACGGACACACATGAGAGAGAAGACAAGGTGCATGTACACACATAGACATTTGTTATTACCTGTGGGAGTGTGTGTATGTGTATGTGTGTTCGCGGGGCGTTGTTCAGGGGGTGAAACGTATCGCACGTCCGTGTAAGTAGTGTGCTGCGGTACACGCGTCGCCGTCGGTAGTGTCATGGATAGAATCGCCGGATCGGCCCAATCGCGCCCCAGCGGACAATAGGTGGTCTCTCATCGAGGGGTTGCGCGCGTCCGCAGGAGACAAAACCACCGTCACCATCACCATCAATCATCATCATCAGCATCGCCTTCCGGATCCCGCGACCAGTGCAATTCCGCCGCCGCCGTTATTGTTTGTGGTCCCACCTCCCCCATCGGTTTCAGTTGTTTTAACCCGCGGACGTCGTCGTCCTCCTCTCGCCGCTTCTATTTTTTTCGGTGTGCGGACAGTAGTTGGCAGTGGACGACACGGTGGCTACTGCACACCTACCTGAGGTTCGCTCGCAGGCGAATCTGCAGACATGTGTTGATCTGTCGCCGATCACGCATCTGAGGTGAGTGTCGCACACGATTTCCTTCCTTCCTTCCTTCTCTCCCGGAAAGTATTATGACACGGTGGTCACGATCCTCGGGGGTCTGACACGGCACGTTCGCACTTGCGGCGGTAATTAACTCGTCGTTACTTACTGTCGCCGTCACTTGAGAAAACCCGCGAGTTGTCATTCATCGCGAGAGGATGCTCGCAGTAGCGGAAGAATCCGTGACATTGGACGTAGGTCAAATCGGCACACTCCAATAGCTACAGTATTTAGATAGGTACCTCTAACTGATCGCCCAGCTAATAATTTAGATGTTCACCGAAGTCAAAATGAATTTTACCTATTTATGTAGAGACTGAATTATGTTTCAGTACTTACATTAGGTGAGGTCAGTCAAGGTAACTAAATAAGTGATGTGAAAATTTAAAGAAAAAAACAGTCCTAATCATGTTACGTAGTAGGTAGGTACCTTATCAGATCACCTAACAGGTCGCACAAGACCATAATTACCAAATAGGTAGAACAGGGCCTGTGATACTGCATAACTTATATCATCTTATAGGTTATATAGTCTACTTGTTGGTAGCAAATTGGTGAAATATGTACAGCACAATGTTTTACCTATTAGGTCACATTTTCGCTATAGATTAGTATAAAGTTAATTTAGTAGGTGTCATGGACACCACCTGATAGCTGACATAAATCGTAGATTCCTCGTCTACCAATTAAGTGGTCAGTTTACATTAGTCATTTTTTGACCTTATTGATGTAATATGGCACGTTACTACATTGTGTTACAAGTGGTCAAAATTACTTAATTTTAATAGGTACCTACAAGTTAACTACATATTCCAATAGGCACTTTGAATTTATTGAACTTGTAATTTAAGTGAAAAGAAATGTATCTTGAAAACAATACGTAATATTTCGAAACAACATCAATAAACTTAATTTCGAAATAAGTAGGTATATTTTCCAAATTTATCAAAGAATTACCTACCTACTCAAAATTTTAGGAACACGTCATAATTATCACAGTAATATTCGCGTTAAACGACATATCGAAGCAGTTAAATACTATAGCTATATATTACGTTTGATGAAAAATTTAAACAATGTGTTTTAATAGATAACAATTATTTTTGAATCGTATTTCTATTTTTCGAAATAGGTACCTACAACTATATGTTTTGACTAAGTATAAGATTTCTTGCGGGTACGAATTCACGACGTTAAGTCTATCGAATTTCTTACTACGATTCCTGATAATAATATGGACTATGGACGTGAGAGATAAGTTTAGGATATTATTACTAATTTTCACCGTGAAGTAAATTTATAATCTAGTTCTAGATACAATATATTTCTTGTAAACTTGGAAGGTAAGCATTTACCAAATATGACGTAACTAGGACGTAATTTCAACGTGAGACTTCACCTCTAATATATCGTCGTTGACTAAAAACCTTATGACAGACATACACGAAATTTACTAATTCTTTACGTAAATGTGGCGTGGAAAATGGCACCACCTTGGTCAAATTGCTTCTAAAAATTACTAATTTCATACCAAATACAATTGGTAAAATGAACCTAATGTGACATAAATTACAAGTAATATGTCACCTAAAGTATTAGTTGAGTGCTATGTAGTTAGAACTAAAATGTCAAATGCGTACTTTAACCAGTCTTAGGATAGGCAAAGCGACCTTAGAGTTGTTAAAATTTCTCATATTTGGTCGAATTGCAATTACTTACCAGGATTTTCGAATGAAGATCAATCCTGCGAAATGATTAGTTAAGAATAATGTCCCTTGACGCGACAATAATCCCTCAAGTCATACGACTGTGTCAATTTAAATGACCAACGTGATGTTTCTTCAGTTCCTGAATTGAAACGAATATGTTAATTTCGAACAATAATTCAAGATGAAATTCTTAATGTGTGCAAGTCTTATTAGTTATCCCATCAAAGTAGATTATCACCTATGGATGGTAGTTAAATTCTACGAAATGCTAGTCAAAAAATGATCAATCCAACAAAAAATTTTCAAGTGTATCGTCAACTCTACAAACTAATAAATTGGTTTACCTAATGTGGAATTTTTAAAATCAAGGTGTAGGTACTTTTGTCAATTCCTAAAATACGTACCTGCATGTCACTTATAATGTTGGGTAATTTTAAAAGAATATTTAAGTATAGGACACTACTGGAACTATTAACATTTGAGAGTCTTATTAGTAACTTATCACTAGACAGCGGAGTTTGGGGAAAAATCTAAAACTTTAAATTTTTTTACTTTTTTTGATCCAATATAGGTATCTGGTTTCACCTACAGATTTTATTTTATTACACCTTTTCCAGTAGTTTATTAATGGTATTTCACCGTTTTCATTAAAAATCATTAGGTACTTTTGAAGTTCGCTTTTCAAAAAGTCACGTAAAACCCAGATCAGATTTTTCCGATAATTTTGTACAATAACGTAGGTGCATACTCGATCAAGTTGAGGATATTATAACAACGGAACTTCAGGAAACTTTGGGAAGTGTCAGGAGTCGTTGCAGAGAGAAGTTGAAATCTGTTTTAGGTCTAAATCGAGCCAAAACGAAATTTGATGAAGTTCGGCAAATCCATGCAGGTACCAAAAACAACTGCAATTTATCTGCAACTGTACTAAAGTAGGTATAGGGGTTAAACTTGCACCTACAAGTTCAGTAGACGTAAAAAGGTCTTTTTCTCTTGGTAAGAACATACTTACGTCATTTAAGAAGTAAAAGAACCAAATCTAATTTCTGAAAATATGGACCATTGCTAATTTGTTAATAAAAAATTACCTAAACAAGTTTTAAAAATCTTACGCTTATAACAATTCAAAGCATTTGAAACTGAATAATATAGTGCCAAACTATTAAGAACCTAATACAGTTCTTCAGCTATTATTACTTGTCTATATAGCTGGGCGAAGGGCGGATGTAATTTCGGCCGGTAATCCCCTTGGGTAGGTACCTGGCCAAAGTAAAGGGCACTGCTAATCACAGATGTAAATTCGGCCGAGGGTAATGTTTATGGTAGGAATGTGGAATTTATTTTTATTAACATAACACATATTGATATTGTTGGAAATGGTGAAATAATAAGAAGATTAAAAAAAAGTTTAGAGACGCAAGAGGGCAAGGATCAAACATGTACTCACTGAGCCTAATATGCATCATCAGAATTTGCAAGGGAAAACCTGTGTGGTTCCGAATTCCTCACCTTCGGTAATGTATCAATGTATCACTTATAAAATTTAACAATATTTAAATCAAAGGAACAAAATTAACAATATTTTATTTCATCCGGCCTTAATTACATATAACATAAGAAGGACTCTTTAAACCCCCGGCCAAATTTACATCCTATGGTCAGGTAGCCGATGGGATTACCGGCCGAAATTACGCCCGCCGATATAGCTATCGTCAATTTTTCCTTATGATTGTACTTACATCAAACTTAATCCATACTAATAATTAGTACTTAAAATATCCTATCTATATTGTAGTGATGTAACAGTATTACCTTTTTTGGAAGGATTTATACAAATTATATACGCTTGATTTCTGTCATCTATCTTCAGGCAATAAATTCAAAATACTTTTAATAACCAACTGAATACATTCCTTCGTTGAAGGTTGAAGACGACATTGAATGAATATCAAAATTCACTGTCTCATTAAGTTCTGAATGCATTAATTACCAAGTACCTACTTACCTAAGTAAGAAGATAAATTGTTCAGGCAGAATACTTATTAACTCATTAATATTGTCGATTTCCGCCAAAATTATTAATGTAAATATCTAATCTTGATCTTGATCTGATCTTGTCATGAGTATTTTTTATACAGATATCTACTTGTCTCACCATGTCTTCGACCTAAATTCCTTCCACGTAATAAGAATCGTCTGTAAATATACTTCTTTTAAGCTTCTTTTACAGTTGCCTTAATTTAAATGCTTTTCTTCAAGGTGATTAAACTATTACCAAATGTATTGTGGCCAATCGTAGGTAATATGCCTAATTATTTCCAACGTGTTAAATATTTAATTACTTTATTATTGACTCGTAAATTAAAAGCGTAGTATTAAAACATACAATATCCAAATGCAGCTACATTATTTAAGATAATAATAACAATAATGAATAGGTAATGTCATTACCTGTTTATAAATTTCATTGTACCTACCAATATAGCCGTTTTACAACTTTTGGGTATCAGTTTTCAGTAGTCAAAAAAACAAATTTGTTGTAGATGACACCAATTAAATGTAATCTGGTAATACGAAGGCACCTTTAATCATGTCTCCATTAAACGCTCGTTTATGATTCAGCAACAAAACTGAAACTATACAGAAATCCCTCGTCTGACAGATGTTATGTTACCGTCTTACCGGTTGAAGGAAGCATTTAGCTACTAAGTTTAAATATATGCCAATCAAATGAAGAATCTCCAGACGTAGGTATTTAGTTCGAGAGATTCCTACTTTAAGTGTCTGTAATAAACGTACTAACTCTTTACGGTGTTTAATACATAGCACTAGATTTATGGTTTTCGTTATTATTTTAATCCAAATCTAATTTTTACCATAATGTTCTTTGCGATATTTTAATAATACCTCGTATACGATCACACTTGATAATTACATGTTACTTTGTCAGGTTGTACAAAAACATTGCGATAATTTTAGAATTTAAAAAAGGCGATTAAAAATTGTTTACAAGAAATTAATAATAAGTGTAAATATTCTTGCAGTATCAGTCGTGGAATTTTTTAAATAGAAAGTTACAAAAATTGTGATTATACCAACAAGAGTCTAGTTTAGAGGATGGAATTCGATTAGGAAATTACAATTGGAAATAAGAAAATACAACGACAGTTCTGTAATAGAAATCGAGTCCATTAAAGGCATTCAAGGATCCAGGAAACAGTAAAATCGCCTTTAAAATGTCATTAATTTAAATCTAAAATTAAAATATATTGTTTCTGATTTAGTGTTTTAGGATGTTGTTACACTAAACCTTCGTGATTAGATATGTTTTATTGCCCATTTCTTCAAAATGAACGTAATTGGATTTTAACGTTTTACAACTTTTTGGAACAATTAGTCATTTAAAGGTTTAGAAAGTGGGGTTCCGATAAATATTGAACAATTCCTCGGGTCTGACCTACGCGGGCGATGAAAGGAACACTTTACCATCGAGAAGAATAAATAAAAATGTGGATTCGTCGAAACCTAACGTCAATAGAATAAATCAAATCGCTACAAAATAGAGAAGATTTGTTAGCTTTCCGGCTGAATGACGAGACCTATCGTTTGAAACAAAAATAAAAGGCGACAAATTCATCTTTGTCTTTGAACAGACAGACTTCAAAAGCCGCGGATTCCGCAACAGACAACGTATCCCAGGGCCGATTTTTTACGCTTCGAGCCTTTAATAACACACAAACGATAAATCAAAAAATTGCCGGTAGGGAATTAATACGGCGGTTTGTTTTCTTTAATCGACGCTAATAAAATTATAAGTTTAAATCGACTTTATACAACCAAACAGTTACTAATCGCGAAGCAAATGTTTACGCTAGCGACGAGTCCTGAATTTCTGATTGACTCGATCGAGAGGAGGCTTTTGTCTGTGGGATGGGAGCGATTTGGGTACGGAAATAGAACGGATGAGAGAATTTTAAACATTTCATAACAAGCGTTAAGTTGAAAAATTTTTATTTTGAAATCGGCACTTAGGTGTACAGGCGGGGGATCCTAATAACAATGGGAATTTAGTTCTTTGAACAGGAGCAATCTCATTATTCTATCGAAAAGTAATTTAGTAGGTACTTACTCAAAATACTCGAATAAAAGTGAAATCTCAACTATGAAATGATTATTTTTGAAATATCTCAAGTACAAATTAGTCAAAAATTTTAATTTGAGAGTCACCAACATCAATTCAATAGTTATGCCGACGAGGAGTTGAAGTGAGTTTCCAAAAAATTTTAAATTGACTTAGTTCAATTGGAATACAATTAATAATTAGGGTAATTAAGAATTAGGTAGGCCCTAAATTAGAAATATGAAAAAGGTTTTTTCAAAAGTTCACACTTTTGTACATTGTTATAATTTTCAAAAATTACTACTACGGTTGTGTCCATAGCAAAACATGACGATAGGTCCATCTGACTATACCTTCTCATATTCTGCTATAAATATTCGATAATACAATATTGAGATAATACAAATTTTGAGAAAATTCCGAAAAACCAAAACATGACAAGAGTATACTGCCCCTTTATACTGGCCGATGTCTAAATACAAAGTTTAAAAATAAAATTCCAAAAATCGACCTGATTACAATAAGTAGGTAGGTAAGTATTTCTCATATATGAGTGTCTCGTATGAGAAAGTACAAAAAGTATTACTAACGTATCAAAAAGTAAAAAAAAAAACAAATTAGTTAGGTACTTTTTTAGATTTAGACTTATTTAAGAAATGTATTTATTATTTAGACTTATTTTAACAAGACTTTAACGAGAGTTTTAGTTAAATTTAAAGTTTTTTGCAAGCACTCAAAATAAGTGGAAACTACCAAAAAATAGTAAGTAATGCAGTAACAATTAGCAGGATCCAATTAAAAAATTGCCGTCTAAGGTTTAAACTCAATTTAGACAATAAAGTTGAAGAGTGAAAGATTCGCTTTTGATTATTGTAATTACAGTGAGGTATTCAAAAATTGAAATAAAAAACCTCACCTCCTTTTACACAGTAAGAAATGGTCGGTAGTACCAGTACCTAAGCTGTACCAAAAGAGATATTATTTGACCTTTTAATAATGCAAGTGAAGAAATACAACCCTAATATTGTCTCCATTTTTGGGGGGAAAACACTTGCTATAACTTTCCAGAAGATTATGTACCTACGTTAAATTCGCCTTCTAGTGTTAATAACTTTGTAAATTATAATATAAGTATTAAAAGGTCCTTAATTAATAGGATTTTTTGAGTAAACATGAACTTGTTACAAATTCCATATTATTAGACGTCCTGTTACATTATACTAAGATTTGTAATTGCTTTTTTCCTAATCACATCAAAAGAACAATCGATTCACCGTCAAGAAAATTTAAAAAAAGTTTTAGTAAATTAAATTAAGTTATGTTAGGTAACAGAATTATTTTCAAATAAAAGTATGAAAGCTTAAACTTTTGAATAATAGATAATACATTTCGAGTTTCACTGTACTAACCAATCTGATGGTTTAACCACAGAAATGGAACATAAGTTGCGATTTCGTAAAGAAATTGTAAAAAAAAAGCAAGCAAAGTAGGTGAGACTTGCCAAAAATAAGTAACAAAATAATAAGTAGCATAGCCATACAAAAGTTACTGAGTAAGTTTTCATTCAAAACTCAGTTTGGAAAAAGTCGTTTTCGGTTTTGGTAATGGCAATTTTTCAAAAATGTAGGTATATCAAAGAGACTTTTCCAGTATTTCAAACAATCAGACATGATTTTCAAAATCCATTAGATGCGCCGTTGTTACCAACGGAGCGCACGAATTGCGGACAGATGCATGAATTGCGGACAAGTGCCGTAGGGGTCCGTTAATCTCTGCATGAATTGCGGACAAGGGTCCCTAGTTAAATCTATCATTACAAATATCTGTTTGCAAGACATAAATCCATATTTTGAATCTGAAATGACGTACTTTATTCCTTCACACTCATTCCAGGTTTAGGACTGGCAGAAAAGACAATATTACACTTAACTGGCGTGTTTAAAAAAGTACTGCTTTATGAAACAGTTTGTCAGGTCAAATTTATAAAAATAAATTAAATTAATTAAAATGAAAATAAAATGTATACAAAAATTCTCTTACATTTATTTATATACAAAAAATATTACTCAAACTTTTAGAAGTAAAGCTTCCGTCTGAAGAAAATGTTTCTATTTTTTTATTTTGAAACCTTTTTTCTGATTTAAATTTAAACATCTCCAGAGTATGCGTATGTATATCGGCAATGAAATTATTTACAAACGGGAAGAAACTTTTTCGAAATACTAGTAATGAAATCTGCCCTAGACATCTGTTTAGCTTGAACAAGGAGCATATGTTCTCGAAAATATATAGTTTTGGAAGATTTCTATTGAGATATTTCTGAGAAGAAGGGTTGCGGCGGTTAAGCAGATTAGAACTGCTCTGTCCGCAATTCGTGCGCTACCTGCTCACAACCCATCGGCTTTCCGCAGTTCATGATCACCCGTTACCAATAATCTGCACCAAAAAACATTATATAAACCTTTGAAAAACAAGAATGAACAAATAAAACTCCAATACCTACTCTTATCTATTTTTGGGAGGAAAGCCGTATAACTTTGTATACAATTATTTATTACAGTCTCCTCTTTTAATTACTCCTCAAATTGGAATTATAAGTATTTGAGGGATATTAAAAGAAGAAGCCTCAATTAAAATTTTGATGTACCTAAATATAAACTTGTTACAAATTCCTGGGTTTGGTCTGGTCTGGTTACTGAATACACGAATCTTTAATTGCTTTCTTTTTAACCACATCAAAAGTCCAAGAGACCGTAAGAATCAAAAAATGTTTTAATAGATTGGTTAGGTTAGGTTATGTTCGATTAGAAATCGATGCTTGGAGGAGGAGAAAAGTGATGATTGGGCTGTAAGAAAAATGAAATAAATTAAAAAATAGTTTTTGAAACATCAAAAGGTAAACTTTTGATATTTAATATACCTACATTAATAAAGATATGATTGAGGGAATCTTTTAAATGCGTCGTCATTAGCAAAAATCTGTGACAAAACACATCAATATTTGAACTTTTTGAAAATGTGAGTAAACCGATCAAGTCCAAATATTCTTTCCACTTTTCTTAAATATTAAAGATATTAAAGGAAGTAGAGTCAAATATAAGGATGCCTTAACTAAATATAAATTTGTCATAATTTCCTGGCCTTCTTTCATTAGACGTCCCGTTATTGTCTACTAAAATTTTTAATTGCTCCTTTGCCAGCCACATCAAAAGAACGATCCACCGTAAAGAGAATTAGAAAAATGTTTTAATAGTTTATTAGTTTGACATCAATTCCGCCGCCTCGGGCGTCGGATCAATCAAATCTCGCTACAAAGCAACAAATTACCCTCGCATTGGGACATCTCCCCTTCTGTCTGATTAAACCCATTACAAAGCCTTTTCACAATCCCAACCTGTTGTTTTGCATTTCGACCCCATTCGCATAACACGATACTTATCTGTCTGTGTATATACGGCAGCACCCGAAAGCATTTCCACAATACGAACTCTGTGCGGTTTTGTTTGTTGGTACAATAATAAATACGGGGCACGTCGACGTTGCGGAGTTTCGATAAAATTGTTCTCTCTCCCATGATGAGGCTCTGATTGATCCGCCGTACTGTTTATCTTCCTCGGCGGAAAAAAAGAAAAATGCGTTTATCTACCGCCAAAGAAACTTTGTTGCCAGTGCAATTAAGAGCTCCACCAGTTTAGGTGATAAGTCATTAACGACTATTCAGTTTGAGAACGGTCCACAGATAGCCTAAACAAAGTTTTATAAAACGCTAAATAAGTATTATTGATATTAAGGGTACATACAGGCTTCTCTGTTGAGAAATATACCGACATAAGCAGAAATCGTTACCGGGGGACTTCTTCTTCATGTTCGCGTGTTTACGAAATTAATAAATATTTCTTCGAGTATACAGAACTTCTAAAAATTGGTGACTAACTAGGAGCCTAATTATTGTTGTCTCAAACCCTTTAACTCATTCAGGGTGTAGTCAATTTAAAACATAAAAGGGGTTCCGCAAACACATTTAACTGAGCTCGGGTCTTAACAATTGTGCCCATGTAAGCAAATTGTATTGATCGGCACATAACTATACATATACCAACTGAAATATGTAAAATTGTATTTTACAGATCGTGCAGTACGTACTATGTACATTGTATTGTTATGCAGTAATGAAGTTTAAGAATGTATAACGTAAGTATAACGAAGGTATATAACTGTCATATATTGACATACATACATACATGGTAATGAAGTATCTAGCCTCGTCTTAATGAGCTTAATACTAAATACGTAAAAAATGTATTCTGTTTCTTTAATTAAAATACGATATTCAAAATTTGTTATGTAAATTACAAACATATTGTATTTTATGTGATTAAAAGTATAATTAGTTAACAAATCACCAACAGACTGTCAATGGTGCACGTATCCAAGGTTGAAAGAACATGTTGGATGCAAAAATAAGAATCTTAAAAACTGCAGGGGGTCCCTATATAATATTTGGTTTCAATTTTTGAATGATTTACTTTCTGTTTTTCCACAATAATTATATCTTTTAGATATAGGTTCTACAAAAAATTATTTCATTTTATTTTTCCTTGATAATTTGTGGTTACGTTAACAGTGATTCTTTTCTTATAATATTCACCATATTTGCTGTAAATTTCCTAATAAATAAACTTGTTACAAATAAAATTATTTCTTGTATTAATAAAATAGGTCTTTAGACCGCAAGCGATGCAATTTACCATATGTAGACCCTATTTTAAATCAGACTTGTAGACCACATATTAGTTACAAGTGACTTAAATAAAATATCTTTTCTCTTTAGTTCTATACTATTCCCTAAAAGGAGGCTATTAATTTTATAATTGCGCCCATTATCTCCGACCTTCCTACACTTTTTGATTTACTACTACCTGAGAGTGTGCAATTCACCTACGGCTGGTAAAACTGTAAGTCCCAAACTTTTGTTACATCAATTGAATTGAAATGACCTAAAAACTTTCTTCAGGTGTTCACTTCATAAGAACTGAACGGATATCCACAAGTGATGAGATCCTGTAAAATCATAACAATTGTATTTTGTAAACAAATTGTTACGAAACGATATAGAAATGTATTGACTATTTCTAAATTATACACTAAGCTTAAATCCCCATTAAAATCTTCAGAGATTTGTAACGTATATGAAATTCCTTGCAACAAATGTAACCTGAAATACGTAAATCAAACATCAAGGTAGGATGGTGAGATTTCTTCACAAAGAAGTGATGTTAAAAAATGTGAAACTCATACATGTGCTTTGGTAGATCATTGTCTAAGTAACTCTCTTACAATGAATTTCAATGCTACTTTCGTCTTAATTTCAGGATCAGAGCAATTTAAAGGGAATTTTCTTGAACTAGTGTTCATTTTTGAAAATTCTAACACAATGAATAAAAAACTGATATAAGGAGTTTAAGTTCTATTTCTGCGAAGAAAATTAAGCGAAGAATATTATATTCTTCGTTTATGTACACACTAAATTATATTTATACATATATGCTAATTTTGATTAATTTTTGATTCATTTAAAATAGCATACTGTAAATGAATGTTATATTTAAATTATCATCAATAAATTAATATAAATGTATAACATTCATTTAACTTTTTGTCTAAAGCTCAATATAAACTATTTACATTGGGTTCAATCTGTTCTTTATATTGCCATGGTGAACATAGCTATATGTAGGTACCTCCTTATATTGTTTGATAATATAATATTATCAATCAATCAATATGTAATTGATAATGTTATAAAAAAGTTCTTGCAAGATCAATGACTATAGTTGACTTCTTATGTTCTGCTACTTTAATTGCTGCTTAACTAGTGAGTATTTATTTAGTTGTTAGTGTGAGTCATTATTTAGTTAAGTACCTACCTGCATATATATTTTGTATTACCTATTTGGTACTTGCTTTCCTAGGTTTGCCTTAGGTAGCCTCCGAAAGCTAGTCGACTTTTGAAAGCTAGATGACTAGTTAGTAAATTGCCTTTATTTTGAACACCTTTTGACTGCATACCAAGAAAAGAGTCATTTTTTTTCAATATCAACTTACTGTAATACCAATTAATTAAACAATTTTCGGTCCGAGAAATAAAAAGTATCATTTTTGTTCTTTTAGATGGTACTGACGGAAGAAGCCTTTTCTCTCACTCTGTACCGTGTAACGCGCAAAACCACTGAATGCTTCCTCCTGTATATCTTCCCAGTTTTAAATCCGCCAACGGTTGACGTAACCTCACTTCTATTGACTTTTCGAAAGGTTGCAAACGACGTGGATTTTTAGGCTTTCTCGTACTTGCGTTTTACTGTGTAAACTGGGTACTTAACGTAACGATTTTGATAAACAAGATGAATTGTATTTAATAGTAGTAACATGACAGACGACTCGATTGTTACGGTTGTTACGTATCAATCAAAACGAGCACAACGATTTGCTTCAGGAACATAATATGTGACGTTCCACGGTGGTTAAGACAAATGTTTTTCATAAACCCGCAGTGTTTATTGCGGGAACTGCCTTGATTCGAAGTCGTCCCGAGGAATAAAATTATCACCTCGATAGAACGATAACGTTAGAAAAATATTACGTTTTTATTAAATTCCTCCAATTTTTGCATTTCAAATACATCGAGATATAACGTATACTCCTCCATCTCTCTCTCCATATATTTACGACGCTCTTTTCAAACGAACTGTTGTTTCCCCATTGTGGAGAAAATGTATTATTCAAATCTCAATGTGAATGTTTCGGATGCTTTTGCTATTTTTACCGATTAAACATTGTTTTACGTAGGATTTGATGTTTTTTATTGCTCATTCGGTCGTAGAGAACTTATTTATTGTCGCCCGGAGCGCCTCGAATGTCCGAATATAAATTCTTTTTTCGTTATTCCATTAAACTAAGAAATGATAATGACTCGGCAGATGACTGTTTTATGTGAGAAACGCGCTTTTTAATTTTCGTCTCACAAAAGGGTACAAGTTGATTAATAGACGTTAACAATCTCTACGTAACGTTCTTTTAAATACCATTTAATTGTTATGCAACACAATCCCAAGCGTACACCGAAAGGCTCGATCATTACCTGGCTTCTATTTACGAATAATTATTTTTAAATGATAAATAGCCTCTTTGCATCTATTAATATACAATTTCGACCTTTCGTTTCGAATCCAATAGGCTCCCTCTCTCTTTCCAAATACAATCACAGGTATTGTGTCCGTGGCCCTAATTATTAAAAAATTACAAAACCAAGCTGAAGCCGTTGTGATTTAACAAACATTAATTTACATGTTTAAATAATATTTCGTCGGAGGTATGATTTATTGACAAATCGATCTTGTACTTTTGCTTCTGACTTTTTTTAAACGGTATAATTTATTAGCGTCGCCCCGAACGTACAGTTCAAACATGCGAAAAATTATATCCAGAGGGCTTACAGGTAGCCCATTGCCACATTCGGATATTTAATCATGATCGAAAGATAAATCGCTTCTAATGATTATGTTATGGGTCGCTGTGAAATAAATTATTTTAACTAATTTATCGATCCTCTCTAGACGCGACGGATAAGGAAAGCGAGCGCGCCTGTGACGGATCAAGTTTTTCGAACATAACTTGGATGTCCAGAGAGAGTCAGCTCTTTGTTAACTTCCATAATACTCGTCAATCTATGCCAAATTCCTCGATTTAACGGGATAAATTTATACAGGTATTTTAAGGTTCTAAAAGGTATTTGGGGGTACTAGATGACGAATTCGTGAAGACGTGCAGCTAATTTTGCTTAGTTTTTTTAAACAATGGTCAAAAGTGAACAAAAATCTGTTTTTGTTCATAAAACGTTTCCTTTGCATTTCTAAGAACAATACTTTAGATAAAAATTGTAGCCCATTAAAAAGCTTTTAATTTGGCCTTTAAAAACGCTTATTTTTGCACTAATTTATAAATGTTAATAAAACTTAGTTGAAATGGAACCTTCATTTCTTTTAATCTGGGGTAGCTTGATGAAATATTAATAACTGCACTATTTTCACCCTTCTGAGAAGTCGGAAAATCCCGGAAAATGAAGTCATACATTTTTTTATACAAAAAAAAAATTATCAAAATGTGCAATTATTTTTTGAATATTACTTAAATTGTATAAAATACTGTGGATTATTAATACTAATAATATGTCTGTAGCTTCCTATAAATATGACTTAAGTCCACTTTTTTCAAGTTATGAGTTAATCTTATAGATTTATAGAGAAAAATCAAACAAAAAAGACAGAAATGTTGATTTTATATCATTTTGAATTTTACGTTTCCCATAAGAACCAATGTTAAAAAAAAACTATTTGCTCAAAAAATACAAAACAAGAATTTATTGATTTTGTTGGGAAGCTGCAGGTATAATAGCAATACAAATTTACACTCCAAATTAATTGTTTTTATTTAAACATAATATTTATTTCAAATACAAAATTTAATTTTAGTATTAGGTACTGCATACATTGTAGCGTTTAATATGATTGTTGTTTTTATTTTTAGAAGTTCCTTATAAGTAGAACCCGGATTTATAGGCAGAAAAAATTGAAGAAAAAGGCGCCTATAAAGGCAGAAATTTTGTGTCAAAAAGGCATTAAAAATCAGAAAAAGGCAGTTTGATAGGCAAAAAAGGCACTGTGGAAATGTCGGGTAAATCAATTAAATCGTTAAAATACTTTTGGTTACTGGAAATCTAAAAAAATTATCATAAATAAATATAATTTTTATAAAGTTATCCTCAGGTAAATACATATTGTATAAAACATAAAAATACTTCCTGGTTTTCCACAAGGTTTACAGAAAACACCATCATCATCAAGGGGAAGCTCAGGGTAAGGACGTATCCATGAAGAAATTTTAGAAGACATTTCAAATGTTGTTATCACACTTTTTACTGACAACAGCGCGAAATGAACTGAATGCCAAAGACAAATAATGCACATTATATGAAATATTTTAAACCCTACCCCTTTCGCGGCCAAGGAAATGTAAAAAAGACCATAACATACTAAATATGCCACTAACCCCAGGATAACGATAACGAGGGTAGCTTTACCTAAATCTTCGAAGAAAAGCTTATCTACTACATTTTGCCCAAACAATAAAATATAGGCAGTTTTAAACTTTAAATATGCACAATAAGGCTTGAAATTTAATAAAAACGCACATATAGGCAGTTTTATTCAGTAAAGGCAAAAAAGGCCGAAAATTGATGAAAAAGGCAGAAAAGGCAAAGAAAGGCAATTTGCCTAAATTCCGGGCTCTACTTATAAGTATAAATAATGTTTTTGTAACATTTAATGATTTATTTGTAATTTTACAGAATATAGAATCATCAATATTTGTTATTTGCATTGCTAGAGTTTTATTACAGAATTATATATAATTAAGTATAAAAACAAAAATTAAATATTAGTAATTAATCTAGATTCCAATACTATTAAAGTTCATTGTCACTTCTAAATTTTTTTCGCCAAGTTCTTTTACATCTCGAGCACTAGAGTACAAAGCAACAATAATATCACATCCATTTTTCATTAAGTCCACCTTATTTGGATTTTCTTCATAAAAAAATGTCCATCAAATTTAAAATTTCTGGAGGTGCATTTAATAACTTAAATTTCCCCTGATTGATAAAAACTAGATGTTGTGTCACAACCAGAAAACATATATAAGAATCCAACGTATTTTCTTAGATTTGAATATTTGAAGCTATTGCAACCATAATACAGGAATTTCCACTTTTCGCCTTTTTTCTCAAAAATACGTTTATTTCTGGAGCAGAGAGTTGCGTTAATATTCCAAGTAAATCAGTATCAGTACCAACTACTATTATATCCGGTTGGTTTTTATGCTTATGTAGAACTGTCTACATCTTCCTATGCAACTTTAGTGCGGTACCCTGCTTTGTTGATCTCAGAACATAACAGTTGAATTAATTGCTCTTTGTTTTTTCCGACTGATAAAAATACTTCTTGTTTAGTGGACATGACCATGTTAATACATATCCAATTTTATATCTGGACGAGAACTCTAGCTATCCAATGCATCCACTCACAAGCTTGTACTATGAATAATAATAAAGTTATTATAAATGTTTATTAGCTAAAAAGTAACCCCATTTTCAAACGATATTTTTAATAACAAATTTAAAAAGTGTAGAAAGTTTTTTTGGTATATCTTGCAGTTTAAGCCACAAAAAGTCTATTTTAACTTTCAAAATTTACCTAGATTCATTACTTAGGCAAGGACAAAGTGTTTAAACAATTGTCTTCTGAGATAAACAGTTAGAATAACTTTTAAACTATTTGATCAATCTATCTGAAATTTAGCACACCTTAAAAACAGATCAGGCGCCTCGTTTTCAAAAAGTTATACTAAATGTTGTTATTAACATAACAAGTTTATTGGCATTTATAAATTAGTGCAAAAATAGGGGTTTTGCCATTATCTTAGGCATTTGTTAACCGATTTGAATTTATAAAACGTCAAATTAAAGATTTTTTAATGGGCTACAACTTTTATCCAAAGTATTTTTCTTAGAAACGCAAAGGAAATGTTGTACGGACAAAAACAATTTTTTTTTCAATTTTGACCATTGTTAAAAAAAACTAAGCAAAATTAGCTGTACGTCTTCACGGATTCGTCATCTAGTACCCCCAAATACCTTTTAGGACCTTAAAATATCTGTATTAATTTTTTCCAGCTTTTTTTCTATCTACACTGGACTATAAGGAAAGCAAGCGCGCCTGTGACGGATCACTCTTTTCGAACATAACTTCGCTGCCCAGAGAGAAGTCGTCTCTTTGTTAACTTCCATAAGTCAAGCTAGCCCGTCTATAAAAAAAAAAATTGTAAACCGATACGTCACCATATGGACTTCACAATAGTTATGCGAGTAGTTCGTGATGTGTGCGTTATGTGTGTGTGGAAAACGTTTTCGGGACCGTGGCCTGAAACAAAAGGAGGGCCACATCTGGTAACCATTCACGTTTTTAAGCGGGCTGCTGCTTTTAAAATTTTGGAAACGTCATCCGCCTCGAACATCCGCTAAAATTCCTAATCTGCCGACGTGAAATTTAGACGCTCCGGATATTTCGAATCGTTACATTGTTGCTGCGGCCGCGGATCGATTTCCATATTTACTCGCTTACATACGGAGAATATATGTTTTTGTCGTAACGCTAATACTGTATATAATGTATTCGTACCAGGATGCCCGTATAATATTCCTCTTATTTTAAAACAGATATGTTAATTAGTAATAAATATTCTCGTTGCAATTCCATATTTGAATTCCTCTCGATTTTATGCATCGGTTTCTATGTCGATACAAGGTTTTTTCTTGTAGCGCTGTCGTCGTGCGTAATCGCAATCCTACCAATTTATATTTCACGTTAATTATGAAAAATATACGTCTCCGGTATTTGCATAAGGATTATCAGGAGCGGTACTTAAAACCTCTGATTAACATATGCCGTAGCAAAAAGTTATTGATTGACAACTAGCGCATTGTAGTAAAGTAAATAGTACATTAGGATATCAAATCAGGTAGGTTGAGGCAGGTAGCGATTCTTTATCGACAAATTAGTACAAAAAAGGCGCACTTTAAGGTCGGGCGGTTTCGACCTTTCAGGGCGTATTAGTCTGGCTGCGATTCGATTTGATTAGGGGAGCGGAAGTCGACAAAAGAATCTTATTAGGAGGAGATAAAAAGAAAACTTGCCGGGGCGATAAAGGGCGAAACAGCTGGAACAGAAGGAGCCACCGAAAAAAATTATGAATAAATCTAGTGAGCGATTTTCATAAAACTTCGTTCTAGCCTGGAAAATTGTTGTACACTTTTCCGAGTGACCCTCGACTCGATTTCCTCTCTTAGTCTCGATAAGGAAATCGAACCACATACATAACATAATACAAATTTACAACTCATTACCCTGCTAGATAAACGTTATTGATACTGATAAATTAATGCGAATGCGGAAAAATCGAAACGGCGACTTATACAATTAGAAGACGATAAGCGGGCGGCTATTTACTGCAGCGCAGAAGAATTTATTTTGAACCTTAATGAACGGGCATTGATAAGGAATAGGTATTTACGTACGGATGTAACGTAATCGCCGCCTTGAACTTGAGGAAGCTAAAATTAAATCTGAAGCGCACCGTTGAAGAGGAAAGATTTATTACACACTACCGTTCATACAGAGAGATGAAGAATAAAAATAAGGCTTTAGAGCGGTAATATAAATAACAAAAGAGTATTTAATAGGGGAGCGCTTCATTAGATATTTAAGTAGTTTTCTGCGACTGACCCATCAGTTAGGCACTTATATTCACAATCTGTGATACTCACAGAAATACAGTTTAATTCACGATAATCGAATATTTAACTCGTTTCTAATAAAATTGTAGCTTTTATGTTCCTCATAAAACCACCGTAACAATTTAAACGGAAACTTTATAGTACCCATAGTTGTCGCTCATTGGAATCGTATTAGCTGTTACTTATTACTTTCTTCCTTACGATTGCTTCATTTATTGTTTTTAGTTAATTAATATACTGACTTAGGTATATACGGGATGTGTAACGTTTTTGCCCAATATCTCAGAAAATATTATTAAAATTGTACTGTAATTTTGTTTAAATCCCTCTTTTGGTCCGTCCTTAAATTTCAATTTGCTTAACCTGCCCCTTGCAATTCAATACCGACTTCATTTTGTAAATGGCACCCCAGTATTTTAACAATGAATTTTTAAACTTCCCTTTGTATAATGTATTATAAGAGACGACGGGATCAGATAATTTTCAAATAAAAATAATTGCAGCGAATAGATAAACGTATCGACATGAATATCCCTGTAATGCCATTAGACTTTAGTTCTGCCTGTAGACAGAACTTCTTGTTGGGCATGTTATTATGTGACGCGACTAATTTCGGCTATGCATTTTGGTTATGCATAGGGTGAGAAGGTTAATTTGAGAGCCACTGGAAAAATTAATATTGAAAATGTTTTAGATAGATTAACAGAAGCTGTGCTTATTGGGGAATTTTGGAGATTTGTTTCGGGAAATGACTGAAGTTATCTTGCTTTCTGGAGAAAAAGGAGAAGTTTGAATTGGGATTTGCTTTCTGAAAAAGGTTGAAATAAACCTTTTTTCTGGAAGAAATTGAAATCAGGTTCGTTTTGGCGAAGATTGAATTTTGTTTTAAACTATAGAAAATTCGGGACAGATTGAAAGAAGCTGTGCTGTTTAGGGATGGTTTAGGGACTTCGTTTCAGAAAAATAATGAAGTTGCCACCTTGCTTACTAAAAATAGATGTTTAAATTGAGCTTTGGTTTCTGAAAATGGTTGAAATTTACTTTATTTCTGGTTAGGACCAGTAGGTTCGTTTTTTGGAGAATATAGCGATAAAGGTTGAAATTTGTTTTGAGTTCTAGAAAAATTTGGGCATATCCATATTTTAAGCTTTTCAGGAAATTTTTAAATTAAATTATCTTGCTGTCTGGCATAAAAGGGAACGTTTGAAATGTTTGAATTGGGCCTCGATTGTTAAAAAATGGCGTTGTGTCCATCGGACTACTTTCCTCATGTTTTATTATAAATATTGGATAGCAAAATGAATATTCAAAGCTTAAATACAATTCTTTAGGCGGACTGCGATTTTTGAAAAACCGAAAAACGACAAAAGTAGAGAGCCATTAAGAAACGATTTAGCCAAAAATGTGGTTGAACTCTATTTACACGTTTGATAGTAGAATAAATACTCAATGTTTAGAAAAAATATTGGAGTGGATTTTGAGAATATTACCAAAATCAAAAAATGACAAGTATAAAGTGCCTTTTTAGGGAAGATTTATCGAATAAGTCATTAAACAATATTACAAATGTTCGATAATACGCTAAACATTAACAGTTTAAAAAAATATAGTAGGTATTGAATTTTGAGAAAATTTCCAAAAACCTAAACATGGCAAGAGGAAACTAGCTCTTATCACTGCCTCTTTTATTGAAAAGCTTATTGCGAAGTTCTTGTATGTAAATTTTAAATTTGTCTAAAATCTAAATTCAAAGCTTAATTCTCATTATATGAATACATCACATGAGAATGAAAAAAGTGAAATAAATTTTATTTCTGGGAAAGATCCAGTTTTTTCAAGAACAATTGCAAATATTGAAATTGAACAATTGAACTTTTAATTTCTAGAAAATTTTGTTGATAACAGTTGTACTATTGTGTCGCGCTTATAAATTAAAAGCAATAATTTTATAAGATTCTCGTCTAGAATAATCTAACAAGCATTTTATTAAAAAAGACTCAGATAATTACTTTTATATCTCATTCAATTCAGTGAAATAATATACCAAATGTTTTCAAATTTGCTGTTTTTCCTTTTAACCACGTGTTAAACCAACTTCTTCAAATTAACTTTTTATTTAATCGCAAAAATAAGAAAGTTGTAGTTTAAAAAAAATCGTTGTTTTAATACGGTCATAATTTACTATTTATTAGTTGTGTTTGTTTTATGTGGAATGTGTGACATAATATTTAGCAATATTTTTCTGCCTGCTCAATTTTGTATCAGTCGCAATGGTGATAGTTTTGACGGTTTCTTTGATGTTTTGGGCCTTTGAGCCTTTAGAGATCAGCATTTCAGAGAAAAAAATAGTATAGTACTAGTACTATAGTAGTACTAAACTAAAGTACTAGAGTACCTAATACTCGTTTAGTAATACTAAAGTACTAAACTAGTACTAGTTTAATGAGACGAAGTATTTTCACACGAGTGCTTTAATAGAACGAGTGTGACAATACGTCTTATTAAACGAGTGCAATATACTATTTTATCTACTTTGCTTTATTAATTCATTAAATTTTGACTGTTCAAGTTTTCGTATTACACTAGGGAATTTTGCGTGGGTTGGTCACACTGACGTCACTGACATTGACGTTTCGTATTTGAATTTCAAAATCTAGTAGTCCTAGTACAAATTCAATAACTACTTACCTACGTGCGTGAAATGGAAGACCAAAAATGTAGAATTGACCTGTACATCCACAGAAATACGCAAAGCTGCCAAGAAATTTATTGAAATACTATTAATAATTCTACCTTGACGTCTGCGCACGTCTACGTGACAGGCTGCTGTACCAATTTAACAAAACTAAAAGTTACCAAAAGTAGTGTAGTAATATGAATATTATTACACTACTTTCGGTGTAACAATGAGATCATTAGTAACGCACAGTAGATAAATATCTTTGTAATTCCTAAGATTTTTTTATTTGCTTAAAAAAGTTACTTGTATTTGTATGTTAGAATAAAACAAACAAAATACAAAAGAAAAATAAAAAAAACAAGAAATAAATAGTGATAGGTTGAAAATTTGATTTCCCACTTAAATTGGTTATTGCTAAATTGGCCAAATTTAATTTAGATCTTAAATGACTATTACTTTGAAGTGATGTGCCTAACGAACCATGTTTTTACACGTGAATACATGAAAACTTATTTTGCTTTTACATATACCTTTCTTCGCCTTATTGATACTTAAGCAAATAAACAAATTAATTTTACAACAATTAAAATTCAAAACTTCATTTTAGTAAATAATCGTCGAAAAAGTATCATTTCCAGCGGGTGGAACTGATGCACAACTAGACTGAACTGTCTATAATCTATAATTAGGTAACTATTTTTCTTTCTATAGATAAAATTTTTCCAATTGATTTAATAGGGTATTTAACCTCCTGTGTATCGATCTTTTTAGGAAAATTGAAGTAACATTTTTTCAAAAAACCTGGAGAACTGCCCTAGTCCCCAACTGTTATTTCTTAAAACCTCACTAGATTCGTTAAGTCATTTGCAGCCTCTCGGTATAAATCCGGTATTGTAACATCTAAGTAAACATCGCGTTGTGCAACAATATCTGAATGAAATTAACATTTTTTTTGTCTGTCTGTAAATTTCTAACTTTTCGTATTTCCAAACAAACGATAACCGAAACAAGGTCAATCGGAGTCGTGATCCGGTTTTAACAACAATTGAACAAAGTAGTTGAGATTAAACTTTGTACAATAAATTTTAAACAAACAAGATCGTCGATCGTGTCTACCACGTAGTAGTTTACAGCAGGTTGCAGATCCGAGAGTCAATAGTCGCACATTGTCCTGCAGCAGCAGGAAACCCCATATGGGAAACAACCGTCCCCGGTTTCCGGCGCAGAAGAAAAGATCGATTCATTCCCACAATTGCATCATATGTATTTCTAAATTGGCGAATTTTTGTAAACAAACACTACGAGACGAGAGAGGAGAGGGAGAAAGAGCATCTCTTTGAATCGCTCAAGTGGCTTCTGGCCGGAATATACATAAGAAAGGAATCTTTGTTCGGGCAGAGTGCCACATCTGTTTTTACTCGAAAGATTAGGCACTCGACTGCTGGACTTTTAATGGCAAACGAAACTAGCAGGCCTCCATCATGTGCGGTGTGGGTGTCGACCTGGTTTTTCAGAATTCAGATGCATCGGACGTGGGGGCGAAAGGGAAAAGAAACTATTGTTCACAGGGGCAGTCAAAGGAGCAGAGATCCCAACAATAATGTTAAAGTACCAAAAGGTGCCGGCTCGCGGCCTCAGGTGCTATTTGTTGAAATGGATAACGGTCCGGTTGGATAAATGTTGATGAACTAATTTCGAATTGATTTTTAAAGGTTAAAAAGTGAATTTATCCTACAGACTATCTCAGAATTTGACACTAACTAAGATTATTAAAATAAGCGGGTCAATAATAAAGTTGAGATAAGCTGGCGGAATTTTTGGATTGACTTTAGATTTTTCTCTTCTGGATCACGTTGGGTATTTACATTTCTATGAATTAAAGATTATTTCACGAAAGTATAGTAATAATAACTAACTTGACTATTCCACTGAACTGACTTACCTACTTATTTACTAGGTGATGATTTAGACAATGAATATGTCTGATTTGTGCTAATGATATTCTTAAAAAAAATGATTTTCCGATTTAATAACTCAGCCCAATTATCAATACACATAGTTCTCAGTTCTTGCTTTATAAACAGTCAATCCCTATCTGGCCTCAGATCAAATTAAATTATTCAGTTAAATTAGTTAATTAATTTATTCAACTTAATTTGTATTTAAGTTTTAATGAAGTTATTAATTGATTAAATCAGTTAAATTTCGAATCAAAGAAAACCCATTTGGAGAATTAAATAACAATTAGTGTTTTACTTTTGCTTATCGAATTACCTACTAAGGTAATGCTAATTACTAAAGAGAGGTGTATTTATATAGACTCCATTTTTTTGCATGTCTCGCAATATTTTATAAATGTTCAAAGCCATTCCTACATTTTATTCCAAAAGTTGCATTGGCATTTTATTCCATTGATGACAGTTCTTAAGCCCTTTCACAAAGTAAAACTTTAGTGCTACAAATAATTCAATGAAAATCGTCAATTTCTCACTTTTAGAAAGCTAAAATTGAAGAAAAATATATGAAATGGCGTTTGAGAGTGTTGAAGAGGACTCGGAAACTGTGCAGAATGCATATTACAGGCATATTTACATATTATACAAATTTAGGCACTTTAGAATATGCATTTAACTTTTTGCAGGTTTCTATCGAGGTATTCTCATCTTTTACAATTTTTACATTTTACAATTTTTATTATTAAGTCCTTGTTAAATAAATTGTGCCCTTTCAATAAATACATTTTTAAACAAATTGCAGTCAATAACTTAACCCAGATTTGTTGTTTCAAAGGAAGTTGAGGAGTTTCCAAAAAATATGTCTGGATTTGTAGTGAACTACAATAGACTTAAAAGAACATAAAGTTTGAGAAGTTTCTTTTGAAGTTTTTAATGTAATGTTGGCACCGAGTAAAATTAAGAAATTGGTAACAAAACAGTTATAACCTGCCGTGATGTTTAAAAAATTACAATGTTTTGTGTAAAATTAACTTGAGACCTTTTTAAATAAGTCATGATGCAAGTAAATTAAGAAGGTTCTAAGAAACTTATGACAATTGTAAAGAACAGATGTAATTTTAAAGCCGTTGCAATTATCTTTAGAAAAGCAGGACGTTTGATATAAAGAGCTCTGATACTTGAAAGAGAATGAGGAGTTTTTAAGTTAATCGTTACAATTGCAATGTTCCTACGGCCTTTTTTAAAGTGTTGCAAGTATTTTAAGAATAATACGGGGTTTTAAATGTACTTCGTAACTTTTTTAAAAGAGTTATGATTGCTTCAAAGAAGTTTAAAGAGCTTATAAGGGTATAGTAATGAACTCTAATTGACACAAAGTTTGAAATGTAACTCAAATGAAATATCGAAGTCAGTCTTGTGCTGTCTAATACGCGCTACTTTTGCGATTTCGCTGTACAACTCGCGCATCTCTCCACTGATACATGTTATGGAATATATGGAATTCAGTGGGAAAGAGGAATGCGGGACTAGATTTTATCTTTCACTGTCTACTGAGGGATCTGTAGCCGAAAAGCATCCCAGCTAACAATTTAGGTGTTGTTCACCAAAATCAAGGTAATTGTACCTATTTCTGTAGAAATTGAGTTACATTTCAGTGAGTTAGGTGAGGTCGTTCAAGTGAAACAAATAAATTACGTGATGATTTGGAGAGGAAAGATTCCTAATAAGTCGCAATATTACAGTGAGTAGTATCAAATCACATAGCAGGTCGCACAAGAACATAATGGAACAGGGTCCGTGATACTACATTACTTATATCACCCAATAGGTTATAGTGTACTTGCTGGTAGCAAATTGGTGAAATATAGGTATACTGCACTGCGTTTCACCTATAATTAGGTCATATTTTCGCTAATGCTTATAAAGTTAATTTAGTTGATGTCACGAATATCACCACCTGATAGTTGAGATAAATCGAAAATTTCTCTTCAATTAAGTGGTCAGTTTACACTAAAGTAATTTTTTCACCTATTTAGTAGGTGCCACAAACACCATCCAATAGGTGACATATGTTTAAGATTCCTGTTTCACTATTTAAGTGATCAATTTACATCAAAAAGTATTTTTGGCCTAATGGTGTTAAAATGGGTAACACTAATTAGTGGTGGCACGTTACGTTGTAACCAAGTGTTCAAGATTACTCGATTGTACTACTTATAAGTTATTAATCCCAATAGGTAGTTACTTCCACTTTACTTAATTTGTAAGTAATTTAAGTCACTTAGATATTTTGAAAACACTATAGCAAATATATAATTTCAAACAATATAAATATAATTTGGAAATAATTATATTTTCCAAATTAAACCAAGAACTAATTCAAATCTTAAGAACACAACACATTTACACAATATATCGAGACTAATTTTCGAGTTAATTTTCTACTAAACAATTTTAGTAAAATAACCTATATGACGTAAGTCTCTAGTAGTATCTCGCCTAAATTGTTAGCTGGGAAATTTATGCTCATTTAATAACTAACTTTAGTACGACATTGTATTGACTTGCGATGAATATTTTTGATTTGTATTAATGAAGATGGTTTCTTTTATAAATATCTCAGAACCTAACTGGTATAACTAATTAATAGTATATATACAGTTCTCAGGTCCCACTTTAAGTAATATCAAATTTTCTGTAAACTGAAGTCTTACGCGAATTTAATAGACATCTCCAGTACTTTCAAGAAAATTGAAAACAAGCACTAAAACATTTTTCAGGATTTTCCACCTCTAAATTCACTTGAGCCGCTCTGTCGGGGGCTCCCCTTCAATCAGTTTTAACTATTGTATCCCTATTACTAACAGTTTCTGCCCCGGTTATCCCTACGCTTTCCTGAAAACTTCAGGTTTCACACACACACTCTCTCTCGCACACATGTTCCTCCCATAATATCAAGTTTCACCACTGACCCAGCTCTCAATAAATCAGGTTGAGAGTGGTTGCAAATGCAACGGGAGCGCCCTCGTGGCCCTTAGGGCGAATATTCGAGTCCCCGTGTGTCGGGAAAAAATTAGGATAAGGCATGTGTGTGCGTGTGCTTTCGTGTTGCGTGGGAGGTCGAGAAAAAAATGGTAAAGAGACGCTTCTTCTCTCGGATTCGTCGATGTGGGTTTTGATTGAGAAATTAGGTAATTAAAGGTGAAAGAAGGTGGGCGGGTGGATGTCTTTGTTTAATTAATTGTCCGTCGTTATTTTCTGTTCCGATTGTGCGCGAGTGTTGAATTCGGTGTAATTTATCATCGACGAGGGAATTTAGAAACGTGCCTAATTACTTGTCAAGATAAATTTTCGTGTTTCTATTGCTTCGAGTCGAGAGGAAAAAAATGACAAATGCTTTTCAAACTTCACAATTCCCGACAACTTATATATTTTTTTACTTCTCTAATTGAAATACGACGCCTTACATTAAAAAAATCGATGCGAAAGTTGTTTTTTTAATTCCATTTATTTCGAATTGTTATAAAGGAAATGTGTACATACATTAGCACCTACTCTCCATTCAAACTCGACTTAAGGGGCCATGAAATAATTTCGTAAATCATCGTCGGCAGCATGCAAACCGAAGAACTCTGTAGAATCAGTTCATGATGTCACTGTCGTGTTGTAAAATCGAGTAAATATTTTAGTCTTTAACGTCGAAAGAAATTCAAACGCTTCATTTACTTTAACCATATACTGAATGCACCGACTAGAAAAGTGGTTGATTATTAATTACAAACATTGGTGGTGGAGCTGGATTTGTAAATGGAACTTTATTAGATTTTCTCTCGAGAACCAGCAGATTATCATGAGGAAAAACTACGAACGTATTTGAAAAACATTTCTTTCAGATGCTAAGTAACATACCACAAAACTGTATCATAGTAATGAATAATGAATAATGCCAATTTCCATTCGCGTTTAGATAATTAAATGGGTAAAAGAGAAATTGATCACGTTTGATATTGGCAACATATGCATATCTGAAAATAACACATACAGAAGTATAAGAAATATTTATCTATGAAATGGCTAAAGATCGCGAGATAATTGTGCCTCGTTTACTCCCATTTAATCTCATAGAGTTAATGAGAAGTAAGAACTTCATCGAAAGTACGAGCGAATAATTTAAAAGAAGGTTTTAAAGCAAACAATAAAGGATGAAGAAAAACAAGGGTATTTAGATTACATTACTGATGAATTGATGAATTACACTATAGTGCAATTACAACAATTAATAACATTACACCAAAATGACATAACATCAGATTCACATGATGCTGACGTGTAAGTTATCTAAACTGTATTGTAATATTTGTTAGTACCTATTATTATTGATCTAGTAGTATTTATCTAGTTGTAGTATAGCGACAAAAATTTGTATACATTTATTACGTTTTTTTTATTGGTACGCTATTTTGCCTATTTAAACCATGCTTTGGCGTGCGTAAATCGGGCTTTATCGCACGCGCGTGTTTTAAAGTCGCCATGGAAACGTGTCAACAACGACGAAATCAACCAATTACAGAGCGTTTTTGGCCGTAGCGGGGCGACCTGATTGGTGACACGACGTGCGACGGGCCGGCACGAAGCGTCCCGAGTGTCGTTCAAATTAATTATATTGGGTATTTGGGTAATTTTACACTATTTATGATTTCAAAGGTAGGTACCAATAAAAAAAAATCGCGTAAAGTATTCGTGGATAACTGCTCTTTCAAACACTTGCTCTATTTCGAGCACTCCGGCTACGCCGTCGTGCTTGAAAACTCGCTCGTGTTTGAAAGAGCTCAATATCCACTCATACTTTAATATACTAATAGTTAGTGGTACTGAAGGATTTACCATTAGGCAAAATTTTAACCACCCAAGTGTTTTAAACTCTCTGTTCCAGTTTGAACAAAATTTTACCCAACCCAAGTAAAAAATTGTAATCAATCTGTTTTTATTTATATTTAACTTGTCATATTTTAAGCACTAGGAGAAATTCTCACTTATACCCAATCCCCCTACACAGAAGCAACAATTTCTTACTTGTTGCTTTGTGCTATCCTTCGCGTGCCATTGTAATCGCTAAGGTGCACTCACAAAACATGGAAAACACCAAAAGTTATTAACTAAATAGACACATTTCTAATGAATAAAGGTTGTATTTTGACGAACAATCCAACAATGTTTCGAATACATTTTTAAATTTTCATATGAGGCGCTCATGTTAGTGTTGTTATCGGGTGGATTTCTCGAATTTGAGTTACTAGCATTTCTAGACGTTTTAGAACAAAACAAGTTTTGGAAAAAAAGATTTTGTGGTCTGTGGCACGTTGTTCTTGGAAATGTAAAATCACACATGGTTTAAACTTTGAATTTCGACTTTGTACTATGACAAGGCCTCCCAATAAGCTTTTTATTAAAATCTACTGGGATAAAGGGGTAGTTTACTCGTCATTTTTCGGTTTTTGGGAATTTTTTTAACATCAACTTCAATGTTTTATGTCAGCATTTAACTTACATTCTACTGGTATTAGTCCATTTAAAATAACGGTAAAAGGTCGGGAAACGCTGGACTTGACGAGACCACTTGTCCCTTATGTATTTTTGGGCACTGATTACGAAAATGGGGGTTGGAACTTGCAGCAATAATTGGAACACCCCTAAAATGGCAAAAACATCCCTAAATGGGGGTGTTTTGTTTTTTGGGTCGCTGAATTCGAAAATCGGGGCGTCGAGACTGGAAAATTCGTGTAACATCCCCCACATGCCCGAAACACCCCTCCCAAGGGGTGGATTTTGTTGAAAAATGAAGTATTAAATTCAAAATGTAAAAATGGAATATATTTTTATTTGCACGAAATATAGATGGGAATATAGAGAGGAAACCTGAATCCACGACCTTGTATTCGCACGCCCTCTGGAGTCCCCTAGTGCTTCCAACGCGGCATATTTAAACAAAACTGGAATTTTAATTCCATAGGAATTTTTTTTTCCGGGTAATTCTTGTTTTCGGAAGATCACTTTCAATCAAGACTAAATGAAAAATACGAGTATCAGAAAGATCTTGATTCTTTAATTAAGATTAATTTGGAGTGTACTGGAAGGGGTGTTTCTTGAATCTGGGAGTTGTAACTCAAATTTAAAGGGTTGGGAGGCCGATTTTCGCGTCCAGCGACCCAAAAAATATATAAGATGGCTTAGTTTGCGAAACGGCATAACTGGTCAATTTTTCCAAAACCTACCCTTTGGGAGGGGTGTTTCTTGCATGTCGGGGGTGTAACAAAAATTTTCCAGTTTCGACACCCCACTTTTCGAGTCCAGCGACCCAAAAAACATATAAGATGGCTTAGTTTGTGAAACGGCATAACTAGTCAATTTTTTTCAAAACCCACCCTTTGGGAGGGGTGTTTCTTGCATGTGGGGGATGTTACACAAATTTTCGTCTCGACACCCAGATTTTCGAAATCAGCGAGCCAAAAAACAAGACACCCCTATTTAGGGGTGTTTTTTGCAATTTTATGGGTGTTCCAACCATTGCTGCAAGTTACAACCCCCATTTTCGTAATCAGCGTCCCAAAAAACTACATAAGGGACAAGTGGTCTCGTCAAGTCCAGCGTTTCCCGCCCTTTTACCGTTATTTTAAATGGACTATATGCTCCTGTCAAATATGAGTGATAAACTTTAATAATATTTTTGGTTAATTTGTTTCTGAAGGACACGTTAATTTTTTCAGTTTTTCGAAATCTTCGCGAAATTAGTTAAAAGTAATTCTTTAAACATGTTCACTATTGTCTACCTACTACTTATATTAAAATATAAGAAAAATTAGTTCAATAGACAGATCGCCATTTTTGAGTTTAAAGTGAGGTAGCGTACTCTCAGTTCTAAAGAAACAAAGTATGTATAAACATTTCCCAGTCCTCCAAATTGAACAGAACAACGATTGAATCGATCTATCAAATAACCATCTTTACTAACCTCTGATTAAAAATAAAAGGTCTGCTAAATTTTATCTACAAATACATAGGTACAATCTTATATTGCACTGTTACAAAGTACCTACTTTAACACAATTTTAGTGTTAAAAAGAATGCTCGTCAATACGGTCTCAATACTATAACTTATTATGTTTTTAGGCCATTGTTATTAAATCTGGCAATTTTATTGCAATCTAACCGCACTGTTTCTTATCTGGAACAAAAGCACTAAACTTCCTAAACGATAATAAAACGAACACACGGCCCATATGGCAGTATAATTGCATGCCGGCAAATCAAACATCATTATCGTCAAAATTGTCTAGATAATGCCGTAGTGAAAATGAAACCACTGATACGTTTGGAGTTAAAAATCTAAAGTTAAGTTTACTTCGTTAATTAAAGGATTATGATTTTGATACGAATTGCTTAAGTAACAATTGTTTTAACTTCGAATCTTAGTCTATCGAGGTATGTTTTTCTGATTTTGTTACGAACACAATCATTTTTGGATGTTTATATACGTGCCAATGATAAGTAATATGTTACTTTTTTACCAGAAAGTTACTTAACAAATGTATGACGTACAATTTTCAGAAATCGAAAGTACCAAAGATTCAAAGATTGTCCACAAGAATAAAACACACGAATTTTAGTTTACATATCAATACCAATCAATAATCAGATTAGCAACCTTATTAGAAGATTTAATCTATATTCAAAGTTTATTGGAAAGAAGGATGCACGACGGTAAATAATATTTCAAATTAACAGTAAGTTTCTCAAAAGGTATACGTATTAGAGGCTATTGTTCACTTTCTGTGCTTGAATGTTGGCTTTTTGTATTTTTTAGTGACTTTCCCATTATAGTTATACGTTATAAAGCCTAACTGTAACTTGTATTAGTCTTATAGGCGACTACTACAGTACTACGCAAAATTTCAAAAATTATGAACAACTTGGTTTCGATCATATATAGGGAGAGTTGTAGGCTATTGACTATGTCATGTAATAAGGAACCAACGCGTGCAAGGTATTTTATCTTTTCATACGGTCAATTGACCTCTAAAGAAATAAAATCCAAAAGTGCTACTAAATTTGTCCATGCGTTTTTGAGAACGGGGTAGGTTTGTCCACTTTTCGAATTTTCGGCTATAGCGAAAAAACTATGCATTTTTCGAAGATATGTGCCGTAAGATTTCTTGTAGAGAATTAAATTTAACTTTAAATTAAATTAAACTTGTTTTCCCAATGAACTCATTTAGGTTGGCTGCTTTCATTTTTTTTGCTGCTTTAATGTTCGACTCCCTAATATATGCTTTATAACATTTTTCATGCACTTGAATACTTGCAACATCACTCAATAATTCATGTTTTCCATCGTCTCTTTCAATACCAGCAGCAATTACACTTTCGATACTCTTTTTTCCGAAAGTTCTCGTTGAATCACTTTTCAAATCTTTGTTACATAAAAAAAAAACACTTTTCCATTTTCGAATTTATTCTAAAACTCAACTGTGCTACGCCAATTCTAGAAGTATTAGTGACCCAACCTCCGAAATGTGAAGGAGAAATATGTTGTAACGAAACAGCCCGCCATAAAGATAAATACATGTCGAAATGTGTCGCTTCTGGGAACTTCCTAACGAGGTAGATTCTGGAACTGATGGATTCCCGGCAAACAAAAATAGACACAGTGCATTTAAAACAAATTTAAATGGCATTGCATATAAAACTAGTTTTAGGATTATTATTTTATACATGAATTAAGTATTTATTTCTACGTGTACGTAAACTGACTTTAAATATAAATAAATAAGATCATTTTTTATATTAAATTATTCGTACATATGTTATTTATTGAATAAAAATATTTTTTTTCGGGAAAAATTATGAAATAATACGCCTTTTAAAGAAAAAGTAAAAAATAGAGAAAAAAATGGCTGAATCCAAACGTTTATACCTCAGTCAATATTAAACATATAAAGTCTTACAAGCCACCTTTTTAAAGAGAATGTCATAAGCTTTCTTTTTTATGAACCAATGCCTGTACTTACCTAACTTCACGCAGAAAAAAGTTATACCCATTTTTTTTCTCCATTTTTCTAACTTTGTTTTTTGAATTTATTTAATTAAAAAAATTTTTTTTTTGCTTAAAAAAATATCGCTTTCATAGGAAATTTAATTCTCTACAAGAAATCTTACAACACATATCTTCGAAAAATGCATAGTTTTTGGGCTATAGCCGAAAAATCGAAAAGTGGACAAACTTACGCATGGCTAAATTTAGTATCACTATTGGATTTTAATTCTTTAGAGGCCAATTTACCGTATGAAAAAATAAAATACCTTGCACGCTTTACTTCTTTTTACCCCTGTTATTTTCGACATAGTCAATAGCCTATTATATTAATGTCGATTTTTGCACCTATTTGTACCAACAAATCGAAACACTCACACTGTCGTTTTCACACAATATAACAAACAGGTGCCCTTCTCATGCTTTATTGTCGATTAAGTTGTCCCTTTTAATGGACATATCAGTGCAATTCCGTGTTCATTAAAGCCGGCCGCTCGGTCGCCTATTTCCGCACGTCGAAAATCATCGCTCTAACTAAACAATAACCTTTTGTTGTTAGCCTGGATAAATCAATGCACATAACGAAAGACAGATGGAAATTGAAACATCGAAATGAGATCACTCGCGTGTAATAAAAAAACTGAAAGCTTGCACAGTATATTAGTTCTATTATTAGATTTATTATTTTAGTTTACATTGTCGTCATCTTTAACGTTAGCCAGTAGCTATATATTATACGGAGAGCTATTTTAATTATCCTATTTTTTGTGTGTATGTGTGTGTGTACACGCACACGTAATGTCCGGATAATGTGACACGTTTTTCGAGCGCTCGGGCCGAATTCCCCCCGCCCCTCCACCCGACGTTAATTAATCTGTATTATAGCTTACAGCTCCTTATAAATTGTAATTTCTACCGTTCTTAATCGACGACATCTGCTTGATATCTCCATTAACTTCGTAAAATCTACTCTCTCCTCTCCTCTAATGATATTTCGATGCTCGGGAACTTTCTGCGATAAATCCGCGACTGATAGGAAATCCACCGTTTAACAATTTTTCGCGGTGGCTTTTGATGTCGCCACCCATAGAATTCGTTACTCCGATAATTGAAGGTATTAATAACAAAGCATGTTAAATGTTCGTATTGACTTTATGGCCGTATTAATGCCCGTTATAAATCTAATAACGCGTAAAATTTTGACGGGCGCTTTTTTATCTATTAATTCGCTAGTGTGTGTGTGTGTGTGTGTGTGTGTGTGTGTGTGTGTGTGTGTGTGTGTGTGTGTGTGTGTGTGTGTGTGTGTGTGTGTGTGTGTGTGTGTGTGTGTGTGTGTGTGTGTGTGTGTGTGTGTGTGTGTGTGTGTGTGTGTGTGTGTGTGTGTGTGTGTGTGTGTGTGTGTGTGTGTGTGTGTGTGTGTGTGTGTGTGTGTGTGTGTGTGTGTGTGTGTGTGTGTGTGTGTGTGTGTGTGTGTGTGTGTGTGTGTGTGTGTGTGTGTGTGTGTGTGTGTGTGTGTGTGTGTGTGTGTGTGTGTGTGTGTGTGTGTGTGTGTGTGTGTGTGTGTGTGTGTGTGTGTGTGTGTGTGTGTGTGTGTGTGTGTGTGTGTGTGTGTGTGTGTGTGTGTGTGTGTGTGTGTGTGTGTGTGTGTGTGTGTGTGTGTGTGTGTGTGTGTGTGTGTGTGTGTGTGTGTGTGTGTGTGTGTGTGTGTGTGTGTGTGTGTGTGTGTGTGTGTGTGTGTGTGTGTGTGTGTGTGTGTGTGTGTGTGTGTGTGTGTGTGTGTGTGTGTGTGTGTGTGTGTGTGTGTGTGTGTGTGTGTGTGTGTGTGTGTGTGTGTGTGTGTGTGTGTGTGTGTGTGTGTGTGTGTGTGTGTGTGTGTGTGTGTGTGTGTGTGTGTGTGTGTGTGTGTGTGTGTGTGTGTGTGTGTGTGTGTGTGTGTGTGTGTGTGTGTGTGTGTGTGTGTGTGTGTGTGTGTGTGTGTGTGTGTGTGTGTGTGTGTGTGTGTGTGTGTGTGTGTGTGTGTGTGTGTGTGTGTGTGTGTGTGTGTGTGTGTGTGTGTGTGTGTGTGTGTGTGTGTGTGTGTGTGTGTGTGTGTGTGTGTGTGTGTGTGTGTGTGTGTGTGTGTGTGTGTGTGTGTGTGTGTGTGTGTGTGTGTGTGTGTGTGTGTGTGTGTGTGTGTGTGTGTGTGTGTGTGTGTGTGTGTGTGTGTGTGTGTGTGTGTGTGTGTGTGTGTGTGTGTGTGTGTGTGTGTGTGTGTGTGTGTGTGTGTGTGTGTGTGTGTGTGTGTGTGTGTGTGTGTGTGTGTGTGTGTGTGTGTGTGTGTGTGTGTGTGTGTGTGTGTGTGTGTGTGTGTGTGTGTGTGTGTGTGTGTGTGTGTGTGTGTGTGTGTGTGTGTGTGTGTGTGTGTGTGTGTGTGTGTGTGTGTGTGTGTGTGTGTGTGTGTGTGTGTGTGTGTGTGTGTGTGTGTGTGTGTGTGTGTGTGTGTGTGTGTGTGTGTGTGTGTGTGTGTGTGTGTGTGTGTGTGTGTGTGTGTGTGTGTGTGTGTGTGTGTGTGTGTGTGTGTGTGTGTGTGTGTGTGTGTGTGTGTGTGTGTGTGTGTGTGTGTGTGTGTGTGTGTGTGTGTGTGTGTGTGTGTGTGTGTGTGTGTGTGTGTGTGTGTGTGTGTGTGTGTGTGTGTGTGTGTGTGTGTGTGTGTGTGTGTGTGTGTGTGTGTGTGTGTGTGTGTGTGTGTGTGTGTGTGTGTGTGTGTGTGTGTGTGTGTGTGTGTGTGTGTGTGTGTGTGTGTGTGTGTGTGTGTGTGTGTGTGTGTGTGTGTGTGTGTGTGTGTGTGTGTGTGTGTGTGTGTGTGTGTGTGTGTGTGTGTGTGTGTGTGTGTGTGTGTGTGTGTGTGTGTGTGTGGTGTGTGTGTGTGTGTGTGTGTGTGTGTGTGTGTGTGTGGTGTGTGTGTGTGTGTGTGTGTGTGTGTGTGTGTGTGTGTGTGTGTGTGTGTGTGTGTGTGTGTGTGTGTGTGTGTGTGTGTGTGTGTGTGTGTGTGTGTGTGTGTGTGTGTGTGTGTGTGTGTGTGTGTGTGTGTGTGTGTGTGTGTGTGTGTGTGTGTGTGTGTGTGTGTGTGTGTGTGTGTGTGTGTGTGTGTGTGTGTGTGTGTGTGTGTGTGTGTGTGTGTGTGTGTGTGTGTGTGTGTGTGTGTGTGTGTGTGTGTGTGTGTGTGTGTGTGTGTGTGTGTGTGTGTGTGTGTGTGTGTGTGTGTGTGTGTGTGTGTGTGTGTGTGTGTGTGTGTGTGTGTGTGTGTGTGTGTGTGTGTGTGTGTGTGTGTGTGTGTGTGTGTGTGTGTGTGTGTGTGTGTGTGTGTGTGTGTGTGTGTGTGTGTGTGTGTGTGTGTGTGTGTGGTGTGTGTGTGTGTGTGTGTGTGTGTGTGTGTGTGTGTGTGTGTGTGTGTGTGTGTGTGTGTGTGTGTGTGTGTGTGTGTGTGTGTGTGTGTGTGTGTGTGTGTGTGTGTGTGTGTGTGTGTGTGTGTGTGTGTGTGTGTGTGTGTGTGTGTGTGTGTGTGTGTGTGTGTGTGTGTGTGTGTGTGTGTGTGTGTGTGTGTGTGTGTGTGTGTGTGTGTGTGTGTGTGTGTGTGTGTGTGTGTGTGTGTGTGTGTGTGTGTGTGTGTGTGTGTGTGTGTGGTGTGTGTGTGTGTGTGTGGTGTGTGTGTGTGTGTGTGTGTGTGTGTGTGTGTGTGTGTGTGTGTGTGTGTGTGTGTGTGTGTGTGTGTGTGTGTGTGTGTGTGTGTGTGTGTGTGTGTGTGTGTGTGTGTGTGTGTGTGTGTGTGTGTGTGTGTGTGTGTGTGTGTGTGTGTGTGTGTGTGTGTGTGTGTGTGTGTGTGTGTGTGTGTGTGTGTGTGTGTGTGTGTGTGTGTGTGTGTGTGTGTGTGTGTGTGTGTGTGTGTGTGTGTGTGTGTGTGTGTGTGTGTGTGTGTGTGTGTGTGTGTGTGTGTGTGTGTGTGTGTGTGTGTGTGTGTGTGTGTGTGTGTGTGTGTGTGTGTGTGTGTGTGTGTGTGTGTGTGTGTGTGTGTGTGTGTGTGTCGATCGATGCATAACGGAACCGGTGGAGGTATTTTTGATATTGTCGAAGAACAAACACTGTTTTACAAATGCATAATTAATATTTAAAATGTATTCACCCATGATTACCTTCAATTATGTCGATAAGTGTTTAGTATTAATTAAAGACGCAATTGCTATATTATTGTTGAAAAACAAAAAGAAATTTTTCATTTTTTTCAATATCTTGAATTGTCTTAATACAATGACACACCGCACACCGCTTATATGGCACATTGGTGCTCAATGGCACATTCAATGCCGATAACGCCCACTGTAAATCTAGGTTAACCACTGTCAAAGGTAAATAATTGTTCTAATTGTAATTAAAGAATAATATTCGATGCGATGTATTGTCTGTAGGAAGGCCGACTAGCCTATAGAAATAACTTCAATTTTGCGCAGCGTTGAAATGTATTGCAAAATTTTCTTAATGTTAGCTGAAATATCAGTTGTAAATCTTTGGCAGTCATTGATGAATGACTTAATTCTGAATTGTTATTATAGGAAGGTATATACACATGAAAATACCAGTATTGCGAATTTACCCATAAAATTTAATAAGCGTGTGCAAGGACGGTTTGAAATATGTAATATAAAAAGCAAAGTATATTATAAAAATAGTGTTATATAGTGTTAACCAAATATCTTTCCAGTTACGTTTTTGGGTTTTCTATGTAAGCGGATCTTCTTATAAATGGAAAAAACTCTTTGCCGCTTCAACATAAGTATTCACAGCATTTTCAAACTATTATATATTTTAGGATCTGTCATTGGAATGAATAACATTTCCTATTGAAATGTCATTCACTTCAGGCAGTAGCCTGCATCCGTTATTTTAAAGACTTTTTAAAGATTAATAAAGAACATCTTAAGTACATACTCCCTTTCTTCAAAAACATTAATAGGCTTTTTAATACTTTTCTTAGATTTGCTTCAACTCTTTTAAAAGCTACGAGACCTCTCACATTATTTTCATATTTTTATGCTTTTGAAAGTCACATATTAGATACCTAATTCTGACTGAAATATGAATAACTTGCATTTTCTAGCACTTCCTTAGTTTTCAAAAGATAGAATCAGATGTTAAAACAAATAATGGATTTTCCAAGCAATTTACGTATTGACCCAGAACCTATCATGATCAAATAAAATATGCACCTGATATACAGTATAAGTTATTGTGAAGTACGTTTTAGATATTCTATGCATTTTCAGTTTTTGGAATAAAATATGTAGATGACCAAACATTAACAAACCATACGAGATATGCAAAATATGCAGTTTGAATAAATACCTTTCTTCAATTACTAGTTATGCCAAATTAATCACACTTTCCAAACTTGTGGCTTTCTTTTTAATGTACTGAAATCATTCAAATATTTGGATATTTTGGGACACGCACAGAGTCTTCTCTCAGTCTCTGATCACTCCACATTTAGCAAAATGTTGTGAATTCATAACTGTATTGCTTTTTGGTAACACATTTATAGTACAGTATAGTAAGTAATGTGCTATGCACTGCATAGCATACTTGTTGCACCACACAATGCCTCTATATGCTGCAATGTTGTTGGTCCCTCCATGTAGTTCACAAGTTGACAGGATCCATAACACAATTGGGGTGTTATTTATAAGAATTACTTGTAATATTTGGATGACATGTGTAATTGTTTGATTGATTGATTACAGTTACATTCAGCTTTCATTGTTCTGTCTCAAGTGGTTAATCCAATATCTCAATCACGATTTATGCCAATTTAACGCCAAATTTCTTTTACTTTTATACCGTTGTGAAAAGCTAATGTGAAAACGAATCATATCATCTTGCATATTTTGTGAATGTTTAAAGACTGCATATTTGCCCAAAAACTTCCCATAATGTATAAAATATAGAAAAATCTGCTTCCCTAAGGTACGTACTTCGATTTATTAAGTGCCTAATTTATTTGCTCATGATACTATCCTAACTAGTAAGTAAATTATCTGGAAAACAATAATTTGTAATTTGACATTTGATTCAATAGAGTTCCTAATTTCTTTTGCAAGTTAAGGAAGTGCTGGAACAACAATTTCTTCAACAGCGGTGTCCATTCATATAGTGAATTATACAGTCTTATTCAAAATTCAGTAAGAAAGAATCCGCTAATGTCACTCACCAATGTCACTAAAGACCAATGAAGGTCTTTAAAGATCTTCAGAAGGTTTTAAAAATATTCTTGAAAGATACGGGTTTCCGTCTAAAACGTAATAGAAAATTTTATTGATTCCAGTGACGGATCTTAAATATATAATTTGGTAAATCACCTGAGATGTCAAAATTTAATAGTGAAAATATATTTTGTAACATTTTCTTAATTATGATTTTTAATTGCGTATTTGCGTACTACATATTTCATCTGTATAATATGATTACTAAATTTAATGCAAGAATATGCGCTTATAAGCGCATATTGACATATTTTCATGAATATTTGTTTGCCTTTCTATGGAAATTAACAAATTGCTGTAAAGAAATTCTTAAAACATTTAAAAGGTTTTTTAGTTAATATGGCGTACTATTTTATAAGTATAGGATTTGCCATGTGAGTAGGTCTATTTTCAAAAAAAGGATTTTATAAGAGTTACACCTAGGTACACCCCTTTACAGAGGTACGTGTCAAAACTCAATTTTGAGTGTGTTTATTAAAGGCAAAGAAAATTAGACTACACGGCTAGAATTATAACTTGGAATAAAAATTATTTTTTGATGTAGGTATTTATATCTTCATTAGTTAGCGATCTTACTATAAGTACACTTGTCCCAGTAGTTATTTCGCACTGAATTTTATTTTACTATAAACAATAGTTCATTGACAATTTAGATAACGAAAAAACCTAATGATCATCTAATCTATTCGTCCTGTAGTTTAGTGCATAAAGGGTAAAGTCCTTTAAATAAGGAGAGTCAATCTGCCCCCAGTGCGATTTTAATACTAGATACACGTATGACGTCCTAAAAATGTATGTATATAATATACATTCGTCATTCTAAATTGTTAGCCCTTGAGGTGCCTTATTAAAATCCCTTGCCAAAATAATGCCTAATTTTTAATTAATTTTTCCTGTTCGCTGTTTTGCCGTAAAAAAATCTGAAATAATGCACGAAATTTAATTTTTTGGGAAAAAGACTGAACATTCTCTTAATTTTTGGAGCTACAATGAGCCCAGGAAAAGTCAAAAATATCTAATACCAAAATGAAATTGAGGGTATAGCAAACTTTTAAGTATGTACGCAAAATTGATACAACTTTTCCCCCTTTCGAATGGTCACATGTCCTCAACACGTTGCGCTACAATGAAAAGCTAAAATTTTGAAACGACTCATCTGGCCAGGTGCAGGAACATTGATTAGTCTTCTTGCAAATTCCATAGTTGTATCTCGATAACATCGCGTGCTATCTGAAAAGGATTAGAAGGTTTATCTACAGTTTCTGCTAATGTCACCTCCAAACTTTGGTGACCTCTTTTTGGATCTCTCGGATTTTTAAGAACTTCTCTAAACAAATTACATAAAATGTAAAATTTGAGAAGAAAATTATGTTTAAACGAAAATAACGTAATATTGTCTCCATAAAATCGTAGGTTTAATTTATTTGTGCTACAAATTTTCACGTTCACCTAATTCCATGTTCATTTTTGTAATAGCTTGTCGGCAACAGCTCATAACGTGTCGTATAAATTCATAAATGTCCAGTATTAATGTCGCTTAGGTGCACTAAAAATATCCAAGTTTCTGCACCTGTATTTGATGTCATCTCATTGGACCATCTACCCCTAACTTTTAGTTAGATATTATTAAGTTGGTCAATCAATGTAGAAGCAGAACTTTAGATTTTTTTGTAGTGGTTACTAAGTTTGGCTAATTTGATACTGATAATGATTTTGTAACACCTTGCCCATGTTAACATGCCTGCCATATCAATAAGCAAATTTTCATTTTATAGAGTTGTTTATATAGTTTATGTAAAGTGTGACCAATAATGGCCCAAGTATTAAGAACAAACGCCCTGGGAGACATCCGTATTTAGTGTCATCCTTAATTTTTGCCTCTTGTTAGACGACTTTCGATTAGGTACTGTTAAATTCTTAAGAAGTTACTTTTATTGCGACGATTTTGCGTAGGAGAAATCGCTCGAACGACGTGCAGATGATTCGATGGAAAAAACGTAAATAAAGTATTTTCCAAAAGCAATATTCCCAAGGCTTCCGAGCAGAAGACGTCGATGCTTCGCCCACTTGGAACGCTTCGCGTTTCGTAAAATGCCAAGGAACCGTCTCACACTTTTTTCGAATTTTCCGTTACGCGTTTACTTCATCCTCGCCCTCTCTTCTTCCATTCTTTCTTTCTCGAACTCCAATTAACAGGTTGTTTTTGTAGCAGCAGAAGCAGCAGCAGCAGCAGCAGCAGCAGCAGCAGCAAGCCAGCAGCAGGACGGACTCCTCTCTCTTTCTCGCATCTCTCTCCGAAGAAGAGAGGACAATTGTTATGTTAATCGTCAAACCGGTTTGGAATTTTGAAAAGGTTATTCACTTTATAAAATAGCGATACGATGGGAAATAATCGAAGGCTCTCCTTTTATAATCGTATGCAAATGTTATTTTTAGTTGTCATTATGTAATCTAAATTACCATATTTATTTCGGAGCCGATCCAAATACATCTAGGCTATCAATTAGGCTTTACCATAAATTCCATGGGATTACTCAACGAGAAATTACGCCGAATTACCTAATTCTTTACGGGAGGAATAATATACATACGCTATGTAATCTGAGAGGTTCAAAGACACTCCGAAAAAAAGAAACACGCCGAAACCATCAATTCTAATCACTTAAAATTCTCCACTGAAGTCGCATCGAAATCAGCGCCAAACTACCTATAATATTGTTATAGTTAAGTCTCAAAGTCGTAAAGAGGAATTAATATATTTGGACATGTTTCGAACCTGTAGTGCTCATCATCAGCAAAACGTTGCACCTTATCTACAGTTATCCTATAATTCATCGGAATGTAAAAATTGAAATGTGACGTTAAAATAATAAAAACACACATCAAAATTGAAGTGTCACCTACGTAATGTACCGAGATTACTGTGGGGTGCGACTTTGAGACTTCTACGTACATTTCATCTTGTAGTATGGACTTCTCCAAAATATATTATACGTTATATGGTCTGAGGGACTTGCACATTTTCTTCCCCAACGAAACAATAACCAACAAATCATGCCTCCTTAGCGGTGACGTTCTCTATTTCGGACTGTACACATAAACGCAGGCGTAAATGGCGCGAGTAATCGCGAGACCGCGTTTGCGCTAATTTATTTTCGAACCGAATTCCCCGAAGAAATATAAATTTTCGTTTCAACCCATTCGCCATTACCGAACGTCGCATTAAAGCCCCATTTGACGCTAATAGCGTTTCTTTTATAATGCTCACAGTGATGAATGAAGCCATAATAATCGACACATATTCGAATTCGGAACAGACTTCCTGGTACGAGGCGCCTCGTTTCTGCTGACAATATTCCAACCAATTATCTAACGCGATTTTTACGATTTTAAACTTGTACGGGACCGTTAAATTACCGTTCCGTTAACGAATGCCGATTAAGGTTTTCCAATTTTGTTATTTTTTAATAACATAGTATTACGGAGGTTCGGGAGGTGTCCGAGATTTCTTTTTTAATTAAAAGAAAAGCAGGAAGTGACGACAAAATTATCAATTATCGTGTTATAAATAATAATCTCGATTAGGTTGGAAAGTATTAGTTATCGAACCGTTAATTAACCGATTTGGGAGCTTTCTTCCACTTTAGCGGTCTCTAAGCCACTTACGACTTGAAATATTATTAGAAAAGGCAGATAACCAGCATATATAATCCATTCACACTTTGTATTGCTTGGCATGTGTGATTTTTTAATCGACGCGACTAGATACGTTGTTCAGTAATTGCAAAGAAACCAAATCGGCAAATTTTAATTGAAAATATGAATACCAAAATGACAGCTTTAATTACTGTCATTACCTGATTAGCAACAGGACCAGCAATATTTTAATAGAATTTGAAAACCAATATTTTAAAAAGGAAACTTCTACAACTTAGATCGCAATGCGGTTTATTTCTAAGACGCATCGTGTAAAAATAAGTAAATTAATTTGTTTTAAACGTACCTATTTAAATCAAACTTTTACTATTGTGGCACCAATAAATTAAGCTAACTTCAAGGAGATATCCATAATTCAAAGATGGAGGTAATCAATCAGGAACAGTAACTCCAAATCAGATCCCCCTCCAAATACGAAATGTAGATTTATGATCTATTAAATGTATTGATATACGTTTGGGGGTAAATTTGTACCCATCTTTATTTACTTTTACGGCCTCTTAACATCCTGATACTCCTTAATTATCAAACTCAATTAAACTGCACAAAGTTCTGTAGGTCACTGAAATGTACTGGCCCATGGTAAATTTGAGTTGATTTTTTGAACATCTAACCTAATTGAAAATTATACCCTAAAACAAAAATATATATCTTGACTATTTATAAGTAATTTACTTGTGATTTGTGATCATGTATTAATTACCCACGTTATGAACGATTCTAAACTGTAGGAACCTAAGGCTAATATGTCATTTGCCCATCTATTAGGCATTCCAATGACCTGTCAAAAGTAAATCCAATATGGCCGTTGGGGGCAAACAGCTTGGTTATGTCATCTGTGACTATTGATTGAAAAGTGTTCCATTTTATGTTTTTGAGAGTGAGTTAAGTTGTTTTTATATTTTTAAAGTGTACAGTACTGTTTTATCGAACAAAGATGCTCTTGTATGCTTTCATTTGTGCTTTGCTGTAGTAACTATGGGTTAAAACTAAATATGAAACGATATCTATGTTGGCATGCATGTTGGTGACAGGTGACAGGCGGAACTCCGTGAATAGAATAGTTCAAATCTTCAACTTTCAATGTAAATGGATCCACATTATCGATTAACTTCAGCTTCTTTAGATAACTGCAAAAAATATATATAGAAATGCAAACACAAAACTTTAGTAAGTATTTTCGAGCTTACCGTTCGCCAACATGGCGATTTTCCAACAATAATGTCTTTAAATATTCACTCTGCATCTTAAAAATACCTATATAAGCACTAACAAAACCGATAAAACTTTCTAAAAATCACCTTTTCACCAACAAACGACACAACCATGAACACTCTCTTATGGCGCTGTCATACTGTCAAACTTTGTTTGCCCCCAGCCGCCATATTGGATATCACGTGGTTTGGAATGCCTAATTGTTTTAATTTGGGGGTTATAAAACATTGACATTTATAACCTCACCTGACACATCATTAGGTTAAGAACCTTTTACTTTTCTTTATTGCTTTAATTCATTTGTAATTAATTTTCTTTGGTAGGGTTGACTGAAGATGGGTATAAATTTACCCGAAACATGTATAATAGATCATAAATCTACTTTTCTTGTTCGGGTGGGGATCTGAGTTAGAGTTATTTTTCTTGATTCAATTAAGGCAAAATCAGAAATTTCATGCCTTCGTTGGCGTGAATAAGGCTTAACCAAACGGTACTTGTATACAAGGTGTCCCGTAATGAAGTACCGTATTAGAATAAAATTATTAGTTTATATTGCTTGGGGGTATATGTGAGTTTCTTTTTGTCCAAATAAAGAAGTAATCATTGGATGCAATTTGATATCTTATTTAATAGCCACAAGGAAACCAAATGGCAAAAGGCATCAATGTCAAAATCCGATTAACGGTCATTACAGGAGTCAGTTTTTCTAGGATGACTTAGAAAACAAATGTAACTTAGATCGTAAAGCGGTTCATTTCTGAACTATTTAAACCAAAATTTTGATATTGAGCCAAATGGCTAAATACTTGAAGACTAATAGTTTAAGGCAAAATCAGTGGTTTCATAGGTACAGTGGCGTAGATATTGCTGAAATTTAAATGAATATTATTTTTTTAAAGAAATTTGTTAACAATTTGGCGAAATTAATGACAATACTTGCAACATGTTTATTCGAACCTTTTTAATAAGTTATCGCTGTTGCTACTACAAGAAATTGGCTCGGCTTACTTGTTACATGTAAACGCGCTAAGTTCCTATAAACTTGTGTCTCAAAAACGTTCATTTCACACAAATGATTAACATAAGTACTTAATTGTGTTTAAATTTAATAAAAACATATTTTGAATCGAAGTTTTGTTATTGAGGTAAATGAATTAATACTTGACGGTTGATTAATTAATTATTTAGCTAAAGTCAATTGTTCAGTGGCCTAAATTACGCTGAATCAAGCGGCACTTATACACAGGGTGTCTCGGAAATAAGTACCATATGAAAATAAAATTGCGTGATGTGGAAAAAGACATGAAAATCCTTGTAACATACGTCAACCCCGCTTTTAATTGACCCGGATATAATAGACCACCGGCTATAATTGACTAGATTGTCATCTATCTATAATCTATACTATCAGGTTATTCTTTAACACCCCTCATATAATTGACCTCCGCTATAATTGACTATTTTGAACGGGCCCGTTGGGTCAATTATATCCGAAGTTGACTATTTACGGAAACATTTTTATGAAATTATTACTACTGCTACTTTTAACAGTGGCACATCTTGCTTGTTATACCTCCTACATGTTCTGTAAAGCCGTTATGTTGTCATCGCAACACTTCATTTCTGAAACATAAACTGTTGAAACTAGTTACCTAATAAATTTTAATTGAATAAAAACCTAGTTTTTTGGAACAAAATTTTAATATTTCGACAAATAACTAAATACTTTAGGATTAAAAATGTAAGGCAAAAATAATAGTTTCATACTTTCAGTGGGGTAAATAATGCTTAACCAAGCACTACTTATATTCAAGGTGTCCCTATGAAGATAAACAATTTGGAAAGACAAATAAAAATACTTGGAAACGTATGTATAGGAACGTTCTTACTATGTCACTACTGGTGATTGCAATTGACCCCATCTTACTTGATAGATGTACACAAGATATCGAAATAATTAATTAATAATTTCCTAATTCAATAATAAAACGTATATTGCTATTAACATCGAAATTTTGGTATTAAACCAAATGAATAACTACTTGGTTAATAAGTTAATGTAAATTTTATAATTTCATAATTCCAGTGGCGTAAAACATGCTGAACAAAAAGGTACTTTTATACAAGGTGTCAAGAAATAAGCACCATATGATAACAAATTAAGCGATTCGGAAAAAAAGGGAACATACTTTCAACATCTTCATTGAAAAATTTTTACTATTTCATTACTGCTGCTACGAAAATAAATTGCCTCACCTTACCTTAATTGCCTCACCTTACCTTAATTGCCTCACCCTACCTTACTTATACATATATGTACAGGCGCTAAGTTATCATCAACTTGCATCGTAAAACAACGTTTCATTTCTGAAACACATGCTGTTAAAATTAGTGAATTCATATTTTTTAACTAAATTAAAATATAGTTACTATATTATTTAGTTATATTACCAGAACAACCATATGAATCTTGGTATGAGAACCATATATGAAAGTACTCAGGTACTCCTATTAATATATATATATATACTTGGGTAAAATTAAGAGATTCGGAAAACGAAATGGAAATACTTCCAACCTGTTTAAGGAAATCTTTTACTATTTTACTATTGATCTTCTAATGTAAAGATTGACTCTTGCTTGTTACGTCTAAGACATTGTACCCAAAATATATCAAAGGCAGATCCCAAATTCGTAGTATGCCGTGACAAACAATAGCCTTGGTGTTCTATCCCATATACTCTATCATCAGTAAAATTTCAGTTCACTGGGCCTCACTTATACTTGCGACTTGCGATTTCTGCTTAAAAATCATTCACACTTAATACAATTCGAAATATGTAGTCAAAGTATTGAATTAAGAAAGGTAAAACAACAAAAGGATGTCGAGATATCATGGAGCTGGAAGATATCTAAGGTAATTTGATAGAAGGTAAAATTTTGACTGGCTAGTAAATTTGTCTTTACCTTACTCTGCTGGCTGAAAAACTTTATTGGAGATTATTTAATTTCATGGTAATTAAATGAACTTATTTTTTGTGTAGCAAATTGTTGGAAAATGATATGTCGAAATCGACTAAGGTTTGATATGTGGTCTGCCAACAATTTTGTTTTGGAATTTTGAGAAGATATTAAATATTTTGTAATAGACAGAGGGTTAATTTAATAAATAATTAAAATATTAATTCATTATTAAATTATTAAATAAATTTAATAAAACAAAAATAACTTCGTATTGCTACGATTTTTTGAGTGACCTTGTTTGATCAATTATTTTATTATATTAGATTTAAAAAAAAAACTAAAACTTGTATATGTAACATTTTTCGCTTTCTTTAAGAAATAATCGACGTTTCCATATACCTCAATGTACCCCTGAATTTCTGTTTCAAATAAGTCAATATGATTATAACTGTATCAATATTTTTATCATATTTTTTTTTGTTTTCCAGGTAAGTTATCCGACGCTTCTGCGCGATGGCCCCGTGAGTACATTTCAAGGAATACTTATTATTTATTAGGTGCACTTACTAGAAAAGCGACGATTTATTTATATTCTCCAAGTACCCCATTAATAGTGACGAGTTGCCACTGAACGGTACATAATCTCTGACAGAATCCTTACGTGTTCCTTTATCGCGAAGAGTTTCAATCTCCATTTAAATAATCACTTCAATAATTCTAATCCCCCCGTGATTAATATTGGTTAAAGTACGTTCCTTTGATCGTATCGGCTTATAAAAGAGAGAGAGGGACGCACAAAAGGACGCGGCGGTGTGGATTTTTTGACAAGACACCTGAGAAGAACAAATTTGATGTCTTTATTCCCGAACGTAGTCAGTTATTAATACGACTCCGGTTTCCATCTCCTATCTTAACCGTTCTTAGCGATTAAGTTTAATGGTTTCGAGGCGTTTCTGTATAACGGACACGCTGGTTTATTTTAGAGCCGGGACGTCGCGTTTTGAAAATCGAACGTTGATACATAACCTCCTCGTTTTTTGATAATGCTCGGATTCCGTCGGGATTTCGCACGACCTGTGACGAATATGATGGATGGCCTCTATTTCTCTTTCCGTCTCTCCGTAAACAACTATCATGTGTGTTATTTTAAGGAAGCGAACATCCGCCTTTCAGTGAAATATCGCCTTGTCTTCTCAAGAACAATTCTAAACAAGTCGTACTTTTGTCCTCAACCCCATGTGAGATGATCCGTTAGTAAAACGCTTCGCCGGATCTCTTCTCTCTGCGGAAAATAAATAGGCTGCGGCCAGGGGCGGATTTTGAGGATTCTTCTCATCTCCTTTTAAGTTCGTCCACAACTCGCTAAATCTTACGTTTTAAGCTTTTATCCGGAGTGGCAAGATTTGAAGTACCTACTCATGTCATTAACAGAACAGGTTTCATAAACATTTCAAATGGAAGATACCTTTCGAAAACTCGTGAAACGGTCGTGTATTAGTCACATTATAGCTAGTTTTACGTTATTCCATCGTTTCGCACTGAGAACTTGTCATGCCATTACCTGCCGGATTATCGGATTACAACAAAACTTGTTAAAATTTGGAAAACTACGCAAGTAGTGAATGAATACGTTACTCTTAATATGTCTATTAATACCTTCACATGATCCTCACCACTTTCCACGTTCCGAATGTCGGTTCTATAACAAACCCTTCTAGAGCTCCATGAAAACGAAGTGATTATCGTAAAATGTACAGTTATACCGGATAAGAGCTGCAAATTTTACCATTATCGCCTTTACAGTTTTAATGGTCTCATGAAGGAGTACTCCACCTGTACATTCGTCATTCATGAATCTGGGAGTTTTACAAGCAGAAGAACACAAGTATAAAATTCTGGACTTCAAGACCTTTCCTTATGGAAATTGCAACATTTAATTTCGTATCGTCTTGAAATTAATACACATTTGAGACAAGTCTTGATCGCGCATCCACCACTAATTGAAATGCATGATCGATAGATAGAAACAAAAAGAAATTTTCAATTGAAAGTAAATTTCATACTAAACCTTTGTATAAAATTTAATATTTTAGTAGTACGTATGAATAATATATTATTAAAGGAATTTTATGATATTGCAATAATAATCCCTCTTTTTTATATAATAGCTCATATAAATGACATAAGATCATATAATTGAACAGTACTTTTATTACCATTGAATTAGGTACATAATATTGTTAGAACTTAAGGGGTGGAACGTGTGGAGCTTCTCAGTGGGCGGATACAAGTCACTTTCCACCAATGACATACAGTTTATTGTCTGGATATACCGTCATTAATTGTTATCTTCTGCGGCTCAAATTCGGTGGACTACGTTCTTCTGCGGCTCAAATTCGGTGGAGTACGTTCTTCTGTCTGCGGCTCAAATTCGGTGGAGTACGTTCTTCTGCGGCTCAAATTCGGTGGAGTACGTGGAAACTATCCCACTTCTGATGTTAGAAATTAAGGGGTGGAACGTGTGGAGCTTCTCAGTGGGCGGGTACAAGTCACTTTCCACCAACGAAATACACTTTATTACGGATATACCGCAATTAATTGTTAACACACAATGTCATTGTGTGGCCTCTGAGTTCATGCGATCGTTAGTAGAGTTGCAGATGCTAAAAGTGCTGAAGTATGTTATGCAAGAATTTTCCGCACCTCACCCTGTTCACTAGCAGAAAGGCGATACGGGCGGCGGGTAACAATAAAATTATCAATTAAATTAATGCGCATCGAAGCAGTTTTCACCATCTGTACGGCGGTACCTGTTGTAATTAAATCGGAATATTTTTTAAGCAAAATGCTGAGTTGAGACGAATGTTCAGGCGAAACATTTCCTGAATTAATTCATATTTATACACTAAAATTTCTTAGGTTTTGAAAGAGTTATTGCTATTAAATGAACCAATTCACTAGCACATATTGTAAATTCAAATTAATATCAAAATGGTGAACACATACGTTTATCATTATCTTTGAATTGTCTAAAGATAATTAGTTTAATAGATATAAATAATTTATACAAGAAAAAGTATAAAATAACATGTCAAGAAGGTGAAAAGGGGAAAAATTTAAAAAAAGTTGTAACATATACAAAAAGTATAACAGCTATAAATCATTGAATTTTTTTCTAATATACTTATATCAGACACCATTTTAATGAGAATTATATCAATTTTCTTTGTTGTTAATGATTGCGTTTATCTACATGTACCCATAGAAAAGTTATAGAAGAAAATCAAAAAAATGTAATTTTTCGTTTTTTTACATTTGTTTTTCCATTTTCTTTTTTTTTTGCACAAATAAGTTTTCTGATCTCAAAAGGTAGGATTGTAAGAAATTAAGTAAAAAAAATCTTATTCAAAAATACTGAAAATGGTCAAACTTACCCCGTTCCCAAAAACTGTCATTTATTTATTTTATTTATTTCTCTTTTAAGTTATAATCTATCGAATGAAACAAAAAGAGTGTTGTGGCAAATTAGTTTTTTTATTTCCTGTTCTTTACTACCTAAAGTTCCTATAAATGAAGCGAGATAATTGAAATCAATAAACATATAAACAGTGTAAACTATTTTTCAATATTCATGAAGTTGTTTGAGGTTGAATGCTATAGTTCATTTATATTGATACTCTCTGACAGGTGAGGAGCAAGTCGATATCTGACATTTGTACCTATTCAATTTTTGGTGAAAGAACCTAAAGGCACGTAAATTGAATTAGATATAACATCCGTCTGGATCATCGGCGAAAGTCAAGTTCTGTATTTCGTTTTAGTGTACTTAAACTAAAGGGAAAGAGAATCTAAACACTAAGGTTCCCTGAGTATGTTTGCAGATTCAAAACTCTTGAAGCTTATAGAGGCATCGAATAAATTTTGTCTGTGGTGAAAATTCAAGTTTCATAATGTTTGAATAATTTTGTTCAAAACTGTCTCATAACACTACTACTGTCAAGTTGAAATTTTAACTAAACGAAGAGAGTTTTATAAGAAAATTTTCTTTAAGCGGTGTCGGCCGATGCGGTCCTGCATCACCGGATTCTTCGAGGGAAATAAATAGGCTTTGATAGCAGCACACATAGGAACTGAGCGAACATCAGAATGCATAAACGACGGTTCTTTATTCTTTGAATTATTGTCGTTTTTTGTTGCCGAGTATATTGTGGATCAGTTGACCAGAAATAATGGATCAAAAAGTGATGCAGAATACGACGTCGACCGAGGTGAATAAATTACCGCTCTGCGGCCGCCTTTTAGGAACTTTTTCCTTTCTTTCGTCTCCCACAAAGCTGCCTCGTTCCTTCAATGGTGACTTAACAGATGCGTTTGTGTGGCTAATGTGGCGTCCAAGTTGAAAATTTTAATATCCCTAATGATTGTATTACGCCTAATTTACGAGCGAGTACATTAAGGAACTTAATTAGCGATTCGAGCAAATTAAAAGATAACGAAGCACACCTAGCTTTCTCAAAATTTATCGTCGGGGAAAATTAATTTATACAATTACACAAATATAATTATCGGAGAGCTCGATCCGAGCTGCTCAGGTACCGTTTCTTCGATCTCTCGAGCATACATACATACATATATACATACACACACATGCGATTCTCTATATTTTACAATCTAGTCTTGTACGATTCGATAAAACAAGTGGAAGATCAACATCTCCCTTTCTTTCTCTCTCATTCCCTCTCCCTCACTCCTATTCCAGAGTACGACCGTTCTACCTTGCTTGTCGTTGTTTGTTGTTGTTCGATATGTGCGAGAGCTCGATATCTTTAAACAACTTTTTGTCCGGCATATCGGGTCAAAAGAACTCTTAACAATTTCGCAGTTATTCCAGATATCTCCGAGATATTTTCGTATTTATTAAATCGCGGATGAGACTTGACGATGTTTTATTGAAACCGCTTAATTGGCGGAAAAAAGTGTTTGTGTAGCGTCAATGAAATCACTTGAAAACCGTTTTTCAAATTTTGTGATCTTAGCCGTCTGCAAAGAAACGGTAATGAGTGTTATAATGGTAATAAGTCAGGGATATTAACGTCGAAACTGCAACAAAATACCAAATTAGAGCTTCAAATTAAGAGCGAGTTCAAAATGTGACTCAAGCCAGTTGTACAGTTGTAGCTTTTACAAGTAAGAATTAATGGAAGAATGAAATGGATTCACACTAAATAATTATCTTTAAAAAAGTTCTCTATAGTTTATACAAAATTGAATATTTACCATTTGTATGTTTTTTTAAACAAAATTATGGTCATTTTGGAGTGGTTTTGTTTATCATTACAAAATCTTTTTTTCATTTGATATATTTTCCACAATTTTCTGTGAAGACGTTAAGACAAGATTTAAGTTATTTTTGAGTTAAATTTTGCTGAAAAAATTTATCCTGTAATAAATACCATTACTTTATTCTTTTTTTCATGTCATAGTGTTATATTTATCTAATATAAACATTTCGAGATACCTAATACGCTGCAAGGTATTGGACCTGGTACTTTAAGGAACCAGTTTTTGTATAAGAGTTATTCTTGAATTAAATGACTACATGAGTTTTTCTGGAAAACACGCTGCAACGTGTTGGTGCGTTCATAGTTTAAACTCAAAACCTGTTGTTATCAGTTTTTAATTTGTAGCCCTGTCACCCTTCAAATAAAAGTGATCGCATCATACAAAACAGACTTGGTTAAACATGTCCTACTTATATAAAGACTTACAATAATAGTAGAACATCATGCAGATTGGAGCCCTAAAGACTAAAAACTAGTTTTTACGATATTGCCCATGTTTATTATTCATATTATCGTTACTTGTAATCCGATCAATTTTATCGTAAATGATGAGGCCCAAAAAAATGTTTTTTTTCTGCCGCGCCGTGGTTTAAATTTTTCCTTTATTTTATGGTGTTTTCCAAAGAAGACAACCTTCTTAGTTATAAGTTAAGTTATAAGTTATAACTTAACTTGGTACTGAAAAACTGAAAATTGGAAATGGTAGCTAAAAAAGACCTAGGGAAAAGAGAAAAAGTTATTTCGATTTGAGTATTTCTGGAATTTTTATATTAAAAAACTACCTGTAACTTAATAAAAAAAACATATAGCATAGAATGTGTCAACTGTAGAATGTGGATTTTTTCAAAATTTTTCATTAGTATAAAATGGCGAGTAAAAAATTTAGTAGAACAATTAATTTATTGGTCCTCACGGGCCCAACATAGCAGAGCTAGATATCCAGATAATGAACTGCTTTTAGATATCTCCAATATAAGTATACAATTTTTTCTTGTGTTCCAGGTATAGACAATTTATGATTTATGGTTAAAACCATCAATATATGGCTGTTCTCAAATGTGCAAAAGATGCGTTTTTACTCTTTTTTTAAGGGAAAATACGTTATTGTGTACAATATCAATCTTTGATTAATATACTTATATAAATATAATCCTCATGCAATTTGCAATAATCCGTGGTCCACTAATTACTAAAATATGCAGTAGTAAGAAGTCGTTATTTACATTCTGCTTATCATATTATTTATTTTAGAATGGTCTGGTCTGGTCTGGGCTGCTGTGGTCTGGTATACTCTGGTCTGGTCTTGTCTGCCATGCTCTGGCCTGGTCTGTTCTTGTCTGATATGCTGTGACCTGTTCTGGTCTGCTCTTGTCTGTCTGGCGTGCTCTGGTGTGGTCTGTTCTTTTCTGGTCTGGTCTTCTTTGGTCTGCTCTGGTCTAGTATGCTCGTTTGGTCTGACCTAGTCTGATCTGCTCTTGTCTGTCTGGCGTGCTCTGGTCTGGTCTACCCTTTTCTGGTCTGGTCTTCTTTGGTCTGCTCTGGTCTAGTATGCTGGTTTGGTCTGGTCTGGTCTGGCCTGGTCTTGTCTGTCCGGCGTGCTCTGGTCTGCTCTTTTCTGGTCTGATATTCTTTGGTCTGCTCTGGTCTAGTATGCTGGTTTGGTGTGATCTGGTCTGGTCTGCTCTTGTCTGTCTGGCGTGATCTGCTCTGGTCTACCCTTTTCTGGTCTGGTCTTCTTTGGTCTGCTCTGGTCTAGTATGCTGGTTTGGTCTGGTCTAGTCTGGTCTGGTCTGTTCCTATATACAGGCCAGAGTAATTAGCACCACTAAATACGAGGTAAGAGGAGAGTGAATCTAGCGACGGTTCCTTGGTGTGCTGCATTGGTAGATCTTCCGGCCATAACCAATTTAATTTTCTTTCGACTGGCTCATGGTACGTGTTAAGTGCTACTGTTACGGCACTTTTGTAGTTGTTTTATTGATTTTAGCCACGTCTACCATTTATTACGTGTTATGGCTAATAAGCCATTACCTCTGATTGAAGACATGCCATATGAACCATTACCGTTCTATGGTTTTATATTGCATTTGCTCAGTTGAGGTCTTGAATACGATCTTCTGATTTCAAACTTGTGAATTTTTGTTCATTAACCAAGACATATTTGGTGCCGTTTACTTCCAATTGAGTTGTTCTTTAAAAAAGTGTTGTGATGAATGAAAGCGCTGAATTGCGAGAATATTCTTTTCGCCATCTCAATATTAAAGATCCATCGTTTAAAGTCTCGATTTATACAACAAAACATTTCAATGAAGAGCGCTTATAGCTCGGGAATTTATTTTTGCAAATTGGCTGTCAGTCAGTCCGTGTAACTCTCATCGATATCCAGCGACGACGATGTTGATGATGATGATAATGATGACGATGGTAATAACGATGATGAATAAACATTTTTCGGATCTGGCGTGTAGGCGCGCTTCCCTGGGGATAATTGAAATTGAAACGTTGCTACAAAACGCTGCACAAATACAACAAGGACAATTTTACGGGGCCTCTCTCTCTCCCTCTGTAGTGTAGGCGCGCTCCCGTGATCCCCAATAGCCCAGGCCATAATCCCTCTTGCGCTTTGCATAGAAAATCTCTTTTCAGAACGTTTTACTGTCATTTCAGCAGATCCGATTCAATAAATTCTTTGATCAATGGCGCGCTATTATTTTGATATATTCCTGATACAAAACGGGAATGTGTCCTGTTATTTTAAACGCTGCACGATGATGGGATTTATTATTAAAAGTGGAGTCGTTTAGGGGAAAAGTTCTGTTACGGATCGCGCACAACGCATATGAATTATGAAGTGGTATATAATATACATCTAAGCCAAATGTAGGCGCTTTGCTGCTGTTAATCATACAGTGCATCAAGTAATATTAATAAGGTTAAGTTGCAGCAGCCTGGGCCGTTTCGTACGGTGTTGGTAAATTGGTTCCCGGCAGGTAAGAAATTAAGAGGTAGTACTTAGTGCCTCTTATCTATGTACAAATTGGTTCCTGGGATTATTCGTTTACCTGACATTATTGGAGGTGACGAGTTCGGACCCACACAGGTTTTTCCTTGCCCCTTCAATTGCCTATCAGGTTTTCCCTTGCCCCTTCCTATTGCCTATTTTCCACCACAGTAAAAAAATATTTCATTCTACTTACAATGCAGAGACGCAAAATAAGCTACTTCAGTTTTTTGTAAAGCTCAGGTAATTGAAAACGTTGGGAACCAATTGATATGTTATTTTTGACCCTGCTTAACTTGAGAACCAACTTACGTGTTAAACACAGGTAATAAATACGTAAATATATATATCGTATGGGATACAATTTGTTTATTAATAGTGAATCTCCCTGAAAAAAAATTTTAGTAGAAATTTTGAAATTAACAGAAAATTTCCCCTGGACTATAAAATTGGTGGGTATGGCTAACTTCACATCCGTTTAAAGGTGATACAATTTGAAGTGGGAGACTAAGTACAAAATACATTTAATCGTGAACGTATAAGAAAAATCTAAGTTTTCATTGGGATCAACTTTAAATTATTTACACCACTTATTATTATAATTATTATAAAATAATTACTTAACTATTACTATACTTGGTGTAAATACCTTATGAATTAAACATAAATAGAATGAATCAATAAGCAACACGTCAATGTTTTTTGTCTTCAGTATAAACTTAATCACTCGATGCCTACCTGGGAACAGCTCACATTCATCCACTCTTTATTTCGGGTGGCTGTGAAATTTAGTTTTTAAAATTAGGTCTTCTCGACGCCGATGTATTATAGGAGTCCCGCAGGACTCTATTTTAGGCCCTGTTCTCTTTATTTTATACATAAATCCTCTCGATTGTCTTTCGGGTGATAATGTTTGTTTAACTTTGTGCACTGATGACACGTCAGTTCCTCTATCCAATAATAGTAAATCAACTACTGGCTCACAACGGAGTTTCCAAGTGCTTTATACGAGATGAACTCTTGATTTGGAAACGTTTGAGATTTATAACAAAAACCGATTTAGACCCTTGGCAGTAATTTTAGGCAAAAATTTAGATTTTAACTCTCATAGGGCATATTCGGTGTCTAAATTACACGTCAAATGTGAAATAGACCGATGTAAAGAGGGCATGCATTACATTGTAGCAATAACAAGCGATATTTGTATTCGCTTTATTCGAGGTGTTACGTATAGTAAAAAGAGTTGTTTTGAATATATTTTTAGCTGGAAGCCAAAGTAAGTATTGAGTGCAAAATTTATGTGCATTAAACTGTTCTTGCGGATTACCATTAATTTACACGACGTGGATTCGGGCAGTAAATAACAGAGGGAACAACAACACAACTTGATTTAAGAACTCAATAAGAGACGTGTGGATTTCTTTCATAGTAAAGTTTTAAAAAATGTGGATATTACAGTCATTTTGCCCTGAAAATGTATTTTTTGAAAGAGCAAAGTAGAGTGCCAAACTTCTTTGCAATGACTGCGTTAAGTGTAATAAATATATGCGAAATAAAGTAGAAAATTAGTCAAAACAAACTTTAACACAAGCATTTTTATTAACAATAATTTTTGTATATGGTGGAGTCATGAAATAGGACTTTTTTGTTAATAAAAACTTCACAAAACATTTTTGTAAAAGTGTTTTGATTGTGCTATTTATAGTGTGATTTTAAAAGTAATTGAGCGAAGTTTTTAAGATTCTGTACGTTTATTACGGCATAAGTACCCAGCCGATTGAGAATGTTTCTTTTAATAATTTGTAGTAATTGAATTCTTGTCGTCTTTGATTATATTTAATAAATAGATAGCCCTTTTTTTGTTTGGAGGGACAATAATAAAACAATTCAAATCTCTGTCAAGGGGCCTAACTGTTTCGAAATTCTGTTTTCACCGCAAGAGGGCACCACTGTACGAAAAACCACCTGGGTGCTGTCAAATACCTCGGTTGTTTACAAGTTTTGTCTTTGCCGCGAGATGTCGCTACTGTATTGTATATGAAACAAATACCCATATACTATGGCAATCAAAAGTTAGTGTTTTCAATTTTTGTCTTGTTTATGTCTTAACGAAATACTTGTCACTATAATGCCCAAAAAACATTTTATAAACTTAGATTGACTGATTTACGCAGTACAGAACGTACAGTACGTACAGTACTTATGTAGACAAATATTTTAAATACCAGTTAAAACGGGTCATTAAGATAGCCCTGTTGACAATTGCTGAATTCCACACAAGAAATATGGATTTATAAAAATTGTTTGATTTTTCAGGCAAACAAAATTTCATAAAAATGTCCTTGACCTCCATATTGCAAATTAATTTGATAAATTTAATTTTAAATGTTTAACTGCAAATTGTTAATAAAGAAAGCAATACCCTTGATACCCTAGACGGCCTAGACCCTGGACAACAAATTTAAATCTTTACAGTAAATGGTGAAAGTTTTACCGAAAAGTATGATTTTTCCAAATTTTTATATTTTTCACTGCTTTGCTTCACCAAATTATTGCTTTTAAGACAGCATTCAAAATCACAATTTGGTTCACATACCTGTTTTTTCCAGATTGCATTTTCTTGTTAGCATTTGTAAAAAGTTGTAGGCTATAAATTCCCTTTTTACAACTGATCAATCTACATCAATACTAATACCATCATCGAAAAAGTTCCAAATACTCATAAAATATCTGAATTTTTAATCCAAATTTCGCATTTATATGTTAATCCACTGGTAGGGATAATCCTAAAACCGTATCCTACGTATTTACGTATCCTTTAAAGATACGTAATTTTTAGTTAATATAAAGGTGAAGTAGTCTGTTACCAACCAAGTTACTGATATCTATTAAATAGCTAAAATTTATAACTGTCTATCGAATTAAACAGCTGTAAATATTTAGCAAGCACATGGTGGTAATTTGCATTTCTACTTGCGTCGTCTGGCCGATGGTTCTTTTCTCTTGCTATATTTTTGGATTTGCCAAATATGAGGCTCAGTCCAGGAGAAGTTTAGTATTTGGTAAAGGTGAGACTAAAATATATTATGTTAGTTAGTACAACATCATACTTGTTTATTAGATAAGAACTGAAACACAGGCAGAAGAGCTATTTACAACACAAAATTCAGCAAAAGAACAAAATCGTTGTGTTACCACTTTGAATAAGAGCCAGAATTCATTGTCGAATGTTTCTGAAAACAAAACAAAGCAACAATGTAACACAAGTGTTCTTTGTACGAGAAAATGTCGTTTAACCTGATCTGATGATTGTGACAATGTTGTAATGAGTTAATTGTTTTTGTTTCAAATATACATACCAATTAAAAATATTAAATTACGTTTGCTAATCGTTATGCAGGGTCCTAAAGTTCTAAAGCTATATATCAAACTAACTAAACGGAAAAAAGTATTCGAGTAATCTGCCAAGTGAGAATTTTACGAGAAGATTTAGTACCTCATGTAACATCTATTGAAAATCTGGAAAATTTATGCGTTCAACTTTCGTATTTCATTTTATTGTCTTCCTGTGCAATGTGTGGCATTTATAAATTAATGTAGTTTTTTTTTAGATGCTTGAAGATATGTATGTAGTGCATACACCATGAAAGCTGAAATTAAACTTCCGAGAGAGAGAGAGAACATAAACTGCTAACACAATAAATAAAAACAAAATTGAATAATAATATAATAATAAAAAGGAGAAACATTATGAAAAATAAAAAAAAATGTTTACCTAGTTTGATTTTCGAAAAAAGTTACAATTTTACAATTTACAAACTTACATTTAAGAAAAAACGCCTAAAATTAAAAATAATGCTTTTGAACGATTTATATTTTGGTATCTGCTGCATATTTTAGTGCTTTATAGTCAAAAATTAGTTAAATTTTTTTTTTATAATTAATGAAGCCGTAATGACTCATTGAAAATTAGTATAGGACCACCCCCCCCCCCCAAGGACTTCTTATTCCGATAGAATGCAAAGTAAATTTACTGCAACTGTAACATATATCTTACGTTCTTATGTTACAAAATTTTCAAGATATCAATTATTATTTCTTATCTCTACTTTCTCTTTAAATAAAGCGATTCGTTTATGATTTTCTTTGATGTGATGAATGATTTTGTCTGCTCTCCGTTGTGTTAACACATTATTTTTGCTATTAATATATTTTATTAACTTGTGGATGTCCCCAGGTGTCAGTTGTTACATTTTATGATATTCCAATGTAGTATAGTGTATGGAAAAATGAGACGGGGAAATTCATCGGGAGAAACACTTCTAAGGGTAAAATCCACCCCTAAAATTTATCCCTAAAGATTGCTGTATTCAAATATTTCAGAAAAGAATCAAAAAGATATTGTAATAAAACGAAATTTTTTGATATAAGAAAGGTTACCAAACTACAGCATCTTTAATTTTACTAGCAAGGGTATAAAAGAACTTTAATTTTCACACCACGGTGTAAAATAAATTATATTTACATGTTTTCTAAAAATAATACAAATATCTCTTCTTACGAAGAAAATAGCGAGAGGAGTCTTTGTTCATATATAAGGAAAGGGACATTTTAAATCTTTTCAGGCTACAAGTTCAAACAAGGGAAATATTTGTTACCTGCCTATAAGGTTTTTTTTAAATTTGTACTTTGTATTGTAGTTTATTAGTTTTTACACTTTTTACGTATCGATTTACAAATTGTAGAATAAAATTCTTGCATTCTTATGTATAATAAAATGAAGTAATGTAGCAGGAAACTTTTACAAAGATAAAGGAAAGGAACGTCCTTAAATATAGTTTTAAATTTAAATCACTACGCTATTACCACATTCAAAATCATTAAAGTGATGAATAAACCTATTTTTAAAGTGCATTATACAATGTGTTTCAAAATGATTGTCATGTAGTTGGCGTTGGAATTTCTGTGCATGTAATTTTTTATGTGCCGCGCTCTATTGATTTGTACCTATCTAATTCTGACAACAAGTGACACTTCGAACATTTGTTGTGAAACTAGCAATCAGTACTGCTGGTAATTAACGGCCTTATCCAGGGCCAAAACAAATACTACAAATAGACAAATACTCAGAATTCGTTTTCTTTTGACGAGAAAAACCAGAAGTTAAGTAGGTTATTTTGAGGTTATGTATAGCTAGTAGAAACTCCTGTTTTCGCAAGGCGGTTTTTTTTATTTTACATGGGAATTCCACAGCCGACTAGATGACAATCATTTTGAAACACTTTATACATTCTAAGATTCACTGACAACTGCCATGCTTTTCAAAATTACCAAATAATTTGTTTGTATTCCTCACAAATATTGGATGAACGTTGCAATAATGATTTTTAAGGTATAGCGCGTTACACAAACCAAGCCACTTCCTTTACAATTTTCTAAATTTTCCGTAGCCAGTTATAAATACCCTGATTTACCTTGTTCAGGTTTAGGTTGAAGAACAATTTCTGTGTTATCTTCAAACAAATACGAAGACATAGCATCTCTAATGTAATGTGCACAATTTCAACAGTTCGCCATATCTTAAATATTTTACAGTGAACATTTTTTAAATGCCCCACAAAATTGAATTGGTGTGGGATTTTCAGTCTTTACAAAAAAAAGTTTTTAGACAAGCTAGATTACTAAAAATGAATATTCCGTTCCCATTAAAAATTTCCCATAATTTTAATACCCCATATTTATGATGGACTTGCCATCCAAAAGTAAATGCAAGGGGGCAAGGATCAAACGTGTACTCACTGAGCCTAATAGGCATCATCATAATTTGCTGTAGAAAGTGAAATTTGTATTGTAATTGCGTGGAATGGGTTTTCCAAATTAGGGTTAAGATTACCTGTAGGTACTACCATCGGACGAAAGTGTATACTTAGTTGAAAATGAAGACGCCGGATGAAAGTGTATGACAAGATTTATTCAAATAGGGATTACGGACGAAACTCTATTTACCGTTGGGAGGTACACCGGAATTATTTAAAATAAATTATCGTTAAATTATCATTGAGTAGGTAAAGGTATCGCCTAACTTGCTGGACCGCAGTTCGGGTTAGGGATTATATCCCTTTTTCAGAACTGATGTACCTGTAGGTCCTCGGACCGCAATTTGAGTGCGCCCATGGCTGGGTAAATGACCGTAGTGGTCTAGCCCAATTAACCCTAAGAAGAAGAAAGTGACAATCCGGTATAAATACAGAAAATTAAAATGTAGGTATGTACTCTTAAATTTTTGTGATTTTAAATATATTTACAAATGGGAGGAACGCATATATTCGTTTGAGCCTATTTCTCGTCTGACCACACTGAACTAGGACTTACGGCGCCCAAATTAGACTAAAAACGAATCGGACCTCTTGTCGCTGAGAAATGACGCTACTATGTAGTTAGTTATACATATGGTGGCTACATTTTATCGAGTAAATGGTCTCAATTTCTACCCGGGCCAATCTAAAGTACAATGTAGAACTTCGAAACTTGTTATTTGCATCGTTTTTACCAAAATTCTGTCCTCCGACTATATCCACCTGACCTGTAACGTCCCAAAAACCCAACATCGAACTGAGTCCCTAAGCGTTCCTAACGGGTTGAATATCCGGGACCCTTTTCACCTCTTTCTCTCCCTCTCTCCATTGTAATGTTAAAAATAAAGCCCTCTCGTTTATACATAGAGAACGAACGCAAAGACACTCACAAACACATCGTTGTGTCTTGTGTCCCATTCCGTGGGCATTGTTTTCGTAGCGAGAGTACGTATTATTCTTGTGAAAAACCTTTTCTAGTCGCCTTAATGACGTCTAGCTGGAAACAATAAATCCCGATTGGGTCAAGTGTATCCTCAATATCCGAGGAAAATGACTTCCTCGATGAACAAGCGGACTTGATGACACGTATTGTAACAGTCATTATGTAAACGGAGAGGAAAGGAGAGAGAGAGAGAGAGAGAGAGAGAGAGAGGGAGAGGAGTTACATAATAAAACTCGCCGGCTCTTTCCCTCACTCCCTCTCTTTTCTCTCTTCGTCTCCCTAGTTTTGCTCCTCTCTAAACTCAATGAGACATGCACATGTAATAACGGGGGTAACAATAGGAGAGCGAGCGCCCCGTGAATTATTATTATGGGGTTTCTCGTGCTGTGATTACATCTTGCGAATCTTTTTTTGATGTACTGATTACTGACATGCCGTCGACCGGTCCAGTAATTTTCGACGGGACGCATTTTATTGACACATGCTCGAATGTCATTTCCCTGATAACATTTTCGGAACTGGTCGGAATTCCCGGGCATTAACTAGATTTATTGTCTAATTAAGTGGTATGCGCCGGAGGATGCGCGAACGTAATTGCGTGAATAAAAGATTCAAACCATTATTAATTGACAATTACGCTCGGTATAAAAGAGGATCTTCTAAAAACGGAATCCAGTCTCCGATCCGAGCGAAATGCTAATCTGAAATCGTTCATTGATCGGTTAAAGCCTTAATGACATCCAATCATTCATAACATTATCAGCAGTACCTGTAGATGATGCCCTTATACGTTAAGTAGAAGTTGCCTTGATAAACGACCGCAAATAAAATACATTATAATTGGATTTCTTGTACATTTTATGCATTACTAACATTTTCCGCTTTAATGTTTGTAAATTGTCAAGTTATAAAAGTCGATATACACTTTTGTTGTCGGCTGACTGGCAATAATTTATATTTTTTCCGGTCAGACCAGATTGCGATGTTGCCCGGTGAATTATAATGATACTGCACATACGCACACACACACATATACACGGGTTCAATAATTGAGCCGTTTTTTAACGGCCAATTGTCCTCTCGCGATGCAATGCGGCGCACGGGAAAAAACCGATCGCGTATTTATAGTAGAAAACAGTCATTAACTGCGTGCTAATTAAGCTCTGTATGAGGAAACAGATAATGATGCTTTGGCAATAACTAAAGAAAGAAAGCAGCAGTCGGCAGCCACCGAACGGGACCTGATTTATATCGGGATTTGTTTTATTTTGTCGTTTGAAATGAAGAGATAACGTAACTCGAACCGCCGCCGACGCCGGTAAGACGTACCTACACTTACGAGTTACCTGAGGGGGAATGACTGAAGACTGATTACCACAAAAAGGTACCCGTCGCTGCTTCGCCCGCTAAGTCTCAGCTGTATAGGTTGCAGTTATTACCAAATATTCATCCATGGCAAGGGTTGGATACATACATATTTGTGAGTTAATGTTGTAAAGTAGGGTGCCCACACAGTCGGGAAATCAGGGAATTCTAAATTTAGCCAGGGAAATCGGGAAAAATCAGGGATTTTGAAAAAAAATTCGGGACTTTTGGGGATGTTGGGAAAAAGTGCGAGATCTTAACGCTGAGCTCTGTCAAATGTGATAAATTTTCCAGAGAAAATGACAGATTAGATAATTTCTACATTAAAAAATTTAATCATTCAAGATTTCACCGAATTGAAAACTTTTTTCGAAAAAGTCTTTATACTTTCGCATGAAAGCGCTTTCGTAGGAAGGGGGTTTTCTATAAACGAGCAGTGGCTTGTGCCTAATTTTCGCGAATCTTCATTAGCCGCTCAACGGATAGTGTACGATACTATACATGAGAGAGGTGGTGCTGAAAATGTAGAAATTACGAAGTCATTAATACTGTCAGTTAGAAATGCACGAGAAAAATATGAAGAAGCTCTCAAACTGCAAAAGCAGAATAAGAATAAAGAAATCGAAATTGTAAGTGAAGTTAGACTGGTAAACATTAAAATCAGTGAGCTTGAAGACCGAAAAAAAGTTGCGGAAGACAACTTTTAGAATCAAACAGCAGAACTTGATAAGGAGATTGCAGATCTTACCAAAATAATCTCTACTAAGAAGAAAATTTACAGCATTGCAAATTTTGTACTCAGACGCAATACAAAAATGAAAAGAAACTAAACCAAATGAGAGCTGATATGCTAAGGCAGTTTAATCGGGAAATTCACAAGGCATAATACAGTAAAAATAATTTAAATATTTTGTACTTCGACGTAACATTGATAATTTGAAGTATTATTTATGAATCACAATAAATAATTAAGTTTTAGTTCTCCCATTTTCACAATTTTTGAACGATAATATTCCTATGATCCTTCCATTACTTTCCTAAGAAAAGACTTCCTGGAAGCACGCGTGAAAGACCGCTGATTACAAAAATAAGGTCGGAAAATTCTTAAAATTTGGCGGGAAAAGTCAGGGAAAAGCCAGGGAATTTCGAAAGGAAAATTTTGTGGGCACCCTGAAAAAAGAAAGAATTCGGTATATATCACTGCACAAATATATTTTCCATAACAATAAATACATGATAAATATATCAGTGTAATCAAGAGATATCTACCTGCTAATCGGATTCGGAACAAATAGTGTTTAATTTATGTGAAATCTTAGGTCTCTCTCTAGAGAATTATGCATAACGAAGCTAAATTAAACCTAAAATAACCAAACTCGCTGCCATAACATCATTAATCATTATATAGGCAAATCGACAATACATATTTAAAAAAAAAGGAATAACTGTATATCACTATGTAATTGTAATAGACATTTATCATTTTGCTCATTTTGAAAATTACTTTCACTCAAACTTTAAGCTTTCTTTAGTTGTTTAATTTTATTTGGTTATTTATTTTGAACTCAGTTAGAATTTTTCATTTAAACTTAACGAAGAAAATGAACATACCCTTAGATAATTGAAAGAAGTTCTGAATTTTGTTGATGCTTGAAGAGAAAGGGAAATGACATTCGCACGCCAAGAGCTTTACGCTCTTTTTGGAAAAAATGCTGTCAAAGATGTACCTGATCGCCTTCGGGCAGCTACCACCAATGAAACTAAAGCATCTTTGATAATCCGCGAAACAGTGCATTGAATGAATTCATGTCCTGTGAGTTTTTGATAAGAATGCGATATTTTGAAAATTAAAAACCTAAGCTAAATTTCATTTTCATCAAGTCAGAAGTCAGAAATTTGAACAAGTTATGAAAATGGCTTCAGGTCTATTTCTTTATAAAAAAAATCACCCGCTTTTTTAAAGTGATAAATAAGGGGTTGCCAATTGTTTTTATCATATTTTCTTAACGGGATATGAAAATTTGGTTATTTATGAAGAGAATAATAAGCCTTTGTGCACCTTGAAATCTTTATCCAAAAAGACGTAACAGCAATGAACATTATGCGTCTTGGGATAAACAAATAGCAATATCTCAGCAACAAATTAACCAATTGACTTTTATAAAAGCTGTTTAGGTTTGGAATTTTAAAAGCTAGCTTTTAAAGTAGTAAAAACCCAAATCATATTATTTTTGCAATAAATAATCAATATGCAAAAAATGAGCATTTTCAGTGGTTTTTTGGCATCTTTGCAATAAATATTTAACAAAATTAATCGTGCTGCAGCTCTAATTGTAGGTTTTTAAATTCTATACAACTTATATTTGAAACTTTTCTTGCCAAAATGCATACTTTGGGTTGTAGAATCAAAAAAACCTGTTTTTGCTAACTTTGGACCCCTCCCATTTGTTAATGCACACTTTTTAAATTTTTAAAACTATATAGGCATGATCAACTAATCAGAGCCTACAACATTTGAAGACTCCCATTCGGTTATGAATTAATGTCGTAAAACGTTAAAAAATGACTACGTTGACTGGATTAACTGTAAATACGTTAAAGTTAACCCAGAAGTAAAAGTTAATTGCTTGATTAACCAACTCACTTTTTATACAGTAATTATGTATTACTAATTTACTTTCTGTAAGGTGTCTGAGTGGATTTTTTAATTAACACTTCTGATAAATTTGGCAGTTAATCGCATCTCCCTGTACGGAACCATCTTTTTCTCAATTAACTTGGAGCGTTATTTATGGATATTTCAGTTAGGATCATTCTGGCAAGATGGTTAGTCCTATTCATTTGATCGGGAATTTCATTTGCAAAGCGTATGTTGCGGCGGCGGCTTTTACATCGATTCGATATAATATGCCGATATACAAATGGCGAGCGCACATGAAAATAATAATAATAAGTAGAAGCTACTGTTCATAAAATTCGATGAATTATTAAAGACGATTTCAATTTACCGGCATAATGGAGAAGCCGTACTGGAAAAGAAATAAAAATTAAAATTCCCTTCCATAAAGGACGATAATGTATTTATTTTAGAGCTTTAATGATACATTTTTATGAAAACGTCGACTACCTTTATATTGAAAGAAGCGGCGGCGACGTCGGGAGGCGGTCGGAACGAAATCTCTCCATCTATCTCCGTTTCTCTCTCTCTCGCCCTCTCTTTCCTCCTTAGATATATTATTATATCGATTGAAAAAGGCAGCCTGAGCAATTCCAGCGGCGACAAAGAACGACAACAAATCTAATTTCTCAAATAAATATTTTCTTTGCTTCATTATATTATTTCTGTTTTCTCTCTAAGAGGATAGAGAGAGATGGAGAGAGGCGGCGCGACGTCGGAGGCGGGGACGAGGACGGGGGAGAGAGCGCTTTCTTTCGTCTCTCGCTAATATTTCCATCTTTACAATTCGATAATGACATTTTTTCCACAATAAACACAAATATAAGTCCCTAAAATGCCAATCAGAATTGATTTTGCTTCTGTTTAACTTCCCTTTGCGAGGCGGCGGCGACGACGTGCTCTCTCTTTCTCTCTCTCGCTCTCTCCCTCTGCTTCCCTCCTACGAACTTTGCGAATTAAATAATCGATGGTGTCCCATACGCGTCCTCGTAAGGGAAAATTCAGTCCAAATTGTGACAAATCGTTTAAGACACGGTTCTTAGTGCAAACCAAGAAGTAAGAAGTAAAAGTAAGAATTTGAAGGTTATTTGTCTTCAATAAGTAAAAATGCACCCATGAAAATAATAAACCACCGGTCACTCGATTAAATTTTGGGACAAGTTCGGGTCAGCTGAAAGTCATCATTAACCCAAATGTTCCAAATCCAAAACAGTTATTTCTAACTCTAAACGTGTGTTTTTTGAAGGGGCAATAAGTATTTTATAAGAAATACTCTGATACAAATTTATGACTCTTATAGGTAACCATTTTCATATTCATATACGGACCTGTTCTATTGAAATGCAGGGTCCGAAATCAACAAGAGCGAAAGAGAAACTAATAGTAGTTCGTTAGTATGACAGAGAAGAAAGTTTTGCAACGTTGCCGGCCGGCCGGTCGGTAACCCATTCCAAATATTCCCGTCGGAGGCTATACAGCGAATGATCCGGTAGAGTAGAGTGTGGCGATAACTGTGATGTTTCCCGAGCTAGCAACGTCGCAAAAGTTCTTTCTCTGTTTAGCCAACGAGAACTATATGGCCTTTTTTTCGCTCTTATGTTTATACCATACTGCGACTCTATAGAAACGGTCTGTATGTAATTGTAGTTTTATTTGGCGGCGAATTTCTTTTTCTGAGAAAAAATGGAATACAATTTATTTCAACATTATTAAACAGTTATAATAAATTATGCTCCGACCGGTCGATTTTGGTTTTGAAACTTAAATCATTTTTGCTAAAGAGGCAGTAAGGTACGTCATTAATTTTCGACTAATGATGTCATCGTATGGTTCTTAAATGGAAACTGCCTTTTGCCCCTTACTTTAAATTCATCGTTTAATTGGCACTATAACAATTAAAAATTTCTGGATAATTGTTTATTTTGGGTTTTAATTAAAACGGATAGTAAATTTTGAACCACTGTTTCTTCCACAGACGATTTGTACAATTAGACCCGGCGTTCCCATAAAAAAGTAGTATTTACTTATATGCTAATATAGGTGATGTGCGTAGTACAAAGGGAAATGTGACCGCCATTGACGAACTGTGATAGGTAACAAAACAGTTGCCCATAGGCGTGTCAATAATAAGGGTCAAAAGAAGACAAAATTGAGAAACTAAGAAATTTTGTTTCTATTCATTACGAAACAAAATTAATCTTGTCCAAATGCATCTTATCCTATTTTTAGCGACATATTCAACTCTTTTGTCGTGTCGTGTTATATTGTAATCGTGAAAGACTTTTGTAAATTCAATTTTACTGAAAATGAAATGTGGCCGTCAACAGTTCCATCATCCATGAAATGTTAAAAAATGTGGAATATAAATATCAGAAATGAACATATTCATACTTTAAATGTTGAACTCTGAAAGTATATGAAATCAACGACACTGTTAATATTTCTACAAAGAATACAATGGTTAGTTATTTAGTATGAATTTGTTCAGAAAATTTGTGGCTTGTTGGCTCAAAATATTTAAATCAGCGATGATTAACGTCATTAAAAACTGTCTTTTAAAGAGATAAAATACTTTGATTACGTAGATATTTCAATTATGTGTAAAAACAAATCATTCCCCTGACTTTAACTCAATCACTTATGTTCATGTTTTATGTTTATTTTACAGTCAGATTTTCCGTTACAATACATTTTTGTAAAAAATTAATTATCTTCTACTACTTTTAACTGGAAACATATTGTTTGCGGCAGTTTTCTAATATTTGGCTACACCAACTTACACTCAAAATTACTTTCTTTAAAATGTTTAGAGCACATATGAGCTGATTTTGTTATTTTATTAGTTTCATACAATCCCAAAATGGAAATCTAAATATTTTCTTAACGTGATCTGCTGGAAACCTACAATAAGAAAACCGATAGAACGCCACTGGTACAATACATAATTTCTATAAATTTCCTTATTAATTCGTCATATTTAGCTATGAAAGAATTTTCTAAACGCCCTTTCATAACTGCTATACACTTTGCACATCACTTACGTATTAATTGTTGGGTCTTTTTTGAATTTTATCTAAAATTCTTCATGAAGTGTAATGTAAATCAACAATATTTCACGTTGAAAGCATACGAGTCGATGTTGTCACTCTTATCGAAAGTTAATATTACTACAGCTTTACTTACAACTAAAACGCCGAATGCATTGTACATGCAAATCGTAGAGGGATTTCGTCAACTGAATTCGTGCAACAATGTAAAAAAACGCTTAGAATGTGCTTAGAATCTTCGCAATATTATTTTGTAAATATATGGGTCTAGGTATATTTTCTTTAGGTATTGTTTAGATAACGTTGTTTTTAGGTAAAAACAGTGTTTGTCTAACTTGACGTTAAAATATAAGAATGTATAGTCTTTACGAAGCCGGTGTAACAACCAAGCTTATACGGGTATCGATCAATAACAACATATACTGCATGCTCGATACATGATACGTTATTTAGCGAACTCGTCCTGTAGAATCCTCCCATTCCAGTTCCACGCCGAGCAAGTCACACGCCTAAATATTGTCAATAGTTTACTTTTCTCGCTTGTGCTGTAGTGGATTCATAAACGTTTTGGACGACTGGATCCTTCCTAGAACGTCTCGAACGTGTCTTCAGTCTTTTACCAGTGTTGGCACGGTTTACATCACCGAGACAGGTTATAGAGGTATTTTGTTTGTTTTTAAGTTAATTTCATAATCATATAATTTGCCGTTCGTTTTTATATTTATAATTATAATTAATTGTAATCGGAATGGCGTTTTGGAGACCGTGGGCGACAGAAACAGTGCGAGTTGATGTGGAAAACATGACTACTCAACCCTCTTGCTCTTCCTCGTCTCCTTCTTGGGAGTTTGCAAATAAGGATCTACATCCTCAATTACAAACAGTAATTTTAAACGTTTGTTTAATGTAAAATGTTTAACGCCTCCAACAAAGACACCCCGAACAATCGGTTCGCTGCTTAATTTTAGAAATTTCAGACTTGACATTAATTCCATATTCTTCAATTTATAAGATAATTCAGCGAGGATTTGTAGATCATCATCAAAATAGATTAGGTAAACAAAAGAAGTTCAAAGCATTAGATGACGCTGCTAAAGACGTTATACGCAGCACCGTTTACGATTTTTATGCTAGAAACAAGGTGCCCACTTTACTATAAATTTTTCAAAAATTACAGTCTTTAGAGGAATATAAATATAAATCTTTAGACACTTTAAGGTCAATTCTGTTAAGTTGCGGATTTAAATACAAGAAATTAGATTCTCGAATGGTCATCATGGAGTCACCTTGTATTGTTGCTTTGCGTCAGGATTATTTGAGACAAATTAGGTCATTTCGGGAATCAGGGAGCAACATTGTATATTTAGACGAAACATGGTTTGACACCCATGAAGTAATTCAACGTGGTTGGGTTGATGACAGCAACAACTGTAAATTAAATACACCCAGTTCTAGAGGAAATCGGGTGGTAATTTTACATGCAGGAAACGAAAACGGTTTTGTGCCTAATGCTTTGCTTCTTTCCGCCAAGAATATCGATAAGATTTTCACCGATTATCATCAGGATATGGATGCCGAATTGTTTGAAAAGTGGTTTAAAGATCGACTTCTGCCCAATATTCGTAATAATACCGTTATAGTTCTTGATAACGCTTCATATCATTCTCGTCAAATTAATAAAATTCCTAATATTAGTTCCAGGAAATCACATCGTCGAATTTCTTCACAGCAAAAATATTCCTATAGCTTCAAACATCCGTACAAAAAACAGCTTCTTGAAATTGTTAAATCGGGTACTTTCAAAAAGGAGTATGCTGTTGATAAGCTTGCTGAGGATAAAGCTCATTGTGTTCTTCGACTACCTCCCTACTACTCTATTTTTAATCCCATAGAATTAATTTGGGCTAACGTCAAGGATCGCTTGCGGAAAACAAACCACAGTCCTACTTTCACTAACATTGTTTTTGAGAACATTGAAACCGTCTTTAGGGATGATTCTTACAAACAAATTTGGCAAAATTGCGTTTCGCATGTAATTAAAAAAGAGGAAGAATATCACGTTTTATCACCTATTAACCCCATTGTCATTCGTCCCGGCTCCGAATCTTCTTCTGAAGATTACGATTAATTATTTAATGTTTAAACTCAATTATTTTACAATAATTCATTTAAAATTTTTCTATGAAATTTTACTGACTAAGTGAGTAAAAAATATTCCACGCGCCTACGGAAGCGGCTCGTTTACGTTCTTCTTTCTCGTCGGCAGCCCGTTGTTACACTGGCCTCGTAAAGACTATACTAAAACTCCGTCACAGCGGCGATTTCAAGCGGGATCTTCAAAGAATTCAGTGTTGATGTTGTTCTCCAAAAGTGGGTTTTGACTCGCTCTTTATATACTCTACTCGTCTAAAATGCAAATAAATGACAAAATTGGGCTGAACTTCGTTTTTTCGAAATACGAATTTTAAACTGATTTTATTCTACTTTTTTCTCAAATTTGTCTCATGAGACATTTCGGAGTTTTTAATGGTCACACAGACAATTCAAAGATAAATCTAAAGTGGGGAAAAGATTCGATTAACTCGAGTTGCACGCCGTTTTCTCAAAAATTTTAAGTGAAAACTCCCACTTCACACTACACTTCACATAGTTAACGGGTTTTGCGTCATTTCACACTCACCCTGCATATTTTTGCACGCTATAACAGGATGCTATAAGTTTTCCGATACCATTTATTTTCCTATCTTCAAAAAATAGAGTGCATTTCGTCTGTACCGAATTGCCGTTTGGAAAATAGATTTTCCTCGAGTATCCTCATTACACACACAACTCTACATCCAAAATCGATTGTTTATATTACCAAAGGACGGGTAAGCTTTAGTTCAATTGTTTTGAGCTGGCGTTGAGTAGGTTTTCACGGAGTGTTTAGACTATTAAAATTCTATACTTACGCTGGGTTGTTTCCAGAGGAGAAAACCCCATTTCCTCGGCTCACTCCCAGTAACACAATACTAACTGCTTCGAGAAAGAAATAAGAAGGTCGCGGATTGTTTTGTAGACAAAACATCGTCGAAATAAAGCCACAAAAGATCTCGCCGTTTCTTCGGGCTTTGTATTCAACACGGAGGATGTTCTGTCTTTTTCTCTGTCTCTCTCTTTCTCTCCACTATGTTTTTTTATTTTCTCTCCTTATTGTATAAATAGAGTCCCGTCTCGCAAATTAGTCGGCGTTCATTTTTCATGTGCGGTTAAAAGATAATAGAGCAAAACTCTTGAAATGTTCATTATTCTAATTGTTCGGACTGCCACCGGCTAATTTTAGTCATTGTTCATTAATTAGCGTATTTACATTCAACAACGTGGATCATTCTGAATGCCAGGGCTAAAATCGGAACGACCGGCATACGCTCCGGGTCCATTTTTCTCTTCAGCGTCCATTAATTAAATCACCGAGATGCGATGTAGTACTATAGCTATTTTCCTAAAATTAAATTAACGGTGGGTACTTATCGGGAGGAGTTTACACCAAAGTTCAAATTCTCTCATGCCGGACTCACATGTGATTGTTCTGTTCTAATATCTAGCATTTCGTTCGTTATTTCGTGCATTAAATACAAATTAAAATTGAAGATAATCGTAGCGTTGTGACCCCACTGATCCCGCGATTGTTCTCAGATAAAACGCCAAACAGTCGTATTTTGGAAGTGGACTGTGAAGCTACATGTCCACTATCTCCTCGAATATAATATTTACGAGTTAGAACTACTATTTGTTACCGGAAATTGTCGACTAAATAGTGTCTTGATGGTGTGGTCTGTGCAAGAGTGATTTTCCTCCCGATTCGGTCCCTAATACGGAAGTCGATCCCAGTTAGGAGAAAATCTTAATGATTATGCGGTACGTGCACGTTCATTTCGAATTTTAGCTAATACGATTCGAACCTAATTCCGACATATAAACGAGTGGACACGTACGACGGACCAATTATTTTTCGCAGGTGGAAGACGTTGAACGCCATCGATTAACCCGCTTAATTAAAACAACAACAAACGCGCTATGAATATTCATGATAACATCGCGTAATCGATCAATGAGTTGCGAGCAATTTTGTACTCGACAAAAGACAAATTTAATTAAAACGCAATCTATCCGATCCATCAAGGGGACCTTTCTCTCTCTCCTCGCTTGACAATGCGCCGAAGGGATTTCTCTTAGATATACATCTGGTCAAATTATACGTTACGTGAAACACACTTTACCAACTCAATACAACCCGATCAAATTTTTCAAGCTCAGTTCTATAACAAGTTTCGTTTATGACAGATCGATTTGGGTGTTCGGCACTCATTAACCCGATAGGTTACTAAAGAAATATTACTTAAGTGCTACAAAAGGTGAATTAAGTATTTGGCACTATTTCTCCAACCACTCGACTGTTGTATTATTTTTACACTTTTTGTACTAGAAGAAGGGGTGGGATCAAACTGAGTCTTGTTAAGGGGTGAACCACCCCCACTTAATCTCAATCTAACGTAACCAAATTTTAATTAATCGATTTTTTCCCTTGAAACGTATAAAGGTTTTAATGTATTAAGACAATGTAATTATGAATCAAAACACCTCTTATATCCTGTAATTCTTTTAATTTTATTTAATCGGTAACCCCCAAACTTTCGCACTAATAAGGGAGGGGATTCGGATCAACCCTACACCATTTCAGACAGTGCTACTGATTTGCAAAATAGTCATTCTATTCTGAATGAAGTAAACACCATGAAACAAATCGTTCCTTAGGATGTCATAATACGTGTCAATTTTAATTAATTTCATTTTAAGATAAATCAGTGACTTTTTTTTATTAAAAAAATTAAGTAATACTTATAGTAGTTAGATTATTCAGATTAGTATTATTTTGAATACACTTAAGATAAACCATGATCGGGTTGATGAATGTTAAACAATATTTTTTATTGATAATTTTTATGAGCTGTATTTTTAAAATTATATCACTGTCGTCGATTGGCGCGAATATTAATAATAATGACATAAAATAAAATGACTTCAACCTGTAACAAATTTAAGTGCGCCTTCTTCTCAAGTTCACTTCATGTTTAAATATAATTAGCCATTATCCCTTAACTTTATCATGAAGTTAGATCTAATGCTCTTTTTATGTACTCTTACGTAACAATTTTTGGTTTTACCACTTTAAATTATTTAGATGAAATGCCTTTAAGTTGAGTTGGAAAAAGTAGTTCAATTAGGTAATTATTGTTTATTACAGCAGGACAACGTCTCAAAACTTGAATTAGCATGTAGTTGGCATTGATATCTAGTAATAAATAGTGACTGATAATTAGAGTACAAGGTAATATGATGTATTGTTATTGTTTTTAAACGAAACTGCCATTATAAACGTAGGTAGGTACTCATAGTTTCCAAAATATGTTTTTGGGTTATCATAATAAGACTGCAAAAGACTTAAACAACCTACGAATGATCCTGTTTAACAGTAATGACAGTAATTGAAACTGTTCCAGAATAAGAATAGTACCTAAACCCTTGAATGAGATATTATTTTTAATATTAATTGAATGTCGCTATATCGTGGTGTCTAAATTCCATTTGTTTGTTAATTACATTGACCCACCCATTGTCTGTAAGTGACAAAATATCATTTTAACATCAATTTTCTACTGATAGTCCAATCGAATTAGCTCCAAAAAGGGGCAAACCTTGCCAAAAAATTTGACAGCAATTTTCCTTCGGAATTGTTTAGGGGGGGGGGGTCACTGGCAGTCTAAATTTAGATTACCGGGGTACCAAACCCGCTGCGTCATCTGCCATCTTGAATTTAAGGGTGAACTTTTGTTTATTAAATAACTCGTTTATTTTCAATTTTAAACGAAAACTAGTTATTACAAAAGTTGTTTGAAATTAAATTTTCTACAATTTTGGTTCCTATCATTTTCTTCCTAGGATCGATATTTTTCGATTTATACCCGAAAACGTGGGGGTGAATTTTTGTTTATGGAAGAACTCGTTTATTTTCAATTTTACGCGTAAAATTATAATAAACAAAGTTCTCTAAAATAAAATTTCCTACAATTTTAGTTCCTATCATTTTTTTCCTACGATCCATATTTTTCGATTTATACCCGAGAAAAGGAGGGGATGAAATCTTATCATTGACTTTTCACGTTTATTGTCAATTTTACGCGAAAAATTGTGATGAATAAAGTTCTGTAAAATAAAATTTCCTACAATTTTGGTCCTTATCAATTTTGCCGTAGTATCGATGTTTTTCGATTTATATCCGAGAAGAAGTGGGGGTGAACCTATAAGCATTGTATTTTCGCGTTTATTATTGATGTTTTCGTATTAATATTTTTTTTCGATCATACGAAAAAATTTATAAGTACCAAAATTGTGAGAAACTTGATGTCAAACAACTTTAGTCATAACAATTTTTCTCGTAAAATTGACAATAAACGTGACAATACGATGGTAAGATTCTACCCCCACCTCTTCTCAGGTATAAATCGAAAAATATCGATTCTACGGCAAAATTGATACGAGACAAAATGGTAGGAAATTTTGTTTTAAACTACTTTGTTAATCACAATTTTTCTCGTAAAATTGACAATAAACGTGACAATACGATGGTAAGGTTTTACCCCCACCTCTTCTCAGATATAAATCGAAAAATATCGATTCTACGGCAAAATTGATAAGGAACAAAATTGTAGGAAATTTTATTTTACACAACTTTGTTAATAACAATTTTTCGCCTAAAATTGACAATAAACGTGAAAAGACAATGATAAGATTTCACCCCCTCCTTTTCTCGAGTATACATCGAAAAATATCGATCCTAGGGGAAAAATGATAGCCACCAAAATTGTAGGAAATTTTATTTTAATCAACTATGTTTATCACAATTATACGCGTAAAATTGAAAATAAACGAGTTGTTCAATAAACAAAAATTAAATTTTTTCGGGTATAAATCGAAAAATATCGATCCTAGGAAGAAAATGATAGGAACCAAAATTGTAGGAAATTTAATTTCAAACAACTTTTGTAATAACTAGTTTTCGTTTAAAATTGAAAATAAACGAGTTATTTAATAAACAAAAGTTCACCCTTAAATTCAAGATGGCGAATGACGCAACGGGTCTGGTACTCCGGCAATCTAAATGTAGACTGCGAGTGACCCCCCCTCAACAATTCCGAAGGAAAATTGCTGTCAAAAATTTTTGCAAGATGAAATCCTAATTCGATTGGGCTATGATCATTTCGGTTATAATGAACTTGTTTTAAAAAATATTTTGTACTTGTGCTTTCAGTAATAATTGTTTGTGCCTCATTTCAAAATTATATAGTTTTTCCGGATGTTTCTGTCTTATTCGCGCATGTGTCAATACATATGTCAGTACAAAGGAATTAGATGGTAATATTGCGAAACAAAATAGTCACAACTAGTTTTTTATTTTTCTTAGTTTCTTAATCAGCCCCAATTAGTTTGATAGAAACTTAATTTAAACTTAATTATATACTGGTGAGTTATAGTGAGATTTCTACGAATTTTGTTCTGATATTTTTTCCAGAAAAAATCTGTTTTGCATAGGACAGATCCATTATAAACGTTCAGTAATAACAATAACCAATTTATAAACAGCCACAACTAGTTCCAGTTAAGTTTCTAACTGACTAATGGGTAACTTTAGTTTGTTGGAAGAAAATCCGCAGAAATTTCAAGCATTTGCCAACGTGCTTGATGACGTTTGTAAACGTTTGAAACATCTGCTGAACCAGCTGAATGTTTCCAACATTATTCTGCTTATATTTAGCAAAGCTCGTGCCAGAAGCGATTTTCCTCATTTCAGATGTATCGAATCGAACGGAAAATATGCCTGGCGGTTTTTCGCGTCTCCCTATTCTGAATCGAATTTTCCTCTTTCCAGAAATATGTCCTCGAAGCGGAAGTCCCCACCGACGAAGTTACACGAAGGCTCCCACAACGCCGCGTCGGACCACCTGACCTACCACCACCATCACCACCACCACCTCCAGCAGCAGCAGCAGCAATCGGCCGCGGCGAACCTGGGGAGCGGCAGCGAGGGCGGCGGCCTCACCGACCTGGAGGAGACCAGCAGCAACAACCTGAGCGACATCTGCGAGGAGGACGCCGCCGCCGCCGCGGCCGCCGCAGTCGGCAACGCCCTGCCGAACAACTCGAGCGCCTTCTACAAGCTGTCCGGGTCGTCGTCGTCGCCGGGCAGCCTCTCGGCCGGCAGCGAGCCCGAGGACCCGGAGGACCCGCCGAACAAGACGCCGAGGATGATGGTCGACCCCAACCTGCTCGTCTCGACGAGCATCCAGGCGCTCTCGCTGCACTCGGCCGGCACGCCGCACGACGGCAGGAGGAACTCCTCGGAGTGCAGCAGCCCCGGCTCGGACATCAAGTCGAACGTGCACTTCAACAACAACAACAACATCAGCCTACACAACAATAACAGTTCCTCGCACCCGTTGAAACGGTCCATGGACGACGTCCTCAAGAGGCTCACCTCGAAGATCAACAACAGCACCATCAAGGAGGAGAAGAGGCCGACGCCATCTTCTACGCCGAATTCCACACATAATTCGTAAGTCTCGTACTCCACCAAATCACGACAAACTTGCATGCACAAGGAAGATCGGAACTATCAGACCACCTTAAGAGATACCTTGAATATTAATTTTATTACTAGCAATTTTGATGCCACTCTCATACACAAAGTAATTCTTCTTCTTCAAGTGCCATACGTTTCCAGCGTGTAGGCTTCACCTGCCATTTATTTGTAGTTGTCCCTCTCTAGCAAGTGTAAAGATTTCGCCTGCATTTCGAATTCCGCATCAAACTCTTATATCCTGCAGCCACGAAAGTTGGTTTCTCCGTGGGCCTCTTCTTCCCTCTACCTTTACCCATTAAAATTAATCTTAAAAACTTAGTATTTATCATCTCTTATTATATGTCCCAAATAGGAAACTTTTCTATTACGGTTCCAACTCCTGGTCCACATTTCGAACGCTACTATTCGATTCATTTATAGACAAGAGGGAAACACCAAGTCTTCCCAACTAATAGTTAGGAAGACTTGGTATAGACTCTTGTCTTGGTATAGACTCTTGTCATTACTGCCATGCCCAACTTCGAGTCGCTGGACAACCTTCGATCGTTGATTCATTTATCTTACGTTGGATGACCATGTTTCAGCCCCGCATGTCGTTATAGGCCATATATAACATTTTGCCATGCGGAGCCTTAAGCTCGGAGGAACCTCCTTCCGGCATAAATATTTTTGGAATTTAACCAATGCTGATCTTGTCACCGCCATTCTTATTTTTATTTCCACATCACTATCCAGTTTGTCGTTTATGCTTATTATATATGCTTATAAATACGGTCAAATTTAAAGAGTTTATAGATGGCATCCTAAAATTGTGAATCTAGTAGATGGCTCTAGCCCTTCATGGTCAATCATCACTTCAATTGGGATGCTGAACCTCTTCTGTTTGTTTAGTTTTCTTAATACGTACTATTCTTCGCAACTAGACTTCTGAACATATTTCGATAAGCCAATCCTTAAGTGATGTTGATCTTAAAATTTGGAAACAACTTTCTTTCCAAAATTTCTGGTCTTCCTGATCCTCTTTGGAATTGGTATTATTTTAGCGACTGTGCCTTAAAGTCGCTTGCAACTTTCTTTAATAACACATGAGACCCCAGTGCCAATTCCCAGTTTTGAGGTTTCAGCGACATTCATAATAGGCCCGACACATTAAGATTTAGGGGCTCGACAACATTCAGGGTACAGCTTGAGGGTCCAGTTGGGCGTATTGTAGTTGGGCGGATTTACCTGACTACTGCGTGAAGACCCAAGCAACGTCACTAATCCCACCTTGTAGTTGGGCGGAAAGGTGCTGCAGGTAGTTCGTATTACCAAAGACAAATACGGTTAGGTTAGGTAACCGTATTTGTCTTTGGTATTACCAAACCCGTAATAAATATAATTCATCACTTTATTAAGATCATTTTATGTACAAAATTTTTAATAAAAGTTATACGGGCTGCCGACTTAGGGCCGGTTGTAGATGCGCAGTTCAACGCAGGTTCTATTTTGAACCAAGTTCAATTATAAATTTGTGTTGTAGATGAGTCACTCACTGTTGAACCCAAGTTCAATTTGAGGGAACGATGACCAGCGTTTAACGACGGTTCAAGTAAGGTTCAAGAAATTTGACAGTTGACAGTTAGTCAACTAGTAGACAGTTAGTAAAGTTTTGCCTTTCTCGCTGAAAATTGTTTCTACCTCCATTTCAAACAATATATTTTAAACAACTAATATTTTAAAAATATAAGATTCATATAATTTACAACATTATGCAAAAACTGTACCTGCTGCCCACCTGCCACCTGCTTAATTCATTAATCCCTCCGAGTCGTACTTCTCGCCCAAATACAAGGTGGGATTACGGGGCAGTGCAACATTCCGCCCAACCACAATGCGCCGGTACAGTTGCAGCCCTGGTCAGCAACAGCATTCTCAATGATATCCATGTCAAAATGGCCTGTAATTTCAACACCATAAACGTCAACATAGAAACCCTTCATCAGAAGTTTATAGTATTCTCGTCAATGACATTCGGATTTACTGGAAACATTCCAGTACAGTCAAATCCCTTTTAAGATGTTCCCATTGAAGATACATTAATTAACTTGGTCAGATTTGAAGATAGAAACAATATCGTAGCTACATACTCTTCCTTATTGGTTGTTTTTAAGATGAAGATCGCATTGACGCACATTAACGCGGGAATTTTGAAATTATGGCGGTAGGCTTGATTGCCCCTGGTTACAGCCTTGGTCCTCCCAAAATAGTACAATAAATCTATACGAAACAAATTGCTTTTTTGAAAAAATTTATTTAATTTTTTTAATCGATACCGATGCATGTGACTAGCTTTAAACCAGAAAGTTGGCAACCTTCTAACCTTCTCCTTAGACAATTTTGGGAATCTCAAAAAGTTTTTGAATTTGGTTTTGCGCGAAAACGGTACGTCGTAGTTGAAAATTGTTTATACAAAAAATGTTAGGAATTCAATTCGCTACAATTTATCTCATCCAGTCGCTGCTATACAAGTGCAAAATAGTAGAAGGCGCCAAAATTTTCAAAAATGACTGCTCTTTTTCGGCGCAAAAAAAAATAATTTTTGGGGTATAGTGGAAACAGTTTTAGAGCTTGAAAAAATCTATAAAATTTGTATCTACTTTTTTCTCGTATTTTTTCAGATTTTATTTTTATTTTTCAGAAGCAAAATTTATAACAAAATTGTGAATGCAAGACTGAGTTACATGTACTTTCAAATAAATTCTGGAACATATGGCAACGTTGTTGGAGAAAATCGCAAGATAAACGAACCTTGTGAGAGAGCTCAATATTCTAATTTTAATAGTTTTATGTTAGGTAAACAAAACAAAACCCAACAAACATAAAATGCTTCTTGGCCATTCGCTTGAACATCCTTTTTTTGTTGAAATCTTAGTAACAACTATTTATCCTTAAAACCCTAATCCATATGAGTAATGTAGTAATAGTTACGCAAATTGCATTTTCTAATAAATTAGAGAATTGAAGCAGACCTCATTTCAAATACGTTTTAGAGTGCTTATGACCTATGAAATACAAATAAAATTTGTGTCATTTTTAGATCTTTACAGAAATTGATCAGTTATCCTTTTCTCAAGAAAATTCTGATATTGGATGCTAACCATTTATTTTTTACAGAAACATGAATGCCATCCAATATTTAAGAAAATATTGAAATTAAAAATGATAATGCTAGAAATAGCCACTTTAATAGTTATTTACAAAAAATGTGCACTTATACTTTTCTTAATAAAATCCCGATATATTGTACATAAGATACATTAGTTATCTTTTACGGAAACAAGCATGCCTGATGCCATCTATATTTAAGAAAACTCAGAAATTTAGCAAGTTTTACATCTTGACAAAAATTCTGCAAATATCCTTCACCTAAGAAATTCTTCATATTATATATGGTATACATTTATTATTTTTTACGGAGACATGAATGTTATCCTTTATGTGAGGAAATCCTGAAATTAAAAATGGTAATGCTAGCAGCAATTTTATAAAAAAAAAAAATACAAAAATTAAAAAAAAAATGCAGAATTTAGTTATTGGTTTAAGTGAGTTACAATTGATTAGTTTTTTAAGAAAAATCGTGATATTGAATGTCAGATGCGAACTATTTGTTATCTTTTACAGAAACATGAATGCCAACCTCCATTTAAGGGAATTCTGAAATTAAAAACGATTTAGGCTAGAAGTAGTCACTTGTAGATATGTATTTATAAAAGTGTGCAGTTATGCTTTTCTTAATAAAATCCTGATATTATAATATATGAGATACATCTATTATATCTTACGGAAACATAAGCGTTATCTTTTATTTAAGGAATTCCTGAAATAAAAAAATGATATTGCTAAAAGTGATTTTTAGACCTTTTTGAAAATTATGGGATTTATACGTTTGTTAAGAAAAATCCTAATATCCTAAATGGGATTTTAAGAAGTATTCCTTTGGGATTCTTTGTAGAGATTTTGAAAGAGCTCGTGAAGTCGAAAACAAAAATCCTAAATTAAATTAATTAAAATTCTGAGGATATTACCTAAAATTTAATATTAGTCCTTTAATTATTCATTTGTATTCCTGTAAGGGAAACGCACTGTCGCGCTTTCCTTAAGAAAATCCTAAAATTAGAACATAATCTCGCAAGTCACCTTTTGAGAGTGTTTCGGTTTTTTCCGAGCATTTCATATTTTCTATAAATATTCTTTGAAACATTTTCTGGTACACAATGTATTATAGTAAAATCCCCTATAGGAAACATTTCTACAATACTGGCACGTTTATTTCTGAACCCTTCAATCGTTTTCCCAAAAGGTTTTAACTAAACGTATCTCCTAATCACACTCTGTAATCTGAAAGACAAGCTTTTTTGCGAAAAAATAATTCTTTGGGTAATTAAGAAAGGATGTTGCCAACCTTCTACTTCAAGCAATATAACGTTTCATATACCGTCGCCACAGTAAGTAAATTTATCTGAGATCGGAAAACATTGACACATTATTTGCTTGTGGTTGGGTTTATAGTATCATCCATGAAATACTATGATTATTGAATAAATAGAATAATTTGTTATACAATTTTTGGATTTGGAAATTTCCATTTTTTTACCTTTTCTTTTAGCTTATTCTGATGATGACTAATGTGTAGTTGTTGTACATTGACCATATGTACCAATTAAAAAATTACATACTCAATAACTCCCAACCAATTTATGGGCATCACTAACAAGTTACCCTCTTTAAATATGACATTTTGACAAGATTAGTAATAAAATACATACAGTCAGGGCTAACAACATTTACCTTTCGGAAAAGTTATTATAATTGAACAGTGAAAGCGTGTAAACCCAGTTTAAACCGTTCATTATCTAAATTTTCATTAGCTTAGTTTAATTTGTAAACCTATCGTTCTTTGCACTTTCTCAAATCGCTACTGCCACCTTAGTAAATTCAATTAAATTTTTAATTAACGAAATTCGCGGCGGGTCGAGAGAAAGGTGGAAACGTGATGGGGTCAATTCAGACATGTACTTATTGGTAAAACGTATTTATACTTATACTTATTTTGCCCAAAAATGATCAATTTTGGACACATTTTTTTCTACATTCCATCCAAATGTACAGATTTGGATTCAAGTTGAACACATACAAAAATGCCAACTTCCGATACTCGACAACGAATCGATTAACTTCTAATAATAATACTCGCATTGAATGATTGATAACAAACCAATTGTCCCGAGAAGCGGTTATGTTATATACAAAAAATAGGTTATGTCAAGTTTTATCTTCGACTTATTACACACACACTTAGACTATAGGGAGGTCAAGGCGATGTTATAATAATGTAGTCGTAATAAGTGTAAATAATTATTTTTAACGATAAAGCTAGTGTGCGCATCATTTCGGTGGGAAAACGAGAAATCACAAGTCCGTCGAATGATTTAAGGTGAACTATACATACAAAAGCGATAAAACAATAAAAAAAGATACTCGCAACGAGGGTCAGCGTGGTGATAGCGTAGCCGAAAGTAGAATTGAGACTAAACAATTTTTTCGAGATTAATTCCATTAAATTAGGAATTAAAGAAGAGACGATAGTTATTAGTTGTAAAGAGGATCTACGCCGCTATGAATAATTCAAGAGGTGCCTAACAAATTATGAAGCAAATAACGTTATGTATGTATATGGAAAAATCCTGCATTCTCAAAGAAAACTAACTCGAACGTCATACATAAATATATCTACGGAGAGAAAAAGGCTGTAGCGACGCACCGAAGGTACACGAGTTAAGTCTGTTTTATCGATGCATAGATTCGATTAACATAACAGGCAAAGAGAGATAGAGATCAAAGAAACTAATTCGAAGGCATTATTTTTAACGTTCGCTTGTAATAATTTACTACCTAACAACTGTTTATGTTTCTTTGGCTACTGCTTCATCATAATCGATTTTCTCTCACGACGAACCTAATAACTTATTTCTTTAATTTCTTTTCTTCTATTAATCGAAGGAGAAATCCTGCTAGCGCTTCCTGAGACCGCTTCTTGATTGGATAATAACCATTCTGAAATGGTCGTTTCCTCGGTGTGATGTTTATTAATGCAGGATACGATTGATTTTATTGGTTTTTGTGCCATACTTGACGTTTTACGCAAAAACGGAAAATTCGTATGTAAAGCAAACGGTGCGATTCCTAAGAAATCCAGGAGGAAACCCGTTAAAAACCGCATCATGTATGGAGAGCTTAATAATTTCTCAAAGAATTTTGGAACGATTTTTCGTTCGCCATGCTTACGAAATGTTGGCAAATCTCTCTCTCATATCTCCAAACAATGCAACTTTGTTTGATTTAACTGACCGTGTAAATTATATTTAAATGAAAGCGACAAATAATAATCACATTGAAATAAACAGCACGAGTCTAAATTAAAAAGCCAAGATGACAAAATTAAAGAAACGTTTAACTCGACTCCTACAATAGTTTTTACTTGTATGTAGGCGTTCATCAAACGTAGATTTTTCGGTATTCGTCTAGATTTTTTTAAATCTCATCGTATTTTCAGTAAATTTCTAATTAAAATTTCTTATCATTTTTATAATTATTTATTTATTAATGGTTTATTGAGATTACAATTGTATTTCCTTGAATGTAGATGCTGATTGATAGCAGATTTCTGGAAATTTCTCTTTTAAGAAAATATAGAGAACGTCAAAATGTTTGAGGTGTATATTTCATCTTAAAATGACTAAATTTCAAATATGTCCAATACAAATCCTGTCATGGTTTTTACTTATAGGCAGTGTTGTTAAAAATACTTTTAAAAATGTATTTAAATACAAACGCAAATACTTTTGACAAAATGTATTTACTTGTATTTTAAACACTTCTCTGGACAATGTATTTATATACAAATAACAATTATTTCGTTTTTGTATTTAAACAGTATTTCATGTTGTCAATTATTCTTAATTGCAGCAATGTTAAGCATAACCCCAGGAAGCTTAGAATTCTTTATTATTTTATTTATTATTATTTAATTATTTTCTTCGTAAAATTGTTGAAATTATTCAATTTTTGAAATATCTAAATCAGTTTAAGAAAATGGAATCTAATTTCTAATGGAAACTTTCTAATGAAGTTCTAAAATCTTTGTTTTATTGCCCGAAGTTGTAAAGTTTTCAATTATTTTCAAAATATCTACGTTATTTGTATCGAAAAGCCTCAAATACATAGGCTGACTTTTATACACTAAACCTAAGTTTATGGTTTTAACACTTAAAGCAATCTCAAAAAGTGTTAGTAATTATCTTCTTTGCTTCATGAAACCGTCAAATTTTTGCAATTTTCCGAAATTTACCAACTACTTTGTAAACAAGGGTTTAGAAATTGAAGTGATACTTCAAAACACAACAGGCTAATGTAAGTTTCAAACTTCTAAAAAATAATCCCAAGGCAAAGATGTCGACACATTAGACACTTTACTTTTTAACTTGATCTAACGAAGTAGCTAATTAAAAAACTTCATTAGTTACTCTTCAAACTTCATATATGGCAGTTCAAGTTATTTGTGTTGCATTAGAGTTATCATAAGTTCTTTAGAAGCTCCTTAACTTCTTTTGAAACAACAGCTTAAGTTTAAGATAACTGCGACTTCTTTAAAAATGTCGACAAGCTATTTAGTACCTTAAAATTTGTTTTACAATGTCAGAACTTTTTTAAAAACTTATGAATTGTTCACCTTCGTTAAGATAATCGCAACTCCTTTAGAAGTGTCGTAGGATCATTATAACTGTATAACAATTAGTTTCAAAATAAGCAGGTAAGTACATAAACCAAAATGTAAATACAAATGAACAGCCGGAAATATGCTCAAAAAATGTATAAAAATGCGCATCTATACTTACTATAACAAAATAAAATAAATGTAAGAGCATTTAAGGAATAATTTAGCAAATAATTGATCTTAACATTGCCCAAAAATGTATTTGAACTACTGTATTTAAAATGTCAGAAGAAATGTATTTTAAATACACAGTAAATACAAATTAAGCTTGTGTATTTAACTATGTATTTAAATACTTAGAAAGTATTTAAAGTACATTTATAAATACATGTATTTAAATACTTAACAACACTGCTTATAGGCAAGTGAGGATTAATTTTTCCATCCTTAAAAAAGTGGAAATTATCTTTCAAGAACGCTATTAAGTTTACTTATGTAACTATAGTCTGTTTTGAGATATAGCGTTGACTTTTCAAGTGCGATTAGTCGATTTTGCTACTCGAGTTACCTAATCCATGTTCATTATCTCGCCCTTAGGTACCACTTAATATTACTTAATAAGCTATATACTTAGCTAAGGGCTATTTCTTAGCTCTTAGTTAGCAATTTAATTTATGTTGTCAGCTTAATATCTTAAAAGAGAGTTGATTAAACGAATTAGTTTACTCAAATTGTCGATTTGTCATGTACGAGCGTCTTTTGCCTACTTAGGAAGGTCTTTATTTCACCATTCTTTATGCATTAATTAAGCACTAAGCACTATCATTCAAGCCATGTGATTTCTATTTGGAATACAATTTATCACTCATTAAGAGCTGCTTTTCCGAAAATTTGTGTATTTGTTATCTTTCTGGAAATTATTTATTTATTTGCATTTTCTCGAATTATTTGACAAATTGATTGTGGTTCAAATGTGCTTAAATAAATAAAAATATTTGAAAAAAGGGCACTTGGTATCGACCGTGTAGGTATATAGTGCGGATTTAGAAACGTACTGACTACTAGGTATGGGAAGGATAATCCTTACTGGCGTTAGAGCGTCTTTGAAAAGTGCTGTAAGATTTTGCCATATATACAAAACTTACACGTTCCCAAATTTTAGAAAATTTTAAAGTTTTCCACCCCAAAATAATTCATGTAAATCTACAACACTAATTTTTCTATAAATTAACCGGAAGAATATTGTAGAATGTACACAAAACGTATATTTTGAAAGTACAATATGTATGATAGATATACAAGATTCGTATTGTGTAATTATAAAATGTACTTTGCCAAAATATAATACGCGCTTTAAGATTACCAAAATCGTTTAATTACAAATTGCACCATGTGAAGTTACAAAATGGATTTTAAAAAATTACAAAATAGTCAAGTAAGAAACGCTTTACGCAACTATAAAATGCTTGTTGTGAATTTAAAAAATACATAAGGGGAATAAAAAACGTCGTTTCGTGATATAAGAAGATAAGTTTAGTGACCATAATTATAACAAAAGTTGATTGTAAAATTTATATGATAGTATGTACACTATGAACGAAAATGACATTTACAAATATTTTAAAGTAAGTATTATTAGATTGCTCATCGCAAACTTTAAAAAAGTTTCCCAGGTTGCAAACATATAAATAAGTAGATACATTACGGCTGACGTCGATAGACACATATTTCTGTACTTGACGTCTCACCGTCCATACAATGTTGCTGGCCACAAAATAATACTACCGTTCCTACACATTTCTGATTCATTGTCATGTTGTATCATACGTTTGTCATGTATATTTCATGTTATTTTTGGAAGTTACTGCAACTCGGATTTTGAAATTTCTTTGAAACCTCTTCTAATTGCTAATTGAAGTATGCTGTATATACAGGTTCACAAATTTCAGTTCATCGTCTATCAAGCTTTATTAAATTTAGACACGAATGATGTGTAATTTACACGTTATCAGTTGCCAGATTTCATTAAAATTTTGTACGAAACATTTTTGAGTTATTTTCTGATTTTTTGATTCTACTCAATTTTTTGTACATTTAAAACAAAAATCGGTTGTTTAACATTTAGGCACTCATTTCATCCAAAATTATTGTCAGCGCTGGAGTTGTGTTGTCTCATTTACACAAAAATCTATTGTTTTACTGTATACAATTCACATAGATTTTTGGGCACACGTTTTGACAAAGGTTTGATTGTATCGCTAAAGACTGCAAAAGTTGTGTATTTTCAAAAATCAATGGGATTACTTTAATTCTGTAAGTCTGTAAAAGTTGTGATTTTAAAATTGCATCTAATTGAATTTCTAATTAATAGGAAAAAATTCAACGAACGTTCAACCTATACCTAATCCTACAATCCTACAATAATAGTTATTTCTTGTATTTAGGGGTTCACTTATAAGGGAAGATTTTTCTAAATTTCTCGTCTTAGAATATTGAAACAGAATTACTATTGAATCTCTAATATTTTTTAAATTCTGTAGTGATATTTAAAGTGAATTTGTGATTAGTAGGACAGACTTTAAAAAATCCTACAATAATTTTTCCCTTTATTTTGGCGTCACTCATAAGAGAAGATATCATTTCGAAATTCGTCCTCTAAGAATGTTGGAAAGGAAATTAACTTTGAATCTGTATTACATTTTTGTTTGGATTGCATTATGATATTTAAAGTGACTTTCTTAGTAACAGGACAACATTTTAGAAACGTTTAACGCAAATCTCACAGTAGTTTTTGGTGACATACCTATAGGTGCATACTAAGGGTGCAGTTTTCAAAATTCCTCTCCTAAAAAAAGTAAATTAATATTGAATTTGTATTAAAATGCTATGAAAATTTTTTAAATTTCATATCTCATTTAAGTTCCAATTAAATATGATATTAACAGTCTGAGTAAATACATCAGCCATCATGCATTGAATAAAGTTGTTGAGCTGAATTCATATTTGAAGTCACTTTATAAAAGTTGTTCAAGTTGTTCAATTTAGCCGGTTATAGAATCCAGATTTAATTTGCCAATACTGTTATCCTTGGAATTGCCTGTTCCTGATTGATCCGATATAAACATATGTGATCTGACCATAAAATTACATCTTTGGAATTATCAGATGCGAAAAGATCGGTCTGTTATGCTGACGATGTTATCCTTATTGCAGACTGAAGATATTCTCCAAAGGTTACTACACTCTTTTAACACTCCAAAGAACACAACACACACTAGAAAAGAACTAAATATGCTCATCAACATCGAGAAGACCAAATGTTTAGTTACATCCAAAGAACCAATGAGATGCAATTTGGAAATTGATTTCAAAACTACCTGAAAGTAGAAATAATTCAAATAATGAGAGAAAGAAATCTTTTTAACGAACTAAGAGAGCAAGCAATAAAAGCGGCTTAAATCTCGGGATGCCTGAAAGAAATTTTCTCAAAGAACAAATACTTTGACACCGAAAGCAAAATCAAAATATATAAAACGGCCTTAATACCTACCTATTATATAACATACAGGGCAGAAACAAGACTAGACACAAGCAGAACTCTACAAACGATGAGAACAGTCGAAATGAAAACATTAAGGAGCATACATGATGGCAAAACACTTTATAACAGAATACGGCACCAAGATATCAGACAATGCAGAATACAGGATCTAGGGAGGTGGGTGAGACAGAGACGAAGGTTTTGGAACAAACGTATAAAGAGAATGGAAGACAGCAAGCAGCCTCATTAAAAGTGGCAAAATAAATACCCAAATAGGCAAAAGTCGCATGGAAGACAACCAAAACGGTGGCGAGAGTGCTGGACCTCATCTTCCGGGGAAGACATGTGGTCAATGAACAGGCAGTAGCCTACTAAAATTATATGATTATCCGTATTAGTAAGAAGAAGAAAAGATCGGATCTGACTAAATTCCAAATAAAATTTTCTCCCAGATTCATTATGTGATTATCGAATCAATTGGGAGAGAGAGAATGATTGAAGACGTTTATATTTTGCGTTGTTTATATTATTATATCAAAGTACATATCATGGATTTCGGAATATTCAATTCATTATAACTACTAATTTTACATACGTCTGCGAAAATCAATAAAGATGTATTGTGATGTGTGTTTGGAATTCTACTTTTTATCAAAATTAGAGGATGATTGAATCCTTTTAAACTAGTTTGGGACAAAAATAAAAAACTGAGTGAAGCCTATAAAATTCCTGAACTAGCGCGAATTCAAAATACCAAAATGTATTTTATCCCATCACTGCAAAACAATAATTTGTTTTCGAATCCGAACTGCAAAGTATACAAACTTACGTACACATTGCGTACAATTGCAAAAATTAGGCTGACGATACAATGAGTAACAATCCATTCACAACCGCTCCTCCTCCCTTTCATAACATAGTTGCTTATCTGTCACCTCATTCAGATTTCGCCGTTTAAAAAGGAGAAAGAGATATGTATCGTCTCTCTTTCTCTCTCTCTTTCCGCGTTGTATGAATGAAAAATTCCCAAGTGTGCGTTGCATCCGTTCCATTCTCTCTCTCCCGTTTATTATTTCATCAAAGAGACCGACGGTGTCCGTCTCCCGATATTGTATCAACATCAGAAGCCGAGATTCCGCACGGGATAAACGGAATCCAAAACAACGCGGTTATCTCCCGAGCGTCCACAGACAAAACCTCCACTCATCAACATTATTTCGAACAATGCATATTTTTCTTTTCGTCACGTCCGCTCTCTCTCTCCCTTCCTCTCGGATCTCTTGATGTCTTTATTTACCGACGTTGCGTCGGGTTTCCATTTTCTTCCATAATAAAGATGAGAGGACGATAAGATATTTTATTATTTTCTTTTTTATTTGCAGCGACTTAGAGCCCACAGCGGCCATACAGCAGGCGCTGTCGGGGGACAATATCATGGAGAAGGACAGGAAATTGTCCGAGCTCATCTTCCAGTTGCAGATGGTCAGGGAGCAGCTCCTCGCACAGCAACAGCAGGAATCGAATAAGGTAAGAATTTGGATAGCCAGTGTGAGGTCTTTGGCGAATTTTTGTAAGGTGTGAAGTTAAAGCGAAAGATCTTTAAATCTACTGTTTTAAAGTGACGAGGTTTTTGAATAGCGCTTAAGCTCTAAAAGGAACTACCAATTTTGATTCAATTTGACATGAGGATTGGTTGAAGTTTGGTGGTGTTTAAATATGTTTCCAAACTCTCACCTATCCTCAAAATGTTATAAACACCATTGAAAATCCAACAGTAATTAATACCTACGATAGGTATATGACATATTCTTATGTTTAATATTTATTGTGCAATCCAAGTGAATACTTTTTACCGATCTAAGAACCTTCATCTACGCAGATCTTTCGCTTGCCTAGGTGCGTCCTGCGGTCAAAACGGCCATAGAAGAGGTGCGTCCCGCGGTCAAAACAGCCGTGCACACGACAACTGAGCCCCGTGGTCAGAAAATTCGAACGGTAACGCTAATCCCACCTTACGATTGAGCCCTGGTATACCCCAAGTCCATATGACAACTGAGCCCCGAATTAAAATGCCGAGTCCAGAATAAAAATAGTTAGGTAAGGGAATACGAAAATTACGGGAAATTCCATGTTCATCGTGATAATATTAAAGGGCAAGAGGGCAAGGAAAATCAATCAAGATACAAATATTATGCCTAACTCGACACCGACGCCGTCCTTTTTTGAACCGCCGGACGCACCTCGGCCATCCCATTTTAAACCGCAGGACGGACCTGGGCTATGAAATTTTATTGCCGGGACGTACCTCGGTCATTTTACTGACCGCGGGACGCACCTCAGTTCCACCGTCCGCAACTATAGCTTAGAGTTTGACTAGCCATTGTCTTGTAAAGTTTTATTTTGGTTTCTTTTGAGTTTTCTGTATATTATGCGACACGTGTTATGAAATTTGTTGATTTTATTTGGAATTTTGTTAACTTGTAAGTTATATGATATCCTAAATAACCAATATCCATATAGTTTTCACACTATCTTTTCCGGCAAAACCGATCGTCTGAGGTTTGTTAATGGATATGTTAAAATACTATTCTTCACATATACGTCCAATGCCGTCTTGGAGGGATTTGTTCATTTTTATACCAGTGCTAAGTCGTTCCTTTCACCTTTGTATTGTGCCATTTATGTAAATATCCAAACTTTGTTGGGGACAGCTTGCGTCCTTGTCGTAAACCCTTATTCATAAGTACACTGGAGTACTTAGCTGTATTTTGGTGCTTGTCCACTATTAGTGTACAATAGTAATGGCTTGTTGATGCCATGATTAAGTGATGTGGGTAATTTTATTCCATTATCTCCAAAAATTTATTTTCTACTACTCTATTCCACACTTTATTGAAATCCAGAAACCCACATAATATCATGTGTCTGTTCGCTAAATTCTCGATGTTTTTGTATTAACTGTTGAAGGCTGTAGAGTATCTCGTTTTGTAAATACCAGCCATTTTTGGCGCAGACCAAGCAAGATATGAAAGAAAATTAAATTGTAACCCCTTTATTTTTTAAAAAGTAATATTTATTTTTATAAAGGAGATTATAAGATTAAAGAAACTTTTTTTTTATACCGTTACGTAGATAACAGGATGTCTCGATCAACTTTTTTTCAAAGAATTCTTATGTTTTTGACGGATATTCTTAGAGAACGTCGTGTTTTACGAGAAATAATTTGTTTTCCACCGAAATCGGTCAAGGATTTCCCAAAGATACAATTTTTGGAATATAATCGTACTGGTCTTTGTGGCTTTGGCCATCTTACTTCCTCAAGGTACCTATTTCGGTGTTACAAAAATAAACTGGAGAAGGAATTAACAAATTTACCTAAATAACACAAACAATAAACTAATACAAAATTAAAAAACGACTAAGTAAATCATAAACGACGAAAAGTGTTAAACTAGAAAAAAGCTCTTTTTATCCGTTCTTTCGTTAAAGACTATTGCTCTTCTGTCAGTTTTATGGTATGCTATCCTTTTTGGTAACTTCTGCCAAGTATATATGGGCCGTAAATTATTTCCATATGAATGGTGATGCTTGTTGCCAATACAATTTAAAAATTATATATCTCTGTAATCTTTAATGGATGTCGATAAAAATGAAATTATTTTTAATATAAAACGCCATATTTTAAAAATATGCTGTAAAAACGTATACAGGTTGTGTTTACAAGTAAAAGGTAATTGCGATAATGATTTTATCGATTGTATTTATGAGTTTTTTAATAAAAATCAATACTTTACAAAAAATGGCGATGTTAACTGTCGGACTATTTTCCCATATTTTATTATGAATATTTGATAGTAGAATAAATATTGAATATATAAAAACAATTCTTCAGGCGGATTTGGTGAATATTCGGAAATCTGAAAAACAGCTAAAACAAATTGCCTTCCAAAACAATTTAGCCAAAAATGCTTTTAAAATTTATTTTACACGTTCGATAGTAAAATAAATATTCAAAATGTAAAAAAATTCTGAGGCGGGTGTCTAGAAAAATTCGAAAAACCGAAAAACCACAAGAATAAAGTGTCCCCAAAAACGATTTACCAAAAAAAAGTTGATTAAACGTTATTACACACGTTTGAAAGTATAATAAACAGTCAAAGTGTAGAAGAAAATATTGGAATGGATTTTGAAACAATTTCAAAAAACAGAAAAATGACAAGAGTAAAGTGTCCTTCAGAGAAGATTTAGCCAAAAATGTTATTATACCTTATTATATATAAGTATTCGACAGTAGAACGAATAAGTATTAAAAGAATGCATACCTATGTATTTACGCATTGTCCATTTAGATCATTTGTCAAATTAAATGTTCCAACTGAAGATTAGATCTCAAGAAAGCTTTGTTTGTATGTAAAATCTATTTTATCCATGAATCCCGGGAATATTTAATAGAAACACGAATCAATGTAATATAGAGGAAGACGAATGGATACGCTATCATAAAAATAATTATGGTTCAGCCCCCACATACAAAATGGTAAAAAGTACTGAAGAGTGTAATAAACACATCGAACCCGTGTGACTTGACGAATTAACTGAAGTATTAAAAAAGTTAAAAAACAGAAAAGCCACTGGAATGGACGAACTGCAGTAGGTACCTACCTACGTAATTACATGGCTTATAACTAGTGAAATATATAAATTATTAATAAACCTTGATAATGAATGTTGGGGAAACTGCAATGCGTAGCACCAACTTGTTATATGCAATTAGGTACCTCACTTTTTATTAAATGAAAGAGAACATCGTGTGAAAAGTATAGAGATGTGAGAATATGTATGAATGATGCAAATTATAAGATATATGTAGTTATATCGAATAACTGACGCTAAACATAAGAAAAAACCCCATCACCCGGCGAGAATTTAACGTTGCTGCGGGGTAAGGACAAAGACGAAGTAACGGTAGGCATATGACTCTAATTTTCCCTTCCACCACTTTTTAACTATCCATGACTAACTAAACTAACTAAATTGACTAACTGTATTCATTATATTTTCAATATTATTATGTTAATTTCCCCAGTAATTTTAAATTCCCAAATACATAGGATGGCAACTGGCAACACTTTACAGCGAGCTTTCTATCGATTGTAAGTGTTTAGGGAAAACATGATCCTAGGGTAGTGTATTATCGTATCAAAACGAAATAGGATTCAATGAAGAGGTAATGGAACCGCCTTAAATTTAATCGGATGATGGACTCGTAAGTTGTAATAAACGGACTCTGGTACAAATCCTTATAAAAGTTTTATACAGCTTTCTAATTTTTAGTTATTAAAACTGGAAGACTAGCTGGTAGCTAAACTTTAGCTATGTGGTAGCTGCAATGTGTACCGATCTTATGGAGTAAGTAAGAGTTCTTTCTATTTATATTGGGTACCTAAAATATAGAAAAAATGTACAGGCTTAGATTTTTATATTTACCTACTTAAAATAAGCTCATAAAATCAATGAACAATAAATCATTTTGTTGACGATGATAGGTACCCTCGGAAGATGAAATTATTTAGTTCATATTGATATGTATTAACTCTGCTAAAGTTTCCTCACCATCAAGTAGGCGCGGAAATGAAGCACTAAAATCGGCAAAACGATCGAAATTTTTGCAGTAAGATGGATCGAGATGCGGTTTTTTGCATTCGGTTCGTGAAAGCGTCTACAAATTTTGTGAACATTTGTTATGAACGAGAAATGCAAAATTGCAGAGGTGCACAAGAAAAATGCTTTTTTATACGTGCATGTGAAGGTGTCGGTTGTTAAAAAATTTACAACTCGGTAAATAATGACGGAAATTAGTTCAATTTTGTTACTCGGGGGTTTTTGGGGCTGCTGAAAACGAATATGACATCGCCAGTGGTCTTCGAAGTTCCTGGTGCTCGGGGCCGCTCGAACCAACGCCGTCTCCGGGAGTTTTAGGGGAATTGATTATATAATTAGCCGAAAGGTCTACACCACGCTACACCCGGGGGTTTTGGGGTCGCTGAAAACGAATGATATCGCCAGAGGTCTCCGAAGTACCTGAAGCTCTGGGCCGCTGGAACCAACGTCGTCCCCGGGATTCAATTAGGGAGTTAATTCCCCTAAAACTCCCGGAGACGACGTTGGTTCGAGCGGCCCTGAGAACCAGGTACTTCAGAGACCACTGGCGACCCCAAACACACCCGGGTTTAGACCTTTCGGCTAATTATAGAATAAATTCCCTTATAGGTAACTCCCGGAGACGACTTTGATTCCAGCGGCCCTGAGCACCAGGTACTTCTGAGACCACTGGCGATGCCGTATTCGTTTTCAGCGACCCCAAAATCCACCGAGTAACAAAATTGAACTCATTTCCGTCATTATTTACCGAGTTGTAAATTTTTTAACCACGGACACATTCACATGCACGTATAAAAAAGCATTTTTATTATGCACCTCTGCATTTTGCATTTCTCGTTCATAACAAATGTTCACAAAATTTGTAGACGCTTCCACGAACCGAATGCAAAAATGCATTCTTAATGCAAAAATTTCGCCCGTTCAGTGCTTCATTTCCGCGCCTAAAGTGACGTATCGATTTGAAGAGCAATACAATGCGATTCTAATGCATAATTAATAAACAACTTATTGATTATATCGGGCGGCGCCTATATCGGGTGTTTTTTTTTTAATTCCACCTCATAGTAGGCTGTGGATAGTGTTTGTGAATGCGCCTTACTAAAAAATGTCAACATTGAAGTGGGTTGACATAACCTCACATGTTTAATAAAAATTGAAACTGCTCCAATCAGTTACTTGTGTCTTGAAAAAGACAGCTTGGCTCTATCGCTTAGGCGTAGGTGAGTGAGACTAAAGAATATAAAAATCTAAATGCGAGAACCTCTGTGAAAACAAACTTGACAACTCTTAATTCTCCCACGGAACAAGAGTCTTCGAAGTGCTTGGAACGATTTGACTTTTGATAATGACATTTTTTAGTAAGGCGCATTCACATACACTATCTACAAACACAGCCTACCATGAGGTGAAATTAAAAAAATAACACCCCATATTATTTATGCATAACCGTTTTAACACATTTTTTTTCTGAGAAATATAAAAGCGACGGTCGTTCTGCCGGGTCTCCTTATTAGTACAATCTGTCAAAAGGTGGAAATCGTTGAGAGGCATATATATTGCGTTGCAGGTATTCTTTTAAATAGTTAAATTATCGTGAAACGTACTATTTATTATACTACATAACGCATAACAACACATTAGAGTTTATTACGTTTGTTACGTATAACGAGCCCAATGATTTGCTCAATACCACCGACTATCCGCAGTAAGACAAGACGTCTTATCTAAAGATGGGGGGAACAATAACAACGGCAAAAGTAACAATAACGTATCGAGACAGAGAGAACGAGTCACGCACGAGGCACAAGACAGACAGAGAAGAGAAACGAACGTCTCCCACGCGCGCAAGCCGCGTTCGATTGGCGCGCGCCAGGACGAACCGCCCGTGCGCCGAACCATTGGTCATCCGACGTGACGGATGAGTCGTTCGCCTTTTGTCTGTTGTTTCTCTCTCTCTCTCTCTCGCTCACTCTCTTGACAGGTGGGATAATAACATTTGCCGGATAACAATGGCGAAACGAAAATCGAGCCTACCGTGCGCATGATTATGTCGTCACGGCGAGACACAGTCGAAGGGAAAGAGAGGAGAGCATATGCCGGGGGAGTTATATGGGCGGAGGTGTGCGATACCGCGATCCGTACGATTGCGGTAATTACAATCAACCATTTGCTTATGGATGAAAATTACGGGCTTTCAGACGAAATTACAAGAGAAGGACCGATATTTGAGGCTAATTTCGAAACGTTATGACGTGCTTCAATTTTCTAAGTGACGATAACATATTAATTTCGATTTTCTTTATCCGCAAAAAATTCGGGCGGAGGAAGTTTGGGCCGCGACAAGGTGGGGCCGATACGCTGTTGGGAATTTTGGGCAGCATGACCGAAAAGATGGTTTTATTGTGCCGGTATTTTGGGCAGTAAAGGAACTTAACCCTGGCGCATTGGTCGTTGAAGTAGGAATCTTTATCACGAAAATATCTTTATCACGGAAGTATTAAGGGCAAGAAAAATTGGTAAGGCCAAGGGAATACGCATATTACGGGAAATCCCATATAAAAGGGCAAGGGAAATCCTTGCTGAACGTTCCTACCGATATACTTGTTACCTACCTGTCTTAAGCCGCGTCCCAAATTTCTTGTAAGATTATTTGACCCTTCAATTAAAGCAGGTACCCTCATTATTTGCGGCCCAAAGTTCGCCCGCCGTAAAATTCTTTCTTGAATTCCGTCTCTTGTTCATATCTATTTTATAGCGTCTTACAGATTATTCTGTAGTATTTCCATTTTTACTATAGGGTAAAAGCCGGATAGTTGCCCCACTTTTCAAAAAAGCTCTATTATAAAAAACAAACATATACTTAATAATAACAATATAACATACTACATATATCAAATCATAGGTCTGTTATAGTAGCCTATTTTTGTGAACATAATTAATAATGGTTTTGAGTAGGTAAATCCTGTTTTATTTGACCTCTCAAAAAAAAGATAGTTGCCTACTCTAGCGGATAGTTGCTTAAAGTTAAAAAAGCTTCGCAGGATACTTGCCTCGTGCGGGGATAGACGCCTCACGCATAGATTTAAAAAATATATAAGTACATATATAGTACCTACCTACGTTCCACGTCGAATTTGGATTTTTTTTTTAGATGTGGCCCAGAATGAAGGAAAATTGTACTTTTAGGCCCTCGAAACTCCCCCTAAATTTTTAGGGCCCCAAGTGGAAATAGAACTCAAGTTATGGACAATTGAAAATTTAAATTTTCGGGTTCGGCTCCAATACCAAAAATTTTCAGCCATCCATAATTTGTAAAAATACCAATTTTTATGAAAAGAAGATTCAAACAAAAGTTGTATGTAATGCTTTAAACTTTTGAAAACTGCTAAAATAGTTCATCCGACATGGTTCACTGTTGACGGGTCTGGCCTTTCTGCCTTTCTGACCAAAAAAATCAGAAGCGTAGCTGGATTCGATACAAAACTTTTGAGCGCAAACAGTAGTTCGTCAGACCTAAGGGCTGGTCCCAAATATCAAGATTTGTGTTGAAAATTGAAATTTCCAGCACAATTCTTGTGGAAGGTTCTCCAGCGTTGTCTTTAGCAGTTGTGGACCTTCAGAAACATCAACAAAAGCAACAATTTGGGTGAAAGTCGCTTCTTAGATATTAAATGTGCGTCAAGCGCAGTCGTCTGGGCTCAAAATTTAAGTATTTTGAGGAATTTTGAGTTTTTGAGCTGCCGGAGACTTGGGAAATGCTCTAGTACTTATATGAAAATAGCATGCCAACCTTAGTGATATTGATCCCCATTCAACTTCAAGAAAACATGTCGCTCATGGTTTGATAGGAATTGACAAGCAAACAATGGATTTCTGGGGGCTCAATGAAATTTTTTTGGTACCTATCAAGGGATTTTTGCCGGAATTTACCTTTTTTTTTCTCGCAGCCCTCAAGTCTGCCGAACTTCTGTTTGGGCTCAAAAGTTTTGTATCGGATCCAGCTACGCTCCTGATTTTTTTGGTCAGTAACGCTGAATATATTTTTTTTTGGCGGCCTGACGAATAATGGCGCGCAGACCCGTCAACAGTGAACCGTGCTGGATGAACTTTTTTTTAGCAGCTTCCAAAAGTTTAAAGCATTGCAAACAACTTTTGTTTGAAACTTTTTTCATAAAAATGGGTATTTTTACAAGTTATGGATAGTTGAAAATTTTTGGTTTTGGATCGAGCCGAACCTGAAAATTTCAATTTTCAATTATCCATAACTTGAGTTCTATTCCACTTGGGGCACTAAAAATTACGGTGGAACCGAGGTGCGTCCCGCGGTCAGTAAAATGACCGAGGTGCGTCCCGGCAATAAAATTTCATAGCCCAGGTCCGTCCGGCGGTTCAAAAAGGGATGGCCGAGGTGCGTCCGACGGTTCAAAAAAGGACGGCTTCGGTGTAGAGTTAGGAATAATATTTGTATCTTGATTGATTTTCCTTGCCCTCTTGCCCTTTAATATTATCGGTGATAAACATGGGATTTCCCGTAATTTTCGTATTCCCTTACCTAATTATTTTTATCCTGGACTCAGCATTTTAATTCGGGGCTCAGTTATCATTTGGCCTTGGGGTATACCGGGGCCCAATCGTAGGGTAAGATTAGCGTTACCGTTCGAATTTTCTGACCGCGGGGCTCAGTTGTCGGTGCCCGGCTGTTTTGACCGCGGGACGCACCTCGGCTATGGCCGTTTTGACCGCAGGACGCACCTAGGCAAGCAGAGGGTCGCGTTTATGACCGCGGGACGCACCTCGGCTGCAGCCAAAAATTAAGAGGAGTTTCGGGGGCCCAAAAGGAGCATTTTCCTTCATTTTGGGCCACATGTAAAAAAATTCCAAATTCGGCGTGGAACGTACCATATAGTACTACTTATATATAATATATGTAAATTTAAGTACCTAATCAATCTTCATTATTTACTGCAATCTTTCATCAAGAACTAATCAACGTTTTAAAATATTATTAAATTTTATGCTTTAAAACTATAAAATTGTAACAACAATAATCTCTTAAATTTTAAGTTATAGATAGGTTATTATAGAAGATTATTATTTATCTCAAAGATGTAACAATTCAACTTTGGCATTAGCATTAATTAATCATCAGAAGCCAGGGTTCAATTTTCCACATCTCATTCAACGGTTTCTGAATGTTGTGCAAGTTTCATGTAACCACATTCGACACATCTCACGTTGAATCCAATCTGATTTCAATTCAGTAAAATTGTAATCCTCACAACATTATATACGCAATAATCATTAATTGAGAATTTTTTTATTTGTCTTTTATTCTTAAATTAACATTTTCAACTTTTAATATTTATTCAGTGTCTCTTTTCGATTTTTCGTTCTTTGTCCTTTTGGTTGGTAGTCCTTCGGTAATAGGTATTTCCTTTGGATGATTTTGGACTCATTAACAAAAAAACGAAAAACCGAAACACGACAATAATAAAGTGCTCTTCAGAAACGATTAAGTGAAAAATGTTAATAAACTGTATTATACATTCGATGGTAGAATAAACACTAAGTTTAGGAAAACATATTGGAGTGGATTTGGATCAAATTTCCATAAACTGAAAAATAACAAGTAAAGTACCCTTTATAGGAGATTTAGAAAAATGCTTAATAAAGTTTATCATACATATTCGACCATGGAATAAGTATTAATAGTTTTAAAAAATCTTGGAGTAAATTTTGTGAAAATGTCCAAAAATAGCAGGTGTAAACTACCCCACTATCTCCGCCGGTTGTAAAGGAAAGCTTATTAAAAGGTCCTGGTATAGCACAGAGTCCAAATTCAAAGTTGTAAGTTGTAACCTTTCGTAGTTCTTATTTTCACAGAAAAGCGCACAAATACCCTGAGGCGTTTTTTTTCAAAAACATGCTTTTTGGACTCAGGGGACCTTAAAATGTCTAAATATGCTAATAACCTAAATTTGAAAAATTGACCCGATTACAATACTCACATACCTATGCTTGCCTCATATGAAAAAGTAAGCATGTAGTAAGCCAAATTAGGTTCTTAAAATTCACACAATATTTTTCAATCATACAACGTAACGTTACTGCAAAGGGACTATTGTAATATATAACGGTTTTCCAACATTGATGCCTTCGAGGGCATCCATTAATTACGTGAGACAACTTTGGTTATTTTCGATCCCCCCTTCCCTTTTGGTAAGATTTCGTGAGATTTTGCTCTACCCTCTTCCCTCTCCCTTAATCTCACCTGAGATTTTTTAAAATACATATTTGCAATGTAAATGAGTTAATCTGTGTTTCGATTGCAGTAGATTTATTTAAATAAAAACATTTTCTTATCTTATTTTTTTATTTAAGACTCGTTAAGTTAAGTATTTAAGATTTTTAATCACATAGTATAGTACAATCACAATGAGAAAATCAAACAATAAAATACTTAAATTTATAGGAATTATTAAAACAGTTTTTACTTAATATACCCAGTTTTCTCGCAATTTTACGCTCTTTCTTGCAGAAAAAAAAATACGTGATATTTGCCGAAACCCCCCTCTCCTCCACGTGAGATTGAGTGAGGTTTTGCGCTACTCCCCTCCCTCCCTAAACGCCTCACGTAATTAATGGATGCCCCTATCCTTTTAACCATATGTAAAACATTCAAATATAAGCCAGTTTTTCCAATAAACTTTTTATCTAATCGCAAAATTAAGATCGTTAAAATTTAATAAAAAAAACTATTTATAAACCAAAAACAGTCCTGTTTATTGATTAATTCACATAATTTGTGACAATTTTTCTTTTACGTATTGAACCCAAATTAAATAAACATTTTTAATAATTCATATTTCTTTTAAATTTTGAGATTCCGGAGAAAATTTATTTGGGTATGACGCTTGTATTTTCATATTCTAAATATGTTAAAAAGGAAGGTATCAACTTTAGAAACACTCTATATTGTAGTAACTGTGAAAGTGGAAATAATAATATTAAATCCAGTAAAAATTCAAAACCGATTGTGATAATAAACTCTAAAGCGATGAATTTGGAATGGAAGAGATGGTTGTAAAAGTCGGAATAACGGTACGAAAGACGGCAAAACAAGAATTGCGGAGTTAAGCTGATAATTTATTACCTATAATTGTGGTTGTTTATACTATATAGATAATTTGATTTATAATAATTGTAGAATAGTCATTAGATTTGTCTTTCAATCATCACATTCATATTTAATTGTGGAATAATTTTCCAATACACACTCGTTATAATATAATATAGATTATTTCTATTTAGCATAATTTGCTACATAGTCGTAACATATTATGCGGGATATAAATGAGAAAGTGTCAAGGTATAATACACTGAGCGGGATATATATCAGTATACAATTGAGTAATTACGCAGTTCATAATGCCTCTTTAATACAAATACTCTTAAGTGCAATGGTTTTACATAAGGTGAGTTTGTTAATATTTTTTCAATGTATTTAGGTTCTCACCACTTTTTTACATTATTTGGCGATTTATTATGTTTCTGTAAACTCTTGTACAGGATAGTATTGTACATTTATGACGTAATACCAATTTTTAGCAATCTCTGGTATGTATTATAATTCCGCATCACTCAAGATTATTTGTTTGTCACTAAAGAGTGATACATTTGAGAGTGATGAATTTGCAAGAAACATTGAAATAAGTATATGCACCAAATTTGTAGAAAATATGCATGATATTGGACCATATATGCGAAAAGATAAGAACATTTTACCTATTAAAAAAAATGACAAATATATATAAACATGCTAATATTTATTGCAATAAAATGTGTTTCATTTCTTTCATGGAATTGTACAACAACTTAAGTAGTATACTTACTACTTAATTAAATCTATTACGAACTAAATACAAACATTGTCAACGGAACTAAATTTATTAGATATTGTTTGGTGCAAAATACTTATTTCTACAACATACCTTTAAAATAATTTAAAAATATTTTTTTAAATTGTGTTATTATGTACCTATTTAATTTTTAACCTTCTAATATAATGCCACTTCTGCCACTTTTTAACGAATATGCATAGTAATGCCTAAATATGCAATTAGTAATTAGAGGTAACAGTAGAGGTACTGACATGAATGTAATTTGACTAAATAAACTTTATTTAAAGATATATAAAAAATAAAATATATACCCTTTGCATATAAGATGCTCTCTAATTATCACGTAATACTATAACATTTTATTTCTAACTTTAAATACCAACACTACTTACTTTCTAATTTGATTAACTAATTAATTGATTAACTAATTTAGGACAATAAACATTACTGTAAAAAAAATAATACGTAAGTTGTAAAGCTATTCAGTTTCGTAGCTCCGTTTTGAATTATTTGTTCCTAATTGATCAATTTTATAATTCGGAACGTTATTACATAATAAAGGAGAACAAATCTGAAGATGGGCTACTGCTATTGCGTTACACAATGTAACTTGAGCATACTTTGAAAAATGCTGTCCCACTCTATACAAAAACCTACTTTTTCCAAAATTTCTCATAATATAATTTAATGAGGGTGAAAGGTAGAGTCTAAATATTACACCTAAATACTAAATATAAGTTACAAGTATGAGTTACCAAACAGTACTTTAGCAGATCAGGATTTTTAACAAATATCTACTATTAAGTCAACAATTAGGTAGTATCGTCGTTATCAATGTTACATATAGGTATCGATCAAGTCAAATAAACAAAATAATTCACAATTAGGGCATCTAGTAAGTAGAAATGTCTATTGGACTAAAAACTATCAATCAGTGAAATTTATCTAAATCTGCAGAAAAAATTGGTTCGATCATCCCGTTATTTCAACTAGCACGATTATCATTAAACTAAACGTCGATTTTCGACATGGTTTATCAGTTAAATTAAATATCAAACAAACCAGTAATGTAATTAAATAAGTAATTAAAATTAAATATTGCATTATAGTAGGTATTGGGAATAGAGTGTTCGTTTTAAATATTTTATTGTTGATTTTTCTGGTGGTCCCCACCTAAATGGTATCCAATAATACAGTGAGTGTCCCAAACGATTGTTGGAACATATCTCTTTTGATCTAGGTACGTTGGTAACTCTGAACAAATGTTTTCCGGTTTTAGAAATGTGGAAAAAGTGGTACTAATTATCGTTCTCGCATCAGATAAACGAATTTTCCCGGATGAGTGAGCAATCGGGAAACGTAACAACGAGAACACATTAAGCGGAGGAATATCAATGAAAACTTAAAGTGGGTGCGCGCGAATGTATATTCATTATTTTCGTAAATATTTACGGATTCTTTCGTTGACGCCTCTACTCAACACATTATCCACTCCGTCCGATTGTAATTTCATCGGTCCCAAATGCAAGTGCTCGAAAGATGCCGTATAAATAAAAATAGCGAATTCCGCAAATATGTTTTTTCAAATTTTTTTCTTGCTTTTCGTCAGCGAGTGAGAGGAAGAGAGAGGGAGAAAAGTGAAAGAAAACATCGCGCGCCCGCGTTTCAGGACGCGTTACATCCGAAGTGTTGAAGTTTTCCTCGTGACGCTTCCTGTCACATCCTCGAAAAGCGCTGAAAGGTACTCTCGTTGCCTGCCTTGCTTTTTTCTTCTTCTCCGGCTTTTTATTTTCGTCCCCGAGCAACCACAAAAGGAATATCATCCGTGAATAATGTATATCGGGGGGGCTTTGCCACCGTCTGACTTACGTCTTTATCGACTCGGGGATTTTATAACACCTGACGCCGAAAAAAGAACGAATAACGAATATACGCGCTGCATTATTCACTCCTCGGAAGGGGCGGATTAATCGACGGAGAGGGGCGAAGTGAAAGGGTGCTGCGAGGTAGTTGTAAAGTTTTTGGAAAACGAAGGGACAACAGTTTTCGCCTTAAGCTAACGGTAACTTAATAACAATCAAAAAGTAAATAATTTTCTTTTATATCAGTAAGCTTACCTTCATGATAACTAATCATATGAAAGCCTACTTTAAGTTACTTGGTTATTGATATTGGTTTCATTACATGGTCTATTTTGAAAAGAAACAAAGTTCTTTTAGGGGCGCGTCGAGGACTTTACTTTTGTCATTTTTAGATTTTTTTGGATTGTCTCAAAAACTGGTCCGTTTTTTTAAAACTTTGTATGTTTACTTTACCATTCAATTCTTATTGATTACCGTTACCATTATCTTGACTAATCTGCAAAAGGCCCTTTACTCGGTGATTCTTGTGAATTTTCAGTTTTTTCTCAATTTTCTCCAAACAACATACCTACCTAACAGATTACTACCAAATTTTAGCTTTGAATTGACCTAACTAATGGCTACACCTTTTATTTGAAACGTTGTCTTACAAAACCTTCCTAAAGGGAACTTCACTCTTGAACATTTTCAATTTCTCGAATTTTTTTTTTCAAAAAGACTGAAGTTTTCACTTAACTTTATATTTGAATTAACATATAATTGTAACACTTTTTATTTGAAATACTTTTACCAAAACGGTTTTAGTGATAGGTATATACCAAATCTCATAACTTAAATTAGCTGTTTAATGCCTATACCTTTCATTTGAAACATTTTTGTCTAAAATTGCCCTAAAGGGCAATTCCTTGAGTGCATCGATTTGTAGAATAATTGTTCAGTCTAACTGATACATCTCGGTGAGATGTATCAGTTAGTTGTTATTATAAAATATTATAAGTTGTTATAGTTGGTTATAAAAAGTTGTTTTATATTTTAATAATAATTTTTAATAATTTAATAATTTTAATATTATAAGTTGTTTTTATTGATTCCAAGTCGATGATTGGATTTTTATTTGTAGATAAGTATGGACATTTAAATTTGTTGTTGTTATATGACATCAGTAAATTTATTTATCGTTTCCAAAAAGTTTGTTGTATTCAAAAACATTTTTCAGTAACCTTTGTCATGTAACAAACAACCAAAAGAAATATTTACTAATATGAGAAAATGTTATTATTCAATACGAAATTTATTTATTAAAATGGTGATAATGTTTCCATGAATATTATTTCCAGCCATATTGAAAGTCTTACGATGTTACACATAGCCATTTTTTTATAAGCATTTCCGTTTGTAATACCTTCAATATTTAACGAAATATCTCTATATATACAAAGCACTGCTAAATCAAGAAACCTTTCTTGCGTCATGGTTGAACGTAGCCCAGTTTTCAGGCGTATAAGGTAGGAAAAACTCCTTTCCGCAGAAGCCACTCTTACAGACAAGTATTTGTAGCATTGTTTAATAGCCGGAAAAATATTTTCATCACAAAATATAAAGAGACCTAAACCATCTTTAATATTATTTTGGTGAACGTCTTTCCACACCTGAAATTCGAAATTAAGTTTCATAAAATTCACATCAGAGTTCAGATTTTTATCCAATTATTAATGTAACTAGTTTGTTATTATATGAAATGATTTAGTAAGGGCATTCGGAATTTTAGCTAATTTAATAAATATGTTGAACTTAAATGTACTCAACTGAGTCCTGTATCGAATCCAAATCGAAATTCGTTTGTGACGTGATCTAGCCAAAGTACCTATGTATAAGTTAAGCTTGTGGTAAATTTCAACATTATGCTTATATGTTGCTTCCATATACGTGTTTCCTTATTGTTCTTGGATAAAGAACGTGTAACTTCATTTTTCATAATTATTACGAACCATTTTAAAAATTGCTTTAAATTCACATTCGACATTGCTTCGTTTTCCTTCTAAAATCGAAACTACGTTTTATATAATTCTACCGGCATATTGCCTGTCGACAGATTTGGTCTGCAAAATTTTACTTAGGTTATAAAACTTCACTTAAACTATAAAGAGAAACAATAAATTATGTTGAACTAATAGCAATTTTGAGAACCTCTGCTTTAGTCGATGACGAATTTTAAGTTGAGTATTACCTAATTTTTTGTTTAGAAGAAAATTCCTTTTAGCTGAGGTCCTAAAAAGTCCTATTACTTCTTTCATCGTACTGACAGTATTGCAAATTTGCGCAATATTCCAACTCTTTGAAATTGATAAATTTACACAGTGTAGGCAGGTAAGCCTTTCTGAAGTTCCATTACAGCGCCCTTTTGTTCTCCTAACATATTACAAGTGTCAGTACCGATACCAACGCAATGAGTTTGAATTAAACTCAGAAATGAACTCTAATACAATTTTAGGTAACATTTCCCCAGAAATAATGGGTTCGATTGTAGTTTTGTCAATACTTGACTGACAGTCAATAAAGCCTCCAAAATTTTCATACAATCTATTTTCGTAGTAATATCGCAAAGGCATTGACATTTGTGACGGGTGACTGATATCTGTAGTTTCGTAAAAAAAATACTGAATATTGTCACATTTTCCTTCGAATTTTGTAAATGGTTTGTTAGCGTTCGGTCTCCTTTTTCAATATTTACCTCTTCAATGTTTCCTTCGTTTTTTAGAGAATCTTCATTATCGTTATTTTCTTTTTCCACTATCTCTGTGGCCCCTTAAAAGAATATTTTGACACCCTAAAAATATTATTGTTTTTATTATTGGAGCTAGCTTCCGTCTATTTTCATGATTTCTTTTTTACTTTCAATATTCATAGACTGTCTAATATCAGTTTCTGGTTTTTCGTGTACTCTCAGAAAATTAATGCCCATCTACAGGGTGTTAGGGGTTTGACTGCCTTTATTTTAACAGGCGATAGTATTCACCAAAATAAACAAAAAAACCTTATATAACAGGGGTCCTAAAACCAACTGTTTTCGAGAAAAAAATTATCAAACTTCTAATTTTAAGGTGTAAAAATTCTGTTATATTAAAGAATCTAAAATAATTTTCGACATGAAATGACCATAAGATGTATTGTTTTAATGTATTTATGTTTCATTTTTAACAAAACAATTTTTTCTTTAAAGAATAAAAAAATATTTCCAATCAATACAACTCGATAAAGTGGCTATGATGTAGTGTGGCAACACCGCGAATTTATCGCACGCGTTACGAAACATTGCCCCGCACAGCTGTTTACATGTATACGTATCTTTTTTGTCGGTGTTGCCAAGTTGTGGTGAAATGCCTTGATAAAATAATTCGACTTTTCTCGAAAACGGTTGGCTTTAGGACTCCCGTTATATAGGGTTTTTCTGTTTGTTTTGATGAATACTATCACCTATTAAAATAAAGGCAGTCAAACCCCTAACACCCTGTATAATAGCCTCGTTATGGTAAGAAGCGTGGTCGTGTGCTACTAAGTCGCCGTCTTTTCCGAACAATTTTGAATATGTATATAATGGCTACTACGAAGATATAGCAGCTTTATTGACACCACCATCTTTTGAAAAATTAACGCAATATTTACAGAAAAGGCCTTGTCGCGATAAAGAACACCTAAGTTAACCAGGACAAAGTTTCAAAATGTTGTTTTGATAAAAGACAAAAATAAAAGATATAGATAAAGGGTAAAAATATTATATCTTTGCCCTCTTTTTATGTGTAGAATGTGGATTATTAAACGGGTCTTCAGGGACGTTGTATATTATAAAATATTAGTACGTTTTTCTAAAAGATAGATCTAGATCTAGATGTAAGACAGTATCATACGAATCCAGTGAAACCTATAAGATCGCTGTTACGTGGTTTTACTCATATATTCGTGTTATCTGTTACAAATTCTTTCATAGTTGTTACCTTTATTACTGTAGATATTTCTCATTCTTCTTCTTTACTGCAGTTGATCACAATGCTCGCATTTTTAACATTTAAACTTGCATTATTATGGAAATCTGTAGTTTTTACATATTTTGGACAAACAAAAGATTCAACGTGTTTTGCTTCGTTTTGCCATTAATGCAATTATTACATATTACCGATTAGATAATTAATATGACCTATAAAAGAAAATTAAAATATATAGGGTAATTAATTAAGGTTAATTAAACAAATTGCATTTATACGTATGTGCAAATAAGAGAGTTGCATCCTTACTTATAATTAATTGCATCTCAATTCATGTCTTTATTCCGTTCTAAATGGGTTATTACCCCCTCTACCCCCTTTGATGCGCCCCTGCGTACTTTTCTTAAGTAGTTTTCTGCTATTTTTAATGACGATCATATTTGTCAAAACATAATTTTGAAACTTGAATAGTGAAATCTGCAAATGTCCCATATATAATTTTGAAGTATATTATCTATCGCCCAATTTAACATAAGTCTTGAAAGTTTCAGCCATATAGCTCAAATAAAAGTCCTTATCTTAATATTGAAGTGCAAGATTTATTCAGATGCCACGCCACAACCAAATGCATCATCACATTAAAACCAAGCCACCGCAAACCACACCCTTATGCACTCTTATGTAGATAAATATTTTGGTTCAGTCCGCCAAAGTATTTTTTTGCGCGTAATTCCTACATCAAAAGTACAAAGAGGAGTTAGATGAGAAAACCCACCACCGCCACTCATCCGCAAATATTTACAAATGTTTTATTTGTTTTCCGTCCTTTCTCTCTTTGATGTCGGATTGAGATCCCCTTGTTAGTCTTAAAATAACATAATATGCACACGATTGGACAAATATGACATCGTAGGGGTCGTGGATACGGAAAAGGGGTTAATAACGATTAATACGAGATGGAAGGAAGTTAACAATGAGGGAGGGGGTCGCGTGGCTTCCGAGGGGGTGCGATTTTGGGAAAGTGGAAAGGAAGGGCTCACATATTCGAAACGAATTGAGGTGCAAATAACTTTGGGTTGAACTTATATAATGTGTCATTCATTGTCATGCAAAATTTTTGTAGTTTTCCTTTTCTGGATTGAATTGACGATAAATAAAGGTTTTTTAACTCGTATTCCTGGTAAAAATTGTTGTAAATCATTGATGCACTTCTTTAGTTTTTAATGCAACTGCAGAAATTGAAAGTAATCAAATTGTGTCTTTAAATATTGTCTAATTAAGTACTATTTAGCAAGCACGTAAATTTGCATTTCCACCTGCAGAACCTGTCCGATGGTTCTAGTCTATTATTGTACCTTTTGAAAATATTGACTGTAATGAGGCTTGGTCGTATGGAAATATCCTTTTACATTTCGTTTAATATCCCCATTCGTTGAATGAGGTAAATCTTGTTTTCTCTAATGTATCTAATTTAGGACTGTGTTAATCATTCTTGTTAAATTTGTTGATTCTAAAAATTATAGTAATGACTTCTCTCGCAATAATGTAGTCGCCTTAAAGACAACCTGAAGTTTAAAATGTACCTTTTGAGTTTACAACTAACGTAATACTCTAGTCCTACTAACTAAGTTGGAACAATTGGTTTGAAGCATTTTGTTGTCATCGTACACCAGATCTGATGGTGTTAAGGAAGTTAATGTTCCTGAGTGTGGAAGTTATGGTGAAGGAATTTAAGAAGTCTCTAAAGAATTTGTAATCATTGCTGATGATTACATCGTTGCTAATGATTTGCCATTGATTTAACTATATAAAATATAGTTGACTATTGATAAAACTTTTAAATAACCTGTACTTTTGAACTCATGATGTAGTAACTCAAAGATGTAGTTTTGTCGCTGAATAAAGTTAAGAAGTTTGTAAGAAGAGTACATTTGTAATCCGCCGAGTTTGTAATAAATTAAAATGAAAATTGTTTACAATGTAATTTACCTACCTGGTAGAACTCATTTTGAAAGTTTTATACAGCTTTCCATTTTTAGAATGTAAAAATAGAGAAACACTGAATTTTGATGGTGTGGGGTTAGTCACATCCATAAATTCAAGATAAATAGATAAAAGCATATCTCACTATAAATGTAATTTATTTCATAAGCGCCTGTCAAAAATTGTATTTATCATTATCAATTAAGTGAGAATAGAATCGAATTGAATTGAGAATTAGTCAATTATTTGAATAAGGATACAAAAAGGATAAAGTGTAACAAGCTTTAATAAAAATTTTGGAATGTTAATATCTCACCATCCTTTCCACCCTTGGAGGGAGTAGAAAGACAATTTTTCTTAAAAATGGGTTAGCATCTGCTTAATCAGTCTTATAGCTAAAGGTAAGTTTCGATGAATTTTTATAGACAAAATTAAATTTTCAATGAGCTGTGTTAATTTTTTTAAATTTTTGGATGTGGCTTAATTCACGCCTGTAATGTTTAAGTAGCAATAAAAAAATGTAGCTATGCGATAGCTAAAATTTATACCTGTCTAATGACGTAAGTTTTTTGTCTATTTATATTATAGTAGAGGCTTAGAGGATTTCTTTGTTAAAATGAATTCATAAAATCATAGAAGAGTAGGCCAAGTGCGTATCTGCTGGATACCAATACTATTTTCCACATATATTTGTGTTAAAATGGTATGGAAATTGTATATTTTCACAGTGCCTAAATAACAGTTCGATTTCATTCAAAATTAACTGGAAATTGTCTAATTATAACTTTAAAGTTAGTTAAGACGTTTCATATATCTATTACCTACAGAAAAAACAGTGATGGGTTTCGATTTTACGGTCGCCGTCCAATAAATTTATAAGAAAAAAATAATTTACTGGTGGAAGACTTAAAGCCTGTTTTTTCTTCAGAAGAATACTCACCTTTGAGATGGATAACAATATTTAACAATATTTTAATATTTGGAAAATCTCATTTATTATCCCATAAGGAACGAATACTCTTTCTATTAATTAGCTACAAACCATCAATTGTATGTGTAAAGAAAATGAAAACTTGAGTCTTTTTTAAGTAAAAAACCGTTTTAGTGTAGCTTATTTTTGACTAACAAAATTAGCTAACTTTTAGTGTGTAGTCTTAATTCCGTTCAATGTCATGAATGTCGTGGGCTACATATCACCGAAAGTGAATATATAATAGTTTTCGTTTCTTTAAAACCGACTCTCTCTATTTAAAAATTTAACCTTTTAATAGCTGAGTTGGATAAGGTACTAACTATAATATTTCAATCGAAAAGTACTGATGTATTCTTTTATGTATAAAATTCTGCATGAAATTTTTGAACGGTGACCCAGTTGGGTTAACTGAATTTTCCGAGTTGTATTGTAATTTTGATATTTTCTTTGTATTTTTGCAAGCATCAAAGATTTTTCTAGTTTCCTTTTCTGAACTAAATTCTGAATAAAGCCAGGTTTTTGTTAAACATATTAAGCAGCTTTTGTCTAGTTAATAATCTAACTTACAACCGGCGTCTTAACTTCGGTCCAACGATTTTCATTCTATTTAAACATTACACCTTTCGATTTTTCGTACATATTGAAAAATATTGAAGTATCTTTTCAGAGGGAGTCGAGTTGCGCCACTAAATTTTTCCGCGGTTATATATTACTTTTGATAAAATATTGGTAAAACACTTTTGGTAGCCTTTTGTTAATATTTAATCATCTGATCTGTAGTAGAGCGTGGTTCTGCATTTTTTTTTTTTTTAGTTTTCTGTTGGGAATTTCAAATGAAATTGATGTGATAAAGTTATTAAACTGGCATTTTTTAGTCATAACCGACTTTCTTTTTAGTTCAGCTTTAAATATTCAATGCAGAAATAATTGAAAATTTCAACGGATAATAGTTAACTTTAGAAACCGTCAAACTCTTAAAAATTTAATCATTATTGCTTCCTTTTAAATCGCCTTGGCATTACTAATCCGCAAACTATCAAACCATCACTCCATGGTCCAAGACGAACTGACCTCTTCTCCCGACGAAGAATTAATTATTGTTTTCCGCACCTTCCCCCCAAAATTAAGACATTCATCACCAGACCAGATAACAATAATTTAATTCGACGTGCGGTGGGTGTCGGAGCGGGAAGCGTGAAGATACCGCGACCGCAAGCAAATAAAGAGGCGGGAATCGAGTCCATTGTGTTATGATCATAATCCACTGTGCGTACGACCCCCACCCCACCGAAATATGAATTATGAAGTGATGAGTTCACGGCGGTGATTACGGAACGGGAGGGTAATTAACTTCCGCATCCCGGGAGCGATATAGAGGAGAGGTGCCCGTTAAAAGGGGGACGCGGGAAATAATGAAAGTTGAAAAGATACGTGTCGTAAACTGAGCGGGTCGATTAGGTGAGTGGTTTAGTTACACATCGAGAGTGTTGTAAATAGGATTGCGTTAAGTTGATTTTTCTTCTTAAAACAAAACGAAGATAGGTAAGGCAAATGTACCTACTAAACTTACCTTACTATAAAGTTTGTAGTTAACTGAAATAACAATGAAAATTAAGGTTAAAATTTAAATACCTAAATTTTCCCAAAATTTCACCTGAGAGGAAGGTTGAAAGAAGACGGTACTTTACTCTTATGGTGGATTTTATTGAGACTCACTACCGGAGCAGTTGCATAAAAATAATCACATCTGGTAAATATTTGGGAGCTCTACAATTTATGGCAAATGTAGCTGTAATTATTTGTTTAATTATAAATCATAGTTAATGAGGCGTTACTTTACAGGTTTTAATTATCACAACTTCTATTTAATGAGGGAAAAACTCATTTCCAATCGAACATTGTTCGATTAGGATTAAAAAAAGTAGTACTGGCATACAAATTAGTTACAATTAACTTAAAAAAAAACAATTATTCTCGTATTACTTAACTTAACATCAAAATAAATTAAACTTATAAAAACTGGTAAAATTAACACATAATTAGCTACGTTCAATTAGAGCGATTAATCATGCGTCTTCAATGTAATGTAGAGCGTCCAGATATACCTAAGAAAGGATCATTGGAGTAAAAATTATATTTAGTACCTAACCATTTTTTTGTGATTAAGTTTAGTTTTGTAATATCACTCTATAAATTGATGTAACCTGTCGAAATTTTGCAAAAGTCTCGTCCTAACGAATAAATTAGATTAAATCCCTTCTGGCTTCGCCCTCGTCGAGAATAACAAAATTGGCTCTTGTCTTGATCTCGGTCTAGAAATCTCTGTAATATAATAATAATAGACATAATATTAATAAAAATAATAATATGTTAATTAAATATTGATACATAATAATTTAAACAATTGTATAATTTTCTATATTCATTGATATATATCACTGTCATGTATCATTGTATCCGTATTAAAAATAGAATAATCAAGAGATATGCATATTTTAACATTTTCTTTTGAGATTGGTAAGGTTAGGTACATTAATTAATATGAATTATAAGTTTTGTCAAATGGAAGCTCCACTGTATTTAACATATGGAAATTGTGCGAAAATCAAGCGTCACAGTTTTTTCAAAATTAAATAAATCTAAAATATAATAATTAACATAATAACTTTGACAAGTTGTTTAAAAATAGGTACTTATCAAAATTTCTGTTGAACAGTCAAACTAAATATTCTAAGTTTTTTTTAATAAAGTGGTGGTTAAAAAAAGTTGTATTAGGCATTGCAATCTAGGTATTGTTAATGATCTTTTATTTTATGTAATTCACTGATGTAAAACTTATATTACGTAATTATTATTTACTTATTAAAGTATTATACAGATCTTTTCTACAGAGTCGCAGGATGGGATAAACGTAAGAGCGGGAGAAAGGCCATATATTTCTCGTTGGCTAAACAGAGAAAGAACTTTTGCGATGTTGCTAGCTCGCGAAACATCACATTCATCCGCTCCGCACACATCCGAAAGTGTAAAGCGATACGCGACCGCGATACGCGTTGACTTGGACTGCCTGCTCGGCCGGCAACGTTGCAAAACATCCTTCTCTGTCATACTAACGAACTACTGTTAGTTTCTCGCTTGCTCTTGTTGATTTCCCACCATGCGTTTCGATAGAAAAGCTCCGTATATTGAATTCACATATTGCAGTCATTTTGTGTATAAACTCAATTACCTAATACTAAAATAAAAATAAATTAGGTACGATAATAAATGCAACGTTTTTGCCATTTTCAAAAATATACAGGAACAATATGTAATATTTGAATGAATGAATGAATAAATGGTAAATTTCAAGGGACCTCAAGAGTTGACAAGATTTTATCTCGTCTCGACCAGACTCTCGGTAAATGAAGTCTCGTCTCAGTCTTAAGCGAAGACCGAGATATCAAAGTTATGTCTCTTTATCGTAAAGCCCTATCCAAAAAGTATCGCCAAACAAATTACACTGGCCGAAAGGGTCTACAAAAAGACTCTTTTAACTAAAATACTAGATTCGTACGTTTTAAGTGACCGGAACAACAGCTTTTATCTTTTGGGGAATTGGCGCAGAAAGGGATTTCTAGTCTCTGAAATGAAGAAAACTTTTAGGTTAAGTTGTATCCGAAAAAAAATGAAAAATGACTTTTACCACGTCGTCAGTCTACGCCCGTAAAAAGTGACGAAAAAACAGAACTTACTCTCTTTTATAAGGCAGAGGGGTTTAAAGTTGTCTAAAATCTAAAGTGAGGAGTGCTTTTTGTAAGACCTTTCAACCAATGTAACTTCTTTGGGGATCCTTCTGGGGCAGATTTTACATGCTTATCCCGCTGCAAGGAAAATAAAGGATTTAATGTTTTATGCTGCTAAAAAACACCTAACCAACTTTTTCTCATTAACCGCAACGTTTGTTTTCTGCAAAAGCTACGATGGCGAAATAACAGTTTTTGTTTGGTCTGTTGGAGACTCGCATCATAATTAAACCGTAACCGTACGGATATAAAGGCGAAAAGAGACGCTCGTATGCAATTTTCGCATACACGGAGAGAGGGAGATTACAACCAAACAAACAGGGTAAATTCTAGAATTTTCATTATATGGCTACGGACTCGAATAAAAGCGCCGGATTGCAACGGAAATCTGCTAAGTCGCCGAGGCCACGTAAAGCGAACGGAGATTAACTTTTCGTTTACCTTTTTTTATAAATAACTTTCTGTCAGTTGTAACAACCGATGGGTCTAGTAATTTACCTTCGAACCTATGCCATAAAAACACTAGAACCCCCCTATACATCACCAGTTTGCTGCCAATGCCAAATCCCCAAATGAATGATAATTACAATTTTCAATTCATAAAGACACACATACACACATACACGTACATATACCGCTGCGTATTATGGCGGGGCAAACATCAATAGAAATCATGGAAATTAGTGTTATTGTATGTACCAGTCAGAAATACAAACATTTCATCGTTAATAGGCACAAACACAGACACACATACACAAACCGTACACGACACGGCTTTGTGTGTAACGTCCTCATCAATATTTGACAAAGGCTTTATGAACGATTAAATTATTACGAACCGTGATCAGAGGAATCGGTAAAAAGCCATGGGAATGACGACGGAAAAAATACTGATTAATTATATGATGAAATCGGCGCTTTGAAGGGACGAGTTGTCATTTTGGTCGCGTTTTGGAGCAGTAGCAAAACTGAAAATGTTTCACGCAGTACAAATAAGTCTCTATCACTGAGGAAAAGTCACTTTTTCAAAATCCGCGTATGCTCAAATGTTAAACTCTATTTTTGCATCTCAAGTTAAAATCGTACGTATAATGGTTTTGCTTGAATTATCCTTCTCTTTAAAAAATCGAGAGGTAGAAGAACGTGGGATCTTACGGAACCAATCCTTTCTACCGCGATCCAAACAATCGAAGGCGACCGTCACTTGTCAGTCACTGCGCATTCACTACTTCTCGCAACTCTGCTTGTAATTACCTTACCTTTATTTCATCATGTGCTGTGTCAAATTTGACGATTTTACGGTTTCAGTCCAGGAAAACGCAAAAGACGGACTTGTCCTGTAAAGTGCTGTCATGGAAACAATAGTAATTAATCATCACAATGACAATTATTTCTTTCGGATAAATGGCTAAAGTGGGTTTGATACCTTTCACTAGATTTCTTAGGTATTAATTTTGCACATGCTTCTGCAGATTTCCGTAAAATTTCCGAAGAATTTTCATCAAAATTCATTTGGACAAAGACACGGCGCAAAATCAACATATTAAATAACTGCCAAACCGCCGTTGCTAATGATACTCCGCATATGCAACTAGATTTAAAACATTTGGCAAAATAATTTTGAATTTTTTTTATTCTTCTGACGAGATTTGACTCAGTATGAAATATAATATTTGTCCGGAAATTCTTTTTACAATACTCATTTCGAGTTTCAAGACTCGGCTTCTTCGTCGCCTCGTCTTTAAACATCTCATTCGTACTGTAAAGTATGAGTTCCCGGACATATAACGTTAATTACTAGAAAAGCTCCAGCGGACCGTTCACAATACGTGAGGAAAGTGTGAGGTCAGAATTTGGTAACCATGGCAACTGTTTCTAAACATTTTTTTTCTTATGAGAGATTAACATGGGAAAAATTTCAAACAGGTGGTAATCTACGTAAACGAAATTTCTTAACTATCAGCTATGAAAAATAAGAAACGTTGAAGTATGTAGTTTTCTTGTATATAAAAGAATACATGGTACGTTATGGAAGAAGAAAGAAAAAAGTGATTTATTTCGGAGCCGCGCGCTATCTGTTTGGTGGCAACTCGTACTACAATTGTTTGCTTTGTCGGTTGCCTGCTCTAGGGGTGGCGATTGTGGGCTGAATCGGAGCGTGGCTAGCGCGGCGCTAGCTACCAATCGTTTATGTACATTACATATTTATGTTTCATAATATATTAATATATATATATATATATATATATTATATAAAGCTATGCTTCCCCTCTCGGTCATTCCCAGAGTGCCTCATTTCGTTTTTTTACTATCTTTAGATCAAAATTAAATCAAAATCAGAGAAAACTCAAAATCCTATTATTAGACCGATATAGACTTTCTATAGATATAGATATAGACGAGATAGACGTTCTCTCGTTACTAAATCCCACTTTGTTTTGTTTCGATAATACCCTAAGTACCCAAGGATCATGTTTATTTGGTATTATCAATTACAGGTAATGAGGTAATTATCTCCATAAGCTTTGGAGATAAAGCAAAACTTTATAAGACTTTTTTGTGGTATATTTTCATTTTGTACATAATTTGTTAAAAACTTCTTACGGTTCACTCAATAATCTTCGAGTTATATCGATTTAAATAAATCAATTGTTTATTACTTTTGTTTGTTCCAACTTACGGAAAATAGACGTAAATATTCGTGTTCAGCGACTAAAAAAATCTTCAGATACTGTTTTCCCTCGGTCCAGTTTTACTTTCTACAAAACGACCCCTAACATATGGATTATCGTATATCGTGTCTCGTCGTTTGGAATTCCCGTCCACTTTATCTAGCAAACAACATCATGTAATCAATCATAACATCATACAACAAATGTAATGCAACTCTCATTTTAAAAAATCACATTATTCCCTGCCGCTGTAGCCTTTACGGTACTGTGTAACAGTCCTCGCGGGCACTTTCTCCCCTAATTTCGTGCGCTCCCATAAATCCCGGAGATTATTCAACATCCGGCCCCAGGTATCTCCTTCTTAAATACAACTAACAAACGAATATCTCTCACCTCTCTTTTTGCACGTCGACAATTCATCTGTTTTTCACCACGAGGAACATGTGAACTGTTCTTAATCAGGCCTCGGGGCTGTCGACAAAAAAAAATCTTTTAAAAAAGGATGTTATGTCTGGGAAGGGTGAAGCGGTTTTTTTCTATAAAAGAGCATCACGGACGAGGCGACGCTGACGGACAGATCGCAGGTTTTCCGGGTGAAAAATGAGGTTTCGAGTGAACCGGTAAAAGGGGTACGTGGCAAATGATCAGAGGTGCTTATCAGAAATAAACCCGCTTAAAATAGGTGCTGTACATAATACAAGTTGTAGGACAAGAAACAAAAGTATTAGATGTAGCGCAAGAGCAGGAAATCCTGCTAGGAAATGAGAATTACCATAATACATCGCTTACTATGGATAAAATTACATATTCATTATTTCCATTTGCAAAATTGAATGTGTGTTATCTTCATATAATCGAATTATAATTTTACTTTACGCCTTGTTCTGCTCTATTAGGTAGATTTATTATTGAGTATTGCAATCGGTCACACGATCAAGCTTCAAGCAAATTTCAGTACACTTATGCTGCATAAATCTTAAAGGTTCCCTTATTTCGAAGTAGTGTACAAGGTATTGAATGCATTTTTAATAGATAAGAAAAATGAAACTTTTTCAAAATAATACGCCCAAAAATCTCTGTCAGGTTCAGCCAAATAGGGTGGAAAATATTAATTTATTATTGATATGGTGAATATTAAATTAAGGCCTTAAGAAACGCTGCAAGTTCTTTATGAAATAAATTTATGCAAAATGCTCAGGGATAAAGATATTTACGCAAACCCGTTTAGTTTAACATACGTTATATCTTCATAATTTGTTGAAAGACTAGCTGATTCCCTGACGTGTCCTGGTGTTAATTTCTTTTAGGTTTTATAGAACCGTTCAGAAAGTTCTACACAAGTATTTTCACCCCCAAAGTTTCCTTAAAGTTTGGTTCTATTGGTTGTATTAGTTTTCACAATATTTCACAAGACTATAGTGTAGAATCATATTCAATGTTCTTCCGAAGTTTATTCACTAAAATATAAGAAGTAACTATTATGCTTGTCGAATTACCTTCATTTATATGTGACATGACCGTTTCTACAGAGCCGCAGGATGCTATAAACATAAGAGCGAAAGAAAGGCCATATATTTCTCGTTGGCTAAACAGAGAACGAACTTTTGCGATGTTGCTAGCTGGCGAAACACCACAGTCATCCGCTCCGCACACATTCGGAAGTGTAAAGCGATACGCGACCGCGATACGAGTTGACTTGGATTGCCTGCTCGGCCGGCAACGTTGCAAAACATCCTTCTCTGTCATACTAACGAACTACTATAAGTTTCTCTTTTGCTCTTGTTGATTTCGGGACAGGCGTTTCAGTAGAAAAGCTCCGTATGTGTGTGTTCCTTATGGCTGTCTAGTATATCTGATATAGCGCCAATCTAATATTCAATTGGATTTAGAAAATAGATGATGTGGAATATTTAACAAATTTCACATTAATACCGGTTTATTTTTACAAAGTTGAGAATATTCTCGAAGGTTCCACAAAGGTCTATTCATTTTCACAATCTTCTGAAATGTTCTGTATATTTGTTTCCAAAAGGTTCTGCAGAGTTATCATTCTACATATTGTAACGTTTATTCTAATTTATTTATACAGTTCTTAGTTCTTAACACTACCTAATTTATTAAGCCCATTCCTTAACTAATTTATTTGTCCACTTATCGCTAGTCGGCTTATCGCATTTTTTCACTCACGGCGGCTCCTCGTCTACTCTCGTGCCACCGAGCCGTCTCGTAATTTATAGCCCTAATAATGTCTTCGAGAGGCTACTGGATTATTCTTTCTCTAATTGGACGTTCCCGATTATTCGAGAAGAGTTTTTCTGGTCCCCATTTGAAATGTGCCGCTTGCGTCGGATAAGGAGCACGCTTCACACTGATGTTTACATTTCGTGTTACAATATTGTTTTATGCAGAATTTTTTTACAAAACTATGTTCTTTCTTGCAAAAATGATACAGGGTAGTATTTTTTATTCCACCCACCCCTAAAACTGCGAAACAACCCCCTTTGAAATACTTATACAATTTATAAACATAAAACTAATTTCAAAGTTTTAAACGTCATGTGTCACTCGGTAGGAACCAATCTGTCCCCTGCGTGACAATTTGAGAGACCCCTTTCTGCAAATCCAACAATTCTTTTAAATGTAATACTTTTTACAAATTCTACAAATTTCCTTAAAGTTTATTTAATCCCGAGTTCTGCAGAGTTTTATTTGTTCTTCTATCTTATTAGACTGAAATAACATTGGAACCTTCACCAATTAGCTTAGAATTTCTGATAGTTATGGAGAATGCCATTTTAGGCTTATTCTCATGTATCTATGTGGCATGACGCTCAATTCTTTCAATCATTTTAGTAACAATGCATCAATTTTTCACCGAGCTATATATATTTTTATAAAGCGCAGGTATTATTTAGTATGTGTTGTAATTTTCAAGTCTCATTATAAATAAATAAAGACTTAATGATTTTTTAAAAGCAAGCAAGCAAGTAAAAGCAGTTAGTTTGCCTTCTAATGTACTTAGAGTGATGAAGCTGCCCTGAAAAATACCGCAAAAATACCAAATAACCATATGTTAAAAAACATTAAGTTCGCACTAGTGATTGTTGAGTTATTTAAATTCCTAATAATTAAAAAAATTCACCATCATTTACAACCACTTTCTAGCCTTTATTTTGAATTTATAGAAATAGTTTTTCCTCTATCGCTTTAATATTGGTTACTTCATTAGACATACTTTCATAGACATTTATCATATGTCTTAAAATATTTAATCGGTTGGATTGAAACTTTGCACACATTTGAAGAACCTATAGGGATCTATAGAAAAATTATTTGAGATGATTCGTTTAACAGGTACAATCATTGCAAAAATAATGGATTTTTGCAAATTATTAACTGAAAACTCAAACTAAAGATCTGTTCGATGCCTATGACTTCCTCATTAAAAATTTTCACCTTAGGACGCAAGTAGAAGTTGGCATAACGGAAAAAATAATTTCCCATCTACAATAGTAAACAGTTTAAAGTACAAGTTGCAGAAGGTGGAACGGACGAGGGCTTGGAATGTTTTCTGCAACGAGTACTTTACAACATTTTCTATGTTCCGGCTTCCATTTCGTTTTTATTTATGTTTAAATAATTTTTTATTTCTTATCTGGGGACTTTTTATCGTGACATTTAAGTTGATATTACTGCTGTTTCCTAGACATCTGTCAATTTTCACACCATTTTCAAATTTAATTTAATGGATTTAAATACAATCGAAATCATGTCTCAAGAATCCGAATCGCATCAAGTAAAAGAGGGTGTTTACCGCGGCCATATTTATTTTTAATTTTGTTTTGACAGACATCAGACAGCATTAGGGAATATCTTGTTACCAACCCAACAAAAAAATTACCAAAAACAATGCTTTAATAAGCCTCATAGAAGCACTGTTTTCGGCCATTTTAGTGCTAGAATAATTGTCATTTTAGTGCCGGAACATAAAAACAAATTTATTTATCCGGAGGGTAACATTTGCAGTCCGTTTCGACGCAGTTGTATTCAGTTAAGTTTTTCTTATTTTTCCCTGACCTCCAGGATTAAAAGTGTTTGATTGCGAAACGCCCACTTCTATTAAAGAAAATAAAGCAATTTTTTGTCAATTACAAATTAATTTGGGAATGCCATTTTTAATGTCACGTATCATACCTTTTCTATACCAACTCTAGAAATGCTAGAGGTCTACCATTTCTGGTAGCCACTTGGTACCATGTACCAATTCGGATTTGTTAACAAGAAAAAATAAATGTGTACTCTTACTTTACGTTTGACAACAAAATAAATGTAATAGATAAAAATATAAATTTTGATACCAAAATTATGGATATAGTCAAGTAATCAAGTGTAATGTAGTTTATACCTAACACTTGGATAAAATGATCAGAATATGACTACAGGACAATTTTGTAATTAGCAGGCTTATGCCATTTTTCATATACCTACCGTTACAGAATTCTTATTTGTCATCTACCTACTTCCCGAAAAACTTTTTTACTGCAAAAACAGTAGGCATCTACTGACCTAATAAAACCTAGTTTTTATACGTTATGAAGCTAAAGAAAATTAAAAAAAAAATCCAATCATAGGTAATTGTCTGTGAGCTCATTTTCAGTAATTCGTATTCCATTTCATATTTTATGTATAATGATCAGGAAATAGATTTTTCATGAAGAATCATCTCTTCGTAAAATAAATTCTGATAGACTGGGAAATACTGGGGAAATACCTTGTCTCAAATCTCTTAATTTTAAAAAATTGAAACTAATGGCATGTGCTTGTCAAAACCGTATTCCGAACTGAATATTCGTTCCTTATACAACTAATTTCCTGTTTAATTAAAACTTGTGTTTCGATATTTTAACGTTAAACTAGTGTTCAGGATTTTCATTCTGTTTTGAAAAAATGTAACATTTTCGATTAAAAAATTAAACAAAAGCCAGTTTACAATTTCTAATTGTTTGCGATAGCTGTATTAGTATACCATAGTTCCTATAGTCCATAGTCCATATACTATATGTAGTCACCATAAGACTGTTTTGTTATGACGCTAGACTAGCTATTATTAGTCACTTGACTAACTATAAACTTTTTTACAACTTTTCACTTAAGAAAATGTACTTGGAGTTGAGTTCTTTACTAGATACGCAGAGTAGAGGAATACATTGGTCTTGAATAAGCTTGAGGAAGTACATGCATCTATCCACCAATCAGAGAAGTGTCAATTTTCTGACGAGACTTTGAAATAATCGTACTCAAATCTTCTCAAACTCTTTCCATGTCCGTTTGGTGGCGCTCAGCGTGCGGGAAACGATGAGGATGATGGATGATTATTAAGAAACGATATCGTTTTTTCCAATTAAAATCGTTCGTTGGATGGAGTGGTGGCTTTGTTGTTGTGCATTGCGCGGGCGGCCTTAATAACTTTTTTTTTCAATAATAATAATAAAAACAGTCAAGTGGTCGGTGTGAGCGTTCCATGAAAGCTCCATATTGTTTTCAATAAACAAGCGACTGCTCTTACGAAATAATGCGCACTTGCCTCCTCTACTACGTAATAATACGTCCCGCCAGGCATGTGATTCGATTCACTTCACTCTCGCCGTAATTGTGTTCGTATTATTTTCTTGCTTTCAGAAGTGCTGGAAATTTTCATAAAAATCCCCCATTCAGAAGTGAAGTTGGGCTTGGAAAGTCATTTGTGGCTCGGCTGGTTGGGGATAGGCCTTTTTTGTTTTTGGTCATTACGTTTCGGGTCGGCGTTTCTGCGGGATGAGGGAAGGCCGTCCCGGAAAATGTACGGAAAGTACGGTGTATTTCTAATTTGGAAAAGGAATCGTCCTAAGAGTTTACGAAAATATCTGGAAAAGTATAGGTGCATGTATATAAACAGCAGAATGGGTTCACGTCAGCTGTCCCAGTGCGGATATTATTAATAAACCTCATGTCACGTGCCACTTAACGGGTTGTGACCCTGTCTCACAATCAGCTGCCGGTTTGAAGCTGCTAACGTATATACTAATTTCATTTTTTCAAATGTCACCGATACGGACCGTGTATTTTTAACTCGTCCGAGATGTTCGACGTTTATTGTTGTACAAACCAGTAATTTCCATTTGTCATGGAAATTTTGTAGTTACTAGAAGAAAAATATAATGCATACGAGAAGGGAAAACAGCCTGGTTTCCAGTACACTTTGTGCATTATTTTGAGCTTGAGCACTGGTTAAAATTGGAACCATTTTATCTAACAAAATGGTTTTTCCTAACAAAGGGTTTACATAACACAGCACTAACGACATCGAAGTTAACTCATCGTTAGCGTAGTAGAGAATGCTGCTCTATTCATCCTTCAGTGTACAGACGACCAAGTGTTAGCACCTAACGATAGAGACGATGTATATGGTTATAAGGGACATACTCAGACAGCCTGGGAAACCGGGAAAAAGTAACTCCGGGCGTCTGTGACCAGTCCTAGCATCTGTTATGACCTCCACTTCTTGTTGATGCTGGCATAAATCGAGATGCCCTCTCCGGAATCGTATGCAAATGTCGGAATATGGTTAATGGGTCGAAAGGAGTCGTTCCACGACTCCTTTCATTCAAATAAAGTGAATTTAAATAAAGCATACCACATACTAATGATTTTGTGGTCGAAAATTACCTTTAAAAATAGAAGTTTGCTTTTTTAATAGGAGATTGCAACTCTTATTATTAAAAGTGGTGCAATTTTATGCCCTTTTTATTGTACGTATTTTGGCGTTGGTTTTATTGAGATATCTTTATTCGTTTATTTAAAAAAAAAATACTTTCGGGGGTGAATTTTCGGAGCTGATTTTACGTTATAAAAACAAACATCGCTCGATCTAAAATTGCATCTCTTATTTTTTAAAGCATACTTAACACATTGCAATAATAACAAAATCGGCGACTGACATTCGCTGTACTTTTTCCAGAGTAGACGTAGAGTAGAGGTAGATGACATTACCTACAATATTCGAGAATGAATTAGTATATAGGTACTACCAACACATTGCAATAATAACAAAATTGGCGACTGACATTCGCTGTACCTTTTCCAGAGTAGACTTAGAGTAGAGGTAGATGACATTACCTACAATATTCGAGAATGAATTAATATATAGGTACTACCTACTTTTGTATTGAAATTAATGTCAGATAGTCAACTAATGAAACAGCACATGGCGGATGCTTCGCTTTTTGCGTTGATGTAAGAGTAAGCACTGCTGAGATTCCCCGCTTGCTTCAAGTAGCTTATGGTGGAAATGCTATGCCTGAAGCAGCGTACAGAGATTGATTCAGATCATTCAAAAGTGACGATTTTGACCTTAAAACCAAAGAACGTCCTGAAGAGCCCAAAATTGGCCGTTATTTGAAGGTAAAGAATTGGACGCCTTAATCGATGAAGATCGGTATATTAACAAAGAGGTGCCTGATATGTTAAACATGACTTAAATGGTTGTTAGTAAAAGTTGATACCAACTTTTAGATGGAATATGTTCTCGAAATTAATTGTTATATTAACAATTATGTTAACAGTTATGTAAACATAATTATTAACAGTTTAACATTTTAACATTTAAATTATTAACATTATTAACAGTTATGTTATATTGTTAAAATTACTAATTTCGGCCAAAACGTGATATATCCTGTATATACTTCGACAGTTCGAAAACGTGGGCCCCGGAATTTTCAGACACACTGTCGAAGGATCCAATAAGTCATTTTAGAATTTGTAGCTTCACAGGCCCGCAGTTTCAGGTGAATTCGAGTGGCTAGAACGATCCATTGGATCCTTCGACAGTGTGTCTGAAAATCCCGGGGCCCACGTTTTCGAACTGTCGAAGTATAGGTATACAGGATTTATCACGTTTTGGCCGAAATTAGTAATTTTAGAATTTGTAGCTCCACAGGCCCGCAGTTTCAGGTGAATTCTAGTAGCTAGAAGGGTGCAATAATGAGGTCCTGCATAGTGCTTTTGTTGTTTGTAATATATACCTGTTCCTGGTTATCTAAGAGTTATCAAATAAACGAACATATTTCGAATTACTTACGATAAGCCAAATAGCTAAGCATTCCTAAATCCCTTTGGCACAAATACACGTTTGAAAACGTCTTTCTAATAATTGTTTTCAAACGAATGATTGGCACCCCAATTACCAGCAATCTGTAGTTATTGCTCCCCTTTGGACTCAAATTAACGTAATAGCTGACTGCTCCAACAACCAGTTGTTAACTGTTGTATAGGAGCACACTCGAAATAGTGGAACAACCTGTGTAACGAAATAAATCTTCCGGTTTCGGTCGGTTACTAATAGGGAGATGCCGTTAGGCCTTCCGGTATCCGACCAGAAAAGGCACGTCCCAAGATATCCAAAAAGTTTCACCCAAATTTTAAAAATAAACCCGGATCAATAAACTGATGGAACGTGTGGGATTAAGAAAAACAAATCTATTAAAAATACGCTGGTGATCGGTATCGGGTCAAGTTCGCCGAGGAGTTAAAAACGACGTCGCTGAAGCTTCGGCGGGAAGAATGGCGCGTCTCATCTTACCCACTTATTATTAATTATTATTTTTTAATTTTATTTTTAGCGTCGCATCTCGGCCTAACTTGAAGCTCGCACGTTACGTAAAAAACGCCGTAATTAACGTTATGAAAACAAATAAATAATCCCGGCGCGGCGTGCCGTTATACACTTTTTTTATGATCGGTTATTGTTTGATATTATGGCTTGGTGAATTTGATGTATCTTTAGATATATATTTCCAGAGTCTAAAATTATCCAGCGCGCTCAGATGAATGGAGAACAGAAACAGCTGTTGGTGTTAAAATATGCCTCTGGAAAATACGCCACTCCGAACTGAATAAATACACTTCTCGATTTAAATCTCTTCTATAAAGCCAGCTTTATATATACACACACAGGCGAACGCAGATACGCGCATTCTTAAATAAAAGACTGGTATCTAGTAGTAGGAGTCCATTATTTTTTCTTTCCGAGACATTAATGAAGACTACAAACCGAAAACAATAAATTTTTATTCCACTGTAAAATTTATTTTGAGAAACCAAATGCTCGTATAATTGGGGCATAAATTCTTGAGGATGTGGATTTTTTCGCTTTGTGAATTTATTTTCATTCATTCTACTCCGGTTACTTTTTATTTCCTTTCTTACAACACCAAAATAAACTAAGAGAGTGAGAGCAAGAGTGAGGGGGAGAAAGCTCGCAGTTAATTTATTTTTCGGAACTCCCATTCATAAGGAGGTTGGAAACGGGGATTTCCCCTTAGCATTAATGAGTTTTGGATTTATTAATTGGGATTAATGAAGCCATTTTTGTTTAAAGGACACGAATTCAGGCACCAAATAATACTGAAAAAGTTCCAACATTGGCATTATCCTCTTTATAGATTCGACCCTTTTAAGTCTCAATGATCTTAAGACGTTTGCGTGCATTTTAGTCATGTATCAACAGAAGAACAATTTGAATAAAATACGCATTATACAATCTCTCGTGGTCAAATAACTCAGTTAATAAATATATGTATAATAAAAGGTAGTAAGGTAAAAACTCATCATATTCCAATGAACTTGCTAACTACTCCTACACTACTGCCTCTTGGGCTATATGACATCTCTATTCTAACAATCCTGTAATTCAAATGTACAAATATGATCTCCGTTACTCGGTTTCTGGTTTGAAATAATGGATTAATATCATTTCTTGTGGAAACCAATCATTCTATAGCCCCTTAGGCTCAAATCCAGTTTTCCGTTAATATAGATAACGTTTTGGTCTTGCTCAAGTGGATTTATGATCACCAAGGGCTCGTATTTAAGAGTTTTTTTTTTATTTTTTGAACAGGAACCTGACAAGGTTGATGGCTAATCTGATTGGTTGTAACTGATCTGTTAGTTATTGGTTGCAACTTTGATGGGTTAGTTACTGTCTCCTCCATAATATCAAGTCCAAGGATTATTAGAATTAAATAAGAGATAAGTACTAGAAACCTTTGTGCATCACTAAGTTAAAGGTTAAGTAATTAATGTCTTAGGTACTACCGTCTTAGCAAAGTTTGGTCTTAGTGCTTCTGTGTTAGTGTTTTTCACTACAAATACTCTTACAATTTAAAAGTATAGTTGATCAACAACAAAGCATACTGTTTCAATTGGGAACAGCAGTATTATCCTAAAATTTGTTATACTGCTTTCATTGACAGTTCATATAGTTTACAATGACATCTATAAGCTATGTTTTGGGGATATATATTCACATCACATAACAATTCTTCATCTAACACCTTTGAAACTCTACTTAACACAGTGAAACTTTATTCTTACTTTGTTTTTACTTTTTGAAAGCATAGCTTTTTTATGGCGGGTTTCGCTCGAAGCGCTGAATCGGTGAGAGGTGTAAACGCCGAAAAACCGCCACGAGCGCAACGGCCAATTATCGCGCCGCGCTAGCTGTTTATTGACAACGTGTTACAATTGTTTTTGTATTGTCGGTTGCCGTGGTGACGCTAGCTATCAATCGTTTCACAAAATGCTTTAACTGTACAATAACAAAAATTATATCAACAGAATCAGCGTCTAAAGAAGAATCTACCTGAGTGTGGCAATTACTTTATTTCGTCTATCAATCGAGATATTTCTTTATAAAATTTGCTCTTAAACGTAAACAGACTGACAATTGACATCTTGGATATTGAGATCTACACGGAACGAGAAAATCCTTCACGGAAACGTTTCTGGGCCTACGACTACGGTCCGGAAGGTTAGGTTTGTTTGCTTTGGCTTGGATAAAAGTATAAAGAAGAATAAATAGTACATTCTATTATACTAGTTTAATAAGACGGAGTATTGTCACACGAGAGTTTTAAGCCGGATTCTCTCAGTGCGAAATGCGAAAGCGAATTCACCAAACTATTGGTATCTATGTCCTGATTGGTGCATAAAGTGATATATACACCAATCAGGACATAGACACCAATCGATACGCACGTTTACGTGACAGGCTGATATAACAATTCAACAAAACTAAAAGTTATCAAAAGTAGTGTAATAATATGAATATTATTACACTACTTTCGATGTAATAATGAGATCATTAGTAACACAAAGTAGATAAGTGATAAGTTTCGGAGTCGCGCTAACTGTTTGGTGGCAACTCGTATTACAATTGTTTGTATTGTCGGTTGCCTGCTCTAGAGGTGGCGATTGTGGGCTGAATCTAAGAGTGGCTAGAGCGGCGCGATAGAGCCGCGCTAGCTACCAATCGTTTCCGTACATGACGTATATATATAAAATTATATTATATAAAGCTATGCTTCCCCTCCCGGTCATCCCCAGAGTGCCTGATTTCGTTTTTATTTTTAATTTTTTGAAATTTTTTGACCAACGTTTCCCTCGGCTTTATAGACTTTTTTCTTAAAATTATAGATAAGCATTGGGCTAACGGTTATGATTGTTATTAATATGACAAGAAATTAATTAATCAGTGTCGGAAATTAGTGTTAACACATTAAATGCTCACTTTAAAAACCGACGTACTTGTAACAGGAATTGAATTAAATTTAAATCACTGCTTTGCCACAAGGTATGCAGAAAACGTCATATATCATTAATTCATTATCATTGGAAATTCCTTTATGACCTTTATAAATTTACAAAAACAAACACAACATACACAATGTCACTGAAATATTTAAAATATGCGGAAAATATGTTAAATATGCAAAAATAGATAAAAATACTTTTTGCCTAAAGATCCCAGATTTTTTATTAATGCTAATTGGTGGCTGGCATTTGAAAATTTAAAATTTGTGCGTTGGATTTTGGACTTTGTTGTATAAATTCAAGCGATAGTTTATTGTTGAACATATCTTTATAACTGAGGACCTAATTGGTATTTCGAGACGAGACAAGACGATTAAACGTTGAAATTTCGATACGACGCGAGATCTAATTTTGGTCTGGAAGTATCGAATTTTATATCTGCGTTCTTCTATATATGAAACCGCGAGAGCCAAGAAGGGCGAAGTTGCAGGTAACATGCTCCTAAAACCTGATAAACAGAGTACTTCAAATCATGCGACACGGGATAGAGGCTTCAATTTCAAATTTCATAAAAATCTATTTTACTGTTTTGAGGAAATTTGATCACGAACGAACTGGCAGAGATAGTTCCGAAAATAGGTTCCGTAGCTTTCTAATAGGACCTAATTATTAATAATAATCATTCAGATTTCTGTTGGTAAAAATGTAGGTGCTGTTATAACACACTTTTATTACATATTATGGTAAATAATTTAAGAAGCTTACATGAGCTTCTTATTTGCCGTTATAATTAAAATAACAAGGAGTACGTGATAACCTATCTAATTTATAAATAAAATTAATATGACATAGGTAATCAAATTTCCTCAACTCACTACTTTCAAAAAATTTAACATCCTGCATCAAAATATAAAATCGATAAGGCTAATTTCAGTACACTTGGCTTTACCACACTTGTATAAGGTACTGAGGTACTGCAAGAAAATCCGGGAATGTGTCAAGAAAATACACATCCGTTTATTACGAGATTTTTGTATGCCAATATGAGAACAGGCAAGACTTAACTCAAGACGAGACTAGACGTAACTTTCGTAGATTTCTCGAGACTGGCCGTCATTTCTCGTCTTGTCTCGTCTTGAGGCCACAACTGAACCCAGAATCCTATTGCTGGTTATATCTACGTAATGTATTGGCCACGTATCGCCAAATTCAAGAAATAATTGCTTATGGAAGACTTACTAATTTTTTTAAACATTTCATGTATAAATTTCGTTTTAATTGTTGGCTACCACTTCCTGTGCAATTACGAAATTCTGCCAACAAGAGCACGGCACTCCTTGAATGAATAAATCTAAATAAAACATGACCACTGGTAGAACCAACATTTCTCGATAACTCTCTGTACTTATCGATCTGATAGATTTCTTAGATTTTTGCCAATTCTTCCTAACGCACTTCTCTTACGCGATAAACGAAAGACAAACGAGTGAAAGCGGTATTATTTATATTCGCCTCAGCTGTTAATGTTCCTCTCATGCACCGCCTCTGTTAAGTATGGCCGTAAAATTTACCTGGTCGTTATCCTATTACTCTTCGGATTTTATTGGATTTCAACACCGGCCGACACTCGTCATTATTGTCATATCGGCTTTCGAAAATGAAAATGAAACGACGGCCATCCGCGGATATTCCCAATCGAAAAGCGGTTGCCAATACGAATACATATCCGAGACGATGATTATTATGATGATGACGGTGATTACGGCTAAGTATATCGTATCACCTGCGAGAGCGAGCGAGAGATAAATAGTACATATGTATGTGTGTAGATTAAATATCAGATAAAGTGTATTAGAAGTGCCCCGGGCTTGGTTTGCTTTTCGTGCGATTATCATAATTTCATCGTAGGTGCGGAGAGATTGTTACCTGATATATTAACAAGACGATTCGAAGGTGCAACGTTCCTTCTCTTACCTGTTTTAAGATGGGAGTTGCGCAAGCAGGATTTACTCTAATTTATTCGAGTGTGAAGAAGTGAAACACTGATTCGAAAGACGCGCATATTCCTTCCGTGCAGAAATACACATGTAGAAAGATGACTATATTAGGCCCTAATTTTTGGCTTTTAACTTGACTCCAACAATCAGTAGATTTTTATTTTTTTGAAAGACAATCAAATTTAGTCTGTATCGTTTCTTCAAATAACTTACAAAATTTCTTCAAAGGATGCTTGCATCTCGGCCCTATATAAAGACCAAGCATTAATTTGATAATCTAATTTTAAAGGCTTTGTACACCCCAAAAAATGGTTAGTTGCTTAAGAACATTGTAGAACATCATACGCTCCAAAAACTATATTTTTTCCAAATTACATTTGAATTTATTAAACATGCGTAAAACTATAATTCCATTTTTAGCACGTCCGACCCATTTTAAAAAGTAATTTAGACAAACTCTTGTTAAATTTTTACTGCTCGATTTTATGACTACACTTATCCACTTAAACAAATTAAGACATAATAATCCTTGGAAATAATCGTAGAATGAAAAGTTATGAAATATGAAGTTAATAGTAACAGAAAAAGACCTTTTTGTTTAGAAAAATACATTTGTGACAGACGAGAAATAAAAATTTACTAATTTTAATAATAACGCGCAGTGTCCTCATGCATGTGTTGTACGTCTGGAATATAAAGACACTGCTCGATTACCTGGAAATTTCAAACCTGGTTTATAGCTTGTGTTCCGAATAAATCCAGAAAACCCGGAAATCCTCAAATTTCTCTTGTTTTTGTGGTTTTTACTCCTAAGTATTTGCCAAACAGTTGAAACCTTTAAATTCTGTAGGGTTGTAGCTTACCACCCCCTCCCCTCCGAGTTGTCCGAATCGACAAATTTTCGAGAAGATAGAAAAGGGGATGAAAATTATTTAATACTGCCCGAATAGCTACAAACATTAAATTTGTAATGCTTGTAGCTTAGGCAAGGCAATTTTCTTCTATATTCTGGAAGAGAATGTCATAACAGGAAATATGATACATTAACCTATCTGATGTTTGGATTTTACATCTAAGTCTACAACAAACTGTAACTGTCCGTTTCTAAATTTAGACAATGCTCTTGAACCATGGATGACGATTTGGTATGGGAACTGATTCACCATATCTTCTCCCTTTTCTCCTAGTCCATTGTGTATATGTCGTACACCATGAATTCTGAGAATCTTATTCTTGACTATTGGGAAGAAGTCAGAAAATATACATTTAGGTTGAATAAATATTGAATCTTCCCTATCCCGATATCCATATCTCTCCTGTTAAGGTCCAATAGACGATTTTTAATGTAAATTGTTGTTTCACCCAATAGAGGGTCTTAAACTGTCTTTTCACAAATCTTTCGAATAGAGCAAAGTGAGTCTGAAAAGATGATACATGAGGACCAACCTGCTATTTCTATAAACTGTATACCCTGCTTGATTGCTAACAACTCTGCACTGGAAATTGAAAAGTATTTGGGGAGACAAACTGAGTAATGAATTGCACCTTCTGCACCAATCCCTGTTGTCTCATCTTTACCTTTTAAAACTCTTAATGGTTGATATTGTACCAGATCAAACTTTTTTAGATGTTCTTCTGAGCATTTACCCAATAAATAGCAACTAGCATAGAGGTGTGGGCAGATTATGGCCTTATATATAGCGTGATAAGGATGTTAGGTGACGAAACGAATTTTACTTTAAAAGGATTGAAAGAGGGGTGAAATGTATGCAATACTTATAAATTGCAAGAAGTAAGAAACTTGATTTCTGAAAACTGAAACCCGTCGGTTCAGGAAAATCGGGTAAGTCCAAATTTCACTTTCTGAAGGGTAGACAAAAAGGAGTGACCTTAAATCGACTCCCTACAACAATAAATAAGATTTGATGTAACGAATTCTATGTCGATTTAAAGGAGTTTTCGCCATTTTATAGTTTGTTTATATAGTTACCAAATACCTAAAATCTGAGACAAGAGTTAGAAAATTCATTGCTTTCTTAACTCAAATTGTACAGTGACTGCCAAAAGTTGACACTATGTGGAAAATATTTTCGTTCCTTCGTGTAAGTAATTCTGAATTAAATAAGTAATATTATTAATGGTAAAAATAATAAGCACGGGCATAGGAAAGAAAATGTTGGTAAAAATGTAATTTTTATACCGAAATTTCTAAATTAATTCTTTGTTTTATGAAATTAGATAATACATTTTTAATTCAAAGTTAACTTTAAAAAATACTGTATGGTAGTTAACATAAATTTGTTTAAACTAGAGTCAGTTTGTCAAGTTAAATAATATTTAGTGAAATACTGACCCAAAAATAATCTCTATTTAAAATAATATAATAGGATTATTAACACATACATACGGCAAATCAATACAAGCTTTTGCTTGTAATATATAATTAGTTTCGTTTATTAAACAGTTTTCAGATAGAACAACAGGTATAAAAGTAGCTCAGCTCCAAAGTTGCACTTAGTGTGCCTACTTAATAAAACTTGCACTGTGAATAAAGAATTTCATTTTTAACTTCAGAAGTTAAATGATTATAAGTTGTTTTTTTGGCCTTGACATTGTTGAGTAAGAAAATATTGATCGAAAACGCCATTGAAATCTTGCTTGATTTAAAGGATATATTGCTATTAGATTTCTACGAAAATTGTTAAAAAAATTAAAGAGGCATTAAGAAGTACTTCAAAATAGCTAAAACAACTTTATCATATTGAAATCATATAATCTATTTAAATAATAATTTTTCTAATGGAGAAATAATGTTCAAAATATTTAAGGGATTTGTTGGTAACACATGTGTCCAACAATTACCTTCTTGTAACTACCTAATTAATTATTTTTGGGTAGGTAAATATATAGTAGTTATAAAAATGAAAAAAACCCTCAGTTCAAAAATTCCTACTTTAGTTAAATTGACAATAATAAGTCTAACTACTTAATGAACTTCGAACTTATTGGAAATTAATGTGTCAAAATTAAAAACGAAACCTGAAAAAAGTAGTTTGAAATTGAGTGAAATTTTGAAAAAATTCCAAAAATTGAAAGCTCATATTTCTACGAAAGCGAAATAAATAAAAGTTGTTTTTTGACCTTGACATTGTTGAGTATAGATGGAAAATGCCACTGAAATCTTATTGATTTTAGGAAAATGTTGCTTTTAAATTTTCGTTTTTTTTAGTGTGTATTGAAAAGTTCTTTCAAATAGTTACACAATTTTCTTTTTTGAAACTTTAATCGTTTAATCTGTCAAAATAAACGATTTTTCTACCGAAAAATAACGCTATCTATTCAAACTAGTATACATCCAATGATATTCTTCTGTTTAAAACTAAAAATTATTCTTGTCTAGTGGATATAAAAACTATCTGAACCACAACCTGTTAGTTTAACTGATTTCGCGATTATAATGCACACGTCTCGTATTTTGAACAAACAATCTTATCATAGAAATCAAACTTGGTTAACTTTAACGCTAAATTAAACTTAACAATTGGACTGATTTAAAAGTTGTTTTTCGGCTTTGATATTGTAGTAATTAATATTGATATGCAAAAGAAAAAGACATTGGGATCTCTTGCTTCATTTCAGTAAAATGACTTTTTTCGTATACTTAATGGAAATCAAGCACTTGGTTTAATTAAAGATCGTAGAGGAAAGTGGTAGTTTTGTTAAGAATGGGAGAATGTTCTCGGGGAGCTGATATGGATAGTCAGGAACGTTCTTGATAATCCCCAAATATATAAAAAAAGCTAATTCTTGATATATCAAACTGCCGACGTTTCATTCATTATTATGAACATTATTATTATTGATGACATGTAAGTGATACTTTTTTAGTTATATAAGAGATACTTAACATATTTATAGTTTTAGAGCCATCATTATGTTCATACTAATGAATGAAACGTCGGCAGTTTGATATATCAAGAATTAGTTTTTTTTATATATTTGGGGATTATCAAGAACGTTCCTGGTAGTTTTGTTGTTAGCAACACTTTTCTTCATAGCAACATTTTTTGTTTTGTTACCATGTCATCTGCCCCTCAGTACACGCTTGACATAGTACATACTTTGATAAATTATTATTTTTGAAAAATATTTATTTGAGATTTCCATCAAGGATACGAAGAAATTGCATGTTGTACACGTTAGAAAATAGATTTTTCCATGCTCATGCAAACGTTCACACTTATTGAAAAAATCCTACTTTTCTTAACTTGTAAAACGTAACTTGATTCTTTCGAAAGTTAAAAAAAACAAGGCTTGAAAATACTTGTAAGTAGTTAAATCTAGTAATTTACTTCTTTTGTGAATTAATTCCGTCTCGATAAATCTTATTAATAAAAAACAAATGAATCCCGAAACGCTATCTACAACACTCTTACACACTTTAATTCAAGTTCTCGTGAACTTTTGATCTTGACCCGTACGATAAGAAACTTTCGAAGCGAATGGATTGATTCATCGTCACGAAACAATCGTCGTTGAAATGTTCTAAATTTTTGTATAGACGACGTTTGACCCGGAATTATCGCAAAGTGCAGACAATACAAACATCGAGAGATTATCGCGGCGCACGAGTACGAGTTTTTCACATTCGGTTACATAATAATTAGAAACGCGATACATTAGGTTTTCCTTTAGGAGGGAAAAAAGTCCCGTTCGGATAGCTTTCGGTAATAACGTTCGTAAATTATGTGTTTTGAATTAAAACATACAAAATACCCGGTAATTTATTAATTTCTGTCGTTAACGAAACGGCATGATTGGAAGGAACAGGTTCTACTACTATTCTACAACTTACTATATAGGTAGGTTATATGAGGAACAGTCAATGCCCCGGAATATTATTTAATTTCAACATTCTGCATTTAAATTATCTCGATAAGTGCAGTTTGTGCCTCACAGGGGCGGGGCGGTGCGGGGCGGTACACAAATGAGAAGAAAAATACAGTTATACAAGAAGCGAGTTGGAAATGCATCGAAGAAAATAAAATTTCCGCGGGAGAGGTTTATTAAAATTTAATTTACGTTCCGATAGAATTCATCCCGTCATTCCGCAACCTTGAAATCGCATAAAACTTCGTTACGGGCCCGCGGGCGACGACGGGATTGGCAAAGCATGTGCGGGATTCTTTAATTTTTAAATAGAACCCAGTAGTACTTTAATAGATCGCTAGGGTATATATAGAGTGTTATTATCAAAAATAAAGCCGAATGACGTTAGACGAATAACGTAGGTACGTTAGGTTTATTCTAAATTTAATGTGTAAGTCTTGCATCAAAATGTTGAAATATCGTCAGAACAGCTGTTCTTATTAAAATTCGTTTTTATGAGGGGCGCGATACATAATCGACGCGTACGATTTTCATAATTTTTAAATGTGAATTCAGAAATTGAAACGTGAAAAACGTATCTCATGCACTTTCGTGGGGAAATCAAACATGTTACTCCATTAGTTCTATAATCTACACAAATCAAAAATTATAATAAAACAAATGGCATAATACTAAGTAATAACCATTACTGTACCTTACCTATCTGTACCTAGAGAACGTAAAAATGTTTTAAGGTTCCGTCAGATTCAGCATTTACCCCATTCATAATTCTATCAATTCAAAAGAAATTTGAGGAACAACTTTAACGTCTCAAATAACTTATTTAGAAAAATTGGGAGATGGCTTAAACATTAAACAACCCATGACAATTCCATAAATGGAGAAAACACTGATTAGAATTAGTTCAAGCAACTTCAGAATAACTCCATTAATACAAAGCACGTTTGTTCACAATTAAATCATCTATTAAATGACCGAACTTTCCTGAACATAACCTAGAAATGTCCGGGGGGGTATTTTAATTGTGCACCACATCTAGGAGGCTTCATTTTAGGAAAAGTTGAAGGATTTTTTGTGTAGTTATTACCCTTTAGACACATCGGAAAATACAAATGGGCATTGTAAAGTGGGAAAAATATCAAGTTTTATAATGAAACACCCTGTATATTTTTTTCCAAAATGAAAAATTTCTTCCCTCTGGCATCTATGGTTTGGTGGTTCCTTTAACGACCCATTCAAACAGGTCAGTTGTATTCGAACCGACGTTGAAAAAATAATGCAATATTGGACGACTACTTTGTTACATAAATAACATAAATATAGGAAAATGGGTAATGGTTTTTGGCCATTAATCTTTATAAAGTTATATGTTACTTCTTACAGTGAATTAATCGTATTTATATTAATCTGATATGTGTTATACGTGTGTTTTTTTATATAAAATCTGGTCGTGCCATCATTTTTGTGGTAAATCGCAATAATGCGCCGCCAAGTGTGTGAAGTCGAAAGAAAACCAATTTTTTTGACTTTAAATGGTAACGTCTTAAGCTTCAAAATTGTCATATGAATCTCCTAAGGCAAGTCACAAAGATGCTTTTTAGTTTTGTACTCTCATTTCAAATATTTTTGGAAGTATTACAATTTTTGTGAACAAATGCAGCATCGTGCCTAGGAAATCAAAACTTTTTCACCGTTGTCACGACAAGATCATTCCATTTTGTTTATGACTAAAATTTCTAAATCCAATATTTGACTATTTTTTGGAAAAGTAGCACTTTTCCTTTTTTCAATCAAAATGTTAAACTTTGGAATTTCAAAATAAAACTCACAAGGCAGGTCAAAGGATTGCTTTAGTAACGTAGTATATAAAATAAATTTAGTAATAACTAGAGCAGTAATTTTAATTAAAATGAATATATTTAGCGAAATCGGCATTTTAGGAACTTTATAACGACACCTCAAGATTAAGGACGCGGCAAGATTCGAAGTTAATTTTATACAGGGTGTTAGGGGTTTGATTGCCTTTATTTTAACAGGCGAGAGTATTCACCAAAATAAACAAAAAAAAATACTTATACAACAGGGGTCCTAAAACCAACTGTTTTCGAGAAAAAAATTAGCAAACTACTAATTTTAAGGTGTAAACATTCAGTTTTATTAGAGAATCTTACATGAGTTTGTTCATGAAATGACCATAAGATGTATTCTTTTAATGTATTTGTGTTTAATTTTTTAATTTTTACACATGCCTGCATCCCATAGAACACTATGTTAAAGACATAGCAACGCAGTAGGCGTATTCTTACGGGAAGTCTTAGAGCTCTATTGATCAACACCTTTTGCATGTTCTTGAAAAATATTCTCTATTCTCCTTTTGATTTTTTGAGTCAAGTCACTTTTCTCATTTACCCAGCAGCCCAGGTATTTGTAATTTTGTACTCTCTCCACTCTTTCTCTATTTATGCGGATGTCTATTAAGTTGACTATATTTTTGCTTTACTGACAACCATCCATTTGGTCTTCTTTATATTTATTCGTAAACCCATTTGTTGGCTATGGTCTGGGGTGTATCCCATCTCGGCACATTTCATTGCGGTCAATTTTACGACACCTTGTCGGTCCATTTCTAATATACCCATCTCGGCACAACGGATCGAGCAGCAGGTACACACTACAATAATCTGTCAATAACTCGGCATAAATCTAGAGAGGTACCTTCTTGATAATACGGTATTGTCGAAAATAATGATACTTGACCATTGCGCAAAATTCATAATATTTGAGAAACCTAGTATGCGCAACACACCGTATACGAGTGAACGTCATATTGTGATATGCTCGAAAGTAAGTTGGAAACGCAAGGGGGCAAGGATCACCCTATGGGCATACACGGGTTAGGTTGCCTCGTGGACGTTATTTGTTCATTTCTCCACGGTGGGAATATAAAAATATTACGCGGTTTCCGAATACTTCTCCGGAACAGAAAAGTCGAGCACCGTCCGTGTAGTTCGCGCCATATTTAGCTAGTAACGCGTTTTCTATCGATCCCGCTATCACATTAACAAATAGATATACATAAATTACCATCCCATTAACCATACCGATATCTGGTCTAATTAAATCGACATATTTTAAATGATTTTCACTTAATTCATCAACACGAAACCCATGCCAATGCCCGGTCCGGAAAAAAATCGTAATAATGACTATCGGACGACCATCAATCAAAACGACAAGCTTGTTATGCAGGATTAAATCTTTTCTCTTTTTTTCTCTCTCTCTCTCTCTCTCCTTTCCTCCTCTCCTTAGGTGTCTTTCACCTAACGGTCGATCTCGATCTCCTGTTTGTTACTGGAATCTGACATTTGTTTTAGGACGTTACGACATAATGTTTTCGTTAATCTCCGCGGGTCAGATTAATTACGAGCCCAAAGATTTTCATACGGGAAAAACGACTTTACAAGCGAAATCGATATCTAAATATAGTGGTAACGTTTCGGGTGGTGTATTAATAGATCGGATCTTGATGGTGTGAATGTAGGGGGACCTGAAGTATGGAGGATAATTCTGACCCGGTAAACGTGTCTACATGTGTTCTTCTTCACGATTAGTTCATTCTTATTCATACAATCTCAGGTGACAGAAGACACAGAACAAAATACCTACGAAGATCCTTTTTTGCGTTGCCTCTTCGAATTAAAAACACAATAAGCTCTGCCGCAATTGAGTATCACAATTTGGGTGAAAATACCACTATATTATTTATTGTCATTCATTTCAAAGGTAGATGTCACGTTCAGAGGAAAGAAAGTTCCAAGTCTTCCGAAATGGTTTATTTCCTTGTTGTTTATAGTAATAGCGACTGGTTTCGATTTTCAAATCTTTATCAGGCTACATTAAATAATAAGTCAGTAACAGATAGCAGAAAAAGGATACATACCCTTACCATTAATAAAAGAAACTTTGGCCAATGTACATAAATTACAACATGTAATACGAAAATACCATTATCAGGTGATATTGTAACGCGCTTTGTGCGGTTACTTGTGAGATTTGGCGCTGGGACGGAGTTCGGGAGTTCGGAAAAGGGTTTTAAGAGTCGGTTTTACGGTTTTGCTCGGGCGCCAGATATTTAAGGGTTTTCTCCCTCGGGAATATGCCTGGGTAATTTACGAACTCAGGAGATTACCAGGGTTGCCTGTAGAAATGAAACACACGTTCAAAAATAGAAAATCCAAAATTATTTTATTCCCAATCGGCAGTGAAAACAATTCGTACGACTAACACCTGCTTAGGTCGTCGAACGGAGACCGGAGAACTACAAAAACTTATTTACAATTATTTATGTATCTCGAAAAGGAAACACACAAATACGAAAATATTAATATTATCACAGTAGGAGAGAAATAAAATTTATTATAAATGAAATCGGAGAGATTCAAAACTATTTAACTAAGCGAAAATGCGGAAAGTGAAATACTTTGCAAACGGTTGAGATCTGAAAAATGAAAAACCCTCTTAATGCTAAAAATGCGAAAACGGAAAATTATCCTAACAATTTTACAATGAAAGAGAAATAGCTAAATACGGAGACGATAGGAAAACGTGCTGTGGCTAATATTCGGTAGTGCGGCTTTCACATATCGAGAGAGAGAGAGAGAGAGAAAGAGAGAGAGAGCGTGAAAGAGAGAATACGTTAGACGGGAATCAACTTTTCCTCAACGCGACTACGGAAAAATTAATTCCGGGCGGTTGGGAAAACGGATGTTTTCACAACCGCCGGTTTAACATGTAGTAAACGTTCATCCACAGATAGCTTATATCTAGCGGTCGGTACGCTCACAACGAAAAATCACAGATAACGTATAGCCTACTAGCTAGTGGTCGGGGACGCTTTCACAATAGACGAATAACTACGAATAGCTCGAACGGCTTAAGTCTATCGGTCGGGGACAATGCACAATTTACGTACACTCACAAATAACAAATATTCGGCGGCTTATAACTAACGGCGGTGACGTTTACAATAGACAGATAGACGGATCGACTTGCTATAAACAAGTCTTGGTTCTCACCTTGGATTAACTCGGGCAAAGAACCATGGAGGGAGCGAGTGGCTTATATAAGTATTAGTCTTTATAGTTAAACGATGGTAGATTGCACATTGCCTGATCGGCCGCTATCTATTTGAGATAGGTTCGATTTTACGATTAATTTGTACGGTGGGTGGTCTACTCTCAACTCTCGAGAATCGGCTTCGTTACAATATATACAACTGCTTTCGGGTAAATGACAAGATTAAATGGCGAAAATATACCTAGAATGATCGATTCAAAATCACCCGTCTGTAATAAAATTCTGTTATCGTGTGAGGTTTCAGCGAAAATTAAGATTAAACCATAGAAAGTAAAAATAGACAACGACAAATTACATAAAACAATACATAAAAACATGGAGCACACTGTGGATAGCAGTTACAATTAAGCTCTTGTTCAAGAATTGATCGTTTAAGACTTCCCTCAGGATTTCTAAGAACTTTGAGGATCTCAATGATAAAATTGAGTATGTTCCTTTTTTTACATATATATAAAAGGGGGGGCCCAAAATTATGACTATAATGTAAAATGTGGTTCACGAATGATAAAGAAAGTTCACATTATTGGTGTTAACACATTTAGAAATTAGTTTCTGGTGGTCATTAATCCTTATTTGGAAGCTTCTTTCGTTTGACATATATAGTATATCTTAAAGGAAACAGAGATGTCCTGTTTTTTAAAATCTAGCATCGCTATTAAGAAAACAAAAGAGATGTGGATCAGAGAAGATCACATTGCTGTATAGAACACTTAATTCCATTAACATTAAATTCGTGTATTTTATCTTTACTTCCATTTTACACACTTCAGAATTTTTTACCTTATATCAATTTATGGGCACAATGGAAACACTGACAGACAACATTTTCATAAACATAAGAATAATCTCAATTCCCTCATCGCCAAATAGACATATAATTCCAATACATCACTTAGACTTTATCAAATAGTCCTCAACCTACTAAACACCAAAACATAGAAGCGGCAATTTGAAATAAATGCTTAAAATTTAATCTCTACCTCCCCGATCATCGAACTTTTAGCTGTTTCTTTTATGAAGATATCGATTCTTCTCACATTGTGGAAAAAATCTTTTAGGAGCTAAAATCACTGATCTCAAGTGAAAGTTTTACAAGAACATAACATTGAGGTTCCAGCCACAATACACTTTCGTAAATAAGTTTCACTTTCTAGAAAACTTTACAAAATCCGTCACCTATAATCTCTTATAAAAATGGGTAGAAAGTCCTCCTAATTAAAACCGCAAACAAAATCGAAATAAAATACGTTCTGCACACACGCGCACACACACATTATCACATTATTATTCCTATTTAGTCCAATTTAATTATATCAATTTTTACAACACCAACCATTAATATTTTTTATTTTTTTTTAATTACCATCCAATTGACAGGAACTTCCACCTTGATAATTACATTCATCGTTGTTAAATACATAAACATTTGGTTACTGGGAGAAAACACGGCTAATTAGAATGATTGTCGTCAATATTATTATATCTAAGTCTGCTTATCGCGAACAATTACTTACCACGTTAATTATTTTAGCGTGTTTGTGAACGATTTAATGAGGTACCACTTTTTTGTTGTTTCAGGTAACTAGTGCGACGTTGTACGACTCGCAGGTAAATACATGTTATTATAATTAATTAGTTTTGTATTACACTGACTGACTAGAAAGATATTCGAATGATCTAGACGCTGGAAAGCGAAAGTCCGAAACGCGAAAAGTGCAAATCGTGTAAATTAATTAATTTTTACAAAAAATACGAAGCATGGAGAATAAATTTGGAAGAAACGTTTGTTACTTTGATTCATTTAGTGTGTTCCTGGGGATGTAGTGTTTGTTACTGCTCATTGACTAAATCCTGCTTTTTAACTGATTGTCAAATTGTACATTTGGCTACAATAAGTTTGACATAGAGATAAAGTTCATGAAGTTAGACTGACAAGTGTCATAGTAGTACGATGTAGAAGCAACATAAAACTTGCATTAAATATGAGTTGAAAAATTTACTTTTTGCGTTTAGCTTTTCTTGCGTTTGTAATCACATGGGTAACTTTATCAAAATCACTTCTCATTTATTTATGATGGCAGTGTTGCACCAAATTTCGGGAAGTCTAGACTTTATTGCAACGTTTCCAATTTTATTTTAAATCGTTGACTTCGGGTACGTTACTAATTAAGTTGAATCTCCAACTTTTGGACATGGACATCGCGGTCCTCTGTATATAAAAAGATACTGTCTGATTTAAATTTTTAGAGAAGTTCGAAATTTACAAATTGCGAGATATCTCAAGGATGAAAATAGCAGAAGTGATTAAGGAAATCTGGCTAAACAAGGCTAAGAACGCAAAAACCCGTTTTCATCAAGTTTTCATCAATTATTTTTCTTATATAGAAAATTATTAGAATATTATAGTAGAAACCTACGCCGTATTCTTACAGAAGAGGTCATTAAAAGTATCCAAAATTGAATTTTTGCTTATTTTTTAAATTGCGATATTACTCAATTCCCGGACATGTTGTCCTGGTTGTTCAAGTAATGTGAGTTATGAATATAATCAAACGGATTGGCGTTTCAAAAATATATTTTTTGAAAGATTTTTGAAGGTTGAAATAAAAATATCATGTATAGTTGGGTTCATTTAGGTAGAAATAGTAATTACAGTTTGACAAAACTAGAAACATGAAAAGCCTATTTCAAAAGTACAATGATGAAGAATCTATAAAATCACACATTGGCACAAAACAATATTTATTACTTTTTTAAATAGTTTTGTACTAATTTGTTCATAATGCTTCTATTGTAGGAGAAATGGATATTTCTCATTTAGTTTGTAGACACCTGTTATCGCCTATATTGTCTTGGTTGACCAAGAGACATGAATTATAAATATAACCAAATAACTTTCTAATTTCAAAAAATACACTTAATAGTTGGTGAAAATTGAAATCACAATATTATAGGGACTAATCAAGGCTAGGTTAATAACAATTGGGTTATCAAAGGATTACTACATTTTAAAGCTAATATTTGTAACTCAACAATAGAGCGATATATGAATAATAAGAAAGATAGAGGTTCTGGACTATTAACTTTTTTTAAATAAATTTACAATATTTCTACTATTTACATTAGTTGATATGGATTTCAAGCTACAGAAAAAATGGTTGGATGTTTGGTTCTCGGAGATATCAGTTGTTCTTTTATCTATCATAAATCATCATAACCTTAGATAGCAGTTATCTAAAAATGAGTTATGAATGTAACCAAACAGATTGATTATCAATTCAATCAATAACTATCAACAATTTGATTCAGTTGCTGATATTGTTCTCACAATTCGCTTTGAGCCACTAAAAGTTAAGTAGATTTATGCCGCGAGAGGCAGTATTTTTGCTACTTGGTTTGGTTGTCATGTATGGAAATCCCTCAGAAATAATAAAAACGTAGTTTTTCTCAATGACTATACTGTTCTAAAAACAAAAACAAAAATCGAAAAATCTACAAATCTTCACCATTGTACTCGAAAGTGTTGCTATGGTTTTATAGGCTATATAACCCAAAAACCACCAAAAGAAGGTTCTTTCGACAGTAAAATACATTATATATTATATTGTTAATACAACTTAAAAAAGTACATTGCAGATCTCTGTATATCTAAAGTATAGTAAGAATTAAACGTTTAGAATGTACATCTATGTACATATCGAAAATCGTGATGTGTTCATCACAGTACTTTCTCATATATAGGGGTTAATTTAAGCAATAAACCGAAAAACGGCAAGTGCCTATAAAGTACTCCTCACAGTAAATTTAGTCAAAAACGTTACAAAACTTTTTTATAAATTATATCTGATGTAGAATAGGTACTCAAAATTTTATAAAAATTCTTGGAGCAAATTTCGGGAAAAATTCAAAAAATTGAAGAATGATACAAAGTGCCTTTCACAGAAGATTTTGCAAAAAACGATAGAAAAGTTTATTTTATACTAATTCAATGGTAGAATATATATTCTAAATTTAAAATAAATCTTGTAGCAAATTTTAAGAAAAATACAAAAACCGAAAAACCACAAGTATAAAGTGCTCTTCACAGATGATTTAGCCGAAAACGATACAAACCTCTTTACACATATTTAATTGCACAATAAATTTTCAAAGTTTAAAAAGAGTTCTTGGAACAAATTCCGAGAATAATACAAAAACCAAAAATCGACAAGTATAAAGTGCCCTTCACAGAACATTTAGCCAAAAACGCTACAAAACTTTTTATACATATTTAATAGTACAATAAATATTCAAAGTTTAAAAAAAATGCTGGTAGTAAATTTCGAGAAAAATTAAAAAAAAACTAAAAATTAGTAATACCCTTCTATCCTGGCCTATTTTAATGAAAAGCTTATTTTCACGTCCTGGTATGGTACAAAGTCTAAATACACAGTTTTGACCGTTTGTGGTTTTTAGTTTTTGAGAAAATCCTACTACAGACATACATACATACACACACATACATACAGACGGTTTTCCAAAAACATGTTTTTTGGACTCAGGAGACCTCAAAACGTTCAGAGATGCTAATAATTCAATTTCGAAAAATCGATCCGATTACAATACTCTCATATGAGCATTACCTCATATGAAAAAGTTAAAACCCAAATTTGACAAGTATAAAGTATCCTTCACAGAAGATTTAGCCAAAAACGTTAGAAAACTTTTTTATACATATTCAATAATAGAATAAATATTCAAAGTTTAAAAAAAATTCGTGTAGTGGATTTCGAAAAAAATTGAAAAAACCGAAAATTGACAAGTATAAAGTGCCCTTCACAGAACATTTATCCAAAAACGCTAGAAAACTTTTTTATACCTATTTAATCGTACAATAAATATTCAAAGTTTCAAAAATATCCTTGTAGCGAATTTAAAGAAAAATTCAAAAAACCGAAAAATGACAAGAGTAAACTACCCTTCTATCCTTGCCTATTTTAATGAAAAGCTTATTTTCACGTCCTGGTATGGTACAAAGTCTAAATACATAGTTTTGACGTTTGTGGTTTTTAGTTTTTGAGAAAATCGTACCACAAGCATACACACATACATACACACATAGGTACATACAGACGGTTTTCCAAAAACATGTTTTTTGGACTCAGGAGACCTCAAAACGTTCAGAAATGCTAATAACTCAATTTCGAAAAATCGACCCGATTACAGTACTCTCTCATGTATGAGTACCTCATATGAGAAAGTAAAAAACGATAAAAACGTAATCAAAAGCGCCACTTTTGGTGCTTTTCACGAGATTTTACGGCTCCTGCTAAAGCTTTAAAAGCTTTATGGTATAGTAGCAATTTAGAAAACCGTCCATTATGGCTAATGGGAAGAACGACATTAAAACATGACAATAATATGGTTTTGAGCGTTTTTAACCATGTTCGAAAATCTAAAAAAATCCAGAACATTATTTCGAATCTTTGCATAAAAATATATAAAATATAAATAAACATATTTTTACCATTTCTGATAATTTCATTCTCAATACATAACATACCCAAATTTCGTACATCTTTAAAAATTAGAATTTGGCACCAAAAATTTGTACAAAACATTAGAAACCCTACGATTTAAAAAAATGAAGTAGGTTCTACACTGAACAGAACCGGAGATATCGTCGGCAAGCGAAAAATTAATTTTAAATTGGCGCGTTTCTAAACTTCAAGGATTTATGATCAGGTACCGAGCGCTACTGCGCATGTGCGACTCCACTGTAAAATTCTCATCTCTGCTTCGTTCCTTGTTCGTTTCACAGCGTTGCAATCAAATCATATCATATCAAGATCGGTTATTAATTTCATTATGACAAACAAACACATTTCATAAAACACTAGAATATTAGGTAATCATGTATCCCAGCATTATTTTTGTTATTTCTGGGATAGATTGGTACATTTCTAGTATGTAGATTTGACCTAAGATATAGCGAAGGTTTCATTAATTTATGATTAATTGGGTTGCCCGTTTGACGTGAAATATCACATCAATCGTCACTGTTATGTGATCAAAATACCAGCATGCACGGAAGTAGACCAATGAATATTTTTTTTGCCTGTAGAGTACGAGGCTTGTGATTGCGATTTGTCATATTTTTCTTTTAATTACATTCATCCATTTGATTCGCCTCTAATCCTCCCTTTCGACGGCAAACAGACGATATATGTATACGCACACACAAACACACAATCCGATCCCTTTGATCGTCAAAGTTTCAAATATAATGGCAGCCAGCATCGCCTGAAAGCTAGAAATACGTTTTGTTTCGTTTGCGGTAGCAATTCGCCAGAGAATCGAAGTTATTTTGTACAGATTTCCTCCCTCTCTCTCTCATTCTCTCTCTCTCGCTTTCTCTCCCTCCTTTTCTCTCTCTACTCTCTAACTTGGGATGGCAACGCAATTGAACATCATAATTGGTAATCAGGAACGTTGGAGTTGGAAGAGGAGGAGGCGGCGGCGGAGGCGGCGGTTGGTTGAGGCCGTGACACGTGTCACAAACAAGGAACAAACCTCGAACAAAACAAACTAATACCCCTTTTGCGGTTGCGGCCTGAAGGGCGTTTTGTTCGGACCGCAATAATGCCACTTAGTACTCGCGATATTAATAAGTCATTATGGGAAATGGGGTGCTCGCATAAAAAATATTATACCTCAGATGTACTCACTGTAGCTAATTAACGATTACCACCTAACTTTTTTACAATTTATGAGTTAGAATTATTTAACCTAAATGTGCCAAGGGATAGACGAAAACGCCCTGCACTACCGACGCCGCTAGTGACGTCACAAGTCAGTAAATTGTTAGTTGGATTTACAGAATCTGTCATTTAATCCTAACACAACAGTTCAACAGTTTCCAATTTCATTTTAAATGCTATTTTCACTACACAGAAGATCTTTAATTTTTCGTAAACGTAGAAGATTTATAGGTGATTGTTTCCAGAATCTTAAATACTTTCATAAGGAAATTTGTTTTTGAAATCTCAAGGAATTAATCATGAGATAATGGTTAATAAATCTTTAACCAGTTTTCTGTAAGCAGTCTTAGATGGCTTTAGAAATATGTACTTTGTATCTCAAAATTCTTAACATCATTTGGTGTACTTATATAACCCTGTAACCCATATCCTCCAGTCAGGAAAAACGTTGGAAAATCTTTTTTGCCTTTGGGAATTTTGAGTCTCGAATTGATGAGGAAACTACAGTAGTTTTTAATACTGAAACTTTAATACTTCTTTTTTCAAAAGAAAATTTCTTTAAGGGCCAGCTGGAGAGGAATCATAATAATCTACTTCATAAAATTTAAGCTGCAGTTTTTAAGGTGCTAAGGTGCAAGATATCTAGGTAGCCTTCTCCAATTTTTAGAATCTGAGAGACATAAGCAAAATTGACATAAATTTTGGCAACGTTGAGACAGTTACGGCTCTGAGATAATTATTAGTAAACTTATAGACAGTTTGAGATGACATTGGAAACATACAATTTAAATCTAAAAGTTTTCAACTTTGATACGATTTGGCCCGTAAAGAAAAGAAAATTGGAAAATTCCTATTTTATAATTTACCTTCAAAACTCGTAGAGGGCCTTTGACAATTTTCAGGATCTGAAAAAACGAAGGAAATACAGCAACTTCGAGAATTAAAATGATTTCTAATTTTAATATGACAATATTAAATAATATAATTTCTAAATTAAACTGATAAACATATAGGGAAATCCATAATACTTCTTTTAAGGCCATTTTAATAGAAATTACAGAATTTGTTTTATAAACTTTGAATATCACTTATCAACTATATTTCGTACAATTGGACTTTAAAACTCATTGTCACTAGACGAAGGATTTCCAATTTTTCGTAAATTTTGCAAAATTTCTAGGGAGCCTTCTACAGTTTCTAGAATAAGAGAAACCTAAACGAATTGAACAGAACTTTTGGGTACTTTTAAACACCCAAGGCATCCTGGAAAAATTGTAAATAAACCTGTAGACAGTCTTAATAACCTGATTATCTCTGAAAAGTTTTCAACTTCGTTTGTCCCAGGCGATTTCAATGGTCTTTGGCCATTTTCAGAATTTGAAATACCTAAGGAAGCTATGGTAACTGTTACTGAGATAATTCTAAGGAAACCTATTAGGTTTCTTTAGAGGCAACCTGTGGAGAAATTACCATATTTGGTATGATTAAGCCTTGGAGTCCATTTTTACTAAACTAGATGAAAGTCGCAGCATCTTCACCTTTTCGTAAACGTCAAGGTTTCCAAATTACTTTTTTCAGTTTGTAGATTCTTTGAAACTTATAGAAATTTTGACAAAAATTTTGGGAACTTGAGAAACATTCAAGGTAACTTTAATAATTATTAATTACTTAAATTATAATTTACTTAAATTTAAAATTTATTTATTTCCATTTCCACCATATAAGATGGCAGTTGGAGGATTCTTACTTGTATAGTATGCCTTCGAGATTTGTTGATAGACTTTACCAATTTTCAACTTCTGAAAAACTCGACAAAGATGAAGATACAATAACTTTGAGAACTTCAAAATGTGCAAGGTAATCTGAGAATTTTAGGGAAACCCACAAGGTTCCTTATAGGCAAACCTCTATACAATCTGTTTATTTTATTGGTTAACTTACCCCCCAATTAATAACCTACGGTAAAGTCAATTTGTACTAAACGTAATGGCGTAATGGAGATCGAAGGAAATATGTGTTTATGATAACGTAGATTAGATTTAAAATATTTAATTAAATTAATAATTTAATATATGGTTATAATAATTTATTAATAAATCTAATTTAAAACTTAGATTTGAACAAAAGATACCTCCTCAGTTAAGATAGGTGAAATGCCCTTGTTCAGATATTTTGAAAAAATTCCCCATGCACCCATGCAAAAACGATGTTTTTTCTATTAATGATTTTTCCCAGTATTTCATACTGAACAATTTTGGAAAAAAATCACACGATCATAATATTATAAATCGAGACCGTGTTCCGTTATTTTCTTCAAGCCATAGATTATTAGAAATTTCACTGGAAAATACACTATAATAAAATGTCACATGTGCTATATACAAATATGATTATTTCATAGTGGGAAATAGCATTTACTAAATTAATTTTATTTACTTAGATTAATGGCCGAAAACTGGAAAAAACACTTTTTCTATTTTACGTTTTTAATTAGTTTACCGTAAAAAACATCATCTTTTTAAAAAATATTTACACAGATCAATTGTCAAAACTAGAAAACCGTTGTATCCTAATATTGATGTATCTATGCGGTCCTGGCTTCGAATAATGTGCTTAGTATAATTTGCAAGAATACTTTTCTATAAAGTCCTCATATTTTTTCAATTAATCACGCACTAAATGAATCATCTACTTGTACTTAAATTAATCGATGAATGGTTCACTATTACACTATACATATATTATGGCACCGACGGTAATAAAGTGAGCTTTGTGAATGATGTCAATGATAATTTTATGTATCCGAGATCAAAAACCTATAAAGCATTAGAAGCGATAAACAGTGGAAAACACGTTTTTCCTGTTTTTGACAATTGATGGGCAAAAATTCGTTACAAATATTATTATTTCTGACGGTGAATTGATCATTTATGCATGTGATATCGGTATCCTCTGTATTATTTTCGCAGAATCCGATTGGTTTTTATAATGCAATTGAACGACCAAATTTATTTACGAATTAGATTTTCGAAAGAAGGCATTTCACCTGGTTTAACGAAGCTCACCTTGTTTCCCACCTTTATCTGCTCCTCAATATACACACCATACTAATATGAAGCAGCGAGGCAGCGTTGAAAAATAAAAGTCTTAAAGCAAGTCAAAATCTCCCATTTGATTTATCGTGTCGATGCCCCAGTATATGTTGTAGTTTGGGTAAACTCTCGCATGGAACCGTTTTCCACCTCAATTTAAGTTAATGACTTTCAGTTTCTTGGAGTTCGAGCAATTCCCATTTATTAACATTCTGAATATTAATAGGGAACTACCAGTCGAGAGACAGAGAGCCGAACAAGAGCGAGGGAACTTCTTCGCGAGAGAAGAGAGAGAATTCATTATCGAGTTTCGCCCGCCGTTAAATTTGTTTCGCGCATCCCGAAGACTTTGAGGGGGTTTCATTTACACAAGAAGTAATTGTACATAACCTCGTTATCATTAGTTGATTTTGGATCTCTCGACGAATTCGGGTGGCGCGTTTCAAAGGTGGGCATCCATCCGTCCGCCCCCTCGCTCCCCATTCCACCGACGCCCAGAATCGGCACCGGCATCCTGTTTCTGTGTAATTAAGTAATGGAAATCAAAGTTCTGCCTTCTGATGTAACGCGCTATTTGTTCAGGAGTTACGGGCGATTCCATCCGTCTCTATCTCTCTCGTGTTTGTTTTGCGCTTGCCGTATATATTCGTACAATCCGGGCTTTTCCGCGGGGTTCCATTCAAGCGATTCGTTTGTTCCGAATTAATGTATTCCTATATATAGCCCAGAAATGTATTTATAGCCAGGTAAAAAAAACGCGAAAAGGAGTTTGACATTTTGACACCTGTATCTGAAGATAACTGCATCAAAAGATACTGCTGATTTTGCGTCCTGGATAAATGAACAATGTTTTCCCCTTGTAAATATTTCCTCTTTCATCCAAGGTGAAAAAGTTAAATGAGGAAGATGTAAGGCATCGGAAGGGCCTGTATTTTGAGTTGCTGTTTATCAACATCAGTCATTTATTTACCGAGATGCTTGCAAATAACCCTCATTTGTGCCATTATTCAAAATGTTAATAACCTTTGATGAAATCAACTGAAACCTCTTTGGTTCATTTTCCAAGCGCCCCTATAGGATCTTGCAATGTGTACAATATTTCAGCACGACCTTTGGAATATTTAATAATATATTCTAAATGTTTATCCCGTGTAGTCCTGAGTTTAAACAAATCTGTGGCTTCAGGAAGTGCTCGGAGAGATATCTTGTATTGACAAAACGTATTATACCACTATTATAATTTTAGAGAAAAATGAGTCGATTTAGTCCAAGATAATAGCTAAAAACAGGTTGTAATTAATGTGGATTTTTTTACTTATAAACAATTTAAAGATCTCAGCAATCACAATGGCTAAGTTTTTTTAACACTGGCTTACATTTTTCTATTTTTTCGGTAATTTGCTGAAGCCCTGTGAGCCCTATGGGTAGTATTGACCTATAGAAGTGCTATGGGCAGCTCATGTGGCATTATTACTTATTTTGAGGTTTAGTTACGAAAAGCCCCTTTTTCGCTTATGGCTCGAAAGCTACGTATTAACCTAGGCAAGGAACGTTTTGTATGACATATAGATATTTTTAATATTTAAAATAAGCCGTGACATGTCAAAATCGATCAAATACTTAACGAGAAATCCGTGAAAACCTATTCAAAAAGTGATCTTGCTTAATAATCAGTGCAAAAAGGGTAATGTGGCTTTTTCAAAAAGAGCATTGTTGGTCCTCAATACGCATTCAAAGTTTCAGATTCGATTATTACTTTATGGAATATTATAATTGTTTATCCCAGAGAGCATATTTTTAAGGTCAAATTTTTCGGCATTGCTATACACCTAATTGACCTACGGCAAGACGTTCATTTTTTAAAATAATTTTCTGGTTCAGCTTCATCTATGCCGTTAAAAATGCGAAACTACTGATTTGTACCTTGTACTTGTACCTTTGCGGCCCAGTTTATGGGTACTTTCTTCAAAATTTTCTGAAGTCTGTTGAAGTCGTACTGCAGAACCTGACTGGTCACGTGTATAACTTCACAGAAAATTGACTGTTTTACAACCTTAATGTCATAAAAGAACAGTTAAGCTAAAGTCGTTGCGGAGTAGTAAAGTGCCAATATGAAACGTACAGTTAAATCCACTTACAGTGGATTAGGAAAACGTGCCTAAACACAAGAATCTGTTATCATATGCTCCAATTTACATACAGTGATTACAAAAATTTGTAAATGTGCATTGGATCCTTTTCTCGATTACCCAAGTTTCAACTCCGCAAGGGAAAAATCCTAAACCTAGGAACTTTCTCCGTATCTCCCTAAAAATTAATGATCTTTTAACAATTAAAACTTATGCCCCTCGCCCTTCCATAACGATAACCACCCGCTTCGTGTCCCTGATACGATATGCATTATTGATGGTGCAAACATAAAGGAGTCGCGTAAAACGCTCCCCGCCTCGAATGACTGTGCTGAATCTACCTGCATTATTAAATTAGCCGTTATCTGAGCGTGTGAGGCTAATTTAACACAATTATTAATGCAAGTCAGAGAGTGTGTGCGTGTGTATGATGTGTACACGTACGTGCGATATGTGTATCGCACAAGGAAAATGAGAAGACGCCAGGCGGTAAATCACCCGACACAACGCCTGAGAGATGAAAAGAGAAGTGAGATTGGTTGAGTGGAAGCCATCGAACTGCTAATGTCATTTCACGTACTAATAAGCTTGTCGCATTAAATGCATCTATAATTACGTCGTTTAGGCACTCCGGGGGCGGCTGGGATCGATGGGAGGTGTGAAAACCCACGGAAGATAATAACTGCCGAGTTGTAAACATTGTACAAGAGTGGGATCGAGCATGGAGATGTTCTCGTGGGATATACGTTTCGTTCCTATTCCTTACCCTGCTTTAGATAATATGTTAATAAACATATAAATCGGTCATTTAAAAACCCACCATCACACCACAAATAACTACCAATACGTGGTTCTTTAGAAATAAATACAGATTCGCCCAATAAGGTTTTAATAGATTCTACTGGCCAAAATAGCCTTTATTTCCAAAAAGACCATATTGTCTCATAGAGGCGGAAGTTGTCTTGGGTTTAGAAGGATATATATTCATATTTTTATTATGATACTCCAGGCACAAGGACTTGTTTTAGATATACTTTTGTGCTAATCAGTTTCTTTGGAAATTCTAATTTAAAAGTGTAAATCAGGAAAATTATTTTACCCCAATATCGTCTTCTAAGAACTTCTTGATACCTGTTTATAATTTTCAAGAAAAGTTAAAAATATGCAATTGTAGATATGATTATTCAAGAAAATGTGACCAATTAGAGTTAAGCTGGGTAAATACAGCCAATATGACTTTAATGGTGATTAGTTGGAGTGTTTTACGTAAAAGGAAGGAAATTTCAACACTTTTTCTCTCTTCGCATTTATTTTTAAATTGCCTAATTGACAGTTAAAAAATTCCAAAATTGAGTTTTCCAGGTTAATACGTAATAGCAGATTTTCTTCATTATTCACATTTCGCAAATGTTCACATTTCAGGACAGTAAAATCCGCTCAAAAAGACTTTCATATTTAACTTTAGAAACGCTTCATCTTTCGTGTGGGACAACAATTTCGGACATTGAACTTTGGGGTATGTTTGAAATAAATCACAAGAAAATCAATTTTTTCTTGAGACAAATCGTGTACTTTTCAATTTTGAGATGGAATTCTCAGGATATATCGAGACAACACTTTTTAATCATACGTAAGCAAATTTCAATTGACTAATTAATAGTTTATGGAATGTAGTCATTTTTCGAAAACTAAAAGGCAATTTTCCAAAAATTTTCTTTTTTGACATCAGGGAACTTTACACTTTCGTTTGGGACTGGAATATTGAATATGGAACCTTGAAGTGTGTTCGGAAAAGGTTCAAGGGTTTATTAATCCTTCTCGTTTTTAGCCAAAGGAGGAAATTTTGAATTTATAAATGAAATTCGTAGGGTATGCGCCGTGTCGACGCTTTTTACTTTCTCGTATGAGGCACTCGTATATGAGAAGCGTATTGTAATGGCATCGATTTCTAGAATTTGAGTTATTATTAGATATTTCTAGATGTTTCGAGGTCTCATCAGTTCAAAAAATATGTTTTTGAAAAAATGTCCGGTTTATGTGTGTATGTATGTTTGTGTGTACGTTTTTCTTTGAAGTTAAAATTCACAAACGACTCACACTTTGTATTTAGACTCCGTACTATACGAGGGCTTCCAAGCTTTTTATTGAAATCAGCTGGAACAAAGGGGTAGTTTATACGTCTCTTGTTTGGTTTTTGAAAACTTTCTACAAATTTACTCCAAAATTTTCTTTTTACTTGTATTTTTGCTTATACTTTTTTCAGTTTTATTTCACTTTTTCATTATTTCACTATTTTTTACTTACTTTCATTCACTTTACTATCTATTATATATATTAATAAGGTTTAATGAAGGTTTTTGCAAATTTGCTCCTAATCCACTCGAATGTGTTTCTCTAAACTTTGAACGATTATTTCACTATGGAATATGTATAATAAAATTTAAAATATTTTTAGCTAAATCGTATCTGAAGAGCACTTCATTCTTGTCGTTTTCCGGTTTTTTTGAAATTGTCTCAAAGTCCACTTCAGTATGTTTTTCTAAACTTTGAATATTTACTTTACTGTTCAATGTGTATAATAAAGCATAATAATATTTCTGGCAAAATAGTCTGTGATTTTTTTTTAATAACTGTCTAATTTACTCTACTGGCGAATATTTATAATAAAATATATATAAGAGTAGTGCGTTTGACGCTATTTTTAGTTCCGCAACCAAATTTCAATTCGCTAACTACAATAATTTTCGAAATACTACAAGTTTCAAACAATAGAAATAAATTTTTCGCACTTTCGTATTTTTCGTATTTTATAAATGAACTTTGGGGCATTTTGGGAAAACGTCGCAAGGGGTTAATGTTCCTTTTCAAAATGAATCTCTTGAGGAACAGACGATGTTTCTTAATTATGCCACCAAATTACATTTTGCCAACTTTGAAGGTTTTCGACATATTACGATTTTTTGAAAAACTGAAAACTGTTTCTGAAAAATTCCTATCTCAGAAATGAACAGCATTCTCTTACTTTTGATAAGAGGAAAACGCCTTCACGTTTTTTAAGCATCCTGTAGATGTTTAGAATTCTAATTACAGCCTAAATGTCGTTTTGGGTAATTTCTTATAAACAAAAATAACCAAAAATAGTGATTTTGTGTTTTTTTTTTGCTTATGTCATGAAGAGTGTTAAATGAATTTCTTTGCTGTCAATGGGACATTTGTAGCTTATTTAAAAAAACTTCAAAATGGTGTTTTGTAGACCTTGATTGGACCATTTTTCCCCTAGAACAGCCGGAAAAACGATTAATAATGGCTATTTAAAAAAATCATACCTGGTATAGTTTTTAATATAAGGGGAAGGTATTTCTGCAAATAATGGCTTATTATGTATACTTTAAACAAGCGCAAGATTAAATTTATCAAATTGGTAGTTTTTTCCTAATTGCAGTATTATTATGGAAAAATCTGCAAAAGGCATCGTATTAAATGTAATATTTTAATTTACCAAACGGTAAAAACCACTTTTTCCAAAAATCAAAAATAGACGAATTGCAGCTATTGATTACTACTGTCCAGCTGATTTTTGTAAATTAAAATCGGTTAATTGCAGTTAATACGATTCATTTTGTAGGGTATTACCGTAATTTCTTTATATTGCAATTATTATGCAAAAACTGCTAATGCGGTAAATTTCAAATTGCGCCTGTTTGAAGTTGACGTAATGAGCTATCATTTTCCGAACCATCTTTCCTTAATACTGACAATTAACGAAGTTATAATTTTTTTTAAAATATTTCCATATTTTTCCAGCTTTTCTCGAGGTCCAATCAAGCTCTACGTAATACTATCACTATTTTGATTTTCTTTTAATTTCCTACAAATGTCCCAATAACAGCACTGCGACTTACTCATTCCACATTTTTTATGATACGTATGTAAGCAATCTAGGCAAAGAAAACCAATCTTTTTGTTTGTAACAAATTATTGGAAACGAAATTTTGGTCGTAATTCGATTTTTAAACATCTATGGTACATTTAAATAATCAGGGCGCTATTGGATTGCTGTGCAATTTTATAGAAAATATATTTTCTCTCTATTACCTGGTGTAATATGTGGAGGTTTGTTTACCCCGTTGGTAACTCAAAAAAAAGGCTAGTGATACATAATGGTTCAAATTATAAACATTATTACAAGTTTTCATGTTATTCCAGAAATACCAAATTTAATGTAATGACATTTATTGAAGTGAACAAAGATCACCCTATAAATGTTATGAAAATGACCGTTTGATGATTTTGTTGTGGGCCCAAGATTAGATTTTCGTTACTTTCAAGTCGAGGAACAATGGCGATGTGTATCATCGTAAGACTTTCTCACATGGCGGGAACAAATATTCATGGAAACATTATTAAAGTGCCTTTTAGGAGGAAAATGTTTCAAAAAAAAGTTATAGCCATTAGTTAGGTCAGTTCAAATCTCAAATTTGGTAAGAATCGGTAAAGCCGTTTAGGAGAAATTGAGAAAAATTTAAAATCCGCACAAGTAAAGCGCCCTTCGCAGAAAATTAGTCGAGATAACGATAACGGCAATCAATAAGAATTGAACAGTAAAGTAAATATACAATGTTTGAAAAAAAAGTACCAGTTTTTGAAATAATCCAAAAAACATAAAAATGACAGCAGTGAACTGCCCTTGACCCTTAACTTATTCTGCTGAAAGTTATGTGGTTGCGACCCATAAATTTAGGGGACCCAGCCTAAATACAAAATTTCATGTTTCCACTGTTTATAGTTTCTGAGGAAACGTTGACCACAGACATACATACATACACACACAGACATGTTTCCAAAAACATGTTTTTCGAACTCAGAGGACCTCAAAACGTTCAGAAATGCCAATATCTCAAATTCCGAAAATCAACACGATTACAATACTTTCTCTTATATATATGGGTATCCCATATGAGGAAGTAAAAATTAAGGATTCTATTAATTAGCACATCAAGACCCATTTTACTGAACATAAAACCTGTTTCGTTGTGATAACGGCTTAAATTCAGCTGGAATTAATTTATTCCGCATTTTTGAGAAGCACTATATGCTTTTTTCCCTCGACTCCTCTCGTATTATAAATATCGCCGAAATATGTGAAGAGCTAACCGTCACCGTAATCATAAATAACGCGGATTCACCTTCATTTTCGGGCACATACATAGCCGAGATTGTTAAGTAGGTCCCCGTGGGAAATAAACACTACCGATACTCATCTCGAAAGGTTTATGGAACCAAACTTGTCACCGCATTATCATAATCGCGGGATCTGAATGATTTATCGGGAGTCCGTTTCTCGGGAGAGGGGAGAGCGATAATTACCGAGTTTCGGTTTACAGAAAAATCGGTAAATCTTATAAGGCGAAATCCGAATGGCGAGATCGGTTACCATAAAGTAGAAGTAGAACTCGAACAGGTTAGGCTAGGCGTTGATCGTCTCCTCGAAAAAGAAAGAAAGAGAGAAGGAAAGAAAAATCTCTCATAATTATCGAACGATTAATATGCAAGAGGAGAGGTGTACCCGCTGCGTTCTCGATACTCACCTTACCAGTAATTCCTAGTTTTATGGCGGTCGTTTATTATTTTAATAGTGCAGTTTGCTGCGTGTTCGCCCGGACGGGACTCGGTACGTACGTTATCTTAGGGGCAGCCTTTCCGACTCTAATGACAGAAAACAATTATTGTTCTCATCGAGATGACGGTTAAATATCGGAGTTTCGTTGTCGTCCGACGGTTGGGTATGCAGATTGCGGGAATGTTTCACGGCGGTACAAGTACGTTACGTGTAAACCGTACGAGATAACGGACTGTTATATGCCTCCTTTCGGAAAATATCATCGCGAAATATAAAGCGTGAGATAACAGGATTTCTAACTTTGACTCTGACTAAAATTCGCCGCTCTGAACCGAAATAACTGAACGCACTTGTACACTTAGTTTTGACGTGAATGAGAGCGTATGACGGAACTTGTAAACACCTCGGACGTTAATAACTTCGAAGCTAATTAATAAACGTTTATACAACATAAACTAATTTCGACGAAAATATTACCCCACTTACGTTTGTATTAAAATAAATTCGACGATTTAGGATTTTCCGGTGGATTGAAAACTTCGCTCGACGTCGTCGTTACCGTTAATGCTCATATATTTCAATCAAAATTATTTCCTAGCTATAAAAGATAAGGTATAAACGATAAGACGTACTTTCTAAATCAATAAACTCGATTTTACGAAACTTTTATGGTTTTTGAGTAATCGCCACGACACTTTGGTTGCGATTATAAATTTTACGATTTCAACCTCGAATAATAGTGATAGAATTGAAATATTTGGTACCAAATGCGGAACCTTCATAGAATCCTATAAATACGTGCAAGTACACGTCAGATTAAATTCTTTGTTAACTAATATTTTTCAGGTACATATAATAATTAATTGTTATTTTAATAATTTTCGGTTAATTATACCATGCGTTTTCGCCACAAATATGAAGCAATCATATGAACAATTGCCAATTTGTAAGATATGTTTCATTCACGTCCTTTATTTCCATCTAATATTTCGCCTATTTCAATTTAAGACGCCAATTACAAATGCATGATTGGATGATAGAATTTTGATATACTTCTATTAAATCCAAGAACTTGTCATGGAATGAAATTCGCCATCAAAACAGTACATAAATTTGGGTAAATTAAAATTTTTTTAATACATACTTTTCGGGAAAATATTTGATATTTTAGTTGATATGTTTGCTGTAAAAGGAAACATTTTTTAATTCATTTCTATTTGTGAGCGTCTAATATAAATAGTTGTCGACTGAAGGCAGAAGATGGGGGAATGTTTAATTTGTCGGAATTTCCCTGCAGTGATTTTGTTTCATTTGATGTACTACTTTAATATCATTACAAATGTCTAAGTTTACTATTAATTATTTGTATAATTACAATTCACAAACTTTACACTTTACACGTACAAATGCTCTAAATATCGATGTTATACAGGGGCTTCTCAACTTATATGCCTAAACTTGAGACTTGTACGAACTCATAAAAGTTAATTCCAGTAAACGTCGTTAAAAAGTTATCCATACAATTGAAAAGATTTGTTTTTTGAAATTTTCGAGTTTAAATGCGCCAATTTCAACAGATTTCGAAATATCGCATTTTTTCAAAAAAGTGCAAACCAAAATTTCATAAATTAGTATATATCGGAAAGTTCCAATTTTGGAATATTTTTTGAAAAGTCCCGGAAGGTTTCCTTCCTTTTATTTGGGAATCAAACATTAAATTTTGAAAGGACCCCGCACATTTTATATAGAAAACGGTCTTCCGGTGAAATTTGCTAAAAATTTGGGAAATTGTTCGTTTTGTCCCCCTGATCAAAAGTCTCAATGGGGTCGAAGCTCAAAATGCCCATCTTTAGGCTCTACGGCAATTTTTAGTGGCCAAAAACGGCAAAAATTCATTTTTTTTAATATCATGTTTAATGCTTGTACAGTCCCTTAAGTTTTCATTAAATTGTATGCGTGTGAGTATTTTATGTAGGAATATGTCCATGTCTAATTATATGTGTGTATATGTATTTGTGTGAGAGGGTTTTTGAATGCACAATTATACAAGATTTAATACACACCGTCTCAATAGTATTTTGTGGTTTTAATAACCTTCAATGAACTCAAAACTTTCATGCATTTTTTCAAAGAGTTGCCAAGCGTTGCCAAAGAGTTGCCAAAGATTTTCCAAAGCATCAAACATAATATTTAAAAAGAATGAATTTTTGCTAAAAATTAAAAAACTAAAAATTGCCGTAGAGCCTAAAGATGGGCATTTTGAGCTTCGACCCATTGGGACTTTTGATCAGGGGGACAAAACGAATAATTTCCCAAATTTTTAGCAAATTTCACCGGAAGACCGTTTTCCATATAAAATGTGCGGGGTCCTTTCGTTGAGAAATTTGCGGGGCACATCATGTACATTATTTTTAGTTTTGTGGTATAGTTTTAGTACGGTTACTACAGTGGCTTTAGAAATGTCGCGTTTTTGGAAAAAAGAGTAAACGTAAATTTCAGAAGTTCGTATTAAGGAAAATAAATATCCTTTTCGTAAAATTATTTCACTCTTGGCACTAGAAAATCATCCCATTTCGTTTGTGATTGAAATATCCACTTTTGGTCATTTTTTGAAAACTTCGCAAGAGAACCACCTGTTTGGGACTGAAGACATACGTTTCCAAATTTGTGGATTTTCCATTTTTTCCATTTCATTCCATTTGTCACAAAATTCGTAAGGTAACTGAAGGTTAGTTTAGTGGTTATAGTTCCCGTGTGCTAACTTCAACATTTTTCGAAATAACGCTCTTTTGAAAACCTAAATTTAAGAAGTTTGCTATTAATATTTAGAAAATCTAATTTTGGGCTTTTTTTTGAAAAAAAGGCAAAGTAGCTTTACTTTTTTTCTGAAGGGTGGAAAAATAAATTTTCGGATTTCGTCACAAAATTTGCAGGCTAAGTTAAGGTAGAGCTTTTTAGTTCTGAGGTCTAATTTAAGTCGACTTAAACGTTTTTCGAAATATCCTGATTTATTGACAAAAAAGTGATAACATTTACGAGTGTGAAGTTAGCCACATCTACAAATCTTGTAGTCCGGTAAAATAGGTGCTCTTTTTTGATTTCAAAATTTGTGCAAGAAACGTTCTCGGAAAGGCTGTTTATTGTTATGTATCCGATACGATTTATCACCCTAGCTGTCGGTTGGGGGTTGATACATGGGGTACATTTACAAAAAAATCGAAAAAAAATATTTTAACCACCTAAACCAATTTTTATAGGAAAAGATTTATACATAAAGGGTCCCCCTAAAACAGTTTCAAGTGGAAAATCAGGAGATTTAATGGAAAATCGGGGATTCATAGGTTATGTATGGAAAAAATTATTTAAGTAACTAAACCAATTTGTACATCTAAAATTTTTATCTGGAAGTATTCGTTTATACATAAACTGTCCAACTGTAATAGTTTCAAGTCGATAATCAGGGGATGCAATGGACAATCAGGGGTTCATAAGACACTTACTTAGAAATTTGGAACTCTTACCTATGGAATTTTTTTAATTATCTAAATCCAATTTTTACATCGAAAATTTGTATTTGGAAATATTTGTTTATGTATAAACTATCCCCTTAAATGAGTTTCAAGTAAAAAATCACGGGATGCAATATTCAATCGAATATTAGTAAGACACTTACTTCGAAATTTCGAACTCTTTCGTATTAAATTTTTTTTAGTATCTATTGTTCGTGTTGTTTCGTGAAAAAATCGTGATGGCGCGTGAAAAATCATCTCCAATAGTTTGCGATTCATATTTCACAAGTCTAATTTTGTGCCATATTTGAAAAAATCTCGAGGGAGGGTTAATTTTTTTAGGGGTTGAAAAATAAATTATTGAATTTCGTCACAATATTTTCAAGGTAAGTCAACGTAGAACTGTTTACTTATGTGGTCTCGTTTTGCTGCGCTAACTTGTGCGGTTTTCGACATATCCTGATTTTTGTGAAAAAAAAAGTGAAAATCTAAATTCATAATTTTTCAGGATTTTTGTAAAAAATCACAAGGAACTTTTCTTTTTTGGGGCCAAAAATGGAATTCCACATTTCGCATGAAACTCGCAGGGAAGCTCAAAAAGACGCATTTTAGTTCGAAAATTCGTGATATTAATTCCCGAAGGTTGGAAAATTCGTAGCGTTATCGGCGGTCTTCGGAAATAATTGACCTTTTGACGTACTAGCATGGTGCGCTCGGAAAATGCGCTATCGTACGTCGAGAAGTTTGGAAAATTCCGCGGGCCTTAGAATCAATTAACGACGGTCCTACTAATAAGTTGCACAGGTAGAAAAATGCGCGATCGTAAGTCGCGAAGGTCGGAAAATTCAGGTTTGATTGACGGGTCGCGAATTCGATAGGAACAATTTCTTAGAGAGGCATGAAAAAATCATCGATTTTAATTCGACGTACAGTAATGAAGTGTGAAGATATATCTCCGCAACTGGAAATCTAAGATTTTGTGTAACTTTCAGCGTTGAGGTGGATTTTAGGGCTTCCGGCTGTTCTGAAATTCTGATTGATTGAATCAACATGATTGACTGAGTGAAAAACTGATTCAAGTTTGAAAATTCGAAGGTTTGAATTGGTATCGGGTCGCGCAGAAGAGAGAAGAGTGGTCAAAAAGAGAGGCCTATTTTCAATGGAAAGAAAATGGCTGAAGTGAATCGAAGTGAATAATATTAATAACATTTATCCGAATGAAACCCACATGTCGGAGTGTTTTGTATAAATGTTTTTACGTTCCGGCAAAGTTTCATCAGGGAAAAATTTTAGAAGCACTCACTGAATTAACCAGGGGTCAGAAATCCTGTAGTAAAAAGTGCGCCCCTAATTAAATCGATGTACAATTCAAATCAGCGAAATCAAATAACGAAAAATCCGAGGGTCCCTATCCTCTCTTAATAATTAAAGACTACATACAATGTCGACAAGGTTTCCCTCACAAAGGGCCTCCGGCGCAACGTTTTCTTTTATTAGCATTATCCTGCCGGAGAGACTATAAGCGAAAACATATTTTGTTTGAGGATACCCTCGATACATGCAAATTTAATCCTGATGGAATCAAAATCGGGAGACAGAGGAAAAGAGAGAGGGTGGAGCGAGGAGCGAGCGGAGCAAAAGAGAGCAAAGAGCAAACAACAAATACAAAAGTCCCGTCGACAAAGGAGGATCGAGTGTGCGCTGCATATTTTACGTCGAGGGTCCCGGGATCTGCATTCAGGTCACCTCTTGAGTGCGCTCGTCGCTCTTTTGATGCCGCCAGTCCAGACTTCTCCGGAACACGGGGAACGGGGGGTGAGTCGGTCTGAATAAACTATGGCCACTCGCCCAACTTAAATTAGATGAATATGCCAAGTAGTTGGAGAGTGTACGTACAGTCAGTCGGCCGCCCCTGTCCGGGAATTCGACCGACCCCAGGCCCCTGTCCCCGTAATCGCCCTTTGTGGCTCCCGAACTTGTTACGGAGAGAAGTTGAGTACTCATACTTACGTGTAGTCTATGATGTGGAAAGGCTACCGGTCGAAACAACCGATATGGGTGTTTCTCTTTGTATTTGTTACATACAGTAAACGCCTCAATTGTTTTATCGAAGCACTGATTACATTGTCATGACGAAATTATACGGACCGTCACAAAATAAAACGGACAAAATAATACTTCATTCATATTTCAAAACTACTTGATCAACGTCGATCATTTCTTGAAGACGGAAACCTCCTCGCCATTATCAATAAAGATTTAAGTGTCCATTGGACAACGTCGATCGTAATGCTAAAGACCTATACCGAACTATTCACGATGCCGCTTCTTACGTTTTGTTTGGACAAATCTGACAAATTTCATCTTCATGAGTAGAATCTATTGTAGTAAAACCTTGAGTAAAATCCTTGAGTAAATCTTTAGTCCTTGATCCTTGAGTAAAATGTCAGGAGCTTCTCTTATTCTGGTATCTTTATTATCTATCATTCTTTTTTAATAACTTTGTAGCTCTATTCCCATATCATCATCATCAAACAGCTATATAGTCGTTCACTGCTGGATATAAGCTTCCCTTAAATGTTTCCATCTCTCTCTATCCTGTGCCGCATTCATCCAGTTCGTGTTAATGAGCTTCAGATCATCCGACCATCTAGTGGGTGATCTGCCTCTGCTGCGAAGTGCATGGTCTCTAGGTCTCCATTCAGTTATTTTTCTTGTCCATCTACCATCGTTCATTCTAGGCACGTGGCCTGCCCAGTTCCATTTAAGATTCGATATTTTTTCAATGGCATCTGTCACTCCAGTTCTCCTTCTCACCTCCGCATTCGGAACTCTATCTTTCACAGACAGACCCAACATAGCTCTTTCCATGCATCTCTGTGTCACTCTTATTTTGTTTGCCGTTTGCTTTGTTAGTGTCATTGTTTCGGCTCCATATGTTAACACTGGCAGAACACACTTATTATATACCCTTCTCTTTTGACATATGGGAATATTGGGTCTTAAGATGTAGCTCAGTTTTCCAAAGGCTGCCCAGGTGAGACCAATTCTTCTGCCAATTGCACAGGCTTGATTGTCTCTCCCCAATCGTATTTCGTGACCCAGGTAATTATAGGACCACACTTGCTCAATATTCGAGTCGTTTACTTTTAGATTTTCACTGTGAGCTAGATTTATCAACAACTTGGTCTTGCTGATGTTAATATTCAGCCCAACTTCTTTGGATGCTAGTTCCAGTTCCTTTTGCATCTCTTTTGCTTCATCAAATTTGTCTGCAATTAATACTAGGTCATCGGCGAAGCGAAGGTGGCTCAGCTTCTCGCCGTTGATGTTAATACCAAAATTGTCGATCCTAGTACGCTTAAACATGTATTCCAGAAGGTTTGTGAATAATTTGGGAGAAATGACATCACCTTGCCGCACACCTCGCTCCATTTTGAAGTCGGGAGTATCTTCATGGAGTCTAATAACAGCTTTCGCTTTCTTGTAAATATGCTGGATAAGTTTGGTGTAGCGATGGTCGATTCTACAATCCGCGAGGGCCTGGAGCATACTTCGATGATCCACTGTATCAAAAGCTTTTTCGTAGTCCACGAAAACCAGCACCAAAGGCTTATTGTACTCTATGCATTTTTCAATAAGAATTTTCACTGTGTGGAGATGATCATTGGTGCCATAGCTCTTACGGAATCCTGCCTGTTCGTTTGATTGATAGAGATCAAATTTCGTTGTTAGCCTTTTGGTAATTATTCTCATGAATTCCCATATATCTTTACATTAACTAGTGATAACCTTATCTGCCAATATGATTAAGCTTTATAATTTATGGATGAATTAATAATACCATTCAATATGCTTACCCATTTTGTACCAGTCTTGTTATACGCTGGTTGAATAATATACTATTTACAAATTGACATGGCTGCGAGTTATTTTCCTAGTTTTTTTTTTTAAATTTCACAATTCTGGCAAAATCTGATATGTATTACACCCTTATTGAATAATACACTATTTATAATATGTACCTCCAGAACTTTAGGACCGCATATCATGTAAAGGAACCGTTTCCATTATATTTTTGATCTTATTCCTTAGGTAAGTACCCTGTGTTACAGTTAACACGAACTGTATTCTATTTTTTGGGGTCGAAAAAATAAGATTAACCTTTTCCGACTTTTTTTTTCTAAAATCGATTGGAATTTATATTCAAAATTCTTCAAAAAAAAATTATTTCAAATTTCTAAAAGAAAGCGAGAGGGGATGAGTTTTCAGTACCAAACGTGACAAATTTTTTTCCTAAAACGCTTGGTGTCGAGTTATATTTTGGAAATGGTTTTCTTTCATTATCGTCAACTGTCGATATTTTTAAAAGGTACTGATCCCAGCAATTTCAAACTTGGCAACAGATTTTAAGAACATTCCACTAACGTTTTTCGTAACGAAAATGGCAAAGGAGGGCAACCAACAGTAGGCTAGCTCCTTGCAATTTTTTCGAAAATTAGATGGATTTTAGATTTTCAAAAATTCCAGATACAGACAAAGTGGGATGACATCCTCTGAAATGAAAGAATTTGTTTGGTACAGTTCTTATTGTTCGAATTGTGACACTTTTACAGATGATTTTCTTTCTTTTCCAAAACCTGTCAATATTTCGAGAAATGGCCGTCCTATCTATTTGAAACTTAACCACATGACCTAAGATTACCTTACTAACGTTCTCTGCTAGTTTTATCACTTTACTCGAAAATAGTCCTTTAGGGGTAAATTGCCCCAAAATTGCGATTTTTTCTAATAACGAATCATACAATATTAGGTATTGTGTAGTATTACATTATACCAGAAGTACAATGAAATCCTGGAACTGTAAAACAGTGAAAACCTCTATATAGCGGACAGCCACGGGAACCACAATTTTATCCGTTATAAAGAAGTGTCCGCTATTGGGAGGAAAGGATTAAATAAAAAAATATTAACATGTGCACAAATGTAATTCAAAATACTACATTTTCAAATTGCAATACATTTCTAGTTGAAAATTTTATAGTCTATAGTAGTTTGTTTACCAGAAACCACGGAATCAACATAAGTCTACCTCTTTATTCTGAAAAATATCTGGAATTCCTGAATAAGATGATTGCAAATTTAAACACCTATTTTAAGAGGTGGACGCAATTATGAAAGGTGTCCGTTATTTAAACTGCCTAGTAAAACCAGGAGATGATTAAAATTTGAATTTCTATTTAAGAGGTACATTTATTACACATATGATTTCAAAAGTTATTGTCCGTTGTTGAGAGGTAATTTTATTAACAATTATATAGGAAATGGTAGCTTTTAACTGTCCGTGTTCCTTATTTGGAGGGTCCGCTATTTGGGAGGTGCTAATATGTATAAATCCCTATTAAGAAATTCGGAAAATATAAAACTGTCCGTTATGTAGAGGAGTCCGCTATTGGGAGGTGCCGTTATTATAGGTTTTACTGTATCGCAAAAGGATGTACCTATTTTTATAAGTTCATACTTTTTGTCCAAATTACATAATTTTCAGCAAATGAGGAAGTTTATTGTACCGATAAGTTTTGATAACATTATTTAACGTAGTTTATATCCCAAACGTTTCCATCAATCCCAGGAATGTGAAAAAAGAACGAGCTTTTGCAGAAAGCACAAATTTATTTTAAGGTAAAGAAGAAAATCAACATTTTTTAGTGGCCAAGTACTGTTAGAAATAAAAATGAACTCAACGCTTTGAACTTATCATTTTACCTCATCATCATCTTCTTGACATTGACATAATTCTGATTGCTCAGAATTATTTCCATCTTCATCAATCTCACCTTTATTTCACCACGAATAGTTTTACCCGGAAGAATTTTCCTTGGCTAGAATTTTAAACTTAATAAAACCTCTTTTTCTACGTACTTTTAAAATAATTGCTTTTGTTTTTCAGGAACCAAAACTAAATTTGCATCCAATACGCAACATACACTAGAGTGTCATTTATATTTAGTTTTAATTTCACGGGAAAATGTTCTTTTACTAAAATAGCCAAAGGATCCGCGAATGCCAATAACTTAACATTTTTATATACTTTTAAACGAAGAACTTCGCCCTTAAGGATATTCCATAATATTGGTTCAAAATCAGGACTCTCAAGTACCCCCTGTATTTACTTCTACCATTTCTTTACCTATACCTGTTCTTTGTTAATCCCCTATAATATTTATTGAATATTTAAGAATACCTCTCTCTTTCATTGCTGAAATAATGAACTTTCGTAAAGCCGTATTAAATGCATTTTTATAAATATCTAGGATTATCAGAGAACCCCATTTAAATTCAAAGGTGGGTACCCAGTTGACAACAAAATGCTAAGCAGGGACTGTAAATTTCCCTTTTCTAAATCCAAACTGTAAATCTAACAATCCTCTTGTTTGTCCAGATTTTCATCAATACGTTCCTTGAGAAATTTTTCATATAGTTTACCTAAATAACAATACACTTATCGGCCTACAAGCAGATGTCACTTCAATATCCTTACCTTTCCATAAGTATAAGATGTTCTCTGACGTCTTTCCAAACTGTTGAAAAAGATTATTTTAAAATTAAGTGATTGAATAGATCACTAGATATACTAGGAATAATTTGATATGCTGTTACTAAGGCGTGTGGAGGAAGACTGAGGGTGGTATTCAGAAACGTTCCTTAAATATTTCTTAACAAGTGGTTCCTTAAGTCCGAATTTGTATTCAGAAACCTTCCTTAGCAGAAAGAAATCTTAACGTAAAATAATTCCTAAGTATTTCTTAAGTAACGTCATTCTCCCACTTAATTCTATTCCTGAATCCTCCTTAGTAAAGTTTTGTCTTACATTTGAGAAATACTTAAGGAATATTTAAGGTAGCTAGATAGGTACCTTAAGTATTCCTTAGCCGAAACATTGAGGTTAGGTCGATGAAAGTAGAGGTTATTTCGTTATTTGTTTTGAAGATGTTTGAAAATGAGAACGACGCTTTCGATGACTATCGGAGAATTGAGCGATATTATTATGAGAATGATGATTTCGATGAGTTTCTCAAAAGAATTCACCGCCCATTACGTGCCCGAAGGTACATTAGGGAAACGCCTTTCTATGAATTGGACGAGTTCGAATTTAAAAAGCGCTATCGATTTACGAAAGAGTGTGTGGTTAATGTTATTCTCCCTTTAATAACACAAATCCCAGAGGTACAAGATCAACGGGGAATGCCCCTTACTCCTTTAGAACAACTTTCGTCACAATAGAGTCCAGTCAGAGTGTAGTTACCACATCCGAACGTTTGCATTCAACAATGCTGCCATTCCTTGCCACCAGCTCCTTAAGCAACGCGTTCTCACTGAGGGTAAAATGAATCCTTCTCTTCTCCATTTCAACATCCTCTAACTTACAGCGCACGATCAAAAATGAGTAGAAAAAGGCAGTGGGGCCTTTATACCTACTTACAATTACCCACATCTCTACCCTCTAGAACTGGTACTGTTCTTTTAAATTTACTGAAATGACCATCGCTATCATTTAACTCGTCTTTCCCCTATTCTTCTAAAGTGGTCCTTTATGTGTATTTCTCTCTCGTTAATGTGATTTGAACACTACCTGTTTCCTAATACTTTTTACTTTTAAATATCTTTATTAAGCATCATCTGCAACATGTGTGCATATGTTACAATATCGTCTTGTGCTACATCTAATGGTCCTAGCATGCTGGTGAGGGGGAAGGCTGCGGCCCTCTCGATTCCTCCGGTGGTGGCTGCCAATTCTGGTTACGGTCACAGAAAACCACAAAAAACCGTGACTCAGCCATGTATGTAGGCCCGTTTCGTCCTGGTGGTCACGGGGCCATCGTCATCTTTGGGGACTGGGATCAGCAGCTGGGCTGCCTTGTGATCCGTTTGACGGTGTAGTGGGTCGTCGGCCTCGCCGCATCGGGTGCTCCTTTTCGAGTTTGTCCTGCTAGGGGCTCCTGCTGGGCCCCTGCTCGCTCCCGGGAAGTTTCCTAACACCTTTACCATCTGTCCCTTAAATAACCATATTCCCTTCAATACACGCCCGACGTTTCCCTGTTGTTTTCCTGGAATTCCAGGTATACCGTCTCAGGTACACAGTCACAACACTCCTCAATTTTAGGACCTTTAGGACTCAACAAATTAACAATTAACCAAATATCCCAAATGTAAACAATGAAAAAAATAGGTTGTAGGTTATGTTTTTGACAGAGTTTGACACGAAACGAAAAAATAGCGACTTAAAAATTTCTCAGCCAAGATTTATTTAAGTGACGTTTCTGAATACAAATCGCTCCTTACCGTTAAGTTAAGAAAAAACTTAATTTTGCTAAGGAACACTTAAGAAATATTTAAGTGCCATTTCTGAATACCACCCTGAATATTTCTGATTGCCGCATTCAGTCTCTTGTTTCTAGTGACCAGGGGAATATTTATTAGTGTTTTACAATTTCTGATCCACTTCTGGGGAGAAAAAGAAAATAGTTGTCTCACTATTTCTATAGTTTCTGCTCACTGGGAATATTGTATTTTTTTCCGCCTTTAATATTAGAATTTTAATTTTACAGAATTTAAAACAGAATTTTAAATTCTAATTAAAAACTGTCCAGTTTCTTAACGGATTGAAGTGTTAGAGGAAAATATTAATTTCTATACGATTTTGTTTGAGCGGGACAGCTTTTAATTTTTTGTCATTTTATTCCTTTCAGGTGGATTTCTTCAGGAATCGATTAAACATGCACACTAATTTTGATCTTATTATCACAACTCATTCTTGAAAAACCACTTTTGCGTTAGACTTAAAATTATTTTAATGACGAACAGTTATATTTAAGTTATTAAAATACTAATTGTATTGACAAAAATCCAAAAATTGACCCCACATAACAGAAACACGTTTACGCTGTTTTGTTCCCGAAATTGTCTAAATCTTCGTTAGTATTTTTAGCCATGAGTGAAATATCGGACTACCAGATATCTTCTGCACCTCAAGGATTAGGCTTGCAGTCTGTTACGTCTTCATGTTTGCCATCTTCTTCCTGGCCTACCCACTCTTTTCTTCCTCTGCGTCTGTAGTGTACTACTTGTTTAACTGACCTATCATCGTTCATTCTTTCAATATGCTGTCTCCAATTTAATGAGTTCTGTTGTATTCTGTCATCCACTGAGAATATGTTCAGTTTGGCCCTTATTTCTTCATTTCTTATTTGGTCTCCTATCAATACCTAAAATGACCGAGTACGTAACGAAAATCTTCCCGTTCAATATCAATTTCCCATCGTTATTTCGGAGAGTGCGCAACACATTCATACCAATTTTCTATTCGGGAGATTTAAAACTTATACCGATAATGTAGAGTGTGTCGGTGCCGGTATAAACCGAAATAACAATCCAATCTAATTGAAAGCGATCCCGTTCCTGCGAAATGAATTAAAATAAATTGAACTCTCCTATGGGCCGTTGTCGTTATTGGCGGCCGTAAAGTAGGATTTGCTTGTATCGGTGGAGCCCATCAAAATACGAATTTATTGAAACTGAAAGCCGTTAAGATAAATGGGAGAAAAGAGCCCGAGAAGAAGAGAGAGAGAGGCTTCTGTTACGGCGGAAAGTATGGACGTTGCCGGGTTAAGTAGAATTAATCGTAGACGGCCAGTATTAAGTTTACATTGTAAGAGTTGATTCGATAATGAAGTTAATGAGTCGTAAATTACGAAGGGGAAAAAACCGTATAAAACGCGTCTACGCGGATCACCTGTGCGTGATTTTTCTGCGGCTCGGTCCTTCGTTTCACCCTCGTTACGTAAATTAACATGTCGAATCGGGGTTTGACTCGTTTTTCAGTCGCTGATAAATCGCTTTAATCAATTTTTGTTCGAGTTGATGCTTCATTATGAACGCCTGTCTCGTCGGAACTGACGCTATCAATCTTGCTTTAAGATCTCCGGTAACGCGATTCCTTTTTTGTGCTCCACTCTTTTCTGATACGTTAATTAATTTCGTCGGGAATAGGATGATGCGCTTGTGCTTCGCAGGACGCGACCGAGATTCACGAGGTAGTAGGTAAATATCGATACTGAGACACACATTTTCGATACTCAAAAATGATGCAATAATTTTGTTTTGTGAATGGAATACACGAAATTGATTTGATGAATGAAAATATAAGAAAGAAATGTAACTAATACGCGCGATTCAAATATTATTACGTAATTAAAACAAGTGCAAATTAAATGACATTGCAGATGTAATCCAATTTATATACTCCATATAGTCGGACTGTTAATATAAATGGGTGTTGAAGAAAAGATACCCTCTTCCGGGTTTTCAGTTAAAACGTATTTAAAAGAAAATCAAGTAATTACTAATTAGCCTATCTTTCGGAGGTGTTTTCCTCCTTCATCAGGTCAAACCTAACGCCACATCTACCTACCTAACTGTTGAACGAAACTGTAATTTTCCAAAATGTTCAGGTTTTTCAGGTTTAAGGTTTCAGGTTTATCTGAATAAATAATTTTTTCATAGACTATAAATATTTTAGAAATAGTCCCGATAGACCTCGGTTGATTGAAGTCTCGTGTCGGTCTCGGCATTTTTTGAGGATCTCTGAATCTCTGATAATTGTTTTTTGCTTTTTTTTAAAATTATTTTTACCTACTATTTTTATATAAAAATCAGCGAAAATTTCAAATTCTCTGTTGCTATAGCGATGTAGAATGATCCTTCATCTTGTCATTGACTCTATTTCGATTTGATATGAACGTACATTAGCTTAGTATCATGTTTTCATAAACTCTTCTTCTTCTCTTTTTCTTCAGCCTCCTCTCGTCCACTCCTGGGCCTAGGCCTTTCCTAGTTTCTTTCATTGATCCCTGACTTGAGTCTTCTGATACCAACAGAAGGAAGGAAAAACTTCTATGTCTTGCCAACACTTTATAAACTCTCTTGCCTACACTCTTGCCAACACATGTTTTTCCTTCCTTCTGCTCATCATGGCCAACTATGGGAACTTGGACAACCTCCTTTTGTTCTGATGCCAAGTTCCAACTGCTATATTCTTTATATCGTCCATCCACCACAGTAGAGATCTGTTTACACTCCGTGTCGTTTCTCTGGGTCTTCATTTAATGATTTTTGATGTCCATCTCTCGTCCTTCAGTCTTGCCACATGGTCCTCCCACTGACATTTCAGTTCTACAGTTTTCTCAATTATATCCTTAATTTTAATTCTTCTCCGAACTTCATCATTTGGTATTCTGTCTCTTAGACTGATACGCATTGACTTGTCCGTGGCTCTCTCCATTACTCGTATTCTGTTGGCACTTGCTTAGGTAATGGCAATTGTTTCCATTCCGTATGTTGTAACGGGCACCCACATTTTGTGACTCTTCGTTCAGTTCTTGGAGCATTGACTCGACTTCTTTAATGGCGTCTGATATTAGCACGATATCGTCTGCAAACCGCAGGTTGTTCAGATATGTTCCATCGATTTTAATTCCCTTGTTTTCCCACTTGAAGACGTCTTCAAGAGCTAATAACGTAAATAGACTTTGCGAAATAGTGTTTTCCTGTCGTGCTCCGCGTTTAACCTTACCGTTATTCGTTCTAGTTTCATCATCGATTTTTATATGTAGGGAGGCATTTTTGTAGATGTTTTCACTTATTGTAGTATACCTGGAATCGATAGGTGCGTTGTCCATGGATTTTAATATGTAACATATCTCAATTGAGTCGAATGCCTTGTGAAAATCAATGAAAGATGTATGAATTTGCACGTTATACTCCACAAACTTTTCAAATAGTGTTCTGACCGCCTGTAAATGATCAATTGTAGAGCCTGTCCTACAGGTTAATAGGAGTCGAACTTTGATGTTAGTCTGTTAATTATAACTTTTGTGAAGGTGCGACAATAAACTAATAGCCCTATATATGAAACGAATGTAATAGAATCTGTGAAAATCGAATTTGCAGCTCAGCCGAAAATGAAATTGGTACGTATCTCGGTAATTTTGTGGTAAGAACACCCGACGCGAAATTGGAAGACCCGAGTTCAAATCCCGGCTGAGCTACAAATTCCATTTTCACAGACTCTCTTACATTTGTTTCATATATACACCTTTACTGAATTAATTTCGAGAATATATTCCATCTAATAGTAAATAGCCCTATAATTTTCTATGTTGATTGAGTCTCCTTTTTATATAACAATATAACTTCCGCTTCGAGCCAGCATTTTGGTACTTTACCCTCGTACAGACTTGAGGAGTTTTTAAATACAACCCTAAACCCTTCGAATACTTATTCCAATAATATCAAAATTCTGTTAGTGACTCTTAGTGAGATATCTAAGCATTTTCCCATCCTTTAGATAGTGATAAGACTTGAGAGACAAGGAGGCCGATACCTTTATAATTATCACCTTCCAGGTGATATTCTTAATATTATTATTTATCCCGATACTTTACAAAATTACAAGATCGCGAAAACTCGTCCGGAATCTCCAAGTTACATTCACTGTCGTAATTCACGTCCCGTGGGGTGTCGTGTCACGAAACTTATGCCGTTTCGCTAATTGAGTGTATTCAAACAATGGGGGTAGAACACCCCCTTGTGTTCGTCGCCCCCACCCCGACGTGTGTCGAGTCGAGCGTAACAGGTTCAAAGAGGTCGGGGCCTCGTAATCCGTCTGTGATTTTAATGCGTATTATTTCGGTAGCTTTGAACAATATTATCGGAATATCTGATTATCGCTTTTTAGTCGCGAGAGGGTGAAAAAGGAGTGAGTGAGTGTGCGTGTGTGTGTGTGAGAGAGAGAGAGAGAGAGACGCGCAGAATGCGAGAGAAAGATCGTCATACAGAAACGTTACGAGGCGTACGGAACGCGAGGAATGAAATAAATGGAAGGAATTATTATTCGGATGAAGTGCGGGAGTTAATGAGTTTTAGAGGTGAGAGTGATGATGTAATGATAATAGTGGTTTTTAGAACGTCACACTTTCTCGCGAACATCAAAGAATCGGAAGAGAGGTAGTTGCGTGCGTTTTCGCCTTAATTGGCAATTTCGAAACGTAGGGGAAATGGATTACGTGTCGTACCAAAAACTACAATAAATTCGCGAGGCATTCGCCATTATCGACTATAATTTGTTGAAATCCTATACGAATAATTTTTTTTATAATAATTCCTCCATGGTCTATAACTTTAAATATGTGGATGAACACCATTTTCCACCAAGCGAAGCAAGCATAGTCATTACCATAACCATAATAATAAATAGTAATAGTTAAAAATGAGTTGAACAGCATTAGTGATTGTTTTATGTTAATTCATTGCGACAGTGTTTAACCTGATGTATGAAAATGACATGGTAATCTATTTATTTTGCAATTTTTATTATTCTGGATTTCCCATCCTTCCTGTAGGTACTTCCTGTTTTTAATGTTTTATAGATCAAATAAAGGAATACAGTTGAAATAGAAAAGTAAGATTCATCGTAGCCATCAAAGAACTTTGTTTTACTTTAAATTAATTCAGGTTAAATGGATCTGAGAAACTTAACAAATATTGCGACTTATTAGGAATGTTTTTTCACCAAATTTTCACATCAAATTTGGTTACTTTGTACGACTTCGTGCATTCGCCAAAATATAACTCAATATGTACCTACATAAATGGCTAAAATTAACTTTGACTTTGTATATAAAGTTGGCGGACCACCCTCTTCAGGCCGGCAAAACAAAATAGTGGAGATTTTGTGTCTTTTTTGTAGCTTTTTTGCAGCGAGAAAACGAATTTTGAAGCTTTTGACCAGCCGGAGCTACAAAAGGTGCATGGGCTAACTTAAACTTAAGTTAGCGGCCACCGCTATAATCATACACGGAATGTAATAGGATGCTCTGCTTTGCGCAGGAATTTGTGTCTTTAGAAGTACTTGAAAGTCCCGTGGTCAAAAAATTTTTTGGACACATTTGGCCATTTTGGCCAAAAATGACAAGATGTTTAATCATCACTCGTGGTTCAATTTCATGATATAGTAGCAATCTTGAGAATCATTTGGCACAGGAAAACCTTCTGTTAATTGGCCGAAAAAGCGGGCAAAAATGGCCAGAAATGCCCAAAAATTCGAAAATGACTTATTTCAGCCAAAACATGGGAAATCCTGTATATACGTCGACAGGTCGAACATGTGGTACACAGAGAGTTCAGAAACGTTAGCAGGGGGTCAATAAAAAATATCCAGAAATGGCAAAAAAATTCTAAAATGACTTATTTCGGCCAACATGTGCTAAATCGTGTATATACCTGAATAGTTCGAAAATGCGGTCCCTGGAATTTCCAGCAACAATGTGGAGGATTTAGGAGACTCTATCAGTCACTGAGAGTCACTTTGCACAGCAGGCCTGTGGAGCTACAAATTCTTAACTGACTTATGCCGGCCAAAACGTGCTAAATGCTGTATATACTTCGACAGTTCGAAAATGTGTGTCCCAGAATTTTCAGACACACTGTCGAAGGATCCACCTTCTGGCCACTGAAATTTGCCCGAGAGTGCGGGCCTGTGAAGCTACGAATTCTAAAATGACTAATTTCGGTCAAACCGTGCTAAATCGTGTATATACTTCGACAGTTCGAATATGTGGGCCCAGGAATTTTCAGACACACTGTCGAAGAATCCAGTGGATCCTTCTAGCAACTGGAATTCCAGTTGCTAGAAGTGATGCAGTGATAGCAGTTGAGAAATGATTCTCAAGATTGCTACTATATCATGAAATTGAACCACGAGTGATGATTAAACATGTTGTCATTTTTGGCCAAAATTGGCCAAATGTCTCCAAAAAAATTTTTGACGACGGGACTTTCAAGTACTTCTAAAGACACAAATTTCTGCGCAAACCAGAGCATCCTATTACATTCCGTGTATGAGTTATAGCGGTGGCCGCTACCTTAAGTTTAAGTTAGCCCACCTTATGCAGCTCCGGTTGATCAAAAGCTACAAAATTCGTTTTCTCGGTACAAAAAAGACATAAAATCTCCACTATTTTGTTTTGCCGGCCTGAGGAGGGTGGTCCGCCAACCTTATATACATTTGACTTTGGTGAATAATACCTAAATAGTTAGCTGGGTACTCAGGTAATCAGTTATTGATAATTAAGTTAATAATAATCATTTCCAAAATGTGTTCCTACGAAAGTCATTCTAACACTGAGAGTTTAAAGAGTCCTGATATTCCTTACCTCCTTATTGTCGGTTTCGGGACATTATGTGGACATCCCGTTCAAATATTCCTAATATTTCAAGGCGTTGTAAAGCACGTCCATAACAGTAAATTTCCCGGCTTTACGGCGTTCATGAAAAATCATCATCGGATTTCAAAACACCTCCGAATTTATCACCGTCCCCGTGTAAATATCGTCACACAAACCCATCGTCATCCTTCGACGTCGATTGACGTTTTTACAACATTGTAGTTGTAGCAAGTCGAGCGTTATGGTGGAAAATGGAGTAAAAATAGTGAAGACACGCTAACAAATCTTCGTTAAATTTGGTAACATGGACTCTAGGTCCCAACCGCGATCTGACAAAACTTAGGTGATTAATAAGGTGTTTCGTTAAAACTCTTTTTTTGGGTCTATTTCTGGACGCGGAGTGAAATTAGATGCATATTCATTAGTTTATTTCCAAAATTAACCAGGTATATTTGTCATAGGAAATGGGAAAAGATTTTTAAAAAAGTAGTTACTCTCTTGTCGAGCAAAACATTGTTCAAATTGAAATTGGCGATCTATCAACTCCGATAATATCAAATTGAAGTTGAAACGATGGAATAAGGAAGAAGTCATCTTAATCCACTGGAAGCCACATAAAATTCCTAATTCTTAATGGCACCGAGTTTAACACACCCGCACTAATAACTCATATAAGAGGGACTTAATCCTCGAACCGTCCTCGCTGCATTATGTGGCCTGGACGGTATTGTATCCTGACGTGACAAATCCCTAAGGAGATTCCCTTTTCCGAGGCTTATTCCTTCTTGTCGCATCCGCGTTGCTCACATACAACACGCTCTTCTAGATTATGTCTTTTCATAACTTTTGTCGGGATGCGAAATAATCGTCCCTCTCTCACCCTCTCTCTCTCGCTCTCTCTGGACGAGGGATTATTAGGAAAGGATTATCGAGACGGGTTTCTCGAGTTTTCAGTTATTGTTTTTTAAAAGAAGAAACACAGAAAATAAATTCGATGGAGCAATTTGAGATCATTGGGAATAAATTTGAGTATGGAACGTAGGCTAGTAAAATGTTATAAGCCTATTTAGGCAGTACGAGAATATTGATTGATTGCAATAAGTTGCATAAGTTTATACTGTTTCCAATATCAATTTAAGATGTACACATTCAAATACAAAAATGTTCAAGTACAAACCTCGTAAGTTGTCCTTCCTAGAACATATGGAATAATAGTTCTCAGTAACTACGAATTTTTCAAAACTGCAAACGTGTTAGGTGCAATTGTATACGGATTTTGTGGAACATCTGGAAGGATAATGATGTTTGCTGGAGCTCTGTAGACGTTTAGATAACTAAATAGTCTATTTAGAAATTATTGTGGGAAAAATAATTCCCTTAAAATTTATAGCACTTAAAATTGACCAGATATGTGCAAGAGTGAAAATCCCATTTTGCCTGCTATGAAAAGCCAAGACAGAAAATAGAGTGTGGAAGGTAGGCTACTACAATGTTATACCTATTCTGGCAGTACGAGTTGCAGTAAGTTGTATAAGTGTGTACTCTTTCCAATATAAATTTATGCTGTACAATTTTACCTGTTATACAGTTGATCAGTGTATTTAGTCATCCCAGTGATGAAAAATTGCTTAAGATTGCTCGATCCGCTGAAATGAACTATTGCGGGGGCCTAATTTTTATGGTTTCTTAAATTAACCCCAGAAAAGAGTATATGTATATACGTACTCATATTTTGTACAATTTTTCATTACACATAATCTAGGCCGTTATGATCACAATTGTAACTGGCGGTGACGATGTTAGTTACTACTGGAAGTAGTTTTGTATTTATCAATATCAAATCCATTGAGGTTTAAGATTAGTTGCAGAATTAACTCCCACCGTCTCATTAACTAAGGAAATAAGAAAATACTGAAAAATTTTTGGCTTTTGTTTCCCTGACAGTATTAGAGTTCTGTAGAGTGAAAGCTTGTTAAACTTGATTCGAAATGCAAAATTGCTCTTGCTCTTTAAATCTCCTTTAAGTTATTTTACGTAACAAACTATAAAGTACTTAGTTTTGCGCGCTTTCGTCGCTTTTGTTGTAACAATCCCGCCGTCTCCTCACTCCATTGCGAAATATCACCTTTCCCCGTATAAACGACAGTGCATTTGCCAAAACCAACAACGCACTACACTACACCGTTATTAAATCCCCAAATATAAATAGCTCACAATATAAGAATAACAAATAAACGAAAGAAAACAGAGACGGAAATAATTATTAAAGCGGAAACCGTAAAACCAGATGATGTTCCAACATTGTGGCCTGTCGTCGTTGATTTATAGTTGAGACAATACAGAATATTATAATATGACCGAAAATATTTTTATAGGTCGGTTGCGATGAGGCGGACGTCAGTTTTCTCTTGTGTTCGGCCGCGTTTATTGGTATTAGAGGAACATCAATGGGGATTTTAATATGCAGGATACTGCCTACTTTTGATTAAACGGCCATATAATCTTTATTAACCTCGGCTACGAACAGAGACGATCCACGTTAGACTTATCTAGGTACTCCGCTAAAATATCGGTCATTTAAGAAATGAGACCACGGATGAAATACGTTTACGATACTTACAAAGTTACTTGGGATGGAAAACAAAACGCCGACGTACCGGGTGTAATCAAAAAATGCTTTTTACCCTATACCAAACTACAATGTTCATTTACGATACTCCATGCGACATTAAGAATTGTATATCTGGGTCGAGTATTAGAGTGGGGTCACTACAGTCGTAAATATTTAACGAGCGCTTTTTTGACCTTATGCGGGTGTATTGCTTCCTGTTTAACGTATGTTCAAGTGGCTATTATCGGCTTTTTAGCTCTGCCGTGTAAGAATGGAAAGAGAATATGTAACTAGACTCACAAAATATTTTCAAATATAATTCCAAATAGAACATGAGAATTAATTATTTTCCTTTGTTTTATCAAATATTTCAAGAAATAATTAATATTTTTGAAAATCGTTATACCTTTTTTCTTTAAATCAAATGTTTTCCTTGTCATTTTCTTAAGAATCTTGAGAGTTGCCTCTAAATTTGTGGTCCATTGAATTTTTCTCATAACACTGGTAGAAAATTTCAGCAGAATCTCTGTCCGAACCCAAAACATGGCTATGTTCGGACCGGTCTTTCTGCTTGTTACTCCTTGTCTTGACCATAAAAATGTCGTTTATTGTTCACAAAATTTAATTCAGATCTTGAATAGAGCTTCACGAGACCGAGACGATAGTGAGAGTTGTCCTAGTCTCGAGTATCGTTCTCGCCGAGACTATTTTTTCCACTTTTGCCTCGGTCTCGATACTGTTTGTGTTTTTGTCATATAAATTGAAGAAATTCGAGATGAAAATAAAATAATCAAGAGATATTTGATGATTTCTCCTAAATTGATTAAATTTATATCTACCTGCCCTCGTTAATTATAGAAATTTACATAGAATAGAAAAAATAAATAGAAATAGAAGTTCCACTATCTTTGATTATGAAATTTATGCAAAAAAGGTTTAACTAGCTCCAAATTTCTTTCGAAATTGAACAAATTTGAAATTCAATAAGTACCATAATCAGTTTTAAAAATTATTTGTAAAAATGTGCCAAAATTTAAGTTAAACCAAAATATTTTCTAAACTATTTTAATAATTAGTTAAGAAGTAGAGTAAACAAAATGGAAGGTAAAAATGCCTTAACTGTCCTATGTGCTTTAAATGTACCCCTTATAATTAGTATTGATGTAATAAAATTAAAGGCTCATTTCGTAAAAACTCGTTTTAGGACATTAAAGTGCTTAGTTATTTAATACTAAATAGGTTTCTTAACGAAAATATTTTCATTAGTTAAATCTACTAAATAATTATAATACTTTTAGGCACCCACTGAAAATTGGAAAACTCTTTCATCCTTTTTTTAAGCATCTGTTATGTATGTATATAATTTTTCTCTATCTTCTCTATATTCAATGTATGCATGGACTGGATACTATAAGTGTTGTTGGTCGACCTTTTAACGAAGCTGGAATTTCCAAAAATATGCAGGTATAATACTGGTATAATATTTATTTCAATAGACGAGAGAATTTTAAGTTACAACCTAGAGACCGCGAGAGTTGACAAGATTTCATTTCCTCTCGACGAGACCCTTGGTTGATAGTCTCGTCTTGGTCTTTTTTCGAAAATTCCTGCTTCAGTCTTGTTACGAGATCGAGACGCGACTGAGTTTTTGTTTCGGTATAGTGAAGTCCTGTTTTGTGTACTTTTATTTATCGGAATATACCATTTCAAAATACTTTCTTTTATATAATGAAAAGTTCCTATAAACATGTAGCTTATCTACGGGTGCTGAGGTTTTAGCTTTTTAAAAATTTAGTTTTATTAGTTCATCGCTTCAAATCACCTTGCCGATTTCATTAAATATCGATCTATGCATAATGATAACATCTACTTTATGTATGAGCCATTCATTGGTTCAAGTACTGAGTAAGAGTTTAATAGTATTACTGATAAATGTTTATAAATGGGACGAAACATTAAAAACTTTCCAACATTCCAAGAAATGAAAAGGGGATTCCCATTTTGAGTTAAAATAAGAAACAAAGATCTTCTGGAAATAAGCCTGAAAACGCAAAGATTTTCCAGTGTTTATTGAAATTTTTTGAATTGGTTTTTCTAATTTAATTAATAGCCCCGTATCCCGACTCTCTGTAAGTTCTAAGACTTGTGATATTTCCTTAAGTGAATATTCCTTATTTTGACCCAAGAACTCATTCTTAAAATTTCTCCGATTTGTTTAGGAAATACTGTGTATATTGCGTAATGCGTAAACATGTCGGAAAATATACTAAACACAAATTTAAATGCTTTTCTCAATAAACATATAGTATATGATAATTAAATTTGCGGCCATATTTTCTTGCTACGAACTTGCTAGATTTTTCGAGATAGAAACCCAACATGTTTTGCCATATCAACCTGACAAAAGCAATAAAATTATGGCCAAAATTTCTTGCCAGTTTCTAGCTGGCCAGTAGCAAAACTGGCTGTTTCGCCTTGACCCAGGCTGAAACGGTGAAAATTTATAACGATATTCCAAAAGTTCATTGATTTGTCTGTAACAATTTCTGTCTAAAATTCTTCACTGTTTCGGCAATGTAGTGACAGAAGGGAGGTTTACGTATTATATTTTAACTAGGGAAATCACAGCAGCCCCCAAAAATATAGATAGATTATAGATATAAAATAGAAAAATAACCATTTTCTAGACGCCTAATAATACCATGTATAACCTAAGAGTTTAATTACAAGAAAACACATGAAACCATAACTTGATTTGAAGATATTTGAAGATAGATTCCGTCAGAACCCATTGCATTTGATTTAGTTTGTACGATTATTTTCGGTTTCATCTGGCATTTTAAATGAATATTTTTAATGTGATAAAAAATGTTTTCACTAGCTACAGTTTTCAACAGTTTACTCATTCCGATAAATTAATAAATGCAGTTGTTTATTTGCCCTGAAGTATTTAGTATTTCCGGTATATTTTGAGAAAGATTTTTTGGAATTTTCAGGATTTTATAATAAGGAAGTTATTACTTTGCTCAAACAAATATTGTAAATACGCATATTTTTCCCTTCATAAGCAGGCCAGGGCTTGCTTATGGGTATCTTAAGATTCCTATATTATTTCCAATTTTTATTAAACTTGTATATGGATGTCATAATGTCTTTCTTACAATAACATTTTCAAATTTGATCTAAGTTGTGCTGGAAAGGCTTACCAAGACGTACAGTCCGAACAGGACCATGATTAACAAACAAATTCAAAATATTGTTATTTAAATAAGTAGACATCCTAAGCGGGTTCGGTTCGACAATTCCGTACATAACCTCACTTGTGCAAAGCGCCTGTACGACAGATGTTAGCGTCAAAATTAGCACCAAAGCACGGAACACAAAAATCCTTGACAGTGCCTGAAGCAAGGAACACAAAAGCGGCACGAAAAGCCGAAATATTAGATATGAACAGAACTTGGTGGCAATTTAGAACGCCGTTTTGAAACTTATTATTAACGAGGTTGTTAAGTCTATAAGTTTTTCGAAACATTAAATTACAATAAACCAATTTCTAGCGTTGCCCATCACTTGGAAGAAGTCCATTGCTCCAAGGCAGGTTTTCTAAATTTCCCTTAGGTTTACTTTGAAAGTCACTTCGCCAACAAGCTAATTAAACGTCTGATGATTTTTTTTATTGATACGTGTTTCTAACTATGCGTTCATCTTCAGTCAAGCGTATATTATAGATATAATTGGTTCTCAGCTATATTATTTAAGTTCCTTTTCAGTAGAAAAGGGCGTCACTTGCTTGGTGGCAGAAATGTGGTAATCATTTATCGAATCTTCCCAAAAATCCACGTAAAATTTAGAAATTTGTTAAATTGCGTTTGGAAAAAGTTCTAATCGAGCCAAAAGAATTATTCGCTTTTGGCGTCGCGGGACCTAATCTTAGGTTCTCGGTGGTGATATGTGAAACTGTCTCCCGTAAGTCCAAAATCGAATAATTCTTTAGGCCCGATCAAAGTTCTTTCGAAACGCACTTTAACAAATTTCCAATTTTCACGTGAATATTTGGGAAGACTCGATACATTATCACCACACTTCCCTCGCCAAACAGGTCGCACCCCTTTCTACAGCTGAGAACCACGTTTTTAGATATATGCATATACACTTGACTGAAGATGACCGCATAGTTCGAAACATGTATCAATAAAAAAAATATTGCAAAAACATCAGACTTTTAATTTGTTGGCGGAGTGTCTTTGAGGATACACCGAAACTCAAGGAAAAAAAAACAATTTCTGGTCAGTAAGACCATCCATATCAACGGTACCACTATTACGACATTAAGTCAAGACAATTTAGAAAGATTGAATCAAACGCTGGTCGAATGAGAGGTTTGGTAGACTTTTCCAACAATTTATTAGGAAAGTATTAAACGAACCCTCATTATTTTTCAACGTAATTGGGCTCGCCGGAGCGGACCCGACCAATAGTTTCTTTTCCAGATCTCGATGCGCCTTTTTCGTTTGTTATTTGGAATTTCCATAATTACAGAAACTTCTCGTGTTCTGAAGAGCAATTAACGGTCCGCACCGGAAGTGATACATCTTCCCGTAGCAATAATAATGACCCGCACGAGAATATCTCCTCTCGCTCGGGATTCATTAATAATATTCCCCGAGAAGATCAGAATTAGACGCGGCGAGATTCGCTGGATATTCGGGATATTCGCTAAACCGCCTCTTATTTCCTGAAACGTTCCCGATAAATCACCCGTAGGAAAGGACCTGGAAAAAAGTGCCGAGCAGGCAATTAACACCGTTAAAAAGATGGATGCAAGTTACGCGTTATTTGGGAAAAGATTTATCCCGGCTAACGAAAGCGTCCTCTGTATTAAGAAATACGCTAGGAGAATGAGTGAAGTATGCAGAGGTGCAGTGAATGGACGGTAAAATTGGATGCTTGCCTGTTGTATATTTAGAGGTGCCGGTGGGCGGGTTGGCAACCTGCGAATAATTTCGGAAAAAAGACCATCGGGAGTGAAACAGATGGACAATTCCTGGATAGACTTAAGAAATAAAAGCACTTTAGAGCTAAATTTACCCATTGTCGGATAATTCAATTGTTAAATTCGCCGCGAGATAAATCCAAGCTTCCTAAAAGCATTTCGTGGATACCGAAATAGTTCTAAACAATAATAATAATAACACAAACAGTTCTTTCATAATAAAATATTAATTTATAATAATAGTTCTATGTTTATATTACAATATTTTATAATAATAATACGTTATATAAAACAATAATAATAATAATAATAATAATAATAATTATTATTATTATTATTATTATTATTATTATTATTATTATTATTATTATTATTATTATAAACTAGACAAATTTGCAATCATCAATGTCAAAAAGGGAGTTGCAGATGACCATCCACAGGACATTTGTGGCATTGATCAGTTAATTGCGGAGGAAACCTACCGATACCTTGTTACCTCACAAAATCTGCGACTGGACCACTCCCAATTGAAACAAGAACTCAGAGAAAAATATAAAAAGAGGCTGAACGAACTCCTCAATACTGAATTATCGAGTGGAAACTTATGGGCTTATAAACTTTTGGGCAATCGCGATACTAACATACTCATTTGGTGTTGTGAAATGGTCGAACACTGATCTGGACCAATTAGACAGAACAACGAGGAAGTACTTTACCAAGTCAAGAAACCTTCACCCTAACTCATCAGTGAGGAGGCTCTATTTAACCCGAAGAGAGAGAGGCAGAGGCTTACTCAACATAAAAAACTTGTGTTTAAACCAAGAAAAAACATGAGACAACATTTTCAAACATCTGATAGTGAAATACTAAAAGCAGTAAGGAGAGAAGACAAAGGCTACACACCTCTCAATTTGTCTCAACATAACGCAAGAGAACCTGAATGCTTGGCAAGAATAGCCCCTCCATGGAAGATACCCCAAATTGTTACAACTAGAGAATGTTGACAAGAAAGCTTCTCTACGATGGTCATTCAAGACCGAGTAGTAAGGACAAGGAACTACGAAAAACACTGCCTGAAGCTAAATGTCATTGACAAATGTCGGATGTGCGGGGCCTCAGGTGAAACAATCGAGCATATAATGGCGGGATGCCCCATGCTAGCAGAAAGTGCATATTTAGGGCGGCATAACCACCTCGCCAAAATAATCCATCAACAACTGGCAATCAAACACAACCTTCTTTATGCTCCACCCCCACCGTACTACAAATACGACTCCTCTCCAGTCTTGGAAACGAACGGCCATCTGTTATATTGGGACAGAGCTATAACAACTGATCGGAGTGTGGATTACAACAGACTGATAAACAAGAGAGAACAAACTGAAATCGTCCTTGATATAGCAGTACCGTTGTCACACAATGTAAAAAAAACTGAGGGTGAAAAAGCAACGAAGTACGAAAACCTGGCATATGATCTCAAAGCTCAATGGTAACTCCGCAGTATCGCTATCATTCCATTTGTTATATCAGCTGAAGGTATAATCAGTAAAAATTTCATTGCAAATTTAGACAAGATTGGACTCCCCAATAACATTGTAAATCTAGGTCAACGCGCATTATTGTTACAAACGTGCCATATAGTCCGAAAGTTCCTAAGCTAATTGAGAGGAGTTGAATTACTTTCTCAGCTAGATAGATGACAAAGTTAATAACCGCACCAACTTGTATGTTGAGAAATGGGAAAATAATAATAATAATAATGATAGTGATTATATATGCTATCAAAGGGTGAATAAGGGATTGTACATTGCAATTTTGTAATATCGGGCTTACATTAAATTAAGTAAAAGTAAAATAGCTCAATGTTGGGCGAATTACGGAAATTTTCGTTATAATAATACGATGATTTAAATATGGTAGTATCGGAGTTACACTATATTAAGTAACACTATTAAACAAACTAATTGTAAAATACCTGTTGTGATACATAATTTCGAAAATGAATGCTGTGTTGGACAAAAATGTTTGATTGTGTTTTAGTATTAACGAAGTGCTTGCTCTCAATACGTTCATGCTTAATCATTTTGACTCAAAATTGGCCTCAGGACTGCAGGATTCCAAATATTGAATTGTAACCGTAACATGTGCATAATTGAGTTGTAGTTCAGGCTAGAACCGCACGAATTGTGCTACAGTTAAAAGACTGTCACTTTTCCTTCGGGCCTTATGGTTGAGCGTGTCCATTCATCGGGCGCGACTGAATGGCGAACGTTTAACGCGTCAAGACGCAAGCAACAGTTTTGGGACTCCTGCGAGGAAGTCACAGACAATAGAACATTGTTCGTGGAGCGGATCTGTTTTAAATCAAGTAGATCGGTGTGTGCTCACTCTCGCCCGCCCGCCCCGTTAACACGACATATGTTAGCCAGATGTGTGTGTTTTCGGTGTGCGTGTGTATGTGTAGATTTTGCGAAACAATATACATACATACATACATACGTACGGTATATATGCCCGACACTATATGAAAACATCACATTGTCTTTGGCAACACAATCCCGCTATTATGGGACGCGGATGACGCGGACGTCACTCGTCATAGGGAACAATCTGGTCGGTTTTATGTGCGATTCGTTACGATAAGTTTACCTAATTAGGCGTGACCGTAAACAACGGATCGCATACTCATAACTTGGGCCATAAGAATAAGATGTATTGTCTTGCGTATATTAATTACCCGTCCCGTTTCTGCGTTCAAGGTGGAGATGGATAATTAATCGGCCATCGGTGTGTTCAGATAAGTTTTGATTTCCCTCTCAAGGATGCGAGAATCGAAATAAATTAGTTTGTTCTTTGTTCATATTTTCTTAAGGTTTACATCATAATCAAACGTGGTTTGTCACAACAATAAGTCACTTGTGTTAATTATCCATATTCAAGGTGGAAAAGGGCAATCAAACGGTCATCGCATCTTCAAAAGTTACGATTTCCTTCGAGAATACAAGAGTCGAAATCAATTGAACCCCGTTTCTTTTTTCTGTTCACACTTTTGTTATGAATGCCCCTCTAAGATTCATACAATTACTATTGTGACGCGAAATGTAAACATCAGTGGGAAGCGTGCTCCTTCTTATCTGACGAAGTCGGCGCAGTTCAAAGGGGGCCGCTTCGGAGAATTCAGTAGACCGCTTCGGCCATAAAAACTCTCTTCTCGAATAAAATCGGGAATAACTATATATAGCTAGATAACACAACTTGAAAATCAAGTCATCGACGTTACAAAAATTTGTCTGATTTTGGACCCCGTTTGCAACTCAAATTGATGATATCCGTAGCAGCAGGTTCCGTAGCAATAACGATAGATTTTGAGTAGGAGTATCGTTGTATATAATCGATTTAGTTTTTTAAGTTGGCGTCCTTTTCAATTCGGAAAATGTCACTGCATCGTCTATCCCGTCAAATTTATTTCCAAATCCAAGTTCCACAAAGTATGGGAAATAAACATATTTTAGAAAGCTTCTAGATGACTTAATTGTTGGAACAATTAGTTCAAAATAACGTCTTAAAAAAACTAGAAATACAGTTATTTTTTGAATATTTTGAATACCTGAATATTATAAATTTTCTACATGACTGGATTGCTGGGACAATTAGTTATGGATAACATAGTTAACAAACTAGAATTGCAGTTATTGCTTGAATAACAGAATAATATAAAGCTTGATTGCTGGGACAATAAGTTGTGAATGACATCTATAAAGAACTAGAATTACAGTTATTGCTGGAATAACTTGAATACCTCAATAATAGAAAGCTTCTCGATGACTTCATTAATGGAACAGTTAGTTATAAATGATGTCTTTAAAAACTGGAATTACAGTTATTGCTTGAATAACTGAATAATAGCAAGATGACTTGATTGTTGGGACAATTCGTTATGAATTATATATTCAACAAACTAGAATTACAGTTATTGCTTAAATATCTTGAATAACTGAATAATAGGAGGCTTCCAGATGACTGGATTGCTGTGACAATTAGTTTGGAATAACATATTCAACAAACTCGAATTACAGTTATTCTCTAAGCCGGAAGCTTCTCGAAAAACATTATTAGGGAATATAACTTACGAGCCGTTCCTGTGGCAGGCAGAGTAGACCAGAGCCCCCGTGAGTAAATCTTCTTCAAATTATTGTCTGCTTCCCTGTATCAGTGGGACATGTCAAAGCAAAATTTGCGGACTTTAGCGTTAAAGTTAGTAAGTGAAACAAGATGGGAAAAGAGCGTCAAAGCTTCGGTTTTTAAAGTTTCAGTTATTTGAAATTTGTAATTTGGCGAAAGATGAATCGAGAAAAATTGATATTAAATGCACGGCACAATCATTATTCGATAAAATCAAGACATACCTATTCATTTCTTCGATTTCAATTTGGTATGATTTCTTACCAAAGATTTATATGGTTTGTTAATTAATTTTTCAAAATACAAAATTCAAATTTAAATGAATGTCACAAAGACATAAAAAGGGCTGTATTGAAGACAGCAGGTCGAAGTGAAACTTGATGTGTTAATTAATAATAATTTTTGTTTAGTATGTATATTGCAAATCACTAAAATATTAAGATACCAACATAAATATAATTATGTAAAAATAAGTATAAAACCATTGCACGCGTTATTAATTATAGTCCAGTAAATGAAAGCCGATAAACTCCCAAACCTGGGATAAATTCTGCAAAAGGATGAAACTGCGGGCAATTGTAGGTCTCAAATGGGTCTTTCGAAATGCGGAAAGTTGAAGATTTTCCGGGTCCCGGAACATGGTAAAAATGGTCCTCAAGTTCCAAGAATCGGTTTCAGCCAATATCTCCGAGAATATGTCATTTAGAGAATTTTTGTTTAGATACAAAAGGAAGATCAGTTCAGTAGCTACAAAAATTGTCCTTTTGACTTTTTCCGAAAACTCGACAGTTTTTGAGATAACGGCTCCGAAACAGCCGATAACAGCCCTTTACTTGTTGCTCCTGCTATGAATCCAGGAGAGCAAATTCGAGAAATGGAGACAAAAGCGGGCGGACAAATTGTCTAATAACTCTAAAAATGGGTATTTTTTGATGATTCAAAATTCACATGAAAGAGAAAACCCACAGCTATGGTATCCTGGGTCTCGGGCCTCATTTTTATTTTTCTTGAATGTTGGTAACCCAGGCTAAATTTTTTCTTCTTCGATATTTCTCGACTTTTAGAAAATTCATCCATATTTTAATGAATAAATGAACAATAGTAATTTAGTCGGGTCTTTCTTGATAATGGGTCAATTGATAATGGGCGGACAATTTGTCCGCCCGCTTATGTCTCAATTTCTCGAATTTGACCTCCTTGATTCAGAACAGGTGCAACAAGTAATGGGCTCGTTTCGGGGCCGTTATCTAGAAAACTGTCGAGTTTTCGGAAAAAGTCATAAGGACCATTTTTGTATCTAATGAACTGATCTTCCTTTTGTATCCAAACAAAAATTCTCTAAATGCCATATTCTCGGAGACATAGGCTGAAAACGGATTTTTGGAACTTAAGGACCATTTTTTACCAAGTCCCGGGACCCGGAGAATCTACAACTTTCCGTATTTCGAAAGACTCAGTTGAGACCTACAATTGGCCCCGGTTTCATCCCTAGGTTTTTTCCATCATTTACTGGACTTTTTAACGAATAAATAGTCACAAGGCTCAGGTAATTTACAACACCTTACCCCCTACCTACAACATTCAAAAGTACGTTTACGAATGACGCTGATTCACAAAATCGGCAATTTAGAAATAATCCCAATAATGTACGTATTATAGGTAACAATTGTATTACATTTACGTTATACTAAATAGATTTCTATAAAATAGAATAGAAATCTATGAAAAACTGTAGTTTTGTTCGGCTGGGAAGAATTTTTTTTTACACCTCTGGCATAAAAACGACTCTACTATGAAGTTTCACTTCAAAATAAAAACTATTTTACTGAATAAAGGGCAGATAAGTATTTCAAATTTTTGATCGATGACGCTAATGCAAAAGCCAAAGTAAACGATGTATAGAGCAAGAATTTCTCTTAGTGCGACACAGAAAAATTAGGAGTCAGTTTTCATATCAAGCCTACTGATGAAACTGTATTAGATCCAAAACAACAATTTAAAATATATTTGTGTGTTTAAATTTTTAAACTACAGAAATGATTGTATTGAATATGCATACATTATTTTGTATTTTAAAATTATACAAGGGGCGGAAAAGTTGTCTTGTGCACAGGCCCTTCAACCCCCCAAAAACGGCTCTGCGAATAATGACGGCGTTCTTTTTTAAAAATAACGTACTTTTTCCGTACAAAAGCTTGGTAATTATGTATATTGTATATGGTATCTAAGCAACAGCCGCGAACTGAAAACCCGAAGAAGTTAAAAGCCCCCCTTTGTTACGTCCATCTCCGGCGGCGAAATGTGAATATCTGCGAGAAGGCCGTACGCCATAATTCGAGTACGCCGCCGAATAAATCAGACGGGCACATACGTTAACCGCACACTCGACATTGTTTATTGTAGAACAATTGAAACACATTAGAGCAACTCGAATATTCCATTTCAACAAATAAACCCGACCCGAAGTTTATGGACTGGGAAACGTTGATTCTCTCTCTTTCTCTCTTTTTCTGCCTTTACTGCCTCTCCGGACTGATTTAGTGCGTTCGGTTGAGTGAGTGATGGCCCGTTAGCAACAACAGCCGTCACGTGTTGTATAAATCGAACGGCAGTGCCGGATAATGCCGGCAGCGAGAGCCGCCACCACTCTCTTCTGTCTCTCGGTTTTCCTTCTCCTGCTGCATCTCTTCTTTATGGCCACGTCCGAGCCTCCTCTTTCTTCGGATACCGGCCCTATAAGTAAATTCGTCCGGTTCCGTCGATTACACGACGGTTCTGGGCTCGGAAAACGACAGGAAAATTCTTGCCAGCGGTTAGAACAGTTTCGCACTGATTTTGATCATTTTCCGAGCATTTCGAATTGCAAAAGGGAAGGGTTAGTTAGATTATCCGGATAACCGAATAATCGAACCGATTGTTGAGTAAATTTGGCCATATTGCAGCGCAACTCCCCACATAGTACGAAAGTTTTTAAAAAGCTTTCAGAAAGGTTTCAAAGAAAGTGGTTAAAGTTTTTAGAAAACTCTTTTGAGAGGAGCAAATGCCCGCGGCAAATAAGCTCTTGAAAACTTTCACAGAAAATTTACAAAAACGTTTGTAAAATACTTTTCTGACACCATTTCTAAAAACTTTTTTGTAAGTTAAACCAAAGGAAAACACCAAGTCTTAAAAGATTAAGACTTGGTTTTTTCCTTTGATTTAAATTGCCATGGCCAACTTAGAGAAGGTGGACAACCTTCGGTCGTTTTTGTAAGTTTATTGAAGTTCCAATTGGTCGTGCAAAAACCTTTACAAAAGCTTTAAGTAAACTTTCATGGAAATTGTTATGCAAGATTTTTAAAAGATTTCTGTAAACGTTTAAACGTAAACGTCTGTAAACTTTCCTGAAATCTTTCTTAAAGCTATATGCACTCTTTCAAAAAAGTTGTTATGCAAGGTCTCCGAAAAGTAATCATTCAGGAATTCAGGTACTCAATTGATACTGAATTCGGATGCGTTAACATCGGCCGACCACGCGGCCTTAAACGTCCCTGATATGGGAAGACTGGTAGAATATAATAGTCGACCGCAGCGCCCTCAAGCGGAAATGAGAACAACTGCGTCGTGTTTCGGAAGATTCTTCCACGAAAGATTATTACAGTTTCCTATATTTGACTAGAACCACTATACGGAGTGTTTTAGGTAGAGAGGACACTTCGTTACAAAGTCGAGGCATAGACCATTGTATTATTTATCTATCTTTTGGTATAAGAACAAAAGTGTAGAAAGTTACATTTCTGGAATTACAGCGTTTTAAGTTGCTCCACTACTTAACAACTTTACTGCAAGCAAATAAAAAGATTTCTTGGATTGTTTGCTGGGCTGGGAGTTTTCACCATAAACTTTCAATGCAAGTTAACCGAAACTTTACTGCATACTTTCTTTGAAATTTCGATGTCTGACGAAATAAACTTTCATAAATTATTTCAGAAAACTTCTTAAAATCCTTCCTGAAAGTTTTCAGTGTTACATTATTTTAAGCTTATCATGGCAATTTGCAGAGATAGTTTACAAAATCCTGCCAATAAGTTTTTAATAAAGGTTTAAAATTATCTTGCAGACAACTTTATTGCAAGCAAATAAAAAGATTTTTTTGATTTTTTCTAAAAGTTTCCCTGAAAACTTTCCATGCAAGTTAACAGAAAATGTTTTGAAATGTTTCATGAAAACTTTAAAATTCGGGGAAAAATTTTTTTCATGGAATACTTCTTAAATCTTTTAAAAACCATTTAAAAATGAAAGTCTTCATTGCATGTTTTCAAAATGTCTTCAAACTGTTGTCAGAATGTTTTTGAAAATATTTCGATGAAAACTTTCATGAAAGCTTATTTGAAAACTTTCATGCTATGTGGGTCAGCCTTTGTGTATGTGTATCAATTTAAATTTCTTCTTCTTCTCAATATCACGTATTAAGCTTTTGCTTGTTACGGCACCCATTTTTTCTTGGTCTACCAATACTTCTGCCTCTACATTTATAGTTCAGTACCTTCTTTGGGATTCTTTCAACTTGCATTTTGTCTACATGCTCTTTCCATTTTCTGCTATTTTCTGTAATTCTTTCAATATTGCTAAAGATGTTCAATTACCTTACAAAATTTTATTCATGTTTCTTTCCTGGCTTTATATTTAACTGTCCTAGAACTTAAATCTAAAAACTGTAATTTTGAATTCCGGTAGTTTTCCTGTTATCGATTTGTGGTTGAATTGTAACAAAATCATGCAGTTTAAGAGCAATTTTGCTCAGTAATATTGTAAGTAAATATACGAGAGAGGCTTTAAGCAAAAATATAAACATTTTAAACGACAATATTTCGTGAGTGATTACAGTACACTTCAGCTTTCCTGATTTTCCGCCAGTGTTGCAAATTGATTTCTACATAGTACCTATTTTATGAAAAATTGACTTTTATGAATTGTCATCAAGCAGCTATTCTGTAATACAGCGAAATTTATCTATTGAGCAATACTTTTTTTAAGGAAGAGAAATTTGTTATGGGCACCAGATGAGATGAAATACATTTTAGAAACGGAACAAAGTGAATTCCAACTCTGGGATGCTTCATTTATCACATCTGACATTGTGAGACCCCGTACATCGCCGTGGTTACCCGAACTAAACCCTCCCATACCGAACTATACCCATTGATCCAGGTCGTGTAAACTCTTCATTAGAAGAAGAGTGTATCTTCGGCATGAGATCATTTGTGAAAATTCAGATGATTTTAAATACATAACAGTAGTATGCTCGGTTTTTTAATGCGAATTTTCCATATTTTGTCTTTTTTTTGGGTCGGAAAATAATTAAAAATTCTGAATTTACGGTTGTACCAAATGGAAATATTTGGTATTAATTTCTTGGGCAACTGGAAACTACATTCCATTATCTTTACCATGCGTTAAGTCTCCTTCATGATGTCTTTCCAGTCGATATCTTTATATGTTTTATCTATTTCCATTGCTAGTAAATTTCTAATGCTATTGAAGAATACTGCCTATATTATAACATGTCAGTATTGTATGACAATATGGCAGATGTGATTTGATATTACAATTCTACGATACTAAAAGCAATATTTAGTACCCAGTTAAGCTCAACTTTTCAGTGTACATACAGTAGCTTTGAATCAAATTACACCACAATTCTACTTTGTGACAAGAGCAATTTTCTCTTATCCAATCGTTCTATAACGCTCCCATCTCATCTAACATTTCTCACCCTGTAAATATTCTTCGACAATCCTCTCGACTTCAATTAGTTGTTTCCCGTTTCCCCCGTGAACGGAAAGCAAGCATGTAACAACGGTCGTGTACGGAGTTGTAAACACACGTGCGTCGCATAAAATCGGCCCCCAAAGTTAACTGTGACGAGACGAAAAGCAGAAAAGAGAGCGAGCCGCACGTTAACGAAAACTATAAAAGAGCAGAAAGAGAGAGTGTTGGTTTAATCGCGAGGTGAGGATTGATCGGGAAAGAGCCGAAAAACCTTCGGGAAACAAGGGGGTCCCGATGATGTAAATCGCGTAGGTACGAGGCGATGAAAAAATTGAAAGGTTAGGAGAGTTCTCAAGCCAATTTTTGGAATTGATGCCGCGGGATTCAGCGTGTAAAAACTTAAATTGTATTATATACTGTTTTATTATTAGGAAAACAGTATCTTTTGAAATACTGGTGTTTAAACGATGTCTCATACATCGCTCATCGAGCCATAAACACAAAAATAGCATTTATGTCCACATGAATTTTAAGAAAAGTAGTTTCTCATTAAAGAAAAGGCGAAGACTCCCAATTATACTAATATCAAAAGGGAAATTATACCATTCTCTAGTCGCCGTACTAGAAGAAACTTTCGGTGACAATGACAACATTATTGGGTAACAATTGGCAAAAGTCACATCTTCAACTGATTTAAATAAATTTATATAATATTTTGTGAATCTAAATTTATTCGCCATTTTTTCGAAATCAAGCTATAACTACTATTGAAAGAAAACCTATTTGTTAAACTTTTTATATATAAAAAACAGTAAATTAGAATGATCATAAAAGGGAAAATTAAAAATTTCCTCAACTAGTGAAAACATGAGAATTCAAAGATCTGTAGATATATATGAGGTTTTCAAAAATTCATCAAATGGACTAGCAGGTATTCAATATATATTGTTTGACACTCAGATCTCCAGATCTAATCCTCCTGATCTAGACCATTGTGATGGGTATCATCCCTGAATGTAAGAACATAAACTGTTCCAAAATTCATCAACCGCAGAAGGTGTAGGATGATATTTTAAAAATTCTTAAACATGACAAAAACCACAAACCGTTCCAACTTTCAATTTGGACTTTGTGCTACACCAAAGACCTCCCAATAATCTTCTCATTAAAATCGCTCGGGATAAAGGGGTAATTTACTCTAGCCATTTTTCGGTTTTAGTGAATTGTGTCGAAATGTGTTTCAATATTTTTTTAAAACTGTTAATATTTATTCCACTGTCCAATACATGTAATGAAGTTTAGTAACATTTTTGGCTAAATCTTGTCTGAAGGGAATTTTACTATCTATTCCAATATTTTATTTCTAAACTTTGACTGTTTATTCTACTATGAAACAGTTTCACAACATTTTTCTCTAAATCTTCTCTAAAGCACACTTTACACTTGTCACTTTTTAGATTTTGGAAATTTTCTTAAAACTTACACTAATATTTTCTTCTAAACTTTGAATATTTATTCTACTGTAGAATGCGTACAGGCAGGTTTAATAACGTTTCTGGCTAAATGGTTTTTGAAATTATCACGAAATCCGGCTGATGATTTCTTTTTAAGCTTTTTCCACTATCGAATATTTATAATAAAATTTAAGAAAGTGATCCGATGTACACATCGACATTATAGTTTGTTGTTTTGTTTTTTATAAAAAAAATCTAATCACGTTTATATAGAATTCTCGTTTTTGATATCATCACATTTCTACACACTTAAATTTTTTACTGCACGTTAGTAGATACACAATTCAACATTGTACCTTGCATGTTTTTTAACATTTTTCTGCACGAAGTACGGCCTTTACACAAAACTAAACAAGCTATAAAGTAGACAATTTGTAATTTTAGCAATGTGGTCATTTAATTGTCCCACGTGAGGTCCATTGTGTTCTTGTAATAATAACTTCAAATTATTGATACCTAATTTAAAATTTAACTTTATTAAAACGATACGATCGTTGTTAAACTAGCAACAAATAAATCCCGAGGAACAAATGTATCTACGTACTAAAACCTTAAAGAAACAGTAATAACTAGAGCAATGTCATTTTATTTAAATTTTTAAAATTTTATTTTATATTTAATTAGGTTATTAAAATTTTAATTTTTAATTAAAAAGAATATATTCAGCCAAATCGGGGTTTTGAGAATTTTTAAACGACACCTCTCATATGGCAAAATTCGGAGTTAATTGTACATTAAAAAATAATATTTAATTTTAGTTTTAAATCGTACCTAAAATGTATTATTGAGTAATTTAATTGATCAAATCTGCAACATGTATGGTAACTTTCGAAGTCGCCTTTTCGGGGTTTTTAATTTAAGAGCTCACTTGACATCATAGAGACATGAATTATGAATGTAGTTCAAAAATATTTTTTATTAAATAGTTTTTTTTATATATATGAAATAGTAATTTTATACATAAAGTAGTTTTCACCATTTTATTAATACCTACTATTAGATTTAAAATTGAATTATAAGGACAAAACAAATTTCCGCCTCGCTCCTAGCAGATTTAAAACTATCAAAACTCGTTTGTATTGTAGTTTTTGTCTCCACTGAATATATGCAGTAATATATAAGTTTTAATCAGTCTAATTAATTAAGCTTAATGATTAAATTGAATATTTAATGTTTGATTAATGAGATTAGTTACATCTCCCTAATTCTAACGCTGGTAATTTTTTTTAACATTATACTGCACGAAATCTGGCATTTACACAAGAGCGAGGAAACATTTTTTACAAAACAAGCAAACACAGTAAAAACCATAATCTGTTCCAATTTTGAATTTAGACATTGTACTACACCGGTTCCTTCCAATAAGCTTTTCATTTAAATCGACCGGGATAAAGGGGGTAGTTTATTCACGTCTTTTTTTCGGTTTTTGGAAATTTTCTCAGAATGTACTTTAATATTGTCTTCTAAACTTTAAACTCTTTTTCTACTCCCGAATATGTTTAATAAAGTTTAGTAATATTTTTGACCAAATCGTCTCTAAAGGACACTTTACTCTTGTCATTTTTCGGTTTTTGTTCAGGTTTTCTCGAAATCGGCCTGAAAAATTAGTTTTAAATATGAACGTTTATTCCACTATCGAATATGTATAATAAAGTATAACAACATTCTTGGCTATATCGTATCAAAAGGGTACTTTCCTCCTGTCGTTTTTCGGTTTTTCGAAATCCGCCTCAGGAATTGTTTTTATATTTTGAATAGTTATTTTATGATTTAATAAGTAGTATAATCAAGTTTAATAACATTTTTGGTTAAATCTGTCCTGAAGGAAATTCCCTTTTTTTTTTAATGTCTTGAAATTCGATCGCCAATTTTTTTAAACTTTAAATATTTATTCTGCCATCAAATATTTATAAAAATAAGGGAAAGTAGTCCGATGGACGCTTCTCCATTTTTTGTAATTGCAGTAGTGCGTATTTACCTTAAAGTTGTTATGTAAAGGTTGAATTAATGTTTACAAGTATCAGCGTTTTGTCATGGTGTTGTATTTAATGCTAGCATAGCAATTCTGAACCACCTTTTCAGATACCTTCACGGTTAATTTTAAATAATAAGGGGACTTTATTGCTGGGTCCATGTCGCATCGTATCAATTCCTAACTATGCTGTCAAACGCGTAGGAATTTTTTGACTGGAAATGTGACACGTTCAAAGTTGTTCGCGACATTATTTGTCTATTTTGATACTAAGAAACTGTTTGAGAAGCCACGAAACGCGTGACAGTCCCGTTTTGCAATATCCTCGCAACTTCTGCAATAATGTCAACTAGACACCACGTCAACACCCAATTGATGGAATATTCCCAGCCAGCCACGATCTTTTTTTCATGCCCGATCGAGATACAATATTTTTTTACAAGATCCCATAAATTGTGAAACGCCATACGCCATACGATAAATAATTCATAACATCCCCCTGTCGCCGGAAAAATTATAAAACCCATAATAACACGCACGTAGAACTCTCGGACGCGTCGGAGCGTCGTCACCGTAACGACGTTCGACGGCGAAACAAGTGACAATCCAAGTGTGCGTCGTCCCGCCTCCTGCGGATGTAGCCCGAACAAAGCAGGGGAATGAAGAATATTAGTTTCAGAACAACGTTAGGAAATCGTGTCATCTGTCAACCGTGAAATTCCCGGCGACAACTCTCTCTCTCCCGGATTCTTTTATCTCGAGGGACGCGCCGCGAGGAAAGGAAAGTTATCGACGGGAGGGGAAGGAAAGGAAACGCTAGAGGTGTATCTACGTAGAGATTAATATAACCGTCGAGTAAATCGGAGTGTCCGGACTGTAGGCGCCTTTCTTTCTTATTAGCGAATCTCTCAGTTTATTGGCTCAAATATTGTATCCGCAATTCATTGAACAGGATAATCCTGACATTCCAGACGATTTGTCGTTGTGTGCTCCACATAAATAAAATAATGACGTCTATTGTACGCACATACTGTTATGTTTACGAAACAAAATTTGTACTAATCAGCATCTATCGATATTGCCCAATGAATCTAAAATTCAAAGCTTCACTGGCATGCATCCATTCGGGTATACTCTCTTCCTTTGAACTTTCAGCAAAATTTCATTTCGCTAACTAATCATCGTAGCTCTAACAAAGTTCAAAGCTAACAAAGCTCGCAACAAAGTTGTATTACTCCGCCACGTTTTAAAAAAGTCTGTCAAAATAACCCGTGGAGTAATGAAACCATTATTTCGCCGGTAACCATAGGCGTTCTTAAAGAAATGAACGGAAATTAATAAATGAGTTATAATCGTATATATAATAAGTTTGCTTAAAACCGTTATAATTGTTTTAATAAAAGGTAGGCATTACGACCGCGAATGTTATCAACTAAGAAACGCTTCCATTTTTACCTTTTTGTTTGTTTTGATTGTTTTTGATTTGTTGTTAACTTGTCATTAATATAATATACTTATTATAATATCGGAACTCGATATTTATTTATAATATTTTATGGTAATATTTTTTATATCTCCTATTTATAACGATGTGTTGCATTTTTGACGTCTATCTTGCAAATTTGTCGATTCAGCTATTGGTGATCAAATCTTGAATTTTCCTTAATTAATTCATTCATTTTTTTATATTATTATGTATGGAGAGATTTGCATGTACTTACTATTTTGTGAAATGTGAAAACTTGCATTACATAAAAATTTCAATTACTCTCACAACCAAATACTATCAATTTTTTTGTAGCTACATTGATTAATACACACTCATTGATTCTACTAATGTTCCGTCACTAACGTCACTAATGTTAATTTTGTCAGAGCAGGAAGTGACTGTGAAGAGGCATAATAAATATTTTTTACGCAATAAAGATCTTTACTTGTTATGTTTTCAAAGTTTGCTTTCCAAACTATTCCAAGAAGAGACCACAACGGATATTGTCATCTCGGCAGTTCTAGGTAAGTTAAGGGAACTGCAGCTGCATATGCTTGCATTAACATCTCGGGTGTTTATGTAAATAACATCGGCCCATTGATTTCATTTAAATCAGTGTCAGTAATAGTCAGTAATAGTTCAGAAAGTTTGAATTTCAAAATAAAGACCTGAGTTTACCAGGAAACTGTTAGTCCTGTGTGTTCATAGTGGTATTTTTAAAGTACAGAGATACGTTTTGGAGTATGGAGAATTTACCGGGACTATCGAAACTCAGTTGGAGGGCAAAGAAAACGTAAAAGATGCCGAAAGTGCACCTACGTTATTTGCTCTCTTTATGGTTTTACAACTGTAGTCGCCCAACTCTAGGTAATAGTGGACAGTACCAGTCTAATTGCTTATGCATGTGTGGTAGACTGGTGCATTTTCAACAAATTATACAAGAGTATACGAAGTACCGTGTATGATTATGATTATTTTTATTAGGTTGGCAATATTTTTACAGTTTGTTTACGGTACGAAGTTGTTGCACTTGATTTTTAAATTCAAATGTGACATCGAAGTTCAAAATAAATAAAATTATCTTTATCACGATTTATTTATTGAAAAATGGTTTTTACAACTGAACATGACACCTGACTCCTTCATTGTAATGGCGTATTTTCAAAGCGCATTCCAACATGAAAATGGCCACTGGATATATTCCCAGCATTGACTTACGATCAGTTCCTCGAAACATACCCAGAGGAACAAACAAGTGTTTTTGCACAACATTGTGGTAAGATAGTTGAACGATTTTTAGGCACTGGCAGCGTTAAAAGGGGTAAATCTACTGGACGTCCAACTGTTGCCACGCCGGATATTGTGCAAAATGTATCAAATTATCAAATCAAATTATACAACAAAATCCAAATGCCTCCATACGCCGTGTATCCCAACAAACAGGTTTCCATCAACGATTACCTTATTCTACACTTTATACATTTCTTACATTTCAGGACTTTCCTATTCATCCTCTCGTGCAATCTTTAAAAAACATTTGCACCTACGACCATATAAATTTACAGTCGTCCAACAACTCCGCACTCCTGATTTTCTCCAAAGAATCCACTTTTTTCACTGGTATAACAATAACCTACTCAACAACCTTGACCAGCAGGATATGACTTTCTTTTCTGATGAGGCATGGTTTCATCTCTCTGAATTTATTAATTCACAGAATTACAGAACTTGGTCAGCACATAACCCCCACAATATTATCCAAGTCCAAGTCCCATTACATCCACTCAAAATTGGTGTCTGGGTGGCAATGTCACGAACACGAATTATCGGGCCAATATTTTTTCATGAAACGATTAACGCTGAAAGATATCAAAGGCTTTTGTTGGAGCCATTTATAAATGAGTTGGATGACAAAGAGTTGACAAAAGGTTATTTTCAGCAGGACAATGCAACACAATATAACTTAATTCTTAGAGGAATTCTTTCAAGGCCGTTTAGTTAGCACTGGTTTGTGGCCTAGTAGATCTTCAGACTTGACTCCCCTGGACTATTTCTTGTTCCCTTATTTAAAAAATGTTGTATTTCGAAACCATTTGGACAATTTGCAAGAATTGCAGGACGCAATTGAAGTGGCTATGGCAAATATTGGACCTAAAATTTTAGTTAATGTTTCTAATAATTTATCGCGTAGAGTTGAATGTTGCTTACAACAAAAAGGTCAACATTTTCAGCATTTACTGTAGAATAATCTAACTTGTTTCTTATCTCTATACAACTGTACATAATCTAAACTAAAAATGAATCAAAAGTAATCAAGTTGACAAATGACCGCGCTAACCAACTACGCAGGGTGCCAACCCACAAAATTTACTTCAATCATTAAAAATCACCCGGTATTATGCTTTAGTATAGAGAAAAAGGGCTTTTGGAATGAGCTCCCTACGTCGGACATTCTCTTGATCACTTTGTAAAGACTATACTAAAAGAGACAACACGCGTCAAATCCACCGCTCGCTTTTCAACGGTATGCAGTTTACAATACATATACAATTTTCAGCAGTTCCAAGAACTTTTGAGTTCGTTTTAAATTTGTTCAGTCCTTTCACATCGCCTGTGTTAAAAATCATACATCTTTCGCCTTTCAACGGTAGGCAGTTCACAATACACATGCAATTTTCAGAAGCACCAAGAACTATCAAGTTCTTTTTAAATTTGATCACTCCTTTCACATCATCTCAGGTTTAAAAATCGTCAACCTTTCGCTTTTCAACGGTGTGCAGTTCATAATACACAACATGCAATTTTCAGCAGTAGGTACCAAAAATTTTGAACTTCTTTTAAAATTTGATCATTCCTTTCACATCGTCTCAGCGTTAAAAATCTTCTTTAAGTCTATAGAGATATTGCTAATTGAAATCAACATGGTTCGTAGAATTTCCGGATTTTTTAGGTTCTTTCCTTCCTTTATTAATTTTTTTTAAAAGCTATTTTGCTTTCTAATGTATCTTTTAATCTGCTTAAATATAATGGGATTAAGGTAAACTTACTTCTTAGAGATCTTTCAAGATTTTTGATTTGGATTTTTCGAAGTATTTATAAATCTTAAATATCTAAGAGTACTGAAATTATTATAAGGATTCTCTACATATACCACGTGAGTATGCTTTTTACGGAACTTTTAGGTTTCCAATATTTGTTTTATTCTGATATTTTGAAAATAATTTTTTTAATCATGGAATCTAAATGTGATCAGAATCATCTACACGACCCTTCGAAATTATCTGGTTTTTGTAACTTCCTAGAGAACTTTCAGAAGACGTTACTTGACTTTTCCTCTTTGAAGCACTTAATTTTTTAAAAACAATTTTTGATACTTGAATCTAACTAAGTTCTATAATACTTTCTGGTACTTTTTAATTTACCTAAATCGTAGCCACTTAGACAACTTTCAGGCTATTTAAATTTGTTCTTTTGTATTTGATAGATTCGGATTTTTGAAAACCTTTTTAATTATGAATTTAGTAAAACTCAGAAATTTCAGAATGTATCTGGCTTATAACCTAAATCTGTCATAAAAACTTTGATAATAGTTGACATGTAATAATTAGGCAGAGTTTAGGATTTTTATTACCACTTCCCTCTGTAATAGTATTATTGCCTGTAAACTGTTAATTATAATATTGTATGTGCATTGTGTACTGCATATCAAAAACGAAAGAAGATGTATGTATTCGCACTGTATACCTTGAATTGTTTCTTGACCAAAAACTGAACTCATTAATTCGAGTTGTACTGACTTCAAATAGACCAATTCAAAAGAAAACGTGCAGCAGCTCGAACTACTTTTTCATATTTTATTATAAATATTCTATAGTTAGATATATATTCAGTTTAAAACCAATTCTTCAGGTGAATTTCGAGGAAATTTCGAAAAATCGAAAAAATGATTAGAGGGAAGTGCCCTTCAAAGAAGATTTAGCCAAAAATTTTAGAAAACAATACACTTATTGAATAAGGGAAAAAAGTTCAAAATTTAGAAGAAAATAACAGTGTATTTTAAGAAAATTTCAAAAAACCGATAAATAACAAATGTAAAGAAGGAAGGAAAAACTTCTATGTCTTGACATCTACTTATGTAAAGACATAGAAGTTTTTCCTTCCTTCTGCTCATCATGGCCAACTGTGAGAACTTGGACAATCTCCTTTTGAACAAATGTAAAGTGCCCTTTAGAGTAGATTTAGCGAAAAGTGTTATTGAACATTTTTTTACACAGTCAATAGTAAAATAATTACTCAAAATTTAGAAAAAACAATATTCAGTAGATTTTTCGAAAATCTCCGAAAACCGAAAAATGACGAGTAAAGTGCTTTTCAGAAAAGAAATTGTCGAAAATGTTTTAAAACTCTATTACATAGTATTCGACAGTGGAACAAACATTTAAAGGTTCCAAAAAAATTCTGGGAGCAAGTTTTGAGAACATTTCCAAAAACCGAAAAATGACAATAGTAGACTATACTTTTATACCGCCTAATTTTAATAAAAACCTTATTGGGAGGTCCTGGTGTAGCAGAAAGTTTAAATCCTAAGTCGAAACCTTTCCGTTTTTACTTTCGAAGAAAAAAGTTTCACGTACATACTGACATTTTTTGAAAAACATGGTTTTTGAACTCAAACGACCATAAAACGCCTAGAAATGCTAATAACTCAAGCCCCGATTACAATACTTCTCATATCTATATGAATGTCTCATATGAGAAAGTAATATCAAAAAATTGTAGTCTGGAAAATTCTAGGGAAAGTTCTGAACGGAAAAGGGAGTTTCCACGCACCCAAAAATCGGTTGACGTTACCTTCTGATTTAATTACAGAAAAGTTACTAATCCATTTTCAGAATTTTAAACTCTTATTTGTGCGTCTAAAGCACCCAATAACTTATCGTAACTTCCGTAACTAATCCATCGATTCGCTAACAAGGCGAAATTCCCTCGTGTCATCCACTTAATATGTTAATACTTTTCGCGGACGGCAATCCCGGAATCTAGTCCTAATTTAATGCGCATAGAAAGCTCGCCGCAATTAAATCCGTTTTTCCCCGTCGGGGCCTGCCTATGTAATAATCACTATCGGCGTACGTTTAACAAACCAGGAGGTGTTTTAATTACAAGTATGCGTACATGTAGGTATCAGCTAAAGGTAAGGTGTCTTTTTTGTGTTGCCGATAGCGAGAGATTGATTAACGACCCTTACTGAACCGGGGAAATTGAATCGTTAATTTATTAGCCACGGTTAAATCTGGCTTTTTGTCATGTTCCGCGGATAATTACTCGTTTTATAAATAATTGATGAGAATCAAGTCGACGAGTGTCATTCTTAATGCAGATATACCGTACTTCTTGAACGTCAATGGTAATTAATTGCGTGTCACATGAAAGTTTTACTTAAGGGCAAGACATTTTCGTGTACGACAAACTTATTGCATTTGGGACATTCCGCCTTGCAGATTTATGTTCCGTTTTAACGAAATAATTCGAATTGTAGGTTCTCTTACAATCATGCACCATAACATTAACTGTTTTTACGGGCGGTCTTTGAAGTCATGAAAGATAACCGAAATGTTAATGGTTACTAAACATTTTACTATGATTATTAAAATAACTCCTCGATGTAAATAGCAGCGCAGATAGTTTCCGATTGTTTCGTTGTTATTTTGAAATAATATTCCCACGAATTTTTCCCTGCCAGCTAACTCCCTCGAACATATTGTTCTGAGCCGGTCAATTTCAGATCTATTTTTACGGTGTGTTTGTTGTGTGTTCTCTTGTGAATACCGAGGAGACAGAGGCTAAAATTAAATGGCCATATTAAACGACTACAATATCTCCACTGACAACTATATGTCCCCCCATGAAAAGATTCATAACGGAGTTGACAAAAATAGGCGCCGAAAGGCATCGAAGTATTTAGCCGTTTTATGCGCTCTAATATGAAATTAATTGCGAATATAAATTAACGCGTGAATAGTTGGAACGTGTTAATTTCACTCCCCAGACTGGCATTCCGTGTAATATCCCCGGCCGAGATGATGAACCGTTTTTCGGTCGTATATACTCGCTGCACTAAATTTCGAAGCACAATCACATACATAAAACAGCAGATTCGACGACGCGATGCGCTACAAGATTCCTGGATATTTCTGAAGATTCTTGGCGGAAGACTAAATATAGAGAGGAGCTTAAATACAAATTACGTCGGGGATTATCGGATTATCTTTGACAAGTCAATAAAAATAAAGCTACAAATCCTTAAGTCGGTGTAATCTAAACTTTGCGTTTATGACCTTTACTGAAAACAATTTACTGGTTCTTAAATGTCATCGTCAACGTCGTTGTAATCAGAGGAGACCGTCGAATCTCCTGAGACACGTTCAATCGAGCTAGGTTAAACTCCAGTGTTTATCGTCAATTTTTAACCAGATACTGCGGTTATTAAGAAAACTCGATCAGCTATGGCATGAAATTATAATGAGATGAGTAAAAATGACTGAAGTTTCTTCAAGGATTTCGCTTAAAACGTGTCGTTTTATTTTGAGTGGCAAATGCTACTTTTCCTGTGGAATAAATAGAGAACTTTCTTTTGCTGTCTAAAAGGCGGATTCATTACTCAAGCACGTTAATTTTAAAGTTGACTCTGACGCTTCTTTAAGAAATATAGCTACTTGTATTTTTTATAAAATCGGCTGGCTCTAAGTACACGCAGACACGTGATATAATTGATTAAAAGTGGAAAAGGGGAGCAAAAGTGGACAGTGGTTAAAGGTGGAAGGGGGTCGATAAAAGGGGTTGGGAGTCAATAAACTAAATACGAATCCAGTCAAGGGTCAATAAACTAATACCGAATGCTGTTACAGAACTCTCATGGATACCTTACTAGCTAACTTCAGTAATATCTAAACAAGAACAGGTACCCAGAGATACCTTCAAAAACACAGATGAGTAACATGAATATATTTTGAAATATTATAAGCAATACAGTGCTGAATAAAACCCACAAAACATTTCAAATTCGAATAATATCAGACACTTTTTACCTTTTTGGCGCTCATAATCCCATCATTACTGATACTACAGGGAAATGGGCAAAAAATCAGCTCTTTGGGAAATGTGGCCCTGACAAAGGTCTAACCAGTTTTTTTGATACTTTAGATATGGAGATATAACAAGCGTTATACAAAATTAAAAGCTTTAATTTAAGTTAAAAATCATCCAAAAATTTTTGTATATATTTATTAACGATTAAAGGTCAAAAATACAAGATTTGAACGCATTTTTAATAATGAAATCTGTTACACTCTGTTAAAAATCGGAATTAACCATCTCATAGGGCAAAAAAACCCTTCAAAATGAGGATTATGTGTAAGTTTCATAATAAACGAATTGCATATTCGTAATGTGCGCAAAAAGATAGTACAAGTTAAAAAAACGTTAATTAATGTTCACACAGTGAACACGAGGAGAGAGGATGAGAGTTAGAATCTTTGTTGACGCTAACGCAACAATCGTTAATAAATAAATAAATAAATACAAAAATTTTTTCATCATTTTGTATCACGTTTGTTTCTCTATATCTAAAGTACCTACTAAAAAAAATGAGTTGTCTGTAAAGTCGGTTTACGGACGATAATTTTAGTTGATAACGTCATAAGAAAACATTGGTGAAAAATTGCATACGTTTATGAATTGCATTGAATTATTATCACTATATCTCTAAATTATCATTAATGTTTTATATTATTATAGAAAATTTGTTCTCACTGCGGTTGGCCGATCCAACGTGTCATTTTAGACACATTGTTATGACATGTGTGGAGCTGAACATTAATCTTGAACCTTACATGAATTGCTACACAGGATAATTATTTCCATTGAATACTAAATGAAAGCAGTCGACTTTTATACGATCATTTATATCATTCATCATAATTTTTTATTACTGCACACGTTGACCGATGCTACTTAGTTTGAATGATCCAAGAACAATTATATGTATATAACTAATCAAACTCTTAGAATCCAAGAATTAATTACCTTATTACCGCAATTGTTATTGTAATAATAATATGCAATGGTATGCACAATAAATATTCAGATAACTTTATCTAACGTGCTGTCGCCTACCCCTTTCATCGCGCTCGCGACCCGAGCCGATCGCCAAATCGAGCTTTCACTCGGACGCTGTAGTGGAAGAGAGATGCGTCGCAAGGCAAACGCTCTCACTCTCGCTCGCACGCATGGGTGTGGCATAACGATACAATGTTTTCTGGAAAGTGCATTTATAAAACGTTTTTCACGTTAAAAACTGGTCAGACTTCTGTCGTAGCAACAGTTCTGGGAAAAAATCATTACCCTGTAATATGGATTCAGTTCCATTACAAACGTTGTATAAAAAGTGCGCGACGTCAAATTTGAATAGACGTTCACCTCTTGTTCCGTCACATCTGGCATTTTGTATTATTCACGCCAAAAGTTAGAGAAACATTTTACAATTGGTATATTGCCTTTATGTAATTTTTCAGAGACTTCCCGTAACTTATAAGGATAATTCATAACTAAGCCTAGGGCGACTTTATATTTTTCAGTGCTTTTATTATTGTTAGATTTTGACATTGCCACAGTTCAAGATGCCACGGAAATAGGTTTATTGCAAGGTTTATCTGGTACTTGAAAAAGAAGAAAAAAGATCCAAGCTTGGTGGATCGTTTTTTTTTTCAAAAATGTGTTAGAAACTAGGTCCTGGGAAGAAAATAATTGTTAACGCCTACTCTCCCAGTTGTAATAAGTCAACCAGTCACAGCCTGTAGCATATTCCCCCAATTACATTAAAAGAATGAGAAAAGACTGAGTTTCAAACTTTTTCCAATTTTGACTTCCCACAGCTCCTTCGTAGGAAGTCCATCTCGGTTACCATCAATTTTGCTTTGTTCCTCTTACTGACGTTGCTCACTTCAGCCCCATACAGCATCTTTTCATAAGACTCGTATACAATCACTTCTTAGTTTCATTTTGAATGCCTTTTTCTCATAGGACTGAGTTTAATGCTTCCGTCTCTTTTCTACCTTTCATTAATCTCGTTCTCACTATTTCCCTGTTTATTCAATATTATCCCTAGGTATTTATACTTCTCCACCCGTCGTATTTCTTCATCCTACAGAGGAAAATTGTTGCATTCACTGTTTCCGACAGCCAAGTATTCGTACCTACCCATGTTCATTTTTCAGCATGCTTTTCGTACTCTTCTTTAAGTTACCTGGTTATGTACTCTAAATCTTCTTGATCTTCGGTCACCACTACTTGGTTGTCTGCAAAATCCAAGATATGTAGTGCACCATCTCCGACCCTAAGTCCCATATTCTTCATAGTCAAGGTAGATAGATAGTCAAGGGTCGGTGATAGGCAATATCCCTGTCTAAGTCATTTTGTGGTCTCAAATGCCTCTGTTAGAGTGTGGTTGACGTTTATTCTAGCGGAATTATTTGCATATTATTCCTTTGTGGCATTTATTAATGTGGGTCTTATATTGAACTAGGTACTCCATTTTCTGCCATAGTCGTATTACAGGCACACTGTCACATGCTTTTTCCAAGTCAATCAGGACGATATTATATATTACATAATATATAGCTATTCCTTTGTACACATTTTTCCAAGGCGATTTTCAGAGTGAAGATGTCAATTGTAGACCTACCTGCCCTGAACTCTGCTTTTTCGTCAGATTTGGTTATGTTATTATGTTTATGTTATGTATGTTAATGTTATTATGTTATTAGATCTCTTAATACTCGCGAATATAGTCTGCCAATCGCTGAAAGTACTGCTATCCCTCGAGAGTTATGAGGGTTATCTTTGGTTCCCTATTGTCACTTTATCGTTTGTAAATATTCTAGATTCACAATAAACAACTTAAACCAGACTTCATATTAGTTTTTGTGTATTGAAATCAATCACTCGCCATTAATTTGCCATGTGACGTGAGCATATCAGAAAGTAATATTCCAATTGAACTATTGCTAACGAACACCTTTCTCTTCCAGACGTCGTCGACGAGTTCTAGCCAGCACCTGATCAACGACACGCACAAGCAGCTGCAGCTGCTGCAGCACCAGCAGAAGCTGCAGGAACTGCAGGGCCAGATCTCGGCTCAGTATGCCTCGGCCGCGGGAGCGCCGCAGGGCCTCATGTTCCTGCCGTTCCTCGACCAGCTGCGCGGCCTACAGCCCGCAGCAACCCCGGCCCTGCCGAAGTCGCCGCTCGGGAACCATGTAAGCGAGAATAATATTAGTCCATCCCTTGAAGGTGAAATACGGCGTAACTGTATAATTTTCTGAAATTGCACCGATTTGTACCAAAATTTGGCTATAGGTGCTACTTACCGTTTACTTCAAAGTTGACCCTGTGTCATAGGGTGCTTTTTATTTTTTAGGGGTGAAAACTGCCACTATTCGAAAATGATTATAAAATTATTGATTGGAGCGTGTATTAGGTTGAAATCATCGATAAATAAGTTGAATGGAAGTCAGTTGATAATAAGGGACATAACTCATGAATTGTTAAGTAGAATCGACTCCTAAAAGCTATCCCCTAGGGCCTAGTATAGTTATAGTTCAAAAAATATCTTCAAAACCTTCTATAGCAACTTGGAATGAATATATAACACCGATTTGCACCTACATTTGGATTTAAGTTCTACTTACTCTCTACTATAAAGTTAGCTCTGTGCCGAGGGTGGCTTTTTATTTTTTAGGGGAGAAAACTACCCATTTTAAAAAATTATTATATAATTGTAGACTCGAGCTTGTAATAGATTAAAGCATATTTAAATAAGTAATTATGAGGAATTAAAAATGGTCAACCCTTAAAAACCACCCCCTATAACAGTAATAATGGAAAAATATTATTAAAAAATATTATTCGACAACTTATAATAATTTAATCATGTAGTGATAAAAAATTTGTTATTTTGTATTATTATTTTATATATGATACATATACATACTAGTATGAATAGGTATAAATACAAAATAAATACATGTGATTCATCTATACTTTAATACACGGGTTTAAAAAAGTAATTAATTTTTTATCCATAAATTAGGTTTTATGCTATCGAGCTTTTTAAAAACCATTTTGAAGGATTTTTCAAGGGCTATACGATCAAATTACATCAAAAATTTTTTTCGCCCTTATTTTTGAAAGTGTTTAAGCTGAAATGGCTCGAACAAATTGCTTTTTACCAACACATGCTAACTTTAATCAGCCATATCTTACTTAATTTCAATCCTACAAAATAATTTAAAAAACCTAAATTTTCAGAAAAGCACAACATACAATTTCATGTTGTAAGAAATTTTGCGTATCTCTAATAGTTTTCGATTTATTTTAAAGAAAATGGAACTTTTTGTAAAAATACAAAAATCTTCCTCTCACTTCAAGCTCAACTTTTTTCACAACTAAGCATTTTAAAATAGCCAACATAACTTAGATAGCATACTACAAGTATCTATATAAATAAAGTGGATTATTAAAGGGTAACAATTATTTTCAATTAGGGTGGTAATTAGGTGGTGATTTTCACGTTTTTTCCCGCCGAACGGAAAACGGACCAACTTAATTTTTGTCATAACTCGCTCAGGATTAATGCTAAAGACTTTTATAAAATACACAATTAAAAGCTCTTTCATACACTACAAAAAAGGTTTAATGAGTTTATCACGAAAAATTCATTGGTTTATTGACACTTCACGTTGAAACTTTGAATTTTGGCGTTTGACGAAGAAGAACCAACTTTCAACAAGCTATTTCTCCGCTTATATTGGGTCTACAGACACAATAGACCCACCGTTCTTTTTGTTTTTTATAACTTATATTTTTCATAAGAACGATTTCTTTGATATAATACTTATTTCTGGAGTAATTCGCAAAAACCGTTTAAAAAAGTATTTTTCTTTGTTAACAAATTGACATTTTCTCATTTTGCGAATAGATCCATAAGTATTGACCTTCAGAAAAACATGTATAGAGCAAAATATGCTTAAAATTGATCAATACATCCATATCCATTCCCGGTATTATTTTTAATAAAAAAAAAAACATCTCCGAGATGGGGTCGCATCCCCATCCAGGGTAAAAGCACCCTACGGCGCAGGGTCACCTTTGGAGTTGAGGGTTAGTAGAACTTCAATCCAAATTTTTGTACAAATCGGTGCAGTTTCAGAAAATTATACGGAAAAATGGTCAACGACTGAACTATATGCAACGGTTGAAACTCTTAAAACTCTCAGTGTCTTCCGGTCCAATGCCTGTTTCTTGTTTTGGTATCTGTTTTGGAAGGTTTCTTGTTTTACTCCCATTGCAATTCGATGGTCGGTTATTGTAGATATATTCCAGAAGCTTTAGCTATCTTGTAAGTGATTTTGTAGACATCCTGAAGAACGTTGAGTAAATGTAAACAAACATCTTACTTTTCTGTTATTAATCTCATAGTCAGTTGATATTTATTAGTACCAGTATATGTTTTTCTGAATCTGCTTATTTCAGCGGTTGATAACCATCAAGTTTGTTGGTTAAGCAATTTGATATTGTTCTGGTGGATAAATTTCAGTTTTATAATGAAAACGGTGTAGATAGTTTTCAAGAGATTCAAAATCTTGTCTTTTATCGCATTATTCGACCATTTGTATCTGTTTTCTTCTTCATGGTATTTATAAAATTTAGTGGTAGCAACTATCGTGATATCAAAAATTATCTTGGTCAAGGGTGGTCATGGAAAATGATTGTCGCAGCGCCCATCCTACATTTATGTCAATCATTTTTTGAATGTCAAAATCTGTTAAGTCATTGTGCTGAAGTTATTGATGATGTCAGTGTAGCTTGACATGACAGAATTATTTCAAAAGGATGAATATAGTTAAGACAACTTTCACATTCCATGGCAACCCTTGACCAAGATATTTTTTGATATCAGGGTACAACATAGATTTGGACTTAGAATGAACTTTAAAAACAAAATCAATCATCGACGGCCGGTAACAATTTTGCGTGGAGGTGCTACGTAAAATGAAATAACATTAGAAAAAAAGAAAATGTACAATCAAATTACATCAATGACATGGTTTTGTCCAAGAGACTAATATTCTAGTTAATACTTCAGAAACTGATATTTTAAGAAGCATCTGATCCAGGAGTCGTGCTTTCAAACCTGATTTAATAGTTTTTTGAAAATTTTCATGAGTTCCAGTCAATTTTCCAGAAATTTGCCCAATTTTTTATGAACATCTGTTCAATAAATTCGTATTTTGGGTCAAATTCAACTTATTTCCAAAAATTTAATGCATTCCTGTCGATTACCCAGATGTTAACGTAAACCTTTTATCAAAAATGTGACTCTTGTTCTGATCTCCAATTACTTTTCCAGAAAATGAACTTTCAATCAAGCACCTGACCCATAAATCTGAAATATAATCAATACTCTTCCGAAAAATTACATGAAACCGAATCTGTTATTCGGAAAAATGCTCACAGTTACTGTTCAAGAAACTTTTTTAAATAAGCGACTGATCCATGAATAGTGCTTTTGATAAAAATTCAGTCTGTTTTCGATAAATTTGATGAACTGTAGTTTTCCAGAAATGCACTTAACATTGAATCAAAAAACCGATCCATAATTTGACTTTTACGCCTAATTCATCAAAAAATCGAATGAACTTTATACGATTATCCAGAATTTAGTTTAAGTGTTTAACAAAAAGTAACTTGTGTATCTGATTCTTTAATTTGTCGCAAAATCTGATGTATGCTAGTAGCGCTTTCAGCAATTCATATACATTTTGTCATATTAACTAGTGTTCCAGTCCATTTTCATTAAACTGAATTTTTTTAATCAAGCACTTCATTCCTAAGTTTAAAGTTTAATCAGCATCTTTCCAGAAAATGACGAAGTCGAATCAATTATCCAGAAAAAAATACATTGATTTTTATACAAGAATCTAATATTCTAGCCAATTTTACAAAAGTTACATCACCACATGTAACATGCTAACAGCTACTTTAAGATTTTTATCAACTGACAGAAGTTACAAAGACCCAGAATTCACAACAATTGTATCGAAACAATCGTTAAGTGAAATCATTCCTGAAACATGCCGTTCAAAGTAACAAACACATACAAAGAGACTGAGGAACAAAATGAATCGGAAAACGGAGCTACTGTCTACATACGCCGACTTGTCCTCACAGTTCAAGGATATCTATGCTCTCTAGCTCAGTTATTGCGGCAACTGTACTGTCTTCGCGTCAGGTTCAAAACTGCGCACTTTTCCTATCTACACGCAACCTTTTATCTGCAACATGTTGAACTGTGCAGACAAAATGTTGTGCAAAACGTTGTGTCTGGACTGGCCTTTATACGTTTTGCACAATCTTTTGTCTGCACAGTTCAACACGTTGCAGTTAAAGCGTTGCGTGTGGATAGGAAAACTGAGCAGCATTTGGCATGTTAAATCCAAGAAGTACAGTGACAGGGATAAAAAGGGGCAGACTTATTAGAAAGTGGAAAATTCAAAGAAATTGATGCAACCGCAAACAGATAAACAGTTGTGAAAAAGATTAATTCTTTGAGAAGTGTTTACCATAAAGAATTGACAAATGTTAATAAATCTAATCGATCTGGGGCTGGAGAAGACGAAATCTACAAGCCATCTCTGAGTATTTTGGTTTGTTACATTTCGTAAATGATCAGAAGACACTAAGGCAGTCTGGGAATACCATGGTCAAAAATGAAGAGTCTGCAGTTGAAGCACCCGAACAGCACCTGAATGATTTCACTTAACGATTGCTTCGACATAATTGTTTTGAATTCTAGGTCTTTGTAACTTCTGCCAGTTGTCAAAAAACTTAAAATTGCTGTTAGCCTCTCATGTGCTGATATTGCTGTTCTCATACAAGTATTTTCTTTGATGATATGCGGTGTCACTAATCCAAATAAATAAGTATACGCGTCTATGTCCATTCTAAAGTAGTTCCGGCAATCATTAGGTTCATCACGTAATTTACGCAGTAGTGTAATATGGGAAAAGTGCTGCCTTTTTAGAAGCCACTTCCGCGACCACTTTGAACGCCGGGTACTTCTGAGATGTTCCAATCTGTTATCTTTCTTAACAAGAGAGCATTGCAAAATTTACCAGAGCAGTACCTCCTCCATGACGATGTTAGTAAAACTGTGCGAAATATACAAATATGACTGCACCGTGTGGACGCTCTAAAAATTGCAAGGTTTTCATTCCGTCTTAAGACTGCGCAGACAAAAGGTTGTGCAAAACGTAACGTCTAGACAATTCAATAGATTTCAACAAATAGCAGATTGCGTAAATTTCTTCAAGTATTTCACACATTAGTATAAATTTAAACAATTTTCCGCAGATGCTACCGCCGCACCAAGTGCCGAGCTGGATGTCCGCCCAGCACCTCGCCCAGATGTCTTCGCTCGCCCCCTCCGAGAAGCGGACGCCGCCCCCGCCGCCGCCGACCTCCTCGCCGCCCCAGCACCACCACCATCACCACCACCAACAGCAGCAGCAGCAGCAGCAACATCAGCAGCAACACCACCAGCACCAGCAGCCGCCCTCCGACCCGGACGCGCCCCTCAACCTGAGCAAACCAAAGTCGTCGAGCTCGGGGTCGGCGGGCTCGAGCCCGCACGGCACCCCCGCCCAGCCGCCCGAGCAGCCGGTCGCCGCGACCGCCCCCAAACTGCTGCCCCCCAACCTGATGATGTCGAGGGCGTTTCTGCCGTACGCGGGCCTGCCGCCCCAGTTCCCGATGCAGACGGGCGGCGACAGGGGCAAGGGCGGCTCGAAGGACATGCAGACCCAGGAGAAGCCGACGTTCCAGCTGCACGGGCTGTACGGGATCCCGACGCCCTCGCACCTCGGCGCCAGGCCGAAGGAGGAGGGCGGCAAGGAGGAGCAGGATTTCATGGCGTCGTGTCATTGTAAGTATGAGCATCTTTGCAGAGCCGTCCTTCATGGGCGCGTTGTGAGAATGGGCGAAAAACTCGAATTCCTGACCACCAATTTAAAGCTTGTTTACCAAACTGATCCCTTGCATAGATAGATGTCGCGAGATGAATGCCACACTGAAGAAAAAATTACTTAACATAGATGCAATAATATCTAAAAATATACCACTAATTGTAACGAAGAAATAAAACTGTTTATGTGTGGAGTCCAACCATTATTATTAGCGGTCCTAATGCATTATTGCATATCCCAGACAAGAACCTTCAAAACCAAATTTCTCAAATGTCTCTAATGGAATATTCCAGTAGGCACAGTCGAAGACCTTCTTCAAGTTACAAAAATTCCTACATAGTGGTTTCAATCCCTCAAAACACTTGTCTTTTCACAAAACAGCATCAAAAGACTGATGCATTTATGAAACAAATGTAAGAGAATCTGAAAATGAAATTTGTGGCTCAGCCGGGATACGAACCCGGATCTCCCAATATCGCGTCAGGTGTTCTGCCAATTGAACTACCGAGACACCTATCAATTTCATTTTCGATGTTCGTGTTAAACGTTTTTTGACAGGATGATACGGAGGACGTATTGGTTGTACGCAACACACCGTATCCCTCTCACGTTAATAAATTCAATTGGCAGAACACCTGACGCGATATTGGGAGATCCGGGTTCGTATCCCGGCTGAGCCACAAATTTCATTTTCAGATTCTCTTACATTTGTTTCATATACACCATCACTTTGAATTAATTTCGAGAACATATTTCCAACTGATGCATTTAGTTTCAGAATCCTTCTGAAACCAAATTCCTTATTATTTAATATTATTAAGGTGAGGTACGACATATTTAAAGATTTTTGAAAGTATGAGTAGTATTAAAATTGGTACATTGTCCAATTGGTACAGTGTACTTCTTCATCTTCTTTTAATAGGCAATACAGCAAGTTTTTTCATTCCTTTCGCCTCAGTCTGGGGCTTTCTGCGAACCGGAAGTCTAGCTTTGTGCCCATCTCTTTGGAGGTCGACCCTGAATCTTCTTGTATTAGGTTTATTATCCCTAGCAATTTTTGGCAGTCTGCTGCTTTCCATCCTTGTCACATGTGCATTTCATTCTCTTCGTCGCTGTCTTAACCATCTAACCACGTCTTGTGTCTTACATATCTCTCGTATTTCGCTGTTCCTTTTTCTATCCATCAGTGTGTAGCCGGCCACCATTCTCAGTATCTTCAGTTCGGATGTTCTTAATACTCTTTTTGTTATGGATGTGTCCGCTCGGGTTTCGGCAGCGTATGTCACTATTGGGCGGATACAGGTCTTGTAGATTCGGGTTTTAGCCTCCCTGGTCCCTAGTTTGCATCTTTGCGGTTCCTTGGATATCACCATTGATTGGGTTTTTGCAGTCGATATTTGCATGTTGTATTTTTGTGAGGTTAGGTGGAAGAAGTAAAGGAGTCTCTGGAGGTCGTCCTCGTTCTCAGCTATAATTACAGTATCACCCGCATATGCTATCAAACTGATCACATCATTGCCGAGCTTATAGCCTATATTTATCAGTTTTACTTCAGTAATAATCTGATCTAAGACAAGGTTAAATAATGTTGGACTAAGAGAGTCACCTTGCCTTACTCCTGAAAGGGTGCCGGGTGCCTATGTTTGATGTTAGTTTGTGATTAATTCTAATTCTAGTTTCTGTGTCGGGTGTACAGCTCTTTCTGTTTTTTAGCTTTGTTATTGCTTCTTAAACTTGGGTGGACGAGATTTTTGTGTTGGCTGAGATTATGTGATGTTCTTGTTCCTCGGTGTTGTTATTTCCTGTAGTGTCATTGTCTTTATATAATTATTTGAAATAATTTATCCAAGTTTGTTCATTTATTGTTCGAGATTCTGTGTATTCGTTTGTCTCCTGTCTTCTTCGCCTCAGCATACCCCATACGTTCTTTTGAGTTCCATACATGTCGTGTTCCATGTCCTTTGTGAATCCCTCCCAATACTCCCTCTTATGTTTCGATATTTGGGAGTTAATAATGTTTCTTATTTCTTTGTATCTCCTTCGTTCCTCCTCTGTTCTGTTGTTAAGGTATTTAATGTATGCTGCCTTCTTTTTTGCCAAGTCTTTTATTTCTGGGGTAAACCACGGTTTGTCATGTTTTTGGTTGTGTATGTTTGCCTAAGGCTTCCGTGGCGGCATCGATGATATTGTTCTTTATTTTATTCCATGCTGTTTCTACCCCGTCGTTTTCTTCTATTTGGTTTTGCTCTATTTTCTGTTGTAGGCGTTTGCGGTATAATTCCTGTGTTGTAAGGTCCATGATAGACTCGATTTTGATTTTCTCTATATATTCTGGTGTAGGTTTCCGTTTTATTTGCATCTTAAGTCTCATTTTTCATAGTACTAAGAGGTGGTCACTTCCTATATTAGCTGAGATAATGGAGCAGACATCAGTTATCTGAATGGGATGTATTGCTCTATTTGTTATGATATAGACAATGGTTGAAAACTGCCCCCTCGAGTTCATCCATGTTATATTGTGTTGTGGTTTGTGATGTACAGTGTACATGGTACAAAATCCGACGCGTCTTTAAATCACCCATTTTAAATATTGGGAAAACCCTCTTCCTCTTGACAGGGTGCACACACAGTCGGAAAATCACGGAAAAGTCAGGGAATTCCAAATTTAGTCGGGGAAATCGGGAAAAGTAGGGATTTTGGAAAAAAAATCAGGAATATTTGGACTACTGGGAAAAAAGTTAGACTGGCAACCATTAAAATCCGTGAGCTTGAAGATCGAAAAAAGCTGCGCAAGACAACTTTTACAATCAAACAGCAGAACTTGATAAGAAGATTGCAGATCTTACCAAAATAATCTCTACTAATTAGAAAATTTAGACAATTGCATATTTTGTACTCAGACGCAAGACTAAACCTCAAAAATGAAAAGAAACCAAACCAAATGAGACCTGATAAGCTAAGGCAGTTTAATTGAGATATTCACTAGACATAATACAGTAAAAATAATCAAAATATTTTTTACTTAGATGTAACATTGATAATTTGGAATATTATTTATGAATCACAATAAATATTAAGAAACTTATTTTTCTTTATATTTTCTATTTTTTATATTTCTTTAAACTTATATATTTTTCCTATGATCCTTCCATTACTTTTCAAAGAAGAGACTTCCTGGAAACACGCTTGAAAGTCCGCTTATTACAAAAATAAGGTCAGGAAAATTTTAAAATTTGGCGGGAAAATTCAGGGAAAAGTTAGGGAATTTCGAAATTAAAATTTTGCGGGCACTCTCTTGAGCATTACTGAAAAGATCCCCCCAATTACCCTATTCCTCTTGTCAGCCTTTCTTATAAGAAAGACCAAAATACTATAAATCCTGATCGTCAAACTATTATCAACGTACAGGATGTTTACCAATCTGACCAACGATTTTGTGAGTCAGTTTCGTGCATAGTATACTCAGAAATATCATACCAAATATATACCAAGTATGCAAAACTAAAGAATTATGAGAACTAATACGCTTAGGCTAAGTACGCCTACATTGTGCAAAAAGCTTTACTATTTTGAACCTACTAGTTATATTCAAAAATGTTAGGTCATATCAATGTTAGTCAAATGCACAGACGATTAATATACCTAGATAATAAATATTTACACAATGATATATTGCGAAGATAATAGCACATTCTAGGCGTATTTTACATTGTTGCATGAATTCAGTTGACTCTCTTACGATTTATGTGTACATTGCATCCAGTGCTTTCGTTGTACATAAATCTACAATAATATTGACTTTCAGTATTAGTGGCAACATCAATTCGTACACTTTCAACGGGAAATTTGTTCGTTTTTGCTGCATTTCGTGAAGTATTTTAGACAAAATTGGAATAAAAAAAAATACACCTTAATGGTGAATCAAACTAAAAATGTAAATTTTTTTAGAAATAAGAACAGTATAATTAACGAGAAAATAGATGTTATTTTAATAGAGCGTGTGGTGCTTCTTGTACAACAATTTTATACTAATCGTACTGATGAAATATTTTTAACAACATATATCAAGCACCCCACGCTTTATTACAATAACATCTATTTTCTCGTTAATTATAGTATTCCTGTTTCTAATAAAATTATTTTTACCTTTTTAGTTGGATTCACCATTAAAGCGTGATTTTTTTTAGCTTTTTTTTTAAACTATAATATATTTTTCACTTTTTAGTTCCATTTATCAGCTTATCTTATGAAGTACTTCCTCATATCCTCGTAATGTAGTCATTTCTTCCAATGCTTCAGCGTTACATGTTAACTTTAAGCAATCAAGTTCTTCAATAAGCTTGTCCAGCAGCAAACAATCTCCAGCTTAAATGAAACAATGATTTGGTTATTAAATTATTCTAGTCATTATTTCTTAATGAGTATGCCAAGTTTCGAATTGATCTAACGTTTGAAAGTTAGTAACAAAAAACGAGTTTAGAAGAGTCGGTTACAAACAAACATACAAATGAAGCTAATATAAATCGTGTTAAAAAGACAAGGATTATTAGGTGCATGCACCAATTAATATGCTAATTGCATAGCGATGAAGGAAAGGCTTTTGAACTATCCTTGGTAAATATGACAAATTATTAAGTCCCCAATGAATTTTTCTTATTTTAATTAAAAACTACCCTACCCGTAATTTTTTTCAACTTAAAATTAGTACAACGTAATTTATTTTTACAGTTATAAATTGATCATTAAATCAAGTCTGAGTCTCATAAAATAAAAAAGGTACTAATTACCAATTTAAGCCAATTAATTAATAATAGTGATGGTCCCTTTGAAGGCCACATTTGCCTTTTTTACTAAAGTTAATTTTAAAAAAGTATTTCAGGATTAAACCTCAAAAACCATTTTCTTTACAAGGTACATGTTGCTTACTTATTGGCGTACGCGCTGTGCAACCTTTCGCCATTTTCGTCACAATGGTGAATGCACGATTAGTAGATAATACGCACATTAACAACTAAGGAACCGTAAAAACTGGCACGTAAGTCAAATGCAAGCGAGCTATTCAAACGATTTTCAAACAGTCCAACAATTCCAAATTACCTAATATTCCATAAATTCCCGAAATATGATTTATGTGAGGCATTACTTTTGGCGTGCCCACTTTGTTTTCTTGGCATTCAAATAAAACATCGACTAGTCCAAGAATCACCTGACAATAATAATAAAATTATCATTCGGAAAGCAAGAATAATATTAATTGTTTTGCTGGCACGAGATCAAGCGCAATATATTATTCAACATCACAATCGGAAAAATGGGCGATGTAGGTATGGGGAGATCAAAGGACGTGTATCGAGATTCAAGTGGATATTATTTATAAGCTGCGTAAATATATTGTGATTTTTCATTCGAAAGTGAACGATCTATTTTCCGTTTTTCTTGCGTAAAGGTTGTACAATGAGAACTCCTAAAATATCCACTTCCTGAAACTAACAGAACGACGAATCGTTTTCCATTTGTAATGAAGTGTGGTCGGAATCCAATTATCGAAGTTTTATTACCCGAGATTCGTAGATGCGACATAATTTGTCTCAAAATGATCTTAAATTAAAATGTCGAAAAAAATGTGTTGTGTTTCCTATGTCAAGTAATAAAAATGGAAAGTAGGTACCTAATAACACGTTTTAGAGCTGGTTAAAAAGTAATTCTCATAACGATCAAACGTAGGTATAATTATTCTTGAATTAAGTGTCGTTTAATAACCTGCCATTAAACGTTTTGTAAATTTATTGTTGTTGTAAGTATGAGGGAGAAAGAGAATGCGGTAACAGCGGTATAATCGTCCATTCTGGAACTTTGGATAATTGCATGTGCATTTTCCTTTTTGTGGTCGTTATCGCCATCGTTTCATTCATTAGTTAGACGAGTTATTGCGGGACGGGACGCAATTATCGTACGACCTGAACGAGAAAATCTCCGTTAATCATGCAAAACGTTTCGCGTCTTTTTCAGTATGGGGAACCCCCGATCCCGGCTACAAGCTGGACGAGAATTCGGAAAAGGCGAAGATAATCAGGCAGCAGACGAAGCGCGACAACGAGAACAAGCCTCACATCAAGAGGCCGATGAACGCGTTCATGGTATGGGCGAAGGACGAGAGGAGGAAGATCCTGAAAGCGTGCCCCGACATGCACAACTCGAACATATCGAAGATACTCGGCGCGCGCTGGAAAGCCATGTCGAATTCGGAGAAGCAACCTTACTACGAGGAGCAGTCCAGGCTGTCCAAGCTGCACATGGAGAAGCATCCAGATTATAGGTATAGGCCCAGGCCGAAGAGGACGTGTATAGTCGATGGTAAGGGTTCGTATTTATCCTTATTACTTCGGACGTTGAAGTAAAGTCGGACGTAACTATGGGGCGACGGAATTGGCATGTAATGTCCATCCGAGCTCAATTTAAGAAACATTCACATAAATCGTTCCGTACAAATCGCTTGATCCGCTGAAATGAATATCTGCACAGGCTCGTCTTTGTCGGAAAGATTTTTTCAGGTGAGCAAGACTAGCACAAGGAGCACTGTATACGGTTATACGGTAGCCGGAAAATTGCCCGAAAAAGTAGAATAACTTGCTTTCTGTCTATTTTTATGAAAACTGAAGGCAGCATAAAGAAGTTTCCTTAGCAATTAACATATTCAAAATCATTCAATATAAAGATTGCATAGAAATTGCACCTTGAGTGTATTGGGCCAAACAATCTAATTTTTCTCATGTATTCCTAAATGGATAAAGAAAAAGAGCGATGGGTTTGGATACATATGTATTTGCAGTCTTAATGTGACATACTTAATATTTACTTCATGCATGTGTCTTCATAGTGAACGATTTTCTTTGATAACTTGCTAATTATACATGGAATTTCGTATTATTTCTTTTCTTTCTATAAATATAGGCATCACCGAATCGTTGAAATCATCACAGAAATATTATATTTATTTTCGGATAATTTTCTTCTTGACAAATTGTTGTTCGGGAAATTTTTTATTCGGGGAATACGCCATTTTGGCAATTTTCCTTATGGCAATTGATTTCGGGCAATTTTCCTGGCCCTGGATTATACAGCTGAAGTTCTTGGTAGGTCTCTTTCATCTTTCTCCAAACATTTTAGTAGTCTTGAAGAGTAAAAGATTACTATTTTAGAGTAGTTAACTAGGTGTCCCCAAAGTGCGCAGGGACGGTCAGAGGCGTATTTATTATTTTTTAAATATGGTGTAATCTACATAAGAATAATTTTTCTAATAAAACTAGAACTTTAACGTTGTTACTATATAGGTAACATTTTTGTGATTAAACAAATTATCTAAACAATAATTACACTGAAAAAATGAAAAAACTACATTAAGTAAAATACACTGATATAATAAAGTAGTATTATCTTCTCTTTGGCTCTATAAAATAATGGAAAATAAATATTGTGTTTATATTATTACAGTGCAGAACATTTAGAGTTCAATAAGTAATTTATAATTTTAAAAAAATCAGAATTAAAACTTAGAAAAACTAGAATCAGTATTTAAATTTCAAAAGACATATTTAGTCATAAAACTAAAACTTGCAAATCCTTCCAACGAGAAAACGAAACATTAATTTAATATTTTCTGAGTGCTTATTGAAATTAATATTCAATGAGAATTGAGTTGCTTTGCACAAAAATAAAACTCATAAGAATCTTTCTAACTTACAGAACGCTTAAATGTAAGACAAAATACTGTAGAACGTTTATACCAAGGAATTAAAATACCTTAAAAAATTATTTAATTTGACATGTATTTTCTTAAAACTAATTTGACAAAACAAGACATTATGGTCAATTAGAAAATCTGTATATGGTAAAAACTAACCCATGTACTGTTGGGAAAATTAATAAACAAATTGAAAAAAAAAATTAAATCAATGCCTTCGGGACCCTTCGGAAACGAAAAAACTCTTGATTTGTAAAGTCTTGATCATTCGGACGATTTCGCACTACCTATACTATACAATATCTTATTATTTTAAGAAATGTTAATAGTTTTGAGAAAAGCCTTAAATTCGTAGCAAGGCTTGCTACTACACAATAACAAGTAAATTTAGGTTTATTTTTAATTTCACAACTAACCCACCTGAGTGACTACTTTTGCCAATCAGAGACCTGTTACCTCTTATCACCAAGTCCTAATTTGTACGATTACCTAGAATCAAACATATCAATGTCTTCGCCAAAAATTCATACTGATTCGACTCAGAATGTTTAATGTGAGCTTCCTTACTATTCAATCTTTATAATGCTGTGACTTCGAAAAATGTTATGATTTTTCAAAAGATATACCGTGTTTATTACTTTGCCTTATCAAGCTGCTTGGAGCATCGCCTTTGCGAATCACAATAAATCATCGGATTATTGTTAAGGGAACTGACAGCGAAGTCTAGCCCCATTGGGCCGTATTCGGTCAATTGAAACCTTTTAGAACAGGCACCTAACTTAGTATTCTTTGTTTAAATGTTATTGATATCGAGCAAATGCTACCTATCCTTTTACATGCTGCTAATACGGCTAATTATTACCGAGCCTCGATAATCCTTATTATTTAAACTATCACAGATGTTCCAACTCGCTGTAAAGTTTTCACAGAAACTTAAGGGTATTAGGGTTAAGGTTAATGAAACTTCATAACATATTTTTCTTAACATTTGGAGGTATTTTGAAGATATGTTAAATTTTACATATCCTAAGTATTTCATACAAGTATCTAACACTCATTGAATTTAGCGCTTCTCGGAGTTAGTGATATCGGAATTACGATCTTAAAATTCGCATAGCCTCAGGAGCCAGATTTGATGGGTTTTCTCCCTGTAATGCTCGGGTAGTTGACACTTGGTATCCGTAAAAGTAAAAATTAGTTTATTTTCGCTAATCAGAGGCGACGAGGTACAACTAAATCAATGTTTACACACGTCAAAGGTGACAGTAACAAAAAACGGTTTGTTTACATGTTCAAAAGTTTTATACAATTGATATATTGTCAACAGCTGGGAACTCAATAGCAAAAACAGTTTTTGTACAAGTTTGTAAAAGCAAAGTGAATGGACGTGTTTATTTTACAACCTCGGCATTTTCTAGGATTAAGTAAAATTCTGGACAGTGTTATCAATTGAATTTTAATATTTTGGAACGTGAGTAATATTACAACAAAGGTAAACAAACAGTTTTTGGCTTAGGAGACATTACTCTACGGAAGTAAAATGATAGGAAATTATAAGTGGCAAACGTGGAATATATTTATTATATTTATTTGAAAAGCGAAGATTCATAACTAATATATGTATTTTAAACACGGGAGAAAGTAACATCGGGTTTTCCCTAAACATGGCGGTTTTCTAAACCTTACGGGCAAAGGTGAGGTGCGGCGACTCATTCTCAAACGAATCACAAGTCTTGACTTCTTACATTGTGAAAATCTCACTCCGCTGGAACTGCCTGTTTTCAAAATGTTTTTGATAGTTGTATTGATTCGTTTATTGTTAAGTATTTTAATGTTTTTATCAAAACATATATGTAAATACAATTAATGATGGCAAATAATACCGATCGATGAAAACACGGAATTAAACAAAATTCTCATAATTAAAACGGGATTTTTAATTTTCCTTATCCCCAAGTCCCAATTTTAAAAGACCGCATTAACTCAAGCCTCTAGATGGTGCTATGTAACCGTAATCCTAAGAACTAATCACAAAGAAAATAATAATAAAGAAAATAAGAAAAGCATAGAAGTTGCATGTATTAATAGTCTAGTGTATTTGATGGTAGCAAAGATAATAATACAGTTTTGGTACTACTTAAAACTATTTATAGGATGGTAAGGCGTGTGGCTTACTCACGGTTCCCAAAAGGTAGCTCCATTACAATTTATACGGCAGTAAAATTTGTAAGTAAAGCAGTATTTTAAAATATTTAGCTCTCTGCTTCTTCGCATTTGAATGTTTGATGTGAGTAATAATATCCATACCACAGATGACTCATATATATCTAAAGCCGTCTATTTACACAATAATATACTATTGGGAAAATATTAGCACATTTTTAACCTTTTGTTAAATTTTTGCATGAATTCAGTTGAAGAATTCGAATTTTCTTTTACGAGTTGCATTCACATTGCATTTGGTGCTTCCGTTGTACATACATCTGCAATAGTATCGACTTTCGATAGGAGTGGCAACATCGATTCGTATACTTTCAGCGTGACATTTGTTTTTTTACATTGCACTTCGTGAAGTATTTATGGCGGCAAATTTAAATCCGGCGCTCTTGTTGGGACACGCTATATAATATTGCTACCTACACTCTTTTCAACACAAATCCCGATGCACGTCATTTTGATGACGTCAGAATCATTCAATACTACCAACGATATAGTCGCAATTATATATGGTTATGTATATTGTCAACCTAAAATAGACACGGAACACATAAATTGCGATGTGCTGGGACTATATTAAGTTGGTAGTATTGAAAGTATTCTGACGTTATCAAAATGACGTGCATCGGTATTTGTTTTGAAAAGAGCAGGTATATATTATTAATGGACAACTGTTTTGTTGTCTATCACAATTCATCGACGGGGGCCATATTTGGTTCCTCCTTTGCACCGCGCCATTATGTATGTCGGCATGTAAACAAATAATACTTTCTTATGACAACGCCGGGTCTAGTTATTCTATTGTATTCTGAAAACTGTTTGAGCACAATGGCTAGAAACATACATGTTCGGTAAAATTGCCTTAAGTGACTGAAGAAAGAATTAGGTGCGGTCGACTTTACTTCACGACGAAATCCATTCTAATTAAGTATTTGGTTGGGAGCGTTGAATTTTAAACGGGGGCAACCTTTCCTTCTTATTTGCAGGTAAGAAAATGCGCATATCAGAGTACAAAATGCTGATGCGTCAGCGTCGGCAGGAGATGCGTCAGCTGTGGTGCCGCGACAGCGCCGACATGAACTTCAGCCTGTCCTCCGGGTCGGAGCTGGCGTCGCCGGCGACGTCGACGTCGGGGCGGCCGTCGGTCTCGCCGCCCGTGCCGACGCTCATGAACGGCGGCGCGGGCCCCTCGTCGACGGAGGGCGGCTACTACTACCCGCAGGACTGCGGCTCCCCGGACGCCCTCAATTTCGCCCCCCAGGAGCCCCACCACATGTCCTACGGTGGCGGTACGAGTAGCCCGAGGGGGGACGACGACTGAGCCTGGCCCAATAGGGAATGCGTCGCGTTCCCTCAGTGGTATTAGGGGTCGATTCTGTTTTTATTTTGGTCCTTCGGCGCCCTCCGCGGAGGGGTCGGAGGTGCGAGAGCACGCACGCACGCCCGGAGACGATCGGAGACGTCGTCGTCGGGACGGGCGGCCTGGTCGCTCCCTTTGGGTACGTTCGTCGAGCTGCGCGGGAATCGGGACAGAACGAAGCGGGGACAGATTCTTGTTAAATGCGCAGCGAGGTTGATCTCCTAACCTAACTTCTGCTCTAACTATAAACGTCCCGTTAGTGAATCCACCAACCCATACCCCAGAACCCCTTTAGCTACCTCTAAACACATTCATAGTTTCATAATTTCACTAATCATCATTTACATCATGACTAGTGAAAAAGTGACTTCACTTTCGAGTTATTTTAGGAATTTTCAAGACGATAGTTACTTTTATGGTTATTCGAACAAAGAATATAGTACAGGCTTGATGGGATGAACCTCATTGTTTCAAACGTCGAGCCTATGACATCCGTTATATCACTATTTTTCACTTTTGATAATTTTATTTCGCTCATCAAAAGTACCTTACATCACATCGCTGCATGGTATTGAAAACACGAACAAATCTTTCATGCATTCACTCTTTATTCTGAAACTGTTTTACCCTATTAGATTAATAACATTACAGCAGTACAAATTGCACCATATGCCATCAAATGGAGTGTTTTGTTACCTGTCCCGTGGATAAATACAAATATTCCATTGGCTATAAGTGTTAAACCTGCTCATAACTAATACTAAAATGGGCTCTATATCACTGTTTTTACGTAAAAGAACAAACAGAATTACTTTATGATCTTTTTGATAACTTTATTTCGCTCAACAAAAGTACGTATCTTGTATCACTACCACTGCATGGTAATAAAAACATAAACAAATATTTGATGCATTCACTCTTTATTTTGAAACTGTATTACCCTGGTAGATTAATAATATTACTGCCATACAAATTACTCCATGTTTCATCAAATGGAATGTTTTGTTTCCTGTCCCGTTACTAAATACAAATATACCATTGGCTACAAGTTTTAAACCTGCTCATGACGTACTAAAATGGCCTTTATATCGCCATTTTCATGTAAAAGAACAAACAGTTTTACTTTATGATCGTTTTGATAACTTTATTTCGCTCATCAAAAGTATACGTATTACATAGCATACTAGTATAGGATATAGTAGTATACGGTATACCTACTTATAAGTATCACTACCACTGCACTGTAGTAAAAACACAAACGAATCTATCATGTATTCACTCTTTATTTTGGAACTATATTACCCTATTAGAATAATAACATTACAGAATTTCAAATCACTCCATGTTCCATTAACATTCAGTTAATGTTCTGTTTCGTGTCTCATGACTACTTACCTACAAATATTCCATTAGCCACAATTTTGAAACTTGCTTGTGACTAGTACTAACATATCCAATGTATCACTAATATCATGTGAAAGAACAAACAATTTTCACTTTTTGTTTCTTTTAATAACCATTTTGCTTATCAAAAGTATCCTGCATCACAACACTACATGGTAGTGAAAACACAAACAAATCTTTAATGCATTCAGTTTTTAATTTGAAACTGTATTACCCTATTAGATTGAAATTTAGATTAATAACTCCATCAAATGGAATGCTTTGTTTTGTGTCCCGTGACTAAATACAAATATTCCATTGGCTACATAAGAACCGACTTATAACTATAACACTACTTATAACAGTCCCATCATATAATTTTCATAAATATGTACATATGAGACGTTCTTCATTCAAAAGCCTTAACAAATGGAACGTCCCTTTTAGGATATATCTAAAGTTTAAAATGGATTCACATGTTTTGTTAACTCTAATTGTATTATGCTCTTCAAAAACATCTTAATACCTAATACCACTGCGCGGTAGTGAAAACAAGCAAATCCATCATGCAATCACTCTTTATTTTGGAATTGTATTACCCCATTAGATTAGTAAAATCAGACCCTTTCATCATCGCAATATATTGGTGAAAATAATGTAGATACTCCATGTTCCATTAAATGAAACAGTTTGGTTTCTGGTTACAAGTTTGAATCTTATTCATACCTACCGTTCCAACGGCCCTGATTTTTAATGTTGTGGACTTTTACAATCGACACATCAAATAACTCCGCCTTGTAGATGGCCGATGCGGAGTGCGACATTGCCGGTATAATTTTTTGACGGTAATCATTTGGCAGTTATAAATAGTTTGAAATTTAGGTTCTATTTGTTAAAGTTGTTCGTACAACACAATTAATCCATGAACTGTGTTCAGAATGATTCTTTCCTAAATGAATATGTATACCTGAGGCTATTTTTAGCTTTCTATACGGGACCGCTCTTATCCACCGATGCCCTTATGCATCTTATTTAGAGATATGAGTACATTTCACAATATCGCTCGGATTACGAGGGGCCGAATAGCCGAAGAAAGGGGTGGTAACAATATCGGCATCTCTCTCTTTTTGACTGGTCGTAAAAGTCCACAACATTAAAAATCAGGGTTTGTTATTTTCACAAATTTATTATTGTATGAAACATTTGTGCCAATTTTTGTTTTCTTTAGAACTGCAGATAAATGCATCTACTTAATAAATGCTCGAACTAACACACAAAAACCTATATTCCTTTATTAAAGTTAGTATTACTTAAAAATTATTCATCTTATCTAATGAAATTTTAGCAATATTGTTAATAACAAGGTGTGACGGTCTGACTCTATACCCTTTCATCCATCCTGCGCATCTAACTTGAATTTGGCATATATCAAGCTTCACCAAAGATCGTACTCAAGAAGTGTTCGTACTTAAATCACCGTACTTAAAGAAAATTGTACTTAAGAAAAATATGTAACTACCTTTATCGTACTTACTCTTCATATGTAACTTTAAAACTAAATGCTGCGATAAAAGTAATTCATCTCATAACTATCTAAATTTCTAAAGTGATCAAGATTTGATTCAACACAGAATACACAATCTCACATATCCCGCGGGCTCGTTGAGGTGCCCAATCGAGTGACCAGCGCCGTTCGAAAAACCCGGTACGTGTCGATCTTAATTTAGGAAATGGGATAGAAAAAATAACACTGTGTATACTGAACATAGAAAGAACAAACTTAGACGAAACAAAGACACTTTGGAATATTTTACAGGCGGAAAAATTCTTGTGCCATCGCATCATCGGTTACGGTTGTCAAGTGAAGAGAATATACCAAAAGACTCGATTATAAAAAATTATACCTAAATGATTGGTGTTGTATTGTTATGTAGATATATTTAAGATCTTGAAGTTATTTATTTATATGTAGTTATTCTTTTTTTTTTGTTTTTATTTTGTAAATCCATTGTAAAGATTTATTATTAATGGTTTATACATTGCATTAAGAAATCCCGGTGTTATTAAGTTTTAAATTAATTTTAGAAACGGACGGCAGTGTAACTGAAACATTTCGATCTTTTGATAGGAAAAATCTGTAAACATCAAAAGAGCCTCGAATGACTTATTTAAATGAAACGAAAAGACAAGTCATGATATTAGATGTAGATTCAACGTACTGACTTATGATACAAGTTTAAAATTAGAGTTAAGTTTATCAAAGCACATTTCAGAAAAATTCCTCGTTCGAATATTTATACTGTGCACGTTTTGACAATGTTCCCTTCGAATCTTCTTTTTTTAACGTTCAGTTACATCGCTGGTTATTGTTTTCGTTTGTTTATTAAGGGTATTTTTAGTTCAAACTTTTAAATTCGAATGATAAGACCCGCAGTATTGATTTAAAAGTTTGCCTCCCTCTGGTCTCTAGATCCGTAGACCCGAAAGTTAGCTTTATTAGTTTGTAATATCGTATTAATATTTGTATGTAAAATGAACCTGTGTACAAAAATTGTCTCGTTTCTCCATAGGAGGTCAAGGGACCAGGGCTCGAAACAAGTATAAATCACACATTTACACACACAAATACACACCCCAGTGCAATGTAAACTCGATTTTGTTTTTTAAACTGTTGATGTTTATAAATATATTTTAATATAAGAGCCAGTACTTTAAGTAATTACTATTATTATTTATTTTTCAACGGTTTTTCATTCTTCTCTCTCTCTTTTTATTGTACAGTCGACTCCCAAATATTCATATTAGATACAATTATATACCCATGTTACGTACTTAGAACATATATAAATATCAAAATATCTCTCTACCTAACCCACTACCACTCCCCCAAATCTATTTCTCTCGTACTCTCTCGATTACCTAATTTTTTCGATTTTTAGTCCTGAATATGCGTACTGTAGTGTATTAAGAGAAAAAATAATAATAATAATAGACTCACCCCTGGAAAAATGATGCGAAAGCTTCTGTGGAACGGAAATTTTGCTTTTCGGGATTTATAATTGCTCAAGAGAAATTGTAATAATTAAAAAATAAAATTAGAAACCTAAATCTCTCCCACAAGATCAAAGCGACGAATTAATACAGAATGAACATTTTTAAGTAAATGTTCATGTGTATTTCGTAACGTCTAACGGTTCATTTTTAATTTGTTTCCTTTCTGGAGAAACCGTTATTCCTTACACGTATTATCCGTTATTATAATTTTCTTTAACGTAATATTATTCAATCAGGATAATTATAATAATATTACAACAATGAAAATGAAGTTAAATTACGTGTTAAAGAGGATGTTACCGCAATAGTTAATTACACTGTCGATTATTAGAGACATTTTACACGAAATCTTGGTTGGAGAGAAGGTTAAAGAAAATTGATGCATCTCGTGATGTGTATACTATTTTCTGTAGACTAGAAAAAAAATAATTTCTTGTAGAAATGATTGCCATGTTTAAGTGCCATTGTCTAGTGCAACCGAGTACCTGTTTGTTTCTTAACTATCCTCGAATATCCAAAAGGAGAATTTCGATTCCACGGGAGTCTCGCATCGTGATTTCGGAAAAGAATTTTCTACAGTGTGTTCTCGCAAAAAAATTGTAGTGTAAAATTGATATTGCTTGTAAATTTTTGTTGGAACACTTTGTATTAGCAATATTCCATAATACATACATTTAGACGGCTAGTGATGAGTGTTTTGTAAACTCGATTTCAATGTTGACAAGTTAATATTTAAGAGGTTCAAAAAAATAAATATTATCCAAAAAAAAGTGGACGCAGAAACACACCCACGATACATACAGACACAAGGTGACAAACTGAATTTTATGATGACATATAGAAAATAGGCTTATTGTTCTTTCCTGTGCCAAATTTAAATAAAATATATATAAAAATGTACAAACAACAGATGTTTCATTTTCCCCTTTTCGATTCTTAAACGAGTAATTGTTGCCAAACCCTCCAGTCATGCAAATAACATAACTACCACCATTACCAGGTAATTAGCATCGTTTCTGTAATAAATTTCCACATTGGAATTGTTAACTAGATTCTTAAAAAGTCCTTTCTCACATTTAAATACGCGTATTGTGTTACAAAATAACATTCTCAGGACTTCGTACGTTTTGATATTTATCGTATGTTTGGCAATACACGTCTCGAGACAGTAAAATGTAAAATCGAGAATCACGAACAAGTCCGTTCAATCATGCGGACCTAATTAGAACGAAATCAAAAGTAATAATTTGGCGGGCCCCTAATTACCCTCCGGACAATAACGTATTCACGTCATGTCTTTTACGAACACATCTCGTTATGTAATTATTCGATTCATAGGTTGTTCACTTTCTTTGTGAGGTTTGTCTGCACCCGAGAATTGTTATTTTGTTTAAATTACAGGTGATGATAGTTCTGGGAAAAGATTATTCGTGAACTTGACCTCGTGGAGGTGGAACGATCGGCAGGTAGCATCGATGAGAAATTCTAATTTTAAGAATGATTAAGTTCTGCGTTATCAAAACTTGGAATTTTTTTTAATTGAAACCGATGCCGCAGGAATGCCGCATCAATACCTGAAATTAGAAACTCGAAAACAATCACTGGAAAAGCCTAAGACAGAATAGAGTCTTGAGTCGTAATTAGCACAGAGCATTATCAAAGAAAAATAGCCATGCGTCCATCGGACTATTTTCTCATAGTTTATCATAAATATTCGATAGTGGAATAAATATTCAATGTTTAAAAAATCTTAGATCAGCTGTGGAGAAAATGTCAAATAAAAAAGAAAAAGAATACGAGTAAACTACCCTTCAGAGAAGTTTAGTCAAAAATGTTATTTAACATACATTGTACACATTAAGTCAAAAAATAAATATTTTTCTTCTTGTTACGTTAGAACTTAGTCCCCACATAGCATGAAAGTTTTCAAAAAAAGCTTCCATGAAACTTTTCATTGGAATATTTTCAAAATCTTTTTAAAAATAGTTTGAAACATTTTGAAAACATGCCATCAAGATTTTCATTGAAAGGTTTTTAAAAGATTTAAGAAGTATTTCATGGAAGGATTTTTTCCCCAAATTTTAAAGTTTTCATGAAACATTTCAGAAAACTTTCTGTTAGCTTGCATGCAAGAAAACTTTTAGAAAAAAATCCAAAAGATCTTTTTATTTGCTTGCAGTGAAGTTTTGTCTGCAAGATAATTTTAAAACTTCTGTTGAAAACTTATTGGCAGGATTTTGTAAACTATCTCTGCAAGTTGCCATGATAAGCTTTAAATAATGTAACACTGAAAACTTTCAGTACAGATTTTAAGAAGTTTTCTGAAATATTTTATGAAAGTTAATTTTGTCAGACATCGAAATTTCTAAGAAAGTGTACAGTAAACTTTCGGTCATAGTCCAAGCAACGAAGGAAAAATAGCGGAAATAATTCATGTAGAAGCCAAAATTGGTACAGTTGTAGGGGAAGGTGTTCTTAACAACATACTAAAAGTACTGAGGGGTGGGGGTGGAGCTAAGGGTGCGGGGGGTCTGGAAAGTTCCTTTTTTCAATTTTTCGTTAATAACTGAAAAGCCACTGCTTCTACCAAAAAAATGCCTATATACTAAATTAATCTACATAAAATTCTCTACAATAAAGATTCTTTACACTTTTTTGATAGGGTCAAAGCTTAAGGAAATATGGAGGAGGTAAATAAAAAATTTAAAAAAATAAGTTTTTATCGTTGAAAATGAATTGTTTAATTTTAAAAATGATATCTTTATTATCAAAAATGAAATAAAACAGCTTAATGATATATATTGAACATTAAATTTGAAATATAAATTTTCATCATCATCCAAGCTATTTTGGACGGGCGCTTCGTTAGTACATGAGTCGATGCAGCCGCAGACACTGGAGCAGGCAATCCCTGGTTTGCGTAAAGTCACTAGATATATAAAGTACCGCAAACTCCGCCATTTTTGGGCAAAAATTTGGCGCCAAATTTGGATTGCTAGTGTTAAATAAAAATCAATTTTGTACTGTATTGTTAAAAAAAGCACAAATGTATCAACATACGTTAATAATTGAAATACAGATAGTAAGGCAATTAATTAAAACAAGCAAGCATTGTTTTCATTACTTATTGTTAGCAATTCAAATTCGGCGCCAAATTTTTTGCCCAAAAATGGCTGAGTTTGCGGTACTTCATATATCTAGTGAATTTAGCTTTGCGACAACCGCAGCGCACCCCACACCCAGTCGTGCATCGGCAAAATATCATGTTCAAAACGGAGTCGGGTGCCACAGGGTCGTTCGTTTTAACTGCGTAAAAGATCCCATCTTCTCCCTTCACCCAACTCCATTGGATGGGTTGTAGGGGGTTGCCGAGCCATTGTTATACCTGTAAGAAAGTAATGATACCAACTTGAGTATTTATCAATTTAAACTAATATTTGTAAAGTATAAAGAACAACCTATATGTAAATAAATTTACCTGTAGATATACTCTGAGCGAGTGTCGCTTTGAAGCTCCTCTGGTGGGAGGAAGAGTGGCCATGTCTGATTTGGGTTTCGTTGACGCGTTCAAAAACGCCGAGTGCCTATGTTAGTCCAGGTTATGTTGATGTGCAGGCGCTTTGTATATAGCCAAAAAAAGCTTCTCGCCAGCCTGTTCAATATTCTCAGGTGATGCTGAGGGATCTGTGAATATTGCTGAAATGTCTTGAGTGAGGGCAGGGTTTTCTGTGACATACGCAAAGCTGCTCAAGAGGCTATTGAGAACTTGTTGCCTCTACGCACGTCTAGGTGATAGGCTGACAGGTACCAATTTAACAAAATTAAAAGTTACCAACATAAGTGTAATAATATTCATATTATTACACTACTTTCGATGTAATAATGAGATCATTAGTAACGCAAAGTAGATAATTTTTTTTTTAAATTTTCTATTTTCCCCTTCCATATTTCCTTAAGCTTTGACCCTATCAAAAAAGTGTAGAGAATCTTTATTGTAGAGAATTTTATGTAGAGTAATTTAGTATATAAGCATTTTTTTGATAGAAGCAGTGGCTTTTGAGTTATTAACAAAAAATTGAAAGAAGGAACTTTCCAGACCCCCCGCAACCTTAGCTCCACCCCCACCCCTCAGTACTTTTAGTATGTTGTTAAGGACACCTTCCCCTACAACTGCACCAATTTGGGCTTCTACATGAATTATTTCCGCTATTTGGTATTTTTTGGTCTTCGTTGCCTGGACTATCAACTTGCACTGACAGTTTATGGTGAAAACTCCCAGCAAACAATCCAAGAAATCTTTTTATTTGTTTGCAGTAAAGTTGTAATGTAGTGGAGCAACTTAAAACGCCGTAACTCCGGAAATATTACTTTCTACACTTTTGTTCTTGTATTAAAAGATACATAAATACAATGGTCTATCCCTCGACTGTGTAACGAAGTGCCCTGTCTACCGGAAGCACTACGTATAGTGGTTCTATTTAAATATAGGAAACTGTAATAGTCCTCCGAACTCGTGGAAGTCTTCCGAAACACGACGCAGTTATTTCCGCTTGTGGGCGCTGCGGTCGACTATTATATTCTACCAGTCTTCCCATATCTGAGAAGTTTAAGGTCGCGTGGACGACCGATGGGATGGTAAGTAAGGCATCTGAATGGGCATCCGAATTGAGATCCTGAATTCCTGAATGATTACCTTTCGGAAACCTTGCATAACAACTTTTATGAGAGGTTACATAAAGCTTTAAAAAATATTCCACGAAAGTTTATAGAACGTTTGCAGAAATCTTTTAAAAATCTTGCACAACAGCTTTTTTAAAGGTTTATTTTCACAAGTAATTTGGAACCTTAATAAACTCATGAAAAAGTTTTTAAAAATCTTGCATAACAACTTTCATGAAAGTTTTTTTAAAGCTCTTTTAAGGTTTTTGCACGACTTTGAACCTCAATAAACTTACAAAATGTTTTTAGAAATCTTTCAGAAGTTTTGTCACAAAAGTATTTGTAGAAATCTTCTTGTAAACTTTCTTTTAAAATATTCAAGAGCTTATTTGTCGCGGACATCTGCTCTTTTCAGCGAGCTTTCATCGAAAGTTTTCTGAAAACTTTCTCTACTTTCATTGAAAGCTATCTGAAAGCTTTTTAATAACTTTCATGCTATGTGGGTCATGTGTTTTCGATAATGTTCCTCACTCTTGAGATACCAAAGTCCAGTTTTCGTATCAGCGTTTTGGTGGTATTCCTGGGAGTCTCGCGTTTTTGGGTCTTTCCATTTTTGCTATTTTGGGTAGTCGGTCGTCAGGCATCGTACACACATGGTCTCTCCACTGTCTTCATCTTGTTCTGGCCGATCTTACTACGTCTTATAACCCACAGATCTCTCTAATTTACTCATTTCTCTTAGGCTCGATTGTATCATCAAGAGTTAACCTATGGTTAAGGCTGAACTGAGCGTAAAGATGAAATATGCGTTGTATCGCGCCTTAATCAAAGGTTAACCTCTGTAAGTTAACCAAGCGACGGCGTCAGGTTAACCTTTGGTTTAGAAAAGAATTGAGAATTTGATTAAAAGATTTGTAACGTCATTCCCGTATTTTGCTTTAATTATTTAGGTTAGGTAGTTTTTGTTTTGGGTTGTTTCGTTTTATTTGGTGATGTTGTTTTGGATTTCGGCTACATATCTCTTTATTCGTGGTAAACGATAGCAATTAATAAATTATACTTTATGAAGAAAGATAATTGATTTGTGACCATTGACATTCTTTCACTGATTATGGATGACTTTATGGATCTAACCGACCACGAAGTTTTTATGGAATTTGTGAAATTGGAGACATTTCCAAGAGCTCCGAGGAATTTTCGTCACAGGACCAACCATTTTCAAAAATGGAACGATGACGAGTTCCGTGATCGATTTCGCTTCTCAAAAGGATACCGTTAAACATATCACATTGGAAATCAAAAACATTCCATGTTTGAGAAAAGAGTAAGTATGAAGAGTTTTTGTATAAAACGTATTGTAACGCGAATAGTAAACATCATCGTGAAGCGTGTTTCTTATCTGACGCAGGCGGCGAAGTTCAAAGGGGGGCATAAAAACCTTCTGGGACATTCCGGAAATGCCTAATTAGAGAAAGAATCATCGAGTAACCTCCGGAACATTCCCGAAGACATTGACGCTGTAAATTACAAAGCGTTGCGGTGGTAGGGACAGTAGACGAGGAGCCGTCGTGTGTGAAAAATGGGATAGGCCGAGTAGCGAAAATGTACACATAAATTAGTGCGTTAAGTGTGTAATATACATTAATTAGTTAGGTAATAGACTAAATGAATTAAGTAATGTTTAGAAATGTGTGTAAATAAATTAGAATAAACTGGTGTCAGAAGTTCGGATCATGAAGAAGTTACACGAACTTAAAGGGCCAGACTTGAGAAAAGAACTCGAGGAACGAAATCTGGAAACGTGAGGTAAGAAGAAAGAACTCCAGGATCGACTGACGACGTTCTTGAAGGAATATGGTCAGGACCCGGAAGTTTTCGGATATGAAGACGACGAGATAACGAAGCAGATCGCTGCCCAGAGGGAGGAAATCGCCGCTCAGAGGGAAGATATTACTGCTCAAATCGCGGCCCAGAGAAAAGACAAAATTACTCATATTACTGCTCAAATCGCCGCCCAGAGGGAAGATATTACTGCTCAAATAACCGACCAGATTGAGACTCATCACAATGAGATTGAACAGAGAATTACCTAGGCATTACGCAAACACATCTTGAGCACGTCTATCAAACCCAGATGTCCAATCGTCGTCCGAAATCGAAAGAGACTCTGTAGGAAATCGAAGCGGACGCAGCGAGACTAGTAAGGCTAGCGTATCCCTCGGCACCGGAGCAGATGATGGAGTGCCTCAACAGTGCAGACGTTCGTAAGAGGACTGCGGGACCAGGAACTGCAGAGGGTCCTGAGACTAGCTCGACCTAAGACGATGATGGATGCGCTAGCCATCGCATTGGAACGTGACGCAGGAATGGAAGCCTCACGTAGTCACGGCCGTACACGAGCTCTTACCTAGGAAGTAGACACAGAAAAACTCATGAAGAAGGTCGTTCAGCAGATCATGGAGGTACTGTCAGCAAAGAAGACGCAGCCCAAGACAGCGGTGCCGGAAAAGGCCCATTATCTTTGTAATGCCCCAGCGATGTTCGAGAGGCTGATGGAGAGAGTGTTAATGGCTTTGACGTGGAAAACGTGCCTACTCTATCTGGACGATGTCATCGTGATGGGCAAGAGGGACATCTGATAAACTTAAGACGAAGTAGGACGTCTTCCAGAGACTGCGAGGTGCGGGGCTAAAACCGAACCTTAAGAAATGTCAGCTCTTCAGAAAGAAAGTCTGTTACTTAGAGCACGTAGTGAGCAGAGAAGGACTCGACGTTGATCCGGACAAGATAAGTGCGGTGGAGAAATGGTCGATACCGCCAGCCAAACACCAGTTGCGGAGTTTTCTGGGACTCTGTACGTACTACCGACGCTATGTCCGGATGTTTTCCAACGTCGCCAAGCCGTTGACGAGGCTCACAGAAGAAGGCCGAAACTTCTCTTGAGAAGAAGAAGTTGACCAGTGCCCCAGTGTTGAGTTTCCCTCTGCCGGAAGGACAGTTCATCCTGGACACCGACGCGAGCAATGTGTGAATTGGAAGTGTCCTGTCGCAGCGTCAGGAGGGACAAGAACGTGTCATTGGATACTTCAGCAAGGTCAAGTCCATCGAACACTTTCAGAAATACTTGTGTGGAAGGAGGTTTCTGATTCGGACCGATCATGCTGCTCTTAAATGGCTCCTCCAGTTCAAGAATTCCGAAGGACAGATAGCTCGCGAGAGACTTCAGGAGTATGACTTTGTCATAGAACATCGGTCTGGACAGAGTCATGGAAACGCAGACGCACTCTCGAGAAGACCATGAACTATCTATTTACTGAAATCAAATCCAATTTAATAAACAAATCATTAACAGTACTTTGGAACTATCTAAAGTGACATCCAAATTGGTTTTCTAAAAATTGCAGTCAGTTTCGTCAACATGACCGTCTAAATTTCCCGAAATATGGACATATTCGTTTGTTTTTTAGTGATCTAAGTAGTTACATGCATATAGCATACACAACGTACTTATTAAAAAGAAATTAATAAAATGTGATAAAAGAGTATATGTGTTTTGTCCACGAACTATAGCTTTTCTTAGGATTCACAACACCTTATTCAATATTTCAATATAATTATTAATGAAAATAAAACTCTCTTCTTCTTCTTCTCTTCTTCATAAACCGTAATTCCTGCACTGCTGGAGGTAGGTCTCTTGAAGTTTTTTCCAGATATCTCTATCCTGCGCTTTTTGTGTCCAGTTTCTTCCTGCTGTGGTTTTAATATCGTCAGCCCATCTCTTCATTGGCCTACACAATTTTCGTTTGTTTTCCCAGGGCCTCCATTTCAATACTTTAGATGTCCATCTACTTGCTATCCATCCTGGCCACGTGTCCTGTCGACTGCCACTTCAATCTGGCTATTCTCTCGGTTATACATGTTATTCTGGTTCTTCCTCTGATCTCTTCGTTCCTTATATGATCTCTCAAACTGACACCCAGCATTTGTCTCTCCATAGCTCGTTGCGCGCATTATAGGCGATGTAAACTGTTTTTTGTGAGGCTCATTGTTTCCAACCCGTAAGTATTTACTGGAAGTATGCAGTATTTCCTTTTTAGGTTCATGGGGACATCTCTGTTCTTAAGTATAAATCCTAGTTTTTTGAATGCAGCCCAGCTCTGACCTATTCGTCGCGGTATTTCTGCTTTTTGATTTTCTCTATCAATTCTGAGTTTGTGCCCTAGGTATATATATATATATATATATATATATATATATATATATATATATTCGTCTACATTTTCGATCTCTTTCCCGCCGATTGAAAGTTGAATGTGCGTGCTGAGGATTTTTGTTTTTATGATGTTCACCTCGAGTCCAATTTTTTGAGAAGCATGGTGTAATTGTTCGATCATAGTCTTCAGTTCTAATGGGTCCTGGCTTATTAGAATCACGTCGTATGCAAAACGTAGGTGATGGAGATATTCGCCATCAATTCGAATACCTTTTCCTTCCCAGTTTAGGCTTTTGAATACGTCTTCTAACGCCAGCGTAAATAATTTCGGTGAAATGGTGTCGCCTTGTCTTACTCCTTTTTTTACTTCTATTTGTTCCGTTTTCAGATCTCCATCGAGTTTAACTACTATTACTGATGTTTCATATATAGCCTTGAGGAGTCCTGTATATCTTGAGTCTATCCTGGCGTCATCTAAGGAATGCATAATTGCTCAATGTTCTACTGTTTTTTATTTGTTTATTTTGTTTGTTTGTTTGTTTATTGTTTATTATTTTAGGTTTTTTTTTGAGACAATTTGGATTTCAGTACCTTCATACCTCTATTTTCTTCTATGGTGTTATTGATTAATTTTGTATTGTATTTTCTTACATCTTTTCTAGTCTCTCTTTTTAATTTCTTTGTTAGCTCTTTATATTCCTGCGAGTTTCTTTCTGTAGTTTTCCTTTTCTCGATAAGATTTAATGTCTTGGGATTGATTTTGTTTGTTTTTTGTTTTTGGAATAATACCTTTTTAGTAGCAGTATATATACTAGATACGATCTTCTCATTTAGTTGGTCTGTAGTATGTGTATGTAGATTGCTGAGCTGTTAAAACGGAGTGGCAACGCTCCGATCGATTATTAAACATTAATTAGTAATAAATGTACATCCGTGCAACAAGGTACTACAAATAAACAGCTATAGTGGGTCGAACCCCAACGTCTCTTATTCAACCTAGACGGTTGGGACCTTTAACCAACAAGATGAAACATTACATGGCGATCCTGCCAGCCGTCTAGAGAGAATAGGAAGACCAGAATGGCCGGAAACGCCCAGTCCAAAGAAGAAGTTGTGATAACTCAATCAGCGACGGGAGACGCCACCACACAGAGAGGACAAGGGATTACCACAACAGAAATCCTACTGGTAGTATTGGTAGCAGCAGTCGCCGTAGGGGTGGTATACTATTGTTACAAAAGGCAGCGGAAAAATCTGACAAGGACCATCAGGCAAGAAATCCATCTTAACGAATTAAGAAGATCCAGGGATATCATCGTAGAACCACGCCACGACCAAGAGAGGCACTACAAGCTTGATAGAGGACTTCATATTCCAGAATCCAAGGTATAGATTTTGGGAAGTAATAGCTTCACGCCGAATCAGGTCAAGTCGGAACGGTGTATGACCTCTTCCACTCGGCGATAAAAATGAAGAGTTGCAGAAACCACAAGTGCGTCAGTGAGGTTCAAAGGTAGTATCGTACCGATTTATTTATTTAATGTAAAATAACAGCAACCTTGCATTAATATTTTTTTTTAAAAGAAATGAAAGAGAATATAGCGGAATTGCAAATTTTTTTAGAATTTAAGATTTATTAAGACATTATAATCTTTTAGTCTTCTGCATATTGGGTATATTAGTAAATTTGATTCTTTTATATGTAATATTAAGTAAATAGGTAATAGATTTAATGGGAAGTAAGTTAAAGGAGATATATGAAAAGCTAACACAGCTCAAAATCTCTTTAACCAAATTAAACCAAGAAAAAAGAAAAACACCACTACTAAAAGCAAAGCTCGATGAAGCCAAACGTGTAGCGTCACTTGTAAGTACAGAAGTCGACATTGCGAAACAAAGGTCTGCTCGGGGAGAGTTAAAAGGGGAAGAACTTACTTTAATAAATGAAATTATAGCAAATATAAAAGTAACGTATAACGATATTTTAGGGTTTAGCAAATATATTGAAGAACCGGACGAAACGATTGAAACTGACAACGACGTGACAACAGAATTACCATCAGCAACCATGAGCACCTTCGACTTGCGAGTTGCAGTGAACTTATTGCCCATGATGGACGGTAGAGAAGAGACAACAAACAGGTTAGTAGATGCAATTGAACTCTATGAATCTATGCTCAAAGAGGCGGATAAACCTCAGTTAGTAAATTTTGTATTGAAAACACGACTTACATCGAATGTAAAATTAAGGTTAAAGTCAAGTTATCCCTCGGTTCTCGAATTAGTTACTGATATTAAAAATCACCTTTTGACGAAAAAGTCCTATACAGCCCTTCAGGCCCAATTACTTAATCTGAGACAAGGAGATCGTAGTGTTGAGCAATTTGGTAGAGAGTTGGAAGACCTCTTAGTAAATTTAACCATTTCTCAGGCAAACGGTAGTGTAGAGTCTTATGCTGTTTTGCAACCAATAAACGAAAAGACAGCCATCAAACGTTTTGCAGACGGACTTAGAAACCAAAAGTTAAGTACGATAATTGCTGCGCGAAATTTTGAAAATTTAAAAGATGCTATCAGAGCAGCACAGGATGAAGAAAACACCAGAAGCTCCCATTCTGAAATAATGACTATGTCGCGACGAGGTAGAGGTAGAAATTTTTCTCGTAGTAATTTCCCTAATCGTAATCAGTCTTTTTCTCAAAATAATCCACGTAATTTTAGAAATGCAAATCACCAACGCGGAAATTGTAACTTCCAATTCCAATCTCAAAACGATAATCGTCAAAGTGGCCCTTCACAACATAATACGCGAGGCCGTTTTAATAACCGTAATAACAGAGGTACAAGGTCATGTAATAGATACCATAACATGCATTGTGCAGAAATAAGCAATAACCTAGGTCAGGAACAAACGTCTCATGTTTCAAATGACGATACAAACTCTAGCTCTTCAAGAACAAATAATAATTCTATAAATTCCAATCAAAATCAGTTTTTTCGTTGGTAAAACAAAAAACGGAAACGCAAAGATATTTACATTGTCGGAAACTTCATGCAGCTTTACAACTTTTCAATTAGATGAGCGGAAAATAAACTTTCTAATAGATACAGGGGCATCGCTCTGCGCCATCAAATCAAAATTTCTAAATAATAATTATAGAATTTATAAGGAACAAATTGAAATAAAAGGAATAGGAGGAACAATACTGTCGGAAGGTTATGTTTATTTGAAATTAAAAGCAAAAGACTTAATTTTTCAACAGAAATTTTACGTTTTTGCATCGCTTCCCTGTGCCGGTGATGGTATAATTGGAGAAAATTTTCTAAAATATTTTTGTGGCATTATAAATTATGAAGAGTACACTTTGTCATTAAATAATTGTGGAAATGAAATTTCACTACCAATGCACTCTTATAATAATGATAATAATCTCACAATACCACCACGATGTGAGGTAGTGCGGTATTTAACAACAAGCGTAAATGAGGAATGTGTGATTTGTCCAAAAGAACTTTGTCAAGGAGTATTTATGGCAGGAATGATAGCGAAACCAATTGACGGGAAAATACCAGTTAAAATTTTAAATGTTAGAGAAGATGAAGTACAATTAAAGAACTGTACACCCACAATTGAAAATTTGAACGAGTATGAATGCTGTGAGTTTGGAAATCAACGTGTATCTGTTGAACGAGTAAAAACATTATTTAACTTACTACAGTTAAATTATTTAAATTTAGAAGAACAAATAGAGATAGAGAATATTTGTGCAAAATTTTCCGACATTTTCCACTTACCAAATGATAAACTCACTACCACAAACCTTTACAAACAAACCATCATCTTAAAAGAAGATTCTACTCCAGCATATGTAAAACCTTATAGACTCCCTCACTCCCAAAAGACCGAAATAGATAAGCAAATTTCTAGCATGTGTGAAAATGGAATAATCGAAAGTACAAGGAGTGAATGGTCATCACCAGTTTTGTTAGTCCCAAAAAAATCTGGCTCGAATGGTGAAAAGAAAAGTAGACTTGTTATAGATTATCGTTTGCTGAATCAAAAAATTAAGGATGACAAGTTCCCACTTCCGAATATTACGGACATCTTAGATTCATTAACAGGCGCAATATACTTCTCTCATTTAGATTTAAGTCAGGGGTATTACCAAGTAGAATTAGACGAAGATAGTCGCAAATACACAGCTTTCACGACCGATCGTGGACAATGGCAAATGAAGAGACTGCCCATGGGACTTAAAACTAGTCCCAGTGCTTTCTCAAGAGTTATGACTGTAGCTATGTCAGGTCTAAACTACGAAAAATGTTTTGTGTACTTAGATGATCTAATTGTTTTTGGTAGAAACTTGGAGCAACACAACAAAAATCTTTTAACAGTATTTACAAGACTGCGAGAAGTAAACCTAAAACTTAACCCCGCGAAATGCGAATTTCTTAGAAAACAAATTTTATATTTAGGCCATATTATTACACCAGCTGGTATACTGCCAGACCCAGAAAAAATTTCAGTTTTAAAAAATTACCCAACACCACAAAATGTAAACGAGGTTAAAAGATTCGTTGCTTTCGCAAATTACTATAGAAAATTTATCCCAAATTTTGCTGAAAAAACAATAGCTCTGAACAAATTGTGTCGAAAATATGCAAGATTCGAATGGTCAAATGAATGTGAACAAAGTTTTAATTTTCTGAAAAATGCGCTTACTCAACCACCTGTTCTTGAATATCCCGATTTTTCGGATAAAAATGAATTCATCTTACAAACAGATGCTTCTAAATTTGCAATAGGTGCAGTTCTCTCAAATAGAAATAATAAACCTATAGCATATGCCAGTAGAAGTTTAAATAAGGCAGAACAAAATTACCCTACTACTGAAAAAGAACTTTTAGCGATATATTGGGGAGTACGCTTCTTTCGTCCCTACCTTTATGGCAGACATTTTAAAATCTTAACTGACCACAGACCACTAATCTATTTGTTTAATCTCACAGACCCTTCGAGTCGCCTAACAAAATTTCGATTAGGCTTGGAAGAGTATGACTTTAAAGTAGAATACCTAAAAGGAAGTGAGAATGTCACTGCAGATGCACTGTCAAGAGTCATTATAACATCAGAAGAATTGAAAAGTATGAATGAAAGAGTGCTTAGAGTTATGACGAGAGCCCAATGTAAGAAAAGTGAAGATGAAGAACGAATGAGGGAAAGAAAGAATTCTATGAAAGTTTGGCCTGATCAACCAAATATAGTAGAACTTCTAAAACCACCAAAAAACAGCACAGAATTAGTAGTAACATCAGCTGATAAAATTAAAAAGTTACAATCGGATATTAGTTTAAAAGTTGGAAGCATTTCATATGTCTCATCGAAATCAACATTATATATGCAACGGGAATCTCTATCGGTATCGGCGCGAGACGAGATGCTGAGAGACCTGATTGAAATATGTAACAAGTTAGATATAAAGGAAGTTGTAATGTTGAAATATAATAATAATGCGCATTTTATTAAGGCTTTAGCAGCCAATATTAAAGAGTACTCTAACTGGCCCGGGCCTAAAATATGTATTGTCAGTGGAGTTGAAAAGATAACAGAACGAGACAAGATAAAGTTAATTTTAAACGACTTCCATCTGCTCCCAACGAGCGGGCATGCAGGAATAAACCGCATGCTTAGTAATATTAAAAAGTACTACTACTGGCCAGGGATGGCAAAAGATGTGCAAGAATTTGTAAAGAAATGCGATAATTGCCAACGGCAAAAACACACTAACAAATATGTAAAAGAACCGATGGTGATAACTTCGACTGCAACAGCATCGTTTCAAAAAGTTTATCTCGATGTAGTCGGTCCATTGCCAAAGGATATTAATAACTATTGTTACGCATTAACATTGCAGTGTGACTTGACAAAATTCACAGAAGTGTATCCACTTACATCAAAAGAGTCAGTAACAGTTGCAAAAAGTTTTGTTGAAAATTTTATCCTAAGATATGGAATTCCAAGCGAAATCGCTACAGATAGGGGCACAGAGTTCATTTCATCTATGATGACAGAAGTTTGTAATCTCTTGATGATTAAGCAAACTCAGTCAACAGCCTACCACCATGAAAGTATAGGTTCACTAGAAAATTCACATAAAGTTTTAGGCGCGTACTTGCGAAATCAAACGCAGACATACGACAGTTCATGGAGTTATTGGCTGCCGTATTGGAGTTTTTCCTACAATACGACAGTCCATACTGAAACGAAATATACACCTTTTGAACTAGTTTTTGGACATAAATGCGAAATTCCAAATAATTTACAGACCAAACTAGACCCAACAACAAACTTTGACAGTTACCCAGTTGAATTAAAATACAGAATTCAAAAATCCCATGATGACGCAAGACAGAACTTACTGAACTCAAAAACCAAACGTAAACAGACTTATGACAAAACAATGAACCCTGTAAGCTATAATAAAGGTGATTTAGTTCTTATAAAGAACGAAGTTGGAGATAAAGTTAATGCACCTTGTTATTTAGGACCATATGTTGTAGTGGAAGACTTACGACCGAATGTAAAAATTATTAAAATTAATAGGGAAGAAATCGTACACAAAAATAGAACCAAACCTTATTACTCTTAATTAAAAATACATTGTTAATTATTCATATTGTATACATTATTCTTTTATCTTGTAATAGATATATAAATATATTATAAAACATATAGTAGTTAATTATTTTTTGTGTTTTGTATTAAATATGTAGGTAGATAGTTATTTATGTACTAGCTATAAACTTGCTTTCGTTAAATTGTTGTATTTACTTAAGTCATTAATTTTCTCTTCTTTTATTTTTTTAATATGATGGTTATTGTTATTGATATTATTGCTATTTATTAATTTTTATTGTGTTATTATTATATATAGCTTGAGGAGCAATTTCAGAAAAGTGCATTTTACGAAAAATTTTATCCATGTCAAAATTTTTCTGAAACTGCCCCAGGGAGATGTAGTATGTGTATGTAGATTGCTGAGCTGTTAAAACGGAGTGGCAACGCTCCGATCGATTATTAAACATTAATTAGTAATAAATGTACATCCGTGCAACAAGGTACTACAAATAAACAGCTATAGTGGGTCGAACCCCAACGTCTCTTATTCAACCTAGACGGTTGGGACCTTTAACCAACAAGATGAAACATTACAGGTCTATATCCATGGTCTTCAGGGAATCTGATGGCTCCACTTTATTTTTAAGTGATTCCTGAATTTGTTGTTGGCTTTGCTCGAGAATGTCTAAAGAAGGTATTTTGTTTTTTGGCCCATTCACCATGTTTTTCCTTTCTTTTCTTAAGTCTATTTGGAAGGTGGCTCTTACTAATCTATGGTCCCTGCATGTGTCAAACTTATTAAGTACGGATACGTTTTTGCAAGATGTTTTCTTGTTTGTAAGGATAAAATCGATCTCGTTTTTTGTGTAACCGTCAGGACTTTTCCATGTCCATCTTCTTTGGGGTTGTTTTTTGAAGAATGAGTTCATGCAGTAGAGTTGTTCGCTTTGTAAATATTCTATCAATTTCTCACCTCTTTCATTAATACGCCCTAATCCAAAGTTTCCAATATTTGGTGGATATCCTTCTTTTCGTTGTCCGAGTTTAGCATTAAAGTCGCCGGTTATTATAACTAATTGTGTTTTTTCTAGTTGTTTGGCTTTTGTTATATCCTCGTATGGTTGTTCGATTTCTTCTTCCGTTGAGGTAGTTGTAGGTGCATATACCTGTATGAGCTGTATTCTAAATTTTTTATTCAGTTTTAAAATGATGTATAGAACTCGATTTGAGATTGAATTCATTTTTGTTACTGCGTGTTTTATGTTTTTATTTATCAGTATAGCAGTTCCGCCCAATGATGACTCTGTATTGTTTTGGTATAACAGGTGACCAGATTGAAGGTTGGTAGCTTTTTATCCCTTCATTCTTGTTTCACAAAGTCCTAAGATGTCCCATTTGATGCTCTCTAGTTCTTGTTCTAGGTATGCTCTATCTGCTTCTTCACGCATCGTTCTTATGTTATATCTTGCCACTCTCTGTTGTCTAGTTCTACTGTTCTGTTAATTCATATAGTTTTGGTTTTTAGTCGACTTCTTGCTCCCCCCATATTCCTCGGAGCTGACTGACAGCGTGCCATCAGTGTGGGATTCCGAATTTATCATTCGACCCACCTGGGGACTATTTTCAGGAAACGACATCTTTTCATTTACTTGAAGGAGGTTGGTCGTTTCTTCGCCACGCTAGCCATTGCGGGTTGGCGAGTGGTTGTGGGGAAATTGGGAACGGAATACTAGGTTTGGATAGGATACTGGGAAGGTGGGACAATGGTTTCCCCCCGTGGTCTTGGGAGATAAACCAAGGCTCGCGTGGGCAGGGGCGCATCCCGGAAGTAGAACTTTCGTCTAGTCTATCGGGACCATAGACGCAGACGGGTATCTACCCGCTACCCAAAAAAAAAGTTTTCTCTTCAGTATAAAAATGTAAAAGCTACAAAATAGTGCGCCGGCGTCGATTACGGGATCCCAAACCCATGTAAAATATGGGTAAATGTAAGTTACTACATAGTATATTTTTTTATGATAAGAATTGCGACTGATTCAATATATTTATTTGGGTTTAAATTCCGCATAAACACAGAAGATTAATGCTTTGTTTAATATGCTCTTCAATTTATTTCTCCAAGTTTTATACCAAGTTTTGAATTTATATCCACAAGTTACTTTTGATTTTCCATATTACATTCAATGTTAAGGTCATGTAACAAAGTTAAACTTTTTGAACTTTTCAACACTTGAAAGTTAAAAATGTACTTCCTGAAAAATTCAATTCCACTTCCAACTGATTGTTTGGTTGGATAATTTACCTTTTACCTATGCCCTACATATATTTTTAATTGCAACGATATTAAAAACCCTGCACCATTTTTCCTAATTGATACCTTTTGAATCGTTAGTAATAAACGCCATAACCAGGTCAAGTTCTGCCTGACGTCTGATATAAGATGGCAAAGTTCAGCAAGCACGTTAAAAGTTAGTAGAAACCGTTCGAAGTAAAAGGTAGGTCGTAAATAATATTTCTTTCCGTTTTTTAGTGAAAATAGCTCTTTAGTAAAATTATTGTAGCCTAGCTTCGTTATTCTCGAAATAATGGGCGAAGCCGTAGATGTCCCGCTCACGAACGTGCCATTAAAGTTTAACGTGCCTATTTTTTAAAAACTAGATTTCTTCTCGTCCACGGTTCTAGCCTTGAACGAAACCAATAAACAACACAATAGCTTCTTTTGTTTGAAGGATAATAAACTTGAGTTATGAAATAGTTACGATATTTCAGGTGTGAGGTCGCGAGTCTGCTTCGTACTTTTCCAGTTTAATTTTAATCACGTTTAGTTTGCAATATACAAAAATAACAGACACTTACTTATCTAAAGTGCAATTACAATTTATGTATCGCAAGGTATGTAAATAGCACTACTTCGCAAAAACGGTGCATAATGCTTAAAATGTTTAAAATTCCAGTTTCAATGACCGTTTGAAAACTTTTATTCCAGACATAAAGCCGAAGGTAATCCACTTGTCACGCTTAACATCCTTTATAATCAAGATAAGTTTATGTCAAATCGTCAGTATACCTCCGAAAGGTTAACACTGATACGTAACATCTTTTAAAAATCCCCATTAACATAAAATTAAAATTCGATTTGCCATAACTTAGAAAACTCATCCGATCAAGGTTCGCGTGAAAGATCAAGTTCAGTGAGGAAACCCATTCTAGGAAACTAAACGCAACATCGAAGGTAAATTCCCGCTAACAAAAATTTCTACTGTCGAGACATTTGATCGACTCTTTTTTCGAAAGTAAACAATCGGTTGCTCATAAATAAAATTATCTTCCAGATAAGCGATCGATCTCCAAGCAATAAGGAACTGTAAAAAAGAACTTCGAGTGCACCAGGTATAGATAAAATCAAGAATGTTTAGAATAATATAAACAGAAGGACTAGTAAACAATTTTGATAAGATAATGTATTAGTACAAACATGTGGGATAGATATTTAAAGATCTCGTCGAGTGGTGAGGGCACTGTTATCGTTGTGCTTCTTGAAATTGGTATGTAATGAGAATATTTTCTATGTAGTTTTAGACTGTAACTTTGATTGAAGAAAGATTTTTGTTCAATCCTCTGAATTGTTACAATTTGATGTGCCTGTTTTTCACTGCTGGAACACTATTTATCAACCTTTTGAGAATTGTAATTTGACATTTTTTAACGAACAGATTTTATAATCTATCTCAAACAAGCTTCGAAATAATGGTAACTTGGAACTGCCAAAATGAATCAACCTGGAATTCCCAGGATTCCTTGAAAATTGTAATTTTTCTAGAAGAATGATTTTCCACTTTTGCTACAACTTATGGGATTTTAGGAAAGCTTTTAGACCATGTGAAAACAATGCATATTAATTAGTAGGTACTAGGTATTCCGAAAAATTATTTTTTTAAGTATAATGTTATTAGAGGTTTAATGGACAATTGTGATAGACAACTTGAAATTGTTATGTTTTGTCTTCGTTGTTAGTCAGAATTTTTATGAAATAAAATAATGAAATTATGAAAGACTTTTGTACCGTTAACTTCAGAAATATTGAAACCACTAAGTTTCCTTTCAAGTGTTAAAAAATTCACTTTTTTTTAAAGAAAGGATCAAAGCTTTTGCTACGACTAAGAGATCTTTAAGAATTTCGCAAAAGCTTTTCTTTTGAACTCCTTTGACAATATAATGGAATCTGTAGCACATTTTTGGCAATATATTCGTACTTTTGATAGAAATTTTGAGTAATTTTAATAGTAATAGTAGTATTCAGATGTCAGATCTTGATTTTTGAAAATTAAAATTTACATCTAATTGCTCTGGAAATACGTGGTATACATATTTTTTATCTGGTAGTAGTATGTGGTAGTAACAATATGGTAATAGAACTTGCATTTAAAATTTTAAAACAATTCTCCAATTTCATTAATTTAATTTAAATAAAACCATTTTGACAAATTGTTAAAATGGGTGAAAACACCCATTGATAGGTTGTGGTATAGCACAAAGTCTAAATGCAACGTTTGAGCCGTTTGTAATTTTTAGTTTCCGAGAAAAACAGACCATAGCTACAGACGTTTTTATCAAAAATATATTTTTTTGGGCTCGGGGAGACTTAAAAGGGCTAGAAATGTTAATAACTCAATTTCGAAAAATAGACCACGTTTAATTCAATTAATCCATGTAACTAATTATAAAAGTTATGTCTGTTTTTTCATAAAGTATGTTTACTTTTCATGAAGACGTAAATAACTGTTTAATTTAAAAGTAATAACAATGGCACTACTTATGACGGCTGCAACAGGATCAAATTTTTTTGGAAGTCCGAATTGAGTCGAAGATTTCTAAAATAAAAAAAAATGTTAACATTTTTAAAAATGGAACATTTTTAATATTATGCTTAAATGTTAATCTATGTTAACATGTTAAAATCATTTTTCGACGATAATCTCTAAACCGTACCTACATCTGATGTTAATAATATTTGATATGGATATATAAAGTATGCGTATATATTTACGTGACGTGAGGGCCATAATAGAGATGACATCCAAAAAATGTCAAAAACGGAGCTGTTGCGCGAGAGTCCATTTTGATGTTGATGTATAATATAACACAACTGAGTATAGAAAGTTATTCTTTATCTTTTACCATAACAATAAAAGTGTAGAAAATTATACGTATGGAGTTGCAGCATATTAATTACTTCTATTACGCATGAATCTGAACAGCTGATCTCGAAATAGGTCCTTTACTAACATTTTGTGAAAATTCCTACAAAGGTTAATTAATAGACCCTTATGTGCTCTACCTTTCGTTGTGAGAATAAAAGTGTAGAAAGTATTACTTCCTGAGTTACAAACTATTAAGTAACTCCATTACGTGTATTCTAAAATCTCTAAATAGCGGAGTTTTTAAAAAATTTTGAAAATTTTTACCGTAGCCATATTATATAGGCCATTTTGTTTTTTACCATTTGATGTAAACATTGAAATATAGAAAGTTATCATTCCGGAGTTATATATTACACAACTCGACTACACGATAATGTGGATCGACGTTAAATAGCTCGGTTATTGACATTTTTTTGGAATTTACTACTGTTACCATTTCTTATGCCCTCATATCCTTTATCTATTGTTACAAGAATAAAAATGTATAATGTTATAGGTACTTCATGAGTTACAGCCGTTTGAGTAACTCTAATTTAAAAATCTCGTTAGGTGTTTTACTTTTTGGTATGAGAATAAAAATGTAATCGAATTACAATAACTCAGTTATTAACAATTTTTAAAAATTCTGATTATGACTAATTCTTAGGCCCTTATATGCTCTATGTTTTGTTATAAGAATAAGTGTAGAAAGCTGTACTTTATGAGTTATAGCCTATTAAGTAATTCAATTAAGCCTGAATCTAATTCTAAGATCTCGAAATATCTCAGTATTTTACACATTTTTTTAAATCCTACTATGGCTATTCCTTGAGTCTTTCTGTCCTCTATTTCTTGTTAAAAAAATAAAAGCGAAAAAAGTTATTCTTCCTGAGTTACCCAATTACATGTGAATCTGAATAGACGCTCGCACAATAACTGAATTATTGACATTTTTTGGAAATTCTAACTATGGCCATTTCATTGCACCTTATGTCCTCTATCTTTCGCTATAGGTATAAAAGTGTAGAAAGCTGTACTTTCTATGTTACAGCTTATTAATTCCATTACGCGTTAATCTAATTCGAAGATTTCGAAGATATAGAATTTATTAATATTTTATTTTTTAATTATTATTGTAGCCATATCACGTAGGCCCTTTTTTACCTTTTGATATAAGAGTAAAATTGTAGGAAGTTATCATTCCAGAGTTATATCATATTAAGTAACTTCACTACACGTAAATCTAAATCGACGCTCGGGTAACAGCTCAGTTATTGACATTTTTGGAAATTTCCAAATGATATGATATGATATGTCATATCTTTTGTTATGAGAATAAAGGTGGAGAAAGTTATATTTCCGGAATTAAAGGATATTAAGTACTCCATTAAACGTAAATATGAATCAACGATTTCGAAATATGTAGTTTCTTATTAAAATTTTTGGAAATTTCTACTATGGAAATTTTAATAGGCCATTTTGTCTTCTACGTTTTGTTATAATAAATGACAAAACGCAATAATCAGAAATTTTTACTCGCTGAGTTACTCCATTATATATATGAATCTGCATCGACACTCGCCCAAAGCTTCAGTTATTACATTTTTTGAAAATTTCTACTATGGCCATTTCATAGGCACTTATGTTCCCTTTCGTTTGATGTAAGAGTAAAAGCGAATAAAGTTATATTTCCGGAGTTACACCATATGAAGTTACTATATTGCTAGTGAATCTGAATCAACGATTTCAAAATACCTAGTTTATTTGTTGACATATTTTTTGGAAATTCCTACTATGGATATTTCATGGCTTCTTGTATCTTCTACATTTTGTTATAACAATACACAAATCACAGTAATAATGAGGTTTTACTTGCTGAGTTACTCTATTACGCTCGCGCAATAGCTACTTATTAACATTTTTTGAAAATTTCTACTATAGCCATTTCATAGGCTCTTATGTTCCCTTTCTTTTGATGTAAGAGTAAAAGCGGAGAAAGTTGTATTTCCGGAGTTATACCACATGGGCCGTATTTATAGTCGCCACTTGAGTTTGTCTCAAGTTGAGTCTGACTCAAGTTCAACTCAAGCCTCGCATAAGTTTGAGTCGCCTCGTCTTGAGTCTGACTCAAGTTCTCAAATTTTATTTTATAAAACGAACTTCACTGTCAAGTTCAACTCAAACCTGGGATAAGTTTGAGTCACCTCGAACCCGGACTTGAGTCTTACTTATGTAAGGGAATGACATTGACATGAAAACTTCACTCCTATCGAAAAGAAATCTTACAAAGTTTAATTTGTAAACCAGACCTTCTGGAACGTAATGGAAGATTTTTTTAGAGCATTTAATAAATGTTGAAGATATTGAACAAAATCAAAGAAGACGTTTACCTAAACTAAACGTTACATCAGGAATAGAAATAACTCTTTGCAGTACTTCCGAGATAGAGAATTTGAGAGGCGATATCGTTGATATTATACTTCCTTTGGTAATTGAGGGTTTTCAAAAAATTAATTATCACGGACTTCCAATTTCTCCACTGGTACTACTGATAACGTTACGATTGTATGCTACAGGAAACTTCCAAGTAAGTAATGTTAAAAATTATTAGTAGTGATGTTTGAAAGTACAATTATAGTTGTACTAGCCGTGACCCGACCACGCTTCGCTGTGGCTCAGTTTGATATGAAATAAATGAGCAATTAAATAAAAATAGTTAATCTAGCGAATATAGATTTACCGAGAAAACAAATAATTTATTTCAATACCATGCATTGCATTGCTGACATTGCTGTGATTATGTTGTAGAATGTTATGAAAAGGGAAAAAAAATATTTTTTTGTAATTATTTTTTATAACCGATGTAGGTACTCGGCTTCGCTATAGTTGTATTAATTACAGACGGTTGATGGTGATTTACAAAGTGTCAGCCAAGCAACAGTAGGTATCACAGATAGAAAAAAGGGTATCAGTGTTATTGGCTGAAAATTCGGCAAATTATGTTAAATTTCGTTTTAATGAAGAGTGGCAACGAAATTAAATTGCTAGTTTTTAACCAAATTTAGGAGTTTTCTTGTGTTGCAGGAGTAATTGATAGAACTCATACCAATCCAAAATATTTTTTCTGTTTCGGTATAGTTAGCCGTATTCATGATTCTGTTACTGAACAGCCGTAATGAGCGCAATGACAAATTCTTTCAAAATTTGACAGAGGTTGCTGTAAACTATGGAAACATACCACTTGTGACAGTCTCACCCGAGTTTTGTCGAACATATGACTATAAAACAAAACAAATTATAAGCAAAAGCTTATGCTTGAGACGTTCTTACCCAAGTCGAACTTGAGTTTAGAACTATAAATACGGCCCTAAATGACATTGACATGAAAATTTCACTCCTGTCAAAACGAAATCTTACCAAGTTTAATTTGTAAACCAGACCTCCTGGAATGTAATGGAAGATTTTTGTAATGAGCGTAATGACAAATATCTTTCAAAATGTGACAGGGGTTGCTCTAAACTATGAAAACATACCACTTGTGACAGTCTCACCGGAGTTTAGCCGAACATATGACTATAAAACAAAACAAAGTATAAGCAAAAGCTTATGCTTGAGACGTTCTTACCCAAGTCGATCTTGAGTTTGAATTATAAATATGGCCCTAAGTTACTGTATTGCTAGTGAATCTGAATCAACGATTTCCAAATAGTTTCTTTATTAACATTTTTTTGGAAATTCCTACTATGGATATTTCATAGGTGTATCTTCTACTTATTGTTATAACAATACACAAATCACAGTAGTAGTGAGGTTTTACTTGCTGAGTTACTCCATTACGTTCGCGCAATAACTCAGTTATTAACATTTTTTTGAAAAATTTGTACTATGGCCATTTCATATTTCAGCACTTATGTTGCCTTTCTTTTGATGTAAGAGTAAAAGTGAAGAAAGTTATATTTCCGGAGTTACAGCATATTAAGCTACTCCGTTACACGTGAATCTGAATCAACGATATCGAAATAGTTGATTTATTGACATTTTTTGGAAATTCCTATTGTTGATATTTTATAGGTTCTTGTCTTCTACTTTTTACACAACTTACAACAATAATAAGGTTTTCACACAAGTGAGTATCTCTTAGTCAACGCCCCATCGCATTGCATCGCATTTCAATGCGATGGGGCGTTGACTAAGAAATACTCACTTGTGTGATTTGCTCCCCCATCTTAGAGCCATGGACTTTTTCATTTCGAAGATAATAAGGTTTTACTTGCTGAGTTACTCCGTTATATGTGAATCTGGATGGACGCTCAAGTAATAGCTTGGTTAATAACATTTTTTTGAGATTCCTACTACGTCCAATTAATAGGTCCTCATGTCTTATATATTATTCTGGGGGAATAGGAGTGCAAAAGTTATACTTCTAAATGTAACTCCATTACACGTGAATCTGAATAGAAACTTTTGAAATAGCTGTTATTAACATTTTCTGGAAATGTATACTTTCACCATTTTTTAAGCCTTCATGATCTATATCGTTTGGTATAAGAATAACGGTGTAGAAGGTTAAACTTCCGGAGTTAAACAATATTAATCAAACATTTGTCAGAGTTTGTTCTAAAGTAACAACCGTTGGCGGAAATGACTCCCGTACCCAATTTGATAATGGAGTACGACTATACTTATTAATCACTGCAATGAATATTTATATGAAATTTGATAGAACAAAAATACCCTCATACGTAACAAGTCCGCTTATATACTAATCGCGGTATATATTAATACGGAAAACGTGAGACTAATTGGATGAAATAAGGTGTAACAGCTCTCTCGCTTACTTTGTATATAAAGGCGTCTAGGAAATAAGGAAAACACGCGCGCGCGGTCCGGCGTTTCAACGCACATTTTTCCCCCCTTTCGGAACGACAGCGTCGCGTCGGGTTCTTTGGCATTTCGCGTGTTGTCCGATCCGAGCGAGAATCGCGTGTCGTTTCGCTCTTTCGCTGGATTCGTGTTTTATTCGCCGTCGAACCGCGGTCGCGAATGGACCGAACGAGTGCCGGTGTACGAACGTCTCATTTACTTTTACCTTCGCGCTCAGTTTCGGGCCCGTACAAGTTGGATCGATGAGAGAGTGAAGAACGATCGACGAGAGAAAGGTAAATACAGACCAAAGAGAGGAAAGACTCCTCCAGATCGGTAAAGTTGGTAACGGTGAGCAGCTGGTTCGGTATCCACAAGGTTCCGAAGAGAATGTTAACGACGACTACTGTAACGTTTATCCCGCTATTAATCGTTAAGAATGAACCTACGAGGCTTACGAAATCTACAGATATGTAAATTGTCTCGTTTAATGTGCTTTTTCAATCCTGCTCATAAGCTATCCATAAGTCCTCCAACTGAAGCAAGTATGAATTGCAATCTCATGACATTTGAGCTAGTTTGGACTCTTTTTCTCTCGGGGACCTCTTGTTATATTCAGCACTTGTCGTAAGTCTCACCAAATGCAATAATCGTACGTTGAAAATCTCAAGGTTTGTTAACTTTTGACATACTGATGAAGTGATATCTCATGTGGTTTTAGCTGGTTTGAACACTTTTTCTATTTGGTTCTTTTTTTTATATTCAGCACATGTCTTAAGTCACACCAAATGCAATAACCGTAAGTTAAAAATATCATAGTTTGTTAATTTTTGGCGTACTGATGAACTGATGAATTGAAATTTTATGAAATTTGAGCTAGTTTGGGCTCTTTTTTTTCTCTTTGGATCCTCTTGTTATTTTGAGCACTTTCATAAGTCACACCAAATGCAATAATCGTAAGTTGGAAATTTGAGGCTTTGTTAATTTTGACATACTGATGAACTGAAATCTCATGTGGTTTGAGCTAATTTTAAGTCTTTTTCTATCGAGGACCTCTTGTTATATTTAGCACTTGTCTAACGAAATGCTATAATTTTAAGTTAAAAATCACAGGGTTTGTTAACTTTTGACATACTAATGAACTGAAATCTCATGTGGTTTGAGCTAGTTTGGACCCTTTTTCTCTCAGATTTTTTTTTTATATTCAGCACATGTCTCAAGTCACACCAAATGCAATAACCGTAAGTTAAAAATATCATGGTTTGTTAACTTTTGGCGTACTGATGAACTGATATTGCAATATCTAATTGTTTATTAATTTCTATTCGATACTGTATAGAGTTTTGTTTCAGTTTTTGTTTGTCAATTTTTGTTACTTGTTTTTTAAATACTTTCCTGTTCCTTTTATCTTTTATAGTAATTTTAGCTCTTAGTAGCCTATGATCACTACCTATGTTAAAACAATTTAAAGCTGTAACGTCCTTGACTATTTGTTTGTTACTGGATAAGATGTAGTCTATTTCATTTTTAGTTCTTGAGTCTGGGCTTAACCATGTCCATTTTCTTTGTTCTTTTTTGTCAAAGAAGGAGTTCATTGAGTATAATCTATGTGACGTTATAAATTCTAGAAGCATATAGCCTCTCTCGTTTCTATCATCAAAGCTGAAATTCCCCACGAATTCTTCATCTTCTTCTTGCCTTTTTCCTAGTTTTGAGTTAAAATCTCCTATGACTAGGGTTTCGGAAGTGTGTTCTTTATTGATGTGTTCTGATAATTGATTATAGAAGACCTCCATTTCGTCATCTGTGTGTCCAGACGTCGGGGCATAGCACTGAATCACCTTTAATGTATACCTCTTCGAGAGCTGCATGGTAATTGATGCAATCCTATCTGACTCATTGTCGAATTTTACTATGTAAGGTGCTAATTTTTTGTTGATTATGAAGCCTACTCCACGTTGGCTATCATTTTCTGGGCCTTTGTAAAAGAGTGTGTTGCCGGATTTCAGTGTCATACAAATTTCGCCTCTGCGTCTGATTTCAGATAGACCTATGATGTCCCATCTTATTTTGGTTAGTTCTTCTTCCAATTCATAGAGTCTATCATCGCCTAAAAGAGTTCGCACGTTTAAAGTTCCAATAGCCAATGTCGTTTTCCTATGACAGCCTTTCACCCGGAGATTCTTAGCACCCCTGGTTTGTTGCTTTTCCCATCCGCTGTCTTGGTTGGAGCTACACAAACCGCCGGGGACTCGGGGCCATTTGGAAATTCTTGGATCCATGAGGGGTATTTGGACATTAAAATGCCACGCTTGTCCGATTGCGGGTTGGCAAGTGTAGATTCAGCCGCCCACTCTGGGTCAGACGCTGTTTGCAGCCGCCCATTTTGGATCAGTCGCTGCATGCTAGTTTTGGTCCACCCCGGGTATTTCATTTCCCCGGTACCACCCATATCTGGGAGGCATTCCCCAATCCGCCACCTGGGGAGGCGCCCGATGGGGGATATATACGTATTATACGTATAGATACGATATTGAAAGAAACTGAAGTTTTCTACACTGACTTATATGACACAAAAGTAAGACCAGAGGATGTTAATATCAATGATAAAATAAAAATACTTAATGTTGGTTCGGAAGACATGCCAGATATAACAACGGAAGAAATAAAGCACGCCTTACATCAAATGAAAAAGAACAAAGCACCAGGTCAAGATGGAATAATAATAGAAATGATACTTGAAGGAGGAACGGAAATCCAAACAAAACTTTGCGACCTATTCAACACTTGTTTAGAGAAAGGAGAAGTCCCAGAGAGCTGGAATAATGCGATTGTTGTATTACTCTATAAAAAAGGCGATCAAGCAAACCTAAATAATTACAGACCTATAAGCCTTCTTTCCCAGATATATAAACTTTTCACAAAAATCATTACAAATCGTATATCCAGAAAACTTGATGAATACCAGCCCGTAGAGCAGGCCGGCTTCAGAAAAAATTATAGCACCCATGATCATTTACTTACTATGAGAATATTGATAGAGAAGTCCGTTGAATACAACCTAGAAATGAACCTCGCTTTCATTGACTATCAAAAAGCCTTTGATACAGTAGAACATTGGTCAATCATGAGATCATTGAAAAATATTAGAATAGACCACCGCTATATATTATTGTTGGAAAATATCTATAAAAAGGCTACATCTACCATCCAGTTACACGAAAATACCAAACCTATTCGTATAAAAAGAGGTATCCGTCAAGGTGATCCCTTGTCACCAAAGTTATTTACGGCTGCTTTGGAGGATGTCTTCAGGCAGCTTAAATGGCGGGATGACAAGGGCATCGATATTAATGGAAGGAGATTAAACAACCTGAGGTTCGCGGATGATATCGTTCTCATAGCAGAAACACCAGAACAACTCCAAACTATGATCTCCGAATTAGGCGATGCATCATCAAGAATTGGATTGAAAATGAATCTAGATAAGACCAAAGTTATGTGTACCAAGCGACCAAATCTCAAAATAAAGGTAAAAAATAAAGAAATAGAAGTGGTAGATGACTATATATATCTGGGACATAAAATAACCTTAGGCAGAAACAATCAAACAGCTGAAATTTATAGAAGAAGAAGATTGGCATGGGCTGCGTTCAGCAAATTGAGTAATACGCTAAAAAACAAAAAAATACCAATATACCTCCGCTCTCGAGTATTTGATCAGTGTGTTTTGCCGGTCTTGACATATGGATCACAAACATGGACATTAACTAAGCAGTCCATGAATAAACTCAAAACCACTCAAAGAGCCATGGAGCGCCAGATGTTGGGTATATCATTGAAAGATCATGTAAAGAACGAACGGGTCAGAAGCACAACGAAGGTGAAAGATGTTGCGGAAGCAGTAGCCGAGCTGAAGTGGGACTATGCGGGCCACGTTGCCAGATATACAGATGATAGATGGACATCGACAGTAATAAAGTGGAGACCCTATTTGGGAAAAAGATCAAGAGGTCGCCCACCAATGCGCTGGACGGACGACATAAAAGGAAGCGCAGGACTGATGTGGCATCGTAGAGCACAGAACCGAGCTGAATGGAAGAGTATGAGGGAGGCCTATGTTCAAAAATGGACCGAAAATGGCTAATGAGATGAGATGAGATGAGATGAACTGATGAATTGAAATCTTATGAAATTTGAGCTAGTTTGGGCTCTGTTTTTCTCTTTGGATCCTCTTGTTATTTTCAGCACTTTTCTTAAGTCACACCAAATGCAATAATCGTAAGTTGGAAATTTGAGGCTTTGTTAACTTTTGCCGTACTGACGACCTGAAATCTCATGTGGTTTGGGCTAGTTTGAAGTCTTTTTCTCTCGAGGACCTTTTGTTATATTCAGCACTTGTCTAAAGTCTCACCAAATGCAATAATTTTAAGTTAATAATCACAGGGTTTGTTAACTTTTGACGTACTAATGAGCTGAAATCTCATGTGGTTTGAGCTAGTTTGGACCCTTTTTCTCTCTGGTTCTTTTTTTTTATATTTAGCACATGTCTTAAGTCACACCAAATGCAATAACCGTAAGTTAAAAATATCATAGTTTGTTAACTTTTGGCGTACTGATGAACTGATGAATTAAAATCTTATGAAATTTGAGCTAGTTTGGGCTCTTTTTTCTCTTTGGATCCTCTTGTTATTTTCAGCACTTTTCTTAAGTCACACCAAATGCAATAATCGTAAGTTGGAAATTTGAGGCTTTGTTAACTTTTGCCGTACTGACGACCTGAAATCTCATGTGGTTTGGGCTAGTTTGAAGTCTTTTTCTCTCGAGGACCTTTTGTTATATTCAGCACTTGTCTAAAGTCTCACCAAATGCAATAAATTTAAGTTCAAAATCACAGGGTTTGTTAACTTTTGACATACTAATGAACTGAAATCTCATGTGGTTTGAGCTAGTTTGGACCCTTTTTCTCTCAGATTTTTTTTTATATTCAGCACATGTCTCAAGTCACACCAAATGCAATAACCGTAAGTTAAAAATATCATGGTTTGTTAACTTTTGGCGTACTGATGAACTGATGAATTGAAATCTTATGAAATTTGAGCTAGTTTGGGCTTTTATTTTTCTCTTTGGGTCCTCTTGTTATTTTCAGCACTTTTCTTAAGTCACACCAAATGCAATAATCGTAAGTTGGAAATTTGAGGCTTTGTTAACTTTTGCCGTACTGACGACCTGAAATCTCATGTGGTTTGGGCTAGTTTGGAGTCTTTTTCTCTCGAGGACCTCTTGTTATATTCAGCACTTGTCTAAAGTCTCACCAAATGCAACAATTTTAAGTTAATAATCACAGGGTTTGTTAACTTTTGACGTACTAATGAGCTGAAATCTCATGTGGTTTAAGCTAGTTTGGACCCTTTTTCTCTCTGGTTCTTTTTTTTTTATATTCAGCACATGTCTTAAGTCACACCAAATGCAATAACCGTAAGTTAAAAATATCATAGTCTGTTAACTTTTGGCGTATTGATGAACTGATGAATTGAAATCTTATGAAATTTGAGCTAGTTTGGGCTCTTTTTTTTTCTCTTTGGATCCTCTTGTTATTTTAAGCACTTTTCTTAAGTCACACCAAATGCAATAATCGTAAGTTGGAAATTTGAGGCTTTGTTAACTTTCGACGTACTGATGAACTGAAATCTCATGTGGTTTGAGCTAATTTTAAGTCTTTTTCTTTCGAGGACCTCTTGTTATATTCAGCACTTGTCTAAAGTCTCACCAAATGCAATAATTTTAAGTTAATAATCACAGGGTTTGTTAACTTTTGACATACTAATGAGCTGAAATCTCATGTGGTTTGAGCTAGTTTAAAGTCTTTTTCTCTCGAGGACCTCTTGTTATATTCAGCACTTGTCTAAAGTCTCACCAAATGCAGTAATCTTAAGTTAAAAATCACAGGATTTGTTAACTTTTGACATACTGATGAGCTGAAATCTCATGTGGTTTGAGCTAGTTTGAAGTTTTTTTCTCTCGAGGACCTCTTGTTATATTCAGCACTTGCCTAAAGTCTCACCAAATGCAATATTCGGAAGTTAAAAATCTCAAGAGTTTGTGAACTTTTAACGTATTGATGAATTTAAATCTCATGAAATTTGAGCTAGTTTGGACTCTTTTTCTTTCGGATTCTTCTTGTTATATTTAACACTTGTCTTAAGTCGCACCAAATGCAATAGTCGAATGTTGAAAATCTAAGGGTTTGCAAATTCAATAATTCAATTTCAAATGCAATAACCGTGAGTTAAAAATATCAGAGTTCGTTAACTTTTGGCGTACTGATGAATTAAAATCTCATGAAATTTGAGCTAGTTTTGACTCTTTTTTCTTTTTGGGTCCTTTTGTTACATTCAGCACTTGTTTTAAGTCACACCAAATGCAATAATCGTTGAAAATCTCAGGGTTTGTTCATTATTGACTTACTGACGAAGGTAAATCTCAAGAAATTTGAGCTAGTTTGGACTCTTTTTTTCTCTTTGGGTCCTCTTGTTATATTGAGCAATAGTCGTAAATTGAGAATCTCAGAGTATGTTAACTTTTTACATACTGATGAACTGAACTCTCATGTGGTTTGAGCTAGTTTGGACTCTTTTTTTCTCTCTAGGTCCTATTATTCAGCACCTGTCTTAAGTCGCACCAAATGCAATAATCTTAAGTTACGAATCTCAGAGTTTGTTAACTCTTGACGTACTGATCAATTGAAATGTCATAAAGTTTGAACTAGTTTAGACTCTTTTTCTATCTGGGTGTTCTTTTTATAGATAGATATTTTTAATCTTACCTGTTTCACAGTCACAGTCAAATAATAAAGGCGAAAATCCATTCCTTCAAAGAAAAATTACCTGAAAAACCAATGAGGTACCTACCTATTAGTAGTCAAATAAAAATTGCCGTTATAGTCCAGGTAATAGAGGATTTTCGTGCTATAAAGTTATAAAACCATCCACTCATCTTTAATGTCCTGTAGATGTTTTAAAATTTGAATTACAGCCACAATTTCGCTCTGGATAATTTGTTGTAAACGAAAATAACCAAAAAAGTGACTTTTGGTTTTTGCTTATATCATGAAAAACCTTGAATAAATCGCATTGCTGTCAATGGGACATTTGGAGAGAATTAAAAAAAACTTCAAAATGGTTTTGCAGACCCTGATCAGCCCATTTTTTACTGAGAAAAGCCGAAAAAAAATAAATCATAAGTTTGTTTATTTTTAAACTGTTTAATTTTATTGATAGTTAATTGTATTAACTGTAATTAACCAACTTTGATTTACCAACCGAATTCTGAAATTATCAATCAAAATCTTCAATTCGTCTATCGTAATAAGTGATTTTAACTTCCTAAAAATACATGGGTGTGAAGTTAGCCACGTCCACAAATTCAAATGAATAAAAACACATGTCACTAAATTAATTCATATGATAAATTAATCAAGAATTTTATTTAACGTTGTCGGTTGATCAGCCAATTATTACTGTCGAAGAAATTTTTTCCTCTACCTTCGAGGGTGGTAGAAAAAGTTTTTTAAAAACGTTTAAAATAACTCATTTTATAAATCAAAACAAATCTAGGAAATCTAGGACGATCAACAGTACTTCCACCCCTATTAACACCCCCTGATTGCAGTGCAACTGTTTTTTCGTACGGCATAATATATTGAAATAATTTATTTAAGAATTTTTGAAAAAAATTAGGGTGTTTCAAATTTTAATAAAAAAAAACAAAATTGTTCATAGTTCACCTTTATGTTTACTGATAATATAATCAATTATTAAAATTAAATATTATTTTTGGCGATTTTTTACGAAATAAATTGTATTTTCATTTTTTCAAATTTGTGGATGTGGCTAACTTTACATTTATAAAAATACTACTGCTTGGCTTGCTTCGGACTCGGATTTACGCGTTTCGCGCAATATTCGGAAGCATTTTTAGTATGTCAAAACCACTTTTTCGAAAAATCGACGATAGAGGAATTAAGGCTTTTGATTTTCGCATTTGGTAAGATGTCATAATTTCTTTATATTACAATTATGCAAAAAATATCGATGTGATAAATTTAATCTTCCGCATGTCTAAAGTAGGCTATTTCCTGAAAAAAAAATCTTTCCATAAGTTTAAAATTAGCAAAGTTATGATTCTTTTAAATAGCTATTTTTCATCGTTTTTTCGGATTTTGTTGGTAAGAAATGGCCCGTTAAAGGTCTACAACGGACCATTTTGAAGGTTTTTGAAGTCTGTCCAAATGTCCCATTGATAGCGATGCAATTGATTCAACACTTTTCCTGGTGTAAGTAAAAAACTATAAAACTCACTTTTTTTATATTTATGTTTATAACAAATCGCCCAAACCGAAATTTTGCCTGTTTTTCGAGTTTTAAACATCTACAGATTATTTGCTCTGCAACATTATAGCAAATACATCCTTGTTTTTCTGTATTACCTGGTACATTAAGAATTGTGCTAGATCCTACATACTGGGTATTTTGTGTACAACGGTTTTCATTAAAATTTGTTTAGAAATGGTACCTACTATCCCAAAGACTAAACATTAGGCAATTTTCTTTTCGGTTAATTGCTTCGAGCAAATTTTTTTAAATCGTCTTTTGTCAATCTTACTCACCTCCACTTATTTCAAGCCTAATCAACTGCGTTAATCATAAATTTGATACCTTAAATTTTCAAGTTCCAAATTTTCGATTAAACTTGCTTGTACGCCATCTCTCTCGATTCCCTTATTTGAGTCCAATCCATCGGTCTCAAGTCTTAATTGTAGAGCTTCAAATCCCTTGAATGCAAATGTGAAATATTCAGTGAATATTTAAAATTAGATAGTTGAACTTTAAGTGCATAAGCTGTAAAATCATAATTGTTTATTACTTTACTATTGTGGAATGTAATCTATATGTAAATGTATATATACAGTAAATTATGAAATTACAAACTCGCCACAACTTTTATATAGATACGTAAGGTTATCGACTAGCAAAGAGTGCAAAATTTCTACAAAGTAAATATGTGATCAATTTTACTTAACGATGGGTGTAATTTTAAGTGCATGCTTTCAAATTTCACATTCGCCTGTTCAATGGACTTTTCGAGCTTTCAGAGCTGTACCTACTAGATGACCATATATCAAATTGACCAATACGTATAAATTCCTTTCTACAAGGAGTGCCTGGATTTCACATCGTGCTCGTTATAGATTATCATAAGCACTAATAATTCAAAACAAACAAAATAGCAAAATAGGTTCAATCACGATAAGGGTACTGTTAGGTACATTAACAGTTATCCCGGTAGGTAGAGTAAAACATCACCAATAAACTAATGAGGTACCGTAACATACAACAGATAGACAGGTGGCGGATTAATGAAACATTAACGATGCAATCCGATAACCGTACCAATAATTACAATTTCGCCGTCAATCTCATTTTCCGTTTTCCCGATATGCCCAAATCCTCTCCTTCGACGTGTCACTCACTCAAACGAGAACCCGTTAAAGAGCCTTAAAGTGCCGTGAAAAAAAATTTCGTAATCCGTTAGCACCGCGGATCAGAGCGGTCCGTATTTGCATATGGACTGGTTTCGAGATTATTATTTAACTCGAAATGGGGCAGCGAAGTAGTGAAAGTAAATGAGGGACCGAGAGAGAAGGTAATGAGAGCGAAACGCTAGGATCTTGTGGACCAAGCGGACGAGCGAGATGAGAGTTGCGAAAATTTTCTCGGGGGAAGTGGTCGATGATGGGTTTGGGGACGAGACAAAATTTATGTATGGTGGTATTCAGATACGATACTCAAATATTTCTTAAGGTTTTCCGAACTGAGCCGAGATTTTTCTCAAGGTAAAGGTCACAAGCGATTTGTTTTCAGAAATCCAACTAAGAACAATCTGGGCTGCGAAATGTTTCAGTTGAGATTTTATCGTGTTCTGTCAAATACTATCATAGACTGTCAAAAACATAACCTGGCGCAGATCAACGATTATATACTACCAGGATTGCTCAGTTCGCCGAATCTGCCTGGCAAACTCTGTGACGTCACCACCGATGCTGGACAGACGATATAGATTTTTATTCATTTTACTGTAGTGTACAGTAAGATTTATCATTCTAACCTGTACGGTTTACGTACGTACCACAGAGTTATGAGATACACAGAGCTGACAAACCAATCATAAATACGCATTTTCTTGTCGCCAGCATTGATATGGAGCGACGCGGCGATGTAAACATATAGTGGAGAAAAACGTGAGGTAGGAGTGGGGATAAGAATGGGTATAAACATAACCAACTTACACTAACTTCACAGATTTTAACCATTTCTATGAACTGTTTTTATAAAGGCGGGAAGTAAACAAATAGTATCGGTAGCAAACTGATGTTCCGCATCCAGGAGAGCCGCTTTCTTCGTAAGCCTCGTTTCCCTTCCAGCTTTCCCTCAATTATTAGCTGAGGCAACTCGTATTTTTCGTGCCTGAGTAGGTGGCCTAAATATGTAGTTTTCCTTATTTTTATTATATACAGCAGCTCCCGCTCACCACCAATTCTCTGAAGTACTTCATCGTTCGTAATTTTCGCTGTCCAAGGAATCCTCAGCATCCTCCTGTAGCACCAAAGTTCGAATGCTTCCAGTTTGTTTATCATGCCAGCTTTCAACGTCCATGACTCAACGCCGTACAGTAGAATAGACCAGACGTAACATTTTACCAGTCTCAGACGCAGATTCAGGTCCAAGTACAGATCAGAGAGGAGTCGTTGATATCGTAGAAATCCCTGACGTGCTTGCTCGATTCTAGCCCTTATTTCGTTATCAGGGTTTGTGTCCCTTTCAATCCAGGAACCCAAATACTTAAAGCGGTCTACCAATTCTAGGACTTCACCGTTGATCTGGAATGGAATCGGGATATTCTGATTTTTGCTAATTACCATGGTCTTCGTTTTCTTAACGTTGATCTTCATACCATAGTCCGAGCATGCCCTTTGTACGCTATCTATAATATTCTGAAGCCCAATGTCAGTATCGGCCATGAGCACCGTATCGTCAGCATATCTTATGCTGTTAATGGTTTCCCCATTTACTTTTATCCCATCTGAAATATTTTCCATTGCGAATTTAAACAACTCCTCCGAAAAGACGTTGAAAAGGCTTGGTGATAATATACATCCTTGACGCACCCCTTTACGAATTCACACACAGATTATCACACACAACAGATTATCGGGAGAGAAATATGTGGAAAGATAGATAGTTGGAAGAATAGAGTGAAAAATGTGGTGATAATTAAGCGATAGTCGATAGGTAATGGCGTTTCTATAGTACACCTTCGGGTAATTTGAGAGTGAATTCTTTTCTTCAAAATTTTTCGATATTATAATACTGCTCAATTCTCCGATACTCATCGAAACCGTGACAACTACTCCTACTATTCTACCATCTTCTACATCATTTTCTCAGAAGAGGAAGCAGAACGCTACTATATTAACGACAACCTCCATGAAAACTGTTTTAGTAGAAAATGAAATTGAGAAAGAAGCTAAAAATAAATAACAATCTAAAATAATTGATAAAACAAGAACTAAGAGGATACGTAAAGAGAAGAATATAAAGGAAAAATCATACATAGGCAGAATTTCCCAAGAAAGTTCTTCAGACGATGAAGGAAAGAAGTCCAGAATTTCTGCAACGACGATAGCGGTAATGAATGAAACGGACAATGAAATTTATAAAAAATGCCCTGTGTACGAAGAATTCGGTAGAAGCAATGAACTGTGATATTGCTGCACCGGGTGTGGACTGTAGTCTCATGCCATGTGCTCTGGATGGGATTCTGCAGAGAGATAAACCTGTGATTTATATGTACAAGACTAAAAATTTTATTACTATCTCCTAAACGATCATTATGATCAGTTTTGTTTATAACCTGGAAGGTTAGACAAATAGGGAAAACTAGATGCATTAATATATTACAATTTATATATCTACATTAATGTACAATATTGTATGTGCATATTTCGTCTTCTTCTTATTCACTTCAAGTTTTAGGCACTTTGCCTATTGCGATACTCATCTTTCCTTGGTCTTCCAAAGCTTCCCTTTTCTCTTATAACATTTTTAAAACAAACAACCCCGACTTCCATGAACATAACCTCAATATTACGGTTAAGAAATATTTAAGCTAGGTACCTAATTTTTTAATGTAAGAGAAACCTTTACCAAGGGGAGCTCATGAACACTGTTAAGTACGAAAAACATTTTACTTGAAGAATACTTAAGAATTGTTAAGTTATTTTATTTGTGCTAAGAAAGGTTTCTGAATACAAAATCAGACTCAAATGACCATTTAAGGTACCTAAATAAAAGTCTGAAGGAGCGTTTATGAATACCACCCTTAGTAACGCATATGGTTCAGAAGCAACAAGTATTAAAAATTTGAAGACAACGTTATTGTTAGTTAACAAATCGGTCCATTTCGATGTTAATTTTTTCTGTGTTGAGTCTTAACAAATTAAGTCGCATTGAAATTAATGCTCAACGTCGTTATTTTGAACCATGATTTTTTTTATTGTACTGAAATAATAAATAATAATAAATATTACTGGGAATAACTAGTTCGAAAATACCATTGAACATTTTAGGAAATGATCCCTTAGAGAGCTAGGGCCTCTTAACAATGCTACTTTACGTAAGAGGTTTGTTCGCGAGTTTCCTGTGTGCAACATAATTCTGTACAATAACTGTTAGTTAATACAATGAGATCATTTAAATTTATAATTAGAGTAGACTCTGATTTTTAAATTAGGTTGGCAACACCAACTCCCATAGCCTACTCGGTTCATTTGAATTGTCAAAGTGACTCGCTCTGTAAATTAGAGGTTATGTAAACATTTTGATAATTAAAAATTAAGGAATGTATTTTGGAAATCATCTACGCACCGTTGTATGGAATACTTTCATTCACCATTTTCTTGCCATTCGGCGTTCTTAAAATAACTCTCCATAAGAAAAATCTTAAATGCTCTAAATAGTCTAAATTAGGGCCGGTATTATAAAAGTTGTGTTTGACCGGAGGTTCCTGAACCGCCAGTCGAAACTCAACCGATGGTTGACAAACGGTTCCGTATTATAAAACATTTGCGATCACAGGTTGGCTAACCGGGGCTTGGTGTTCAATCGGCTGTGTTGGCTGCACTGCGAGTTGAATTTTAACCTTAGAACATAAAATGTTCTAAGATTTTAACCTATCAAATTCGACTGATTTGACATTTGACAGAAAAAGAATGTCGATGTACATGATGTGATGGTGATAGTGTATTGCAATTATTAATATATTCATATTTAGCGAAATTATCTTTATATGAGTACAATCGATTGCACCTATTACTGGAGGAAATCTTGCAATTTTGTAGAAATTTCTTTAACTTGTTTCAATATCTTCCACTGTTCTTGGCATATTTATATATTCTGGTGCTAATGAGGCAATTTTGTTTAACATTTTTCTCACAATTTGACTGGCCGTAGATTTGTGAATACCTACCACAAAAATCTCCAATGGCTTGCAACATACAGCACAAAAACGAAGAAAAAGAAGAACCTGCTGCATTGCTGTTATAGCGTGATTCCCAAAGAAAAACTTAAAAATATCTGTGTTTACACCTATGACAACGCACCTTGCTGTTTTTAGAGCTATATCGTCATAAAACCTTTGCTCCAGGACAACAACTGTTTCTTTGCTAAGGCGAAATCTCATTCTAAATTCTTTATCACTCCAACGAGTGAAATGATCGAGTCGTAGCCAAAAGTTACGAGGGGCCCTTGGCCTTAACCTTTGATTCTCATAATCGGCATCCGACGAATCATCATCACTACTATCTTCCCAAAGTAGCCTATTTCGTAAAATTTCGGGAGAACTTGATGACGACATGGTACAAATAGTTTACCTGGTTTTAATGTATGTATATTAATTTTAACAAGTTTGATTTGTTCACCAAACACAAGTCAAACAACAAAACTTCAATCACATTTCAGGTTAGAGCCATCTTTCAACCCTCAGTTGAGAGTTCAAACTGTACTCAAGTTGTCGGTTGGGCGAACCGACAGTCAACTGTCCGTTTGATTCCCGGTTAACGTTTATAATACGGAAATTTCAGTTCGACCGCTGGTTGAAACTCAACCTTCGGTCAACCGGACTTTATAATACCGGCCCTTAAACATTTTGGAGCGCCACTTTGACAATTCAAATGAAACGAATGAAACTGTCAGCAGTTGGTGTTGCCAACCTAATTTAAATATCATAGCCTACTCTAATTATAAATTTAAATGATCTCATGGTATGTAAAGGACATTTCCCGCATCCACTGTTCCACTCTCCTCTGTTTTGCCAGTCTTCTTCTTCAAGACATCTGACTTCAGAAGCTTTTCGTATATTGTCCATCCAGCTGATGCTTGGCATTCCTCTTTTTCTTCTTTGTGGGGGTTTCTCATTTTCAGATCTTTTTGGCCATCCCTCCTCCACCATTCTTCGTCCATACCACTTTAGCTACTTTTGTTACATATTTTCTACTGAGGTATGGTTCACCTTCATCTTTCTCCTTATTTGGTTGTGAATTCACTACTAACTTTTAAATGACATCCTTTCAAAAATTATTTGATACATTAAATCGAATCACTGAGTTTTCTAACGACTCTAACAGTTCTTTTACATTTTTTGAAAACAATTAAATTTTTAAAAGTAGGTACATAGGTATATCAAATTATTTGAATGGTGAAGCTAAAATTTAGTTACTAAGATAAAGTCTATACAAATGTCTTTAATTATAAAGTTTAAATAACAGTTTAATGTTAATGAATTGTATACTATCTTCTAAATTATATGTATATTCTTGAGTCCACATTGCAAATACTTTTCGAATCGTTGAGTATCTTATGTATTTCTTTAAGTTATAATCATGGAGATTTACAATAAAATATAGGTAATAGTGGATTTTAACCAATATTTTGAAAAGGGTCAGATTTTTAAAAGTCAACTTGTCACACTTTTTGAATCCTTAAGCCAAAATTTAATTAGTATGTTAAGGCCATTTAAATTAGTATGCAATCCGACAGTTTTGATAATATCTTAGGATACTCGTATTATAAGTATGCTATTTTTTAAATGTCACCAACTCATGAGTCCGCACCTAAAAAATTTCAATGAAATCTCAGGTTTAAAGATTATATCTCAGAATTTCTTTGAGTTATAAAATTTAATATTGTCTGCAATACATTAAGGACGCTTTAAGATGTAACACTACAAAATTCCTAAAATTTAAATACTAAAATCAATTCACACTAAAAAATGAGTATTTTTCTCAAACTCGAAATTTAGTTTGTAGGTGAAGGCCATCCTAAAATGAATAAAAGTTCCAGTTTTACTTTAGTGGGCTGTGTACTACTTTTTAATGACATCAGTTATTATGTAAATATATCAAAACCATTTCTTTAAGCTTAGAACTGTCGGTATAGTTAAGGAACCAACATTTTCTGGGCATGCATTTTAGTACATAATATACCTCATTAAAGATTTTTTCAATTGTTTATCTCGAACACTCTCGACTCTCGGTATACACAATTTGAATTTAACAGAATGGAAAGATATATATAGTCACTTTATATTAAAGTATAAAAAATTATGTTGATGTGATTTTATTGGTTATCTCTTTAAAATTGAAATGATAAATTCTGAAGACAACATATTTTCTAAATATGTTTTTGTCATTACCTTAATACTGATGCACCGTTTTCATCAAATATCTTTAAAATATGGAACTTGAACATATCTCTCCTCCCACTCTCACCGTTCTTACTCACCAGTAAGAACACCTTAAGACTCTTCTTGTTCTCCAAGAAAGTAGGTTCTGGTTCTTATATATTCTTGTATCATTATCCCTGTCGAGTGAATGAGGAGGCGGAACAATTAAACGTTAATGAAATTAAACAAAGTGGTAAAAATTACCTACCCCTCTGTCAATCTATTACATTCTGGCAATCGTTCCTTAAATTTCAGGTTATTTTTCGGGAACAAACGCGGTGAAATGTACAAGGCATGGCTGACGCTCCTTCTGGTGACTTATCTGGGAAGTAGTGTGACCACCCTGGAGAATGGCCTCGCGAGGACGCCCCCGATGGGCTGGCTGGCGTGGGAGAGGTTCAGGTGTAACACGGACTGCAAGAACGATCCCGACAACTGCATCAGGTGAGTGACGGGACCATTTGTGCTGTCACACTGACATGTGACGGACGGCCTCGTGTCCGATTACGCGCGGGCGGTGATTAGCATTAAATGATGGATCGTTTCGGCGATGCATTCACTCTCTATTTTGATCTTAGGCAGCTTTGAAGTTTCGTTTCTAGGTTGACATTCCGGACGTTCCTCGGAGCAGACGCGTAGCTGGCAACAATGGCTCGTGTCGCAACGCTTTATTCAAAAAAACGTCTTATTCACGTCATATAACACTTCACTGACAGGTTAAAACAAGACAAACGTGACTTCTTACCATTTCCAACCGAATTCTGAAATTGAATTTCAGTTTAACCCAACTGTTGCTGCTTTAAAATTTGTCTTTACAAAGCCACTTGGGTCGCGATGAAAAATGCTGACGTACCGAACGCATTTAAAAAGAACTTGTCCCATACTAGAGGACAGAATCGTGGCTAACATTTTAAATGTTGCATAAATTAAACATGCATAAATTTAGCAATTTAAGCAACAATTTAGAAAAATTTAACTTATCTCGACTTTTAATGCACGTAAATCCTTTTGGGTGAAATATTATTAGAAATATATGTCATATAGGTCTTTCACCAATTGTATTTGGTAGAACATTACTAAACTTTGGGGGCAATTCGACAAAAGTGGTGCCATTCTTCACGTCAACTTACGTAAAGTGTGGGGAATTTCTATCATAAGTTATTAGGTCACAGACGACTTATTAGTAGGCGAATCAAATTAGAAAGAAAAGAGGTGTTTTTGTAAAACACTGTGTAGACGGGTTTGACAGTTGGAAAAGGTAGTTTGAGTTATTGCAAGAAGCCTCCATCTAGAGATTCATCAATATTTTTAGTGGAACCATTATCAAATAAACAATTATAGTGCCAAAATCACTCTTTTACTTATAACTCCAAATGGCTTAGATTTAGACGTTTGCGATCAACAGGGAACTTTTAGAGAAAATAATTATCTTTAAAATGAGACTTTCTAAATTAAAATTGCACTATAAATAAAAAAGTTATTGCAAAAAAGGAGGCAAAATGGCTATTTTTAAATATTGTTAATAAGTTTTTAATTAATTGTTCGAATTAAGCGCAATGTTTATTATTTGTGAGTTGTAATGTACTTTATAAGTATGCAAAAGATGGGCTTTATCGGTAGAGCAGTTTTTGCAAAATCCTAATTGTTTATCCCGTTTCTTGAAAAAATCAACAATTTCTAAGTCCTGTCCAGTTGATTTTTCTAAACGGATCTTAACGAACTTGGGCTCATCCTCTTCGTAAAGACTTATATTAACGTTCTATGTAAAAAAAAACAATAAGTTTTTTAATGTCTATATATAAAAAAAGGCTTAACAAAAAGTATAGGTTTTTAAGCTTATAAACATTTACAATAACTTGGTTGGTTTTTGTTCAAACTTTATGGCAATTATTTATACGAAAAGCTGATTCAAAAATACGCATTTAAAAAGAAAAAAAGAAACCCCACCAAGATAGCCCTTTTTTAAAAAAATTCACCGTCGCGACAATCATTAATATTAAAGGCTGAAAATAACAAGGTTTTTAGAAGAAGAGTTGAAGTTTTCAATGACACTTTCAGCGTTTAAAAAACCGAACATTGTTTAACGGAGAGCATTATAAACAAAGAGTAATTGCGCGTTGATTAGTTTCCTGCTCGGAGTCCACGGAGTGGGGGAAGCCGACAGGACGCTTGGCACAGCTCTCCTGAAAAGTGAGCGCGCGGCTTCAAATCGGACCGCTTGAAAAAAGACTTTATCTCGGATTCTACTGGACCAAAATTGCTTACAATGAAGAAATAATAACAGTTAACACACTTCCTCTGCAACCTACTTGATGTGTGATAATAGCTCAGAAGTGTATAGATTATATAATGTTAACAATGCATAAATAGTGTTTATTTATAGGTGTAATTATTAAACAATAATTAATAAAAATATGTACAAATTGATGTACTTGCTATAATTAGAGTATATAAAAACATTGAAAGTAATCATAACTTTTGGCGTCTTTGGATAAAGCAATTTTGCACAGAAAGTATGTTATTTGTTATTATTTCTTCATTGTATCCCAGTTTAAAAAAAGAATGAGCAATTTTGGTCTAGTAGAACCCGAGATAAAGCCTTTTTTTCGAGCTGTCCGATTTGAAGCCGCGCGCTCACTATTCAGGAGAGCTGTGCCAAGCGTCCTGTCGGCTTCCCCCACTCCGTGGACTCCGAGCTGGAAACTAATCAACGCGCAATTACTCTTTGTTTATAATGCTCTCCGTTAAACAATGTTCGGTTTATTTAAACGCTGAAAGTGTCATTGAAAACTTCAACTCTTCTTCTAAAAACCTTGTTATTTTCAGCCTTTAATATTAATGATTGTAGCGACGGTGAATTTTTATTAAAAAAAAAGTAGCTTGGCCCACAAAGGTTGTGGGGCTTCTTTTTTTCTTTTTAAATGCGTATTTTTGAATCAGCTTTTGGAATAAATCATTGCCATAAAGCTTGAACAAAAACCAACCAAGTTATTGTAAATGTTTATAGGCTTAAAAACCTATACTTTTTGTTAAGCCTTTTTTTATACAGAAACATTGACGTTAATATAAATCTTTACGCCTCCTTTTTTGCAATAATTTTTTTATTTATAGTGCAATTTATTGCTTCGATGTGCTGTTTAAACCAAATATTACTGTGTTCTTAAAATTTAGGGTAATTCTTTGTTCAATTTGGAAAAGATAGTTATTTTCGAAAATAAATTAATAATGTCTGGAAATATTTATTTTCCACATTGTTTTCAAAATATCTAAGTGATATTTCACTTAAATTACTTACAAGTGAATTGAATTGAAGTATGTAAATTGAAAGCACCTATTGGGATGAATAATTTATAGGTATTAAAACTCAGTAATTTTGACCACTTGGTTATAATGCAACATGCCATATTACACCAATTAACTCAAACTCAAAGAAATTACTTTTTAGTGTAAATTGACCACTTAATTAGTGAAATAGAAATCTTAGACTTATGTCACTTATTAGTAACACCTATTAAATTAACTTAATACATCATATATAGCGAAAATGTGATATAATAGGTGAAATATGGTGCCGCACATATTTCACCAGTCTGCTACCAACAAGTAGACTATAACCTATTAGGTGATATAAGTTATTTAGTATCACAAGTCCTGTTTGGTGGTCTGATACTATTTAACTTAAGATTGCGACTTATTAGGAATATTTTTTCATCAAATTTTCACGTCACTTATTTGGTTGCCTTGAACGACCTCACCTAACTCGCTGAAATGTAACTCAATTTCTACATAAACAGGTAAAAGTAACTTTAACTTTGGTGAACAACACTTAAATTGTTAACTGGAATTTATGTACGATGCTTCATGTGATCGACCTTCATAATTTGATGAGAATCCACTACAGTTTCCCACATATGCATCAGCAGTAAGATTAGTACCTACATCTGCGTCCACTATTAGGCCAGATTCACGAGAAACGAGCGCAAACAATGCAGGTGCATGTCGGCATCTTTTAGGTTTTTTTTGCCCGTTCATCTGAATTTGGGAGAAGAACATTGAATCTACTTAATATTTTGAAGAAAATTATATGGTCACACTTGCACTGACAAGCGAAAACAAAGGATTAATGCTTCGTTAGTATAGAAATGCATATGTATGAATGAAAATGGTCCATAAGTATGCGATGACATGCATGAAATTTAATAAATATATGCACTAACCATTCGAAGCATGCAAATTCAAAATGCTTAATTGCGAATTAAGCATTAATTTTATTATTATATAAGACAACTGATGAGGAAATTATTAATACTAACTGTCAAAAAAAGAAACTAATATTTTTCTATAATTTTTCTTTTTTAAATAGAGAAACTCTTTTCCACTTCAAAACAAGTAATGGAGGCATTTACCTAAACTGGTCAAAATATCAGGATCTCTTAATGGAACCAATAATACAATTCCTTTTAAAATGTAATTCAATTTGAACCGAAAGCTGTATCAGCTGTTTGAAGACTATAAAATAACTGTTCTTCCCTAGTTTTATATCAACGGTTTTAAAAGCTATTCCACGTGCTTTTCTTACTTTTATAGTTTCTGAAAGTAACAAGTTGAATGATTCTCATTGAATTCAGAATCTAGTTGGGCTTACTAATTGAAGACTGCTGTAAGAAAATTTTAAGTTATAAAAGAGATTGGAAATTATCATCTGTTGAATCAAATCTCAGAAGAAATTACGGTTTTCCCAGTTAATTACAAATTGGGCCAGATAGCTTTATGATAAAATACAATATGCAACCAATAAATTGAAGTTATTTATTTAGAAAGTACATTTACATTTGTATGCAGTATGGGAAAAAATATGCGAATGAACAAACATTCACAAAACACACAAGATATGCAATTTGCACATAACACCTATCTTTAGTCATTACATATATGGGTTTCATTCGTGGAAGCTGGAAGTTGGTTTTTAAAATACACACGTTTATATAGAAAATCCTTTTTATATTCCAAGCTATTGCAATATATAAACAATGCAATGCAAAGCAATCGCAAGCTTTCATAGGAGCATTAACTCATGCATCGTTTAAATGTTAACCTACCTAATTACAACTTATAATAAAATTCAGGAATTCTCAGTTTAAAAATATATTCTGACCGAATGAATCTCTAATCCCCAGAAATTACACGTCCTTGATTATCCCCATTAACAAATTCCATTGGCTAATAAAATAAATGGATAAAATTTCATATTATCTAACATGTGTCATTTTCGTTTCGCCACAGCGATTTTCTCTTTTTCGCTATTAATTTTAGGCTTATTTTAATAAAAACGACATATGTTTGTTATGTGAATCAGTGCGGCAATTATCTTGAATTGCTTATAAATTGTTGAGTAATGAGTGCATCATGGGCATGATGCATCAGAACGCTCCTTTAAAAGGAGGGAAACACCTTGAGAGTTTGAATTAAAAAAAATCGATCATCATTATTTACTAAACTTCAATTATCTTACATTCGCAAAATTTTAAAATGAAAAATGAACCAAACTTATTTGTGGTTAGACCTGACAAACCCAAAGACTAATTACTGCACATCGACGTAACATCGAACACAGTTAATAATAAGATAGCCGGTGGTTACAACTAATATTTCATCAATCTTGTTCTTTTCTCTGCTTTAACAACATCCTGTTTTCGCTTTAGCGATCTATTATTATTCGTCACTAGACTCTCACGGTACTTTATTTTGTCATTTTCCCTATCAAAACATTCGAAAATGTTTAGGAGAGAGTATAATTCTTTCTATTCTTGTTATAATAGGAACACTTTCATCGACACGAGTTAAATTATAAAGCAAGTTGTTTAAAGTTTTGGGTGTTTGATGAACGTACATCGAACGTAATTAAAATCGAAAGTGAGAGTATTTGGATCGCATGTTGAAAATCGGTTATGATACGTTCGTGTTTCTCATGCAATTCAACATGTATTTTACCTACTTACATATATTACATAAGAAGAGTTTGATGAAGTTGAGTGAAAGTTTGCGTTATTGTAATACGTCCTATAACTCCATTAGATATCTATATTGTATACATTATCGTGTGAACTTTATTTTTAAATTTCCTGACTAATAAACTTTGATAGTTTTGATAACCTAAACTGCAAGGCCGTAGCTTTTGTTGCCGCAGAACTTCACAACAGTTAAAATTACAAAAGGTTAAATAGCAGTATCAAAGGCAGATATAATGCTTTAAAAGTTAATGTAACAAAAAATTCTATGGTACTTTTTGCGATAAAGCTTTTATTTCGAGCCGTTTTGAGAGTAATTTCACAAAAATGTGAATGTGGTATATACTAGTCTAACCTAATTAATTTCATAACCGCAGAATTTTGAAAAGCATTGTATCCTACCATGAATCGAACTATAGCAAAAGCTATTGATTGTACAGCAAAATGTTCTCTAACAATGTTGTGTGCTTTAAAAATATCTACAAGACGAACATAGCTGCGTTAAAATCAGTTAAAATTTTTCTGCTATTGCAAAAAACAGCTGGTTTTTTGAAGTGAAACTTCTCGTCTTATTGTAAGAGTAAAATCAGTTTTTACGCCAGTATAAGGGTTAGATCTGTGATAGCCAGCTTTACTAAACTTCTGTCTTCAGTTACTTCAGTAAAATGACTGTAAAATTAAATGTAAATGTAAACTCGTGGACAATCAACAATGACGTGTTCTGCATTATCTAAAATATGATTACAATAAGGACTGACTAATAATTAGACCTGGTGTTGTCATAAGAAAATACTATTTGTTATAGTAATACCAACATAGCTAATGGGAGCCGTGTATGGATCCACATAATTTCTTGTTATCGTTCAGGAAAGTTCATTGAAAATTAACTACACACTAATTTTGTCTTATTACTTTCTCATATGAGGTATTCATATATGAGAGAGTATTGTAATCAGGTCGATTTTTCGAAATTGAGTTATTAGCATTTCTGAACGTTTTGAGGTCCCCTGAGTCCAAAAAACATGTTTTTGGAAAACCGTCTGTATGTATGTGTGTATGTGTGTATGTGTGTATGTATGTGTGTATGTGTGTCTGTGGTAGGATTTTCTCAAAAACCAAAAACCACAAACGGTCAAAACTTTGTATTTAGACTTTGTACCATACCAGGACGTGAGAATAAGCTTTTCATTAAAATCGACCAGGATAAAAGGGTAGTTTACTCTTGTCATTTTTCGGTTTTTTGAATTTTTCTCGAAATTCGCTACAAAATTTTTTTTAAACTTTGAATATTTATTGTACGATTAAATACCTATAAAAAAGTTTTCTAACGATTTTGGCTAAATCTTCTGTGAAGGGCACTTTATACTTGTCAATTTTCGGTTTTTTCAATTTTTTTCGAAATCCACTTCACGAATTGTTTTTAAACTTTGAATATTTATTCTACTATTGAATATGTATAAAAAAGTTTTGTAACGTTTTTGGCTAAATCTTCTGTGAAGGATACTTTATACTTGTCGATTTTTGGTTTTTTGTTTTATTCTCGGAATTTGTTCCAAGAATTCTATTTAAACTTTGAAAACTTATTGTGCAATTAAATATGTATAAAAAGGTTTGTTTCGGCTAAATCTTTTGTGAAGAGCACTTTATACTTGTGGTTTTTCGGTTTTTGAATTTTTCTCAAAATTTGCTACAAGAATTTATTTCAAATTTAGAATAAATATTCTACCATTGAATTAGTATAAAATAAACTTTTCTATCGTTTATTGCAAAATCTTGTGTGAAAGACACTTTGTATCATTCTTCAATTTTTTGAATTTTTCCCGAAATTTGCTCCAAGAATTTTTATAAAATTTTGAGTACCAATTCTACATTAGATATAATGTATAAAAAAGTTTTGTAACGTTTTTGGCTAAATCTACTGTGAGGAGTACTTTATAGGTACTTGTCGTTTTTCGGTTTGTTGCTTAAATTAACCGTATCTATTTCCCGTTTGGATTTGGCAAACGCATATTGAAACACCCTATATATGAGAAAGTACTCTGATGAACACATCAGGATTTTTTTTCTCTTTTATGAAATAAATTCTATAACAATGAAGCTCTTCATTTAGAAAACATTAAATTAGAAAAAAGAAGAACTTTAAGACAAAGGAATGTTTAAAAAGTCCCCTTGACTTACCCTATCAGTTTCATCACGTAATTCGGAAGCTTGAATTTTGACCTCAAGAAAGGAAACTTATCTAAAAAATGGCCCAAAACTAAATTTTCAAATTTTGGTGACGAACTGAAAATTTAACATTTGATCTCATAAAGGGTTGGTTAACTCTTTAAGGTTTTTGTCAAAAAAATGGCACAATTTTGGATATTCAAAGCTTTTTTTAGATTGTGTGACTATACTAAAGTTTGACTGCAACCCTTATTAACAAATTATTTAACATACTGTGGGCGCTGAAGTGGTTTAGCCTACTTGTCCAGTCCCTTACTTATAAATGAGCAGTAGAGAAGTTCATAGAACTTAAAATATACTAGAAATATTCATCAAAATTTACCGCTAATCATAGAATGTAGATAAACTGAATCGTAAAATAGTACCTATTTGTAGATGGTGAGTTATTTACTGAGGCATCATTAAGGATCATTATTAACAATTATTATAACAAGTTAAAACCATTAGTTTTTCCTCTTTAGTTCTAATATCAAAGCATTGAACTTATATTGTGTCATTAATATATATTTATAACACATAGAATATATTACGCATATTGTTATAAGTGGCGTTCCTGAGACATTGCGTATGTGTAAAATAATAATAACTTTTTTATGTTTCTATTTATTCTCTATGCTAGTTTGTCTCGGTGAAGTAGGCAGCAAAATTTTTTAAATTTCTGAATTTTATTTTTTAATGGAAATAGGCGGCAATTTTTATACGTCTTCGAGAAACATTTTGCTCCAGTACGTTTTGAAAAGCTCATAGAAGTTCGGAAAGACTAATTATACTAATATTATCTCCTAAAATATTTATGACTAAAATTTAAAATCTGACAATATACGTCTACGATTGAACACAGGTATTAGCCCAGTAAAAGAAGGGGAAAAAATGCCGAACCTATTAAAAATTAGTTACCATTTTTATTTGCCATTTAATGGGTGGCATTTGGCACCCCCTTTAAAATGACCCAAAGTTTGCGTAAAAATATTGTGCGACAGGGGGAGAAAATGGCCCCCAAAGACCCAGAAAATCGGTTTTCCGCGAATATCTCCCAAAATATGGCAGTTAAAGATTTTTTGTTCAGATAAAAGTTGAAGATCAGTTAATTCTCTACAAAGATGGTACTTATAATTTTTTTCGCAACATTAATATTTTTTGTAAAAAATCCGGTTGAAAAATCCAGAATTTTGAGACTCATAAAATATGCAAGTTTTTTTTTTAATAAATTTGAGATGAGGGGTGTTAGAAATATATTATTTTCAATGTTTTGGACTGTGGAAACCCATTGTAGATGGTGCCTCCACACAGATGGTCTATCCACTGGCAAAATCCTCGGGGCCATAAATGAGAAACGCCGTAAACCATATAATTTTTAAGGATTTTTATGTTTTCGAGCGTCTTGTTTTTCTTGGAGATGAGGGCTCAACGGCTCACGGTATACCAACCTATTAGGAAAGCAGACCATAAGATTAATCACAACAGGATGGACCCCACCAATTGGCCCGAAACTAGCGACAATCAGTTTTGCACATGTGGCAAAGTATAGAAATACATGAGGTTTTTCCTAACGAAAACTATAACCTCCAAAGTGTTAGGAATATTTTCTCATAATAGTCACCAACAATTTCTTGCAGATTCTCTGCAAAATTTTGCAACTTTTTTTGCAACCATCCGTATCGAGGCTTTTGGACTAAAGAGTTATACCTAAAGTTTCTTTAAATTTCATTTATTATAGAAAATTATATAAAAGCATATTAAAATTATGACATAAATATGTAAATCACCAGTCCTCGTCACATGAGTCTAATGATAATTCTCGGTCATCAACATCGCCCTCGCCAACTTCTTCGGGCTCTACTTCTCCTTCTATTTCTCCTCTTATTTCACTCGGTTCTAGAGTTTCCTCTAGTTCTAGCTCTTCGGATAACATTATATCTTGGCTGTCTTTATTATTGGAACACTGGCGGGACTCACATGAATCACAAATAAATGAGCATGATGGCCCTGCTTTCTTGCATGAACACGTTCCCCTACATTCTTTCTTATTGACAAAAAATCATCTTTAAGAGTTCCGAAACCGTTGGATCTAGTGGTTTGGACCGGCATGAGTATTTCCCCCACACGTTTCCATCTCCATTTTTCTGGTGACAGTTCGTTTCCGATACACACACTTTTCATTATTTTATTATTATATCTTATTATATATAATAAGTATAAAAATAAGATCAATATAAAAAAGAAAACCAACGCATTTAATGTATTCAAACATTAACCAACAAAATGCTACCGTGGCCACATGGACTGTAGCAGACGACACGAGTACGGCAAAACAGCACACACGCGACGAACGACGGAAAAAAATGACAGTAATAAAATTATAACATTATATTTAAAGACTCGGATTTCTCCCCATGTACAAATGAGATGACTTTATACACATTAATGGAAAGATGAGAACTCATCCTTTACACTAGTCAAGGTGTTAAAATGTCAGAAATGAAGAGCAGGGAGAAAGAAGCCACAAAAAGAAAAAGTGCGCTTTTTCCTTGAGTACGCGTTTTCCGAATTTATTGAAAAATTGACGATTTTGCGAAAAGAACTAATTACACAACCGAAAAGTAGGCCCTCTCAGCTTTTAAATGATGTGCCTAAGAGACCAATCCGATCATGTATGATTTTTTTATTGATGGTTGTTTACAAAATTTCACCACACTCCAAAAACAGCAAAAAATTGAGATTCAACAAACATAGTTTTAATGAAAATGCAAGAAAATTAGATTATCCAAATTTCACAGATGACAAATGACCTTCTAAGGACCCATAATCAAGAAAATTTGAAGCAAATTAGTATAATACAAAAAAAATAGGAACAATTTCCTTGCAGGATAAAAATGCGTGGAAAAACAATATTTGGCCCCTTTTTTCGATACGGCCAAAGATTAAAAACGTAACTCGATTCACCGGATATGGTAGCGGTAGATTTTCCCTTCCAGAGGAACTTTGAATAATGACAAAATTCGCATTTTCAACAAAGTTATTAAATACTTTGTCCGCCCGCTCATGTGTAAATGCACGAACTGTGCTGTCCGGCATACAACAAAAAAACTGAATATTCTGGGTGCGCTTGGACCCGTTTATCTCGAAAACGGTCAAATTTTCGAAAAAAATCATAAGATCCATTTTTGCAGAGAATCAACTGATCATCCATTTGTATCTGAACCAAAAATCTTCAACTGCCATATTTTGGGAGATATTCGCAGAAAACCGATTTTCTGGGTCTTTGGGGGCCATTTTCTCCCCCTGTCACACAATATTTTTACGCAAACTTTGGGTCATTTTAAAGGGGGTACCAAATGCCACCCATTAAATGGCAAATAAAATTGGTAACTAATTTTTGATAGGTTTTCCCCTTCGTTTACCGGACTATATGAAAAACATGTTTTAGGGTTCTAAAAAATGCCCCCAAAATACTCAAATCAAATTGTCTAAAAACATTTCTTCACTTTTTCAAAATTTTGCTTCGATTAAAAGTAGAATTTTGAAATTCTCTTTCTATTTTTTAAAAATCTGTTCAGAAATGGTCTGTTTAACGCCCTGTATCTCATAAACGACACGTTTCTGGACTAGCATTCACTAGACTTCACTTTATAATATGGGACACATATATAAGAAATATTGTTTCTGAAAAAATGTCTGAGTGTATGTGTGGCTGTGGTATTTTATGTGGTAACATTATTCCCTAAATTTTCTCGAACGACAATTTTAGACTTGTTATTTTTTGTGTTTTTGGAAATTACTTTTAAATTTAAATATTAATTCTACTACTGAATGTGTATAATAAACTACAATACAAGTTTTTGCTAAACCGTTTCTGAAGGGCACTTTACTCTTGTCGTTTTACGGTTTTTACGAAATCTCGAAATCCGCCTCAAAAATTGGTTTTATATTTTGCATTGTTGTTATGAATTACTGGGCATAACCAAATTTAATATCGTTTTTCGCAAAATCTTCTCTAAATAGAACTTTGCACTTGTTTTTTTTTCTCTATTTTTGGAAATTTTCTCAAAACCCACTCCAATATTTTTTTTTCTAAAGATGGAGTCTTGATTCTACTTTCCAATGTGTATAAATGTTTTATAACATTTCCGCTAAATCTTCGCTAAAGGGCACTTTACACTTGCTGTTTTTGGGTTTTTGGAAATTTTCTGAAAATCTGCCCTATTTTCTTCTAAAGTTTAAACTTTTTTTCTACTATCGAATATATATAACAAAGTATTATACTTAGCATGTTTGGCTGAAGGACACTTTACTCTTGTCATTTTTCGTTTTTTTTTTTTAATTTTTTCGAAATCAGCAAGAAGAATTATTTTTAAATATGAACCATTTTTTTCTACTGTCCAAAGTGCATAATAAACTCTAGTAACATTTTTGGCTAAATCGTCTCTGAAAGTCACTTTGCTCTTGTTGTTTTATAGAATTGTTTTTTAAATTTGAATACATATCTATTTAATAAATTAATGCGTATAATCAAGTTTAATAACACTTGTGGTTAAATCTTCCCTGAAGGGTAGTTTACACTAATTGTTATTCGTTTTTACTTTAAATTTCCTCGAAATCCGATGGAAGAATTTTTTAAACATTACTTAAATATTTATTCTACTATCGAATATTTATAACAAATTTGAGAAATTAATCCGATGGACCCATCGCCATTTGCCTTTTAAGTCGGCGGGCGAACTTTCGACGGCAAATATTGACGCAACTTGCTTTAATCGAAGGGTCAAATAATCTTACAAGAAATTTCGGCGGGCGGCCTAAGACAGGTAGGTAGGAAGTGTATCGGTAGGAACGAGGAACGGTTCAAGTTCAAGCCCTTTTAATATTGTCGTGATAAAGATGGGATTTCCCGTAATTTGCGTATTCCCTTGCCCTTACCCATTTTCCGGGCCCTTTAATATTTTCGTGATAAAGATGGGATTTCCCGTAGATTTTCCTTGCCCTCTTGTCCTGTAGTAACAAATAAATTGTTTTGACGTATATATATCCCCTTATTTTCATTCCTAACTCAACCATCAATACGTGGGCTTGTTAAATGTCTTTACCGTCGAAACTACATGTACAATAAAACCACCTTTTCGGTCATGCCGTCGAAAATTCGCCCATCGTAAAACACCTGGTCCCGTCGAAAGTTCTTCCGCCCTTTTTAATTGCACCATACACCCGTCAATTTGTGAACACATTCTTTTTGTGACACCCTGTATATACGTTTCTCTATGTATGCATGCCTATTACCACATTTCCTGACAAATTATCGAATTTCGACTATATAACTTTTCTTTGTTTTCTACAGCGAAAATCTCTTCAAAACGATGGCAGACATATTAGTGAGCGAGGGGTACGCCGATATGGGCTACGAGTACGTGAACGTCGACGATTGCTGGCTGGAGAAGGAAAGGAACAATTACGGCGAACTAGTGCCGGACAGAAATCGTTTCCCGAGCGGAATGAAGGCCTTGGCTAATTATGTAAGTAGTGGTCGCTTTGTAACAGAAAACAAACGACAATCCTCTCGTGAACGCCGAGAGAAATGTAACACAGACGAGATTTTAACTTTTACTTTACTCTCGATTGGAATATCACGTATTACGACGAGGTATCCGCGATTGTTCGGAATTACCTACTCGCGACGTGTTTTCAATCAAATATTTTTCGAAGGAACCGTCTAGACGAGGCAAAAAAATTTTCGCGGATTCCAATCTTCATGGTCAAACTACGTTAAATAAACAATAATACCAGTACTTAGAGTCGTTGACCAGTCTGATTGTTATTTCTGTTAATAGGACGACTGTTATCATTAGCGGATGTTGCTGTAATAAATGAGCGATAAATGTGGAACATGTTGCTTCAGAACGCAAGAGTAAATCACGGTTTATCTAACAGTACACCAGATGCATTTTTAAACGGAGCCAAATCGTAACTGTACATGTTTGAAACATATCAGTGCAATTGTAGGATTTATTTAGTAGCGACAAGTTTTCCTTTCAAACAAACATCTTCATAGCGGAACTTTGTTGCTTCAACAACTTTGTTGCTTGGAACAGTTCAAATGTGACAGAAATCTATTCAAGGTGTGTACTATCAATAGCGGCGTGCCGTGAAATTTCAAGTAAGGGAAGCGATTTTTAAAAACTTACCCTATTTGTAATGGAATTCGATTCTTCGATCACCTTTTACAAAGTCATCATAAAAACGTGGATGCTCTGACAGGCTTTCGAGAAGATTATGATTAAGAAGATGATGTTTTGTCATTTTTGGACATTTTGCTAAGGGAAACACTGCTTCCCTTGCTTCCATGGACCGCATACCGCTATCTATAACTATACCCTATTCATTAAAATCATTTCAATGAAAGCAATAAGCAATGAGTCAGGCATGTGAGGTGATCCTGTAGCATCAAGTCATGGTAACCAACCATGTTGTTGCAATATCACATAAAAGATTAAAGTAACAGGATACCAAAGGAGTCGATCTGATCGACTCGACTTTTGTAATAGAAAAAATGTATTTTAAAAAGTAAGAAAAGGTTAAAGGAAATTACCCCGAGAATTGCATTGCCTAGGGGCCCTGATAGGGTTAATCCGGCCCTGGTCACCTTCAGCTATATAGTCGCCCACTGCTGGACATAAGCCTCCCGTAAATGTTTATGATATTTTTTCAATGGCATTTGTCACTCCAGTTCTCATTCTCACCTCCGCATTCGGAACTCTTATCTTTCAGAGAGAAACCCAACATAGCTCTTTCCATGCTTCTCTGTGTCACTCTTATTTTGTTTGCCATTTGCTTTGTTAGTGTCATTGTTTCAGCTCCATATGTTAACACTGGCAGAACACACTGATTATATACCCTTCTCTTTTGACATATGGGAATATTGGATCTTGAGATGTAGCCAGTTTTCCAAAGGCTGCCCAGGTGAGACCAATTCTTCTGCCAATTTCACAGGTTTGATTGTCTCTCCCCAATCGTATTTCGTGACCCAGGTAATTATAGGACCACACTTGCTCAATATTCGAGTCGTTTACTTTTAGATTTTCAGTGTTGGCTAGATTTGTCATGAACTTGGTCTTGCTGATGTTGATATTCAGCCCAACTTCTTTAGATGCTAGTTCCAGTTCCTTTAGCATATTTTTTGCTTCATCAAATTTGTCTGCAATTAATACTAGGTCATCGGCGAAGCGAAGATGGCTCAGCTTCTCGCCGTTGATGTTAATACCAACGTTGTCGATCCTAGCCAGGCCACCTTGCCAGGAATCAAATTAACCGAACCCATGATTCCAGGTCCATTCGAAGGGCCTGAAATTCGGCATCTACGAGGACTTCGGGAACTACACGTGCGCCGGCTACCCGGGCGTCCTCGGCTTCCTGAAGGAGGATGCCGACACGTTCGCCTCGTGGGACGTTGACTACGTCAAGCTCGACGGCTGCTACGCCCATCCCTACGAGATGGACGCCGGCTATCCCGAATTCGGGTACTACCTGAACAGGACCGGCAGGGCGATGATCTACTCGTGCAGCTGGCCCGTCTACCAGATCTACGCGGGCATGCAGCCGAACTTCACGTCGATCATCAACAACTGCAACCTGTGGCGGAACTTCGACGACATCCAGGACTCGTGGGCGAGCGTCGAGACGATCATTGATTATTACGGGAATAATCAGGACGTGATCGTGCCGAACGCGGGGCCCGGCCACTGGAACGATCCGGACATGGTGAGTGGAAGTTTTCATAATGAAGTACGGAAAGGTGCCAGTTCTGCCGCAGATCGCTAGGAATTAGTCAATAACCACTCGGTTTTGCTTCGGTAGATAAATAAAATTAATAAAAGCGGTTAAGAGAACATGTATGAGTATAACACACACATAAGAACAAGTAACAGCTTTGTAACATGCATTTCTGTTGTTGGAACAAACCTTATGTTCAACGACCGAAGGTTGTCCAGCTTCTCTAAGTTGGCCATGGCACTTTATAAACCAAAGAAAAACATCAAGTCTTAACCAACTGCTGTATTTAAAGATGAGCTCCCCAACCTATCTAGAATGAGGAAGCTCACTCCTTTAGGACTGTATCCATGTCCTGAAAGAATTTTATGTAGTTAACATTCTTGTTCGATGTGTGTTAATTTTTATTCATTTTTAACTGTGTACGTCGACGTAATTGTTTTATATGTGTGACGCCGCACATTTCGAGCAACAGGAGCCCTAAAAATAACTTATTTGCGAGCCTGAGGATGGCTTCCATGAAACCGAAACCGGTCGCTCATTTTTAAATAAAGCAGTTAGTTAAGACTTGGTGTTTTCCTTTGGTTTAAACCTTATGTTCTATCGATTGGAACCTGCAAACACTGGTACAGTATGACAGAAAATATTATTGAAGTAGTAATTTCAAACTATTTACAGTGGGGTGTATGAAACCCAACACAAATGATTAGATAATCTTAATTAACCCTTTGTTGCCCACGGTGAAACCGTCTACAAAATAATTTTTATCTAGACGTCTGCTGGTTTCGCAGCAATATCAGTGGGTGTGAACCTAATATAACGTACTATACGTCGCCATTGATGACTTGCGCCATAAACTGTTAGATTTTCAGATGTGGCATTGTTTACATGTAGTCAACATTCGATTGTTGCTTTGTCGTAAATTTGGTGATATTACAGGTGTGTTTATAGTATCACGTAAGTACATTACTGTTTTTTTATCACCTAGTCTTTTCTTTCTTTCTTTTAGCCTAATTTTTATCCTTCCATAACTGGATATAGGCCTCCCCTATTTTTTTTCCAAATCTCCCTATTCTGGGCTGTTCTTTGCCACATCAGGCCTGCATGTCTGACTATATCATCTTTCCATCTCATTTGTGGCCTGCCTCTGGATCTTTTCCCTTCATAAGGGCGCCATTTTCCAATTTCTGAATTCCAACGATTGTCTTTTATACGTTCGTTATGGCCTGCCCATTTCCATTTTAGTGATGCTGCTCTCTCTATAGCGTCAACAGTGTTGGTTTTCTTTCTTATCCAGCCATTACGTATTCTGTCCCTGAGCGATATTCCCAATATATGTCTTTCCATAGCCCTCTGAGTTTTACGGATTCTGTCCAAATTTGCTTTGGTGAAGGTCCAAGTCTGCGCTCCATATGTTAAAACTGGAAATATGCAGCAATCAAATACTTTGGTTCTTAAATGAAGAGGTATCATTTTGTTGTTTAAAACATAAAAGAGTCTTCCGAACGCCGCCCATCCTAATCGAGTTCTGCGTGTTATTTCGGCTTCCTGATTATCCTTGCCCGCTCTTATTATCCTTGCCCGGCCTAAGTATATATATTCATTCACCTGTTCTATTTGGGTTGCATTAACGTTTATTATGTGTTGTTCCGAATTTGACATTACTTTTGTTTTTTTGAGGTTCATTTTTAAGCCTCTTTGGAGTGATTTTTCATGGAAGTCGTTTATCATTGATTGTAGCTCCTTCCAGTTGGGTGCAATCAAAAGTACATCATCTGCATATCTTAGATGATTTAGGGATCTACCATTAATTTTAATCCCTTTATTTTCTCAATTCATTGTTTTGAACAAGTCGTCGAGGGCCATCGTAAATAATTTTGGCGAGATTGTATCTCCTTGTCTCACTCCCCTTTTGATTGGTATGCGTTTCGTCTTTAGCTCGTCATCAAGTTGTACTGTCATCGTTGCTTCCAAATAAACATTATCACCTAATATGTTACTTGAAATAAGAATATTGCTCTAGCGGCCACATTTGTTGTCTATAATATGTTTTTGTCAGGAAATATATCGCGGTTTCACAGTGAAATCGGTAGGCAATGAAGTTTAACGGAAATATGATATCGATAAAATGCTTAGAAAGTATGAACCCAGGGGATGTGTTTACAATGATAGATAATATTCCATGTGATTTTGATTCAGAATTAGATGATATTAGCGAAGATGACGATAATCAAGGACAAAATACTTTGAATTCCACCGATTTGTTTGACATAAATACTATGCCAATTGATTTTGCTAACAACAGGAATGTTCTTGATATATACCCAAAATAAAACCACTAGTTATTACGATTTCTTTATATCATGCTCAGCTCCTCGAGAACACTCTCCCATTCGATTTTGCTAACGATGTTTTCGATTCTCCAAATACCGAAGAATAGGACAGTGAAGACGAACAACCACTAGATGTTATTAGATTTCGTGAGCTTGCCAACAAGAAAACACAGTGGACAAATTAAAATAATCATTGTCTTCAGAACAAGAAACAATTCAATGAAGAATGTGGGCCAAACTTACGTGATTTGTGATTCGTTTGTTGATATCGTGATTCGCCAAATCACGATAAACTATATAAAATAGGACCCATTATTGATAAATTGTCTGAAACTTTTATAAACTCCTACAAACCGTCTCAGCATCAAAACATAGATTCAAAGGGCGTAGCAGCTTGAAGCAATACAGCCTCTCAAGTCCATCAAACGTGGCTATAAAGTTTGGATGCGTGTCGACGAAACAGGCTATGTTTGTCAGTTTCAGATATATACTGGCAAAATTGTAGACACTTCCGAAAAAGACTTGGGTGCTCGTATAGTAACCGATTTGACACGAAGTCTGGTTGGTAAAGGATATCGCGTGTATTTTGATAGCTATTTCAACTCGGTCGCCCTCCAGAAGCAGCTCCAGAGCGAGTATATTTATGCCTGTGGAACCGTGAGGCGTACCAGAAAAGACTTGCATGGAGATATAAAGGAAGACAATACGCACAATAGAGGTGATTCCGATTGGCGCGTAAGCAAACATAATGTTGTGTATCTAAAGTGGAAAACCGGAAAGCAGTAAATTTTCTTGACAACCACTCAGATCCATCTCAATGTACTACCACCCAACCACCGAAAACAAAGAGAGGGTACTCTGACAGAAATTTCTTGTCCGCTTCTAGTTGCAGATTATAATAGACTCATGGGTTACGTCGACAAGCTCGACATGCTCAAATCTGTTTACGAAATAGACGGGAAATCAAAAAAATGGTGGCATAGGTTCTTCTGGTGTTTACTTGATATGACAGTAATGAACTCCTATCTGATATTCAAAAATAGGACCAAGGATTCACCAGTTCCGTCTCTGAAATTTTTTCGAGTTAGAATTGTTCTGGAACTTATTGGAGGCACAGACAGTCTCCTAAGATAGGAAGACCACTTTCTTCAATGCCCTCTTATAAGGTACCTCCTGAAATAAGATTAGATTCTTGTAGCCACATGCCAGTTCACAGCACTTCAAGAAGATGTGCACTATGTAGTGCAAATGCAGAGACCCGTCGTACCAGGTGAATGTGTACCCGGCAAATTCTTTAGTATTATTGACAGGGAGAATTATTAAAGCTTCTTGTTTTCCGATGTAACGTTGGTCTATGCCTTAATGACAAGCAGAACTGTTTTCTAACGTTTCACAAGCTATAGATAGTCATCGCTTTTTGTAATGTAATATAACCGGGGTTTTTTTAAGTTCACTTTTTGGTTCCTACCAGTTTCACAGTGAAACCGCCCTTTAGAGCCTTAAAAATTGAAAGGGCGTTAAACAATTGATATTCTTTGGAAACAAAGAAAACAGGTCCATAACAGAATGGAAACCAGAAAAAAGTAGGCCAATAGGAAGATCACAAACACAACTAGAAAATATGGAAGTAAATGACTGGAAAAAAGTGTCTCCTTCTTCTTCTTTTTAAAAGCATAGTGCTCGTTTACTGTCGGTTCTGCTGTGATGATTCCTCGAGTGTTGACTGCCGGCTGTCTCGCCATCTTTTTGGGGAGCCTCCCAACTGGTTTTCTTCCTTGTGGATTGTTATTTCGTACAACCTTGGCTATAACCTGGTCGTCTACCATCCTGGACACGTGCTGGTTCCACTGTCGTCTGCGCTTTTTTATCCATCTTGCTATGTCGTCAGTATTATATTTGGCTCTGATATCGGAGCTCCTCTGTCTATCTCTTAGTGTAAAGCGTGTAATGGTCCAAGAGTTTTCATTTCGGTAGTCCTAAGGAGTCTCTTTGATCTTACTGTTATGGTTCGGGTTTCAGCCCCATATTGGGCCCATATTCGGCTCATTATATAATATTAACAACACACAGGTCTTGTAAATTCGCGACTTGCAGCTTAAGCTTATATGTTTGTTGTTCCATATCGGTTACCTAAGGTGTCCGGCTACAACTGCCGCCTTGTTTGTTTGCTGTCTGACTTGTTCCTCCAAGTATCCTGAGCTGGTGATTCTGCACCCTAGATATTCGAATCTCATACTTGTTCTATACATGTATTTTTAATCAACAGCTTGCAACGTAGAGCTTTTTTGGCTATTGTCATCGTTTTGTCTTGCTCACTGAAATGGCCATATTTAGTAGCTCTGCTTGGGCATTGAATGGGTGGATCATTCTCTGAAGGCTATCTCCGGAATCGGCTATTAAAACCATATCATCTGCGCAGTACAGGATATTTAATTGACGTTGCTCCATACGAAGAGAGTAACAGGGCAGGATTAGAGGTGAATGTTACAAAAACTAAAACACTGGTTTTCTCCCGAGGAACAAACCAACAGGATACATTTGTCACCATAAATGGACAAAATCTCCAGAATATTCAGGGTTACATCTACCTGGGCAGAGAAGTAAACAGGCAACTAGACCACTCAGTAGAGATCAGACGACGAATTGAAATTGCTAGATCGGGTTTCACCAAAATGAAAAACTTGTTATGCCACCCAAAACTGTCTATAAAAACCAGGCTACGAACTTTAAAATGCTACATATGGTCCCTACTGCTTTATGGATGTGAAACGTGGACATTAAAACAGGATGATATTAAGAAAATAAATGCATTCGAATTGTGGTTATATAGGAGAATGCTAAGGATAAACTGGACAAGCAGAACGACCAATGAAACAGTTCTGAACAAAATGAATACCCGCCTACTTTTGATCAACTTTATAAAGCTCAGAAAAACGACTTATCTAGGTCATATCATGCGACACAAAGAGTATGAGCAAATCCAACTAATACTGGAGGAACAGATCGACGGGAGACGTGGCATCGGAAGAAAGAAAAAATCTTGGCTCAGAAACATACGAGACTGGACACATACTAGTGGGAATAATCTAATTCATAAAGCGAGGACAGAGAAAGTTACGCCATTTTGATCGCCAACCTCAATAGAGAAGGCATCCAGGAGGAGGAGGAGGTTCCATACGATACCCCAGTCCTATTTGCTTTACTGCTTCAATTAGCTGGTTCATTATTAGGTTGAAAAGAAGTTGGCTAAGGCTGTCACTTTGTCTTATGCCTGCTATTGTTTTGATTTGTCGTGTTAAAGTGTTGCTGGATCTTATTTGAGTTTTGTTGTTTGTGTTCAGATCTCTTATCAACTTTACATATTCTTTTGGTGTATTTTTGTGTTTTAGTATTCTTATGACATCTTTTAACTGTAGGTATTCTATCGATTGCTTTTGTTAAGTCAATAAAAGAGAAGTAGGCCGGAGTATTGAATTCTAGAGATTTTTCCACGATCTGTCCGATTATAAATAGTGCGTCAACCGTGGATCTATTGTTCCTGAAGCCTTGTTGTTCTTCGCTAATCGGTATTTGTGAGTTTATCTCGTCGGACAATATGGTAGTTAACAATTTTAAAGATGTGCTCAATAGGGTTATCCCGCGATAAAAAAAAGTTCAAAGAATATAATTGAACGAATGACAGTTAAAACGAATTTCGTTTAAATTCAGGTCATATACGTAGGATTGAATGGCAAATCGACTGAGCACAGTCCGATTAGTTGTTCAACAACTAGGTCACTAAGAGCCAGCGTACAATTTGGATCGACATTGCGTCGACGTCCACCACTTTTATTTAGAATTCTTTAATGTCATGTGAGTCCGGTAACACAATATTCTAGACTTATTAAACCGGAGAATAGAGAATATAGGATCATGTCAAGAGGTATTTAAATCGATATCAAGAGACATCGGAATGAGTTAGGTTGGGCTGTTGGATTTTTCATCATCATTTCAACTTAATTTTTTCAAAAGTAGCTATGTCGATTAAATCTTACATTTGATTTATTGATCATTAAAATTAGACAATTAGGAGATAAATTTATTCGTCCAATTTTATTAGTAGTACTTTTAACTTCTTCTGTTTTTGCACAAAAATACACTGAAATAGTGTTTAAGTAAATTCATGACATCTGACTCCTTCAGAGGAAACAGTCATTCACTACACCGTTCCCAAATTGCAAGAAGCAACTGGGCATGAAGTCAACTAAATCAAAATTAAACATTTTAATTTACTTTAATTTCAATTTTCTAACTTCAATTTTTACTTCAACGCAAAGATAAACTAAAATAGTGTTTGAGTAAATTTACGAAATCTGACTCCTTCAGAGGAAACGGTCACTCACTACATCGTTCCCAACATTTTAATTTACTTCAATTACAATTTTTCAACTTCAACACAAAAATACACTAAAATAGTGTCTAAGTAAATTTACGAAATCTGACTTCTTCAGAGGAAACGGTCACTCATACTACACCGTTCCCAAATTGCAAGAAGCAATTGAGCTTAAGTCACCTAAATCGAAATTAGACATTTTAATTTGCTTAAATTTACACAAATTAGATACTAAACATTAAACTCAAAGATGTGCTGCCTTGCTGGATCCACAAAAAAAATATTTCCCCAAAAAATTCTATACCTTGTAAACATGGACTTATCAATGGGATTTGGAAGGTGTAATTACAGAGACTTTTTAATTATCTTCGTAGGTTCTGTCGTTCTTTGAATTTATTAAAAAGTAATTTCACCAGTCAGCAGCTGTGTGCAATTAGCAATACCTCGTAAATCGTGGATTAATTGTTTTCTATTTTGGAGAGATTAGAAAACAACTTAACGAACACCTAAATAGGTAAAATAATTTACTCGGTATACATACGGACCTATTCTATTGAAATGCAGGGTCCGAAATCAACAAGAGCGAAAGAGAAACTAATAGTAGTTCGTTAGTATGACAGAGAAGGAAGTTTTGCAACGTTGCCGGCCGGCCAGTCCGTAACCTATTCCAAATATTCCCGTCGGAGGGTATACAGCGAATGATGCGGTAGAGTGTTGCGATGACTGATGTTTCGCGAGCTAGCAACGTCGCAAAAGTTCTTTCTCTGTTTAGCCAACGAGAAATATATGTCCTTTCTTTCGCTCTTATGTTTATACCATACTGCGACTCTGTAGAAACGGTCAAGCAGTGAGGAACTGAACTAATGTTAAGTAATAAAAATCTATAAGTAACTGTAAGTAAACTATAAGTAAATAATATTTTCAAGGGGATCTGCAGACTTTAAAACAATGAAAGTATTCTCGTGCGTTCTAGACAAAGTATGAACATGCTTTGAGAAATACGACAGAATCACCTTTTCATTGGCCTTTATCGGTAATTATCTGATGTACCCGATCTCATTCGGTTAACATAATCGCACCCCTTTTTTCCACCCCCTCAGAAAGTGAAATCACTAACTACAAGCGTGCAAAGTTTATAAAGCTTCCAGCTAATTGGAGACTGTTTAATAAATTCATCCGTTTTTCTACCTCTAGGTAGGGGAAGTTCTGGGTTTTCTAAGTGTTCCGGGTCACTCTGGGAGAGCGTAACCGTACACAGCATAAAATTTCTAACTGTTCGACAAGTACCTACCTTGCGACAAAACCGCATAATAATAAATTTCACCCTTATTTTTTCACCCCCTCAAGATGTAATTTCGGATTGTCGTATTTTTGAGAATCATCTGGTAACCAAATATACAGGGTGTTAAAAAATAAGTACCATTTAATGGATGGCATGCTATGGACATTTAAGATATAACCAAAAACACGCAAATTGTCTTGTGTTCTAAAGCGCTTATTTTTTTCATTATTTATTAAACTAATTTCAATTGCAAATAGTAAATTTGGTACGCCGATTACAATTATGGCACCGAAAATGAACCACCAGTTGCAAGGTAAATGGGATGTTAAGGGTTGTAAAGGATAAAAACTACCATAACTTTTTTGTACGTAGCTGTTTAGGGATTTTGACTTAATATTCTCAAAACATAAAGCTCTTCTGTCATTCCGATAAATGTCACAAAATTAAAGTTAAAACTTTTAATACATTATTGGAAAGGTTTATGTCAGAAATGTATCACAAATTTAATGAGGAATGGCGTAGTTCAAAATAGGCAAAAAGTTTTAGTGAACATGTAGCCGCAAATAGTCCATTTATATCATAGTTTGTGATACCTTGCCACTATAAAAATTGTTAGTAATATATTACGATTTTCATTCTTAATATTTCTTGAAAACGATAGATTATTACTCAATGAAGTCGACAGGCCATTCCTATCGAAGTGAAACAAGAGTACAAGTCGCAAGCTTATTTTTTTACAAATTTCAGTCTAAATCTCTAACTAGAGACTCTCAGAAAAAATCTGTCTTTCTTAAGAAATGTAAGAAATCTTTATATCTAACTAAGTTAGTTATAAAGAAGTTAGAGCAGTTTTACCCCTCACAACCCCTAAAAATTATATTTATCTTGAAAGAGGTTTATTTTCGAATCCATAATAATTGTAATCAGCGCACCAAATATAGTATTAGTCCCGACTATCCCGTAGCAATTGGAACTAGTTTTGGTGATGATGAAATGGTTGTTTAACTTTTTCAAAAGGTTTAACGCCCTGTTTATTAACATCGAAGCACATTCAGGCACATGTTCACTAAGACTATTGTACATGTTTTGTGCCATATCGTCCTCCTATAAAAATTGTGACTTTGTTTTTTAACACCCTGTATAACCGTGTGGAGATTCTTGTTTCTAAGTATTAACTATTACATGGATTTCTCTCCCTTTTCCATTCTCTCGGTGAGTGAAATTCGTGGTTTTTAATTTTTGTCTAGCCATTCGAGGGCCTATAAGCTGTAAGCGTGCTAAGTTTCTATGCTAATCGGGCTAAGTGAAATGCGAGGTGTTTTAATTTTTTCTACAGTCTAAGCTATAACTGTGCAGAGTTTAAAATTTCTAACTACTCAAGAAGTATCTCAAAATGAAATTGACAAAAATAAGTTTCACCCGCTCGAGAAATTGGAAATTTTCTGGGCCTATTCAGAACCGAAACTATAAGCGTTCCATTTGCGTTGTTTCAAGTTTCCAGTTAATCGGGAAGTGCTTAAACACACCATACGGACACACACACGCATATGGGCATATTGCTTTATAAGATTTTGGTGTGAAAGCTCAACTATGCATCAGTAGCGTTGTACCTTCCTTGTTACAGCCGAGGAAGAGTTATTTTTTCAATAACAGAAATCTCAACTAACAAATGAAAATTATTATCGTTACAACGTTACAATAGATTTATTATTAAAAGAAGTAAATATCATAAATAAAAACTAATTAAAAAATAAATTCTTATTACACACAACAATAATCCAGGGCAATTTTGTACACTTCATGCGGAAATTATGATTAAAACCACTTATTCGTACAATATTTCTTGCGTTGTTACCAGAAAACTGTTATTAATAATAATTACACCCTTTTCGTTCCCTTTAATACCACAATCTAACCTCCATGAAACAAATTGCGAAACACGTAGTGCGTAGGTACTACATTACATGTCCCACTTCGAGTCTAACACAAAGGATCGTAACGATATTTTTCGATGTCGAGTATGTATTGTGCGTGTAACTGAAGTGATCGTTAATAACGAAACCATTGCAGGAAATCGTGATTCTATATCAAGGTTTCAAAACATTCAGAAACTAAGAACTAATTGAAGGAAAATAGTTCAGAGAAATTAAGAATTTACCAGGACAGGACACTCTCTGCGACCAATATCTGACAGTTGTTATGGGTAAAATAAATGTATAAATAGAACATAAGTTAGTGGTCAAATCTTATTTATAAACAAATGTAGGTAAAAAATCTTGTTATTTACGCTTTTCGTCTATAAGTTAGAAATAGTTAATCTAATTTAATATCAACGTAAATTTACCTGTAGGGCTTCAAAAACCCTTCAAAATGAGCGTTGATAACTTCTATTTATTTGTTGCTTAGAAAAACAGAAGAAATCTTCAAAATTGGATTTGTTTCGATTATTAATAACTTAAAAAATAATCGAGAAAAAAGTCTATTTCCGCGTAACACAGGAATTTATAGTATTGTAACATTTATTTCTAATTTATTTACACTGTCCTAATGATACACTACACACTACTTAATTTATCTTAACTATTTCCTAACTAATTAATTCATATTGTTGTTGTTGTTATTGTTGTTGTATTAATTCAATATTGTTATGTACATATATACATATAGCTCAATTGTATTCCCGATGATTCCTGAAATAACTCGATCCTTCTTTTCCCTAATAATGTTTACCTAGAAACGTCCACAAGATAATAAATCATTCTTCCTCAATAAGATGTTGCCGGGACGTTGGGGACGTTTTTTTATTGCTCAATTAAGCGTAGCGACGTTCCTTTGAGGTAAGCCGCCGTCTTATAAGAGTAATAACATTTAGCGCTGCTGTTTACATTTCGCGTTACAGTATTAATAAGTGATCAACATTTCAAAGGGATTCATTTAATATTTTCTTGCAAAATTGAAATTGCTTAATATCCCAGGACCATTTTTGTTGAAAAGCTTCAGAAAAGAGATAAGTATATTGTTTTAGAAGTTATTAGCAATTAACTTCGCCGCATTAAATTATAGACAATTTTTTTCATTCATTTAAATAGCTGACATTTTTACGCAACTTTAAAAAAATTGCCCTACGACCCTTTGAAACCGAGTTAGCTTGGTTGTTTCAAAAATTTATCAGGGTTTTGTTTACAAATGTTAAGAAACAAAAATGTGTCATCTTGTAGACGAAGAGTTGAAGTTTGACTTTACAAAATTTAAAACAGATTGTTTTGCAAATAAGCCCTTAATTAAGCATCAAATATGAATGCTGTATGATCGAGCCAGTGAGCAAGCCATCAACTTACAGTTTCCTAAAAATTGAATTTGCGTCTTCAAATGCATAATACTAGTTTCGATATGTCTGAAACTAATTCACGACAATTAACTGCCTTCATTTTGTGGTAGTATTTGGTTAGATTATGGGCAAGCAATTAGTTTTTCTTCAAATTGTTAAATAAACTGAGTAATTTATTTAAACAGTTTAACATAAATAATTATTTTGAAAAATATTATTTTTTTACAAATTTCATACCTAATTTCGGGGTAGTTTTTCATAAACTATTTATTAAAAATTTAAAAAGATAATATACAATTGCTAATACAAGGACAGTTTGCGGAATAAACTTGGAGTTTCCCGGTTTCGCGCATGGACAATTATACGTCGCGTGTTCGCGAGTCGTAAAACCATCATCTTTATAAATTTACGCACCGCAAAAAAAAAGACGGAAAATATAGTAGATCCGAAAGCCTTAAATTGATTATGTGTATAACTGTGTTGCATTTAATTTAATGTAGATAAAAATTTTGTATTATTTTGACATTATTTTTCAAAAATATATGTAGATGATAGGAATTTCACCGGGTCATCAATAATTTTTATTTATCTTTTTTCTTTAAACTTTACGTGGCATTGCGACGCATGCCGGGTACGGCTTGTTATAAATAAACATAGTAAGATCGACATATTATAATATAAATCGTACGATAAAATTATAAATGTAATTGTAAATGTAATGGCATCGTAAGACTATCTCGTATGGCCGGGACAAATATTCATGGCAACATTATTAAAGTGCCTCTTAGAAAGGTTTTAGAAAAAAATGGTTCAAATTAAATTTGTAGCCATGGGTTAGGTCAGTTCAAATCTAAAATTTAGTAATAATAATTATTGGTAGTACAGCCGTTTTGAAGAAAATTAAGAAAAACTGAAAATTCACAAGAGTAAAGGGCCCTTCGCCGAAGATTAGTGAAGATAACGATAATGGCAATCAATGAGAATTGAATAGTAAAGTAAAAAATATACGAAGTTTAAAAAAAACGTTGGACCAGTTTTTGAGATAATCCAGTAACAACCTAAAAAAAACTAAAAATTACGAGTAAATGCCCTTTACCCTTAACTGATTCTGATGAAATTTATGTGGTCGTGAGTTTTCAGGGGACTCAGCCTAAATACAAAATTTCAGCTTTTCACTATTTATAGTTTCGGAGAAAACGTTGACCACATATACCATACATACACACACAGACGTGCTTCCAAAAACATGTTTTTCGAACTCAGGGGACCTCAAAACGTTCAGAAATGCCAATTTCTAAAATTCCGAAAATCAGCAGGATTACAATACTTTCTCTTGTTATATGGACACCCTATATGAGAAAGTAAGAACGTAGTAGTTTATATTAAAATATTTAAAAACGTAATTTTTTGCCATTCAATTACAACTTCATTATTATCTTCAATTTCAGCAGTTTCATCATTGTCAAAGGTAGAATTATCCAATTATAAATTGTCATCAATATGAACATTTTCACAAGTTTACACGTTCACAAACAATACAATTTTCTAAAGATTTCATAATTTTTTGTTTGCCAAACAATTGTTACTAGTAATATAACTCTTCTTCAATTTTGTGCCTCCAGAATTCATCTAAGCTCAATAATTGTAAATAGGTTCTATGATAAACAATTTCAATTTTGCAAGAAAATGTTTAATGAATAAATTTTTATCATGTATTATGTACTATAAGACCCCCTTTTTTACTAGGAAATAGAGTTTTTGTCGATTATTTTTTAAGTTATTAATAATTGCAACAAATCCAACTTTCCAAGATCGTAGGCTTTCACGGCCGGAGTCACTGGAAAAGTAGATTCCCGGGCTATTAGGCCGTGGTCCATGCAGGTTTCTTGAGCCTGACGTTTCGTCTACATCTGCGGCAGACATCTTCAGAGGCGGTGTGGTAGCGGTCTAAGTGTTCTTCTAAGATTCGCGTCCGCGACTGCTTCTCCGGTTCGAAAGTCCTTTCTATTTATACCGATGTCCCTTATTTCTAGAATATTCTTGTTTACCTGTATAGGGTTGTTTTTATCCGTTGATGTTTTCGATTGTCCTAATGGGTTTGTTGTTGTGTTTCGGGTTAATCCAACTTTGAAGCTTTTTCTTCAATTTTTCTCAGCAATAAATATATAGTGTAACGCGAAATGTAAACAGCAGCGCGCAACGTGTTTACTCTTATCGGACCTCGGCGGTCACTTCAAAACGCTCCGTTAATTGGGCCGTAAAGGAAGAATGATTTATTACCTTCTGGGCGTTTCCAGATAAACATTTTTAGGGAAAAGAAGGATCGAGTTCTTTCAAGAAAGGTCTCGAGACATAATTGAGGACTATATAATGACGGGCTTGCCGTCGGAGAAATTAGATTTGACGTGAAGCCGCGACAGAGTAAACAGTGCGAAAAACGGACAAGCGAATGGTACAAATAAATTAAAAGTTAAGTGTGTTATGTAAATTAATTAATTCAGTAATAGTGTAAATAAATTAAGTAGTGTGTAGTGTATAATTGGGACAGTGTAAATAAATTAGAAATAAACGTTACAATAGAATAACTTGTATCTACACACATTTTGAAGAGTGTCTGAAGTCATTCAATTAAATTTGTTATATACATATATATTTTGTTTATGTTGATATAATTAGATTAGATACTTTTTAACTTATAGGCAAAAGGCGTAAATAACAAGATTATTTTAAATACATTTGTTTGTAAATAAAAATTGACTACTAATCTTACGCATAATTTATATCTACTTTATTCATATACACTTATTTCACCCAAAACAACTCTCAGATATTGGTCCACCTGTCCCAAACTGGGTACCTATTTATTTCAGTAATTTCCCAGATCTAAAAATGAAACGAATTGAGAACAAACTCTCGTTTATCATATTGATTTCTCTTAATGTGTTATCATTTTGTCAACTACATACATCGGAAAAGTGACGAAACTCTAATATGTATCATTTTGTGTGACTATAAAAGACACACTTGACCTTATTAAATAAGATTTTACTCCAAATACATACACATTCTCTCATTGAGAGTAATATAAACCGAATTTCATAAATGTCGTCATTTTATGACCGGTCGGCCTTCTGCTAATTAGTCTGTACCCATTTGTACCCATTTCACGAAATATAACAACGGAAGGTACTTCACATCAAAATTGCATAACCTAAAATGGCACACACCTCGAATTTTTTTGTTACGTTCTAAACGAAAAGGAGAGAGATTAATTTCCTGCATAAAAAAAAGAGAAGGAATGGCTTCGGGGTTCTGTTGCCTAATTAATATTCTGTCAATTTTTTTTTAATCATAGGTGTATTTATGACGTTAATCGTCTGCGAAATTGTGTAATTAGAGATGTTAAAACGCCAATCAAGACTTTTCTGTAGAATACTTGGAAATTGGACGAAGCGACATCACTTTTACATAATTATATCGTTTACAGTGCTTCGAGGTGAAAGTGTTTAATACGACATTATCGTCCTTCTATCACGTCTGTTACGAGCCATTATTTCGGCAACGTTAAATAATTCGCTTTGGCATAAAGTACCAATAAGTTTAGCGGGAACCGCGGATAATGTCGATAGTGAAACATTTTTCTGTGCGATTAATATGATTATCAGGCAATTCTTTAAGAAAAAAACAAGGCTAAAGGTTAATCCCTCGCCGATTATTAATCGACAAATCAGTTGTGTAAAGCACTGAACTTGACGATGAAATGTTGGTTTCGTAAGTCAAGAGCAATGTTAAGCGGGTACTGGGCGTAAATATTTCACAAGAAGTAACAGATATTTTGGTAATTTTAATTGGTCATGTATTATAATAACAATGATTTGTCGGGTTAATTAAGCGTACAAGGTTGAAGGAAGATTCGTCGATGGAACGTTTTGGATTTGCCATGGTATATATTAAATAGTTTTTGTGGGAGATCATCGTTAATTTTAACTCGAGAAATTATTGGGAATCAGCTCGAAGTTGGTGATTTTGAGAAAGCGATTTATTATTTTGGTAAAGAGAAATATATCTTTCAACTCACACATGTCACACCTTTGTCATTGACATTTTGTTTTCAAAACTGAATCATCTCTTTCTATTTTGAACTTCCCTTGACTTTTATGCGTTATAAATTTTATAACTAAATCCAATAAAAATTCACTTATATATTGTACAATGTTTGCCTTTTGCGACATCGTAGGGAAAAGAAAAAGAACTGAAGGAAGTGCCATAAAATTGCATTACATTAAAAGCATTTATAATACCCGTATGGTAATAATAATTGCTGCAACAGACTTACAAAATCAACTTCCTTTGTTAAGTTTTATTTGGTACAGCTCACGTATGTGCACACATTCCAAACCGTATTTGGGTTGACTAGAAAAGCTGGGTAAACATTAATATTTTTATATCATCATTTTCCATTGTTATGGCAAAGAAAGTTGATTGATAGATGGTCTCTAATAACACGGTAACACAGTAGTAGATTTTCAACGTAGCGTCCGTTCTAATTTTGTTCACTCGATGATCGATTCTTCGTTTCCTGTTGCCAATAACTTTCGTTTGATTACGTAACTGATTAATACAAACCGGACCAAATATTATGTTAATGGATTCGCGATTAATTTTGCATTGTTTTATGTATCCGTTCGGATTGTGAAATTAGCTTTCAAAGATGTTACGTGTCTGATTGATGCCGCTCGATGAAACGTAATTGTTTTCACTTTCGATGGTTCACTTTGAACTTGACGGAAATGATGTCAGTAGTTGTCGTGGCGTCTTGTAAAATATATACAGTGCGGCTTTTTAAAATTAAAACTACAGAATGACATCCTAGTCACAGTATATACGGAGCTTTCCTATCGAAACGCTTGGTGGGAAACCAACAAGAGCAAGAGAGAAACCAGCAGTAGTTCGTTAGCGTGACAGAGAGAGAAGTTTTGCAACGTTGCCGGCCGAGCACGCAGTCCAAGTCAACGCGTGTATCGCTTCACACTTTCGGATGTGTGCGGTACAGTGTGCGGAGCGGATGACTGTAATGTTCCGCGAGCTAGCAACATCGCAAAAGGTCGTTCTCTGTTTCGCTAACGAGAAATATATGGCCTTTCTCTCGCACTTATGTTGATCCCACCGTGCGACTCTTTAGAAACTGTCTGTATAATTCTAACAGTATGGTCACTTCTTTGGTGTCTACGAAAAAGCCGGCGTTTTTTCCGAGTGGTCGTAAAGTAATAAAAACATCGTTATCCCGGCAAGTTCGTAGAGCGGGAGAGGTACGACGACGAGAGGTGGGCCCTCTCGGTGGGCAAGTTCGTAGACCAAGGGAAGTGGGACGAGGATATGTGATGGGTGTTCGACCACGCCCAAGTGACTGTACTGTTAGAATTTAATATACTGTGTCCTAGGTATAAGCGAAATGAGATGGTCAGGTACAGTGTGTGGTTGATGACCATCAAACTTATTATACTGGAGAAGACAGCACCCAACATCGAAAAGGAGTTGTTATAATAGTGACCAGAGAAATTAATGAGACAGTACTTGGATTTGTGCCTGTATCAGATAAAGTAGCGATGATTAACTTAAAGCGAGGCCATGCAAATTAAATGTGATCCAGGTTTGCGCACCAACTGCTGAAAGTAGTGAAGAACTAGAGACATTTTGCAATGACATCAGAACAGCACTTAAGCACACGCAAAAAGATGAAATAACTCTCCTTATGGGAGATTTTAATGCAAAGGTCGATAGTGAAGCCGACGAAGACGTGGTTACGGGCTAGGAACCAGAAATGAGACAGGAGAAACATTTATTCAATTTTTGCATAGAAATCAAACAGACAGTTATGATTATGAATGCCTTCTTTAAACTCACACCCCATAGACTTTTCGCATTGAAGTCGCCAGCTGAAAATGAACATAATTTAGTCAGGAATCAAATTGATTATATACCAATAAACAAAAGATTTAGAAACGCTCTAACATCCAGGAAAACCTATCCAGGCGCAGACGTTCCATCCGACCATAACCTACTAGTGGAAACGCTAAAACTACGATTAAAAAAACTAAAACGAGTAAGTACATCAGGGAACACTGATCGACAGGTACAGACTTAGAGACGAGTGTACGAAGCATAAAATAATACAGAGTATCCAAATGAGAAAATATATGACATCAAACAAGACACAAATATCCAAATCGGGCAAAGATGGGAAACTGTCAAAAATATAATCATAGACACAGCTAAATCTAAGCTTCTATCTAATCCAATAAGAAAGAACAATAACTGGATGACATGAAATTCTCGACTTTATGGAAGAACGCAGCTTATATAAAAATAAAGACGACATGCGTCTAAACAGCTTCACAAGCAGGTGACGAAGAAAATCAAAGAAACAAAAGAAGATTGGTTAGCTGGGAAATGTAATGAAGTCGAACAACTAGAACCAATAGACCTAGAGCTAAGTAAACTAGAACTAGACTCAATATGACCTATTTAACGTGCACAAGAGAGCGAAAAGATACAGAAATTTTACTTTGGGCCGTCGGACACTTAACCAGATTTAGTACATATTTTACAAATTTTTTTGTACTAAAAAGGTAGAAAACGTTATTATTTTACAACTAAACAACAAGTAAAAAAGTACTAAATCTGGTTAAGTGTAGACGAGTAAAATTACAACTGACATGTTAAAATTGCTATATTATTCTCAATGGGTCCCTTAATTGCACAAGAAAAACAATTAGGTAGTTAAAAGGTTAGCGGTTCAAATCGCCCCCGCTGATCATTTTTCACATTTTCTGGGCACTTTGCTGTTATCTAAAAGAAAATTTTGGCGTATCTTAAAAATCTATTGTACAAAAAACTGTGTTAACTTTTTTTTAAAAAAAATGAACGCCATACCTAAATAGCTTATTAAAAATTTGCGACACGTTCGAATTATAATGTAGAGGCAAACTAAGAAAGAATTTCATCACATTCAAGTTCTAAAAGACAAAAATTGCAAATTTGCCCATTTAGTACCTTTTTAATGAAAGCGTATGATTTGACATTTTAAGCAGTACTAATGAACGCATTAATACAACACGAATCGATTTGAGGGAAATTGTTTCTCGCCGAAAATCCCAAATTTTTTTTCCTGCGTTCCATTGAAAATCTAAAATTTCTCACGTCCACGTCCAAAATTTCTAAAATTTAAACCTGAAATTCAAAAAATCGCCTCGTCCTCCTGATATTCAATAGGCATAGTTCCCTGCATACGTCGAAAATTCAAAGGTTTTCTCCTAACCCCCTTCTCCTCGAAAATCCAAAATTTGTCCCCTCGTCCCTCCAAAAATCCAAGCGGGGAACGGGAAAAAATTGAGGCGAAGAATTCTTATTATACGCTTTTACGCTTGAGGGGGAAGAATCCCCGAAAAAAAAATTTTTGGTGATAAGATAATTGGGGTTCGTTGGCAACATTGCCTCAATGATTCCTTATAATAATTTGACTAAGGTGTCTGTCTTCTCGTCTAATTCGAAATGTGGAAAATTTTGTAAGATTCTCAAAAAAATCACCAAAATACTTTATTACATCATCTAAAAACACTTTCAGTTATTGAAAATTTTGACACGTTTAAAATATTATTTTTTTACATTTGTACGGTTTACGACAATCCTACATCGAGCATTTCCGTGGCACTGTCATATAGATTAAGTAGGTTAGATTGGGAAATTTTAAACATTAAAGATATTCTAGAATATAAAAGAAAAGATCGTTTTCGATGAGCATTTTGTGGCATTCATTATCCATATCGACAGGGTATTAATCGAATTGAACGTCAACTTTAGAGATTAGGAGACGTTACTTAGGAGAGTTTTTAAAGAATACATAGTACCGAGTAATGCCACAAATGTACATGAATGAATTATCGTTCTCGTGCCATTCTGATGGCTTTATTCTCATAGACGCATTAGAGCCTCAATGATGAGTCAAAAGGGGTTGACTGTCGTAGTGTGCTTAAAACGATCGCTCTCGTACGATTCTGACGACGACGACATAATCACATGAATACTATATTCTAAAAATACTTTTATTCGCCCTTCACTTTTAAAGATACTGTCTCTTTCAAATGTTTGTATTGAGATGAATGTTTTCACAACTTTTTTAGTATGAAAGTTAAATTATGCATTCATATACGTAACAAACCTTTGAAGTGTTCACATTGTATAAGTTCATTTATGCATCCATATAAGTAACAAACTTTTCAAGTGCTCACATTGCAACAAAACATTATTTACATTGTGACATATTAAAATTCTTAAAGTGCATACATATTAAGATGCACCTCAAGATGCATATTAAAATGCACCTCATATTAAGGTGCATTTTCGTGCCTATATATACACAAAAACACAAATGACAAGCTTTCTATACGCTCGCATTGTGATATTAGGTTTCTATACTTTTGTTCATGTGAACACTCATTTGCGCATGAATGCAGGTGACAAGCCTTTTAAATGTTTGCATAGTAACATTTTTTGACGTGATATACGTCTTATAAATCGGTGTGCGGGCTACCTACACTTCCCAGAAAACATTGTAACATTACGCCAGACCCATGCGTGCGAGCTACAGTGAGAGCGAGAACAATAGACAGAGATCCACCTTAGCGGTTGCCTTACGGCGTATCTATCTCTCTTCCACTACAGCGTCCGAGTGAAAACTCGATTTGGCGATCGGCTCGGTTCGCAAGCGCGATGGAAGGGGTAGGCGACAGCACGTTAGATAAAGTTATCTGAATATTTACTGTTCATACCATTGCTTATTACTGCTACAATAACAATTGCGGCAATAAGGTATTTAATTCTTGCATTCTAAGAGTTCGATTAGCTATATAATCTCATATATTTGTTCTTGCATCGGTCAACGAGTGCAGTAATAATAGGTTAGGTTACGATTTCGACTAAAAAAATGATGATGAACGATATAAATGATCGTGGAAAAAGTCGACTGCTTTCATTTAGTATTCAATCAAAACAATTATCCTGCGTAGCAATTCATGTAAGGTTCAAGATTAATGTTCAACTTCACACATGTCACAACAATGTGTCTCAAATGACCAGTTGGACCGGCCAACCGCAATGCGAAAAAACCTATAATATTAAACTTGTTAATCGCAATGTGAATCGCAAAAATGTTAATATATTGTTAATAGCGCATTGTTCATTGTAATTAATTTAAGTAATTAAGTAAACATTGAAGTGTTGGTTGCAAGACCATGTGCCTGTGTACATGTGAAGAATGGGTACATCGGTATCCATATCCGTCAAAACAATTAGTTATAGGAATAAACTGAAATGAAATCAGTATCAATAAATTGTTAATTTGAAATGTCGAAATCGGACAAATAAATCAAACTCCTTCTTTGTATTATTCAGAATAATGATAATTTTGTGATAATAATTCAATTCCATTTATAAACGTATGCCATTTTTCATCAATATTTCCTTATGATGTTATCACGTAAAATTATCGTCCGTAAACCGACTTTACAGACAACCATTATTTTTTTTTCTATTTGTTTTACTTTCAAGAATCACTACTCAAATTTATACAATACAATCCGAAATCTTTTTACTCGATTTTGTAAATTTTGAATTTTCTTCTTATTACGAAAAATATATATCCTCTTTTCTGTCTTGTACTCGTCGTTTTTAAAAACAATTACAATTGAATGTGAAATAGATGTTATCTTGGGTAATGTAGCAAAATTGTTCATTACATTTAAAGATAAAAGCGTTGGCTGTACGTGTTCCATATTCGTTGCAATTGTGGGAAATTTTATTTAATTTGCACTATTGGAAAGACAACGAAACGTTCATTTACAGTTTGGATCATAGTTTACAGAACGTTTACGTCCCACGGTTTTTACTTACTATAGTTACTTCATCTAAAGTGCAAAATAATTGTCGTTCCTTTTATTACTATGGAATTTTGTTATCTTCAGAAAAATCTGATGCAATTAAATAGTAAACTGAGGAACGAGCGTTGGCAATTTGGTTGACAGTTCATTGACACGATATGCAAGAGGCTCGATACCAAATTCAAAGATTCCCACTGCAAAATCTTCATTTCAACAAGAAATTTATTTATCAATTTTCGATTTTAACTTTATAAATACAATTTGTACTTATAAAGCTTCTGCAACTTAATAATTCTTCAGTGTAGAAACATACTGTATACTACATTTTTTGTAATTAGAGCGTCACAATTATTACAAGCAGAGTCACGAAGGGACAACGCTATTTGTAAATGTGAAATAAGTAATAAACCTACACCTATAAAAATCCTCAAAACGCTAAAAAAACCCAACAAAGATAGACCTCGGATGTCGGACAGGAATTTTGGTAAACGAACTAAGCTACGGAAATGGACGTTAAATTTTGCTACATGGAATATTCGTGGAATACGAAATAAACAACAGGAAATATTACAAGATTGTTTGAAACGTGAAATTGATTTTATTGTGCTTTCGGAAACTGAAAAGAAGGGAAACGGAAGCGAAAACCTAGGAAAATATATACATTTTTTCTCTGGGGTATATAAAGATCAACGAGCTAAAGCAGGAGTATCCTTATTGGTACATAAAAAGCACCAGAACAGAATCAAATCTTGGGAACCTATAAGTGAAAGAATCCTAAAATTAACACTCCGTGCAAGAGGAAGAACTATAATAATCATTGGCATATATGCCCTTAATGATGACGCAACCGTTCAAGATAAAGACAGCTTTGAGGAAAGTCGAAGAGAAACCATTGACAAAGTCCCAAATGGCCATGAAATAATTATAGCAGGTGACCTAAATGCACGAGTTGGAAAACAACGAAGAGTGGTTGGAACGCAGGGAGAAGAAACAATTAATAATAATGGAGAAAGATTGATAAGTCTATGTGAGGAACGTGAGTTGAAAATAATGAACAAAATTTTTGCCCACAAGGACATACATAAATATACTTGGTATCAATATACACGAGGATTAAAATCTATAATAGACTATATCATAATTAAACAAAAATCAGGCCTACAGGTGAACGATGTGAGAGTTCACAGAGGCGCCGATTGCGGTTCAGACCACTCACTAGTGGTAGCCAAAATCTACATTCCTTTTATTACAACGACAGCAAGATATGAAAAAACAGATATGAGAACCTGCGATTATAGGGTAGAATACAATTTAGATAGCCTACAGCACGATAGTACAAGAAAACTTTTCTCGTGGAAATTAGAACAAAAACTAGTAATTGTAGAGAGAGCTACTGAAGAAGAATACCAACACATAAAAAATTGTATTAAGGAAGCAGCTGAAGAGGCCCTAGAAAAGAAAGGAAAAAAAACGAATAAACCATTCTGGTGGGATTCTGATCTAGAAGAAAAAATCGAAAGAAAGAAAGAAATATACCAACAACTCCTTCAAACGAAAAGCAACGTGATTAATGAAGAATACAAGAAAGCAAATAAAGAAGTCAAACGAGAAGTAATCAAGAAAAAGAATCTGTCATGGGAGAAAAAATGTCAGCAAATTGAGAATTATTTGGGAGGTACAAAAAGTACGGAAGCTTGGAAAACAATAAAAAGCATCAAATGTAACAATAAAATACAACTACACTTAAATAATATTCCAGAGGCTCAGTGGTTAAAACATTTCAAAGGCCTATTAACTGAAACGAGAGACAAATTCAATATACGAGATGAACCTACAGAGGCCACAGAGCACATAACACTGAATGCAGAAGAAGTGAAAAAGACCATAAAAGATACGAAACTGAAAAGGTCACTAGGTCCAGGAGGAATAAGCCCAGAGCTAATTCGATACGGTCCTCCGAAACTGGCAGAAATGCTTAGAACTTTATTCGAGAGATGTTTGAATGGAGAGGAAGTACCAAGGGAGTGGCGAACTTCATATATTTCACCAATCTTCAAAAAAGGCTCAAGATCAGATCCAAAGAACTACAGATGGATTGCCGTCATCCCTACTATTGGTAGAATATATTCTAGAATATTAAAAACCTTAGTTGAGGAGAGTATCAAAGAGAAGCAACCACAAGAACAGGCAGGCTCTCGGGCAGGACGGTCAACGGTAGATAATATTTTCACTATCAAAATTGCAACAGAAAAAAGAGTACAACGTAACAGAGAAACACACATAGCCTTCATTGATTTGGAGAAAGCTTATGATAGTGTCCCAGTCTCACAATTATGGAAAGCAATGGAGGATTTGAATATCAGCAAAAGTTTAATAAAGAGCACTAAAATGTACTATGAACAGAACACAGCCATGATCAAACTAGAGAATAGATTAACCACTTCATTTGAGACAACAAAAGGCCTGAGGCAGGGCTGTTGCCTATCTCCCACCCTTTTCAAAATTTACTTGGACAGATCTTTAGCAAAGTGGACAAAGAAATGCAAAAATATGGGACTGAGGGTGGGAGATGACAAATTGTTCACGTTATACCTCGCAGACGATCAAGTCGTCTTAGCGGAGGACGAGGAAGACCTTTCATATATGGTTAGAAAACTCAAAGAAGAGTATGAAGCAGCCGGGTTAACAATGAATTTGGCGAAGTGTGAATATCTTGCTGTCGGTAAAGAAGAGGTCGAGAATTTAATTTTAGGGGATGAGAGTTTGAGAGGAGTGTGAAAAAGTAAATATCTGGGAGTGATTCTAAATAAATATGGAAACAGTAAAGATGAGATAGGAGAAAGAGTAAATAAAGGACGATCTGTTACTTGAGCATTAAACTCTTTGTGTTGGGACAAAAACATAACAAAAATACTAAAAACATATTTATGAAAGTATGGTTCAAACTGTCACTTTGTATGGCTCAGAGGTATGGGATGTATCCAGTGCAAACAAGAAAAAACTAATGGCCACAGAGATGGATTTCCTTAGAAGAAGCTGCAGACGGTCAAGATGGGAAGGAGTCAGAAACGACGTTATACGGGCAGAAATGAATATGAGTAGACCAATATCGGAAGAAATAGAGAGACGACAATTGACATGATTCGGACACGTCAAGAGGATGGCTGATGACAGATGGCCTAGAAGAGTGCTGAAGTGGATACCACCCGAGAGAAGAAAGAGGGGACGACCTCGGAGAAGCTGACGAGATGATGTGGAAGACGCCGACTACGAGAAATTTAGAGGAAAATCTATGTTATGAGAGGGAAAAATGGCAGTTGGGGACGGAGAGACGGCGACAGCTGTAGAAATCCGAAATGAAAAAAATAAGTAATATTTAAAAACCGTAATTTTAGGAATTTTGAAATTTTACGTTACAAATTTACAAAGTTTTTAAGAATTTGGCGAAAACACTCACTTTTTGTAAAACTATTTTTCTACAACATAGACGTTGGAATATTGATAGATTTAGTTGAGCGGTATTTTATACTCAAGACTATTGAACAATGTGAACCCGGTAAATTGTTTAATACAAAAAACGTGATTTGTGGATTCCTGGAGTTTGTGACCTCATCTAGACTCCGAAGCGGGGTATTTAAAAAAAAACTGAATTTCTATGTTGCTATACAAAGTGATGTCTTGCAACATCACATTTTTTGTATATTATTCCAAAAGTAAAATAACTTCCGTGTCCTCTCGATTACAAAACCACCTGCACTACCTTGATATATGAGCATAGAAAAATCACTTTTCTAACGTGTATAACATACAATTTTTTCGTACACTGGAAATCACAAATAAATATTTTTCAAAAATAATAATTGCATACATATACAAAGAATGTATCTCAAGCGTGGGCTGACGGGCCGATGTCATGGTACAAGATGACATGCAAAAATTCTTGCTTTTCTTAACTTGTTAAACAATCTACTATTTTTGCCAAACCCTTCCCGAGATACAGGGCGTTTCAAAATTATCGCATTAACGGTATATGTTGGATAGAGGGTAAAAATCTGAGACTAATTCCACCCGCATATTTTTTCACTGAGAACTGTAGTGTTCTTGTAAAACAGAGTTGAAGATTTATAATTTCGGCCAATGAGCGACCAAAGATCAATGTGAATAGCCCATAGTTTTCAAGCCCCAATGTATAGCTGCGCGCTTAGGGTATATTTCCACATAAGCCACCGTGCTACTGGCGTGCTTTGACTGTATCATGTCCCTGTCGTATCTTTTGCATTTCCACGTAACCAACTGCGTCGCCAAACATTATCAGTTGTCACATAAGTATCAGATTTTAACATTACATTTGTCAATATTTTGTATTTTTGATATCCCTTTCTACTTCAGTTATACAGATAACAGCAACGCAAATATGTTTGCCTTTATATCCTTTTTATAAAGTGTATGTACATTTTGATAATAGTTCACATAATAACTTTATCTACAGGTACAAAACTTTTTATTGAAGCTTTGGGAGTAAGACGATTTAGGTCCCAACACAACAGATTACCAGATTACAATTAATGTAGCAAAATGTTCCTTACATGACCCGTTCGAAATATTACTTGAGACCATTACCTTGGGCTCTTTGTTTTGAATATCCATGTTCAATAATGTCCAAGCAGAGCCAATATAGGTCATTCAAAGGTGCATGACATATCTATTATATCAATTCGGGTCTATTTACATCTAATATAAGTATGTCTATTGTGCTATCCAATTGTTCATTGAATGTACCTGTGTTACATGGGAGCTTATTATTTGTCCATTTACATTTTCCAAACAGAATTTTTAGTCATTTAACTTCTTATTTATTGCGTTTAAAATACTTGACCAAAAGCAAAATACGACTACCTACGAACCTTCATACCTTGCGCTTCCATTTTTTTATTATTTCCTATGTTTCGTGTGCACAGCGTTTAATTGAAGTTTCACTCTGATGTTTATTATTTTTTTGAGAAATTGCTCAAGATGTTTTCTTCAAAGCGTCCTTTTTTCTTCAGTACTTTCTTCGAATTTAAGAAACAGACCGTGAAACAATCAGATAACGTATAAAAAATAATTTTATTTTTCATTCCAAAAACAATTAGAATCAGAGGGAAGCATTGAGTGTGCATGGGTGTGCACGGTAATTTAAAATGAGTCAAATAGTCGGATAATCTCCATGACCATGAAGTAATACGAGAATAATTTTCGAATGTAATTCTGGATTGATTCATATGAAAAGAGAGAATTTGAACCATAAACCTTATACTACATGGATTGTGCCAACAACTGAGGAAATTGCTTAGACCAATTTCATTATGGCGGCGACCAAAACAAAACCATAACGTAAAATACATCATTGCTTAAAACTAATAAGAATAGGAAGTTGTCTTACACCATCGAAATATAAAATAGAGGGAATATGTTCAGTACTTTGTTTAAAATTTTACTGCAAACAAAATAACATCAATATGGCCGCCAATCTCTCAAAACGTAAACTGTAGGTATGTAGGGTTAGACTGAGTATTTCTTTATAACTTTATTATCATTTAACATCATTACAAAAATCCCCAGGTTTTCATTAAATTTGTAAAGTACAAACAATTCAGCTTTTTATTTGCGTACAACGTATTTATATTCTAACTACATTTCTGGGCATTGATAAGACGATTTCGAAGTACATTATGTGCAGTACGTCCCTAGTTGGTCCGAAGGTATTACCTCAGGTGTTGGCACACGGCTCTCTAAACAGAAGTATAGGCAATACGTAATCCATGTCTTATAATGTACCGTTTATTTTCTAATTTATTTACACTGTCCTAATTACTATACTACACACTACTTAATTTATCTTAACTATTCCCTAACTACTTAATTTATATAGCACTCTTAATTATTAATTTATTTAGACGCTCTCGCTTTTCACCTGTTTGCTATGTCGCGGCTTCACGTCTAATAATAATCTCTCCGACCGCAAGCCCGCTTATATACATTTCTGAATTGTATTGTCGATAATTCTACAATTAGCTCGAACGTTCTTTTTTTATGTAGAAAGTTATAGAGAGGTCGGGAGGTTTCTTCTTTAATAAGATGTTTTTATTGCTCGCCGCTGCGCTTAATAAGCGTAGCCACGTTCCTTTGAGGAAAGCCGCCGACCGATAAGGGAAAACACATTTCGCTCTGCTGTTTACATTCCGCGTTACAATAAGATCTATTATTTAAACCCAGATGTGAGGTTCAGATTAAAAGAGCAGGGAGTGCAAAATATGACTTTTTCAAAAAAATGTTTATCAATTAGTAATGGACACTAGTTGACTGTAAACTGTTTAATCATCGATTAAAGCAGTCCAAATCATAATATAAAGGAGTGTCTATATGGATACCCAAAAATGTTAGAAAACTTCGTGATTACCTGGAAACTTGAAAATTTGCACGATTATCCTTTCGGTTACAAATAGGTCGAGAAAAGTCCGACAATCCCGAATTTCCCTTTCCGAGGAAATGAAAAATAGGGGTGAAATTATTTTTTGTCCGTTTTATTCTGAGGTACTCACTTCTAGGGTAGTTAGAAACTTTGAACGGAGAATGGGTATACTGTGTAAGTGAATCTTAAACTCTATACGCAAAAATTTTAAAATCCAAAATTTCCTTTACCGAGAGTATAGAAAGGGGGTTAGCAGTGCCCGAATAACTAGAAACTTTGCAAGCTTTCAGCTTAGACCCCCCACTAGTGGCTAGAAAAAAATTTAAAACTCCGAATTTCCTTACCGAAATGATGGAAATGGGGGTGAAATTCATGCAACAGTTATTAAATAGTTAGAAACAGGAAACTTATGGTTATAGATTGTATCCCCAGATGTTTTAAAAAAATGCGATAATCTTAAATTTTACTTTCGGGGGAGGTGGAAAATGGGATGAGATCAAACCGGAGTACATCGGCTTGTTACAAGACATATAAGTGATAAAACTAGCTGTAACTCGGTTGGCTGCATTAACTGGAGATTACTTAACTACGTATGTAGTATATGTATTTAGTCAAAACTGAAAAATTGTGAATCCACATTTTAGCAACAGCCCGTTAACTTTAAAGAAACTCATTTACTCTCACAGTTATAAAGCTTCAAGGATCCTTTTAATTTCGTTACGAAACATTATGGAATTTCTGATTTGATTGTGTAAAATTTGTCTTTTGCATTAGCGCTTGGGACCTATGCCAAAATTCGAACAATAACCAATTTGCATATCCCAGAAAGGCGCCCGGCTGCATTTATTCCACCTGTTTTCACTTTCCATTTCAATCGCAACACCGTAACTGTAACACCTAGACGATTTAAAAATCTAATGGGTACATACATACATAATTCATACAGGAAGGCAAAGACCTGTAACAGTCAACAATGGCTTATTATATCTCCTTTTTTTTGTTATTAGCCGGACGAAAAACGAACCGCTTTTCCAAACAATAAGACCAGGTCGCTAAAAAGAATGCACGGAACAATTAGCGAACTTTCTATTTCTTTAAAGCACGCCGGCGTTTAAAAACAGAACTAATAAGTTGTTTATTACTTGCGATCGGCGATTCTCTTCGGTCAATTAAGAACACCGCGAATTGGTGCAGGTCGGTTCGCTTTAATTACAGGTTGCAGGTATATGATCGACTGCACTTATATGTTAGAAAGATATTTTTTCCTTTTCGTTTGATGCTCCTTTTGGTCAACGACCCAAATAAACAAATCGAGTAGGCACTTCTTGGTTTTAAACTCAACGATTTCGCAATCTTAATTGCAAACATGTAATGTAAGTACGTAATATGTTCTGTAAACCTCTCAGAGTGTGTACTTTCAAGAAAAGTGTCCAACGATTTTTTTTATCTACACATTTATTGCATGTTTTGTCTTAATTCCATTTATGCTGGTACTGGTAATGTACCTGTTTATGTCATAAAAATGGGAAATTATAAGCAATTAGTTATAATTTTACAACATTTCTTGTTTTCTGTTCATAACATCAAATCGAGGGCAAATAGAATGTAACATAACAATAATGTCAAAGTCTGCACTTTGTATGCATAATACCATTTTCCATATTTAACCCCATTTTTAATAATCGGCATTGAAGCCCATTCAAAAGTCATTAAAAAATTAATAAATCAATCAGAATCAGATGATAAAAATAATATGATATACTAAACAATACACAACATTAAACTTCAATGCCTCGTGTGCGATTTGCTCACACCATGCGAAAATTTTGATTTGTGTTTCTGTAATAAAATAGTGTAGGTATTATATAAATATGTCGTAAAAATTATATTAAACTCAATGCCAAATCTTAGGGGAAAAATCGGCAAAACAAGTAATAAACGCATTCAAATCCTCTAAAGTTTTACGGCCACCAGTAAAAGAATTATAATTACCATCAATGTTACTTGACGTGCTTTAACATTGTTATAAATCAATCGAGTCACGGTACTTTCAAATAAATATTTAATAAATTGTATACAATCGTACTTAATGCCCGAACACGTTTAGAGGTACTATAATGTCAGTTTCAAGGAAAATATCAACGAAAATAAATACACACGTGTGTAATATACATTAGGCTCTAAAATGCAAGTGAGTATTCTAGACATAATTTTTAATTGCTGTGACGAGTTATTCGCGCGTATATTTTTCAAGTCTGAGATGATTTCTCACCTAAAAATGAGCCGTTGCAAATTAACAATAAATACACAACTCATACAAATTAAAAAGCAATAATTCATAATTATGTCCACATCATAGGTGGGTATGTTATAAAAGATTCGAAATTCTGCAATATCTCATTAAATTTCAATCAGGTTTTGTAATGCTTAATTGATGCTTCACGATTCGATTTACAGAAATCGAACAAAGTTTTAAATCTGTTGTTTTTTTTTTTCTTCTAGTTGATCATCGGTAATTTCGGCCTCAGTTACGAGCAGAGCAAAACCCAGATGGCGATCTGGGCGATTTTGGCGGCTCCGCTACTCATGTCCGTAGATCTGAGGACCATCAAGCCAGAATACAAAGCCATATTGCAAAACAGGAAGATCATAGCCGTTGATCAGGATCCCATGGGTATCCAAGGGCGAAGGATATACAAGGTATAAAATTTATGACTAGATTAGTGAAAATATTTTAAGATCACCTTTCATTTCGATTTGTTTAATAGGTTTCGTTGGTTTTCTGTTTTTTAGGAGGGAACATGGAACTACTCCTCTAGTGATAATTTGGTTTATAATTACGAGTCGGATTACTTTTCTAAAAATCTTTACGAAGATCTCGATAATAGTACAGATGAAAACGTAAATATCACAGGCTTTGGGTCGATACATGTTATTGCTGTTGTGAATCGTTCTGTTACAGGGAATGTGATCGCTTGATTTTACTCACTCAACCCTCACAATTTCTTACTGTCTTTCTCTCTTTTTGCAGCACAAAGGGATCGAGATTTGGTCCAGACCGATAACGCCATTGTACCAGAATTATTTCTCCTACGCCATCGCATTCGTTAACAGGAGGACTGATGGAACGCCATCGGATGTTGCGGTGACTCTCAAAGAATTGGGACTTACGTCTCCTACGGGATATAGAGTGGAAGTGAGTAGATGAATCATCGATTATAACTCTGGCAAATTAAAAATGTGCTCTAAATATGGTCTCGAGAAATTTTATGTTTGGTGTAAGGATAAGGGAAAAATCCTAATTAATAGGGGGTGATCGATTAGTTTTATTGTTACCTTATTTCACCACGATGATAATAACAGCAACAGTGAAATCCTGAATTTTCCAATTTAACCATAGAAATATAATAAACTCTAGAACCCCAATCAGTTCTGAACAACTTGGCACTCCACATGGCAAATTAACCTACTTCTGAGTTTGCGCAATAAATGGTATATTAGCTCTATTTATAATTTATATCATGACATCACTACATCAGATTGGGGTATTTAAAGTTAGAAAATATGTTATTTATGTAATCTAACCGTTTTTTTTATATATTGAAAATGTCCTGTAGAAGTAGTGATAAATGCACTTTTAAGTATCCTTGGTATATCGATTACGAAGATTCCCGCAACTTTGTTGTAAATTACGCAACACGTCGCTGTGGAATGAAAGTCCCGCAACTCTCGAGTTTATTGCTCAACACGCCAAAAGATGTTTTCACATAGAAAAATGGCCATCCATTGGTGTCCCGCTTTAACCACAACGCCATCAGTAATTTGTATAATAAACTAACTTAAAACTTCGAACTCTGTGAACCTTTGGAACAAATTGTTTCCTCAAATTCAGAGATGGAATAGCGTTGGATTTCAATTTCAGTTTATTGTTAACCACAAACTTATCTTTCTGCATGAAGTGTACATCACAGAAACCATTTTTGTCACTGAAATGTTCTTGGTGGTATCTCTCCCTAGAGTTCTCATCCAAGAGTCGTCTCTTCTTGAAGTGAGTCTGAAGAAAGTAATGCCATTACTGTTTCAGAATTCATTAATTTTTTGTACATAATTGAGTACAACTGGGGTCATAATTGGGAACGTTATCATCTTGGTAATGTCTTTACGAGGCCAGTGTAACAACGGGCTACCGACGAGAAAGAAGAACGTAAACGAGCCGCCTTATCGATATTCTTGGCGGAAAGAAGCAAAGCATTAGGCACAAAACCGTTTTCGTTTCCTGCATGTAAAATTACCACCCGATTTCCCCTAGAACTGGGTGTATTTAATTTACAGTTGTTGCTGTCATCAACCCAACCACGTTGAATTACTTCATGGGTGTCAAACCATGTTTCGTCTAAATATACAATGTTGCTCCCTGATTCCCGAAATGACCTAATTTGTCTCAAATAATCCTGACACAAAGCAACAATACGAGGTGACTCCATGATGACCATTCGAGAATCTAATTTTTTGTGTCTAAATCCACAACTTAACAGAATTGACCTTAAAGTGTCTAAAGATTTATATTTATATTCCTCAAAAGACTGTAATTTTTGAAAAATTTGTAGTAAAGTGGGCACCTCGTTTCTAGCATAAAAATCATAAAGGGTTCTGCGTATAACGTCTTTAGCAGCGTCATCTAATGCTTTGAACTTCTTTTGTTTACCTAATCTATTTTGATGATCTACAATTCCTCGCTGAATTATTTTATAAATTGAAGAATATGGAATTAATGTCACGTCTGAAATTTCTAAAATTAAGCAGCGAACCGATTGTTCGAAGTGTCTTTGTTGGAGGCGCTTAAACATTTTTAAAATTACTGTTTGTAATTGAGGATGTAGATCCTTATTTGCAAACTCCCAAGAAGGAGACGAGGAAGAGCAAGAGGGTTGAGTAGTCACGTTTTCCACATCAACTCGCACTGTTTCTGTCGCCCACGGTCTCCAAAACGCCGTTCCGATTACAATTAATTATTATTATAAATATAAAAACGAACGGCAAATTACATGATTATGAAATTAACTTAAAAACAAACAAAATACCTCTATAACCTGTCTCGGTGATGTAAACCGTGCCAACACTGGTAAAAGACTGAAGACACGTGTTCGAGACGTTCTATGAAGGATCCAGTCGTCCAAAACGTTTATGAATCCACTACAGCACAAGCGAGATAAGTAAACTATTGACAATATTTAGGTGTGTGACTTGCTCGGCGTGGAACTGGAGTGGGAGGATTCTACAGGACGAGTTCGCTAAATAACGTATCATGTATCGAGCATGCCGTATATGTTGTTATTGATCGATACCCGTATAAGCTTGGTTGTTACACTGGCTTCATAAAGACTATAACTGAAGCATCTTTTTTCATATGCAAAAATTTTGAATGACTACAATGTGCACTTGTATTCAATTCACCTGTACCGTTTTATTAAAACTACACGTAGAACAGGTCACTTTTGGAATTGTTTCTTTTTTTTCACAAAAAAAAACATTCATGCACTTCATTTTTTCTAAATTAAGTATGAAACTAAACTCACAATAATACACAGTGAAAAACAGTGTTAGAAATACATGTCCATAAAAACAATGAGGAACCACAGAAAACGAAGCACAAACGGCAAGCAAGTTTCTAATGAATTAAAAAAGATGAAAGCAAACAGGAATCAACAACTTCTAAAAGCCGACTCTGTTCTTTCTATAAAGCGCAACATGCTTGTTATTGCCATGTACGCTTCTGAAATGGTGTTGCAAAATTCACTAGATTTTTTTCTAGTTACCTGTCTTAGCCGCTTATGATCTATTCCGAACTTTATTTGAAAAATACTAACTACAAAAAAACTTGCAATGGTGTGGCGCATATACTAGTAGTAGGTGTTTATTCACTTTGTGGAGTCATTTAACTGAATCTTGAACGCATCTATTCGCGTTCTAGGGTTGATTATATTTCTATGAGTGTAATGCATTTTAACACTCACAAAAAGCGTCGACGTGGAATTGTAACATTGTTCTTGTGTAGATTTTTAAATCATTCTTTGTTTGTTGATAACTAGATCGATTTTTTTAGGATCTATATGAAGATGTGGACTATGGAGTTCTAACGCCACAAACCAAAATAAAAGTCAAAGTGAATCCCTCAGGTAAGAAAATTTTATTATCATTGATTGTGCTTAGTGGTGAAAACAAGGAATTTCTAAACTTTGTTACTAAGTCCATTATGCCTATATAAAACAATAGATTCTTTCAAATGTCACTTGTTTGAGTTACTATGTTTAACACAAAAATTATGATTTCTAACTTTACCTTACAGAATTTCATGTAATAATCATCATACCTTGTCTTACCTTTGTCACAACTACTCTTAAAACAGATTTATAAAAAGTACAAAATTTGGTATCACGATTTACCCATTTCCCAGGTGTGGTGATCCTACGCGCCGACGTCCAATCGGACTTCAGACGCGCGCCTTTCTACACGACCCAACGCACAGTATTCAATCCCCTGAACCAGATCTTCAGGGTGCGCAACAACGGATTTTGATGGACGATCAATCGTGTTTGTTTGTTTTTTAAGTAAATTATTAACTTAGATTAAATTATAACCCACCTAATACGAGAAATGGTAAACAAAAGTGCGTTCAATCGAGGATGTATTGGTACTTGGTACCCGCGATCGTGACAGTCACCGAGAGACCCCGGACGTTCCTCGTCAGCCTTGTACACGACAACGTCCCTTCTATCGTGTCACCTGGAGGATAAAATGTGTTAATGGTTGCTTTAATTGTGAATGAAAATTGATTACTTTTAAGCTTGTTTAACTCTACACTGAGTCAATAAAAAAAAACATAAACATTAAGGTTGTTTCAATTATCTTGAACAAGATATTTTTAAAAAATTAATGCTGCAATTCTGACCAGATCTGTAGCGATGATAGTAAAATCTGTAAACCTCCTAAGGATAAATCCAATTCTTAATATTATCCTAAGATATAAGTTATGACTTCTCCTAACTTCCTACACATTACTGTAAATATTTACTGCAAGCGTTCTGTATCTCTGTAAATACTCGAAAGAAATCAGAAAAAAAAATTGAATAATCTTCAGAAAATTGTGTACTGCGGCTCTCTTGTGAAAGAAAACGAGACATTATAATATGAAAACGTGCAATATAAATAAAAACATGAATTGTGTAGATAGTTTTTAAGTTAGACAATCGATATGTTCTCAGATTAGATCCGGTAGCTGTGACAGAAGAAAATGTTAAAGAAATCTCTAATATTGGTCAATGTGTAATAACTCGAAAATGACATATATTTCTGTGATTTTATTGCGCTACCTGTTGTTGATTTTAAAAACGACAAAAATTAATGGACAAAATCTGCAAGACATGTTGAATCGATTTGAAACTCCAAGACCTGAATTTCAAACAAATATTTCGGTTAGATAAAAGAAATAGAAAGTTCCATACGTGTATTAAAGGGACACCATTTCATTATATTTAAAGGTAAAAATGTACGAAATGCTTTTGCTGAACCGAGTTTATTAACATGCCTTTAGGTTTTAGCAACATCATATTATTATGCTGCTACAGGTTCTGTTCAGATCGGTCGCAATGCTTTTGGATTGCTTTAAGCAAACATCAATAAATCGCGGTTGAATATCAAACCTAATGAAATATATGAAATTTGTACAATAATTTCCCAATATTTATAACAAAATCGGGTAAAATTTCCTACGTGTCGATGACAAAAATGAACCAACAAGAGGGTAGTGTTATTGGAATTGTCACAACTGTTCAGGTTTTCAAAATATTTTGTATCTGAAATATCAGGTTTTGTGAGCAAAGCGTAATAGGCGTTATTGAGGGTACTCATGTTGAGATTCTTGCTCCCTCTATCACTGACCAAACCTACCCTCCTTTAGTCTATATTAATAGAAGGGGAAGACATTATATTAATGTTGAAATAATGATGATGATGATAAATTGAAATAATGATGTTGGTTGGTAATTGTTTTACCAACGTAAACTGACTTTACGTGACCGAAATTTGTAGTTAGCCACAGAACGTAAAACCATATCGCTACAGACCGTACCGTTTTTACTTACGAGAATCGCTATTTAACTTCACAGATCACAGATATCGCAAATCTGTAAATCTTACTCTTACGATTGTCTCAGTGTATGAAAAGAATTTTATGATAAAATGTGGAATCACAGTCTTAGTAGACTACTTGCTTTACCTTCTTTTACTTCTATTGGATCTTCTAGGAAGAAGATGGTTTGTTGCCAGTGAGTCTTAGCAGCCTGTGGGCCTGTAGAAAATTCAATTTTCTCCTCGAGATCAAAAAAGATATCGAAATATCCGCCGATAGCAGTAAGAGGACCGTCTTTCAGCACTTTAAAAGCAAATTTTGAGCTGAATATGCAGGCGTTTACTGTACAAGATTTCAAACAGATCTCTGTAATAACCACTGGATTTGTGACAACTTTATCGATGGGTATGATCTCAATGAAAGCCTCCTTCAAGATCTCCTTCTTCATGCATTTCATGGAGAAACTGTAAACGTCATCCCAGAATGACACTATCTTATTGTACCTATCTGAAAAATTACACAAATTCAAACAATTTCTAAGGTAATCTTGGATGTTCTCTACCTAAGTCTGAGATCCCAACAATGCTAATATTACATCTGTTTGGCAACACAAGTCCGCCTTCTTTCAGGTGATTATCTCTCGAGTAAATAAAGGTGTCCAGCATACCTTCAAATAGTAAAAAGTACCCCATCCATTCCGACACGATTATATCAAACTTCTCAATTGGTAATTTCGTTTTCTCTATCTGCCCCTTGATCAACTGGACTTTTTCTTGTAAATTATTTTCTCTGAACAAAAATGAATCAATTTTCGTTCACACAAAAGCAAGTTTTGCTCACCTGACAATATCCATCGCCTTGTAAACTATGTCAGATTGATCGATTCCTATGACTTTCTTAGCACCGGCGACAGCAGCGAACAACGACAAGATTCCAGTACCACAACCGACGTCTAGAACAATTTTCTCTGAAAACGAACCCGAATTTTTCAGAATTGCGTCACGATAACTTTCGGTTCTGACTGAATCCTGAAAATTTAAAGTTCAATGATAGTTTTACTAAATGAATATAAAGCGTACACTCAGCATATCATGATGGATACCAAAATGTGAGTAAGAATTGAAATAATCGCTGGATGCAGAACATTCCGATGTGGTGTTGAAGGGTACTTTCTTACCCGATGGTTCTCCCGATTCTACTATCGTTCTTGTTACTTCCTTCATTCTGTCCATGTCTTTCATACAGTTTTCCAGTAACATATCTTTGTATCTCACCTGGAAAAAGGAGAACTCGTGGATTATTTTGAGAATTATTGAAGACTTTTTGACCACACTTTGGATTCAAATCACCTTAAGCCACTTAAAGAACTGACTTCAGGTTATTTTTAAATGGTAGGTACTGATCATATTATTTACCTGCATGCTCAAATCTTGGATTTGTCTTTGTAATTCGGAGAAGTTTAAATTACTTAATGGAGTCTTCCCATCAATGGCATAGTGAGGGGTTGATGGGGCGCTTCCCAAATCGTCAAAATCTAAAAAAAAACATGAAGATTTGGAGGCAAAGTCACACTTTAAGGAATCTTATATATTTGAAAAAAATTTCAAGCAGGTCGGAACATTCGTTAATATTTCTGATTGACAATGAATCAATGAATGCATTTCACTTTAATGTTGATTTTAAAAATCCAAAATTTAAGGCATTTGATACTTTCAGGAAAACAAGAATTCAGCAAAAGCAATGAGACTAGAATTTAACAAAATAGAAAAATATTTTATATTTTAGGATAATGATGGTATTCAAAAACGATACTCAACTATTTCTTAAGTTTTTCTTAACTAAGTCGAGATTTTTCGATAAATGTGACAATCGATTTGCGTTCAGAAATCCAACTAAGAAAAGGGCTGAGAAATATTTCAGCTAAGATTTTTTTGTGTCCTGTCAAATACTTGACGTGGCATTATCTACTTTTTTCAATGTTTATATTTCTTATGAGCCCCAAATTACATTGGTAGTGTGGAATTGAGTAACTTCACCCCCTTCCAATCACTGAGATCATTGATTGGTCCATAAAGGAAAGTCACTTGCAGATGAATTTACAGATTAAATTCAAAAAAGGTATAGCGAAGGAACAACTTTTTATTATGGAAAAGATGATACTGATGGTACCAAGAAATACTATTCAAAACAGATTAGCGGGAGAGACACATGGGAAATGATGAAAAGTTGGAAAAATAAGAGTGAAAAAAGTGGTGGTAGTTAAAAGTTAGTCGATTATGAGAAACGTAGCCGATAGGGAATTCGGTTTCTGTAGTATACCTTCGAGTAATTTGAAAACCTTGTCAAAATTATCATTATCATTATAATACTGCTCTATTTTTCCATACTCATTGAATCTCTTATAACAGTTATAACATTTCTAAAACAAATAACCTCAACTTTCAACTTGTATTAACATAACCTCGATATTTCTATGATATTTCAGTTAAGAAATATTTAGGTAGATACCTAGCTTCCTAAAACAATTCTTAAATAATTTTTAAATGTAAGAAAAACCTTTACTAAGGAGAGTTTATGAATGCTGTTCAATATGAAAAACATTTTACTTGAAAAATACTTAACAATTATTTTGTGTTAAATTTAATTTATCATACGAAAAGTTTCTGAATGTAAAATCGGACTTAAGAGTCCACCCGATTCAATTTAAGGCTGTTTTATAGGTACGGGGGAAGTATGATACCTCGAACATCATTTGAAATATTCGTTTCAAATAAAAACCACTCGAAGCGAAAAACTCAAATACACATCGGTCTAGTAACGGATTTTTGATATTTACATATTATCTTCAGATCATAATTTGACCAAAATAAGAGAAACTCAAAATTTTATTACTATAGCGATGTAGAATGATCCTTTATCTCTTCATTGAACCCAATTTCGTTTTGATACAATAATACACCACCCTATGATCATGTTTTCCCTAAACCCTTACAATCGCTAGAAAGCTCGCTGTAAAGTGCTGCCATCGTATGTATTTGGGAATTTAAACTTAGTAGGAAAATTAACTTAGTCTTGGCTAGTTAAAAAGTAGTGGAAGGAAGAATTAGAGTCACGCCTACCGCTACCTCGTCCTTGTCTCTTACCCCGCAGCAATGTTAATTCTCGCCGGGTGATGGACTCTTAAATAACTATTTAAGTAAAGAAAGATCTTCAAGAAACGTTTCTGAATACCACCCCAAAAGTCTTTAACACTAATAATACATATATTTAAGAGTGATGAGCAATAAGAACGCGTAATAAGTGAAAAGTGCAGAGAAGAAAAATACAGTGAAATCTCGATAAACCGAAGTGCCAAGGGACCAGAAAAAAATTCGGTTAATCGAATATTTGGATAATCGAATAATATATAGAACTGGAGAAAACCAACCAATTTTTTATGATAAATTTTTAATAACACATAACTCAATATTAGTAGCAGTCATAATATACAGTCATAATTATCACAAATATACATAAATTCAATAAACCAAAATTCATAAATATGTAACAAAGTCCAACGTTATTGCAAAAAAAATCGGTTATTTTTAATTGAGTACAACTCGCTTTTGATTTATTACACAAACCGTCAACATTATTAATTAGTCTAAATATGTCATCCGGAACATCACTTTGCTGGAATACAAATTTTCGGACATTTTCCAGAGATAATGCAGCCGTTTTCGCTGAAATTAAATGTGATTCATAAATGTCGCTTTCAGGATCATAATCGTCATCCTCGTCCGAGTCTTCCGGTTGCTCTTGATTGACCATTTCTACAATTTCTGTATCATCAAGGCGTTAGGTAACAATTACATTTTCATCAACATTTACGAAATTGACAAATAAAATTTCTGTACAATTGAATTGGTCTTGTAACAGACACCATTCTGGAGGTTCCTGCGATGTTTCAGCAGGAACAATAAAATCTGCATTCACACTTGGCTTCTTAATAAAACCTGCTTTTTGGAAATGATTAGAAATGGTTAATGGTTTCAAATCATTCCAGGCTTTCTATATTTCCGTGATACCATCCAAAAGATTGACGTCAATTTGATCGGCCCTTTCATTCTGATTTCTGATAATTTTCTTACTACTCTTTGCCTGTAATGATGTTTTAAATTTTTTATTATTTCTTGGTCTATGGGTTGTAATCTTGAAGTCATGTTTGGTGGCAAATGAACCACATTTATTGCCTGTAGGTTATAAGATAATTGTTTAGAAAGTTCTGGACAATTATCAACGAATAATAAAACACTCCTTTTCTCTCTACGAAATTTGTTGTCAATCTTCCTTAACAGTTTTTATAGATTACACTTGTCTTGTCATCCACGCTTTCTTATTATTCTCGTAAATCACTTCTTCTTCCTCTGCCTATCCACTAATGGATGTTAGCAACCACTTTTTCCATGGCTTCCCTATCTCTTGCCATGTGGATCAATGTTAGTATGTCACCAATGCCAGTCCACTGTCTCAAGTTCCTCAGCCATGACATTCTCTTTCGTCCTAGTCCTCTTCTACCCTCGATAATCAATTGCAGGAGTTGATATTTACGGTTGCGCATTATGTGACCCAAGTATGCAGTCTTCCTCTTTTTTATAATGGTGTAGAGTTCCTTGTTAGTACGTCTGAGAACGTCTTCGTTCCTTATTCCGGCTTTCCATGGAATCGTAAATCACTGGTAATGATTTTATTCCCTTAAAACAGCGTAGATTTCGAGATTTTCCAATGACAAGCAATTTCAGTTTTTCAGTGCCAGACATATTGGTAGCAACCATAACTGTAATTCTTTCTTTGCTGTTCTTTCCTCCTTTACAGTTTTCATGTTTAAAAAGTTTTAAAGAGTTTTCTCTGGGAGGCATTTAAAAAATAATCCTGTCTCATCAGCATTAAAAATATTGTCCTCCGAATATTCCTTTAATAAATTCGGTAGAATTTCCTGGCAAAATGTTTTATAGTCCTCTTTACAAACTGATGCACTTTCTCCATTTATCACTTTCTGTACTCTTCCGTTGCGTTCCTTGAAATTGTTGAGCCAACCAATGCTTTCTTTAAAGTTGTTATACCCTAGTTTTGAAGCAAATGTTACAGCTTTTTCTAGGAGGAATGTACCTAGAAAATGAGAAAATATTCTTATGGATACATCGCAATTTTATTGACTATTGTGTTTTTCCGAAAAGCGCATTGTTTGAGTGTTATGTTCTCAAATCTATGACAAATTGATTCCAATAAGTTCTACATTCTGATCATTTAAATTAAATATGTATAGAGGTAATGAAAAAGTTGAAACTCGTAAACTTACTGAATAACGGTACTTGATGTTCTCACATATTTTTTGTCCATTGGATCATGGCTTTTTCCACTTTCGGTACACTAGACATTTTCATCCATTTTCTGCCTGTTTGCAAGTCAGTTTCCATGGTAGAAGATAAAATTGCTTCTTTATTTTTCATTATGGTTGATAATGCATTCAGTGGAATTCCGAAATTTAACACAATATCTTTCTTCTTTTTGTTGCCGGTTTCCATTTCACGAATAATTTTTATTTTAGTTTCTAAAGTTATCGGTTGATGAGGACGTTTTTGGCACGTTTCATATTATTTCCCGCACTAACACAATCTGTACACCACCAAAACTGCATTCAAAATGATCACAACGACGTTCACCCCCTTATTTCAAAATTTTCAAATTTTCAAAATACATTATGTACAATAACAATCCTCATTTATGCTGGAAATTCACTAAACCAATTTTGCACAGAACTCAATGTAAAACCCCTAACTATCGCACGTGCAGGATTTTAATTCCTCTTAAAGGGATTATCGACACATTAAGTTGCGGCACAAGTAAATTTTTATTGTATTCATTTGCTATTTCTTCTACGAAAATACCGGAAACTGGTTTAACGAGATGGTAATGGTATTTTAGGACACTGAAACCAATTCGTATTAACAAAATCTTCGGTTTATCCAATCGTACATATTCGATTAATCGAATAAACTTAACATAAGTGGTTAATAAGGGTGGCCGGGACCAAAAAACACTTTGTATTATCAAATATTTGGTTTATCGAGATTCCACTGTACACTGTACAGTTGCATAGAATACTTAAGGCAAAGAACATAGGTCTAAAAACGAAAACAAGATTAAGTAAGAAAGTATTCGCAAACTTATTGTATGGAAGTGAAACATGGCCAATAAATACAAAGTAACAATGGATATGTCCTCTAAAAATGTCAAAACTGTTGCATGTAAAGTACAAAAAGAAAATAATGTGAAGAAATGGCAAAATTAACCATAAAAGACCAGATGACCAGCAGACCTAAAATCCTTCATAATACACCATGAATCGCTCTCCCTTACCATACATCAACCACGTCTCCATCTCCCCTGGCGTTAAATAAACGTCATCGTCCCACAGCGCTACTGAAGCACCCATCAATATATTTGGCGTTGGTTTATGGAGCCTTATGTAATTAACCATCTTAATGTAAGAGTAGCAGTCCATGTTGTATTTGTTCTTCAGCACCAAGAGATCAAAGTCGTGTGCGGCTCTGCAGTGATCGAGGGCGACCGCTATGGTATGGAACTGCAGCGGACAGAAGAGGCAGGTCGTCTGTTCACCGCTTACCTCCATTTCGTCCCAACCGTCGGAGTCATCGTCCTCGTACAGCCCGATGGGGGGGCCGCCGACGGCCCCTAGTTCTGTAAGTTAATTGACGGAAGATTAGTGAAAGATACCCCAAAGATGTGCAATCCAAGAATTGTTTTTGAAAATGATTAGGGGATAAATATTTAGGGGAAAACGATTTTCCTAGTGGAATTGCAGTACCCCTAAATGTCTTCAATAACTTTTAAATCAAAGTGTTCATGCCTTGAGAGACAAGACAGTAAGTATATAAAATTACAATATACCCTTTACCTTCTTCAATCGACATTAAATAGATACTATTTGATTATGTTAACTACAAAGTAACTTTGTATCGATTTCAGTAAACGCTTGGTCCATGTTTTACGACATAAGACATAACCTCTAAATTTCTAAGACGAGGGAAGACGTCCATGGATTACACGGAAGAAGACGTCAGTAGTGTCCCATTACTCCATACATTACTCCATGTGTGCTCCATGTACTCCCATTCATAGAGATAAAAGAGAGAGGAGGTAACAAATGTGGTTGGAACAAATAGGCCAAAGAAAGCACAGACCAAAGTGGCTTCTGCATTCTGCATATGGCCGACTTCCTGTAAGAAATCTTTCTCTCCAATGGCGTAGCATTACATTAACTAAAATTATAAAATAATAATTTGTATGAAGCAGTTTTATTTTCCATAAATGTCACAAAATGCCAACATATGAAACAATACGAAGGTTGCTCAGTACGAATTAAATAAAGAATTTCATTTTTATTTTTTTTTTGATTAATTTAACTCATATTTATACTAATAGTTCATAAAAAAATTACCTACATCAGTTTTTAAAACCTTACGCTGTTGTTCATTCTTTGGAAAACGGAACAAAAAAATTTCCGATTTTGGGATTAATCAGTTAATAGAAGAAAAATTACCAAAAAAGAAATGTGCTCCAGGTATACCAGAAAGACAAAGAACGAGCAGGAAACCAGGAAGAGCTGATTCAGTTATGTAGTGGGTATATTATATTAAAAATATGTATGTATTTATTATTAATTGTTAAACTTTGGTTCCCAGTGGTAGACTGTAGCTCCCCCCATAGATCCGCCACTGCACAATTCAGCAATGACAATTGACAATCGCAAGCACGAGTTCGAAGAGTGGCTTCTCAATATGGCCGGTTCCGTCTACAAAATTTATTACCCCCCTCTCCCTATTTGTTACCTCCTCTCCCTTTTATCAAAGAATAGGGAAATAACAAGAAGGGAAACAGAGAGAGAGGTCCGATGGTCGCGCAGATCTGTCCGCGCAGGTTAACATTGGGGGAAAATGCACCAGTGGCGTAGGTGTGCAATACATATTTACCTCAATATCATTATGGTAACCAGAGGCGTAGGTAGCGAATTTTGTATAAGCATTAGAGTCTTCGCGGTTTTTATTCTAATTTTCATAATGGAATTTAAAAAAAAGTACACACTAAAGTAAACACTGTAAAAGTTGTAAAGTAACACTGTAAAGTAAAAGTAAACACTGTCGCCATGCCCCCAAGACTTTCCCGACTCTCTCCACACTCTTGATCCTAATCCTAACCATATTTCGATTGTCGCCTTCGATAGATTTACTGAAAAGCTCCGTTTGTTCCAAAAGCATCCGATTTTTAATTAATCCTTTTTAAACCATCTCACCCACGAGGGCCACGAGTTCAAGTAGCATAACGAACCACAGATTAGATAGTTAACTCCTAAGCTTGAAGATTCCCTAAAGCTGTAGCCCTTTACCTTGGCTGGTAGGTAGGAACTTGCAGTCTTGCAACAGAAATGGTTGCGAATTTTGAAATAAAAATTTTTACGTTTTCTTATTTATCAGTTCCATAAACCAATTTCAAATGAGAAATTTTCAATGGCAATCAAAATACTCTCAAAATGGTTGACTTATCAGTTCTTATACCTCAATGCGATCGCTTAACTACAATATGAAATCGACGTATTTCCTTCCAGGATCCGATTGTGGCAACTCACAGAAATATTTGCAAGAAATGTAATTCGCGATATGAGGATTTCTCAATATACATTAAAAGATGTAAGATCCATGCATCAATAATAGATGACGTACTGTCTTGCAGGCAAGTGAAAGGTGAACCTTCAATAGATATTGAGTATCATCCCATAATTAAAGAAGAAATATTGAACAATGAAAAAACAGATTCCAGTCATCCCACAGTATCAGGTGGAGTACCAGGCAACCTGTCCTTTAGGAAGATCAAAAAGGAACATTTAATCGACATTGATGATCATTTTATCACCGAAGAAGACGTTTGGAAAGAAGAAATGTCAGATTTCGACTATGATGCAGTCTGCGGTGACAAAGGAAAGGCTGGTTTAGTTTTAAGAGTCGTCGTGAAACGCGAAGAGTTGCCAGGCTCAATGGTTTTTCAGAAGAAACCTATCAATAATTTTATATGTTCATATTGCGAAAAAACTTTCAATTGCTCTTCAGAATTGAATATCCACTCGAAGATTCATACACTTGGAAAGCCTTTCAAATGTTCATATTGCAATAAGACTTTTATTAAATCCAGTCAATTGAAGTTACATTTGCGCACGCATACAGGTGAAAAGCCTAAAAGCCTTTTAAATGTTCACGTTGCAATAAGGCTTTTACCCAGTCTTGTATTTTGAAGCGACACTTGCGTACTCATACAGGTGAAAAGCCATTTAAATGTTCGCATTGCAATAAGGTTTTTACCAATTCTAGTACTTTGAAGGCACACTTGCGTACTCATACAGGTGAAAAGTCATTTAAATGTTCAGATTGCAATAAGGCTTTTAGGGAATCTAGTGATTTGAAGGCACACTTGCGTACTCATAACGGTGAAAAGCCATTTAAATGTTCACATTGCAATAAGGCTTTTACCCACTCTAGTACTTTGAAGCTACACTTGTGTACTCATACAGGTGAAAAGCCTTTTAAATGTTCACGTTGCGATAAGGCTTTTACCCAGTCTAGTACTTTGAAGGCACACTTGCGTATTCATACAGGTGAAAAGCCATTTAAATGTTCACATTGCAATAAGGTTTTTACCAATTCTAGTTCTTTGAAGGCACACTTGCGTACTCATACAGGTGAAAAGTCATTTAAATGTTCAGATTGCAATAAGGCTTTTACCCAGTCTAGTACTTTGAAGGCACACTTGCGTACTCATACAGGTGAAAAGCCATTTAAATGTTCACATTGCAATAAGGTTTTTACCAATTCTAGTTCTTTGAAGGCACACTTGCGTACTCATACAGGTGAAAAGTCATTTAAATGTTCAGATTGCAATAAGGCTTTTAGGGAATCTAGTGATTTGAAGGCACACTTGCGTACTCATAACGGTGAAAAGCCATTTAAATGTTCACATTGCAATAAGGCTTTTACCCACTCTAGTACTTTGAAGCTACACTTGCGTACTCATACAGGTGAAAAGCCTTTTAAATGTTCACGTTGCGATAAGGCTTTTAGTGTGTCTGGTAGTTTGAAGATACACTTGCGTACTCATACTGGTGAAAAGCCATTTAAATGTTCATATTGCAGTAAGGCTTTCACCAATTCTAAAAGTTTGAAGACACACTTGCGTACTCATACAGGTAAAAAGCCATTTAAATGTTCGCATTGCAATAAGGCTTTTAACGTGTCTAGCAATTTGAAGCGACACTTGCATACTCATACTGGTGAAAAGCCATTTAAATGTTCACATTGCAATAAGGTTTTTACCGATTCTAGTATTTTGAAGCGACACTTGCGTACTCATACAGGTGAAAAGTCATTTAAATGTTCACATTGCAATAAAGCTTTTATTGTATCTACTCATTTGAAGTGGCACTTGCGTACTCATACTGGTGAAAAACCTGAAAAGCGTTTTAAATGTTCACATTGCAATAAGGCTTTTATTCAATCTGCTCATTTGAAAAGACACTGGCTCAACCATACACGTGACAATTCTTTTTAATTGTTCACACTATCATAAGATTTTTGATAATTGTAATAGTTTTAAAAATCAAGAGGGGTAGTACTTATTTTGCCAGTTTTTTTTTTTTTTATTAGAGCATATCAAAGTAATACCTATCTTTTATTTAAGTATAAGAAAACATAAAGTTATTTAAAAACAGAATGTTTTCTTTGAAACAATCTGAAATCATTTAAATATTCTTAGCTCTAGAATAATACTACTATTTCATGAAATCCTTTGATACATGGAGCAATATTAAATGAAACTAACAATAATTTCAAATATTCTACCCACCTCCATATAAAAAATAAACAACTTCGGGATATCAATAAACCATGTGAAGAAATAAATAAAATAAACATATTAAAAACTTAAATGCCAACAAACAGTATTTAATTGAAAAATAAAAAATATCGAATCAGTCTTTAATTAAAAGTAAAGATTTGACTGCAAAATACTTAACAAAAAAAAAATAAAAAAGTCTGCGTCGGACCAGACAGTGGAAGTGAAACTTCTTTGGCCATATGCACACATATACGCGCACACACATACACACAGAGAGACCGGATATACAAATGAAATATTTATAGAGATTTTTTCCAGTTATTTATTATGTTTCTTCATTAATTATATATAAAGCTAATTTTTGATATAGAAGTGACTTTAGTATTATATTAAAACCTATATATTATCATTATCAGTAATTTCTTCTATAATCATTCTTTCATGATGGTCATTTCGTGGTTGGTCATTAGAAATCGTATCGTGTTCCAGAAAAGACACAATCGGCTTATGGTAACTAAAGTAACTAACAAATATTCTAGATTCAAACTTTTCAAGATATCTACTAAGTATTTTTAAAAACTTCCTCCTAAAGCCAGAAAGTGTACAAGAACGTATACGAAAACGTATAGAAAAAACCCCATGGCATGCCAGGCTGAAAGGTAGATTTATGGGTAGGATATATAGTAATATAACACACGATGTGTCAAAAAAATGCATACGAGGTGTGAAAAAATACAAACGACAAAATTTTAAAACTTTTTCTATGTACATTTCTCAAAGATATGTTTTATACAAAAGTTGTTCGTCTCTATAAGGGCAACAAAAAATCTAGGTAACATTTTTCTCTCGGACGCGAAATAAAAGTTTTTTTAAATTTTTTAATTTTTTGACAAAAATAACTTTATTTTTGTACTTTTCTCGACAGATTGTTTTATACAAAAGTTGTTCACCTTTATAAGGGCAACAAAACACCTTAGTAACATTTTTCTCTCAGACGCGAAATAAAAGTTTTTTTATTTTTATTTATTTTTGAAAAAAATAACTTTTTTTCTGTACATTTCTCGAAAGAGTGTTTTATACAAAAGTTGTTCGCCTCTATAAGATAAATAAAAAACCTAAGTAACATTTTTCTCCCAGACGCGAAATAAAAGTGTTTTGATTTTTTATTTTTATTTTTTAAATAACTTTTTTTCTGTACATTTCTCGAAAAAATGTTTTATACAAATGTGGTTCGCTTCTATAAGAGCAACAAAAAACCTAAGTAACATTTTTTTCTCAGACGCGAAATAAAAATTTTTTGATTTTTTTTTTTGAAAATAACAAGCCGCCATTTTGAAACAGCTAGACCGATTTGGCCCATTAACGAACTTGACCGAGATTTTTGGCCAACTGATTTTTGTACCAAATTTCCGGCGGAGACGAGTTGTCACCCAACCCTTATAATACCCTCAGGTAAGGAAATAGAATGGGTCGAGTTGTCACCAGAGTTTTCGCACAGGTATATTTCAAGCTTTCTTTGGGATAATGGGGGTACTTTTCGCAATTCTTTAAATATGAATATGATTTAACTACTCCAATGAGATGTAATATTACACCAAACGTTTTGTTTTTGGTCAGTTTCCATTATCCAGGTGATCGGTCCTGTTCGTTTTACTAGAATGTTAGTCCAAGTGGTGAAAAGTGGAAAAGGAAAAGACATGTTAATTATTGACCGTTTTAAATGCAATTTCCAAAAAGTTCTCTCTGGGGGTAGTGCAAAATGGTGGATTTGTGCGTTTAGTCCGAGAAGCGTTACCGAATTCAACACTGAAGGGATGTAGGTTTCACCTAGGCCAATCGTGGTAAGTAATGCAAAGTCCCAAATCAAAACAATACCATTTAAATTGCAGGTGGAGAAAAATTCAAAAAGTTGGTCTCTCCTCAATATATAAAAATGATAAAAATTCTGAATTCACAAAATATTTAATATACATCTTTGGACTGCCTTTTCTAAACCCTGAAGATGTAGGAGAGTGTTTCACCCTAGACCTTGCAGCCATTCAACCAAACCATCCAGCGGTTACAAAATTTGCCGACTATTTAGTTGACACGTATGTAGCCGAAAATTCATCCTTTCCTCCGTATATATGGGCGAAAAATCTTCGTCTTTGCAACGAACCACAAATGCCTTCGAATCATTTCATAGAAAATTTAATATGTGTTTCTACAGTGCACACCCTAATATTCATAAATTCATTGACGTACTATTAAATGTTCAAACTGATTTATACATTAAACAAATAAGTGTTGATAGTCCTAAAAAGAAATACTTATGATAAATTCTCAATATTGAATAAACAGTTTGTCGATAAACATATAGAAATGTTCACAAATGGTCAACTAAATAGATTTCAGTTTGTGAAATTATTGTCACAGTATTTCAAAATTGTTAAATAAATACAAATGTTTTCTTAATGTTACTCTGTCAATAAAATACCGCAATTTTTTATGTGTGAAGATACCTGCTAATAAATTTAGATAATCAATCTGTATCACATGTACAACTTTTTTTTCTTGATATACCTACACATATTCAGTAACCTATAATAAAATTAACATTGGGTGACAACTCGACCCTGATCTGGGTGACAACTCGACCCCGGCCTGGGTGACAATTCGACCTACCATTTGTCAGTAATCACCTTGTGGGTGACAACTCGTCCCCGGCCTGAACCGGCCCAAATTTCGTTGTGATTCTTTAAAAAATGCGACCTGTAGCCTGCCGACAAATTTCGTTATATCCGATATATATATATAAACTTTTGGGAAATGATTAGGTATGATCTCTAGATACCAAAAAACTGAAAACCGCATTTTAATTCCTATTTTTTCGACTTCGTTAACGAATGCAATACTAGATATAAATCTACCAAAACGCTATAGGTATTTCAGAGCTGCCAGAATGTGCGTAAAACGCATTCCACTTCCATCGGGGTACGGTTTTTCAAATAAATCATTGCCATAAAGTTTGAACAAAAACCAACCAAGTTATTGTAAATGTTTATAAGCTTAAAAACCTATAATATTTGTTAAGCCTTTTTTATAAATAAACAATAAAATTATTGTTTTTTTTTACATAGAATGTTAACATAAGTCTTTACGAAGAGAATGAGCGCAAGTTTGTTAAGATCAATTTAGAAAAACCCACTGGACAGGACTTAGACTTAGAAAATGTTGATTTTTTTCAAAAAACGGGACAAACAAATAGAATTTTGCAAAAACTACTAGATCGATTGAGCCCATCTTTTGTACACTTATAAAGTACGTCAGAACTCACTAACTATAACTATTTCACGTAATTTTAACAACTAATTAAAAACCTATTAACAATAAATTTAACGCTAATAATTATTAATAATAACTAAAATTATTAATATTACTTTAGTTATGTGCGGTTCAAGTTAACAACGATAATAAATTAAAATGGAAGCACTACTTTTTTGTCAATTAATTAAATACAGTGCAATTTTTTGTATATAAAAAGATTCTATTATTAATCAACATAAATAATAATATATATTGTAATGCGAGAAGTAAACAAAGCGACACATGTTTACTCCTTCAAAAGAATAACTACGACGCGTACAAGACAGGTGCATGAACATTTGCTGCGTAGGCTTCTAGAATGTACTAGAATGTTCTCGATCAGGGTTGGGGGTGTATATATAAGGGGGTTTGTGATCGAGGGAGTTAGTTAGAAGTAGAGAAGCAGAAGTGAACGCGACATACGATCCGAATGCGGAGCAGTACAAATAAATTATGTAGTGTCTAGTCTAGTGAACAAGTAGTTTAGTGTGTTAAATAAATTAGTGTTCAATTAATCTAAATAAATTATAAAATAAACGTTACATTGGTGTCAGAAGAGCGGATCATGAAGAAGTTACGCGAATTAAAAGTGGCCGAATTAAAAAAAGAACTCGAGGAACGAGAATTGGAAACGGGAGGGAAGAAGACTGAACTCCAGGACCGGCTCTCGGCATTTTTGAAAGAAAATGGCCAGGACCCGGAAGTTTTCGAGTTCGAAGACGATGACATCACGAAGCAAATCGCCGCCCAGAGGGAAGAAATCGCCGCCCAGAGGGAAGAAATCGCCGACCAGAGGGAAGACATCACTGCTCAAATCGCCGCCCAGAGGGAAGACATCACTGCTCAAATCGCCGCCCAGAGGGAAGAAATCGCTGCCCAGAGGGAAGAAATCGCCGATCAGAGGGAAGACATCACTGCTCAAATCGCCGCTCAGAGGGAAGACATCACTGCTCAAATCGCTGCCCAGAGGGAAGACATCACTGCTCAAATCGCTGCCCAGAGGGAAGAAATCGCCGCCCAGAGGGAAGAAATCGCCGCCCAGAGGGAAGATATTTCTGCTCAAATCGCCGCCCAGAGGGAAGAGATAACCGACCAGATGGAGGCTCAGCGTAAGGAGATTGAAGAGAAGATCAAGCAGTTGGAAGAACGACTAGAACAAGTCAGTAGCGGCGAGGGGAAAGAAGACGAAATTAAACCGAAGACGAAGCAGTTGGAAGAACGACTAAGGCGAGTCAGTAGCGGCGAGACGAAGGAAGAAATAAAGGCGGTCGTTCAACAGAACTCGATATGCACCAATCGAGTGACGCCCCCAACGTTCGACGGAAAAATTCCGTGGGCCAGTTACAAGAAGCAGTTTGAGGCGGCAGCGGAGGCTAATGCTTGGTCCCCTCACGAGAAAGCTGTTTCCCTAACGGTAGCCTTACGTGGAGAGGCGTTGGAAGTTCTCCAGACGCTATCCACCGAAGAAGCCGGGAATTACAATGAGCTGCTGAGGCGACTGGAAATGCGATTCGGCCAAACACATCTGGAGCAAGTCCATCAATCCCAGATGTCCAATCGCCGTCAGAGATCGAACGAGACCCTGCAGGAGTTCGAAGCGGACGTAGCCAGACTAGTGAGGTTGGCGTATCCTACGGCACCGGAACAGATGATGGAGTGCCTCGCAGTGCAGACGTTCGTGAGCGGGCTGCGGGACCAGGAACTGCAGAGGGCCCTGAGACTAGCTCGACCGAAAACATTAATGGACGCGCTCGCCATCGCACTGGAGCATGATGCAGCCATGGAAGCCTCCCGCGGTCACGGCCGTGTTCGAGCGGTTACAGAGGAAGTAGACACTGAAAAGCTCGTGGAAAGGGTCCTACAGCAGATCATGGAGGTGCTGTCGGCGAAGAAGAAGGTAGTTCGCTGTTGGAACTGTGGCGAAGTGGGCCATGTGAAGAGTTCTTGCAAGCGGCCTAGAACAGCGGCGCCGGCGAAGGCCCAGGAAAACTAATGCGGGTCGATAAGAAAGGGGGAACGTCGACCCGTAGCAGTGGAAACCCCCGGGCAAGTATAGCCTCGTTTTCCCACCAATTGGGGAGCGCGTACGTCGATGGCACTATCGACGGGAGATCCCACGCCATGCTTGTGGACACGGGAGCTACGAAGACGATCGTACGCTCGGAAGTTGTGAGGGACCGTAGGAAGATTAGGCCAAGTAGGTGGCAATTAAGAACTGCCACTGGGGAGAAGGCAGTAATACACGGTGAAGCGACGGTTAGCACGACGTTGGGACGAGTAAAGTTTGACCATTCTGTTCTCATAGCCGAAATTGAGGAAGACGTCATACTGGGGATGGACGTCATGAGGAATCATGGATTCCAGTTGGATTTCGGACACCGAGTGTTGAGGATCGGTCAAGAAGAATTACTGCTACACAATCCTGACAACTTTGTGTTAGACGTAATAATGGCAGAAGATGTGATTCTCCCGGAACGAAGCGAAACGATCACCTCTACCTGTCTGAGGGGTGTTGTGGAAGAGGGAATTCCAGCCATGATCGAACCAGAAAACGATGACAATCGCCTGGCTCGGGGGGTACTGGTAGGAAAGGCGCTCGTTACTCTCTCAAGTGAAGTGCCTGTGCGACTACTCAACATCAATCAGTACCCGGTCACCATCAAGAAGGGTACGAAGCTGGGCACATGTATAGCCGCTTCGGCCATCGTAAGGGGCGTTAGTGAGGAAGAAAGGTCCAGACACACTCCGCAGGACTTGAAACAAATTCTTTCCCAGACCAGTGCGTTTCTCTCGCCCACACAGAAACAAAAGGCCAATGAATTAATAAATAAGTACCAGGACATATTTACCACCGAGAATGGAAAGCTGGGAAAGACCAAGGTCGTGACACATAAAATTGACACGGGCGAGACACGACCGATTCGACAAACAGCAAGACGACTACCCTTGGCCAAACGGGAGGAAGCCGAGAAAATCATCAAGGACCTAGAGCGCGACGGGGTCATCGAGCCGTCAAGCAGTCCATGGGCCTCGCCGGTAGTACTGGTGAAGAAAAAGGATGGGACTACTCGATTCTGTGTAGACTACCGGCAGGTGAACAGTGTCACCAAAAAGGACAGCTACCCGCTACCACGTATCGACGACACACTCGATACCCTTGCTGGATCCACGATATTTTCGACCTTGGATTTAAAAAGCGGCTATTGGCAAGTCGAAATGGACCCTGCCGATAAGGAAAAGACGGCATTTACCTTCGGTAACGGCCTGTGGCATTTTACAGTCATGCCATTCGGACTTTGTAATGCCCCAGCGACGTTTGAGAGGCTGATGGAGAGCGTGCTAATGGGTCTGACGTGGAAAACGTGCCTAGTCTATTTGGACGATGTCATCGTGATGGGCAAGACCTTCGAAGGACATCTGAAAAACTTAGAGGACGTCTTCCAGAGACTGCGAGGTGCGGGGCTGAAACTGAACCCGAAGAAATGTCAACTCTTCAGAAGGAAGGTCTCGTACTTAGGGCACGTAGTGAGCAGAGAGGGCGTCGCCGTTGATCCGGACAAGACAAGTACGGTGAAGGAGTGGCCAATACCGGTAGATAAACACCAGTTGAGGAGTTTTCTGGGCCTCTGCACGTACTACCGACGATATGTCCGGATGTTCTCCGACGTCGCTAAGCCGTTGACAAGGCTCACGGAAGAAGGACGAAACTTCTGTTGGGATGAGGAATGCCAGTCTGCCTTCGACGAGCTGAAGAGGAAGTTGACCAGTGCCCCAGTGCTGAGTTTTCCTCTGCCAGAAGGACAGTTCATCCTGGATACCGACGCGAGCAATGTGGGAATTGGAAGTGTTCTATCGCAGCGTCAGGAGGAACAAGAACGTGTCCTTGGATACTTCAGCAAGGTACTCTCCAAACCAGAAAGGAATTATTGCGTCACCCGACGTGAATTATTGGCCATCGTCAAGTCCATCGAGCACTTTCATAAATATTTGTGTGGAAGGAGGTTTTTGATCCGGACCGATCATGCTGCTCTTAAATGGCTCCTCCAGTTTAAGAATCCCGAAGGACAGATCGCTCGCTGGATCGAGAGGCTCCAGGAGTATGACTTTGTCATAGAACATCGGCCAGGACAGAGTCATGGAAACGCAGACGCACTCTCGAGAAGACCATGCCCTGATGAGTGTCCTCATTGTCATAGAGCTGAGGAAAAGTCCGAGAAAGTCTATCGAACGACCGTGGTCGCCGAGGAATGGACACCATCCTCGTTACGACAAGAGCAAGGAAAAGACCCGGTTCTCAAAGAAATCCTGGTTTGGAAAGAGGGAGGAGAGCGTCCTGAGTGGCAAAAGGTATCACCTGGCTCGCCAAAAATCAAGAGCTATTGGGCACAGTGGGACTCGCTAGTGGTTGAGGATGGACTACTTAAACGCGTACTGGAGAGCCAAGACGGGACGGAGGAAAGACGGCAGTTGGTAATTCCCTCCAGTAAAATCCCGGAGGTCTTGCGGCACCTTCACGACGGATCGTCTGGCGGACATTTAGGGATCAAGAAAACGCTGCAGAAGGTACGGGAGCGCTTCTACTGGATCAATTGTTCAGACGACGTGAAGGACTGGTGCAAGAAATGTACTACATGCTTTGCAAGTAATGGGCCACAAAGACGACCGAAAGCTCCCATGAAACAATATAACGTCGGAAGCCCCTTCGAAAGGATCGCTATTGATATAGCAGGACCCTTCCCTGAGACCGAAAAGGGGAATAAATACATCTTGGTCGTGATGGACTACTTTACGAGGTGGGTAGAAGCGTACCCTCTCCCTAATCAGGAGGCAGAGACAGTGGCCGATGTGCTAGTGAAGGAGACGATCTGCCGGTTTGGAGTACCCATGGAATTACACTCGGATCAAGGAAGAAACTTTGAGAGTGGCCTATTCCGGAGGATCTGTGAGAAGTTTGGGGTACGAAAAACAAGAACCACGGCCCTTCACCCTCAGTCTGACGGCATGGTAGAACGAATGAATCGCACCCTCAACCGCTATCTAGCGAAAATGGTCTCGTCACATCAAAGAGACTGGGACGAACACGTGCCGTTCTTCCTGATGGCCTACCGCTCGGCCGTTCATGAGTCGACAGGACAAACTCCAGCCAAAGTCCTGTTCGGGCGAGAACTTAAACTGCCCTGTGATCTAATCTTTGGCGCTAGACCGGACGAGGACGTTTCGGGGGAAGATTATGTCTCCCGGATGCGGCAAAGGATGAACGAAATTCACGATCAAGTCCGGTACCAACTAAATATCGCCAGTGATCGCATCAAAGAGCGTTACGACATCAACGCTAAAGAGGGTGGCTACCAAATGGGAGATCGAGTTTGGCTGTACAACCCACAGAAGAAACGTGGTTTGTCCCCTAAGTTACAGACCAATTGGGAAGGTCCCTATGTTGTGAAGAAACGAATCAATGACGTGGTCTACCGGGTAAGCAAACTACCAAACGGCAAGCCGAGAGTGGTGCACTTTAATCGGTTGGCACCCTATGAGGGGTCGCACGATGAGGCGGAGGTTCCCCGAGTAAGAAACACATTGGCGCAGGAGAACGAACTTTCCTTCGAAGAATTTATGAGCGCCTACGGGGGTACCGGAAAAGCACGGTATGGGGTAACCTGTGAAAAACAACAGGATTTGTTCAGCGTACCTGAAGAATACTCGTTGGCCCATTGTGTGTCCGCCGACCTGGTAATGTCACGAGGTATCGCCACGGTTTTCAAGAAGAAGTACGGGCGCTCGGAACAACTCAGAGAGCAACTCCCGGAAATTGGCAAGGTTCTGGAACTACGTGACAACGTAAGACACATCTTTTATCTGGTTACGAAGGAGATCGGGTCCCTTAAACCATGTTATCACGATGTATGGCGAACCTTGCATAGGCTACGAGACCGACTGCTGGAGCTCGACATCAGGAAGCTAGCTGTCCCCAAGTTAGGTGCTGGACGAGATCAGCTGGACTGGAGGGTTGTCCGGAACATGCTGGAAGTAGTGTTGAAGAATACCGGAGTGGAAGTTTTAGTCTGCTGTTTTGGGCCTGCACCATGTCGACTCGGGAAGACGGTCCCCTGTTATTTTGACGCCACATCTCGCTGTAAGCGGGGGGCTAACTGCAGGTTCCTGCATGGGCCTACCAGGGATACGTTCCGAGACGAAACGTCTCTAAGGCGGGGGCAGTGTAATGCGAGAAGTAAACAAAGCGACACATGTTTACTCCTTCAAAAGAATAACTACGACGCGTACAAGACAGGTGCATGAACATTTGCTGCGTAGGCTTCTAGAATGTACTAGAATGTTCTCGATCAGGGTTGGGGGTGTATATATAAGGGGGTTTGTGATCGAGGGAGTTAGTTAGAAGTAGAGAAGCAGAAGTGAACGCGACATACGATCCGAATGCGGAGCAGTACAAATAAATTATGTAGTGTCTAGTCTAGTGAACAAGTAGTTTAGTGTGTTAAATAAATTAGTGTTCAATTAATCTAAATAAATTATAAAATAAACGTTACAATATGTTTATTAACGCAGAATTTTTCCCGTGCAAAGCGTTGTTAAATAGGTTCGATTGAGAGAATCGAAGCGCTCAAAAAACGCCGTTAATTAATAGTTGATTACACGGATTATACGCCGCAATACGTCTACCGCGTCTGTCTTAAACGGACTGTCTCCCCCATCCGGCCGTCCACTCGGTACGTCACGATTCGCCGAGCTGGGCGCTCTCCGGTGTTGCCACGTGTCCGCTGGTAGCGCACGGAAACGAAGAGGTACACTTTACGCGCATGCTGGCAACACCGCTTTTTTCTTATCACGCGTGACGCGGTTTTTCGACCAACACCCCATCCCAACGTATACAACGTGCGCAAAGAAGTTTCACTTCAAAAAGGTTAGAACAGAAGTTTCAGACCAATGAAAAATCAAAATGACAAAGATGACTATCGTGTATCTACTATTCTGACTGGATTATTTTTAAAAATAATAAATGTTGACCAAAGCGTGTTCCGATTTGAGAGCCATAAACCATAAATTTACTCTTAAAACTTAGTAAACAATGAATCTCAATATTTTTAGAATTACTTAGTAAAATTGGTCTAGAGAAAATAGCATTTCGCTGAGATTTCCAGCATGGTTCGCATTGAAGGTTCTTTCCCACAGATGAGAATATGTGTAGTCACCTTTGTAACTCTAAAAAGTCCTCGAAGATGGTGTCACTCTTGGTGCCACTGGAAGTGTCTATACCACCGACCACCCAATGACCTATATTATATTAGCACAATCAGTGTTGTTAAAATTACTTCACAATAAGTAATTAATTACAATTACAATTACTTTGAGTAAATTGTAATTAATTACAATTACAAAATATGCGATTGTAATTACAATTACAATTACATTTGCTTTTCAATTAAAAAAAATCAAAAAACTTTTATTTCGCGTCTGGGAGAAAAATGTTACTTAGGTTTTTTGTTGCCCTTGTAGAGGCGAACGACTTTTGTAAAAAACATATTGTAACGTTTTTACTATTGACTAAAACTAAAACACTACGCGATTATCCTAATTAATTTATTTCTAACTACACTTTAACACTTATAATTTATTTCACTCAGATATGTTTATTTATTTTAACGCGCGCGATCTCTCGCTCGAATGTTTACACACACCGGTTCAACTGTGTCTCGCCTTGGGTCGGGCAATCCTTATAAATGCAGGTAGAAGGCTTCCCGAACATTCCAGCAATTTTCGAGATTGTTCCACGAATTTCTCCTCGGGTTTTCGGGGAATCGAAGCGTCCCGGCCTTACGAGATAGGTCCCGCTGTTTCTAGAACGCATTCGCGGAACCCGGGCAGTCCCAGACGTGTTTATTTGGTTTCGGCGAGCCGTTCCGTTACACTGCCCCCGCCTTAAAGATGTTTCGTCCCGAAACGTGTCCCTGACAGGCCCATGTAGAAATCTACAGTTGGTCCCCTGTCTGCAGCGCGAGGTTTGGTGGAAATAACATGCCACGGTCTTCTTGTGGGGACTCCTCTCAGGATTCCAACAACACACCAAAATGTCTACCCCGGTGAAGCGAAATAAGACCTCCAGCATATTCCTGACGACCCTCCAGTCCAAGGCGTCCAATCCGCAAGCCAGTTTCGGGATAGCTAACTTAGTTAGATCTTCGCTAAGTAGGGTCTCCCTGAGGTGATGTAGTGCGTCCCACAGGTCCAAATAGGTGGGCTTGTGAAAGGACCTCCTCTTGGTAACCAGGTAGAAGAGTGGCCGTTGTGATCCATCTTCCTTAATCCTCAGCGCTCGCCCGACCGCCGGTCCCTGCTGATGGAGTTCGTCCAGTTTGCCGAACCTCGCCCGGAACTCCGCAGCAATTCCCCGGGACATCCGCAGGTCCTGGGCCACGCAATGAGCCAGCGCATATTCAGGCGGTGTTCCGAACAGATCCCGTTGTTCTTCCCTGGTCACACCGAATCTGGCCTTCCCGGTCCCACCATACGCAGCCATAAACTCTTCAAAGGAGGGCTCATCCTCTTGGGGCCGTAGTTGGCGCACCTGTTGATCTTGGTCGTGGTCTCCCTCGAAAGGTGCTAATCGATTGTAATGCACGACCCTAGGCTTCCCATTCGGGACTTTGCTGATCCGGTAGATGACATCATTTATCTTGGTCTTCACTGTATACGGCCCTTCCCAGGCTTTCTGAAGCTTCGGTGATAACCCTCGTCTCCTTTGTGGGTTGTACAGCCACACCAGGTCTCCTTCTTCATACATGCCGCTGTCCGCCCGAACGTCATATCGATCCTTCATGCGGTCGCTGGCGACTTGGAGATTCGTCCGTACCATCTCGTGAATCTAGTCCATCTTTCGGCGCAGCTCTGTGACGTAGTCTTCCCCAGCCAGATCTTCTCCCGGTTTGCAACCGAAGCTCAGATCGCAGGGAAGCCTCATCTCCCGCCCGAACAGTACCCTTGCTGGTGTCTGGCCGGTGGACTCGTTGATGGCAGAACGGTAGGCCATCAGGAAAAAGGGGAGATGTTGATCCCAGTCTCGTTGGTGTTGAGACACTACCTTCGAGAGGTACTTGCCCATGGTGCGGTTCATCCTCTCCACCATTCCGTCAGACTGAGGGTGCAGCGCCGTCGTTCTAGTTTTGCGAATTCCCAATTTTTCGCAAACTCCCTGGAACAGCTCGCTCTCGAAGTTACGCCCCTGGTCGGAATGCAACTCCAACGGTACTCCGAAGCGGCTCACTAGCTCCTTCACCAGGACATCTGCGACAGTTGTTGCTGCTTGGTTGGGAATCGCGTAGGCCTCTACCCATTTCGTGAAGTAATCCATCGCCACCAGGATGTACTTGTTGCCGCAATCGGTTTCAGGAAATGGCCCAGTAATGTCGAGCGCGATCCTCTCGAAAGGACTTCCCACATTGTACTGTCTCATCGGGGGTTTCGGCTTGCGGTGCGGTCCATTGCTGGCTGAGCAAACTGTACACTTCCTGCACCATTCACGAACAGCCTCAGAGCAGCCCACCCAATAGAAACGCTCGCGCACTTTCTGCAGGGTCTTCTTTACTCCCAGGTGGCCTCCTGAGGTTCCGTCATGGAGGTAACGTAGCACCTCCGCCACCTTGATCTTGGGCACGATGAGTTGGAATCGTCTTTCTGCGCCATTATCGGATTCCAGCACCCTCTTGAGCAGTCCATCCTGTATCACCAGGGAGTCCCACTGTGCCCAGTACGATTTCAGGGTCCTAGAGGATGGGGCCACTTTCTGCCATTCCGGCCGACGTCCCTCTTCTTTCCACCTCAGGATCCGTTGGAGTTCAGGGTCGCCTTCCTGCGCTCGCCGCAGCCCGTCTGGTGACCAGTCCTCGTCGGTGACCGTCGTGCGGCAAGTTGAAGCCTCCTTTACCTCTGCACGACTGCAGTGGGAACATCCCTCCGGACACGGTCTTCTTGAAAGAGCGTCAGCATTACGGTGGCTGGTTCCTGCTCTATGTTCGATGTCGAAGTCGTATTCCTGAAGACGCTCAATCCACCGAGCTACCTGGCCTTCCGGGTTCTTGAATCGCAGGAGCCATCTGATCGCCGCGTGATCCGTTCTCAACAAGAACTTCCTCCCATATAGGTACTTGTAGAAATGTTCTACTGACTTCACGGCGGCTAACAGCTCCCTTCTGGTGACACAGTAGTTCCTCTCGGGCTTCGACAGGACTTTACTGAAATAGCCAACCATCCGCTCTTGCCCATCTTGCAGTTGTGACAAAACCCCTCCGATTCCGTCGTTGCTTGCATCTGTATCCAAGATGAAGCGTCCCTCTTGAGTCGGAAACCCGAGAACAGGGGCTGTTGTCAAGCGTCTTTTCAGGTCGTCGAAGGCGGTTTGGCATTCTTCATCCCAAAGGAAGGCTCGTTTCTCCTCAGTTAGTCGTGTCAGCGGCTTTGCGATGTCAGAAAACATTCGGACATAACGACGATAGTAAGTGCAAAGCCCCAGGAAACTCCGCAACTGATGCTTGTCCTTCGGTGTTGGCCATTCTTGGACTGCTCGCACTTTTTCAGGGTCCACCTCGACGCCGTTACTGCTGATCACGTGACCCAGATAGTGTACCCTCGTTCTTAACAGATGGCATTTCTTTGGGTTGAGCGTCAGGTTAGCCATTTGGAGTCTCTTGAAGACTTCCTCCAAGTTTGACAGGTGTTCGTCAAACGTCCTCCCTACGACGATTATGTCATCCAGGTACACGAGGCACGTTTTCCAGGAGAGCCCTCTGAGTATGTTCTCCATGAGCCTCTCGAAAGTAGCAGGCGCATTACACAGCCCGAATGGCATAACCGTGAATTGCCACAGTCCAGATCCTACTGTGAAAGCCGTCTTCTCCTTGTCTGCAGGGTCCATTTCTACCTGCCAGTAGCCACTCTTCAGGTCAAGGGTGGAAAACAGCTTCGATCCAGCCAGAGTATCCAGGGTGTCGTCTATCCGGGGAAGAGGGTAACTGTCTTTCTTCGTCACGATGTTCAGTAGACGATAATCTACGCAGAACCTGGTATCTCCATCCTTCTTCTTTACCAGGACTACAGGAGATGCCCAAGGACTGCTAGATGGCTCGATGACTCCCTCTTTCTCCATGTCGCGGATGATCTTCTCCGCTACCTCCCGCTTCGCCTGCGGCAACCTCCTCGCTGACTGGCGGATTGGTCTCGCGCCCCCCGTATCGATCTTGTGCCTAACAATACTCGTTCTCCCAGAAGGTCCCTTGTCAGACACAAAAATCGATCGATATCTACGGAGTAGCTCAATAAGCCTCTTCTTTTCGACTCCAGCGAGAGAATCGCAGGCGTCCACTAGAGCCTCCTCCACTTTCGCGACTCTGCAGCCAGCGCTCCCTGTCACCGGGTGGATCAGTGACGTCACTGGTGAGCAGGTTCCCACTTTGGTCCCCTTGCGGATGGCAACCGGGTAGTCATTGATGTTAATGAGCCGGACTGGAATTTCATCACCCAGCGTTACCAAGGTCTTCCCTACTAGAACGCCTCGGCCCACCTCCACGTCGTGGTTCCAAGGTTCCACTACGGCAGGATTCCCTTTTCCGGTGAAGCCTTGAAGTCGGGTCACCACTATCGATTCGCTCCTACCCGGCAGGATCGTGTCTTCTGTCAGCTTTATCTGGTGGACCGTCTCGCCCTTGGTGTGCAGGAAAATTTCCTCTGGGCCGACCTGCATTACTTGTCGTTGCAAATTGAGCGCGAAACCGTGGGTCTTCATGATGTCCATTCCCAAGATGGCGTCCTCTTCTATGTCGGCGATCAGGACTCGGTGTGGCGAGAATCGTGCAGTGCCGATCTTGATCTCGTCTACTTCTCCGTGGACGGCGGCAGCTTCGCCCGTAGCCGTTCGCAACCTCCACTTTGACTCCATCACTCTCTTCCCTCGCGTGTTCAGCAGGCCTGGCTTCAGGATCGTCTTGGATGCCCCGGTGTCGATCAGTAGGATGTGCTTCCTGCCGTTAATTTCGCCATCCACGTACAGGCTGCCACCTTCACCTCTCAGGGTAGCTATCTTGATGAGGGGGTCTTGGAACGGGTATCGGGTCGGAGCTGCCCCCTTGGAGCCGACCCGCTTTAGTTTTCCGACGTCTGGGCTGTTGTTGGCTTCTCGACCCTAGGGCGCTTGCAGTCCCTTCGGATATGGCCAATCTCTCCACACCCCCAACATTTTGCCGGCTCCCTTTTGTCTCCCTTCAGCAGTCCCTTGAGGGCGTTTACAACCTGCTCCAGGGCGTCCTCCTTCCGTTCGGCCTCCACGCATGCGTCGTCCCCGACCACAGCCCGAACGCGGCCACAGCTCCTTGACGCCTCGTATTCCAGGGCCATCGAGAGTGCTTCCAATGTGCTCTTGGGACGCGACAGCCGTACCGCTCGCTGCATCTCCACATCCCTCAAGCCGTCGATGAAAGCCGAGACCGCGAGACTCTCCGTCATGGACTCCGCCGCTTCCGGGTAGGCGAATCTGACTAACTTCGCGATGTCTGCTTCAAACTCCTGAAGACTCTCTCCCTGCTTCCGTCGTCGGTTCTTCATTCGGGATTGGTAGACTTGCCCCAGGTGTGCGTGCCCGTACCGCCTCTGCAGCCTCTGGACGAGTAGTTCGAAGTTGTCCAGCTCCCCCTCTGGAACAGTCTGCAGCACGTCGAGGGCGTTTCCTCGGAGGGCGACCGTCAGAGCCACTGCCTTGTCCCTTGGCGCCCAGTTGTTGGCTTTCGCCGCTGCCTCGAACTGCCGGAGGTAGTTCTCCCAGGGTATTTCCCCGTCGAAGGTGGGCGGCTTCACTCGATGACTCGCAGTAGGAACTGCCTCGATCCTGGTTACCTCCTCAATCCTGGTTACCTCCTCCGAGTCGTTGAACGGGTTACGTGAACTGGACATGTTTTGCCCACTGGGCTGGAAATGCATGGATTCTAATCGGGTCCCCAATTCTCGCAGTTGGTTCTCCAGTTCCAGTCGTTGGATTTTCTCGGCTTGAAGTGCGTTGTCAAGGTTTCCAATTCGGCTATCCAGCTCACCGTGGAGCTCGTCCAACTCGCCGTGGAGTTTTCCCATTTCGCTGTGGAGTTCTTTTATGTTGTTATCCAACTCGCCGTGCAGTTTTCCCATTTCACCGTGGAGTTCTCTTATGTTGGTATCCAGCTCACCGTGGAGTTTTTCCATTTTGTCTTCTAATTCGCCGTGGAGTTCTTTCATGATGCGCTCACCTTCTTCCTCGAAACCGAAAGTTTCAGGGTCCTCTCCATTGTTGATTAAATATTCCTCCAAACGTTTCTGCAGCACTGTTTTCGACCCTGTCGTTTCGAGTTCTCTATCTTCCAACTCGCGTTTGAGGTCCGTCACTTTTAAATCGCGTAATTTCTTCATTGTTCTTAATTTATTTCACTAATTAATCCGCACTCTGACACCACTGTAACGTTTTTACTATTGACTAAAACTAAAACACTACGCGATTATCCTAATTAATTTATTTCTAACTACACTTTAACACTTATAATTTATTTCACTCAGATATGTTTATTTATTTTAACGCGCGCGGTCTCTCGCTCGAATGTTTACACACACCGGTTCAACTGTGTCTCGCCTTGGGTCGGGCAATCCTTATAAATGCAGGTAGAAGGCTTCCCGAACATTCCAGCAGTTTTCGAGATTGTTCCACGAATTTCTCCTCGGGTTTTCGGGGAATCGAAGCGTCCCGGCCTTACGAGATAGGTCCCGCTGTTTCTAGAACGCATTCGCGGAACCCGGGCAGTCCCAGACGTGTTTATTTGGTTTCGGCGAGCCGTTTCGTTACAATATTTTTGAGAAATGTACATAAAAATAGTTATATGCAACAAGTTTGAAATTTTGACGTTTGTATTTTTTTAACACCTAGTTCAACGTATCGATACAAAATTAGGAACAAAAATCAGTAGGCCAAATATCTCGGTCGAGTTCGTTAATGGGCCAAATCGGTATAGCGGTTTCAAAATGGCGGCTTGTTACTTTAAAAAAAAAAACTTTTATTTCGCGTCTGAGAGAAAAATGTTACTTAGGTTTTTTGTTGCCCTTATAGAGGCGAACAACTTTTGTATAAAACATATTGTAATGCGAGAAGTAAACAACGCGACACCAACTACGACGCGTAGACAGCTGCACGAATTTTCCCGTTTGTTGTTTACGAAAAGCAATTAATTGGTAACCTTATGAACATTTGCTGCGTAGGCTTCTAGAATGTACTAGAATGTTCTCGATCAGGGTTGGGGGTGTATATATAAGGGGGCTTGTGATCGAGGGAGTTAGTTAGCAGTAGAGAAGCAGACGTGAACGCGACATACGATCCGAATGCGGAGCAGTACAAATAAATTATGTAGTGTCTAGTCTAGTGAACAAGTAGTTAAGTGTGTTAAATAAATTAGTGTTCAATTAATGTAAATAAATTATAAAATAAACGTTACATTGGTGTCAGAAGAGCGGATCATGAAGAAGTTACGCGAATTAAAAGTGGCCGAATTAAAAAAAGAACTCGAGGAACGAGAATTGGAAACGGGAGGGAAGAAGACTGAACTCCAGGACCGGCTCTCGGCATTTTTGAAAGAAAATGGCCAGGACCCGGAAGTTTTCGAGTTCGAAGACGATGACATCACGAAGCAAATCGCCGCCCAGAGGGAAGAAATCGCCGCCCAGAGGGAAGAAATCGCCGACCAGAGGGAAGACATCACTGCTCAAATCGCCGCCCAGAGGGAAGACATCACTGCTCAAATCGCCGCCCAGAGGGAAGAAATCGCTGCCCAGAGGGAAGAAATCGCTGCCCAGAGGGAAGAAATCGCCGATCAGAGGGAAGACATCACTGCTCAAATCGCCGCTCAGAGGGAAGACATCACTGCTCAAATCGCTGCCCAGAGGGAAGACATCACTGCTCTAATCGCTGCCAGAGGGAAGAAATCGCCGCCCAGAGGGAAGAAATCGCCGCCCAGAGGGAAGAAATTTCTGCTCAAATCGCCGCCCAGAGGGAAGAGATAACCGACCAGATGGAGGCTCAGCGTAAGGAGATTGAAGAGAAGATCAAGCAGTTGGAAGAACGACTAGAACAAGTCAGTAGCGGCGAGGGGAAAGAAGACGAAATTAAACCGAAGACGAAGCAGTTGGAAGAACGACTAAGGCGAGTCAGTAGCGGCGAGACGAAGGAAGAAATAAAGGCGGTCGTTCAACAGAACTCGATATGCACCAATCGAGTGACGCCCCCAACGTTCGACGGAAAAATTCCGTGGGCCAGTTACAAGAAGCAGTTTGAGGCGGCAGGCATTAGCGGAGGCTAATGCTTGGTCCCCTCACGAGAAAGCTGTTTCCCTAACGGTAGCCTTACGTGGAGAGGCGTTGGAAGTTCTCCAGACGCTATCCACCGAAGAAGCCGGGAATTACAATGAGCTGCTGAGGCGACTGGAAATGCGATTCGGCCAAACACATCTGGAGCAAGTCCATCAATCCCAGATGTCCAATCGCCGCCAGAGATCGAACGAGACCCTGCAGGAGTTCGAAGCGGACGTGGCCAGACTAGTGAGGTTGGCGTATCCTACGGCACCGGAACAGATGATGGAGTGCCTCGCAGTGCAGACGTTCGTGAGTGGGTTGCGGGACCAGGAACTGCAGATGGCCCTGAGGCTAGCTCGACCGAAAACAGTAATGAACGCGCTCGCCATCGCACTAGAACATGAGGCAGCAATGGAAGCCTCCCGCATTCACGGTTGTGCTCGAGCTGTTACCGAGGAGGTAGGCACAGAAAAACTCGTGGAGAAGGCCGTCCAGCAGATCATGGAGTTGCTGTCAGCACAGAAGACGCGGCCCAAAACAACGATGCCGGCAAAGGCCCCGGAAAAACTAATGCGGGTCGATAAAAGGGAGGGGACGTCGACCCGTGGCAATAGGAACCCCCGTGCCAGTATAGCCTCGTTTTCCCACCAATTGGGGAGCGCGTACGTCGATGGCACAATCGACGGGAGATCCCACGCCATGCTTGTGGACACGGGAGCTACGAAGACGATCGTACGCTCGGAAGTTGTGAGGGACCGTAGGAAGATTAGGCCAAGTAGGTGGCAATTAAGAACTGCCACTGGGGAGAAGGCAGTAATACACGGTGAAGCAACGGTTAGCATGACGTTGGGACGAGTAAAGTTTGACCATCCTGTTCTCATAGCCGAAATTGAGGAAGACGTCATACTGGGAATGGACGTCATGAGGAATCATGGATTCCAGTTGGATTTCGGACACCGAGTGTTGAGGATCGGTCAAGAAGAATTACTGCTACACAATCGTGACAACTTTGTGTTAGACGTAATAATGGCAGAAGATGTGATTCTCCCGGAACGAAGCGAAACGATCACCTCTACCTGTCTGAGGGGTGTTGTGGAAGAGGGAATTCCAGCCGTGATCGAACCAGAAAACGATGACAATCGACTGGCTCGGGGGGTACTGGTAGGAAAGGCGCTCGTTACTCTCTCAAGGGAAGTGCCTGTGCGGCTACTTAACATCAATCAGTACCCGGTCACCATCAAGAAGGGTACGAAGCTAGGCACATGTATAGCCGCATCAGCAATCGTCAGGGGCGTTAGTGAGGAAGAAAGGTCCAGACACACCCCGCAAGACTTGAAACAAATTCTTTCCCAGACCAGTGCGTTTCTCTCACCCATACAGAAACAGAAGGCCAATGGATTAATAAATAAGTACCAGGATATATTTACCACCGAGAATGGAAAGCTGGGAAAGACCAAGGTCGTGACACACAAAATTGACACGGGCGAGACACGACCGATTCGACAAACAGCAAGACGACTACCCTTGGCCAAACGGGAGGAAGCCGAGAAAATCATCAAGGACCTAGAGCGGGACGGGGTCATCGAGCCGTCAAGCAGTCCATGGGCCTCGCCGGTAGTACTGGTGAAGAAAAAGGATGGGACTACTCGATTCTGTGTAGACTACCGGCAGGTGAACAGTGTCACCAAAAAGGACAGCTACCCGCTACCACGTATCGACGACACACTCGATACCCTTGCTGGATCCACGATATTTTCGACCTTGGATTTAAAAAGCGGCTATTGGCAAGTCGAAATGGACCCTGCCGATAAGGAAAAGACGGCATTTACCTTCGGTAACGGCCTGTGGCATTTTACAGTCATGCCATTCGGACTTTGTAATGCCCCAGCGACGTTTGAGAGGCTGATGGAGAGCGTGCTAATGGGTTTGACGTGGAAAACGTGCCTAGTCTATTTGGACGATGTCATCGTGATGGGCAAGACCTTCGAAGGACATCTGAAAAACTTAGAGGACGTCTTCCAGAGACTGCGAGGTGCGGGGCTGAAACTGAACCCGAAGAAATGTCAACTCTTCAGAAGGAAGGTCTCGTACTTAGGGCACGTAGTGAGCAGAGAGGGCGTCGCCGTTGATCCGGACAAGACAAGTACGGTGAAGGAGTGGCCAATACCGGTAGATAAACACCAGTTGAGGAGTTTTCTGGGCCTCTGCACGTACTACCGACGATATGTCCGGATGTTCTCCGACGTCGCTAAGCCGTTGACAAGGCTCACGGAAGAAGGACGAAACTTCTGTTGGAATGAGGAATGCCAGTCTGCCTTCGACGAGCTGAAGAGGAAGTTGACCAGTGCCCCAGTGCTGAGTTTTCCTCTGCTAGAAGGACAGTTCATCCTGGACACCGACGCGAGCAATGTGGGAATTGGAAGTGTTCTGTCGCAGCGCCAGGAGGGACAAGAACGTGTCCTTGGATACTTCAGCAAGGTACTCTCCAAACCAGAAAGGAATTACTGCGTCACCCGGCGTGAATTATTGGCCATCGTCAAGTCCATCGAGCACTTCCATAAATATTTGTGTGGAAGGAGGTTTTTGATCCGGACCGATCATGCTGCTCTTAAATGGCTCCTCCAGTTTAAGAATCCCGAAGGACAGATCGCTCGCTGGATCGAGAGGCTCCAGGAGTATGACTTTGTCATAGAACATCGGCCAGGACAGAGTCATGGAAACGCAGACGCACTCTCGAGAAGACCATGCCCTGATGAGTGTCCTCATTGTCATAGAGCTGAGGAAAAGTCCGAGAAAGTCTATCGAATGACCGTGGTCGCCGAGGAATGGACACCATCCTCGTTACGACAAGAGCAAGGAAAAGACCCGGTTCTCAAAGAAATCCTGGTTTGGAAAGAGGGAGGAGAGCGTCCTGAGTGGCAAAAGGTATCACCTGGCTCGCCAAAACTCAAGAGCTATTGGGCACAGTGGGACTCGCTAGTGGTTGAGGATGGACTACTAAAACGCGTACTGGAGAGCCAAGACGGGACGGAGGAAAGACGGCAGTTGGTAATTCCCTCCAGTAAAATCCCGGAGGTCTTGCGGCACCTTCACGACGGATCGTCTGGCGGACATTTAGGGATCAAGAAAACGCTGCAGAAGGTACGGGAGCGCTTCTACTGGATCAATTGTTCAGACGACGTGAAGGGCTGGTGCAAGAAATGTACTACATGCTTTGCAAGTAATGGGCCACAAAGACGACCGAAAGCTCCCATGAAACAATATAACGTCGGAAGCCCCTTCGAAAGGATCGCTATTGATATAGCAGGACCCTTCCCTGAGACCGAAAAGGGGAATAAATACATCTTGGTCGTGATGGACTACTTTACGAAGTGGGTAGAAGCGTACCCTCTCCCTAATCAGGAGGCAGAGACAGTGGCCGATGTGCTAGTGAAGGAGACGATCTGCCGGTTTGGAGTACCCATGGAATTACACTCGGATCAAGGAAGAAACTTTGAGAGTGGCCTATTCCGGAGGATCTGTGAGAAGTTTGGGGTACGAAAAACAAGAACCACGGCCCTTCACCCTCAGTCTGACGGCATGGTAGAACGAATGAATCGCACCCTCAACCGCTATCTAGCGAAAATGGTCTCGTCACATCAAAGAGACTGGGACGAACACGTGCCGTTCTTCCTGATGGCCTACCGCTCGGCCGTTCATGAGTCGACAGGACAAACTCCAGCCAAAGTCTTGTTCGGGCGAGAACTTAAACTGCCCTGTGATCTAATCTTTGGCGCTAGACCGGACGAGGACGTTTCGGGGGAAGATTACGTCTCCAGGATGCGGCAAAGGATGAACGAGATTCACGATCAAGTCCGATACCAACTAAATATCGCCAGTGATCGCATCAAAGAGCGTTACGACATCAACACTAAAGAGGGTGGCTACCAAATGGGAGATCGAGTTTGGCTGTACAACCCACAGAAGAAACGTGGTTTGTTCCCTAAGTTACAGACCAATTGGGAAGGTCCCTATGTTGTGAAGAAACGAATCAATGACGTGGTCTACCGGGTAAGCAAACTACCAAATGGCAAGCCGAGAGTGGTGCACTTCAATCGGTTGGCACCCTATGAGGGATCGCACGATGAGGCGGAGGTTCCCCGAGTAAGAAACACGTTGGCGCAGGAAAACGAACTTTCGTTCGAAGAATTTATGAGCGCCTACGGGGGTACCGGAAAAGCACGGTATGGGGTAACCTGTGAAAAACAACAGGATTTGTTCAGCGTACCTGAAGAATACTCGTTGGCCCATTGTGTGTCCACCGACCTGGTAATGTCACGAGGTATCGCCACGGTTTTCAAGAAGAAGTACGGGCGCTTGGAACAACTCAGAGCGCAACTCCCGGAGATTGGCAAGGTTCTGGAACTACGTGACAACGTAAGACACATCTTTTATCTGGTTACGAAGGAGATCGGGTCCCTTAAACCATGTTATCACGATGTATGGCGAACCTTGCATAGGCTACGAGACCGACTGCTGGAGCTCGACATCAGGAAGCTAGCTGTCCCCAAGTTAGGTGCTGGACGAGATCAGCTGGACTGGAGGGTTGTCCGGAATATGCTGGAAGTGGTGTTGAAGAATACCGGAGTGGAAGTTGTAGTCTGCTGTTTTGGGCCTGCACCATGTCGACTCGGGAAGACGGTCCCCTGTTATTTTGGTACCACGTCTCGCTGTAAGCAGGGGGCTAACTGCAGGTTCCTGCATGGGCCTACCAGGGATACGTTCCGAGACGAAACGTCTCTATGGCGGGGGCAGTGTAATGCGAGAAGTAAACAACGCGACACCAACTACGACGCGTAGACAGCTGCACGAATTTTCCCGTTTGTTGTTTACGAAAAGCAATTAATTGGTAACCTTATGAACATTTGCTGCGTAGGCTTCTAGAATGTACTAGAATGTTCTCGATCAGGGTTGGGGGTGTATATATAAGGGGGCTTGTGATCGAGGGAGTTAGTTAGCAGTAGAGAAGCAGACGTGAACGCGACATACGATCCGAATGCGGAGCAGTACAAATAAATTATGTAGTGTCTAGTCTAGTGAACAAGTAGTTAAGTGTGTTAAATAAATTAGTGTTCAATTAATGTAAATAAATTATAAAATAAACGTTACAATATCTTTGAGAAAAGTACAGAGAAAAAGTTATTTGCAAATATTGTAAAATTTTGACGTTTGTATTTTTTCACACCTCGTATGCATTGTTTTGACACATCGTGTTATATTACTATATATCCTACCCACTACCCATAAACCTACCTTTCAGCCGTTCATGCCATGGTGTTTTTTTTTAAGTAAATTCGTAAAAAAGTGTAAAAGTGTTTGCCCTTCTTTTTACGAAATTTTGTAAAAAAGTGTAAATCTCTGCTTTTCCGTAACAAAAGTGTGAATTTAAACTTTTTCGTAAAAAAGTGTAACTTTTTTACGGAAAAGCTGAAATTTATACTTTTTTTTACAAAAAAGTGTGAATTCAAAATGAAAAAAAAGGTTGTACTTGATGTGGCCCATCTACGCTACAAACTGCTCCAACAAAATATATTTGTTAAAATTCTAATAGATGATTATGATTATGCCATAAGGTCAAAATACGAAGAGTTACAAAAAACTTCGTTGTTTAGGAGTAATAATAGGATAGTTAAAGATAATAATTGTTAATGCTAATCACTGGTTGGGACAGTGATAGAGTTGCGTTAAAGAAACCAGCCTACTAAAAATATTAAAAGCACTTTTGTAGAATGTAATTGTGAAAAGTAATTGAAAATGTAATTGTAATTGTACCGAAACGAGTAATTGAATTACTAGTCAATTACAATTGGAAAAGTAATTAATTACTGCTTCAATTACAATGAAAGTAATTCAATTACTTTTTTAAGTAATTGTAATTAATTACTTAACAACACTGAGTACAATCAATAATATAACATAATATCTAATATATTAATCTATATAGATATTGTGACGATCCTAACAGCCGCGAATACGCCAGAAGTTCTACGTTACTCTCGAACTAACTCGTTCCGTCGAGAAGCCAGTACGGCGGCGAACGCGAGCCGCGACCATTCCTGTCAAGTGTAGAAAACTGGCGAAGTTTCGGGAACAAACGATCTACCCAATATATACGGAGCTCTCGGCCGCCAGTGGGCAGTTCGGTCAGAATATTGGCGCGACGTTGAAGCCGACATAAATAGTAGAAATAAATACAGCCACGATACAGCATAAATAAATGCTCTTTTAGTAGTCTTAAGTAATTGTGTTTAGTTATAAGTGTGTAATAAATTAGTGACTATTTTTTTGGTGTATCGAATGTTTTAATTCACACCTTAACGAACATACGAAAACGCTACAATATAACTATGATTATCTAATAATCTCTATATATATATATATATATATATATATATATATATATATATAAATGGATGTTTGTGTGTATGTTCCGCATAGGCTCCTATACCAATCGTCCGATTGCAACGAAACTTTGGTGAGTTGTAGGGCGCATGTCCGTGAAGGTTTCTGAAATGGTTCCGCGTCGAAAAAAGAGCCAGGGGGCAGAAACGGCCAAAAAATATAAAATGCATGACAGGCAATATGTCATCTTTATTTGACAGACGAGTGACTGACTGACAGATGGCGCCATCTCGCGGCGAAAAGGTAACTTTTAAATGTCGAACAGTTTGTCAGCGCTTTGAGGATCGAATTGCTCAAAAGCATTCTGTTATATCTATATATATATATATATATATATATATATATATATATATATAACAATCGGTTTACAACGTTCTACGTCTTCCGATACCCAATCGCCACTGGTCTCGATCCTTCCAAAGATCTTCTCCTAATCCTCTCTCTCTCATCTCTTTGTCAATTCCGCTCTGCCAGCTCTTTCTGGGTCTGCCTGGTTTTCTTCTTCCTCCTGGTCTCCAGAGTGAAATTTGTTTTGGTAGCCTTGTTTCTGGCATTCTCTGTACGTGGTCAAACCATATTAATTGTTTGTCTTTAATGTCGTCTATTATAGAGTGTTTCACGTCCATGATCTCTCTAATTCTGTGGTTTGTTATTCTCTCCATCCTTGATCTGCCTGCCGATCTCCTCCAAAAGTCCATTTCTGTCGCCGTTATCATTTTTGATGTTCTTTCTTTCATTGGCCAAACTTCTGAACTGTATGTTATTATACTTCTTACAATGGTGGTGTATATTCGTTTCTTGTTCTCTTTTGATATCGTTTTATCCCAGAGTATTCCGTTTAACATAGAAATGGCCTTTCGTCCCTGTATGTTTCGTTCTCGAATGGCATCATCTAGTGAACCATCTTTTGTTAGTGTTATACCCAAGTATTTGTATTTGTCGCATTTCTTTATGTATTGTCTATTGTCTAGCATTAGGTTTTGTTGTTGCCCTCCAATGCACATGTATTCCGTTTTTTTCAAATTCACTTCCAAGCCCCATTTTTCATATTCCTCAATAAGTTTACGTGTCATATAGTTCATGTCGTCATAGTCCTGCGCTACTACAATCTGATCGTCTGCAAAACATAACGTATATAGGATGTTATCGTTTAGCGGGATTCCCATGCATTTGCATTTTCTTTTCCACTCTTTTAGCGCACGTTCTAAATAAATTTTAAATAGCGTTGGCGACAGGCAACACCCTTGTTTCAGTCCTTTTGATGTTTCGAATCCTTGTGTTAGAGTGTTTCCAATTTTGATTTTTGTTTGTGATTGCTTATATAGGTTTTTAACGGCTCTTATCAGTTCCACATTGATGTTGGTTTCTTCCAAGGCTTGCCAAAGTTTTCCGAGTGGTATACTGTCGTATGCTTTCTTCAAGTCAACGAAAAGTATGTGGAGTTCCTGGTTAAACGCTATTTTTTTTCAATTATTTGAGTAATAGCAAATATGTGGTCAATGGTTGACCTTCCAGCTCGAAATCCAGCTTGTTCTTCCGCTTCCATTTGCATGTATTCGTTTTCTATTCTTGTCTTTATTATCTTGCCGTATAGTCTACTAATCGTACTTGTTACAGCTATACCCCGGTAGTTATCACACTTACTTCTATCGCCTTTCTTGAAAATAGTTGACATGTAGGTTATTTTCCATTCTGTAGGTATATTTTGCCCATTCATACAATCTTGGAAGAGTTTTTGTAAATGCTCAACCAACTTATTACCGCCGTGCTTTATTAATTCCCCATATATATCTCCGGGACCTGGCGCTTTACCATTTTTCAACAAACTGCAATATTTTCTCACTTCTTCAATTGTTATTCTTATGGGCGAGCCTATTGTATTTATATTGCTTGGTCGATTGTCTTCCTTGAACTCCTGACGTTGTTCTGTAAGTAGCTGTTGGAAGTACTCTTGCCATTTTTCTGGTGTTATTGGTGATATAATCTCTCTTTTTCTTTCAAGTCGGATATTTTTCAGAACTCTCCAGCTTTCGGTGCTTCTTCTTCCTCCCAAGTATGTGTTGATCTTTGTACAGTTTCTTTCCCATGTTTCATTTTTTTTATCGCTTTATATATATATATATATATATATATATATATATATATATATATAGAAATGGATGTATGTTTGTTTGTATGTTTACGCATAGGCTTCTATACCATTCATCCGATTGCAACGAAACTTTGGTGAGTTATAGGGCGCATGTCCGTGAAGGTTCCTGAAATGGTTCCGCGTCGAAAAATGAGCCAGGGGGCCGAAACGGCTTAAAAACATGCATGACAGGCAATATGTCATCTTTATTTGACACACGAGTGACTGACAGATGGCGCCATCTCGCGGCGAAAAGGTATCTTTTAAATGTCGAACAGTTTGACAGCGTTTTGAGGATCGAATTGCTCAAAATCATTCTGTTCAAAATAGAAATATTTTTGAACGTGTGTGATTGTTAGTGGTGTTATTTGTGAACTTTGGACATTCGACAATAGAAAACACGCGCATTTATTTTATATCGCTGTGAATCATGCCTCCAAAAAGGAAATCGATTGACAGATCCATATGTAAAGCAAATAAATAAAAGTCTTTACGAGCTTCACAAAATGACGGGCAAAGGGAAGATAGACTAGAAACCCTCAGATTAAAAAATGCCCAAGCCCGTTTATTTGAAAAAGACGAGCAAAAGGAAGATAGACTAGAAACCCTAAGATTAAGAAATGCTCAAGTCCGTTTATCTGAAACAGAGGAGCAAAAGGAAGATAGTCTAGAAATCCTCAGATTAAGAAATGCTCAAGCCCGTTTATCTGAAACAGACGAGCAAAGGCAAGATAGACTAGAAACTCTCAGATTAAGAAATGCTCAAGCCCCTTTATCTGAAACAGACGAGCAAAGAGAAGCAAGATTGGAAATCGATGGAGTACGCATTGCTCGAAGACAGATAACGCACGCTGATTGAAATCAGTTTCATGGAGTGTGGAAAAAGGGATGAGACAGGGTCGCCCCCCGAGCGAAGCCGAGTACCTACATCGGTTATAAAAAATAATTACAAAAAAATATTTTTTCTCCTTTTCATAACATTCTACAACATAATCACAGCAATGCAATGCATGGTATTGAAATAAATTATTTGTTTTCTTGGTAAATCTATATTCGCTAGATTAACTATTTTTATTTAATTGCTCATTTATTTCATATCAAACTGAGCCACAGCGAAGCGTGGTCGGGTCACGGCTAGTCTCTCTATATATAAAAATGAAATGCTGTTCGTTTGTCTAGGCTTCAACTCGAGAACGGCTGGACCGATTTTGCTAATTTTGATCTTGAAATATTTGTGGAAGTTCAGGGAAGGTTTTTGTGGCGAGAAACATAAATAATAACTAAGGGAAATACTAAAAAAGGTACGTTTTGTAATTTTGGGGACAAATCGCCAAGGCAACCAATCATACTGTCAGTTGGTTGTCAAATAAAAAATTATTACAATCTGTCATCAGTTTGTCAGCGCGCGAAAACTTTATTCATTTTAAAATGCCAGGGAGAAAACGATCTGATTTAGGTCGTCGGAGTAATTCAAATGTGCTACGAGCTACCTCACGTGCAAATCGCACTGACGACCAGCGAGAGGCAGATAATAATAACGTTCGTATTGGTATGAGAGAATTGGGTTCAAAAGTGAATAATTATGAAGTAGAAAGGCTCAGGATGGAACGAGTTAGGGCACATCTTACACAGCAGCATTTAGATCGAAGGGACACCCAGTCTACAAATTCTACAAGTTCGAAAAAACGGACGCATCGAGTACTGCAGCCAGAAGAAAAACCGCCAGTGATTTCAACTCCAAAACTTCAAGAACTTCGACGCCAACACAACGGCGGGAAGTCAAGAAGACAAGCAAAGTCCTGAGTAAGTCACAGCCACTTTTCCAGAGAACTGAGTTACAAAGTGAATAACTTCAACTACGACAAGATAAAACAAGCAGATGAATTAATTCAAGAACAAGAAAAAATAGCTCAAGAAATCATATAACTACATAATAATTTCAACAAAGACGGAAGTGCAAGAAAAACCAAGTAATACCTACAAAAAAGGATTGATCACCTAGAAGCACTAAAGCCCAAGAGAACAACGAGGCGTTCCATTAACTTGGGTTTGACAGCACAATTTTATAAAATCACACTATTTCAAAAGGATGCAGGAGAACTACAAGACAATTCGACTGTACTTGACGTCACACGAGGAATATAAAACACCCAAGAAACAAGTCTATGAGGTACAAAATACAAGACCCAAAACCGGAAGTGAAGAAACCTAAACAACAGACCGAACAGGATTACCGACGAATCAAACTAAAGGTAAAAATAACAAATAAAAAAAACTACTTAGACAAGCTGAAGAAGACATGGCAGAATCAACAAAGATGGTCATACACGTACTACGAGCAACAAATATCAAAAAAATGGAGCGCACTTCAAGACAAAATGAAATAGAGCGATTCCGGAGACGCAGTATTCCTGTAAACTTGGAACGAGTAGCATTCCACTACGACCCGGAAATAGATTATTGTGCCGACCAATCCGTAACGATTGCAGAAATGACAATCATTTGTCAATATTGTAAAACGTTAAAATACAGCGGTGAATCTATTGGATTATGTTGTGCTGGTGGTAGTAAAATTGCCACAATTGTTCCCACCACAAGATCCATTATGCTCATTAGTTTCTGGGGTGGGAACGCATATTTTACAAGAAATTTTCATGCCTACTTTCGAGATAGTTTTTGATAATTTAGTTATTAAAAATTTAAAAAGATAATGTACAATTGCAGTTACAAGGCAGTTTGCGGAAGCAACTTGGAGTTTCCCTGTTTCACGCATGCGTCGCGTGTTCGCGAGTCGTACAATCATCATCTTTATATATTTACGCACCGCAAAAAAGACAAAAAATATAGTACATCAGAAAGCCTTAAATTGATTATGTGCATATCTGTGTTGCATTTAATTTAATGCAGATAAAAAAATTGTATTACGTTTTGACAATATTATTCAAAAATATATGTAGGTGATACGAAGTTCACCGGGTGATCTATAATTTTTTTACCTTTCTTTTTTTAAACTTTACGTGGCATTGCAAAGCATGCCGGGTACGGCTTGTATATATATAAAAATGGATTGCTGTTCGTTTGTCTGGAATCATCTCGAGAAAGGCTGGACCGATTTTGCTAATTTTGATCTTGAAACATTTGTGGAAGTTCAGGGAAGGTTTTTTTGTGAGAAACATAAATGATAAGTGAGGGAAATACTGAAAACGGTACGTTTGTAATTTGACATTTGTAATCAAACAAATGAAAATATAGTGTCAGTTGGTTGTCAAATAAATAAATGTCAAGACGATTATTAAAATCTATCATCAGTTTGTCAGTGCGCGAGAACTACAAGTTCGAAAAAACGTACGCATCGAGTCACTTCAGCCGGAAGAAAAACCGCCAGGAATTTCATCTTTAAAAACTTCAAGAACTTCGACGCCAACACAAAAGCGGGATGTCCAGTAACCAAGAAGAGTCCTGAGTAAGTAAAAGCAACTTCACCAGGACACCGAGTCTACAAATTCGAAACGACGGACACATTCAATCACTGCAGCCGGAGGAAAAGGCGCCAGTGATTACAACTCCAAAACTTCAAGAACTTCGACGTCAACACAACGGCGGAAAGTCAAGAAGACAAGCAAAGTCCTGAGTAAGTCACACCACATTTTCCGGAGAACTAAGTTACAAAGTTAACAACTTCAACTACGACAAGATAAAACAATCAGATGAATTGATTCAAGAACAAGAAAAAATAGCCCAAGAAATCATATAACTACATAACAATTGCAAGAAAGACGGAAGTGCAAGAAAACCCAAGGGATACCTACAAAAAAGGATTCATCACCTAGACTAGAAGCACTATAGGGGAAAGCCCAAGAGAACAACGAGGCGTTCCATGAACTTGGGTTTGGCGATCAGCACAATTATATAAAGTCACACTATTTCAAAAGGATGGAGGAAAACTACAAGACAATTCGGCTGTACCTGACGTCACACGAGGAATATAAAACACCCAAGAAACAAGTCTATGAGGTACAAATACAAAACCTAAAACTGAAAGTGAAGAAACCCAAACAACAGACCGAACAGGATTACCGACGAATTAAACTAAAGGTAAAAATAACAAGCAAACAAAAAACTACTTAGACAAGCTGAAGAAGACATGGCAGAATTAACACCAAGATGGTCATACATGTACTACGAGCAACAAATATCCAAAACATGGAGCGCACTTCAAGACACAATGAAATAGAGCGATTCCGCAGACGCAGTGTTCTTGTAAACCTGGAAGGAGTAGCATGCCACTATAACCCGGAAATTGATTATTGGGTGTTCCGACCAATCCGTAACGGTTGGAGAAATGATTATTAAAATACAGCGGTGAATTTACTGGATTATGTTGTGCTGGTGGTAAAGTAAAATTGCCACAATTAGGAGTTTTCATATTTTTTGAAAACTGGCTAAATGAGAGATTATCTATATATATATATATATATATATATATATATATATAAATGGATGTTTGTGTGTATGTTCCGCATAGGCTCCTATACCATTCGTCCGATTGCAACGAAACTTTGGTGAGTTGTAGGGCGCATGTCCGTGAAGGTTCCTGAATTGGTTCCGCCTCGAAAAAAGAGCCAGGGGGGCAGAAACGGATTAAAAATATAAAATGTCACTTTTCGATTGTCAAAGTATATGTCATCTTTATTTGACAGAAGAGTGACTGACAGATGGCGCCATCTCGCGTCGAAAAGGTAACTTTTAAATGTCGAATAGTTTGGCAGCGCTTTGAGCATCGAATTGCTCAAAGAGGCTCAAAAGCATTCTGTTAAAACAAAGCACTCTGTTAAAAGTAGAAATATTTCTGAACGTCTGTGTTAGTGGTGTTATTTGTGAACTTTGGACATTGGACAATAGAAAACACGCGCATTTATTTTATACTTGCTGTGAATTATGCCTCCCAAAAGGAAAGCAATTGGCAGATCTACATGTAAAGCAAAAACACAAAAAGCTTTAAGAGCTTCAGAAAATGAGGGGCAAAAAGAAAATAGACTAGAAACCGTCAGATTAAGAAATACTGAAGCCCGTTCGTCTGAAACAGACGAGCAAAGGGAAGCAAGATTGGAAATCGCCAAAGTACGCATTGCTATTTCAAGACGAATAACGCACGCTGATTTAAATCTTGCTGCATTCCGTTACGATTCTAATCACAATTATAGTGACCATCCAAGTTTTTTTTATTGGAAAAGTCTAGAAATTATACGTGTATTTTAACGCCATAAAATTTTATAATGAAACACCAGGAATGTGCTGCGCAGGTGGAAAAGTTAAATTGCCAGAATTACATTCACCACCCGAACCACTATTATCGTTGGTTTCAGGATACACAAGACAGTCGAAACATTTCTTAGCAAACAAACGTAAATATAATTCATGTTTCCAGATGACATCGTTCGGTGCAACTAATATCGTGCACGAGAATTACATGCCAACATTTAAAGTTCAGGGGCAAATTTATCATCGTATAAGATCAGTACTACCACTGCCGAACGAAGATAACAAATTTCTTAAAAAATATATTTCATGGGAAACATTGATGAATAAATAGATCATCGTTGTCGGTTTAATTCGCACACTAAATAAAAAATTGTCGTTGCATTACAAAGTTTATTCGAGCAATATAACGAATTAATTCGATTGTTCAGAACTGTCATTGAACAAATGCCAGATGATGATTACAAAGTTGTAATTAGAGCGGATAAAATACCTGTGGGTCAACACCGAAGACAGTACAATGCACCAACAATTGACGAAGTGGCGATCGTTATAGTTGGCGAAGAATTTAATTCGCGTGATATAATTCTTCATCGCAGAAATAGTGAGGTTCAGAGAGTTTCAGAAACTCATCGGTCATACGATGCATTGCAGTATCCGATTTTATTTTGGCAAGGAGAAGACGGAAATTGTAAAAAACATATTTTCTTTTCCTTTTCATAACATTCTACACCATAATCACAGCAATGCAATGCATGGTATTGAAATAAATTATGTGTTTTCTCGCTAAATCTATATTCGCTAGATTACCTACTTATATTTTATTGCTCATTTATTTCATATCAAACTGAGCCACAGCAAAGCGTGGCCGGGTGACGGCTAGTATGCTTATAAATCTTAGGTTGATATTAAAAAAAAATTAAGCATTCAAGCAAAAAAGTCATTTGAAATTCAAAATTCAATTGGCGCCAAAACGCCGTCTGAAGTACACCTTATATAAACAGTGTAGTGAAAACACTATTTTACGACGCGAATAATACAAATTACTAGATTTGGTGGCAATTTAACTCCTATACTCCAGCGGAAACAAGAATAAAGTCCAAAATACTCGAAAAAATCTATTTGTGGACTGCAGAACGGACCCGTGTTTATATGCGGAGTGACGTCACGATGAACGGTCGTTTCGCTGGTCCTTTAACTTTTCGCACATTTACTGCTTTTTATACCTGAAATACTTTGTGCTGGGCCCATTACATGACTAATGATTGTAAAATTTGTCTGAGGGTTAGTCCCTATGAATTTAGATATATTTCGTTTAATTTAAAATATATGGCAAATACCTAATTGTTCCCACCACCAGATCCATTACGCTCATTAGTTTCTGGGGCAGGAAATGACTAAACATTTCTTGGCCAACATCCAAAAATATAATAATTGCTTTCAAATGACGTCGTTTGGTTCTACGCATATTGTACAGGAAAATTTCATACCTACTTTCAGGGTAGTTTTTGATAAATTATTCATTACAAATTTAAAAGGATAATATACCATTGCAAATACAAGGAGAGTTTGCGGAATCAACTTGGAGTTTCCCGGTTTCGCGCATGGGCGTGTTCGCGAGTCGTAAAATCATCATCTTTATATATTTACTCACCGCAAAAAGACAAAAAATATAGTACATCAGAAAGCCTTAAATTGATTATGTGTATAACTGTGTTGCATTTAATTTAATGCAGATAAAAATTTTGTATTACGTTTTGACCATATTTTTCAAAAATATATGTAGGTGATACGAAGTTCACCGGGTCATCTATAATTTTTATTTATCTTTCTTTTTTTAAACTTTACGTGGCATTGCAACGCATGCCGGGTACGCCTTATATATTATATATCAATAATATAAGAATAACATCTTAATACGTGTAAATCACGCAATAAATTCGTTTCAGGTTGAAATCTTTTCAAAATCAAAGTAAAGTTTAAAAGAAACCATATTTTTGAAAAAGAATCAATCCAAAATGTCAAGATCATTGTTTAAACATTAATTAAGTAGCAAATACTGCAAAAAAATTAGTTTTTCACATGAATGTAAAAAACACGTGCAAAAAAGAGGCTTATACTTATTTCTTCTTATAGGTTTTTGAAAAGAGCTTAATTTTAGACTTACTAAAAAAAATCTATATATAGACCTATATAATTTATTTAAATAATTGCAAAAACCCGTCGAAATTCCAATTTGCAATAAACAAAGAAAAAAATCGTGAATTATCTCGAAACTTGCAGAAAAAGTTGAGCTTTGCCATCCTTAAGGGTCCCTTAATATTTGATTAAAAAATATTAATTAGTTTCCGAAGTTTCAGTATTTGTTTATTAGAAAGTGCCTTTTTTAACCTAATAAACGCGGTTGTTGCGGTCATAGTAGGGAATTTTACAAGGGCTCATTTTATTCATTTTTATCTATATTTTCAATACATATAATTCGAAACTGGAATTTCAAATATCCAAAATCCTCTCAAAATGAATTTGACTTTATGGTCTAATTTGTTTACAAGGTTTTTAGATAATAAGATTGCGAGGAATAAATTTATTTCAATGCTGTTTTGATATTCGTGTTCCTAGTAATTTTTCACGAATTTTAAATAAAAAAAGTTGGTCTTGGATCATTTTCAACAGAGATTGCCGTTTTATTTAAAATTGTTTAATCAAAACACCTATTAATTAATTTCGAATATGTAGAAATGAAGTAAATTGAAATTAACATTGTCTAAAATAATGAAGGTGCATTCCAATAAAAAGAGTTTGGTAGTGATCTGATATTATCCATGCTGATTCCTTGTAACTTTTTGTGTTATATTTGTTTGTAATAAATGAAGCAGACTTTTTATTATCTTTTTGTTAAAAATAAATGAACAGGTCTTTTTGCTTTTAAAAATATCTGTATCATTTTCCCTTTTATGAACTGACATATTTTCATATTATCAAAAATTTAAATTAAACGTCAATTTCTTAAATGGATTTCACGTCGGAACGCCTCTACATGAAGAGCCCGACAACGGAAGCTAATTTAAGTTCAAGTTGGATTGAGGGGGTCACCAACAGGCACCTCCTGATACTCTTTACCGCAGTAAAACTGAAAGGCTGAAAAATGTGACGAACCTTAGCACGACCCTTAGATGCTTAAATGGCTTCACCCCCGAATTCCTCAGAGTAGAAGTATATGTAAGTCAGAATATGTTCAAGTGCGCAATTTACTTGCCAGGATTATAATTTCAAGCCATTCGGGAGTCCAAGAACAAGGCGTCACGACGTTAACTCACAAAGTTCGCGGGGTAACTCACAAAACTCACACACTCGCATGAGCGGAGACCGACACGTCCGTTCTCGAACGTGCAATACGTTAAACTGGCGTTAATTAAGGTTCCGGAGCGAGAGATAAATCTCGTAACGTAATTGTACTGATAAGCGGCGGTGATTTAATTGTGACCGATACGTTTCCTTTGTTTCCGAAATAGTCGAATGTTAAATCGCCATTTTTCTCATTTATTTTATATTTCATAATTTATTTATTTAAGGTGTCATGTGTCATGTCAGTATGAAAGAATGTTTACATGCATTTCGAATTTCGATTCAAACATCTAGAATACACTTAATTAAATATTTCTATAGTATACTTACTAATACTCACAGAATATAAAATTTATTCGAAAATTATTATTATTATTATATTAAAACATTTTAGATCATATCTCGTTCCTCCAAGAACTCTTCGGATCTGTATAGTTAATAGGTTTTACTAGCCAACACTCTGTGTTTGCTTAATTAAATATTTTAAAAGACAAATATTGATTTTGAAAGACTAAAATATAAAGAATCTAATATTTCTTCGAGGGTTTCATAAAATATGTCTTGCTAAAAAGAAAAGAGCCCTGAATGAACCATTTTATTAACGACTATAGGATCAAATTGCAATAACTATTTAAGGTGTTTTTAATAAACACCTAATACATTCTCTCGTTACGAATAAATATTTTTTGATAACATTTTCGTTGTTAATTGTTTTTTGGAAGTTGCAAAGATGCAAGAGCGTTTTTACGAAATGAAACACACTGAAATTTTGAAAATTTTCACAGTATTTCGTCGTTATTTAAACAAATAACTCTGGAATTTAGATAATCAATTCGACAAATTAACAATTTCTTTTGTTACTTTAGGACTACTTTCTCATATTTAAAAAAAGTTGAATACAAGTTAAATTAATAATTGACGAGACGTTTAGCGACTTGACATTTAATGTTTATAACGTATGTGACTATATACGTACCTTAACAATTCAAATTTAGGAAATTAAACATTAACGTAAACAAAACCAAAACCAATAACAAACTCCATTCTCAAAACGCTCGCGATTTTTATTTTAATAGGTATCTAGGTATGTAGGTACCTATTATGGCACAATGAACTATAATAAATATGGACATTTTCAATTTTTAAAATTAAGAATTCAGGACAATTTTTTAAAAAAGGTAAAAATTTAATAGCGAAACATGTAGTTTTATCTCGCTAGAAGCAAGTACTGTGGGTCTTACCATATTACAATTACAACTTGCGCAGAAGCTCATACACCAACTCCTTCGTCGAGTCATCAATTTTCCACACAAATTTCGCAATCGGTCAGTTACATTGCTCCAGAAAAATTGAATTCATATCCAAAAGCTAAGCTAAGGAAGTTGGATAAGGGTGGTGTGAAGTTGACGAGTGTATGATCGCCACAGAAGCTCCGGAAAAAGAACAAATCGAAGAAAACGAAAAGGGACAAGATTGTGAAGAAAAAAGTATTTAAGGAAGAGAAACCAGTGATTAACGAAGATTCTTCTGATGAACACAGGATAAGTCATCTTCTTTTATAAGGGAGAGAACGAAGAAAGTGACGAGTGGCTAAAAAGCGGTAACGATGTTAATGAAGGCAGTTTCCTAATTACAAAAGATTCTCTGAAGAGTGACCAATTTGGTATAAATTTTGTGCTAACATAAAAAGTAAGCCAAGTTCAACTGCTTCCATCCAGTCGCTTTAAACCTACAAATGAAGAAAAATCATAACTTTTTCGCAAATGATTTTATCCTGTCGAAAGCAATAGAAGACAAAAGTTCCCAATTCCAAGACACCCTATACTTCGACAGTGATCTATCAGGATTCTGCCTCCAGTGACTTATTTTGACAATTTTCTACTTTTATGTCTAGCAAATACACAAATTAAAATGATTTTTATGTGTTTGTGTGTCCCCTAATCTAACTGCATACCCGTCTGAACATAAGAACAGTTTGAACAAATGCACAGCCTAGAATTTTGGACCGTTTCAAAAAAACCATTGCTTTTAGAAAGCTTATAATATATGTATACAAATCTAAAAAAAATAACTCTAAACGTTGCCCTAATAAAAATGAAATAAAGGGGAAAACAACAAGGTAAATGACTAGTTTTCAAAAAAGTTTGATTAAAGCATAAAAAAATGAAAAACGAGCACTTTCCATAAATGAATTGAAGTATACAATGGAATTATTCCTTCAAACGTCAAATTGAAGTTCCTGAGAAGTTTTCACCATAGACTTGTTTTTACGGAAGGTTACAAAATAAATTGTAAACTTTGATAGGCTATGCAGTAAACTAGTCTCTGTGACCTTATTTCCTATAAGTCACAATAAAGTTTGCTGTAACCTTATAAAGAAATATGTTACCTTCTCGAGAATTCACTTAAAGTTGACAAATAAAAATTTAAAACTACTAATGTAGTATGTGGCTGTTTCAAGCTTGCATTATGTTGCAAATTTTAGTCAAATAAACTTTGAAATGTGCACTTTCATTTGTAAGTTAACAGAGAATGTTCTACTAATTGTTTAGAATTCATGGGAACACATTATCCTTGCTGACCAGTAAGTGCGTGAAGTCTCCATCCTTGGTAAAATTCTGTAGGTTTGCCCTTTGTGGTAATCGAGGTAGGAGAACTCTTTTAAATTTGAAATCAACAGGCTCAAACTGTTTTTATTGAAATTATTTATAATGAAGAACTACTTAGGTACACGACAATAAGTTTATTTAATGATATCCTCATCTAACATAATTTTACCTAATTCACCGCTTCTAAAAGCTTTCAGCATGATTCTAGCAGAGTTGTCCAAGTCAGGTCTATAAATATAATTATTTAAATTGTCCCTCAATTTTAACACTTTCCTGTGCTTTGTACTGATGTGAGTTAATAATTCTAAAATGTTATCAGTAGGTTTGTCAAGTTCAAAGAACTTAACATAATCAAAGTGTTTGTGTCTGTTCAACCAATATAATAAGTAGTCTGTGATGATTTTCTCTCCAACTAAGTGATCTTGTATACAGGCGCAAATAGCTAGTTTGAGGCCAGTTTCTATATTAACAATATTTGGACTTAATATACCAGGAGTGTCTATCATATAAAATAGAGGTTTCTCACACATTTTTATCCTATGCAGTACACTTCTTGTTATCCCTGGAGAGGCCCCAACACTTGTTGCATTGCCTTTCCTTAAGTATCGCACCCTGAGGGCATTCACCAGGCTGGATTTGCCCACGTTCGTTACCCCAATTATCATGATGTTATAGTCTTCCTTATTAGACCTGTTGTACCTATTGGATTTATTTATCAAATCCTGTGCCAGCGGAAACAAGCCTTGAACGCCCTTGCACTTCTGATCCTTACAATTCGTAAACACAATATTCTCATACTCTTTCTTCAAATACTCCTTCACTTTATCAACATAGGATTTCTGTATTAGATCTACTTTATTAAGAACGAGTATGTGTGGTTTGATTCCACTGACAGTGTACTTGAAGTCCAGGTTGCGTCCGGATATCGGGATCCTGGCATCGTGTACCTCGACGACGCAATCGACGGTGCTCAGCTTCTGCTGCATGTCTTTCAGGCCCCGGCCCATGTGCCCGGGGAACCACCGCAAGACGTCCTTGTCGATCGCCTTGAACGCGCTGCGGAACGACTCGGTGCTCACTTTGGAAACCATATCCAGCAGGCTGCCTCTGTTTAGAGTTGTTTGTGTAAATCTGATTTTACATAACCTCAGTACATTTACGACATAACCTAACAGTCACAATACAAGAAAATTTTTATACGAGATAGATTTCAGTAAACTGCCAGGCAACTTACAATACGTGTTTGTTGTTCTATGATAACCTGTGGTTCACAAATGGCAAAGTAAAATTGAAACTCCATGTACGGTATACATAAATTATTTTGCGGTATATCGCGACTTAGTTTTGACGCAAAACTAATACTTTCCGTATGCGATGAAATATCATCAAATAAAATCGGTTTGTTGGTTGTTTTGCATTTGTTTGTTACTTCTGAATTTTGATAATCCCAGTCCGTAATTTCCATAATTTCGGTTTTATCTACGGGTCCGTCAGTTGATAAACACGGCATGTCGGAATTCGGTCCCGGTACTTAGCAAAAAGCCACCTGTAATAGCTATAATTTCGGAAAAAATTGTAAAATTTACGGTATCATCTGATGATGTAATGCACACAAATTCAGCACTTAAAACATCGTTGAATTTACGAACATGCCCATAATAGTTTGCACAATATATAATCTCTAAACAAATTATTTTTATTGGTATATAATTGGTTTTTATCGAAATCAAAAAAATTCATTAGAACCTCCCTCGCGTTCTTCCACTTCAATATCAACAACAGAACAAACTGAAGAAAGAGGACTTGAAAAAATCCTAATAATTTGGGCAGTTCTAGCGGGAACAGCAAACGTCCTTAACTTAGCTTTTGGGTATGGATTCAATTGTTCTGGAGAAACGAGAGCGACTGCGAAATTTGTGTAGTAAACTTGACGGAGAAGTTGGTGGTGTATAAACTTCTACAGAACAGCCAGTTGTGATGGAAGGATCTGCAGCAGCAATGCCTTTACTTTCTTCTTCTATTGATGACTTGATGGGTTAAGAAGAATAGCTGGGAACAAGAGGGTCTGATGGCCGATCAGAGACTGCGTGACAGGATACAATCTTGAAAATATTTCTGTGAAACGGCGAGATGCCACAGTTCAAAAAACTTTATTTCAGATTTTTAGGAATCATGCTGGATCCCAAAACGTGGAGTGCAGAAGTGAGGATATCGGTAGAGTGAAGAGACGTTATTTTCTCCTCTTCTTCAGTAGGACATGTCCTGGTATTTCTGCTACTGCACCTCAGCTGATCCTAACGTTCTGCTTTCGTGCCATCACTTGGCAGGTCTACCTGGGGGCCTTCTACTCTGCGGTATCTGGTTTTTGGCCCATTTTATGATTCCGTTTTGGCCAATCCGGTCTACGTGGTCTCTCCATTCTCGTCTTCTCGATCTTACCCATCTAACCACATCTTACACCTGCAACTCTTCTCTTATGATACTGCTCCGTATTTGATCTCGTCATGGACGTCATGTTCCTCCTTTGATCGTTCTCAATGTCTTCATTTCAGCCCTCCTCATAAGTTGTTTGGTTCTGGATGTCTCCGTTCTAGTTTCAGCTGCATGCGTAAGGATTGGTCTCACGCATGTCTTATAAATTCTCACCTAGCTCTCAACTGATATGTATTTGTTGTTCCAAATGACGTCACGTAGGCTTCCTGATATCTTTGCGGCTTTAATATAGTTTTCCCTGGTTTATTCAATTAGGTTTCTGCTGCTGGAGATTTGTCAGCCAAGATCGTTGAGTTTCATCAGTATTGTACCGTTCTTCGGTTTTTTTTATATCTGAACAATAGTAAATCGACTTCATCCTCTGCTACTAAAGCTGTATCATCTGCATAGCACAATATTTTAAGGATTTATTGACAATTTGATAACCCGTGCCGATACGTTTTACGTCTTTGATTGCTTCGTTCATTATTATGTTAAATAGAGTGGGGCTAAGGGTATCACCTTGACGTATTCCGCTTCTTATGTTTATTTTTTCTGTTAGTTTTTGGTTGATTTTGATTCGTGTTGTACTGTTGTTGTTCAGGTCTTTTATTATGCGTAGGTATTTGGTGTCCAGGTCATGGCCGTTTAGGTTTTTATGACATCTGTTTGCTTTATCCTATCGAACGCTTGTTTTAGGTCTACCATGCACATGAAGACTTGTTTGTCATATTCAATTCCTTTCTCTGCTAATCGTTTTAATATGAACATTGCTTCTGTAGTCGATCTGTTTTAGCGGAAACATTGCTGGTCCTCGCATATTCTTATCTTGAATTCAATTTCTTAGGGTGGTATTTTTGTGAATACTTTAACGACGGTGCTCAGTATTGTTATTTGTTATTTCTCTACAACTCTTTGATACTCTTTAATCGCCATTTTTAAATATTGTTATAGTTATGCTCGTTTGCCGTTCTTCAGGTACTTTGCCTCCTTGGATAATTTTAATGAAAAGTTTCGTTATCTCTGTAGCAACATATCTTTTCTTCCGTATTTGATCATTTCGTTGCTGATGTCATCCATCCCCGGAGATTTTCTGTTCTTCAGTTTGTATATTGTTGCAGTTACTTCTTTTATATTATCACTTCAATCTGGACATATAAAAAGTTGGCGACCCGCATCTAGCGGCCGGAAAAACAAAATACCAGGTGATTTGTGTCTTTTTTGTGCCTTTTTTGAGTTAATCAGGGTATCAAAGAACTAAAGGAAATCTTTTGGGACGATCTATATGGAGGACAGAAGAAAATATGGAGTATGCTGCGGAATAGAAAGAAACCAGTAAATGAATAAATTCAAGTAAAAAACCATCAGTCCAGAAGAATGGGTTTCACACTTTCCAGCAACATATAGAGATCCAACTGAAATCGACATTAACCAAGCACAGGAAGAAATAGAAAGAAGCCAACCGACTACCTCTACTATACGGATGTGCCAGATTGAACGTATAAAAAGTTGGCGACCCGCATCTAGCGGCCGGCAAAACAAAATACCAGGTAATTTGTGTCTTTTTTGTCCCCTTTTTATACCGCAAGAAAGAATTTTGTAGCTCTAACCATCGACGAGCTACAAAAAAAACTGCCAGCTTTAACTTAACCCAGCGGCCATTGCGATAGCGTGCGAGTGGATTGACAAAAAAAAGCTAGAAATTTGTGTCTTGAAGAGTACTAAAAGGACATGGGGTCAGAATTTTAATTTGGCCAATTTTTGGCCAAGCTGGCTCAAGTGGGCTAGATGGGGCTCCGCATCGGCCAAGATGTGGAAGAAATGTGCTCTTCCGATTTGCAGCCCCATCTAAACCACTTGAGCCAACTTGGCCAAAAATTGGCCAAATTAAAATTCTGACCCCATGTCCTTTTAGTACCCTTCAAGACACAAATTTCTAGCTGAAAATCTTTTTTTTTTTTGTCAAACCACTCGCACGCTATCGCAAATGGCCGCTGGGTTAAGTTTAAGCTGGCAGATTCTTTTGTAGCTCGTCGATGGTTAGAGCTGCAAAATTCTTTCTTGCGGTACAAAAAGGGGACAAAAAAGACACAAATTACCTGGTATTTTGTTTTGCCGGCCGCTAGATGCGGGTCGCCAACTTTTTATACGTTCAATCTGGGACATCCGTATAGTAGAGGTAGTCGGTTGGCTTCTTTCTATTTCTTCCTGTGCTTGGTTAATGTCGATTTCAGTTGGATCTCTATATGTTGCTGGAAAGTGTGAAACCCATTCTTCTGGACTGATGGTTTTTTACTTGAATTTATTCATTTACTGGTTTCTTTCTATTCCGCAGCATACTCCATACTTTCTTCTGTCCTCCATATAGCTCGTCCCAAAAGATTTCCTTTAGTTCTTTGATACCCTGATTAACTCTATTTTGTACTCTCTTATATTTGCCATATTCTTCTGGCGTTTTATTGCTTTTAAATTATGTGTGCCTTTTGTTTCTCGTCTGCTAGCTGTTCGACTTCTTCTGTGAACCATGGTTTGTTGTTTCTTTCCATTTACGTTGACTTTCCTCAGTCCTATTGCTTCGGTTGTACTTGATTTGATGTTGTTTACTGATTATTTTTTAAATGAAATGCCCGGCAAGGCTCAGGATATATGACTCACCTTTATTGATTGGCAGAGGGTGCTGAGAAGAAATTAGATGGTAATTAAAACACGTTAATAAAATTTAGTCTCCCTGAATCGAAGTTCTTTCAAATAAATGACCGAATCATTTTTGCTTCGAAATCAATTAGGCTACTAATCCAGATTCTAATCTATAAGGAAATGCGAATAGTGCGTCCAGTATGGGCTACTCCTCGCCACACACATGCGTCGTAGATAATCCCTCTAACGAAATAAGTTCCCTTAATTTCGATCACTCCGAATCGCCCTTCATAGCCCTACCTTGGCCCCGTTATCCAGTCCCTCTCCCTCGCTCAGAACCACACTCCTATCGACTAAATATTAACCTGAAAATCGAATTTCCCACCCCCCACCTCCACCGATCCCGCACCCCCTTCGTAACACCGGATGGTACCCCGGATCGATTAAGAGCGTCGCGATGACGTAACGAATCGTTGGTGGGGTTGGCGAAACAATGACGTCACATTCTCTCTCCTGTCCTCTCTTCGGTGAAATGTCCAACAGAACTGGACTCACTCGTTAAGTGTGTACTCGTTCTGCATAACGGCGGCACGTACTGTATATGATTTGCTCGTGCGAGGTACTCAGAGATGTTCCGGGCAAGCCCAGCTAAGGCCTCGCTGTTCCTTTTGGGGATTTTCTCAGTTATATGTGAGTAAATCGTATTTCCTTTTCCTCTCTGTCCTACCATCTACTTTTTTTAAAAAAAATCCCTTTATAATATCCTCTGTATGAAATTTAGTTCGGTTCAACGATCACATTGTAAGCGCTTCCTGTAATGGGATTTGATTAATTCGATTCAACTCGGGTAATCTATTATATAATGAAAATGTTGGTAGGTATGCAAAAGTGGGGTAAATCGATTTAACCTATAACGTGAATTAAGGAAAGGTGATATTTTTGTTACAAATCGATAATTGTTTTTCTAGGGGTTTTCCCTTAAAAGGGTTCCTTCGACAAAATATGAATAATTTTGGATTCAATAATATCAAAGGGCCGTTGTTTATAATTTTCCGTAACGAAAACGGAATTACCTTTTAAACAAATTTTCATTTTCTGCCTTTTTCAACGTCGAAAACAGGGATTTTTAAAAAATGAGAGGAATTGACAACATTTTTCAATCATGCATGAGATTAATTTTCCAAAATTACCCTAATGCCTCTTGATAATTTTATTTCACATTCTTTAGTAGCAGTGCAAGACTCCGCTCTTTGTTTTTTTTACAAACTTTCTTGTTCAATTTATAGAGCGCGAAGTAATTGATAATTCAAATTTGACCTATGTCTTTGTAATTGTAAACAGATATAGAAAATATCAGGGAACACGTACAAATATCAATGTACGATAACAACCAGTATTTGATTCGGAGCGACTTGAAGAACAACAGATAAAATACCAAAAATTTTTAATTAGAATTAATTTCTCTAGTACATAAAAGCAGTCTTTATACAGAGTCGATTGATGAAACCGTAAAAAAATACATTCACATAAACCTTTACAATAGAAACTGTCAAGTGATCTAGTGATCTCTAGTGCTGTCAGGTAACGATTTCTTGTAATTTTTCTACATCATAAATCATCGATTAACCCTGGAAATACGCAATTTTTACGTTGGCGTCAAGTAAGCGCTTCAAAAAAAAGTCTGTGTAATTTTTGGTTATAAGGGAGTAAAAGAAATGTTTTCGTATTCCAGTTGATTCGCTCTGATTTCTATTTGACGTTAATTTGCTCTAAGTATTTGTGGTTAATTGTAATTGTGTTGATAATAGTATATTATTGTACTAGTTTAATAAGACGGAGTATTGTCACACGAGAATTTTAAAGCACGACGAGCGAAGCGAGGAGTGCTTTAATAGAACGAGTGTGACAATACGTCTTATTAAACGGGGCGCGTGCGAGTTCGGACCCGCTACCCTTTAACACAGCGGGGTTTCATACGAGTTCGGACCCAGCCTACCTGCTCGAAGTGAGTCCCAATTCGAATTGGAATTATAAGTAGAATGAAACATTTTTCAAGGGGGCAAGGGAAAAGAGGCAGGGAAACTGATTTTGGGGGATCATAGGGGGATGTTTTATAGGGCGAAAATATATCTTTCCTAGTAAACTTACGAAAAACCGACGATAGTACCCTTACTTTCCTGAAATTGATCAGGATGAATCGCACCTGTGTGGGTCCGAATCCTTGACTACCTGAGCTCGATGGGTCCGAACTTGCATTCTCCGATTAAACGTGTGTAATATACTATTTTATCTAGTACTTTGCTTTATTAATTCATTAGATTTTGACTGTTCAAGTTTTCATATTACACTAGGGAATGTTGCGTGGGTTGGTTACGCTGACGTCACTGACATGGACGTTTCGTATTTAAATTTGAAAATCTAATAGCCCTAGGACAAATTCAATAGGTAACTACTTACTTACGTGCGCGAAATGGAAGACAAAAATATAGAATTGACCTGTGCATCCCCAGAAATACCCAAAGCTGCTCAAGAAATTTATTGAAAAACTAATAATTTAACCTTGACGTCTACGCACGTCTCCATGACAGAGTGACGTACCAATCTAACAAAACTAAAAGTTACCAAAAGTAGGGTAATAATATGAATATTATTATACTACTTTCGGTGTAATAATGAGATCATTAGTAACGCAAAGTAGATAAAAATATTTTCATCTATATAGAAACTTATCACGACAGAAGGGCAAATGTGCGTGGAAAATACCAAATGAAGTGTATATATATTATGTTATTCGCAATAGCCGAAATCGGCCACTGCCCGAAATTTTTACCCACAACGCGTTGTGGGTATAGTAGTTTACCCACGACGCGAATGGAAACGTTTTTTTCCGAACAGTGGGTAGAACGAATTACCCACAACGCGTTGTGGGTAAACTATGCTACCCATGACGCGAAATAACGTTCCACGCGCCTTTGTTTTGCATTGTGGAGCATTTCGTTTTGCACACGTCGCTTTCTGGCCATTGTGGTTTACTAAGAACGCGTTTCAAATAAAACTGTGAATAAGAATAAAAATGAAATATTTATTTAAACGCATATATCATAAATTACATGTTACTATATCTTGAAAAGAACACAAAGAAAATTTAAAAAACAACACAAATAAAACTCGAAATAGAGGAACGAGCTTAAAAACAAATATGACTTATTTTTACAAGAAGGGCTCTTATGACATTTTGAATTACATTTTATATTTAATTTGATGCATCTACATGCCTTCGTTTGACGTCCATTCTGGCAATTATGTTGCCATTTAGGATGTCAAAAGGAGCTTGAAAAACAAGCTATATAAAGTGCTTACCCAATCGCATTGCAAATTTCCATCTGCTAACATATGTGACAACGTTTTGATAAACATACCAGAGGTAGATCGTGGACGTCTAACTCCTCTAAATGTATTAGCAATCATTATGGAAAAAACTGATCAAGGTGTGTATGTTCTCGGCACTAAAAATGGAAAATTGAAACGGTTATACACCCGAAATGAGTTTCAATTATCGCCTTCGGTATTTTTATCATTATCTGAGATCCCGTCAGGTCATTCTGTAAACGTGCGTGAAGAAGCCAAGTTGTCTTCTGGGTCTAAGCAAGGATTTGTACAATGTAATTGCCTGAATGGACGTCAAACGAAGGCATGTAGATGCATCAAATTAAATATAAAATGTAATTCAAAATGTCATTTTTATTTGAAACGCGTTCTTAGTAAACCACAATGGCCAGAAAGCGACGTGTGCAAACGAAATGCTCCACAATGCAAAACAAAGGCGCGTGGAACGTTATTTCGCGTCATGGGTAGCATAGTTTACCCACAACGCGTTGTGGGTAATTCGTTCTACCCACTGTTCGGAAAAAACGTTTCCATTCGCGTCGTGGGTAAACTACTATACCCACAACGCGTTGTGGGTACAAATTTCGGGCAGTGGTCGATTTCGGCTATTGCGAGTAACATATACATGAGATTCAACAAATATATGCAACAACAGATTGAAATATATGCAAATTGAGAAGCACAAAGCACAAATAATAGTTTTATAATTACTATTACTATCGTAAATTAAGGCAAGTGGAGAAATGATTAAAACTAATTAATAATTAAATAAGTCTGCAAACTTTCCGTTCATTTTTATTGTTTTCTACTTAAATGCACTTATTTAAAAAAAAAACACCTTCGTTATTTTTAGAGTATTTTATAAACTGGTCGAAATTTCAGCATCTACCATTGGAATCAATAAAATATCCAATCAAAATCTTCATTTTCATCATATCCATTTTAGACAGAAACCCCCACATACGTCATGTCTTTAGAACATTTTAGAAGATTTCAAAGAATACTTTTTCAAAACCATTAATTTTTTTAAACTTTTCTTACCCAGCTTTACCATCAGCAATTTTAAAAGCGGATTCATGTCCATTTCTTACTTATGCTTTCTGAAAGTGACAAATTAGATGATATATGACTGAATTATGCATAATTCTATCATTGCAAGTAATAAATAAACACCAGCTGTTAAAAAGTATTGTTATTCAGTATTCATATCAAGTGACATGTTCACTTAATAAATGGAAGTAGCTTATTGAACAAGTACATTTTTCTGTATTTTATGAATTACATGCAATTTTTGGAAATGCAGAAAGTTGTCCCATTGCTCGAAGTTGGTCATTATTTATAATATCCAAAAAACCCAGTTTTTTATCACGTTTAATGTGAATTAAAATACCGCGAGGGGCTTCGACTACATGGCAGTCATCTTCAGGCGGAATCTGTATAATATATAAGAATGTTACTATCACGTCGGTGTAACTGAAAGTTAAGTACATACGTGAATATAAAATGAAAACATTCTGTTATAGTTGTCAACGGAATCAAGTCAACATAAGAAAAACAGTTAAGTTGGACAAATACCCGTAAAACCGCCTAAAATCGATTTAAAATACGCAAACGTGGTAGTAACATTCTTTTATCTTTAATATAGATTCCACCTGAAGATGACTACCATATAGTCATAACTGGTCACGGTATTTTAATTCACACCCAGACTTTGGGTTTTTTATTCCTCACAGTTTTTGGAACAAAGTGTGCAAATTACTTTGAACATTCTGAAAGTATGCAAAAATCCTTGATACATCATTTGTTTCATTTCTTCAATTCCTCAATCGATTATTAAAATGTCCCAGTATTACAACCTTCGTTTCTCATCTTTCAACGAAATCAGTTAATTTTTCCATCCAATTTGAGACTTAGAACCAATTCATCCCTTAACTTTGAGTAGATCTGTAGATATAAAAGTCCTCGATATTTCTGAATTCGTCAAACGATACATTTTTCATTACCTTAAAACGCGGAAATCGATCCGTTATCAGGACAGAAACGGACCTCTCCTAAATGGCAATATTTTTCTCATTTCCTTGATTGATTCAGGAAAAATTTAGTCCCAGGACACTAAACTTCATCTATTACCCCGCTATTCCATTACCGATGTAATTTACAAGCCCTTTAATATCGATTCGCAACCCTTTATTGTTATCCTCTGCGGAGCAATAAAACAAGATTATTTAATGTCACAAGAAAATGTAATCTTCCCGAGATTTACAAATATTTCTGGACAATACAACCTTTACAAATTTGACACAGTCACGAAAAGCCATAAAAGTTTCTATCATCTCATTTAACAAATTTAACCTTTGTCCTAGGTGAAACCCTCAACCAGAACCTAGTCTATGACCGCCACGATGTCGAACTGAAGGAAGGCAACAACCTGAGGTGTTACGATTGCAATTCCGCCTACGATTACAGGTGCGGAGACCCGTTCGACCCATACACCATAGGAATACTGAACTGCTCCAGTAGGAAGACCCCGGAACATCTCATAGACCACCTGCACCCCGACCGGGAAGTCAAACCGATGGTGTGCAGGAAGGTAGTGCAGAAGAGTGAGTAATTTGAAATAAGTACTTCGCATTTAAAGGAACAGCTTGCGACGCTAGTTAGTAAAAGTTGATTAGTAAGTGAGTGAAGCTAAACTAGTCGATCTCCAGGTTGGTTCAGGTTGTTGCTTCAGTAAGAGTTAGCTATCCTAATTCATTAGTAATTATGATGAGTCAAGGAAATAGTGTGTCAGTAAGGGTGTGGTTTGGTCAGTTACAATATAGCTGTGTGACGTTATTTATTACTCAGTGATTAACTAGTTAGTTTAAGCTAATCAGTTAGAAAAAGAAGCTAAACTATTGGATCACCAGGTTACATAGCTAGTCAGGTGGGTTGTTATGTCACATGCATTAGTGTTATTATACTTATACTTTAGTATAAGAAGAGCTGTTAGGTAATTATAGACTAGCCTAGTCCGTTAGTCATCACGATGAATTAATAAAATAGTTCGTTGGTGACTAAGGTGTTTGATTAGTTTATTTAGTGAACTTAGCTTGTGGAATTAGTCAGTAATTAACAGGTTACTTCAAATTAATCAGTTTTAATGAGCGAAGATAAACCGTAAAAACTCTAGATTGGTTAGTTAGTAAGATTAGTTATTACTTCACAAACATTAGTATTTCTCTATAATTTCTGCTTTAGTATATTGGCTAACTAGCCTAGTCTGGTAATCATTACGATGGGTCAATGAAGAAAGTTTGTCGGTGACTGAGGTGTTTGATTAGTTGCAATTTACCCTTGTGATTTTAGTTACTCAGTAATCCACTGGTTTATTTAAGTTAATCAGTTAGTATATGTGGAGCTAAACCCTTGAATCTGTAGGTTAGGTTAGCCTACTCAGCTTAATTGTTATTTCATAAACATTAGTGTTTCTGTATACTTTCTACTTTAGTATATGGGCTAACTAGCCTAGTCTGCTAATCATTGCGATGAGTCAAAATGTTACTTTGTCGATGACTGAGGTGTTTAATTAGTTGCCATTCAACTTGTGACACTAGTTAGTCAATATTTAACTGGTAAATTTAAGCCAATCGTCAGTTTAGTAAGCGGAACTAAACTATTTCAACTCTAGGTTACGTAGCTAGTCAGGTTATTTGTTACATCATATACATTAATGTTTTTCTGTACTTTCTACTTTACTATAAGACCTACTTAACATCGGCCGGTAATCTTTGCGATGAATCAATAAGTTAGTTCATCGATCACAGGGGTGTTTGATTAGTTCTTTAGTCAATTCAGCTTGTGACATTTGTTAGTGATTAATAGATTGGTTAGATAGTCAGATTAGTTAATATTTCACAAACATTACTGTTTCTAATGTAAATTAGTTCGTCGGTGACAGGCGTTTGATCAGTTCAGTTTAGTCGATTTAGCTTGTGACATTAGTTATAGTCAGTAATGAACTGGTTAATTTAAGTTAATCAGTTAGTATGTGAAGCTGAACTGTTAACTCTGTAGATTGGTTCACTAGTCAAGTTAGTTATTAACTAGGCTATGATTAGGCAATGCAATGAGTCAATAAAATATTTACTCAAATGGTTGATAGTTAAATAGTCAAAAACTAATTCCAGTCGAGGGCCACACGAGGGTGATACGCGGCTGCGGCTACATAGGTGACGACACCGACGACAAGAGATGCTTCAGGAGGACCGGAACCGCCCTAGTGGAGATCCACTATTGCGCCTGCTCGGGCAACCTGTGCAACGAGGGCCGCTCCATCCATCCGACGGTATCACTAGCCCTAGCGCTAGCTCTAGTACCAGCAATAATGGCCGTAGCTAGGATATCAACGTTCTGAGGCGAGATCGTCGCGGACAGCTTTCCCGTCCCGCGGGAGAAATTAGAACTTTTATTGAAAAATCAAAAATAAGTAACTCCTTTCTTTGTTAATACTGCTGACGTCGAACGTGACGGATTTTTTTTTCAGTGAAGGTTGTGATTTCTGCAAGGTGCAAGTACAACCTGCGTCAGCCGCAGGTTTACTGTAAATCAATTTTTGGCTTTAGTTTCGAGGTAATATAATAATTAGTTCGTTAATTAAATACAGCAAGCATTTTCTGAAATTAATGTAGATTGATCAAAGGAAGTATAGCACCATATCAGAATAATTCATATTTTCGCTAAGACTGCCATTTCAAGTGTGCGATCATGAAGTGACTTCATTCCATTTTATTATATACCTACATACATGTAATCAATCACGGTTGAAATTTAGAAAAGGGATCGGAGAACGTTTGAAGAACACTCTGGCTCATATTATATCCTGTACCTGAGATTTAAAACACTTTCTACGTTGCTCTTAAGCAGTTTTAAGAGAATTGTTTTAGAATAAATAAAAAAATTAAATATAGCAGAATATATGCAAAACACACCAAATTCAAAATCTAATAAATACATATTGAATTAAAATGAACTTCAACGAAAATCAAAATTTGTAGGTGTAAAAAACATACTTTTTCAACGTATGATCGATTTTTTAACTCAAAATACTCCAAAAGCAATACAACAATGCCCAATGTAACAATAATTATGTAGTGAATTCTATTTAGTACCTACATATCTAATACTTAAAATTTTTAACTAATAACTAAAGTTTTTAACTATTAACTAAAGTTTTAAAATACTGTTTTGTGGTAAAATGGAAAGAAATTCGTATTATTTGTAAAAGTGTGAAGAGAAACAACAGTCCTATACGACATACAAATTGGAGCCATGTCTTAAACAAATAATTTAGAAAGCTTATATCGCTATGAATATATAATAGTGTTAAATAAACAGGGTGTTTTATAACTGTTTTTCAATAACCAATACTCTTATTATTACAAAATTTCAAACTAAAAAGCTCAACAAAGAAAGCAAAAAAAAGCAATTTAAAATGTTCACAACGTCCGTTATGTTTACGTATCGATGTTTTTTACTTATTGCAATTTAGGTAATTGAATTGAGGCGGTACAAGTTTACAAAAGGGCCAGTTTCACTTTTGCGAAATCGTACCGCCAAAAAACAAAAGATATGTTCCTAATCTTAGGGAGGTTTCGCTGGTTTGGGAAAATATCTTTCGCCTGGGCGCAGAAAGAAAAGGTGCGCAAACACTGCCGAATTGGGCCTCAAGTGCCACACTCCAATCCTTGCTTTTCAGCAAAAATAAATTTGTTTGTACTGAAGATCGATTAAATCTAGATAGGGTTATCATACGACCGAACTCACTGTCAGAAAGTTGTGGTCTAAAACCGATTTCATGGATCGAATGTAAAAATTTTATGATTTTATCAACGGCCTGAACATTCTAACTTTTCTATCTAAATGTCTTCTGAAAGTGAGTTTGTGCTTAAACGGTGCACTGCTCTGTGTGTGAATTTGTCTCAGAGTGTGTCGGGAAGTTTCAGTAGAGTTTTCACTTATAAACATAATAACACGGCTCACTTTTGTACACACATACACGGTAACTACAAATTATAGTCTGGAATTTATCGACGCACTCCTCTGTCGCCTTGTAAAAATGATCTATTGTACCTAGTTAATGTGCTTTGTTACAAAGTATCTAAAAAATAAAACTTGTTGATATAGTTATTGTAAGATTTAGGTTTTCAAAGGGATGCTGACAAATTTGTTAAGGTAGCAGGTACTTTCAGTTCTAAATTCCGTTCTCTATTAAGTGAAGGGTACATACTAATAAAGCTAGTTTTAAATTAATAGCATAAAAAATTGTTTAATTCATATAATTCACATTTTAAATCTTAAACGAGTTGTCTATTTATGAGTTTTAGAAAATCTTCCAAATCGGCCATTATTGTTCCAAACCTTGTTGCATTGTATTGTTCTGGTTAAATATTAACAAAGACAGAACTGGGGTTTAAAATTATGATCCAGTGTATCAAGATATATTTTTAGATGATTATAATAATTATTACTTGTAATTAAAATCTGGTTAACCAATTTTGTGCTTTTAACTTTCAGCCCGGGTCTACAGTTAACACCAATTCAAATATGGCTGTGACTAGATATTTTTTAATTCATAAAACTCTTTAGAACTATCTGCCTGTTTGCTTAAAGTTACATTTTATACTTGTTCTAAATCGTTTACTAACAAATTTGTGGGCATTCGTGGTGACTGTACTTAGAATTCGAACTCATTTTCTTGTTGGATGTTAAATATATTTCGAAAAGTGAGAGCATATAAAACTAATTACGTTTCTTAAGTGTCGGTTATAATTTCTATAATAAAGATATTAGGTACAAGTCTGTAGAAGCGAAACAATAAAGAAAAATTATTTTCACTATCCGACTTTAAAATCCGCTTCTGAGGATGTTAAAAGGTTGTACCTGAAGCTAATAAGATTTGACTAACTGTAACGATAAATAACGTCTCATGTATTCGTTTCAATTCTTTATTTAAGGTACTTCATGTGTTTTCTCTTCGTCCAATCTTCTCATTAGTGTAAAGCTTTGCACGCCATATTTTATTTTATATTTGTGTACATGTTCTCTGTAAGTCAATATTATTCTGAAAATAAAATTGTTTCAAAAATTAATAATGCTACTTTTTTCACAAAAGGGGCAAGATCTTTGACTTTTTATTACTAGGATATAAGGGCGCATACAAATTGTTTTTAGGAGTGGGGGTAGTTAAGTTGGGCCAGGGGGAATCACTAAAAAAAAAACAGCGATTTTATCTCTAAATTTTGAAGAAAACTAATAGTAATAGATAGATAGGTAGGTACTAAGTTTTTTGAAAAGATGTAAATTAAAAAATGCACTGCTTACCATTTTTGCATCTACTGTTGGTAGAATACAAAATTTGAATGACCCTGTATACTCGAGAACGAATTCTCTTAGACACAACTAATAGACAAAACCTTAGTGAAATACATTTAAAATTTCAGCTTTCTACGAACCAAATACTGCAGTAATGTACATCTAAACGGTTATTTTTGCCCACAAAAAAATATGAAAATCAATCAACATCTCGAAAACAGCTGGAAATATTAATACAAAAATAATCTGAAAGCAATAGTGAAGCCAAAATGTAATAATATACAAGGTGTCTCATTTAAAATATTAAAGTTGTTGCTACTTTTCTATATAAGCGGCAACGCCGCAGAGCTGAAAATATCTTAGATCGATAGAGCAGAATTACAATTATCAATTACGCAAGAAATCAAATTTTCAAAATGATCCTATGTACCTATCGTTTTCCATAAACGTCTAACCTACATCAGTCATGAATTACTCTATATGCATTAAACGATCCCCTCAGTTGATTTTAAAATTATTCTAGTATTACAGCATTTTTTCCTACATTATTGGTCGTTGGTAACTCACATTAATATTGTGGTATTATATTCAAGTCATTTACATATTTTTCCAACTGCAATTAGTCTGTGACTATACAAAGACCAGGAGGTAGTTCAACAGAGTTCGTAATATGGAGTGTACAACTTTTAAGGGTTAGATTTCTCAGGTGCCAGAGAAAGAGTTCTCTCCTTTTAGTTTCCTTGGTAGTTGATACTCCGAAGAGTGCCAGGGTATCAGTGATAATAAAACATAACTTGAGATAAAACCTAAAATTATTTTATTTCGAAAAATTATCGGCAACAGTGTAGGAAGAGGGGCAATATTTACACTTAAAACGAAGCAAAAAACCTCCTGTTTTCGAATTCGATGCTAATATAAATCTTACGGGGTAAGATCTGGTAATTTATCAAAATATATTTTTATAGCTGTTAACATAAAACCTGATAACCAAGAGCGGATTATATGTAAAAAAATAGGAAAATATGTACATAAATATGTAAATGATTAATGTAAATGATGAATGTAAATGATCCCGAAATATATGTAAATATTTGTTAAAAATATGTACTAAATTAAAAATTTAAAGGAAGATTTTCAAAAAGCCAACGAGCAATATTCATGATATATATATTATTTAACATTATTACAAAAATGTATGCCTTATACCCTACTTACCATTATAAAAACAATTAAACACTAAGTGTTTTTCAAAATTTTCTACAGTAAAATTTTGACGCTTATTGGTAAACATGTGGTTGTACAAAGAAAAGCTTCTCTCAACATCTACCGAGGTTATCGGGGCATATTTTAATTTCGAAAACAAGATTTCACTGAAACTATTAGTCTCTACATCAAAATTCCCCTTAAATATATTTGAAATATTTTGAATAGTTTTGAACCCTTCATTATTTTCCAAAATCTGATTTAATTTGTTCACAACTATTTTACCAATTTTCCCGTTTACTTTTTCGCATTCTCTTTGAAAATTTTCTATTATATCAACAGCAGCAACTAGCGGTTGCGACTTTTGTTGTAATGATAAAATTGCCTCTGGAATGAAACTATAATTTGCCCTGATAAATGCGAGATGCGTACGTATCTCTTTATTTTCAAAAATAACTTTTGATGTTGTTTTAAAAACGAAATACCAAGAAAGAAATAATAAGGGACACGTAATACCCTACTTAACGCACAGTTATATTGTGCTTAACAGTAAGTAAGGTATTGGTTTTACAACGAGAATAATAAAATATAACAACAAAATAAGAACGATTATTTTAGATAATAATGATGAAATTATATTTTATAACGATGGATTTATGTTTTATATGAAACTATATTTTTGGATAAATAATTTTATGTAACTTTGATGAAAATATGTAAAATATGTAAAAACGTGAATTACATATTGTAAGGTTTATTTCTAATTTATTTACACTGTCCTAATTATACACTACACACTACTTAATTTATTTAAACTATTAATGAACTAATTAATTTATATAACACACTTAACTTTTTAATATATTTGTACAATTCGTTTGTCCGTCTTTCGCACTGTTTACTCTGTCGCGGCTTCACGTCTAATCTAATTTCTCCGACCGCAAGCCCGCTTATATACATATCTCCATTGTATTCGCGATGATTCCAGGTCATTCCTTTCTCAAATAATGTTTACCTAGAAACGTCCAGAAGGTCATAAATCATTCTTCCTTAACTAAGATGTTGCCGGGACGCTCGGGACGGTTTTTTATTGCTCGCCGCTGCGCTTATTAAGCGTAGTGGCGTTCCTTTGAGGTAAGCCGCCGTCCGATAAGAGTAAACACGTTTCGCGCTGCTGTTTACATTTCGCGTTACAATATAATCCGCTCTTTGCTGATAAGTTTACCACCTGTTCTTTTATGAATGTATTTGTGAATATGTTAGTATTTAATATGGCAAAATAGGTTGTTGGCAATGTCAGCCATGTAAGACTATGTAAGCCAGTTATGTAATGTATGCCTAAGGTTATATATATTCGGTCCCATTACTTTTTAAAATACCACATCAGGTAATTATCTGGATTATGAACTGAAACAATGTCTATGCATGTTATGTATCTAGCTACCATAAGTAAACATTTTTGTTGTAGCACATCAACGTGAAAATAGGTATAATGCTGCTCATATAAAGACAAGAAAGTTGGTGGATGGTTGGTATTTGGTGCTTGGAAAATTTTCTAATTTTTTTTTAAATTCTTTCAATTTTAACTGAGCCAATTTCAGCCTCTTTCAGATGTTGCTTTTTTCTCCTCGAAAATTTGTATGTTTATCCGAGGAATTTCATCCTCTTACCCTCTTACCCGTAGACCACCTTCAATATCACTATGAAAAATTCTTTGTAATAACACTGTAATGATATGTTACCATTATTTCATTGTGTAATTATTAGGTTTTGTGGGTTCTCAGGTTGGACTGTGTGTTGTTCAGTCTCTTCTATTCTACATATATTTTAGTGGTATAGAATATAGAAGTGGCATCATTCCATGTTTGAGTGCGGCGTTGGGCTTTCTTCTGCAAGATTAGAAAATGTCACATAGTATAATATTTTCGTTTTTACAATTTCCCAACTTACCTGTGCTTCAAATTCGACCATAGCTTCTTGGTGTCCATCGTGAGTTTCTCCCATTCCTGCTGCTTCACCTGTACTGTTGTAACATCGGTTTGTTGTTGTTTTAGCAACTTGTGCTTGTACACTAATGTTGTCATAAACATTTTTTCATTCAGGGTGTAGACAGCACCTTTACTTTCTTCCAAGTCGCTCTAAATACAAGTTAAAATCTAACTTGTATCTTAACTATTATTTAACTGTTAAATATGAATATACAACAATTTTTACAACACTTGAACTGCTCGAAGCCTGAATAAAGACCTTTTGACTCCATACACAGTAGATAGGCCCTTTCCTTCAACATCAATTTATTATAAATTATAACAGTCCAACTTATACACTATATAGATATAGATGACATAAGTGGATAACTATGCTACAGGCGCAATGTTTCGTGTATCTCTTAGATTTACTCAGAAAAGGTTGTACCTTGTGTATTTCTGAAATTACATGTACAGTAGCATAAATATTGCTATATGGTAGTCGAGGATATTTCATTTCTTAATCATATTTCAACATGTACCTACCCTGCATATACAGTTTAATAACATAATTTAATAGTTTTTCTAAATAGCACAATTTAAGCTGTCTTTGCAGTTTCTGAAGAAATGTTTCTCAGATTAAGAAATAATGACGACTGATTGAACATAATGGTTGGAATGCAATCTTCATAGTCTATAACATGAAGTCCTCTTTCGCTCAGATGCCTTGGTATTTCATTTACCACTAGGTCCAGGAGATGACATTTGATGGATAACAAGACAATTTTCATCAAAAAAACTAATGAAAACAGGTCATAATATATCAAATCAATTTTAATAATCAATATAACAAATATGAAATATCCTTATAAAAAAAAATCATAAGCAGAACCTACTACTCTCTTTAACCTACACATTAACATATTAAAATATAGTATTGTGTTGTATCATATCACATAGATATTAATCCCTTAGAGTAATCTTCCTCAACTAAACATGTACAGCAACATTAGAATAGTACAGAAAGATACTACCAAACCGATTATGATTGAATCTCGACGCTTCCTTATGTTTATTCTTTGTATTAGGCTATTTATTACAGGGTATCTATTTGAAAGGTCATTGAATCTAGTCTGTAACCTCTTAAGGGTCTGGCGCTGATTAGTCAGATGCTCTCTGGTCTCCATTGCTATAGATATTTGCTCATTTATCAAATGATCAGAACTAAAACAAAAAATCCACTACAGAACCTCCACAGTTTACAGTTTTTTAAGTTCTCCTGCCAGATTCTAATTAATGTGTGTATACATTATAAATGTTCACTCACTTATGAATGTGCTGATTTTCCTTCAGGTACATATCACGCCTGTTGATTCCATCAGTCCTGAAGGAATCGTTGGTGCTCTTCAGTAAATCTTCCCGTTCTCTCCTGCTTTCCCTTTGCGAGTTCGTCTTACGGAAGTCCCTAGAGAGATCAGCCAGAATGTCTCTGTGCCTCTGGAGGGTGTGGAGCATGGCAGCACCCGAGACTGGCTGCTCCGACAACCTTTCATTCACCTGAGCCAACTGTATAGACCCCAAGATTAGCTTCAGCTTTTTAATTATTATTCGATATTTCAGATTGTAAAGTTATAATTCTTTCAAAGCAATCAGAAGAAAATTAAATCTTCAATTGAAACCATTTTGTTGATATCTTATTGAGTTTTGGAGGTATTTGTCACAAAGATGGTTTGGTTAAGCGAGGATTAGTTACAGTTCATTAGCAAAAAGTTTAGTTTTAATACTGGCATAGTAATAGTCAATGGTAATAGCGTATGACTAATATTTCTGAAGTAACTGTTTACTTAAAGTGTCTATTGTTTAGATCAAGCTACTTAATTACTTTGAAGTGTCAAAAAATTTCGTCAGGGAATACAGTCTCAGTCCAGCTTCAACAAAATCATTCCTTTACTCACCTTGCTGAGCAGCTGCTCGATTTCCAAGGACATAGCTTCGAAAGTATCATCTCCGGAAAGTAATGGCACAGTGTCTGCTTGGCTGTTCGGTGCCTTTATCCCTGCGCCTAGTTTGCTGTAGGCGACTAATTTTAAATCTATCTCATTCTCGAGAAGTCTCGCTTGCTTGCGTAAGTCTAAAACCGAATTCACACGTCAAAGGTATTAATGAGTAATAATAATTTTAAGAAATACCTTCATAAGACAACGCAGAAGCCATCTTTCGCTATTCAACATATATGCTTTTCACTGACGTTTATTAAAATCGTAGATGTCAAAATCGTCAAAATAACCACCATAAGACAACGGAACAGATGAAAGAGAAACAAAAAATATGAAAGATGGCAATATGTCTCATGTTCCGTGTCACTACGAGAGTTACAGGTTATGTTCGTTTATTCAAATGTTTGTTTACTTTGATATAAAATAGAAATTAGTGTATTAAAATCACATTTAGAACAAGAAGGAACACAAATATGACATCACAACACTTAACCGAAATTACCCAGGAAACCATAAACAAACTGTTAAAATACATTCAAAACGGGAACGTTTCCTACATAGAACAATTCCTGGGGGCCCATCACATCCACTGGAATAGAATTCACTACGACAAAACCGGCGATAATTTGCTCCACTATGCCGCCAAGTTAAATCTAGTCGATGTCATTGATTATCTCCTAACGAATTTCCACCCCAAATTAGTCGATTGTAGGAACAACGATGACAAAACTCCTCTGCATGAAGCAGCGCAGTTCGGCAACTACGAAGCCTGCAGAAAATTGCTAGAACATGGAGCTGATGTGAACGCCCTTAAAAGGTCAGACTGGACACCGATAATGCTCGCTTGTACAAAATTAGACCACATGCAAGATCGGGATTCTCGATTAAAAATCGTTAGAATGTTTCTGGAGAGAGGTACTTTCATCAACTTTAAGAACAAGGATGGATGGACTTGCCTACATTTAATAGCACGTGAAGGCGACGTTAACATTTTAAGGTTGTTAATTGAGCATGGAGCTGATGTGACTTCCAAAACGAAAAATGGCCGGTCTGCCCTTCATATTGCTGCCCTTCATGGTAAGAGAGAAATCGTAGAAGTTTTACTAGATTTAAACACAGACATCAATGAAACAGACAAGTGTGGTAATACACCATTGCACGAAGCTGTGTTAGGTAACAACGTTGAAATTTGCAAAATGCTTATCGCAAATGGTGCTTATATAACTTCAAGAAACAAAAGTGATTATAGTCTAATACATTTAGCAGCTAGTGAAGGAAATATGGACGTTCTGAAGTATCTTGTTAGTGAACTAAAATGGAACATTAATGAAAATAACAAAGATGGTATTACCGCTCTACATTGTGCAGCCAGAAAAAATAAAGCAGACGCTTATGAGTTTCTGCTAAAAAATGATGCCAATGGAACTGTTTGTGATAACTTCCAACGGATCCCTTCCGATTATTTTCATATATCAAATCAAAAGAAATAAAGAAACATAATTTTATGGAAATAATATTTTTGTTATCATTTAGAAAATTAAAAGTAATACAAAACAATCTTGTTCTTAGTCACTATACCTTATAATATGAAATATTAAATAATTAACATTACAGCGTGAAGATACACGCTATACTCAACTAACTCAACACATATAGTTAAAATGTTACAATTTTTCATTCAGTAATAAAAAACTGCAGTATGAGATTGATAACTCCAACTATTATAATAAAAACATGAAATATGATTCTTAATACAGATAAATTATTCTCTTTTTTCAATGATGCCATTTTCAATAAATTGGGTAAAAAGAAGATGTAAACCAGCCCACTTAAAGCACCTGTATATCTGTAAAAAAAAATGTTAGTTATCAGATTTACTGCACTAATTTATATTACCTTATTAAAGTTCCGATCCGGGGGAAGAAACAAGCGAATGTAATGCAGATGAATACTATTATTAAGTTTATCACAATGACTTTCTTGTAAGAAAATTTGCCATAATTTTCGTTCTTGAAGAACATGCTTAAATTGTTCAAAATGTCACATCGTAGCATGTAAGATATCAGTGGGAATACTGTAAATATTTGAAAGAGCAGCAGAATCCTCGCTATTATGCTCATTACGTCCTTTTTTGAAAAATTATTCAAGATATTCTGAAAACAAATAATGCATTATTATTAAGTCTTGTTAATTAAAAACAATCTCACATCTTCAATACAGGATTTCGTTAAGGGAAACGACACGTAGAATGAGACTCCTATAAAAAGGTACGTAAACGTAATAAGACAAAATGCTGCAACCAAATCTCTTCCCTGCAAAACAAAACTTGTTTTAAATTTTGCTCATATTGACTAAAATAGAAACCTACATTATTCTCTTGGTGCTTGTTATGTCTCATGACCGAAATAATGATATTGTGGATGAAATAACTTAAAGATAACATTCCACTTAAAGCGAAGAATGTCGCTTTGAAATTGAACTCCTCAAGCCAGTCCTGAATGTTAACGCCCCAATTCATTGACTTGACTAAAGCGAATACCAGCAGGTATCCCACGCTAATTGTACCTGAAAAGGTTGTAGTTATTCATTTAAGTAAGCAATAAGAGTGAAGTGATTGTACCTAAACTATTGAACTTGGTGAAGAACGTTGGACTTTTACAGTTCAACACAGGAAATATCATGATTCCAAGAATCAGCGGTACAGTACTGTACAGGTCCCACACCTGGTTAAAAATTGAACTGTCAGGAACTGATCCATAGTTCTCTTGGGGACCAAGACTGGTATTCATGAATACCTCCTTGTAACACACCACTGATGGTTCAAGCATGTCGTCCATGCTTTTGGTAATTGTAGCTGAAAAATAATTTTGTTACATATTTATTGATAATGATGGTACTCAATTGAAACAAACTGAATACCATACTTCCAGTTTTGGAGGTATGCTCTTACCGTACAAAAAATATACAGCATTGTACAAGAAATTCGACATCAGTACCCAATAAACGATGTCTGCTCCAGTTAGTACGATAATAGAGAAAGTTTTCGCCAGATTTTCCGCCCATTTTCCGATGAGGAGCCTGCAGAGGTCGGGCACTTCGAAGTTTTGTTCAGTAATACCTAAACCATACATTCCTGTATTGATTTTACTGGATGCATGCATGGGTACTCACCGTGCTTATTGTTTATGCTAAGTAATAAATGAGCAGTGTAAAGGCATATAGCTGCTATAAAAATGTTGATTAAAATTCCCAGGAATAAGCCACTTTTGCTGATCCCCCACGCCATCGCCAATAGGGAAGAGCCCATTGTGGTGTTCCATATCGAAAATCTGAAAATGAGTGGTTTCAACATTTTCTTTAAAATAAAAGTGAAGAGAACCGATCTATTGAGGAAGAGAGATATGTTTTGAATCAAAATGTAATTATGTGAATTTATTGTCATTTTATCGTCTCAAATTGTTTTTCTTATTCCTTTTTACATTTCATAGAATCAAGAATCGCGCAGCCTTCAGTCGCTTCCAAGATCCCCATTAAATTTTAACGACGAATTTTTACAAAACAATCAGTGAGCTATCCGAATGCACAACAAAAAAGAATACATTTAACCTTTAACAGTAATATCTTCCATACTGTCTCTGCGCCTAATAAAAAAAAATTGTGGAGAAACATCTGATGAAACCTCTTAGGGAATTATATCAGAAATGTGTTTATGTACATACACTTACGTATATGAAGCTTTACATTGATTTGACGTCTGAATTCAACCGATTAACCTATTTCCTTTGTCGCCCGATGATTGCTCGTTATCGTTTAGGGATCAAGAATTGTTTTTTCGAACTTACATGGTCACCAGCGAGCTGTGCGTAGACTTTTTCGTCTCTGTGAATTCGTGAAGGGAACCGTTTGAGCTTGAAGTCATGATGCTCCTCCTGGTTGACAACTGAAAATATAAGAGCAGCAGTTATACGCCATTATTCAATAAATTCTTTAACTGTTAGTAACGTAATTTTTAATTACCAAAGACATTTCGTGTTCTAATTGAGCGTTCGTCAGGTCTACGGTATCATTATTGTAGTGCAATAAATCCATGATGGTTAATGCAGTTTTTGGTTAAACTAACTATTACTCTTCACAAGTGATATTCGAACAAATATTGTATGACTCGCTTGTGTATCAAATAATCGCCAAATGTACAATTCGCTGAATTCGCAGATACTTTACGTGTATACCAACGTTAATAACATTATTATTACTAAAAACCAAATAGCACTGTTTGGGACATGCAATAAAAGCCACACAGCGAAATTACTAAAGGTTTACCGTGAAATTAATAAAACTCTTCCTAAATTCGTAATTTTATTCGACGACGCTTACCTAAAATACAGTAGGACGAATAACCTGAAAGTCAATTTCAAAATTTTTTCAACACTTTATCGGCCAGGATCTTCACTGTGACTGAACGAGATGAACGCAAACTGTTGCATCAGTTCGATGCGCTTCTTTTTATTGTAGAAACGAGACTCTCGTTGAGTTTTGGCATACAAACGTAATTAACAGTAACTGTAAAAGTTTCTTCAGGTAAGAATTTAGGAGAGAACACCGCAAAAGCTCGATGTTTTTTTTTTAATTTCTTGGAGAAAAATAAAGTGTCAAAAGAGATCAAAGTTTTTGAAAATTCAATCTACTTTCTTAATGTGTTTTTGTTTTAGTGTTCAAGTACATGTGTTACGTTAGGATAGAAAGATATATGCCAATTAAATTACACAAACAGAAACAAATTTTGGATATGACATTGAAAGCATATGGGTTTCGTTTGATAACGAAATGGAAACGAAAACAATGCATCGTTCGAAGGTTTTCTCTTTTTCATTGCAAATTTACATTTTGCCCTAATTTATTTTTTGTATCTTTTGTATATGTATTTTTGCTATTAATAGTAGAAGGAAAATACTCTTACGAAAGTTGTGGAGAATTAGAAAATGGATAAAAATTTCGTTTCCCAAATTGCTTGCCAATTGCAAACAACTGATTAAAAACATAAATTTTTTGAACAACCCTATATAAAAATATCAGGATAACAGCCGATAATTTTATTGCAAAAATTAGCGAAAACCCAGTATTAAAAATACTCTCAAAACTTGGAAGCTGTCGCTTCAGTAATTTGTTATTAATTTTAAATTAATATTTTTTTGCAATCGGATGGTGGGATATACGAATAATCGAAATAATTGTAGCTATTTAGTATAATTTTATCCGGATAAGCCGGATATTAAAGTGTTTTAAATTGATAAAAGTACATTTACTACGACGCCGATCTGTACATCAGTACCCGGCCGTACAATAGTAAACTGCACCGATAGCCATTACCAACTTATCGGATTATGATAATGAGGAAGTTGTGCAGTTCCTAAATGACATAAACAGGTAACAAAGAAATTTTTCAGTATCGTTTATTTAAGTTAATAAATATTTTCCTAAAATAAATGTTTACTTTGTTAAGTGTTCTGATATTTAGTAAACAATTATTATCAAAAGAAGGTGAAGGCAAGAAAAATTATTATTTCCATATCATTTGAATTTCAAGATCAAATTTATTTCTACAAACGCGTATACCAGTTTTTTTTTGTCGGTTTTTGGGAAGTTGCAAGCAATGTACGATTAATATCGAAATTTTGCAAAAGGATATTTTCCTTAATTTTCCAATTCTCTACAACTTCTGTTAAGGTATTTTTCTTTTATGATCAATTACCTATAATTAAACGTAAATTCTACTTTCTCAATGAAAAAGAGTGCTTAAAGTTCGAAGCAATATAAATAAAAATTGGAATTAAATTATAAGCTAAAGGAGTTCAAGTTGTTACTTGTAATGGAAAAAGAAAAAAATTAAAGTTAGTAATTTGAAAACATTTTTGTTATGAAATGTCCATTTATATAATTAAATATTCAATAAATTAACTAAAAATCCTAATTTTCAACCGATAGATATGATCAAAAACTTCTCCTTATATGAATTTTCTAGATCTTCCGACACCTAATTCTAATCAAGATTTCTTTCATGCCTGCAATGCTGTAATGACGCATTCCCCGCTTGTTTCAATCAGTTTGAAGCGGCAATTACGATTACAACTTTACTAATCAGTCGATGACACCCGAAGAATGTTTAATCGCGAAAAGTAATATTCGAAATATTACCTTTAAAATTTTATTCTATATATTAAAGATATCTGCTCACCCTATCTGTTGTGCTGAACAAGGGTTCTTCGAATTTAGAGGAGTAATTCTGCAATCTGTCATAAATATTCTCGCGGGGCCCTACGTCTGTTGGAAAGTACGACCTGTAAAAGAGAAATGAATGTAAGGACAGAGCAATCGACCTTATAAAATTTCACTTGTTTCTAAAATTTTATAAACCAAATTAAGAACGTAGACAATGGCAATTCGAATGAGAGATGTGAGGTCGATTAAATTAATGAGATGTACCTGAATGGACGAATCAAAAAGTTATCATTAAATTAAATTTTTTTTATTGACTACTGTTTACCTGGGACGATTATTCTGGACAGCAGACCTAGTCTGCGAGGGCAGCGTCCCCTTGGCGGCGTCCTCTTCGCTGTCCGTACAGGAAGTGTCTTGCTTGAAGATATCGCCTGTCCTGGAATGTTATCGAAACCCATGACGGGAAAAGAGAGTCTCGAGAGGAAATTTAACGTACCCATAGCTGGTCATCGAAGACGCCGAACTTATCAAGGTGTCGTACTCCGATTCGGTGTCGTCTGGAATCTTCCCTTGGATGACCAAACGGTAGTGGGCCAGAAGGTCTGGAAGGGAGCGATTTTATTACGACTCATTTACGTTTCGCATTCCAATTTTTTCCGGGGCTCAATTGCCAGTTTAACGTCGTGGTCGTTCCGGTCAAAACAATTATTGCATTTAGTGTATGGGGATTCAATCAAGAAATGTATTTAATAGACGAGATTTATTAGCCACGCATGTGGATTAACGAAATATAAACATATCCATAATTACTAGCAAGCGTCAACATTATTGTTTATAACGTTGTTTTATTCTTATAATTGTTCATAATTCAACAACAACAACAACAAAAAGAAATATGTTAAATTCATTTTATTATCTTATGTTTTACAGAAGCTTTATTCAGTTTTTAATAAAAAAGTTTCTAATTTCTAAAAAAGTTTGAGTACTTTTGTAAATAATCTCAAGCCTTAACGCTCAGTTTAGGTGTAATATTGAAATTAATATCTATTAATTCATTGTTCATTATAATTGAAAAAATGGTGATGAGTCCTTCGGGCTACTTTCTCATATTTGATTATAAATATTGAAAAGCAAAATAGGTATTTGTAGTGTAACGCGACATATAAACAACCAGCGTAAGCGTACTCCTTATCGGACGAGGCGGCCCACCTCAAAGGGAGGCCGCTCCGCTGATGGGGTCATAAAAGCAGTTCCAGAATAATCGCGAATATTCATTTAAAGAAAGAATGATCTATTACTTTCGGGTCGTCTCTAGAACAAACAAATTAGGGAAGAATCATCGAGTAAATACTAGTAGGTTCTCGAGACATAATGGAGGACTATAAAAAGCGAACGCTGCGGGCGAAGAGGCAGATTAGACGAGAAGCCGCGTGAGTAAACAGTGCGATAAACGGACAAGTGAAATTGTATAAATAAATTAGCAGTTAAGAGTGTGATATAATTTATTTTAGGAAATAGTTTAGATAAATTAAGTAGTGTTAAGACCGTGTGTAAATAAATTAGAATAAACGTTATAGTAGGTTTCATTGCGTTCTTGGGCGTGTGATGAAAAATCGACCGAATTTAGTTAAAGTTTAAAACGATCATTACATTTTAGTGTTTGGGAATTCAATCAAGAGATGTATTATTTAATAGAGGAGATTTATTAGTCACGCATGTCGATTAACAAAATATGCGTATATCCATAATTACCATCAAGCGTCAACATTGTTGTTTATGATGAATTGTTCACAATTCAACAACAACAAAAAAAATGAGATAAATTCATTTTAATATATTACATTTCACACGAGCGTTGTTCTTTAATTTATAATTGAAAAGTTGCCAGTTTCTAAGAAAGTTAGGTACTTCTAGCCGTAACACTCAAGTTTGGGCAGAATATTGAAATTAATAGGTACTTATTAATTAGGTAATTGTTCGCTATGATTTATGATTGAAAAATGGCGATTTGTCCATTGAACTACTTTCCCATATTTAATTATAAATATTCGGTAGTTGAAGAGATATTCAGATCTTAAAAACGATGCTTCATGCGAATTTCGAGAAAATTTCGAAAAACCGAATAGGACAAGAGTAAAGTGCCCTTCAGAAACAATTTAGCCGAAGATGTTAAACTTTTTATACACATTAGATACTAGATCAAAGATTGGAAAAACGTTGAAAAGAATTTTGAGAAAATTTCCAAAAACCAAAATGACAAGTGTAAAGTGCTCTTTATAAAAGGTATAGGAAAACTAGTGTAAACTCTATGATACACATTTAATAGTAAAATAAATGTTTAAAGTGTAAAAAAATATTGTAATGAATTTCAAGAGAATTTCCAAAAAACGAAAAATAATAATAGTAAGTCTTTAGAGAAGATTTAGCCGAAAGTGTTATTAAACATTATTACGTACTGTAAACGCGAAATGTAAAAAACAGCGCGTGTTTACTCTTATCGGACAGCGGCTTACCTCAAAGGAACGCCGCTACGCTTAATTGAGCAATAAAAACCGTCCCGAACGTTTCGGCAACATCTTAGTAAAGGAAGAATGATTTATTACCTTCTGGGCGTTTCTAGATAAACATTATTAGGGAAAAGAAGAATCGAGTTCTTTCAAGAAAGACCTCGAGACATAATGGAGGACTATATAATGACGGGCTTGCGATCGGAGAGATTAGATTAGACGTGAAGCCGCGAGTTAATAAACAGTGCGAAAAACGGACAAGCGAGAGCGTATAAATAAATTAATAATTAAGAGTGAGATATAAATTAACTAGTTAGGAAAGAGTTAAGATAAATTAAGTAGTGTGTAGTGTATAATTAGGACAGTGTAAATAAATTAGTAATAAACGTTTCAACAGTGGAAAAAATATTAAAAAGTTAAAAAAATTTGGAACAAAATTCCAAACACCGAAAAATAGCAAGAGTAATTACCGCTTTATCCTAAATGATATTAATAAAAAGCTTAATTAGAGGTCTAGGTGTAGCACGATCTAAATTCAGAGTTTGAACCGCTTGCAATTTATAATTTACGAGGAAAAAGTACCACAGACACATACCTACATACAATACATAGGTACACATTATTTCGAAAACATAATTTTTAGTATAATGGGATCTAAAAACGTCTAGAACGTCTAGACATGCTAGTAGGTAATTCACTTTCTAAAAATCCGCAGGATTGCAATACTTATATATTGTAACGTTTTTTACTATTTGCTAAAACTAAACAGTACGCGATTTGTCCTAATTTATTTATTTCTAACTACACTTTAACACTTATAAACTTAACTTAACAATCCCTTAACTTAATTTATATTCGCACACAGAGATGTTTATTTATTTAACGCGCGCGGTCTCTCGCCCGAATGTTTACACAACGATTCTTCAACTGGCTCGCCTTGGGTCCGGCATTCCTTATATACCAGGTAGAAGCCTTCTAGACGTTTGCTGGAATATTCCCGAAGTTTCGGGAAATGATTCTAGAATTCGCGGAACTTGTTATCGCGTCGAACCTTCTCGTCGGCTTCGACCCGTCCTTCTCGGGATCGCAATTCGGCGAACTTGTGTAGCTCCCGGCGTGTTTATATCGCGGCGAGCCGTTTCGTTACAATATTATATATGAGAAAGTAAAAATGGCGATGTATCCATCAGATTACTTTCTCATATTTTATTATAAATATTTGATAGTAGAATGTAGAATACATAGTTATAAAATGTTATAATGTTTAAAAGCAGGTCTTTAGGCGGATTTCGAGAAAACTTTGAAAAACCGGGAACGACCAGAATAAAATACAACGTTCAAAAATGATATAGCTAAAAATGGTATTAAAACCTTTATTATTATACATTCGATAGTAGAATTAATATTCAATGTTTTAAAAACAATACTTGGTGGATTTCCCGAGAATTTCGAAAATACGAAAAACGACAACGATTTGTCCAAAAATGTTAAACGTTATTATACATATTCGATAGTAGAATAAATAGTACTTAAAGTTTAGAAAAAAATATTGGAGTGAATTTTGAGAATGTTTTCAGAAACCAACCAGTGGAGAGTACCCTTTGGAGAATATTTAGCCAAAATTGGAACCGTTTGTGGTATTTACTTTCGGAGAAAAACGCACCACAGATAAACATTTTTTTCAAAAACATGTTTCTTTTTTGGTCAGGGGACTTTGAAACGCATAGAAATGCTAATAACTTAAATTCGAAAAAACGAGCCGATTACAACACATTTGTGAGTGCCTCGATCATATTAGAAAGTAAAAAATGCAAGTGTAATGTCCCAGTCAGCACCGTACACGGTAACTCCTTTTGCGCCAGTACTTGTTATAAATTTACAAAATGGCTTCTGTAGGTGGTATTGTAAAAGTTTTTTGAAACCAACGATTTAAATTTCAGATCACATTTCTCATCGTGTGTAAGTTGAGATTGTAGACATTGTCGCAAACAATACGTATTTATGTAAAACATTAATTATGTATTATTAGAAAAACATGCCATGAATAATATTTGCTTAAATATTTATCCAAAAGTAAACAAGAGAGAAATCAAACACATATTCCTATTTTTGCAACGCATAACGTACCACCAAGAACAAGTGAGATAGAATCAATCAATAGACACAACCTATTCGATTTTTTTTCCATTTCACAAACATTAACTAAACAAACTATCACTCACCTCTCATTGTGATGTAAATAACCTAACAAAACTAACATTCAAATAAATTAAAACGTGCGCGTATAACTGTCAACTTTTATCGATCTCTTGACATCGCCAGTTAACATGCGGATAAATAAGAATTCCCCCCCAGCGTTTATCGTTTTATACTTCTGATAAGGGAAACCGTTTTGGTTTTGTTTACGAGCAAGAAAAAATTATCGCTCGTCAGATTAGACTCGATGTTCAGTTTGAAAAATTGTGAATTTACATCTTTCAAAAGTTTCGGAGATTAGTCACAATGTGTGTGTAGCCTGGAGATAAGCAAACCTTGAAATGAAAAGTCATTCAAATTATAAATATATGCATAAACAGGAATTGAACTTAGAAGGGGTTATTTTTATTATCAGTAACTGATAAGTGTCTCCCAAATGTAGTTGCAAGGTATGCATCCAATTATGTAAAGAAGTGCTATAATAGTGTAACGTTTATTTTATAATTTATTTACATTAATTGAACACTAATTTATTTAACACACTAAACTACTTGTACACTAGACTAGACACTACATAATTTATTTGTACTGCTCCGCTTTCGGATCGTATGTCGCGTTCACTTCTGCTTCTCTAGTTCTAACTAACTCCTTCGATCACAAGCCCCCTTATATATACACTCCCAACCCCGATAAAGAACGTTCTAGTATATTCTAGAACGCCTACGCAGGAAATGTTCATGCAGCTGTTTTGTATGCGTCGTAGTTATTTCTTTTGAAGGAGTAAACATGTGTCGCTTTGTTTACTTCTCGCATTACAATAGGCATCTACTTAAGATACTAATATTTGGGGTGAAATATAGACTTCCATTTTGGGGAATAATGGCAGGGTGGATCCAGAAAGACGCTCTACAGGAGAGGGAAGAACTAACAACAAAACTGATATATAGTTATACAAAGTGAGTCTGAAATAACCCGAATCCTTAAATACCATCAATATGACAAAATTAAAGTTAAATTGGAATAATTTTTTTTTAATACAGTAATTGAAAGCGGACAAAACTGAAATACGGAGCTGTTCGTACGTCCGGCTGGAATTTCTTTTACATTATGATTAATTACCTATTTTTGTAGTCCAATATTTTTGAAGTGAAAACTTCTATACGCGCGTTTGACAAAAATAAACGTTTTTAGATGTGGTAAAAGGTAAAATCAAAGTTTCCGTCAGCATGGAATATGTAACGCTGTGAGTCATCGTATATCCAAACGCGTATTATAAAAGTATATACAATATACCTATATACATATGCAGAGTATAGGCGTGCATACCTTTTCCATTTTAAAAATTTTTCTTGTTATACTAATAATTAAAAGAAATATATCCGTATATGATTAAAATATTCAAATTTATATTTTATGATTATTTTAAATAAATTTAAAAAGATTAAATAAATATAAAAAAGCAACATGTAACTAAACAGTCACATAACACATAACTATAACTAATTTTAAATATATTTTGAGATTAAACGAAATTTCATATTTTTTTTATTATATGGAGTACTACCTATTTATAACTAAACATATAGGAGACGTTCCCATTTTTCCTCATAAACACAATTAAACTTATATAGATGTAAAGACTACAATATACCACGCCAAGAATGTATTGTAACGTTTATTTCTAATTTATTTACACTGTCCTAATTTTACACTACACACTACTTAATTTATCTTAACTCTTTCCTAACTAATTAATTTATATCGCACTCTTAATCATTAATTTATTTATACGCTCTCGCTCGTCCGTTTTTCGGCTTGTTTATTCACTCGCGGCTTCACTTCTAATCTAATCTCTCCGACCGCAAGCCCGCTTATATATATATATATATATATATATATATATATATATATATATATATATATATATATCTTTAAATCAATAGAGCGTCCTTATATTACCGAATCACATTTAATAGAGCGTCCGGGTGCATGTGGCGTCCATATTCGGACGCTCCAAACACACCCTGTGTAAAAGTTTGTCAAAGTCATCGCAGGGCCGTTAAAAATCATTTGGCAAATTTTTAGAAGACGCCGAAATGACAATTTAATGAACAGAAATAAACCGTTTCAGTATATTTTTAGTTCATGCGAGTTGTCGCTTGGAGCGCATCAATCGTTAACGTATATTTCGTATATGCGCATGGAGGATACACTGATTCGCTTTTCGGGCGTCCTGGACACTTGGCAACTGCGAATTGAATATTATAAGCAATTATTAGCTTTTCGGGCGTCCTTTTTAAAATATGAACAAAAAGTAAAACGGTTTTGCTTTCGACCGTTCAGTTTCTTTCAAGCCGCGCTAAAAGAACTAATAGACTTTACTTCGTACTTTTGTAGTCTGACGTATGGAAAATAATATTTAAGTATCTGAACCAATTTTTACATCGAAAAGTTTTGTCTGAAAATATTCCTTTGTAAATAGACTACACCCTGAAATAGTTTCAAGTCGAAAATCAAGGGATGCAATGGTCATTCGGGGGTTGATAGGAGACTTTTCTACGAAATTTCGAACTCTGACATATGGAAAAAAATATTTAATTATCTGAAGCAATTTTTACACCGAAAATTCTTGTCTGGAAATATTGCATTATACATAGACTACCCCCCTGAAATAGTTTGAAGTGGAAAATCAGGGGATGCAATGGTCATTCGGGGGTTGATAGGAGACTTTACTACGAAATTTCGTACTCTGACGTATGGAAAAAAAGATTTAAGTATCTAAACCAATTTTTACATCGAAAATTTTTGTCTGAAAATATTCCTTTGTAAATAGAATACACCCATGAAATAGTTCCAAGTCGAAAATCAGGGGATGCGATAGTCATTCGGGGGTTGATAGGTGACTTCTACGAAATTTCGTACTCTGACGTATGGAAAAAAAGATTTAAGTATCTAAACCAACTTTTACATTAAAAATTGTTGTCTGAAAATATTCCTTTGTAAATAGACTACCACCATGAAATAATTCCAAGTTGAAAATCAGGGGATGCGATAGTCATTCGGGGGTTGATATGTGACTACTACGAAATTTCACACTCTGACGTATGGAAAAAAATATTTAAGTATCTAAACCAATTTTTACATCGAAAATTTTTGTCTGAAATATTCCTTTGTAAATAGACTATCACCATGAAATAGTTCCAAGTCGAAAATCAGGGGATGCGATAGTCATTAGGGGGTTGATATGTGACTACTACGAAATTTCATACTCTGACGTATGGAAAAAAATATTTAAGTATCTAAACCAATTTTTATATCGAAAATTGATGTCTGAAAATATTCCTTTGTAAATAGACTACCACCGTGAAATAATTCCAAGTTGAAAATCAGGGGATGCGATAGTCATTCGGGGGTTAATATGTTACTACTACGAAATTTCATACTCTGACGTATGGAAAAAAATATTTAAGTTTCTAAACCAATTTTTACATCGAAAATTGTTGTCTGAAAATATTCCTTTGTAAATAGACTACCACCGTCAAATAATTCCAAGTTGAAAATCAGGGGATGCGATAGTCATTCGGGGGTTGATATGTGACTACTACGAAATTTCACACTCTGACGTATGGAAAAAAATATTTAAGTATCTAAACCAATTTTTACATCGAAAATTTTTGTCTGAAATATTCCTTTGTAAATAGACTATCACCATGAAATAGTTCCAAGTCGAAAATCAGGGGATGCGATAGTCATTCGGGGGTTGATAGGTGACTTCTACGAAATTTCGTACTCTGACGTATGGAAAAAAAGATTTAAGTATCTAAACCAACTTTTACATTAAAAATTGTTGTCTGAAAATATTCCTTTGTAAATAGACTACCACCATGAAATAATTCCAAGTTGAAAATCAGGGGATGCGATAGTCATTCGGGGGTTGATATGTGACTACTACGAAATTTCACACTCTGACGTATGGAAAAAAATATTTAAGTATCTAAACCAATTTTTACATCGAAAATTTTTGTCTGAAAATATTCCTTTGTAAATAGAATACACCCATGAAATAGTTCCAAGTCGAAAATCAGGGGATGCGATAGTCATTCGGGGGTTGATAGGTGACTTCTACGAAATTTCGTACTCTGACGTATGGAAAAAAAGATTTAAGTATCTAAACCAACTTTTACATTAAAAATTGTTGTCTGAAAATATTCCTTTGTAAATAGACTACCACCATGAAATAATTCCAAGTTGAAAATCAGGGGATGCGATAGTCATTCGGGGGTTGATATGTGACTACTACGAAATTTCACACTCTGACGTATGGAAAAAAATATTTAAGTATCTAAACCAATTTTTACATCGAAAATTTTTGTCTGAAATATTCCTTTGTAAATAGACTATCACCATGAAATAGTTCCAAGTCGAAAATCAGGGGATGCGATAGTCATTCGGGGGTTGATAGGTGACTTCTACGAAATTTCGTACTCTGACGTATGGAAAAAAAGATTTAAGTATCTAAACCAACTTTTACATTAAAAATTGTTGTCTGAAAATATTCCTTTGTAAATAGACTACCACCATGAAATAATTCCAAGTTGAAAATCAGGGGATGCGATAGTCATTCGGGGGTTGATATGTGACTACTACGAAATTTCACACTCTGACGTATGGAAAAAAATATTTAAGTATCTAAACCAATTTTTACATCGAAAATTTTTGTCTGAAAATATTCCTTTGTAAATAGAATACACCCATGAAATAGTTCCAAGTCGAAAATCAGGGGATGCGATAGTCATTCGGGGGTTGATAGGTGACTTCTACGAAATTTCGTACTCTGACGTATGGAAAAAAAGATTTAAGTATCTAAACCAACTTTTACATTAAAAATTGTTGTCTGAAAATATTCCTTTGTAAATAGACTACCACCATGAAATAATTCCAAGTTGAAAATCAGGGGATGCGATAGTCATTCGGGGGTTGATATGTGACTACTACGAAATTTCACACTCTGACGTATGGAAAAAAATATTTAAGTATCTAAACCAATTTTTACATCGAAAATTTTTGTCTGAAATATTCCTTTGTAAATAGACTATCACCATGAAATAGTTCCAAGTCGAAAATCAGGGGATGCGATAGTCATTAGGGGGTTGATATGTGACTACTACGAAATTTCATACTCTGACGTATGGAAAAAAATATTTAAGTATCTAAACCAATTTTTATATCGAAATTGTTGTCTGAAAATATTCCTTTGTAAATAGACTACCACCGTGAAATAATTCCAAGTTGAAAATCAGGGGATGCGATAGTCATTCGGGGGTTAATATGTTACTACTACGAAATTTCATACTCTGACGTATGGAAAAAAATATTTAAGTTTCTAAACCAATTTTTACATCGAAAATTGTTGTCTGAAAATATCCCTTTGTAAATAGACCATCCGCACGAAATAGTTTCAAGTCGAAAATCAGGGGATGCGATAGTCATTCGGGGGTTGATAGAAGAATTTACTTCGAAATTTCGTACTCTGACGTATGGAAAAAATATTTAACTATCTAAACCAATTTTTACATCGAAAATTTTTGTCTGAAAATATTCCTTTGTAAATAGACTACCACCGTCAAATAATTCCAAGTTGAAAATCAGGGGATGCGATAGTCATTCGGGGGTTGATATGTGACTACTACGAAATTTCACACTCTGACGTATGGAAAAAAATATTTAAGTATCTAAACCAATTTTTACATCGAAAATTTTTGTCTGAAATATTCCTTTGTAAATAGACTATCACCATGAAATAGTTCCAAGTCGAAAATCAGGGGATGCGATAGTCATTAGGGGGTTGATATGTGACTACTACGAAATTTCATACTCTGACGTATGGAAAAAAATATTTAAGTATCTAAACCAATTTTTATATCGAAAATTGTTGTCTGAAAATATTCCTTTGTAAATAGACTACCACCGTGAAATAATTCCAAGTTGAAAATCAGGGGATGCGATAGTCATTCGGGGGTTAATATGTTACTACTACGAAATTTCATACTCTGACGTATGGAAAAAAATATTTAAGTTTCTAAACCAATTTTTACATCGAAAATTGTTGTCTGAAAATATTCCTTTGTAAATAGACTACCACCGTCAAATAATTCCAAGTTGAAAATCAGGGGATGCGATAGTCATTCGGGGGTTGATATGTGACTACTACGAAATTTCACACTCTGACGTATGGAAAAAAATATTTAAGTATCTAAACCAATTTTTACATCGAAAATTTTTGTCTGAAATATTCCTTTGTAAATAGACTATCACCATGAAATAGTTCCAAGTCGAAAATCAGGGGATGCGATAGTCATTCGGGGGTTGATAGGTGACTTCTACGAAATTTCGTACTCTGACGTATGGAAAAAAAGATTTAAGTATCTAAACCAACTTTTACATTAAAAATTGTTGTCTGAAAATATTCCTTTGTAAATAGACTACCACCATGAAATAATTCCAAGTTGAAAATCAGGGGATGCGATAGTCATTCGGGGGTTGATATGTGACTACTACGAAATTTCACACTCTGACGTATGGAAAAAAATATTTAAGTATCTAAACCAATTTTTACATCGAAAATTTTTGTCTGAAAATATTCCTTTGTAAATAGAATACACCCATGAAATAGTTCCAAGTCGAAAATCAGGGGATGCGATAGTCATTCGGGGGTTGATAGGTGACTTCTACGAAATTTCGTACTCTGACGTATGGAAAAAAAGATTTAAGTATCTAAACCAACTTTTACATTAAAAATTGTTGTCTGAAAATATTCCTTTGTAAATAGACTACCACCATGAAATAATTCCAAGTTGAAAATCAGGGGATGCGATAGTCATTCGGGGGTTGATATGTGACTACTACGAAATTTCACACTCTGACGTATGGAAAAAAATATTTAAGTATCTAAACCAATTTTTACATCGAAAATTTTTGTCTGAAATATTCCTTTGTAAATAGACTATCACCATGAAATAGTTCCAAGTCGAAAATCAGGGGATGCGATAGTCATTAGGGGGTTGATATGTGACTACTACGAAATTTCATACTCTGACGTATGGAAAAAAATATTTAAGTATCTAAACCAATTTTTATATCGAAATTGTTGTCTGAAAATATTCCTTTGTAAATAGACTACCACCGTGAAATAATTCCAAGTTGAAAATCAGGGGATGCGATAGTCATTCGGGGGTTAATATGTTACTACTACAAAATTTCATACTCTGACGTATGGAAAAAAATATTTAAGTTTCTAAACCAATTTTTACATCGAAAATTGTTGTCTGAAAATATCCCTTTGTAAGTAGACCATCCGCACGAAATAGTTTCAAGTCGAAAATCAGGGGATGCGATAGTCATTCGGGGGTTGATAGAAGAATTTACTTCGAAATTTCGTACTCTGACGTATGGAAAAAATATTTAACTATCTAAACCAATTTTTACATCGAAAATTTTTGTCTGAAAATATTCCTTTGTAAATAGACTACCACCGTCAAATAATTCCAAGTTGAAAATCAGGGGATGCGATAGTCATTCGGGGGTTGATATGTGACTACTACGAAATTTCACACTCTGACGTATGGAAAAAAATATTTAAGTATCTAAACCAATTTTTACATCGAAAATTTTTGTCTGAAATATTCCTTTGTAAATAGACTATCACCATGAAATAGTTCCAAGTCGAAAATCAGGGGATGCGATAGTCATTAGGGGGTTGATATGTGACTACTACGAAATTTCATACTCTGACGTATGGAAAAAAATATTTAAGTATCTAAACCAATTTTTACTTTGAAAATTTTTGTCTGAAAATATTCCTTTGTAAATTGACCATCCGCACGAAATAGTTTCAAGTCGAAAATCAGGGGATGCGATAGGCATTCGGGGGTTGATATGTGACTACTACAAAATTTCATACTCTGACGTATGGAAAAAAATATTTAAGTATGTAAACCAATTTTTACATCGAAAATTTGTGTCTGAAAATATTCCTTTGTAAATAGACTACCCCCATGAAATAGTTCCAAGTCGAAAATCAGGAGATGCGACAGTCATTCGGGGGTTGATAGGTGACTATTACGAAATTTCGTACTCTAACGTATGGAAAAAAAGATTTAAGTATCTAAACCAACTTTTACATCGAAAAGTTTTGTCTGAAAATATTCCTTTGTAAATAGCCTACCCCCATGAAATAGTTCCAAGTCGAAAATCAGGGGATGCGATAGTCATTCGGGGGTTGATTTGTGACTACTACGAAATTTCATACTCTGACGTATGGAAAAAAATATTTAAGTATCTAAACCAATTTTTACTTTGAAAATTTTTGTCTGAAAATATTCCTTTGTAAATTGACCATCCGCACGAAATAGTTTCAAGTCGAAAATCAGGGGATGCGATAGTCATTCGGGGGTTGATATGTGACTACTACAAAATTTCATACTCTGACGTATGGAAAAAAATATTTAAGTATGTAAACCAATTTTTACATCGAAAATTTGTGTCTGAAAATATTCCTTTGTAAATAGACTACCCCCATGAAATAGTTCCAAGTCGAAAATCAGGAGATGCGACAGTCATTCGGGGGTTGATAGGTGACTATTACGAAATTTCGTACTCTAACGTATGGAAAAAAAGATTTAAGTATCTAAACCAACTTTTACATCGAAAAGTTTTGTCTGAAAATATTCCTTTGTAAATAGCCTACCCCCATGAAATAGTTCCAAGTCGAAAATCAGGGGATGCGATAGTCATTCGGGGGTTGATTTGTGACTACTACGAAATTTCATACTCTGACGTATGGAAAAAAATATTTAAGTATCTAAACCAATTTTTACTTTGAAAATTTTTGTCTGAAAATATTCCTTTGTAAATTGACCATCCGCACGAAATAGTTTCAAGTCGAAAATCAGGGGATGCGATAGTCATTCGGGGGTTGATATGTGACTACTACAAAATTTCATACTCTGACGTATGGAAAAAAATATTTAAGTATGTAAACCAATTTTTACATCGAAAATTTGTGTCTGAAAATATTCCTTTGTAAATAGACTACCCCCATGAAATAGTTCCAAGTCGAAAATCAGGAGATGCGACAGTCATTCGGGGGTTGATAGGTGACTATTACGAAATTTCGTACTCTAACGTATGGAAAAAAAGATTTAAGTATCTAAACCAACTTTTACATCGAAAAGTTTTGTCTGAAAATATTCCTTTGTAAATAGCCTACCCCCATGAAATAGTTCCAAGTCGAAAATCAGGGGATGCGATAGTCATTCGGGGGTTGATTTGTTTTGTGACTACTACGAAATTTCATACTCTGACGTATGGAAAAAAATATTTAAGTATCTAAACCAATTTTTACTTTGAAAATTTTTGTCTGAAAATATTCCTTTGTAAATTGACCATCCGCACGAAATAGTTTCAAGTCGAAAATCAGGGGATGCGATAGTCATTCGGGGGTTGATACGTGACTAGTACGAAATTTCGTACTCTTACGTATGGAAAAAAAGATTTAAGTATCTAAACCAACTTTTACATCGAAAAGTTTTGTCTGAAAATATTCCTTTGTAAATAGCCTACCCCCATGAAATAGTTCCAAGTCGAAAATCAGGGGATGCGATAGTCATTCGGGGGTTGATTTGTGACTACTACGAAATTTCATACTCTGACGTATGGAAAAAAATATTTAAGTATCTAAACCGATTTTTACATCGAAAATTTTTGTCTGAAATATTCCTTTGTAAATAGACTACCACCATGAAATAGTTCCAAGTCGAAAATCAGGGGATGCGATATACACTCAGGGGTTGATATATGACTACTACGAAATTTCATACTCAGACGTATGGAAAAAAATATTTAAGTATGTAAACCAATTTTTTCATCGAAAATTTGTGTCTGAAAATATTTCTTTATAAATAGGCTACTCCCATTAAATAGTCCCAAGTCAGAAATCAGGAGATGCGACAGTCATTCGGGGGTTGATTGGTGACTATTACGAAATTTCGTACTCTAACGTATGGAAAAAAAGATTTAAGTATCTAAACCAATTTTTACTTTGAAAATTTTTGTCTGAAAATATTCCTTTGTAAATATACTACACCCACGAAACAGTTCCAAGTCGAAAATCAGGGGATGCGATAGTCTTAGTCATTCGGGGGTTGATTTGTGACTACTACGAAATTTCATACTCTGACGTATGGAAAAAATATTTAAGTATCTAAACCGATTTTTACGTCGAAAATTTTTGTCTGAAAATTCCTTTGTAAATAGACTACCACCATGAAATAGTTCCAAGTCGAAAATCAGGGGATGCGATATTCATTCGGGGGTTGATATGTGACTACTACGAAATTTCATACTCTGACGTATGGAAAAAAATATTTAAGTATGTAAACCAATTTTTACATCGAAAATTTGTGTCTGAAAATATTCCTTTATAAATAGGCTACCCCCATTAAATAGTCCCAAGTCGGAAATCAGGAGATGCGACAGTAATTCGGGGGTTGATAGGTGACTATTACGAAATTTCGTACTCTAACGTATGGAAAAAAAGATTTAAGTATCTAAACCAATTTTTACTTTGAAAATTTTTGTCTGAAAATATTCCTTTGTAAATAGACTACACCCATGAAATAGTTCCAAGTCGAAAATCAGGGGATGCGATAGTCATTCGGGGGTTGATAGGTGACTACTATGAAGTTTCGTACTCTGGCTTATGGAAAAAAAGATTTAAGTATCTAAACCAAATTTATATAGAAAATTTTTGTCTGAAAATATTCCTTTGTAAATAGACTACCCCCATGCAATAGTTCCAAGTCGAAAATCAGGGAATGCGGTAGTCATTCGGGGGTTGAAATGTGACTACTACGAAATTTCATACTCTGACGTATGGAAAAAAATATTTAAGTATCCAAACCAATTTTTACATCGAAAATTTTTGTCTGAAAATATTCCTGTGTAAATAGACTACCCCCATGAAATAGTTCCAAGTCGAAAATCAGGGGATGCGATAGTCATTCTGGGGTTGATTTGTGACTACTACGAAATTTCATACTCTGACGTATTTATTTATTTTATTTATTTATTATTAGCCATATACAATTAAGCCTGCAAGAGAGGGAAGACCCTCTGTGCGCAGAGGGTCTTCGCGTATGAAAAAAAATATTTAAGTATCTAAACCAATTTTTACTTCGAAAATTTTTTGTCTGCAAATATTCCTTGGTAGGTAGGCTACCCCCATGAAATACTTTCAAGTCAAAAATCAGGGAAAGCGATATTCAGCTGGGGGTTCATATGACACTTACCTCGAAATTTCGTACTCTCATATATGGAAAAAAGTATTTAACTATCTAAACCAATTTTTTAAATTGAAAATTTGTATCTGAAAATATGCCTTTATGCAAAGACTACCCCTTCTGAAACAGTTTCAAGTCGAAAATTAAAGGATGTAATAGTCAACAGAGGGTTCAAAAGAAACTTTTTTGAAATTTCGAACTTTTACATATGGTAATTTTATTAAGTACTTTAACCAATTTTTACATCGAATATATTTATCTGTATGTATTCTTTGATCTATAAAAGACCCCACTGAGACAGTTTCAAGTCTAAAGTTGAGGGATGCAATAGTTTACATACTTAAATAATTTTTTCCATACGTCATAGTACGAAATTTCGTAGTAAAGTCTCCTATAAACCCCCAAATGACCATCGCATCCCCTGATTTTCGACTTGAAACTGTTTCAGGAGGGTAGTCTACTTACCAAGAAATACTTGCAGACAAAAATTTTCGATGTAAAAATTGGTTTAGATACTTAAATATTTTTTTCAATACGTCAGAGTACGAGATTTCGAGGTGGAGTCTGCTATCAACCCCAGAATGACTATCGCCTCCCCTGATTTTTGACTTGAAACTATTTCTGGGTGGTAGTGTATGTATAAACTGATATTTTCAGATAAAAATTTTCGATGTAGAATTTGGTTTAGAAAGTTTGAAATGATTTTTTTCCATACGTAAGAGTATGAAATTTCGAGGTAAAGTCTCTTATCAACCCCCGAATGACTATCGCATCCCCTGATTTTCGACTTGAAACTGTCTCAGTGAGATAGTTTATGCATAAAGCAATATTTCCAGATCAAAATTTTCGATGTAAAATTGGTGTACATAGTTAAATAATTTTTTACATACGTGAGACTACGAAATTTCGAGGTAAAGTCTCCTATCAACCGCCGAATGACTATCGCATCCCCCGATTTTCGACTTGAAACTCGTTCAGGGGGATACTTTATGTAAAAATAAATATTTTCCGATAAACATTTTTAGTGTAAAAATTGGTTGGGGTGGTTAAAATAATTTTTGTTTCGATTTTTTGTACATTTGCCTAATGTTTCAACCCACAAACGAAAGCTAGGGTGGTAAATCGTATCGGATACATCTCATTAGTAATAAACAGTCTCTCCTGGGATGTTTTTGGCACAAATTTTGATACTAAAAGATAGCACCTATTTTACCGTACTACAGGATTTGTGGATGTGGCCAGCTTCACAGCCGTAGAAAACAATTATTTTGAAAATACTCAGTGGTGTGCGTATGTGTTATAGCAGTTTCAATTGTCGAAATTCTACAAACAGATATTTCTTTGATAACTAATCGTGACGCGTCGCGGCTTTACTAGTACAGTTTTAAAAAAAAAGTACACAAAAATTAAATGAAATTAAAAAAAATGACAATATATCACTAAAAACCACATTCAGTCATTGTTAAGATTATCTTGCAAAAAGACTTCTAGGGTTCGATTTTCGCCGCAAAAGCGCGCGGAGATTTAATTCCTGGGTAAATTTGGTTAGAATTCGTCCATGCACAGTGAAGCCTATACGTAACATACACACACACACACACACACACAGTTATTTTAATAATGCCCATAAAATAATCAAGAAAATGGACAGGCAACATTGCAGACGCTTTAAAATCGATAATATGCAAAAAGTGTATATTTTGTGGACGCTCTATTAACAAAAAAGTGAAGGAACATACACATTAAGGACGCTTTAAGACGAGATAACTAGAAGGACGCCGCAATAGCGAGATGCTATCTAACGAAATTCATAATTTTCTTGTCAAACTGTTACCGACATCTATCATTTTACCGCCTAAACCGCCGTCAAGCAAATATACGAACCTACCATTAAGCAGATTCGAGCTATGAGAGATGGACGCCACAATATTCTTTTGTGTAAAGACGCTGTAATGATAGAGAGATGTATATGAGGTTTTCTATCGAAACGCATGATGGCAATCCAACAAGAGCAAACGAGAAACTTATAGTAGTTCGTTAGTGAGACAGAGAACGATGTTTTGCAACGTTGCCGGCCGCAGTCCAAGTCCAAGCATCTGACGCGTATCGCTTTACGCTTTTCGGTCTCGGGTCGTCTCCTGCGAGGCGGATGACTGAGATATTTCGTGAGCTAGCAACTTCGCAAAAGTTGTTTCTCTGTTCAGCCAACGAGAAATGTATGGCCTTTCTCTCGCTCTCACGTTTATTCCATCCTGCGACTTTGTAGAATCGGTCTATATATATATATATATATATATATATATATATATATATATATATATATATATATATATCAATTGTATTCGCGATGGTTCCTGAAATAACTCGATCCTTCTTTTCCCTAATAATGTTTATGTAGAAACGTCCAGAAGGTAATAAATCATTCTTCCTTAACAACATGTTGCCGGGACGTTGAGGACAGTTTTTTTATTGCTCACTTAAGCGTAGCGACGTTCCTTTGTGGTAAGCCGCCGTTCGATGAGAGTGAACACATTTCGCGCTGCTGTTTACATTTCGCGTTACAGTATTGTTAATAACATTATAATGTGAAGCAACTCACAGGAAGTATGAGAATACTGAAATACTAAATCGTAGAAATTTATAGTGGGAGGACGATTTGAAATATTCATTCATCTTTGAAAAACTTGAAACATGATTTTTTGTCATAATGAAATCTATGCGACAAAATCGGAAAATTAAGAAAAGTTCATTATTGTTTTATTTACTTCCTTAGTTTAATCAAACAGAAGTGCATCTGCACTACCGCGATTTTTTAAAAAATTCAGTTATTTTTCATTGTAAGGTGGTATTCCTTTGCTTCTGTCATTTTAACTGCAGTTACGAGTATTCTATCCGTATTGGTATTCTATAGACTCTATTTATAGAGCAGAAACAGCGACGCCAGATTTACATCTTCAGCGTAACATGTACTCGTACTGACTGCTCTTGGAAATATTTTGAATGAAATCCCCTGCTTTTACCGTATAGCAACTAATAGTAGGTACAGAGCTGTGCTATGTATACATATTGAAAAACTTCGAGTTCTTATTTCTTATGACTGAAATAATATTCTTTTAGTGGGAGAAATCAAGTGAATATATAGCTAGTACTGCTAGTATGTATACTCCAATTACTTTTTTTAAATAAATTCCATATAGTACTCATACGAAAGGGGTTTGCAGCATGTAAGATAGTGGGATAGTAAGATTGTGGGTTGCATATGATTACAGGGTACATTGTAATATTTGTAATGTATCAGTAATAGTATAAATCTGATCTTTTATAAAGGATACAGGATACTTATATTCCCAGATGACCCTGATATGTTGTTTGTTTTCGGAGATTTTCAGAGATCAAATAACAATAATAGGACTAGAGTTGAAGTGATTTCTTACATTAGATTGACTGTAAGAAGTATTGCGCCATCTACTGTTTTGCTACTAATCATTCGAGTGTTGAGCCTAGTAATCTAGGTATCTACTAATATCTAGTTGAAAAACGAAAAGAACTTGGCAACACGGGGTGAAGAAAAGTTTCGGCGTTTGGTATTTGGTTGATATTTGTGGCGATAATTCGTGGAAAAGTTGTGAGCTTTTCATAAATACTCAAGGAATTGATCAGGTAAGCGTCATTTATACTTTCCCCCAAAACTCACCCTTTGTGTTCACAGTTTTCGGTATTATTGATGTCGTTATGGCCTCCCTAACCTACAAATCCGAAACCAAACAATATTTGAATAGTGTATTTTAGGGGTACAAAAATTCAAGTATATGCTTTTGTAATTTGAAGATGCTTGCAATTGCACTGTCAAAGTTAAGAAAGTGGGTAGTTCTAGAAAATTGGGCGTTATTGAACCAACTGTGTTTGAAAGCCATAATCTAAGTAGCTTCTATTTGAGTGGTTGCTTAATAGGAACTATAAAAATTGAAAATGGGTAATCAGTACACATTCACCGGTTTCCTAGAAGTGTTCCAGGCGTTGGGCATCAAATAAAATCTAAAATCATTTTAGCCATATGATATATGCCTTAGAATTTAAAGATGAGTCTCAATGTAAAAATGCCATTAAAACTTTATAGATTTTATGTAAGTTTTTCATTCATTATGAACTATCACTTAAATATATCTCATTTTAATGTAAAGGGAGACATGCAATGATTTCCAACAGTACTCTGATTAGTTCACCAAGATAATCCTCATGTTTTATTTCCAAACAACAGTTTTGAAGAGGTTCTTCATTGGCTTGACCCTGCGGTTTTACCCAAAAACTTTCATGAACTCTAAAAGCAGTCCTGCTCCCCAAACGGAGAATGCCACGGAGGAGTATGTGGTAGAGAAAATCCTCGACAGCCGGATCAATGAGAGGGGCATCAAGGAGTACTACCTGAAGTGGATCGGCTTCGACGAGGCCGACAACACTTGGGAGCCAGAGGAGAACCTCGACTGTCCCGGTCTGATCGAAGCATTCGAAAAGGAGAGGACGAAGAGGGAGAAGGAGGACAGGGACAGGAAGAGGAAACTGAGCATACAGTCAGATGGGAAGCCGCCCAAGAAAAAGGAGGAGCGGAAGTCATTGGGTTTCGATAGAGGCCTGCAGCCCGAAAAGATCATTGGGGCTACCGATAGTCCTGGTAAGTAATCAGGAATGAAGGTTATCTCTGATTGAAGATATGTCAAGAGTGTCTGAATTTTGTGCATTTAGTGGATTGAAAAAAGATGATCTGGATTCTGGATTGTAATTTCAATTTCATTAAAGCTTACCAATTTTTGTTTTTGCAAGACATAATACATGTTATTTATTATTTACGACCATTTAATGTCCTTACTGAGAAATATATGTATATCAGCCAAATCAATATTACATGATACATTACTACAAAGAAAATAAGATACTTCTTATTGCAACAAAAAGATAACTATAGAACACTACATAAAATACAAATATAATTAACACATATAAACTGTATTTGAGCAAACATTAGATGTTTAAGTGTTTTCATAAAGACACTTGAACCTATGAATTCTGACAGGCTCTTCTGACATTCAAGCCCTATTCAAGGGATAATTAACTTAATTAATCCTGGAGTTATGGAAGAAATAGGTAAGGGACAACTCTGAATGTTTATTGTTAAATGATACAGAAAAATAATACAATGTGTTTCAAAATGATTGTCATCTAGTTGGCGTTGGAATTTCTGTGCATGTAATTTTTTATGTGCCGCGCTCTATTGATTTGTACCTATCTAATTCTGACAACAAGTGACACTTATTGTGAAACTGACAATCAGTACTGCTGATAATTAACGACCAGGGCCAAAACAAATACTACAAATAGACAAATACTCAGAATTCGTTTTCTTTTGACAGAGAAAAACCAGAAGTTTAAACATATTAAGTAGGTTATTTTGAGGTTATGTATAGCTAGTAGAAACTCCTATTTTCGCAAGGCGGTTTTTTTATTTTACATGGGAATTCCACAGCCGACTAGATGACAATCATTTTGAAACACGTTGTACAATGTGTAACACAATAAATGTTCGAAGTGTCACTTGTCAGAATTAGATAGGTACAAATCAAGAGAGCGCGGCACATCAAAAATTACATGCACAGAAATTCCAACGCCAACTAGATGACAATCATTTTGAAACACATTGTATTTGTGGTACAGTTTATACAGAATAGATCTTGATACTCATCAAGAGTTGCTATGGTGACAATTTTAAAATATGACTGCACTGGGAGTCCATTTTGAAACATAGGTATGTAGTGAATAGTTTTATACTGACGGTCCATAGGGAAAAATTAAATTTATTTTAACTTTCTGGAAATGAAAACGTAATATTTAAGTATATTATTTATAATGCACACTTTCTGTTAGTCCGATTTTGACATTTTTTTTTACTTTTTTGAATATTTAAATATATATTTAAAATCAGAAACATTGTAGTAGGGGTAATTGTTTTTTAAAATCATTACAACTTACAGAAAATCAACTATATTTCTTTTAAACAGAACTGTGGATCACAAATGTTACAACTTTTGCATGATTACTATTTGGTAGATAATAAATTGAATACAATAAATATTTTATTTATTACAATTGTGAACCACTGAACGTTTTACAAAAATTAAAAGATATTTTCGAATTAAAGCTCAATTAAAGTATTAAAGCTTTAATTGTGAGACTTCTAGAATATTAAGTAATCATACTAAAAATAAGTATTAAACTGTCTGCAAGGGTTCAATAAAATGAGTACAAATTAATATTGTCCACAAATATGATTTTAATTGTTTAAACAGTGTAAATATTATGTCCCACTTCTACAATGTTTCGCCTTTCAAATAATGTACTAAAACCAATCTTTAAAAAAATGATGAAATCCGAACTATTTCAGGGGATTAAGTAGGTAATAACCATCATTAGTATTATTCTGAAAATGTTTCTCATTATCATTATATTCAATTGAAACATAATAAGCATTATTCTATTCATAGTGAATTACATTTTTCTGTTACACTTTTTTAATGAAACGCTGTGGTATAACTGTAAATATTCGTAGAAAATATGAGAAAACTTCAATTTCACACTTTTTAGCTGGGGGTGGTCACTGACAGGAGATTAAAAAAAACTTAACAAAAATACCATAATTTACACATTGAACGTGAATAAAAATGACATACTAAAAGTGCTGATCACAGGCGGAAATTAAAATATAACACTAAATCGGTATCCTATTCTTAAATACTGAGGTAGTTGTCATCATCTCGCAAGAACCATTACAACTCTAGGGTTCATTGGAATTATTTTATCTTTGAATTATTAACAGTATATAATTAACACTTCAATTTGCATCAAGTAAATTACTGAAAATTTGAAAAGTAACTCAAGTGGATACCTATGTTAAATTTGCAAATATTTGTACAAATCGATAATTATACCACTGTAGCTGTAAGTATACAACTATTCTGATTACTGAAATAAAAACGGTATTAAGAAACTTGCAAAATTTAATGGAACATTTTTAAATTTAAATTAGGGGCGAGACATAAAAAGATTTTCAAGTGTATTCAATTCATTAAAAAGTAAATGCTGAATAGCAGACAATAAGAATTTGAAATTCTTCACCAAAGTTACTTCCTAAATAGTACAACAGTTTATTTAATGTAAGTTAAAGTGTTTCTCTCCCTCTCTCTTACCCTAAAATTGTGTATGCAAATCTCTTGTTGGCTAGTTGTCATATTCAGTTATAGAATTAAATCAATTATACAAATATGTTTACCTTTGTTAAGGTTAAATTTAATACCTAGAATAACATATGTTCCACATTTAATTGTAATTATTTTTGAACACAGAGATATATATTTTTTTGCAATAAGATGACGATATTTCAACAAGATCACATCAACAACAAAAATTTCACACTCATACTGCACCCTTCTTTATCAAATTACATTCTAAACTTCTCTTCAAAGTTTCGTTTCTGTACATATTTCATTTGCAGGTCAGTTAATGTTTCTAATAAAATGGATGGGTACCGATGAGGCGGATCTCGTACCAGCGGAACAAGCGAACCAAAAGTGTCCACAGGTCGTTATAAAGTTTTACGAGCAGCGCCTCAAATGGCATGTTCCCAATATAGAAGCGCAAAAGTCGCCCGAGTAGGGCGTTTTCAGCTTGCACGTGTCGATTTATCATTTAGGTTTTATTTTTGATTGTAATTGGGACGATCTATGTTCATCTAGGTTTTAGAAATGAGTACAATTTAAATTTAAATGCTCAAATGGATGTATACATTTGTGAAATAGTATATATATTGGGTAATTATTTGATCCAACAATAGTTCTGGTTCTGTAAGGATTATTTTTTTCACTTTTTTGATATGGTAAGTAATAATTAAAGCTATTTATCGATTAAAACTTAGTAAATGAATATAACATTTTTTTCATTTTGTAATATTTGTTTATTAATATTTTTGTAATAAATATTATTGTAATAGATATTAAATGTGTTAAATAATATGTTAATAATTAAAATAGACTCTCAGCAAGAAAGAAATTTTATTTTCAAAGTAATTATAACAACTTTTTTTACTACACAATACTTAATGAAAATAATAGCACCGAGTGATTCATTCTTGTGCTTGTTTCATTGCCTTATTTTAAGTTTATTATAGTTTTATTTATTAATGGAACTTGTCTTTTCCCATTGTAACCATAAAAACAATCTGACGAAAATGATTACTGTACATGTAAAAATCACTTTAATAGATGGTTCACTGTAATTATTGAAATACGTTATGTGCACTTTGCTTCTCTAATTAGAGTCGGTGAGTTGTCCATAATTTAAATATTTCATCGCAATACAATATATTAAAAAGTTACATTGTATAATTTCCTTCCATCCTTGTCAAGGAGATGTGAAAAAATAATTTCTTTCAAAATGATATTCTGGTAAATTGTGGGTGGGTAAAAGACTACTGTTAGTTTTAAGTACTATCCACTAAGTCCAATTGACATATCTGGTATCCTGGTCCTTACATTTTTGGAAGGTTTCATTTAATCACATCTGTTTATATCTCACTAATATTGTATTTATTAATAGATTCCAATTTTCTCATTATTATTGCAGGAATTTTTGGCAAGCCGAATGACTTTCCTAGGTGAGTTAGTGCATTAAAAATGTGTAGTTTGTCAAGGCACTTCATTATACCAGTACATAACTAATTAAATTATCATGTAAGCACATCACACGGGTACTATTTGGTCCTTGGTAGAAAACTTTAAATATCAATGCATCACTAGTAGTGTCATATTTAGTTTGTAATTGACCTCTAGTGTCCTAAAATGTCAGATTTAAATAAACAATGGGAAGATTTCTTTGAGGAATACTATCGAAAGAAACCTCTGGGAACGCCAAATACAGAAGTGGAAGGTAAAACTGTAGGACACCAATCAAACCTAATTTTTATATAAAATACTCGTTACTTACGTAATACATTTCAAGCAATTAAAATTGAATGTGTTATTTTAGGTATTGTTTTATTTTACTATCTTACAATGATTTTGGACTTCACCTTTTGATGCAAAATTCATTGCTGTTTCATTACATAACTACCTGTCAACATATAGAGATATTTTATAACCTTATATTGAAAACTTTTAAAAACAACGAAGTTCTAAATTACTTCCAGTCCTAGCTGAAGAGTTCCTAGACAATCTCATTAAGGAGGGAAGGAAACCTTGTGATGACACTTCTGAAAGCTTCAATGAACAATTCCAGTTACCGGCGTACTATGATGAGAAATTGTTTAAAAAGTACGAGTAAATTCTGATTCATTACGTTAACATAATCCTAACAAGTTTTAGTGGGCAAGCATTTTTTCATAAACACTTTGTTGCTATGATATTTGGCAAAATCCTTGGATTAACTTTGTTGTTGTCAACTCCAAGTGCTGCTATTCTCTCGATGACCAAACAGTCAAGCACTCCATCCACCGCTTTTAAACGCTACATGGCTACGTTTATGCATATGATGACATGGTACGAAGGAGACGTTAAACCAGGTTCCAAGTAAGAATAACTAATTTCTTGCAAAATAACAACACTCCCCTAAATTTTGCGTTTTAGGTTGTGGATGTCCTTAGGGGCAGTTAGATCCATGCATAACTCGGCAAGTAAAAGAAGCACTCTCAATTTCCATTATCCCATAAATCAGTTGGAAATGTCGGGTACTTTGTTTTCGTTTATAGGATTCATTCTGACAAGAGGAGAAAAAATTGGTATTTATAACGCCACTAAGGATGAGCTCAAGGCTTTTATCCATTTTTGGAGGGTTATTGGATATATGGTGGGCATTGAAGACAAGTATGAGCGCTTTTTATTAAATCAACGTGTGTAAAAAAATGTGACTTTTAGGTTTAGCGTATGCAGAGCATCAGTAGATGAAAGCATAGCAATTAACAGGTTGATTTTGGATAGAATATTTAAACCGTTAATGGAGAAGCAATTGGAAGATTTTCAAGTGTTATCATTAGCATTATACGAAGGGCTTAGAAATATATTTCCATGGTGTAATGCCGATGTTTACATCTATTTCATTCATATGTTAATGGAAAATACTGACAAAATCAATATAAAGAAAGACTGCCTTAAACCTTTGACTGAAAGTAAAAAATCTACATTACTAAATACGATCAATTTCTTTTCATGGTTCAAATTTGAAGTTGTTAGAATTGCAGCTAATTATTTTATGTAACTGTTATATAAAACAATCCCAATCTTCTTAAAAGTAAAACGTATGAAATTTAACTGAACTGCTAATTAAAATATTCTATTAATAATAGGGTATTGTGATGTCTTTTTTTCTATCATCGCTATCTATAGCGTATGTTGTAAATAATGGTTTATGTATATATGTATGACAGTTAAATAGAAAATAAAAACTTAATAACAAATTGCTTTATTGGTTTTTTTTAAATGTGAAGCATACATCTCACTCTAATATTTAACAATCACTAATAATTAAGAACAATCAAACAAAAACCATAAACTCAAAACCACAATAACAAATCTAATAAACACAAAATTAGTTCACACTTGAGCTATGTGTTTCTCCTTGTTAATAGCCAATATTCACATCACATTTAGTAGGTATAGGTAGTATCCATTTTGTTATATATGTATTACTTATTAATATTATACTTTGGTATAAATCATAATTTAACTTATATTAAAAATGGAAGGTTTAAGTAAATATTATGGAAAAAGTACTGTAAAGGGCTTTATTAAATTAGCTAATTTGAAAAATTTAGAACCGAAATCAAGCTATAACATTGAACGTATCATTTTGAAATAAATTAGGTGAAAGAGGACCAACCTTTTTTTCAGCTAATGCTAATAAGCACTTGGTAAACTTGTTGATGTTTTGGGTGAAACCATGAAAATAATGTTTAACGACCATAATTGTATGTAATCCCGTATTACGATGAAAAATGATTCAAAAATTTACTTCAAGAATTAAATTTTCATAATTCCACTGACGAAACCCTTTTTTTCATGAAAATATGGCCGCATTATTGCTGTAAACAATAGGTATTTGGATTGACCACATTGCCATGCTCTTCATATGCTGCCATTTCGTCCGTGACCAGTCAAGTTACCAGCACATTTTAAACCTGACTCCAAGTAAGAAAAACTTATTTTTTTCGAGATTGGAGTACACTACTAAATTAAGCATTTTGGGTTGTGCGCGTCCTTTCAAGTAATTAGGTCCATACATATCGGGTGTTTTTTTAAATTTCACCTCATAGTAGGCTGTGGATGGTATTTGTGAATGCGTGTTACTAAAAAATGTCGAAATTGACATAACCTCACTTTTTTAATAAAAATTGAAACAGCTCCAATCGGTTAATAGTGTCTTGAAAAAGACATCTCACTCATCTACGCCTAATTAATAGAGCCAAGCTGTCTTTTTCAAGACACTAGTAACTGATTGGAGCAGTTTCAAGTTTTATTAAAAAAGTGAGGTTATGTCAATTTTGACATTTTTTAATAAGGCGCATTCACAAACACTATCCACAGCCTACTATGAGGTAAAATTTAAAAAAACACCCGATATAACTCGACAAGTAAAAAAGTACTTATTGTCAGTTTTAACTACCTATCGTAGTAAGTGAAATGATCATGTCTGATATCTTATTTGGATTTATCGGATTCGCTGTGACAAGAAGCACCAAAACTAGTATTGATAAAATGTCACTCTGGATGAGATCAGTGTGTTCATATTTTTTTGGGAGTTATTGGACCCATAGTAAGAATTAGTTTTTCACTTAAACATGTACCTCATTAATATTTTATTTATGTATTTAATGTAATTACATACTGTTCATAAACATTCGTAGTTTTGTGTAGCGCTTTGTTCAATTAATGGACTGTGATAATAAACTAATTATTTGAAATTTTAACGTTAGCATTTTTTGCACTTTGCCTTTGGAAGTGATTAGTTTATCAGTTATCATTATTTATGTATGTGTTGTTTAATGATAAAAACGTAGTTTTGGCGATTTTTTTCGCTATTTAATATAAAATTTAATAGTCGCGATCTTGTATTTACAGTTTTTTGTCGACTTTTGCATGATAGTGGTGTAAAATGTTAGATCTAAATGAACAATGGGACGATATTTGCGAAGAATACTATCGAAGAAAACCTGTAGGACCCCCAAATACAGAAGTAGGAGGTAAACCAAGATAGAAATATTTTTTTTTTAAAACCTGTGCATCTAACTTTGAAGTAAAACTTTTATTTCCTCGTTCGACATTTCTTATTAGTTAGAGAAAATCGGAGAGACTCAGAAAATAACGCCTCTAAGCGTTATATTTTTGTAATAGCAATGTTGCCATCTGTAGACATATAGGTAGAGCCACAAATAATAAGCAGAGCGAAAGAGGCACCCGTTTATTCTCTTTAAAACAATTTTTTTCAAGACTAAACTGAATTAGTAGTCTTTTCTAAATATAACCCATAGATGAAAAGAACTGTAAAACAAACTTTGGTAAGTATTACATATATGGGTAAAACGGTGTCTTGCACCCGTAAGGAATTTTAGTCTCTCGTTTAACGTTAGGGATTTGCACAACATTTGTAATCTACCGACAAACGATTAAAAATGGGTGATTTATATATATCGGGTGTTTTTTTTTTTAAATTTCACCTCATAGTAGGCTGTGGATAGTGTTTGTGAATATGCGCCTTACTAAAAAATGTCAATATTGAATTGGTTGAAATAACCTCATTTTTTTAAAAAAAATCGAAACTGCTACAATCAGTTACTAGTGTCTTGAAAAAGACAGCTTGGCTCTATTAATGAGGCGTAGATGAGTGAGACTAAAGAATATGAAAATTTAAAATTTAATGAAAATTTAAACTCTCTCACGGAACAATAGTCTTCGAAGTGCTTGGAACGATATGACTTTTAATAATGACATTTTTTAGTAAGGCGCATTCACAAACACTATCCACACCCTACTATGAGGTGAAATTAAAAAAAAAAAACACCTGATATAATAAAATGGTTATATGGATGATATACTGCGACAACATATCAAGTGTAAACTCCCTCTTCAATTTTAAATTTCTTATATCTAAAACTTTACATCACTGAAACTGTACTGTATTATCTTATTTCATCTGGCACTATCTTTTTTTAGCTTCCACAAAAAATCTAACAATTGTTTTTTTTTAATCTTATCCCTCTGAATTAAAAAAACGTTATAGTAAAACTGTGTGTGCTCCCACTTCTGTTTACAAGTCACTTTTGTTGAAAAGGTTGGCAATAACACAATTCTAAATTACTTTCAGCAAAAGCTGAAGAGTTCTTTGAAAGCCTTATAACAGAAGGAAGGAAACCATGTGATAGAACTGCTGAAACGTTCGATAAACAATTTCAGCTTCCTCCTTACTATGAAGAGAAATTATTCAAAAAGTAGGTGTAGTCTAAAATCGGTTACATAAATGTGATTATAATTTACATTCTAGCGGGCAAGCATTTTTTCGTAAACACTTTCTTGGAATGATATTTGGAACAATTCTTGGACTAAGCTTGCTGCTGTCTACTCCAGGCGCTGTTGTCCTCGCGATGACTAAACAATCAAAAACTCCACGCACCGCTTTTAAAAGATACATGGCTACATTCATGCATATGATGGCTTGGTATCAAGGAGACAGTAAACCTGATTCGAAGTAAGAACAACTGATTTTTATACAAAATGAGCATGTTCCGCTATATTTTGTTTTTGAGGATGTGGGTGTCTTTGAAGGCAGTTAGATCCATGCATAACTCCGCAAGTAAAAAGAGTACTGTCAAGTTGAATTATCCAGTAAGTCAATTAGAAATGTCCATTACATTGTTTGTGTTTATTGGAATCGCTGTGACAAGAAGCGAGAAAATCGGCATTTATAACGCCACTAAAGACGAGCTCAAAGCGTTGATCCATTTTTGGAGGGTTATTGGATACATGCTGGGAATTGAAGACAAGTATGGATGTTTAATTCCTTTTACAATCGCGACCTGTCCAAAAAAATTGTTACTTTCAGGTTTAACATTTGCCGAGCTTCCGTGGATGAAACAATTGTCATCATCGAGCTGATATTGGAGAAAATATTCAAACCATTAATAGAGAAGCCTTCCAATAATTTTAAAGCATTAGCTTCAGCATATTACAGCGGACTTAAAAATATATTTCCATGGTCTGATGCTGATGTTTACGTCCATTACCTTCATATGATAGTGGACAATACCAACGACATAGATTTAAAGAAAGACTGCCTGAATCCTTTGACTACAAGTCAAAGATCGACGTTGTCAAATACGATTTATTACTTTTCTAAGTTTAGATCAGAAGTTTTTAGAATTATAATTAATACTTTTGCGTATATAATATTCATAGCTTTTCCAATTTTCTTAAGATTTAAAAATGTAAAGGTGAATTTAGAAGAAATTATTTGAAATGACATCACTATATCAACATGATGTTTTATGCAGTCTTATTATCCATTGCATGTAGCGTTGGTATAGTAAATAATGGTGTATGGAATAGATAGCCAAATAGATATTTTTAACGCAAATTGCTGTACTGGTTATTTAATCTGTTTCAATTTCTTGTTTTTCGCATATCACTGATTTGAGTACTCTAAACAAAAACAATTTACATTTAAGATAATAAATCAGTGATAATATTGTTAAAAATCATTGACTGTTGAACTAGCGCATGAATCGTGTATTTTTTATCATTCAACACACTGTGAGACCATACAAATACGACATACAGAAGATCATACAAAAAATGGGAGATTTAAGTAAATTGTGGGAAAAGTGCGGTGAAGAGTTTTACCGGAAGGCTAAATTGGACCGAACACAACCGAAATGCAGAATAGAAGGTAATTTTGGAGCAAACCGAACAATAAAAATTATTATTATTATTTTCAGCTAATGCTAATGAGTTTCTGGAAGACGGCTTTAAAGAGGGAATAAGAAATCGTTGCGATGAAACTTCAGAAATATTTAATGACCAATTCGACTTACCGCCTTATTATGATGAGAAATTATTTAAAAAGTATGTACCTACGGGAATTACATTTCCATAGGTAATTTCCATTACTTTTATCCTTTACAGAGGACAAGATTTTTTTCATAAAAATATGGCCGCATTATTATTTGGAAAAATGCTTGGCTTAACCTCATTGCTATCCTCCCCTTCCGCAGCAATATTGGCCATGACCAAGCAATCGAGTACTCCAACGACTTCCTTTAAGAGATATGCTGCCACCCTTTTGCATGTATTGATTTGGTATCAAGAGGAATTGAAACCTGGCTCCAGGTGAGAAAACTTTTTATTACCCTTACTGCTAAAACTGTTAATGAATTTCTCCTTTTTATCGCTAATGGTGAAACAATTGTTCTCTTTAGGCTGTGGAATTCTTTGAAAACAGTTAGATCGATGCATAATTCAGCGAGCAAGCAGAGTAACAATAAATTAAATTTTCCTATAAATCAATGGGATATGTCTGGCACTTTGTTCGGATTCATGGGATATGCGGTAGCAAGAGGTGAAACGATTGGCTTATATGATGTTACTAAGGATGAACTCCAAGCATTTATTCACTTTTGGAGAGTTATCGGATACATGCTAGGCATTGAGGACAGGTATGTTTGAATTGAAAAATTAAGCAATGTTATCATTCGTGTATTGTAGATTTAATATCTGTAGACAATCAGTTGAAGAAACCGTGGCTATATGTACATTACTGATGGAAATTGTAATTAAGCCACTGATGGAAAACCCCTTTCCAGACTTCCGAGTGTTAATATCGGCGTATTACGATGGAATGAAGAAAGTAATTCCATGGAGTGATACTGATGTTCATATTCATTACATTCACATGATTTTGAATAACACTGATGACATGGATTTAGAGAAAAATTGCTTAAGTCCACTGACTAAAAGTCAAAAATCTGAGTTAAGAAATATGATCTATTTCAGATCCCTCTTTAGATTTAAAATTTTTAGAGTACTGTTTAATTTTTTTTTAATGGTGTGTTTTAAAATTATTTTCATAGTAACTAAATTTGGTAAATAATAAAATAACCTAGTAATGAATTTGGTAAATTAGGTACGTATATTACTCAAAAATAAAAAAATCACCAGTTTTTGTTTGTTTGAAACCCAAGGTGCTTTAAATTTTTTTGGCGTGATATACGTCTTATAAATCGGTGTGCGGGCTACCTACACGTCTCAGAAAACATTGTAACGTTACGCCAGACCCATGCGTGCGAGCGAGAGTGAGAGCGAGAACAATAGACAGAGATCGACCTTAGCGTTTGCCTTGCGACGCATCTATCTCTCTTCCACTACAGCGTCCGAGTGAAAGATAGAGACCGGCTCCACACAACCAATGTGAGCCATGCGAGAGTGAGATGACGCATCTATCTCCCTTCCACTGGTCCACCCCGTCGGCGGCGACGGCGACAGCACACTATTGTTTATAAAGTTATCTGAATATTTACTGTTCATACCATTGCCTATTACTATTACAATAACAATTGCGGCAATAAGGTATTTAATTCTTGCATTCTAAGAGTTCGATTAGCTATATAATCTCATATATTTGTTCTTGCATCGGTCAACGAGTGCAGTAATAATAGGTTAGTTAGGTTACGATTTCGACTAAAAAATTATGATGAATGATATTGTAACGTTTATTTTCTAATTTATTTACACTAATACTAATACTAGACACTACTTAATTTATTTACACTATTACTAAACTAATTTATACAACACACTTAACTAATTAATTTATATCACACTCTTAATCGTTAATTTATTTCACTTCAATCGCTTTCGCTATTTCGCTTGTTTACTATATCGCGCTCACGTCTACTAATAATCTCTCGTCCGCCGCGTGCACTTTTATAGCCCCCCATAATGTTTTCCCGAACTTACTAGTATTTGCTCGATGTTTCCACAAAGAACTCGATTGTTTTTTAATAATGTTTACGTAGAAAATGTCCAGAAGGTCATAAATTACTTTCCTCAAATAATAATCCGGGAGTATTCATAGAGCTGTCTTTTTTTATAGAATTCAATTAAGCGCCGCGGCAATTCCTTTGAGGTGGCCGCCCAGGTCCGATACGAGTAAACACGTCTCGCGCTGTTTACTTTTCGCATTACAATATAAATGATCGTGTAAAAAGTCGACTGCTTTCATTTAGTATTCAATGAAAACAATAAATTATCCTGCGCAGCAATTCATGTAAGGTTCAAGATTAATATCCAACTTCACACATGTCATAACAATGTGTCTAAAATGACCAGTTGGACCGGCCAACCGCAATGCGAAAAAACCTTCTATAATATAAAACATCAATGATAATTTAGTGATAATAATTCTATTCAATTCATAAACGTTTGCCATTTTCACATCATCAATGTTTTCCTATGACGTTATCACGTAAAATTATCGTCCGTAAACCGACTTTACAAACAACCTCTTAGACAATTTCTGCACTACTGCAGTTTTTTGTTGTTACTTAGATTAGATTATAGTTATCCTTGTTTATAGTTTGTGTTGTTAATTTATACTTTACTATACAATAGGAGATAGATCAAATTAGAAACTCGTTTACATAAGACCTTGTCTCTTCATAAACACGCCTTTGAAGTGCCGGTGGAATTAACGTAGCCTTAGTAAATGAAAACGGCAGCTTTGCAGTTGTTTACTGACGTAATCAATTAAGTGGCAGAGTTATTTAACTAAACCCAACTGGTTTTTTACCAATTTTAGTTTTTTTGAAGAAATGAAATGTCAGATTTAAGTAAAGTGTGGGACAACTATATTGAAAAATATCAGACAAAAAGTTTCGAAAATCTTCCGCCGAAAACAGGAGAAGAGGGTAAGACTGCTTAATTTTCCTCTCGAATTATTAAAAAGTTATTAATTATTATTTTTAGGCAGAGCTGAGGAATTTTTATTCAACCTCATAAACGAAGGGAGAGGTTTGTGCGACGATAGGTCTGATATATTCAATGAACAATTTCAATTACCACCGTACTATGACCAAAAGTTATTCAAAAAGTATGTAATACGTAAATCGCCATTAAATAACACTGCATTTCATTTCTACTTTGTAGGGGCCAAATGTTTTTTCACAAACACATGGCTGCTTTGTGTTTCGGAAAAATTCTTGGATTAACCACACTGCTATCTGCTCCATCCGCTGCCATTTTGTCCATGAGCAAACAGTCGAGTACTCCATCGTCTGCGTTTAAAAGATACACATCTACACTTCTGCATGTGTTGATTTGGTATCAAGAGGACTTGAAACCTGGCTCCAAGTAAAACATAAAACTCTCTTAAGTGTTCGATACCTATTTATTTACGATTAGAAGCAAACAGATCGATCAATCTCCAAGTTTTAAACTTGAACCATGACCTGAACTATTCAGATCTTATCTTGTAATATAACGCAGTACCTTTCCCCTTTTTCTTGAAAAAATTATGTATTGTCTAAAATTTTGATATTAATTAGGCAATTTTACGTGATAATTAACGTTTTGAAAAGAGGGGTAACAGTACTGCTTTATATTATTAGTACGAAAAAGCACCTCTCATTTAATTGAATTGAAAGCATATATGCAGAGCTTGGTAAATATGCACTTAAAAATCCCGAAAACATGCGAAAAACAGTCAAAATATGCATTTAATGTTTCGGAAGAAGTCCATACCCAAAGGTGGGAAGATAAAATATAGGTAGTCGTCTTGAAATCACAACCCATCAAAAGAAACGCATCGATGTTTAATTTTTATCTACTAAAAGGACATGTTTCGAGCCCCTGGGACTCATCTTTAGCTAAAACTCTGCCCACGTCTATAGCTATCAATCCATTCGTCATACAATATGTATAGTCACAATGAAATTCACAGTCGTCAAGATAAAATTAAACAATTAACAGGAACAGTAGAAAATAATAAAATTCAACATCACCCACTCGATGGAACAAGGTGACTTAAAGGATATATTCCACTCGGAGGATATTATTATCTGTTATCAAATCAACACAATTTAACCATGTTCCCCATGCAGGTTCAGACGTTAAAGGTACATTAGGTAAACGATCTTTATACACCTGTACTCTAAGAGGGGCTTTTAAAAATACTTTTTTATGTTTGGTACAAGAGTAGGTACTTATTTACAATTCGACTTCAACTGAAAATTACAAGTTAATGAGTAGGTGAAATTAAAACTTCACCCACTCGACTTAACACATATTCCACACAAGTTACGTATGTATTAGGTGTGGAAAATATCTTTTTAACATTCTGTTAACATTAACATTTTTTTTTTCTGTTGGTACGAGTTCAGGTAAAAAAAAAAGAGTAAGAGATTCGTTTACAAACGAATATCTAGAATCTATAGAACGAACATCTAGATTTAGGTAGTCAAACTATTGTTTTTTTGCAACTCCTCCATCATCAATCGGCTATTCTCGTCCACTGCTGGACATAAGCCTCCCGTAGTAGTTTCTGAGCTGCGTTTATCCAGTTGGAATGGATACGCTTTATACCAGATTAGTCGTGAACATAGCTTTGTTGATGTTAACAGTCAGACCCGCTTTCTCGAAGATTTTTCTAGCTCCTGTAACATCGTTTGTGTTTCACCAAGTCAATCTGTAACCAGTATTATTATTGCGATATTAATGATATTATTATTATATTATTGCAACTTCTTGAAAAACTAAATATCTGGTGCTACCGTTTCAACATACCACTAATCAAATTTACAACAAACCGTCGTTTAACATCGATCGTCTAGCCAACAGATTGGATTATTTCCAGTGGCAGTCTTAATCGCTTCAGTAGTAGATTGATGAGTAAGATCAACATGTTTTTTCATAACGTCGTGGCAGAAGGCACGTGAACATTTTCTTTGCCACGCTTTATTAAAAATTGTTGAAATAATGGATTGTCCAATTTTTCAAACGAGATATTGCAACCTATCAGCAAACCACATAAATCCTTATTGAAATTTTCTTCACCTGAAACGTTGGTTTGGTTTGTAGTGGTGAGCTACTGACCCAAACCTTGAAGGTTTTGTTTACGAATTTATGTGTAACGGTTCGCAAGTGTTGATCAACTTTAAATTTCTTTTGACATAAGACTAATAATAATAAAAACTAAAAAGTTTACAGAATGTAAAGGGCGATTCTTATTTGAACACCCTGTCCATGTTGAGATTCTTGAATTCCAATAGCCTAGTTATAACTACATAGTTATAAAATTATAATTACCTAGTTGTGTTAGTAAAAAAGGGAAAGTTGAAATTTAGAAAACTTTAAAAAGTTCAGAATGGAACGTTATAATTTATAAAGTATAATTATAAAGATTTTAATATCAATTTTTGTTACAAAGTATAATTTTTAGATTGGAAATAAGGGAATTGTAAATATATTTTTGAAAATTGAAACAATTAGACATATAAGACTTTTTGTCACAAACTGTCCAAAATATATGGTTATCAATGTTATCACACACTCCTAAAAACACACATCAGTGAAATAAAATTGAATAAAGGAAAAACTCGTACAAAAACTTATTTACTATCAGCTAAAATCAACGAGCTTACTCCCACTCATAAAAGCCAAGAAAGATTTTACTTTTTGGATTTCCTCTTATAGTAAGTCCTGCAACCGGCTTAACGCTAAGCAGAAGGTGTGTGGCATAATACATACCTGCGTACATAGAGATTTGTACAATTACAATTTTTATTTTCCTGAGATTTCATTTTGAAAATCTCCGAAAACATGCACTTTTAATAAATGCATAGGCATTGACAGAATTTTGTCGAGATATGCACATATGCATTTTGCATATTTTCCGAGCTCTACATATATTTATATGAATATATTATATTAGTTTATATTTAATGTTACTCTTGTTTTAGATTTTGGGCTTCCTTGAAGAGGGTCAGATCATTGCACAATTCGATCAGTAAAAAGAGCAATGTCGAACTGAACTTTCCCATAATTCAGAACGACATGTCAGCTACACTGTTTGGTTTCATGGGATACGCTATTACTAGCGGTGAAAGAATTGGCTTATACAACGTCACCACAGATGAACTGGAAGGTTTCATACACTTTTGGAGAGTCATTGGGTATATGCTAGGCATTGAAGACAGGTTCAACCTCTGCAAGGATTCGGTTGAAGAAACCACAGCTGTCTGCGTGCTGTTCAAGGATTCCATATTCAAGCTACTGATGGAAAATCCTTATTGTCACTTTCAAGAATTAACATCGGCATTGTATGGTGGATTGAAATGGATAAATCCTTGGATCAGCGCTGACGTTCATATCTATTTCATTCATATGCTTTTAAATAACACAAACGACCTGAATTTGGTGGAAGGTTGTTTCAAACCTTTGAGTGAAAATGACAAATCGAAGTTAAGGAATATGATTTATTTCGTGTCTTTGTTTAGGTTTGGAACGTTTAGAGTTTTAGTTAATTGCTGCATGTCGCTGTTTTTTAAAATTCTACTTATTGTTTAACCACAGAAATATTAATTTTTAAATCATAAGTACCGTTTCTATTACTATTAATGTTTCAATAACACTTCCAGTGGTTTTTCTCGAGTCAAAATCTGAATGTTGTCTATTCTGCTATGAGGTTAATAAATAGGAAATTTGAATTAGACGCCTTTTTTATCGTGCTTCCGCTTCCGGTTTTCACTGCGCATTGCACTTTGCGCCACCATATCTTCCTATTCCAGACTTCTTGGCAGCAAGCAGATAGTTGTTCGGTGCATTTGAATTGTGGAAAATATGTCTGCATCTCGCAAAGTGGCGCGTAGCGCGAATATGAGGAGGAGGTAAGCGATTAATAACTGCGTTTATCTAAATTTGTTTTAAGTGGTCAATGTGGTTAGTACCGATTGCTCAAGTCCCGGTTTTATACCCTGGACCGCTTACTTCAAGGGTGTTTTAAACGGGCACGAAACCCTTTCAGATTTTAAAAATCGTCATGATTTGTAACTAGGTTCGTTGAATATTGAATAAACGCAACATGTTACTTCTAATTTGGAGTGTGTGGTCATTTATATGCGTATAAAATTTGAATTCGTTGGTCGTTGATACGGACATTTCCGTTTTGCCCAGTTCCCGCACTTATCCAATGAACTGCAGGGGATTAGGTCACGTGACCTTTCCACAAACGCCATTAATGTTTGCAGCGTTCATGATTTAACTATTATTTACATATATGATTATTTATACGTTAAATTGTCGCTGAACGTTGAAAGTTCTCCTTTTATTAACGATTATAATCGTTTTAGTTGATATCCATATAATTTCTCATTCCGTGAGCAGTACAGAAACAAAATCCTGAAATTGATATTTGACAGACCACCTAGCGTTGTTTTGATAAAACAAAAATAGTTATTGAACCGGGAGATTTGCAACGCTTTTCTTGGTTATATTTCTGCTAAGTCCTTCTCTCGCTAAAATGAGCAAAAGTAAAAAAGGATCGCCGGAACCAGAGGAAACTAACGAGGAGTATATTGTAGAGAAGATTATCGATAGTAGAATAAACGATAATGGGGTAAAGGAATATTTACTTAAGTGGATAGGGTAAGAGTGTTGTTATGTTTTCAGATTATTTATAGCATAGTTAACTTAGTATTGTGGCTAGAAATAACAGGACTATGAGGCGAAAATTGTTAAAGTAAATGTTTATGAACACTTCAAACTGTAGGACGTTCAGTACTTAAGATTTTTTTGAGAAAAATGTAAAATATTACATACATGCTAAAACCCAGGAAACGGAGGCTGTTGATAGTATTGATACATCATAAAAGCCGTTGTCTAATTTAGGACGTCTTTCCATGGTGGGTCTCGCCGACTCGTTGAAACCCGATTTACCCTTGCCGGGTGCGATATGGGACGTGATGATTGTAGATTCCGTATTACTATGTAGTTTATAGAGTTCTTGTATTCAAATGGTAGAAGAAGGAGCAAATTTAATTTGTTGTAAGAGTAGCGACAATAGTGACTAATTTTCCGTTAATCGAGTTAGCAGGAATAGCAGAGGCATTAGATCAAGATAGAAATGTCAACTATTATCAAAACGAGAAGTAATAATTTTTATCCCAACTACAAACTATTGTTTTCGAAGCGTCGTTAACTGTATGTGGTTTTATTTGTTATTTAATGAGACTGTCTTCAGTGTGAAGGAGCATGAAAAGGGGTGTAATTTGTACTACTATAAATTACAGCACTAAAGTTAAATTATACACTGATGTGCCCTATATAACACCCATCTGCACAGGCAGGCTATAGTATAAAGCTGGTTTAATTGTTGATAACTTTTATTGTAATGATTATATTCATGAACTATATTGTACAGAAACTATTGGTGTTGGCTGTGTTTAACCCTCCATTATTAACTAAATTCTTGACATCTTACACACGTTATCCAAAACACTGGGTAACTTTTGTTAGGTAACTGAACTGAAGTAACTAAACACAGTATTTTAAAGTGAAAATCTGTTATAAAGTTATATTACATTTATATACAACATGAATTAAATTACTCATTAACTCATTGCGTTTCGGTTATACTTTCATTTTTATATACCACATTTCTGCATTAGATTCTCATTATTTTCTACATTCCAGCTATGAAGATAAGGACAACACGTGGGAGCCGGAGGAGAACCTGGATTGCCCGAGCTTGATCAAGGCGTTCGAGTCCGAGAAGGCAGCTAAGGAGAAGGAGAGGAACAACCGCAAGAGGAAGTCCGAGGACCAACCCCCAGCCCAGAAGAAAGCCAAAGAGGACAAGAAGATTCACGGTTTCGACAGGAATCTTGAGCCCGAAAAGATCATCGGTGCTACCGACAGCTCCGGTAATTATAGCTAAAGTTAGGATGATGAAGAATTTCGTTGAGTGTAGAGAAGTGACTTTGTTTGCTGTAATTTACAGGTTTACCCTAGAAAAATTAGGAATGTCCGTTTATGAACATTCCTGTAAGTATGTTTGAGAGGTGAAAGTAGTTCAAGAGAAATTTGAACACATAAATATCTTTTAAAATCATCTAATTTCACCACAGGACTGATTTGGTTTGGAAATTTTTCCAAAACACACATCGAGAAGTTTAGTTTATAATTTAAACTTCTTTAAAATGCATTGTCAAAACTTTAAACTGCAGCTTTAAAAAGCACTTTTTCGAAATAGTCAGCGGCAAATAATTCAGTTTATAGCATCCCTAAATCTTGTTATACTGTTAAATCGAGTGCCGGCCTATCTACTGACCCAGAATGTTTAATAGGGAATTATTTTTAAATACTAAAGTACATAAGTTTTTATGTAATCTATCAAAAGTTAACTTTTCTTTAAATGATATTTGGGAATTTTGTTTAGAGTGCATTTTCAATTTTAAACTTTAAATCAAATATAAATCAAGTATGGTACTGATCTAGTAATCCAAATTTCTTAATAGGAAATAATTTTTAAATAATTAGTCTTTGAACTACATAGGTTATGAAGTACTAATCTACAAAGGTTGAAGTACTTCGGTTACATTCCCAAAATCAATAAGCAGAAATTTGGTTTAGAGTGTATTTTAAATTTTAAAGTGTTGTACCCTATCATTGTACGAAAATAGAAAGAATGAATTGAAAATATAATACCAAAAAAGCATATTTTGAACTGACTTAAGGTTACCACAGTTTTGAGTTCATTTTTTGAGTTCAAACCCAACAGAATACAAGCATCTCAATAAAATCATTAGGAAAAAGTGCAGAGAAGCTAAAGAAAATTGGATGTCAACAAAATGTCAAGAAATCGAACAACTTCAAGAAAGATATGACACCTTCAATGTTCACAAGAAAGTAAAAGAAATGACAGGCAGACACAGAAAACGACAAGAAACAATCTTAAGAGACAACAATAACAAGATAATCCTGGGAACAGAAGACAAACTTACGAGATGGAAAGAATACATCCAAACACTTTTCGATGATGACAGACCCTGTGTTCCACCGCCCACAGTCAATCAAATAAATGAAAAAGGCCCAGAAATAACTAGGGAAGAAGTGATTCATGCAATAAAAGCACAGAAAAATGGAAAAGCTACTGGTCCCGACAAAATCAACGTCGAGATATTCAAATTAATCGCAGAAAATGAAAGCAAAAGCCTAGACTTGATAACATCATTGTTCAACAAAATATATAACTCCGGTAAAATACCATCAGACTGGCTAAAGTCAACATTCGTAACATTACCAAAAAAACCGAATTCATCAAAATGCGATGATTATAGGATAATAAGCCTGATGTCTCATGTCCTTAAAATTTTTCTAAGAATCATCCACACACGAATATACAAGAAATGCGAATACCAGATGGATAACACTCAGTTCGGATTCCGAAACGGACTGGGAACGCGTGAAGCTCTTTTCTCCCTAAATGTACTGACACAACGATGCAGAGACATGAATGTAGATGTATATGCATGTTTCATAGACTACAGAAAAGCGTTCGATTGCGTTAACCATCAAAAGATGATAGAAATCCTAAGAACAACCGGGGTCGACGAACAGGACTTACACGTCATCTCAGAACTCTATTGGCACCAAACGGCAACAGTTCAAATAGAACAAACAACATCGGAAGATATGTGGATTAGGCGGGGAGTACGTCAGGGTTGCGTCTTGTCTCCGCTCCTGTTTAATTTGTATTCGGAGGCCATATTTAGAGAAGCATTAGATGAGGCCCAGGGTGGAATCAAGATCAACGGAACTACGATAAATAACATAAGGTACGCTGACGATACCGTTCTAATAGCAAACAACGCACAAGAACTACAAAGTATAATAAATGCCGTAGTTCGTCATAGTGAAATGTTCGGCTTATATCTCAATGTCGCCAAAACCAAACTCCTGGTCTTTTCGAAAACGCCAATAGACGTACATATACACGTCAAGGGACAAACAATAGAACAGGTAACCTCGATAAAATATTTAGGAGCTAATATCAACAGCCAGTGTAACCCGAAAAGGGAAATATATTCAAGGATTGAACAAGCGAGGAAAACACTCATGAGCATGAAAACATTTTTTACAAGATCAGACCTTAGTCTAGAGCTCAGAATTCGAATGGTTAGATGTTACGTTTTCCCTGTCTTACTCTATGGGTGTGAAAGCTGGACAATGGACACACAAACAGAAAAAAGGATAGAGGCTTTTGAAATGTACATATACAGAAGGATGCTACGAATTTCATGGATTCAAAGGATTACTAACGACGAAGTACTCCAACGTATGAAAAAACAAAAAGAGCTGCTAAACACCATCAAAGAAAGAAAAATTCAATACTTGGGTCATGTGCTGAGGGGTGAAAAATATGAGCTACTTCGACTCATAATAGAAGGCAAAATACAGGGTAAAAGATCAGTAGGAAGACGCCAGAATTCATGGCTGAAGGACCTGAGGAGATGGTTTGACCGCTCATCTACAGAAATATTCCGTGCTGCAGTTTCCAAAACTACAATTGCCATTTGGATCGCCAACCTCCGGAAGGAGAAGGCGCACTAAGAAGAAGAAGAGTTCATTTGATAATTTTTCTTGAAAATGCATAATGAAGTTTAATTCAATATACCTTTAAACCATGATTGTCCCTTACTTATTATCCCAAACAAAATTTTGACTTTATACACAGATATTAAATATGTGATCAAGTAAATAGAAAGCCAAAATATGTGTTTAGAAAAGGAAGGTCCACAAAGGGCTTTACAATTAAATAATAAGAAAACCAAAAGATAATGATGAAATTACGTACATTATTACAAAGAATATTATGATTATAATTCAAGACATCATTACTTCATGGATTTTTGACATAATGAAATCTTAACAATCCAATTTAATAAGGCTTTTCGTTTTGTAGTTGCATACTGACCTAAAATTTGTAATACGAAGTAATTTTTAAATATATAGGAAATAATTAGTTTTTGATACAATCTAAAGTCTTAAGTAACTCATCTTTTCCCAATTCAATATTCAGCAATTTTGTTTAGTGTATTTTAAAGTGTCATACCCAATCGTTGTACCAAAATAGTTAGAAAGAATTATTTGGAAACATAATACCAAAAAGCATATTTTCAACTGACTTAAGTTAACCATAGTTTCGCTCAAGTGAGGTATCGATTTGAAGAGTAAAAAATCCGATTCTAATGCTTATGATAAACACTTTAGTGATTTTATTATTGATGCACTCATTTAAACCTTTTTATTACATTTTTTATGAGAGATATAAAAGGCCAGATCTTTTCATTGGTACTATCGATATAAAAATCGAAATCCTCCAGAGGCATATTATGTTCTTTTAAAATGTTAAATTATCGTGAAACCTACTATAACTATTTTAAATTTCTTTGAATATTCAACCAAAGAGTCTTACATTATGATTTAACTACTTTGGTTATCACTTTCTGGTTTTATTTAACTTTTATAATACACTACTGTATACAGTATCAGTAATCAGTAGTGTACTGTGTATATGTTTACTGTTGCAAAACTTTTAGAGAAAAACTTTTCATGCCATATGAACATGCTTCATCAGAAAATAAATAACACCGGCGTTGATGTATATATAATTTTAAAAATAATTATAATTTATCTATGGAAGCTCTCTTCCAGTTATGGTTATTTCATTTTTTTGCGACTTTTTGTAATATGTATGTTCGACTGGTGCCATTTCGAGAAACAGACCACAGGTGACAAGCATGTTTGAAATGGTACCACATTTAATACACAAATCAAAATAATAGATACGACACAGTAAATCTCTATTTATTTTTTATTGTCAATTGTATAATGGATTTTACACCTCATGAAACCATTTTCGTCACATCTTGTAAATGTGGTATTACCGGTTCCATGTTACTTAACAAAAGTACTATTGAAACTTTGTGAAATTTTTAATTGTGGTTTGTTCTTTTGAGGGAGTAACAAGTCTAGTTAAAAGTACTTCTTCAGTTTTCCATATCTCTATTTTTATAAACTATAAATAAATTGTTTACAAATAGAAGGTGTCACTTCATAAACATTGCAAATTTCTTAGTTCTTGCCTCAGTACGCAGGATAGTTTTTTTTTTTCTCAACAAAATGAAATAAAATAGCAACATATCTCTTTTTCAGGTTCCCTGATGTTCCTAATGAAGTGGGTCGGTACCGATGAAGCCGATCTCGTGCCCGCTCACCAGGCGAACGTGAAATGTCCCCAGGTGGTGATAAAGTTCTATGAAGAGCGGCTCACTTGGGCTTCCCCCCCAAACGAAGACAGGGCCAGCTAACCAGATAAATTTTTTCATTATTCTGATTTGTTCCTCAGTTGATGTGTAATATTTTTGAAGTTCCGTTATGACGAAACCCATTTTCGAATATAGCATCTCTTGGATTGACCCCAAGTCTCCACAAATGATGTTATAGGTACAGCAGGTGCTTCTAATTAGTTTGGTACATTTTAGGTTGTTACTTTTGTTTGATGTTTTGTTTGGTTAATTAGATTAAGTTAATTATTGATTGAAATGGTCTACCAACTGAATTGCATTTGTAAGTAACAGGCAAAGATAGCTGTGCTTTAATTGGTTGACTGTTTTAATCGGGAGTTAATTTAATCCGATGTATAATCAGAAGAAAAAGTACCAGCCCTTAGTTGAACCGCTGTAAGCGGATGTTTGGTTTCGAAAAATGTTTTGTAAACTTTTCTGTATCCTCTCTGCTACTTTTATAGAAATTAATTTTGAGTTCCATCAGAAATTTATCTTTCGTTCGAATAAATGACTTCTTAAAAATGTATTAATTTAATTTTAATTACATTTGAACTTAGTAATTATGGTGCTAGTCTGTGGCTCCCAGTTCTCTCAATGTATCATTTATTCTCTTGTTTAAACTTGAAAAGTATCTCATTTTAGCAATGTTCTTCTTAACTTTTGTGATATCACCATTGAAAAAATTTTCACTAATAACTTCTTGTAAATCACTCAATCGCTTTCTATTTTTCTCATTAAGGTACTTCAATTTTTCCACATTGTTTTCAGCATCTTCCACCTACAAAGTGAAAACACTAAAAATATGCTTAATTAAATAACATTAATTACGAACATACCTCCTCATTTAAAGTCATCACTTCCATAAGGAACTGTTGATCTCCTACTGTTTCACTCTCATCAATCGTTTCACCTCGTAACTTAAGCAGATGCTCAGCACGTTTAAGAGGTGCCTGTAGGTCACCGTAAGCCTTGTTTAACAGTGAGGAATACTCCTCTGAAATAGTTTTTTCCTCATTAGTTCTGTGACAAGAAAAAAATTGAAATGTAAATCATTCCCAAAAAAGGAGGTAAAATTGTGCTAAACCTATAAGAAAATACTGTCATGAACTAAATTTTACGAATGCATCGATCGAACTTATACTTACTTATTGCCAAACTTATCCGGATGAAGCAGGCTCTGCATGTGCCTGAACGTGTTCTTCAGCATCTTCTGATCTACGCTGTAACTTTCCTCGAGCCCGAAAAGCTTGAAATAATTATCCGTGGATGGTCTTTGGATGGTCCTGCAGGAGCCGCAGAACAGATCGGCCGGACTGTTCCCTTCACTACCGCATTTCCAACAAGCTTGTCTGAAGTAAGTGCGGTAACGTCCAAATTTGCTCCAAGTAAAATTTAGGAGATTGGAAAATTTGATCATTTTTGGAACGTGTAACGTGTAACCTAAAAATGATGTCATGTGATTATAAAATGGAATCTGCATTTTGCAATGTTCCTAATTGTTCCTAGTTTGGAAATCTGTGGGTACGATACTTCTGAGTGTCGTAAGAGGTCCGGTTCAATGTGTTAAGTTATGGATGGAAAAACAAAGACTTCACTTTAAATTTTGTCTTGAGTTTACTTTCTTTAAAATAAATTCCTTGTACTAAAAAGGACTTCCCAATATATTACCCACTGTCATTACTGTTTTAATGACAAATATTGGTTATATAGGTCTCTCCACTATATATCTTTCATAGATTCCTGTATTAGACGCAGGAGACGTCCAGTGAGAAATAATTCAGGTTTGCGTAAGGTTAATAGGTTATTCAGGTGAGTACAAGTGTTCATATTTTACACAGAAAATTTTACATGTACTTCTATTTCATTTCAGAAATTACCTTTGGTTTTGTTGGAGAATTTTGAAATTTTCTTTTTGCTACTCACAAGACACTTCAAAATGCCAAAAGACACCTTTTTATCTTGTACTTTCGCAATTTATGTGCCCGGTCACTAGATGACACACCAAATTTAGAACTCGTTAAAACTAGTTGTTTCTTTTGGAACTTATACTTCAGGTCTCTAGATGGCAAGCGTAACTTAAGATTCACTAAAGGCACTTCTAATTAACATATTGCAGTTACCTGTAAACTCTCATTCACCCTTTTGGAAAGATGTGGCGTCACCTGGTACATTTTGCTAAGGTACAAAGACAAAGTTACTTTCAGCGAGTGATAGTTCAGAAATGTGATTGTAACCACTTTGTCCAAGTTATCGAGATAACCTACTAGTTTGAAACTATTACTTCTGTTTAATTTCAAATTGAAACAGTGAACAACGTAGATATCTACCATTGTAGATAGTTGGTTGCCTAGCATTGTATCGGATTAAGTATATCTACACGTTTATCATCTCGTTTACTACTAAATTCTGTTTTATAATTATTTAACGTGAATTGATCTTTCAGTCGTATCCAACCATCCAACGAAAAATTGATGAATTATGAAATACATGCACCACGACCCGAAAAAGGTTCTTTCGAAAGTATTTGATAAGTAACATTAAAACTTTGTCTTACTGTGAAATTTCAGAATGTTCAGAAAAGATTTTTGAAAATCAAAGAAAACTGAATCTGTCAGCTGACGCAAAAAAATATATCTATTACATTAAAATCATTTCTAACTGAGTAGGTACGCGTGCAATGCAGTTTGTCAGAATGATTAATACCTACCTACCAACAGAAATCACATGAAGGAAAAATAGGTAATTAGTGGGAGTAAATATTTATTTGTTTAAATAGTTTAGATTCAAAAACTGTTCAAAATGACATTTTCCATTATTAATGAGAATGAGGAAAAAATATTCTACGTGTCAATTACAAAACCTTTTTATTTCTCCTGTTTCTACGTTATTTATCTATTTGTTGTGTATTTGCCATTTACAATAATTTTAATACTTATTACATATTTTAAATTTTACAATCGAAGTCAAACAAAATTATTTCTGTTTTGTCGTGTAACGTTTGTTTAATAACAATTAGTACCTCTTACAACAACAAAAGTAAGAACGTTCACATTTAGACATTATTCAAATCGCTCTACATCTTTCCCTGTGTTCGTTCATTTCCTCCCCTTTGTCCGACACCCCGTTTTTTGTAATAACAATTTTTTGCATTGGAGCCATCATCCGTTCCATCCCCCGTCAGTAAAGTACATTTTAACTCTGGGTGGTGAGTCATCCGAAAGAAGGGGAATGATTCACCCCTACTTCAATAAATAAATTCGCTATCATTTCCGAACTGCAAGCTGTGCCACCTTAGGCGCATCATACGATTTTGATATCGTTGGGATTGTGAAATGTGTTCGTTAATAAAAAATGTTAAATCAAACAATACGGCGTGGGATTAAGGTTTGGCGCGAAATTAGTAAAAATGTTTGTTTTATCATAAAAGTAATGATATAAATAATTTATTTAATTACTATCTAAGTTAGTAACTGTTGTGAAAAATTTTCTGTGTAAGCTGGAGTTGGGTCGCTCACCGAGTTAGGAAATGAAATCTAAAACACTTATTTCATTAAAATTACTTGGATTTCATACGAGGTGTAATTTTGTCATAATTAATAGTTTTCTAATAAATTATATTAGTGGTTATTAAATAATTACATAGTTAGTAATGAGTCACAAACTCACAAATCATGTCATAAGAACCACAACACAATTTGGTAATTTTATAGATATTACGATTCGTCGATGATCTCTCGGTAATTACACGTCAAATTCACCGTATAATTTTTAAGCAGACTAATTAAAGAAAGTGTAGGTTGATTAAATTAATTTAGAAGTTAATCGGAACGTTTTAGAGGAAGTTAATGAATGTGCTAATTAGGTTAGTGATGACGTAATTGCTAATTGCAATTTCCACACTAGATGTAACTATACAGATATTAAATAATAAAGTAAATAAAAAGCTATGTGTTTAGAAAAGGAAGGTCGACAAAGGGCTTTGCAATTAAGCAAATAGGTAATAAGGAAACTAAACGATGATTATGCAATTTGTACAATTCCAATAAAGTATTTAATTAAAAAGGATATGATGAGTAGGTATAATTTGAAACATCGTTACTTCATGGATTGTACAAATAATAGAAATCTAACATTCTAACATAATAAACCTTTTTTGTTCTGTAACAATATTATAGTAACGTTACACGATATGAAAAGTACCTAAGGTGTAAACGAAGTGGTAAATACTACTTTACCTCCAAGGTTCAAAATGTTAGTATAAGTGAATTTCTTATGCGTGATAATAGTATATTATTATCTTAGTTTAATAAGACGGAGTATTGTCACACGAGAGTTTTAAAAAGTTTTAATAGAACGAGTGTGACAATACGTCTTATTAAACGTGTGTAATATACTATTTATTTTATCTACTTTGCTTTATTAATTCATTAAATTCTGGCTGTTCAAGTTTTCGTATTACACTAGGGAATTTTGCGTGGGTTGGTTACACTGACGTCACTGACATGGACGTTTTGTATTTGAATTTGAAAATCTAGTAACCCTAGGACAAATTCAATAACTACTTACTGACTACGTGCGCGAAATGGAAGACAAAATTTATTGAAATACTAATACTTTAACCTTGACGTCTACGCACGTCTCCATGACAGGCTGACGTACCTACCAATCTAACAAAACTAAAAGTTACCAAAAGTAGTGTAATAATATGAATATTATTACACTTTATTACACTACTTTTGGTGTAATAATGAGATTATTAGTAACGCAAAGTAGATAAACGTAGTTTTGTACTCCATTGCTTGTTTGTTGCCACTGTTACCAGGGAAACTTGAAAGTTTATATTCGTCCAAAATAGTTATTATTATTTTCTCATTGTTGATGCAAAGCTGGTCTAAAGTGTAACATTTCAAAGTAAATTCATTCCATTAACAGTACACACACACACACACACACACACACACACACACACACACACACACACACACACACACACACACACACACACACACACACACATACACACACAGTAAAAAAGTAACATTTTAGTTTAACTTTTTAAAACGTTTGGAAAAAGATGTTATTCGGTATCAATGTGATTCAAATAACCGTTTTTAAATGCTTGTCCGAGGATTTATATTTTTCTGGTAATTATCGCATACGATAACAATTTTTTTGTATCTTCGCTCGAACAAAGTTTTTACGGTATTGGGTCGTTAAAAATTTCATTTGTGTTGTTGACAACGCAAAGGTTCGGTTCTCAGTTGCGGGAGAGTTTCGATGTTTAAAAATTAATATTTTTAACAAATTATAGTAAGGTTTTCAAAGTGATGTGATTTTAGTGACGCGTTGAAGTGCCGTTTTATTCGTTTTGTACTCAATATTAGTACACAGTTATTGTATAGTGACGTTAACAACAAAAACGGAAGGAAAAACCTTAATGGTAGGTATATTTTTAATGTGTTGTAAGTTGTATTGTTGTAAGACAGTTTGTCTTATTTTGAATGCACATTTCTTATTATTTTTTTCAGGGCACACGTCTTGGCAGAAGATAGAAGTTGCTGTCTTCTAAATGTGAGTTAGTAGATATATTATTATACTTATTGGTTAAAATTTATATCTTCATTGATTATGACAACAATTTTCTATCTATGCTATCTGATTTCATATTTTCATGCAGGGTATTCAATTTTTGAAAATGTTAAATTACTAAAGAAATTGGATTAGGGAGAACAGGTACAACATCGAAAATACGTTTTATTAATAGTTGTTACTATTAATAAAACTATGTAACTAATGTATCTATGTAACAAACTATGTTTGTTAGGATGGCACGATTGAAACTTTTAATTATCTTAATTATAATGATATAAGTACCTATAATAATAATCTCGTAATAAAGTTAGGAGACACCATCATTAGAAGGCCTTTGTTAGAAATCCGAAGAATCTATACCTATTGTAAAGTTTATTTCAAATTTATTTACACTGTCCTAATTACTATACTTACTACACACTACTTAATTTATCTTAACTGTTTCCTAACTAATTAATTTATATCACTCTTAATGTTAATTTATTTCACTGGTCCGTTTTTCACTTTATTTATTCACTCGCAGCTCGCAGCTTCACGTCTAATCTCCTCTCCGACCGCAAGCCCGCTTATATACATACCTCCATTGTATTCGCGATGATTCCAGGTCATTCCTTTCCAATAACGTTCGTTCTAGAGAGGTCGGAAAGGTAATAAATCATTCCTTCTTTAATAAGATGTTGACGGCAGGCTCGAGACGGTTTTTATTGCTCAAATTAGCGTAGCGGCGTTCTTTTGAGGTAAATCGCCGTCCGATAAATGTAAACACGTTTCGCGCTGCTGTTTACATTTCGCGTTACACGATCTACTTTTGAAATTATTTCTCTTCACTCCTAATTCATCCGTTCGTCCGTGGTCAAATTTCAGCAAAAACGGCTATACAGATCTTCATAAAATTTTATATTCAAGCTTCTACACTGAGAATAATAAACCGTAGTTTCAGCCAAAATATCAGTTTATCTGACTGAAGGAAACAGTTAGAATGTAATTTCCCTACCAATAGGTCAGAATAACCGTTTCAAAGCAGGTTAATCACCAACTGCTCTAGTAGATTGGCTTTACCTTCTGATCGGGTACTACCTAAATAGAACCGTACTGCTGAGTATTAACATCCTTATTCGGTTAATGTAACCGTTGCAGTCGTATAACTTGGTTTAATAAGTTGAATTAACGGTTGTAATGAGTTCATGTAGCCGTTTAATAGGCGAAATTAACTGTAGTATTAGACTGTTCTAATGGGTTAAATGTACAATTCCAATAAGTGGATATAACTCGCTTAACAGGCTACCTATTTATTGTAACAGTCTTATTTGGTAAATTTGAATACATCAATAGGATGAGTTTTTTCTTAGGTAATTTGTATTACTACCTTGTCTCAATTGAGGGGGTTGTTGGCTTTAGGGATATTCGACCTACAAGTATGTATTATTTAGAAATAATACAACTTCTCCAAATATCATTTGTCGAACTATTATCCCGACAACTCATTTCTCAGCTAGGAAGTGCTGAAACAAAAGAGCTGGGAAGAAAACTCGACATAAATTGCCATATTCTTAATTAAGTATACATCTTAATTAGGTAATAGGTAGGTAACTTGGTGCTTTAAAAAATCGATACATTGTTATATCTATTTATGAAAAATACTGTTTTATTTAACTTCACTTTTAATACTAGATAGGTACATTCAAGAGACAATTTAAAAATTAAAGAAATACATATATTTGGCATATTTATTATATTATTTTATTCAATTTTGCCACATAAAATGTGACCTTTATTGACATCAACTCGAACCTATAAAGTCATTGTTTATTTAGGCAGCGGATTAATATCTAGTTATTTATTCAATTTTTCCTTATAAAGTGAGGTTTTATATGTTTAAAATTGTTTTCGTCGTTGTCAAGGTTACGGCACTGAAGTTGTCATGCTGTCAAATTTCCTCTTCAAAATTGTACTTAACGTCAGTTTATATATGGCAAAATTGAATAAAACCTTGTAATACACTCGCGGATACAATGAACGTTCGACTCGCGATATTAAAGGGGTTGCGGCTGCGCCGCGCGCGCGTTTAAACATATCGCTCGTTAAACGTTCATTTTATCCGCTTGTATAATAAATAACCATTATTTTGTAACAAGCACAAACGAATAATATTTAAGTATTAAATAAAAAGTATACAAATTTAAAATACGAAATACAAATATACAAATACAAAAAACACGCAGAATCATATAGCTAACGTTTATCATAGAAAATGCATATACTAAATGAATGTACTTTTGTGAAACATAAAATGGGAAATTATCGTCAAAAATAACAGTGTTCTTATCCAAGTTCTCTAATTCAGGAAAATGTCCACTTGTTGGAGTGTTTTTCTATATAGGTACGTATATTAAATTAATGTGGAATTCGTCACTGATTGATCATATTTTGATCTATAGTAAACTACGTTTCATAGGACTACAGATTCGTTTACATTTAATATTCAGTATAGCTTTCAATACAACAAAATAGAACAGTTAAAGGCAAAGGAAATTATTATATAATCAATAGAAATGCAACGAAAACCAAGGAAAGCAAAAATGAGAAGATTGTAATATTATTTAAATAGAATGTAATACCTGCAGATATCCCATTCCTCACTCAAAGGATACATTGTCCATAGTATATGCCAAGGCAATTCGATCTGTCGTTGGGTGTAAGCAGAGAAGTAGAAAAAAGACATTGGAATTTATTAAAATAGTTAAATAGCTAACAAGTCGTCCAGCAATTCAGAACTGCATACGTATCTATAGATATAAATTTCATTAGCGATGAAAACAGGAACTTTCATGGGAATGGGGAATAATTTCTCACATTACATATACCTATGTAGTTAAATAATGGTTTTTGTATTAAATTAAAATAAATTAAATATATTGTGGTTTGTTATTTAATATCCGGTAGGTACCTACTGCGAACTCCCAATATATAAAATGAATCGAATAAATCTTTTATATTGAATAGTATGATGATCATAATACTATTTGTGTCACAAAACTTACCTTGGAAAATTTGCACGTAACTAGCCCAACACCAATGATTTAATTTCAAAATTGTCTCCTTGTTTGCCATTTCCTACCAACATACATTTACACATTCAAGACTCATCACAACGCGCAAACACTTAATCTTTTTTCGTCGAAATTTTCTACTAAAGAAATGAGTATCTACTTATAGTACTTAGTAGGTAGTTACATATTGCATCAATGAAGGGAGACAAACAAGCAATAAAAATGGCAATGAAGAGAAGTGCATTTTGTTGCAATGAGTTAAAACTAAGAAAATACAGACAATTCGACCATTATACGAACTATGATTAACCGTTTGTTTAACTCATCGTTACGTCAAATTAAACTTAAAATCACATCAGCCGTTTTTAGTTAGTAATTTACACCTTAGTCATTTTGTAAAATAAACCTTCCTGTACGGCAAGAGAAACTGTCCCAACGGTTAAATTTACGTTTTTGACCTAAATCTACTAAATTCGGTCCTCGATTGAAATATATTGTGATGAGTGTACCTAGATTAGTTATTGGCATTAAATCCATTATTTATTTATTAATTATACGATTAATTATGCAAAGTAGTTTTTAAATTATGTTAGCTTATTTGGTCAAACGACACGTTTTTACGTCTTTGTTTCTCCACCTAAGTATATTTATAGTTATAGTAATTAAGTATATTAAAGACAACGAGATACAAATTATCACATCAGAGCGCTTGTGACTCTCTATACTTGTTTTGTTTACCAACTTGGCATGTAGGCATATGATTTTTCATTGGCGCTTTGAGTTACATTTAAACTGTTGTACATGAACCTGGCACTTAGTGTAGCCATGACACATACTTACAGATCATTTAATGTACAAAAACAAGTTTGAGAACAAATGACACTTGGCACCATTCATAGGTACTTCTCTTCCGAAAATGAAATACATTACGTACTTACTTTAACAATTAAACTATCTTGAAATTTTAAGATCTTTCGTCTTAATACGTATCTGCCTATATATGTAGATATTAATACATACCATAATTAATTGTATTTGGTAATTGTTTCCTTGGGTTCGTGAGATTCTTCAGTAAAGTCACTGTTTTATAAATAAACAACAAAATTTAAACTCCCTAAGTTCAAGGGGTTACAACAATAGGTACCTAGGTACACATTAAATCTATATCAGTTACCTAATTCAAATTCTCAGATTGTGTTCACGCCTCTAAACTCTACATTTGAGCTACGGCCGTTAGGAATCGTCTCAATCGCAGAGCATGATGAATTAGGATACTTTGAAAGTTATATACTATGTATTTAGGTTAGGTTGCCATTTAGTAGCCTGCGAAGTAATAAATGTTAGGCTAAGTAAGGGATTCGCGCGTAAAACATTATGATCTGTTATCGTAGCTGTTTTAAATACATATGTTCCAAGTAGGTATATTTCACCCAATGAATTTAAATAAGTACCTACTATACAAATTCTGAATACCTAATACCTACAATGAATTCAAATACTAAATAGGTAGGTAGGTACTACAAATTCGTAGGCATTTAGTGGAGTGAATAATCACGTGACGTTAAATTAAACGTTCCATTGGATGAACAACCAGTGTGTGCAGTCGGTAGATAGTCAGAATATCTACTGGAATAATAGTTTGTGTTTCAGTGTGTGTTAAGTTCCATTTGATATTTTCGAATCCGATTGGACAAAAAAATGCCAGATTGATCGAGTAATACGCTCATTATTCAATCGATTCATCATTTCTAACCGTCCAGTAATGGCTACAAAATAACCGTATCGTTAATAGCGTCGTAGATAAATAACTAAAATCATACGCAGCTTACAGCGCCGAATCTCGACGGCACAGCCCGTACATAACTTTCTAACGCACACGTACTTTAACACCGTAATTAATTCTCAAAACAGTCTTTATACGGGCCAAGGCCAAGCTAAAGGCGTCGCTTGGCAACAACACGGGCTCCGCTGTAAATAACCCGAAGGTCATAAACCTCTGCACCAGGAGAACATGTGCGAGGAGGTGGCCGGATCGCTCTCCCACTCGGGCGACTCCGACGGCACGCCTACGGCGTCCCCATTGGTCGAGCCGGCGATGAGTCGTGGCCGGTTACGTATATGCTGGCACGTGATTGGCGGTCGCGATCGGAACCGAAGAGACCTTTTTTTTTGGAAAAAGTAAGGGATATCAGGAGGTTTCGACTACGGTGGTTCGTTGGGTGGTAAATGGACGTCGCGTGTGATTTTTTTCGGAAAGATGTGGCGGGTATTAAGGGAGTTATGGCGGATTAACGCATGGCGTGGGTAATCGAGTACGGAATTCCTTTGTCGAATCTTCCTGCGCTCTTAATAAAGGTATACGCGGCGATGGAAAAGTACCTCGTCGGGAAGATCGATGAAAACGTAAACACCTCTATTTCCATTGATGAAATGCGTCAAGTGACCTTTGTATTCATGAGGTTAAAATTGACAACGTTGTTTTCGATATTTGGCGCCTTTGTCAAGGTCGCATTCCATTCAAAACAAATACCTAAACCGCATGAATGTTGTTTTCTTCACAATAAAGTAGAGCCGAAACTAGCGATAATTGTGAGAGCTACTTAATTGGAGTAGGTATCTACCTATATCTGAAATTTCGAATTAAATGAAAAGTCCTTATTGTACCTCTTGCAAATATAACCACGAATAAATTTTTGTAGACCCATAATAACAAAGATTTAAGCCACTTTTGAGTTCAATTTGACTTAAAAAAATTACCATGCAATGTGGCTTTTAAAATACCAAAAATTAGACAAACTGTAGGTATATGTATATAGGTATATATATCACTTAATTGTATATTGTATACTTAGTTATAATGTTGTTTTTCATGCACATAATAGCAAATTCATATATTTATTTTATTATTTATATTTTATATAGGTAATTTAATTTTTTTAATATGTACCACAAAAATTTGCTATTTGCTATTCTAACACAAAATGAAAATCTTTAAAGAAATTTACTCAATTTTAGTTAATGCAATATTTCCTTTTAATACTAGTTTACTAATAAATTATTAAAAAAAATAAGGAATAAATAATAAGTACGTTTTACATGAACTTTTTTTTAAGGATATGTTGCGTGTTGTTTGTTTAGGTACCTAATTACTAATTAATGAGAAGTTTTGTTAAAAGTGACAACTAAGAATATACTTTACTCATCCTTTCCTTTTTTAATATACTTGGTACATGGTCTAATAAATATTCCCTGCTTCAATAATTTACACTTCTTATAATCATGTGTAGTACAATGACATCGAAATGGTATGTTTCTTTTTCAAAAGATATACCTACGGTATTGATCAAAATGCCACCTTCGGGCATTATAATAGGTGACCACTTTTGTCATTCATTTTCAGTCTGCCACCCTTTCCCCCTCTAAACTTTTTAATGCGTAAATTCCCCCTCGAAAACTTCAGTTGAATCGGTTGAATGAAACGTAAAAAAAATTTACAACTGTTAATAGCAGTCACGGAATGGCTGATTTAAACCCACCTTCCCCCTTACTGAGCGTGTCGTGCAACTTATACACGGCCATTACGAGGTTGGCGATGGTAACATGATTATTTAGCAAAGGTAGCTTAAATATTATAAAGGTTGCACTTATTTAAACACCATAATAAAAATTAAAAATACTGCGTCGACAAATAGCTTTGTAATTAGGGTAAACATGTCGAATGACCTGTTAGAAATTCACAGTTTATTCGTTAAAAATAAGACATTTTTATTTGTTACAGAGTAAAAATTGGCTAATTGTATTAGCTAGAATGACACTCAACATTTTAGTTTTAGTTAGAAGAGTATTCATTTTTCCACAATACAACACAAGTACATGCAATGTTTTTAGCTAATTATTAGGAATAAATAAGTCCAGCTTCGTAAATTAGACAAAGACTTTTAAAAGAAATGAAGTATTTTTCCTACATACGTATCTATATATCTATACTAAGCCACTATATTTTATCTATATGTTATAGTACAGTCAATGTAAAATGAAAGAATAAGTCGAATAAATTTTAGCTGTTGTATTGTCTTGTAGGTAGAGCTAAAGTTACCAAATGTTTCTCCACATTTATTCCAGCTAAAATTTAGCTGTAGTATACTTAAATATATGTATGCATAAAGCTTTTCGACTGATTATATCCGGTGATTTCTACCGGTTCCTACCAGCTACTCTATAGCTAAATTATTTCTCTACTTTTACACTAGCTAAAAATGAACTAGACTTAACCATCACTATCTGTAAAATATTATCAGGGACTTGATAATTAGTCAAGTTGTAACATTTGAAAGCAAATTCGCTTTATTAATTTTTGTTACAGTACGAAAGTGCATTTCAAAACTAAAATGTGTGGAAAAATTGTAATTTGGGATGAATTTACATAGTACCTATAACAAGTACATAAATGACGTCTCCTAAATTGCTTCTCCAAGTGGCAAAATTCTATTTTTGGCGCTTTTTGTTATTATTAGCACGAAATAGGTTCAGTAAAGGAATTAACTGATTAAAAATTTCATTCGTGCCCCTTGGTAGAAACTCATATCTTTTATTCGAAAAAGTAAACATTTTAATTATTTATTCCTGTACTTAAAATTAATACACTCGAAATTTTAGTTTTCCTGTTACATAACGATAACTTTTAGCTAATTAATAAGAAGGGCCAACATAATTTGGGAGTTTTTTAGCCCATTTGTAGGAATCGTAAGTTGGACCATTTTTAGCCAATTTTGGAAGAACCTAAAGTATCGTACTCTCATTTAAGAAATCTTTTAAATCCTAAATATTATTTAATATACTTCAATAGAAAAAAAAACTGTTACTCCATTAGGCAGGTATAGGTGAATAAATTTTGGCAGCGCTGGGAGCTAATATTTCTCCATTTTATTGGCAAAAAATCAGACATTTGCATAAAACCTTTAGAGTGATTTATTTCTGAAAATTACAGAAAAACATATTTTCGACTTTGACCAGGGTTAATACATAATTACAATTCATTGGTACCAGAATAAAAAGTAGGTAGGTATGTAGTTTTATATGCATTTCTATTGTATTGTTGCTATTACAGTTCAATTATTAATACCTACTTGTTTTATCATCTTTTTCAGCCCAAAAAAGCAAATATGGTTATTGGTTCACAATTTTGAAAATCGTTAATTTCGGGCTTTTCGGTTAAAGTTTCTATTGATCACTTTTTGTAATAATAATACAACAGACTCGTAGAAAATACCTATAGAGAGAAAAGGTCGTTCAAATTACAATGTAAGGTTTATTACCTGAAACATATTTTCAAAATTCTCTTACAACTGAAATATAAATAACAAAGCTAAACTAAGACATACGTTTTAATTACCATTACATTGCCTTATTCTCATTTTGTGTACGAATAGCCCCAAAATAAATTTTAAAAAATTTCTGGGAATAAAAGGCATTTGAAGGGTTCAAGATTACAAAACTGTTTGTGGCAAGATCGAAACTTATTCTGCAGTTCAGTCCTAAGAACGCAGACATAAGACAAACGTATGAAAACATTTCAATATATTGCCTAAAATTTATCTTTTCTGTTGTTATTGCAAAAGCTTAACGAGGATTTTAAACGATTCAAAAGATTTTATATTCAGAATCATTCATTGGATTTTGTTTCGTTTCTACGCACCTTTTCAAAATTATTAACTAAGTACAACAAACATATACAGGAGGTTCGGGGAAATGTTTCACTGTGAATAATGACAACAAAAACAAATTAAACTGTTAGGGTTGCGGCCCATCAAAAGAACGGCGGGAATTTTTAGGATCCAATTTGACCCACTGTAACTTGTTTATTTTGCCACCTCCACAGGCTCACAACTTCAGTGTGAAATTTAACACATACCTAATTTTTCTCTCAATAAAAGCTGGTAGATATAAGGTACCTATCTGAAACGGAAGCGATCCTTTTATCACATTCTTTTGCCGTGTAAATGCATTATCCTGCAGGCAAGTACTTAGTATACTAGTACGCACTTAAATATTACTTTCTATATTTTTTGCAAATTACATGTATCTGCACCAAATATTGCCACTTAAATTTGCCTACAAATTTAAGAAAAAACATTTCACAGATAATTTATAAAAGGTCATATTTTGGCCATATTTAGAACGTGGCATCCAAATATTGTCTCGAGTACGGCAATAATAGGAATGACTATTTTATATGGAAAAATCAAGGAATAACTTTAAAGAAACGAACACTGTTTACTACAAGGAACAAAGAAAGTTTATAAGAAAGATGATGGTGAATATTACAAAAAAATATATATTCCGCAACGGATAATAAGAAATAAATACCTAACTACTTTAGTGAAACAATAAAAAGAAACAACTTTAAGAAATGACAATTCCTTTATCTTCTATAGTTAGACCTACAGACGTACTGCGAACGTATGGATCATTAGTCTCATGTTTCTTTGACGTCCGCTATTACATACACAGCATATCCAAAACTCCCCAGCAATTTTATTTTAATTATCTTAATTATTTTACAAGCCTTTAACATTTTTTTCTGTGAATAAGTCTTTTATTTTAACATTTAAAAAAAATCTGAGATTTTAGGGGACCCCCAATTCAATTTTACCATCAATTTGAGGTTCCTTCTCGGCTTTAACTATGATTAACATCACAATTTTTTTGGAATTTCTGCTACAAATAAGTGACAAAAACTTATAGATGTGAAAGCAAATTCAAGAATTACGTCAGAACAAACGGAAAAATACCCGTTGCTATGAATTCAGATGTTATATTCGAAGGTGTTACCTTTACACACACTTTATTGCAAAGTTCTTAAAATCGCCTTCTTCATCCTTCTTGATCCAAGAATGTTTCGAAGTTTTCAAAAACTGCTTTGTCCATCCGCTGCAATTCATGTTTGGTATTGCTAGGGAGGCTGAATAAACTTATAGTAACTAGATTATCTGCAGCACCAACAATCGTGATATCTAAACTAGGTTTTACATCGTCGAATACTCGGGACCTTGGTTTTCATATTTTGAAAAATGAGCAGAAGACGAAATAAAATCTTCATGTGTCGTTTTACAGTCATAACCATCTTGGAACCTGCTGGTAAATGATCTTCCCCATTTGGCCATAAATCTTTGTCCTTTAAAGAGAAGAAGAATTACCAGAATGCTATTGATGCAATTATGCAATTGACCAACACGCCAACTTTTTTGTGTTCAAGGGTTAGTCCATACAATCTTTTGCATTGTGAATGATGATATGACGTCATTTTTTAACCATATTGAATGTCAGATATTGCCAGATTTATCGAACAGTTGTAAATCACTCATAATTTCGTTCAAATTGGAAAAGTAATTGTTAAAAAAAGTGAGCCGTCGCGGGACGCCTGGTAAACGTGACAGCATTTAAAGTACCTATATTGGAATGAAAGTGTATGTACCTACTGTTTAATAAGGAATCATTTTAGTCATTTACCTATTACTAGGTACGCCGTTAGATGCTTTGAGATCCAAACACATACAGCAAAGATTGGCAGGTAAAAATGATAGAAGACAGTGTAACAGCTTTTAGAGATACGACATAAAAATAATTTTCCCTTAGAAAGCAACGTGTTATTATACGAACAATGTCGTACCTCAAACTGCGCAGCCATATTGCCCAAACCCGCCGTTTGCTTGTATTGAGATATTTGTGAAATCGATAAGTGCTTGATGAACAACCCTTATATTACACAAAATTCCTGGTGTATGAAGGGTCGTAATGAACGTAAAGTGCTAAAGTACCCCCGAAGGTACTAAAAATTAGGTTACAAACTAATTACAAAATTGCAATGGCATCATTAAGCACAACTTCTTCTTCGTCTTCTCTAAAGGTATGGACTAGATTGGTAGGACCATTTAGGTACCCAACGTCGTAAACATAACCTCACATAGTTCCCTCTGAAGCAATCATAGAGGTAAAATATATGTCAGACTCTAGTGTGAGATACGCTACTTTAACCAGCTTTATCAAACCTCAAACGCAACCCCATTTACTCCGTTGCATTGAAGGTAGCTCCACAGCGAGTCAATCATTTCATAGCGATGAAAAGCGAGTTCCATTGATATGATTACATCGGATTGGAATCTTTCAATTTCCTGTGGATGTAGTGGTAAATGCATTTTAAGAATCGTATGTGCGTCGGTTACGAAGATTCCTGTAATTGTCGGTAACATACGTAGATTTTATAAAACTGCACTACAGAGTGGGGGAGGGGAAGGGACTAGACGACGTGCCATGGACACGTTTAAGCTTTGCGTTTAGTTACGTCAGGATCGATCGCGAAAAACGATTTTAGCCATTTTCCGCCAATTCAGTAGACTTTGAAGATGGTATGGTGTCATTTTAGCTGGTAATGGCACACCAACTTCTGTAAATCAGTAAATTATGTTGATGAAATCAATTTTTAGTTCAGAGTGTCCAGACGTTAATGTAGACTTTCTTTCAAGACGCTTAGTTAAATCATAATGTTTTTGTATCAAAGACTAAGTGTTGTTCGAGAAATACTGTACAAACGGGAAGCCTTATGAAAACTTTCCAAAGCTTTTAACCATAAAGTCCGTTTACTTTTAGGTATACTAGAACAAAAATTTTAAAGCGATTTGGTAAGGGAAAAAATAAGTACCTACAAAAATGGTGTTTTATCCACAATATTATAGGTAATTTGTAGCATATTAATGGTTTAGTTCCAATCAGCCAGGGAGCCATAAATATTGCTATTATAATTATTTGGTGTGCATGATAATACTATTAGGTTTAGTGCATATTTAATAAACATATTAATTCTAAAAGAAATTTAATCTCAAGTGGAATAATACCACTGGTGACGCAATAATAGGAGTAATTACCATATTCTGAACTAGTAAACAACTGTTAAAATTTTTTAAGTATAAATGATCATTTGACCAATCACGTGTATATCTCTAATTACAGGTAAATTTTATTACCGTGAGCCTATAAGTATATATCAATGGATTTATTGGTTGCCTAAAAACAGCATTATCCATTCAATTTTTTTTGTTTCATTCTAATTAGCAATCGTTATTTCTAATATGAAAAATTGCTCATGTGAATTCTACGTTGAATGGAGTTAATTGTCTCTACCTATATTTATTATAAAACTATCAACAATTACAAAAACAAACAACTTTTTGAGTTCTCTTTAAATATTGCAATCAAGAACTGCGTACTAATGCCGGGCGCCGCTAATGCCGAATCAACATCATATATTGATTGTTTATTTATATAACACGTAGGTAGGTACACGTACAGCAACCAGCTTTAATCTCGCGCATATATGTAATTATTTTGTGCCCGTTTCCATTTTAGCCACATTCTTATTTTTAGCCAATAATGTCGAAAAACTCCACGGCCCGAGAACGTGACTAGAAACATTCATTTAACAAAGTTCTAACAATAGTAACTACTATACGGAGCTGCTCAAGGTCAACGAATTATCATAGAATAAATATTTATGATATCAACCATTGCGTTGTTTGAATTGTGGCGGCGGCGGAGCTTCGAAAACTAACAGGGGGGCCTTGTCAAAAATTACTGAACGGAATAGTACAGCATGTACGAGGTATTGGCGTTAATGCGAGAAAATGTTTAGGTTTATTTTAAATACATATTATTAAGTAACATATACGTATATGTGATTGATTGAAAGGAAGAATAAGGGTAGAAGGAAAATAGTATTGCGATTGTGGTCGTCAATTTTTAATATATCATTTTGGAGAAATATCAACTGACAGGTCCCTATATTTGGAAAAAATATCTAGTAACGTTTCGTCGTGACGTGACTATTTGATAGTTAAAAACAGGCTACAAATAAAGTCCGTTAGTGACATAACGTTACTCCCATTAACTGTCATTCCTGTCCTGTCATTCCTGTCCTGTCATTTGTTGACATGTCGACATTATGATATGTTAACACATTGTTTTAAGAGGAATATAATTTCAAAAATGAACGTCCTGTGACATTTCGTCATGACGTGTCAGTTTTACAATTTCCAATAAAGTTAACAAGATTAACAAGGTAGGGTCGTAGTTGACATCAGTTCCAGTTACTGTCGTCCTAGATTTAAATGTCATTCGATGCAAATTTTTACCGTATCGTTTTAAAGAAAAAATCCCATTTTCTTTGAAAAATATGTCTTGTGACGTCATTTCGGCATGTAAGAAAGTCAACAGGTTAAGGTTGTCGCTGATATAACGTTACTTCCAATAGGTAACTGTCAACTGTCATCCTGTCAATTTTTGACGAATAGTTTTGGGAAAAATGGTATCATTTGACAGATTACTGTGTTGGAAAATGGCCCTGGTATGACATTTCGTCGTGACTATTATTTTTATTTTCATCAAATTTTCCCAAAAAAATTAACAGGGTTAAGGTCGACATAATTTCCATAGCTGTCGTCCTGTCAATTTTTGATAGATATATCATATATTTCTACATGTCATTTTAGCGTAATGAAAAGTGAACAAGTAAAGACCGTTATTGGTATACCCTCACATTCTACAACTATCGTCCTGTCAATTTTTTACGGTTTTCGAAAAAATCTTATTAGATTAGGTATTGCATGATAAAACAACCTACAAACGAGAGCAATCAAGATTTAAAAACATGATAAAGAAAAATAAAAATGACACATGGGAAAGGAAATGTAAAGAGGTCGACAGTTATTTGGGAGGCACAAGATCATCAGAAGCGTGGAAACTCATACAAACTTTAAAGACGAACACCATAAACAGAGTGAACTTCCAGCCTATACAGATGAGCGAATGGCGTCAACACTACTCCCAGCAGCTCAAAGAAGACAGATCACAATACTTGGCAACCTCTCCAAAAATGTACCAAGTTCATGGCCCACCCCTCGAAATGAACGAAGAGAGGATATGGAGAGTAGTTAGAACAATGAAAAATAACAAAGCTAGTGGACCAGAAGGCATACCTGCGGAGCTAATTAAATATAGGACACAAAAACTTATTAAACACATACAAGAACTATTTTCTAGGTATGTAAATGGGGAAAATATACCTTTAGTGTGGAGAGAGGCCTGGATCACCCCTATCCACAAAAAAGGGCGTAGAGATGACTGCTCCAACTATAGGTGTATATCTGTTACCAGCACTATAAGCCGTCTGCATGGGAAAGTTCTCCAAAATCTCTTAGAAGAAGAATACGGACATCAAGAAATCGAAGAACAGGCAGGTTTTCGAGCAGGGCGCTCTTGCATTGACCATATTTTTAGCCTTACCCAACTTAACGAATAGAAAGTCGCAAGAAATAGAGAAATCTCTATTTGTGGACCTTACAAAAGCGTATGATACTGTCCCAGTGCAAAAACTGTGGCAAGTAATGGAAATATCTCGAATAAATAATACCCTAATAACAGCGATAAGGCAACTTTACGACCAATCAACCTCCAAGGTTAAGCTGAACAGTGAATTATCGGACAGCTTTCCAGTTACCAAAGGTCTGAGACAGGGCTGCTGCTTGTCCCCCACCTTATTTAAGATATACCTCAATGAAGTCATAAGAAAATGGAGAAGAGCATGCAGCGGAATGGGCATACCCATAAATGAAAGTACAACCATATATACTTTACATTTCGCCGATGATCAAGTGGTCGTCGCACAAGATAAAGAGGACTTGGAATTCATGACAAGAAGGCTGTTTAAAGAATATGAGGAATGGGGACTCTCGGTCAATCGATCAAAAACAACATACCTGTGTATTGGAAACGACAGAGATGATCTACACCCAGAAGAAGACGAAACAGTAGGGGCGTGTACGGAATACCTGTACCTAGGAACAAAGATTGACAGTGGGGGCCGTACAGAGAAAGACATAGAAGAGAGAATTATAAAAGGGAAGAGAGTGATAGGATGCCTAAACTCCATCCTTTGGTCAAAGTGCATCTCCCGAGAACGAAAACAGCTCCTATACAACTCCATATTTGAAAGTATAGTTCTCTATGGCTCTGAAACTTAGCAACTTACGGCAAATTAAAGCGACGACTGCTTTCCCTAGAGATGGACTTCTGGCGTAGAGCAGCAGGAAAATCAAGAATTGAAAGAGTAACGAACGAAATAATTAGAGAAATTATGAACACCCAAAGAAATATTATAGAAGAAATCCAACGAAGACAGTTGGTGTGGTACGGACACGTTGAACGGATGGATGACACACGAATCCCCAAGCAAATCCTCAAATGGACACCAACAGAAAGAAGAAAAAAGGGAAGACCTAAGGCGACATGGATGGGAGGAATACAAAAGGCCATGTCGGAACGTAACCTTCAGCCAGGAGATTGGGACGACAGAAGAGAATGGAAGCGAGGAACCGGAAGGCGCAGGACGCGTAGGACCGGAGATATATATATATATATATATATAGATTAGACATTGCCCATTTATTACTTACTATATTTGAAAAATAAGGGTTTCGTTACATTCGCCATGACTTGCCGTTTCAGCTTTAAAAGAATCCTTAATAGTATGGGAGGTAGTGTCAATCTGGACCGGACTATTTTCTAATAGTTCATTGCTTTTTCTGCAGATTCTTGTTTTATAGCTTATTTAAGAACCACCTGTTAGCTGACCCAAAAGCTTGACCTAAGGGTATTAAACGCTTAAAATAATATTTTTTCCTGTTAGCTGTTAGCTCCAAAACCTGTTAGCTGCCTGCCCACGTGATGGTGTAAAAATAATACAAAAATCCAGTGATTTCTTCAAAGTTGAAAATTTGTTATATAATATGTAACGATCTGAAAATCATTTAAAAAATGTCAGCTGGTATACAAATGTGGCAAAACGTGTTAGCTGGGAGTTCAAAGTGTTTAGGCCAACCGATAGAGATTCTTCTACACACTAAAATTTAGAGAGTCAAAATTCAAACCTTTTCGCATGAAACGCAGCACAACTGAAACATTAATTGTGTTATATGGACATTAAGAAAAGAGAAAAGCTAACAAAGAGGGTTGGACAAAGTTTCTGCAGAAAAAGCAATTCTTTTAACAGCGTAGTATTTAGCGAACACAGAAACTTTCAGACAAATATCATGTAGATTTAACTTAACAACTAGTTATGCACACTATATTTTGAAAAGAGAATGTTTATGAGCGCAATATTTCACAGTTCGTCCCCTCGAATAGTAGGAATAAATCTGCTAGTGTATTGTTTGAAAGAAAAAAGGCGTTGGGGAATGCGATTGGTGCCGTAGATAGTGCCATATAAGAATTTGCAAATCAACGGTTGATCACGCTAATTATTTCAACAGAAAAGGATATCATAGCATTATTTTACAGAGAGTGGTTGATGCAAAATTGTGTTCCATAAGCATTTCTATCAGATACCCAATATCAATGCATGATGCACGAAAATTACAATAGATGGAAGTTTGAAATTTTGAAAGATTGATGGGGTACCGTGTGAGCATAAGTTGTGTGAATTTGAACGCGATCCTCCGGTTATTTTAGTCACTATCAATCCGTACCTTTTATGACCGACTTCCGGTTTGGAATTTTTTTAAGAGGAAGAAGAAAAGATGTGTACGTGACTGACGTCATCGGATGGTGGGAGATAGATAGTTGCAAAGTGGGGTGTTTGAAAACCCGGATAGGTTCAAAATCTAGAAAGAATGAGAGTTTACATTCAGTTATTGGTCATTACGTCATTTCCGTTTAAGGGAAGGGGTGAGTCGAGAGCGGATGAGTTGGAAGGAAGAGACTAGTCTCGGGAACTCGAGAGAGTTCGAATGGCTGGGCCATTGTGGCCCAGCTATCTATTAGTTGGTATTAGTTCATTAGTTTTGGAAGTTCAAATCAGTTTAGAGTCGGTCAGAGACTTTGAAAGCGTGCGGAGATGATTTCTTTTGACAAACTTTTGGCTAGTGAACCCCAAAATTTGAGGGGCCCAATGTACTAAACATGAAACATGAACTTCTAATATTGATGGGAGATTTTAACGCAAAAATAGGTAAAGGAAGGGAGGAACAGCATGTTGGACTACATGGTCTCGGAGAGAGAAACAACAGAGGAGAAACTCTGAGTATGTTTGCGGCGGAATACAATTTAATTGTTCTGAACACCTTTTTCAAACTCCCACCTAGACGCCTGTATACGTGGAAGTCGCCTAGAGATAATGGTGAAGACATTATCATAAGGAACCAAATAGATTATATCCTGGTAAACGCAAGGTATAGAAATAGCTTCACAAGTGTAAAAACCTACTCTGGCGCCGACATCCAGTCCGATCATAACCCTCTGGTGGGAGAATACAAAACCAGGTATAAGAAACTACAACGAAAAATTCTTAAGAAACATGACATCAGAAAACTGAAGAAAACTGAATAATGAAGGACAAAGTAAGTAAAGCCATGAATGAGAACTGTAGGGAGATCGAAGAAAAAGCCGTAAAAACGGAAGAGAAAATACATTCACTTAACAGAGTGGTAGAAGAGGTCAAGGACAAATTTCTGAATAATGAAGGAAGGCAAAACAAGACGTGGATGACAGAGGAAATATTACAGATGATGGAAGAGAGGAGAAAACACAAGAATGACATAACCACATACAGAGAGATACACCGTGAAATACAAAGAAAGATCAGAGAAGCCAAACAAAAAAAAAATGGAAGAAAAATGCCAGGAAATAGAATCACTGCAACGAAGGTTTGATGACTTCAACGTACATAAAAAATGAGAGAAATAACTGACAAATACAAAAAGAGAACAGTAGGAAAACTCGTCAATGACAACGGAGAACTTATTGTGGACCAAGGAAGCATTAAAGACACTTGGAAGGAATACATAGAGAATTTGTTCTTCGATGAAAGAGGAGACCCCCCCTCCTTATCAACAGAAACTGGACCACCAATACTAACAAGCGAGATAGAAGCAGCCATAGGATCCCTGAAAGAAGGCACAGCTCCAAGACCGGACGAAATGCAGACTTAAGCTTTAGATGAAGAATCAATAAAAATGATCTGCAAAATATTTAACAATATCTATGACACCAGCAACATCCCGAAATAATGGCTCATTTCTGAATTTATATTGCTGCCCAAGAAACAAGGGGCAAAAAAATGCGGAGAATACAGAACCATAAGCCTAATGAGCCATTTACTAAAGCTTTTCCTTAAGGTTATCCATCGCATAATATACAAGATGCGTGCGAAGAGATAGTAGCAGACACACAATTTGGCTTCATGAAAGGAGTGGGAGCAAGAGGCAAGCGAAGCACTATTCAGTATACAAGTGTTATTCCAACGGTGTAGGGACATGAATTGCGACATTTATACCTGCTTTGTAGACTACCAAAAGGCGTTTGACAAAGTCCAACACCAGAAGATGATACAAGTGCTGAAAGGCACCGGAATGGATGATAAAGACCTCAGAATTATACAAAACCTGTACTGGAATCAGACAGCCACCATAAAAATCAACGCTGGAGATGAAACAACAGAGGCAGTTAACATTCTGCGGGGCGTACAACAAGGGTGTATTATCTCCCCTCTGATATTCAATCTGTATTCAGAAGAGATATTTAGAGAAGCTCTGGAAAACGATGATAATGGAATTCTTGTAAACGGACTGAATAATATCCGATATGCAGATGATTCCGTCATATTTGCAGATAGTATAGAAGGTCTACAACAGCTAACGAACAAAGTGAATGAAGTAAATGAACGATATGGGCTAGAAATGAACATCAACAAACCAAAATTTATTATCATAAGTAAAAAGAAGAGAGAAAACTGTCAACTATATATTAACAATATACCAATAGAACGGGTATCCAAACTTGTCTACCTGGGAACCTTAATAAACGAACAATGGGACCACTCACAAGAAATAAGATGTAGAATAGAAAAAGCAAGAGATGCCTACATCTCTTGTCTCTCTAATGTCTAAGCTCTTCAAAAGCCATAACCTCAAATTAGATATTAAAGTAAAACTCCTGCGATGCTATGTGTTCTACATATTGTACTATGGCATGGAATCCTGAATTTTGACCGAAGCAACACAAAAGAATCTCGATGCCTTCGAGATGTGGCTATACAGAAGGTTCCTTAGAATATCATGGGTAGATAGAGTGACCAACGAAAAAATACTGGAAATAATGGGGAAGGAAAAAGAGGTGATGAAAACGATTAAGATAAGGAAACTGGAATATCTCGGACATATAATGAGAAATGACAACAAATACAAACTCTTAAAATCCATCCTCCAAGGAAAAGTGTTTGGAAAGAGAGGGCCCGGAAGAAGAAGGATATCATGGCTCAAGAACCTAAGGACATGGTATTCAAAAACAACCACAGAATTGTTTAAAGCAGCAGTCAACAAGGTCATCATAGCCAGGATGGTCGCCAATATTCGAAACGAATAGGCACTAGAAGAAGAAGAAGAATGTTCTAAAATAGTCAACGATAAATATGTGTGGTGGATTCGAGTGTCGGTCCGAGATAAAGATAAACAGTGTGTTAATTGGTAAGGCTCGTACTCTAAGGTGGACCAAAAAGTTTATCCTCTGTTAACAGTTCTTGATTACTTACCCCCTTGTTCACTATTAATGCTGCCATCAATATCTTCCACTTCTGTCTGATGGGCTAATTTTACATTCTCTTGTTTCATTTCTGAAAACTGTACTTACAGCAAATGCTATATCTACAATATCCATTACTAAAATGTTTATGTAGGTGATAAAAGGGACAATTAATTCATTTTTAGACTAGAAACTTATCTAGTTGTGCTCTTTCATATATTTCTTCACTGACTTTAACAATTTAGTTTAACAATGTTTTCACCGATTGCGTCACACAAGTGAAGGGTTTTCACGTTTAGATAATCCGTACTGATCAATTAATAAAAAAATATTTACAAAAATCCAACAAGTGGCGGTATGTGCACAAAATGGGTATGTGTAGAACCACAGCACGCTAAAACGTTAAGTGCGAATATGGCTCGAATGTTCTTTCGTTAATTCTGATCCGATAACTTCTATCGGAACATTGTGAGCAATCATGATCAAACTTATCGGATAATCGCTGTCGAAGGAATAGGTCTAATATTGTCAAGAAAAACCGACGTTTCTATACCTTTTCTCTTCTCAAGTTTGTGAAGTGGCCTCTGAAATCGTTGAAAATTGTGCCAAATTTATTAAGTGATGTATAAAAGCTGGAAGTGGCCTGACAGCTTCATTTGCTCAATTTTCTATTTAGTTTTACTAATAAGTACTAATTTAATTTTTTCCCATAATAAGCCGTGAAAAACAAAGAAAAACTGGGTTCAGTCAAACAGCTTGAGTTTTTAAAGTCCTGTTTTCGCCGGCAGATGGTGTCCGTCGTTTATCTGTCAAATAAACGAACGCATTAATACGGAGGTAATACGAATAATTTTGATTATAGGGGCCCTTCGGGCCTTGGACCTCGGGGTTGATTTTCGTGAATGTACTTTTTCATAAACTTTCGCGGGTGTGCTCATAACAACTTACTAAAGCTTCATCACATTCACACGTAAAGAAACAAACATTATTTTTATGTACCTAATTGGCATGAAATGGTTGTATTTACTTAACCACTAATAACAATTATGTAAATTATTCTAAGTTTATTGTGATGGATTTAAAAGTGAAAGCTGTATTTTTAGCCTCTTACATTGTACAAATCGTTTTCACAGAAATTATTAATTTCACGGTTCTCAAAAATGTAGGTACTAATGCACCAACGACAGAAGAATGTAGAAAGACCTGAAAGACAGTCTAACCTTTACGTTGTTGCTTTTGATGTTGAAATAGTTAATACACCTTTTCTGTGGACTATCACTCGATTTAAATCTTTTAAAGTTAGTTATCTTCTCCTACATACTTGTATAGATTGGGCGTAGGTATAGATATAGATAGATATTGTTTTTCAATAATAATGGGGACCTCAATATGGCAAAATTAATAACATTTAATGAGGAAAATACTTGTATTAAAAATCGTCACAACTGAAAATATAAAAAAAAACTGTTTTCATTGTAAAATTATTATAAATAAAGTACAGAGGTATAGATATAGTTTTTCAATAATAATGGGGCCCTCAATATGACAATATTAAAAACTTTATTAGAAATTAATATTTAATGAGGAACATACATGTAGGTATTAAAAAACCATCAGAACGGAAAAAAAATAAAAAAAAAACTGTTTTCATTGTAATATTATTGTAAATAATGTGCAGAGATATAAATATAGTTTTTCAATAACAATAGGGACCTCAATGTGGCAAAATTAATAATATTTAATGAACAAAATACAGATATTAAAAAACAGTTACAACTGAAAAAATACAAAAAAAACTGTTTTCATTATCAAATTATTGTAAATAAAGTGCAGAGATATAGATATACTTTTTCAATAACAATGGGGACTTCAATGTGGCAAAATTATTAATATGAAATGAGCAAAATACATATATTAAAAAACAGTCACAACTGAAAAAGTTAACAAAGAACTATTTTCATTGTAAAATTATTGTAAATAAAGTACGGAGGTGTAGATATAGTTTTTCAATAATAATGGGGACCTCAATGTGGCAAAATTAATAATGTTAAATGGGCAAAATACATATATTAAAAAACAGTCACAACTGAAAAAGTTAAAAAAGAACTATTTTCATTGTAAAATTATTGTAAATAAAGTACGGAGGTGTAGATATAGTTTTTCAATAATAATGGGGACCTCAATGTGGCAAAATTAATAATGTTAAATGAGCAAAATACCTGTATTTTCTATTTACTAATTCTGTTAAACGTTTAAATAGCGTTTTCTCAAATTTCTTTTCGAGTGGTCTCCTTAACCAGCAAAATTCTCTCAAAACGTTTCAATGCTTGTATAATAAATGGCAATATTTCTTACAGCACTGTTGCGTTTCCAAAAGTTTGCGTTCAAGTTAAATGCACTACTAATAGCAATTAGAGCGTACTAATGCCTCATCTTCAGTTAGAATTCGCTTTACGAGATAAACACCAGCAAACATGCATGAGATAATAAAGTGTATAAATCCTTTGCGCCAATACGGACGTCACCTGGCACGTTTATCTGTCATTTATGATGAACGTTTCCACTCCCCATCGGCCAGTGTAATGTCATTATTGGTTGTAGGCGGCATGAAACCATTTACGTGCCTCATTCGGACCTCGTGTGAGGTGAAAATGAATCACGAATGCCTGCCTGCCTGCCTGCCTGCCTTTGACTCCGTGCGAGCTCCGGCATGTATATATTATGAGATATACAGGGACGTGTTTCTACCTGTTCTATATGTATATATATACACGCTATACACGGTATCTCTTTAATCTGTGACCCCCCGGAGAGTTCTGTGGACGCAGGGACGGATCCGGACGTCCCTCGGTTAAAAACTTTTATAAAATTGTATTAAATTGGGAATTAACAGTATTGCTTTAATTTCCTTACAGTTGATAGCTCTGGTATGGCTGTAATTACTGGCGATTTTTTTGAAATCTCTTTGTAGGGTCTTTTCTAAATTAGCTAACTTAACACCTACATAATTTGCAATGACATGCAACAGTAAGCACTCACCTGGCATCAAATTTATATTAAAAAAATCACATGATCTACGCGTGTTACGAATCTAAGTCTTGAGTTGTATATTGTATTCTTATTATCATTATATTGTATATTTTCTCCTCAATATTTTTAATGACAAGAACCTATCATACACATTTTTTATCTGTTTTCATGATTTTAAAGGGGCTTTTCTGTATCTTTTTAAGGGACCGGAAAAATTTTAAGGGCCCTTTAAAGCAATGCTGTTACCTATTCTGTATGACCTGCACCCCAATAAAATTTTACCGAATCCCGTAAAAATAATCCTTTGTTAATAGGTCGTGGAGTGAAGCAGTTGAATTTTAAAGGAACCAATCATTATTGCAAAATGGAGTTTGGTGGAGTTTAATATTATTTATTTTTTGTATTTATTGTTTGTGAATGTAGAGGAAACTTTACAACGGAGACAAATAATTTCAGATATTTAATGGCACACTGGATGATGAAAATTTCATTGATTGTAGGCGAGATAACGGAATTCCGCACAGACACTAGGTACGGGACACTACCCATCCCTTTTCTTATCCGGAATTTTTTTTGAAATTATATCAGCTAAACAAATTTTATGCATTTTAAGCATATGCAAGCATCACTAGGAGGGATGCTTGTATCGAATCGAAGAATCGAAGACCGCATCGTTTCTGAATTTTACCTTGCTTGCGTTTCATGGGGCCAAGGAAGCTAAGGAAAAACATATGTTTATGCTTCACAGACTATCAAAAGAGATTTGATAGAGTCCAACACCATACACTTATGCAGCTTCTCAGAAGACTTGATCTGGACCAAAAAGACATTCGGTGCATTGAAAACCTATACTGGCACCAATCAGCACAAGTCAGAGTGGCTAACGGTTTAACAAATCAAATCCAGATTCGTAGAGGGGTAAGACAAGGGTGTCATCAGACAAAGAAATTGAAAGCAGAATCGAACAAGCTCGAGGCGCATTCCTGAAACTCCAAAGAGTGTTCACTTGTGGCGACTTTAATCTTGGTCTCCGATTGAATTTGTGGGATGCTACGTTTGGTCCACACTACTGTATGGCATGGAAGGCTGGACTCTAAATATAAAGTCTATAAACAAATTAGAAGCATTTGAAATGTGGATATACCGTAGAATTCTTAAGATTCCATGGACAGGCAGAATATGGAACGAAGACGTTCTCAGATGTATTAACAAGGAACGTGAACTCTACACCATTATAAAAAAGAGGAAGACTGCATACTTGGGTCACATAATGCGCAAGTGTAAATATCAACTCCTGCAATTGATTATTGAAGGCAAGATCGAGGGTAGAGGACTAGGACGAAAGAGAGTGTCATGGCTGAGGAACGTGAGATAGTGGACCGGCATTGGTGACATACGTTAGTATGTCACCAATGCTTAGTGGATAGGCAGAAGAAGAAGAAGAAGAAGAAGAAGGAGGCTATCAGTGAGGAATTGGACATGGATATCAGATATCCCTTAACCAATCTAGGGTAAGCTGGTGTATGAAGAAAGTGATGGATATTATAAGCAGTGAATGATTGGGTTAAATTTCCTACGACTAAAGAGAGAACAAAGAAGATGAATTTGTTGAAAGAAGCTCTGTGCCTGAAGAAATATTGTGTGTGATCTCGATTGCACACGAGTAAAAATAGATGCCCCTATACAGCACCATCCTTTACATACTGATGGACCCTGTTGTAGGAAAGGTTTCTTACAGCATAATACCCAAGCAATTGAACACAACAACCTCAAGATTCTTAACATGAATGTGAGTAGTGAATAGTGATCTCGCAATATGGATGATGTCTTCTGTGAAACAATATTAATTAAAGAAGAATTTTGTTGCAAATGGACAGACTGTATACCGACAATATCTAATTGGTGATAGTGGATATCCCCTGCAATCATGGCTACTTATTCCAATTAGAGAAGTAATGGAAAATTCACCTGAATCACCTTGCAATAGATCGATTTCTAATTTAAGGACAAAAACAGAACATATTAATGGTGTTATAAAGGGGAGGTTTCACTGTATGCACGGTCAAAGTGCTTTGCACTACAAAAAAATTATCTACACGTGTACAGGTTTCCACAATATGTGCATAACACCTAATGTCGCTCTACCCCAAGATGAAGATGCAGTGCCTCAATTAGAACAAGAACCCTTAGATTTAATATCACAAATAAATGAAGATGACCATGATGTCTATCATGGTCGAAGATGACCATGATGTCTATCATGGTCATTTTCATCATTCTGGTGGTAATCAGATTGTGATAGCAATTAGTCCAAGAGAAACCAGAACAAAACTAAATGAAATAGACACACCATCACAAAATAAATGAAACTAAACGTAAACACACTAAGCACCTAAATACATATAAATGATAATAATTAGAGTTGTATTTATTGCCGCCAATGCATAATTGAAAGCTGCCAATTCCCGAAGCATCCTACCAAATCTTGCAGCCATGCTATCAAAATTGACCTCTCTTTTCATTCCACGTTTAGGTCGTTGAATGCTATTTAATTTCAATGATTTTGTTTGAGATGCCTTTTGTACTAATATTAGTACAGGAACCTTTCTTGCCTGTTCTATTAGTACCTCTTCCGGTGCGACTTCTATTTCCTTTTCAATGTAGTAGGTACATCATCAACACATCGTTCAAGGTATTGCTGGTGTTTCCTGCAGCCCAACAACAGATGCGGGCTAGAGTAAACTCAAAAGACTTTCCATAAAGAGGTCTACTTTAGGTTGGCACTTTTTGGGTCCACCAACTGTCCCGTGAACGCCCAGATGGCTCAAACGCGGCTTTTTACGTGACGCTTCCTTGAACGTACTAAAGGTCTGAAACAATTTAAAATTCTTACTCTCTATAAGAAAAATATCTACTTACGATTTTCCAGTCCTTAAATGTTTTGGTTAATTTTCATTAATGAAAATAATGATAGCTCCCAAGAAATACGAATCAGAATAGAACAGGCTAGAAGCACATTTGTAAGAATGAAGAGACTTTTCTGCTGTCGAGATCTAAACCTTCAGCTAAAAATAGGACTGATGAGATGCTATGTGCTATCTATACCTATGGGATGGAGACATGGACTCTGAAGGGGATTGACGTGAAGAGACTGGAAGCATTTGAAATATGGGTATACCGGAGAATGCTAAGGATTTCTTGGATAACTCTAATTCTCTAAGGATAACGTGGAAGTGATGAGACGTATTGTAACGTTTTTACTGTTTACTAAAACTAAAACACTACGCGATTATCCTAATTAATTTATTTCTTACACTACACTTATAAACTTAACTTAACAATCCCTTAATTTAATTTATATTCGCATACACAGATGTTTATTTACTTAACGCGCCCGATCTCTCGCTCGAATGTTTACGCATCGGTATACTGTGGCATCGGTTCTTCAACTCTCCCGCCTTGGGTCCGACATTCCTTATATACCAGGTAGAAGGCTTCTAGACGTTTGCCGGAATATTTCCGAAGTTTCTGGAGATCATTCTAGAATTCGCGGAACTTGTTATCGCATCGAAGCTTCTCGAGCCGTCGGCTTCCACCCGTCCTTCTCGGGATCGCAATTCGGCGAACTTGTGTAGCTCCCGGCGTGTTTATGCCGCGGCGAGCCGTTTCGTTACAGTATGTATAAGGAGAGGGAAATAATTCCAACAATACAGAGAAGAAAATTGGAATATATAGGGCATGTCATGAGGGGAGAGAAGTATCGAATACTACAAACTATTATGCAAGGAAAAATCCAAGGAAAGAGATCCATAGGAAGGAGACGAAACTCATGGCTGAAGAACCTTAGGGAGTGGTTTGGATGCAGTAACAACGAATTATTTAGAGCCGCGGTCTCAAAAATAAGGATAGTCCTGATGATTGCCAACCTTCGAAACGGATACGGCACCTAGAGAAGAAGAATTGTTTTGGTAATTCGTTCAATTTGTCGGCTAATTCGCCCCACGCTGGTTTAACTCATCCAGTTCATTAGGTTTTAATTTGTTTTCCGGAATCATCATAATTTTATAAATTTTCATAAAATGTATCATTAGGTACATGTTTTTTTTTTGAATTTTCGTGGTACGCGAACTTCTACTTTTTTCCATGTTATAACTAACATGGAACATAACCATGTTCCATAGACATAACTAATCTTCAAAACATTTTCCTCGCGAAACATACATTTCATGCCAGTTTTAGTTAGTTCATTTCAACACTTCCCCCGAACGTCACCGGAGATTTTAAGGGGTCCATTAAAATTATTTATTTCTAATGGTTTTGTTTTTCGTTTGTTACAGAATAGATCACTTGTGTAGCCTGACCGTGAGGTTTGCGAATTAAAACTAATAGATCAAAAATAAACAATACTATTGTAAAAAGTAATTCTCAAAACAATATCAAATTCGTGAGCTTATTCCCGCGCGGATTCGCTCGATGATCTCCCGCTCGTCCGGTTTTCTTCCTCTCGCGTGGAACCCCCACTTTCCTAAGCCTCCTCTGTGAATCCCAGAAGACGACTTGGGTATAGGGTTACCAGCGCCGCGCCGCCAGGAATTTTGCTTACTACATTCGGCCATCCTGCTCTTCCGGAGTGTCCTCACTTCGGTCATGATCTTCATCCTGCATGAAGATACAAACTCATTAATTCAAATCTGTATTCTACTGACAACCTGGAGACGTCCGAGCATTCAACTCATGCTTTTGACTTGATACAAGTTTTAAATTTCCCATGTTTATAATTCCTAAGTATTTTACATATTCGAACATGCCAACCTTGTTTATTTTTGATCTATTAGTTTTAATTCGCAAACCTCACGGTCGGGCTACATTTCAGAAGTGGGATATGCATGTTAAAGCGATCCAGCGAGGGCTAAATGGTACTATTCATAGGGTACTTGGGATAACGCCTTCGGAAGTACTTTTTGGGTGTAAACCACGTAGTGTCTCTGAATCTATACTGTTGACAGAGTTGCAAGATAAGTTCGACCGTGTGGACCTGCACGAGGTCCGGAAAGAGGTGCAGAGTCGAATGACCAAAGACCAGGCAGCACAAAAACGGCGGTATGATGTCAAGAGGGCTAAGTCCAGGGAGTACCAGACTGGCGACTTGGTAATGCTGTTAAAGACGGACTCTCCAGCTACAGGAGAGAGTCGGAAGCTGTTGCCCAAATACAGGGGACCGTATCGAGTTACAGCTAGGTTGCCAAACGACAGGTACGCGGCCTTGAAAGTGTCCGAGAGATACCGCAAGTGCCCAATTGTCGTCAGTGTAGATAAAATGAAGCCCTGGGTCACGCTGACAGAACAGGTGAGGGTCTTTTGGAAACTGTCTAACGAAAAGTATTCGATGCAAGTCAAAATGCGAAAAACTTAGTAGATGTTCGCGCATTCGGTCTTATGAAATACTTGAGGCTCCAGGTATTCGGAGCATGTCAAAAATGTGAAAATATTCTCACATTCGGACATGTAAAATACCTGAGGAAAGCGAGTATTCGGAGCATATCAAAAATGTGAAAAACGTAATAGACGTTCGCACATTCGGATATGTAAAATACTCAAGGCTCGAAGTATTCGGAGCATGTCAAAAATGTGAAAAACGTGGTAGACGTTCGCACATTCGGACATGTAAAATACTTCCAGCACATGTCAAAAATGTGAAAATGTTTCCACATTCGGACATGGAGGGTTCGAGTATTCGGAGCTTGTCAAAAATGTGAAAAACGTGGCAGACGTTCGCACATTCGGACTTGTAAAATACTCGAGACGCGAAGTATTCGGAGCGTGTCAAAAATGTGAAAAACGTATAGACGTTCGCACATTCGGACATGTAAAATACTTCCGGCAAATGTAAAAAAATGTGAAAAACATGGGCAATGTTCGCACATTCGGACATGAAAAATACTTAAGAGTTAGTAAGTGTATTTGAAACATGTCAAAAATGTGAAAAACATGAGCAATGTTCGCACATTCGATCTTGAAAAATACTCATAAGTTCGTAAAAGTATTTGATACGTGTCAAAAACATGCAAAACATAATGGTTGGTATGTTCGGATGTGTAGATAGAATACTTAAGTCAAATGTTAAAGAAATGTGAAAAACAAAGTTAATGTTCGCACATTTGGGCCTGAGATTAGTCACAAAGAGTAAAAGTATTCGAGACGTGTCAAAAACATGCAACACATAATGGTTGGCATGTTCGGATATGTAAAATACTTAGGAATTATAAACATGGGAAATTTAAAACTTGTATCAAGTCAAAAGCATGAGTTGAATGCTCGGACGTCTCCAGGTTGTCAGTAGAATACAGATTTGAATTAATGAGTTTGTATCTTCATGCAGGATGAAGATCATGACCGAAGTGAGGACACTCCGGAAGAGCAGGATGGCCGAATGTAGTAAGCAAAATTCCTGGCGGCGCGGCGCTGGTAACCCTATACCCAAGTCGTCTTCTGGGATTCACAGAGGAGGCTTAGGAAAGTGGGGGTTCCACGCGAGAGGAGGAAAACCGGACGAGCGGGAGATCATCGAGCGAATCCGAGCGGGAATAAGCTCACGAATTTGATATTGTTTTGAGAATTACTTTTTACAATAGTATTGTTTATTTTTGATCTATTAGTTTTAATTCGCAAACCTCACGGTCGGGCTACACTTGCATGATAATTGATCTATGATAATTAATTTTTAACTGATATTTTACAAAACAGCCACTTAAATCCCATAAAATACCAAAAATGTATGGCTTAAAGATGTTTTGTAGGCTTAAGCCGGACCTGACCACACGTTTGGCAGTAAATCAAGTTTTTCACCAAACTTTGCTCCGAAATAAGAAGTTCTTAGAAAGATCACCGCAATAAAAAAATCGATTGATCACGTCATCGTAACTCTTAACAAATCAGCCGAGCAATATGTCGTCTATAATTTGTAATTTGAACAAACGGCATTTATTTCTTATAAAATTGCCAGTCTATCCCAACAATAAACAAGTTTACCTATATAGTATAGCTAGGTACTGCAAATTAGTTAATTTCCAGTAAGAGCTTCCAGAATACCTAAATATTTTCATCAAATTTAACATGAGCAAAGCACATATTTCTCTCTCAAAGGGATGAACAATAATACGGCAATTGTGAAATTACCACCTATTCAAACAAAACGTAGGAAAAGCACAGGGAAGTTATTGTTCGAGACCCCTTTTCAAGCCGATAATAATTCGATAAACAAACAAAAGCGCTCATCGAAATAACAGAACAAAAGACAGTTGTCGCCTCTATCAGCCGTAATTAAAACTACTACCACTGCTCTTGTCCTTTGACTTTGTTTTTTGTGCACGAGGCAAAAGTTACTATTCTGTCAACTCATGGCAAACTCGTAAATAGGACAGATTAATACGCGCTCCGGTTATTCGTGTATACTGCCGACATTTCAAGGATAACGAAGTGTGTTGTTGATAATTATTTTTTATGATTTAAGCGCTCTAAATACGGTTTTCGTGTTTTGTTTATAAAATTGAAGTACCTCACCGCTAAGTTCCTTCGATATTAGCAACCACATCTTAAATTCCCATCGTAAAACCTTCGAATCGAATTTATTCGATATGTTTATCGAAATCATTAAACATTCATTGCAAATGTGCAACATTCGTTTTCCCGAAAACGATCCCGTTAGCAAAACTGACCCAATTTGGCGCATTTTGCGTTGATGTAGTTTTATTAGTGCATTTCTTCTCCTCTAATCTCGGAAAGGTTGTTAGGTATGCTTAATGTCAAAATCGTGAATTCGTCAACGAAAAACGTTTCAGTAAGTCCACGGTGGATCGTGATACACGAATATTTTCGCTGGAAACTGAAATTATGTAGATATCGTAATATTTTTTGATAAGTTCGTTTTGCTATAGTTCTTTGGATTAATTTCTTTCATAGTGTACCTAGGTGGTAAATTGAGTTGCCTTTTCGAATTAAATGGGTATTATTTGCAAACTATGCAAATATGTAGTAATTTTATGTAGCAACATTGTAACCCATGTAACATAAGGAACACATCGCTATAGGTTATCTATATAACTTGAAACTATTGCAGATATAACAATAATGCTTTATGTCTTTATTTATCATTATTAATTAGTTAACAATTTAAGCCTTTCATTGTGGTTCTAACTCTGTTATTTATTTCATTATGGACTACTGATTTCCAGGAAAACACACGGAGAGGTTTATGCCGAGCAGCAGCCGAATGACGTGTGTTTTGAAGTACAGATAGTCCATAAGCGATGCGCCGATTCGGTGGCCGACTCGGTCTATACTAAGAAATAATAGTCTATAATTAAATAAATAACCGAGCTAAAACCACAGGGAAAGGCGTAAATAGTTAATTAATTAATTAACAAAAAATACACAAAGCATTATTGTTATATCTGCAATGGTTTAAAAGTTATTGTAATTATGAAAGCAAAACCGAATAAAAAGGACAAGGTTCAAGGCATAATAATATCTATTAAAAATTGTATAAAAATAGAAAATAACGTTTATTCATAAAAACAACACATGGCTATTTTTATTACAGAATCAAGTACTAGGTATTAAAAAAAACCGAAAAATATGTATTTGCTAGTAACAAATTGTTTATTAAACACACAAATGAAAAGTAAAGAAAAGACCTTTTTTTAAGAAACTTTAAGAACAATAGAAGTAATGATTTGTAGAGAACAAATGGTTCCTTAATTTTAATATTTAGCTGCAAATACGATTGGTAATTAACAAAAGCATTTTTTAGCAACAAATACATTTTTTAAGAAATCGTTTTTTCTTTAAAAATCATGATTTTCATCAATAAATATATTACAAATAAAATATTCTGAATTAGCACATAAACAATCTATTTGTTTATAACAATTTTTTAAACAATAGTGGTACAAACAAAAAATAAATATATTTATATAGCTTGAAACCCTTAGAAATCGAAACATTCCAGATATTTAAAAAAAAATAATCTGTTGTTGACTTTCACGTATTGTTTAATTTTCAATTGTTAATAAAAAAGTGGAAAATCAAAACTTTACAATTTTTGCAACGGTGATCTATTTGTAAGCATATTAAGAATAACTTCAGTAAGTGAAAAAAATTCTTGGGTTTTAGTTCAATAATTATCGGGGTTTTTATGTTAACATTCATTGTAGAAAAATTTGTTAAATAACAAATGCACAATTCATGGAGAAATTGGGATAAAAATTTTTTAACCGCGGATTATTGTTAACTGATGTATCCCTATAGTACATAATTTTTTTAATTCCTTGACATTCAGGCAGACTCAGTCAGAGTCAGGCAACGCGCGCGGAAGCCAGACTAGCCCTTTTTGGCTCTATTTTCAGGGCTCTGTAAAAATTATAAATATTGGAGGTACAGTTTCGGGAGTTGGAACTTTTTTTCAACAAATATACTGATCTTTTCAGATCTCTTTTAATATTTCGAAAATCTTTAATATTTTTCGAGATATTTTAAAAACAACAAAAGCCAGACTTTTTTTTACTTAATTGTTTGTAACTTTTGCAATTTTTTTGAGCGCCTTTTGGGACCTTTCCTTAAACTTTCTACATGACATTACGAATCGAATGACAACATGATCATAATTTTCGGAGACTATACAAAAAAAAATTCAAAAATGGTACATGTTGACTAGACTATTGTGCGTAAGCGACTCTTACTGTCAAAGTTTGTTCTTTAGCAGTCTGGCAAAATATTCTAGTGCAGTAATCAGTGACCGATTCCTCTTTTACCTTTCAATTTATGTTCCCTTGAAGAATCAGGTAAGCTGATGTGTACTGCATATCTTGGTCCCCGTAGTAATTGGCTTAGGTCACCTATCTTACCCTTTTTAATTGCCTGAAAAAGTTCTCTATCCACGCTTGTCTTTCTAAATATGCCATCGTTCCGAATTCGATCTAACCATGATTTCCTCACATTTCAAATGCTTCCATTGAAAGGTGCTGATTTTAAGATTCATAAGATCTTCGTAGCATACAATATAGACCAAGAGCTGGGGACGAGATTTCAACATCATCACATCATCAGTAATATGGAATTCATAAACAGGAATAAACTCTAGTACTATCATTTATTAAAGTTCCGAGCAGGCGGACAGCTTAATTGTTGCGGAGGGTAGTTATAAGGGGTGAAAGTGGTTAATTTTTCCGGGAAATTTCGGCATCGATAATAAGCTTAAAAATTTATGTAATGATAGGTTTTACCATACCTAAACCAAATTCCAAGCGGCGGACACATATGAGTAGGTGCCAAGGGGGTGGCGGACAAGGGTAAAGGGGTGAAAACGCGGAGAGCTAGAGCCGAAATTTCATCGTAATCGTCATCAGTAATATGGAATTCGTAAACAGGAATAAACTCTATTATATCATCAGTTATTGAAGTCTCGAGCAGGCGGACAGGTTACTTGCTGCGGAGGGTAGTTATAAGGAGTGAAATTTGTTAATTTTTCGGGAAAATTTCAGCATCTATCAGAAGCTTCAAAATTTATGTAATGATAGATCTTACCATATTTGAACGAAATTACAAGCGGCGGACACATGAGTGGGTGCTGAGGGGGCGGCGGACAAGGTAAAGGGGGTGAAAATTGGAATGGAAAAATAGTGAATAGTGAGTTTATTCCTGTTTACGAATTCCATATTACTGATGACGTTGAAATTTTGGCTCTAGCTCTCCGCCTTTTCACCCCCTTAACCCTTGTCTGCCACCCCCTTTGCACCCACTCATGTGTCAGCCGCTTGGAATTTCGTTCAGTTATCGTAAGACCTATCAATACATAAATGTTGAAGCTTCTGATCGAAGCCGAAATTTTCCCGAAAAAATTAACCACTTTCACCCCTTATAACTACCCTCCGTAACGAGTAAGCTGTCCGCCTGCTCGGAACTTTAATAACTGATGGTAATAGAGTTTATTCCAGTTTACGAATTCCATATTACTGATGATGTTGAAATCTCGTCCCCAGCTCTTGGTCTAATAGGATAGACCCCACATTCTGTATATACTTGTTGTCAAAGGAGAGGTGGTGCTTGATAAATGTTTGTCGGGCTTGTTTTATATGAGATTTTATTTCTTGTTGTTAATTCCGCCGCTTAATAAAATTATGATAGTTCCATGATGGTCTAACTTGTTCAATAGGATTATTTTATTATTTGTTGTTAACTCCACTGCTTAATTAGGTATGATAGTTCCAAGATGGTATAACTTGTTCAATAGGATTATCATTAATTATTTTTGGGTTTGGTCAGCGATTTCTGCTAACGACCGTGATCTTTGTTTTAGATGCATTAATCTTTAGGTAGTCCGTTTTTTATGCCTATACGTTATTAATTTTGTTTAGAAGCAGCTGGAGATCTTCTTCTTTATCCGGTGTGTTTAACGGTGTCGAAAGTCTAAAGGTAAGTATATTGTTTATTGGAATTTCGTTTACTTTAATCCAGCATACTAGAACATTTTGTCCTTCAGCAAATGCATTTTCGATATAAATTGAAGCGCGTCGATGACAAGATGGAACCCATTTAAGTATCTTAAAACCTTCTGAATGACACGAGTGGTCCAATGTAGGATCTAGCTTAACCAGGTCAATCTAAAAGTTATATTTGATGATGTCAAAAGGTCCTATGTTATATAGTCCTCTTTCTTCTCTTCGTTTGTCTAAGCAATTTTGAACCATGGTATTTTGGAGTTAAATATGGCTTCATGAGTTTCTATATCACTCTTGAAGACAAATTGCATTTAACTAATCAATTGTTTGAATTTTATAAATATTCTTGTGTGGAATACACTAAGGAATATCTAAGTAAAATAGCTCTTTACGACTAACCATGGTCCTTGCATTTTTTAGCGTCTGGTGTTTTTGAAAGCATTGTACAAGCGAAACGTAGCCAATCGGATGGAATGGTTGCTGTATCGCACGTTCGATTGAACAGTTTCACCAGTAAGTCAATATTCTTATGTTGCAGTACTTTCGTTGCTTCAATGTTTAGTTCATTTGGTATTTACTTTGTTGTCTATAAAAAGAGACGATGGAAGACGTTTCTTTCCAAAATTATGTAGCCCTCCTCTGAGGTCGTAGCTTCGTTCTGATCGCTTGTTAAATGGATTTTGTCGTTTTTGATACAATTGTGACATGTCTTTCACTTTTTGGTGTAAACTGAAAAACTTGCCTTTTTCTTGTAGGTAATTCTTTAAGATCTTTGCAATATTCTATCATCCAACGTTCTTTAGCTTCCTTGATGAGACATCGTATCCGTTATTGAATCTCCTTAGACAGGGTGTACGGTGAGTACATGGAAACTGTCGGCAGTGTACAATCAAAATAGTTCTAGCGTTTCACGTAATTTTTTTTAATATCGTCCTTAAATTTTGACTTATATAGCCCTTTAAAGTTGATGTTTTAAAGTAGGAAATGCATTTAATTTTAATGATATTTGGTATGGATATATTATATACGCGTATCTTTATTGCTTAATATACTGAGCACATCTGCAATCGTTAAAGGTCAAAAAAAACAGGACCATACCAGATAGTTGAAGATTTGATAGGTACTTGGGTAGTATTTCGTACATGGTTTCCACATTAATTTAAATTTCTTATGGTATTGTCAACAGTAAACGCCTTCGCCATTTCTTAGAACCATCTTCGTAGATGTGATAAGATCTTAAATTAGCCGGTAAAACACATTTTGAGTCGGAATTGAGCCAGTTTTGCAATTACTTCTAAAAATCAATTTAAAACACTGCAGACGTGATTGATAATATCTCATCTTTCATGGACATTATCAGCTTGTTTCTTATGAACAATTATTTTCAATATAATTTTGAAAATTACTGAACTTCAAATAGATTTATACCACCAATACAAATTACAGCAGCTGTTAAAGACAAGTCTTCGTGTTCTTTAATACATTTGCTTATTCTCCGACTTTTTTCTTGATATATTTGAAACAACATACAATGATCATTTCGAATTATAGTACAGCAAAGAGTTATTCATTCAAGCGTTGTATAAACAAGTCGTTCGAGATGCTCCAAAAAAAAAAAAAAAGAAATCTAATGGATTTAGGTCAAGAGATCAGATCTTGGTCGCCATTAAACAGGCCCGCCAACGATTATCAAATGGATCCGTCAATGGCGACGCATTAAAATATAAAAATGCGACGGGGTACCACAGCCTGTAAACCACATCTGCGCTCTAATTTGCAAGGGTACTTCTTTCAAAATGGTATTTAAATTGTGTTATAACAATTGTAGAGATTTCACCACTTGATCTTTCTTGGAATACGAAATACGAAATACCCAATCGAATGATTTCTAATGATCGCCAAAATGTTAACCATAAATCTTTGTTGGCGATTAGTTTTAATGCGTGAACAATTCCTGCATGCCAAAGTGTAAATTATGAGGATTCATAACGCCATCCCTTGTAAAGATAAGTTACTCCGTAAATAAAATATTTTCAGTGAAATGTGGATTTTCTCTTCATTTTAAAGTAATTTTTCTAATGTTTCATGAACATACATTTTGATTTTTAGGATTGTTATCAATCTCATCTATAATGTATTCTTTCCTTTCTTGGAGGCGGTATAATATTTCCTAAAATTGATTTATAAAGCTTGATTTCTGCACATTTCTGTTTTAATTTATTTTTACCTGTTTCTTTTAAGCTTCATTTACCTCTTTTAGAAGTTTTTTAATCCAGCAGAATTTAGATTAGCAAAACTCACTGCATGAATTATTTTTGACTTCAAAGAATAAGGTATATTGTGCTTGTCCATAAACAAAATGCATGTCAACATAAAATGCAGAAGAATATGAGGCTACATTATTTCACTAACATTAGTAGAGAGCCTGTCATAATTTTGACATGTGCTTTTGCGTATTTTTAACTTATAGCGGTTTAAGAACTGGAGAAGGTGCTTACTGTTGAGGGTGTGGTAAGAAATTTAAATTATCTTCGAACTACTGCGAGAAAACTTTCGGAGGATAAGAACATGTATTGAAGTACTAGGTACCTATTTTAAATCTAAAGAAAGGGAGGAATGATTGTATCACATCTATGAAGGCGTTTTAAGAAATGGTGAAGGCGCTTACTGTTGGTAGTGCGATAAGAAGTTCAAATTATTTCCGAAGCTGTCAGTTCTATCGAGTTCCGATTTGAGTACCTTTTCGTTAGCAAATTGCTTGAGGAACTGAATGTTGCCACTAACGTACCATAACTGTTAATACCCACTTTTCAAATTTCCAATGTTTAACCTTCAGATGTGGTTCGTTCTTGACTTTCGATTAATATTACAGATGCGCTTTGTATTAAACAATATACGTATGCGTATGTTTTACGTGCAAACCAAGTATTATTAAAATCAAATGTGCAGTGCAGAAATTATGAACAAAACATACGAATATGAAGGGCTAATCAACTTTGAAGGGTTATTAGTCAAAATTTAAAGACAATGTTAAAAACAATTTATATGAAATACTACAGTTATTTTAACACTTCGTGTGTACCTACTGTCGCCGTTTTGCGGTGTATATATTTTACTGAATATTGTTTAATTTGTAACGATATCTAATATTCCTAGTTCGCTCCTTTTTCCTTTCGTCAGATTACTCAGATTAGTGGCGATTTTTCTTCTAAATCTATTGATTCTTTAGTTTTGGAATGCTTTTCTTCGATAAATTTACAGAAGTGGTTTTAAGATTCTCGTCACTTATTAAGGTTCTCGTATATAGTTGGATGTTTTTTGAGTTTTGCTAATCGTAGTGTACCACCGTTTGCAATGAGTAAATTATGGTCCGACGATATATCAGCATCGAGATAGGATGAAACTCTTGATATATAATTTGCAAGCCACATTATCGTTAGTAAAGCTCGTTGGTGAAGTGGTTTATGATCTAAATAATTTGCTCAGACGCTAGGTAGGAATATAGATAATTATACTTGTATTGAAATAAGGAAAACTTTGGAGGAATGCAGTAAGTGTAGCAACAATTATATGGGGGGAAATAGAGAGAAACGAAATACGTTTCAAAATTTTTCATCCTCCCAACAAGATTTTTTGATCGTAGTAAAGGACGTGTTTAATCACATTAAAACTTGGGCCCAGACGCTGAGTAAAAATAAATATAATATTAATAATCAAAACGTAAGAGGAATGTAATATGTAGTACAACAATTACTAGAAGGTCGATAAAGACTGATTTGTTATTCAACGTGTTTGTCATAATCGGCACGAAATAAGTAACGAAATACGTTTCAAATGAAACATCCACCTAACAAAATTTGTGTTCGCTTTTTGGTAAGGCGTGTTTTGCCATACTTATCAAAACTTGGCTCAGACTCTAAGAATGTTCTAAAAGAAAAACAACGTAGGAAGATGCAACAAGGACAGCAACAATAATAGAAAGGTCGATATAGAGAAAGTTCGTTATTAAACATATCCTCTTAAATTACACGAAACAGGAAACGCAATGCGTGTCAAAGGTATCATCTAGGCAGCAAGATTTTTGGTTCACACGTAAGTAAAATAGGTGTTTTATAACATTAAAGCGTAGATATAGATGTAGATATAGAGATATAGATATTGAAGATGTTGTTTTAAATTATACGAAACAAGTAAAGAAATGCGCTGCAAAGTATCATTCAGCCAATACGGTCTTTGGATCGCTGGTAGATATAAAAGATGTTTTATCACATCGACGCTTGGCTCAATTGCAAAATAGTATGTACGTTTTAAAATCAAGAGAACATTGAAGGAACGGAGTATTGACAGCAACATTTATTGAAACATCGATATATAGAAAGAGTGTGTGATTATTTATGTTTTAAATTACATAAAACAAGTACCTAAAGAAATGCGTTTTAAATGATTATTCAGCCCGTAAAATTTTGGAAAGCTCATAATTAAACAAAAAAAGTTTTATAAACGTAAGTAAAAAGGATCTGTGATCACATCAAAGCTGAGTAGGAATATATATTTGTTTTAGAATAACGTTGGAGGAACCCAATAAAGATCGCAACGATTAGAGAGACTTCATTATTGAACATGTTTTCAATTATACCAAACAAGCAATGAAAGGCGTTGCAATGGTTTAGTCATTAAGGTTTTTGGATCAGTCGTAAATAGAAAACAAGTTTTGTCACATCGACGCTTGGTTCAGTCGCTATGAGTTGTGTATTTTAAAAGAGAACGTTGAGAGCATTCAATAATGACCGTAACGAATATTGGAACGTCGATATAGCGTTTATTGTTGAATAAGTTGTTTTCAGTTACACAAAACATGTGAGGATATACGTTTTAAAGGTATCATCCCGCTAGCATTGGATCGCTCGTAGGTAAAAAAGGTGTTTTAACAGATCAAAGCTTGGCTGAGACGCTGATTAAAAAAGTATATTTGTTTTGGAATAAGGTGTCCCTGGAATAAAGAGAACGTCGGAATAATGCAATAAGTACCGCAACGATTATTGGAACAACAATATAGAGAGAGTTCATTATTGAGAACGTTGTTTTGAAGTATACGAAACAGATAATGAAAGGCGTTGAACTGGTATCATTCAGCCATTAACATTTTTGGATAGCGTAAATACAAAATATGTTTTATTACATCGACGCCATCGACGCTTGGCTCAGTTGCTAAAGAGTATGTACTAATTACTAATGTTTTATGATTAAGAAAATGTTGAAGAGGAGTAATAATCACAGTAAAGATTACTGGGACATCGATATAGAGATCTTATTATTAAACATGTTGTTTTCAATTGCAAGAAACATGCAACGAAATACGTATCGTCCAGCCAGCAAAATTTTTATATCGCTCGTAAGTAAAAATGATGTTTTATGACATCAAAGCTTGGCTCCAATGCCGAGTAGGAATATATTTTTGTTTTAAAATAAGGGTAATTTTGGAGAAACCCAATACGGACCGCGACGATTATTGGAACGTCGATATAGAGAGAGTTCATTATTGAAAATGTTGTTTTAAATTATACGAAACAAGTAAAGAATGCCTTTCAAAGTATCATTGAACCAGTAAGGTTTTTGGATCGCTCGTAGATAGGAAAGATGTTTTATCTTATCGACGCTTAGTTCAGTCGTCAAGCAATATATGTGTTTTAAAATAAAGAGAACGTTGATGCAACGCAATAATCACAGCAACGAGCATTGGAACGTAGATATAGATAGTCTATTGTTAAAAGCTGGGCTCAGAAGTTAAGTGGGAATATATGTTTTGAAATAAGAACGTTGGAGGAATGTAAAAAGGACCGCAACGATTATTGGAACGTCCATTATTGAACACGTTGTTTAAATTGATACGAAACAAGTACCTAATGAAATGAGCTGCAATGCAATGGTATGATTTAGCCAGTAAGGTTTTTGGATCGCTTGTAAACAGAATAGTTGTTTTGTCACATTAGACGCTTGGCTCAGTCTGTAAGGAATGTGCATGTTTTAAAATTATGAGAACGTTGAAGGGACTCAATAATGACAGCAACGATTATTAGAACATCAATATAGGAGTTCATTTTGGGGACTTTATTTTGAATTATATGAAACAGATGAGGAAAGGCGTTGCACTGGTATCATTCAGCCATTAAGGATTTTGGATAGCTATAAAATATAAATTTACCACATCGACGCTTGGCTCAGTTGCTAAAGAGTACGTAGGTACTAATGATTTAATATTAAGAAAACGTTGAAGAGGCGCAATAATGACAGCAGAGATTACTGGAACGTCGATATAGAGATTTTATTGTTAAACACGTTGTTTTCAATTACACGAAACATGTAATGAAATACGTATCATCCAGTCAGCAAAATTTATGGATCGCTCGTAAGTAAAAAGAATGTTTTACGCATCAAAACTTAGCTCAGACGCTAAGTGAGAATATACCTATATTAGTTTTAAAATAAGATCGTTGGAGGAATGCAAAATGGACCGCAACGATTATTGGAAGGTCCATATAGAGTCCATTATTGAACACGTTGTTTAAATTGATACGAAACAAGTATGTACCTAATGAAACGCGCTGCAATGGTATGATTTAGCCAGTAAGGTTTTTGGATCGCTTGTAAACAGATAAGTTGTTTTATGACCTCGGATACTTGGCTCAGTCTGTAAGGAATGTGCATGTCTTAAATTTATGTGAAGATTGAAGGGACATAATGATGACAATAACGATTATTTTAGCGTCTATATTGCAGAAGTTCATTATTAAACATGTTTTTAATAACACAAAACATGTAAATACATAATACGTTCAAAGGTATCATCCACACAGCAAGATTTATCGATAACTCGTAAGTAACAAGGGGTTTTATTACATCAAAACTTGGCTCAGACGCTAAGTGGGAATAAAGGTATATTTATTTAAAATAAGAACATTCTTCTTCTTAGGACGCCTCCCTACGAAGGTTGGCGATCCAAATGGCTATTGTTGTGCGGGAAAACGCAGCTCTGAAAATTTCTATGGATGTCTGTCCGAACCATCTACGTAAGTCCCTCAGCCATGAATTTTGTCCACGGCCGACTGACCGTTTTCCTTCGATCTTTCCTTCTATTATCAGGCGGAGAATCTCATATCGTTCGCCTCTCATGATATCATGATATGTCCTAGGTACTGCAGCTTGATTGTCGTGAGGAGTTCTTTGTGTTTACCCATTTGCTGCATAACCTCTATGTTTGTCTTATGTGCCGTCCAAGAAATTCGCAGCATTCGCCTGTTAAGAACATTGGAGGAATGAAAAAAGGACCGCAACGATTGTTGGAATGATATAGAGTCCATTATTGAACACGTTGTTTAAATTGATACGAAACGAGTACCTAATGAAATGAGCTGCATAATGCAATGGTATGATTTAGCCAGTATGGTTTTTGAATCGCTTGTAAACAGATAACTTGTTTTAACACCTTGGACACTTGGCTCAGTCTGTAAGGAATGTGCATGTCTTAAATTTATGAGAAGGTTAAAGGGACTTAATGATGACAGTAACGATTATTTCAGCGTCTATATTAAAGAAGTTCATTATTAAACATGTTTTTAATAACACAAAACATTTAAATACATAATACGTTTCAAAGGTATCATCCACACAGCAAGATCTATCGATAACTCGTAAGTAACAAGGGGTTTTATTACATCAAAACTTGGCTCAGACGCTAAGTGGGAATATAGGTATATTTGTTTAAAATAAGAACGTTGGAGGAATGGAAAAAGCCCGCAACGATTATTGGAATGCCCATATAGAGTCCATTATTGAACATGTTGTTTAAATTGATACGAAACGAGTACCTAATGAAATTAGCTGCAATGCAATGGTATAATTTAGCCAGTAAGGTTTTTGGATTGCTTGTAAACAGATAAGTTGTTTTATCACCTTGGATACTCAGTCTGTAAGGAATGTGCATGTCTTAAATTTATGAGAAGGTTGAAGGGACTCAGTAATGACAGCAACGATTATTGCAGCGTCTATATTGATAGAGTTCATTATTAAATATGTTTTTAATTACACAAAACATGTAAATAATGCGTTTCAGAGGTATCATCATCCACACAGCAAGAGTTTTTAATCGCTTGTAAGTAAAAAGGATGTTCTATCACGCCAAAGCTTGGCTCAGGAGGGAATATATACTTGTTGCAAAATAAGAACGTTGGAGGAATGCAAAAAGGACCGCAACGATTATTGGAACGTCCATATAGAGTCCATTATTGCACACGTTGTTTAAATTGATACGAAACGAGTAACTAATGAAATGAGCTGCAATGCAATGGTATGATTCAGCCAGTAAGGTTTTTGGATCTACTGGAAACAGATAAGTTGTTTTATCTACTTTGCGTTGCTAATGATCTCATTCTTACACCGAAAGTAGTGTAATAATATTCATATTCTTACACTACTTTTAGTAACTTTTTAGTTTTGTTAAGTTGGTATGTCAACCTCTCACAGAGACGTGTGCAGCCAAGGTTAAATTATAGTAAACATAACCATTAAAATTTACATGAAAAATGTATTATTTGATATAATTTTATATTATTCCAGTACAATATGCATTACAAATTACAAGTTAGAAAAGACGATATGACCCAAAAGATGAACAACTAATCAGTAGCTAATGTAGGCTTACCGCTAAAGTACAATTAGTGAAAACTTTAACTACGACATTACTGTGGCTTGGGCATTTATGCTAACGCCAGAGACATTTTGGGTGATTAAAGTTAGTATTTCCCAGAATATTTCGTTCGAAACTGGTCTCATTTGTGACTGAATTGATATTGTTTATAGTTTCAATTTTAGGGGGTTCTGGCTCGGACATTGGTTGTGCATTGACGGAATCAGAAGTGGATGTCGATGATCTCAGCATATCCGCCACACCTCTTTTCCTTGTTAACGAAGTGTCAATGTACCCCTCTGCTATTGCTCCAGACTTCCAGGCCCCATGGTTTTTTATAGTAATTAAATCTGCTCCATTATTGGCCAAGTTTGATGCACTGGACCTACGGAAGCAGTGCCCCGTGTACTGATCCGAATTAGCAAGATTCAGAAACGTAGCAATTATGCGTGGCACTTGGTTAATCTTATTAATTCCTATAGGGCTAGTGATGCATCGGCCGTTTCGGTATGTGAGAAAAAAGCGCTTTGAAGTTATACCGATTGGTCGAAGGCTGACATATTTCTTAATAAGATGAATCCCGTAAGTAATAAGTATATCCCATTATGAGTATAACCTGAACGAAAACAATACAAGCAGGTAACAAATGAAACATGATTTAAAAAAAAATTAATTGCTAAATAATGAAGATCGTCGCCTTGACTTAAAAACTGATTTATTTCATCAGCATTATCCAAAATTTTTGATTTTTTAGGCTGATATTCTTGAGACTGCCGTTTGAGAAAAGCATGCAATCGTGAAAACTTCGATATATCTGCGTTCTTATAAGCATTTAGACATGCTCTCAGCATGCTACAGTACGATGTCCAGAGCGTCGAAGACTTTTTTGTCTTGCTTTTCTCCTTAAAATACGCTGTACAGGTCAGTTCTACAGTTTTGTCTTTCATTTCTCGCACGTAAGTAAGAGCGTAGGTATTCAATTTGTCCTAGGGCTACTAGATCTTCAAATTCAAATACGAAACGTCCATGTCAGTGACGTCAGTGTGACCAACCCAAGCAAAATTCCCTAGTGTAATACCAGAACTAGAATAGCCAAAATTTAATGAATTAATAAAGCAAAGTAGATAAAATAGTATATTACACACGTTTAATAAGACTTATTGTCACACTCGTTCTATTAAAGCACTCCTTGCTTTGCTCGTCGTGCTTTAAAACTCTCATACTCCGTCTTATTAAACTAGTATAATAATATACTATTATCACCTTAGACACTTGGCTCAGTCTGTAAGGAATGTGCATGTTTTAAATTTATGGGAAGGTTGAAGGGACTTAATGATTATTGTAGCGTGTATATTGAATGAGTTCATTATTAAACATGTTTTTAATTACCCAAAACAAGTAAATAGTAAGTTTCAAAAGTATCATCTACATAGCAAGAGTTTTTGATCGCTCGTAAGTAAAAAGGTGTTTTATCACGTCAAAGCTTGGCTGAGACGCTGTGTAGGAATATATATTTGTTTTAAAATAAGGAGAACGTTGGAGGAATGCAATAAGGACAGAGCAGTAATAATAGGAACGTCGATAAAGAGAAAGAGAAGAGCAGAGCGAATATAAATCGCGTCTTTGAGCTCGTCCCCAGTTGGCCATGCGAGATATCGTGTGTTGCGTGACTTCTAAACAGGTTCCCTTTGTGTGGCGGCGGCGGCGACGGCGGCGGTGGGGTGGCGTCGTCGTCTCTCTCTCTCTTTCTCTCTCTATTTCCATCTCTCTCATACACATACGCACACTTCAGAATAGAAAATCCATAATGCGCCACCGCCGAGAGATCCGGCAACGCCGCATGTCTCTCCTTTTCAGAGCGGAGAGGCCGTGTACCGTGAAATGAACGGCTTCAGCTCTCTCGCTCTCTCTTTTCTGAGCGTATGCGTGTTGTTCCTCTTCTTTTCCTTCTCGTTCCTTTCTTTCTCTCCCCGTTCCTTCCTTCCACTTACGATGCCACTACTCTGACTGTTGTTTGTTGTTGTTATTTGTTATTGTTGTTGCCTCGTTGTTCATGTTGCTGTGACGTGTACGTGCGCACATTGGTCCATTTTCGTTTTTGCGCTTCTCACAGCGAATTATAGAGAAAGCCGAGAAAGGCAGAGTGATAGAAAGAGGAAAACGCACTGTGCTCGTGACGCCTAAATTGCTTTGAGTTCTCTCTCATACTTTTCTCGGCGTTCTCACGTTGCGTGAACTTTCCTTGGGGCTGGTTTACTCCGTCAGAGCAGTAACGCAGTAGGTATCCAGTAAAGGAATAATATACGACGCGCCGCGGAACAACAGTTTGGAATAACTGAAATAAAGTCGTTTCAGTGGGGTTGTTCTTTGTTAAAATCCTTTATTTTGTGAACATGCACATTTCTGTACTAACGTACATGTCATGAGATCAACGATGGTTTTTCTTAAATTGCGCGCTTTACTTTTTGTGCAAATTTAGGGAGAGAATTTAATTCTGGTACCGGCCATGTGCCATTATGGCCCGTATCCACCAATAGCACCCTTAACCACTTAAGTAACTGGATTAACACTAACTAAAGGTTTACAGTAATACCGTATCCGCCATTACTTTTTGTTGTGTAGTTAGGAAAGTCCCTGTTATCTCCAGGCTACATTCTGGCAACTCCGCCACAAATGTCAAAGTTTGTTTACATGCAAAATTAATTAGAGATTTACGTATGGATTTACGAAGTTCATGAAAGTTCTACGAATTCCGAATTTATGTAGGTTTGCTGATATAAATCCGAAGAGGTACTTTAAAAAAAAGTTACATGTGGTTAGAAAGATGTATTTTGGACCAGTTTTCAAGTTACACAATGTGGGTACAGTCTATGACCCCTATTGGCCCTATTACCCTAGGAAATCTTGCTAGTCGATAAAATTTTCCTTGGGTGCTCAATAGCTGCTCCATTGTTTGCATCATATACACATGGATAGGCCTTAATCCAGCTATAGCTGGAGTTACTTTATTAATTATACGAGATGCAGTGTTTTGAGCACATCCCATAAAATCACCGATGGGGATTTGGTGCCCATTTGAAGCATAAAATCGAAGGGTTAACAGTAGCTGATTCATTGGAGAGACTGGGTTGTTTCCAATAAGATATTCAATATTAATAAGAAAATTAGTCGACCAAACATATACCTACATATGTATAATTAGGTCATTGCAGCATTTAATTAACAAATGAGGTATTTAACAGTACCTACTGGAAATGACCTAATATGTATCTAGTTAATTATAGAACTTTATAATATATTCTAACTTACATTCTATTAGTGTAGTACCCCAAATGTTCTTCCACTTGCTTCAATAATTCTACTACCGTTGGTTTGGTCAGACGAAATCTTTTAAAGAATCCAAAGTCAGGAATACTATCAAAATACTCGGGCCTTTCCCACCGATTTCTGGAAAACCCGTACTGCACTATATCGAGGATGTCTAGGTTATCGTCACATAATTCATTTTCCATTGTCCAGCAACTATTAATAAGTATTAAGAGATGATATTTATTTAAAAAATCAAATTGTTAATATTTCAAAACCCTACGTATTGCGTCCACTAAACATAACCTTTCTTTAAAATAACTGATGACTGTTTGTTATCTTAACTGGCCAAAATTTGCTAGTTAAGTTTAACATTCGGTTAAAAGCAAAATTTTGTTGGTGGATATGAAAATACGTGGTTAACTGCTAGTTAGGACATAACTGTCGTTTTTTTAACATTGGTGGATACGGGCCTAACTGCGTTAACTTAGTGATCCAGAGAAAAAATGATTTTAAAATTAATACGGCAAAACATTGTAATTTTAACAGCAGTAAATTAACAAATCTTATTTCACACCCACAATGAGCACAAGTTCTCCAAAATGCACGTTTCTTATAGGAATAAAGATATCTATTTTTGTAGTTTCAACCAAAAATACGACCAGTCAAAGTAAATGACCATGTACTTTATGAAAGTATCCGATTTCGTTCCTGCGACCAAAATAAACTCGTCAGAACAGAAAAGAAAATATTTTCGAATTTCCACACTCCATCCATTATGTTCCTCTATAAGTAAATTTAGCCGAGTTCTGCAGTATGTTCTCTAATTGTCGTAATACCTATTATTATGTTTTGTAAATGAAAACCAAAAGAAATAAACACAAAATGAAATTAATCTCTATGCCACGAAAGAAAACTTAAAGCAGTTATTGTCTTATCTTCTCCAGAGAGATATGAGATAAGCAATTCCGAAAATTGCCAATGTCAATTTAACTGTATTTAACTATCAACTCAATGAATAACAAGTCTGATCCGATATATTCAATAGGGATATTAGCCATCTCAGTGGTTATTTTCCTTAGCTTCTTCAAAACTGAATATGAAACAAAAAAAGCTTTTGTCTGAAAATGTTTAAACAGAAAAGATTTTCGGGAAGTTTTCATGCTATTCCATTATTTACGTGCCATCCTATATAAATAAACAAACGTTCGATTAAACGTGTAGTAGAGTATGAAAATCTGGACGTGGTCCAAGAACGACGACTACTGCTGAAACTGCGAAGAATTACGCATATTTTCACAGGAAACCTGACTAGCTAATTAATTTTAAAAAGGCCTGCATAGTGCATACCTTTTCTATTAACTTATACGCAAGGAGTTAACGTTACTGTCACCTGTTTAAATTAATTTACCAAACATTACTTTGGCAATAACCACGCTTCAACACGTTACAACAGTGAGTACGATTTCGCCAACACTATTTTCATTCCATGGCCTGCTTTCGTTCTCTGTTTTCGATCTTCCGGTATAGAAATGTGTCGGAAAGCATTAGAAAAGGACTCGAATTTACCAATACAAAGAAGAGATAGAAATTGTCACTGGTAACAATTTAACATTACATGTAGTTTTCAAGTCTTATTTTGAGAATATTGTTAAATAATTACTAGAAAACAATATCGCATTATGTAAAGATATAGAAGAATTTTTCACTCGCATGCTATATCTAAATTAGCCATTGGATACGGAAATTGTGCAATGTTAGCCGTAGATGCCAATAACCACGTATCAAGTAATAACCACGATCATGTTAATCATATAAAGAAAATAAACATATAAGTACATACAGTGACATGGCAATTGCCACGGCTTGAATTGAAATTGTTAGTTAAACTTGGAATATTAAATAATATTAAAGTTATGAAAATATATGAATAAGCAAATACAGTGTTATTTAAGGGTTTTGATTTGGGACCAATATTATTAAATATCCTTTATCACATAATTAAATAATTTATTAATTATTACACTGACGGTGTGTTATCACCTTTAATTAAATGATGAATCAGGCTAAACTCGACGAGTGTTCAATGTTGCGTAGAACTGCGTAACTTCGATAGCCATTGTCACATAAACAGGTACCTAGTTAGGAACTAAAGAATTATATAAATTAGTGAACAATGTTAATTCTTGTTGGATCGCATGTTATGATTTCGACGAAGAATTTGGGGGTTGTTTAAATCTAATAGTTATTCAATTTTTTGGATCAATATGGAATATACCCTATATTTCGACAATATATACGACAAATACAATAATAAACTGTGAATATATAGCGCTCTAAAGATATAATTGAGATGGTATATCAATGTTCAATCATAAGTAGTTAATTGAAATAAAAAATTATTAACTTGGGTTTATAGAAATTTTCAATTTCATGGCAACTTCTGTATTTTCCATGTTGCAAGTAATGAATATTAATTTGATTAATTAATATCATCGTCATTAATTTTACGAGAACAGATCATAAGAACATTTCTTTTATTTCAATTAATACTTGATTTAGTTATTTTGTGCCTGTTTGTAAAAAAAGACATTAAAGGAGCAACATCATCGAATCCTCATAATACAGGTTTTCTCGTCAGATTTTTTTGTTAATAAACAAAGTGACAATATGAGCACATGATTTCGATTACAAAGTTGTTATATACAATACTTAAAAATCGAAAAACGTTTTTTTATATCTCGAAAACAAAAAATGCTACGTAAATTCTCATCATAGTAAAATTGCGGCAAATTGTTTCAACATCATTGATCATAAATATTTGATTGAACATGACATTTCAGTTTTTCAAAATTGTCCTAGAAGTTTAAAAAATTGTAAAAGACATATTAGGTTTTTTTCCAAAAATTTGTAAATATGTACAGCCCGTTCGATATCTGATGAGTTAGAATTCCAAGAACCTACTAAGCCAATAAACCCCTTCTTATCGGAACTACTGTAACAATATACCGCGACAGGGGCGTGCCTTAAAAATTTCGACATTATTGTCAATGTCGAATGCACGCAAAAGCTAATATGGTAAGTGCTACGTCAATGACTTTCTAACGCTGTTCATACTGCGCCGATTGTCGGATACCGACAAAGGCAGCTACGCGTTTTCTTGGAATTTTACCTCATCACATTTTGAACAAGAAGTACCAATAACTTTCTTCAGAAATGAATGGAAGTGTACATAGCATTATTGCATTGCCGACGAAATTCTCCTAAAAAACAAAATTTAATTTCCAACAAAAAATGGCCGACTGAGTGAGTAAACCACAGTACCTACCTAAAGTTAAACAAATCTGCTTCTTTGGAATTAAGTGTCAAGGGATGGTCCTAGAACAATTTCGAAAATGCTAACCGAGTAGGTAGGTACTACAAGTCGCTAATTTATCTGAACTTTTGTAACAAATACTCAAAAATTATCTTTACTAATAGTAGTTACTAATCCAAAAAGAAAATATCGTACTTGAACTTAAGTGAGGTGTTCCCTAGTTGTTAAAAAATCATTACTGCTTCGTTTATTATTATTACTAAATATAACCAACGCCATTTGAAAAAGGAAGATTTAAACTTTTATGCACACATTTTTTCATTGGTTAAATAATTTCAACGCTTGTAAACAATGCAAATACCGAGCTTAGAGTATAAAAATCCTCTGGACATGGTACACGAATTGGTGTTGACATCTACCTGCTAGAAATGTTTATAACTACTCTGTCATCGATATTTGCATTGTTTACAAGCTTTGTAAATTGTCTACCAACAGAACGTAAGGACAAAATTTGAAATCTCTCTTTTTCAACTGGCCTTGTTCTTAATTGTTAATGCTAATAAACAAAGCCGTAATGATTTCTTTAAAAGTTGATGTATTGTAAAAAACAAGTTGTAGTTCAATTTTTCTTAAAAACCAGAAACAACTCACTTCAGTTCAAGTATGATGTTTAAATGAGAAAGTCGAAAAACTTGGGAGTTAAACATTTTCATTATGGTAAACAATATTCGACTATATATGTTACTAAAACTCAGGTTTTTCAAAATGAACAACTTGTAGTACTCGGTTAGTGCTTTAGAAATTCTTGTTCATATTATTATATCCTAGGAACCAGTGTTGTTAAAAATACTTTTAAAAATGTATTTAAATACAAACGCAAATACTTTTTACAAAATGTATTTACTTAGTTGTATTTTAAATACTTCTCTGGATAATGTATTTAAATACAAATAGCAAGTATTTCATTTTTGTATTTAAACAGTATTTAAAGTTGTAAATTATTCTTAATTGCAGCAATGTTAAGCATAACCCCAGGAAGCTTAGAATTCCTATTATTTTCTTCGTGAAATTGTTGAAAATATTCAATTTTTGAAATTTCTAAATCAGTTTAAGAAAATGGAATCTAATTTCTAATGGAAACTTCCTAATGAAGCTCTAAAATCTTTGTTTTATTGCCCGAAGTTGTGAAATTTTCAATTATTTTCAAAATATCTAAGTTATTTGTATCGAAAAGCCTCAAATACATAGGCTGACTTTTATACACTAAACCTACGTTTAATGTTTTAACACTTAAAACCATAAAAACCATCTCAAAAAGTGTTAGGAATTATTTTCTTTGCTTCATGAAATCGTAAAATTTTTGCAATTTTCCAAAATTTACCAACTACTTTGTAAAAAAGTGTTTAGAAATTGAAGTGATACTTCAAAACACAACAGGCTAATGTAAGTTTCAAACTTCTAAAAAATAATCCCAAGGCAAAGATGTCGACGCATTAGACTACCTTTTAACTTGATCTAATGAAGTATAGCTAATTAAAAAACTTCATTAGTTATTTTTCCAACTTCATATATGGCAATTCAAGTTATTGGTGTTGCATTAGAGTTGTCATAAGTTCTTTAGAAGCTCCTTAACTTCCTTTGAAACAACAGCTTAAGTTTGAGATAACTGCGACATCTTTAAAAATGTCGACAAGCTACTTAGTACCTTAAAAATTGTTTTACAATGTCACAACTTTTTTAAAAACTTTATGAATGGTACACCTTCGTTAAGATAATCGCAACTCCTTGAAAAGTGTCGTAGGATCATTATAACTGTAACAATTAGCTTCAAAATAAGCATGTAAGTACATAAACCAAAATGTAAATACAAATGAACAGCCGGAAATATGCTCAAATAATGTATAAAAATGCGCATTTATAGTTACTGTTATAGTAACAAAATAAAATAAATGTAAGAGCATTTAAGGAATAATTTAGCAAATAATTGATCTTAACATTGCCCAAAAATGTATTTGAACTACTGTATTTAAAATGTCAGAAGAAATGTATTTTAAATACACAATAAATACAAATTAAGCTTATGTATTTAACTATGTATTTAAATACATAAAAAGTATTTAAAATATATTTCTAAATACATGTATTTAAATACTTAACAACACTGCTAGGCACATCTAAAATTAGACAAAAACAGAAATTAAATGACCTATAATTTTTTAGCGACGGTTACTCTCTGCGATTTTTGACTCAATTTATGTCAAAAACTATGCATCTATCACATAAGTTTATTCAAACTTTGAATCATGAAACAATCTGAATCCAACAATCTAAGATCCATTCTATAAAGATTTAATCTTCTGTAAAGGGCATTTATCATTATCATTTTTTGATTTTTGGAAATACTCTCAAAATTCACTTCAACATTCTTTTCTAAACGTTGAACGATAATTCTATCAAATACTTTTGAACAACAAAGTTGAATAACATTTTTTGGTAAGCGTCTCTGAAGGATACTTTTGTCGTTTTTCAGTTTCTTGAGACTTTCTCGAAATCAATTCCAAGAAAAGGCAGTTTCTTCATTAGAAACTTCATTCTAAAAGAAAGATAAAAGAAACGTTGATTCCAAGTTGCTCTTTGGATATGCAGAGTGAGTTTGAAATATAATGCAAAGCATAGTTAAATTGGAAATATTTTTCTTTAAAAGGTCCAAAATTGAACAAGGAAAAATCTTAAATACGGATCTGTTCGTACGTCCAGAAATGTCCACTTTGTAATTACTTGGCAAGTTGAAACTTTGCAATTTTAGCTCCGGTCTTGATTATGTCTGGAAAATCCCAAAATCCCTTTTTGTGGGGGTGAAAAAAGGAATACAATTGATTGCAAACAAATGTAAATAATCAGAAAATAGTTCGGGCTGGTGGATTTTAGTTTTTATTATTACGTTTCATTGAATATCTATTATGTATTACCTACTTCCTTTTTAATAACTATTGAATAAATCACAATATCATGTATCGATATCGTTAGTCTTATGTATCGACTGTCATCTGTTTATAATTTTTCTTCTTAGAAACCATTAAAAGGTGTTAATATACTTTTTGGTCATTGCAAGTCTTTTGGCCGTCTCTCATTGAACTTTGCTACAGGTTATGGGCCCAGGGCCAGAGAAGATATAGTTTCGCGACTTGCGGTGAAAATCCGAGTCGGAAAAGTGTGTGTCAGTTGGACGCGTTAATTCAAGATGAATTCGGTCACTGGACGTTTCGAGCAGTTGACGAAGGACAACTATGAGACCTGGAAAATCCACACAAGATGCGGCTAACTTCGAAGAACGGTAGGAGCAAGTACTTCATAACCTTCATTGATAACTGTTCCGGTTGGTGCGAAGTCAGGTTCCTGGCGCACAAGAACGGGGTCCTTCCATTCAGCTTACTGGTTGGACATCGGTTTCGCATGTAGTTCGCTGTGTTTACTGCCTCTGCCCAGAAAGATATCGGTAGACCAAACTGAATTAGCAAACATCTTGCAGATTCCATCAGTGTACGATTTCGACGTTCTGCCGTTCCATTTTGTTGAGGCGTGTACGGCACGGTTAAACGCCGCTTGATACCGTGCTTGCTCAGGAAATCGTCAAACTCCTGATTCACGTATTCTGTGCCGTTGTCGGATTGAAGGAACTTCACCTTCCTTCCGTGCTGAGTCTCTAATAAACTTCTTATCTTCTGGAATTCTTTGAAGACCCCGTTCGAAGTCTGGCATGGACAAAAACCGGATGTTAGCTACTTCCAACCCTTCGGCTGTGAAGTTCGCGTTTTAAACCTCGACCCAAAGAAGAGTAAACTAGACCAACGCTCGAAGACGGGAGTTTTCGTCGGGTACAGTGAAGAGTCGAAAGGTTTCAGAATTTGGATTCCAAGTGAGGGGAAGGTCTGCATATCAAGAGATGTGAAGTTTCTCAACAACATGGCAAGCAAACCAAGCGGTGACCAAGGTCATTTTTGGGTAGAAGAATCAGAATCGACGGGCAAGGACGAGTCAAGAGATAAACAAGTCGTCGAAGTACCGTTGGTTCGAGAGGTAGTTCGAGAACGAGAGGTTGAACAGATAGCTGAGAACATTCCGACCATCCAGATGAATCAAGAAGAAGAGATGATCTCCGACGAGGAAGATTTCCTGGATGCTGTTGACTTGGAAAACCTCGCTGAACTACTACCCGAGGTGGACGCTGCAGTTCTCGAGCCAGGTGAAGGTGGTATCGAGGATCGACCCGGACCGATCACGAAGCGTGGTCCAGGCAGACCAAAAATTCTGCGTACTGGACGACCAGGTAGACCTCGGAAGCAACATCACATGGCCCTCGGTGAGGCTACAAAGGAAGCCTTGTACATTCGACGACGACGACTACGTGAACTTGGCGTCTCCGTGGGTTCTGTGAAGCTGTGGAACGACAACGTCGGAGGCGAGAAACTCGCCTCAAATCCAGTCTTCCACGCGCGAACCAAGCATATCGCTGTTCGTCATCACTTTATTCGAGAGGTCGTCGGTTGCGGAGCAGTTAAGCTGGGACACGTAGCGTCCAAAGAAATGCCGGCCGATGTCCTCACCAAGGCGCTCACAAAATTGAACCATGAACATTGTGTCTCTCTTTTGGGCCTGCAGAAGGTGGCAGTTTAATTCCCTAAGACAACTCATCGAGGGGAAGTATTGAATAAATCATAATATCATGTATCGATATCGTTAGTCTTATGTATCGACTGTCATCTGTTTATAATTTTTCTTCTTAGAAACCATTAAATGGTGTTAATATACTTTTTGGTCATTGCAAGTCTTTTGGCCGTCTCTCATTGAACTTTGCTACAATAACATATATTTTTAATAATTTAGTTTTGTTAAATATTTGACAGCACTGCAAAAAATTAGTATTCCACATAATCCAGGGCCGGCGTTGAAATTTTATATTCGATTAACCCGAACTGTACGCCGTTTTGACACAAAACAATAGAAAATACTTTTATTTTACACCATAATGTACGTACAATAAACATGATTTGTGCTATTTCAAACTCGCCCTGTATCTACTTACCAGTTAGTTCGGCCGAGTTACTCCAACAGCATTCATAAAAAACGTTCTTAATCGTAAGCATTGCTACTGAGTGACTTAAATCTTTTCACAAACAAAAACTGTTCCGTTGGATGGACGTAAGTAAGGGTGATTAAAACACTTCCTTTGTATTATCTATTTACTCATACATATTCATGATCTACAGAAGTAAAATATAGTACACATATTTATAATGTTCGCAAGAGTTAAGTACCTAATGACTATGAAACAGTCTATTTTACTACAATTACAGTGTTGAGACGAAAGGATATATTAATTACGATAACTCCCAATTATGTACACAATACATAATAAATTTCAATCGATCCATCAGAGTGGCTCGCCGAGCGTAAAATAGTTATTTATCATAAAATGTATGATTGATAGATTTTATTATTCTACTCATGCAAGTCAAATCTCATATCTTAACGAACTATGTAGGTACATTCAATTTTTATTAAATCGCCGAGCGATTAACACCGAACTTGATAAAACATCCAATTATATACAAAAACTATGTACAGTATGCAGAAAGAGAAATAATAAAAACAAATATGTCAACAATGAAAAATGATATAAAATTTGTAAAATTCAAATAGATCAAACAAGTCTTATAAAACACAGGGTGCCACGATTAAATCCGTATAATCTAACTCTATGATCGCAAGCACCTTGCTCAGGAACTCAATGTAAAGAAAAGAACGTATAACGGTGTATTTCTCAAATCTTAAAACATATCAGTTCCGTAATACAATTTGTACGAAAATTACATAATACTTACGAGTTGAAATAATTTGGTAAGGTCTAAATTCCTTCTCAGAAAGAAAATGATATATTTTACGACTTTCTATAGAAAGACAAATGAGGTGCAGACATTTAACAATTACAGTTAACAGATTGAGTACAGAAAACAAGGTTTAATATATATATGAGGACACTCGAATCAAAAATTCAATTTCTATCATAATTACTAAATTTTAACACGTAACCTAACCGAATGATGCCCATATTAACAAATTACAATAAATGTTACCAATAAAAAAGTGCAGTCGATGTAAACATAGATTGTACCCACCATGGCGCGCTTTATTCCCCTCCAGACTGGGTACGTTTGGCATAACATTTATCGCATCCTCCTAACTTTAATGTTTCGTTTTATCACAATTTTACCGACACCTTTAGTCCTTTACCTATCCATCAGCGCATCCAAATCTACGTGCATATTAGAAAAATTTGTACTGGGATTCAAGTAAACTATCACATAGCGAATCTAAACGGATATCTCCTTCGTCTCCTGCATCTTCGCCTCCATCAGCTTCAGGGCGGTCAACGCCGAGGGAGCCGACGACGCGGGCTCCTTCTGGTTACCAGAAGTGGAACTCGCAGGAGCAGCCGAGGCGGTAGTAACAGAAGACGTGGTGGCCGAAGCGGCGCAGGTACTGGCCACCGGCTGGACGCCGATCTGCGAGTTGAGCCTGTTGTGGTTCTGCTGCCTGATCAACAGACTCGGGTTCGGTATGGTCCTGATGTTCTGGTTCGGGTTCGGCCTCATGCTCCTGATCTGGACGCTCGTCGGCCGGAACTTGTGGATCTCGTTCAGTTTGGGGATCTTCTGCAGGTTCGTCGTTTTGCCGTGATTCGGAGGTAACGGTATCCTGATGGTCTGCAGGCTCGGCATCTGCGGCTTCGGTTTGTTGACGTTCGTCCCGGCTGCGGTCGCGGCGGCGGAGGCAGGTTTGGAGCTGAGGCTGGAGTGCTCGGTGGCCACCTTGGACAACATCTGCAAGTTGGACAGCCCCATGTTGCCCTTCTCGGCGGCGGGCGGTCGCGCGAGGGCGGCCAGTTGCCTGCCGCCGAAACCGTTGCTCGCGTCCGACCGCGGCGAGTTCCTCGGCGACATCTCCGGCGACTTGCTCGACTTGGACAGGTCCAGGGCGCCGATGTTGTCGCACGGCAGCTTCGGGATGATGCTGATGCCGGACTTGAGGTTCACGGATTTCTTGATTTTCTCCAGTGGGATGGTCGCGGGCGGCGGCCTCTTCGCCGCGGGCTTCTCCTTCTGGGCAGGGCCCGGCGGGTTGATGAGCGTTATCTCCAGGCTGGGCCTCGTGTCCTGCAGGGCGCCCTCGTCGTCCGGTTTCCTCTTCACGCCCTGCTCGACCTTGCTCACGGTGAAGCCTGGGGGGTAATGCGGCGTGATGAACTTGGGTTTTTCCGTCGAGGAGTTCGCCCGTTTCTCGGGCTGTTGTTTCGCCTTGAAGGTGCAGTGTTGCTGTTGCAAACCTGTTATCTTCCTCTCGAGCGTTTTGTTTTCGCTTTCAGTCTTGATTTCGGGTCTCGAGTGAGGCTTATTGAACGTGACGGTTACGTGCTTCGGTTGCTTCGCCTGCTCAGCCTTGCCCTGTTGGAACTTGTCGGCGAATCGGAATTTCTCCTGTTTCGGCTGGGTCTTCTTGTCGGTCTGTTCGTTTCGCGCCGAGTTGGCCGGAGGCGGTTTCTTCGAGTCCTTCTCGCCGGCGTTTTTGACCGAATAAGGCTTAGATGAGTCGGGGAACGTGACGATCCTGGCGCCGACGTTCGACGGGTCCGTCTGTTGCTTGGGCAGCACGGCGGACTCGGATACCTTACTCGAAGGTTCTGGCACCTTGATTTTCACCCTCTTCACGTCAGGCGGTTTCTCCGAGTCGCCGTTATCGCTCTGCAGTTTCTTCTCGGCGACTTCGATTTTGGGCTTTTCGGCGCTGGCGTCTTTGGGGAGTTTCAAGGTGGGGATCGGTTGGTTCTGGGTCTTCTCCTCGGCCGAGTGCTTGTGCCTCACCTGCCTCATCTGCAGAAGCTTCTCCTTCGAGCTCATCTCCGACTGGGCCTTCTCGCTGATCTGGCTGAGACTCTTGTGGTGCTTGTGCTTGTGGCCGTTGTTAGTGATCTTCACCTTGAGCTTGAGGTCCTCGTCGTTCGAGGCGATCTCGGCGTGGAGCTTCCGCTTCTTGTGGACGTTGAACTCGTTCTTGGAGTGTTTGCTCTTCTTACGCTTCTTGGTGAAGTGGTAGGTGTACTCCTCCTCCTCCTCTCGCTTCCTGCTCTCGTCCAGCTTCTTCTGGAGCGCCCACTCCCTGTCGCGCTTCTCAGCGAACTTCTTGATCTCCTCCTGGTCGGGCTCTTCGTACTCGAAGACGCAGTCCTTCGGCTGTGGGGGTTTCTCGACCTGGGTCCTGCTCTTGAGCTGGAGGTGCGCGAAGAGCTCCTTTTTCTGGTCCTCCTTCTCGGCGCAGACGTCGGTCAGCTCTTGTTGGGCCGCCTTCTTCGCCTTCTCCTCTCTCCTCTCTTTTTCGGGTTGAGGAGAGGGCAGTTTGGGAACGTCGGAGTTGTGCTTCACAGGTACGATTTGTAATTGCTTGCCGCCGGTCGAGAGGGTCGTGTTCACGATCTTGATCGGTCGGATTTTCATCGGAGTGAAGATGCGGTAGAAGAACCTTATAGGTTTCGTCTGGAACAAAGGAGAAAAGACTAAATAAAGCAAAACGGCAAACGAATGTTGAAAAAAGTTGCTTGAAGTGTAAGAAATTTCCTGTTGTCAAAACGTGAAGGTAGAATTGGACTGCCGCTCAATCGAAAGATACATTACGATTCTTGTCATATGTATTGTGACATTGAAGATAAAAGAAAAACAACGTTTATCGAATCTAATTTTGTTATGGACGAGATGGGATGTCGCAGGACGAGATTCCATTAGAAACTAGGCTAACTCTTCAGAATCAATAAATCAATTCGTAAAAACTTGACACGACTTTTGTTTCCTTAAACGATTAGCAGGAGACTGGAGGCATTTTTATGGGTTGCGATAATCAATTCCAAACGCCCGTCAACTAATCCATTTCATTATTATTATTCTCGGCATTTAATTAATTAATTACTATAATATAGGAAATTATCAGTATTATCACCAACGATCCGGAAACTATTTAAATCTATTTTAAACTAGTCTCAGAAGTTTATTAAAAACTCAACTGGAATTCAGTTTTGTTGAAAAACGGTATTATCGTTTATTAAACTATATTATTAAGAAATTTCAAATGTTTCGATTAGTTACTTAAAGGATCAGCAAAGTTATCACTTTACTATCACCATTCAGTTACCGAAGTGACCTCTTTCATTGGAGGTTTGCATGAAATACTTGATTCAAATATAAATAATGACATTTGAACTTTATTGACACTCTCCGAGACTTATTCATTAAAGTGCACTTAATAAGTCTACCATGCTTAGTTCTTTATTTAAAGGAACTTCAACGTCATTATTATATAACAAAGCGACAGTTTCTGTAGATCAGTTTCACAACTGAAGTAAGAAACTGACAGGCCTTCAATTTTAATTTCTCAAGATAATGTATTACTTTTACCTTTAAACAGAATTGAATATTTCAGTTACTTATTTCTAGGACTATAAAGCGACATTTATCGTGAGGATTTTTGTAAACTACGATTTAAAAAAATTACCCCTATCTCAATTCCAATGAAACTCTCTAGTATTATTGCGTAAAACAATTTAAGGGGTTTCCTTAATTACTGCTATTTATATACGACAAGTTATAAGCGTTTAGCGAACAAAATAACATATTGGAAATCTATAATTTACAGACTAATTTCAAGAAATTATTACAATATTAATGAGGTTTCAATTGTATTGAAATTTCGCAAGGATATTTATTGAAATATTCTCGGAAATAAGTTTAAATTACTTAGTGAAATCAGTTTCAATGTTTCGAACACTTTACTAATAAATATACATCTTTGTGGGAATTCCTCTACAAGTCTACACTACGTTCCAAAAACTAATGAAGAAGGTACTTCCATCTTAATTTTGCTGAAACTCCCTTAGTGTTATTGACTGAAGAATTTTTAAGGGATTTCCATGTACTTATTTAAGGCAGTTTCAAAGTTATTACCATTTAGCGTTTTTTGTTGCAAATCCATACTATTGAATAGATTCAAATATTTAAAAAAACAATGAAAAATCAATATCATTAAAATTTCCCAACATTCTTTATCTACAGATTCGTAAGAAGCTCAAAACGCTAAAATTACTAAATTAAAGCATTTTTAAAGTTATAAATACTTTACTAAGAAAGTAAAATTTATGCGAAAATGTCTCTAAATTACAATTTAAAAAACTTATACAACAATTGCCCCTAGCTCGAATTCGTACTATTGACAAAACTAAAGAATTAAGAAAATTAATTAGTTTTTAACCTATTGAAACTTTTCAAGATTATTTATCGCAGTAGGTACTATTAGGAAAACTTTCAGTAAGTACCTAACAATAATTACTAAGAGGAGCTTTAAAGTTATGTATACTTTAAGGCATTTTTAGGAAGTTTCCTTAATCATAACTACTCATTTAAGGTAGTTACAGAGTTATGAGCGTTCAGCATAGCGAACTACCGTAGGTATTTCGTTGTCAATATTACGTAATTCGTATTACTGACTAGATTCAGTAATTTATTAAAAATCAATGAGATTTCGATGTTATTGAAAGTCTCTAAGATTGTTCCTTAAAGTATTGTCAAGTGCAGCATGTTGAAAGTATTCAGTTAATGGAATTTTAAAGTTATGTTCACATTAGTAGGTACTAAGATAATATTTTTTTCATGAAAGTTCTACATATCCTTTGTGCCCATTGGGGCACACCTCTAGCCAAATTGGAAGATGGCGTTTTCATAGACAAAAGTTAAAGAAGCGTAAACATATTTCGTCGAAATAGTAAAATTTGAGTGTGGATCACAGAAGTGCATATGTTTAACGACTCTAACGTATCAAGAGCTTTAGAGAAGTGAAGTAAGATAACTGAAGTAGCTTTCTCACCATTTAACGATCTTAAGATATTATCTGTTAAGTATAGCAGCAAGGTAGTTCTGCTAAACCATTTACGAAAGCCGTACTGTTCATCATAAGCTCATAAATTTTCGTAGAAAGTTGGAGGAAAACTTTGACAGATTTAGACATTTCTAAAAACCTGGTTATCAGTTATCCTCCAAGATTATTAAAAACCCCAAAATTTTATAATAGTTTTCAGTAGTTTTCCAGCAAATTGTGTCAATTTTAAGGGAATTCAGTGACTTTTAAACAATTTGGAAAGCTTACAGTTACTTCCATACGCCTGAAAAAAAATTTGGAACGTCATTGGAAGCATAGATTTTTTTTAGCGAAATTCCGAAAGAAACCTTTAAAAGTTCCAAAACTGAAATTTCCAAGCATTACTAAGATTTTTAGCAAGTTTATACCTAGTTTAGTATTTCATAATAACCATAATAACCATTAGAAATTTTTAAAGAACATGACAATACTCTTTGGAAAGTTAATTAGTCGTGGAAAATTGGAAGAAAACTTTGACAGATTTAGACATTTCTAAAAACCTGGTTATCAGATATCCTCCGGGTTTATTAAAAAGCCTTAAAAGTTCATAATACATTTAAGAGGTTTTCCAGCAAAATACGTTAATTTTAGGAAAATCCAGTGACTTCTAAACAATTTGGAAAGCCTAGAGTTACTTCAATACGACGGAAAAAATCTTGAAACGTCACTGGAAGTATAGATTCTTTTTAGAGAAATTATTATGAAAGAAATCTTTAAAAGTTCCAAAACTGAAACTTCCAAGCATCACTCAGATTTTTAGCAAGTATATAGTAGTTTAGTACTTCATGATAACCATTAGAAATTTTTGAAGAACATGAAATACACTTTAAAAGTTACAGTTAGTTCTCGTGGAAAATTGGAGGAAAACTTTTAGTCCAGTCATTATAGGGGGTTCACCTAGGAAAATCGACATACCCAGTATATTAAAACGTAAAAACTTCTATTTTGGCATCCTAAAACTTTCCCCAAAATTCACATATAATTGGATGGCCGCAAGTTTTAAAGTCGGGGGTCAAAAGTCACAAAAATCGATTTTTTCTACATATTTTACAAATATCTCGTTTTTTATGGGTTTTACGCTATTTGTATTTATTATAGATATCCTAGAGAATCAAATTCTCTACAACTTTTGTATTTAACATTTCTTCATATGTTGAACTGTTTTCGAGATAGAGGGCGGAGAGCGCTGGTCAGGGAATCATGTGAGGTCAACTGGTAGTCCCGATCAAAAACTCGCATATTAAGGTTATAAATTATTGCTAAATATTTAATTAGCATTTATTATTAACTTTTACATTAATTTCAATCTATCTTTCTAATAATTCTAAAATTTATGAATTCAACAACGCTTATAATCTCTTTCTGTAATTGAAAAATTATTAAGGGACATACTTTAATTACATTTTAATTATATATTCTCATTTACACTAATTGCATTTGAAGTAAAAAATAATTAAGTAAATCTTGTTTAAAATCCGTAAACTCTTAAATTCTTTCATAACTTTAAAAATTTATAGTCAGAAGAAGAAGAAGAAGAAGAGAATTGAAATTAGAACTTGTTCTTCTGGAAATTTTTATTCTTTTATATTAATTTTGACAATATTAAATTAATCAAATGACACTTTTACTAAAAACGTTACTTACAAATTTAATTCTTTTCTTTTTTATTTATTTAGAAAGTTATTAGTATAAATTAGATTACAATTAAAATATAATTTAATTATCTTCCTCAACAATTTTTTACTTGCATGGCCAGGTAAGTATTATTAAATAAATTGACACTTAACTAAAAATAGATAAGTACCGAAACAAAATGAATTTAATGAAAAAGTTAATAAAAAAAATGATATTTATATATTTAGCAATAATTTATAACCTTAATATTACGAGTTTTTGATCGGGACTACCACTAGTACCAGTTGACTTCACATGATTCTCTGACCAGCGCTCTCCGCCCTCTATCTCGAAAACAGTTCAAGATATGAAGAAATGTTAAAGACAAAAGTTGTAGAGAATTTAATTCTCTACAATATTGATAATAAATACAAATAGCGTAAAACCCATAGAAAACGAGATATTTCCTAAAAATATAGAAAAAATGGATTTTTGTGACTTTTGACCCCCGACTTTAACACTTGCGGCCATCCAATTATATGTGAGTTTTGAGTAAAGTTTTAGGATGCCAAAATAGAAGTTTTTACGTTTTAATATACTGGGTATGTCGATTTCCCAGATTTTCACCTAATTCAACCTAAGATGACTGGACTATTTGTCAGATTTAGATAACGGCTGGAAAAATACTTATTGGTCGTAGGTCTTCACGATTATTTACTTTCTAGAGAGGCAAAACCATAGCAGTATTTCAAATATCCGGAAAATCCATATCCTCCAAACAGCAGGTAACATATGAATAATGTATAGTGCAGTGAACGGCAGCGAAAGCTTCAGCATTCTAGCAGAAATATTGTATTGTCACTACCTACAGCGTTCATTTCAAATCTAAAACAGTCGACTTCACCTTCTCAATTGTTGAAAGTTTAAAAGAAAGAGAAAAAAAAAGAAAAAAAAAATTGGAACTGTTAAAACGTGACACAGTTAGACGAGCAATTGTGACGCGCATTAGATTTGATTATTCAATAAGACTAGATATTTGTTTGGATTGGGCTGAATTAGGAGACGTGCCATTTCGCGTGAAGTTTACAGACTCTTCAAATAGGAACAGCATTTGACAACGTGAAAGCGATTCGTCAGTTCCTTAACACTTTGTACGCTGTTACAGTTTATTTTCGAAAAGTGTATTTCCGTTGTGAAACGTCCTCGCGATCGACGTTCAAAAGTCCCGAGCCGTCGCCGCGGCTCGTCATCGTCTCCTAGTTTTTTGAACAAATAAATAATGTCGGGCGACTCGAGCGACCATTCAGTTGCAAATGAGAATGTTGTGACAATTATCGCCTTACAAATGGGCTAACATGACCTTATCCTCGCGCATTTCAGCTATTTTTAGTACTATTTTTAGATTACAGTGCGATTCTTGTTAGAACGGAGCGAACACCGCTGGCGACTGGCGTTGCTGCTTCACATTACTATGTGCGTACTTGAAGGTTTTTAATAGAGCAGAGGACGTGTACACACACACATATACAGATGCGTACACGATCGTATAAATCTGATCGTTAATTGGAGTACATCCACACATACAAGCGCTCTTGCTCGAGTTTTATTCAAACTCTTCGAAGGGATTTCTAAACTTGGCAATAGTTCACACATTAACTTTCGATAGCCGACCATCTTCAAAAACACGCTTCCTGAAAACGACTAAAAAGATTAAAAATCTCCCCCGGGGATGACTGGACTATAGGAGATCGAGCCGCGGTTTCAATCTCCCTATCGATATATAATACACACACACATCGCGAAAACCTTTCGACTTGAAGCCAGTTTAGAAAACGCACAACGCACACGTGATATGTCCGATACGCTTACTGCGCGCCTATAAATCAAGTAAATTAAAATTTACACACGAGCTGGATTTTAATAGATCCAGTTCGCTTGTACATGCGGCAAGAGCGAGAGAAAGAGAGGAAGGAGAGATGTTGCTTCTGCTGCTGCTTTTATAATATTGATTTCGATATACTATATATTTATGCTGAAGAAATGTGGAATAAGCTTTATGTTAATTCGCCAAAAGGAAATGTAAATGTAGATAAAACAGAGTTTTCATTTATAATTAGTTCAGTAATAGTAACAAGCAATAACAATTTACTAGTAATAATTGATAATAACTGATGAATAATCATCAGTCACCATCATGATGTATACAACCATCACCCTGTATACATCGGGAAGAGAGGCCCTCGGCGGAAAAGGGCCGATGTCAGCTTCTTAGGGAACCACGAGAGAGACCGTGCGTGGAGCAGCGGGACGGGACGGCATTCATATTCGGTTTAGCGTAGCGAGCGGATGAGTTCACGTGTCAGGCAGTCGGCAATATAACTTTTTATTTAAATATAGGGTTTTATTTTAAAACTTATTTTTAATCGCGAATCGTTAACAAATTTATGATTCATTTCCATTTCAAAATCATGAACCCTTTGCTCCTGTGGAACATGGAATTTAACAGGTGTGTAGTTAGCCACATCCACAAATCCACAAAATAATGAAAACACATGTTATGATTATTTCTATTTCACATTCATCCATTCCCACATTAATATATCATGGTACGAGACAGTGCAATATGATATCTCTTATATACCACCTATACCCCACTTGAGATTATATACTACCTAAACTCTCGGACTCGATGGATCTGAGGAAAAGGGAACTTAGTGTAATACAGACCCTTGTCGTTGTGTCATCGAGTATTATTCCTGACCTTATTAAAGAAATTCCCTTACACACACCTTATTAAAATCTCAATTTACCCCGTATAATTCTATCAAAGATTATATTTGACATTATTAAATAATTAGAAAGACGCTAACCAATTATTACCGTTGAGGAAATTCTCTCCTCTATTTACGAGGGTTTTGGAAGTAGGGATGAAATGTGAACTATCTAGATTTTTTATTAAAATTTGTAACACTCTAATTATTTTCTCTTCAACAATTCAATAAACAGCGTCATCGTGTGAAGTGTTCAGTCGTATTAAAACACTCCCGCACGACCGTCAAGGGGTGTTAATAGGGTTGGAATAAAGTTGATGAACTGATAACGTTAAATATAATTTTTACGCAATAAATTGAGTTGTAGTGAATGTGTTTTCATTCTTTTGAACCTGTGTATGTAGCTAACTTTATAAACATGGCATTTAAATGATCAGAATGTTTCAATCACGAAATTCTAACCTCAATAAAAATTAATTTCAAACTCAAACTACTACAGCTCACCCTCACTGCTCTTGTTTTGGGTATTTTGCTCAAAATTTGAGTATTTTATATAATAAAACACTTTCTACGATGGTAAAGTGGTTATTGGTGTTTACGTTAAAACCAGAAGATATTAATTAGTACTTTTGATGAAAACTTGTTGAGTAACTTGCTACCTCTCTGGACCCATCACTGGAATCTTCCTCAAGTGAATAATGATACATATTTGACATTTGCACAAACAGCAAAGTAAGACCCCTGAAAACGGTCTTTTTGACTAATGAAATTAAACATGTTCCTAGAATCTTATGGAACATGATTTCTTAATCGTGATTCGATACTTTTCACAAAAGAAAGCAGTCAGAATAAGAGATGTTTCTTGCATTTTCTCAGAAAAAAAATTGACCAGATACAAGATTCTCAAATTTGTACGCATATAGGAAAGATTTTGGAACAAATTTGCCTAAAAATTCAAAATGCAGAACTAAGAGTTTATGAAATATAATTTTTTGGTTTCTGTGGAAAGTTGTGTCCTCAAGCTATGGGCTCCTTTCAAGTTGTTCACGTTTAAGAACCTCTTAATTTATCCCTAATGTAAAATGAGGCAGAATAGTATGTATGTATTTCGTGTTTAGGTACGCTTTTCCCATTACAGCGAATTCCATAATTCCTCAAGTTTCTCATTTAGTTACTCGGGAATCCTCCACTTGACGTCATGTGCCTTCCAATGGGGTGGTTTCCTACAAGTGAAACGTAATTGGAAATATTCTAGATCTGATATACCTTATTTTTACTTTCTCATATTATGAGGCATTCATATTTAAGAAGTATCGTAATCGGGTCAATATTTAGGATTTAAGTTATTAGCATTTCTATACATTTGAAGGTCCCCAGAGTCAAAAAAATATGTTTTTGAAAAAATTGTCTCTAATGAATATGTGTAATATCTGTGGTACGGTTTTCCCAACTTTGAATTTAGACTTTGTAATATACCAAGACCTCTCTGTAAGCATTTTATTATAATCGGCCCGGATAAAGAGGTAGTTTACTTTCACCATTTTCGGTTTTTAGAAATTTTCTCAAAATTTGTTGAAGGATTTGTTTTTTAATTTTAATATCTATTCCACTATCGAATACAAGTTATAAAACTTAGATAATAACATTTCTGCCTAAATTTTCTTTAAAGGGCACTTTATTCTTGTCATTTTTCGCTTTTTGAAAATTGTCTCTAAACCCACTCCAATATACATTTTTTTAATCTTTGAGTATTTATTCTGCTATAGATTGTGTATAAAAAATTTTAACAACATTTTTGCCAATTCTTCTTTAAAGGGCAGTTTACATTAATTTATTATCATTCGGTTTTTGGAAATCTTCTCAAAATCTACTCTAATATGTTTTTCTACACTTTGAGTATTTATTCTACTGTCGAACGTGTATCATAAAGTTTAATAACATTTTCGGCTAAATCGTTTCTGAATGTCACTTTATTCTTGTCGTTATACATCTTATTATTATACTATCTAATAATAAACAATAGATTATTGATAGATAAAGGGATAAACGATATTTTACTTACTTAACCTAGTCGGAGTGAATTAATTATTTTTGGTTATTAAGTTACGCATTTCGCGGTGGTTCTGATTTTCTTAGCCGGAGATTTTTGCATAACCGCTACCACCGTGAAATGTTATATCTCTACGTTTCGCTCGCAGATATGGAATTACTCGCTTTAGCTCAATAATTTAAAAATAATTAGAGTGGAAATTATAAGTTAGCGGAAACCAATCCACCATAACTGTTGTCTTGCACGAACTTCCCATGTACGAACCGTTTCGGATCTACAAAACAACAATAACAGCAACATTTGCGTAATTGATATTTATATGCACACCTTAGACAAAGGTATTCTCGTTGTAGATTTTTAAACAGGACGATAAAAAATAAATTTTTACAGACTTTTTAAGCATTTGCGATTCTGGTGTTTCTCACGTACACATAAATAATTTCTTTTTTGTTTTGTTTTTAGAAATCGGCATGTTTTGTTCAAATAAACTACTGTTTCGCCATTGTATTCATTTTATAACTCATAAAACGAACGTTACTGTAAAAGTAAAGTTATCACAAAGTGTATGCGAAAGCCGTAAAAACATTGCGTAATGCCGAAAACAAACAGCTAATTAAATTGAGATTTTATTATCGTACTCGTTTAAATTTAGAAAAATTGAAATTACAGTTTCGTGTGAAAGTTACTCTATTGACTCGGAAGTTACGGTAGTTTTCGGCTAAACGGGGGGTTTATGTGGATCTTGATTCACAAGTAAGTTATTAAAACAGAACTTTGATGAAGGTAGGTGGTGGTGAGTATAAAATATGATTTTAGATGAAATGTAACAAGAACTCTGTTGTGTTTCATCTTTAAAATTATGAAATTTAATACTTGATGTATGTACTCTATGTACCTTCTAGGCCACCTGTGAATAATTACGCAAATTACACAATAAAATGGTGCTGATTGACATAAACATTTCATGCTTGAAAATAGGTGAATATGCTCTGAAAAAACAACTAATTAATGTTTGCTTGTCACAACTGTTAGTTGGAACCTAAAGTGTCGATCAGAAGTATCCAAATGAGTGGAAAAAAAGTATGTGAAATTTTTATCTGCAAGAATTTTTAAGTCGAAGTCTAAATACATATAACTTTATATTAAAATGAACAACGTCATCAATTCAAAGTACCGACACAGCGGCAACTTAATTTAGAATAATTTTTTTAAAAAAATGAGATTGGTGTAAGGACAATAGTTTTCAAATGATCTCAAAAACAAATAATTTTACCGAAATTGTATAAGAGATAAACAATACTCCAAAACAAATGACTTTGTAAAACTGACAGCTTGGAAGTCACTAACGTAATAGATACTGAAAAAATTTCAGGACTATTGTGTACTGAATCTCCTATTTTGAATATTCGACAATTACTTTTTGTTTTGTTTTTCTCAAAAGTTGAGAAAGTTTGACACCCTGCAAATTACACATGCAGGTCTAAAATGAAAAATGGCATTATAAAAGTAATTTTGCACAAAAATATATGGATAACACCTTAAACTCCTTTTACCCGACATATTTAGACCGGGTATATTTAGTACACAGGCGTATGTCAAGTAACAGAGCATTTCCATAAGAAACTCACTACCTGTCTCAAATGTATATTAAACTCTCAAGTTGAAAGCGTAGTAAAATAAAAATTAACTTATAAAATTATTCCAATGATAGATTGTAAATTAATCATTTGTATCAATTTTTCGGCGTAATTTGAAGTCATCGAAGTATAAAAATTGATCTCAAAATATATTTTAGATTTCTTTTCAATACTTTCATCTTAGTTATAGGGATATCTTAAAATGATATAATAATTCTCTTAAATTTTTTGGTCTTCACAGACCGAAAGTTGTCCAGTGTCTCGAAGATGGCCATGGTAGTTAGACCAAGAAAACACCAAGTCTTCACCGCCAATTTATTTCCAGACTTCTTCCCTCAACCAAAACTCCTTCGCCTTCCGGATGGATCTCCTAGACACGTTAGAGGTAGAATGAGTCTTCAGAGAGATGCATCGTGGGAAAACGTTGTTTCTCAGGCATTCATTGAGGAACCATATTTTAGTGAGGATCTTCTTTCGTAGTAACAACCTCTTCTTATAGAAATGGACAACATGTGCTCGACTAGCTGACTTCAAAGACCGAAGGTTGTCCAGTGTCTCGAAGGTGGCCATGGTAGTGGTAGTTAAACCAAAAGAAAACACCAAGTCTTCACCACCAATTTATTTATTGGTTGTTGGTCTTCAGATTGACGTTAGATGAAACATAATGTAGATAATCTCTATATATATAAAAATCAATTGATGTTCGTTTGTGTAGCTAAAACTCGAATGGCTGGACCGATTTTGCTCATTTGGATCTTAAAATATTTACAAAACGATACGTTTTATAATTTTGGCCAAGGCAACCAATCAAACAAGTGAAAGTATAGTGTCAGTTGATTGTCAACTAAATAAATATCAAGACGATTATTACAATATATCATCAGTTTGTCAGTGCGCGAGATCTTTATTAATTTTAAAATGCCAAGGAGAAGACGACCTGACTTAGGTCGTCGAAGTCAATCAAATGTGCGACGAGCTACCTCACTCAAATCGCACGACGACCAGCGAGAGACAGATAATGATAACATTCGTATTGTTATGACAGAAGAATTGCGTTTAACAGTAAATAATTATAAAGTAGATAGGCTGAGAATGGAACGAGTTCGGGCACATCAAACACAACAGCAGCGAACACGATACAATGAATAATATATGATGCTACAAGGTGCGAGATCGTATTTCCACGGTGGGGTACATCGATTTCATATTTATGTCTTCCAGAATATTTAATTATTAGTTTTTTCACGAATAACAACTTTAGACATCATACTTCATGATTGGTTTTAGAGTTATAAGTGAACATAGCTCCAACGTTTTGAGCTAATTATGTGCTAAAATTTACGCAGATTAAAAAGAACATTGGCAGATCAACCAATATGAGTTGATATGGTCCTTTAGAAAAGATAAGCCATTGAAAATTCCATAGTTTTCTGTGGTTGTGTTGTAGGTATTGATACATAGTATGCAAATTATGTTGGAGAATAGGGATATTTTGAAATGTGGCAATTGATAACTCAAAAGAAACATAAAAGTTTCAAAATTTTCTTTACTGCTTACGTTAAAACAAATTCTCTTGGGTTTCTGTATTATTGACCTTTGAACTGAGGGACCAATACATTTGAAAATAATGACATGTAATTAATTTAATGGCATTTTATGAGTGACATTCAAAGAATGACTACTCTTTACTCGGCTTCGGCTCGTGTTACAGAGATACGTGCAACAATGTAGGCCGCGGCTAATCCTAAACTTATTTCATAATGCCAATTCTGCCACCTTTCAATTCTAATCCACTTTCTTCCCTTGTACCTAAACCAATGAAAATAAATCCCCGAGTGGTTTAACTCGGAATAAAATCCACTTGAAATAAATCCGCAAACGAGATAACACTGTGAAATCCCGCATAGTGAACCCCATAAACAAATAGGCCACGCGATCCCGCTATCCTTATCCAGGACGATAGTATAAGCTCGTCTCCTCGCATTCTCGGTCCTCTACACCTCCAGTGGATACGTACGGTACACGGTCGGTCCCCCAACGAGGCCTTTCTCTTTGTATGCAAATCGATGAATAAAATGAGCTGAAAATGAGAAAATGGAAATGTCTCACGAACCATTGTGAGCCGGAACACACTCATTAACATTTTGAATGTTTTCCTTTAGCGGCGGCGTTACAAATTCTCTCTATCGCTCTCTTTTGTGTTCGGGCGAAGTGTCGAAGATCGCGTTTTAAAAACACTTCTTTTATATATCGCGAGATGGAATTTTATCAGTTGAATCGTCGGGGAACGTGCAGGAATTCCGGACGAATTTGGGTTAGATATTAGTTTAGTATATAATTGGATAATAAGCGCAACCAAGAGAAAATGGCTAGAAAACGAAATAGAAAAAGTGGAAGGACAATGGAAACACCAAACAATTTTACAAAAGGGTTAGCGAAGAAGCGAACAAGATTTAAAGCTAAAACAATAGATATACGAAATAAACAAGGGAAAATAACAGAAAACGAAGAAGAATATAAGGAAGTTTAGAAACAATACTGTAACGTTTATTCTAATTTATTTTTACAGTTTTTAACACTACCTAATTTATGTAGTCAATTCCTTATTCCTTAATAACTAATTAATTGATGTTAGACACTTAACGCGCTAATTCGGCGGCTCTATATCCCTAATAATGTCTTTTCGAGAAGCTTCCGGGCTATTCTTTCTCTAATTGGACGCTCTCGACTATTCGAGAAGAGTTTTTGTGGTCGCACTTCAGCGAAGCGCTCCCCTTTGAAATGCGCCGCCTGCGTCAGATAAGAAAGAGCACGCTTCACACTGCTGTTTACATTTCGCGTTGCAATACTTTAAAGATCTGCTATATTAAAAAAGAAATGGCATAGAACTAACGCAAGAAGATGTTAACGTAGACAGAACAGAAATGGAAGTCGTAGAAGAGGTACCAACAAAAGGTTAACAAGAGAAGATATAAAAGAAAGTGTCATCACAAGCTGAAATGGTAAAGCATCCGGTAGAAATGGAATAATAGAACTTATAAAGCATGGAGGAGAAACATTACAAGAAAAACTATACCAACTGATAAAATAGATTGAAGAGAAGATGTCAAAGGAGTAGGCAACAGGAATAAATAAAGAAAAACGAGATCAAATATGCAGCAGCTATAGGGAATTAACACTACTAGATACATGAGCACAAAATAATTAACTAACAAGACAAGACACATAATTGGATGTTAATGAGGGTTCGCGAAGGGAAAATCGACAATACATGCCATCCATACACTTCAACGAATAATAGAAAAGACACACGAGTATAAAACAGAAAGAGAGCTAATATTTTTCGTCGAGCCCAAAGAACATGTTTTTGAACAGAATTCTGTGTGTATGTGGTACTTTTTCCTCCAAAAGTAAAAACCAAGCTGTTGCAACTTTTAATTTAGACTTTATGCCGCACTAGAACATTGTAATTATCTTTTTTATTAAAACCTGCAGGGATAAAATGGTAGTTTACTCTTGCCATTTTTCGGATTTTCGGAAAGTTCCTCAAAATTTGCTCAACGATTTTTTTACAGTTTTAATATTTGTTTCGCTGTTGAATATACTGGGTGATCAAGAATGACTGAGTTGGCAAACCTACCTGGAGGATTTTTTTGCCTAAGGGTTTGCAACGCTACAACCAGATATGTTTACTTGACAAAATTTTACATAACAATCAGCGATAAGATTGTAGGTTATGTGAATAAAAATCAACGCTTAAAAAATGAAACTCGAAATACAGAACAATGATTTAATTAAATAGCTAAAGGTAATGCTCAAAATGCCCCCCATTTTGGTCCAGACATAAATTAACTCTCCTTTTTAGGCTCTCGAAGATATTCACGAGCATATTGGGGGTAATGTTTGCCACTTCTTGAACTATTCCTTCTTGCAGCTCTTCTTCAGTATGCAATATGTCCCTAAAGACATTGTCCTTCAAGAGCCCAAATAACGAAAAATCTAATGGAGTGAGATCTGGTGACCTGCTTGGCCAAATGCCCTGACTAATTACTCTGTCGCCAAAATCCTCTCTTAAATATCCCATAGTAGCAAGAGCCGTATGTGCCCTTGCAGAGTTTTGTTGGAAATATCCAATTTGACGCTCTTCGTCTGTTAATTGGTTTATAAAAGGCCTCAAAGGTGTTGGATATATCTCTACGAATTGACGGTAACATTAAAAAATATCGGCCCATACACCCGCGTCCTTGAGACTGCCAACCAAACACCAACTTTAACCGGGTGCAAATGTGTCTCTCTGATAGCATAAGGATTTTAACCCGACCAAATTCTGTAATTTTGTTTATTCACATAGCCGTTGAGATGAAACCAGGCTTCGTCGGAAAAGAAGGTATTGTCAAGGATATCATTATTATTTAATATGTCATTGAACCAATTGCAAAATAAAACTCTCTGCGGGTGATCAGGAGGGGTTAATGACTGGACGATGGAAATTTTGTAAGGGTGGTACTTTAATTTCTTTTTAAGTACAGTGGAGCAACTTCCATATGATAAACCTGTAAAACCGTGAATTAGAACAACATGGAAAAGTGGAAGTCTTATGGGTAAGAATGAAAATTGGTTGAATAGGAGGCATAAGGACCAAACCTGTTTGAAGGGAGAGCTTTCTTAAGGATTTGCGAGGACTTGTTTGCATTCGAGTTCTGATATCCTCGACAACTTCCTCGTTTAGAGTAGGTCTACCAGTTGATTTTTGTTTGCTTACGCTCCCTGTGTTTAAATAACGTTCAACTACTCGCATGCAATGTTGCAGAAAGACACCAAAAGTGACCAAAGTCTCCGGAAACATTTCCTGAAATTGCTGGTATGTCGCTTCGAGAGAGTGCTGCCAACCAGTAATTGGGTTATAAATCCCCCTTCGAAAGTACGCCATTCCAATGAAAATTTCGTGTTGTAACGTGAAAACCATTTTAAATAAATAAATTTGAAAAGAATACCAGAAATTTGAATTTTAAATAGCAAATTAAAATTACCAGTTGTACCATTTAAAAATGAAATTCAGCATTGCTAACTCAAACAGTCATTCTTGATCACGTTGTATTTATATAATAAAAATAAAGTTTAATTACATTTTTGACTAAATGTTCTTTATGGGGCGCTCTACTCGTCATTTTTCGGCTATTGTATATTTCTCAAAATCTACTATACAATATATCTTTCTAAATTTGGAACATTCTTTTCCACTACCGGATATGTGTGACAAAGCTTTGAAACATTTTTGACTAAATCGTCTATGAAGGTGATTTATTCTTGTCATTTTTCGGTTTTTCAAAATTTCGAGTTTCCACTCAAGAATTGTTTTTATACTTTGATATGACTTAATCATGCTTAATATTTAGGGCTAAATCTTCCCTGAGGGGCAGTTTACTGTTTTTTTTAATTTACTCGATATTCGATTCCAGAATTTTTTAACCATTCAACATTTATTATATTACTATTGAATATTTGTAAAAAAATATTATAAATTGTAACTCCAATTTTAATTCTGTTTTCTAAGCTTTTTTTGAACCAAGCATATGATTGCATGAATTCACTAAACCTTTATATTTTCTAGGCCAGGGGTCGGCAAGTAGTTTTAGGTAGGGTCCGAATACTATGGCAAAATTTTAACGAGGTCCAAAAAAAAACCAAATGATACTAATAAAGTACCTATACTTGTCTTATATTTATGTATAATTATAGTCTTAAAGGACTTAAAATATATTTGGCGGTCCGCGGTTCAACCTTTCGCGGTCCGGATACGGACCGCGGTCCGCCTGTTGCGGACCGTTGTTCTAGGCCAAAGAATCAGTACAATCTTACTCAGTGTTTTAACCGTTCAAATTAAATATGAGAAGACAAACATTGTTATTACATTAGGATACATACTAGCCAGTCTTATCATACTTTTTTCATCATCATTATGTTTGTTTATTACTAGCAATGTGCCAAGTTTTAAAATCCATCAACGTGTCGTTTAGAAGATATTTGAGAAAAATTGAAGAGAAAATCGGCATAAAATCACCTCCAGTATCCGCATTTTTATGTCGGTAGAATTCCTGGACACCCTGTATAATTACCACAATTATTTCAATCATAATTAGCCTTTGGAATGCACAGTTAATGAGATTGTAAATTACTCACCCTTTTCCATTTAAAGCTGTACGCGACATCAATGAGACTAAAATATTTCGGTAAAACCTCTCCTTTGAAGATAATATCCACCTGAAACAAACATTAATGTTTTATTAGATTACTATCATTTAATATGATTGAAATAATAATATGAACAAAACTCAATTGAAATAATAAGGATTTTTTGAAAATTAAATATTTATATACCAACATGAATATTTTAATATTTCGAATTTATTGAAAATATGTGAATCGTGTTTTCGTGGCAATGGATATTTCAGTAGGTTACTAGACAGAAAGCAAAATGCCGATGTACCGAACGCATTCAAGAAGTACTTTTTGTCCTATACCAAAGCATAGTATTTATTTACGATACTTCGTCCCTCCTATAATGTGGTACAAATGTTTACAGCTCTCAACACAAGAATAACCAATAAGAATCGCATATCTGTGCCGGGTATTAAAGTGGGGTTACTATAGTCGTGAAACTATAACGAGACCTTATTATGCAGGCTTAATTGGTTATTAACGGTTTATTGACTGTCTCAAGAAAGAATGGAATAAGAATACATACTTTGTATTTATCATGTAGTTTTGTATTATTAGACGAAAATTTAAAAGTGGGTTTATTGAAACTTAGGTATTTAGAAAAGACCTTTTTTCGATTTTTAACATAAATATTTGTACGAAGCTGTTACAGAAATTAATATTTGTCAAGACGCCAGAAAAATGTTGTCAGTGGATCTGTATAAACATTTCAGAAAATCTGGAAGCATTCTTCATAAGTCAAATACGCCGGTAATTCTTTTTGTAAAGATGTGTTCCTATTTCCTTGCCAACATCTCATCTGCTAACTTTGACGCATTTTTTTAAATATGCTCTTTTCATACACACACATGCGTTTGCTCATCACTAAATATAACTATGAATATCGATTTTCTTGCGTTTGGAAACAGACTTTTATTTGTATTTATGATGGCCGAGAAATAGTAATGGTAGTTGTATGCATTACTGGTAAAAAACCAATGAAGGATATAATAAAATTTCTAAGAACATCTTTACAGGAACATAATCCAACGGTTTCTCAGTGGATGGGTCATGAACATCATTATAATCTACCACTTATTTTGGCTGGTGACTTCAACATTAATTTTGCAACTGAAGAAGGTCGAAGCCAACAACGAGATATGGAACAACTATAGACGTCAATCGTCTTTTCATTGGGGCTCCTAGAGAAACCATTCAAACTATAGACGCAGTTTTCTCAAGATATGATCGCATAAAATCACAGACATTTGTTTCATACTTTAGTTATCATAGACCAATAGCACCAGTCGTTGAAAATGATTCAATTGATGATTCAACTAAAAATTCGACGCAAATAGAAGAAATACCTTGAATTTTCTTAAAAATAATTGTATTTTTTTTGTATTTTCAAGTTTAGATATATTTTCTTAGTCGATTTCTTGTTATACTTATTGTAAATTATTAAACTGTATATAACATTATAAATTGAATTTATAGACTGAAATAATAATACTAAGATATACTTCAAGTAAAACGTTGACGAGTCATTCATTTACATAAATTATTACACGTTGCACTTCCAGAGTGCAACGTGTCTGTTTTTTTTATGTTGGGTTTACGTACAAGGGATTGCAACTGTTTCGTCAATATTTACAATGGCGGTTAACTATAGCTGAAGCTGAATCATTATTGTAATACACAAGAATAAACTACGTGTGGCCAGCTGAAAATCACCAGATTTACTCCCTGTAAATATTTGTGTCCCTAATTTTGTGTCGACTTCTTAAATTTACCCTGGAAACAGTGCACTTACTTTGTGATCGTCGGTAAGCCCGAATTTCATCCTAATGAACTTCTGCAGATGTTTCATGGAGACCGCCCCCGGACACTGCAAATACCTCTTATCACAATTATTGTTATTGTTCTCCTCGCTCTTATCACTACCGCCCGCCACATCTTTGTTCTCACCACCACCACCACTATCGGCGGTATCGTCCTTATCCGTCCTTAGGGCCACTACACAATCACCGTTGTTCTTGCGAGGCGATGACGCTTTCGGGACGTCGTCGATCGCGCTCGATTCGCCGAGACCCGCGGGATTAGCCGCGAAAGTCTGCGGCCGGTATCGCGTGTCTTTGACGTCCGTCCCGTCCAAATGGGCCTGGTAGTATTCGAGGGAGAGGGAGATCGAATCCTCGGGGCTCAGGAAGAGGGTCTTGTCGCCTACGTCCTTTGAAATCTGGAAAAGAAAAAAGATGAGTCTTTTGATGCAAATCTCTGTATGTACAAAGGGGCCCTTCTGATCGCGCCCCGACAAACAATGAACCCCCCACCCCCCACCGTGCCGATAACGACGAGGTTTGATTATGAAATTGCGTCCTTTCTTCTGGCTTAACTAATCCAGAAAAATATCGTTAAATCTGTACGTTACAAAAACAAAATTAAGTAGTGTTGGAAGAGGGAAAGTGCAAGTTGAAATTGAATAAATAAGATTCGAAATGTTATCCATCTCAAAAGTTGGATTACGGTTTCCAAAAGAAAAGACACTCATCCTTTCACTTTTACTGACACTAGATGCAATAAAAGACATCTCAGAAACAGAAGAGTAAATTCCAACTCTGGGATGTATCATTTATCACATCTAATAGCATGGGACTCGGTACATCGTAGCGGTTAACCGTGTCCCCCCTCATATCTTGTTAGGCCAATCAATAGCCGAAAATGGTGATATTAATTAGTGAATGGATTAGACCTATGAATGGTTATTAGGGGGCAATTAAAGAACATACACTATGTGTTTTTAAGATCGAAATATCACATCTGGGTCAGTGGGCGAGGGTCCAAATTGAGTCAAAAGTATTCTTTTTATTGTACAAGCTAAAGTATCCATTTTGGAAAAGAATTAATTATGTTAAGTTTAATTATGTCAATTATTTATTGAAAAAATTAAAAAAAAACTTTTAAAGATGACCATTTTTTGCATCTCCATTATTTATTGCAAAAATGTTTCTATTGCTTTAAAAAGTAGCTCTTGAAATTCTTAATCGAGCTAGCTGTTGTGAGTCCAAATTGGTTAATTTGTTGCCGAGATATTCCTATCAGTTTATCCTAAGAGTCCTATTGTTTATTGCTATAACATTTTTGTTAAGAAACATTTTGGGCCGTACAATAACTCATTCTCATCGTATAGGCCAACATTTTCATACTACGTTGAGAAAAAATTAAAAATCGAGAAAATTTCTGATTTTAAAAAAATAATTGTCAACCCCTAATTTAACGCATTAAGAAATAGGGTAGTTTCTTTTATAAATAGAGCTGTAGGGCCTCCAATAACTTTTGAAAAATTCTAGTTTGCATATTCGAATAACTGGTTTCGAAACAAAGGTTTTGAAAAAAAAAAACTACGACCAATAGGAGCCGAGATACGTTTTTTTTTACTTTTTATAATTTGGGGTAGCTCAAAAAACCATAACAATAGCACAATTAGTGTTTAATTATAATGTGTATTTAACCCGCGGTACATACATTTTTTTTAATTAAACATACTGAAATAACATAATTAAACGCACCACGGCTCAAATTGTAGGTTTTTTTGTTTCTCTACAACTTTATTTATTAAGAATGTCTTTTTCCAAAATGCACACCTTAGCTTGTTTGGCTAAATTTGGACCCTCCCCCATTGGCCCAGATGTGATATCTCGGTCTTAAAAACATGCAGGGATCAGAGAATACTATTTGAATTCAGACGATGGATACTCAGTCGACAACAACCTGCAAAGCAGAACTGTAGATTATTTCCCTTTTCTAAAACCAAACTGTAAATCTTTTTGTTTCTTTCAGGTATTCAGTCAATGCGTTCTTTAATCATCCTTACATATAGTTTACCTAAAGATCATCTCATCTAAAGATCAGACCATCTTCAGGATGAGAAAATTGATTAATCAGAACCAGAGGTACATGTGAGTAGAACCGTGTAGAACCCATTGTTACCTAATACATTCAACAACTAAAACCTAAACTTCTACAAAAGTTTTACGTTTCTAACACATCTTTTTGTTCTCAATCCGTCTACAGCGTTTAGTTTTTACTTTTAAAGAAGTTTAGTTTTCAGTTTTTGGTATATAATCATCAACTTCTGGTTATAATTAATCAATTTTTCAGGCTGAAGATGTTCTAATAACTGAAACTGGTGGCTTTGCACTTTTCAAAAATGAAGACCAATAGTTGAAGACTCATCACCTTTTCTTTCAGTGAATAATTAAATATTGGTACTTTTGCTTCCGAATGAATATTGGATTAAGGTTAAGTTAAAAAAATATTTTAAATGTAGCCTATATAGATAGCCTGATAAAAATAGCTAACCAATTGAATCACGTATATAAGTAATCGAGAATTAACTTAATCTACCAGTTCTAAAACACAAATTCACCAAAAAAAATTACAGGATGGTATTGTTAAATTTTTGATCACAACTAACAGAAATTAAAATAAACAACATTGCACTGCATTGTGAAAGAACTATGAAGTAATGCCAAATAATGTGATGTATCTGACATCTTCAGAATTTAGAAACAACAAATTTAAAGGAATAACGAAGAAACATTTTAACACTGTTTTACAATAAATACTCGAAATACGCCAGTTCTTTCTCCATACATTTTTTAGGCGTTGTAGTTGAGATAACATTCTTTGATTGCCCCTCTTAAGTCGTCGTGGTGGAAACAAATCCGGTCCTGTAATTCACCCCTTGTTTGTATTGGCTTTGCATACACTGAACTCTTAAGGTACCCCCAGAAATGATTCTCTCGGATTTAAATTCTGGAAAACGCGGTGGCCATGAAAGTGGTCCACCCATTCAATAAATTTATGGAGGTACTGGTTGCTATTTAAGTGTACACGATATTAAAATGAGGTGGAGCGCCATTGTGTATGTATTACGTTGTTTGGTACTTACAAAGGAACGACATCTAAGACTTCGATAATCCGGATTAACTTAAACCACAGTGATTCGGATAAATGACGCTGGAAACTTTTGTATCAAAAAGACACACTTTTTTTAATTTTCTTAATTTCAATTATAGTGAGAATTTAGGCATATTATCTTTTACAGCAAAATAGTCATCAGTAGCTTCATTTGCGTTGTAGTTTTGAGAAGGTGATAGGTTTAATTGCCTTGTTTACTGACGCCACTTCGATTATTGTCTAGTTTATCACCATGTTAGCTTTAAAATTACCATTTTCATATATTTCTCGCTGTAAAACTTTTATGTTGGTAGATAAAATTTCATTGGAAATTGGGACGTGCCCTGATCAACTAGATTAAAGCTGTGTATGGTTTTCCACTTCATCAGGACATTCGGATTTTAAGGTTTTTCCTCTATCACATCTATAAAGTTTGAATGAAGTATACATCTTGAAACGTATGTCCGGATTATAAAGCATACAATACGATTGGAATGCTTGGCCGGATTATTGAAGAATCCGGTTTAATGAAGGTACGGATTATCGAGGTCGTACTGCAACAACTTTAAATTATTTTCAAGACATTCAATTCTCATTCCATAAATAAGTCAATAAAAAGTAAAGTGACGATTCTTCTCTAGTTTCTCTAAAACCCAATACCAAAATCAAAACCTATACTTTCAGAAGATGACATAGATACAAAAGTTGCTCTTGTAGTATTCAACACGCGTCGTATTACGTGTATCGAGTAACAAATTCGTTACCTATCGCGCCTAAAATATTTCGCTATAACGCCTCAATACCGACATTTCTTACAGGACTTACGCCACCTGAATTCGGTAAAACTGTGCCTAAAAACGAACTCGATTGCCCATCGAAACTGATATATCGATATCTGTAATAAACGAGATTTGTAAGATCATATCAACACGTTCAAAAGTTGTCCTGTTCGGTAAAACTTTGTTAGGGAAATGCTCTATAGCTGCTGTTCGATTAGTGATTGAAAAATATTAAACACAAGACGTAACAATAATGTATTTTTGCAAATTAAACAAATTTTTCTTTTAAATCTCTTCAAAATTGATTTTTACACGATGCTCACGTAGGCCCCATGCTATTGCAATTTTCACGTTTTTCGAGCCTTTCCCGAGCTAATTCAACTGGACTATAATTTATAATCTTAATACAATCATAATTAATGCATTTTTATACGTTGCATTACGTTAACAGATTCCAAGTAATAAAATACTTGTCACGCAACTCATTAACTTCCATTCATTTGTCAATGAAAGTGAAATACTGCCGTTTTTTGTCATGATAAATTAATACATCATAATAATAATAATAATAATAATAATAATAATAATAATAATAAATATCTTTATTGATTAGAACTGTTTATACAGTACTAAGTGTACATTTGCACTGTGGCGAAGACTAGCAGAGCTACTGCAGAAACCTTTGACAATTACATTTTCAATTTTCCCATTAAATTATATTACTTTACGTCACATGGCATTATTTAATACGCATCACACATTATCACCAAAAAACATTAAAGGATTACAATCTAAAAATAAGTGTTAGTCTGTTTTGAGAAACATATTTTTTACTAGAGACGAAGAAAAAGTTCTCGGGTACAGAGCGATGCTAGATGACGAAGGTTCTCAAATTCCCCAAATAAAACAATCAACTAATGTGGATGATGTTTAATCCAACAGCTATACAACCGACGTTTCGTCTACGATCGTAGACATACTCATGGTTCTGCAATGGTTCCACCATTTTCTTCCTGGAAATTTACATTGCAGAACCATGAGTATGTCTACGATCGTAGACGAAACGTCGGTTTTATAGCTGTTGGATTAAACATCATCCACATTAGTTGATTTGTTGAGTTGTTTTATTTGGGGAATTTGAGAACCTTCGTCATCTAGCATCGCTCTGTACCCCGAGAACTTTTTCTTCGTCTCTACGACACTTAAGTCTTAAGTCTCAAGTCTTAAGTCTAAAGAGATGGGGACAATGGCTTTAGCTCATGTTATTGCATATAAGTATATATAAGCATATAAGTTATAAGTTATAAGTAACTGACCGCATGACAATATAAGCAATGTCAAAATGTCAAAGAAGTTTGTTTTATTATTACGTCATGAACGTCTCTTCTAAAATTAAATTTAATCCGTAGATAAGGAGGACCGAAGGAAGTTAAAAGTTTGTATGTTAATAGTGTTACGTGATAGAGATACAGATGGTGTCCATTTATAACCATTTTAATTTTTCAAACTTTCTTAATAAAAAGAAAAATGACGTGTCCATCGGACTACTTCCTTACATTTATCTGTGAATATTGGTACAGAATAAATATCGTTCTTTTATTATCTTTAGGCTTAAAACCAATTGTTCAAGTGTATTTCGAGAAAATTTTGAAAAACCTAAAAACGATAGGAATAAAGTGTCATTCGTTAATAATTTAGCTAAAAGTGTTACTAAACTTTATTACACACATTCGATAGTAAAATAAAAAAACAAAGTTAACAAAAAAAACGTAGGAGTGGATTTAGTGGAAATTGCCAAAAACAGAAAAATGTCAAGAGTGAAATGCCGTTTAGAGGTGATTTAGCCAAAAATGTTATTAAACTTTATTACATATACTAATTCGGCGATGGAACACATATTAAAAGTTTAAAAAAACCCTTATAGCAAATTTTGATAGAATTTCCAAAAACAGAAAAATGACAAAACTATCCCTTTATGCTGGCCAAATTTAATGAAAATTTCAGAGAAAAACGTAGCACAAACATACATCCATACATAGACATTTTTTCAAAAACATGTTTTTTGGATTCAAGGGAATGGAAAACGTGTAGAAATGCTAATAACTCAAATTTGAAAAACGGGCCTGATTACAATACTCATATATGAGTGCATCAGATGAGGAAGTAATAAAAAGACCGTAACTTTATATTTAGTGAGGCTATTTAGGCAAGAAGAGCATAGTTTTAAACCAGTACGGATTGGTAGCATGACTCTCAGTCAACTTTTTCCTTATATTAAATTTGAGAAAACCCGTATTTCGACACAATAACTATAGTGCTGGCTTTTCAACTAAACGAGAAATATATTCCACAAATCATAGTTGACATGCAGTCGAAAATTATACCCAAATTTCAAACACTCGAAACCATTTCAAGAAGAATGGTGTTTGTAGTTCATTTGTAAATTAATCAGAGACGAGACCATATCAATGTTAGTACCATTTAGTTTTTAAATTATGTTTATGAGCATAAGTATATATTTGTCCTAGGCCGTGATTAATACAATTGGCTGCAGTTTCAATTTGTTTGGGATCATCTGCAAAGCTTGCAAATTCAAATTTGGAACAGATTTACAACTTTCAAAACTGTAAATGAGAAACAAGGAGCCTAAAGAGGACCCCTGTAGAACACCGGATGTGATATTAACAAACTCGGATGGACTGTTATCAATAACGACTTTTTGGTGCCGATCCTCTAAATATGACTCGAACAAATGTACAGATATTGTCACAGCCAATATAATTCAGTTTAGACGTTAAAAGCCCATGATCTAAATGGTCAAATGCTTTTAAAAAAGCTAAAGGTTAATGTCAATATATATAATATAATAATTTAATCAGATATATTGAGGAGAGAGGTGATTGTATTGAACCCTCTTCTAAAACCGAAAAAAAGATCTGAAATAATTTCATTATCGATGACAAAACCGTATGATTTATTGTACTTAAATTGTTCATTGTTCAAGTAGGCCTTCAATAAATTAGGCAGAACGCCAACAGGTCCTTAAACCCCAAAAAATAGCAAGGCTATTAACTTTGGTAAAGGTACTACCAATGCAACAAGGTGTCCACCAGTTTTCTTACTTACACAAAACGATTTAAGTTATAAGTTACAGTGCTAATACTTTAACATTTCATATTAAAATTGCCGAAAACTCAAAACCCCCAAAATTGCTCTTCTCATCATTCACGTAACGATACATTGATTGCAACTTCATTGTTCTGAGCTGTCAACATTAAAACTGACAGTGTTGTCACAAGCTATCAAGATTTTTGCAACCTTCCACACCGTTAATGAAAAGGGAACGGCTCATACCTACTTTAATATTGTAATTAAAAATACATTCGGCCTGATACCCGAAAACATCATGCGGTTATAACACACGAGCACCCCTCAAAAACCATAAAAGATTCGCTGTCAGATCAGATAATAGAAATATCATATGCCCCTCGGAATGCTTTGCCAGTAGCGGCGGCAGTCGAATTTCTTCGACGAACGAATGAAGGAAAAACAAAAATTTTAAACATAGCATTCTGAAACAATTGTTAAATATGGCTGCCTCAAGATAGTACCTACACATTTATTTCAAGTTTAAGGTAGCGTAAGTTGAGAAACTACGCCAACTCAAAATGTAGCTGTATTAGATGTGTTTTAATAGAAAATAATCTTAGGATTTCGCAAGTTATGTGTTGTTAACATGTGGACATAACTAATCGGTTAGAAATTAAGTAAAAGTTTAAAAAGTAATGTTGAAGTACAAGATAAGTAAAACAAAATTGGTTGCACGTCAAATGGTGATCAAACGGTGATCAATTCAAAAATATGTTCTTGAAACAACTATCACTAAACTTAACTTATTTTCCGATTGTATTTAAATCGACGAACTGTAATGCAAGCAAATCTACAGATGTCAATGTGAAATGGCAGTCCGAATGAACCAAAGATTTTACAGTACATACACATGCGCATTGCATGTATTTCTGTATAGAGAGCAGTGTGCCAACAACTGAGGTAATTCCTTTGAATCAACCAGGGACGTACTGCACTTAGAAATTGTCCGACCAATGTCCAGGAATGTAGTTAGAGGGATTTTTTTTAAATTTGAAAATATAAATACGTTATACATAAATAAAAAGTTGCACATTTTATACTCTACAAATTTAACGAAAAGCTTACGACTCTTGTAATAATATGGCATCCATAGACAAACTATTTCAGTCCGATTGTGCATACTGTTTATATTTGAGAGTCTGGGGGCCATACAAATGTTACTTTGTTTGAAGTAAAATTTTAATACACAAATTAATGTAAATATCCCCAGCAGTGATTGTTATATGTCGATGGCGTATGGCAACTTCCATTCACTTATTTACTTCTAAGTAAAAGTTTGTGTTATTGTTTTGGTCACTGCCATAATGAAATTGGACCAAGAAATTCCCTCTGATGTTGGCACAGCCGAAAACCTTTGAAACTCAATATACGTACTATAAGACCTATATTGAACCCAAGGTGGTAACGACAACATTCATTTTTGTTAATATAAAACATGCGGGCGAATTTGAATCTTTATATAACATAACTATGTTGGTATACATCAACCTCCTCATGTGTAACCATTTTGTTTCACTTATACTGGTAGAGTCGTACGTAATGTGTCAAATTTTAATAGCAATATAAGCATTTTGACCTAATTTCAAGTGTTATATTTTTGGTGTTAGATTCTTTGAAAAGAGTTTTCTGGTAAAATTCAATCACTACTTACAAAAACTGTTGATTATCTGACAATAACAAGTCAATAGGATCTCAAAAATTATTTACAAATTAATAGTTTGCTAGGCAACAACAAAGAAGTGTTATACATATTTTCACACTCATGATATGTAAGTTTGTTGCAGAGACCAATACCTACGGGTAAATATCTAATGTACGAAATGCAGAACATACTATGTGAGCTTGATATCAATTGAGTTATCTTAGATTGTTTTAATAAATTTTATAAAAGCTTTCAGTTCAAATCATGAAACATATTTTATGATGTGTAACACCAATTTCAAAATATCCACAGTGAGTAGTGACCCTATGAAATTGCCATGCATATCAAATATACATGTTAAAACATGTTTTATGATATTCATGTTATTCAAGGAAATTTTAAATTTGTTTACCAGATTTATAGCAGATTAGTGTTCGAATTTTGACAGCCAATTGTGATTGTGGCATCATTTCTAGAACATATAAACCAACCCTATGAAACTTCTCGTCCCAGTACAGTCTATAAGGGTACGAACATACCGAAGATACCTCGATGTCGCGGTCGATGTCGATGTGAGGGCGAACATACCGAATATGCTTTTCCTTTAGGTAAGCCGCGAGGGTGCGATGGTGAAAGCATCTTTGGTATGTGCGGTCTCATAAGAAAGCACTGTTGTGTTTTAGACATCCACCGCGACATCGACCGCGACATCTTCGGTATGTTCGTACCCTAACACACGCTTGGTGATTTTCAAAAATGGTACCTACGCTAAACCCCACATTTTGTGATTATCACACTCATCCCATAATATCGATAGTAGATCTATGAAACTAAGTTCACACATTAAACAATTTTACGGAGTATGTCAGGTTGAATTTCAGATCAATTGATTTCTTTTCGAATTTTTTAATAAATTTAATAAAAGTTCTCAGCTAGAATAGTGATAGATATTTTGTGATACGTCGCACCATTTCCAGAATTATCCACAGTAACCTTTAAAACTTAGCGCACATATAAATATACCCTTTAATACATGTCATGTTTGATGACGTTATAACGTCATTCAAGAAAATGTTAATTTTGTTGCCAATTTTTAAAAAAAGTTTAAGAGTTCGATTCTTGGCAGACAATTTATAATTGGTGGCAACCTTTTATGAAAACATAAATCAGCCCAATGAAACTCATTTTGCCTGTAAAGTAACCCCCCATAAAACATGCCCGATGATTTATTAATAATATTTTAATAGATACATAATAAGTGATATAGTAATATGATGTGTAGTATCATATAAGGGAATTAAATAGGTAACGAAATTATTAACAATTTTTTACCTATCATTTTTTTAAATTAAATAGGTATTAAAAATTTTAAAGAATATATGTATTTTTGTTTAAATTAAATTATGACATTTTTTTAAGATATTTAGTATCATGCTATTAATACTGAATAAGTTATTTGTACGAAGTTTTGAATTTAGATGAAAAATTCCCGAAATTAAATCCCGGCTGAGCTACAAATTCCTTTTTCAATATTTCTTACATTTGTTCCTTATACAAGTTTTAAATTTTTTAAAATTTTTAATAATTTTAATAAAAGGTTTTAGTTAGAATGATGAGACATATTTTGTGATATATCGCACCATTTCCAAAATTGTCCACAGTAACCTTATCAGACTGAGCATACATGTACATACATCTTTCAATAAATGTTTCATGAAGCTACTAGGTACGTCATTTAGGAAAATTTTTAAATTTATTACAAATCTTTAAAAAAGCGTAGTTCGAATCTCGACAGTCAATTTGTAAATAGATATTTCAACATATACATAATAAGTAATAGTAATCTAATATGCAGTTCTATATAAATAAGTGAATTAAATAGACAAGGGCATTATTAACAATTTTTTACATCCCATTTTTTTCCTTTTTAAATTAAGTTGGTATTAAATTCACAGAATCTCTGTATTTTGTTTAAACTAAATTATGGCATATTTTGCCATATAGATATAGAAATGATTTTAAGTCAGCCTAAAGATGACTGCTAAGCAGTCGAAACCGGTCGCGGCATTTTAGTCACTTGTTGGTAAGACTTTAAGATTTATTTCTCAAGATGTATCTCGTGCAAGTTTCAAGTTTTATCACAGTATGACAGGGTGCCCACAAAATTTTCCTTTCGAAATTCCCGGACTTTTCCCGCCAAATTTTAAAATTTTCCCGACCTAATTTTTGTAATTAGCGGTCTTTCACGGGTGCTTCCAGGAAGTCTTTTCTTATGAAACAATGAAAACTTGTGAAAACGGGAGAAGTAAAGTTACTTAATATTTATTGTGATTGATAAGTAATATTTCAAATTATCAAGGTTACGTCAAAGTACAAAATATTTAGATTATTTTTACTGTATTATGCCTTGTGAATTTCTCGATTAAACTGCCTTAGCTTATCAGGTCTCATTTGGTTTGGTTTATTTTCATTTTTGAGGTTCAGTTTGCGTGTGAGTTAAGATCTCGCATTTTTTTCCCAATAACCCAAAAATTCCTGAAAATTTTTCCAAAATCCCAGACTTTTCCTAATTTCCCTGATTTCCCGACTGTGTGGGCACCTTGAATATGACCACTTAAATAAACGAATGCCGCGACACCAACCCTTCCCGATCCCACATCCCCCGCCCCTGTCGACGGCACTCATCCATCCATCTCTCCTCGCTCCCGTTATTCATCCGAGACTCACCATTTTCTCCTGTTCATTTATCAAGTCCCTTTCCCTGTCGATGACGCTGTCGTCGCTGCACGCGCTCGACGCCCTGACGCCCGTGCTGCGGTAGAAGTCCTCTCTCCTTTGGATCTCCTTCGCGTATAGGGAAGGCACCAGCTTGTACACCAACGACTGTATCTGGGCATCGGGCCTGGGGGAGATTTAATTAAAAATGAATTCGCGTTTCGTCGAAATTGAATTTTCGATTCTTTACAGATCAAAAGGTGCGTTTGCGAGCGATCCACTGCTGCGGGTTTTAGGCAAATTGAGAATGAAGTGAGGGGAGACAAGAAGGCTGATAAGTTAGCTTGCTCTTCCACTCATACTCCAGTCAATCTATGCCAAATTCATCGATTTCACGGGATAATCTTATACAGGTCTTTTAAGGTTCTAATAAGTATGGAGATATGATTTTAAAAAAACTATCTCGGTTCCTATTGGTCGTAGAAGGTTCTTTTTTTTTCGAGAATGCGTGTTTTGACTCCAGCTATCCAATGCACCAACCTACAAGTTTGTACCATGAATAATAGTAAAGTTATTCTAAATGTTTATTAGCTAAAAAGTGACCCCTTTTTCAAACTAGTATATTTTTAATAACAAATTTTAAAAAAATACAAAGGTTTCTTGGTATATCTTACAGTTGAAATAACAAAAAATCTATTTCAATTTTCAAATTTTACGTAGATTAATTATTTAGGCAAGGACAATTGTTTAAACAATTACCTTCTGGGATAAACAATCAGAATAACTTATAAACTATTTGATCGATCTGGCTGAAATTTAGCACACGTAAAATCATATCAAATGCCTCATTTTCAAAATGCTATGTTAAATGTTATTATGTTAATAACAAATTTATTAACATTTATAATTTAGTGCAAAAATAGGATTGCTTTGCCATTATCTCAGGCATTTGTTAACCGATTTGAATTTATAAAACGCCAAATTATAAAGGTTTTTTAATGGGCTACAACTTTTATCCAAAGTATTTTTCTTATAAATGCGAACGAAACGTTGTATGGACAAAAACAATCTTTTTTTTCAATTTTGACCATTGTTTAAAAAACTAAGAAAAATTAGCTGTACGTCTTCACGGATTCGTCATCTAGTACCCCCAATTTTAGGACCTTAAAATATCTGTATAATTTTTTTCCAGCTTTTTTGCTATCTACACTGGACTATCATGCCTTTATTCGAATACAAACTTTGAATCATGTTGTCAAAAAAGTGAATAACGAAAAGTGTGATAGGTCACTATTTGTTAAGTGCGTTTTTTAACATAGTTCCGGGAAACAAGGTTTTTGCCAGGACTCTGACTCATCCAGGTATCTGACAAATTTTTTAATTAACATAGGCTCGTAGGACAAAACCTAGACTTTCTCTGCTGTGAATTCGGTGGAGCAATTTAGTTATGAACAATTAAATGCTAGAAAATGGCTATTCCTGCATACTTTTGCTACTAGTAAAAAACAAAGTACAAAGATTAGAAATAACTGTTTTAAAACTGACGAATCAGCAGTCAAAATTGCGGCTTGGAATGTTCATATTATGTTAATTTGTTGCTTAGAAAAATGCAAGGAGAGGTCAACATTGGAATCATCATCAATTATTAATAAATATTGCAAAAATCAACGTACGACTTTGTAATTGCGTGACAAGTTAGGTCTTGAATTACTTAAAAGATGGTAAAAATTTCAGATCAATCCGTCAAACAGCTTTTGCAAAATTGTATTTGTTTATCGCAGAGTTGTTTTTTTGCAATAACATTATGCCCACAATTATCAAGATACAACGAATCTACGGGCACCATACGAACAAGTACCAGTTGTACTGCCCAAATTAATCATTCGAAATAATAAATCTTCATTATTGTAAAATCTTGTAAAAAAAACTGCCTTGATGTGTATTGTACGAAATTATGTTTAGAATAATGAGAATTAAGACGTGGTTGATGACTTAGAGTCAATTCTTATGATGGCATTGATGGTAGATACTATTGGCGATGAATCGTTAGAAAATGTAGATTTAGATTTTGATACCGAAGATAATAATGCACATTAAAAAAAAGACTAATTTTTAGTTTATGATGATGCAATTATCGTTAGGTTAAAAATAATTATTAACGCCATTCAAAATTATTTAACATTCTTGTAGAGTTTATTAAAATTTATGATTATGATTTAGTTTTAATTAAAAGATTTTTTTTTGTAGATTCTGAGTAATTCATGAATTATTGTGTAATGCTCTCAATTTTATTGTACGTGCGAGTATTGTTTTCATATGTATGAAGTGTGAAAAATACACTTGTAAATAACTTTTGAGGTATTGAAAAGAATATAACAAAAAACGTCACATTCATGTAGTTAATGCAAGATACTTTTTATATATATCCAAAATTTATAAAAACAAAACAAAAAAAAGATATTTTGCAAAAAAATTAATGTTTAAACAAATTAATTGTTTAATTCAAAAATTAATCAAATATCGAATTGCATATTTTCATATTCGCGAATACAAACTAAGCGAGTACAAACGTAATTTTCAAATGATATTGTTTTCTTTTGATAAAGGCGAATGAATTGTTTATGAGCATAATTGGTTAATTAAATCGTAAATAATATATTTCTGTAATCAATAAGAATCACACAAAAAAACATTTAGATTGAGCATTTTTTTTGATATTTAAACGAATTCAGTACATGGTCTTTTTTTTTAACAAACAGCATATTCGTAATGTACGCAACGGAGTACTACAGATTTCAAAAAGATAGGTCAATATCCATTACTATCCATATAGGCCATATAGATCTGAAAATGTTCTTTCATTTTTAGAACTCATGAATTCCAAGGTTTCCCTCCACTTACTCCAAGCGGTCTTTATTCGAGGTACATATAGATATGAAGCTTCACCAACAACCCAGTTTAAGCGCAACCGTTTTAAAAAAAACTTTAATTTTTCATCTTCACAATGGCGCTGGTTGGATTTCTCAATTGTTATAAACAAATCAGTTGTATTTTTTTAAAAAACGTCGAACTTTGTCATTAAATACTTGTCACTTTGAACATTGTGCCCGTAGCATCGTTGTATCTTAAATATTGTGGGCATAATGTTATTGCAAAAAACAACTCTGGGATAAACAAACACAATTTTTCCCAAATTATTTGACGGATCTCGGCCTAAAATTTTTACAGTAGCACAGGACTTCAATTGCCACGTGATTAAAAAATTTTACGTTGAGTTTTGCTACATTTTTTCTTCTTCTTCTGCCTTTTCCCATTACGAGTTCGTCTTTCTTGCCCTCCACAGATTTCTCATCTTCCAGTCTTCCATTCTCAGGTCTCAATCTATCATCGCATGTCCAATGTATGTTTCCCATCTTAGTGCCGGCCGTCCTCTAAGTCTTCTTGCTGAAGGTTCCCAAACTAGTATTTTTTTGGCCATCTATGTTCTGGCATTCTTTGAATGTGACCGTACCACTGTAGTGCTCTATTTTCTAATTTTCTTGTTATTGAGCATTCCACTGCCATTCGTTGCCATATTTCTTCAGTTCTTATTTTGCCGTTTCTTGTGAGTTGTAGGCATCTTCTCATAAAGTCCAGTTCGACTGTTCTCATTTTGTCTCCTATTGTCTTTCTCACTAACAAAACTTCTGCTCCGTGTAAAGTGATATTCTGTACTATGCTTTGAATGATTATTTATTTGCTATCTTTAGTGAGAGTGTTGTTCCATATCAATCCATGGAATGTTTTTGTAGCTTGTTTTCCCCGTGCTATTTTTGTTTCTACATCTCTTAAACACATGCCATATCTCGGTGTATTGTCGATCCCAGATAGATATTTAAAAGTTTAGCAGCTCTTAATAGTCTCCTCCCGTAAATTTAAATCTGTAATCTACTGTCCAATACATATGTATTCAGTTTTACACGTATTTATTTTAGGTCCCCACAATTCATATAAATTTCATGTCCTATTTATCTTGTGCAAAAACAACTTAGTCATCCGCGAAAAGGAGTGAACGTAATGTATTACCTTGTATCGGTATGCTAGATTTTGAACTTTCCTTGCAGTTTCCTAAGCAACAAATTAACATATACGAACATTCAAAGACCGCCATTTTGACGGCTGATTCGTCAGTTTTAAAACAGTTATTTCTAATGTTTGATAAACTACTTTGTTTTTTAATGGTAGGCAAAAATATACAAAGATAGCCATTTTCTGTCCTTTAATTGTATGTAACTAAACAACTTCACCGAAACCACTGCAGAGAAATTATAGGCTTTGTTTTTATGAGTCTATAACACTAAACTTGTCAGGATACCTGGATAAGTCACTGTCACTAACGGGATACGCTTAGCTTGTTTCCCTGGGTAAACATTGCAATTTAAACAGAAGCGAAGACATAGATTTGTTCAGTGAACAACCCAATATCTGCACTATGAAATCACCACTCTAAACTCGCAATAATCACAACCCACGTTTACCAATTTCAAACAATCAGTCCTCAAATCAATTGAGTCTCGAAACGAAAATGATCGTTTAAATCAACGTCTCTGATTTTCAAATTTGAACCAACTAAACCTAACTTACCTGAAACACACTTGCGTCTTCTTCTTGATAAAAGTATTGCACGTTGGACAGCCGTATTTATTGTTTTCGAAGTACTTCAAAATACAAGCTCGACAAACTGTAACAAAAACATTAATTGATAACCTTTGTTCACATACTGCACTGATTCAATTCCAAGTCAATTAACGAAAAGTTGGACAGTTTTGCGAATTGACCAATAACGGAATCGGAGATGTGCTCGAAAAGGTCGTGAAAGCTTCCACCGAACGGTAGCTAATAATACAATATGTATGCAGGTAGGTGGAAGATTAAATAAAATCGATAGCAAATAACGCATCCTGTGGGATACTAACCCGTATACGAATACGAGGTATTAATTCAGTCTAATCAACTTAGTGCTTTAAAGCACTTCCGAATTATTTTCGATTATTGTTATCGCCGTAAATGGTCTTTATTTAATCAACGAGAGTAGATTCCATTAATCAAGCGAAGTTTAGTCGTGACGGACAAATTTATACAAAGTAGAGAATATTAAATCCAATAAGGCGAAAAAAATGTAATTTTCTAATTAACCAGATACGTTCTAATAAAAGCTAGAGCTGTGACAATAAATAATAAAATTGTTTTGTGGGACATATTCCTTTTTTCTTGTTAATACTTACAGTAATGCAAACATTCGACGAGAGTAGTGGCATCTATCAAGTAACCCTCGCATAGTCTGCAGGTTATGACAGAATTCAAATCCTTCACGCGGATCGTTCCCCATTTGTCGCTTTCCATCTTTCGCTTTTGACCCATAGACACCTGTAACAAAAAGAAGAGACACGTCAGCGTTACGCACCAAAAGCTCCTCGCGAAATCATTTCCTAAAACAATATGGCGCGCGTTCGTGGTTAACCTTCTAATTCACGAGTTTGGGTCGAGAAGATACGAATCGACGTGATTCGAAACTTTCTTGAAGCTTTCTTAGTGAAAGCGCGAAGAAACAGAATTAACCGGTATCATTTAAACAATAAATTTCAAAGAGAAAACGATTAGTTAAAGGTGACATTTTTAGTCTTTTATTGTCGTCATGTCGTCACCTGTTGCGATACACTATACATATTTTAACAACACATTGCGGCATTATGCACTGTAGATTTCAGCGAAATAGGTAAATATTACTCTTCAATTTCTGAAATTTCTGAATAATTGGGAGTTATCATACAAAAAACTCTTCTTGTAAAACACCATTTAGGTACTTTGAAAACTTTATTTATTCCCTCAAACATCACATATTTACTAATTAAAATCAGTGTTTTCTAATGTGTGATGTTGCAGAAAAACATTATAATTCCATTTACTCCTTAATTATTTTTGTTACACTTACTTTATCGTTGTGATTTAGTTATGGATAAATCACGATAATAAATTTGTTTCAATAGAAGTTCCGAATCGGTGTCGGCCAATAAAACGTCACAAGACGGTCCAGAGGCTCTGGGAAGCAGGTAGAAAATGGTGGATTCATTTACTAGTTATTAGTAAAATGAAATTAAAATATAAGAATGGTACTCGACGTTTATAAACACAACGAACAGAAGTGTGTTCATAAATAAGTAAATTTATAAAGTAACAGAAATATTTTTGTCTTAACTAACGGATGTAAATGTAATACGTATCATATACCTATAGATGACAGGTTAAATGGGCACAAGTCTGGATAAAATATATTGCACTCAAAACGACTGATCTAATTTTTAACTTCACATGTCTAATGTTATGTTATGTTTAAGAAGTTGTTTAGGATCGTTATAGTAAACTACTTTGTTGTAATGAACGACATTTTATTATTTTAGTTATGGTATGGTATATTATAGTTAATGGTATCAACTATTTATTGGTAAAATATCATCAATATTTAAGCAGTATATCAGCCTGATATCACAGAGCCCTTTATCTGTCTATGTTCTTGGGCGCGCGCGAGTTTAAACAATATACCTGTATGGTTTAATCTTTTATAGGTACCCAATATATTAACACAATTCAACGGAAATTTTAGTATCAAAAATTGAAGTACGTTTTTTAGTATTGTGAGGTAATTATAAATATTTTTTAAAATATTTTGCCATTTTTCCAAAACCGCAGAAATATGTCAACTTTAACTTTATTTTGCGGTAAGAAACGAGTAGGTATACATGTTTATAAACAATGGTGCAAACGTTAGGCAAATTAAAGCTTCTATGTTTTTGGGTTTTGTACTGAAAAATTTTACGACGGCGCGAATTGATGACCTACGTCTACTGTATAAAAGACTTTTTTCCTGATGGCTACCTTAAAAGATACTGAAAATTGGACGAGGTCTTATTTATAAGAGCCTGTATTGCAAAATTAAAAAATCATGAAAAAAATTATGAAATTATTTTAATTTTAAAGTGGTACATTACAACAGGATCCTAACTGTATATATATCTACGCTCAAGAAATTTCAAATATTTTTATCGAGTACTTTTGATTTGGCAGCAATTTTCATTTGAGGCCTTAGTTATAAATGTTATAGATAATCAACAAATTAATTGTTGCTCTCACTGTGGACACACATACAACGGTTTGAGGGGAAATAGTAGTGTAAAAAATTTGTCTTTTTACAGTGTTTATCAAAATACGTAAGAAATTTCACATTTTCTCTAAAAAAAAAGCATTTTACGAGGAAATTAGGATTAGGATATGGGAGATTCCATGTCAACTGGTCAGGGAGGGAATGGGGTGGTTTTTAAATCGCTACCGGAAGTCTCTAGTCGTCTTTAGGATATAAAAATACGTCCGATCCTACATTTTCAGCCCCTCATTTTGCGCCATTTTGGATTTGTGACCTATTTTGTGTTTTGTTCATTTTTTTGCGGGCCATGACAAATTTTCGTTTTTAGATTCCGATGCGAGAATTTGAGTTTAAAAAAAATTCTGAAAATAGTGGGTCGATGTAAAATCTTCCCAGGAATCCAATTCCGGCCTCAGAATTAGGATTGGATGCTCTCCCGAGCGAGAAATTCGAAAAAAAACTTCAGTTTTTTTTTTCAAAGTGCGATATCTAAAAAGTTTATTTTTTTAAAAATATTTGGAAGCTGCCAAAATCTTCCTTTTTACATATACTTTAAGGTCAAAACAAATTATCGCTGTGTATTCTAGTTCTAAATAATAAAACACGCAAAAAACTGATTTTTTTGTGTAAAAATGAAATATTTCTGTGTCTAACCCTGTGAAAACTCATGCAAACATTCAATTCGACATTTTTTTGACGTTCCAGTATTATACCTTGATAGTACAGAAACATTTTCGGTTCATTCCAAAGCCTATAATCTTGATTTTAGCTTTTTTTGTAATTTTTGAAATCAACAAATTGTTCTAACTCACCAATTGGCATATTCAATTTTGTCACCGGAGGGAGGAGCTCTGGAAAGTATACAAATTGATGGAAAAACACGTAAAAAATACATTGTAAAAACCCAGAAATTTATACTTTATTTATCCAATCTAACTGGTACAGAGAATTTCAGGAATCAAGATCTTCAATGCTAAATTTGTTGAAATGTGTTTGAATTTTGTGTGTCTGAGCTTGTGTGCCTGAGCCCGAGTCGAAAACCAATGCCCAATTCTCGTTTTTAAATTTGACGATTTGCTTATTGTGAACACAAAACTGATGGAAAATACTAGTGCCTGGAATAGTTTTTGCTTCCTTTTGTCACTGTTTTCATGACAAAATTTAAGAAGCTCGTGCACTGTCATGGTTTGGTTTTCACAGGGTCATTTCAAACACGCAATAGCAGCTTGACGCTTGATCAAGCCCTTGATAAAGGTTTAAAATTCTTATCTCTTTCACTGGAACGTCGAAACTTAAATTTTGTCATGAAAACAGTGACAAAAGGGAAGCAAAAACTATTCCAGGCACTAAAAGTTTCCATCAGTTTTGTGTTCACAATAAGCAAATCGTCAAACGTAAAAACAGCAGTATGGATCAGAATTAGGCATTGGTTTTCGATTGAAAAGGTAAAGTTGTGAAACTTTGGGAGGGGAATTTGGATGTTGCTTTTCTATTCAATAACAACTGGCATTTGGGTCCCATATTTCACAGCAACGAAGATGATCTTGTTGCAGAGACGTTAGTGTTCACCGAAAACGTTCACTTTGAACAAAGCTCAGGCACACAAAATTCAAACACATTTCAACAAATTTAGCATTGAAGAGCTTGATTCATGAAATTCTTTATACCAGTTAAATTGGATGAATAAAGTATAAATTTCTGGGTTTTTACAATGTATTTTTTACGTGTTTTCCCATCAATTTGTATATTTTCTAGAGCTCCTCCCTCCGGTGAAAAAAATTGAATATGGCAACTAGTGAGTTAGTGAGTTGTTGGTTCCAAAATTGCAAAAAAAGCGAGGATCAAGATTATAGGCTTCGGAATGAAGGTATAACACTGGAACGTCAAAAAATGTCAAATTAAATGTTTGCATGAGTTTTCACAGGGTTCGACACAGAAATATTTCATTTTTCCACAAAACAATCAGTTTTTGCGTGTTTTATTACTTAAAACCGAAATACACACGATAATTTGTTTTGACCTTATAGTATACCTATGTAAAAAGGAAGATTTTGGAAGCTTCCAAATCTTTTTAAAAAATTTAATTTTTAGATATCGCACTTTGAAAAAAAAAACTGTTTTTTTCGAATTTCTCGCTCGGGGGAGCATCCAATCCTAATTCTGAGGCCGGAAATGGATTCCTGGGAAGATTTTACATCGACCCACTATTTTCAGAATTTTTTTAAACTCAAATTCTCGCATCGGCAGTCTAAAAACGAAAATTTGTCATGGCCCGCAAAGAAATGAACAAACCACAAAATAGGTCACAAATCCAAAATGGCGCAAAATGAGGGGCTGAAAATGTAGATGTAGGATCAGACGTATTTTTATATCCTAAAGACGACTAGATACTTCCGGTAGCGATTTGAAAACCACCCCGTCCACTCCCTGATCAGTTGACATGGAATCTCCCATATACGAAAATTGATCCTGAAAATCTTTTTTTCTACGACCAAAACCAACGAAGTTATAGGTATAGCGCAAAAGGGGAAAAAGTCCATTGTTCAACCTTCAATTTTTCACAACTTTTTGAAGCTGTGCACACGAATATTACTTACTTATACCTCACCATCGTTTCACATGTCTTGCAAATAATTTATGACAATTATATTACATTTATTACTGAAAAGCGTTGGTTTTCACTTTTCACTTAACATAATATCTCATTCAAGCATACAAGGAAGTTCGCCAGCAAACTTGAAATGAAAATCTAAATCTCATAAAACAAATATTCACTCCAGAGACCTCCACCCTACTGTGGATTACGTTCACATAGCTTACCTCATCTATTCTGAAGTGCTGTTCAGAGCCCCGGTTTGTCATAAACAACTCTATAAGTGTCCCATTTCAAACGTATCTTGTATAAAACTGGTTCGAGATATGATCAATAAAAATACATCGCATAACCGAACTTGAAGTTTTGCTTCTAGCTCAAGAAGCTTAGCGTGAGCTGTTCAAGGTAAACTTTCCAGAAGAGGAAGTGTTTTTCCAACTAAGAACTTAACTTGAATTCTGAAATATCGCTATAGATTTGTGTTCAACTTTGCAAAGTTGCAAGTGATTCTAGTATAGAAATTTATATAATTTATTGGACAAAATTTGGTATTTTTATTAGATATAGATTAAAAGGTACCTTCACGTCTTTCTCCACCAAGGATAAACTAAGATTTAATTTCGTTCGTGTCAGTAAAATTGGTAGTTTTCAGGTGATATTTAGGAGAAAATAAAGTATTTTAGTTTCGCATATCAAGATTATATTTTTATCAATTTTTGAAAATATGTAAATAAAATTTATTTTACAAAATAGTGTGGTTTTAAGCCATATGTATACAGACTACAATTATAAATGAAAACCTGTCGATAGGATGTTTGTGAGAGTTTTGTTGCGAGCAGCCTATTCTGCTTTCTGAAAACTATTTTACAGCTTTCCTGTCAGGCATTGCATGAAGTAGGAATTCATTTAGAAGCGTTAGAAGTTAACTCATTATAATTTTCTTAAAATAGGTACTTAACTCCACGAAACATGTTACAACTCCAGAATCATTACAATACCTACTGCTATGCGAATATAAATTCTGTAGCTTATTTCAAAGCGTCAGAGTTCATAAACTCAGACTACATTATTTCCTGTTTTTCTTAAGACAATTATAACTACTTATTGTCATGAGTCCTTGGCACTTGTCTTCAGTTTCTCAGAAATTCATCAACTACTCGAATTGTGTCAGAACGTACTTAAAAACGCTTTAAGTCAACGAATTAAATACTGTTGTAAAATAAGTTAATATAATTGGCAATACTATAAAACACTTCGTATTTCGCACGGGACCTGGCTGTATGATATCAATGTTTTACTGACAGGTCTCCATTTATTGTGGACACAGAGAGTAATTACGCATCCTGTAGAGGTTACACTAAAGTTATTTCTATCGGATTAACCCTCAGTATGGGCCGTATATTACTTATAGTTAGTTGGAATGATCAAATTTAGTTATTTTGTTGCTAAAATTGCATTCCCGGCCATTTCTCCATTTGAATTAGCTAAAAATGAGATACCTATCTGTAGAAAACTTTCAGAAAACTGGCCCGTCGCTTAAAGTGGTTCATTGTATTGAAAATCTTTTACCTACCTACAATAAAAAAATTCGAATTGTTTACAATTTCAATAAATGTTACGTAAATTGTATTTCATATGAACTAACTTTAGCTGCGTTTTCTTACAAATACCTCTTCGATACAAACATTAAATTACACGATTTCACGTGAATCCAGATGCTGATCACTACAGGATCCACGACAATTCTATTAATACTGTACGAAGAGCCTAAAAATAATTACGTTTCAAAAATATTATTAAATGTTCTCTGCACTCCTGCACCGAGAGTAATTCCCAACAGACCGACAAATTTACGAGAACATTAAGGGCCATTATCTGCTGATGGGCTTAGAAGTTGTTATTAGGGCCGGGGGTTGAACTGTTGGGGAATTTCATCAGATATGGATAACAGAATGGAATACTATCGGATTATGAAGTTTGTGTTATTATAAGTTTCTAACGTTTTGAACAAGGGATATCATATTAAGCGATAGGGGTATTAAATAAACAAAGTTAGTTATCGGAAAAGGGCAATTTTTATTGCGAGGATTTGCTGTGCGAGTTCATAGTTATTTGTTCTTTTGAGTCTTACAGGATTGTTCCTAAGTATTTAGATAGTATTTAATGGACTTTCTAAAGTTTTGAGTAAGCTCAGGCTGGCTTCAAAACTAGTACAATAAGGAAATATGAATTTAAATAATTAAAGAAGGTACGTCTTGCTATCACGCTATTCAGATCAGGTTTCTACACGTGTCAGTGCACTTTCAATCATCCTCTCGCCTCATTTTCAACAACAATATAACTAAATCTAAATTCTGTACAATAATTGAATCGTACAGTTAAAGTTGGCGTTGTCATGCCTGGCCAGGTCCGGAGAACTGGGCCCCTCCCAACTTGACGCCCACTTCCTACTGACCCCTGCTGCTAAATGCTTCTGCTGCTTCTCTCGATGACGATCATCATGATGATAAACTCGATTATAATCGCCTGATGCGGCGGTCACGAGATTTAACGATGTTGTCCGTTCCGTTCATTATGGAGGAAGATAGTGAGTGCGATCGCGGGCTTCTTATTAAACTCGGTTCAAGTTTATTCGACGAAGAAAAGTGGCGGTTTAGTCAGCGATGGCATGTTAAATTTCAACGAAACTGTCGCCTTTGCAATCATTTCATCGGCCAAAATTAGAAACTTTTACTACTGCACTACACTACACAGTTTTAACTTGTACCACGTTTTTATGCGATGGCTTTTTGTTTAAAATTGTTACTGCAAAACACAATTATTCAATTAGCCAACACCGGTATACGTATTTTGTACGCACGTATCTGTAAGCGTTCGTTCCCAATAACAACAATAAAAACTGCATGAATTGCACCGTTAATCAATACGTTTCCACAAATACGCTTTTTCGTAGTAACTTATTACGGTAATTACATACGTACATCATTTAAAACACAAACGATAAATCATGCAATAAAACGATCGGCTATTCAATGAAACGGATTTAATATTGATGTATTTATATAGGTACGTATATATGTAGTATATAAAGCAAGTGGTCGTCGATATTCCTAATAATACATAAATAAATTTCCCGACAATTCTTTGCTCTAGAATAGTCTCAATTGTTAACTGCAACAGCTTTCGGATTAAAATCGTAAATATTGTAAGGTTTTCGATTAAAAACTTGGAAGAGTTATTAGTAAAAGATCGATTCAACGGAAATATGTGGAGCTAATTACGCAGTAAGTGCACTTCGTTATCTCATTTCCCGATTGAGATACTTACTGGCTTTCGGTATGTATTAATTATTTTTCGGTTCGTCTCCCATTTCCCTTTGGGATCTCCTTTTTTCCGATATTTTAAAAAGCAGAGTTGAGTAGCGGAACGCTTCGTCGTAAACCATTTCCGATTCAGAGGCTTTCTGTTAACGCTTTATTGGTTTCCGTTTTGTAACGAGTGTAATTAACGAACTCGAGAGGAGTATCAAAGAAGTTTCGTTTCGGACGTTGTTGCGATGTACAAAAGCTCGCGGGGATTATAACTTTTCATCGGGGGGGATTTACTGCCATATTGCATATTTCTCGAATTCATGAAGACTGCTATTGTTAATTTTCCTTGGTTTGTTCCTAACTAAACGTCCAGGTTGATTATACTGTCATTTTGATTCATTTTTTACTAACGAAAGATTTTCATTGTTTGTAGAATAATGAATTGCAATTATGAAGTTTCCCAATTTTCGAGGGAGTTACAAAAACATAGGGTAAACCGAGTAAAAACGCCTTCCCCTGTAATAGTACAGTTATGTTTGGCGACATGGCGGTGCCGGTATGAAAAATTAAACATCTTATAGTCCAGGTAATAGAGAATTTTCGTGTATAATATTGAATAGCAATCCACTTGCGCTACGTTTTTTAATAATATCCTGTAGAGGTTTAAAACCCGAATTACAGCCGACATTTCGCTCTGGGTAATTTTGTTATATTTAGACAAAATTACCCAAAACAGGTTCCTAATTTTGGTTTTAAAAATATTGGATTAATCGCATTACTGTTAATGGGACGCGTGTAGATAATTAAAAAAGAATTAAAAGTGTGTTCTGTACAACTTGATGAGACAATATTTACCCGAAAAAAGCCGGAAAACGATGCTATTTTAATAAAATTCTTTACTATATTAATTTTCAATAAAAACTAAACACATTGCGGGAAATGATAGTTTATTACGTCTACTTTAAAAACAAGCGCAAGATGATATTTATCGCGTTAATAGTTTTTTGCATAATTACAATATAAAGAAATTAGGGTAATAAGTTGCGAAATGCATCGTATTAACTGTAATTAGCCGATTTCAATTTATCAAACAGATTTTGAAAGTAGAAATCAAAAACTTCAATTTGTCTATCTTCGATTTGTGATAAAACTGACTTTAACATTGCTAAAAATGCTTCCGAACATTGCGCGAAACTCGTGAATTCGAGTCCGAAGCCACGCAGAACAGTAATCGTGAAAGAGTTACGTGCAGTAAGTAAGTACAATGAAATCACTTTTTTCAAAATTTTTCCAAAACAGACGAATTGAAGCTTTTGATTCCCACTCTCAAAATGTTTTTGGTAAATTCATATCGGGTAACTACAGTTCATACGATGTATTTTAGGTATAAGGTACTGTCCTAACTTCTTTATAAGTACTATTGCAATTATACAAAAACTATAACTAATAAATTTCATCTTGCGCCTATTAAATTACACATCTTTCCTTAATACTGAAAATTAACAAACTCATTATTTTCTAAAAATATTTTTCACAGATTTTCCTGCTTTTCTTGGTTAAAACTTGTCCAATCAAGGCCCACAAAACACCATTTTGAAGATTTTTTAATGCTCTACGAACACCATTGTCAGTAATGCGATATATCACTATATCACTATTGTTGGTCATTTTGGTTTTAACAAATTACCCATGGCGAAATTTTGGCTGTACCTAATTAGAGTTTTAAATATCTAAAGAATATTAAAAAAGGCGCCAGCAACTTTATAGCACTTCTTCTTCTTCTTAAAGTGCCGTGCAGATTCCTGCGTAGGCGTTCACCGTTTCTCTCATCATATAATCCTATTGATTGCAGCATTTTGCAGTGCCTGGAAGTCCTGTCTTCCTGTCCATTGTCTTATGTTTCGTAGCCAGGATAGTTTTCTTCTACCTATTCCTCTCTTTCCTCCTTCTATTTTACCCTGGAGAATAAGACGTTGGAAATGATAACGCTCTCCGCGTAGTATGTGTCCAAGGTAGCCAGTTTTTCTTCTCTTGATGTTTTCGAAAAGTTCACGGTCCACCAAACCAGCTCTTCTCAGTATGTCTTCGTTTGTTACATGATCAACCCACGACACTCTCAGCATTCGTCGCAGGGTCCACATCTCGAAGGCCTCAGCTTTTTTGATAATTGATGCTTTCAGCGTCCATGCCTCGACTCCGTACAAGAGAACGGACCAGACGTAGCACTTTACCATCCTATATCTGAGACTGAAACTCAAGTTTTTGTCTGTCAAAAATTTTCTAAGCCTTAAGAACGTTGTTCGAGCTTGCTCGATTCTGCATTTTATTTCCTGATCTGGGTCCCATCTTTGGTTGATCATGCATCCCAAGTATTTAAATTGAGTGACTTGTTCAATGCGCTCTCCATTTACGGATATTGTGGTATTTGGAGTACCGTTCCTACTAATGGCCATACATTTGGTTTTGCGGATGTTAATGTTCAGACCCAATCTTTGACTTTCCTCATTGACCTTATTAAGTAGAGTTTGTAGATCATTTGCACTGTCCGCTAATATTACGGTATCATCCGCATATCGAATGTTGTTGATGGGAATTCCGTTTACTTTAATGCACATTGTACTGTCGGAGATTGATTCGGTGAAAGCTCTTTCCACATACAAGTTAAACAACATCGGAGACAAGATGCACCCCTGACGGACGCCCTTTCCTATTTCAAAATCCTCAGTTGTTCCTGCATTTTGAATTCGAATTTCCGCTCTTTGGTTCCAATATAAATTACCAATAAGTCTAATATCCTTTCCATCCAGTCCCAGGTCCCTAAGATATGATATGAGAAGATCGTGTTTTACATTGTCAAATGCTTTCTCGTAATCGATAAAGCACAAAAAGACATCTTTTCTCTGATCCTGGCAATTTTGCACTAAGGTTTGGAGACTGAATATGGCTTCTCTTGTTCCAAAGCCGTTCTTGAATCCAAATTGACTGGCACCACTCACTTCCTCGCACTTCCTATATATTCTCGTGTGTAGAACTCGAAGAAAGAGTTTAAGGAAGTGGCTCATTAGGCTGATGAGACGATAGTCTTTACATACGGTTGCGTTGTTTGATTTCGGAAGTGCTACAAATGTGGAACGGAGCCAGTCCTCGGGGATTTGTCCAGTGTCATAAATATTGTTAAAGAGTCGGACAATAATCTCAAGGTTTTGTTCGCTAATCAAATGGAACATTTCTGAGTACATATCATCAGGGCCTGGGGCTTTGTTATTTTTCATTAGAGTTATGGCATGTTTAATCTCACTCTTTAATATGCTTGGTCCTGACAACGTCACATACATAGCACATTTATAGCACATTTATAGCACATACATCCTTTTTTCCACCATTACCTGATGTATCACCTATGTATGACGAAGCCTCGTGCATATGTATATAACTTAATTGTTAAATAAATACTAGTCACTTCTCTGTGGAGACGTGGAGACGATATAAAAATTATTGCTCGTAAACGTAGTTAGACATTACTAATTTGAGTTTCCTTAGGTTCCTATATAAAAGTGTTCTGGAGCTTCATGAAACATGTACCAGCAAAACACATTTGCAACAAATTTACGAATAAAAAGAAACATTATTAAACAATGCGGCATTCTAAACATCAATGCCCCAGTGCAGGTTCATATAAGTTTTCTCAGAGTACTGTCGCTTTCTTCCCATTATATGATAAATTTTGTGTGTGTAAAAATGTAGGGAATATTTACCCGGTTTACCCAACTAGACGTACTTCCAGTACGATATTTGTTTTTCTATTCGTTTGTAATTTAATACTGTTTGATAATTGCTGAGCAAGTGTCGCAAATGACAATAAAGTGAGAGACTTAAAAAAAATAGAGAATTTCTGCTAATATGTAACAGCGTCAAGTACAATGAGGTTAAATGGTAACTATTACACTTATTGTTTACATGTCTCAATTATGCCTACCACTACCATACCTGCGTTACTTGTACTTCATTAAATGTTATTCTTGCTATATACAAAGACAAGAACTGGTTTGCCAAAAAGGGGCCATTCTTTTAGGATTTCTTCCTTCCACGCGAATTTCAGGCCGTATTAGGTATAATACTTACTATACCCATAAAATAAGCTTCAAATAAGAACAGTACAGGTATGTTCTTGTTTTCAGGTGAACGTTCCAAAATTTTGACGTAAACGCATGCTACAAAATCCTCTAAATTTTGAAGTATACGTTGCTTTGAAAACTAACATCGAGAAATAGGGAGAGAATGTAAAATTGTCTTGAAAAGTACCATGGTTTGAACTAACTTCATAGCCATATAAACTGAAGGGCACCGATGTCATTGTGTTCTTGAACTACCTATCAACGATTTCAGCATCAGGCATTACTTTAATTTGAAGGGCATAAATTCAGACAATAACCAATACAGAAAAATTGCTAACTGCTAGGAATTATTGTTAGCCATATTTTGAATTTGCGTCCTTTAAATCACAGTAATTATTATGAACAAAGATCACAATAATCGAATTTTACTTGTAATGTGAATCAGGAATCATTTTACTCCTGTTTTCCTTAGGAACTCTTCTTTGGTAATTAACATGTATTATTATCACAAATTTATTAGAATAGATATTTCAAAATGCTATCTTTAGTTATTAAAACAAAAGAAGGTACTTATTTGAAGAAAAGAAAAAAGATTTGGATAATGAGATGCTTTAAACCACAACAATTATTATAAACAAATTTCATCACAACTAAGTATCAAATTTTACTTGTAATGTGATCCAAAATGATTTCACTCCTATTTTCCTTAGGAACTGTTTGTTGACAGTTAGTTAACTATAATACTGTAACAAATTTATTAAAATAGATAGTTCAAAATGCTACCTTTAGTCATTAAAACATGAAGATAATGAGATTTTGATAACGGGACCCTTTAAATTAATACAATTATTATAAACAAATTTCATCACAATAATCAAATTTTACTTTTAATATAATAAAGAAACATTTCACGCCTATTTTCCTTAGGAGCTGTTCGTTGGCAGTTAGTTATCTCTAATACTATAACAAATTTATTAAAATAGATAGTTCAAAATGCTATCTTTAGTCATTAAAATAAAAGACGTTAATGGGATTTGGATAACGGAATTCTTTAAAGTACAGTAATTGTTATAAACAAATTTCATCACAATAATCAAATTTTACTTTGATACAGTGATGATGTACACTTTGATGTTGATACAAATTTATTAAAATAGATGATAGTTCAATATGCTACTTTTAGGGCTGGTACTTTGGCTTCTGATTAAACATCGGATTATATTAATTCCCGATTAAAACAGCCAACCAACTAAAGTACGACTATACTTTTGTCTGTTATTTAGAACTGCGATTCAGTTGATTGGCTGTTTTAATCGGGAATAAACTAAATCTGATGTTTAATCAGGACCCAAAGTACCAGCTCTTAGTCATTAAAACAAAAGAAGGTAATGGGGATCTGGATAATGGGTTTTAAATTACAGTAATTATTATAAACAAATTTCATCACATAATCACATTTTACTTTTAATGTGATAAACATTTCACTCCTATTTTTCTTAGGAACTGTACGTTGGCAGTTAATTATCTGTAATACTGTAACAAATCTATTAAAATAGGTAGGTAGTTCAAAATGCTACCTTTAGTCATTAAAACCAAAGAATGTAAGAATGTGGAGCAATATTATTATTGTTAGTGTTAGTGTTTTAGTTAACTCCGTTTTTATAAAAGAGTCGATTGTCGGTTTATAAAGTTTGTTCGAACGATGTGTAAGTATACAACTTGAAACTTCGCGAAGGAATAATTTACACCAGTTTTCCAATCGCACATTTCCGAAACGAAAACCTTCAACTCCCGAAACTTTCCGTCCGACTCGTCCTCCCCTCGCGCCCTACGACCCTAAAATTAGAGCCCCTCAACTTAGTTACGTAGGGTGCGTCAGCCGGCATTATCTCGCATCTCCCCCATTTCATTTCCGTCCCTTCCCTCTCCTCCAACCCTCTCTCTTCCACTCGCTCCCCGTCGACGAGAAAATGACACCTAGCCGAGGGTATACCACGCGAACAAGGCACCTAAACCTCCCTCCCTTAGGGCCCGGAATCCCTTCCAATGGCGGCCGGGGAGCCGGTATGTTTACGCCCTCCCGTCGGGCATATTTCAATTTGCCCTTCCAGTGACCTTCCGACGTTATCGAGGCCACGTGGTTTTTAAGGGCCGCATAACAGGGTAGTAGGATGGTGGCGGAGGTGGGTGGAGCCCTTCCTCGCCCTTTCCCTCTAATAGCGTTCGAGAGAGGGTCCCCCCTTTTGCACAATTAAATGTGGGGTGGATATCGACCAATAGATTGGGTTAGGGTTAAGAGCGTGCAGATACTTTTTCGAGCGGTGCCAGGCACCGTGACGTAACGTTTACTTATTGAATAATACATTAGATCAATCAGTTCAATCCTGCTTATTGTATACAGGGTGATCTATGCTGCACAGTTTACCACTTGACTTCGTTAGAAAAAACATATATTTTGAAAGTTAATGGGCCTGGCTACTGGATTTTGGTTCGGACTTACAAACAAATTATCTTTGCTTTATTTAAATATATTAATATAACTTGAAATATTGAATGATACAACCATACTGATATTGAATGTAGCTACAATTATATTGAATAAACAAATACAGACAATTTTTAGAACGAATTTGAAACAAAGAACTAGGCCATATTTTTCCAAAAGACCTCATTTCTTCCCTTTATTCTCCAGGATAAACTTATTTTGGCATCTGAGAGTTCCCCTTCAAAGAGCAAGTTTGATATGTGTGTGAAGTTAGCGACGAATTTTGTACGAGAGTTATTTCCGCCAACGGTTGTTACTTCGCTCGAATCTAAACTATGAAAGATAATTTGAAAATATTGGATAACCTCGGAAGTAAAACTTCCAACACTTTTGTTCTTATGGCAAAAGATAGAGAAACCAATAGTCTATGTCTATGCAATGACTGTAGCAAGAATTTCCCAAAAATGTCAATAACTGAGTTATTTCGTGATTTCCGAGTCCCGTTCATGTGTAATGGAGTTACATAAAACGCTGTAACCCCGGAAGTATAACTTTGTACACTTTTGTTCTTATAGCAAATGATAAAGGACATAATGACAAATGCAACGGCTGTAGCAAGAACTTCTCAAGAAGATCAATAACTGAGTTATTTCGAGATTTCCGAGTCATGTTCTTATGTTATGGAGTTACTTAAAACGCTGTAACTCCGGAAGTATAACTTTGTTCAGAAGGAAGGTTGTCTCAAAAAAGCCCTTTTTATAAAAGATTTATTATGTCGACGTTTCGCCTACAATTTGAGGCATCATCAGGACAACACAGCTAAAATTTACATTAAAAATTATTATAAGAAGGATTTACATATTTTACACTTACTATGTACGTTGTGATCTTATTAAAACGGATAATTACACTAAAATCTTCATCTTTGAGAATGTATCACAGTGATTATTAATTGATCTTTTCACATGCTATCATTCAGCTGTAATCACGTTCAAAAATGAAATGCAAAGTCTCGAAAGTAAAACACAATATGGTCCCATCTTTCTCTTTTTTTTTTGAGTAAATTCTTTTGTTTATTGTTGATTTTAAATATGTTTTAATACCCATAATGCCATCTCACGTGAAATAGAAGAGTAAAAGGATACAAACTTACAAATCTCTTACATGCCATAATGGAGTACCTTCAAAAATCTATGGCCTAATTAAAATTCACAAACCAGGTTGTCCTCTCAGACCTGTGGTATCGAACATAGGGAGTCCGGTCTACCACCTTTCAAAATTCATTTATAAAATTATAGAACCATTATCTTGTAACGATTTCCAACTAAAAGACTCTTTTGAGTTTGTCAATCGATTACGAAACTTTGATTTTTCACAATACCCTCACCATCAATTTGTTTCGTTTGATGTAGTATCCTTATATACCAATACTCCTATAAATATAGCCATAGATTACATCTCTACCCATTTTGACAGCCTCATAACTACCATTCCCCTAGACCTATTAATTGAAATCATTACGTTCATTTTTGATTCTTCCATATTCACTTACAACAATAAATTCTTCAAACAGATTTTTGGTTGCCCGATGGGTGGCCCATTATCCCCTGTCATAGCTAACATTGTGCTTGTTGCTTTAGAAAAAGAAATTTTCAATAATATTCCCCATTCCATTCCTATTTACTATCGCTATGTTGATGACACGATCCTTCTAATACCCGTAAATCATATAGATCAGGTTTTTAATCTTTTCAATTCTTTCCATCCAAACATACAATTTACAATAGAAAAATCTAGCAATGGTAGCATTCCTTTTTTAGATGTAAGTGTTTATTTGTCAGATGGGAGATGCTCCACTAATTGGTATCGTAAAGCAACTTGGTCTGGCCGGTATTTAAATTTTCTTTCCTATGCTCCTACCAAGTATAAAACATCTGTTGTATACAATTTAGTTGATAGAGCCTGTCTCCTATCAGATCACACCTTTTGGAATGACAACCTGAAACTAATTAAAGATACACTCATTAAGAACATGTACCCAGAACATTTTATTCTCTCAAAAATAAAGAAAAGAAAACATATTCTCACCACCTCCTTACAGCCTTCCATTAACAACCCTTCCAATACTTCTCACAATTCCAAAAATTCAGTTGCCAAATACATAAAACTTCCTTTTTGTTCTGAAATTGAAAAGAGAACACAAACTCTTCTTGAACCTTTTCAACTCACTCCCGCTTGGTTCAATCTAGAAAAATTGGATTCTATTTTTACTAAACTAAAAGATTCAACTCCCTCTAATTTAATTCATAATGTTATCTATGAAATCTCATGTAAGGATTGTTTCCCAAATCCACATCCATTAAAATATGTTGGACAAACAAAACAATATATACACAAACGTCTTACACAACATCAGTCAGCAATCAAGAAAAAAGACAATATTCATTCTGGTTTGAGTGATCACTCCATTCGTACAGGGCATACATTTGATTTTGAGAACACTAAAATCCTTAAGACAGAGAACAATTGGTTCAAAAGATTATTTTTAGAATCAATCTTTATCAAACTTACTCCAAATTCATGTAACTCTCAAACAGATTTCCTAGGTCTTATCAATACATACAAAAATCTATTACATAACCAATCCGAACATTGATGAAAACAAAACTCTAACAAATAACTTAATCACAGAATGAAATAAAATACCATAGTATACACCTTCCTTTTACTCTTCTATTTCACGTGAGATGGCATTATGGGTATTAAAACATATTTAAAATCAACAATAAACAAAAGAATTTACTCAAAAAAAAAAGAGAAAGATGGGACCATATTGTGTTTTACTTTCGAGACTTTGCATTTCATTTTTGAACGTGATTACAGCTGAATGATAGCATGTGAAAAGATCAATTAATAATCACTGTGATACATTCTCAAAGATGAAGATTTTAGTGTAATTATCCGTTTTAATAAGATCACAACGTACATAGTAAGTGTAAAATATGTAAATCCTTCTTATAATAATTTTTAATGTAAATTTTAGCTGTGTTGTCCTGATGATGCCTCAAATTGTAGGCGAAACGTCGACATAATAAATCTTTTATAAAAAGGGCTTTTTTGAGACAACCTTCCTTCTGTGTTTGAGCTGCCCTGAGAACATCACTTGGTTTATAACTTTGTTCACTTTTGTTCTTATAGCAAATGATAGAGGACATAGTCGCCAATGCAACGGATGTAACAGCAATTTCCCAGGCTCAGTTACATCGTTTTCAGTAACTCCATTACACATGAACGAGACTCGGAAATCTCGAAATAACTCAATTACTGACATTTTTTGGAAATCTTTGCTACAGCCGTTGCATTTGATATTACGTCCTCTATCATTTGCTATAAGAACAAAAGTGTACAAAGTTATACTTTCCGAGTTACAGCGTTTTAAGCAACTCCATTACAAATGAACGGGACTCGGAAACTTCGAACTAGCTCAATTATTGACATTTTTTGGGAATTATTGCTACAGCCGTTGCATTTGCCATTATGTCCTCTATCATTTGCTATAAGAGCAAAAGTGAAGAAAATTATACTTCCGGAGTTACAGCGTCTTAAGTAACTCCATTACACATGAACGAAACTCGGAAATCTAGAAATAACTCAATTATTGTCGTTTTTTTGAAATTCTTGCTACAGTCATTGCATAGACCATTGTGTTCTCTATCTTTTGTCATAAGAACAAAAGTGTTGAAAGTTGTGCTTCCGAGGTTATCCAATATTTTCGAATCATCGGAGCGAAGTACGACCGTTGGCGGAAATGACTCTCGTGCAAAATTCTTCGTCAACTTCACACACATAAGTTTGATCCATCTCAACATATTCTTCCTCTTAGAGACATTGTATTGTATGTTGAAAATTCTTAGTTCAGAATTTTCTTCGTTATTAGGTTAATGAGCAATAAATTGATAAATATTTAACTTCCACTTGGTCGATGTTTATGGACCACAATCCCCATGTACGTGATTTTAGCAAAAAATGAAGATTTTACAGATTTTTGAAGGCACGTTCCGCCATCTTGAATTTCGTAAATTTAAAACTGGATTCATAATCAGTGACAGGGAAAATATAATGAACCAATTGGAATTTTAAGTGTTTATCTAATGATATTGGTGATAGTGAAAAATATCTAAGAAGCATCGTTAATAGTAAAACAATTTGTAAGTAGGTACCATACTTACTGTAGCTTTTTCAACGTTTGAGTAATTATGTGAATTTCCGATTACTTGAGAAAAACTAACTGGCGGGTATTAAATAATGACATTACATTTGACAATTCTTTGTGCAGTTTCCTTGGTAGAAATGGATACCACCTAATAATATAACATTTGGACATTTTTATTAGATACACTAAAAAGTACCTATTCCCATTAAACAGAAATAAACCAAACCGCAACGCCTTCTTTCACCAAAAATAAATTAAAATTAAGTTTAGTTCTAATGAATCAAACTGATAGTATACCTACAGCTAATTTTTAGGTGAAACTACGATGAATTTTGTAAGAATACATATTTTTTAGCCAATTTTTAGAAGAAAATGAAGAATTTCAGCTTTGTAATACGAGATCTTTTTATCGTTTTTTAAAAATATGCCAATACATTTATTATATAGTTTTTAACTAATAACATTTAGTCTGTAAGTCTACAATTAAACATGAAAACTTGTGGCTAGGAGTCTTCGTGAGAGAGTATTTATTCTTTCTGAAAAGGTTTATTCTAGCTTTCATGTCATGCACTGCACATGGAGTCTAAAGTAACAATTTCCAAAACTCCATGAATTTCATATTGCCTACCAATTACAGCTCGTTACAACTTTTATAAACTTTAAACTACTCTATTGCTTTGAATCAATCAGAATGCATTTAAAAACATTGTAACATTATTGTAATTTTTGCAATGATTTATAAATATCTTAGCTGCTTTCGAAACGTTAGAACTCTATTCTAGATGTTCTGTTGTTGTTATGAGATTGTTACTGCTTTAAAACTGTCATCAATTCTTTACAACTGTCATAAGTTTTTTAGTAACCCTAACTTCCTGATTTGTATCAGAATTTATGTACAAACGCTTTTCAGTTAACGATTTAAACGTTCTTATAAGATGAGTTAACATAATTATTGGATAACACTTTAAGACACTTCATATTTCGCATAATGCCTACATGAAAACAATGTTATACAGACTTTAGTGTCATTTACACAATTAGCACAATTGTTACATTGCAGAGGTTAGACTAGAGCACAAGAACCTTAATGCTACTTCATATGGATTAAGCTTCATTAAGCCGTAGATTAGAAAATTGAAAAGGTATAATAATAGAACAGAATTGTCGCAAGAATAATATACAGCAGCCAAATTGAGATCTTTAATTTCCAAAATTTAATTATCGACTATTTCTCAACTTTAATAATCTGAAAAATATATGTCCAGTTTTACGATGATTTCTGACTGGAAAACCGTACAAAGTTTCAAATCCAAGGTTACAATAAATACGCTTCCCACTTCTGACTTCTAATGTTATTAAAGATAACGCTAAAATTTACTTTTCTTGAAGTTTGTTCCAAGTCGGATAAATTAACATGTCTTATTCGTAAATATAACAATAAAAATGAGTTCTAAAACATAAAACATTCTCGAAATATTTTAAACCCCGGTTTACATTCACACCTCATGGTTTTCACATTAGTATAAAACAGTTTAATTGGAATTTTAAGCATGTTTAATTAGTCGTACTATTGATCTCCCGCAAATCATAAGTGTTAGGTATGCAGAATGAATATTCATATAATTCACGTTAATCGTCCCTCCTTATGACCTTTAAACTTTATGAATTGCGAGGTATGTGAATTTTTTAACATCTAATGAACTTTAAATATCGATAAATATTTATGAACTTAACATGATTATCATAAGGAAATCATCGAATTTTACGGAATCCTTAATGGAATTTGAACAGAAGTATTGGAAACAACTTCCAACCAACTTGAACTGCTCTTTCACTCAACTGATTAATTCCGTTAGATTGATTTTCAATATTTTCCGTAATTTACAAGATTTAATCGGCAAGAAACCGCGAACATTCGATCTTGATACGTTTGCTACTGAATTTATTAGTGGAAAGTAATAAACATCTTTGCAGTTGTTATCTGACGATCTTTTCAACACCATTACTACGGTGGTTTTATAACAGACAACAAGGAAAAGGTGATCGTTTCCTGAGCATACTATAATAAATTTGTGTGTAGGTCTCGAATATCGAACAAGAACGTAACTGTGAGTGATCATTGTTATAAAAATTAATTATGCAGCCTAGGATATGTAGAATAGGACAGGCGAGTTTAATTTCCCATATTCAATGAATACGCCGTAACTTCCCCGAACGACCATTATATTCAAATTCTGACGGAAGCGTTAAAATCGAAGGCAGCTCTTAAAAAATATATGGTTATTCGATAATTCGACTCGAGTCAAATAATCTTACTTGTTCCTTTCCCTCGTTGTTATCTTGGGAAAGCCGCAACAATAACCGAACGGAGGTATAATTAGATATTTTCATTGAAATATGGCCTCATTGTAAAAATGATACATTGCCATTATCGTACGTGTATGAATATTCATTGGAAGTGCTCACATACCCAGAAGTGTGTCATGAATAATTACCGTTGCGTCGTGCACAGTATCGATGGATGGATATTATTTTGGCCGGAAATGTAATTAAAAACAAATGGTTAGTGTAGAGAATTAAAAGAAAATTGGAATTTAACGCAAATGTTATGTAGAAAAGTGTGATTGCAAAACCTATTAGGTATTGCTAAGTACAAAAATTGAACTAATCTAAGTTTGAGTAGGTACATATTGAAAATAATGGCATTATTATACAGCTGATAAAAATACGTACGTTTTCAAAATCGATACTGGCAAAATCGATCAATTATTGGGGGGGGGGCTTGTATAACTAAAATTTTTGAGTTTTTCCATATGACCTAATAGCAAGATTTGAAAATTGAGAACCTTCAAATCAAAAAGTAATATAAAAATAACCATTTTCTGTACTTAGTCATTATTGCTCACATTTGTAATAATTACAGTACTTTATGAATTTAATGAAATCAGTAGTTTGACCTTCCCTTACATTTTGTTTCATAACATATGTAAGTCACAAAGTTAACGCAAAGTGAAGGCAAAATAACAAAAACCTTACCACGATTGACCACCCTTTACTGCACAAAAAGGTTTCTTGATTTTCTAAACGTCAATGTTTGAGAATGTGAAGCCCACCTAGGTATAGACAATCGTTTAAACATATTTTGAACGATACAACAAATAAAAACTTTACCTACAACCAATGTTGAACAATAAAAATAAACAATTTTTACAAAAATGAAAGATGGTAATTAAGGATAATTATAAACAAACGTTTATCTATAAGAAAGTTCCTTTTAATCCTGATATATTGGCGTTGTCGAACAGTTGTTATAAATACAATTAATCATAATGTGTAATAACTAATAAATAAAAAAGTGTTACAAAAATAAAAGAGTAGGTGTTGATCAAACCACTGCCAATACGGAGGAGGCTTTGTATTCTGAAATATTGATGTTCCAAAATACAAAAAAAAAAATGTTGGTAATGAAGGGTGGTCAAACAAATTATTATGGGCAAGAAATAGTCAAATAAATACGCTATTTATGTTCATTTCGTGTTCACACAATATACAGTTTTCCAAAAACGCTTTGGAATAATTTCCAAATTACTAAATCTGCCATAATTTTGAAAAACAGTCTCTTAGAATCAGAGAATCAACATAACAGTATAAAAAAATGTACACCTCAAACATGTTTTTGTTGGTATTGTTCCATACATTTTTAGTGCAAGTAATTTTTTATTCCAAATCCACACATATCCAATAATCCACACTCGAATATATAAGAAGTGCGAAGAACAAATAAGCGACACTCAATTTGGATTTCAGAACGGATTGGGCACTCGAGAAGCTCTCTTTTTCTTAAATGTTTTAGCACAGAGGTGCAGAGATATGAACATAGTTGTATACGCTTGCTTTATTGACTATAGAAAGGCATTCGACCGTGTCAAGTATTAAAAGATGATAGAAATATTATCCGCAACCGGAATTGACAAAAGAGATATTACATTGATAGCGAATCTCTACTGGAACCAGATTGCCGAAGTAAAAATAGACGGAGGAACATCTGACACTGTGTCAATCCGAAGAGGCGTAAGACAGGGCTGTATATTGTCACCACTCCTATTCAACATCTATTCGGAGGCAATTTTCAAAGAAGCTCTAGGGGAAGACATGGGAGGTATCAAAATAAATGGAGTTTGTATCACCAATATAAGATACGCAGATGACACCATAGTCCTTGCCGATAACATATCAGACCTACAAAATATGATGAATAGAATAACTGAATATAGTGAGCATCATGGATTGGGCATGAATATATCTAAGACCAAACTGTTAGTCTTCTCCAAGAGACCCACTGCTGAAGCAATTTTGATTAACGGCAATCAGATCGAACAAGTCTCGTGTTGTAAATACCTAGGTACCATAGTCAACGCATGGTGCGATCCGAAACGAGAGATCCGTTCCAGAATCGAACAAGCCAGGAAAACGTTCATAAACATGAAAAGATTTTTTACTAGTCCTGATCTGAGTTTGGAGCTCAGGGTTCGCATGATTAGATGCTATGTCTTCAGTGTGTTGCTGTACGGATGTGAATGCTGGACCCTGGACCCTGCAACTGAAATGAAAATTGAGGCGTTTGAAATGTACTTATACCGCCGCATGCTCCGCATCTCATGGGTCCAACGAATTACGAATGTAGAAGTGCTTAATTGGATGAAGAAGCCGAAAGAACTAATGGCCCTCATTAAAGAAAGAAAAACTACATACATAGACCATATTATGAGAGGCAACAAGTATGAACTGCTGAGAATAACAATTGAAGGAAAGATCCACGGGAAAAGATCTATCGGTAGACGTCAGAACTCGTGGTTGAAAGACCTCAGAAGATGTATGGGTGCGCTTCCATTGAAATCTTTTGAGCTGCTGTTTCCAGAACAGTGTTATAGCTATGTGGATCGACAACCTTCGAAAGGAGAGGGCGTCATAAGAAGAATTTTTTATTCTTAACTTTATATTAGTAACAGAATTCATGGTACAACTTCCACAATAGATTTCTATTGTGTGGATTTCTATTTTCTATTTTGGCCTATTTTACTTTTCCACCACCGGCATAATTTACAACATAGTGTTATTTAAATTAATGTTACCACTTATATGAGAAATGAATTCAGAAAACATTAGTAACGACCATATTTATGTAGATATTTAATTTTGTGAGTCACAGGCAGTTCTTTGTTAGGTATATCCCACAACCACAAATCGTGGCGAGTCATCAAATCTGAAGATTTGAAACCCAACTCTCAAATTAGCAAATTTGTAAATTTGTAGCACTCTTATCTTGTCCAAAATAGCATAATCTACGAACTAATTTGACACTGACAGCAAATTGCTTAGTTTTCTTCGATGACAATGTGTGTTTTGAATTTAAATAAATTAGTAATATATTTCTTTGAAGAATTTTACTTTTACATGCAAGTAGTATACAAATTTCATTTTTACCATTTATATTTTGCTTATATTTGAGCTAGTATTATATATGGCTGTTAGTTTTAATTTCAAGCCAGATTAATTCAATAGATACATGTTAAGTTCCATGAGATCGGGATAACATTCAGCCATGGATGCATGGGAATAGATGAAAATTACAATATCCAAAATGAGAAATTAGTGTCTCCATGAGATCAATCTCCGTGAGATAAGAAAAATGGACTAATCAGAGACATGCCCACTAAATTAAATTCAAAATTTCAAATTGGAATATTTTTCGAAATAAGAATAATTAAAAAAAAACGATTTTGAAATTTATATTAAATAAACGAAATATTAAATTGTAATCATTTGGAATAAAGAACTCACTTGTTGAATTTTGGAATTTCAAGTTTGGTAAATCCAAGGCAGTACCTACCTAAGTACTTAATTGATGTTATCACAATAAAACAAAGTGTGAATTAATCCGAGACATACCTACTACAATTACGTGCACAATCCAAAATTGAAGATTTTCTAAAATAAGAAAATTCTTGCGAATGTCGATTCCCAAATTTTGTTTTATTTTATATCTCAAAAGTTGATGGTAGTATTACCGCGAAACAATGTGAAAACATTAACAAGTCCACTATCGATTTAGACACTTAAATTCTAAAATTCTAAATTGGAATATCCTTCGACAAAATCAACACTTCCTTTAACGATTTTAAAATGTTAGTTCTTTATATCTCAAAAATTAAAGAAAATATCACCATGAAACAAGGCGTGGAATAGTTAAAAACATTCAAACTATTCAAAATTCGAAACTAGAATATTTTTTCGTTATGTCGCCAATCGCTATTAGTGACAGTTCCTTGTTATTTCACCCAATTACGTCGAAAAGAAAAAAAAAATATTATCATGTAGGATATCCTAGAAGATATATCTATATCTCACAATTAGTGAATGATACTGACAATAAATTGTTTAGTGATTGTTGGTGATAGAGAGCGATTCAGAAGAATAATGAATCTGTAAAACGTTCTAAAATGTTGTGAAAACTAATGACACCAATAGAACATTAAGGAAATTGTAGAAGTGAAAAGAACTGTGGAGACTGTGCACAGCCAAAGACCAAAGGGATAGTTTGGAGACACATTAAGTTCTTTTAAGAACTTATTTCAAGTTCTATATTAAGATACAAAATATTATGCATGTTATATATTAGTCCAGATTTAATTAATTTTGATTATTACTGATTGGTTATTGGCTACATTTTCTTTCTTTTTTTTTGTATTTATTTGATAGCCACGTTATTATTTTTTTATAAAAATATTTACACTCCATTTGGTTTCATTATCATTGCAGCTTATGAACATCCGACCATTCATTAAAAAAAGTTTTACGTTCTGCAAGAACATTAATTCATGCACGAGTAAATTAATTTATTCTCGCATAGAAACAACGGGGAAATTCTCAAAAGTGGGTCCGAAGATTAAAATGCAATTGCCTGGAAGCCTATCATTACCCTTCGATACAATCCAATTCCTAAATTACTGGAAAGGCGTACACAAAAGCCGCAAAGCGGGCGATAAAATATTTATCAAAGCGAATTGAATTAGTCGAGTAAATCGATACGGACGAGAAGGAGAGCGAGACCGACATGTGATTGTCCCGTCCATTTTTGCGGCTCCGGATCGCAATTTCGCATTCGTAATCTCGAAATGAAGAGATAATACTGAAAATACATGCAAGAAAAGCGTATACGAGTACGCGATGATTCCTGCTCTGCGTGGAACTCTCTCGGTGAAAATATTAAAATGTCCTCGACTAATGGCCTCCGGACACGCGAGTTGGAAGTTTCGAGTTTTAGATCATTTCCGGGAGTTCTCCCCGTTATTGACTTGTAAGGTTCCTCGATAGTTCGCGTTCTCGTATTACCGACGAGGCCATCGTTGCGTTTATAATTGATGAGGGTTGGAGTGGACTGCTTGCTGAGGTATGTCATTTGGGAACAATTGGGGTCTATTTGGGCGGGCATTCTTTGAGAACTCCAAGCTTACTAACATTACAGTTAATATTCAGGAAAAACTTAAAGTTTGGAAGTGATAGTACATATTTATAATTTATGTAACATTTATTAGCCTTGGCTTGTCGTCATCTGTGCATTTATGCATTGAATATTTAGGTTTAACCTTTAGTCTTCTTTCCATTAAACATAAAATTAACTTTATCCATATGAACATATCTGGGCGACATTGGGCAAAATGCACTCTGAATCTGTATCATCATCATTCCTTGTATCGTTTTTTCAAAACAACTACAATATTGCTTTTAACCTCTCATCTGTTATTTATAATTGTCGTTAAGTTTCTTAGAACGTCTTATAACTTATATTAGAACTTATTTTAAAACGTCTCAATTGCAACATTTTAAACAGAAAATTGTAATTCTCTTAAAACTATCTCGACGGTTTGAATATGTCAAAACTTTAAAAACTTCATGAGCTACACTTTAAACTTGTTATTTTAACAAATTACTGGTTTAAATACCGTCGATAACGTTGGAAAGTCCTCCTCAACAAACAGTTACATTTTTAACTTCATGTTGTCCAAGATAACTACACTCTTTTAAAAAATGGTATCGTTCATTAAGATTATCAGAAGTTACTTAGCGACTCCTTCCAAACATATAACGTAAAAAACCTATTTATAAAGGATGGTGATTTAAATATAATTGTCAGGTAGGTACAGAGAGGTCAATATAATTTTTTTCCCTTAAATTTTACCAATTGGTGTCTATTTGGGAAAGAATTTTTTGAGAACTCCAAGTTTACTAATTTTGCAGTTAATATTCAGAAAGGAAATTAATTTTTTCAAGTTGCATTATTATTCTTTATCCTTCTTTGTCGGCTTCTTTGTTATTAATTTGAGAAATTCTTGATATTTAGTTTTATCTGTATTCTGTTCATTAAATGTACAATTTTCTTTTTCCATTGACAATATCTTGGACACTAGTCCATTCTCTGCATCTGTCAATGTTCCATGCAGTTTGTTATTCTCAAGACAATTGCAACCGTTTTTACCATGTCATCTGTTCTTTACAGTTGTCGTAAATTTTCTAGAAACCTTTAACCTTCTTTACTTACATGAGAACTTATTTTAAAACGTCTCAACTGCCACATTTTAAACAGACCATGGTAACTCTTTTAAAAATATATCATAGTAGGGGTTATACCTATATTTCAAACTACCTTCGTGTTATTTTAAGTCAATTGCAATTCATTACAAATTATTTTGAAATTTATTCCCTTCCTATGAGAAGCTAGATTCGCTTTAAGATTACTCCGACTTATACTTAATTGCTTAAAAATGTCGACAAACTACAATTGTCATAAGTAATATAAGAAAGTCCTCCTCATCAACAACTACATTTTTAACTTCACTTGGTCTTTAAGATAACTACAACTTCTTTAAAAATGTCAAAAGGTTCACTACGATTACAAAAGTTCTTTAGCAACTCTTTTCAAATATATAACGTAAAGAAACGTATTTAACAAGGATTATAATTTAAATCAATTGAAACCCATTTGGGCAAGAAGTCTAAAGAAGATTAATGTTCGGAAAGTGTATTACATTTTATATAATTCTTTATTCTCAATTTACTTGTCGGCATCAGGTTTTTTCATTTTTCATTCGCCTCCTTTCCATTAAATGTAGTTTCATTTCTCTTTTCTTTGTATGTTTCATGTAGTTGTTTCAGTTCTACGTTTAAGGCTTCCGTTCCCTTTCTTTAGAAGTCTAATATTAATATTTGATCTCTATTCTTTTGTCATTTTCATTAATTTTGTTGATATTCAGATAGATAGACAAATGGATTATGGGCATCGGGGTACTTTTCTATTTGAGACCAATTGTTTGGAGGGGTATACGTTTTGTTTAGGGCATTAATATTGATCAATTATTCTCTGGCAGGATTGGTTATACCAAACAACTACTAGTTATTTCAAAACATGTCGTTTATTCGATTTAAAGAAGACGTATATGGGAGATTCCATGTCAACTGATCAGGGAGTGAATGGGGTGGTTTTTAAATCGCTACCGGAAGTATCTAGTCGTCTTTAGGATATAAAAATACGTCCGATCCTACATTTTCAGCCCCAAATTTTGCACCATTTTGGATTTGTGACCTATTTTGTGTTTTGTTGATTTTTTTGCGAGCCATGACAAATTTTCGTTTTTAGACTGCCGATGCGAGAACTTGAGTTTAAAAAAATTCTGAAAATAGTGGGTCGATGTAAAATCTTCCCAGGAATCCATTTCCGGCGTCAGGATTAGAATTGGATACTCCCCCGAGCGAGAAATTCGAAAAAACAGTTTTTTTTTCAAAGTGCGATATCTAAAAAGTTTATTTTTTTTTAAAATATTTGGAAGCTGCCAAAATCTTCCTTTTTACATATACTTTAAGGTCAAAACAAATTATCGGTTATTATTTTGGTTTTAAGTAATAAAACAGGCAAAAAGTTGATTTTTTTGGTGAAAAAATGAAATATTTCTGTGTATAACCCTGTGAAAACTCATGCAAACATTCAATTAGACATTTTTTGACGTTCCTGTGTTGTACCTTCATTCCAAAGCCTATAATCTTGATCCTTGCTTTTTTTTGCAATTTTGGAACCAACAAGGTGCTATAACTTACTAGTCGCCATATTCAATTTTTTTCACCGGAGGAAGGAGCTTTAGAAAATATACAAATTGATGGGAAAACACGTAAAAAAATACATTGTAAAAACCCAAAAAATTATATTTTATTCATCCAATCTAACTGGTACAGAGAATTTCATGAATCAAGCTCTTCAATGCTAAATTTGTTGAAATGTGTTTGTATTTTGTGTGCCTGTGCTTTGTTCAAAGTGAACGTTTTCGGTGATTTCCTTTTTTTCAGTGAGCTTAACCCCACTATTTGTGGGAAAATGGGGAAAAGATACAGTTAGCCAAATAGGCGAGTCAGGACAGAAGTAAACTTTTGAGACAGAATTATAGCTAAATACTAACGTCTCTGCAACAAGATCATCTTCGTTGCTGTTAATTATGCGGCCCAAATGCCAGTTCTTATTGAATAGAAAAGCAACATCCAAATTCTCCTCCCAAAGTTGCACAACTTTACCTTTTACATCGAAAACCAATGCCCAGTTCTCATCCATACTGGTGTTTTTACGTTTGACGATTTGCTTATTGTGAACACAAAACTGATGGAAAATTTTAGTGCCTGAAATAGTTTTTGCTTCCTTTTTGTCACTGTTTTCATGACAAAATTTAAGTTTCGACGTTCCAGTGACAGAGATAAAATTTTTAAACCTTCATCAAGGGCTTGATCAAGCGTCAAGCTGCTATTGCAAGTTTGAAATGACCCTATGAAAACCAAACCATGACAGTGGACGACCTTCTTAAATTTTTTCATGAAAACAGTGACAAAAAGGAAGCAAAAACTATTCCAGGCACTAGAAGTTTTCATCAGTTTTGTGTACACAATAAGCAAACCGTCAAATGTAAAAACCAGAATTGGGCATTGGTTTTCGACTCAGGCTCAGGCACACAAGCTCAGGCACACAAAATTCAAACATATTTCAACAAATTTAGCATTGAAGATCTTGATTCCTGAAATTCTCTGTACCAGTTAGATTGGATGAATAAAGTATAAATTTCTGGGTTTTTACAATGTATTTTTACGTGTTTTCCCATCAATTTGTATATTTTCTAGAGCTCCTCCCTCCGGTGAAAAAATTGAATATGCCAATTGGTGAGTTAGAACAACTTGTTGATTTCAAAAATTGCAAAAAAGCTAAGATCAAGATTATAGGCTTTGGAATGAACCGAAAATGTTTCTTTAATATTAAGGTATAGTAGTGGAACGTCATAACCAATGAAAACCATAATTCAAGACGTAACAGTTCTGAACTCGTTCTATACAGGAAGTGACCATAGACTGGTGAGAGCCAAAATGATCCTGGAAAAAACAAGCTTCAGGGAATACGGAAGAACCAACCAAAAAAGAGTAGACACGGAAATGCTTCATCAACACAGGGAAACATACAAGGGGCAACTACAGTGCCATATAAACAACATAATGACAACAGACGACATCAACCAAGTAGCATCAGACATAACAGGGGCAATGAGGAAAGCAGCAATCGAAGTAGCGGGAAGAAAGCCAAAAAAAAAACAAACAAAATATCATGCGAAACCAAACTAAAGATAGAAGAAAAAAGAACTATGTATAGAAATGGTTTATACGCAACGGAACAATACCAAAATATCAGAAGAGAGGCAAGAAGAATGATAAGAAAGGATAGGGAGGAGAACTATAGAATAATGGCAGAGAAAGTGATTGAAGAAAACAAAAACCTTAAGTGCCTAAGGAAGAAGCAAGGAAAACACCAAATAATAGCTCTGAAGGACGACAACAATGAGGAAACAAGAAATAGAGACAAAATTAAAGAAGTAGCCCATAAGTTCTATCAAGAGCTTTACTCATCAAGAACAGAAGGACCATCAGGAAACCAAAACAAAGGAAAAGTAGTCAACGTTGGCTCTGAAGAGATACCAGAAATAAACGAGGAAGAAATTATACATGCTATAAACTCAATGAAGAAAAACAAGGCACCGGGAGGAGATGATATAATAGCGGAAATGCTCAAGGAGGCACAAGAAATTGTTATACCGCAGCTAAAGCACCTTTTCAATCTATGTATGGAACAACAAACAATACCCACAAATTGGAATGAGGCAATAATAGTTCTATTATTTGAAAAAGGAGATCGAACAATGCTAGAAAACTATAGGCCCATTAGCTTGCTGTCTCAGATGTATAAGCGTTTTACTAGAATCATAACCAACAGAATTACAAATAAGCTGGATGCTTACCAACCGGTAGAACAAGCAGCGTTCCGCAAAGGATATAGCACTAATGACCACTTACTTACAGTAAAGATCATAATAGAAAAGTCGATCGAATATAACCTTCCAATACACATGGCATTCGTGGATTACGAGAAGGCATTCGACTCCGTAGAACATTGGGCAATATTTGAAGAACTAGACAAAGCGCGAATAGACCATCGGTACAAGAACCTTCTTAAAAATATATATCAACGAGCAAATGCAAAAATCAGGTTACACGAAGAAACAGACAACATTGAAGTCAAAAGAGGTATCAGACAAGGAGACACAATATCCCCAAAACTCTTTACCTTGGCTTTGGAAGGAATTTTCAAAAAACTTGAATGGGGAAATATGGGACTGAACATAAGTGGAGCCAAAATATCACACTTAAGATTTACAGACGATATTGTGTATTCGCCGACAAAACAAGGGATCTTGAAAGAATGCTTTCCGAACTGGACAGAGAATCTTCAAAAATAGGTCTAAAAATGAATAAAACAAAAACAAAGATACTGAGCCAAGACCAAGTACAAATAACAGTCAACGGGCACATCTTGGAAAATGTTCAAGAATATATATATATCTGGGACAACAAATAGAGATAGGAAAGGGTAACAAGGAGATAGAGATAGAAAGGAGAAGAAGACTAGGATGGGCGGTATTTGGCAAATTAAGTCATATACTTAAGGATAGAAGGATACCACAATACCTCAGAACAAGAATATTTGAACAGTGTGTAGTACCGGTGATAACACATGGAGCACAGACCTGGACCCTCTCAAGGACAATGATGAATAATTGGAGGACAACACAAAGAGCCATGGAAAGAGCTATGATGAAATAACTTTCATTTTTCCACAAAAAAATCAGTTTTTTGCGTGTTTTATTACTTAAAACCAAAATACACAACGATAATTTGTTTTGACCTTTGACCTTAACTTATATGTAAAACGGAAGATTTTGGCAGCTTCCAAATATTTTTAAAAAAATAAACTTTTTAGATATCGCACTTTGAAAAAAAAACTGTTTTTTCGAATTTCTCGCTCGGGGGAGCATCCAATTCTAATTCTGAGGCCGGAAATGGATTCCTGGGAAGATTTTACATCGACCCACTATTTTCAGAATTTTTTTAAACTCAAATTCTCGCATCGGCAGTCTAAAAACGAAAATTTGTCATGGCCAGCAAAAAAATGAACAAAACACAAAATAGGTCTCAAATCCAAAATGGTGCAAATCTTGGGGCTGAAAATGTAGGATCGGACGTATTTTTATATCCTAAAGACGACTAGATACTTCCGGTAGCTATTTAAAAACCACCCCATTCACTCCCTGATCAGTTGACATGGAATCTCCCATAAACGATCTACAAAAATTTAAACACGAAATAAGATTCATTATTGAGAAAAGAGTTATTTTACGATATTCGTATCAGTCACTTTTTGATATTCAATATGAACTCATGGTAAGTATGCAATACAATGTTATAACAAAACTAAATGTTTATAAATTAGCGGTTACACCTATTCGTTGGCTGTTTAATATTCCGCTCACCTCCCCATTTACGATAGAAATGAACGATTTGTTCCCAAATTGAGAAATGTTCTCGTAATGCCTTATTTGCGTTCTTTTCGACCTTCAATTATTTCCCATACCTTCTCGTGAGGAGTGAAAGACGCTCTTCTTAATTAATTGGCAAGGAATCGCTAAAGTCAGCGGTCCTTATAAGAAGGTACTGGAATTACGTGCTATAATTATTGTTTAGTTTACTTGCTTTCTAATTGGGCACAACGAGGGTATGGTAAAACCTTTCACAGTTTTACAAACAACCGTTCTGTATTTCTCTTTCAGTGGTGTAGCGAATTATTACACTCCCATTCATTCTTGTATAGCATAGTAGGTATACTAAGGAAACGCGTTTGCATGATCTACTCCCTCAGTTCGCCTTTTTGTGATTAATTAAACAGGACGGCATCGATATATTGATCCACTTTTTGAGATATCATGATAAAGGACTTTAACTTCAACGCCATGGTGGATCGGAAATTTTATTTCCTGCTTTGCCAGAAGGCATAAAAGTTTAATTTCTAATGGCACGTAATCAGGTGAGTTGCGAGCTGAATTGCACTGACGTTTTAGTTTACAGGTCAATGTTTTTCGAGACCCATTACAGCGCAGTGGGATTTAATAAAGTTGCATTCTGGAAAACGCAAAACGTCCAACGAATCAATGTACTTACTTCACTGTAAACGAAATTAGTGAAACGCCACGTGGTTAAATACTTCAAGCGAGTAACCGCAAGTCCATGTGGTAATTGCACCAAAAATTTCTTTTTGCCTTCTACGAATCCTCTCTCAACCTTGCTTGCTGACCTAACAAATATTTCAAACGTCAACGCGGACTTTCATAACAATAAACCACTCGGATTGCTTTCTTTTTGTAAACTCGACCGCCGACTGATTCGGACGTTCCCTCAGCAGATTACGAGGGCTCGGGACCCATTGTCACGAGGAATGCCACCAACGGATTCGCCACCATTTTGGAAAAAAATTTAAACAATCTTATTTTCGGAATATCGGTCGTTTTTTAAATAAGTTCGAAAACAACTAAAGAAATTGAAAGGTTTCTAAGAACTTACGTAAGACCTAATGTCATTTTCAAAAAAAGAGTTGAGATTATAGATTGGTGAACAAAATATTGGCAGTAAATTGCAACCAACCGTTGAAATCGCTAGGTAGCGAAGTGCATCTGATCGAATAATAAATTAAGTAATTACTCATGAAACTCTTCTATTAGCATTTAATGTGCCTCGAAGGGTTCGCCCCAGACCGTTATGTTTTAATTTTAAATAGTATACTTACGTACACAAAAAATAATCAAAACACCTAAGATGGTGAGCCCAAACAGATTAGCTCCTTACGCTTATCAAAACACCAGTTGACAGATTTGTACCACACGTCTAAGGTCCCAAACACATTTCAGCAGCTGTTTGGTCTCGCATAATACAAAATTCATGCCTTCGGCTTAGGGGAAGGCCTTCAGTCAAATCGATATGGATCATTTTTTAATTACATTCATACGAGGATGTGGCACATAATTTTGTGCATTTCATCGATTCATTAAAATTTATTTACCTGTTTTTTACCATATTCTCGGATAGTAAAAGCGGTGGAGTGAAAACCTATTCCGAGCGTAAATCGCGTTGTTTGGAGCGAACACAAACTTTCCAAGTGCTTTCAATTTCTCTTCGGAAACGGAGACGACGATGTACATATACGTCTATACCTCTATGACAAAATAATGCAATGAAACGCCTCTCAGAAGCACTTATTTGCCGACAAGGAGCGCTCCGATGTGTGTTTGCTCTCGACGGCGGCATCGTAAGTAATCACAAAACGCTGAAAACAGACAACATTGCCTGTTAATTGGCAATGTTTGCTTATCAAAGGCTATTAAATGTTATTAGAGAGATAAGGTAATATCACAAGGACAAATCTGTGTATTTCGTGTGCGTAGTGCTCAAGTAATAAAATTTCTCAAATGTACATTGTAACAGATTCGAAGTATTGTTACTTATTTTTTGCATGCTCTATCGTCCATTAATCGGGAGCATAAAATAAAAATGAAACGTGGAGGAAGTGAAAGGAAACAGGAAACGCTTTAATATCTTTTATTGAGGCAATTTCGTTGATTAGATGAACGCTTCGGTTGAATAGATGCCTCGTTCTAAAAATGTCAATTTTAACCACAATGGGTATTTAACGCAAAACTATTGTTCTTAGTTCCGCAAAAAGTGGGTACGTGGTAAAGGTACCTTTTAATTTGTTTTAAAAGTTAATGATATCTATTAAAAAACTACCCGATTAATAGTTTTAAATAAACTCCATAAAACAAACAATCTCCACGTTAACATCAAAAAAGTTTTCATTTCATGTTGGTACTTCACAATAATTTACATACATATTTTTTTATTTGTGGTTTATTTCACGCTATTTTGAGATTGCAGAGTAATATTTTTAACAACTGGTAAATACTGATATATATACTCTTACTAAATCACCATTTCAAATTGCCTGTTCGACTTAATTAAGTCTTGATGACAAATTTATGTACCTAAAAGCAATACAATTATTTTTCAAGTCATAAATTAATAATCAAGAGTACATCAGTGTTACTACGTTTGCTTATCTTATTAACAATTTTAAATAACTACCAATTTTGTATCACTAATGCAAATGTTTGTAAGTTGAATGTTTTAGAACTTCTAGGCGTCTCAAGAAACATTATAAAGAGTGGCATAAACAAAAATATGTTGGTAAGGTCGTTTGTAGTGTAAGTTTCGTTTAGAGCAGTTCATTACACCTTTCTGTAAAGTTTTATTTCAGATATCATGCCAGGCGTTGATACCTTTTAACACATTAGGTGTTAGATACATTTCAAACTTCACTGTAAGTCAATTATAGCTCGTTACAATCTTTATAAAATCTTTAAACTCGTCTACTTTTTGGAAAGAATCAGAACTCCTTTTACATTTCTACTGTTTTAAAGGTACTTTCGATTTCTACTTCAAACTTCACTTTAAGTCAATTCTAGCTCATTACAATCTTTATAAAATCTTTAAACTCCTGTACTACTTTGAAAGAATCATAACTCTATTAACATTTTTAGTGTTTTAAAGGTGCTGGTTCTGGTAAAGGCTCTGGTTTATTAAAGTAGTTGGCGAAGACTTCTGGTCTGGTGTTTTCTTCTAGTCTACATTTGCCATGGCCAACTTTGGGAATGTGGACAACGTTCTGTCGTTTTAAAGGTACTTTCGGTTCCTTTATACATATGGTAGGATCAATTCAATTGCAACAAGTATGTAGGTACTCAACTCATTAGAAATTTTATATTTTCTTTCGAACCATAAGAATTGTTTGTTTCAACGGTTATGCTTTTCTTGAGACAATTGCAACTCCTTTTTTAAAATGGCATGGGTTCCTTACAATTGTCGTACGTTGCTTAGTAACGTCGCGCATAACTTATTTAAAAACGTCTAAATGTACGTTTTAAACCTAAACACATATCGGCGGTTAACAAATATTACATTTTTCTTAACTTTATTTAGCACCAAAACTACTTTAAAAACATCAGTAGTTTATTCCAAACTCCTTTAAAAATATCATCGGTTCATTACAATTTTATTAAGAGTTCTCAAGAAATTCCACTAGGTACTTCTTTGAAAGTGTTAAAAGTGCTCTAAAAGCGTAATAAATACAAGTCACATTTAAAATGTCATATTTTCCTCAAAGTGTGTGCTACTCCCTTAAAATTGCGTTGAAAGCATTGACAAGAAGCTCTGAAATCCCTTGCTTCAAAACATTGCTCTTTATCTCGAACTCCTGATTTCCTCGCTAAAATTGCAACTGCTTTTATCAATACGCAATATCTCGGCGGTTGATAAATATCATAGTTTTCTTCCAAACTCCTTAACCTTATTCTTAAGTCATAATTACTTTGAAAACACTAAGAGTCGTTTCTCAAACTTCACGGTATTTTCAGTCAATTGCAGTTCGTTGCACTCTAAATAAATGCTTCAATATGTTTTCAACTTCCTTTGGAACGTTAGATCTGGTTTAAAATAAATACAAATTGTTTAAAAATTTCGTCGAAGAACAAAATTTGCCTTAAGTAACTTAGCAAATCCTTCACTCCACATGGAAATTTACATATGGAATGGTCAAAAGTTCCCCAAAAACTACTCTACCTTTCTGGTAAAAGTGCATTAAACGTGTTTTACAATTGTAAGAAGTAGCTCAGAAATTTCTCGACTTCCTTTAAAATACTTAAGCTCTTTACTTCAAACGTCATGTTTCTCCCAAGACAATGGCAACTGCATTTAACATATTATCTGTTCTTTATAATTGTCGTACCATTGTTAGTAACTTCTCAACTTCTTTATTAATGTCAATCATTTCAAAATGTCTGAAGTTTCATTCTAAACAAGTTAAATTATTTCAAGAATAACTTAGCGGTTTTTAAATGCTATAATTTTCTTACAAACTTCTCAACTTTATTTGGCGCCAAAACTACTTAAAATAGAATAGGTTGGTTCTTAAACTTCATAATTATTTTAAATAAATTGTAGTTCATTAGAATCTACATAAATACACTTCTCAAATTTCTATGGAACATTTGATCTGGTTTAAAACAGAATTACAACTTGTTAAAAATGTCGTCAACAAAATTTAATAGTCTAAAATAACTTAGCAACTCCTTCACATCAAAATTGACATTTTAAACCTTATATCGTACTTAAAATAACTTCATTTCCTTTAAAAACACCCTCAGTTCATTACAACTGTTAAAAGTTCCTCATAGAAATTTCACAACTTTTTTGAAAGTATTAAAAGTTCTTTTAAAGCGTTGTAAGTTTCATTTCAAATTTCACATTCTTCCTGAAGACGTATGTAAGTTCTTGGAAAATGTCTTATTACAATCTAACTAGTAACTTAGAAATCCTTCAAAATACATCAAATTTATATCTTTATTTTATTGATTTAAACTCTCTTTAAGTTCTTTACGTCAAACGAAATTTTTTTTAAGACAATGGTAACGACTTTTAAACTATCAACTTTTATTTATAATCGTCGTAAGTTTCATAGAAAATACGCAATTTCTTTAATTGTATTAAACCTAACTTAAAAAAAAAAATTATACATTCATAATTCATTTTAAAAACATCTGGGCGGTCGATATATGTTACAATTTTCTTCGAAACCTCTTAACTCATTACAGATTTTTTAAAATATTTTCGACTTTCTTCGAAACACAAGATTTGACTTAAGATGACCACAACTTCCTTAAAGATGTCGACAAACTACAATTGTAATAACTACATAAAAATCCCTAACTTCACGTTGGCTATTACAATAACTACAATAAGCTCATTAGAAATATCAGTAGTTCCCGAAGAACTCCTTCCAAATGTATAACTTTAAAAACTTATTTAACAACGACTTTTTTAAACCTACAAACTTTACCGAAATAATTAACTTTCTTATCAACTTCAATGGAGAATAGAAAATTTAGAGCAGCCTCTTCTTGCTCTACTCTACATTAAATTTTGTGAAAAGAGTATACTTCACTCTAGAACTATTGAAATGAATGTATTGTAAACTAGAGTACAATACTTAAGTCTTATTTTAAGTAAATTTCACATGTATAATAAGAAAGCAACATAGGCCAGGTACGACAGGTGGAAATGTAAATTTAGGACATCACTTACTTGCCAAATACTTATTAATATTTAGTTAGGCAGTGTAATCAATTATAGCTATTTTATAGATCACGTTTAGTTGCAAGCTATATCTCCTTTTTATTAACTTAAAATTAGATACCTGCACATAAGGTTTAAAGTGATCTAGTTTAAATCTAGATTAAAGTATACTTAAAATTATAAATAACTATTATGCACGAAATGGTATCATTATGAACTGAAAGATTGAAATGTGCTATCAACTTTTCTTAAAAGGTTTCAAAAAAATTACCACAGAGGCTTTTGCATTCAACTTTAAACTGAATAGTCCACATCGTTATTCGTGAGACTTTAAAGCAACTTCAGAACAAATAGAGATAACAGTAACTTAAATTTTAGAACCGATTTCAATCAATTATTGGCTCAACACTTTCCTCATGGGACGGATCATATCTCTTGTCCCAGAATCAGGAAAGAATACGTCAAACGTCAAAAACCGAATCGTAAATGATAACTCAACGGCATTATCGTCTTCCCTGAAATCAATTCCATCGATAAAAAGTATATACATCGCCGTAAAATCGACGAACGTTAATTCGATAACATCTGACGTTCGCCATTAAGCCTTAACGAGCAGGAAAATCTTAACGTCTAGCAGGAGAGGATTATAAAGAGAGAGAGGAGGAAAAAAAGAATAATCACAAAAGAGGTGTTGTGAAAAGAGAGGACAATTGTGTGCGGCGTGAAAATGGGAGAAAGGGGATATCCTCCCTATCGAATTTCACGTGCTTGAAGGTCGTATTTGTAGACCGGTCAACGTCGGGATATGAAAAATGTTCTTAAATCAGATCTGCGGATTCTGTAAGAAACAGGTCATTAAACAATAAACTAAGCAATCCTTCCAGGAGCAAACTTAATTGTCACAATTATTCCAGGCACGTTACACAAATCAGATGAATAGCTTAAATTATAGATCGATGTAATTAACTAGGTTACAGACTTCATGGTATTAAAAATCGATAACAATTAATGTGATAATTATCTCTGTTTAAATATAACCGCTCACTTACGTTCTCATTATCGATTGCCGTGAATATAAATAAACAAATTAACATAATTGCTAAATTATAATATTACATTGGTAATGAATGAGATTTCTAATTTAGTGTCTACCTGGGGGGTTTGCGGATTATCCATTCAATGCAGATTGGTAAACAGATTACAAATAGCTTTTCACCGAAGGAGTTAGAGCGCCATTAATCGGTTCTTAATTAATTAATACTCGAGTTGTCCACGGTTATTAACAAAGAGGGAATTAGGGGAAAATCTGGAACAAATCGACGAAGAAACAAAACGTACTTTAAGTATGTAATAAATAGAATAACTTTGGTCTCTTTGCTATTAATGAAATTTTACTGTTCCTGTTATTGCATTTCTATTTATGTCGTGCTATTATTATTCCCGCTGTTATTCTATTATTGCACCCTAGTCCCGGTTAATAGATTGACAAGTTTATGACCGGTATTCGGACCTATCAATCGAATTATTGATTGGCGTCCCGGTTTTAACGTGAAATGTAGTGTTTTTTTTTCTCTACAAATACTATGGCGTGTTCGGGTTTACTTTTATCTGGAGTAATGTTAATGTAGAAACGAAGCTTATATTGCAGTAGTATAATTTGGAGATTGATTGTTCCGAGAAATAAATTTAATAAAACCAATTGTCCATCACAGCTTGCAAAAGTCATGAACGATTATAACGACGTGTTTGCACAAAATTATGAACAAGTCCTGTGAGAAGGTGATGGTGCAAATGACTTGTTCGCTTAGAGACATGTCACTTTGAATAGAATCTTAGCTTTTCTATGCTTGACTTCTGAACCCAAAGCGTTAAGAATGCCGCCTGTTGGATCTACCCAGTTTGAAGAATACTACATGCAGAACAAAACATCAAAACATTTGGTCGAAGAGGTGCCCCAAAAATACATTTGGGAAAGATTTTTAACTTTAATTTGGTTGATTTGTTTTTTGATTTGTCATTAAGATTCTGAAAAATAAGAAATAGGAACAAATACGACATTAGATGTTCCCCATTTCAGAAATTTGAAAAATCTTGGAAATAATGTTCTGTAATAAATAAATGTAAAATAATAGATGTTTAGGTATACATATATTCAGTTCACGGTATGTGTTCAAAGAACCCTACTTTATTAAGAACGTCATTTTTAGATGATACACAAATGTTAATGTGCAATCAGTGTACACCTAGAAATTTAAATTTTTACTGGGACTCATTTCCCTGAATATAATTTTAAAGTTAATAAAATCCCCTTTACTATCTCCTTTTGAAATAATTGATTCTGTTTTTTTCAGGGGCCAATACTAAATCATGATTTTGCATCCAGTACGAAATCTTTGCGAGAGTATTATGTACAGTAAGTTTTAACTTCACAGGACGATTTTCTTTGACTAATATAGGTAAATCTTTCGCGAATGCCATTATTTTTACCATTTTCAGGTACTTCTAAACGAAGAACATCGTCATCATAAAGGATATTCCATAGTATTGGCCCCAAAACAGAATTTTGAGGTACCCCTGATTTACTTGTACCATTTCTTTACCTGTTAAAAATTTGTGAGAAAACTAATCCTCAAAAATATTTGATAAATAATTAGGAACATATCTTTCTTACATTGCTGAAACAATGGAATTCAATGAAGGCGTATTAAATGCAAACTTTTTATGTTCAGGGTTATCAAAGAACACCATTTGAATACAGACGTGGACAGACTACGACAAACTGCAAAGCAGAGACTGCAGATTCCCTTTTGTGAAACCAAATTGTAAATCTGACGATCCTTTTGTTTCTTTCAAATAATCATCAACGCGTTCCTTGATAATTCTTTCATATAGTTTACCTCAAGAATTTAATAAATATAACGGCCCAAAGGCAGATGGCCCTTCGGCATCCTTACCTTTCCATACAAGATGTACCCTGGCAACTTTCCAAGCTCTGGCAAAGGATTATTTTGACAGTAATTCATTGAATAGATCAAGGAATGCACTAGAAATAATTTCATACGCTTCTGCCACGCCATCTGGAGCAATTTTGTCTGGACCTGCAGAACGTAGAAATGTTACATTTCTGAGTGCTCCATTCATTTCTTTTCTAGTGAGCAGGGGAACGTTTGTTAGTGTTTCACCATTCCTAATCCCATTCTGATGACAAAAAAGGAACAGTGGTCTTACTATTTCTAGTTTCCGCTCATTGAGAATATTGTAATTTCTCCCGTTTTTAAATATCTAGTTAGAATTTTGAATCCATTTCCCATATCTATTTAGGGCGCTATTAAGCCAGGTCATCCACATCATAAGTCAGCATTTAGTATGTATGGGCTCATATTTTATTGCTAATTTATTACTGACGATAGGGACTAGTAGCGCAATCCCAGAACCACCTCTTCAGCCCTTAGCATAAAACTCACCCGCGAAATATCAGAAAAATCGTTAAAAAAATTTATTTGCGTTAAATAGAGCCTGGGCTCTTTATTACCATTTAATTGCTCAACTTTCAAGTAAAGTACGATTTTATTATTATATCCCTTAGCGAGAAAAAAAGGGATAATCTGACTTAAGACAAGACTTAAGCAACATCATCTACACCTGTACTTATGAAACCGCTGGAGATATTACTTATACATAAACCACACGGCCTATTTTAATGCTAATTTATTGCCGACGATAGGGACTAGTAGCGCAATCCCAGAGCCACCTCCTTCAACCCTTAGCATTAAACTCACCCTAGAAATATCAGAAAAATCGTAAAAAATATATGTCCGTTATGATTCATGTCTATTTCGTACACTCCTATTTCGTACACCGGAACTTTTGTACCTGAAATTTTCCTGTTTCGTACACTGAATAAAATTACATGAATTTTGACGCCTATTTCGTACACCGACCACATTAATGAGCTTCAGGTACGAGAAATTAACTTAATTATCCAATTGTCATTAATTTTTGTCAAAATACACACTATTTACATGTAGTAGGTATATTCATATATATACAATAATACATATAATAATAATACATCACAAAACGTTCCTAGATAATTTAATCGAATTTGACAACATAAATGAAACGATTCATTGCTCCAATAATATTACCACTAACTTGTAGATCTTCCAATATTGCCATGATTCGGTCGACCAAATCTATGTATTTATTGGCACGTATTGGAGTCAGCACGTGCAGGTCACCGCTGCTGCATTATTTCGTAGAATTTTATCTCTTCTGATGGACCTTTATTAATTCATATATGTTTGGATGACTTTTTCCAACGCGCTTGTTCAACCTGTCATGCAATCCTTCTACAGCGTTCGCCGTCCTATTTCGTTCGCCATTGCATAACCAGATCCAGTCATTGTCCAGCCACTGCTCCACGAAATAGTCGTTGAATTGGACTACTTTAGGATTGTTGGTTGAAATCTCCATTATTTCTAGCCAAGCGTTGGATATCTCATTTTTTGGTAAGTGTGCTAATGCAGCATATCTAAGGAGATGATCACGAATTTCTTTGCTCTCCTTGAATTTTCTGACCAATTACAATTTCTGAATCTTCCTCCATAGCGCCTGATTATAATGGAAATTGCATCCCTAGATTTCAGCTTTTGGAAACACAGAATTTACTGCGTTAATTGCTGCTCGTTTGTAATCGATGTGGATTTTATGGGGGCTGAAGTTGTCCACTTTACTTAAAATGACGTTAAAAAAACCTCTTGAATGTGGCTTCTCTGCAATTAGGGAGTAGGGCGTAGATAACAGGAACGACCCTAGTTATCTCCGGAGTACTTCCCAAGTCAAGGTGAATTGTGTAGAGCTGGTCAAATAAAGGACAGCAACTCTTGAATGTGCATCATGAAAATTTCAGTGGCTTCTCTCAAAAGTCTTGCTCCATTAGCCGCAAAAATGATTTGTCTTCAACTTCGTCGTCAGCCAATAAATATCTTTTCATTCCTTCCATCAGAGTAATGTCTGCTCGTCTTTTGGGAAGAATATCGATTTCTAGAGCTCGGTGCCTCTCTCTATAGAATCTGCCCTTCACTGAAGACAATTCAGGAACATTGACGACGAAGTCAAGTCCAGCATCCTTGACTGAGGTGACTTCTTCCCTGTAGATTTGAGGAATTAGAAGCAGCTCCTCCCGTGCGCGTTTCTTCACATTCTGTAGGCACACTTCAACCTGGTTTCTGGCGATAGCTGAAACACATGTGTGACTTGACTTTGCCTCTAGCAGCTTGTAGTTTGTAGCACAAGATGTTGATATTCTTGAATACTCGTTTCTTAGTGTAACGGTACCCCGAATGCAAAATAGCTGGATTTCCACTTTTCGTTTCCACAACTTGAATAACATCCATATCAAAATACTAAATAGGTTGTTACTGCGGTATCACTGGTCACTAGCTGAATATATTTGAAACTGACGTCAAAAGTGACAAAATGCGTATTTATTAGAACAGCAGGTATCCACGCCACGTCCCTCTTACTCTTTGATAATAATTATGTAGAATCAATATAAAATTCAAAGAAAGCTAAGACTCCTTGTTACTTATCTAATTTCTGTCCGATGGATTTCCACGTAAAATACCCCTTTCAAGTATGTAGGTTCCATTAAGCCGAGAAGGGTGGGTCAGTGTACGAAATAGGCATCTAAAATTTATTTAATTTATTCAGTGTACGAATTAGACCATTTTCAGGTAAAAACCGTCCGGTGTACGAAACAGTAGTGTACGAAATAGGAAAACACCTCCGCTATATACAGCCTGGTATTACTAATGAGGTAATGCGGTGAATTTAATACTGAGATTGCTGAGGGATAAAGGATAAATTTAGTTCATTACAGATATTTTTCCAATGACTGATTTTTGATCTTTTGATTGAAAATTTTAATTCTTTTGTAGTTTCTTTGACTAGTTTATTAATTTTAAAAGCTGAAATTCTTAAAAAATATATCGGATGTATTCCGGCGATGACATTTTCGTCTGATTAGGAATGTTTGACCATTTGATGGTTTACATTTTCGTCTAATCCCTTTTGGGGGTGAACTTTTCGAGGTATACATTTTCATCTGATTATTTTCGATTATCTGCAACGGTTCTCTGCCGCGGCCGGCGCGGAGCATCCGAACTGGGGCTCATGATATTTCACATTTAACAGCAAATTCTAATAATGCCTATTAGGCTCAGTGAGTACATGTTTGATTCTTGCCCCTTGCCCCCTTGCGTTTAGTGAGTACATGTTTGATCCTTGCCCCCTTGCGTTTCCAACGTACTTACGTATCTTACGTACGTATCAGAAAGCTTTCCGAAACTTGTCTCCATCTGACAACTACCGGTAAACGGTGCATCTCATTAGACGAAAATGTATAGGTTCAAGGGATAGAGTAGTTCAGGTAACAGGACTATACCTCTCGATAATCAGACGGAAATGTGTCGACCCAATCAGACCCGATGTATTCACTAGCACTTTTAAAGGAATAAGGACTTGAGCGAATTGTCCAAAGACAACCTTGTTATTTCGCCAAAATTAACCTTATAGCACGCTCAACTGACTCTAGAAACCCAACTAAATTTGGCGCTAGAGTTTTAATAGTGGATTCCCCCTCAAGGAAATTCAAAAAACGCGCCGATTCAGATTCAAAAACAGACGCCGCGCGGCAAAATCAAACCCGCCGATCGATACCGCTCGTCCAGAAGTATTTCGGGGATACACGTTCCAGGACTCGGATCGTATCGTGTGCAATAACAAATTACGAGAGCGTGAACATGCAGGCTCACCCTTCGAAAGCGCTCCCCCCCTCGGATTTCATCAGTGAGCATAACATTCACAATCCCCCTGATGATATTTTTTAGTTTGCACCCCTTCTCTCGAGGCGAGGGAGAGAGGGCGAAGCTAGAGCAAAACAGAGAGAGAAAGAGAGAAAATGCTTATCGTACCTATTCGGAGCCCTCCACCGCAGAAATTTCATCCGAGGGAGAGAGAGGAGGTAGGAGAGGCCAATGGTAGAGACAGATGCACGGGACGCGAGCGAGAGAAAGAGGGAAGGCAAGAGAGCCGAGCGAGAGAAGCGTATAATTTAAGTGAGACGCACTTTGCCATTACAAATGATTTAAAAAAAGAAAACAGCCGCTCGCGGACGAGGCCAGATCGTTACTTAAGCCGCAGCGATAGACAAAGAGGGAACGACATTACTCGAGCCGCTAACGAGAGACGCAGAGAGAAAACGCTCGGAGTTACTGTAAATAAATGAAGTCGAGAGTTGGGATTGTTTATTTTCTCGGAACATCTCTCGCCGTTTAGGAAATTTTCACTGGTCAATATCTCAATAACTATTTATGCAAATTAGACCGCCCGTGAGGTCACTAGAATGAATCGTGTAAACACACACACAGCGCACATACGAGTTTTGAAACTTGCGTTACAACTCGCCCAAAAGGCACAAGCTCCTTTGTCGCACCTACCCTTTACTACGAACACAAAACGCCGTCTAAACTACATTTGGTTCAAAACTCGGAACCCATCGGAGCTCCTACTTCCTAACAGTATTTTATATAAAAATACAGTCACTAACGTTCATTCACCTTGCGAATTGATTACTGTGACTTACCTTCGTGCTCAATTAAATGCTCAAGGTTGCGTAATTGAACGTCTATTGCGAATTCAATCACTAAATATGGTGTCAAATAAATTTGCACATAAAGAAAATGGCAATACAATACCATGGTAGTACGCAAACCATTATTACTCACCCAAGTCCCTTAATTTACAAAAGGCCATACCATACCTATCATACCGCGACAGTTACAAAATCCACATCTTCATGGTAAAATTGGGGCCCACACGTTTAACTACCGATGCGTAACACACACACATAAAGAAGCCTGACGACTTCTTTAATCCAATCTAATACACATAACAGACAAAAAGTAAGCAGGGAAGTTATAAACGGCAGCCGACGATACAATCAATTACCAGTGTGTCTGTTTTTTTACCCAAATTTCAAAATCATAAATATTCCATTACTACTCATCCGAAATTCCTGCAACCAATGCAGGAAGAGATTTGAAAGGATCGAAGAGGATGATGAAAGCATTGGGAATTAATGGTTTAAGGCAGAAAGGGGTGGAGAGGCAATATCGCAGAGGGTGGAATTCGACAAGGGTCGCCAGGCCATGGAAAGCAATAGCGGCTGGAATGGTTTGCGATAAGTTACATTTAATATTTAATGCAAACTAACAAGGCAGAGATGCTCGCAGAGATTAATATACGCCGCTTGAAGCGCAACGTATATAATAAAATATTACTATTCCAAGGGTTTGCTTTGAGACAATTCATCGCATTTTTCATTACTTCCCAGTAGTTTTTCTCAGATTTGCAATCCCCATATCTGTATTTGGTTGTACTCTGTGAATATAAAAATATTCTTCATTAAAGGCCTTATACGTCTAGTAGCTCTCGATGTTTTCATATCAATCATCCCCATCATTCTTCTGGTTCTGATTTTGCCTGGAGGGAACAAGTACGGTTTAAAACTTGTTCGTTGCGTAATTAATTACGACGGTTAATCGATAGAAATTCCCAAGAGTTGAAAATGGGAAAGGGACATTTTGAATGGCAAACGAAATTTTCTTGTTGCAAAGATATAGGAAATAACCCTATTTTGGGTAAATTGTGTCACGATATCCCTAAGCGACAAGTAATAAATTCCAATATTTTTGTCCTCAAGAGACATTTTAAGAAACATTTTTCTGTTTAGGCTCTTTTCAATTGATTTGTATAGCTCACTAGCCTGTTTAATAAGACATGTTCAATAAGGACAATAAGGACATTTTATCAATCAGCTGTTGTATGCTCACTAGCCTCTGCTTCTGTAGTTTTATCAACTAGCTTGTACCAATGACAAACTGTTATTCCATTATGTGATCGGCTTAGACTCATAAATTAGCTACAATTTTTTATTACAATCCAGATATCTTCCCATAACATAAATCCAAAGCCAAGTCATCATGCGATCCATTTGCAGCCTGGAATTGGTTTCGATTCGCATGAGTTCTTGTACAACCAAGTCCTGATGTATAATTCAACTAATATGAACCCCATGCTGTAATTCGTCTCTGCGATCAATGTTTAGCATGGAATTGGCTCTGATGGGTGTAGGAATAAATTGTAGTCCCTAAAGCTGGTGCCTACTTCAACGTGCCACACAAAAATTCACAACTAATCTGGACCAGTTACATGCTGTAATCTGTGATGTAAATCAACATTGGTATGTAGGTATTTTTATATGAATAAGATTTGCATTAACAGCAGAATTTAAAAAAAAACTGCAGAACCAAGAGAGATTTAAAGGGAACCAAAGATCTCCACAATCTTTACGGAGAACCAAATACCAAAATTTAATGCAAACGTTGGATTAAAGTCTACTGTTGATGTCGTAGACGACATCGACTTGACAGGTTTTAACGAATTATGAACAGAGACCAAATTTGTCTTACGAGATTCAGGGAGTGAACTAATCAAGGCATCAGTTTACGAATTAGAATTATGATTGGCATGGAAGACTTTCTATACGAGCAAGATTCTTATCAAGAGAAATTTTGGAAAACCTACAGAACGAACCATTTCAAGAACTAGTGACATTTCAACCTTGAATTCTACTGTTGATGCTATAGATGACATTGACAGGTTTCCACAGATATTGAAAAGAGAGCAAACGTGTCTTCCAAGATTCAGAAAGTGATGTAATTACGTGAGCAGTTTACGAATTGGAATTAGGATTGGCATGTAGGAGTTTCTATATGAACAGAACCATTTCAGAACAGAAATTTATAAAACTAACTATTCCAAGATCTAATGCCATCTTGACATTGAATTCTAATGTTGATACCATAGATGAAATTGACTTCAACAGTTGGAACAAATTTTGAAGAGAGAATACACGTGTTTCACAAGATTTAGGAACTTATGTGATGTAATGAAATGCGTTTCTAAACTGTCATTAGGATGGGACAGTAGGTGTTTCTGAATGAACAAGTATTGTATTAACAGAAATTTGGAAAAACCTACAGAACCAAGTAATTCAAGAACAAGTGTTATTTTGGCATTGAGTGGGCGTTGATGCCATAGATGAGATTGAATTGACAGGTTTTAACAAATCCTGATGAAGAGAGGACAAATGTGTCATATGAGATTCAGGAACATCTGTAATATAATCAAGTGATCAGCTTACGAATTGGAATTAGGATTCACATGAAGGTGTTTCTATATGAACCAACTGCACCAACAAAAATTTTTGAAAAAGCTACAGTACTAGCTATTCCAAAAGCTAGCATCACTTTGGCATTGGTTGTTGATGCTATAGATGACATTAACCCGACAGGTTTTAACAAATTCTGAAGAGAGAACAAACGTGTCTTAAGATATTCAGGATGTGATGTCATCACGTGATTAGTTAACGAACGGGAATTAGGATTCACTTGTAGTTGTTTCTGTATGAACAAGATTTGTACCAACAGAACCTACAGAACCAATTACATCTACTATTTTGGCATTAAATTCTACTGTTGATGGTATAGACGACTTGGTAGGTTTTAAAGAATTTTGAAGAGAGAACAGATTTATCTTACCGAGATTCAGGCACATCAATCACACCACTTCACTTGGAAAAGTTATTCATAGGAACAGTGGGTAGATTACTTCATACTGTAGCAAAATGGCGACCATGCAATTATCCCCTGTCTATGCTAGGTACTCCTACTCGTGTCTTCCCAGATGCTGTCAGTGCCATGTGCGGTCAATAGTTTCGAAATCCCAGGACAGGCCAATTTATCGGGGTACTCGGTACCGGCTCGCCATGAGCGGTAGTGTCTTATGCGGTCACAATCAAAAAACGTCCCAGATCTGTTGTCTACCTACTTGTGAATAATATTAAGGACAAAAGATCGCCAAGAATCGAACAATGAAAACATAATAAAATATTACGAGCCATAGGCTGTAATTGTTTGCAAGTCCCTGCAATTAGTACAGTGTAACTGTGCAACAGTACGTGTTTGATCCTTGCCCTCTCGCGTTTCCAACGTACTTTCGAGCATATCATACACCATGCACCCGTACATCAGGTAGAAATATTTTTGGAGTGACCGCACCTGGCATATTTTTCACCGTGACCGCATGTGGCACGACCGCTCCTGGCATGGAGCCCTCCTACTACTACTCTATACTACACTACCAATCCTACACTACTACTACTACTACTACTACGCTTTTATTGGGACCCATACCGAACCAAACAATGGAGCATAGGTACTGGAGCATAAGTTATGTTGGTTTCGTCAAAGCCGAATACCCAATGAACGTGATTTGTACTCATACGTTTACCGAAGGAGATCAACTAAAGTCACTAGATATTAAAAGTACCGCAATTCATTGGACCAATGAGTAAGAGAGAGAACCACCCGTTTGGGAACAAATATGGCGGATTTTCATATAAACAGCTGTTGGAAAAACGTATCGATTAGAATTTAAGGTTATATTTCTCCGTTTCTATTTACGTTCAGTGTGGTGATAGGTAAAATATATAGTATTTGTGATTTGTTTGTGTGATTTGACTATTAAGAACGTCTGAAATGCCTTCGTGTTGCGTGTGTAAATACAATGCTCGTGAGAGTAATGTGGGATTATTCAAATTACCTAGCGGTAAGTTGTAGCACATTGTAGCTAAAATTATTTAATTATTGTTTAATAACATTACATGATATTTGTTTGTTTAGATGTAAACAGAAGAGATATATGGAAAAGGGCTGTTGACAACAGGGAACAGGGAATTACATGAAAATCTTGCAGAAAATGCAAGAATTTGCGAGGTTAGTTCGTTATAAAATAATTAGCAATTTGCAATATTTCACTTTGGTAACTTTTAGACATTTTTCTGAAATGCAGTTCGAGCAGAATAGGGCCGATGGAAAGAAGTTATTGAAGTGGAATGCTGTTCCTGATTTACTGCACAGGACATTGTGTGAATTCAACACAAGTGTAGAAGTGAAACCTTCGACTTCTACACATAATATATGTGAAGTACAATCTGAGGTTCATGAAGAATCTGAGTCTGAGAATCTGTAAATGAGAAATCAGAATCTTCCTTATCCTAGTATTCGTACGCTCCAGCATCGCCTTCAAAGCTTGAAATTTAAACTAGGTATTTTGGAAGATGTTATCAATCTGTTAGAGTTAAAGGTATGTAGCAGTTATAAATTGTGAGTTTGGTTTAGTTTTTATTTTCCTTTCACGTTTTCCTCATCTTCCACATATTACATTTAGTAGAAGGAAAAGTAGGTAGCCTTTCAAGACCAAATTGTTTAATTTAGTTTACTTTTTAGTACTATTTTTTATTTATCCACTTTAGTTTAATAAATGTATGTTTGTTCTTTGATAGGTGAAGCTGAGGAAGATGCTGTTGCTACTCATGTGTTGGTATTTATGCTTGTGGGATTGAGTACAAAATAAAGGACAGGTATGTGATGTTCAAATAATTAACTAATTAATAATGATTCATTACATATACATGACAGTGAGGTGTAGAATTAACATTACTGTATACAATGAATATTAAAAATTAATTAGACAATTAGGGTAAAACTTACATTACTTCTATTTTTATTTTTAGGATTCCTCTCTACTGGAGAACACCGAAACCAAAAAACTGGGGGAAGGAATCCAGTCCAGAAGTATCGAAAACAGCGAAATGGTGTTGGTTGGACCAACACTCGTCTAGATTCTTGTTAATCTCGTCAGATAATACCGTTCGTTTTGTAGGTGTAAGTGAAAACGGCCAGGACAAGAAACCCAATGTGAAGGGACCCCTAACAGGGTATGAAGTGTGCGCAACATGTTAAACTTTAACAGATATAGTCTAAGACTCATCAGTCAGAAATTTGCTTTAGATGAACGTATGTGGTAACCGCAATGTTTATACATGAATACCTAGGGAATAATGCATGCAAATTGCAAAATGCAATTTGAAGGGAAAAAATGGAAAAACGCGTTTTTTCTCTTTAGATTCCTTTAGAACTTTCTCTGTAGGTTGTCAGCCACATTTAACTTCAATTGTAAAAGAAAAATTGAATTGCAGGTAGCTATTTTATGAACCATATATTATCTGTTATTGTTTTAAGTGGAGTTGAAAATCTAAAAAAATATGAATGTGGTAAACCATCACCGTGAGCAGGGCCGTAACTAGGCATAGGCTGACTAGCCTATACCTAGCCCTTGCCTAGGGGCGCAAGGCGCCGAGCGCCAAACTCGCTAACAAAAAAACTATTAGGGGGCGCCAAAATTCGAGCTGCCTTTAGTAAATTTTTGTCTAGTTACGGCCCTGACCGTGAGCATCGTTGTCTTTATGAATTGGTAAATAAAGTAAGCTGTTTGGCTGTCTTAATCCGTTTTCAGACAGCCAAGTCATAATAAAACTAGAATATAAGGGATTTGGATAATCGGAGTTCAAATAGTTAGAGTTCCATTGAACATCATTTTGTGATTTATAACTTGGGTACTTTTGTATCATTAGTAAAATGTTTAAAATTTTATGTAAAAGGAATTACACATGTTAATTTTGTATTGCATGATTTATTGTATTGTTGAATATTTGTTATAAAAGTCAATAATCAAATTACTTTCATTTGTTGAACATTGTAACATGTTTTTAAATAGTTGGTATTGTATGACTTACATTTGGACAAAACTTTTATATAACTAGGTTAAAGTGCAGAAATATGATAATTAATAAAAACACCATTTCCAACATTCCATGTTTAAATTTGTTATATATTACTTATGATATATTAAATAAATGTTTAAAAACTTATTTTCAACTGATTAATCGATAGCACTGCAATAAACCAAAAAACAGATTTAGCAAAATAGAGTTTTCTGCATGAGACGGCTCTACAAATTAAATCTTCACTGTTCTAGACCATTCCTTCATTTATTTCATTGAATTGTATAAACATTAGATTGTAAAGTGTCTACACTCAACCTAAGAAAGGAGGAGGCGAGTTCGGATTCACCGCGGTCAGGTAGTCAAGGATTCGGACCTACACAGATGCGATTCATATCGATCATTTCCAGAAAAGTAAGGGTACTATCGTCGGTTTTTCGAAAGTTTTATAGGAAAGATATACTTTCGCTCTATCAAACATCCCCCTATGATCCCCAAAAATCAGTTTCCTTGCCTCTTTCCCTTGCCCCTTGTACAATATTTCACTCTACTTATAATTCGAATCACTGCGAGCAGGTAGGATGGGTCGGAACTCGTCTTAAAACCCCGCTGTGTGAAAAGGTAGCGGGTTCGAACTACCACCCGCCCCCTAAGAAATAGTTATCATCTGATTCGTATTCGTCATACATTCAAAATACAACACGTTTTTCATTTGACATCCAGATTTAAATTTGCCGCCTGAATTGGGAACAAATATGGCCGCCAATTGCGGTACTTTTAATATCTAGTGACTTTAAGATCAACAGGCTCAAAGGGTTGTGTGGACTGAAGTATGAAGTGCTGTACCCAATGATACAGTGAGTAATGTTTCCAAGGAGGGTGTTTCCGGTCTTAAATTTGTCATTACCATCTTTGGAGGTCTTCTTCCAATGGGATGCTTTATTTTCTGTCACCTGACCCAAAAGCAAATCCAAGACCTACTCCAGTCGTGCCAACCTCGAGGCCAAAACCTCCCTGCCGTACCTCCACACCAATCGCGTCCCCCCGAACGATCACGTGATTGGCTCCGATTGGTACAGCGCTGCCAACATCGAAACCCGAAACGTCCCACCTGGATACCCCGTGGTCGCTTATTTACCCACATTGTCACGTCGGCGGCGCGTACTCATTTTTTTTCTGTTCAGGCCCGACGAAATGCAACAAACAACGCGACCGCGCACGCGGCCGATCGGGTCACGTGACCGGGCGCCGGCGACCAATCGGCGTAGGTCACGTGACCCGACACGTATTGTGATAAAGAAAGAAAGAGGGAAGAGGGAGATGGTTTTTTGGAAATTAGGGTTAAATTTTTGGGTTTGGATTTTTAGAATTGGGATAAAACTGGGAAGTTAAAAGGTTAACAGTGGCGGTTTAATATGACAGATTTCCGGGAAACGAATTAGGACTAGTAGTAGTATAGTACTAGTAGTAGTAGTTACGATAGCAATTGGAGTATAAAAGATGTAGTACGTTAGTTTGTGTGTGTATGCGTGCGAGAGTGAGAGGGAGCGAGAGAGAAAGACAGAGCGTAAGTGCAATGACATAAAAATCCGAGTTACCTCTAAGTTGCGCATTCAACTGTCACAAGCGGTCGTCGTCGTAGTCCTCGGGTCGTCATCGTCGTTCCGCCGCGGCACGTTGCGTTAAAAAGCGAGCCATCGATCGCGGCAACATCGCCACGCGGCAACGCCGCATCGCCTACATCGGAGAGGAGAGAGACACACATAAACCGTGTGGTGCGTTCCGAAGAGAAAATATCTTGGCGTTCCCGGACCGATTTCGCTATGAAGCCGCGCTCGGATCTCGACGGGACTCGCACCGTACCCGCACCGACCGACGTCCAGCCGGGTACCAACGTCGGAATCCGGGAATTCGAGGGTCCTAAGGGAGAAACCGCAGCGAGAAGGGCGACGTGCTTGCGCTGGAAAGAATTTAGGTACACTAGAGAAGCTCGTTTCGTGCCCGATATTCTTCGACCCGCCTGACGGTGGCCCCGCCCCTGGCCAATCGGGGAGCCGCGACGGCGCTGACGTCACGGCCGGAGACGGCCGAGCGCGGCCGACGGCCCGCTCGGCAGCTGCGAGGGGAGCGGTGCGCATTCCATTTTGTTATATTGGGAGTTCGTATGTGTGCATCTCGAGAGGGATTTTTGGAAAATTTAAGGAAACGGCACACGAGCATCTGTCGCAGCGATGGGCGGGGGCCGAGGCCGACGGGCAGTTTATGGGCGCCGTAAATAATACGAAGGCCTCGGCGGCCGTAGAGCTTAACGACCCGGTTTTACCATTTTGAGACTTGAGACGAGCTATCGCACCCTTCACCCATCAATCACAAATGGACGCTCCAAGTTGCACGCGTTGTCCTCATTAAGTACCTTAAGATCCATGAAACGACTCCAGGAACATTGAGCTTTTAAATACAGCCATTCCGCTATCGACAATAAGCGAACGGCAGTTTCCGCCCCAAAGAACTCACGCGTAATGCTGGGTTTACAACTACAATAAAGAAGTGCCTATCACCAAATTAATTTGCAACGCAGACCTCGTATGTCACTCACTCCTGGGCTCTTCAGTTATGATGGCACACGTGCCAAAGCCTAAATAGGACAGATGTAAATCAAATTTGTCGCGGCGCAATTTATTATTAGTATTACATTGTGTGATCTTTCAAATTCTAATTTGTCGATTTTACAAAACCTCAATCCTCAATTTCTGCTTCTGGCGCTGTTTTAAGCAATAAATGTACAACGTTCGCATAATGACAGAGGTCCAGCTGGTAGACAAAGGGTCCTTTTTCGGTTCGAAACAACTTTTCTAATATCTGACGTGACTAGGTATTTCTGTTGAACATCCTTTCGTCCGTATCGCGTCGTGATATTTTACGGTTGTAGTTGTAAAGGGATTCGCAAACTGCCGATTTTCATTTTCACAGACTTAATAATGGGCGATTCCATGTCAACTATCGTGAGGTTGGCGGGTCTTAATTTTTTTTCACAACCAAAACTATTTCATCCTTTTGTAGGTTCTATTACAAGTATTCACCCAAATTTTCAGCCACAAATATTACTCCTAGCGTTTTTTAAGGCCAATTTTCTGTCATCTCGCGTTTTCCATTTTGGACGCCAAATTTTCTCCAAAACGTTACCGGAAACACATCGCAAGCTGGAAATATTTGAGAATATATGTAATCGATGTAAAATTTTCCAAGGAATCTATTTCCGTTTCCAGAATTTTTCTAAGATTTTTCCTTTTTCGAGAAATCTCAATAAAAGTTGTTTTTTTTTAACTCGTTCTAACTCGCGTGAATCAATTTTTGGACTTTTTTGCAGGAGCTCAAAATTTTTGTTATTTAATGTACTTTTGGGGACTTTTAACTTTCCCGTGTGTATTTTGGTTTTATGTGCCAAAAGATGCGAAAAATGGCAAAAAATAGACAAATCAGCCTAAAACGGTGAATTCTGCAAGAGAAAGGAGTGACAAAAGTTGGAAATATTGGTAGTATGGACCTCAAGCTCAAGTCCTACCGTTGAATTTGTATCATCCTCATTAAATACCAGACCATCTGGAGGTCCAATGTTGTAAAATTCGTGCAAAAAGGCCAAAAAGTGCAAAAAGAAACCCATTTTTTCAAACAATCATGAATTTGAACATGAAGGCGATGATGTAGGGTGCTAAATCTCTGAATCTCGTAGCATATTCGGTTCCTCTGAAAGATAGGCTCGACAGTTAGACGAAATTCAATATGGCGGATCCAATATGGGGCTCAAACCATGTAAAAAATTGGGTTTTCGAAAAAATTAACTGATTCGCACCAAATTCGGGGTCTTTGGGTTTTTGGGGTCTCTGAACACAAATATGACATCAGATTAACAAAATTCCAAGATGGCGCCCCACCAGTGCGCAAGCGCTTTTGGGGAAACCCGTGTAGTTTTGACTCATTGAACTGGAATTTGGTACTCGAAGGTTTTCGAGATCGCTGATCACAAATATGACGCCAGATTTATGAAATTCCAAAACATCTTGGAATCTTTATCAGGAATGTTTGGAACCTTAACGAAAATATTTCGTTAACATTCAATTTTTGCACGAATTTCACAATATTGAACCTCCAGATGGTCTGGAATGCAATGACGATGATCCGAATTCATCGGTGGGACTTTAGCTTGAGGTCCACATGAATATTTCCTTTCTCATGCTTAATTCACCGTTTTAGGCTGATTTGTCCATTTTTTGCCATTTTTCGCGCCTTTTGGCACTTAAAACCAAAATACACACGGGAAAGTTAAAAGTCCCCAAAAGTACACCAAAAAATAAAAATTTTGCGCTCCTGCAAAAAAATCCAAAAATTGATTCACGCGAGTTAGAACGAGTTAAAAAAAATCAAGTTTTTTGAGATTTCTCTAAAATGGAAAAATCTTAGAAAAATTCTGGAAGAGGGAATGGATTCCTTGGAAAATTTTACATCTATTACATATAGGTACTCTCAAATGTTTCCAGCGTGCGATGTGTTTCCGGTAACGTTTTGGAGAAAATTTGACGTCCAAAATGGAAAACGCGAGATTACAGAAAATTGGCCTTAAAAAACGCCTTAAAAATGAGTAATATTTTTGGCTGAAAATTTGGGTTAATACTTGTAATAGAACCTACAATAGGATGAAATAGTTTTGGTTGTGAAAAAAATTATGACCCGCGACAGTTGACATGGAATCACCCATATTTACAGATGACGGAGAAGACGTACGTACGTAGGTACGTACGTCCAAATGATGCCTGTATTGTAAACAAGCAAGAAATGCCTTTTATATGCAAGAATTTATAAACTGTACCCACTTATTCAAAGAAGATTCTTTCAATTTTTAAAGCTGTACCTAATACTAATATGTGGCCTTAAATCCTATCGCGTCGATGTTGGGGATGGCGTTGTATCAAATATTAAGTATAAATTATTACATTTTTTCCTTAAAATTGGTAATAAAGAAAACGTACATTTTCCTGTAATAATGGGGGATGATCCGTATTGCTTTTTTAGTAATAACTCCCCATAAAGTTATCAATTATTAAAATTAAAATTATTTAGGTTCTGTATTTTATAAAAACTACTTGAAACTTAATTGATGTCTCATGATTGATTGATTGCATATTCATATTATACAATGATATGCAACATTGCATCAATACGCAATCAATCATGCATATTGATGCTTCACTGATTGCTCATGATTGGATTCATATTTGCACATTTTCCAAATATGGGCAATGCAGCATATGCATTTAATTTATTTAGATATTTTGGGTTTTTCACTTTTATATTAAATGTTACTTACAACTTACAATAAAATGCTTTCTATTTGACATTTGACATTTTTCAAGAAGTGGAGGAGTTTCTAAGCAACTTGTACCGATTGTGATGAATTGATGATAGTTTCAAGAAGATACAGTTATTTTAAAGTCCAGTAACATGGAAATTTTGATGTACCTAATTGTAAGAATTGTATTCTGCCTATATTTTTAAAGAAGTTGTAGTCGTATCATAGGTTGAGAAGATTTTAAAAGGATTTATAATGTAGATGCAATTAATTGAAGCAACACAAAATTTGAGAAGTAGATAACTCATAAGTAAATCTTCCTTAGAATAATTCATAATAGGATCAGACAAAAATGCGAAGAAGATCTTGAAGAAACACAATTCGGTTTTAGAAATGCACTTGGAACGAGAGAGGCACTCTTCGCACTCAACGTTTTATTACAAAAATGTCGAGATCAAAGAAAGGACGTTTATATGTGCTTCGTGGATTTCGAAAAAGCATTCGATAGAGTAGAACATATAAAACTAATGAAGATATTCGAAAACAAAGGTACTGATGACAAAAATTTACGTGTCATTAGGAATCTACACTGGAATCAATCCGCAAACGTAAAAACTGGGAATAATCTCACTAAAGATATATCTATAGAACGAGGAGTAAGACAGGGGTGCATTCTGTCCCCGGCATTATTCAATATATACTCAGACCAAATATTTAAAAAAGCACTACAAGATCAACCATATGGAATTAAAATAAATGGAGAAATGCTAAATGTGCTAAGATATGCGGATGATACAGTAATTTTATCAGACAGCGCCGAAGGTCTACAGATGATGCTGGATCGTATCCACGAGGTGAGGGAAGAAATGGGTATCAAAATTAACGTCAAAAAAAAAACAAATTTCTAATCTGCAGCCGTGACCCACACCCGGGTGCTAGACTCCAATTAAACAGTATTCCAATTGAAAGGGTTCACAAATTCTTGTATTTGGGGACCATTATAACGGACCAACTAGACCCAGACATAGAAATTAAACGCAGAATAGCAATGACGAAAACAACTTTTACAAGAATGAGAACATTTCTATGTAATGACCACCTTAACTTAGAATTAAGACAAAGAATGGCTAAGTGTTATGTTTGGTCGGTTCTGTTGTATGGAGTGGAAGCATGGACCCTGAAATTGTCAACAATGAATCGCATAGAAGCACTAGAAATGTGGATACATAGACGAATGCTTAGAACACCTTGGACATCACGCATAACCAACGAAGAAGTACTAAGGAGAATCAATAAAGATTGGGAATTACTAAGGACTGTCAAACATAGGAAAATGTCTTATCTGGGTCATGTGTTAAGAGGAAGTCGTTATAGGATCCTAAAACTGATTATGTGTGGAAAAATTGAAGGTAGAATAGGTGTCGGAAGAAAACAAGTTTCCTGACTAAAAAATATTAGAGATTGGACCGGTATCCGAAATGCAGGACAACTCCTACACATGGCAAAAGACCGTGAAGCCTTCGCTATGATGATCGCCAACGTCGGATGATACTGACAGAGGGCACATGAAGAAGATGAAGGTAACTCATAAAGTTTTAAAGTAGGCGTGGTGCTGATTAAAGTTAACGTCAAAGGCACACGACAAATTCATTTAAGTTGTTTTTAAATAAGTTGTGACCGAATAAAAAAGTTACGGAGTTTGCACGAAATTTAGGACAATCATAACGAAACGATGACATTTTAATATCAGTTGCGATTGTCTTAAGAACAACATGATATTTAAAAATAGTTGATGAAAGTGAAGTGTTACAATTGTAATGTTTTTAAGGCATTTTTAAAGGAGCTGAAACCCACTCAAATAAAATATGACATTTGAAATATAACTTTAAAATGTTTAATGATTTTATGACACTTTCACTTAAGTAGAGAGTTTCCTGGGAACTTTTGATAATTTTATTGAACTGATAACATCTTTAAAGGAGCCATAATTATCTTAAAGACACGGTTTAAAATGTTGCCATTGATATGTAGTTGGGAACTTCCTAAGTTACTTGCGACTACCATAGTTTGGTCACTACGAGATCTATAAAGACGTTAGTACAATAATCTTAAATCAGACATAAAGCATTAACATAACTCTGTAAAGAATTATAGATGATTGTTATAAACTGGTGATTGATATAGAGAAAAATGTCTGAAATATACCTCCTAGTGTTTCTAAAGTAGTTTTGTAGCAAAATAAAATTAAAATGTTTCCAAGAAAACTATAATAGTTGTAATCCGTAGAGATATTTGTTATTTGCAGAGAAAAAAATTGTATTTGTGTCTATTTAAGTTGTAACTTGAGACGTTTGAAAAGAAGTTGTGATACAATTAGAGATACTGAAGAGTTTTTGAGAAACTTATGACAATTGTAAAGAACAGGTAGGCACCATTTTATAAATACATGCAATTGTCCTAAAGAAACAGGACGTTTGATGTAAGGAGTTCTGGGCAAATATTTTAAGGAAAGTATAATACCTATTTGAAATGTAACTTGTAACTTTTTTAAAATACTTAGGTATAATTTCTTCAAAGTTGTAAAGGAGTTTAAAGGATCTATAGTCAGTAACACTGTGCAATTGACTTGAAACAAGATGAAGTTTGAAATGAAATTCTTAACGTTTGAAATTTGGTTCTAAATGTTTCATTCAAGGTATTTACCCATGCATTACAAGATAGCTGAAATAAAACTTCTCAGAAAGGGTAATAAGCTGCTCTAAACAAAAACCTATAACTTTTATTTATTCAGAAGAAACAAAATTTAGCAACTTTTTGGAAGCATAATTTTCTTATCGCGAGCTTCGCTCGAAGCGCTGGATCGGCGAGAGGTGTTAACGTCGAAAAAACTGACGAAACGGACGGCCAATTATCGCGCCGCGCTAGCTGTTTGGTGGATATACCATCATATATATAAAGCTATGCTTCCCCTCTATGTCATTCCCGGAGTGCCTCACTTCGTTTTTACTCTTAAATGGCTAAATATTATGGCCTATGGGTTATATCGGGTGTTTTTTTAAATTTCACCTCATAGTAGGCTGTGGATAGTGTTTGTGAATGCGCCTTACTAAAAAATGTCAGAATTGACATAACCTCACTTTTTTTATAAAAATTGAAACTGCTCCAATCAGTTAATAGTGTCTTGAAAAAGACAGCTCACTCATCTACGCCTAATTAATAGAGCCAAGCCAGTCGCCAAGCTGTCTTTTTCAAGACACTAGTAACTGATTGGAACAGTTTCAATTTTTATTAAAAAAGTGAGGTTATGTCAATTTTGACATTTTTTAGTAAGGCGCATTCACAAACACTATCCACAGCCTACTATGAGGTGAAATTTAAAAAAACACCCGATATTATGGAGTTTCTGCTAGGGTAAGAATGTTTAAAAGTAGTGGATATGAATGGTTTACCTGCGTATCTTTCTATTTCATAGTGCATATTGCCTGCATGTTTTGATATAACGGTAATACACATTTTCCGAGCTCCACTCATTATCTTCAATTGGTATGTTGAACGGAAAATTTTGGTATTGATATTAAAATTAATGTTTTTAATAAGTACCTACGCTTAATAAGTATTATCGCTTACAGGTGGAGTATCTATCTATAAGAGGGAAAAAGATTTCGGACCTTCGATACGCAAATGACAGTATTACAGCGGCAAAAAATGAATAAGAAATGTATGAATTTTTACAGAATCCAGTAAGTAAGCCTGGAATGCTCTGCGACTAAACAGATCAAAATAGTAAGTACTTGATGAGCAGGAACGGTTCCTCTACCATTGCAGCATATCCATGACATAGAAGTTAAAGAAAAAGGTCATTTATTTGGGCACGACGATAACAAATAGGGGTGGATCAGAGCAAGAGATTATAAAAGAAGATTTAGGACGGCAAAGGAGGTGCTGGGGAGACTGGTTAAAATTTGGAAAGAACACCGTATCCGCAAGGAAACTAAAACAACAAAACTTATGAAATCCCTAGTGTTCCCTATTGCAGAGTATGGCTCGGAATCCTGGACCAGAAATGCTGCATGCCAAAGGAGAATTGAGGCTTTTAAAATGATATGTTACCGAAGAATGCTGAGAATACCGTGGACAGCGCAACAGCGATCAACAATTCAGGGACGCATGCTCGAATTCTTCGGTCATGTAATATGGAAGGACAGTATGGAAAAACTACAGGGGATGAAGGTTGATGGCAAAAGGTAAAGAGGAAGATCACTAATGAAATTTATAGACCAAATAAAAGAGTTCACAAATATGTCGGTTTCCCAAGTGATGCGTATCTACTGTATAGAAGACAAAGAAGCATGGCGAAAGGTCACTATACAACCTCCATGAACGAGTCACGACGTCCGAAACCGGACAACGACTGAAGAGAGAGAGGGAGAGATCATCGCTTGTTATAAGTACTAGGTTTAAACATTGTTTAGTATATTTCAACATATCGTTTTAATTTGATTAACAGGTGATGCACCATCAGGGTTAAATTGCACATTACAAACCGTCGCCACATCTCATTAAGTTAAGGTGTGAACACGCGAAGAAGAATCAGTTTTCGCGTAGACAACGAACTTGTTGGTACATATTATCAAATGTTAATTCGAAAATCTCATTTTACAAGTTGAGATTAAAGAAGCAGTTGCGAGCTGAATGAACATTTAACGATCTAAAATCAAATTACAGGTTGTTATGCAAAGTTTATTGAAGATGATGGAAATACGTTAGAGCCGATTCAATAACCCCATGCATGGTTTAACTGAAAAGTCGATTCGGCCATAACGAACCCGTTCGCTTCTAATGTTAGAGTAGACCTCAACAAAGAGTAATAGATTTATCTGATTTGGCACATTTTACGTGTAAAATAAATTGTCACGTTTGAACAAATTTGCTGACTAAATACGCGACTACCTCAGATCATTAAGCTAAAATATTATGTTAACTAAACCTGAAACTAACTGGCTGCTATTTGTAATTGAGTCTTAGAGGTGCGTTTAAACATTCAACGCCTTCCAAAGTGTAACGATTAGTTAAATAATCGCACGAAATTGTTTCAAAAATTTTGAATCTCGGCGATATGCATGAATTTTGGTGTTAAATTTGTCTAAAATTCGAAACGTCCTTAGAGGGTCGACGATTTATGCCTTAAAAATATTGACTGCAGTTGTACTCAAAAAACACTTAAATCATAATATATTCAACTTATTTAAAACGAGTCCACAAAAATTATTTAACATATTATATAAAACAAAATAAGTTATTTTTGCGTACCTACATAATAAAAAAACATCACCAAATGTGACAGCAAACATTTCAATAATAAATAGCGAAGAACGTAAATAAAGAAACAAGTGAGTTTTGTGTGAAATATGCCTACACAAAAGTGAGTAATATCAACAACGTATGAGCTCAAAATAATTATGACCATGTAGAAGAATACTCAGTATATACCTCCAAAAATACAAAATGGGATTTTAAATACGTGTAGTCCAAATCGGGGAAAATATCGATGATGTGAAAGCTTTAAATGTTAATATTTTCAATATTAACGAAGAATGACTGCCCAAATTGTAGATGATGAAATTAATAGATTCATTGATACATTGAATATTGATATTAGAAAATGCGTTGGGCTGGAAAATAATAAAACTTAAAATATGGTGCTGCCAAACACTATTGAAATACCTGTATATGAAGGGTTTAATTCTCATTGCGTCTGCCATACTAAATTGTATCTTCTTGTAGACGGAAAAATTTCCCTGCATTAAACTGTTTAAACTTTCTATAGACGTCCATTACTTCAGTGGAGAGGGATAATTCATACAAAAATCGCTTATATTTATCACTCCACCCAATCGAAACAACTTAGTTTTTAACAGTCTTTATTAATAGGAAAAACGGATATTCCGTGTAAAAGGAACAGATCTGGTTAAGAGGTAGTTGGTACCAAAACTACTAAACTCCCTACTAGTATACTAGGTCGACTAGATTTTGTGCCGAAAATATGCACAAACGTTCCATTGTTATATGAAACAAGGTGCTCTTATGAAGATAAAAGTATTACAATGTTTAAAAGCACTTAATGAGATTGTGGAACATATGGAAAAGCTTTCTGAGGAAGGAAATTCTAAGACAAGAAAATTAACTTTTATTAAATACTCAGTCGCGACCATATCAAGTATGCAAAGCATATCCAAACAACACCATCTGCAGTTACAGAACACATGCGTTCCGCCGGAGAGGGCGGCGATGCATCAAAATCAATGAACGAGATATTTAACTGAAACTTTGAATTTAGAGTTGCGAACTGGTCTCTCGGGATAGATCAACTCGCAGCTGCTTTGTCAACGACTTTGCACTCTAAAAATTATTAATTAATTAATTCAGTTGTAATTCAATTTTTGTTTGTTAAGTTTACCATTTGCTTGTAGCCAGCGATCCAGTTTTGCTAAGATAATTACTTACCTTGAGCCTTTTCTTCTGAACAATGTAACAAACTTTTTTGAAAACTTTTAATAAACCAAGTTTATTAATATTATATCGACTATATAGGTAAATCTTCTACGTGTCGACAAAGCCAGTACCAGTCCATAGAACAACAATTTTGCTTCGTTTTTACCAAACTTTCCCATTCCTAAACATGACCTTTGTTTTGGGCAAAATTTTCTTAAACAACAATAAAAGTTATTGTAGGTCGTTTCTTGATCGCGAGTTCAACAATCTGCTAGGAGTTACGGGTTAGCTTCTATTTGGCATATTAATTAAGTTGTCTATTTATTAACCTATTATCTAGTATTAAATAATAAATAATTAATAATTGTTTATTAATTAAGCATTGAAATTGGTTGTGAGTGAAGAAATGACACTTTAAACGAATTGCTAAATAGCAATTTATTAGTAGCGAACTCTATACAAATTATATGTCCGAATTATAAATATTAGGCTAAAACGATTACAGATACACTACTACTAGAAGAACGGAATGGCTTTCGTAAAGAAAGACCCTGCAACGACAATATCGACTATGACATGACATGACATGATATGATACTATGACAATTATTAGAGAAACAGAGGGAATACAACCGAGAAATCCATATTGCCTTTATTGAGTATGAAAAAGCCTTCGATCATGTAAATAGAACCACTCTTTGGAAAATTATGGATAGGCTAGGTTATCCCAGATATCTAATAAAAGTGATGAGCAGTTTATATTTTATATTATAATACAGAAATAATAATAAACACCGGAAAAGACAGAACAGAGCCAATAACAATCAACAGAGGAGATAGACAAGGCTGCAGTATGTCATCAACCCTGTTTAACATGTATATATATCGACGTAGGAATAAGGCTGACACCTACTAATAATTTATGGCTTTTATGGGAAAACAACCTATAGGTTTCAAGATTATACTAAACGAAGTGCCCATTGCACAGGTATCACATTTTAATTTTCTGAAGTGTGACATAAGCCACGAATAAGAAAAAAATATAACAAACAAACTAAATAGATACCAAATGATGTGTGGAACCATACAAACAACAATGCAAAAGAAGACAAATAAAGAAACAAAAAGGAAGTTCTATAAAGTGATTGCAGCACCAGTATTGTCATACGGAATTGAAACTTGGGCACTACGAAAACACAGACAACGCATACATCCCAATGAAATGAAGTTTTTAAGAATGACAAAAGGTTACACAATAAGAGACCAAATGAGAAATCAGGAAAGAAGGGCTGAATTGAACATATTCTCAGTAACTGACTACTTCAGAACTAATTAAAATAGAGACAATATATTGAAAGAATGGACCATGATAGGTTAGTTAAAAAAGCAGTAGGTACACTACAGATCAAGAGGAAGAAGAAACGTTGCTAGTCCCAGAAGAAGATGGCAAACATGAAAACGGAACAGAGGATGCAAGCTTAATCCTCGAAGTGCAAAAAAGAAGAAGAAGCGAAGAAACAGCATACATATACAAAAGAACTTTAAACCAACTCTAGCTAAAATAGCGAGAAAATACCATAAACAATAGAACTGACAACTTACCTCAAGAGATGATATCTCGCTGTAAGGTATACCAGACAGATGAAAAACTTATACCATAATAATATAATAAACATATGACTTGTGGCAGATTTTGATGAATCATAAGAGAAAAGAACACTTTTTCGAGTATACATCAAACTGGATAAACAGACAGTTATATAACACCATTCTGAAGAGTATAATGCTGTACGATTCACAGGTATGGTAACTGATCGAAAGCCAGAAATGTAAGCACCTAGCAACTGAAATCGACTTTTGGCGAAGATTAAATCGCATCTCTTGTTTACGTATAATTGGAAAGGAGAAGGTAAGAGAAAACAATGTTAGTGGTGACATTAGAGAAAAAATACAAGAAGAAAAACTATGTTAGTATAATGGACATGCACACAGGATAACCGATGATTAAATATCATAAGAAGTGATACGTGGATACCCCAAGATAGACTTAAATGTACCTGGAGTCGAGGAACCTGAACTGACCTGGCCAGAAACGAGAACGGAATTTATATAAATTAATAACGACTATAAACCTGAGAACATCGGAGGAAGCTGTAAAATCTTCTTCCATTCTTTTCTGTTCATCTTCTTTCCCCATCTTTTCAATATGTTTATACCTACTTGATTTCGGTCTTCCTTTTGGTGTAATTCCGGCTGCTTTCCACTTAGAGGTTCTCTTAATTACACAATTTACTTTCTATCTGTTGATGTGACCGTACTGTTTCATTCTATTAGACATAGTTTATTCGGTTTAATCCAATTAGTAGGTAAGTTGCCATGTAGATCCGACCCGTAAGCGGAGACGCTTACAAGGATCGTTAGGACTTAAAGTCAACACAATTACATTATCGTCAGAAGAACGACACAGTGCTTTAGATCGTCGATGCGACATTTGTGTTGAGACAAGCCGGTGAAAAGTGTACAGCGGATAACAATCCGGCATACCTTATATTTCATAGACACGCCTAAAATGTTCGACTAAATTCATCTTGAAACATCATAGACAGAAATTCTATAGGTATACCCAATAGAGATACACCAATAAACAAATGTTTATTTGTCAATATGGATTTCAATCGTCCAAATCATCCAGAATATTTATTAAAACAACAATAAAACTAACAAATTTAATACCAAACCAACAAATTAACAAACAAAGTTGATTAAACTTTGTTGATCAACTAACTACACTAACAAGTGATATTAAACATGTTAAACACTAAACCTCCTTTTATTCAATACTAGAACGGATGAAGTCATGTAATAATCTAACAAGGCAAAGAATATAAAATGGGTGACAAATAGATCAAAATGCTTCGTTATGCTTAGTCCCAGGTACATATAAGTATCTATAGAAAGTTATCAGATGAAAACTGTATTCGATACAGATCGTTAATATGACTCCACTAATGTATGTTTAAAAACGTATTAACTTAGTCAAATCAGTAGTGAAAATAGAAACACTATCTAAATTTATTGCCAAATATAAACCACTGTTATAATCTTCTCAATCTTTGTTCAAAGAATTAATATCTTTGCTTAGTCAGTAGTGAAAATACTTCCAACCATTCCGAATTTTCTGAGATGAATCATATTAAAAGTTAAAGTTCAAGAAACATAGGTAAAGGAAAAGTAAAACAAGTTTTGATACACTTGGCCAGGAGACATGTGTTTGGTATGCCTACAACTTCCGTACGAGGATTCAAATTTTCTGGCTTATTTTATGTTGGCAAAACTATACAATGTTGTCTTCCCGTCCTAGGTTCGGTCACATTCACCGATCAGCTGATCTTGTGTACGTATATTTTAACTTTATAGTTTGGTTTAAATACAATCATATAAACCTATTAAGTTTACTAACAGTTCTTTAAAGAACATATTTGTAAATCGCTTTATTACGGAATACGTGTGAATATATTTCCATGTGAAAAGTAAAGTTAGGGTTATTAATGTTCGACCTCATTATTTATGAAAACTTTGGGCAAGAGTGGCTGTCTTTTCATTGATGACATGCATTGAATCTTGCTTTACTCAACTTTTACATATAACGTTATCAGATTGAGGCTAGAGCAGATTCCGTTTAATATGGCACCACTAATATATGTTCAAGAACATAATAATTTAGTCGAATCGGTAGTGAAAATAGTTATGACCTCTAAGTGATTATGATAAAATGGATAAACCTGTTGATGGAAGCTCATAAAAGAAAAAAAACACATTCAGATCAAGGCCAAATTTGGTACTTGGTACAATTATTGGTTTTTATGACATTGCTAACATCTATTCAGAAAAATTTAACATTATTTAATTAGATTTGAAAATAGAACCACTCATGCCGAATATTCTAAGATGAATAATATTGAAGTCTAAAATCCATGCAGCATAGAAAGTTAACAGATTGAACCCAAATTCATTATACACACCTATGGCATCACTAATATGAGTTTAGGAATATATTAATTTAATTGTCAGTGTGGAAAATAGATTCAATCTCTTAGTAGACTCTCCTGAAATGGATAAATCCTGAGATGGAGCCTCATAAAAGGACAAAACTCATTCAGATTATTGCCAAATTTCGTACAGATCTTTCTTTCGACCTTGCTAATATCTCTTCACGAAGATTTAACATTACTAAGTCAGTTTTAAAAATAGATTCTTTCATACCAATTTTCTACGATGATTAGTATAAAGTCTAAAATCCATGAAACATGGAAAGTTATCAGATCAAATCCAAATTTAGTAATCATCAATATTGTGTCACCAATGTATGTTTCAAAACGTGTAATTTAGTGGTCAGTATTGAAAATGGGTCTAATTCGCAGACTTTCCTAAAATTGATAAATCTGAAAAGCTTATAATGTTATGTTCCTGCCAATATCTAGTAAAAAAAATTATGCTTAGTCAGTGTTGAATCAGTCCAAGTCCAAGAAACTTCATTACAAGTTCTTAAGAATAATGCAGTTGTATTAACTTAATATTTAATCTGATCAATAGTAATAAGTCCAGTTCTTTTTGTGACATTTTCAAACGATGAAAGATAAAATCTCCAAAGAAGTTAAATGTTTTTAATCAAACTTAGATTTAGAATATTCCTGTATAATGCTGGTATTTTCTTAGTATATTCCCAAAACGTCTTAAGACTTAGTGTATTTTGAAATTAATTTCAATTGTTTATTAAACAACTTTTAAAATTCCCAGGTAAAAAAAATTAGAAACCTTTGAAAATTGTACCAGAAAGTCCCATTGCAACCATAGGATGTTTGTGTATAATATTCATTAAATTGACTTTAAGTGAAAGCTGAAGACTAAAAATATCTTCGAAAGATCCTGTGATTGGATCCTGGAAACAGGACAAGGCAACTTAGAATCGCTTTACGTATTTGGATGAATTCTACGTGTCTAAAAGAGACGTTGAAAACAGCAACCAGTACGGGATAAACATAAACGCCAACAAGACTAAATTTATGATAATCAGCAGGAAAAAACAGTTATATGCAAACGCCGAAATTAAGATTGCTAATCAAAATGTAGAAAGAGTAGCCCAATATAAATATCTGGGAAGTTGGCTGCACACAGACTGGAACTCGGAGAAAGACATTAGATGCAGAATTGAGATGGCACGGACAGCGTTCATGAGATATGAGAAAATTCTTAGAAATCGAGACCTGAATATAACCCTACGAATCCGATATGCAAAATGCTATGTCTGGTCAGTACTTCTGTACGGAGTGGAGTCGTGGACTATGAAAGCAAACATGATCAATAAATTAGAGGCTTTCGAAATGTGGACTTACCGACGCATATTAAAAGTACCTTGGACAGACAGGGTAACCAATGAAGAAGTATTAAGAAGAGTCCATAAGAATTGTGAATTGTTGACAACTATTACACGAAGAAAAACGGCTTACCTTGGTCACATTTTTAGACACGACAGATACCAGTTGCTGCAAATAATTTTGGAAGGGAAAATAGACGGCAGAAGAGGAATTGGGAGAAAACAGATGTCATGGACAAGGAATATCAGACACTGGACCGGATTAAGAACGATAGAAGAGCTTAATTGTCAGCGCAGCCAGAGACAGGGATTATTTCCAACATGTGGTCGCCAACATCCATTGAGTGGATAGGCAGCTTGATTGATTGAAAAGAGACGTTATTCATGCGCAGATTTCTTGAAATGTTTGATGAAAGTGTCATTAAGATATATTCTACAAAGTTGGTATCAGATGTATCTAAAACTTTTTGTAGATATACGGAGCTTTTCTATTGAAACGCGTGTCCCGAAATCAACAAGAGCAAAAGAGAAACTTATGGTAGTTCGTTAGTACGACAGAGAAGGATGTTTTGCAACGTTGCCGGCCAAGCAGGCAGTCCAAGTCAACTCGTATCGTGGTCGCGTATCGCTTTACACTTTCGGATGTGTGCGGAGCGGATGACTGTGATGTTTCGCCAGCTAGCAACATCGCAAAAGTTCGTACTCTGTTTAGCCAACGAGAAATATATGGCCTCTCTTTCGCTCTTATGTTTTAGCATCCTGCGACTCTGTAGAAACGGTCTGTATATAGAAGAACTCTGAAAGAAAGTAGTGGGATTTAAACAACTTTGAGGAAATGAATGATATTATCTCTTCTTTCGTGTTTTATAAGAGAACTTCAGATTTCAAATAGGATTGTGCAGTTTTAATATCCTATAAGAAAACTTCGAGATCTTTACAAGTTTAAGAAAAGCCTCCATACAAATTTTCAAAATTTTACTTTTTGAACTTATGTATCTATCTGTTTTGTTCAACATCACCTTTGCTTTAAGACGAAGTAGATTTTTAATATAAAGACATTCAAATTGAATTTGAATAAAAAGCAGATAGGTAAGTAAACAGGTTTGGTTGTTGAATTTCATGTTTTCAGTTACCATTCAGATAGTTGGTTATTTCAACAACCTTTTAAAATTAAGAAACCTGTATCATAAGTGATCTTCATTATAAACTATTCCTGAAGACGCATTTAGCCAAAAGTAAATAACCAAAGACCTGTTTATCTTCAGGGAGAAAGGAATTTGAATGATTTCAAACGTTTTAATAGTTCGTGGCACGATAATATTGATACAATTAGTCATCGCTATATCCCAACAACAAAATTAATCACCGCCATGTGAGCAAAACATCTAAAATTATCGCTCGGGACTCTTTTCAATAACATTATTCCCTATCGCTCGAGGATTATTCACGAACGCGTTTGAGTCAATGTTGCTTTTACGTATTACAACATTAACTTCGACTTTACGAAAAAACGTGTGTTCATATGTATGAAATGAAAGCAAAGCAAACCAATCATCCGAATCGGTGATTCCTCGGAATAGCTTTCCTCATGCGGAAAAGAATCGTGACTCGTATTTTTAGATCGAGCCTTTTGTTATGAGCTAAATCAGGGAAAAATGTAATATTTGATCGAAACGGTTTTTTTCTACAATTACGGTAATTACGGGAGCTTAAAAAACTTTGTGAATCAATTCTGAGAATAATATCCAATGGAATGTAGGTATTTAGTCACAGCGAAGTGAAGTATGCGGCCAAATTAGCCGTGGCGATTGGATTTGATTCGAAATTTTAACTGGGACGAACCTAACAAAGAATAGGTACTTAGGTAAATATATGTAATTCAATTTACTAATTCTGCTATCGAAGTTTTTTTTAAATCGAGATCGCTACCCAACACTTTTTAAAATGCTATACATTAAATTTTGGTATTTTGGAGCCGGTCTTTTAAAAAATTAAAAAGAGGCTTCACCTCCCTACGGTCGGGTTTTTGTACGCAGAAACATCTGCTCGGTCGTGTGGCAGGTAAAAAGGACGCGTATAATGAATACGTGTAATGGCTTCCATGCGATCCGTTGAAATTACGGATGGCAAATTCCCTCCTTTTTTATTTTATTTATGCCTACTTAAACCGTTTTAAGAAACCATTAGCCCTAATTAAATTTTTTAAAAGTAGTAATGAAATCGCCTCTCAAGGATTAAAACGGCGTTTGTATGGTGTAATCTACGACGTATGTACATGTCATGGTTTTATCCACGAAACTGAAAGCATTTGTATTAAAGACAAACAAGGCAAAAGTGTACCTAGGCAAAAGTATATCGAAACAATGTCGAAAGTGGCAAATATTTATCAGTTCTATTTAAATATTTTAAAGGTAATCGCACAAGAATAACTTATTCTTGTGGTAATCGTTTGTGGTGGGTTGAAACGGCGGTTATTTGATGTAAGCTACGACGTACGTCAATGTTACGTTTTTAACCACGAAACTTGAAACGACATTTGTTTCATGTAAGCTACGACGTACGTCAATGTCACGTTTTTAACTACGAAGATGAATACAATTTGTATTATAAAGACAAAAGGCGGAAACAGACTATTGTCACCTCACGTGAGTTCACGTGCTGTCACGTTAACTCACGTCACTTTGACGTAACCTCAGCCTGGTTCTAATACATTTAAATATCATATGAAATATTAGTCCGCACTTTTTATCCGTGACGTGAGTTAACGTGACAGCACGTGACCTCACGTGAGGTGACAATAGTCTGTTTCCGCCTAAACAAAGCAAAACTGTAGGCAAAAGAACATCGAAACAATGTCGAAACTGACAAATATTCATTAGCTCTAATTAAATTTTTTAAAGGTAATAATAAAATCGTTTGTAGTGGGTTGAAATTGCGTCTGTTTGATGTAAGCTACGACGTACGTCATTGTCACGTTTTTAACTACAAAACTGAATAGCATGTGAATTAAAGTCAAACAAGGCAAAACTGTAGGCAAAAGAACGTCGAAACTATTTCGAAACTGGCAAACATTTATAGCTCTAATTCAATTTATTAAATGGTAGTAGTGAAAGCGCCTCTGACGAATTAAAACGGCGCATGTCTGGTGTAATCTACGACGTATGTAAATGCCAAGGTTTTAACCACGAAACTGAATAACATGGCAAACTGTACCTAGGCAAAAGAACATCGTAACAATGTCGAAAGTGGCAAATATTTATTAGCTCTAAATAAATTTTTTGAAGGTAATAATTAAATTGCCTGTAGTGGGTTGAAACAGCGTTTGTTTCATGTAAGCTAAGACGTACGTCAATGCCAAGTTTTTAGCCACGAAACTGAATAGAATGGGTATTAAAGTTACAAGGCAAAACTGTAGGCAAAAGAACGTTGAAACAACTTCGAAACTGGCAAACACTCATTAGCTCTAATTCAATGTATTAAAGGGAGCAATGAAACCTTCTCTGACTGATTAAAACGGCGTTTGTCTGGTGTAATCTACGACGTACGTGTATGTCACTGTTTTTTACCACGAAACTAAATAGGATTTGTATTAAAGACACACAAGGCAAAACTCTACCTAGGCAAAAAAATATCGAAACAATGTCGAAACTGGCTAAAATTCATTAGCTTTAATTTCATTTTTTAAAGGTAATAATTATTAATTAAATCACCTGTGGTGGTTTGAAACGGCATTTGCTTCATGTAAGCTACGACGTATGTCAACGTCATGTTTTTAACCACGAAACTGAATAGAATGTGAAATAAATACAAACAAGGCAAAAGTGCAGGCAAAAGAACTTGGAAACAACTTCGAAACTGACAAGCGTCCATTAGTTCTAATTAAATTTATTAATGGTTGTAATGAAATCGCCTCTGACAGATTAAAGCGGCGTTTTTCTGGTGTAATCTATGACGTACGTAAATGTCACGGTTTTAACCACGAAACCGAATAAAATGTGAATTAAAGACAAACCAGGCAAAACTATAGGCAAAAGAACATCAAAACAATTTCGAAGCTGGCAAATACTCATTAGCTATAATTCATTTTTTAAAGGTAATAATAAAATCGGTAATAATAAAGGTAATAATAAAGGTAGTAAAAAGGTTAAAACTGCGTTTGTTTGATGCAAGCTACGAAGTACGTCAATGTCACGGTTATTACCACGAAACTGAATAGAATAGGTATTAAAGTTAAACAATGCAAAATAGTTGGCAAAAGAACCTGGAGACAACTTCGTAACTGGCAAACATTTATTAATTCTAATCTAATTACATTTATTAATGGTAGTAATGAAATCGCCTCTGACGGATTAAAACGTCTGGTGTAATCTACGAAGTATGTAAATGTCAGGGTTTTAACCACGAAACTGAATAGAACATGCATTAAAGACAAACAAGGCAAGACTGTAGGCAAACGAACGTCGAAACAACTTCGAAACTGGCAAACATTCATTAGCTATAATTATTTGTTTTAAAGGTAATAATGAATTGGCCTGTGGTGGGTTGAAACGGCGTTTGTGTGATATAAGCTACGACGTATGTCAATGTCACGTTTTTAACCACGAAACTGAATAAAATGTGAATTAAAGTCAAACAAGGCAAAACTGTAGGCAAAAGAACCTCGAAACAACGTCGAAACTGACAAATATTCATTAGCTCTAATTAATACTTTTAAAGGTGTAGTGAATTAAAACGGCGTTTGTCTGGTATAATCTACTACGTATGTAAATGTCAGGGTTTTAACCACGAAACTGAATACAATGGGTGTCAAAGTTAAACAAGGGAAAACTGTTGGCAAAAGAACGTGGCAACAACTTCGAAACTGGCAAATACTCATTAGCACTAATTCAATTTAGTAATGGTACTTAGTAATAAAATCGTCTCCTGACGGATTAAAACGACGTTTGTCTGGTGTAATCTACGACGTATGTATATGTCACGGTTTTAACTATGAAATTGAATAGCAATTGTATTAAAGCCAAAAAGGCAAAACTCTACCAAGGCAAAAGAACATCGAAACAATGTCGAAAGTGGCAAATATTTATCAGCTCTAATAACTTTTTAAAATTCAATCGTTTGTGGTGGATTGAAACAGCGTTTGTTTGATGTAAGCTATGACGTACATCAATGTCACGTTTTTAACCACGAAACTGAATAGAATGATAGAATGCGTATTAGAGTTAAACAAGGCAAAACTGTAGACAACAGGACGTGGAGAAAACTTCTAAACTGGCAAACATTCATTAGCTCTAATTCAATTTATTAATGGTAGTAATGAAATCGCCTTTGACGGATTAAAACGGCGTTTGTCTGGTGTAATCTACAACGCACGTAAATGTCACTGTTTTTACCACAAAACCGATTAAAATGTGAATGAAAGACAAATCAGGCAAAATTGTAGGCAAAAGAACGTCGAAACAATTTCGAATCTGGCTAATATAATATTCATTACCTCTAATTAAATTTTTTAATAGTAGTATTGAAATCACTTTTAGTGAATTAAAACAGCGTTTGTCTGATGTAATCTACGACGTATGTAAATTACAGGGTTTTAACCACGAAACTAATAGAATGTGTATTAAATTGAAACAAGGCAAAACTGTAGGCGAAATAGTCTATTACTGGCCAGGGGGGTAAAACCGCCCAATCGGTGACCGAGGATAAAACCAAATAGATTGCATGTTTTCGGGGTCGCTGAATCCGAATATGCAACTCATTGTGCCCTAACGGTGGGCCATCAATTGTTATTAAAAAATTTTTAACAACAATTTGTTTTGAAAAAATTCTAGTGCTCCACCCAAGTTATTCTATTGTTTTTTCCCCGAATCCAATTTCGAAGACCGTTTCTGAATTGTACGCTTCCCTTAAAAGGTATTAACAATAGCTCATTTGTTAATGTAAAATTGTTAATAAGTCCATTTGGTTTTATTCTTGGACACCAATTGGCCGGTTTTACCCCCCTGGCCAATAAACTACAAGGACGTCTACTCAATTTCGAACTTGGCAAACATTTATTTGTAACGTAGCATCTATTTTCCATATATATTAGCAACACAAACGACACTTCGTTAACAACAACCTAATTTAATCAAAAACCTCAACGAATCCACCCCATACCCGCGAGCTAAAAGCTTGGCATCATTTGTCGTTTCCGCAATTTACAAATGCACGCCACAAAGGAAAGCGGTTTTCATTGTGTTTTTCCATTCAGGACTTTCACAAAAGAGGAGGGGTTATCTTGCGGACGATCAGCCCTTTCCGAAGCCGGCTTTCGCGTGCGGTTGGTACTACATATTCATTAAATTTTATTCGCACATTGCAATTAGTCTCGTTAAAAATCGCGTAAACGGTAACACGTTTAGGTGTGGGGTGTGAGGGTGTGGGGTTCTTGGCACCTCCTTTTTTTACAGCTGACCGTTACCAACATGGGAGGTAATTGTAATTATGGATTTACATAACCAAAACATTTGGGTAGCTATTAGTTGGAAACAAGGTTGTTCGTATCAGTAACAAAACTTATTTTGTAGTTGCGTAATAATTTACATTTTTTTGTTGCTGACTAAAAATTTTATGCGATTTTAAACTTTTTGGAAACTTTGATGACATGTCTGAGGTGCGAGGGAATAGTTAAAATTTTGTAACTATGTATAATTATAATATTTAACAATTTCAAAAAGTTGCAACTCTCTATCAGGGAGCAGTTATAATGTTACCAAAATGTTATAACTTAAATGTAATCAATAGGTTAAATTAACCGCTTCAAGGATGTTAAACACCAACTCTAGTAGGTTGGTTCCGGTGTTCAACCTTCTGATTTGTTCAATAGAACTGTCCCACTGGGTCTACTAACATCGCTAATCGGTTAATATATCCGTTGTAATCGTTTAACTTGACTATATCAATAAACTGAATTAACAGTTATAATGAGTTCATGGTCATAGGCTAATTAACTGTGTCTCAAGTTGAATTGTTGACATCCCCAATACGTTAATGTACCTGTTGTAATAGGTCAATTTGACTGTTCTAATGAGTTAAATGAACGATTTCAATGAGTTGACCAAACCCTCCTAATAGGCTATTATTACCATTTTATTACGTCGACTTGCCTACTGTAGATGAGCTTTTTCATGTAGGTATAGGTCATTTGTTTCAACACCTTTTCTTACTTGAGGGGGTTGCTAGTTTTGGGAATATTTGATTTACAAATGTACCTATTATTTGGAAATAATACCACTTTTCACAAGTATAACATTTGCCGATCTCAATATCCAGTAAACTCATTTGTTATTTTCGGATTATTAGGATTCGCTTACAACAAACACAAATATTTTTAGAACTTCATAACGGATATTCCTGTATTATAACTTTATGGGACTCAAACAGAAACTAATGCTACGTACAGACGTATGCATTTCGTGTTATTTACGAAAATTATAACCACAAACATTTTAAAAGACAATAAAACATGCAGAATCATTGAATAATTTCTGCACAAAATTAAACCAGAAACAATATTTTATACACAATAAGCAATAAGCGTAATGAAGTTACAACTCCCAACGCCTCTAAACGTCGTCAGTTATGCACTTATGAATCAACAAAATTTTTGTAAAAAAAGGTTTCTGATCATAACTTATTATAACTCATACTTAAAACTCTTTTTAATACTTACTACTCCCTTCGACTAGGTAAATATACCTAAACCTTCCTTTTCTTTCATTTGGGATAATTTGAACGCCCTTTAAAACGAATATGAGAGCTGTAGTTGAATCATACCACTACAGAACTAAAACAATAATTATTAACAACTCTGAAAATGACAACTCACAACTATTTCGAATGTCTGAATTTGGGAAAGTCGTGCAGAAATCGGGAGAATTATATCATTTGAATCATAACTTCACGGAAGTCAAATAGAAACTACATTAACAACTTTAAAAACTACAATTTCGTTTAACTTTACATAGCAACGTTCTTCTTGGCATTAGTCATGACAACCGATAATTTGTGACTAAAAATTCAAATGAAACTCAATTGCACTCTACCTAAATACGTATAACTTAAAAATAAATGTTTCTTTGACGATTTCAGAAAATGAAATTGGGTAGAAATTTAAATTTGAATCTTGTCATTCTTCTGGAGAGAACTTATTTTAATAATTTCGTAAAACTCTTAAACAATATGTCGACGTGTTTTATTGTTATTTTCGAAGATTGATAGTTTTTGATACTTTAAAAAGAATTGGAACAACTTCGACTAAGAACTCCTGAGGAATTTAGATTCAACAACTTCAGAACTTGTAACTCCCCCCAGTCCCCACAACTTCAGATTATGACTATTGGATAATGTATTTAGATTCCAATGGTAAACAGCCTTTGCAATTTAAACTGAAAATTTGAAGAACGCTACCTATAACACACCGTAATAAAGTTCAAATATAAGTGTATCTTCAAAGAATTATGTAAATAATTGTAATTGACAATCTTAGATGTTTCATTAATTTTAGAGACTTCTTTTAATAACCACAGAAAATGTATTTTCTATATCTTTAGACGTCTCCTTCTGTTATTTTAAATTTTTAAAGGTCTAAGTTTAAGTTAAAGATCACAGTTTTCAAAACTTAAGAAATAATTAAGAGAACTCCAAATGAGATCTCAATATATTCTCAAGAGAGATTAAATTCAACAACTTCAGAACTGATTTAATGAAGTTATACGACAAACTGCTTTTGAAAATTTGAAATGAAAATCTAGCGAACTTTACGTAAAACGCAACTTTATAAAGCTTTAATGATAATAGTATCTTTTAAGATTTCAGAGAATTGAAAGTGACTAACAACTTTACATGTTGACCTATATATACATTCAAGCTGCAGAGAACTTCTTTTGATAATCATAGACAAGTTAAATTTCTTATATGTCGACGTCTTTTTTGTTAGTTTTGAATTTTTAGACCCAAAAGAGTCATTGAAACTTTACAAAGAATCGGGAAAGTTCAAACTGAGAACTTCATATAACTTCCAAAAGAAACTAAATTTAACGATTGCACAACATTCAACTCACCGTAACTTTAAATGATGATTGTTGATGTTTTATTAAGGTTTTAGTGACAAACAGATTTTCATAAAATTTGGGACTTTTAATGGCCTAATATAGTTTTCGAAACTTTAAAAAGAATTAGGACAATCGAACTTAGAACTCCATATGACTCTCAAGAAACTAAATTCAACAACTTCACAACTCTGTTTAATTCCAAATGATTATTGATTTTGTAATAAGTTTCTTATCACAAACACCTTTTGAAAGCTTGAAATAATAGTGTAATAGTTGAAAACACAACTCGTAAAGCTTAATATAAATGTTAGATTTCAGACCAGTAAAACTTACTACAACTTTGAATGTTTAAGTATGTTTTCATTCTAGTTGAAGAGAACTTCTTGTATGAACGTCTAAAAGGTAAAACTTTCTACAACTTTACGTGTCAACATTTTATGTTAATTTCGATTCTTTTAAAGAATGACACAATTTTTTAAGTTTGAAATATAATCAAAGTAACATTAATTGAGAACTCCATATAACTGTAAAAAACTATATTCAATATTTTCATAACGTGCAACTCCTTTCAACTTCTATTTATCATTGTTATTTAGATTCTAATGACAGGCACACCCTGAAATACAAATCTGGAGAATTGTACGTAAAACACAACTTCATAAAGAGTAATAGTAACTATTTCTTTAAAGATTCAGAGAATTAAAACTACAACTTTATTGAGGGTACAATTTTAAACGTTACCTCGCCATATTTTCACTAATTTTGGAGAGAACTTTCATTATTTCTGCAAAGTAGAACTTTCCATTCCTACCCTTATATGTCTACGTATCTTTCTGGTAATTTCGGATATTTAAAGGCTCGACACAGTTTTCAAAATTTTAACAATAAGAACTTCATATTTATCAACTTCAGAACTTGCAACTCCCTCTAACTTCAGATGATGTTTTCATTTAAGCTGAAGAGAACTTCTTGTAATAATTTCAGAAAGTTCGACTTAGTTAAATTAGTTAGTTTGAATTAAATTTTGTACAACTTTAATGTTGACATCGCTTTTTGTTAATTAGAATTTTTAAAGGTCTTATGTTGTTGTAAAACATTTATAAAAGAATAGGTACAAATCTATATGACTCTTGGAAGAAACTAGGTTCAATCACTTGATGTATATATTCTGAGTTTTTGAGAAGATTATGATACCTACAGATCATTGGAAATTCGTGAAAATTTGAAAAGTGCCTATTAGATAGACACAAATGCGAAATTAAAGGAAACAGTGTTTAACAGCAAATTTCAACTCTATGCAACTTTAAATAACAAAGTTGATTAACGGTTCAGTAAGTAATGTTTTATGAAGTTCAAACGGTGCGGTGGACTGGTATGTCTGGAAAAGAAAGAAATTTGAACTTTGAAGGAGTTGTATGTACGAATATTACATAATTGCTTCTTAATTATAGGAATTTTTATGGGTAATGTTTGTAGCTAATAATGGCACAAGAGTGAAGTGTAATATTCAACTCATGTCAAATTCAAACCGAACCAATCAGCAAATAGATTAATTAGAGACAGTTTTGTAGTTCTTTTTAATGTTTTATGAATCCTATGTGGTTTATCTGAATACATAAGTGTGTTCATCAGGCTGTGAATTTGATTATTAGTTATAATCAGTTTAGATAAAATACAGTATCCGACACGCACACGAGCGCTATTACCCATTCAACTTCCATCTTAGTGGGTAATAGTCATCATTTCACGCTTGTTGAATAATACGATGCTATCTATCAATTACCTGAACTAAACTCAAAACGATCAGTTAGTACGAAATTAACAGAACCATACACGACCACACGTACGCATAAACATTTAGGAGCGGAACTTACTTCTTCCGTCCGGACCGGGGAGAAATTAAATTTTACCGTTCCGCATATAAAGCCACCCCGAATCCCCGGGACGTAAACTTCATCCCCTTTCCCTATCTCTCTCTTCCTATTTCTCTCGCCGCCGACGACGGTCCCAAATCACACGCACACGGCGTCTCAAACGGAGGGTGAAAATTGTTGGTTACCTTGACGACGTCGCAACGCGACGCGTCCCCCGCACCAGACGGAGAGTCCGCAGCGTCGCGACGCCGATGGATTGCACTTTTTTACTTCTTTACCGTCTCGAGTGGCGAAAGAGAGAGAGAGAGAGAGAGGGGGGGGAGTTCGATTGCGAACGGTCCGTAATTTGAGAAGTTGTCGGAAATCGATCTCGAGGAGTTCGGGAGTACGGAGCGTCGATCTAACAGGTGGTCGGCGTATATTGTCAGGTCGTGGGTCGCGCGACAAAGGGGTTAATTATATCGTCGTCGGTGGGATTAACACGAGACACGTGTACGCCACGTGAAACAAGCGCAAGGGCCTAAAATTAACGGCGAGAGGTGTAAATGTTGCCCTTAACTTCCTGGCTTCATAAAATGCCTTTAAAATATATAGGTCTATATTGGAATGTTTGCGTTTTTAATTACATTTCAGTAGCTTTACTTTTACCTGCTTTTCATCTCATATTTTAAAGATGTTTAAAGAACTTATTTGCCTTACTTTCTTAAGTAGGTTCTTTTTGAGTTCGAGTTACTTTTTAAAAGTTTTGTTACTCAGACGATTCAAATTTGTAAGACATCATTTAAAAGACATAATTTTATAAATCGTTCATCCCCAATATAAACTAGTTTAACATTCTTCTTTTTGACACCTTCTATCATCACATAAGTTCAATCGAAAGGAAATAACTGAATCAATGTTGAACAATACTGATAAACTCTTTGTAAACTTATCGAAAGTAGGTACTATTACAAATATCTTAACCCACATTTGAATACGAGATAAACCCTAGTAGAACTTCTGGTAGAAGTAGGTTCTTTATGAGTTAGAGTTGCAGATATACATTTTTTAAAAGTTTTGTTACTCAGATGATTCAAATTTGTAAGACACCATTTAAAAGACATAATTTTATAAATTGTTCATCCCCAATATACACTAGTTTAACTTTCTTCTTTTTGACACCTTCTATGATCACATAAGTTCGATCGAAAGTAACTAACTAAATTCAGACCGTTTATTGAATAAAAATGGATGGTTTCTATTAGTTATAGACTAAAAATGAAGTTTCAGTTTTTATTCTTTTCATAAATACACATAATTCATAGTTTTTAGTTACTAAATAGTAAAAGTGTTCATTTTTGTGAATATGACATACGTGATATTTCTAGCCAATTCTCAGCTATAAATATGTTACGTTTCATCAATTAGACAAATTTTAGCTAATTGTACCTATATAATATATGTATTATTATGTACCTACATGTCACCTATAAGTATTTTACGTAATGTAATGAAGAACTCTTTTAAAATTGTATTTATATACATAAAAGCTAAACTATTTTTTCATTTTTATTAGCTAAAAAATGGATATCTGTACATATAATATTTTTAGAGTAATCTTCAGATAAGTTCTCTAAAAATGACATTTCTCAAGAAATTTTTGAGAATATATTGTAATATTACAAGCAAATGTGTCAAGTAGGTAAATCGAATTTAAGATAAAGCTAATAAAACTTCAGATAAGTTCTCTCAAGATAACATATCCTAAGAAATCTTTGGGGACATATTGAAATATTACAACAAATGTGTCAAGTCGAATTTAAGCTAACACTAAAACTTCAAATAAGTTCTCTGAAGCTAATATAGGTATCTTAAGAATTCCTTGAAAACATTTTGAAATATTACAACAAATGTGTCAAGTCAAACTTAAGCAAAACCTAAAACATCACATATGTTCTCTATAGTTTCTTAGGAGACATATTGAAATATTACAATAAATGTGTCAAGTCGAACTTAAGCTAAAACTAAAACTTCAGATAAGTTCTCTAAAGATAGTATTTCCTAAGAAATCTTTGGGAACATATTGAAATATTACAACAAATGTGTCAAGTCGAACTTAAGCAAAACCCAATACATCACATAAGTTCTCTATAGCTTCTTAGGAAACATATTGAAATATTACAATAAATGTGTCAAGTCGAACTTAAGCTAAAACTAACACTTCAGATAAGATTTCTAAAGATAGTATTCCCTAAGAAATCTTCGGCAACATATTGAAATATTACAATAAATGTGTCAAGTCGAATTTAAGCTAACACTAAAACTTCAAATAAGTTCTCTGAAGCTAACATAGGTATCTTAAGAATTCCTTGAAAACATTTTGAAATATTACAACAAATGTGTCAAGTCGAACTTAAGCAAAACCCAAAACATCACATAAGTTCTCTATAGCTTCTTAGGAAACATATTGAAATATTACAATAAATGTGTCAAGTCGAACTTAAGTTAAAACTAAAACTTCAGATAAGTTCTTTAAAGATAGTATTTCCTAAGAAATCTTCGGGAACATATTCAAATATTACAACAAATGTGTCAAGTCGAATTTAAGCTAAAACAAAAAATTTAAATAAGTTCTCTGAAGCTAACATAGGTATCTTAAGAATTCCTTGAAAACATTTTGAAATATTACAACAAATGTGTCAAGTCGAACTTAAGCAAAACCTAAAACATCACATATGTTCTCTATAGCTTCTTATAGGAGACATATTGAAATATTACAATAAATGTGTCAAGTCGAACTTAAGCTAAAACTAAAACTTCAGATAAGTTCTCTAAAGTTAGTATTTCCTAAGAAATCTTTGGGAATATATTGAAATATTACAACAAATGTGTCAAGTCGATTTTAAGCTAAAAGTAAAACTTTAGATAAGTTCTCTATAGCTTCTTTGGAAACATATTGAAATATTACAACAAATATATCATGTCGAATTTAAGCTAAAACTAAACCTTTAGATTTCTCTAAAGATAACACTTCCTAAGAAATCTTTGGAAACATATTAAAATATTACAACAAATGTGTCAAGTCGAATTTAAGCTAACACTAAAACTTCAAATAAGTTCCCTGAAGCTAATATCTTAAGAATTCCTTGAAAACATTTTGAAATATTACAACAAATGTGTCAAGTCAAACTTAAGCAAAACCTAAAACATCACATATGTTCTCTATAGCTTCTTAGGAGACATATTGAAATATTACAATAAATGTGTCAAGTCGAACTTAAGCTAAAACTAAAACTTCAGATAATTTCTGTAAAGATAGTATTTCCTAAGAAATCTTTGGGAAGATATTGAAATATTACACCAAATGTGTCAGGTCGAACTTAAGCTAAAACTAAAACTTCAGATAAGTTCTCTAAAGATAGTATTTCCTAAGAAATCTTTGGGAAGATATTGAAATATTACAACAAGTGTGTCAAGTCGATTTTAAGCTAAAAGTAAAACTTCAGATAAGTTCTCTATAGCTTCTTTGGAAACTTATTGAAATATTACAACAAATATATCAAGTCGAATTTAAGCTAAAACTAACACTTCAGATAAGTTCTCTGAAGATAACAATTTCCAAGAAATCTTTGGAAACATATTATTACAACAAATGTGTCAAGTCGAATTTAAGCTAAAACTAAAACTTCAGATAAGTTCTCTAAAGATAACATTTCCTAACAAATTTTTGGGAACATATTGAAATATTACTACAAACGTGTTAAGTCGAATTTAATCTAAAACTAAAACTTCAGATAAGTTCTTCGAAGATAACATTTCCTATGACATCTTTAAGAACATATTGAAATATTACAACAAATGTGTCAAATCGAATTTCAGCAAAAGCTAAAACTTCAGATAAGTTCTTTGAAAATAACATTTCCTAAGAAATCTTTGGAACGTATTGAAATATTGCAACAAATGAGTCAAGTCGAATTTAAGCTAAAACCAAAACTTCTTTACAATTGGACACCTTTCATCGCCAGAAACGGCCAGCCTAAAGAAAATGACTGACGCATTCTTTAAAATTACTTAAGAATTTTATTCAATAAAACTACTTAACGAATATTCCAAGTCGAATTTTAATTGAAGATAAATAAATCTTTTATCCCCACACAAGCTACGTATAAGGTATAAGGGAACCGACTGAAGCATTTTTGGACATTATTGAAAACTTTTAACACACAGTAGAAATAGTACAACAGTTTCAAGTGGAATTGAAGCTAAAGCTAAATCATATTCAGAGAGAAGGAAGAAATAAGTCTTTGTCACGTGTAAAAATTATATTTATCATCGCAATAATTACAAGGCCTAAGCCATCATCGTACGTATTAATAAGACAAAAGTATAGGTTAAAAACATTATTGAGTTAATACGCAAACCTTAATTTAAGTTTAAATGGCAATCACACGTGTAATATATCTTTCGCTTAACAATGCTAGAGACCACTTGAAAACATCTAAATTGCACCTAAAACTAGCTCGGGTGAACATCAGAAAAATTCTTTTCCTTGTGTTATTATTAAGTCTGATGATGGCTTAAGAGGTGGGCGAGGTTACGTTATTGTTTTACTGTGACGGTAAATACAAATTTGACAGGTGGCGAAGATTTCTTTCTTAGTTTTCTCGCCATGCAAAGCCAGTTGAGAACATGGAGGATCTACACCAGTTAAAACTTCTTCACTTTTAATAATTCAGTTTCCAAATAATCCTTGTCGTAAATTACGGAAGATTTTTCGTTATGTAGTAAAACCCATCATTGAATTTGAGTCCAATTTAAAGCTTCTTTCCTTTGAGTAATGACCCATCTACCGGTAGACTTAGTCCGAAGAATATAACTATTTGAGAAAATTTCGTTTCGATACTTGAAAGTCTCCACACAAGTCCTTTAAATAACGCTACCTTCATTTTTATTTCTATAATTTGATATATTATGGAACTTTAGTTCCTTACGCCAGGTGTTGGGGCGCGAGGGTGGTCGCGCAGCAAAAAATCTGACCGTTAAATGGAATGCGTTACCGGAATGCGTTACCGAGCCGAGCCACTACGAACGCTGCCGAGCCGCTACGAACGCTGCCGAGTCGCTCGCTATATCTGTCTCTCTCTCTCGTTGAGTCGTTCGCTGTCTTTGTTTCAATGATCGAATGCACTGACTAGATCTGAATACTTAATATGCAGTTCGTACCAATCAACTTAATGATATGATTGTTATAATTAATACTATTGTATGTTTTTGTTAAATGAAGTTTCATCCAGTGTAAAATAAATTTTTATATTTATATGTGTGTATTTATTTATTGATTCAACACATTGAGAACGATATTCCATTGCCTTACTTATAGAGCCAATGCTGTGTATTATTATATGCCTGTCTTACTGTCGCTGTTTCACGTTGAACATTAGTTTTATTAAGAAATGATTTTAAAAAAAAATTGGTTATTAATTAAAAGGAACTAAAGTTTCTAACTCGTGTCCCGCGACACGTTTCATGTTTTTTTTATGTGATTTGTGACTATCATTTATCTAAAGCGTCTCTGATGTTTCGAAGAGCTTCGATTTTCAAATAAATTCATTGCAGTTGGTGAAAAATATACATAACTATTTTTCTAAATACACATCGTTCTGAAAATTTATTTGTAAACTCTTAGAAAAATGTTTGGAGCTCAATTTCAACTATTTTTGCATGATTGTTATCCGATTCGTATAAACAAATTAGCTATTTTTCAAGGTTAGTATTCTAGATAATTGATTTTTGACAGTTTGTCAAACAGACCGCAACAACGGTCTCAAGCTCAATTATTTAGACGGTTTCTGGCACTGTCGAGTCTTTCTTCGAATTATTTTTTAAATCATCTAAAACAAAAATAAATTTATCCTAAACTGTTGCTACCTGAATAATCTAATCCACAATTCGATAAGAAAAATTGAGCCTTAATTTTGTTTCCGAATCGGTTATAACGACGCATTATCTTAATCTTGTTCATTTCATTCGGCAAACATTTAACAAATCCACGTCACAATTGTCAATATTAGTTAGGTAAGTATCTGTAATGTTTATAGATCCGAGTGTCGGATAAGACAACAATATCGCCACTCGAAATATTTACAGATTTAATATTATCTAAAGCTTCGATACGATATAATTAATGCCAGAGAGTGCGATAACATGGAGGTTATTCATGGTTAGTGATTTTGATCTATCATTGGTACGGATATCTATCTTTCCATGATAAAATTGGTGTAATGGAACATATGATAAAAATGTTTATAGAAAATCTGTTTCAAAATTTGGAATTACCTATACGTGTGGCTTAGAAAGCACAGAGATAGATGGTTGAGCTGTAAATGGTTTTCGTAATTTTTGAGTATCATTAATTTACATGAGCCGTTGGATAAATCTTTGCCGCTGTTCGATATCCAACCAATTATCGTCACGGCCCGCTAAACGGCCGTTAAAAATAAACGTCAAGGTTTTTTTTATTCATACAACAATTCTCACTTCGTTATTAATTGAGTAGAAATGGTAATTACCTACATGTAGGAAGCTTAACAAACCTTGAATGAAAGTTCACAAACGCTTATTTTCGTTATAAATTGTACACGGGAGAGTTGGGAAATTGTTACAATGTAAATATCTGCTTATTTGTACATACGCATACCACTTGAGACAGGTATAGTGGGAAACGTGTTATTCGTTAGAAATGGTTTGGTATGACATTGTATTAAGGTAAACAATGATTTTATAATTTATTGCGTAACACAAGGGTTGCCATGTAATGGATAAAATACTTATACATTATTAACTTACAATTTACAGTTTCTTGAAAAGAAGATAATCCAAATTTACCAACTATTAAGGTTACAATTGGTGGGTAGCTCTAAGTTATTACTAAAGATCGCTGCACGTTAAATCTCGTTTGGTTGTGGAAATATAAACTGATAACTGAAATAGATAATCTGCTAAGTTATACAAAGGTTTATTTTTAAAGAGACTTTTTTTAAATACTAACACATATTTTTAGGGAGCTTTTATGAAGGTTATTTTATAAAATTTCTAATTATTTTATAACTAAATTTCATCTACTTTCTGAAGGGGTATCTACTGATATTTAAACATACAAGTAACCAACTTGGCACGTGATAACAATGAAAAAGTTCGTTGGTACGAATTATGTTCAATGAGTAACGAATACGATATTATGAATACAGCTCATGCATGAGCACAGTTAATATTAACATTACGAAACCTGATTAGTAATGAACGCACTTTATTGATATTATGAATGGTAATTGTTATCTAATGAACATAGTTTATTGATATTATCAGTCCTGTTTATGGAATGATTAATACGGTTCCTTAATATTACGAATGCTGGACATTTAAAAATGAACACGGCCCATTAGAGCCAATAATTTTGGAGAGATATTGCTAGAAATTTATGAGTTATTTCAGTAGTTATATTTAGAAAAAAATTAATAATTTTTAGCGGCAATTCTCACCAAGTGGTGCCACTTTCACGCGTTTGCATAGAGAATTATTAAATTTGGTGAATTTCTCTCATATTTATTAATGTTAAGTATGAGATAATAAGTTTAAGTATTTAATTTATTTATATTTATTATATTATGTATTATGTATTTAATATTTTATTAAGTTAAGTATTTAATATTATATGTTTAAAGTCGCCGACGAACTATTAGGTGAAGTCTCACGACAAAATTATTAACTTCCTGTAATTTCGTAGAGAAATTACTAGACGAAAAGAGTAGAAAAACGTCCTAGTTATGCTATAGTAAATACGAACTCCTGATGTAATTTTATTAGATCAACTTAACGTCGTAAATTTCTATACTAGTCCAGTCATCAGCCATTTTCGCGTGGAATTTTAGAAAACAAGATCGATTTCATTGAAAATTGGGATTTAGGTAGTATATATAACGTTCTTCAAAGTTGAATTTGTGCCGAAGTGTGCTTCTTTCCTAGGGGTGGAAACCACCCCTTCTAAGGGGTAAGAAATTTTTTAATCAAAATAAACCCGGAAATAGATAGACTAATCTATTCTAAGTAACTTTTGTTATATACAGTTTTTTTGTTAAGTCGATATTTTTCGAGTTATTTACGATTGAAGCTACACATTTTTCATTGAAAAAACGAATGTTTTTTAACTGTTTTCAACCAATAACTTGAAAATCTCTCATTTTCTCGGAAAAAACGATCAGAACAAAAATGTAGCTAATAAAAAGGCAAAGAGACACGTTTTTGAATGACCTCTATAAACCTAATAAGAGCCGAGTATTGCTCGTTAAAATATGGTTATTTTTCGAGAACCGCGAAATTGAAAATTTTCAACCTTTAATGACTTGAAAATGGTAAAATTTTTGGGGAAAACTCAATACACGTTTTTTAAAATACATAAAATACCCTTCACAACGAGCACTGATATAAGTCTTTTGCACATGAATTAACTGATTTATAACAAAAAAAGTAACACCTTTCTTTTGTTTTAAATTAAAAATTACACCCTCGTCATTACACCCTGATAAAAATTAAGTATAACACACTTGCAATGAACTTTATTTAGATATTATTAATACGATCTATGTGGTTTAACCGGTTTAGAATGCCTATTTTAGAAAAAATAATTGTTTAAAATGAAAATGCATTTTCGTAATATTGGAAAAAATGCATTTTTCTTAAATAAATCAAAAACTATTCCAGATATGAAACACTGTTTCAAATGTTAATTGCAGGGTTTGTATCACTGAATATTTTTATTTTTTATCTATCTTTGTGTCATAAAAATGAAGGAGGTATGGCGGTTCGAAGTTTGCATTCACGTACTAATTATAGCTCATCCAAGCCCTTTGAACGCAACCCTTTTCAAAACTACGCATTGTAAAAACTTTTAACTAATTTGATGTTAAAGCGCTTGGAGTTTTCTACAAAATGCATTTTTCAAAAAGGTTCTAGCTTGGAAAGCAAGGGATTTTTGTTTCGCTATTTCATAATTTGAAATGATTTATGATACATTACATTTACTTTTATCGTGAATAACTAGAAAAATATCAACTTCCCAAAAAAACTTTATAGAACAAAAGTTACTTAGAATTGGTCAGTCTATAGATTTCCGGGTTTATTTTGATTAAAAAATTTTTTACCCTTTAGAAGTGGTGGTTTCCACCCATAGGAAAAAAAGCACACTTCGGCACATACCGAACTTTGAAGAAGAGGGTAAGTAGAGCTTAAGTCAAAATTTTCATGAAAATCGACGTTGGTTCCCAAAATTCCACACAGTAATGAGGTATTTTACCATTGATGACTGGAGTACGAGCAATAACTCAACCCTTATTAGGTTTATAGAGATAATCAAAAACGTATCTCTTTGTTTTTTTATTAGCTACATTTTTGTTCTGATTGTTTTTTCCGATAAAATGAGAGATTTTCAAGTTATTGGTTGAAAACGGTTAAAAAACATTCGTTTTGTCAATGAAAAATATGTAGCTTCAATCGTGAATAACTTGAAAAATGTCAACTTAACAAAAAAACAGTATAAAACAAAAGTTACTTAGAATTGATTAGTCTGTCGATTTCCGGGTTTATTTTGATTAAAAAATTTTTACCCCTTAGAAGGGGTGGTTTCCACCCCTAGGGATTTTACCGCTGATGGCTGGAGTATACGCATGAAATTGTATTGTAAAACCTTACACAAGATAAATTGTTGAAATATTTTATCGAGTGTAATATTGATAGTACCTACCTACTTTAGTGCTTCCATATGTTTTTAAAAATCGTATAATACCATGTCAAATATGTGTTCTTAAAATTTGTAATTCTATGTTTAATTTTAAATATGTAATTTATATGAAATGAAATTTATATTGCTTTGTCTTCAATATATCTAAGTGCGTTTTCACTTAAATTACTTGCCTACAAGTTAGGTAAATCGAAAGGTCTATTGGGATGATTAACTTATACTATTTATTAAAATTGAATAATCTTGACCACATGGTCACTTCTCTTATATCTCGTCTTATATCTTATAGTTTCTTATATTTATTCACTAAATTTTCACGTCACCTATTTTGGTTAATTTGAACTCCCTCACCTAATTCACTGAAGTGTAATTCAATTTTTGTATAAATAGGCGTCGTTTACTTTGCCTTTGGTCACCTAAATCATTTAGCTCATTATGAATATTGTTTAGACTGTTTAGTGAATATAATTTGTTTCAACGTGATTAACTGTTTGTTAGAAAATGTCGATTTTAGTTTTTAAATATATATATTTTTTTGGTGAAAAAGCAATAAGGGACGTCATTTGTTTTACAAGTAAGGACGTCATTGTATGCTAATTTAATTGGAAATTGCAATTTTTTCCTTAATTTATATTTATCATCGAAATGTTCATTTGACCCATTAAAAATTTAACACATAAGAAAAATTTTGGGAAAAAAACACTTGAAAGTTAAATGAACAACGTTGGCATGTTTCATTTAAAAAACGTGCGATGACATGTAATTACTAGACAATCAATAACATTTTTTATATCAAATATTTTTTTAATAAAAATAACTTTTAGCAAAAAATATGTCATTTTAAAATGCACTTGAAATGTGGTTTTAATTATGATATTTGGTATTTTTGTAAAATATTTGTATTATAGGCAGCTCACCAATCGCACTAACTAAAATTCTGCATAATAACTCAAAAGAAACATAATTTTAAAAGCTAAGAGGTCAAAAACTGAATTCGATCGGTCTCGTAGTCCTCGACTTTACAGTGTATAGTTTCCTGTAAAATTTTATTCTTTAATTAGACAAAAAGATGAGACTGGCACCATTGTGTAATGTAGAACTCAATACCTACAGATGTAGTGAATAATCTTTACTTTGTCTTAGCCCGCAAATTATACGAAATATTGTATTATTGCAAACAAAAAAGTTCTTTTCATAAACATTAACATTCACTGATTTACTAAAATATGTTAATAAAATTGTTGATAAACGTCTATATATTGTATTGAAAAACAAAGACCTTACATAATTAAAATGTTTTACACTTCGTTACATTGATGAATTGCATTGAAGCTACTTGCCTGTTGAGAAATGATGTTCGTTAAGATTATGAAGTAGGTATAACAATTTTTTAGTATACCATAAAATGTTTTCATAGAATAGCATTTCCGAAACATTCACAAATTTAACTCTTGTTTATACATGAAAATGAAACTTATGGATGCTAGTTATAAGGACTAAGGAAAGTAAATTATTTTAAAATTCATCACCGTCATCTGGCGTGGAAGCTTTCCCCTTTTTTTCAGCCGAAGAACGTCATAAAGCACATATGTAACCTCATATTAACTCACTCTTACGTTAGTGTGTCTGGAAGTGGTATTTTGGTGCTTCTAAAATTGATGTAAATCTTATTTAACTCATAAGATATGGACATTTGTAGTATTTTGTTCCAGTTACTGGCAGAACTCATACTTTGGAGTTACAAATATACACGTTCTTTCGTGTTATTTTTACTCTCGCAGTTTCATGGCACTAAGGTCTCCTTATGTTTATTTCTTTCCAAATTCTTAATTATTTATTCAATAAGTAGGTTATAGTAGTAGAAATATAAAATCGTAATATTCTACATTCAATCCTTCCTGCAGGTACAGGAATTGATCAAATCTATATAGGTAATTTTATCAAATTATTTATTGGGTTTAATACTTGTTAAAATTTTCATATAAATCAAAGTTAGTTTTAACCTATTTGTGTATCAATTAAGTAATATTTCAGTGAATTTGGTGAGGTCGTTCAAGTCAATCAAATAAGTGACGTGAAAATTTGGTGAAAAATATTATTTATTAATAAGTCGTAATATTTCGTTAAAAAGTATCAGACTTCCTAACAGGTCGCACAAGAACGTATATAATTACCAAATAGATAGAACAGTGCTGATGATACTATATAACTTATATCATCTAATAAATTATAGTCCACTGGTTGGTAACAAATTGGTGAAATGTGTATGGCACCATGTTTCACTTATTAGATCACATTTTCGTTGTAGGTATGACATATTAAGTTAATTTGGTAGCTGTTACGAACACCACCGAATTAGCTGAAAAATTATAAAAATTCAAAAAAATCAAAGTTGTCAAAAATCAAATTTTCGAAATACTGAGAAAAGCCCCGAAGTTTTGTAATTTAAAAAGAAATGTCAAATAGGACAGATGTAGCCAATCGATAGAAAGAATCGTAAACGTCATTTTGCATCATTTTCAAAGCAAAAACTATTCATGAACATTTGATTTTCGGAAACTCAATAATAAACAATCCCATGTGGTGCAAAGTTTAACGGTGACACTTTATGTGTTTAATTATTATGGCATGACGTGACAAATTACCATTAATCACCAGGGGTAAAAAACGTTTAAACTATGGAATTTTGAGAAACAAGGTCGATTCCTTTGAAAATTGGGATTTTGGTAGTATTTATAAAATTCTTCAAAGTTGGACTTGTGCCAAAGTGTGCTTTTTTCCCACCCCTTCTAAGGGGTTAAAAATTTTTTAATCAAAATAAACCCGGAAATAGGTAGACTGACCAATTCTAAGTAACTCTTGTTCTATGAAGTTTTTTTGTAAAGTTAATATTTTTTGAGTTATTCACGATTGAAACTACACATTTTTTATTGAAAAACGAAATGTCTTTTAACCGTTTTTCCCACTAACTTGAAAATCTTTAATTTTATCAGAAAAAAACATTCAGCTACCGAAGGGTGTCCAGCTTCTCAAAGCTGGCCATGGTAATTTAACCAAAGGAAAACACCAAGTCTTAACCAACTGCTTTATTGAAGATGAGCGACCGGTTTCGGCTTACTAGAAGCCATCTTCAGGCTCGCACTACATGAATGAGGAGAATTAGCAAACCGAAGGTAAGTACCTTACAAAGCAATACTCACAACAAGTTGTTATGTTTTAGGGCTTCTGTTGTTGGTTAAAAAACACTCAGAACAAAAATGTAGCTAATAGACAAGCAAAGAGATTCGTTTTTGTATGACCTCTGTAAACCCAGTAAGCGCTGAGTTATTGCTCGTTGAACGATGGTTATTTTTCGAGAACCCCGAAATTGAAAATCTTTAACTTTCAATAACTTGAAAATGGTGTAATTTTTGGGGAAAAGTCAATAGACCTTTTTTAAAATACATAAAAAACCGTTATAATACTTTCACTCTAAGCCAGAAGTTGTTCGCTTCTGCCTTTGTACCTGGCTCCAAAATTCGTGTTCCGACATAAAGAAAAAATCAATTGGTTTTTCGATAATAATTCCCTTAATTTCCAATCTAGAAACTTTTTACAAAATGCGTTTTGTAGAAAATTCCTAGCTATTCAAGATCAAATTAGATAAAAGCTTTTATAACCCGTCGTTTTGAAAAGTGCTGCGTTCAAAAGGCTTAGATGAGCTATAATGAGTATACGCGAATGCAAACTTCGAACCGCCATATCTCGTTCAATTTTTATGATACAAAGATAAACATAAAATCATAATTTTTAGTGAGAGAAACCCTGCAATTGTTATTTAAAACATTTTTTCCTATCTGGAACAGTTTTTTATTTATTTAAGAAAAATACATTTTTTTTCCAAAATTACGAAAATGCAATTTTCATTTTAAACAATTATTTTTTCTAAAATAAGCATTGCAAACCGGTTAAACCACATGAATTATATCAATAATATAATATAATAAAAATATAATAATAATATCAATAATACCTAAATAAAGTTAATTGCTAGTGGGTTATGCTTAATTTTTGTCAGGGTGGTAATGGTGGTTAATGACGAGGGTGTAATTTTTAAATTTAATAGAAAAAAAAAGAAAGGCTTTATTTTTGTTATAAATCAGTCAATTCTCATGTAAAAGACTTTTATCGTACTTAGTTTAAAGGTTTCGTTATGTACATTAATAAAGATCTATTGACTTTTCCCCGAAAATTTCATCATTTCCAAGTTATTGAAAATTACATTCAATTTGGGTTCTCGAAAAATAACAATCGTTCGACGAGCAATAACTCAGCCCTTACTAGGTTTATAGAGATGATTCAAAAACGAATCTCTTTGTTTGTTTATTAGCTACATTTTTGTTCTAAACGTTTTTTTTTCTCGATAAAATTAAAGATTTCCAAGTTATTGGTGAAAAACTGTTAAAAGACATTCGTTTTTCAATAAAAAATTTGTAGTTTCAATCGTGAATAACTCAAAAAATATTAACTTTACAAAAAACTTCATAGAACAAGAGTTGCTTAGAATTGGTCAGTTTATCGATTTCCGGGTTTATTTTGATTAAAAAAAATGTTAACCGCTTAGAAGGGGTGGCTTCCACCCCTGGGGAAAAAAGCACACTTTGGCACAAGTCCAACCTTGAAGAATTTTATAAATACTACCAAAACCCCAATTTTCAAAGGAATCGACCTTGTTTCTCCAAATTCCACGCGAAAATGGCTGATGAGTAACTACATAGTATCAACACATTTTTAAGGATCGAAAATAAAGTCTTCACAGAGTAAAATGTTCGCATTAGAATAATATATGAATGCTAGTAGCGCTGCTTTTTGATTAAAGACAAGAGATGCAATTTCCTGAGCAATCTGTAGCAATTTAATATCATCATACTTTGTTTTTAATCTCATAGCGAACTACACACATTTTAAAAATATTGTTGCAAACAAAAATCTGTTAAGTTAATTTCCATAGCAAATAATGGGTTTACTTTACAACCACATATATTTATAATATAACTACATCCAAAAGTAGCCAATTTAAAATTTGGAGAGTGCATAGCATTTGGCATACCCATATAAAGTTTGAATCTGTCGAATTTCACTAGAAATGAGATCTTCAACTTATTTCACTAGAGAATGGCAATGCAGCAGGAATAACGCTGTAATTTGTTTTCGTGTCATTTGTTACCCGAATTAAAGAAACCTAAAAAAATGTTTGGATGTGTTTTAAACCCACAATCAGGTGGATATAATTTATTAGTTTAGGAAATGATCCGTTAAGATATCACCTTTTGAAATTACCATTTTACATGGGAGGTTACAAGTACGAAAATTCCAAACTCACCAAAAAATCGTCGTTAGTCAATAGAAAGACGTGGAAACTGACAGAAAACTTTGTTTTTCGCATTCCCTTTTGGTTTTTTTAGAAAAAAAATTTTCTTCAATTTCTTGCTAGGCCGCATATTCGCCCAACTGTATCTTTTACTAAAATTATTGGCGGCATTCTTTTGTGTAATATCTTTGTAATTTCTGTAATAACTTCTAAAAACTTTTCCTAGGGTCGCAGATTCTGAGATCATCACTGTGATATTTTACACGAAACATAAATAAATATATGACGGTAAGTCAACTTAACTACAAAACAGTGAAAATTCGGCGGTGGGTAATCGAACGTAAGTACGATGTCATATATTCGCCGTTCTATGGGAATATTTATGCGTATATTATAAAACTGTACCTGTAAATATAAGTGAAGTGTCAATATAATTAGTCGAGTATATACACCCAAATTATATCTAATGTAATATGTCGAATTGTCCGGACAAAAATTAAGTACCTAAGCGTTTCTTTTTTTTTTTTTTTTTTTGGTTCGTTAGTTTTCAGTCATAAACTACAGTTGAATTATGGTCTTAGTTGCTTGTGTTAATAAGTCATTACATTACTGTTACTTTTGAGAAAAGAAGTTGAGAAGAATTAATTAATTAAAAAAGGTCAGGTTAGGCTGCTTTAGGTTAGATTTAGTTTGTTTAGATGTTTAGATTTTAGGCTGAAATATATAATTATTACCAAAATATATTGTTTAAAATACATGTAGGTATCATGTTTTGTAATTTTTTTAATTTTTCTTCTATATTTTAACTAGGTGATTTGTTGGAACAATGTAACGTAACCGACATTATGAAATTCATAAGACAAAGAAGATTTTGGAACAAACATGTGTCAAGAGCAGATGATACTAGACTAATAAAAATAGCAAGAGACTATAGACCTCCAGGAAATGAAGCGCAGGAAGGCTACAAACAAAATGGACCCAAAGTTGGCAATCTTCGGAAGAGGACTGGACAAAAGTTTGAATCCCTGAATCGTGAAGAAGAACAGGGCATGGCCCTACTATAAAAGAAGAGGAAGATTTGTTGGGTTTCATTCGGTATCCGAAGGTTAAAAGTTTTTCTAGCCAAACTAGTTCATTGGGAAGGTTAGGGTTTGGTTGGGTTTTTCTTGATGTAGATAAAAACGTTAGTAGGTACCTATTCTATTTTCTAACCGGACTATTTATTATCTTATACTTATGGCACGTCTGTTAGTTCAAAAACCTAATCCATATTGGCACAGTATGTTATGGATGAAAATACCAACTCATGTTAAATTATGTTGAAATTTTTTAAATAAAAATTTGATTTTTCGCAAGTACGTACCTATCTACTGTCATTGTATCCTAACTAAACAGACCTCTTTCACGTCTGTTTTGAGAAAGTTTCATATGAGTCGGGGTGGTGTAAAATTCTATCATTATTTTGACTCTATTTCAAAATAATTATTCACGATGTTGTTTGCTACTTTCCGGTATATTTGTGTCAAAATTGTTTCGTTCTCCACTAAGATTTGTTGATCTGATGGTATGCCCGTCATGTCGGTCGTTTACATACAACCATTTCTCCGTTTTGTACACCTGTCAGAAGAATTCCAAAATGGCGGAAGGTGGGTTAAATAAAACGTATCTGTTTTAAATCGCTTTTCCAGTCATTTTTTCACATTGCTAGAGTGAAATTGGAATATTAGCGTGTACCTAATCGAATAGTCAAAGTTAATTACTATCGCTGAATTCATAAAAATAAGTTATGAAATACTGAAGAAAATGAACGTCAATGTAGCCAATTTTAGCTAAATTTTTCAGTTTTATTTACAACTAGTAATTCCCTGAAGTTGATATTATTTTTCCAATACACTGGATAGTTGTCATCATGACTAAAAAAATCTACTAGGTAAACTGTACTAAAAATAGGATTGGTTAAAATTTTGCTACGCTAAGACGAATTTTTACCACCAACAATTCCAAAAACAACCTCCTGTTGTTGCAAATAACATGTAAACTTCAAAATTTCGATTGTGATCGTCCACGTCTCATATTGCCAAAACAACCATGGCCACCCAACCACCCACCCACCCACCAATAAGCCATTACTCATAAAAGAGATTACCGACACGACGCACACACACTCGCACACAAAAACAACCAAACGGCCTTTTTGAATGACGTGTCGACTTCGAGGGGAGGTCATAAAGAATTCGTAATGGACGTCTGGCACCCGAACAAAAGCTTCCAGAGAGAACGAGAGAGCGAGAGAGAAATAGAGAGGAGAGAGAGACGGAGAGAGGGAGAGAGAGAGGACGAGAGAAGCTCACCCACGCGCGATAAATACGAATGAACGGGAGAGAAAGAGGAAGAGAAAAAGTGAGAGGAGGACGAAGAGAGAAAGAGAGCTTCGACTTACCCCTCCGTCGATAACCCATTTGGCACTTCGCTTACATCAGAGATATCGGGTTTCTGACGGATTTCGGCGGCGGCTAATGTGCCCAGACAGGTCGGACGGATGTACAGGACGTGTAGACGAAAAGGAGAACGGAGGACTCATCCGAGTGGGGAGGACAGGGAGAGAATGAGGGACGCATGATAATGAGGTTTGGAAAGAAGGAGGGAGGATGGGAAATCGGAAAGAGATGTTTGTCCTCAAACTCTACGCATTTCTCTTTATGTGCCATATAAAGTTGGATTGAGTAGTACATAAGGGAATGTTGCGTGCACAGTACGTAAGTTATGGCGTTTGATGACAAAAATTGATTTTCAAATTGTAGGGAGGTCAGCAATGAAACGTACAGTTAACTTGTTAGGTTACTACTTCTTTGCAGTGCTAAGTCAACGTGTTTTCAGTTTCATTTGCTTCATTCAAAAACTGCTAGCATGCTTTTAAAATAAACAGTTGATCTCACTCTTAAAAAAAAACGTTTATCTACTTTGCGTTACTAATGATCTCATTATTGCATCAAAAGTAGTGTAATAATACTCATATTAATATTATTACACTACTTTTGGTAACTTTTTAGTTTTGTTAAGTTGGTACGTCAACCTCTCACAGAGACGTGTGCGTGTGCAGCCGTCAAGGATAAATTATTAGTAAACATAACCTTTAAAATTTACATGAAAAATGTATTATTTTATATTATTCTAGTATAAAATGCATTACAAGTTACAAAAGACGGTATAACCCAAAAGAGGAACAACTAATCAGTAGCTAATGTACAACTAGTGAAAACTTTAACTACGACATTACTGTAGTTTGGGCATTTATGCTAATGCCAGAGACATTTTGGGTGATTAAAGTTAGTACTTCCCTGAATATTTCTTACGAAACTGGTATTATTTGTGATTGAATTGATATTGTTTATAGTTCCAATTTTAGGGGGTTCTGGCTCGGACATTGGTTGTGCCTGACGGAAGTAGAAGTGGATGTCGATGATCTCAGCATATCCGCCACACCTCTTTTTCTTTTTGACGAAGTGTTAATGTACCCCTCTGCTATTGCTCAAGACTTCCAGGCCCCATGGTTTTTTATAGTAATTCAATCTGCTCCATTATTGTCCAAGTTTGATGCACTGGACCTACGGAAGCAGTGCCCCGTGTACTGATCCGGATTAGCAAGATTCAGAAACGTAGCAGTTATGCGTGGCACTTGGCTAATCTTATTAATCCCTATAGGGCTAGTGATGCATCGGCCGTTTCGGTATGTGAGAAAAAAGCGTTTTGAAGCTATACCGATTGGTCGAAGGCTGACATATTTCTTAATAAGATGAAGCTTGTAAGTAATAAGTATATCCCATTATGAGTATAACCTGAACGAAAACAATACAAGCAGGTAACAAATGAAACATGATTTTTTAAAAAACAAACTTACTTTAATTGCCAAATAATGAAGATCGTCGCCTTGAATTAAAAACTGATTTATTACAGCAATATCCAAAAATTTTGATTTTTTATGCTGATATTCTTGAGACTGCCATTTGAGAAAAGCATGCAATCGTCAAAATTTCGATATAGCTGCGTTCTTATAAGCATTTACACATGCTCTCAGCATGCTATAGTACGATGTCCGGAGCATCGAAGACCTTTTTGTCTTTCTTTTCTCCTGAAAATACGCTGTACAGTTCAGTTCTACAGTTGTGTCTTCCATTTCTCGCACGTAAGTAAGAGCGTAGTTATTGAATTTGTCCTAGGGCTACTAGATTTTCAAGTTCAAATACGAAACGTCCATGTCAGTGACGTCAGTGTGACCAACCCATCGATGCATTGAACCAATCGGTGTTATTTATCGGACGTCAGTTGTAAAATACACAAATTGTAATTTTTAGGATGTTAATTATTAAAAAAATATATTCTAACAACAGTTATTACAAAAAAAATTGCGCAGTCCTGTCATGCCGCAAGTTTCGTGTACCCATTTAAGACAAATGTGACATATTAGCCAATGGGTGTTACTACATTCACATTTACCCTTACAAACTACACAGTTATGTTGTCTCAAATGATCATTTTTGTCTTTATCTGATCTATGTTTATTGGTTTCGTCTTTGGTTTGTCTCGCTGTTGCTCCTTTATTTCTTTAGGTTTGGCAATAATAAGTGACAGGGGTGTCATCATCACTAGAATGGTGCAGAGATATGTTCCCATCAGTTTTATCCACACTTGATTCTTTTGAAGTAAGGCTATTCGTTTTTTTGTTACAATGGATACTGGTTCTCTTGGTCGCATTTTGAAGTAGATAATTTCATTCCCTCTAAAAGTCTGTCTTTTTCGGGAGTGCCAGTGATAACTGTTGTCGAGGACCTCTTTGCAATCGCTTTTTAGGACCAGCTTTAGGGTATGGTGTCACTTGTTCGGGAGACACGACAGCTGATGAGAAATGCGATGTGGATGATGGCAAGATATCTGAAGGTTATGGTGGCGTAACATCTGAAGATCTTGGTGATATGATATCTGAAGACGTTGATGGCAACGCAGGAGGCTGTGGTGGATTTATAGATGGCTGAGCCAAATTGGGATCGGGTCTGTCTGACACAAAACCAGATAAAAAATCATCATCCGTAAATATGTGTCTATTAAATGGATGAAAGCCCGTTATCAAAAATGATTTAATAATATTTTCCAGTGACAAGGCATGGTTAAATGCTTCCTATGCAAATAAGCCCCTTCATATATGGTTACAGTTTTTCCGGGATTTGATATATCCAAGCGTTCATTGCAGCTTTGTAGCGTCTTTTGAATGGTACGTATACACATACATCGGCTGGTTGTAGGCGATGGCTACGATGCGGAGTGAAAGTAAGAATCATAATGTGATTCTGCCTTGCCAGCATTACAAACTCAAGCGTAATGCGTGTCTTGTGGTTGTCCATTAGAAGTATACAGTGATTATTTTCACTTGGTTTGACAGATTTTATAAAAAGTTTTATGGCTTCCAAAAATGCCTCTTCAGTCATCTAGCCGCTAGGATTGGCTCATTTAGGTCCATCTCTCAACATAATATCTTTGTAATGCACCCTTGGGAATATAAATACGGCAGGTATATTACCTCCTGAAGCATTGAGGAATCCCAACATTGTAACTAATGTACCTTTCTCTGCAGAAATAACTTGTCCCACTTGCTTTGCACTTGGGACTGCTAGCACTTTTGGAGGGTTGGTTACAGTTAGACGACCAATTTCTTCTAAGTTCTAGATCATATGTGGCTTAAAGTTATGTTTACCCAAAACTCGTTCTAAATTGTCATAAAAGTTATTGACATGGCCCGGTTAAATGTAGTTGCTCTTGAAAGAGAACTGTTTTCTGATTAGACCAAGGTATTATTTCTTTGAATGAATCCGCGAAACCAGTCATTAAAAAAAATTTCTTTTCCATTCCATGACACTGGGGATATAGTATGGTTGGCATTGGCAAACTGATACCCCAGTTTTCGGACCTGAATTGTAGTTAGTCCATAGCACATCTTGGTATAAGTTTTTAAATAATCAGCCAACATTTCCTCTTGCTCATAGGAAAATATTCGTTTATTGCCTATATTCAGTTGATGACGGTGTTCTGCTTCCTGGTCCTTGGCTTTTTTGCAAGGGGTGGCAAAATATGATTTGGATATGTTATGTGCTAACTTACACTGAACTTTTTGTCTGATTTCTCTCAAGCACTTCTTGAACTGCAAGTTTAACTAGTGTGGTTGTAAGTCTTATACGTTTCGTACGCGTAGGCGTAATTATTTCCTGCAAACAAAAGTAAAAATTATTCATTGGTCATAAAGAAAAAAAAAACACACAAGCTTAGTGTTTTGATACGGACTGGCGATTCAATGCGTCAGAATGTGGCTGTTTCAATGTATTAGTCTATTTTAGGTAAGAACATGAAATTACACATAAACAGAAAATTGTGTATCAAAATCTCTGTATGCAGCATAATATTTATGCACTAGTATCAACATACCTATATGAATAAAAAAGATAATTTTTTTTGTATGTTACCTGTGCCATGGTTCACCGTTTTTATGAAGAAATTACCTCTTGACGCCGGAAATTATAATGGCTCGTGGTACACACACCATTCCCACAACCGAAGTTTGGTGGAATAGTGGTGGGCTGTACAATGTTGCAATTTCGTAGCAATTCAACTTTCCTCCGTTTTAAAACCCGTCCGTCACTGCGGAACTCCCCTAATTGTTCTCATAAATTGTTTAGCCATCTCCCCATTACATCCCCAAAGTGCTATATTATAAAGCATTTTATAGACTGATTAATTCCAATTTTAATCACAAACCAAACTAGGTATTTGCACTCAAATAGACAGTCTAATTAAGAAAAAAAATCGTTTTTTACGATAAATTAACACTTTTGTCCAGTACCATTCACAATTTCCACAACGCAACTACACGTCATACAGTATCTTTCTGGCCCAAAAAATATGATTCTACCAAATAAGCAAAACCTGTCTAGTACTTAATAGAAAGCTTAAGCTCTATGATTGCATATCAAACTAATATGTCAACTTTTTGAGCTTCAAAACAGTATGTACTAACGTAATTGGATTGTATTGTGATAAAAACAATCATGTACCGACGAATATTTCCGCTTTAAAATATTGTGCCACAAGTATTGTTGTCTAAAAGTATTATTTGCTATTATTAACTAAATGTTACACTAAGATTGCCTTCAATATTTCAGTAGCCTTCTACACTGGTAGATATTTTTGAGATTTTATAGTCATCACAAAACGGAATTGGTGTGATTTCATACCACCATTGCATCATTTTGTAAAGTCGCGTACAAATCAAGAATGTCAGTGATTTTTTTTTTCATAAAGCGTCATTAATTTCATACAATTCTTAGTACACTTACAATCCAAGATATATTTATTGTTATATTCATACCATTTATTACTGCACAAAATTAGTAAAATTGCATACAAATTGTGAACATCCACATTATTAAGTATCACGATTGTCATCATTATCATCATCATCATCAAGTATATAATCTTTAAAGAAAATTATGTAATTTTTCTAATTTTACAAGGTTTTTGAAAAATTAATAAAAATGTATTTATTAAATTACTAGCCGTGAACCGTCGCAGCTTGGCTCGCTCACTTCCTTGAAAAAGTTGCAATTATTTACGTTTTTCCTTTTAGTTATTTAAGCCACAAGAAAGTTGAGGCTTGTCACTTGCCGAGAATGTTAACAGTCAATACATTCCGTGTGGCTTATTAGATTTTTCACGCTGCCATTGAAAATTTCTTCATAATTCCTCAAAAAATGAAATGTTTGATTTAGTTTGGAAGTACGTCAATCTGACATAAGTTGACTGACATACGTCATACTTACATATGTCAGTCTGACATATGCGTAACTAGGGATAAATCAACTTGATTTACTCTTTTGATATTCCTAGGAATGTAAATAACAGTATTTACATTCCGTCGTCAAGGAAAACTAATACACGAATGTTATTTGCCATTATCATGCTACGTTTCTATGCATATAAGAGCGATTTACGATAGCGGCAGCGTGAATTTTTTTTTAATGCAGTTCGTAAGTGTATCCCAGCTAACAAATTAGGTGAGATATTCACGACACAGGTTATTTCACCAATTGTCATTTGATGAAAGTTGGCTAAATTTTCACCAATTTTGAATTTTAACCAAATTGGCTAAAATTTGGCTAAAAGTACTAATTTTTAGCGACAATTTACGTAAAGATTTAATAAATTTGGTAAATTTCTATCGTAAGGTATAAGGTCGGCGACGAGCTATTAGGTTAAATCTCACTTTGAAATTACTTCCTAAGTATGTCATATTTGGTAAATATTCACCTTCCCAATTAATCACTGTCACCGAAATGTATCGATTTAAATTAAAACATTATTTATTGGTAAAAATTAGGAAGGGTATCCTAAACTTATAGGTATTTCCAGTCGACGTCAGTATCAAGATTCGTAGTTAGAAATATTTCATATTACACTGATGTAATTAAATTATAACAACTTAACGTCGTAAATTCTTATACGCAATCAATTCTATTGTCAAAATTTATATTTATACTTCGAAAAATAGCAATACACCTCAGAAATAATCGTTATTATCTAATACGTTTAAATGTTTTATCATGTGTGGTGTATAGGTAGTTATATACTACTGTACTACTTTAATATGTTGTTTAAACTAAATATTGCTATGCCAAATATGTTGTAATAATAAAATTTTAAGTAATTCTTAAGTTGTAAAATATAATTATTTCGAAATTAAATTTATATTGTTTGACAATATATATTCGCTACATTGTTTCAAAACACCTATTGGGAATTACAACTTATAGGTATTAAAAATTTAATATATTTGACCTCTTGGTCACATTGTGTCGCGCCATATTACCCCAGATACATAACATTTTGGTGTAAATTTAGTGAAAGAGGAATCTTCGACTTATGCTATTGGGTAGTGTTCGTGACACTTACTAAACACTTCACATAGCGAAAATGCTACCTAATAGGTGAAACACGGCACTGTACATATTTTACCAATCTGCTACCAGCAAGTAGACTCCAACTATTAGGTGATATGTTATTAAGTATCACGGGTCCTGTTCTACCTATTTGCTAATAATGTTCTTGTGCGACCTGCTAGGTAGCCTGATATTATTTAACATAATATTGCGACTTATTACGAATTTTTTCTCATCAAATTTTCAAGTCACTTATTTTGTTACGTTGAACGACTTCACCTAATTCACCGAAGTACAACGTGATCAAGAATGACTGTTTGAGTTGGCAATACTGAATTTCATTTTTAAATGGTACAACTGGTAATTTGAATTTGCTATTTCGAATTCAAATTTCTGGTATTCTTTTCAAATTTATTTATTTAAAATGGTTTTCACGTTACCACACGATATTTTCATTGGAATGGCGTACTTTCCAAGCGGGATTTATAACCCAATTACTGGTTAGCAGTACTCTCTCGAAGCGTCATACCAGCAATTTCAGGAGTTGTCTCCGGAGACTTTGGTCACTTTTGCTGTCTTTCCGCAGCATTGCATGCGAGTAGTTGAACGTTATTTAAACACAGGGAGCGTAAGCAAACAAAAATCAACTGGTAGACTTCTACTCTAAACGCGGAAGTTCTCGAGGATATCAGAACTCGAATGCAAAGAAGTCCTCGCAAATCCTTAAGAAAGCTCTCCCTTCAAACAGGTTTGGTCCTTATGCCTCCTATTCAACCAATTTTTATTCTTACCCATAAGATTTCCACTTTTCCACTGTTCTAATTCACGGTTTTACAGGTTTATCATATGCAAGTTGCTCCACTGTGCTTAAAAAGAAATTAAAGTACCACCCTTACAAAATTTCCATCGTCCAGTCATTAGCCCCTCCTGATCGCCCGCAGAGAGTTTTATTTTGCAATTGGTTAAATGACATATTAAATAATAATGATATCCTTGACAATACCTTCTTTTCCGATGAAGCCTGGTTTCATCTCAATGGCTATGTGAATAGACAAAATTACAGAATTTGGTCAGGTGAAAATCCTTATGCTATCAGAGAGACACATTTGCACCCGGTTAAAGTTGGTGTTTGGTTGGCAGTCTCAAGGACGCGGGTGTACGGGCCAATATTTTTTAATTTTACCGTCAATTCGAAGAGATATATCCAACACCTTTTGAGGCCTTTTATAAACCAATTAACAGACGAAGAGCGTCAAATTGGATATTTCCAACAAGACTTATAAGGCACATACGGCTCGTGCTACTATGGGAAATTTAAGAGAAAATTTTGGCGACAGAGGAATTATTCAGGGCATTGGGCCAAGCAAGTCACCAGATCTCATTCCATTAGATTTTTCGTTATTTGGACTCTTGAAGGACAATGTCTTTAGGAACATAATTGCATACTGAAGAAGAGCTGCAAGAGGCAATAGTTCAGGAAGTGGCAAACATTACCCCCAATATGCTGGTGAATATCTTCGAGAGCCTAAAAAGAAGAGTTAATTTATGTCTGGACCAAAATGGGGGGCATTTTGAGCATTACCTTTAGCTGTTTAATTAAATCATTGTTCTGTATTTCGAATTTCATTTTTTAAGCGTTAATTTTTATTCACATAACCTACAATCTTATCGCTGATTGCTATGTCACATTTTTCTCAAATAAACATATCTGGTTGTAGCGTTGCAAACCCTTAGGCAAAAAAATTCTCCACGTAGGATTGCCAACTCAAACAGTCATTCTTGATCACCCAGTATAACTCAATTTCTACATGAATAGATTAAATTAACTTTGACTTTGTTGAACAACATCTAACTTGTTAACTGGAAATCTGTCACATGCAACAAAATTAACCAAAGTCTACGTATTTATACCTACCCTTAATGTAGTTTAGTACCATAGTTTCTAAACTTTCTAAGCTAGTCCGTTCAATGGTTCACAAAAGAAACACATAGAAGTTTATTTTTAAATACATAAACTGGAAACCTTTCCAGTTTATGCAAGAAATCATAATATTACCCGTCCACAACCTTTTCGGAAAAGATTTTATATTGTCACTCAAACTGTTCACTGCTAATTTGGTACTTGTTTGACGGCATAGTTTCATACAGGAATATTATTAGTATTTTGATCGAGTTTTACTGGGTATTTTACTTCTGCTGGAATTATTTAATCATGTCCGAATAACCTGGATAATTCACAAAATTCATTGTAGCTATGATTAACAGTTTTCAAATCAAAATTTGTTGTTCACCACAGGATATTCGAGATATCCATATGCGCAATTTCACGTTAAACCCGTAGGGTATTACCGCGTTGTAACCTGACAAATTAATATGTACGGATATGCGATGATATATTGACTCGATTCTTCGGAATTATAAGCGAGCATTAAGCCGGAAGATTTATTGGATAAATTTCGTCGATTTTCATATATGTTAATTAAATTGATCGATAAATGGCTTCGTGTTGATATTACCTGTTAATGATTTCCAGTTTCAATTAATAACCAAGCGACATTATTTGAAGTTATAACAGGTGCAATATTAACTACGAAATTAATTAGCTTGATACCTTCCGATTTTGTTATTGTAGTAGTTGTGACAAATAAACCATCGTCGACTACCATACAAAAGGAGTTTAATTTTAGAGACAATTTTTAATAATCAAACCAATTATCATTTTGATTGAAATTTTAATCAGAACGTATTTTTTGTTACGCTTGTTCGATGTGCCTACTAAATTAATAACGCCGCTACCTTTCACTCTCACCTTTCAATTTTTACACATTACGACACTTATTTTATCACCGCTACTAACTATATAAGTTTACTTATTTATTAACATAGTCAATTGGATTTTCCATTTCAGTCAATAATCCAATTACCTTCCAGATTTATATACCTGCGCTCGCTTAAATTGTGTTAATTAAATCCTCGCCCAAGGTAAATAAATCGCCTTTATATACAGGTCGCGCAAATCCTAAATAATTAACATTTGTCATTGAATGGCAGTACCTAGTACCTGTGGGACCACACCTCGTCAGTATATACTTTTACCGGAGGCGTCGTTTTGAATTACAATGGAATCACGCTCAAAATTAGTTCTATAAATATTTATTCGATAAGTAGCAGAGTAGATAATGAGGATAACGCGAAGTCGTATGTACGGGGCGTTATGGTGTGTTTACAATTTTTATCATGATCATTAAGTAACATCCGGTATAATGGGAAAACTAGATTAAATGGATAATGAACCTCTCTATACGCTACCGCTAACGAGACCGAATTGATATGCACATTTTTTAGTTTTAGTGCTTCCTCTCGTCCAATTTTCCTTGACAGTTAACAAAACAATTTTTATTTTATCATTAACTTGTAATTTGTAAACTTGTCATGTGCCGACGGAGCGGTTCGTGGGTACTCCCGTATAGGAAGAAGAAAATAAAAGTTGGGCCGATTCTGAATAAAAAATAAAGTGACGAATTAAATTAATTAACCTGCCTTAACAAAATATTCTTAATAATAATCCATATTAACGGTTTGCCATTTCCGCCATTTTGTCGTTTTTCGTCTCTACCGTCTCAGAATTATGCTACTGTCTCTAAAAATTATTCAACTCCAAAAATACACACTCATCTAAAGAACGCTCGAGAGAAGGTAAAGGCTCTTTATCAGCTTCTGCTAACAATGCGGAGCTATAAAGTCGATTCCAGTAGTAGCAGTAGCTTGGACTCTCTCTCTCTCTCTCTCTCTCACTCGACGACCTGAAGAACCTGTATTGGTTGCTCGATCAATAAAAATACCTGCCTGTCATTTCCACCAACTCTATCAATTAAATATGGATATTTGCCGCACGAATGTCGCTTATACAAGGTGATCCGGTCGTGCGGTCTGTCTGTTAAGGATATTAGCAAGGTGACGACTCTGGATTAGAAAAATTATATTAATTAGTAAGGATGGGAATTAAAGCCGCAAGCAAGGTTGTTAAGAATAAATATTAAAGCAATATTGCACTACAACAGCAGTACTTGCTAAAGCAATTTGTTTTTATTTTTTTATATACAGAATAGTACTTTAGGTAATATTAGATAAACTATTTTAGCATTATCTCTCAAAATCGTATTAAGAAAGCCCCCAGACTTTATAAATCAGTCAATTGTGTCAATTTCACCGTTCATTGCATCTTCAACTGAAGTACAGTTCAGTGACTTTCCGATTAAAACCATAAAAATGCACACAATAGAATTATTCTTGTAACACGGCACCACGTCACATTAACTTGGTTTATATGAAACATTTCTAAAGAAACAGTACCGCCTATTGATCACGTCTACCCACGCGAAATGTGTTTCTGTTTTTAATTTCCTTTAGTAAACCTGTACTGTAATTAAGTATAAGTTTTTGTACGTTGTTATAGTGTTTGATTATTCCGTTTTAAGACATGTGTTTTAAAAGTACTTATTCACTAAGTCTGTTTATAACTGAGTTTAAGAACAAAGTGACAACGTTGAAACCACCGAAATAGGAGAACTTCTATATATAAGAATCGATTTTTGAAAGGTTTGGATTTGAATGAGTACCTACTATGCATACCCGCAATTTCAAAACTGTTTATACCTAACGTAATAACAATTGACAAATGAATGTTCTAAACATATTAAACCCCCAATGCAATCTCTCTCTTTCTCTTTCTATCTCGTACATTCTCCCATATTTTATTTTCTTTCCCATTTTGTTGCTCATTGGTATTCCGCTCGAGTCACGTTTAAAAGGCATCATCCGAGCCTCCAGGAGTGTACGGTGTTTTTAAACAACACGATCTGCCAAACGAGGCACTCTCCCAACAACGGTAGGTCTTTTGGAAAATGAAAATGGTAACTTACGTACGAATTTCTGGAAATGTATTTTTATAAATAATTGCAAAGTCAGTAGATTCAAAACGTTGTTTGCATGAAAAATTTTGAATTGTGTAACTTATGTTGAATAACGGTAGGCACGTATCTTTAAACATTTGTCGAAAATAATGTGAGCAATTTTGGTTTTAATAACAATTTCAAGAAATGAGAAAGGCAGATTTTTCCAAAATTTCATGTACACAACCCTTTAGTATTACGGATACTGACTCCATTACCGTTTGCAGTAATTGTTCTGCAAATTTGCCTAACATCGTATTGAAATCACATGTAATTCGTGGAAACTCAGGAATTACAGATGAAATTCAAGACAATTCATTAGAATTTTAATTGATTTAAGCATCTTTATAATTTTCACATTTAAGAGAGTCCTTCACGGAGGCTTCTTATAGATTTTAGATATTCCCTATAATTAGGTATCTACTTAGCTTTACTTTAGCACCAGAACTAAGGTATCGACTTTAAATCCTAGGTGCTGTTTGCGAAAGTTGTTAAAACTTTTCCCTAAAAATCCAAAACTGTCTATTTTTAGATTGGAGCTTTAAAGTCATTGTCCTGAAGTTCAACATCTCCCATGAGAATCCAAGACAATCGCACAAAAAAGGCAGACGTTCCTTTAAGATCCTTGCCAATATCGGCAAATGTCAAACGTTCCCCGAGGAAACTCCTTCAGTCTGGAAATAAAAATACACCTCTACAATCAATCTTCTTTACCGAAATAAATAACGAACATCACAACCTCAAATTCGACGTCGTCTAGCACCCACTCATCTTGGAAGCTTTTTAATCGGACTCATCGACCTACGCAGCGCAGCGCTGCTCTGGAAGAGTAATTAGTAACATTAAGCGCAGCGTAAGCGTATACTTTAGTTAATTACGATTGAATTATAAATGGCGTCATTAAAATAGGGAAAGCAAGCGTGTACGTAGTGGTGGAAAGGGAGACGACGAAGGGCCTGCGACGAAGAGAAAAAGAGGTGTTTGGTGTACCTCGGTCGTCCGGGAATTATCTCGCTAATGGTTTGATTGAACGAGGGTACTTTTTTGCCGGACGAAGGGAAGGGCTTAATGCGCCCTGAATTCTGTAGATATATTAATAAATACACTTATTGTAGTACAAACAATACCAACATTTTATGGGTACTTTTGAATAAACTGCAGCTTTCATTTTTATGATGTTTGAAGTTCTAGAAATTGTGCTTTCTTTCTTATAACAGCCTTTCTCGATTTAGCAAAATATTTTACTCTTGGAAATTAGTTTACTAGTCCGTTAACTCCAGCACAGGACACTTTTTACCACTTTACTTAATGATTCAGGACGATTTTTAGAAATTATAATGAGTTACTTTTAATTCGATTAAGTAGTCTATTGTCTACAAAATGGTATCCGTTTGATGATATTCTTTATTACAGAGAGATCTACTTCTCGTATGTTGCTATGGAAGGAAAGTCTTGATAATCTGGAGCTTGCGAATGTCAAGTCGGCCCCGGACACAATTTCCCGCTTCGAGACGGTCAGACAGGATTAATAATTTTTTAGACTAGTTGAATTTCCTTAATTATCACAACATTGAGGATAGTCTCAAACAATAGCTTTCCCTTGATTTTATGTTGAGTTAAAATATGAAGCATTTCGGCCCACTAATACCAGGATTATTAATGAAATCATTGTTATTCAGCAATCTTCAAATAATCAAATTATATATATGTCCGGTACTATAACGTCCTGCGCCTTCCGGTTCCTCGCTTCCATTCTCTTCTGTCGTCCCAATCTCCTGGTTGAAGGTTACGTTCCGACATGGCCTTTTGTATTTCTCCCATCCATGTCGCCTTAGGTCTTCCCTTTTTCTTCTTTCTGTTGGGGTCCATTTGAGGATTTGCTTGGAGATTCGTGTCTCATCCATCCGTTCAACGTGTCCGTACCACACCAGCTGCCTTCGTTGGATTTCTTCTATTATATTTGTTTGGGCGTTCATAATTTCTCTAATTCTTTCGTTCGTTACTCTTTCAATTCTTGATATTCCTGCTGCTCTACGCCCGAAGTCCATCTCTAAGGAAAGCAGCCGTCGCTCTAAATTTGCCGTAAGTTGCCAAGTTTCACAGCCATAGAGAACTATACTTTTAAATATGGAGTTGTATAGGAGGTGTTTTCGTTCTCGGGAGATGCACTTTGACCATAGGATGGAGTTTAGGCATCCTATCACTCTCTTCCCTTTTATAATTCTCTCTTCTTTATAAATCTCTTTCTCTGTACGGCCCCCACTGTCAATCTTTGTTCCTAGGTACAGGTATTCCGTACACGTCCCTACTGTTTCGTCTTCTTCTGGGTGTAGATCATCTCTGTCGTTTCCAATGCATAAGTATTTTGTTTTTGATTGATTTACAGAAAGTCCCCATTCCTCATATTCTTTAACCAGTCTTCTGGTCATGAATTCCAGGTCCTCTTTATCTTGTGCGATGACCATGGTTGTACTTTCATTTGTGGGTATGACGATTCCGCTGCATGTTCTTCTCCATTTTCTTAGGGCTTCATTGAGGTATATCTTAATTAAGGTGGGAGACAAGCAGCAGCCCTGTGACCTGTCTCAGACCTTTGGTAACTGGAAAGCTGTCCGATAATTCACACTTCAGCTTAACCTTGGAGGTTGATTGGTCGTAAAGTTGCCTTATCGCTGTTATTAGGGTATTATTTATTCGAGATCTTTCCATTACTTGCCACAGTTTTTGCACTGGGACAGTATCATACGCTTTCGAAAGGTCCACAAATAGAAGATACACTTCTCTATTTCTTGCGACTTTCTTTTTGGTTAAGTTGGGTAAGGCTAAAAATATGGTCAATGCAAGAGCAACTTGCTCGAAAACCTGCCGATTCTTTGATTTCTTGATGTCCGTATTCTTCTTCTAAGAGACTTTGGAGATCTTTTTCATACAGACGGCTCATGGTGCTGGTAACAGATATACACCTATAGTTGGAGCAGTCATCTCTACGCCCTTTTTTGTGAATAGGGGTGATCCAGGCCTCTCTCCACACTAAAGGTATATTTTCCCCATTTACATACCTAGAGAATAGTTATTGTATGTGTTTAATGAGATTTTGCGTCCCATATTTAATTAGTTCCGCAGGTATGCCTTCTGGTCCACTAGCTTTGTTATTGTTCATTGATCTAACTACTCTCCATATCCTCTCTTCGTTCATTTCGAGGGGTGGGCCTTGAACTTGGTACATTTTAAATGGTAATTAATCGTTATTACATATGTCATTACTATTCCCTGTCAGGTGCAATTTGGCACCCTCTTTATAACAATTATAACAAATCGAAGAATCTGAGTTGGACTGCTTAATCGCCAAAATATGAGCGTTACATTCTGTTTTGAAGACATATATTGTTATTTTGTCGTAATTATAACACAACTTTCCACTTAATAACCTTCCACTAGACTCAATTGGCAACTTAATGGTGAGATCAACTGAAATGGAGACTAATGAGACAATTTTTGGCGATGGTGCTTAGTCTGTAGGCAAATTGCTAACTTTGTTATGGTTGCTACGACTGATAATAACAATTACAACGGTCGTATTCTGCAACATTTGTACAACGATTGAATTGAAATGCCCCAATAAATTGATCCAACTGCCTTCTGTAGGCACTATTTGCCAAACATTGTTGGGGATCAACTATTATTCAGGAAATTTCTATTGAAGTAACTTCACAGGTGTTTCTGCAAGTGAATGATTTATGATTGATACATACGTACTAACCTTAGAAATTGAAATGTTTAAAATTGGGATATAATAAATAATAATTAACTAATATGAAATCAGCTAGTCATTTGATTGATACTTGAAGAAAAAGAACCTGCAAACATATTTTAAAGTTTATGACGGAACAACCACAACCATTGAAATTTCTAAAACTACATCCTCCACTATTTTTACATTAATTAAATTGAAATAACCTAATAGCTTGATCCAGCTTATTAGATAAGTATCACTTCATAGGATTTGTTATGGATTAACTACAATTGAAGAGATCTGAATTGATACATTAGTAAGCAGAGTGTTACACTGTTATGATTGGTACATACCAATTTAAATACACTCTCTCACCTCTTTTAGATTAGTCGAGTAGAAATAGATTAACATCTCAATTGATATTTATAACCATTATTATTTATCAATTGAAAAGACCTGGCATTTGTCATCCTGACGCCGATTTGCAGAGATTTTGATTCCGAGGACTCTTCCTTTTTCTTATTTTAGTTTTAATATGTAAACTGCATGCAGTAATAAATAAGACGAATATGTTTAATTGTTATGGATAACGCAACTGCTACGTATCATCATAACAAGCTTAATAGTTTCCCAATAGAAAAGACCTACGTCAAGCCGAGTTAGCACGTTCAAAATACAGAAATTTTCCATAATGACCACAGGAAACGAAAACAAAGCAATGACCATCAGAAAAATTGTTAATCATCATGGTTATGCTATCCCATCCCATCATCGCCTGTCCATAAATCGCGCTTTAATCTCCCTCAGAGTCAGAGTCGGTACGGACGATAAAGAGTAGAAACGATAAAAGGGAGAGGATCAAAATAATAATAATCCCATCGCTGCCTTCAGCGTGTGGTGTGGTGTGTGTAAAGAGAGAAATGCCTGATAAAAGCAACGGCACACTGAACGTCGCTGATCATCAGAGGAAAACGAGAGATATAGTGAGAGAAAGACAGAGGTAGAGAGAGAGAGCGTAGAGAGAGCTGGGGAGAGAACGTGTAGGCGGTCTGTCGATCAATAAAACAACACACCGCCACGAAATACATGCACCAGGCAGCACACGACACGAGGAAATCGAGTCGACATTGCAGAAGATAAGGTAGAAGGTTTTAGAACCGCTGGTCGATTGGATAAATACGTCTGAAGGCTGAACGGGGGATAAATACGTGCGCATGCCTCAGAACTAATTAATACTTCGACAATCAATGCATCAAAAGCTGGATTACACAGAAATACGAGTGGATGTAGAAAAGAAGAAGAAACAGTGATAGAAACTGAATATTACCACTCAACGAACTCATCATTATGTCAAACGAAAAATGAATACATCTATCTATACATAGGACTTTCATTAAAATGCAATCTCTACTGACATGATCGTGTAATGGCTTCTGACTACCAATTGTAAGAAAGGACTAACTGCACTACAACTTCCATTTAGTTAGAAACATAAATTTCCTTAATGATCAATTTTATCAAAGAAGGTAAAATTTTAAAAATTCTATCACGTCTAATGTTGTAGGACACAACATATTTCAGGCAGCAGTAGTAAAACCTAAAATGTCCTTAGCAACGGTAGTTCATTAAAAATGAAGATGCCAGCCTTACTTAAATTTTAAACCACTTGGTCGATTTGACTCTTTTACTAATTTAAATTTACTTTCGCAATATTTGTGTGTAACATTTAGTTTCCAAATATTATGGTCACATTATGGTCGCGTAATGAACATGCAGCTAATTGCTGCAAGATATTGCACGATCAAAGTAGTGCTTGCAATGAATCTTGTCAGATGATTTACATTCGTGCAAGACGACGCAACTTACTTTGAATTGCATCGTTTGTACCAACCCATAGAACTTTACCGGAAATGTAAACAAACTTTCTAACCTCCAATTTGTTAATGTTGTGTTTGCGAAATATTCTTGTTAAGAATGAATAAAATGGGCAAAACGAGTAGATTAAAGCAAAAAAAATTAGTTGCAGCATCTCTGGGTGCTTCACATTATTGCCGCTTCTGCCTTGCTGCTTTAATATAATGGACCTTGGTTAAACAGAAGAAAGGGAAATATAGGTTTGACTGAGAAATTTTTACATTCAGACCAGAACACATACTTGAACTGTCTGAGAATGTGTAAAGCAACATTTCAGAAATTGTTAAACAAAATAAGACAGAATAATCAAAATATCATTAAGAAGAACTGCTCATACGACTGAAGCAAAACTGATTGTTGCCTTAAGATTTTTAGCAACCAGTGAGAGCTATCGTAGCTTAACGTTTAATTACAACATTTCAGAGTCTACTATATCACTTTTCATTCCTGGTGTATGTAAAGCCATTTATTAAGAACCGAAGATGAATATTTAAAGGTACGAATGTATAACATTTATAAGGGTCAACAGTTTAAAATATGTGGATATACTAAGTTTCAATAACGAAAGCACAGTCGTTGGATATATAAAAAACTGTTTAATACTGTTTGAAATGCACCAAATATCATTGGTGCTCTTGATGGTAGGCACAGTGTCATCAAAGAGAAGGCCTATCGATGGCTGGCAAAAATTTGTCTTTTAGAGCGGTTGGCAACACAAAAGTAACTAAAATTATCCCTAGAGATGAGCTTGCAATGCAAGAAAAACTCTCGAGACCGATATCATTTTCGTGCTACTCTTTTGCTCGAACACATCAGATGATTTGGCTTACGATGATACGAGGAATGATTTTTTAGTACTTAAGTCTTCCATATATGCTTTAGTTAATGCATTAAAGACATGTCAAGGATTATAACAACAAAAACAGACACTTTCGGTATTTTATAAATACCTACATCTAAAAACAAAAATTCAAGCAGGGTGGACAAAAATTCTAAATGATATCATCTTGCCAAAACACCCGACACGTTTCATTGAAATAATTCTTAAATCCTTCTCTAATGTTTGAAGCTTTTGTATTAAGCTCTATCAAGATTTTAACAACTTAATACATAAACAAATGTGTCTTCCTGATTGATTTCCGCAATATTTTCCGACGAAGCATTGCCAGATATATAAAAAATTATGGAGGGCACAACAAGCTTGAGTTACAATTCATCCCTTTTGTGATCCTCACGTGTATTGCATTCAGTAAAATTCTACAGCAATTCGCAAGAATTTCGAATGTGTTTTCAACAATACGCCGAGCTCTACTTAACCTGTAGTTAAAACTTTGTTGCTTTCGGATATGGTGTTAGTATGCGACTTGATAAAGCAAAATCAGCATCCGCAATGACATGAAGCACTGGTTTGGCCATCTTAGAAAGTGTTTTGTCTTCTGGCATATTTAAGGAATTCGTTTTAATGGCTTCTGAAAGATAAGTTTCCCAAATGACACCACCTCTGATAATTGACCATTCATTCCAACAATAATATACATATATGTGAAGTTATATTTTGCATCAATAAGTGCTAACAAAATATTGCTGTTTTTTTTATATTCGACATAAGTTGAATCTTGATTTGTGGGTGCCTTGATGACAATGTGCTTACCATCAAGTGCACCAATAGCATTTGGTGCATTCCATAAAGTGTCAAGCTTTTTAGAAAAATCCAACCACCGTGCTGCCTGAGCTGGAACATAAAATATCCACACATTTCAAACTGTTACCTCTTATAGATGATATATACTCGTATATCTTAAATATACGTATACTAGGAGTAAACACGAAGTGAGACACTCTGGGAATGACGGAGAGGGGAAGCATAGCTTTATATATTTTTTTTTCAAAAAGTTTCATAGAGATATACTCGCCTTTGCGGTATATCAGTAAGTTTTTTGCACACACATCTGATTTAAAATGTTTTGACATTGTAATTTGTTCTATAGTTATCCTGATGAAAGAAGCGAGGTCTTCCGAAAGATTAAAGAATATTAGGCAGAGTTCACCGCATGCTGGCCTAATTTATTCCCACTCCACGACTGACTACACCCCCACAAGCAGAGACAATCAGAGTCATTGTTCTCTAAGAATTATTCTCGTAGTTTTACCTAGTCACAAACGTTTCGCACGCTATATATATATATATATATATATATATATATATATATATATATATACACGTCATATACAGAGACCATTGGTAGCTAGCACGGCACTACCGCGCCGCGCTCTCTCTTGATAATAGACTTGTCCGGATCATTAGCTTTTTCGACGTTAATACTTCTCACCTACCCAGCCCGCAATTGCCACCTCTGAAGCAGGCAACCGACAATACAATCAATTGTAACACGACTTGCCACTAAACAGCTAGCGCGGCGCCATCGTTTTTTCGATGATAATACCTCTTACCGATTCAGCGCTTCGAGCTAAGACCGCGATAAGAAGCTATGATTTCAAAAAGTGACATAATGTACCCTAAAATTTTATAATTAAACATTATGTAGCTCTGGCTATGTATCTAAAAAACTAAGGTAACAATCACTTTTTAGCATCTCTTCTTAATGATCTTTTGATTGGGACCAAATAACTCTTGTAATGATGAAGACGACGTCACTTACATGATGAGTCCAAACAATAAAAAGCATTAAAAACTAAACATTTTGGGGGTCTCATTACAGAAGACGGTAAGGGTAACCAGGACATCGAATACGGAGGCAAGGAAAGTTAGTCATATGAAATAGTTTATTGTGGTCCACGAAACTCTGATTTGACCAAAGAAACGACTTTATTGTTGTGTAGTAGAGCCGTTATCAACGTATGCTGCGGAAACCTGGATATTAACACAAAGGAAAAAACAAAAACTACAAACTGTCGAAATGGACTTTTTAGGAGATAGGCAGTGTCGAATCTCAAGACTGGAACATATACCAAATAAAGTAATTAAACAACGATCACAAGTATGTGACACGGTAGTAGAACGAATAGACCAACGACAGCTGATATGGTACGGACACGTCATGCGGATGGACAGGAAAAGTTACCATGTCTAGCGGAAGGATATCGGCCACCAAATAAAAGGAAAAGAGGAAGACCAGCACATAAACTAGACCTGAAGGAAAACGACTGGCAAGATAGTAAATTATGGTGAGGGAGTTGTGGGAAGCTGCAGTAGCTGTAGTACCCACGCTATAAAATCGTTAAAATTGGCTTGGTCCGCTAAAACGAATTTCACAAGCAAGAAAAACATATGAACGTCTATTTAAAACTCCTCATTTTCTTCTTCTTCTTCTTATCCATCAGCGATCTCTGAAACTTCCGTCTGACGCCGTCTCCTTGACACTCTTCCCGTCCCGTCGCGTCAAAACTGAGTATCCTTTCCGCGTTAATGAAACCTGGACAGTGGAGCTCATTTCCGACTCGACAGACGCCTTGTACTAAATTCCCGTGATGGCGAAGGTGCCCTTCGAATACTTCAAGAACGTATCGACGCAGAAGGTCCTCAACTACTTCTCGCCAGAGTACATCTTCTCCGAGAACAACATAAAGAGGACCGCTGAGAAATTCGCGAGCGCGAAACCTATCAGGTTCAACACCGGCCTGCCGCCTAAGAAGTTCGCGCTCCTGGTGCCGATCTGTAAGGTTGCCGAGAAGGTGTCGCTCCTGTTCGTGCAGAGGAGCGGACCGCAGTACAAGGGACAGGTATGGGGAGGGTTCGAAAAGTTATCAGGTTTCCTTAAGTCCGTCTACATTAGATGTGAGGGAATTAAGTAGGTTTATTTCAAGAATACATATTATTGTCTTGTTAACAACAGTAAATGTATTTTCCGGAAATCGTCTTAGAAACAACATTTTCCTGCTTATTTACGTGCAGGGAAATTGAATTTTCCGGACTAGTACTGTAAAGACTGTACAAAACGCAAAATACACTGTTTTTACAGCATACACACAACATTGATGAAATTTGCTTTGTAACTATAGTTGCCAACAAAACTGACAAACTTGATTTTTGCGGAATGTGTAAAAAAATTTCTAAAATTTGTAAATTTCGTCTTTTTTACGATTTTCGGAAAATTTTAAGACAAGACACTTCAGTAAAATCTCTTACTTAACTCGGAGCTTTAAAATACTTGGCACAAAGTGCCTCGTATTTCACTCTCACTCTCCTTTTCAGTAATGTGAGATTTTCATGACTTTTATGGAAATAACTATTATGTAAGCGTAGGTAATTAAATGCGGTACTATAATATAACAAAACTCAATTATTATATCTTGCAATTTTCAAACTAACCTGAAAATTAATCCCATGGTGAACAAAAAATTTTAAAACTATCGCATAATTCGAGTAATTACAGATAAAATAGATACTAGCAGTTTTGTTATCAAAAATGGTATATAAAAAATGAATCGTTTGATTAAAAAAAGATTAAAAAAAAAAACAGAAATCGACATGCTCAAGCTTATAAATGATCCATAGAATAGTAATGATTTTTCATATTTTATGACTTTGTGCTTACATTCCATTGGTTCGTTGATTTTAAAACAATCATCGTCATCAAACCGTCAGACTTCCTTGGGAGTTATTACTTACGACTTGACCTACCTTTTCATACTTCTCGTCTGTAACTTTATCCTCATGGATGAGGGAATGATAGTTTTAATATGTAAAGCATCATTAGCGCACGTTTAAATATACATGTAGTAGGTATTTCATTTTACGTCCAGGTACCATTTTCTTATTACCGAAAAAATATTAGTAGTGCATAATTTGAAATCTGTAAAAAACTTGTTTCCAATTCTTTGTGGAAACAAGGAAACATTGTTTTAAAACTCTGCTTATCACGATTAAGTTTCTTTAAATAATTAAGACAAGTATATTATTGGATTATTGGCAAGCCTTAAATAACTGATTAATACATTAAACTGAACTGTAAAGGTAACAGGCTTTACAATAGACATACCTCAATGTTCTACTATTTTTGGTTACTTTGCCACTTCCCTGATGATTGAAAATTTCAACGAAGGACACTTTTTTATCTAATTTTCAATAGTTTAAAACGAAAAGGTTTTTTAAAGCCCCGACGCCCACTTTACAACAGGCATAACGGCAAAGCTAGAGAAAGTAGGTAATAAATCACAGTTATATCCCGGCTCACACCGCCTCAGAACACGGGCAAAGTTATTGTTCCTTAACGTCAATCACAACCGCACATAGTTTAGAATTTCTGATAACTATATTGCATTGTTAATGAGAACGCATTTCTCTCCACGAACATTTTGTGTTTGAAAAATTCCCTACAACAATGGACCGACAAGGAAAATGCTAATGCAGCGTTATGGTTTTAAATATATATAAAGTAAAGTTAATAAAAAAAGAAAATATTCAGAATATTCATCATATCCTAAGAAATTATCACGCGGCTAATACACATCCTGATAATGATAGTGCGCTTATCACACATTATTTTACATATTTATCACACATTATCGCACAGTATTTAGTTCATTGAAAAAGGCTCTTTCCAAAATTTATTCTAAATTGATAACAGCCAATGAGATATGACAGTTGTCATGTGATCAGTAAGACAACCAAAAACAAATTGTTTCATTGGTTGGAATTTACTGCAAGTAATGTGCAATTGAAGAAAATGTTCAACCTTTGCAGCAGTATTTAGTATTGAAATAACCAACAGAAACAGCTGCTTCTTCTAGGGCTAATACTTTAACGTATTTTGACCTCTTTTTTTAAAGGGGAGAAATCCTTTATGGACAAATCTGGAATAGATCGTTTATATCACATCATAGCGGTTACCAGAACTAAAACCATCCAGATCCTGTATTACTAATCTCTCTAATCAGTTACATATTTAGATATTGAATATGTGCTTAATCTAAGGTCAATAGATGATTTCAAGGGACCACTTTTAAATGTCGTATACTTACAATCGTGGATTATTGGATCATGGATAATGAATTATGGATTATTGTATTTAGTTCAGTGATCCAGCCACAGACCATTAATATAACTAGACCCGGTGTTCCCATTAGAAACTGATGTTTGTTTACATGCCAACATAGCCGATAGGCGCGGTGTAAAGGGGGAAGGAAATATGGCCGCCGTTGACGAATTTGACAGCGTACAAAATAGCTATCCATAGGCGTGTCAATAATAAGGGGCAAAAAGGAAACAAAATTAAGAAAATAATTTATTTATTTATTTAGATCAACGGGCAATGAAGCCCTTTACATGCTAGGTAACAAAGGTGCGAAATAAGAGACAAATGAAGTATAGAAGGACATAGATTATCAAAATCATCATGACAGTAATAATGCATACAATAAGTGTAGTCCAAGACCCATCTGTCAGAAATTTGCTTTAGATTGACATAAGAGGTAACCGCACTGTTTTTACATGAATACCTCGGGAATATATAATGTCTAGGATAAGGATTGACTTATCCCCCAAAGCGCAGAGGTCGGGAACATTGTTTAAAATGCAACAATTTAAAAAGAAATTAAAAACGCGTTTTTTCCCGACTTGTTTTGCTTCTAACTTTTTAAGTATTGAATTTAGAAGAAAGTTGAAGAGAGAAAGAAGTTGCAGAATCGCTTTTTACATAAAATGGCATGGTTATAAATTCAAAAATTTATTAGCGGTTTTGCCAAATAGTAATAAACAACAAAAAATCGGCCCAAAATAGTGTTTTTTTAATTTATTATTTTAGGCACTTTAAAATGTAGTTAGGACTTCCATATCACAGGTACAAAATCTTGAAGTTATAATAAAAGAATCCCGTAAATTTCGTTTCGATCGGTTTATTAGATTTTGCATAATAATTTTGCAATCCAGAAAAATCGAAAAATATTGAAAATTTTCAAAATTGTTGTCAAAAAGATTTTTTTGTTAAATAAAATTCTGAAAACATAGCCGGAAAGTACTCGGAAAGACGCTTCTTTTTATACATAAAAAGTTGTTATTTTGCTCCTTAGCTTCTGAGATATAACTCCTCAAAGTTGTTTAGTGTTTAATAAAATGGTTAATAATGGTTAATAAAATTACTATTTTTTCTCATATCTTAAGAAATAATTGTTTCTCACCAGTAACCAGTATAATATTTTTTGTCGAAATTTACATTAAAAAGATTGAAATTTAAATTAAAAAAATTGTCACGCTTCCAATTTTGACAAATTCATAAATTTGATATTTCTATTAAACACAGTTACAGGGTAGAAATTAATTACCTCGTAGTACTTTTAGGTTCAAAAACTTGATGCATCGGTAATGGAACAGCATCTCTCTTTAAATATCTAGCATTGTCGGTTGCACCTATTTCAGACACAAAATCATCTTTATTAGGACGAATATCAAATATCATCAAATATAGGACGATTTTTTTATGTTATCATTTTCGCTAAGTCCCAAAACAGAAATCCAAATATTTCTTTTAATTGGATCTACTGGAAACCTAAAATAATAACACTGATAGAACGCCACTGAGATGACACATAACCTCAAAAAATGTCATTAATAAATCTCTCTATTTACCCATGAAAAGACAATCCCGAGGCTTTCACTGCATCGCTATAAACGTTGCCTATCTTGCACCTATTAACCTTTGTTAAATGTTTTCTATTTTTATTAAAATACACACACAAACCGCGTACACAACGAATTCTATCACGTGAAAGACTAGGACGCGATGTTGCCACTCATAACAAAAGTCTATATTATTTTGGATTTACGTACAAATGACCAACCACAGGCGAAGTAGGCTGGATGTATATGCAAATCGTAAGCAAAGAATTCGTCATCTGCATTCATGCAACAGCGCAAAAAAACGCTTAGAATGTGCTAAGATCTTGGCAATACATTATTTTGTAAACAAACGGGTCTAGTTATATTAATGGTCTGTGGATCCAGCTCATCAGATAAATCACCTGTGTTATCATTAAATGGAGAACACGACATTGCTGATTTAGAGTTAAAATCGCCTAATGTACTATAAACGTATCGTTAATATTTTGAAGAAAAGAGATATTTTATCCTATATCGTATTTTTAAATTGATCGAACGTATTGTTTGGTGATAAACAACGAGCCAAAATATTAAAGATTTGCAATGAAACAATTACAAAAGATATTAATTTTACAATTTTGTGAACTTCTATATTTTTACTGAAATTTTAATTGCAGTGTCTATAGTTTTAGTAGTTATTATTTTTTCATCCCAGGATATTCTTTCATTAGGTTGAGTAATGTCAATATTATCTATACAATATTAATAATCTAACGTTGTTCAACCTGAGAAGGTAATACAAAATAGAAATACGTCGTGGACTAAGATTAATCAAAGTCAACGGAAGGTATCCATTAATATAGGGAATCGTGCTTCCAACAAGGCATGTAATTACGTCCCTATCGAAAATTCGCCAATTTCATGCTTTAACATTTTTCCCTTGTGCTTCGAGGTCACCTTCCCAGGCAGCCTCCAAGGCGTCAACGACTCCAGCCTGGAGAAGACGGCGATCAACGCTACCAGTAAGGAGTTGGGCATCAGACCTGCTGACTTGGAGGTGTGGTGCAGGGGACAGTTTATCGTGACGAAGAGCGACGTCGCAGTCGTACCGATCCTCGGAAGGATCAAGGGAAACCTGACCCCCGACAGCTTCATTCAGAGGTCCAAGCAGATAACGGACGTGTACACCGTACCGTTGGAGGTCCTCTGCGATCCAGATTTGATAGGTTATACCCAGTTCAGGAATATGTACTCGATACCGACGTTTCTGGGAGGGAAGAGGCGGATCTGGGGCCTCACCGGGATGATAACTAACATGTGCCTGTGCAGTCTGCTGCCTCAGAACATCTATTCGCATCGGATAAAATACATACCGTCCGTGATGATCGATAAGTCTAGGCAGAAGCCTGCGTGAAATGTAAATGTGAACTTTCGTAATAAATTGGAGAAGATGCTCATCACCACTTTCATTGATTTATTTTAACTGGACTGTTTTATGACAGATAAATAAGCTGAAAAATCGGCCGAAAATCCAAAACGTTGCAGCTGCGCTTACAGTGATTACTAACTACCTTAACTATCCTGTTTCAATATTTGCCCCTTTGAAGAGATGATTTTAATTTAAGTAGCCTACCTCAAATTGTAACATTTGTTAGTTGTATCTCGTCTTTTGAAATGCCAACATCGAGATCGTGCGTTGTAACTACGAAAAAAGGTAAACCCTCAAATACAAGGCTTTCAAAATCCGCGTATTTCGGTTAATTAACTAGAACGAACTATTTGCAAGAACGGCACTCTTTCCCCATCTTTTTACCTATTTATTAATTTTTAACGCGAAATTTCACGTCGGGTTAGACCAGTCTTTTACCATTCTTACAATTTTGACACAATCATACTCACTAAAATCTCTTATTTGGGGACTTTTCAGTAAGTGCGCAATTTCAAAAAAATGAATATTTAACAAGTTAGGAAAAACAGGAAAATCAAATACTTAACGCGTACCAAGTGTTCGAAAATAATAATGTAAAATAGCAAATTAACGAAAAACAACTCCCAACCAGCATTTGAATGATTACGAAATAACAGATTACACACTGTGTTATTTCTTCTTTTTGTTGTTCTTTGTTCTGTATATTGCTTGCTTTTTTCGCATCGTTTCCTCTGTCTAATCTTTCGGGAGGTTTGCTCCATCTTTTCTAGGTCTTCCAGTGCTCCTTTGTCCTGCTAGTGATTTGTCCCTTACTATTTTTGCAATTCTTTCCTTTATCATACGATCAATGTGTTCGTTCCATTTTACCTTTGGCTACATTTCGACCTTTGGCTTCAGTTCGTATGTGTCTATTCCGCCCGAATATATCGTTTAAATATGTCGCTGCTATTGACGCTCTTGTAGCTTGGTTCCTTACTTCATCTTCTCTTCCAGATATGTCGATGCCAAGGTTTAACTCAGATATTTAAATTTCCCTTCTTGGTGTATAATTTTATCATCGACCACAAACTCGCATCTGATCGGTGTCTTGGAAGTAGTCATAGATTTCGTTTTTGTCGCTAATATCATGTTCGGGGCCCCCGAGTTGTACCACGATGCGGCAGGTAGGTGAATCCGAACGGTCGAGTTATACCACCAATTTTCTTGGAGAGGATTAACCGAGCTGTGAGGCGAGTACCTGAATTTATCCCAATATCGTTCAGGATAGGATTAACGTTAATCTTGTTTCAAAATTTCAAATTTTGTTTTTTACAAAAAATTGGTTATTACGTACCGGTGATATTTGAATTGTTACCGGATAATGCTCCGAATTTGTATTTTCAATTGTTTCAGAAAGTTAGTTATAAATGTAATACATTAGACTTATCTTTTAATCCTAAAAACATAGTAATCGACTTTGAACAAGCTATTATGCAGTCTCAATGTTTTGGCCGCAGTTAAATGTAACTGGTTGGTCTGGTTATAGATTTCACCTTTGTCAATCATCAATGGCTCATCAATTACATATCTGAATAATCCAAGTTTCCTCCCAAAATTTGGGCATGCACTACAGATAGTATGTGCCGATCTACTAATGTTTGCGAATCTTTTCATTCGTAATTAAATCGTAGCTTTTATTGTCCTCACCCAAATATATATACATTCTTGGATCTGATTACAGATATACAAAATGAAACTTTTGCTAAAATGAAAACTGCTAATCGTTCTGTTCGTAACTTAAAATCTCGTACTGAAAAAAAAACAACAATTAATAAGCACTAAAATACAAGAATTGTATCAAAACCAAATTACAAAATTTGAATTCGTCAAATCATTAAGTGTACATTATTCGCCAAATTAGTTTTAACCTCTTAGTGAATTAACTATGTATAATTTATGTCAGTGTATATGTATATAATATTATGTATATTAATATGACTAAGTATGTAATAATATGTTACGTAACGTATAAACATAGTTTGTAATTATTGTACAAATTTATTTCATAAAATTTTTTGATCGATAATTAAAATAATAAAATATTTTTTATGATTGATTCTTGTTTCTCTTTATAATTTTCCTCTCCTAGAATAATTGGTGGTACAACTCGACGGTGCCCATTCAACCTACCTCTCGCAACTTGATATAATTCGGTGACCATGCCTGGTATAACTCGGTCGTCCCGATAATCCCACCCAGAACGATTTTGAGATTAATTCAGGTACTCGTGGTACAACTCGATAGTCTTCTTTGCTGTTTTATTAAACTGGTACAATAGTCTCTGGAGATCATCTTGAGTCTAAGCCACTAGCACCGCATCGTCTGTATAGCACAGAATTTTGACCTCTTTATTTGCCATTTTGTACCCATTTAGTTTGCATACCTACTTGTTTTATAATTTCACCCATTAATATAAAGAGTGGGATTAGTGTAATGTCCTCTTATTACCGAGGACATTCTTGAAAGAAACTCGGAGAATAATTTGGAGTAACGATGATTTATTGTTGATTTCATATAACTCGGTTTGCGGTCTTTTACATACTGTAGTTTAAATGATACTTTTTGAATCGATCACTGCGACTGTTAACATGAGTACTCAGCGTTCAACTGACGATCGCATATCTACAGGTGAACTGCCTTTCGTTCAGTCACCTGTTGACAAAGCATAATTGGAAATATGGTATTGAACGGATGTGCGATTGTCGTTGTCCGCGTAGGTATTGCTAAGTTCGATAATGCGTACTTAGCTATTTGTGAAATAAACGATAGGTTAATGTACTTAATTAAGTGTCTTTTACTTGAGGTCATAGAAGGGCATTACACCACCCCTCCTAAATGAGCGGACTCCGATATTGACGCGGAGTCTGCGAGAGCTACTTGACCTCGAGTAAAGAGCTGCAATAAACCATAAAAATGCGTGATTATCTTATATAAAATATGGTAGATATATTAAGTATAAACATATGTTAAAATATTGAGTTATATACATCATGAAATTGTTAAAAATTATTAAATCTATTATTATATTATATGAAATGTAGATTAAAATTATTAAAAAGAAAAAAAAAGGGAGAATTGACAACAATCGAAATAAGATTGTTGTTTTATTGCGAGACTTCGTAACATTGTACGTGTTAAACGACGTTCGTCTCGGGTTGAGAACGAATTCTGCGTTCTGCACTTTTTGCTCTCCATGCTTTAATAATTGCGTTGCTTTGGGGTACAGCACTTTTAGAGGTTATCTTAACAACTGGGTCAATGAATACTAATGGTGTTAAGTGCAAAGTGCAGTGTTATTGTACTAATTATATTTGCAAAGGAGGTTGTAACTATTACTTAGGTATGTATGCTATAATGCTATGTCGAAACTTAACTTATATCAGATTGTTTTTGTGTTTGATAAATGTAGATAAAAATTCGTTCGAGTCAGCGTTCCTTATTCGTCGGTTATAATGCTTACGTTAAGGATAGGAGAGAGAGAAAAGGAGAGAAAATGGAATGGTAGGTAGATTTATATATTATATTATTAGCTTATTAGTTAAATTAATTTTTATTACATATATATATTTTTTTTTATAGTGGTTAAGCTTCTTGAGCGTCGGTTGCGGGGCCGTATGGACGCACACGGTTTTTGTGAACCTTCGCTGTTTTTCCTTCATCATTCGAGATGACGCAATTCGGATCCTCTACTGTGGTAACTACAAATGGTCCTTTATACCATGGATCAAATTTACGTCTTCCTTCGTTTGTCAAGGTTACTAGGTCTCCGGGATTTATATTTAATGGTTTCGAATTTATGTTTACTTTTGAGTTTCTTTTTCGTTTTTCCATTTCAAGATGTTGCGCTACTCGTAAGTGAGCGTACTGTAATCTGTATCGGAGTTCCTGTTCGAACGCATCGATATTGTAACATGGTTCTATTTTACTGTTTCGAAGAGTATCTGGCAGATGAACCTGTCGGCCATATACTAATTCGAAAGGTGTGTAATTATGGTACGTGCTTGGTGTTGTATTATAGCAAAATGCGTAGTAGTGTATCCAGTTATCCCAGTCATTGTGAAATTCATTGATATACATTCGAAGGAATTCATTCAGTACTCTGTGATTACGTTCACAGCCTCCGATTGTTTGGCTGTGGTATGCTGTAGATATTTTGTAGGATATACCGAGTAATCGAGTCAGGTTCTCGAGCACCTGGTTCTTATACTCGGTTCCCATGTCTGTCCGAATTTCTTTCATTGGTCCGTATATTAGGATGAAATGCTTTACTAAGTTTTCCGCGATTGTATTGGCTTCTTTATTGGGTATAGGGATAACTACTACGTATTTTGTTAGTTCGCATTGAACCGTAATAGCATATTTGTTATCTTGTATGGTTGTTGGGAGTTTACCGATTGTATCTATACACACAATATCGAACGGTTGCTGTGGGGTTGGTGTTAATATTAATGGTTCGGGTTTTCTTATTTTACTTTTATTTATTTTACATTGGTGGCATTGTTGTGTAAAGTTTGCAACGTCTCGTGACATGCCTTTCCAAATGTAAGTAGATCTAAGCTTCTTCAGAAGTCTTTTTTGACCGTTATGACCACCCAGCAGCGGATCATTATGATGCTGTTTTATTAGGTGTTGTTTTTCCGCATTAGTCTCTACTTTTTGCCTAGCCCTGATGAGTATGATGCTGACTTTTGTTAAATAATGATTACTTTCCTCTTTCAGTATATTTGGAGTGCACTCCTTGAAAATTTGGTCGTTAAGACACAGTTTAACTTTTTTTATTTTCATATCGCTGGCTATTTTATTTAGCTCAGGCAGAACTAGCGCTAGAGCTGTTCTGCCATTAGCGACTGGGATGGTTCTGCGCGCGATGAACCTACCCTTATGCCTCAGTGACATCCTTAGATGTGTGGGCGTTAACTGAAAGCTTAATAGTGGTATTTTTATTACCTCAGCATTATTAAGGGCCTCATAAGCTTTGGGCTCTGTGATTGCATTATTTACGGGGTTGTTACTCTTTTGGGGCTGGTCGGAAGATCGAGACTTTGATCGAGTTACTACTAGTACATTACTGACATTTTTTGCTATGGACTTAAGCTCGTCGATTGTGATGCGTGACAAGGCGTCTGCACATACGTTTTGTTCGCCTTTTACATATTGGATGTCGAAGTTGTATTCTTCGAGGTCCAATCTCATACGCGTTAACTTAGATGTTGGGTCTTTCATGGAAAATAAGTATATAAGTGGTCGGTGATCTGTTTTGACTGTAAATTTAGTTCCGAAAATGTAGCAATGAAAATATTTTATTGCCCAATGTACTGCGGTCAGTTCTTTGAGGATTGTGGGCTTGTGTGATTCGCCTTTAGTAAATGATCTGGATGCGTAGGCTATAGGTAGATCGTTTCCATTGAAATTTTGAGAGAGAATAGCACCGCATGCATAGCCTGAGGCGTCTGTTGTTATTGTGAATGGTTTCGAAAAGTCGGGGTATTGCAGGATTTGCGGTGATGTTAGTGCTGCTTTTAATCTGATGAAAGAATCTTGACATTCCTTGGTCCATTCAAACTTCACGTTTTTTCTCGTAAGCTGATTTAAAGGTGCTGTTAACTCTGCAAAATTTCTGATAAACCTGCGGTAATAATTTACAAACGCGACGAACCGTTTAACCTCGCCCGCTGCAGTCGGTACGGGGTATTTTTTGATGGTGTCATATTTCGTTTCGTCGGGTAGAATACCTTTATCGGTTATCTTGTGGCCTAAATATGTAACTTCATTACGAAAAAATTGACATTTGCGCGGGTTAAGTTTTAAATTGAATTTTCGACACGTTGCGAACACCTTTTGCAAATTTGACAAGTGGTGGTCTGTTGAACAGCCAATAACAATCAGATCATCCATGTATAAAAATGCTCTTTCTGGAGTAATGCCTGCGAAAGCTATTGACATCATCCTCTGAAAGCTATTTGGGCTAACTGACAAACCAAAAGGCAATCTCTTAAATCGGAAAGATCCAGCATCTACGCTAAATGAAGTTACGTCTCTAGATTTTTCGTCGAGTGGGATTTGGTGAAAACCAGATATCAAATCTAGCACTGAGAACCATTTGGCTCTTCCTAGTTGATCTAGAATATCTTCTATTCGTGGTAAAGGAAATTTATCGGCTAATAATTTTTTATTAAGCTGTCTGTAATCAATAACTAAACGCCACGCTTTTTCGCCATTTTGTGATTTTTTAGGTACTAGAAGAACTGGACTATTATACTCCGAGACTGATGGTTCTATAATGTCGTGTTGCAAAAGTTTGTCTACCTGCCTGTTTAATTCGTCTTTTTGAGTGTGCGGTGATCTATAGTTCTTTACATATACTGGTTTTTTGTCTGTAAGTCGTAATTTTTGTTTGTAGAAATTGTTGACAGTAACGTAATCAGAATCTAATGTAAAAACGTCCGTGTATTGTTCGCAAAGTGACATCACTTTGTCCTTCACGTAATCCGGTATTCCCTCGGTGTTGATTTCTTTACGGAATTTGTCTAAACGGTCGACGTTATCGTCTGTTAGTTTGTATATGTGAAAGTTGCGTAGGTCAGTTGTGTTGACTTTAATATTTTTTATTGTCACTGGGTTGTCGTTTGTATTTAGTAGTTTAATGAGTGGAGATTTGTTTGAGACTATCGTTCGAGCTATGAATACACCTGGATGTATTTCGTCATTAGTTACTACTGCGTCGTTTGTTAATGTTTTAAGTTTAGGGACAGGTCTAACAACTTCACATCTTGGTGGTAAGATTATTGTCTCGTCGTCGGGTCCACTAGAAATTGGGAGTTGTAACTTCTTGCGTCCTACTTGAACTGTCATGCACCAATTATCGTAATCTAATATACACTTGTACTTAGTAATAAAATCTCGACCTAGTATTGCATCTGATGGTATGGGAAAATCGGATGGGACTATCTGAAAAGTGTGTTTTACTTCATGTCCCTTGAGAAAAATTTTTGTACTCATTGTACCTAATGATTGTACTGCGCCACCTGTTACTCCTTTAATATTTGTTTTATTTGACTCATCTAAAATTTGATTGGGGTCTAATTTTGATTGTTTAAATATGGATATATCTGCCCCAGTGTCAATTAGAAATGAACAGTCTAAATGGGACATAGCAGTAGTAAGTACGATTGAATTTGAAAATGAGAGATCAAAATGATAAATATTCGCATCAGATTTTCCCTTAACCTCCGTTACTGGGGGTCTCGGCCGTTTCCCTGGTCGGGTTCCATTTCATCGTTGTTTTCCGATGAAAGGTTATATACCCGGGTCGGGTTTCCGTGACCTCGTGAACGATTTCCACTGCCGCGGATTCGTTGACTGCCGCGATAGTTATAATAGGATCTATTTAAATTCCCTTGACCTTGGCTTTGGCGGCCTCTCGAGCTTATCGCACCACGATTATTGCGAGTATTATTATTGTTATGATTACCTCGACCACGATAATTATTACGATAAAAAGATGGTTGATTTCGTGTATAGAAAATACTAGACGAAGATGTTGGCTGTGTTGGACTAACGCTTATGAATTTAGTGAGAGCGTCTTGGATGGTGGAGAAATTTCCAGCTTCCATTACTATACTAGCTCTCTCTGATGTTGTATTTTTGATTATGGTTCGTACTGTATGTTCAGTGGCGTATTTGGTCGCCACCGCAACTGGTACACCCTCAGCTATATAGGCTTTTTGAAGTTTTTCCGCCAATATCTCCATTTCTGCCGCGTATGCATTAATGTCTTTGTGGTTCTGTTTGCAGTTAGATAATTTAGTTGCAAGCGACTGAGAACTTTCAGTTTGAATTCCTGATTGCAGTTTAAGAATTATATTGTCTAAGGTATTTTCATTTGTAATAAGGTCCCTCGCCTTGCCCGTTAAGCGAGTCTTAACGAACGCAATGGCATTGGGGCCATGATCATTGGAGATTGTTTTCAGCAATTCTAGTGCATCTATGAATGCACGGAGTTTGTTTGGTGAGCCATCAAATTCTGCTGGAAGAATTTGACTGGCAAGCTTGAAAAATTCAATGTTTGATAGAGACATATTTGAGGTTTAATTTTCTTCGTCTGAATTGTTTGTTAGTTGTTGAAATGTTTCTAGAGTAATATTACGGGAGTAAAGGGTGGGAAACGTAAAATTGTCGCATAATCGCTTAACTCGTAATAGCAATTAGTGAGCAGCAAAGTCAAAGTAGTTATAAATTTTACGATAATTCAAGATTCAAGTTTATATCTTAGTTCTTAGCATAATTAAGTTGTAATTAATCCTTAGTCTAGATGATTTTTATTTAATTTTAGCTTAGATTTACGTGGGATAAGATAGTATATTAAAGTGCTTGTATATACGCAATTTGCAATTATTATATTCGCTAAGCATGGGAGAGAATAAAATGCAAAACTTACATTATTGTCCATTCCTTTTAGCTATAGGGGTACGGGTGTCATATCGGCGAACTACACTGTCACTAACACTGACCACTGACGCACTGACTTGTAAGTTCCTGAGGTGCAGCTAATATCTGGGTTGTTGTGCTGGCCTAAAGGTCTTGGAGCGGGTCCTGGTACTGCCTGGGAGCTGGTGCCGGTGCAGGTGCTGGAGCTGGTGCCAGTGGGAAACGTTGGATGCCTTGGAGTGCCGGTACAGCTTGCGGTATGGTCATTGTGGAAATCGCGTATCCTCTTTGTATGTTCCTTTTGACGTTTCTGCGGTACATTTGGAACATTTTTAGCAGGAACAGGGCAGTTAGGAGTCCTAGGATCGCGTACAGTACGAATTTCACATCCTTGGTGACGTTGTACTCCTGGTTCTCAACAATGAAGTTGGAGTTTACTACGCCGCTTTCGTGTAAGTCTTGAGTGCTCGACTTGGTGTTGCCCATCTCTTCTAATGGTCAGGATACTTCCACTTAACGTCCACTATGATTCCACTGGCAGGATCGCCATGTAATGTCCTCTTATTACCGAGGACATTCTTGAAAGAAACTCGGAGAATAATTTGGAGTAACGATGATTTATTGTTGATTTCATATAACTCGGTTTGCGGTCTTTTACATACTGTAGTTTAAATGATACTTTTTGAATCGATCACTGCGACTGTTAACATGAGTACTCAGCGTTCAACTGACGATCGCATATCTACAGGTGAACTGCCTTTCGTTCAGTCACCTGTTGACAAAGCATAATTGGAAATATGGTATTGAACGGATGTGCGATTGTCGTTGTCCGCGTAGGTATTGCTAAGTTCGATAATGCGTACTTAGCTATTTGTGAAATAAACGATAGGTTAATGTACTTAATTAAGTGTCTTTTACTTGAGGTCATAGAAGGGCATTACATGGGTTTAGTGGGCCCTTCTGAAGGATACCATTACTTACATGCATTTATTTGTTCATTTAGTTTGCCATTTATTTTGGCTTGAATCTTATTTTCCGAATATATATTTTCGATTGTTTTTATGATGTTGTGTGGTATTTGTCTGCCATAGAGGAAGTGTATTATGTCTTTTAACTATATTCAGTATCTATAACTGTATTACTGTATTATGTATATCCCTGATCTGAACCCCTGTTGGTCATCTACTAGTTAGATACATTCATTTATTTTGTTTCTTATTATTTTTGTAGTTAATTTCAAGGTGGTGCAGAGTAGATTTATTGCTCTATAGTTGTCAGGCATTTTTTATCCCCTTTTTTTAAATAATATTGTAATGCGGGTTCGCTATTCTGGAATTTTATGCTGGGAGAAAATATTTTTGATTAAGGTTGTTAATTGTTGATTCAGCTTCCCTCCTCCATATTTTAGTAGTTCGTTGACGATGTTATCTAAACTTGGGCTGCTTCTATTCTTGAGTTTTTGGAGTGCTGCTTTTACCCTTCTTTTCAATATTCATCTCCTCGTTTATTAATATCCCTGGTGCGTTAGGTTCAATTTCGTTCTCTTCTTTCTTATAAAACCTGCAGGGTGTGTTTTAGACTGTCACGCCTGAGTGCTAGCGAAGGTTGCATATTCGTAAGTGCAATATGGACTTAGCAGCGGGCTAGTATATATGGACCATATAATATGGTGACCAGTGTAATATACCCAGACGACCGTTGCTATGTCCTTGGGGTGTATTAATAGTCCCACATGCCCCAGCGCCATAAGATTGACATTGATGAAATGGCCGGCAGGGTGTGTTTAGACGGTCATCCAGAGCTTTGGCGAATGTTTATATTTTTCAACACCGCTGTACAGAAGGACGTAATCTCCTTTATATTCGTTTCCATTGCTTTTCTTTTTAGTTTCTGATATTACTGCTACATCCATCGAGAGACTTCTGATTTCTTCAATTACCTGCTGGGCTTTGTTATTCCATCCTTGTCTATTCGAACATCCAAAATTCATGATTCTTTTTATTTGTTTTGTCGATTTCCCTTTATAACTGTCCGGGTTCCGTGGCTTCTGAATGAGATTTTTAGCGGTAATAATAAGCTTTTTTAAGGGCCAGGTTGCTAGCCTGACGCCTAAACCCTCCTCCTTCATCCGGGCTTGCGACCGGCAGTGATAGCTGTTAAGCTAACCCAGGCGGGATTGAGAGTTACTTACAAATGTTAAAAACCCATTTCTGCGCCACGTCATCCGGAATAGTAGAGCAATGCTCTCGAGATTAATTATTGAATGAATAATAGAAGGCAAAAGTGGACTTGGAAGACGCAAACATTCATGGTTGAAAAATATAGGAGATATAAGAATTAACGTCAAATGTGAGATTAGACTGGCTTAGACTTATATTCGAGCTACACAAAACAGACATTACTTCGAGATTGTTACCGACCTTCGTTTAAAGATGGTTTTAAAAGAAGAAGTTTACGCACAGTACGAGCTGGTTGAAAATTTATCAATCGTTAATTCCCACAGGAAGACGATTTGTGTGGAAACAGTTGCCGTGGGTTACCATCCCACTTTTCAAATGCATACATTACTTGCATATGTTACGCCCAAATATCGAAAACACTCACTGAGCGAAAAAAAACCACCGCAACGCGTTGCGTACGGTGCCGAACAACCAAATACCGAATTGACTTAATTTTTCGCGTTGTGTCCGTTCTTGTTGACCACGACGCGTCGTGGACAATGCTCAAACGACACGAGTTCTGGATGATTTAGAAAGCTCATAAACCGACCATGCTTTTAATATGTTAAGTAAATTTACAGAAATAACTGAAAATTTCAAAATCTTTATTGTAGGCTTATTTCTACATGAAACTTTATTTACAATAATAGGTAACGGAATCGCAGGTAGATAAAGCTATTTACTTGTTTTTGCAGCCACTATTATTGTGGCATTTAGAATTGCACAACACCTCATTGGCCCTGCAGTTGCACTATTTTGTATTACAATAACGCTTACAATGGCACGTGACAAATTCCTGTTTTGATCCAGACGAAAGAGCTGAAGCTTTTCTCAAATTTAATGAACCACTTGGAACATATGATGCGTTGAATTCATTACGACTATAAAGTCTTTCCAGCACGCTCCCTTTGGTTCCCAACGTAGGTATACAAGCTGGAATCATTAACGCTTAGAACTGCAGCTAGAACACTCCTAGGGGCAAGCCGCCTTTTGTTGACATCTGGAACTTTGACTACGACATTTTGACCGATCTCAGCAGGAGGTAGTTTTTCACGGGACAGCGCCAGCATTTTTCCAGCTTGCTTCTCCATTCCGGCTCTAGTAGTTTCGCGTTGCTCTTTGATTGCATCACGTCGGCAGCAAAGGTTGCATACGACTTCTCCTTCAATTTCAATCCCACACTTCATGTGTGCTTTTAAGGTGCATGTTTTACATCGTTGGGTAACTTGAAAATCTTCACAAATGGAACATGCTGTCACAGTGGATAGTGCATTGATTACATTTTCTTCCCCTGCCTGGTCTTTTTCCAGTGTCATCGCTTCCAAGATTTTCTCCAAATCTTCTTCTGTTTCCAAAGATTCAGATGTTTCCCTTATCAGAGATGAATCTGCCAGTCCGATTCTTTGCTTGTCACCAAACATGGCCTCGTAAGGTCTTTTTCTGGGCGGACGCCATCTCGGCACTTTATTACCCCTAGGTAGGAAGGTGTTGTAAAGTTTAATACGCCAGCTCGACACTGAGCACCCTACGCCGACAGGCCAACTCGACACCACGGCATAGCCATCACAACACTTTATTGTCTCTCACTAGATGGTCTCACTATAATTGTCTATCTCGACACCGAGTTGTATCTGAAGGCTACATTTTGATTTCAGGTGGGTCAGATAAATTTCGGGAAGCTTTCTGATACGTGAACGTCATGTGATACGCTTGAAAGTACGTTGGAAACGCAAGAGGGCAAGAATCAAACATGTGATGTAATGGGGCAATGATCAAACTTGTACTCACTTACCCTAATAGGCATCATCAGAATTTGCTGTAGAATGTGTAGAAAAGCTATTGTGTATTGTATATTGTATCTAGAAAATTGTGTTAATCGGTTTAAGGCGTTCAAGGTCTTAGTGTCGACTTGGCCTGTCAGTTAAGGCCACTAGTTGCGACTACCTGTTTTCTGTAGTGTTGAGTTGGCGTATTAACATTTATTACCTTAAAGGTAAAGTGTCGAGATGGCCTGTACCGCTTTTTCTAATCCCTTCGTGCAAGGCACGATTTTTTTTGCTCTGAATAAACCGTAACCCCTTTGACCATTGTTTGGTATCATGATCAAGCATCCATACTACCAATATATCTCTGACGTCCTGATTGGATAGTTCTACCGTTCTACTTGGCTCCGTGAGTGACGGGGCTTACCATGTATAAGTTGAACGCCTGGCCCCAGATTATTTAACTCTTCGATTATCTTATTAGAAAATTCTCTTCTAAAAAATGTCTACTTACATTATATACGAGTTCTTCAGCTGTTTTCGTTTTGAGTAGTTTCCAAATAATAATTTCCAAATTTTGTCAGATGGTCTTGGTAGTTCAATTATGAAACGATAGTCTCGGTCGGGTTCGGACTGCATATCGATCAAATCCACTTGACATCTCTAAATCATGTGAATTGATAGGATTGGTGCAACAACTAACCCCTTCTTCTTGATCTTCTTCTTTCCCTGACATTGCTCGAAGAGAGATAAATAGATCTGTATAGCTACTCTCGAATATTGCAGTATTTTCTGTTGATTTCAACCTCCATAACTAAAAACAAACAAAAAACTCTTTGCGAAAGAATTGGCCACCTTGTCAACAAACATGGGGTAACATGTGAATATTATGAAAAATTTTCAAAATAGCAGAAAAAAAGTGTAGGAAATAATTACACCAATATTTTATAGAAATAGCTTCTAAGTAACATACCTCTTGTTCGTTTGTGTCCAGTTGCCATATGAGCAGCTTCAATAATGCCAAAAAGATCCTCCGTTTTACAGTACTATCGAAAATTTCCATCGTGTTCCTTGGGCTTTTCAATTAATTGTCATATTCCCCAATTGTTACGATATCATACCTCTTTAGTCTTCTATATTGTTTAGACGACAAGGGCATTTTGCTATCTTTCAAGCGGTTCGCTTCTTACACTTCTCAGACGATCTCTTCATACCGTTCGTTCGTAAAATAATGACTCCGATCATTACTGCGTTATCCAGCCCCACATCTACGATTTTTTCGAACCGGGGCAGTAACTTGATATTGCGCCCCCCTCTTCCAGTTGTGAGATAAATAATTGGTGAAGAAAACTCAGTATGGATGGTATTTTTTGTGACGGGGGGGGGTCATTTTAATAAATTTACACTCTTTATTACCTATTAACTAATACCATTTTCATTTGTGTAACATAAAAGTAAGTATAGGGAACAAGTACTTACAAATCAATACATTTCGTCAATTTCCCAGCATTTTATTCCCTCTAATATTACTAAAATTTTACACGGCGTGTTTTTTTCAAAGCATCTATTACCTCATCAATGTCCGTCCCAAAGGTAGTTTTATTTTCAATGGCTAGGATTGCGACGCCAAATAGACTTTCCTGGCTTATTGTTGAACGCAGATAAGTTTTAATCATTTTCAGTTTGCTGAAGCTTCTCTCACAGCTTGCAGATGTCGTAGGTAATGTGCAGTATATTCTTAAAGCTATACTAATATTAGGAAAAACTTCTTGCAAGTCACGTTTGTACAGATGTTGTAACAGGTCGAATGCACTTGATTTTTCATTCATTTAGGTTACTAGCTCTTTGAATACGCCAAGTTCATGGCAAAAATGAACTGCATTCAAATCTTTTGAATAATTTTGAACTATATCGGCTCCATTTTTTTGAAGATCCTCTGTCGACATATTTAAAAATGCATGGCCATTGAGGACGGCGAAATTTTCATGAAGGCTCTTGTAGCGCTCTATAGCCTTGTTTTAATTTGTGTTATAATGTTGTCAAACACTATTTTTATATTCTTGGAAAATAGCTCAGTCGGATCTAGCGTTCTTGACTCGTCCTCGCAGATTTCGTCATGTTGCCTCTTCTTTTTGGAAATCCGTTTGTTGGTATAAGGACTGGCTCGATTTCCAACTTTTCTGATACAAGTGCAGCTTCTTTTGCTCCAATGTTTTATTGGTTTTTTTCTCATTCCTTGCACGATCTTAACAAGACCTTGCATTAACGCCACAGAACGCGAAATAATAATAGGTTTGTTCCAAGTACCAAAAGAACCGTACTGGAACCGTCCCGCGCAAGCGCAATAGATAAAAAGCGTTCCAAGTTGTCTGTTACGGTGCGCGAACGGTTTCCTTTGAATGTTCCAAGTGAAATTGGAACGATTCGTGAACCGTTCTTGAACGGTAATTTCGGTACTTGTCCCAGACCAAGTATCGCGAGGATACTTATTCCTTATTGGCAACTTATTCGACAAATTTGATTTCAAACATGGATGATGATAGCGACTGTTTAAGCGATATTTCTGACGAGGATTTAGAATCAGACGGCAATAAATATATGCATAGAAATGAAAATTATTTAGGTAAGTATTTTATTCGAAATTAAATTGTATAATCATGCAAATATGTTTTGAATTTATCTAATCTAATTTTAGAGACTACAGTCCCAAAATATAGGGAAGAGGTATTCTTCGGTCATTTTAGGGTTTCGAGAGATGTGGCAAATGATTTATCGGAGCAATATTCAAACAGCCCTAATTTTAAAAACTAACCAGGACCATATGGCCGTCAAGGATAATTTTGACACTTTAATAATATTAAGGAAAATGACACCACAGAACACAGACCATAACAACACACTACACAAACGATTACAAAGTCGTTTCCAGCTCACATCTTAGAGAACACTTCCAGAACCGTTTTGAAATAGTGCATGTTGACGCCTGCGCATAAAGTCAGTTCCAACAGTAACAAAACCGTCCCAGAACCATACCAAAAACACTGCTTGGAGCAAACCTAATATCTTCTCCGTAGCTCCTGGTCTCCAGGCGGTGTACCATTCCAGTGTATCGCCGACAAGGCCGCTGGACCCTCGAACAACCAGTGCATAGTTGGACCATCCAAACAGTTTTCCCAGCTTCTCCAGGTCGTCACACCACTGAGAAACACCATCGTTGTCGGGTTTCGGATCAAATGTCGAAACTTTTATCGCTGTTGACGCTACTGTATGAGTTGATTCGTCTCTAAACGCGCAGAGTGATGATTTCGCGAAAACTCTAGTTTTCGCGAAATCATCCATTGTTTACTGCACTCTCGAAAATCTATCTGTAGCCACTATCAGGCACTATCGCAGGCACTATGCAGGCATTATCCCACTTCTGATAATAGTTTATTCCCCTTTTTTTTTTGACGAATTTTGTGAATTTTTATTAAAAATAAAACGCTGGTTTTAAAAATACATCCATGTTACTGCGATGAAGATTCGTTAGGTAATAATACAGTGCTTTTGAAAACCTCTTCCATTTCAAAAAAATACCAAGATATACGGACCTCTCTTGTAACGTGAACACATATTCAATCTCAAACCCGTCGTTTATGCGACGTCGCTACTTTTTGGAAACTCCGCTCACACGGCCATTCCTGACAATAATTCGTTCCCGAATTATCCGAAGTAGAAACGAAGCATCACCTTGAAACTGTAAACAATATCAAAAACCAAAATATGCCCCTTGACACATCTTACTGTTTTAAATGTGAGCATAAGATGAACGAAGACTGTTATTTTACTAATAACATTTATAAACTTTGAGCAAACAAGTATTTCAGAGAGTACGAAATTCAAAGATTCGAAGTAAACGTCTCAGTTCTCAGTGTTCTCAGAGCCCACTGTAGCTCATCAAACACTTATCTACTTAGACAACAACTCGTAACGTGTCTAGCCAATGTTCAGCTCAGAGGTTACATCTCAAAACTCGTAACGTGTCTAGCAATATTCAGCTCAGAGTACATCTCAAAACTCTTATACTCAATGTACAAACTCTAACTTTTGTATTCACTGTACAAAACTCTTGACTCCTTAGTCACTGTTGATCACTAGAAGTTCTCGGTGCTAGTGTTGATCACTAGAAGATTCTCTCAAGTCATATTGCTCTATAGCCAACACACCTCAACTAACCAAGGCTCTACCTAGCCAACCCATCTCTCAACTAATCATTACTTCCGACGATACAGCAATAATTACTCAAATTGCAATACTCTCGCCTTAATTAAACAAATAAACAATAACAGTTCTCAATCATTGCTTGCTCACATTCTGTCAGTACTCATTAAATTGATTTACTTTGCTAGACTTACCAAACAATACCAATTATTAATCTTCTGGCATACTCACAAAAGGACTCGCTCGTCGCGTAGTTTATCGCTGAGGTTGCGCTTCTGCGGGTATAAGCTGGACAGCTTTGACCGGAAGTTTTCCCAAGTCTTCTCCGTAGCTCCTGGTCTCCAGGCGGTGTACCATTCCAGTGCATTGCGGTCAAAGCCGCTGGACCCTCAAACAACCAGTTCATAGTTGGACCATCCAAACAGTTTTCCCAGCTTTTCCAGTTCGTCACACCACTCAGAAACACCATCGCTGTCGTGTTTCGGATTAAATGTCGGAACTTTTATCGCTGTCGACTCCACTGTATGAGTTGATTCGTCTCTAAACGCTCGGAGTGATTCCACTAGAATTTTCGCGAAATCATCCATTGTTTACTGCACTCGCGAAAATCTGTCTGTAGGCACTATCAGGCACTATCCAGGCACTATCCCACTTCTGATAATAGTTTATCAGAATAGTTTATCCCCTTTTTTGACGAATTTTGTGAATTTTTATTAAAAATAAAACGCTGGTTTTAAAAATACATCCATGTTACTGCGATGAAGATTCGTTAGGTAATAATACAGTGCTTTTGAAAACCTCTTACGTTTCAAAAAAATACCATGATTCCTATACGGACCTCTCTTGTAACGTGAACACATATTCAATCACAAACCCGTCGTTTATGCAACGTCGCTACTTTTCGGAAACTCCGCTCACACATACATACAGTACTTGTCGCGTATGATTTTTTTAAGTCTTTAAACTTGTTACCATCACTTTTTATGATTGTTACATATCAGCCATAACAATATGCTGGCGGAATGGTGATCGTCTCGTTGCTCTCGGTTCGTATTAAACCGAAGCCGGGATCGCTTTCCAAGGGCATTCGGGGCATCGACGTCTGTCCCTCCGAGGACCCTACGGTATTTCGGAAAACAGGAGCCCATGACCGCCCCTACTTTTAATTTCTCTCTCCCCTTCGGCTCCTCTTCCACTCTGTCTATCTTTCTCTCTCTTACGATTTTCTACTCACACACACCAAAATCGTTACTCGTGGCCTTCTGTGACCCTGTCTACGAGCGGATCGGCTCGTGGCGCATGCGCGAGCTCTTATCGTATCGATCGTCAGTCGTTGGAGCCGCTACAGTCGACCAGATCGAGTGACTACCACGAGGGGGAACCGAGTTGGTTAGTTAGGCCCGGGCGGTTCCCTCCCGATTCTCCCGGAAGGGGTTCGGGAGAGCGGCCTCCGGGAAACGAGGCGGTTCGCGGGGGCCCCTCGGGCGAGGCGGAACCCCCCGGGTGGTCGATTCGTCTCGGACGTCGAGTACTCCACTGGTCGACTGGGATGTTATTTGAACATTCTAACAGCGTCATTTTCGATGTGTGCATGCCTCGAGTGGTTTCTCTCTGCCCTCGAATCGTTTTATTTTTAGTGTCTTTTTTACGGGGTTATTTCGGATTCGGGCGGCGTGCGTGCGCGTTCCCACACTACGCCGCTGTACAGGGTGTTCGTGAAAAGTAGCGAGCCGCACACGTAGCCACGCCTGATTGATGCTAATTTGGCTTTCACGAAAACCTTGGGCTAATTGCAACATCTCTGGTCTCGTTCCCCTCTAATTCGAAAACAGGCCGTCAGGTGTCGGTGCTTTGTACACGCAGCGTTAGACCAAGGCGTTTCGACGCTACCTTTTAACAATCGCCTAAGCTGTTGAAAGGAAAGTCACACTGTCAACGAATTACTGGGTGATCAAGATTAACTGTTTGAGTTGGCAATCCTACCTGGAGGATTTTTTTGCCTAAAGGTTTGCAACGCTACAACCAGATATGTTTTTTAACAAAAATTTGACATAACAACAAGCGATAAGATTGTAGGTTATGCGAATAAAAATTAATGCTTAAAAAATGAAACTCGAAATACAGAACAATGATTTAATTAAACAGCTAAAGGTAATGCTCAAAATGTCCCCCATTTTGGTCCAGACATAAATTAGCTCTCCTTTTGAGGCTCTCGAAGATATTCACCAGCATATTGGGGGCAATGTTTGCCACTTCCTGAACTATTGCCTCTTGCAGCTCCTCTTCAATATGTTCCTAAAGGCATTGTCCTTCAAGAGCCCAAATAACGCAAAATCTACTGAGGTGAGATCTGGTGACCTGCTTGGCCATATGCCCTGACTAATTACTCTGTCGCCGAAATTCTCTCTTAAATATCCCATAGTAGCAAGAGCCGCATGTGCCCTTGCAGAGTCTTGTTGGAAATATCTAATTTGACGCTCTTCGTCTGTTAATTGGCTTATAAAAGACCTCAAAAGGTGTTGGATATATCTCTCGGAATTGACGGTAAAATTAAAAAATATTGGCACATACACCCGCGTCCTTGAAACTGCCAACCAAACACCAACTTTAACCGGGTGCAAATGTGTCTCTCTGGTAGCGTAAGGATTTTCACCTGACCAAATTCTGTAATTTTGTTTATTCACATAGCCTATGAGATGAAACCAGGCTTAGTCGGAAAAGAAGGTATTGTCAAGGATATCATTATTATTTAATATGTCATTGAACCAATTGCACAAGAAAACTCTCTGCGGGTGATCGGGAGGGGTTAATGACTGGACGATGGAAATTTTGTAAGGGTGGTACTTTAATTTCTTTTTAAGCACAGTGGAGCAACTTCCATATGATAAACCTGTAAAACCGTGAATTAGAACAACATGGAAAAGTGGAAGTCTTATGGGTAAGAATGAAAATTCGTTGAATAGGAGGCATAAGGACCAAACCTGTTTGAAGGGAGAGCTTTCTTAAGGATTTGCGAGGACTTCTTTGCGTTCGAGTTCTGATATCCTCGACAACTTCCTCGTTTAGAGTAGAAGGTCTACCAGTTGATTTTTGTTTGCTTACGCTCCCTGTGTTTAAATAACGTTTAACTACTCGCATGCAATGTTGCAGAAAGACAGCAAAAGTGACCAAAGTCTCCGGAAACATTTCCTGAAATTGCTGGTATGTCGATTCGAAAGAGTACTGCCAACCAGTAATTGGGTTATAAATCCGGCTTCGAAAGTACGCCATTCCAACGAAAATATCGTGTTGTAACGTGAAAACCATATTAAATAAATAAATTTGAAAGGAATACCAGAAATCTGAATTTGAAATAGCAAATTCAAATTACCAGTTGTACCATTTAAAAATGAAATTCAGCATTGCCAACTCAAACAGTCATTCTTGATCACGTTGTTTTATAGAAAAAATTACACATGCGCAATACAAAAATCCAATATCTGCCTCTGCCTGAGGTGTCCCTCCGTCAGGATTATTCTAATAGTTACATTAGGCATAGGTATATATATTTGTATTTAGCCATCTTGCCCTTTAATACCATTTTCCTTGCCCTCTTGCCCTTTAATAATTTCGTGATAAAGATAGGATTTCTCATTTGCGAATTCCCTTGCCCTTACCCATTTCCCTTGCCCTTACCCATTCCTAGCACACATACTAGCTCTCAATACGACACGGAATACGTTCTCGTTCCAACCAAAAAATTCGAATTGTACCATAGTTGCAGTACGCAATCTTTTAATCCGAATATCGTTAGAACAGAAGAAAATTACAAATATCTAACTTTACGTTTTCTCAGTTTATTAATTTTTTTTAATTGGACCTATTTCAAAATTTTTAGAATGGCGATTGCAGACTATCAACAACTGAAACCTGTAAACGTTTAACGTGCTTCTTAACACTTTGATTGATATTCCCTATCCCTGTCTTACACACCCGAAGTCTTTAAATGACCTTGATATGCCTAACCATTTTTGATCGTCTAAAATGTAACCAAATGTGGTGCAGAAATGATAAACAGAAAGCGGAAGCATTTGTAGGCTATAAGTATAATTAATTTGAACCTATGCTACTAACCAATCAGAGAGACGTCCTTGGGATGTCTTTAACACGTCCACTGCAAACATTAGCACGTCTTTAAGACGTGCCGTATATCCGTTAAGTCTATAAGGCCACCTAAAGAAGGCCGTTGGTAGAAAACTCTTTTTTGGCATTATTTTGGACGTTAAACAGGTGACTTTGAGATGTATATTCGTTGTCTTAAATGGGCTTAATAAAGACTAAATTTAAGACGTCCTGTAAATCTGCAGTCTGTAAGGTCACTTAAAAAAGGCCGTTGTTACAAGAGTGGACATACAAAACATTGAATTTTGGTATCATTTTGACACGTCTCATATTTGTCGTCTTGAATGGGCGTAATAAACACCGAATTTAAGACATTCTATAAATCCGCTAAGTCTGGAAGGTCTGTAAAGAAGGCCATTGCTACAAATTGGAATATCTATAACACGCCTTTTTGGTATGGACTCAATAAAGACTAAATTTAAAACGTCTCATACATCCGCTAAGAGTCTGTAAGGCCAGATAAGGAAGGTTGTTACAAAACTGGATATCCATCGAACATCTTTTTGGTATGATTTTGGACGTTAAACAGACGAATTTGAAATGTATATTCGTCGCCTTAAATGAGCTCAATAAAGACCAAATTTAAGACGTCCCGTAAATTCGCTATCTGTATGGCCATTGAAAGAAGGCCGTTGTTACAAAAGTGGAAATACATAACATTTTCTTTTGGTATCATTTTGAACGTTACAAAGACGTTAAAATGTATATTCGTATTATTGAATGGGGTTAATAAAGACCAAATATGAGACTTCCCATAAATGCGCTAAGAATCTGTAAGGCCACTTGAACCAGATTGTTGTTAGAAAAATGGACCAATATTAGACGTCTATTTATCAACATTTTGGACGTTAAACAGACGACTTGGAGGTGTCTATTCGTTGTCTGGAATGGACCCAATAAGGACCAAATTTAAGATGTCCCGTAAATCTGCTAAAAGCCTGTAAGGACACTTAAAAACGGGACGCCTTTAAGATGTCCGTAAATCGGTTAAGACGGTTTGTATTGCAACTTAAAACAGCTTGTTTTTATAAAATTGATCACATCATCTTCGAGTGTAAATCACCATTTTGCCGTCCGTAAGTAAGCGACTTTGGAACGTCTATTTGCCGCTTAAGAACGCAAAATTAGGCTCAAAAGGATTAAAAATTCATGATACCTGGAAAACCTCTTCTGTACACCCTTTCAGGCCACTCGGAAGACTAGAAACCATCTTCAGGACATTCGTTTGACGACCTTTAGCGTGCTATAATTGATGTGTGTATTTTACTCATTAAAGGTTCTATAACGGGCTGCTTAGAACTAAAAATGAGTCTTTTGTAGACGTTATCAAAACATCCATCTAAGATCTTATAGCGAACTGCTTCAAATAAAAAATTTGGCTTTTGCAGACATTCTAAAAACATTCATTAAATGTTTCGAACCAAAAATGAATCGTATGTGGACGTTCTGAAAACATCCATCAAAGGTCTCTCAATTAACTACTTCGAACCAAAATTTGGACTTTTGCGGACATTCTAAAAATATCCATCAAGGGTTCCATAATGAGCTATTTCGAACCAAAAATGAATCTTGTGTGGACGCTCAGAAAACATCCACCAAATGTCTTTGGATGGATGGTCTCAAGCTACTTTGGATAAAAAAAATGGAGCTTCTGTGGGCATTATAACATTATGGAATAAAAAGTTCTATAAAGGGCTGATTGGAACATTTTTGGAATTGCTTTCTTATCGTGGGTCTCGCTCAGGGCTTTGGATCGTTGAGAGGTGTGAACGACGAAAAGACGAACGACCCTAACGGCCTTGGACGACGCTGATACGCAGCTCTACGATATATTATATATACTATATAGTTACAGATTCGCATCTGCCCCCCCTCTCTCATCCACACACGGCCAACTGCCATGTACATTATACCGCATGGTACACGCTGCTACATGCGTATTATTAATAAATATTTACTTATAGGCACCTAAACGGTTTGTTGTAACATTGTGGACACGTGCTCTCTTTTATCAAAATAAGACAACGAAGACAACAATACTATTTTCTTTTTCGTTTATTTTTCCTTAATACTAATAGATTTACATTACGTCATGCACGTTTCACATATTCATTCGATCAACTTGTAGTGCAGTGCTTTAAGAAAGTTATGCTTCCTGTCTGGGTTATTCTTGGAGTGCCCTATTTTAGTTGTTTAAATAACATATCTTCCATAAAAGTTTTTAAAATATTATATTTCTTTTAAGGATTGACGTTTTTAAAACATTTCCAACGTCTTGACTTAACATACTTACAACGTTCGTGTCACATTGGTAAAACGATTTTTGGAATATGGATTATCCAAGTGGTATCAGCATTTCTTAAGTAACAGGATTCTTTTGTAAAAAGACACAATTATAAAGTGACGTGCGGGATAAAAGAACGCTCGGGAATATGATGAATACGGGACACTGACATTCATGAAACACATCCATTTCTACGCGAATATAATGCTGCAACATTACTTGCTAGTGGATCGCCATCTGTGTTGCAATAGAGGAATTGCTTTTGGAATCATTATTTATCAAACCCTTATCTTGTAGAGCGGTTGGTTTCAGAAATGATACTGGGCTTTATCTGTTCAATAACTTTATAGTACCAACAGTTATTTACTCAATAGAAAAAGCTACCAGAAATCAGCTATAAAATAGTTAGGTTTACAATATCTTTGTTACGAAAACGAACTTGTAAGTACGAAGGATGCGAGATAAACATTTTTGGTCAGATTTTACTAACCGAGAAAAACAACAGAGTTTTCTTCTCAAATTCTGACCATATGGGTCTAACAGAAGTGTTAAAATTCTGGACGCAACTTCTTGCCAGTTTCTAGTTAACCAGAAGATAAAGTGCCGATGTCTTTTCCACCCTTTCCACCAGAGCTAATGCCTTCAAAAGCGTACAATAGATAAATCCAGTAGATCTGGATTCTGAAAATTTATGAAAACTGAATGCTGAGTGAAAACTTATACCAACAAAAATGACATTGATCAGATTAAATTCATATGTTTGAAATACAATAGAAGAATCCTTGTGTTACTTTCATTAACAAGATGGAGGACCACTAATCACTACTTGTTTGGAATCACGACTCGCTATAAAGTGGGTATAGCGCTTTGTACTTCTATTCAGTATTCAGTTCACGAAGGGTCGAGTTTGTCTTTGTTGTATCATAATGATTCGTCGGACATCTTTTCTTGAGTCGTTTTAAGCCGAAGTTACATCCACAGAAGAAGCGTTAACAAAAACTCGTTTTCTTCACTTATTATTTTTATGTGTTTTACAGCAAACGAGTAAACAGTTTTAAGTTTAATTAGATCTGGCAGATTTACACTTCTGGAGCCGTGATTTATCTTCTCCATCTCCGTGATTCTGCGGGACACCTTGTACACAGTGTAGTATACATATACACCATTTATTTCTGAATTATTACGTTTAAATTTAGATACGCTATTTTCGGGCGGGTGTATTGGGGAAAATCGTTTACGGCCGGACGAGAGGAAGGGAGGAAATTGGACGGGCGAAATGGAAATGAAGGGGGAAGGGGAGGGGTACGGTGGTGTGGGGGAAGACGTATCGGTATTTGCGATTTGCGGGTTGGGATATTTTTAATGCGGGGGAAGCGAGAGGGCCTAACGAGACGTCGTGATTCGATACGGAAAACGATGATAAGGACGGATGTCGGGCTTACGATGGTGATAAGGAGGATGGGATTAAGTGTCTAGCTTGCAGATGTTTGGGGTTGGGGTTGACGTGTCCCTTTCAGGGACAGGCGAAGATGATTGACAGTTTATTTGTCCGAAATTCACAATTATTTATGTTGTTTATGAGTTATGAGATAAACATAAGGGAAAGAAAAATGCATTAAATTGTATATATGCAATGTTTAATTTTAATTAAACTAATAGAGTACACAGTGTTTCATTAAGAGAGATAAAGTACAACACCTCAGGAATTCATAGTCCAGGAGCTTTGAGGAAAATCCTACTCAGAAAAGTGGCCAAACGAAATTGTTGAAATTGATTTTAAATTTCCTAACTCTGCCACTAGGGGCTTAATTCCTGTGGCCGAAACATTTCATTACATTTTTCTAAAAGATATTACCATACAAGTGGCCAAAACTATTACACTAATAACTTCACCAGAATTACAAATCTTTTTGGTTTAACGTGTTCGACACGTATTATGCCGCGAAATGCAATTTTTTTTAACTATGGGAGCCAGATCAATGGAATAACTTTCAAATTTCTTTCACTATTCAGTCCTTATCTTGTAATATTACGCAGTAGTACCTTCACCGTTTTTAAAAAAATGTATTTACATTGTCTACAATTTTGATTTTAATACGGAAATTAACAAAAATTGCCATAAGTTCCTTTTTACATCCCGAAAACAAATTTGGTAACGAGCCCCCAGGAACAATTAGATTTTTTTATACTACTAGTTCAGTTATAAATGATAACGATAACAATTGATATTAGCATTTGTAGAAATTTATTAAATGTAAGTAACACACCCCTCCGACGCCCCGCCTACTTCGAGCTAAGCGAAATCAGGTAACCAATGTCGAAAGGAATTGTTTTATTGTTATATTACCCTTTGGGGTGGAAAGTTTTAGCTATTTGTCTTCAGTACTTACCAGTCGCAGGTGTCGAGATGCCTCACCTCTACCTGAGGCCGTTAAGCTGATGCTCGAATTGCCTCACCACCCCACCGTCAAGATTATTCTGTTAGTTACATTAGGCATAATATTTGTATTTGGCCCTCTTTCCCTTTAATACCATTTTCCTTGCCCACTTTCCCTTTAATATACTCGTGATAAAGATGGGATTTCCCGTAATTTGCATATTCCCTTGTCCTTGTCCTTACCCATTTTCCTTGCCCTTGCCCATTCCTAATTGAACCACCAATACGCCAGGGTACCTACCTAGAACTGGTATATAGACGTTAAAAGAGTACCATATCGCCAAACGGTGATAGACACTGGTGATACACGATGATCGAGGAAAGTATGCCCTTTGGTGGAACGACTCATTTCGACCCATTAACCATATTCCGACATTTGCATACGATTCCGGAAAGGGCATCTCGATTTATGCCAGCATCAACAAGAAGTGGAGGTCATAACAGGTGTTAGGACTGGTCAGAGACGCTCGGAGTTACTTTTTCCAGATTTCCCGGGCTGTCTGAGTATGTCCCTAAAAGGGCATACGAACATAGATTATCGACACTTTTGGTGTTATGTGCCCACGGTCTATTAAGGTGAGGTTAGACGGTGCGAGCTGCGGGTCAGTTGAGAAGGCCAGTAACTGTATGCCAGCTACTGTTATTATTAAAACAGATCCGCCGAGTTACTGCCTCTGCAAGGTCATTTTCAATTTCTTTAACCAACTCTTCGCACAAAGTTATGGAAAAAGATTGTACTATTGCCTTGCGGATCGCAATTTTTCGTACTTCCGACATATTGCACTCTCTTTCAAGACCTGCAAGATCACTGTCCAGAAACACAGTAGAGCTACTTACTTCGTGTAAATAGGTGAGCAGCTTGCCTATTTCGTCCCTCACTCGCAAAGTACAGCCACAGTATATACTAATACAGTAATACTAACAGTATGCTCACTTGGCTTATTCGAACACCACATCACCTCTCCTCGTCGCATCCCCCTCGACCACGAAACTTGCCGGCCGAGCCCACCTCTCGTCCTCGCACCTCCTCGGTCTCCGAACTTGCCGGGATAACGATATTTTTATTACTTTACAACCATTTGCAAAAAAAACGCCGGCTTTTTCATAGACATCAAAGAAGTGAGCATACTGTTAGAATTATATATACTGTGGTACAGCTACTGTCTACTGGCTAGCCCGGCAACTCGCACTGTGTAAACTCGTCCTTACTTCGTGTAAATAGGTGAGTAGCTTGCCTATTTCGTCCCTCACTCGCAAAGCATAGTAACTGTCTACTGGCTAGCCCAGCAACTTGCACTGTGTAAACTCGTCCTTAGGCCTTGCCAGTTGGGGTACCAGTACTAGTGTTGGTGATATTGACCGTTTCTGAGGCGCGAAAAGGGTTAATTTTATCCATAGTGTCACCTACACTATAAGTGCTTATGCAGGATTATTACATATACTAACAAACGACCTAAACGGATAACAAAGAAATCCTGATGAAGAGATCTAGTTACTACAAGAGCGCTAGAAATAATTTGCACCGTGTTTAAGAAATACTTAAAAAGAGAAAACATACCAACGGACTGGAAAATTTCATATATAAATTCTATTTACCAAAAAATGAAATAGAAATGAGTGTGGCATTTACAGAGGAATTAGCATAACGTCGTCAGTAGGAAGACTATACGGGAGAATACTAAAAGCCCGAATAGAGAATCTAAGGAAATTGAAGATCAAAGCGGCTTTAGACCCGGAAGATAGCGAACAATACACTCACATTAAGATACCTAATAGAAAAAACCTGACAAAAGCAAGAGAACTTCATATTACTTTTATAGACTTGCGGAAAGCATTTGATTCCGTCCCCCTACAAAAGCTGTGGACCTCCCTGGAGGAAGTAGGCATTAATAAGGTTTACATAAATGCAGGTTTAAAGCATCTACAGATAAAATTAAGCTGTAGTTAAAATCGGAAATCAGACCTCGACACCCTTTCGACCAACAAAAGGTGTAAAACAGGGTTGTTGCCTTTCCCCCACCCTTTTTAAAATTTACTCATATGCGGCTCTAAAACCACTGGAACAGAAAGTGCAGGACAATGGGAATAAGGCTGGATGAAAGCCAAATATACACTAGCATCCTTTTTACAGACGACCAAGTCGTTATTTCAGAAGATCAGCAAGTAATGACATATATGCATAATAAACCGATAGAAGAGTAAAATAAGTGGGGGTTGGAGGTAAACACCGAAAAGACGCAGTATATATGGCTATAGGAGGAAGTGGAGAAGACCTTGAACAGGAAGGTGGAATTATAAAAAAAATGTGAAATTTTACGATTATCTATGAGTTACAATTTCTGCAGAGATATAACGAAGAAAATAGGCAGGGGCAAACATATGACGAAAGATTTACATCCAATCCTGCGGGATAAAAATTTAACAAAGAAAACGAATAAAAAAAAATTAAAACTATAATAAGTAGAACCAGTTATGACGTATGAGTCAGAGGTGCGGCTCATATACAGAAATCTGAATCAGAAATTACTATCACCTCATTCTCGAGAAGATGTTGTGGTTTAACTTTGCAAGATCACGTGTTAAATGATGAAATCAGGAATTTCAGCTTCGAATACTATTGTGGATAATATATATGGAAAGCACTTAAAGTAGTATGATGTACTATAGTAGAATGGTAGAATGAATGACGAAAGAATATGAAACGCATTTATTTTCGTACTTACGTATTTATTGCTTAGATTCCTCGGCCGGCTAGCTCGAACTAATTATTATGACTCAGGAGTGGTCGAAAGGAAATGTCAAAATCAGATTATAGCCATTTAATTCAGTCAGTCAGATAACCCAAAACAAATACTAACAAACGTCCAAATACCTAATCAGAATATTCATATTACTGAAACTTGAGTAAACAAATACTAACAAATGTCCAATTACTTAATCAAAATATTCATAATACTAAATCTTCACATAAACGCAAACTACTAAAATACTGAGAAGTTCAAAAAGTAATTGCAGAAACACATAATGCTTAATGTTTGTTACTAATAAAAGGGGAAACGATCGATTTCACGTTTTATCTTAAAGGCCTTTAAGGGGGAAAATACCTTTCACTTAGCGTGGATCACAACACTCAAGACGGCGCGCTGGAATCCGTCCGGTATGTGGGCAGCTGGCTGGACGCAAGGCGGATCGCCCTGTAAGTTCGCGTTCTTGATTGCTGGCTGGCCGCAAGGCAGATCACCCTGTAAGTTGGCGGCTGGCTGGACGCAATTACTCACTCCGAAAGGCACTTGCAATCAACGCACAGATTAAGCACTGATTATTGGTTTACACTTTACCCGTCAAATTAGTGGGGTTCGTGTAGTAAAAGTTTGTCAACATAACTCTTACTCGATATTTTAACTGACGCGACCAATACACAAACCAATTTACTAATTCCAATCAAATGGTAAACTAACATTGACTAAACTCATAATCGCGCCTAGGAGGAAGCAACTTGCTTCCCCCGAGGCCAGAAACCAAGTCCTCTCTTCCTCTCTCGCGGGCCCTAACTCTCCCACTTATTTTCCAAAATCCAATCTCAAAAACCCCTTCCTACTCATTTCCCGCCTATCATTGACCAAGAACCTCTCAACGGGGCGTTACAATTTCCCTTTCCTTGCAAAACACATCACTCTCGAAGCGCGTGATAGTACCAACGGCTTTTCTGAATTCCAGGAAGCTTAATTATACAAAACAAACATTGCGAGCCTCTACGAAATTGTAAGTGGCGTCGCAAAGTCGGGACATCCTAAAAAATTGTTTACTAAGACCGTTCAAATCCGACTCCAAATGCTTAGCAAAAATCTCGCTACCAGGCGAGTAAGAATCATACCGTAACAAATACCAAAAAAGTATGGAACTGGACTCCAGCACAAAGGAATAAAAGAGGTAGACCACGATGGAAATGAATAAAAAACATAGCTAGGGAAATGTAAGAGAGAGGTTTGCAGGAAAAAGATTGGAATAACAAGGGCAGATAGCGTTTGGGTCGTGAGAAGCGGCAATTATGCTGTAAACACTCGCCATACAATGGTTTCCGCCGTATGGTCTTAGGCATGGGGGTAAAAGTTACATTCAGGAACTGGCGACATGGACCGAGGCAAAATGGCGACCATTTTTCTTGTTTCAAGCTGATTCTGAAGGACTGAAGTAATAATATATGTTCTGTGCGAGGGATCTTAGAAATACGTATTGCACAATTAAAGTGTTTAATTAGTGTGGTAATCTAATTATTGAAGTGTATGTTATTGAATAACGTATGTTTTGTGTTGTGGTGTAAGACTTGTGCATAAATTCGGTAAGTATATTTTGGTATAACATGAATTGTTAAATTTGCTATATATAACCTACAAGGGTGAAATTTTAAATCAATGAGTATGAGTTACGTAAAACGTCTTTTCCATTGGATAAGACACATTCTTTAGCGAGTCTCTCTCAAAACATTTGCAGTCGTTACGATTCTGATAATTGTCTTTATAGATTTCATCCACCGAGTGACGTTTTCTTGTTCCAGACCAGGCGGTGGGCAGGCTACACTCGCCGGCGGTGACTGCCGAGATCGAGGGCGAGGCAATCAGCATCGACACGCCGACGGCCCCAACGCGACATCAATGCGCTCCTCCAGGAGGTCGCACCTCTTCCGCAGTCAGTTCCGCTGTCAACTTCGTAATGTGAACAGGCCTCCCAAAGGATGTAAGTGGACAGCAGGATAAAGTCTTTTCTATAACAGTCTATAAACCTAGCCCTCGTTTATATAAATACCTAATTTTTTTCAATTACCTTCATCGAGAAATTTAAAGTCCCTTCTGTCCTCAATTTCATTTGAATGTGGTTGGTTATCAGGCCAGTACTGGACAACCTAAGATCACTAAGGACTAAGAACTAAGGAAGAACTTGATCAGTGTTGAACCGTAATGTTTGATGAAATTAGTCTTAGTAGAGGTCTGTCTTATCAATACAATCGGGAACAGATTTATGGATTTGAAGATTTAGGGTATGAAAGAACCAACAATTTTGCTAACCATGTTCTGATTTTCATGATATGGGAAGTCAGAAAGAGTTACAAACAAGTTGTTGCCTTTTATTTTGTTAAGGATACAGTTATTATACTGTATCGTTAAAAGGGATTTTTGTCGACGTTATATCGCAATTGCAAGGGATTGGTTTGAATCAAGGTCCAACAACCAGAGCTGCCATTAAAGCTCCTTGTTATGAAAATCGGAAGCGACCTAGTCCCTTCCATTTTGTTGTTAATAGTCAACCAATATGCACCATTTTTAACGTTCCACACCTACTGAAAAATACCCACAATTGCTTGTTGCAAAATACCATAGAGTTTGATCACAATAAGAATCAGGAATTTATTTTATGAATTGTAGAGTTGAAAACTAAAGATGAGGGAAGAAAATCTTATTGAGAAGTTTTATAACTAAAATTGTTCACAACGGTCATTCACCGAGTTCTCCGATGTCTGCCATAGGGTGTAAGGACGATGACAGTTTTGCTAGTGATTCTTCGAAAAAAAAGGGAAGGTAAACTTTGTTTCATTATGCACATGTGACTTCTACACTAATCAGGAATTTATTTTAGGAATTGTGAAGTTCAAAACTAAAGATGATGGATGGAAAATCTTACTGAGAAGTTTTGTAAGTATAATTGTTTATAACTGTTCCTGTTATTAAAGTTACATTTCAATAAACAGTCTCTGATATAAGACAATTTCATTTCAACTCAACTGTCACTAATGTAGAAATGTTTTGTTTGAATGTGTGTTTTCTCCATTACTTGTGAATACTTAACATTGCAAAAAATGGAGGTGACACTTATTCATTCATGTAAAATCACTAGAATATGCACGTATAGTCCGTTGCTATTTGCTATGCCGTTGATATTTCGTACGGGATTTCCAGTTAGTTGAATGCCGTCGGCGACGGTATTCGGCTACCTGGAAACCCTGTCCGAAATATCTGTCAACGGACTATACAACTTAATTTTCAACTTTCCTACAAATTTCGAATTTCCCGCTCAGGTCAGTGGTGGGGGAACGAGGCAAAATGGCGGCAAATGTCATCTGTGTCGCCTTGAAATAACACGGTACTTGCGCTTCTTAATAATATATATTCTGTGGTCTTAGGAGATAAACTAAGGCTATTGGGATTATAGATGAGTATCTACTCACTATTACCGAACGAAATTTCATTCACGACCTGTCCAAAACTATACGTTCTTCGTATAAGTCACTCATATTACACCTCGAGTGCAAAAGTCCCGTCTCAGTATATGTGGAACGATCTAATGGGCGTATCAGATCGGGTGGTAGTGTTTACAATGTATAGTTTTAAGAATAGTCCCTTGTTAATACTTAGCCCCGTATGCAGAGACGTTTCAAAGTATCCTTGAAGGTCTTCCTGAACCTTACGGTATCCAGAGACGTTGCTTCAAGGTCTCCTTCAAGGCGACTTGAAGGTCTCTTTCTAATCTGTCATGCGCAATAGACGTAAACTCGTCATCTTCTCAACTCGACCCTGGGCGGCACTTGAGATAGTTTTTCTAACCTCACTTGTCAGTTTTCGAGTATCTGGTTCAAATAAGTTCGCGGTACTTAAACTATTAAATCTGTTAATTGTAGCCCCGACATCGCCTACGTAGATAGAATAACATGGGATCATATAAATTTAACTTTAGCGAACTACGTTAAATATTAAACGAAAACTACATTGTATAAAATTATTATAATATAAATGTTATATTTCTCACAACTACTTATAAATTTTTATTGATTGCATTTATGTTTTTTGACAAAAGACTTGATTTCTTGTTCTAAACAACGCGATTCCTGTTCGTCGGGCCTTTATTTCGAAACAGAAAGTTTTAATCCTAAACGTACAATTAAAACCAAACGATAAGCTCGCTCGCCTCTGCAAATACTCAAAGCCTAACTTCGGCGAGTATTAAAACTTTCCGAAGACGACACGATTCCCTTCGTGTTTGAGCAGCGATCCCTTTGAATCGATACGATTTTCCAGGCCGGAGCCGTCATATAATTGATTCGGCATCGGATCGATTCATAATTTCCCCCGTCCCTATCAGTTGATGCTCCCTGAGCAAACCACTGGAGCGGATCTGCGTATGCGAAATTTATATTCCACTCCATTTCATACGCGATAATGAGGAAAATGGAGTTCCCCTATGGACATTAATTTGCGTCGCACGTCAGGAACAACGAATCGAAGGGCAAAGAGCGTGTGCGGGAACTCTAATATTTACATTTCTGTTTAGCAGCTCGAAAAAGTTCAGACTGAGTATGAACGGACGGGCCCGAACTGCACCACATCGACTTTAGCCACTCCGCTGCGTTAAGTAAGGATAATTACTTACGAACCGCTCGCGGAAACCAGGCGAAGCGGTGGATAAATGTACGCTCATCGGTGACGAAAAATGCGGTTGGACATATTGCCGCCAAAGATATTGAAATATCGGGCGAATATTATACTTGGGACATCTCGATAAAACAATACCACTGGCGGACTAGTAGTCCTTGTCATATTAAAAAAAATAACAAAAGTTAATACTACTTACTACGTATAATATACAAACGTGCTTATATAATATTAAAAATAAACACTTCTGGCGGCTAAAAACAACCTTGTCAAATAAAAAAAAATAACTGTCTTACTTTCTAAAATGCAACTTATATAAATCAAAAGATTTATATAAGATTATTTTATTAAATTATTTTATAATTTTATAAAAATATTATTTTATTATTTATATAAAAGATTTTATGATCAAAATCTTTTTATCGTCTATACTGATATGATACATCTTTGACGTATTGAAAACGATCAATTTGTCCGTTATCATATTCATTAATTTTTTGTGTTACATACTGTAATTTTTGACGGACGCGAATATCTCGACACCTTTGTGGTTCACCGGCACTGTTTAATTTAACGTAGGTTAACGTTTGAAATTTTATTTGGTTTAACTGGACTACACTCACAATTTCTAAGAAATTCATATGAACTTAAATCAAATTGTAATAAATATACTTATTTATTTAATACTAAACAGGTTTAATACTAAACTTAATACATATTGCATATCTTTCAATTTCGGAATACAAATTGGATGTATATTTAAACGGGTATTCAGAGCATATTTTTCCAGCTCTAATTATTACCTACGACCTATACGTATAAATACCTTGTAATTTAGTCACAAGAAGAAGAGTATTTATTCGTAACCAAATAATAAGTAATACTTTTTGTCATTGCAAAACAGTTTGGTAACAGTTCTTATCACGAGTATCTATTTCATTTCCAAAAATTTACGCGACCGTACGGCGTACGGCGTACGCATAGCCACTTCCTTGATTCCTTTGGATTTTTCACCGACCGTGGTTAGGTAGCGACCCTACTTAACACAGCGGGGGGGCTAAAGTCAAAGCGGTGCAGTTCGAGGACGACGGTATGAACCATTCTAGCTGATTCTACACCATTGTAGGATCTGATTCGGAATTTTCAGTCCAATATTTGCAGTATTTATTTTAATGTATGTACGGTCTATATAGACAGGTTCATTGTTGGTTAGGTGTGATTTACAAAGTGATATAAATTTTTTATTTAGTATAAAAAATGAGAGACCCTTCACCAGTCAAATCTAGATGATAGAGATCTACGCATTATTTCGAGCTTCTACTCGCAACACAAAGCTTTCGTTAGAGTTAGAGGTGGGACATCGGAGGAGATCTGGATTCATCAGGGGGTACGACAGAGATGTGTGCTGTCACGCTGCTTTTCAACGCATATTGTGAAAGATTGTTTAGAGAAGCACTTGAGGACGCTGAGGATGGTATACTGCTGAATGGTGTTCTCATTAACAACATTTTTGCTTTTACATTTTTGCTAACATGTTTTGCTTATTGACACAGCTGAGTGCTTACAAAGATTACTGGAGAAAGTAGCGAAGACTTGTGTAGAAACACAAAGAAACCTAAGGTCATGTCAATATGCAAAAACAATGCCAGCCTTCAAGTTAACGGCTCCCAGATACAAGCGGTATCATCTATTAAGTATCTAGGCGTACATCTGAATGCAAACTGGGACCAGTCTAAGGAAATTAGAAAAAAGAATTCAGAAGGCGTGTGCCACTTTTAATAGGATGAGGACCCTGCCATGTAACAAGAAGCTTAGCCTCCAATTACGCACTCGCATCTTGCAGTGTTACGTATTTACCACATTAATGTATGGTGTCGAGGCCTGGACTTTGATGACGCTGCCTGTAAGCGCCTAGTGGCATTTGAGATGTCGTGCCATCGACAAACCCTTCGAATATCTTGGACACATCACGTAACAAATACGACAGTTCTCCAACGTATGACTAATGGAAGTGAAGTGCATGATGAAGACTGTCAAAGAGAGAAAATGTTCATGCTTTCGGCATATAATGCGTAACAGTAAATATAGCACCCTTCAGCTTATTATGCAACGAAAGTTAGACCACAGAAGAGGACTCGGAAGACGTCGAATATTATGGCTTCGCAATTTATGACAATGAACCGGAAAGACATCAGCCGAGTTGTTCCGGGCTGCAGTTGACAAAATTAAATGGGCCAGAATGATCGCCAACGTCCACTGTGGATATGGTACAGTAAGAAGAACAAGATAAAAACTAAACTTCGATATAGAGGCATCGATGTGTACACAATGAAAAACAAACTTCTCTACTTCTGTAATTATAGCTTCGCTTACAATCATCTTCAGGTACAAATACCAGCTTCACTTCATAGAAGAGGGAATCGGGCTGGAAATTGTAACACTCATAGAATTGTTAATTCATTACTCGAAAGTCGAAGAATATTTTGAAACAACCATTAATAATATAGAAGACAAAATTTTGGAATGCATTTCAAAATGCCGAAGCATATTGTTGCGCACTTGTCCAGCCGTTTGAAGAAAAGCATATTTTCCCAAACAAATCACTAATAGTTTCTTACGTTTGCCACCAGTGAAAGCTGTGTTAATTTTTGTGGGGTACGTAATGCATTCAAAGGCTTCGACATTTTACTTGCAATTTGCATTTCATTAAAATTATTCACTTAGCGAAACAAGAGAAAGTATCACAAGTATAACAGAGCAGTGAAAAAAAACATCAAAGATGCCAAAGACGAAATTTTGAAAAATAAAATGTAACCAGGTTGACCACAATATACGTGGTAGTATGTCAAGCGAAACGTGCGGAAGGTACTAAAATCTATACGCACCAATACATGAATAAAAGTACTACCTATTATGAATACAATCCCTATCAACCAATGGCATTAATGGCAAGCATATCATTCTAATCTATTCGCCGAAAATCGTCCAAAATTTCTCCCAAAAAATATTACTAGCTCAGATGTCAATACAAATGATTCCTCAAATTTATAGAAATTGCCGAAATTTCTGTAGAAGTAATAAAAATCGCATTAAAATCTATGAAAAACGGGAGAGCATCTGGACCAGAAGGACTCTCTATACAGGTTATGAAACATAACACAGAACTGCCTTTAGAACTGCTGACTTTTGTTTTTAATTGTTCCCTTAGTGGACAAGAAATTCCTTCTGAATGGTTAAGGGCACATATAACAAACCTCCATAAAAACGGTGATAGCAATATATGCTCAAATTATAGAGGACTCCATAATCCATAAAACTAACTCCATCTCATCACATCTCATCTCATCAACACCAACAAAATGGTTTTCGTGTAGGACGTTCGTGTGTTGGCGATTTGTTTATCTTAAGACAGTTACTAGAAAAACGATTAACAAGAAAGCTTCTGTCACATTTAGTGTTTGTCGATTTACAGGAAGCATATGACAGTGTTCCTCAATGCAAAATGTGGCCTGCGATGAAGGAAAGTGGAGTTAGCGACATATACGGAGCTTTCCTATCGAAACGCTTGATGGGAAACCAGCGGGAGCAAGAGAGAAGCCAGCAGTAGTTCGTTGGCGTGACGGAGAGAGAAGTTTTGCAACGTTGCCGGCCGAGCACGCAGTCCAAGTCAGCGCGTGTATCGCTTCACACTTTCGGGTGTGTGCGGTACAGTGTGCGGAGCGGATGACTGTAATGTTCCGCGAGCTAGCAACATCGCAGGGGGTCGTTCTCTGTTTCGCTAACGAGAAATATATGGCCTTTCTCTCGCACTTATGTTGATCCCACCGTGCGACTCTTTAGAAACTGTCATATCCAGGCTGTTAACTCTATGTACGAAAATATGGGCAGTCAAGTAAAGGTGGGACCTCAATCATCCCAAAAATTTCTCTTGACTAAGGGTTTACGTCAAGGATGTGCTATCACTCCTACATTGTTTAAGATATACCTTATGTCGTCCTCAAAAACTGGAGACGACAGTGCAACACAATGGGGATCTCTATCCGCCAAAATAAGTTGTTTATCCTTCACTTCGCCGATGACCAAGTCGTAATAGCTGAAGACGAAGATGATATGAGCTATATGCTGAAGAAACTGAAGCATGAGTATCCAAAATGCCAAATGGGGTCTCACCATCAACGTTCAGAACACTGAGTGTTTAGACGTGTGCGAACACACCTACAACAGATCTCTCCCTTAATCATGGAAGCGTGAAAGGTGTAAACTCGTACAACTACCTGCACAGAAAAAAATTTCGTACGTAAAATCAATGAACGGCCGTCGTCAATTTTGTGAACATTAATATTATGAATCGGTGATTGTTACAACGATTTCTGGTCATAAACTAATGACTTCATACATTGAACCAATAAACGAGCCAACATTAAACAGTGAAGGCCAAACATTAAAATTAAATATTTCATCCATTAATCTAATGTAACAATTCATTGAGTTAATGTTTGAGGATTATTAAACAACGTTCTTCGTCATTATAACGATAAATTTTCGTCATAGATCTATGAACAGCAAACATAAAAAATTTATGAACGGTTTTCGTTGTTTCAATGAACATCAAACATTGATTTTACGAAGCCAGCCATTAACTTTTAAAAACGCAGCAGATTTAATGTTGTCGGAACTTGAAACGATGTCGGCGAACATTAATATTACGAATCACCGTCGTAGACTTCTCTACTTGTACCACTTTTTATGCGAATTCTTTTGAATTTCCTCCAGTCGGTCTGATAAAGTAGAAGAGGCAGTACAGCGTTCTAACTATTATACCAATTGTGCCAAATTATTGTGTGATAGATGAACAGGCTCGAGAAAGAAATAGTATTTCCCTCTAAGAATGGAAAATTGGTAAGTATTAGCATTATCGGAAAGTTGAAATGACACAGTTCTATGCAATAACCAAATCTCTTACTAGTAGGTAGTCTTAAAATTTTATTTTTCTTTCGAATCATTTAGGAAATTGTCTTATTTTGTATTACTTATAACACTTTTATTTTTTAGGTTGGTATAGACTATGAGATTGCTTTCGGAAATTGGGAATTACTTTTAAATAATTGGGAAAAATGGTTTCCCCACACAGTGACATTTCTACAGAAAGACGGACACATAAAAAATTAAACTACTAAAGGCCTTCTAAAGAAAGCGTTTGAGGATGCTTGTAAAGAAAGTAAGTTCTATTTTACATACTTAAAAAATAGGAAATATTGCTTTTCTTAAACCTTCCACATTAAAAACCATTTTCTTTAAATCCTTGTTTCAGATAATGGATATTCGTTGCTAAATAACTGTAATATGTCTTTTTGTGCTTGACATCGTGCTCGGACTTTGTTTTGTGTAGAAATAGTTATAAACACAACTGTTAATGTTCTAAAACTTATGGTGTTTATAAAATTTGAATTTTACTTTCTAACGCCATGAAACAAACATTTTTTTAAAGCGTAAATCTAGGTTTGGTTTAACATTTCCCCTTCTTTTTTTCAGATTGAAAATACGCATCAATTTTATGGGCGATCCATGGATATTTGGTGCCATCGGCCAAGTTTTGTTCCAAATGGAGAAGCCATTTTATAAACATAACGTGTCGCTTGAGAGCCCAAAGATTCATATGATTTGTGAGTTTCTGATGTAATAAAAATTTGATGTAACAAAAAAGGCTATTATTCTGCAAATCCCTTTGCGAAGAATTAGAAAGTGGTATGTATTATTTCCTCCTTCCGTGTTCCAATGCTTCTGAAACGCTGCATGCAATATTGTTTCAAAAGTCACTGCAATTAATAATTGGAGGTCATAGGTCTATCAACACCAGTTATTGATTTAATGTACAGCAATCATAAGCCAATGTTGATCGTTCGTAATATCAATAACCGGCGATCATAGATCCAAGCTCACTGTTTATTAATTTAACGTACAGCAATCATAGGCCTAATGTATGTCGTACATAATATTAACGTCCGGCAACCTTAGATCTATGCTCACAATTCATTGATTTAACACATAGCAAACATCACATTAATAACCGCCAACATAGATCCATGTCTACTGTACATTGACTCAATGTACAGCAATCGTAACATAATGAATAGAGAAATTTATGTACGACCGTTCATTAAATCAACAACACCCGCCATCGGCCCGAAATTAATGTAGACGTTCATTGACTTGATGTACTTTTTTATTAATATCACGTACCTTTTTCGTTCAGTGTGGGAGTAACCTTTGACAAAGGTGGATCTAGTGAAATGGAAATAAGAAAGATAATTTGACAAGGAAGACAAATAACTAGACAGTTGCATTTTGTTCTGTGAAGTTGAAGACTACGAAAAAAAAAACACGAAAATAACAATTTATAAAACTATAGTGGAAAGCACATTTCCCTACATAACTGAGGTCTGGGAAACCACCGCATCACTTAAAAGGAAACTCAAAGCTATGAAGATACAATTATGGAGACGTAGTTGCGGTTTGATGAGAGGGATCATGTACGAAATGAAACAATTAAAGAAAAAATGGGCATTGGGACCACTATTATAGATACTATTAATGCCAAGCGCCTAAGATGGTACGGACATATACAACAGATGGGAGACACAAGATGACCAAAGAGAATGTTAGAATGGATTCCGATACAACTTCGGAAAAGAGGGAGACCTACAATTAATTGAATACATGAAAGTATGAGAGAAGGAAATTTACAGGACGAGGTTGGGTATAACCAAAGACAATATAGGTTACAGACGGCTCGTCAAATGCAATACGGAGGCGAATAGGAAAGGAGCCCGGCTCCCAAAACCCTGGCTCCACGACCGATTTCAACAGTTAGCCTTTGCTATCCACCAAGAGATGGTGCACGACCCGAAGGCACTGTTGCCTTGAGTTTTCGTAATATCGTAAATAAGGAAAAATGCACTGAATTGTTCGGTTTTTCTGACCTACTGGTTTAGAGAGGTAACCGGGTGAGTGTGAGTCATCCAATTTACAATTTGAGAAGATGGACCGGCCCGTTCAATTTCATCGCATTAAAATAGTCTCGTTCCAAACGGTAGGTCACCCCCTATCGATTAATAAAGAATCCAAAACAATCGGTCAGATAAAATCAAAGGCCCCTTTGCAATATTGTCCTATAAATATGAGCATTAATTCATAATAGATCGATGATAAAGTTAGGTAATAAGAGCTATAATAGAAATGTCTAGAATTGATTTTAACGGTTTAATGCATTGAATCAAAATTTATTTCCGGCCATTATAATATTTTAAACAATTATTCTAAGTGCGGACTTTTCACTTCAATATCTATTTTCAATATAAGTGTACAGTCTATCAAGAGATATACCGTGTGTATAATTTTGACTCTTCAAGTGGTTTGCGGTTTTTCTAGCCCAGGCTATACATACTGAAAAATCATATAGCTTTCACTGCGTTTTGTTCTACAGATATCGGAAAGTTTTAAATGGTAGGACGGACCTATAGAAAGAGCACTGTATGACCATATACAGCTAGAATTTCCCTGTTTTTTATAAACAATGGGATAAGGTGTGATTTTATCCTCAAAGAATTTTCCGGTTGCATTTTAGAGAAAAGTGGTCCATAGGAAAGTTGTAGAGAATAAACAGACGGTTAATTTGGTTCTTTATAAATTAAAATCGATAAATAAACAATTGAGTTATTAGCAAAAAACCATCAATTTTTTTATTATTTTATAAATGCTAATAACTCTTGCAATAATAGTGATAAGTGAAATGTAATACACGAGTTATGAAGCCTTTATGGGTCTTTATAAGTGTGAAAAATTTCAGCCAGATCGGTTTATTAGTTTACGAGATATCTTATTTGTTTATCCCAGAGACTCAATGTTTAAACAATTAAGCTGGCCCAGGCTACAATCCTAGAGATATTTAATAAAGTGGAATAGTTTGCTTGAATGCCGAACTATAAGTTAAGTTTGCAAAACAACTTATTTTTAATGAAATTGTTGTTAAAAAAATCATTTTAAAAAGGGTCTAATTTTTTGCTTATAAACAAATTGAATAACTAATAGGAGAATGTTCTCGGGGAGCTAGATGAATTATGAAGTGAAGTGTTCTTGACAAACCCCAATACAAAAATAATCTTGATCAAACTGCCGACGTTTCGTTCAGTGTTCTGAACATAATCATGGCGCTGAAACTATGAATATGTTAAGTATTTCTTATACAACCAAAAAAATATCACTTACATGTCATCAAGATCAAATTTGACATGTTTGACATTTCATACTGTATATCAATTGTTTAAAAGGCCATTATAAATAATAGAAACCTATAAAATTGTGAACGCTAAATATTGTCAAAAATGTGTCAAAAGATGATGGATAAAATTTGTATACATATTTGTTTTGAAAATGTGATAGTTTTCATATGTTCATTTATTTGAATAATTTGTAATATGCTTGGGCAAAGTTATGAAAATCTTGTTGTCTGTTTACAATATTATCAGATGTTTTAATATGTACTGCCTCTTTGAATAATCTTTCAAACCAATTAGATTCACGCTCTAATATCGAAACATTTTCAAAATCGAAGTTGTGATTGTTTTCTATGGCATGTTCCACTAAACCGGAATGTGTTGAATTATTTTTAGTGATATTCAATTGATGTTGTTGTAATCTCTTTTTTATGTATTGTTGTGTTTCTCCAATATATACCTTAGGAGGGTTACAATCAGAACATGTGATCTGATATACTACGCAACTCTGGTTTTTTATAGGTGTTGGGTCTTTAATTTTGGAGAAAATGAGATTATTGAAAGAAGACAATGAATACCAAGCTGGATATATGTTTAGGGAGTTCAGGGTTTTGAAAGTGAAATTTTCTATGTTGTTATGGTACGGGAGTCTTATAAAAAGTTTATCTTTTGTTATTTGTGTTGTGTTTTGTGGAGAAGTTAGGATATTGATATTATTATTATTAAGACTGTTTGTTAATTGATCTATTCTTTTATGTATGTTGTGTAATATAAATTTTATGGGATACATGTTCTTAACAAAAGTTTCTATTATGAATTTAATGTTTTGTGTTCTGAAAGATTCGTGAGAGAGTAGAATTGCCCTGTCGACCAAGTTAATAATGGCGGCTCTTTTGTACCTCGTGGGTTGGAAAGAAAGGAAGTTTAGATATCTTCCGGAAGATGTATTCTTCCTGTACCAATTTGTGATGCAATATCCGTTATTGAACGAGATGCAGATGTCCAGAAATGGTAAGTTGTTATTATTAGGAAGCTCACATGTGAACTGAATCTTCGGATGGAAACTGTTGAATTTTTTAATTATTTCATGAATGTTATTATTGGGTACTAGGAGTAAAGTATCATCCACGTATCTGAAATATAGTGGTAATTCAGGGTTTATACTCTTAAGAATCTTTTCTTCGAGTGCCACCAAAACTAGATTGGCAATAATCGGAGATAGAGGACCACCCATGGGACAACCAAAAATCTGTTTATACATTTTTCCTCTGAAGGAGAAAACTGAGGAATCGAAGATGAAATTAATGATCTCAAACAATAGGTCTAGAGTGATAGTGGTAGTCAATTCGTTGAATCTTGAAGATATATAATCTAATGCAACTTCAATGGGAGTGTTAGTATATAAGGATACCACATCTAATGATATGAATGTGTGGTCCATGTAAGGTATGAAATCAAAATTGTTTATTGTGTTGACAAGATCGAACGAATTTTTTAGGTTGCGAGGATTGCGTACCATAACAACATAGAAAATTTCACTTTCAAAACCCTGAACTCCCTAAACATATATCCAGCTTGGTATTCATTGTCTTCTTTCAATAATCTCATTTTCTCCAAAATTAAAGACCCAACACCTATAAAAAACCAGAGTTGCGTAGTATATCAGATCACATGTTCTGATTGTAACCCTCCTAAGGTATATATTGGAGAAACACAACAATACATAAAAAAGAGATTACAACAACATCAATTGAATATCACTAAAAATAATTCAACACATTCCGGTTTAGTGGAACATGCCATAGAAAACAATCACAACTTCGATTTTGAAAATGTTTCGATATTAGAGCGTGAATCTAATTGGTTTGAAAGATTATTCAAAGAGGCAGTACATATTAAAACATCTGATAATATTGTAAACAGACAACAAGATTTTCATAACTTTGCCCAAGCATATTACAAATTATTCAAATAAATGAACATATGAAAACTATCACATTTTCAAAACAAATATGTATACAAATTTTATCCATCATCTTTTGACACATTTTTGACAATATTTAGCGTTCACAATTTTATAGGTTTCTATTATTTATAATGGCCTTTTAAACAATTGATATACAGTATGAAATGTCAAACATGTCAAATTTGATCTTGATGACATGTAAGTGATATTTTTTTGGTTGTATAAGAAATACTTAACATATTCATAGTTTCAGCGCCATGATTATGTTCAGAACACTGAACGAAACGTCGGCAGTTTGATCAAGATTATTTTTGTATTGGGGTTTGTCAAGAACACTTCACTTCATAAATTGAATAACTTTTTTATCTATTGTTACACACGTTTTTAATAAATTGCATTAAAAGGTGGTAAAAAAACTCTTTCATTTAAAAAAAAAGGTTCTACGGCGAATGGAAGCCGAGATAGCAACATTTTTTAAAAAAATCATCTTTATAAATATTAAAAGCCGAAATTTTCACCAATTTTAAATAAAGACCTAAATTTATTAGAGGATTTATAGGTTTAATATCCATTCACCTTGAAAAAAGTTGTAGCCCTTTAAAGTTAAGGTTTTCGCCCAGGCCCACGATGTCGTAGTTGGACGCGCTATATTTTTTTTCGATATCTCGGCTTCTAGGCAACCTAGAACCTTCATTTTTTTATTCTGTTGTAACTCGACGAAATATTAACATCTAACCTATCGGGTGTTTTTTTAAATTTCACCTCATAGTAGGCTGTGGATAGTGTTTGTGAATGCGCCTTACTAAAAAAATGTCAAAATTGACATAACCTCACTTTTTTAGTAAAAATTGAAACTGCTTCAATCGGTTAATAGTGTCTTGAAAAAGACGGCTCACCAAGCTGTCTTTTTCAAGACACTAGTAACTGATTGGAGCAGTTTCAATTATAATTAAAAAAGTGAGGTTATGTCAATTTTGACATTTTTTTAGTAAGGCGCATTCACAAACACTATCCACAGCCTACTATGAGGTGAAATTTAAAAAAACACCCGATATTTTTATCGCCGTGGAAAATTGGAAAATTCGATACAATTATTTTTGTGTTTTATAATTACTATTTTAAAATTAATATTTTTTCAAAGGAAGGAAAACTTCTATGTCTTGCCAACACTTTATTATACAAAACGCAACCGGTTTCGACCTACTGTGAGGTCATCTTCAGGCGTACTAAAAAGAAACAAGAAACCACACTCAGCCAACACAACCGTAAAGTCTTTTCAATTTTCATTTTTCATTTTAAGAAATTTTAAGTTATTTTAAGATATTTTAAGATACTTTACGGTTGTGTTGGCTAAGTGTGGTTTCTTGTTTCTTTTTAGTACGCCTGAAGATGACCTCACAGTAGGTCGAAACCGGTTGCTTTTTGTATAAAAAAGTGTTGGCAAGACATATAAATTTTCCTTCCTTTGACTTATCATGGCCAACTTTGAGTCCTTGGACAACCTCCTTTTGTTAATATTTTTTCATCGTCCTAGAAAATCACGGATAAATTCAATACATACAATGATCACAGTTTTTTACAATTTGAATGCTAATTTTTTGCAGCAGTCTTTGTTTTTTAAATTTTGTATAAAATTAGTATATTTTACAATTTCATTGTTACGAATATTATAAATATTTATTTATAAAAAGAATAAATAAGATAAATAAATAAGAATATATTAAGAATAAATAAGAAAAAAGTATTTTTTCTTGTTAATATAGTTATAAAAGGTAGCTCTCTCTCAATAATAAAGCGAATGGCGAATCGCCAGACTCTGTAAGTTAATTTGTTGCTGAGATATTATGTTAATTTGTTTATCCCGGCGGTTTTATTTGTTAAATAGCCGGAATACGATTTGGGGGGTTCAAGGGACTCCAAACATATTGCAAACCATACGTAAGAGCCAATAGTTTGTTGGTTTTTAATTTCCGGGGATCCATAACTTATAACACCCCCATTTTTTAGTATAAAAAATTGGTCATTTTTTATAACGCTAACTCGGTTTTTATTGCTTGTAGAGCATTTTTTTTTCGTGGGTTATCTAGCTTTCCAACTGTCTAGATTAGAAACTCGTACGACGAGTTAATTGACAATAACGTCGAAAAACACCCGTAAGTGTGTGTTTGTTTTTTACTAAATAAACGGATTTGGCTAAAATAATATTGAACAAGACCTGGACTTGAACCAGAAAAAAATTATTGAAACTTGGACCGCTCCTGTAAGTGATGCGCACAATGTATTTTTAATTTCGATGTTCGATGTTTATATCGATGTTTATTTATTCAATATTATTAGATAACATCGAAATTTTTATGCGATGTTTTTCCGATGTATTCTTCTATTTTTAAAAACGATTTTATTTAACTGCAAAGGGTCTTCAAAGGGTCTGGCTGGCTAAAATTTGGTACACTACTTGAATAAGTTATTATAACGAGATTAAAATTAAAAGTAAGTACATATTATTTCGCGTTAAAACCTAGGTGGCCAATATCATTCTAAGATTAAATAGTATATTAATTAATAAATTAAACATTTAATAGAACATCCGATTTATTTATTCTTTAATATGTACGAAGGAAAACGCCAACACAACCTGCCTTAAAAATATTGTATTTTTTTCACATGACAAAAATTCCCGCCTTCAAAACAAACCCGGTTTCCCGACTATGCTATTACTATAAAGGCGGCCGCCTGTAACCTTTGACTTCAATTAGGCTGCCGACACCGACAAAGTTAGGAGAAAAGATGGAAACAAGCAGACGGTACACGATGTCGTAAAATGTAAATCGTGAAACACTGCAGTCAATTTTTAACATTCGAAGTGTCTGACGGTGCTGCGAGAATATTATAACGATAACTGATTTGCCTTCGACAACCAGTAGTGCCATCGCGTGGCCCTCAGTCAAAATAACGCTATTTTCTCCCACGAGCCGTCTATAACCTTTATTGTCTTTGGTATAACTATCACCGTTATGGAGGTTGGGTTGCGAAAACGACTATAATGGCCGTATTTATAGTCGCCACTTGAGTTTGTCTTATTAAGAGTTTGACTCAAGTCCTCAAATTTTATTTTATAAAACGAACTTCGAACTTGAGTGTCAAGTTCAACTCAAGCCTGGGATAAGTTTGAGTCACCTCGAACCCGGACTTGAGTTTAGCTTATATAAGTGAATGATATTGACATGAAAACTTCTCTCCTATCAAAAAGACATCTTACAAAGTTTAGTCTATAAACCATACCCTCTGGAACATAGTGGAAGATTTTTTTGATCATCTAGTAAATGTGGAAGAAGGTAATGAACATAATCAAAGAAGTCGTTTATATAAACGTTACATAAGGAATAGAAATAACTCATTCGAGTAATTCCGATAATAGAAAATTTGAAATGCGATATCGTTTTAGCAAACACAGTAATTGATATAAGTAATACTTCCTTTGGTAATTGAGGGTCTTCAAAAGATAAATAACAGCGGACTTCCAATTTCTCCACTGGTACAACTACTGATAGCGTTACGATTTTATGCTACAGGAAATTTCCAAGTAAGTAACGTTAAAAATTATCAGTAGTATGTTTGAAAGTACATTATATTTTTATTAAATACTGATGGTTGATGGTGATTTACAATTTTACAAGGTGTCAGCCAAGCAAGGTACAACAAAGCTCACAAACACACAACAAATGCAATTGAAAGAATTTTTGGGACGTGGAAGCGAAGATTTCCCTGCCTCTGCCGAATGTTACGTACTAAATTGGAAGCCGTAATGAGCGTAATTAAAAATCTCTTTAAAAGTTTGACAGGGGTTCATATAAACTATGGAAACATACTACCACTTGTGACTGTTTCACCCGAGTTTAGCCGAACAGATATCTATAAAGCAAAACAAATTATAAGCAAAAGCTTATGCTTGAGACGTTCTTACCCAAGTAATATATATGTTACCGTAAAAACCCGATTTCAGTTAAAACCCGAATTTCCTAGGAAAAACTAGTTTTAACTATTGCTCATAGTCAATTCTAGATTTAACTAGTTAAAACTAGAATTATCTAATAATTTCAGTAAAAACTAAACATTCTAAGGATATTAAATTCAAAACGGTTTTTACTAGTCAAAACTAGTTTCGACTAAAACAGTAAAAACTGTTACGTGCTGTCGGTCGGAGTCTCTATTCTTTGATTGGCTAAAATAAGTCGTATGATCTGATCTGTGGTCTGATTGTAGGTAGGGTATAATTTAGTTGGTGGTGTAAGCTTATGCGTAATGGACGTTGCGACTTGTTTTCTTTTGGTGAACGCGTTTAAAAATTATTCAGCACGATTTACTTTGTAGTTTCTGGTTAAAATTGTTAGTTTCAACTTTTTGTCTGGTAAGTGATTTTTAAATTGTAATTTTTGAGTAATTTTGTAAAATAAATCATTTCAGCATTATTATAACCAACTCCAGATATACCTTTTTGATTCTAAAAATGACGGATATTGCTGAAAATTTGTCTAGAAATGGAGGTTTATGGAAACAGCAATTTTTGGAACGGATTTTGAAAAAAGAAGAAAACGAAAAGAAAGAAAATCACTACACTGTTATGACAGGAGACGCTTATTATAAACTATTGACTGAAGTGCAGGAAGCTGAATTGGCTGTAAAGAAAACCCCATTACAATATAGAAGATTTAAAAGGTTTAGAGTTGTCGAGGTTAGCGAAACGAAAAAACTGGCATCTAGAAGTGAACCAATTAAATATTATTTACCTGCTGAGGATATTTTTGATATCATTGAAGCAGCACATGTTGCCGTTGGTCATGGAGGGCGAGATAGGTTAAAAGCTGAAACTTCAAGGAAATATGCAAATATAACTATTGATATGATAAATATTTTCATATCCATGTGTGAGGTTTGCCAGCGCAAAAAGAGTAAGAAGAAGAGGGGTCTTGTTTCCAAACCCATAATACATTCAGAAATGAATAGTCGCTGCCAAGTAGACCTCATAGATATGCAGTCACAACAAGATAAAGGTTTTAAGTTTATTATGGTGTACCAAGATCATTTGACAAAATTTGTTTTGTTAAGATCATTGCAAAGCAAAAGGGCTGAAGAAGTTGCTTTGCAATTAACAGATATATTTTTGACTTTTGGTGCTCCGTGTATTTTACACTCAGATAATGGCAGAGAGTTCGTTAATGCAGTGATTAATGAGGTAATGACATACTGGCCCGAAGTAAAGTTGGTTCGTGGAAAACCAAGGCATAGCCAAAGCCAAGGGTCTGTAGAGCGTGCCAACCAGGATATAGAAAAAATGTTAGCTGCCTGGATGCAGGATAATGATACCACACACTGGTCCAAAGGCCTTCCATTTGTACAGTTTATGAAAAATAGAGCCCTGCATTGTGGTATAAAACAGTCGCCATATCGAGCGATGTTTGGTATTGAACCCAGAGTAGGACTTGCGACATCGTCTTTACCACTGGAAGTTGTTCAAAACGTGCATGATGAAGAAGACCTCCAAAACATTTTTTATCAGCAGAATAGTGAATCTCTGTCGGATGTTGAAGAGGACGGTCCTAGTACAGAGTCTTCAATTTTATTAGCTAGACAAGAAGCACATGAAGGTTTAAAAAAACAGGCTAAAAAAATGAAATTAGTTTCCGACGCTCTTCATCCACCCGCGGAAAGGGGTGACAATATAATAATCCCGATACCGGATGTCGACAGGTCAAAAGCAGATCTAAGGAACATCATAGGTGTTGTACTTGAGAAAAACGAAGATGGTTTATACAAAGTTGGCACTAAATATGGGATACTGGAGAAATTGTATTGCAGGTACATTATACATATATTTAATTTTTTAAATCAGGGAGAAATTATTATTACAGTCACCCTAAACTTCTTGAAAAATATTTTTTTTAAAACGTAATAAAATTTTATGTTTTGTAGATATTTTATACTAATTATTTTTTCCAGATCAGAATTTGACATTTCAAAAGAAAAATTCCTAAAATTTGAAGAAGTTCCGGAAGCTAATCTGTCCTTGAGAACCGCTGCTAGACATGCTGCTTTAGGAGAAGGCCAAGGGTTTGCACGTTGCGTCTGCAAGAAGACTTGCAACACTAATAGATGCTTTTGTAAAAAGAAGGGAAAACTCTGCAATTCTAAATGTCATGATAGTCAGCCATGTAGGAACAAGTAGGAAACATGTTCCTAATATCTGGGGCTGACTTAAGGACGTAAAGTACGAGTAAAGTATTATAAATGATTTATGCGAAGTTTGTTAAGTTCTTTTTTGTATTTTTTTACGTTTGTTTTTCTTTCCTGCCTGTTCGATTACCCAACGCACCCATTTATGTAACTCATTTCATGTATTTTTTATAATTTATGTAGTAATAAAAGCATTATTACATGATGTATGTATGTTAGATTATTTTTGGTATAGGTGAACCCATAAGATTTCGTTCAAAATAAAATGTTTATAGGTTACACAGATTTTACCGACAGGTTTAGTAAAAACTAGTTTTAACTACAGACTATTTAGTTAAAACTAGTATTAACTTAAAATATTTGTTAATTCTAGTTCTCACTAGTTAAATCTAGAATTGACTGTGAGCAATAGTTAAAACTAGTTTTTCCTAGGAAATTCGGGTTTTAACTGAAATCGGGTTTTTACGGTAACATATATACCAACATAGCGAAATGGCCAACCACTGAAGAACAAAACGTTACAACAATAACAAGATTAAACAATAAAGTAGCAAAAAGACATGTTTCCGTTTTACGCACAGTACAGAACAATTCCAGATTACTGCTCATTCAGTTTTGCGTCAGTTATGATCTGTCCAGAATTATTCTAAAAAGTGAAATTAGAACAAATCTGATAAATCATGGTTTACAAGTGCGATAAAAGTATTTTTACGCCACGTGGTAGAGTAGTAGTACCCTGATCTCAATTAAAAAGGCTGAGATAAGAAAATGTCGTCTGCAGATTGCAATTTGATATAAGTACATAGGTACTTACCAAGTTTGTTTATTTTAAATTATTACAAAGTATTAAGTATGAGAAATTTACTTTATCTTATATATTTTTTGCAAGTATGCATTCTCAAAATTCTCATAGGATATATAATAAATATATAGGGTGATACATTGTACGAGATATCAAACTTAGTTATCGCAACTTAGTTAAGTAGTTTACAAATCGAAATATTCGAGCTAGTAACGTATAATTAAGTGCTGTTGACAAACAACAAATGAAAATTAAAGTAATACTTATTTTAGAATTTAACACACTTCGAACTCCCCACCTTCGAATTTCCGAATATTTCAATTTTTTCAAAAAATATTGATTATTACTGAAATGAGAAAAAAAAACGACAGATCCGAAAATGGTTTCGAGGACGTGGTTGGAACGACCCCACGCCGAAACCGGCGCATTTATTTTTACAACCATCAATCCCATTCCGTTACCATCTGTTCCTAAAATGGCCCCATGGCCCGTAATGGCCTCTTCATTTTTCAAAGCACGCGTTCCTTCCGAGTGATGAAACCTTGAAACGTCGTCACAACGCCAGGGAAAGAAGAGAGAGAGAGGGATAAGAGAGACGGCGAAAAAGAGAGAGACAAAGAGAAAGAGAACGAGAGAGAGAGAGAGAGAGAGAGAGAGAGAGAGAGAGAGAGAGAGAGAGAGAGAGAGAGAGACTCAAAAATTATGGGTGAAGCGAATAGGGGGCCCCTTTGTTGTGTTTCACTTTTGAGCAGAAGAAGAGGAAGAGGAGGAACGAGGGGAGAGACGGTTAACGTTTTCCGGTGATAACGAGGGGGGCGCCACGTGACGGTGACAGGAGTAAAAATGTAACAGGAGTAGAGGTCTTTTTCCAGTAATGCAGTGTTTCTAATCAAATAGACAACGTGCGGATAATACTTATCAGTATCCTGCTTCAAAAATGATCAGATAGTCCTTAGAAAATGTGCCATGTGGTCTACGATATAAAATCCTGCAATGAAATCAAAAGCTATCAATCATATCGATAAATTTGTCACAAGTGCAAATTTAGAGCAATGATATTGTCTCGATTTTCAGCAATATTGACGATTTTAAGTAAGAAAAGTTAGGAATTAGAAACCATGTCCAAATATGCAATTATTGCATCTATATATGCACAATATCATCATCTCATATCAAGTTGAAGGGAAGTACTTAATGCAACGTTTTTATACACACCCTGCACTGAAAAAAGTAATCAGTAGTTTCAAACCAGAATAGGTTTATCTCAGCGAAGGAAGCAGTTAAAATGTAACCTACATATCGATAGGTCAGATTAATCGTTTCAATAAGATTATACACCAACCACACTAGTAGGTTGCCTCAATTTTCTGATTAGGTATACCTATTGCACCGTCCTGCTGGGTCTATTAACATCGCTAATCGGTTAATGTAACTGCTGCATTTGTTTAACTTGACTGTTTTAATAAGTTGAATTAACCATTAAAATGAGTTCATGTAGCAGTATAATAGGCTAATTTGACTGTGGTATCAAGTTGAATTAACAGCTCTAATTCGTTAACGTAGCTGTCTTAATACGCCAATTTGATTGTTCTAATGAGTTAAATGAAGAATTCCAATAAGTTGATCTAACCCTCTTAACGGGGTATGGTAACCGTCCTATTAGGTAGATTATACAATGTGTTTCAAAATGATTGTCATCTAGTCGGCTGTGGAATTCCCATGTAAAATAATAAAATCCGCCTTGCAAAAATAGGAGTTTCTACTAGCTATACATAACCTCAAAATAACCTACTTAAACTGTTTTAACTTCTGGTTTTTCTCTGTCAAAAGAAAACGAATTCTGAGTACTTATTTATCTATTTGTAGTATTTGTTTTGGCCCTGAAAAGGGCCGTTAATTACCAGCAGTACTGATTGCCAGTTTCACAATAAATGTTCGAAGTGTCACTTGTTGTCAGAATTAGATAGGTACAAATCAATAGAGCGCGGCACTTCAAAAATTACATGCACAGAAATTCCAACGCCAACTAGATGACAATCATTTTGAAACACATTGTATATTATATATGATATAATATATCAAACATATTATATACATTTGCTTGATAGATTTCGAAGAAGCTTTCGTTAATAAGAGGTTACTTTAGACACTTAATAAATGCAATCAAGAGTTTATATGGAGATCTTCGAATAATATTTCACTAGATGGAAAACTGACAGAAGTAAAAACCAATAAAGGACTTCGATATAAGGCGCAAATGGAAAAGTAGATACGAAGAAGGATATACCCTGCATAAATACACACCCTTTAACTTCATTTTATACGCCAAAGACCTGGGACTAATCGCAGAAACAGAAGATAAACTACAGAGAGGCACATACCAACTAACAAAATATTTGTACCAAGATGAAGTCAGAATATCCACAGAGAAAATAAAAACAATGGCCTTCGTAGCAACAGATACAACAAAATCTAATACAGTTGTTAATGACGAGGTAATTGAACAAATAAGACGCTTCAAATATTTTGGTTGCGATCTAGATATAGATATATCTATATCTATATCTATAGATATAGAGCAGAAATCAGTAGAGTATGTGGAACTATTATAGCAGACACCTAAAATATAAAACGAGAAAAGTCACACAGCTGAAATTTTATAAAACAATTGCAGTACCTACCAACGCTCACGTATGGCAGGGAAATTTGGACAACAACAAAACAACAAGAGGTATTCAGGCACACGAAATGAAGTTTCTAAGGAGACTGAAAGGATGTACAACAAGTGCCAGATTTAGAAATGCAGACATCAGACGTGAATTGAATATGAATGAATTGAATGCTATTGATGTGATCAAGCAAAACAGGAAGAACTGGAAGAGACGTCTTCACAGGATGGACGATAATAGATTGCCAAGAAATGCCCCCAAATACAAATGTAAAGGGAGAATCGTGGAATGACCACGACCACGGAAAAGATGGGTACCGTAACAGGCAATTTAGGTACCTAATACTTGTAGCGAAGAAGAAGAAAAAGATTAGGTAGATCTGATTACAGCAATAGCTTGAGTTTTCTCTTAGCTAAGTTATTACAATACTTTTTTTTAGTTGAGGCGGGTTTTGTTAGTTTTAGTGATATTCGATCTACAGATATATACTATTCTGAATAATACATTTCGAAATTAAAATTGCCTATCCAGTATCCTGAAAACTCATTTCTTAGCCAAGAAATTCTTACTCAAAACTCAAGCATCTTCAGATTAATTGGTAAATTGGTAGTTTTAAAATGGCAATATATTATATCTATTTATCAAACCTACTTTTTCATTTAACCTAACTTTTAATAGGTATTTTTAAGAGAAAATTTAAAAAGAAAAGAGATATGTATGCTTAGGACTTAATACTAGTTTATTTGATAACAAGTACAAACTAGTACTACTTAAGCATTAAATGAGAAGGGTATAAATTTAAAACACATATATATGCAAATGCAAAAAAACGCAGAATTATGTAACATTTAATATAGAAAATGGATGTAAATGAAAGTAATATGTGAAACTTATAACGAGACATTATCGTAAAAAAGGGAATGCTCTTGTCCAAGTACAAATTTTCCAGGTCAGATCAACTTCACTTGTTGAAGTGCTTTCCTATAAATATATAATAAGTTGATGTTGAATTAATAACTTATCGATATATTTTGATCTAATAAACTAAGTTCTATAGAACAACAAAATAATACAGTTAAAAGCAAAAACAAAAAATTATTAAAATATTATGCAATCAATAATAATACAAGGAAATGCAAGGAAAGAAAAAATATGAAGATTTTGAATACATGTACATAGAATATTACCTACAGATACCTCACTGCTCTTCTAATGGGAAACGTTGTCCGTATGTCAAGGCAATTCGATCTATGTCGTTAGCTGTAAGCAAAGAAGTAAAAGTAAAAACATTTAAATTTAAATAGACAAATAGCTAATAATTCGTCCAGCAATTCTGACATGCATGCAGATAAAAATTTCATCAACTATAAAGTCATTAAATTTTTCCATGGTATTTAGGTGTCACTTCTCAAGGCACTCTAATGCACTGATCTCTAAAGTTCTCAAGTGCTTGGAACAATTGATTAACTCATAGAATATTAATATACTAATGTTTTAGACATACAAGGTGTTACTTAATGATATGCTGGATATTGAAGGCTGCGACTTTTAGACCAATGTTAAGTAAAAAAAAAATATTTGCACTTATAGCTAAATAATGGTTATTTGTATGCAATTGAAATTTGACAATTGATATACAAAGTGGTTTATTATTTAACACCCAGTACTGTGAACTAGAAACTCAAAATGAATCGAATAAATCTTTAACACTTTGCACCTAATAATAGGAATATTTGCATGCAAAATTTATTTTCAATAATCAGATCTAAAAAGAGTGATGCAAAAACTGGTGGTATAAATTTTGCTGTAGTTTACGCTCGATTACGTCAAATCAATGTTGCAAGGTAGGTTGTAAATAGGCCTTCACGATACCGAGACGATACCGAGACCTGCCGGTGGTATCGTCTCGGTCTCGTTGAAACTAAATTTTCCCACTCTCGTCTCGGTATCGCCGAGACGAGAAAAAGGATTACTATCGTCTCGGTCTCGGTCCCGTCTCGGTCTCGAATTACTCTCATCATAAGATAAAGTCCATTTGTGTTTTTGTTAAGAAGATTGGATCTCACCAGCGTAATATTTTAATCAGCAATTTATATGTGGTGAATAATTTAATTATAAAGAATATATTTTTTACAAACCTCTTTTTCCAGTTACATGGCTAATTAAAAATATTTACGTATGAAATTTGTCAAAAAATTTAATCAAAAAAAGAAAACTTGTAGGTAAAAATTTATTTTAACCTAGTATGGACGATGCTGCTGGAACGAAATGTTTGTAAGTATTTATTTATTTTACATGAGGTAAGGTAAAAAAATAAAACTTGTTGCTCTCTAACGACACTGGGTGTCACAAAAATAACGCTTCATTTTGATTAAAACTGAACTAAGTATCACAAAATTCCAAATGGGAACAAATAATAAGGAAAAAACTGCTTCCAGTGAACACTCCTTCCTAAATGAATTGCCAAAGAGCTTTAGAGGTTTCTCATTAATTTAGTGCCTATTACTGGTCTTCCCGAAACCATTTTTAAATATAACCTGATAACCGATTTAGCATCACCATGGCGCTTGTTATAAACAGCTTAAAGCGTATTCATCGTTATCTTGTCTTCATTAGACATTTCGTAATAGGATTCCTTATTCCTTTCATACAATCCACACAAAATGTTTCCGGTAACGGGTAAAATCTAACTATGGGATTAAAGCAGGTGGGTCCCCTGCCTACCTGAGGCATTATGAATGAAACGTTATAATACGTATAAATTTGTATAATATACAGGGTGTTAGGGGTTTGACTGCCTTTTTTTTAATAGGTGATAGTATTCATCCAAACAAACAAAAAAACCTTATATAACGGAGGTCCTAAAACCAACCGTTTTCGAGAAAAGTCGAGTTATTTTGTCAAGGTATTTCACCACAACTTGGCAACACCGACAAGAAAGGAAACGTAAACATGACGTTTTCGGTGTTGGCTCTCGGTAACCATGACGTGTACACAGCTGATCGTGCGAGGTTAACGTTTTTTGCGAACTCTTCCTAAATGCCGTCTTTACGCTGTACGTAATAGTAAACGAAATAATTGTAAGTGATTCCAATTGATTCAATTATGTAATTATTACACTTGAATGCATAAATGGTAAATCAATAGCGATCAGTAATTCAGAGCCACTAACAGCATTAGAAAAGGATCATGCTGTTATTGATATGTTGTAATTTTCAATATTTACCTGGTTATTACAGCATGTGTTCATAATGTCCACCGTTGTTCTCTCACTTCAACAAATGTTCTACGGTTAGGCAGTCGCCATGGAACACTCTATCCTAAATGAATTGCCAAAGAGCAAAATCTAACGGGTAAAATCTAACTAAGGGATTAAAGCAGGTAGTTTTGACCTGCCTACCTCAGGCATCATGAATGGAACGTATACCACCCGCAATATATGTATAAATTTGGATAATATATGGAAAAATAATAAATTATAACGAGACCGAGAGTTTTCAAAGTTTAGTATCGTCTCGGCGAGACTCTCGGTCAATTGTGTCTCGATATCGGTCTCGGAAATTTTTACCACTCTCGTCTCGGTATCGGTCTCGGTCTCGTGCGATACCGAGACCGAGAGTTTGTCTCGATATCGATATAAGGCCTAGTTGTAAAAGGTTGTTGCAACCTTCTACAGGCAGTAATGGTGAGGATGACTCTTTAAAATTTCTCGTACAAAATCAAGAAATGACAAGAAATCTTGTTAGAATCAAAGCACAGTTACAATTTTCCAAAAATCAATATGACATTGGCGTGACATATTATGTGGTTTACCTGAACAAAATTTAGAAATGAATATTCGGGGCTAGATTTGCAATTAATTGCCATATGACACTGCACCAATAATTTACGCAATTAAAATCAGGATATAAAATCAAAAATGTTCTCGATGATCCCCAAATAATAACAATAACTAATTGTTTACAATGCCGACGTTTCGCTCAGAATCCTGAACATATTCATGGCTCTAAAAATATGTTAAGTATTTCCTATTTCTTATATAACTAAAAAATATCACTTACCTACATGTCATAAGATAAAACATGACATGTTTAACTTTGACAACTGTATATCGATTGTTTTTTATTAAAAAAAAAATATTAGAAGGCCATTACAAATAATAATAGAAACCTTCCCATTCTTTAAAATCAGGATAGTTCTCTAAACAATATTAAGGTTTAATTAAAACTTTAAGGATTTTTTTCCTAACGTCTCAAGTAACGTCAGCCTTCAACAATAGAGCCACTAAAAAGACAGAAACCCTTAGATCAGTACCACGAGAAAACTGTAAATACAGATACCGGAAAATATCCATCGAGTCGTCGAGTCATCGTAAAAGCTGATCAACTTATCAATCTAATCATCAACATAACAACCTACCAACATTGCTATCTACTATTTCATTGTGTAATAAATAAAAGGACAAGTTTTAAAAAGTCTCGTTCTATGAGTACATTATCCCAAATTATCTTTTCGAAGAGCTGAATCAAGTTTATGCATGCATAAATTGCATGCCGTTTCGCTCAAGCGCTGAAGCGGAAAAACGACTGAATGTCATTCTATATTACCAACATATAGTCAAATGCGTATGAATATACAAAATTTAAGGTACAATGCAGTCGGGATGCAACACCTTGTACATTGTTGGTTTTATAGTGCCACCGTATACAAACAGAAACCGATGAGAAGTCTAAAAAAGGACTATTATTACAATAATTAACAGAAGAGAAAACGCGAAGAAATGCCTAATAAGTAACATGGGCAAAAACCGCAAGCTAATAAATAACACACACACACACACACACATACTCATAAACGCTAAGATAAAATACTTAACCTCAGTTTCTTGTATTTGGTTTAAAATATACACAGAATCAACAGATCTTCTTATGTCTTTTTGTATTGCATTGCGAGAGTTGCAAGAGTAAGTGTTTGTATAATGCAACATTTTACTCGGGACCAATAACGCTTCGGAAGTCCGATGAAATTGCGTCTTTTCACGCATCAGGTTTACTAGATCATGAACTACCTACATCTACAATAATTAGTATATCTATCATTTTAATAACACGTTTCACTGTTCACGTTTATGAACGCGACTTTGCTTTTGTCTGTCCGCAAGTTTTATTTCTTGCCCATACTCAGTTCCCAACTAGTTTCTTATAAACATGTTTTAATTTCTATGAAATATATTAATGGGTTCAAGATCATTAATATTTGGGTTCCCGTCGTAAAAAATGTATAAAAGTAAAATTAACATATATTATAACTTCCACGATATTAAATACATTCTAAGTGGCCGTGGTCCGTAATTTTAATTTTACAACAAAAGCTTTTTAAAACTCTATACCAGGGGTTCCCAAAGTGTGCGTCGCTGCGTCTCGAGGGAGCTACATGCATACACCAGAACCTTCAAAAAATTTTGACAAACTAAATGTGTTAACAGTATCTGATTCTGTTATTTTGAATTGTCTTGTTTGAAATGTCAAAACTGTCTAAATTTGATAATGAATTACTGATCGAAACTAAAAACAAAAAAATCGCATTTCACAAAACTCAACACCTCAATATTGAAAACCCTCCATTCTTTAGACTTTTAGAGGGATGTGACGTCACCAGAAACAATCAATTTCAATGCGTTTTTGATCTCGTGGCACAAGTTAAATCTAGATACATTTCAATTAGGTTTTAAATATGAATATTCGACATATTTTCGGAAAATTTATACAGCAACAATTGTTTTTAGTACTGTCATTATCTTTGATGGACGCAAGAACCAGTAAAGCTAACAATTTAAACTTTTATTTAATAAGGAGCAAAATGGCAAATTCTCATTACAGTTGTGTATCAGTTTACAGTTATTCCTTAAGTTTGGGATTTCCCATAAAATGAGGTTATGTCAGACATGAGCTTATTGCCAATTGCTTCAATAAAATTCATCCGTTTCGGGTAGTTTGCGAAACAGCGCCGAGCTTGGTAATTTAAGGTTAATTTAGTTTTATTATGCCTAATTTTCGAGAGAACCGAAGGTTTCACGTGAATTAACCACGGGTAACGTCAGCACTAACAATAGTCTAGTCAAGATGTTTGTTTGCTGCGAAAAATAGTTAGATGTCTCTGAAAAATATGAGCGATAGTACATTCAACGCGGAATGCAAATCTGAGAAAGTCTCTTAGAGGATTTTTTCTGCTAAGAAAAATTGCAATTGTTATTAACAAAAAACGCAAAATAAAAAAGCTCTATCGATTTGTTGATGACAACTCAAAAACCATAAGAGATAGAGAAATTTGTAAAGAAGATTCTTAAAAAGGAGGAAATTTCCGATAAAAAAGTCAGTACTCCCGGATTTCTATATCTAATATTATTTATAATTTTAATTTGTTTCTGAAAGTAAGGCTCCGCTCGACCACAGTATCGACCGTTACGACATGCGCTCGCCGCCTTTGAAGCGACTACGTCACAGAAAATAATTTTTTTAAGGTACTAAGTATTAGTTTAAAAGTTTAAAACTGGAAAAAATATTTAAATGCATTTTTCGAAAAGCTAGCCTATTATTAATGAACTAGTTATTTCCGTACTTCTGTCTTCATTGAAAGCAGGCTAAAATACGTTTAAATAAATTCTCCATAAATATTTTGCTTCTTGGAGTCCTTTCTATGAGTGTACTCAATAAGATGCCGTCATAAAATTATTTAAAATTTCTTTATTTAATTTACAACGAATTTTTAAGGTCAACAATAAACGCAAAATCCAGAAATTGTTGTTAATTTTTTTTTCCTTGTATGTTATGTTACATCTGTTTTAATAAATAAACGGCTTAGTTGCCTTAGTTTAATATTTTTGAAAATTCTTTTTTTACGATTTAGGATTAATTATGATTTTTAAAATAAAAAGATTTTCTTAAAAAATTTTGTTATAGTTTATAATCGTTTTTTTAAAGTTTTCAATATTTAAGTAGAAGAAATAATTTTGCGTTTGAAAATCATTATAAATGGCTTTTAATGGAATAGGAGAAAAAAAATTTTTTAATTCATAATTTCATTGTATAAGTTAACAATTTGTTATAAAAAAACATGAAACGTGTCGCTGGACACGCGTTATGACATTAGTTCCTTTTAATTAATAACCATTTTTTTAAATTATTTCTTAATAAAACTTTGTAATGTTTAACGTGAAACAGCAATAGTAAGACGGGGTTGAATCAATAAATAAATACACACATATAAATATAAAAATTTATTTTACTCTGGATGAAACTTCATTTGACAAAAACGAAATCGCGCCGCTCTAGCCACTCTCAGATTCAGCCCACGATCGCCACCCCTAGAGCAGGCAATCGACAATACAAACAATTGTAACACGAGTTGCCACCAAACAGTTAGCCCGACTGCGAAATAAATCACTTTTATCTACTTTGCGTTAATAATGATTTCATTATTACATCGAAAGTAGTGTAATAATATGCATATTATGCATATTATTACACTACTTTTGGTAACTTTTAGTTTTGTTAAATTGGTACATCAGCCTGTCACGTAGACGTGCGTAGACGTCAAGGTTAAATTTTTAGTATTTCAATAAACATAACTTTTAAAATTTCATGAATCTACATTCTTGTCTTCCATTTCGCTCACGTAAGTAAGTAGTTATTGAATTGGTCCTAGGGCTACTAGATTTTCAAATTCAAATACGAAACGTCAATGTCAGTGACGTCAGTGTAACCAACCCACGCAAAATTTCCTAGTGTAATACGAAGACTTGAACAGCCAAAATTTAATGAATTAATAAAGCAAAGTACATAAAACAGTATAATTCTCGCTTCGCTCGTCATGCTTTAAAACTCCCGTGTGACAATACTCCGTCTTATTAATCTAGTATAATATAATGTACTATTTATTCTTCTTTATACTTTTATCCAAGCCAAATCAAACAAATCTAACCTTCCGGACCGTAGTCGTAGGCCCAGAAACGTTTCCGTGAAGGATTTTCTCGTTCCGTGTAGATCTCAATCCAAGATGTCTACTGTTTACGTTTAAGAGCAAATTTTATAATGAAATATTTCGGTTGATAGACGAAATAAAGTAATTGCCACACTCAGGTAGGTTCTCCTTTAGATGCTGATTCTGTTGATATAATTTGTGTTATTGCACAGTTAAAGCATTTTGTGTCCAAAACTATTGATAGCTAACGTCACCACGGAGAAGGCAACCGACAATACAAAAACAATTGTAACACGTTGTCAATAAATAGCTAGCGCTACATACAATAGTATTAATTATAAAAATCTTATTAAGTTCATTGGTACGAACTACATTTTAAGTATTCAGATCTAGTCAGTGCATTCGATCATTGAACAAAGACAGCCTACGACTCAACGAGAGAGAGAGAGAGAGAGAGAGAGAGAGAGAGAGAAGACAGAGATAGCGAGCGGCTCGGCAGCGTTCGTAGCGGCTCGGCTCGGTAACGCATTCCGGTAACGCATTCCATTTAACGGTCAGATTTTTTGCTGCGCGACCACCCTCACTCCCCAATCCCTGGAGTAAGGCACTAAAGTTCCAAAAATTTGAGTATATATAAAATATTTCTTTTCTATTACTACTAAAAATTACAAAAACAACCGTATGCAACAAAGTGACGGATCAGCAATTTTTGGATTGACAATTTTTTTTCTTTTAAATATGTTTTTCCTCACTCTGTTGTATATGGTTGTTTTTGTAATTTTTAGTAATAGTAATAGAAAAAAAAATGACAAAATTTTTTTTGTCCTATTCCACACAGAAAATAATTTCGTACGTAAAATCAATGAACGGCCGTCGTCATTTTTGTGAACATTAATATTATGAATCGGTGATTGTTACAACGATTTCTGGTCATAAACTTATGACTTCATACATTGAACCGATAAACGAGCCAACATTAAACAGTGAACGCAAAACATTAGAATTAAATATTTCATCCATTAATCTAATGTAAAAATTCATTGAGTTAATGTTTGAAGATTATTAAACAACGTTTTTCATCATTATAACGATAAATTTTCGTCATAGATCTATGAACAGCAAACATAAAATATTTATGAACGGTTTTCGTTGTTTCAATGAACATCAAACATTGATTTTACGAAGCCAGCCATTAACTTTTAAAAACGCATCAGATTTAATGTTGTCGGAAGTTGAAACGATGTCGGCGAACATTGATATTACGAATCACCGTCGTAGACTTCTCTGCTCGTACCACTTTTTATGCGAATTCTTCTGAATTTTCTCCAGTCGGTCTGATAAAGTAGAAGAGGCAGTACAGCGTTCTAACTATTATACCAATTGTGCCAAATTATTGTGTGATAGATGAACAGGCTCGAGAAAGACAGTATTTCCCTTTAAGAATGGAAAATTGGTAAGTATTAGCATTATCGGAAAGTTGAAATGACACAGTTCTATGTAATCTCTTACTAGTAGGTAGTCTTGAAATTTTATTTTTCTTCCGAATCATTTAGGAAAATGTCTAATTTTGTATTACTTATAACACTTTTATTTTTTTAGGTTAGTATAAACTATGAGATTGCTTTCGGAAATTGGGAATTACTTTTAAATAATTGGGAAAAATGGTTTCCCCACACAGTGACATTTCTACAGAATGACGGACACATGAAAAATAAAACTACTAAAGGTCTTCTAAATAAAGCGTTTGAGGATGCTTGTAATGAAAGTAAGTTCTATTTTACATACTTAAAAAAAGGAAAATTTGCTTTTCTTAAACCTTCCACATTAAAAAACATTTTCTTTAAATCCTTGTTTCAGATAATGAATATTCGTTGCTAAATAACTGTAATATGTCTTTTTGTGCTTGACATCATATTAGATACAGGAATCCGGGAGTACGGACTTTTTTGTTGGAAATTTCCTCCCTTTTATGGATCTTCTTTGCGAGTTTCTCTATCTCTTATGGTTTTTGAGTTGTCAAGAAAAAATCGAAAGAGCCTTTTTATTTAATAACAATTGCAATTTTTTTTAGCAGAAAAAATCCTCAAAACGACTTTCTCAGATTTGCATTCCGCGTTGAATGAGCTATCGCTCATATTTTCAGAGCCATCTAACTATTTTTCGCAGCAAATACACATCTTGACTAGACTACAATACGGATCCCGGGGACTGTATTCACGAGTCATCATTGTAAGTCATTATTATAGCAAAAATTAATTATCCCGAGTATGTAATTAATATTCATTTGTGCAATAAATAACAGAACAATTTATAAAAAAGTCTCGTTCGATTATAGGATGCATAACTCACAAGTAAAGTCTATTTGTAATAATATGTCGCTCTGTCATATATATCTTATATTTAAATTTATATTTTTATCATGTATTTCTTAGGTATTATTTGTGCAGCGTTTACATATTATTATTTTTTTGCCAATTTTGCCACGGGTGAGTAATTGGTCGTGATAACCGCCAGAGTCCACGATAGATGCAATCAGTCATCAATCAGCCACGAAGCTGCATACTGCGCGTGCATACTGCGCGATCGTAATTATGTCTGTCGTAATTTTGAAATAATGATAAATTTGTCATTGTAGAAATAAAATAAGTTTCGGGAGTGAAACTAAAATTAGTGACTAAATACTAAACCTGTTAAGTGTACCGTGAACTGAGAGTGTGGCACTGAAGTACCTAACTGCGTTTATTAAATATTATAAAAATGCATATAAATCTACATTGCATTTCAAATTGATATGAAAAAATTGTTGAATAGTAAAAGTAAGACAAAGCATTCCTTAAATGTGAAAAGTAGAACGCTGTATACTAAGCACAATCAAGATTTCAATCGCTAAATTACACGTTGAGTAAGTGGATATTCCGAAAGAGGTTTGTGGTTCGCTTTCTTCTCATTTTATTCCACGATATAATTTTTAATTCGCCCGTTTGATTGTTAATTATTGTTCTTTCACTATTTATTAACGTGATTTATTAGTCCTAGCTTTTGATAGTTTGATAACCTTAAAAGATTAGGAATTCAATGTAATATTGTTTTTGATTAAAAAAACGTAATTTTGGTCACTACTGTCACAAATTAATTAATCATGCTAAAGTACCCATCCTCGATCAACCTACCTGCAAACGATTCCTCCTCCAGCGGACAAGCGCCGACGAGATCGACAAAGGCGCTTTCGTTGTTTTCCTTTTTTCGAGAAGCATCGGAAAAGAAACGCTCAGTGACACCTGAATGCCCGTATATCTAATCTACATCAAGTCGTATTTGTGTTTTTCTTGCGAATCAGTTGCGACGTTCCTCTTTCGTCTCCTTCTTTTACTTCTACTTCGCCTTCACTCATAAATCAGTTTGCGTGTGCGGTCGCAAACTTCAACTCCGGCGCTCTTTATTTGCATTTACTTGACGGTGGCACAACGAGAGAGAGAAAGAAAAAGGAGCGAGAGGTTCAAAGTTTACTCGGGACGAAAGGTTGTTTATTTGTGTTATATTTATGTTAAGGAAGGGAAAATTTGGATTGTCTCGCGAAATGGGCGGATAAAAGTGTTTACATCCGTCCCGTGTACACAGCTTTTTTTTAAATAATAAGGGAGGAATAGGGGATTCAGTGTTTTATACCTATCCGTATTATTTACTGATGGTAGATTGAACAAACAGATATGAAATTTTAATAAATAAACGTGGCCAGGCCAGGTTGAATGGCACTCAACTCCTAATTACTAGGCAGTCCACTCAACGATTCCAGGTAATTACCTGTGTAATTACTATTAGAATGGACGATGCAAGAATAGATTCTCGCTACACCAACTTACTGAAATATATATATATATATATATATATATATATATATATATATATATATGAAAATGCCTCACTACATGTAAGAATCAACGAGGATACAAAGACAGAAAAAATCAAAGTAAATAGGGGAGTCCGACAGGGAGACACCATATCTCCAAAACTGTTCACACTAGCGTTAGAGAATGTCTTTAGGTCATTGCAGTGGGAAACCAAAGGCATAAATATAAATGGATCGTACTTGAGTCACCTACGTTTCGCCGACGACATCGTCATCATAAGTAGCAGCATACAGGAGCTGAGGGAGATGTTAAATCAACTAAATGATGCTTCTAAGAGGATCGGATTGAAAATGAACATTTCGATGACCAAAACCTTAATGAACAACACCACAGTACAAATATATATAGACGGTGCAAAACTCGAAAATATGGAGGAATATATATACTTGGGACACGCAATGAGAATAGGAAAAGAAAATCAAACAGCAGAGATTAAGAGAAGGATAAGACTAACTTGGATAGCCTTCGGAAAGCTGAAATTTATATTTAGAAACAGTGAGATTCCTATAAACCTAAAATGAAGAGTTTTCGACACGTGCATATTGCCAGTGGCTACTTATGGCCTGGAAACAATGGCGATGACAAAAAAGACCGCTAATCAATTGAGGGTAATGCAACGAGCCATGGAAAGAACAATGTTTAACATCAGTCTTAGGGATAAAATAAGAAACGAAGAAACCCGACGAAGAACTAAGGTCGTAGATATTATTAGCCCGTATTGCAGACCTGAGGTGGCAGTGGGTGGGCCATGTCGCACGACAAGATCAGTCGAGATGGACATACAAGCTCGTACACTGGAGACCAAGACTGACAAAACGCAGCATAGGAAGACCACAGAGAAGATGGCTCGATGACATCAAGCAATATGCGGGAAGGAGGTGGTTCCAGATAGCACAGGACAGATCAACATGGAGAAGCATGAGGGAGGCCTATGTCCAGCAGTGGACAACAAAGGGCTGACTAAGAAGAAGAAGAAGACTATTAGATCTTAAAATTTTCTTTTGGCATTTTTCCTCAAATTTGGAAAAACACGACGTTCAGATTTTTCGTGCAGATGTAACAAAGCTACGTTTCCAAGAAATTTTGCATCCATCTCTTATTAAAACGTTCAAATTGCTACCATCAAAATATTCAAATCTCATTCACGAGTTAATCTCATTTCACGTTTTTGTTAGTCGAAACAAAAGTTATATACAATTTATTTGTTTAAGCCACAATAACTCGGAAGTCACGACTGGACTGAAAAAATTGATCAATTCTATGCAAAATGAAAATATACTTTAAAAAAGTCCCATAAAGTTTTGCTCTACCTCCAATACTTATAGAGATAATTAATTATTAGTCCAAGACTCATCTGTTAGAAATTTGCTTGAGATGGACGTAAGAGGTAACCGCAACTTACATGAATACCTCGGGAATAATGCCTAGAACAAGGATTGACTTATCCTCCAAAGCGCAGAGGTCGGGAACATTGTTTAAAATGCAACAATTAAAAAAATGGAAAAAAACGCGTTTTTCCGAGTTGTTTTGCTTCTAACTTTTTAAGTATTGAATTTAGAAGAAAGTTGAAGAGAGAAAAAAGTTGCAGAACCGCTTTTTACATAATATGGCATAGGTTAGAGATTCAAAAATTTATTAGCGGTTTTGGAAAATAGTAATAAACAAAAAAAAATCGGCCCAAAAAAGTGGTTTATTAATTTATTTTATCGCAGCGGATTAAAATGTTTTAATACGCTGCCTATTCAATTTTGCCGTATAAAGTGACGTTTTATATATTTAAAATTGTTTTCGTCGTTGTCAAGGTTGCGGCACTGAAGTTGTCATCTGTTAAATTTTCTCTTCAAAATTGGACTTACTCCGCTAAACGCCAGTTTATATAAATATGGCAAAATTGAATAAAACGTTGTAATACACTCGCGGATACAATGAACGTTTAACTCGCGATATTAACGCGCTTGTGGCTGCGCTGCGCGCGCTTTTAAACATATCGCTCGTTAAACGTTCATTTTATCCGCTTGTATAATAAATAACTAATTTTAGGCACTTTGAAATGTAGTTAGGACTTCCCCATCACTAGTAGAAAATCTTGAAGTTATAATAAAAGAATCCTCTAAATTTCGTTTCGATCGGTTTATTAGATTTTGCACAATAATTTTGCAATCTATAAAAATCGAAAAACATTGAAAATTGTTAAAATTGATTAAAAATTCTTTTCCACTATTCGATTTTAATAAAACTGGCTGAGCATATATAGGTGGGAACAAGCTTTCATGTGCTTTTTTCAGAATTAATAAATATTTATTAGAACGGTCACAGTTATTGTTTAAACTTGGTGTCGTTTTTTTTGCTTATAAACAAATAGATTATTACGGCGAATTTTTTATTAAATGCAATTCTGAATACATAGACGGAGTGTACTCGGAAAGACGCTCATTTTTATATATAATAAGTTGCTATTTTGTTCATTAGCTTCTGAGATATAACTTCTCAAAGTTGATTAGTTTTAATAAAATGGTTAATGATGGTTAATAAAACCACTATTTTTTCTCATATCTTAAGAAATAATTGTTTCTCACAGCAACCAGTATAATATTTTAATTGATATTTACATTAGAAAGATTGAAATTTACATTAAAAAAATTTCTCGCTTCGAATTTTGACAAATTTATAAATTTGACACCAACTTTAAACAATGACTGTGACCGTTCTAATAAATATTTTTTAATTCTGAAAAAAGCACATGAAAGCTTGTTTCCTCTTATATATGCCAAGCCAGTTTTGTTAAAATTGAATAGTGGAAAAAACTTTAATCAATTTTGAAAATTTTCAACATTTTTCGATTTTTCTGGATTGCAAAATTATTGTGTAAAATCTAATAAACCGATCGAAACAAAATTTACAGGATTATTTTACTATAACTTCAAGATTTTCTACCTGTGATATGGAAGTGTCTACAATAATAAATTAAAAAAACATTGTTTTGGGCCGATTTTTTTGTTTATTGCCATTTTGCAAAACCGCTAATAAATTTTTGAATTTCTGACCTATGCCGTATCATGTAAAAAGCGATTCTGCAACTTTTTTCTCTCTTCAACTTTCTTCTAAATTCAATTCTTAAAAAGTTAGAAGCAAAATAAATCGGGAAAAAACACGTTTTTTTAAATTGTTGCATTTTAAACAATGTTCCCAACCTATGCGCTTTGAAGGATAAGTCAATCCTTATTCTAGGCATTATTCCCAAGGTATTCATGCAAAAACATTGCGGTTACCTCTTACATCCCCTTCAAAACAGATGGGTCTTGGACTATATCTGTAATTGATAAATAATTATTGTAATTAAATATGATCCTAGGGTAGCGTCGGATTAAAACTAAATAGGAGTCAAGAAAGAGATGTAGGCTTATTTGATATCGGTATAACAAGAGAAAATTGAGTTTTCTCTTATTTTGATCTAGAAATATTAAACACAATAGGGTAAATTTAGGAAACTTTTTCAGACAAGTAAAAAAAAATATATTCAAATTCGTTTCCTATACCGATGTAAAATTATCTTTTTGTTGAACCCTATTTCATTTTGTTACAATAATATATTACCGTATATTCTGCCTAAACCCTTTTAGCGAGTGTTAAGGGTTTAGGAAAAACTGTTCCAAGAGTAGTGTATTATCATATCGGGTGTATCCCATCTCGGCACATTTTATTGCGGTCAATTTTACGACACCCTGTCGGTCCATTTCTAATATACCCATCTCGGCACAATGGATGATGCCCAGCCCGGCGGGTGAAGAAGGTATACTTTGTCCAGTCGGAGTTGGAACGGCAAAAAAAACACTTAATGGCTTTTTAAGTGGTGAAAAGCCATGCCGCCGGGTCGTCCATGGGCGTATCATTACGGATAATAACTCTAACAATGAATTCACTTCCAAGTCGCACAAACAAATGGCACACACATTCACACACCACTGCTTTCTCGAGTATAAGTGCCGAACAAGAGATCACAAGGAAAGCACACGTGGCCGCTGTTTCTATGGTCCAGTGGACCATCCAGTATACGTGGAGTCTCGCGTACTTCCTCGTACACGATTTCACTGATCGACTGTACACCTGCACCTTAGAAGAAGATGAAGATATAAACGAAGTGCCGCCGCCGTAAAAAAAATTTTGCGGTCCAATGGACCCTCTAGTTCTTTATCTGTACATATCCATACATTCACATATATGATTTCACTTGGGCAACTAAACACCTGCATTTTAAAAACACCAGGGCGTTTCTGAATAAGCAAAAAGATAAGTCCCATGGTTTTGTATAGAGACAACGGGCTCTTTTCGAATGTCCTCGGTAAATTCAGATTTTATTGAGTGTTCCAATTGCTATTGGTTAAAGTATACACACAACAATAATACCCCAACTCGGCATAAATCTAGGAAGGTGCTTTCTTGATAATAGGGAATTGTCGAAAATAAACGTACTTCACTGTTGCGCAAAATTCATAATATTTGAGAAACCTAGTATACGCAGCACACCGTATACGAGTGAAAACAGTTCATATCTCATAATCGTATTGTATTATTTCTCTAAAATTTTTATTGAACAGACTACAAATAAAGATAAAAAACACGTTTTTGGGATTTTTTCAGTATTGGTTTAGTACTAAATTTGACACAACTTTTCAAACTGGCGCATATCAAAGTTTTACCACTTCCAACATTTTTCCGGCTACATTTAAACAAAATTTTGTGATGCTATAGAAGTCTAAATCTAAACCAACGGAATTCTGGCCTGTTTGCAGTATTTTCGTATGATCATTAGCACACAATAAATCTGAATTCCATTATGAGCACCCTACTATATTGAATCGCAGTTTAAAGGCAAGGGAATCATTTCAATACAAGTAGGTAAGTATAATATTATCTGTATTTGAATAATTTGAAATTTAAAAAATTTGAAATTTTTCTTGAAATTAAATTTTGAAAATTTAAAATAAGAATACGATATTTCTGTTACGAGTTGATAGGTTGAGAATCGTTAAACATTTCCTTTTTTAATTTGAAATAAAATATGATTGAAGATAGCTACACGATACATTTAAAACAACAGTATGATTTGATTACACATTTATGAACTCACCGTTATTTTTTTTTTTGAAGTGGTTATATTCGGAATAAGTATTAATTTTCATGTGCCGAGCTGGGCTCTGTTAAACAGAGTACCTGCTAAGACGTGTGCCAAGTTGGGCATCACCCTATGCCGAGATGGGCACTGTAAAATGGAGTACTTGCCTAGATGTATGTCGAGTTGGGGTATAATTTTATCTTTTACCGGCTTCTTGTGCCGAGATGGGAATCGCCGATCATATCATTACGAAACAGGATTCAATAAAGAGACTAAGTATCATTCTATAGCGGTATAATAATAGAAATTTAATACACCTTTTGTTTTTTCTTAAATTTCCTATAATTGTTCCATTTTACTTCTATTTGCAGATTAAAATTAAACCAAAATCAGAGAAGACTCAAAATTCTGTTACTATATCGATATGGTTGAACCCATGAGCTTTTATCTTTTCATTGAACTCTATTTTGTTGTGATTCGACACTACACTACCCTAGGATCATGTTTAGTAACAATTAGCAATTACAGGTATTTATCTCCATAAGCATTGCAGATAGAGCAAAGTTTTATTCGACTGTTATGGAGTATATTTTCATTGTATTTATATTTTATAACCATTTATTATTTATTTTTACTGACAACTCTTTCAGGTCCATTGGATATTTTTCGAGTTATAGCCATTTAATCAATTAAATTGTTAATAACTTATTTTTGCACCAACTAAAATAGACGTAGTTACATATGCGTTTTTAGCGACCAAAAAACCTTCAGAAAACACTAGTCTTCTTCGGTCCGGTTTACTTCCTCCAAAATGACGTATGAACTACTATGAATCCGCAGCTCGTGAACTAATACATTTCTTTTTAAGATTTTATATAAAATCCTATTTTTCAATTTCAAAAAATCACATCATTTTCTGCCTACCAACAGAACAATTGCCTTCCAATTATAATTCAACTACTTTTAGAAGCACACTTTGATTGCCACTTATAATTGTTATTGCTTGTTATCTCAGATTTAAATAATGCAATACAAAATATATTCAAACATTAACTTCAAAAATACCTGTCGTTATAGTTTTGACTTCCTTTGAAAAAACGTCAACTACGAAAAAGCTTTTTGTTCAAAAAACCCCCATCCTCGCACCACAGTGTAGATCGCCCTGTATACTAGGGCGATTATAATAATTTAACGATTAGAAAACACCACGTATTTCGCATACAACAATTAATATCTAATTTACTCTATCGCAACCAGCACTCATTTTATCAATAACAGATAGCGAAACGTCATTAAATTCTTGTTATTTAACAATTTGATTTATTAACGTACAATAACGTCTTTACGAGTTGTTTAGCAGCCCGAGTGTGGGGTCTCCATATCTAATCACCAAAACTTGTTTCGAGATTAGATTGGTGTAAAAGTTAACATTGTGTATTTCATGAAGTAGAAACGTGCTTAAATGTTTAAAAATAAGGATGACTCACGTCAGAATGCGCAGTGGTAAACCGGATTCCATATCTGAACAAAAAAAAGTTAAATACCTAGAAATCGATTATCGGCAACTACCCAGTGACGTACACTTTCAGTACAGAAAGTGTCGTAAACTCATTTTTAAAACAGCGAAACCCGAAATAAAACTAACAGATTTTGTTCGTACAGCTACTTTATATCGAAGCGAGTTCCCTAACAACCCAACAGGCGATAATAAAAATGAGCTGTAAGAAACACATTTTTGAAAATAAAAACATGAAACAGATCCCCTTCTACTCCTCCTTCTCATCGTCTCGACAGCTGTTCCCGCGCACGTTCTCCTTGAACCACGTGTTCCCGTTTGGCAGGTTCCTCGTGTTCTCCATCACCTCCATTATGTTCTCGCAGGTGAGATTGTTCCCGTCCAGGTAGATGCTCAGCGACCAGATCTGGTTGAGCTGCTTAGAGTTGAACTTGCTCAGCTTGTTGTGGTTCAGGTGGAGGTTCTTGAGGTTCGCCAGGGAGAAGAACAGGCAACGCTTGACGGCGTGGATGTCGTTGTGCGACAGGTCGAGCGTGTCGAGCAAGTACATGTTCTCAAAGGTACCGCACGGGAGTTTGTCGAGCAGGTTGTGGGAGATGTTCAGGTGCTGGAGCTCGACGGTGTTGGCGAAGGTGCCGATGTGGAGCTCAGCGAGCTGGTTCTCTTGGAGCTTGAGGTTCTTGAGTGCGGTGAGGGAGGCGAACGTATCCTTTTCGAGGGTTTTGATTTGGTTGGCGGAAAGGTCGAGTGTGGTGAGCTTGGTTGGAACGGCGAGGGAGTCGGCGGGCACGGTTTCGATGTGGTTGTGTTGCAGGTACAGTTCCGTTAGGTTCGGAAGTGAGGAGAAGAGCGTGGCGCCGATGGTTTTCAGGTTGTTCTCGGAGAGGTCCAGGAACTCTAAGTTGTTCACCTTGCTGAACAATTTTTCGGGCACCTCGTCGATTTTGTTGGCTTGCAGGTTGAGGTGTTTGAGCGATTCGAAGTCCGAAAGAATCTGAATGTCGGCAATGGAGTTTTGGGAGACGTCCAGGTATTCGGTTACGTAAGGGGGCTTCTCGCAGTCTAGTTTAAGGGAGGTGAGGCCGACGTTACTTAAGCTGAGCTTGGTGATGGAGTACGGGCATCCGGCGAGCTGCGACAATTTGTTCTCGTTCAGGTTGAGGGCCACGTGTCCCCTAACGGCTCCGAAATTGAACTTGGTCAGGTTGTTGTGGCTTAAGTTGACCTCTTTGACGTTGGACAACGATTTGTACTCGTCGTCGGTCAGATCGCTGATCGAGTTGTGCGACAGGTCCAAGATTATTTTCGTTTTGAGTTTGGACAGTGGGACGCTGTTCAAATGGACGATGTTGGTCTTGGACAAATCCAGTACCTTCAGCTTCCTCAATTCGTCGAGAACGCCGTCCTTGATCTCGCTGATTTTATTTTCGGACAAATGTATCTCCTCGAGGCCGCCCATGTTCTCGAAGGCGCCAGCTTCGATGCTCTCGATCCCGAGCTTCTCGAGGTGCAGCACGTTCATGTAAGCGACAGCTTCGAACGCTGAAGCTGGGATGCTCGCGGTGCCGTTGAGCGAGCGGATCGTCAGCACCTGCTTGCACTCCTCGCAGTACTGTCTCCTCTCGAAGGGTATGAACGGGAGGGTCTCATCCTCGCAGGTCACCTCGTAGGTACCGCCGCGGGGTACCCCGTTGACGTAGTCGTAGTACTCGGTGTGGTAGTTCTCGGTGCAGGCCGCCTCGGAGGTGTCGAAGGTCGCCAGGAAACAGGTCACCAGGCATAGGGTCCTAGAAGAGAAGTTGGTGTTAAAATGGAAAGTTTGCGATATTTGGATTTGTAAATAGTATTCAACTATAGACCAATAAGCCTGCTGTCACACCTGTATAAACTTTCTACCAGGATTATCAACAATCGACTGACTAAGAAACAGGATTCCTGTCAACCAGTGGAACAAGCAGGTTTTCAAATGGCTGTAGCACCACCGATCGTCTGTAAACAATCAAAACAGCCACTGGAAAAACCAGGACGTACAACACACCCTAACATTTGTGTTCTACCAGAAAGCCTTTGATAGGATTGAAACCTGATCATTTCTAACAGCATTGGAAGCGAGAATCCATTCAATATATTCTGTCATTACTAAAAATTTCTACGATAATGCAACCTTCAACGTAAAAATAGATGACGATCTTAAAACAGATAAAATATCACTTGGTAAAGCTGTAGAACAGCAGGATACCATCACTCCCAAGCTATTTACCCTAGCAGTACAAAATATTTTTAAGAAACTTGAATGGCAAGGAAAGGGCCTAACCATCGACGAAGTGTACCTCAATCACCTTAGATTCGCAGATGATATGGTCATGCTGAGCACTGACATTCAAGAACTGAACACAATGCTAAATAAGTTAAACGAACAATCTAAGAAAATAAGCCCGAAAATGAACCTGAATAAGAGCAACAATGAATGTAACATTACCATCTACAACGTTACCATAGGAAATGTAGAACTTTATATATATTTAGGGCATAAAATCAAGTTGGGCAAAGCAAACCAAGATGTGGAAATCAAACGCAAGATCCATTTGGCATGCATGACATTCGGAACTATGAACGATATTTTAAAAGACACAAAGGTACCCATCAAGCTAAGGAAGAAAAGGCTATGACAGCTGCATCCTGCCTGTTTTCACTTATGGCTTAGAAACTATGGCAATAACCCGTAAAACAGCATAACAACTGAGAGTTGCTCAAAGAACCATGGAGAGAATAATGCTGTGAGTCACCCTGAGAGACAAAATGCGAAATAGACAGATATCACCAAGGTGATAGATGTGGTGAAATGGGTGACAAGCCTGAATTGGCAATGGATCATACATGTGGCGAGACAGGATCCAGACAGGTGGACCCAGAAAGCGATACTCTGGAGACCAAGAGGGACAATAAGACGTGTGGCAGGAAGACAATAGATGAGATTGGCAAGAGATCGCATAGCATGGATAAACCTGGAAGCGGCCTATATTTGACAATGGATGTATCCAGTCTGAGAAAGAAGAAAAGAAGAAAAAATAGTGTTGAGGACAGTTTTGGTACTTTTTGGCATTCAGTTTGTGAAAATTGCAATTGGAGTTTCCCAAACCAACCTAAATGAGTTCAGTGAACTGATTTAGGCATTTAAAGAAATATTAGCAAATGAGCCAAACTGATTGGCCAAAACCTGGTTCTTAAAGGATAATAATGCCATTAAGAGTAATAATAACTGACGATAATGTCGGTGTCATTAAATTTTTGTTCGCTCGATTACAATCGATTAATTCCGTACAGTATCAATTTAGTTTTTTCGCTCAGTCATACTTAGTCTTACCCAGTCTGTCAGCAGTTTGGATTACCAATTTAATACTGTTTACAACGGAGCAGAAGTTGATTTCCCTATTAACACTTCATTTACTCGTTAATTGCTTTATACACCATTTTTAGCAATTTATGTGATATTACTGTTGGGTAAGTTTTATCTACTTTATTGTCGTGTATTTGTCTTTCGATTTGTAAATCTCAGGTCTGAGGATATTATTAGCAAAATTTATTTTCCTTCCCTTTCTTATTGATATATGTTTCTGGTAAATTTATACCTGTCTTCAGTTAAACCGTACCAAATCAAATTAAAGAAAGAAAGAAAGCAAAGTGAAAAGTTCTTATCTAATGATGATATGATATGACATATTAGGCTACATACAGTTTAGAAGATCACAAAACATGGGTAATTAAATCAGGACAAATCACAAGTAAATGGGTAAGAGTATTAGGTGTTCTAGGTAATAATTATCAAATTGGTTATATGTTCAAAAATCAACCTAAACTTAAAATGGGTTAGTACATTTCAATGACCTAAAGTACTCTGAAATTAAATTGGATTTGTAAGTATTGAAACTTCTCGAAATTAATTAAATTTAGTAGTTTAGTTGGTTAGAATACCTGACGCGATAGCGGGAGACCCATGTTCAAACACCGGCTGAGCTACAATTCCTTTTTCAAAAATTTTCTTAAGTTTGTTTCGTATAAATTAGATTTGGTTATTAAAGAACATAAGGTCAGGATCTTTAGTAGCCTTAACGAACTCAATGCGTTCAAGTAATGTCATTTCAGCTCATTTTATTTGTTACTGTAGAACTTCTAAATATATTTTCAATGTGGGAGGAAGTAGATTAGGGGGATGATGTCAACTGAGAACGAATTGAAATTACACACTTCCAATGTTCTGAGATTCTAGCTACCAGTCGTCTTCCATTCTGTCCATTGTATATTCCATTGCAAAATATGTAATGGGAATTAATACGATAAACACCTGACCTATCATCATCTGAAAAGACACAATCTTTTACGTTAACAAGGGAAGCTAAATGGAACCTGTCTAAAACGACATATTTATATCATTAATGAACGTACTTTTACCTACAAAGTAAAGAAGAGAAAAGAATTATAACATAACTTATTGATTATATCATTAGGAAAGACATTATGTATGGCAATATGAAAGATGTTGACTATTTCAAAGGTTAAAGTTTTTCGTAGATAAGGATATATGAAATAATCTGTAAAAAAGATAGTGAAAAGCCACCATCTTGTGTAAACCATGGTCATGGTCAGAAAAGAAGAAAATAAACATGTCCTTATGAGTTGGCTCTTTATAGTTAGAGAAGGTAAGGTAACATTTACAATTCTTTCAAATTCCTAAATCAAAAAATAGTAGAGAGTAATTATTGTTTTCTACTTTCATACTGAATTTTAGGGAAGGATGTATGTTATTGAGGAAATCAAGCAGATGTGAATGATCTTATTGTACTTACCACATTATATCATCAACATATCTTTCCAAATAACACGTTTTTAACCTTGATGGATACAAGGTGAAATTATTATTATTATTATTATTATTATTGTTATTATAATTTGTGGCTACTAAACACTGACATATTTACAAACTCATCTTACCCATCATTAGGCAGGAACCTTTCAGTGATTCTTGTTCTTTCTTTAATTTAATTGTGATTTTCCTTAGTACGTTTTGACTGAAGGTGGGTATAAATCCCAAAACATGTATTAATAAATTTAATGGATCATCAATTTATTTTTCTTATTTGGATAGGGGAACTCTTTGAGTTGCTTCTCTCGATTCGATTATCCTCATCTTTGAGATATGGACTTCTTTTTGAAGTCATAACCTTTTATTGGTATAGCATAGTACTTCCAAAATGCAACCCAAGGAACTTTTGTTAGTTGAACGTCCTCTATTTAATATCATGTGAATGTAGGCATCTCCAATTTCAAGCAATTGTTTATAGAGTTATTATTAGTGTTTCAAAGAAACTTTTTACTTCATTTTCGTATGTAAAAAATATATTGTTATTTTTTTATTAAACTTGACTCAAAAAGAAGCGGGAAAGCTTGAGATATGACCTAAGTTTACAAACAAACAAAAAATTTAAATAAAAGTTATGATTAAAATTTATAATATATGTAATATATGCAATTTAAAAAAATACTGATCTTTTCCCGCGTAATTTAAAAACTTTTGATATAGCTTCTCTCGAGCGTCTCAAGTCTGTCCAACGTCGGGTGTAAAAAATCTACAAGAAAATTTATAACTCCGCAAGTACGTAGAATATTTCTTACATAACTTGACACATGAGTGGCACTAAGAAAATTCCGTGTATCAGCTTTCCATGAAGCGCCACAACGAGAGGCCGAAAAACTCACCTGACGTGTTTGTGTAAGTTTTTAGTGTGTTTAAGGTAAGAACTTTAACAATCCGAGCAAATATTATTTTTCAATGGTATGTATTTAGGAGGCAATTTTAATAATTGCCATCGCTTAGCACCCCGGTAAGTAGCATTATTTCAATATTTAACTCTCTTTTCGAAAAACGGTAATTTAGGTTCTAACCTTGTGTAATATTTTCTTTCCATGCGTAATACGTAACCTACGGTATACTTATTGCATCTAAATGATCATCTATGTTAATTTAAACGGCGATTCCCATCTCGGCACAAGAAACAGGTAAACGATAAAATTATACCCCAACTTGGCATACATCTAGGCAGGTACTCCATTCTATAGTGCCCATCTCGGCATAGGGTGATGCCCATAGGGTGATCCTTGCCCCCTTGCGTTTCCAACGTACTTTAGAGCGTATCACATGACGTTCACTCGTATATGGTGTGCTGCGTATACTAGGTTTCTCAAATATTATTAATTTTGCGCAACAGTCAAATACCATTATTTTCGACAATACCGTATTGTCAAGAAGGTACCTCCTTAGATTTATGCCGAGTTATTGAGAGATTATTGTAGTGTGTACCTGCTCGATACGTTGTGCCGAGATGGGTATATTAGAAATGGACCAACAAGGTGTCGTAAAATTGACCGCAAATAAAATGTGCCGAGATGGGTTACACCCAATTTAAAGGGAACGACGAGTATAAAAGCTCATGGAATAAAAAGTTGTATTTTAGCAGAAACCGACTTATTTTTGCCTTGGTTATGTGTCAGTTCTGACAGTCTACTAAAAATTCAAAAAGACAAATGTATTACTGCTTTAGAAAAAAAACGTTATACGTAACGCAAAGTTCAACTTTCTATTGTATTTACCTAATCAAACTTGACATGGATATTTTTTTAATAGATTCAAACTAGAATGTCCAAACCTGACTTAACATGTGTTGCCTATATTTGTGTCATTTGGAAGCTGTTGTGTCATGGCAATTTCTGATCGTTTGTGGTGAAGACAATTTTTCTCTTCCTCCTACAATGACACACCACTTTGAACACCAGACGGACATGCTAAATTTCTAATTAGTTTTATTACTATGAATTTAATAAATGCTATTCAGTTAATTTCAATGACGAATCAAATTAGTACGTATTGTTTGTTTAAATGTGGCGATATTTACAACACATGTGACGCTCAAATTAAACTTTAAACAAAAGAAGAATTTCTTCACTTAATGCTAACTGAAACTCGTCCGCTTTATTTAATAAAAGTCAGATCTGAGTTTGTATTTTCCAACAGAATTTAATAATGGAATGTTAGGTACTTAGGATAATAAAGTCGTCCTTTTAAAGGAACTCTTTTTTTCGAAAAGAAAAATGTTATAAATTTTTGAATTCATCAGTTCACAGTAGTGAAAGAAATGGTGCGAATTTCTCTTTGTAATGAACATTATTAGTTATAATGTCGTATCGTTATTGGCAACCCATTTTACACGTGTGGTAAAATAATCACCTAATGTAAAAGGGAGATGGATGATGGATGTGATCACATGCTGAATTGCAGTTTGTACACAACATTGGTTAAAGTATCAATATTTGTATTACAATTGGGGAATACAATCTCGAGCATTTTTATTGATCAATCTCGGCCTTCCGGGATTATTCAGACTGGTTCTATATGGTTTGGATGAAACTCAAATTAAAGTAAATAAAGTAAATAAAAAAATGTATGTTTATTTTCATGTTAAAGACATCGATAAATAGTTCAAAAGTAGAGAATTTCTGTACCGATATTAAACTAAAAATTAAACTATTTGCAAATTATTACAAATACAAATAATGTGAATAAAACCATTCATAGTAACTTCAGTATTAATGGGGAAAATTGGCTTGGGTTTTCAACTGTTTGTGAGCCTGATCGTTCTTCCTCTTCAACTTTATTGTGAACTAGACAATTTAATCTTCCAGCAATTCTCTTTATTGAGGGATTTAACTCAAGCAACAATAAACGAACAAAAGTACAACAGACTAAGAACTTATCTTCTTCTTCTTCTTCTGGACTTCAACGACTAGGTTTGCAGCCTCGGAGGCCTTGCCTTGCCTTGCAGACTTATTGACGTCCAAATTGATTTGAAATACATTAAAACACATGGATGCACCTTTCATCATAATGATTAATCTCCAGATTTCAATTCAGAAAAGTGAGAAACTATTCCGTTTAGAGATACAAGGCAAACTATCATTGTAAAAATGAGTCTTAACAAAACTGAATGAATCAGGGCAAAAGCGAAAATTAGTAACTTCAAGAATGAATGCAGAAGTTTCACGTGTTATTCTCTGGCGTAAATGAAGATGCCGACAATCTCGTGATATTGGGTGCCAGGTTGCTCACCTGTCAAATTTTGGCGCGAAGAGCCGCCCCCCCCACGGATTTTTGTGTTCCGTGCTTCAGACACTGTCAACGACTTTTGTGTTCCGTGCTCTGGCGCGAAGCTGTTAAATTTTGGCGCGAACTCAACTTTTGGCACGAATTACTCTAGAGGAGCGCCCGTGGGCCCCCGAAAAGGAGTGGGGGCCCGAAAGAGGAGCCCTACATGGGGCCCCCGAATGTAGGGTTTGCAAAATTGAGGTTATGTGCGGAATTTTATCGTTAAACCCGCCTAGGATATCTACTAATGAAACGTCACAACCAAAAGTTATCGGTCACGCATATTGTATCTAAATTCTGTTGGTACTTTAAGACCTTTAAGACTTAAGAATATTTGGAACATATTTCTAGTCGACAATAAATTTATGTTTTTAAAACGGTTTTCAAAATGTAAAGGAGTAAAACAAGTTAGTAGGTACATAAAGTTTCTCCGACAAAATATGATTAGCGAATGATGAAGGAGTCATAACAATATTGATGTCTTTAAACTTACTGATTCTAATGATCCTAATAATTTTGATAAAAGAAGCCTAAATGTATTTCAATACATTTCAAGTTAATTTGGACGTCATTTATCTAGGTATGTACTTAACTACTTAGTCTTTTATTCATTTATTGTTGCTTTCGTGAAGCCTAACGATGGCAAACGACAAAAGTTAAGATTCTAATTATTGCTGGATGACACGGGGAGACTTCTTTACATCCCTCAACATGTTAAGACACTTCAAGAAAATGGAGTTACCACAAATGCTCTTTAGTGGCTTCTTAAATAAAACGTCTGTAAGGTGTTCTTCATTTTTCAGTCGTCTGGCATCCAAAATTGAGCATAAGCCCCTCTTATAGTAAATCCACTAAGAAGAAAACACCCACGAAACGAGAAAACGTAGTAAAGTTAGACAGCACCTAATACACGTCGTTTGCTATTGGTGGAAAAGTCATAAAACTTTTGGCGGGAATTGTTGATGTACAGAGTCGGTTCATTAAAATTAAAAAGTTTAGTTGTCTGATCTATGGTTGTCTGTTTACAAACGTTCAGGTAAGTCGTTGACGGTGATTGTGGACTTTTAGTTGATGGTTTATTTTAACGTACCTATCGCTATTGTTATTCAGGTTTTTGATATAAATTTGTGTAAACATATTTCTGTGATCTATTGCAATTATGGAAAGACACCTTCCCTGCTCGCCTCCCAAAAAGAGACCTGGAACATACTTAAGCTGCGGGGAGAAAACCTTTATTTTAAATGCATACAGAAAATAAAGAAATGAACATCCTTAGTAAAATCGTAGTAAAAGATAAATTATAGACAAGGCGATTATTCTTAATGTGACCCTGTACTTATTCGCTAGCTGGTCGCGCGCTTTGAATTTCGACGTTTGTGTTTCATGGAAGTTTTCTTCTCAGTGGATTTACTATAGATCCATCCATCCAGCTCGGTTTTGAGCAACTGTTAACTAGTGCAAACCTGTCACTTTTCTAGATCGTCATACCACCGTACTACTGGTCTTCCTCTCCATCTCCTTTCCGACCATCTTGGTAATCTTCCGTTCCATCTCTAAAACGTGCGATGTGTCCCGCATAGTCTCATTTAAGCTGATTTGCCATGCTTAGATCTGTCACGTTGGTCTTATTGCGAATAAATGTGTTTCTCTTTCTATCTGGTAGCGACATACCCAACGTTCTTCGCTCTATGGCCCTTTGGGATAATCTAAGTTTGGTCACCATTTGCTTTGACAATTTTCAAGTTTGAGTTTCCTAGATAGTTACTGCTATGATACATTAGTCGTAAACTCTTGATCGTAGTCGTAGAGGTATCTTTTTGTTCATCAGTATACAGTATACCCTTGTGTTTTGTAAGGTCCATTCAGTCCAAACCCGATAATAATTGATTTTCATTGTCACTTCGTAAATTGTGTAAATAATTTAGTAAACTTTTGTCGTTGCTTTAACTCGCCTCACCATTTTTCATAATTTCACTTTATTGGCGAATGCAGAGTTTTTCCACACTGAACCAAAAATCGTTCATAGTATTAACGAACACTGTTTATCAACTTTTTGTACGTTGTTACAATGAATAGTTCGTTGATGACACGAACAAACGTAATAACGTCTTCGTTATTTAACACCTTCATTCGTTAATACAACGTAAAGCGATTTATCGAATATCAACGTATTTTAGTACATCAGTTAATGTTGAAATTCGTGAAACCAATGATTATTTATATCCTTAAATTTTAAACCCTCTATTATAAGCAGAGATCCGTTATGTTAAGCGGCAATAAACCAGTAGTTTGCCGAGGGAGGACGGGTCCTCTTGTAACCTGGGAAATCCCGGGATTTTTATATACAGTATCGTCAGTATCGTTTTCATATTTCGTGAGACACAAGCAAAACAACCAGGAGACTGACATTCCTTTAGGTAAGTAGTGCTTTGAATGATTTTAAATAGTTTTCCTATCATGATCCTTTCATTTTTACTTTTTTTAGAGTTTATAATTATATACTAAAAAAATTACGATATACATAATATGTGTAACAAATATGTTTATTGCAGATTGATATGGACTTTACCGTAGCCTTTGAGAATGGGGAAGAGCTTCTATCTAATTTGGAATTCCAATGGGATAAATTAGTACAGTTTCTAAGAACAGACCAACATATTAAAGGCAGAGAAATGAAGAAATTAATACAGAACCTGTCGCCAACCTGTTCAGAAAGTGAGTAGATACCGACCTATATTACAAAACATGTTACATGTTACAAATGTTACAAAATACCAAAATAGTATAACAATCCGTTAATCACATAACATGATTGTGGCTAATATAATCAGATTTTGAATACTGAGAATTAATGAATACTTTTTTTCAATTATACAAGTGTCAAAGTTCACTTTTATAAATTATTTTTTTATTAGCTCCAGTGTGTTTGATGAAATCTTTCTTAAATTTGATGCAGATTTTACTTTCACTTACTTTTATTTACACTTTCAAAATTATAATTTTGAACCGTAAACTGAAAAGAAATATTAGACAAAAATAGAGGATGATCCATATTTTTTGTAGTGAGCTGATGGTTGATTTAATTTTTTGCATCTTGTGCAATTTTGACTTGATACATTCATTGAGAAATAAGAGAAACACCTTAAACGTTATACGAAAGAAAAATACAAAATTTTCTAGGTAATAGTTCTATTAATTGTTGTTGTGGATTTATTTTAAGTATATAATGAAATAAATAAAATTCGAATTTCTAAATAGTTTTGAATTTATTTACAGATAGTCACGATGCTACAGTTTTTCATTGTTTGCATGGATACTTCGTCCCAACCGACAAAGATAGTAGGAAAGGCAACTACGGTAAAAAAACTGTTACAAAATATACACTAAAATATTCATGTGAATCTTTCATGTATTTTGCTCAAAATGTGAATCAGTTAGAGGAACATATTCGGTTCCTAAAAGAGAAAAATAACCATATTCAACCGTTTATAATATGTGTTGGCACAGAATTTCAATTAATAACGGATATGTATATGTATTTTGACGACATTAAATATGAAGTCAAAAGTTTTTTGAGGGCTGTAGACATTTGTTTGAAAATAACATATTTATACAATTTAACGTTTCCTCTGGCCTCAAACATGATTCGGAATTTTATTTTTATAAATTTAAACGAGGTGTTAAAACCTCTCCCAAAGTTCATGTTGAATGCAATTGTTTAGGTATTCAGCTTATATAATTAATTAAGTTTTTAAGTTTAGTTTAGGTTTAATGTTTTTTTTTGTGTTTTCGTGTAATTTTTTCATCTTGTTCGTTTTGCTGTATTTTGCCCTTTTGTGTTTTTTATATAAGTATGTGGCTGATATATAATAATATAATACTAGAATATAATATAAATAACTATACATTTCATGTTTTACTGATACCTTGTCCTTCCTAGAAGAAATAAAGATGATTTGACATGAATTATTATAATGAACAGTATTCATTATTTAATGCAAAATATTCGTAACATTAACAAACCTAATACGTTAAGTAACGTAAAAATTTTTATTGCAGTAATAAATCCAATTGGTTGGTGAACGAACGAATTTTCGTTGTTTAACAACCGTACATTCGTTGTATTAACGAACAAGTACGTTACCGTAATGAACAGAATTCGTCGTATTTCTGTACATTGGTTGACGAAAGAAATTCGTTATAATAACGTCCATCTCTTCACTTAACGAAACAAGTTTCGTTAATATGATGAACATGAACATTGGACTAAATTTAACGAACTTTTTCGTTGTCTCTATGAACTTTTTCATTGATACTACGTACCTTTTTGGTTCAGTGCAGACAGTAATGTTTTAAAAGGAATTTCAACGCGGCGTCAGCTGTGTATAAATTAGCATCTCGCCGACTGAGTGCTTCTAATGTCAATTTAATTAGGGACAGCACATAAATTATTTTCGTTAATAAACCAAAAACGGATCGGATCACTGATTTATAAGAGCTTGTCGAATGAAGCTGGTATTCAAAACGGAAAATCGATCCAGGATTAATAAAAGATTATTCCACCTGGTTTTACGGTGAAGAAGTGATTGATAGCTTTTTTCCGTTTTCAAACTGATTATATTTTTGAAGAGCTTCAATTTTTCAACGGTGATTTTTTTAAATACAGTAGATAAGTATAATTTTGCCAATTTTATTTATCGAATAATTAACGCTTCGGGATGTCTTGATACACAAGACCATTTCGTGATATTTACGATATCCAAATTTTCTAAGTTGCTATCATGCTGTTGTCCATAAGCAGTCATAAGGTCAATTATAGTTTCAACTGAGGTAGAGTTACCTTTCAAATTATTGTCATTTTTAGCAAGCACGCCACAGACGGTTCAATTGATACCATGTGCAGGATACGGCTTATTGTTTAAGCCGTCACACTTTAATCACATTAAGTCCATCGGTTATAACAGCCACGACGCAACGTTAGGTTTCAGGGAAATGTCAAATTTACTAAAATGTAATATATATGCTCTTGTAATATATATAGGAAGACTAATTCATTGTTAAACCGTTTAATTATACAGTTATTTGCCATCGACTTTTCACTATAATAGTCCAGTCATCAACGGTAAAATTCGGTATTACTGTGCAATATTGGGAATCAACACCAATTTTCATAAAAAATTGGGTTCAAGCTTTACTTACCCTCTACTTCAAAATCTACCCTGTGCCGAAGCGGGCTCTTACCCTAGGGGTGGGAATGACGAGGGTTTTATTATTTTTTTTTAACTAGTGACTCTATTTTTATTATAACTGAGTCAATTTTAATGCAAAAGACTTTTACCAATACTTATTTAAAAAAGTACTCCTGAGTTTTCTTCAGAAATTTCACCATTTCCAAGTTATTTAAGGTTGAAAGTTCCAAATTTCGGCTATCGCGAAAAATAACCGTCCTTCAATGAGCAATAACTCGATTCGTATTGGATTTACACAAGTCATTAAAAACGAATCTCTGTTTTTTTTTATTTGTTCATATAAACAAATAGAAAACTAAAATAATGACAAATTCGGAGGGCAGATTATTATAGAGGAAATTAGAGATTTCAGAATGGCATTGCATGACGGAGATAAACTAAGGCATTAAACCGAGAATTGGTATCGGCTGGGCCGCTTATGGCAGACTGAGAACATTAATTATCGCTCGAACACGATATTCCCCTAAGCCTTAAAAAAAGTATTCCATCAGTGCGTGCTACGCCCCCTACGCCCTACGGAGTGGAAACATTGCCAAATTACTCGTGGCACAGCGAAAGATGGAAAGGTCAATTCTGGAATTAAATTATCAGATCGAATAGGAAATTTATAAATTTAATCAAGAACAAGAGCGGACGATGTTGCTACAAGAATTACACGTTTAAAGCGGCAATATGTTGCACGAACCAAGGACGACAGGTGGCTAAATACACTTATTGAATGGAGACCCCGAGTAGGAGGCACACCCACAACACACTGGTCTGATAACATACAAGGGGTTTCAGGGCAATTTAATCGTACGAATTGGATACATCTTGTGAAGTCTTGAATGTCCTGCAGTGGACGAAAGACGCTGGATGAAGAAGAAAATTGTCGCAAAGTGTAACGGGGAAGTCCCTACAACGATAAAAATATAAATAGGGCCTTTTAGATTTTTCTATCATTGGGTAGTTTTGGTTGTTTTCTCTGTGGTAATAATCAAGATCTGCTTGTGACACTCTTGAATATCCTGAGAATAGCCAAGTCAAATCCTTTGTTTAAATTTCGATAAAGGTAGTTTCCCAGCTAATAATTTAGGTGTTGTTCACAAAGTTAAAGTCAATTTTACCTATTCATGTACAAAATAAATTACATTTCAGTGAATCAGCCAAGGTCGTTCAAGGTAATCAAATAAGTGACGTAATTATGTGGTGAAAAAAGATTACTAATAAGTCGCAATATTAAGTAGTAGCAGACCACCTAATAAGCCACACAAGAACATAATTACAAAAATAGGTAGAACAGGGCCCATGATACCACATAACTTATATTAAAAGTGTAACGTTTTTACTATTTACTAAAACTAAACACTACGTGAATTGTCCTAATTTATTTATTTCTTACACGACACTTATAAACTAACACTTACTTTATTTTTCACAGACAGATCTTTATTTATTTAGCGCGCGGTCTCTCGCCCGAATATTTACACTCCGATTCTCAACTAACTCGCCTTGCGTCCGGTATTCCTTTTTATGGCTGGTGTGATCTTTCTCGAAGTTTCTCGGTAGTTGCTGGAACATTCCCGATTTTCGAGGAACCCGTTATCGCATCGAAGCGTCGAGAAGAATCTCGCCTGTTCGAACCGTTCTGAATTCTTGGGATCACGAATACGGCGAACTTGGGTAGCTCCCGGCGTGTTTATCTTGCGGCAAACCGTTTCGTTACAATAGTTTATAGTCTATTTGTTTATAGCAAATTGGTGAAATATGTACGGCACCATGTTTCACCTATCAGGTCACATTTTCGCTGTAGTACGTATTTTAGTATTAGTATTAGTACGTAGTTAATTAAGTAGGTGTGACGAACACCACCTAATAGGTAACATAAGTCAAAAATTCCTGTTTCAATAATTGAGTGGTGAAATAACACCAAAAATAATTTTTATGACTTAATTCACCTAAAATGACCAAGTGGTCAAAATTACTTAATTTTAATACCTATAAGCTATTCATCCCTATAGGTACTTTTAATTTAATTAAATTGTTGGCAAGTTTTATTTAATTTTAACATAATATGGCGAATATAACGGGTGTTCAGTTAAATCCGTAATCTAGCAACCGTTGGAATTTTTATGAAAGAAGACAAAGCGAGAAATGGATGTCTTAGATTGATCCCGGCGCGCAATTAATGACATTTTAATTGTTTGAGGTAGCTGTGACAGTTGGGTCTTGGTGTGAAGTAGGTACCTTTGTTTTCGTGTTTTCGTGCTTAATTTTTCAATTCGCGATTTTATACTTAACCCATTCCATGACGTGTTTCGACATTTGTAACATTTACCATTTGTCAAAATGTTTACATCTAACCTAAGATATAAGTCAAAATGACATAAAAATTCCAACGGTTGCTGGATTACGGATTTAACTGAACACCCGTTATATTTTCATACAGTAAAAATTTAATTTCGGCATACTTATATTTTTCAAACTAAACAAAGAGTTACTCAAAATTTTAATGAACACGACATATTTTACATAATTATATTCGGTATAAACAACATATCGAAGCACTAAAGTACTACAACTATATATTATTACACTTGCTATAATATTTAAACGACTCATTTCAATGAAGTTTATTTTTGAGGCTCCGTTGCTATTTTTCGAAGTACAAGTATAAGGTTTGACAATAAAAGTTAATACCTTTTATTGATGAATTAACACCTTATGACAGAAATTGACCAAATTGACCAATTCTCTACGTAAATTTGATTTGAAAAATTGCACCACTTTGATCGAATTGCCGCTAAAAATTAGTAATTTTTTAGCAAATATGAATGTTGCAATAACTTAGAGGAAGTGGTCCGAATATGAGCCCTGTACTTATTATGGGCCCCCAATATATTTCCATGAGAGCATATCGCTACATCTATGAATTCCGTACTGAAACGCTTCTATTGGACTCCCAAACATTTCCGTGTATATGCACGCAGTCTCGTTTGTATCTCTGTGGAAGCAGCCGGTATAAGTTTATTCGTGTATTTACAAAATTGTTTTACGGTAAGTGTTTTTGTGGTATTTATTAACGTCTATGTTTAAATCTGGATAGTTGGTGTGTTAGTATGTTAGAATAGAGACCAGTAGTAGATATTCCAAAATAAAAACTAACCTAAATACTGAATGGAAAAGAATTAGATGCTTTTAAATAATAAGGTGGAATGTTGTTAATATGGGCCCCTAACGTGGTCCTATTATGGGACAGGGCTCATATTCGGACCAAGTCTTGATAAAGTGTTTCTTTTGTAGTTCATTATGCCACGAAGCAAACAGAAGTTTATATCGAAGAACTTAAGGCAAACATGGAGACGTGAAGAAATGGTTAAGGCTATGGAAGGTGTTACTAATAAAATAATGGGTCTTAAAACTGCAAGCAAACAGTTCAACGTGCCACGATCTACACTTCAAAGATTGTTGAAAAAACAAAAGGAAGGTAATTTAAATATTCGTGACGTAGTTAAAACTCAACTAGGAAGAAAAACAACATTAGGAAAGGAACTGGAGGAAGCACTTGTTCAATATATTTTGTCAATGGAAGCTACTTACTATGGTCTCACAAGAAAGGACATTCGAAAAATGGCATATGTTTTAGCTGTTCGTAATGGAATAGCTCATCCATTTAAAAATGGTGTGGCAGGACGAAGCTGGTTAGATGCATTTTTATTACGTCACAAAAGTGTACTTTCTGTTCGAAGACCAACAGGAACTTCTTTCGCCAGAGCATTAGGCTTCAATAAGGAAAATGTGAAGCAATTTTTTGACCATTTGGAGAGTGAATACTCAAAAAATAACTTTTCGCCTCACCAAATTTACAATGTTGATGAGACTGGGCTTTCAGTTGTTCAAAGTAAGGTGGCATTAGTGGTGGGAAGAAAAGGAAAACGGCAAATAGCTTCAATTACCTCAGCCGAACGGGGTTCACTAGTAACGGTTATAGCTGCAATGAGCGCTGGAGGTCAATTTGTACCGCCCATGTTAATTTTCCCAAGAAAAAATCGCAACGAACAGCTGATGCCAGGTGCTCCTCCTGGTTCAATCTACGCAGTACATCCAAGTGGGTGGGTGCAACAGAATCTGTTTTCTGACTGGATGAGGCATTTCATAAATTTTGTTAAACCAACAAAAGAATGTCCAGTTATGCTAGTGTTAGATGGCCATTACAGCCACACACGAAACTTAGAAGTTATTCGTCTAGCTCGTGAAAATCATATTTCCATTATTTCTTTGCCGCCTCATTCAACCCATAAATTGCAACCCCTTGATAAAACGTTCATGGGAAGTTTCAAGGCCTATTACAGTGAAGAAATTAGAAATTGGCTTCGTGTTAACCAACGCGCCCTCACACAGTTTGACTTGGCAGAACTTTTAGGTAAAGCATTTTTAAAATCACAGTGTGCCGAAATAGCTGCTAGTGGTTTTAAGGCGACGGGAATCTATCCGTTCAACCGTCACATTTTCTCCGAAGCAGATTTTATATCTGAACACATTCTGGCTGAGAAAAACTGCAACATTATGCCTCAAGCCTCGCCTCAAGCGCAGCCTGTCATTACAGAACTCCAGCATGGTACACCAGAACCTCAGCCAGGATGTTCTTTTTGGGAAGATACATCTAAATTACAATCACACGCAACATCTTCGCCTCCGAATTCGAATTCCTCTAGGCCATCTGTTCCAGCAAAGGCTGTTAAATTTGTCTCACCATTTGACATTTCACCTGTACCTTCCATCACAAAAAAAAAAATACCACTCGGGGAAGAAAATCAACTAAATCTCAAGTGATCACCTCTTCCCCCTACAAGGATGAGTTAGAGAAATCCAGCACCAGCACGCCTAAGAAAGCAGGCACCAAACGACAAGTGTTTTCAAAATCAAAAGCAAAGAAGACAACTAACAAAAAAAGGCATCAAGCAAAAGACAATGAGGTCAGCGACTCTGAGGATGGAAGTCACGAGTTTGTCCCAGACGATGAGGATATGGATATCGACGAAATTGGAAAATTTGTTCCTGATGATCGTGATGCAGCATGCCTATTTTGTGATGGTCGCTTTTCCGACGACCAGAGAGGAGAGTTATGGATTCAATGCTTCATGTGCAATCAATGGGTCCACGAACAGTGTTCCGGCGTCGAAAAACATGATTATATTTGTGACTATTGCATGTAAGATTTAGTTTTTAGGTTGGAATGTATTTTTATTTTCAGTTTTTTCATTTAAAAAATATACCTTATTTCAAACTGTTAGATACACTCGTCGACCGCAAGGTTATAAAGAAATAAAAATATTAGGATCTTCTGGGACATCCTGTATATGACCGAAAAATTTTAATGCCGGTTTGCTACATTTTATCGTCAAAGAACTTTTAATAAAGAACAACGCTGTTTCGTGAAACAAATCTAATATTTTTCCCAACGTTGCTAACTTCAGAACTTTACAAACTTCCTACGGTAGAAGTTCATTTCTCTCAGGTAAAGCGTTGTTAACCCCAAGGAGGAAACTCAAAGTTACTCTACTCCAATAATGTTTTTTTATATTAACCGTCTTTTATTCCAAATGTTTCGGGTACGCTTGGCTTGTATCCTTCATAAGCAAATTTTGTGCAAAATGATGTTATGTAAAGTCAAGAAAAGTACTTATGTTTTTATAAACATGAGTTTATACATAAAATTAAGTATGATGAAACGAACCTCGTGTCAAATTTTAAACTAAGATTAAATTGATGTTGGCTTTCTAGATTATCAAGCCTTAGACATGTGTATCAATCATATTCGCGTCTCAATATTCTATTTAATTCCATTCAATATTTTACGAAAGAGAAGCTGTTCGTTTAATGGGATTAAGAAGGGTTCTTAGTAAATCTACAATTTCCATAATTTCAAGTATGTGAAGTTTCTGTCTTTTATTGTAGAAATGTAAAATTTTTACATCAAGATCGGGAACAGGAATCTGGTTTTCAGGTATCACATGGTCAGCAAATGAAGGCTGTTGAATGTTAGGCTACCACATAGGCTATCACCGGATCTATTTCTTGGAGCTTTTGCTTCTTTCTTGCTTATAAGTCGTGTGATATTGAAAGTGTTAGTGTAGAGTGTAGACGAAAACATAAGGATCATCTATATGTCTTAACACGATTCTTATAACCTGAAATATATTTATTTATTTATAAGTTTATTTACAAGAAAAAGTAATATTAACTCTAGGAAACCAGTAATGTTTTTGCATAAAACAGCCTTTTTTTAAATTTGTCTATTTAATCAATATATCAGTGAGTCATTTTTATGAATTCAGAGATAATAATTAACTTTGACTAACCATCTACACGTTAACATTAAAATTTCACTCTAATAACACGGGAAAATAACTAAAAAACCATTTGAAACGCACGTTTCCCCTTCTCTGCAATATTGGTGTTCTTGTGACCGCGGAGAAATGGTTGTGTGTAAACGACCGACATGACGGGTGATATCATCGCGTCAACTAAAATATACCGAAAAACTGAACAACACCGTTAATAATTAAATAAATTAATATATAAAACCCTACCAAAGGTAGCTTCACTTTGGTAGCCTTTGCTATCAGTTCAATAACTGATGGATTATTTGTTCTTACCATTAAAATAATTGATTGATTTTGTTTTTTGTTTGAATGATTCAATTTTGTTCCTGTTCTCCATGATTTAATTTCTATAATTTAGTGTTTCCAAACAAAAAACATCAAAATATGAAATGGTTTTGACCTGTTTCTGTACGCTAAACTTCGCTACACCTGCAAGGGTACATTAATAAAATCAGTGAATTTGGTCAAGAAAGAACACATTCATTTATCATGAAATCATTCGAGACCAAGACGAGACGAGACCAGGCTTAAAGGATTAAGGATTTTTTAAGAGCGAGAGGAGTCCATTTTATTTCTCATCTCGCCACGTCTAGAGTGCATCACTAGAAGGCCGCACACGAGGTCCCGTCACGGTCAATATTGAAGGTAATCCCTCACATAAACTTCCGTAAGGATTTTAAGGTAGTTCTGAAATCGCACATGAACTCCCGTGAAGAGTGGGTGGTGGGTGATGTAAATTCAAGTGTGGGGAGATGGTTACACAATTTATTTGGTTTAACTTTTCTGACACCTGAAGAAGTAGGAGACAGTTTTGTTTTCGACTTCATGGAAGATTGTCCTATAGACCCCAAAGTTACAAAATTCAATTCGAATTTATAACTGATAAAATTGTCCAATATAAGAAAGGAAATTTTACAAGGTATGACTTTGTAAAATGTGTGGCGAATAAATTTAATGATATTTAATGATGTGTAAGGTATAACGTTATATTATAACAAACGCAGGTATAAATTTATTCGATATGAACCCTTACAGGAGGTCGGGAATCCCCTCCCACCCAGGCCGACCTGGGTGGGCTGCTCCAAGGGTACGGGGGGGGGGTCAAGGAGACAGTGAACATTAAAGGAGACGACCATGGCAAGAATCTGGACAGGAGATCGGATTTATGAACTCAGGGGAAGGGGGGAAAGCCCGCCTTCGGAAGTAGGGAGATGGCGACAACGGGAACGGTTAACCACCCCGAAGGGGCATTATGCGAGAAGTTCTGGCAGCTTCCAACAGATCGAAAACGGCGGGAACTGAGACCGACCGCAGTAACCACAGGCCGACCTGTCTCGGTACAGAGTAATGAATAAGGAATTCGAACAGGTAGAAGTCCATAGAAGATTCGCTAAGACCAGATCGGTCGAGTTACCAAGTATACCGCGGAAGAGGATTATACAAGAGAGCACCCCTAGTCAAAGCGAGACCGATGAAAGCGCAGATGATGAGTACCCAATATTGGAGGAGGGGTGCGTAATACCGACAAAATCTACAGATGTAGCCAGGGATAGCGACAGTACCAGTGATTCCGAAGAATAGGAAAATCTCGAGTTAGTAAGGAAATTCCAGTAGAAACATTGCGGAAAGCCGGAGATCCCCTCGCCGAAGAGCGGGGAGATCTCCACCAACAATGGGGAAAGTTAAGAGCCCCCCGTAGGGGCCGCCCTCAGAAGTGAAGGGTGAATATGGAGGAAACATCGGAGGGCGGCGAAAGGGATTTCTCAACTGAGATCACTCTCCCGGGGGAAGAGAGGCCCGCCGGGCCCCAGCGGAGGGGACACAGGAAAACCCGCGGAACCGTAGAAAATCACTCTCTTCTGATGACGCGCATTGGAAGGTTATCCTCAAAATCACAGAGTGTTTAAAACATATGAGCACGGAGGTCACACGCCACCTTCTGACAACGCGAGTGCGTGGTAGAACAAAGGATCTGGCATGCAAGATACGTGTAAATGCCGAAAAGGTCCAGAAGAAACTGGAGGCACGTATGTCAAAAAACGTGGAGTAGACAGCTAACAGCCAACAGGCCCATGAAAAGAGGAAGCGGACGCGCTTGGAGGCGGGAACGCAGACTGATAAGTTGATAACCAATCTCGGGTGACCGAAAAGCACGACCATTTGTTGTGTGATGCGGCCAGACAGACTGGCTAGGCGAGCGAGGAGGAACAGCTTGTGCGCTTTTTTGAGGGTATCCGTAACTTCGAGGAGGTGTACCAGGATCGAACAAAGGAGATGGGCGCCAGAGGCCTATGGGGCTACGGAGGTATTGGTGGGGAACCCGGTGGAGACCCCGGACACCACAGCGAAGGTGGTACTAACAGATAGGGCTGAAAAAGGCCAGGGGACTACTTTCCAAGAGCAGATCTTCAGGCGTTTTCCGATGCTGGCCGACCCAGCAGAGGGCATGGAAGTGTTTGAGGTCGTCACGACAAAGAGGTCCTTTCCCAGAGAGGATAGGGGCACGGCAAATTGATCCGGTTAAAACTAGGCGCCTCTCTGGCGGATATGTGGACACAGTTCGAAGCTCTGAAGAATGAGACGATCGAAGATACAGAGATTGCTATACACAAGATTAGCACGATACATACGGAAAATCTTAGAAGGGTTATGGCGATGATCTATTGGGGAACAAGCACGAGAGCCGGGATATTCACGTAGGGCAGGCCCCCCACACAGAGATGGGAGTACCTAAGCCCCCTCATAGACGAGAACCTAGAGGGCTAATCGTCAGTCTGGGGGGACACCACAACAAGCAATGCATCAGATAGGTCAGAGGAACCGGGGGTGGAAAACTCCTTATTACCACCGACCCGAATCGCACGGACCTGGAGGAGATCGCCAGGGCTTTGGGCCCCAGAGAGGAAAGGACGATCCTGCATCTAAAGGGGCTCATGCTGGGAACGAAGCAGGAGGAAGTTAGGGATGCCCTAAGGAGCACCGGAGCCGAATATAACGTGGAAGTTGGTACCCCCGCCCCTACGCGGGAACTATGATGGCGGTGACGGTACGGCTACCCGCAACCGGCGCGAGGAGGATCCTCACTAGCGGAGAGCCGCTGAAGGTGGGTCTCGTTAAGTGCAGGGTCGTGAAGAGACCCCGAGAAACAAGATGCTTCAGACGTTGGGGCATGGGCCACAGGGCGTTAAAGTGTAGAGGACCAGACAGGTCCAGGTTATGCTGGAACTGCGACCAGGAGGGACACGCACAGCGGGATTGCGGGAACAAGACGCATTGCCCCGCCTGTAACACGGACGGGCACAAGGCGGGAACCAGCGGAAGCCCTGAGTTACGGGAGACGGCGCCGGTAGGCGACAACAGGGACAGGACGAAACAGAGCGGCCGCAGGACCGGGAGACTCCGAGGCACCGAATACCCCAGACACTTCTGGGCGTCACCAGGAGGCAGCCACGCAGTAGCAGTCCAAGGACGCCAGGAGGCTGACCGGGACAGGGTGGACCGCAGGGACCGGGCGAGGGAGGAGACCCACGTAGTCCCCTCGGAAGAGGCTGGAGAGACGCCGGAATCGATTTCGACGTAGAGGAGAGACCCGGCAGCCCGAACCCCTAATCTGTAACATCGGCGGTCTCCTCTCTTATCCCTGTCCACTTTCGGCACCTGGGGGAGAAAGAACCCCACAAGGATGAGCCCTCTAGGTAGGCCTTTCTACTATAACCATACCTGACTTGACCGGACCTAACATCGTCCGAGCTTGGGGGGAGCCCGCAGGGTTCTCTGCTTCCCACAGGTGAATTTACCCGGGGCGGTGTTTATTGCCCGCCTCCGAGGTAGTGCGTGGCCTCATTGGCCTAAAGTCGGAAAAAGAGGATTAATCAACATACTTTTGGTGAATTTTTTAACCTACGATCTGTAAAATGACATTTTCAAAACGCCATAAATTTCTAAAGAATCATCATAATAAAGCAATTTCCAGTAAAATGAAACAAATCCAAAATTCGCAATAAAACTAGATTGAGCCCAAATCTACCCGAAGCGCGTGTTCAAACGGAACGAAAGACAGTTAATATGGAAGATATATTATAAGTGACATTGAGTTGCCTGCCTCCATTAAAAATTATTTGGTAAATTTCTAGTTCTGCCACTTCTCCTATTTTTCGCAATTTTTCTCGAATTATAGCAGAAAATTTTTCCAACTATTTAGAGAAAGAGAAAACCACTATTTAGAGGTGTTTCTACCGGAAATAACCAACGCACCTAAGGGATAGTGGAGTAAAAAAATGGTGTTGGGTGGGGTAATGGGGCGCCCTGTATGTCCGTAGAACGGTGTGCGAGTGCGAGTGTTCCACGTAGTGGAAGTGTGAATTGTGACTGATAAGTGGATGCGACGTTGCCAAGCGTCGCTCCAAGTATGATTAGCCGGGAATCGGGCTCAGTAGGTGGGGGGGGGTGTATTTCGAAAATGAATGACGTAACGGAGGATGACGAACGAACGGAGAAATGACCGAGAAAGGGTAATTACTCGAATAAGCCCAGAAGGAGAAATGCATTCAAGGGGGCAAGGAAAATCCTTGTACTTACGAAATCTAGTAGGCGGGTGGAAATAGTTCCCCAGGTAGCGTCCAGAACTGATCCAGGCGTAGAGTGTCACTTGGGTATTGCGCGGAAGATGGTGACAAAGCACCATGGCGTCATAGGAAACCTAACAACGCGTTCATGTTTATGGCGATGTCGTTGAAATAATTGCGGACGCCGATCCGACTTACACTGCACTAGGGGATGTTCCGACGCAACCCGGAGGTTTCGAGTTCGTATTCGCTGACTTGACGCGACTTGGAAGGCGTTGGTTCCGACATTTCGAACGTAAAGTAAGCGCGCGTCCCGAAGCGAAGAGAACAAGTGCCTCACACACACAAGTGGTGCGCTTAAGGGACGAAGGTCGAAGCGAGCAGGGTGGCCTTGTTTATGTTATCGGGCCAATTAGGAACGCCCGCCAGGGCGTTGTCCATTAACACGCTAGATAGAAGTATTGTTTAAGATTGGCATTGCGAAAAAACGCTGTTTCGCGCGATATTAGCGGTACACATCAAGTGGCAAGAAGGATGGTTACCTGTAACATTGAGGAATCAACAGGTGATCCGAGAAGGGTGCCGTTTGCGAAGAGGAGCGCAGGGTTGCCACGTGTACCCGCTGAATTTCCTGGACGTGCGAAGGCGAACAAGGAAGTGGTATTGGCGTGGAACGAATTTTGCGACTCTATCAGCGGTATATCAGTGAAATTGAACTGCCTGATGCGAAAGATAGTAACGTTCTCCGTTTTGAGCTACGGTGATCGGGGTTATATTGCAGCCTTCTGCTACCAAAATGGTATTGCACCTAATATTGTGGAGAGAGCATCGCGGATGACTGTACATTGTGCGGAAGCTTAAGTGAGGAAGATAATAGAGTTGTTCAAGTACTGGGACGCGCTTGGAGTCGTGGGTCGGGAGAGGCGAAGTAGATACAACGCTTACGACATCGTAATCGGTAGGATATGCGATTTGAATGGAACTATAGTAACAAGAGATATAGGGAAGACGGAGCCGAGGTCGTGTTTGAATAGAACGGCATCGTCGTAAACGTAATAATGAACGGGTGTTTTGAGTAGGTGGCGCAAGCGCACGAACGATATCCGTGTAGTAACCGTGACGTGTCTGACGAAATGATATGCGTGTAGTTATCGCGACATGTGTGACGAAACCCGACGCTTCACCGGCAACGATGTACGAACTTAAAGACACATGCAAGCGTTCGAAATGGCGGCAGGAGACGGGAGTGTACGAAAAATTCTCGTATTAGGTGACTGACATTGACAATTTTCTTTTCGGAAAATCATGCCGGAGGTACGTGGAATGTATTGAGGGGTAGGCGAGAAGCGGACTGTGAGAGTTTGGTAAGGTTCTGTAACTCACGCACGGAAGTGGCAGATCTGAACAATGACAATTATTTACAACATTAAAAACTAAAAATTGTTATATAAACGTTTTAAAAGATTAAAAATTTCGTTTAAAAATAACTAAAATTGTCTTATTCCCTCCCACGGCGCACCGCTTATGTCGTATTAAGTATCCAGTAAACCGGCAGCATTTAAACCTTGTTTGTTGTGTGTGTGTGTCGAGTTCGCGTCTGCCGCTTTCATTTCAGACTTGTTTTTTTTTAATTGTTTACTAACACGATTACGTAACATCTTTTCTCTCTCTCTCTCTCTCTCTCTCTCTCTCTCTCTCTCTTTCTTGTACAGGTAAGTTAGGTTGAGAAAAATGCGGCGACGTGCAGAAAGACACATTATTTAGTGATAAAATACAGAATCAGACCTTGAGGGGAAACTATAAGGTTATTAGTTATTATTATACACGCCGCTGTATATGTATGCATGTATGTTGTGCTCATGCATATGTAAGACTGGAATACGGGATTCACACAAACACCGGCGATGACTCATAAAATGATTATCGTCGATTATTATGGGGTTTTTTAACGTTTAATCGAAGAGTACGGGTGTATTAGCTATGTATATTCGATGTTGGTGTTCTAAATAATGTTAATAAATAACCCAGCATTGATATCCTTAATTGACTTGTTTATTTTTCGTGATTACCGAGAGTTATCTTTAGCTTTCATGAAATGTGTATGCGTGTAAGAACTTTAATTATCGTTTTATTTTCCATTTAAAAATTACATAATCGAACTCTCGCCTTGATAACGAATAGAAAAAGGAATCGTTATGTACAAGTTCACTGGATTATCTGCACTAGTTACCAGGAAGTGAGTTAGAAATATGATTTGTGGGGGTTGTGTTGTCTGTAGGTACAAATTAACACAAACCAAAGTGTATCTGTGATAGCCATCATTGAGTTCCGTAAAATGAAGGCAAGGTACCTATGCTTTTGAAAATACCTACATATATAAATATATGCCTGGTAGGTAGTCACGACATAGGTATTTGTTGTTTTTTTTAGAACCTTTTACTAATTTAATTAGCAATTAAATCTCCCATTTAGCTGGGAACTATACTATGTACATGCATATACATGGATATAACACTGGTCAAATAAAAGTTTAATGTTAGTTTTGTCGCCTTTATCAGTTTCTAAAAATAAACTTAACGTATTATCATTTGAACACCTAACAAAAATTTTTATCTGCAAGTCAGATCCGGTTTCTGTTCAAAACAGTAATTTAAGATATTTTCCAATTATCCAAATTTTATAAATCGTCCCCGAAAAAAGCTCCTCGGGTCATAATTATTCCTAACGAGTTGATGAACGAGGGATGTGTGTAACTCACCAAATAAAAGAGCTCTTCATCTTTCTTCTCGGTCTTCCTTCGGATGTACGATGGAAACTATTAACTGATGATGTTGTCAGTTTCGTTGTCAAAACCACAATAACCGTATCTCTCACTGGTCGAATAAATACACGTATACAAACATATACACATTCACAAATACGGGGGAATTTATTTATAACTATATAATAAATTACTCAGAGTGTAGCCGAATGAGAAGACTGGTTTCGAAGGTCAGAACCTTGATTATCATTAAAAGAGTACGGATTATCGATTCCGGCGAGGTAATCGCGTGCGAAAAATAATTGTTTTCGGGAAATTTCGGATTTTTCAGTGCGGTGTTTCGGGAATACCGTAATCGAGAATTATTATAAACAAACTTTTAAGGTTAAATTGGCAGTGGCATAACCGAACTGAACGTCAGAATGATGGAAAAAGGTGAAATTATTGTTCGGAAAAAATAATTATGTGTTAGCGGCAAGGGGACTTCACATGCCGTGTTTAAATAATGTTAGCGATGCTCTGGACTTTGTTATAAAATTGTTGGATTGACGTTAGTGGTGCGAGGGGTTTTACTTTCTCATATGGGGTACCCCTATAATTAGTAAAAGTATTGTAATCGTGTTGATTTTGGGAATTTGAGATATTGGCATTTCTGGACGTTTTGAGGTGTCCTGAGTTCGAAAAACATGTTTTTAGAAACATGTCGTATGGACATGTGTGTATATGTATATATATTATGTACCTACCTATGTGTGTGTATGTGGTCAACGTTTTCTCAGGAACTATAAATAGTAGAAAGTTCAAATTTTGTATTTACGCTCGGTTTCCTGGAAATTACTCATCAGAATAAGTCAAGGGCAAAGGGCACTTTACTCTTGTCATTTTTAGGTTTTTTTGATGTTCTCAAAAACTAGTACAAGGTTTTTGTAAACTTTGTATGTTTACTTTACTATTCAATTTTTATTGATTGCCGTTATCGTTATCTTGACTGATCTTTTGCGAAGGAGCCTCTACTTTTATGAATTTTCAGTTTTTCTCAATTTTCTTCACAACGGCTTTACCGATTCTTACTAAATTTTAGATTTGAACTGACCTAACTAGTGGCTACAACTTGTACTTAAAACATTTTTTAAAACCTCCCTAAAAGGCACTTTAATAATTAATAATATTGCCATGAATCTTTAGCCTGGCCATAAGAGAAAGTGTTACGATGTTACACATCGCCATTTTTCCTAACATAAGCAGCATGTGGGATCAAAGGAGATATTTGTTATTAATTGAAGTAAAAAGAATTTTATGTTTAAATTATCAGAAACTGTTTATGTAAATGACTTAAGATTTGGAATGTTATTTACATACAGTATGTAAATGTATGTAATCTACTGGTAATTATATTGGTAAATTAATTCGACCAGAGGCGGAGAATTAAGTATCTGTTTAGGAGGTGGTAATTTCGACGTTTTATCAGGGTCAATTAATCGAATCTCACTAAACCGACAAAGAGAATTAATATTAATAGAATAGAATAGAATAATTATTAATATTAATACTATTAATTTATTATTTATTATATTATTATTATTATTATTAATTATTATTAATTATTATATTATTATTATATTATTTAATATATTAATAGTATTAATAATATTAATACTATTAATAGAATTAATAGAATAGAATAAATTCAACAAAAGCCCATCTAATTATTTCATGAATCTATTAGATTCCAATGGCAACTAAATTAATCGGAAACATGATTTTCGCCTATTATGAACTTCTGTTCTATTGCACATTTGTTTGAAATATCTTAAGAAATACGAATAATACTTTTTTTAATACTTAATACTTTTAATAATTTTTATAAAAGCGGTAAACTCTGACGCATTTGGAGATTTGGCCGAAATAACTCATTTTAGAATTTGTAGCTCCACAAGCCCGCAGTCTCAGGTGAATTCCAGTGGCTAGAAGGATCCATTGGATCCTTAGACAGTGTGTCTGAAAATTCCGGGGCCCACGTTTTCGAACTGTCGAAGTATATACAGGAGTTATCACGTTTTGGCCGAAATAAGTCATTTTAGAATTTTTGGCCATTTCTGGGTATTTTTTATTGACCCCCTGCTATCTTTTCTGAGCTCTCTGTGTACCACATGTTCGACATGTCAACGTAGATACAGGATTTCCTGTGTTTTGGCTGAAATAAGTAATTTTCGAATTTTTGGTGGCCATTTCTGGCAATTTTTGCCCGCTTTTTCGGCCAATTAACAGAAGGTTTTCAATGCCAAATGATTTTGAAGATCGCTACTATATCATGAAATTGAACCGCGAGTGATGATTGAACATCTTGTCATTTTTGGCCAAAATTGGCCAAATGTGCCCAAAAATTTTTTTGGCCCAGTGACTTTCTAGTACTTCTAAAGACACAAATTCCTGCGCAAACCAGAGCATCCTATTACACTCCGTGTATGAGTCATAGCGGTAGCCGCTAACTTAATATTAAGTTAGCCCACCTTTTGTAGCTCCGGCTATCCAAAAACTACAAAATTCGTTTTCTCGCTACAAAAAAGCTACAAAAAAGACACAAAATCTCCACTATTTCGTTTTGCCGGCCTGAGGAGGGTGGTCCGCCAACTTTATATACATGTGAAAATCTGTATTAATAATGTTTACGTAAACATAGTCAAATTGAATGAAATTCAATTTTTCTTCGTCATCAATAATGAGAAATTTCTAAGATAATTCGCGTATGAATTCAAATCTGTTAATCTCTTTGGTTCCAAAAAGCAACACTTTTCCTGTAAAAAATTTTTGTTTGTCGATCATCTCCTTTCGCCTTACAGCAATGCTTCTTAGTTTGCTGTAAACCTCGGATTGAAACCGTTGTTGAAACCTAAACAAATTGGTAATTATAGAGATGTTTGTCTTCTTCTTGTTCTTTTATTTCATTCTTCCATGTCGTTCAAACTTGAGCACTTTGTAACCAGTTTTTCCCTGCTACTCGTTGGATGCCATCTCTGATCTCGCCATCGTATTTGGGGTCTTGCTGTTTTTCTCTTGGTGGTTCTTGGTCGCCATTAAATTATTCTTTCGTCCACCTTGATGGGTCCTGTCTGGCGACATGTCCCACCCATTGGCTGACGTCAACCTCTTAGGCTGATGCCTAGCATGGCACGCTTCAATGCTCTCTGGGTTGTTCTGAGCATCTCAGTATGTACTTTTCTTCGTTAAAGGTAAAGTCTCACGACCGTATGTTGCAACTGGTAAAATGTAAGTTTCGTAAATTTTGGGTTTAAGATTAATTGGGATATCCTGCGATTTAAGAATGTACCCAAACCTTCGAAAGGCAGCCCAGCTCAATTTCGTTCTTGTACATATTTCGGTGGTATGGTTTTGTTTTCCTATTTTGGTGGAATGACCAAGGTATATGTATTTATCGACATGCTCAAGCGCTTGGCCATCAATGGCTATGTCGGCGCCTTCTATTGGCATTATCTTGGTTTTCTTTAGGTTCATCTTAAGCCAAATTTTTTTTTGAAACTTCTTGCAGTTCTTCGAGCATAGTTTTTAATTCATTTTTGTCGCTGCTAATGATGATAGTATCGTCAGCGAAATGAAGGTGATTCAGGTATGTACCATCTATATTAATACCCTTACCTTCCCAGTGCAGGTGTTTAAAGATGTTTTCCAATGCCAAGGTGAAGAGTTTAGGAGATATGGTGTCACCCTGGCGTACTCCTTTTTCTATTTTAATCTTATCTGTAACTTCTTCATCGATAATTATCTGCATTGTGGCGTTTTGGTAGATATGCTTTATTAGACGAGAGTATAATTCAGTCTATTCTTGCATCGTTTATTGCGTCTAGAACAGCCCAGGTTTCGACCGAACCAAACACTTTTTCATAATCCAAGAAAGCTAAATTTAAGTTTATGTTGTATTCAGTGCATTTTTCAATTAAACTGTGGATGGCTTGCAGATGGTCAGTTGTGCTATAGCATTTCCTGAATCCGGTTTGTTCAACTGGCTTATAGTAGTATAATTTGTTAGTTTTGCGATTAGTTGGGATTTTTGTTAAAAGTTTATACAGGTGTAAAAGAGCTAATTGGTCGATAGCTTGCAATATCGGTGTTGTATGTTTTTAAAGATTAGTATGACTTCAGCATTTTGCCAGGGTTCAGGTATTTTTCCTTCGTTAATGCATTTGTTGAAGAGGCAGAGTGCTTCTTCGAGAGTTATTCCTCCCATTTTTAATATTTCGGCAGTGACGCGGTCTCCTCCTGGTGCTTTTTTAATTTTCATCTGCTTAAGAGCTTTTCTCAGTTCGGCTCAATTTACTTCAAGAATCTCTTGTGAAGCAACATTTTGAATATTATCTCTTGCGATACCTGGTTTTGGGAATGCTGATGAATATGGATTTTTATAGAAGTTTTGAACAACATTATTATACCTTTCTTGTCTGTTACAAGGGGATTCTCCGTTTTTATTTTTCACCTTAGAAAGCCGTTTCTTTCCTTTGGACCTGTTAAACTTTAGTAATTTTCATATTCATATTTCATATCCGAATTGCTTTCGATACTTCTCCAAGCGTTTGTAGTAGGCGTTAATGGGGTAAAAGGTTGAGCCCAGATTGAAGGAGGAAAAGTGGAATCTTCTTCATTATAATTTTCAAGAATAAAATAGCAGAAGTCTTGAACATTCTTATTTAAACGTTAAATGGACTTAAGGTCTTCAGCGAAACGGAAACTTATGTCTCTTTCACGAAGAAAAGGTAAACCAAAAAAGCAGTTTTCCGATCTCTGACGAAGCATTACGATATTCATTGGTAAGACCTAAATTCTGAATCATTGGCCAGCCCAGCTTTATCCTAAGTAAAAACGACAACCTTTAATTTCTGATGAAGTTAAAATAGAACGCAAAGCCTTATAAATTGCTTTTTCATTTTTAATTTACTCAACAATTATCACCAGTAGCTTTATTGCATCATTTTCATAAATCGCGTGATAACACCTTCACAAGTACTCGATGTTAAAGTCCTAACATCTGTTAACCAGGGGACTGATCACAAATTGTTTTATGTAAAACACTGCTAAATCGTCCCCAACACAAAAAAAACCTCCAAAGTTCTGAAAAGTACTGTAACGCGAAAAGTAAACAGCAGAGCGAAATGTGTTTACTCTTATCGGACGTCAACGGCTTACCTCAAAGAATCGCCGCTACACAGAATTCATAATCAAACAAATGGCCACAGAGTTCAACAAACCAGTGTATATTTGCTTCATTGACCTGACAATGGCGTTTGACAGGGTTCGCCTTAGAGATATTCTAAATATATTAGTGGAAAAAAGGCACGGGCTAACATAACAAAGGTACATCTAACCTAACTAAATACCAACAACGTAACAAAGGTTGAAACAGGAGATTAATTAACTGAAAACATTCCAATACTGGGAGGAATGAGACAAGGTGACAGCCTTCTTCTTCTTCTTTAATTTCTTGCTGGACGTAATTATAAACAAAGTAACGTCTCTTAACCTCGGCTATAGAATGGGCTACAAAAGAATTAGTATGGTGTGTAATGCCGATGATGCAGCAAATATTGCTGAATTAGAAAACGACCCACAGAAACAGCTCTTTCAGTTCTTCCAAGTAAGCCGACAACTCAATATGAAAATTTCTACAAGCACAACCAAATTCATGACATTCGCGAAAGATCCGCTTAAGACGGTGCCAGACGATGCTATGAATGATTCGTCGAATGTTGGAGAGAATCTTTGAGTCAATGATTCGCTAGTTCCTTTGGAGCAAATGCTTCGGCTACACGGTGTGGCAAATGTTTTGATTCCACAGTTGACACAAACCCACTGACGTATCTACTGACATTTATTACCTATACAAATGACATGAAACATTCGACCAAATCATGTGGCTGTGCATCCAACAACGAATGTTTTCCTTCCAACGTTGGACGAAATCCTTTGATTCGCGGCAAAATACCGACAACAGCTCGAACATGTTCCAACACGAATGTTGGACGCTCGACATTGGTAGCTCGTAGCTCGATCATCGGCCATACGATGCGACGAACCATCAAGCGTCCAACGTTGGAACATGTTCGTAGCATCGTCTGGCACCGGCTTTAGATGTAGGCTAGTGGTGGAGGACAATCTCATAGAGCAGGTGATGCAATTCAGATATCTGGGCATGGATATATCAAGCACTCTATCCAGGCTACCTGATATCCTCTTATCAAACCCAAAGAGCAAAATTAGAATCTATAAGACCTGTATCAGATCGATCACGACGTATGGCACAGAAGTACGATAAAACACCAACAAGACGAAACACATGTTAAGGGTGGTCGAAATGAAAACACTAAGAACAATAATTAATTGGGAAAACAAGAAGGGACATATCGAGAAACACAAACATCAGAGAGCAATGCGGAATACAAGATATAGTGAGAAGGGGAAGGTATCGCAAGAGGCGGTGGTACAACCATGTAAGACGGAAAATCGCCCTAGAAGGCAACCCGTCCAGCTCTAGACCACCGTAAAGATGAAGAGTCAGTTGGCGATCTACCTCTCAGGAAAAGATGCAGAGGCAACTTCAACTAAGAAGAAGAAGAAGAATCATATTTATAATTTACACACTTGAGCAAATATTCGTTGAGTACTCTAAGTCTATGTGATCTGCCAGCACTCGCAGTTCTCTGTTTGAAAGGGGTCCTCAGGTATGTCACGAAAAAGGTACATTTTAGAAGCTAATGTTATTTTAAGTAAAAATAAACCTTTCCTGTATCACCTAAACCAAAATGATCTCTAAACGTAATTTTCGTGTTAATTCTCGCCGCTACGTCACTGCTTCACAAAAAGGAATTGTAAAAATGGCATTTAATCACAACGCTCCCCTGATAGGAATTTCATCTAATTAGACAGCAGCGGGAGGGGGTGCGAGTTACAAGCGCCCCCGGCAACCCCCGCTCGCTCTTCCTAGTTGGCAACCAGAAAGAGAAGGGAAAGTGATGCAGTGGGAAAGAGTAATCTGTCTGTTGAGAGGATTATAACCTGCCACGGGCACATACACACGTACCCTCTGAATAACGAGAGCGTTTCCATGTTGGGATATTTTATTAAAATCGTTGAGGTAAAATTCGAACAAAGTCAACAGGGCTTTGTAATTACTTTTACAGAATGTTTCGTATCGTCTTAATGAGTTTGTAATGGTATTAGATACGCTGAAATATTTCGAAAATTTCGGGCGTTACGAGCAAAGAAACAAACTTGGAAGCTTGTAATGTATTAACCAGTTTAAACAATGTAATTCATTTGTATGCGTTCTCTACGTGACTCCGAAGGAATTTTCACTCGGTCGGCTCGGATTTCTGGACCTAATAATTAATTTATAAGAATATCCCAAACACGTCGATTGCAATTTGGAAGAGAACAATTGGTTTAATTATTTACGTTCAAGAAACCGAGTCCCTTGAACTGCGGTGGAGGGGAACTTTCAACTTAGAAATTCTAAATGGAAGTAAGAGTCTAGCGATACATCACCTTAAACCCTTTTAGATTACCGATGTCGGTCTCAATATGTCCCGTTTTAAAATTGTATATGTACCTTACACCGATACAAGTACTTTTCTTGTTTCTACATGGCCGCATAACCTCACAACTTGAAAGTAAATACTCGCCAAACTATGCATACTAAATATATACTGTTTGTTTACTATGTTAATTTACATCAACTTAGTAGTAAATTATTGCCAAAATAGTGTTGCATCAACATACGTTTACGCTTGTTTTATTAAGTATGTATTCATAAAACTTGTTCAACTGTAGTGATTCATAAGTTGAGATATATATGACCCATAAGTTCTATACAAAAATGACTAAACGATATTTGATAGGAATTCGAACAAAGCGAATATTTGTGAGCCACTGTTTTAAAGAAGAAGAAGATAATTCGTTTCAATCTGCTAATTCTACCGGCGATATTCTTCTCATAGTACTGAGCCTGATCATAATCAATCTAGTGATAAGATGATGAAATAATTGAAATAAATTTAAGTAAGATAATAACTCACAAACACCATCTTTAAAGATGTCATTGTCTTATTTAATGAATGCCTCTGGAATCTGGATAAACTAATTATCGACGAGGTATACCTCTTAAACGTAGAAAGTGTTGAGGGAAGAAGGTTGCATTTAATCGAACAAATATAGTAATCAATTGTTCATTAATTGAAAATAAGACCAGTAAATAGTGAAAATCATTGAAGTAATCATTAAAACAATTGATAGTGATAAGAATTTTTCTGCAAGATTTTTTGTCCGTGACAAACGGGTAGCAGTTTATTACCTTTCAAAGGATGAGTGAGGCCAAAATATTCTTAAAACTACTTTCAAGAAGCTTTCTAATACAAATATCTGAACCTACTAATGAAACACTAAATATGTTTGCACGAGATACTAAGAAGAAGAAAATGCCAATAGATCATCATGAAATTATGATTGTTTTAATAGGTACTTCTAATAATGTGCTATAATCATGTGCCGTCATACAATTAGTGCTGCAATAATGAATCGTTCCCAGCCAACGAGTCTAGGAATATTCACCGATCACAATTCACCGCCTCAACAATTCACCGCCTCAACAATTCATCGCCTCAACAATTCTTCGATTCCTTTTGAAATCAATAGTAAAATAAAATCAGTGATCTCAGGGAAGGGCCTCCGAAAATGGCCTCCGGAAATGGCTTCAGAAAAGCCAAAGGTGCCTCAACAAAATATGGTGAGGGGGCAAGGAAAATTCATCAGAAAATGGCCTCAGGAAATGGGTGGCTCAGAAAACAAAGTCGAATCATTATAAATATTTCGATGAACTAAGAGCTCGGTGAATTGTCGAGGTGGTGAATTGTTAAGGCGGTGAATTGTTGATCGGTGAATTGTGTTCGGTGAATGTTCCGCCTCCCCCAGCCAACATAAAATATTACTGGAAATTCACGTCAGATAGGTGATTTCACCAATTGTACTTGGTGGAACGTTACTAATTTGTAATGACTAATGACAATTCGAAAGAAGTGGTGCCATTTTTGACGTTAAAGTTACGTAAAGAATTAGAAAATTTGGTGAATTTCAATCATAAGGTATTGAGTCGCGGACGACCTATTAAGTAGAGTCTCACGTGAAAATTACGTCTCAGCTATGTCACATTTGGTAAATGCTCACCTTCCCAGTTTATGACTGTCACAGAAATATATGGATTTAGTACTTCATGGTAAAAATTATAAATGGTATTCTAAACTTATACTTCTCGTCGACATCAGTATCAGGATTCGTAGTTAGAAATATTTCATTGAAAAAAATGTCAGAAATTTTATTGTCAAACGTTATATTTGTACTTCGAACAATAGCAACGCCTCGAAAACAGTTGTTAATAAAACAAACTATTCAAATATTTAAGTAAGATATAACTATACATACCGTTTCTAGAGAGTCGCAGTATGGTATAAACATAAGAGCGAGAGAAAGGCCATATTATATTTCTCGTTGGCTAAACAGAGAAAGAACTTTTGCGACGTTGCTAGCTCGCGAAACATCACAGTCATCGCCACACTCTACCGGATCATTCGCTGTATAGCCTCCGACGGGAATATTTGGAATGGGTTACGGACCGGCCGGCCGGCAACGTTGCAATACTTCCTTCTCTGTCATACTAACGAGCTACTATTAGTTTCTCTTTCGCTCTTGTTGATTTCGGACCCTGCATTTCAATAGAATAGGTCCGTATATAGTACTTTAATGCTTTGTAATGTTGTTCAAACCGAATATTACTGTCACATATGTTGCGTTCTTAAAATTAGGAGTAACTCTTTGTTTAATTTGGAAAATATAATTGTTCCAAAATTAAGTTTAAAAATTTAAAATTATTCAATATATTTTAGAAATATATATTCGACACAATGTTTTTAAAATATCTAAGTGACATTTCATTTAAATTACTTACAAAGTAAGTTGAAAGCACTTATTGAGATGAATATGCTACAGGTATTAAAATTTACTAATTCTGACCACTTAGCCATAATGTAACGTGTCATATTACACCAATTAGGTTAAAAAAATTACTTTTTGATATAAATTGACCACTTAAATTCGTGAAACAGGAAGTTCAAGTCATGTCACCTATTTGGTGGTGTTCGTGATACCTGTTAAATTTCCTTAATACGTAATATAGTGAAAATGTTACCTAATCGGTGAAACATTGTGAAATATGTACGGCTTGTTACCAGTTATAGTTATAGTTATAGCTTGCTACTTGGTGGTAGCAAGTAGACTATACCTATTAGATGATATGAGTTATGTAGTATCACGGACCTATTGGTAATAATGTTCTTGTGCGATCTGTTAGGTGGTCTGATGCTATTTAACACAATTCACTTATTTGATCAGCTTGAACGACTTGACCTAATGTACTGAAAGATAACAGAATTTCTATATAAATAGGTAAAATTAACTTTTACTTTGCTGAACAACACCTAAATTGTTAGTTGGAGTATGCAACAGCGTTTTAAAGAAATCAGCATCCAATAATGCAAATTGTTACTCTGAAACAATATCTACCTTTAACGCTCATAAAACGAGGTATAAACAATTGGGTTCGTTCTGTTTCGTTATGTATATGTATATGACCTAAATATCTATGCCGACAAGGAAGAAAATTCACCAAAGAGAGGGATAACAACCATTTCATGAACTCCATGGTGATAGGGTTGTTCTAAAATTAGCAAATACTATTAGATGTAATGATGCGCTAACAGGATTTCCTTTTCAAGTCACAAGATTTATTGGCAATCAGTACTTGTTTCTGTGTTCAAACTGTTGTAGTAAAAAGTATTTCCTTCCGACAACGCTAATGATCCTCGACAATAAAACAGTGGAAAACCTCCTTTTCACCTTTCCTGGTAACAGTACCAGAAGATTCGATAGTGTCACGCCTATGGGGATGAAGTTTTGTCGAGTGTGCTCTCAAGGGGCAATTCAGTCGTGGGGAATAGAAAAATGGATGAAATAATGGTTTCTAATGAGACAATATCTCTTAGCAGATGTAATATAAAAGGAAAAAGGAGATCAAGACGGTCATTTCGTTGAAAAAAATGAAGCTTGTGAACATAGGAGACCACTTACCAATTGACGGCTCTGTTAGACATCGCTGCATATCATGTTCACAACAACTGAATGAAGAAAACAAACTTTATGCAAACTGTGTAATATTCCATTATGTAAAACTTGTTTCATTGATTATTTATAGCTTTTAGTAACAATAACAGATTTGTCTAGTTAGTACTACCTATATTTAAGGTTTGAATAAGTACATTTCATCTTGTGGATTACTGTGTTGTGTATTTAGATCGAATAGCAGTTTTTTTAAGAAAACGACATCATTATCAATTTCTATTACAACCAAGTCCTAAAGAATCCATGCGACAAATACCATTTCGAAAAAACATATATTCAGTTGACCTTGACTTCGTTATTTAGAATAATATTTTTAGTTTTAACACCTAAGTACTTATGTATTTGGAATAATATTTTCGTTTTATTCAAATCATAGCAGATCAAAGTGTAAATTTGCACGTCTGTCAGTTCTAAACATGAAAATATAATGTGAAGGAATGCCCCATGCCCCAGGAATGCCTATATAGGTAACAATAATTTGGTAATTAACGTAACTGTCATAATTCGTCTTGGTCCTCAATTCGATCGTCTCATTAGTGAACGCTCAATCCACTATTTGGTAATGACCTGTAGAAAGTATACTTTAATGGGGTCAATAAAAATAAACTTACTCGGTTAAAGCCTTAATTAAGGTCTAATTTCAGTTATTATTGGACATTTATCAGATATTACCGATGTGCCGAATCATAGTGCTTGCTAGTTAGTTTTTGTTAATAGTGTTATTACAACCACACCATTAAATTTATTATCTGGGCCTTAAGCTTACCTGAACCATGCAAAGCGATACATTTTCATGATTTCTTCACGTAGATTTCTTTACAAAAATTGGAAATAATTGTATTGAAAAGATAACATGAGAAAAAGAAGAAATGGAAATGGCGGAAAAGTCTATTTTCAACTTATTACTCGAAACACGAAACTACAGATAAATGATTTTTGCATAAAGTCAAGTGAATAAATATTTCTAAACTCTGAAGTAATTGTATCGTAGTTATCATCTGTTTAGAGTTTAGACCAGGCATGAGCAACCCGCGGCCCGCGGGCCGCATGCGGCCCGTCATCATGCAGCGTGCGGCCCGCCAAGCTCCTGGGGCTACCGAGCTCCTGCAAACCTATTTCTATTCAACTAATAAATAGAACGTCAAACGAGAAAACATTCATATGCGGCCCGAACAAAATTTTCAGAATTGTAAGTGGCCCGACCCAAAAAAAGGTTGCTCATCCCTGGTTTAGACCATCTGTTCAACTTCTGAAGATGTATCTATCAACGTGTTTCAAAATGATTGTCATCTAGTTGGCGTTGATGTGCCGCGCTCTATTGATTTGAACCTATCTAATTCTGACAACAAGTGCCACTTCGAACATTTATTGTGAAACTGGTAATCAGTACTGCTAGTAATTAACGGCCCCTTTCAGGGCCAAAACAAATACTACAAATAGACAAATACTCAGAATTCGTTTTCTTTTGACAGAGCAAAATCAGAAGTTAAACGAGTTTAAGTAGGTTATTTGAGGTTATGTATAGCTAGTAGAAACTCCTATTTTCGCAAGGCGGGCTTTTTTATTTTACATGGGAATTCCACAGCCGACTAGATGACAATCATTTTGAAACACGTTGTACAATGGTGCCAATTCTCAATGAAGTACAAAACACGAGAAAAATATATTAAGGTTAATATGTTAATTGTGACGAGCGTATTAGTACGTATAATTGAAATTAATTCTGTAGCTGAAAACGCATATTTCTATTTTAATGTTTATTATTATTTTTTATTAAATACATGATTTGATTGGTTGTCTTCAAATTTATTAACTTCACAATTATAGAGTGAAAACCAAAATATCTAGAACATGATAGAAGTTGTTTATAAACTTCAATTAGATACTTTACCCATATAGGAATCGAAATGTCACAAAAACTGATAACTTTAGTAATATTCCAGCTAACCTTGAGAATGTCAACTCTAATAACATCTACCTTTTCCCAGAGCTAAAATACAATTAATAAAAGAGAAATAAAATAACATGAGAAATTATAAAAATAAAAGTGAAAAAAGACGTAATACCGAATTTATCTCAAAACTAAAATATAACTGTGCCCTTAGACTCGATTAAATAAACACGAAATTGATAAAAATATATCACCTCCATCTAATCTCTAATCGAACCTTTGGCTTCTATACTAAACCTAATATAGCTAAACACAACGTAACATTCCTTACTTCATATATGAATATTTAGAGATACAGTATAAAAGAAAGTCATTTAGGTCGCCCTCCATCTATCTCTGCTCTAAAACATGCGTTGGAAAAATAAGTAATAAGTTGCAAAAAGAAAAATGTAAACTCGACATTAGAATACTTCTAATCAAAGAAGCAATTAAAGAGTAATCAAAGAATGAACCAAAGTGTAAATTACCGTGGGAGACTCGGAGAGCGCGACCAAATATGCTTGCGAATCAGTTACTCATTCCTAAAAAGGATGTGAGCAGACTCGAAAGATATAATCCAACGTATCGATGAGACTGATTCTAATTCTAGTAGCTTTATAAAATCGGTCCCATTTCGTTACATAATATAAATAAACGAGCGTACATGTGTTTGATTCAAAAAGGGCCGTTTTCTTTTTACCTAGGTACTTCGAAAAAGCTAGAGTCGGTAGTAACTAAACTAGACATAGCTATGATGGTTTAGTGCGAATCCTATAAGGTAAAACGTTAAAATTAAAAAAACGTATTTTACAATTGAACGTATCCGTTAAATGTTAATTTTTTAACAGACCGGTTAAAAGTATTCATCTAAAGTCGGTTTTTTAGGTCGTTTTACACTATTTCTGGACAGGTTATGAATTTTATGATCTGTGGATCTACTTTGGATGATTCATGGAGATGTTCGAACCTGTTTAAGGTAAAGTATTTTATGAAAACGTTGTCATTGTTAAGTTTAAGTAAGTTCGAAAAATGGAAACAATAAAGACATAGATCATCGCTCATGACAAAGATGCAAAAAGAGTGCTAGTAACATATTTAAAAAAAGAGTACATGTATCTCACAGACCAAAATGAACCTTAGCAGTGCTTGGAAAGATTTGTGTGCCGCCCTAAATTCTTTTCCGTGGGTAACAGAAACTGTTAGAGATTGGACAGGAGTGAGAATTTTCAGGGTTTAACCCTAACACTGAACATATGAACAACTAATTCAGTGCACCTCTGTTTCACAATTCAAGTTGTATATAACATGAACATACTGAAATTTGTTGACGTTAAATGAGTTCAAAGGAAGAAGGCACGTCAAATTAATTTGCAAAGCAACGAAACTGGTGGCGGACCAAAGATAGAAATGGACCTTACTGAACTAGAAGAAAGGCTAATGTCGTTGCTATTTAAAGTGGTAATTTTGGAATTTCCAGGAATTCCTGAAGGAGGTATCCACATACCTGCAACAGAGGAATGCATTATATCGAAGCCAGGGCAAGAGAATACAGAATTTGAGGTAAATTCCTATGAGCTATAGTTATTTATAGCATATGGACACATAAAATTCTATTTTAGATATTTGAAGAAGTAACATTGAATGGCGAAGATCTAAATAATCCTGGCACAAACCAACAGTGGCCCGAAAGTATAATTTTTAATGTAGTACCTAAGTGTATTTCTGTATGAAATATAAATATAAACCCAATATATTTTGTTCAATTAAGCGAAAAACAAAGAAGAATATCTACGACATTTAACGGAATCGATTAGTAATGTAGCAAGAGCTACTTTACGCCTGGCTAAAATCCAAAATAAAACTAGGGCTAAATGTTCAGTTTTTGAACTTACATTTTAGTACAAATTATTAGCAAGACAACTGTGTATCACTGTGTAATTGCATACAGGTATAATGTTGCACTACTGCATCAAGGTAATAATGCATGCGTTTATTGAAATGTTTAAATGAATAATATTAAAGCAAATGCTATTCTGATTTCTTACTTAAATATGTAGTTATTAAACAAAAATCACTTATCTACGAACTAGTTGGTTTCGCATTGCAATAACTCCCTGACAATAATGTTTTTTGTAAGAATGTTTAGACTAGGTGTTATCAGTTAATGGTGGGTTTGTGGAAATAATAAAAATTCTACCATTTTTTTGTTTTAGTTTAAAGGGTACACTCATGGAATATATTGATATTTAATACATATATTATCAACGATAGTTTTACCCTTCAAAATATCTATCTACTAGACGATTTAGGATAATAGTAGTTTCACGATTTAGGAGCACTTCATTACTATTGTTTTCATTGATTATTTGAAAATGTGGTCATTTATCATCCGAAGCAGTCACACATTAATATATGCACATATTGTGCAGTACAGCACAAATTTATGTAATTTTTGTTGCTCTCACAGAATTATAATCCACTGCTCGATGCCCTTGTAAGCATCAAAATTTGCCTTTAAGTAGTCCGTTGTGATGCTCAGCTAAATTTTTCTTGAGTTCATTTTGTTATATACTTATTACAACTTTTTATTATCTGCATTATTTCATACATTCATAGATTCATAGATCATTTACATAAAATATGTATTAACTAGTTGATTTCGAACTGCAGAAGCTTCAATATAATCATGTTCCTCATGTATGTGTATTTTCCGTTTCTTTAACTTCATGTAGTGAATAATCATGCGCGATAGGTACAGAAAATTCTATGTACAAATTGTGAAGTATTGCACAATTGTAGATAATCTTTGCTCCTCGAAATAAGAAATGTAATTCTAATAAGTAAGAAGCTGTAATGAAATGCTTTGGTGCCCATGTAAACATCTGAATCGCCTCTTACGCATGCCGTTAATATGTTCTATAATGATTCTTATTCAAGAAAAAACCTTATTACATCGTCCCTTTGGTAAATTATCGTTAGGGCCTTGAAATAGCACAAAGCACAAAATGCATAGAGCCAAGATAGCCAATTAATATGCTTTAATATCAATTAAATCTTCGTATTTATGGCGTAATATTTTTTTTCATAAATATGTGCAATCAACAACTCCTACGACGTGGATGAACTTTTTATCAATTCCGTGGAATCATTTCTTAATATGTACTCTGTCATGCGCATCAGGAAATTGTGTATATACTGGAAATTAAATATTGGTAATCATGTTAGACATATCTGCTACAGACCTGGTTGACTAACAGATAATCTGTAAGATTGTGCTACTGCTGTTTTATATAGCGACTTTCTATAAGACTTCTAGAAAATCTATAGCGCTTCGAAAGTACTTTCGTTATTCTTCGTGCATGGTCCAAATGTGGTATTATTAAGTGAAGTAACTTGTAACAATAATGTTGATTCAAACGAAACCATTTTAAAACTAAGTGATCTGGTAACTGGAAAGGTTCACTACGGTTACAAAAGTGTCTTTAAAACGCTTTCTTTTCTTGCCTAAGAGTAATCAGTATATTAGATATAACACTAATCGAATTCTACCACTATTTGCATTTGCCACCTTTCATTCTCTTTATTGAGAGCAAGATGAATCAAATCATCTACAGCCATATGTGTGTGTGTCGCATGTGGTGTGTAATTATGAACGACAAGAAGAAGTGAATTGAAACAAAACATCAGTGCCTATGCTTAGATTGATTCCAAATTTTGTCATACCATTTTTTATAATCAAAAGTTACTAAAATAATGAATGAAACTCATGGTATTTTTTTGTAATTCCACGTGGTCGACGGTTTTTTGGTAAGAGATCAATTCCCATTTGAGCCAGTTAGAGCTTTACATTCATATGAGTACGAGGATCTACATTTTCTTGTTTTTAATTTAATAGTTCCAACACTGTTTTCTGATAACCTACATATTTTTTTAGGTGCCGTACGCAATGCAACGTGAAGGCGGGTCACTGTTGATATTGTATAATCAACATCTCTGACCCTTACAGTCTATAATATCTCTAAGCCATGAATGCTGTTTCCGACCTGGTTCTCTGTTACCTTCTAGTTTGCCCAATAGAATCTCTTTGGGTATTTTACATTTGGATCCTCTTAAAATATGTCCCAAGTAAGCTACCTTTCTCCTCTTGGTAATTTCTAGCAATTGTCTATCTTTATTCGCTCTTCGCTGGACTTCTTCGTTGCTGATGTGGTCCACTCAAGGCATTCTTAAAAGTTTTCGTCAAGTCCAAATTTCAAAAGCCTTTATGCGATTCATTGATGTAACTTTCATTGACCAATTTCTGATCTATATATTAATACAGGCCAAACGTAGCATTTAACATCACGGACCCTTAGATATAGGGCCACTTCTCGACGGAGCAGGTAAGTGTTAAACTTTATAAAAATGTTTCTGGCCTGAGCTATATAACAGGATTGGACTTACCTAAATCCTTTCATTATTATCATGGTGTCTGTGTATGCGTGTTGTAAAGTTTGAGTTTAGCTTCTTGGTTCCAGTATAGGTTCTGTATGAGGCGAATATCTTCTCAATCAAGCTCAATGTCTCCCATGCAGTATCGGGAATAACAGATCATGTCGTACGTTATTCAATATCGTTTGGTAGTCTATAAACAGATGTAGACGTTTTTTCTTTGGTAGATTGCTAGTAGCATTTTTGCATTAATAATTTCATACTGAGAAGAGCATCTCTGGTAAACCACTGACAATAATCTCTAAAACCAAACTGAGTTTCTCCTGATTGTTGTTCACATTTGTTCATAAATTCTATTGTGAATGACTCGTAGTAGTGTTTTTAATAGATGACTCATTAAAATTATTGACCTATGGTCTTCGCACGCATTAGAATTAGTTTTTTTTTAAAACTAATTCAATACCAAAAAAGACTGTTTGGTTCCTTACTGCATTTATTTCTTTGTCTTGGGGAGATTTCCAGATATATGCTCTTCTTTCAGGTAATTTGTAGAAAGGGTTCTTGATTGTAATATTTTCTTTTATTCAGAACAGTATGGGTATTTCTGCCCTTTCATTCCTACTTCCCAATTCGTGTTGACCAGTGCATTCTTCCACAGATCCGAGCCCTACCGTTGCATTAAAATCGCCGTTAATCATATTAATTTCGTGTTGTTTAACTGACCTTAAGGCCGTGCGTAGTTCTTCATAAAACCGTGTTGTTTCTTCTTCCGTTTTGTCTGTTGTTGGAGTGTGCACTTGTATTATGTTGATGTTGAATTGGTTTAGTTGCAAGTTGTAGAAGAATTATTCTTTCTGACTCAGGAACAATATTTTTGACATATTTCCTTAGATGCTCTTTTATTAATATACCTATACCGTGTCGATGCTGAGAATCGTTATTTCTGTTACCGGACGAGAAGAATGTAGTTGTAGTAGAATTAAGTACTACTGCAGTGTACTTCGTTGGGCCATCTCTTTTCGTTAATCTCCATGATCTCCACTTGAAATCTGCTCATCTCTTTAATGGCATTTACTAGTTTACCGGCAGCGAAAAATCATCGAACATTCCATGTCGCTATTTTGCTCATAAATTTAACTGTCTCCAGCCAGGGGATTCTTAGCACCTTCTGGTGATATAACACCTGCCCGGGACTGAGGGTCGTTTGTTGTTTGTTTCCTCACATACTTAGTAATTTTGAGAACAAATTAGAACAGTTTGACTGTCCTGGGGATTTCTCGTGGCTCCGTGCCACGTGTCTTCCCACATGCGGTCAGTGCCATGTGCGGTCAGTGCCATGTGCGGTCAATTCTTTGAAATCCCAGGACAGGCCAATTTATCGGGGTTCTCGGTACCGGCTCGCTATGAACGGTAGTGTCTTATGCGGTCACAATCAAAAAACGTCCCAGATGTGATCCCTAGAAAATATTTCTACCTGTTGTCTACCTACTTGTGAATAATATTAAGGATAAAAGATCGCCAAGAATCGACCAAAGAAAACATAATAAAATATTACGAGCCATAGGCTGTAATTGTTTGAAAGTCCCTGCATTTCGCTTAGGATTAATGCAAATAACGTAAGCAAGTTCATTTCAAATTTTTAAAATTTAATCGTACATGGATTTATGGACGGGCGTTCTAACGTAGTCAAAGTCAACTTTAAGTTAAAGTGGACTTTAACTGCATTATGAAACCGGGCGTAATCAATTTTCCATATCGGCCGAGGGTGTCTACCGAGAAATTCGGTGAATTCGGATATGACCGCACATGGGAAGACACCTGCACAACAGGTAGAAATATTTTTGGAGTGACCGCATGTGGCACGATTTTTCACATTGACCGCATGAGGCACGACCGCTCGTGGCACGGAGCCAGAAAACGAGCGGTCGTGCCTCATGCGGTCAATGTGAAAAATCGTGCCAGATGCGGTCATTCCAAAAATATTTCTACCTGATGTGCAGGTGTCTTCCCATGTGCGGTCGTCATTTCCGAATTCACCGAATTTCTCGGTAGACACCCTCGGCCGATATGGAAAAATAATTACTATGGTTTTCGAAGTTTTGAGGCGTGAAAAGAGAATATATGAGATTTGTTTTGTCCTGTAAAACATGAATTACTTGCGAGAGTGCAAGGAAAAACAATGTACTTATTTTTAATTTGTATTAACCATTAATTAACCATTAACATAAAGAATACGTAAAAGTATTTGTTACCTTGCGAAAATATTTTCGAGGGATCACAACTGGGACGTTTTTTGATTGTGACCGCATAAGACAGCCGATACCGAGTACCCCGATAAATTCGGTCTTTCCAGATGCGGTCAGTGCCATGTGCGGTCAGTGCCATGTGCGGTCAATTCTTTGAAATCCCAGGACAGGCCAATTTATCGGGGTACTCGGTACCGGCTCGCTATGAGCGGTAGTGTTTTATGCGCTCACAATCAAAAAACGTACCAGATGTGATCCCTCGAAAATATTTCTACCTTGTTGTCTACCTACTTGTGAATAATATTAAGCACAAAAGATTGCCAAGAATCGACCAAAGAAAACATAATAAAATATTACGAGCCATAGGGTGTAATTGTTTGAAAGTCCCTGCCTTTTGCTTAGGATTAATGCAAAAACGTAGGCAAGTTAATTTCAAATTTTTAAAATTTAATCGTACATGGATTTAATTATATCTGACATTATAATTTCAATTTAAAAACTTGTCGCCGCATTATCCGAAATTGCACGTGTTTCTTTCTTATGCTTTCTTAGAAAATAATAAAAATTGGATTTGTTTTCATCTCCGAACACACTCAAGATTATAAAAATTTGTCAAATTTCTCAATTTAAAAACTTGTCGCCGCATTATCCGAAATTGCACGTGTTTCTTTCTTATGCTTTCTTAGAAAAAATAAAAATTGGATTTGTTTTCATCTCCGAACACACTCAAGATTAGTATCAACTTGATTCTATCGTATTGTAACGGAACGACTTGGCCGTAAAGACACAGTAATATCAAAGGTAATATAATAATTATTCTAAAGTATGGTCACTTGTTTGATGTATACGAAAAAGCCGGCGTTTTTTTGCGAATGGTCGTAAAGTAATAAAAACATCGTTATCGGAGAGGTGATGCGGAGTTCGAACTTTGGTTCGAATGTGTCGGATAACCGGGCGGCTACTGTATTTGCAAACAAGACCCTATTAATCCTAGTAACGCCCGGTTTCATAATGCAGTTAAAGTCCACTTTAACTTACAGTTGACTTTAACTGTGACGTTAAGTTAAAGTGGATTTTAACTGCATTATGAAACCGGGCGTTACTACATCTAACGTAGTCAAAGTCAACTTTAAGTTAAAGTGGACTTTAACTGCATTATGAAACCGGGCGTAATCAATTTTCCATATCGGCCGAGGGTGTCTACCGAGAAATTCGGTGAATTCGGATATGACCGCAAGACACCTGCACAACAGGTAGAAATATTTTTGGAGTGACCGCATCTGGCACGATTTTTCACATTGACCGCATGAGGCACGACCGCTCGTGGCACGGAGCCGATAAATTGGCCTGTCCTGGGATTTCGAAACTATTGACCGCACATGGCACTGACCGCACATGGCACTGACCGCATCTGGGAAGACACGTTTCTCGTACCATAGACTACCGTAGGTTCCCGTTACTTTCAATATGTAGGTACATTTAGTTACTTTTGATTTACAGTTATACCACCCATGCTCGGTCGTCAGAGCCTCGTTTGTGTGAACAGATTATACCAAGTCCACTCTATGCGCTATGTCCAATAAGAAGTTGCTGCTCACTTTACTGGGTGGTCAGAGCATTTTGTAAATCTTCCTTCCGTTAAGTAACTATACTCGGAACAATACATTTACCGACAAGTGAATAAACGTTTACTGATCACTTACTAATAAATAACTTTACTTGAGCTTTACTGAAAGGTGAATAATCCGGGACTAAAAGCATTTCACCGGTGCCTATGAAGAGCATAACTCTGAAAAACGCGGCGAAGAGTATAACTTTCAATATGCGCGGCGAGAACTATTATTTATAATTGTATGTCAGGGAAAAGTATAACTCTTAATGATGCAATAGCGAATAATATTACTCTTTGACGTGTGTTAGCGAATAAAGTCATTTCTATTCATGTGTCCACGAAAAAAAATTACTATTCGAAAAGTATCAGCGAAAATAATTACTTGTGATTCTGTGTTTGCGAAGAGTATAACTCCTCAAAGTATTGTTTAATAGGTGTCGGCGAAGAAAGGAAATATTTTTTACGCTACAACTCTTTTAGGAGTTATACTCTTCGCGGGCATGTAGAGGAAAATAACTTTTTTCGCCTACTCTTATCGAAGAGTTATTTTTTTCGCCAATCATTTCTTGGGAGTTATACTCTTCGCCGGCATGTAGAGAAAAATAAGTTTTTTCGGCGATTCTTATCCCAAAGTTATTTTTTCGTTGACAATCTATTGAGAATCATACTCTTCGTAGGCACCGACGATTTGTCGTAGAGATATACTTTGCCGCTAAGGAATAGTAGACCAGATTTTACAAATTCTCTGTAGAAACTTTCTGTAAATTTCAATAAACAAAAACTGCGTTGATACCAGTAGATAAATAGTCGGTGTGTAATAAAGACAATGAATTGAGATATTATCACTGAAACATGTGATTAATGCCTAATTAAAAATTTAATCGCCACCCCACTTTGATAGGGCGCGAAATTTCAAAAATAACTCGAGCCGTAGGTAGACACTCGCATCTGATCGTATGCGGTCGACCTTTCGGAGCTCCTTTTTCTTCCTGTCCCTATTCTTCTTCTTCTTCTTCGTTTTCGTTTCTTTTCTTCTACCCACTTATGTAGTTAGCCCACCCTTGCAGTCACATAAACATCCACGTATACGCATCGATATCATTAAAAATTCCACTTGAATGAGGGGAGCTCCGTCTCGCTCTCTCCTTCTTGTCTCCTTCTCCGTCGTACGTGTACGTAGTAGGTATACGTTCATTCTTTTCTGTTCGGCCCCGCTTTCCAGGAACCAAGCCTGTTGCTGTCTCTCTCCATTCAACGGCGGCACGATATTAAGTTCTTTCCCATCGGAAATATTCGGCGGCATAGGCGGCGCGCGAGGGGGTCGCACTCGTTTAAGTGTTACATTTTTAATGAAACATAAAGGAGAAAAAGTACATGAATTAAAAACGAATAACCAGATGGTATATGACTGGAGAGGGGATTACATGCAAAGTGCGTATATTTTATTTTTTGAATAAGTACCTTCAAATATAATTTCTACGTACGTAGAAGAATTATATTAATTAAAGTTAATTATACTAATTAATCTAATTGCATATGTTGCATATTTAGATAATATTACGCTTTTTCCTTCAAAACTGAAATATATTACAAATTTAAGTTTTCTTGCTTTTTTTAATTTTACGTAAATTCGTATGTCAATACACTGTCAAAAGGTTAATGGTAAACTAAGTCATTCAATATACCAACAATTAGAAAAAGTGTTTAAACAAAAATAAGGAAAAGTGAAATCTTAAAAGGTGAAAAATGACTTTAATTTTACTTTAGAATGTCTTGGAAAGATAAAAACTGCACAACTGACATCTGTCGATGTTGGAAGAAGTTTTTCCATTTATAATTTTCATAATTCCATAATTTTAATTATTTTGCAATAAATTGTTTTAAAAATATATTGTAACGTTATAATTTACGTTATAAGTCTGGTAGGTTACTTGTAACAGGACGAGTCAGACACTATGGACGAGACGATGTCAAGAGCCAAGTTAAGAATGCCTTGACGAGTATTGTTACCAGTTACCAGTACTACCTGACGTGTGTCGTAATGAATTTTATTTCACACTGTAAATTTGTTCTATTTTATTATTTTAATAAGGCGAGTGGGAAACCTCGCTAGGAGATCATGGGTTTGGAATAAGAAACGACAGAGGACAGACACTGCTTACCTTCATGCAACAAAATAACTTATATGCGATGAACAGCTTCTTTGAAAAGGCTCCCCAGAGAAAATGGTCATGGGCAAGCCCTGACGGAGTGACGAAAAACGAAATCGACATAATAATTTCAAACATGAAAAACATACTAGGTACAAGACGTCACAGTTCTTAATAATTTCTCTATAGGTAGTGATCACAGAGCAGTCAGGACAAGAATCTCAATAAATATGAGAAAGGAAAGGTCAAAGCTAGTAAGGAGAACAGCTTGTGGGACATCATTGACAGCGCAAAATGCAGACCAGTACGCACAACTGCTAAATTCTTGCATTCAATTACATTCATACATCAGGAATGACAAAAGATGAGAACATAGACATCGAGGAGACAAATAGATAAGTAACAGCAGCAATGAAGGAAGCGGAAAATATATGCAAATTGGCTAGAACTGAAAAGAGGAAGAAGCTGAGTAGTGAAACTAGAAACCTGATGAAGAAAAGAAGAAGTTTAGAAGAAAAACATTTAGGCAACGCCGCCAAGCTGAGAGAAATTAACAAAGATATATCCAAAGCAATTCGTAGGGATGTAAGGCTACATAACACTGAAGAAATAACCAATGTAATAGAGGAGAACAAGGGAATGAAAGTACTGAGGAAAAAGTTGTCCGAATGCAAAAAAACAGATATGCAAGGTTACAGATAGTACGACTGGATTAACCACGACTAATAAGCAGGAAATTCTGAAAGTTGTAAGAGAATTCTATGTGGATCTCTACAAGAAAACGACAGTACCGGGGGGCAACACAAACATTCCTAAAATACAAAACCAGAGGTCAGAAGATATCCCAGATATCACACTCGATGAAATCAACAACAGCTTGAAGGACATGAAGAAAAACAAATCGCCCGGAGACGACGGAGTTAGCATTGAAAACATCAAAATGGGAGGAGCAGCACTACTAAAGATACTGTGCAAACTATACAATGCTTGCCTGAGAAATACTACAACGCCTGAACAATGGGACAAGGCCATCATAATATTGCTGCATAAGAAGGGTGATATAGCCCAAATTCAAAACTACAGGCCAATCAGCTTACTTTCGCAGATTTATAAACTCTTCATAAGAATCATTACCAAAAGGCTAACAACGAAATTTGACCCCTATCATTCGAACGAACAGGCAGGATTCCGTAAGAGCTATGGCACCAATGATCATCTCCACACAGTGAGAATTCTTATTGAAAAATGCATAGAGTACAATAAGCCATTGGTGCTGGTTTTCGTGGACTATGAAAAAGCTTTTGATACAGTGGATAATCGAAGTATGCTCCAGGCTCTCGCGAATTGTAGAATCGAACATCGTTACACCAAACTTATCGAGCATATTTACAAGAAAGCGAAAGATGTTATTAGACTCCATGAAGATACTCCCGACTTCAAAATGGAGCGAGGTGTGCGGCAAGGTGATGTCATCTCTCCCAAATTATTCACTAACCTTCTGGAGTACATGTTTAAGCGTACTAGGATCGACAACTTTGGTATTAACATCAACGGCGAGAAGCTGAGCCATCTTCACTTCGCCGATGACCTAGTATTAATTGCAGACAAATTTTATGAAGCAAAAGAGATGCTAAAGGAACTGGAACTAGCATCCAAAGAAGTTGGGCTGAATATTAACATCAGCAAGACCAAGTTCATGACAAATCTAACCAACACTGAAAATCTAAAAGTAAACGACTCGAATATTGAGCAAGTATGGTCCTATAATCACCTGGGTCACGAAATACGATTGGGGAGAGACAATCAAACCTGTGAAATTGGCAGAAGAATTGGTCTCACCAGGGCAGCCTTTGGAAAACTGAGCTACATCTTAAGATCCAATATTACCATATGTCAAAAGAGAAGGGTATATAATCAGTGTGTTCTGCCGGTGTTAAGATATGGAGCCGAAACAATGACACTAACAAAGCAAACGGCAATCAAAATAAGAGTGACACAGAGAAGCATGGAAAGAGCTCTGTTGGGTCTCTCTCTGAAAGATAGAGTTCCGAATGCGGAGGTGAGAAGGAGAACTGGAGTGACAGATGCCATTGAAAAAATATCGAATCTTAAATGGAACTGGGCAGGCCACGTGGCTAGAATGAACGATGGTAGATGGATAAGAAAAATAACTGAATGGAGACCTAGAGACCATGCACTTCGCAGCAGAGGCAGACCACCCACTAGATGGTCGGATGATCTGAAGCGCATTCACACGAACTGGATGAATGCGGCACGAGATAGAGAGAGATGGAAACATTTATGGGAGGCTTATGTCCAGCAGTGGACGACTATATAGCTGTTTGATGATTATTTTAATTCAGAAATTAATAAATCATCGATTTTGAAAATCGCACCTTTCTTCCCGTAGCAACGGTTGTTGTTATTATTTTACATTCAATATTTGTCCCTTTAAAATGGACGTTGCTGGTTGTTCAATTTCACATTAATTTCATTTCACCACATTCATTTGTTCACATCACTGGAACGCTTGAAATGTTTTCTTTTCAATGGTCTCTTCCATTTCCTTCTCTGCCAACTTTAACTTTCTTGCCAACCAACTTTCACAACTCCGAAAATACAAAAAAAAAACAACATAGGTAAACAAAGTTACTTTTTAATGGGATGCAAAAAAAGAAAATTAAACGACCTTTCTGGGCTCGTTCTATGGGTTTTGGAGTCCGATTATCATGAAAGACCCGACTAAATTACTATTATTCATTAAAATATGGATGAATTTTCTAAAAGTCGAGAACTATCGAAGAAATAATATTTAGCTTGGGTTTCCAATATTCGAAAAAAAAAATTAAAAATGAGGCCCGAGACCCAGGATACCATAGCTGTGGGTTTTCTCTTTCGCATGAATTTTGAATCATCAAAAAATATACATTTTTACTCGAGTTATTGAACAATTTGTCCGCCTGCTTATGTCTCCATTTTTTGAATTTGCTCTCCTGGATTCAGAGCAGAAGCTACACGTAAAGGGCTCATTTCGGGGTCGTTATCTCTAAAACTGTAGAGTTTTCGGAAAAAGTCATAAGGACCATTTTAGTAGCTAATGAACTCATCTTCATTTTAACCTAAAAAATTCCCTCTACATGCCTTATTCTCGGAGATATTCGCGGAAAACGGATTTTTGGAACTTTATCATTAACTTGGAACTTAACATTTTCCATCATGTTACGGTACCCGGATAATCGGCAACGTTCTTTATTTCGAAAGACCCAGTCGAGTGCTACAATTGCGCCCGATTTCACCCTTTTACGGAATATAACCCCCGTTTTTTCTTCATTTACTGGACTATAACGAATTTTTCAACATGAAACCAAAGAATAGAGAAATAACAAGAAGGGAAAGTCCCCACCCTCCCTATTGTTTTGAGCAAACCGTTTTCAATGACCTTGAAGACTTATATTGGGGGAAAATCAGGGCCGGACCACGCCGGACTGTCAACTATTGCGGCGACAGCAAGGGTCGGGGCACAGGTCAGTAATAAGTGTCGAACGGGTATTGATTCAAACATGTTTAAATATATGTGTAACAAACGTGATCACACGAAACAGGTATGTGCCGTAATGTCCCGATATTTTTTTAAAATTCCATTATGAAATTTGGAATAAAAACCTCGAAGACTCTTATGCTTATACAAAATTCGCTACCTACGCCTCTGGTTACCATAATGATATTGAGGTAAATATGTATTGCACACCTACGCCACTGGTGCATTTTCCCCCAATGTTAATCTGCGCGGACAGATCTGCGCGGACAGATCTGCGCGAACATCGGACCTCTCTCTCTGTTTCCCTTCTTGTTATTTCCCTATTCTTTGATGAAACATTCAAGGTATTAATACAAAGCGTCGAGAAGTAGGTACTTGATGAAATCAAAAGAATGAAAGTAGATATAAGTTCTAACGAAAACAAAGAAGAAAGGAAAAAGGAAAGAAAAAGCAGAGGCCTGTATAATGGTCTACAGCGAAATAAACAAAAACGAGAGGGCAAAGAGGGGAGTGATCGAAAAATGATGGTAGAACTAAGGAAATATGGATATGACATCGTGATTGTGGGAGTGTACATGGAAAATTTAATTAAAGACCAGTTTTATGAAACATTGACGCAAGTTCTAACGAAGTAATCCAAAAACAGAAATTTTAATCCATGCAGACTTAAACGCTAGTACTGGACGCTTAGTGAATAGTGTGATATTTGGAAGATATGAAGAAGAAGTAATTAATGGCAGTGGCCAAAGGCTAATTGATCTATGCGACACACTCTCCTTAAAGATTATGAATGGTTTTTCTCCCATAAAATGATAGATATATAAATATACATGGAGTCAACCAACACGAAAATTAACAAGTATCTTAGAGTACGTAATTCAACGACAAATCTCTCCGTTAAAAATCAAAGACGTGAAAGTATAGGGCCTAAATGCGGCTCTGACCATTTTATGTTTAAAGCAAGTGTGCTAGTTAAGTTCAGACTCTTCCCAGAAACAAAAACAAATAAAAGGCAAAAGTAATACCCAACAAAATATACAATCCCAAATATAATCTACAGAGTTTAAGCCAAGATCGATACAATTCTTACATAAGTTAAGACTGGCAACTAAAATACAAAAGTTAGAACAAGGAAGAGCAGAAGAAGTGTATGGACAACTTAAGGTTTGTATTCATGAAGCCGCAAGAGAGGCTCTGGGAGAAACTGAAATAAGAAATCCAAAAATAAGAAAAGCGTGAATTGGTGGACAGCGAAATTGGATACTTTAGTCAAACAGAAGAAAGAAGCATACCTCAAGTGGTTAACACCAGGAAGATGGAAGATAGAAAACATTACATCAGATTGAATAGAGACAAAAAGGGAAGCCCAAAAAAGGAAAAACGAATTCTGAGAAGAAAAATATGAGCAAATCAATCGAGAGTATCAGAGGTATGGAAAAGTATAAAATATCTCAGAAAAGATAACACAAACGGTAACAACATTACACTAATAAAAATGAATGGTTGGGAAAACTATTACCAAATATTACTGAAAGAGGATAGGCCCCAGTTTATGACATCAATACCGGAGGAGAAAAATATCACTGATAATATAAAGGAAATCAGTGTAACAGAACTAAAAAATGTCCTAAAATACATAAAGAATGGGAAAGCAGCTAGACCTGGAAGTACTCCTATAGAGTTGGTAAAACGTGGATCGGACATACTAATAGAGAAACTAGTGGATATAACAAACGCCTTTTGGAAGGGGACGACATTCGAAATGATTGGAAAATAGGATATTTTAACTCCATACACAAAAAAGGCAATAAAAAGATATGCTCTAACTATAGAGGCATAATGGTAGCCAGTTCTGTAGGAAGACTGTATGGTCGAATCCTGAAAACAAGAATACAGCACGAATTTGAAGAAATTGAAGAGCAATGTGGTATTAGGGCGAGTAGATCATGCCTAGACAATATCAGTACTCTACAACAATTAATGGAGAGAAGGTCGAAAAGGAATTTAAATAGACATTTAATGTTTATTGATTGGGAAATGGCCTACGATAATGTTCCCATTAATAAGATGTTTTAAGTACTACATGAGACTAACATTAACAAATGCTACATTAGAGCCGTAACAACACAATATAGGAAATCAAAATGTGTAATAAAGTTAAATAACAAAATATCCACGCCGTTTAAAATTAACAAAGGCTTAAAACAGGGATGTAGTGTATCGCCGAACCTATACAAAATATATCTACAAAACGCCCTGAACACCTGAATGAAGAAATGACATAGAATGGGAATTGAAGTTGGAAATACCTGCTGGTATTCACTACTGTTTGCAGATGACCAAGTACTGATAGCAAACGATGAAGAAGACATTACATGTATGGCAAGAAGCTCATGGAGAAATATCATAAATGGGGGTTGAACATCAATATTAGCAAAATTGAATACGTTGTTATTGGAGAAATGCCCACTGATGAATTCAAATACTTGGGAACTTACCTATCATCGAAAGATTCAACGCGAAAGGATATTTAAAACAGGATTGTTCAGGGGAAAACGGCAATTCAGAAATTAAACTCCATTCTATTGTCCCCTTAGATTTACTTAAATACAAAACTCCAGTTATTAACAAACATTACAATTACATTACAATACCATTGTAGATCGAATAGAAAGCCGAAAGCTAATATGGTACGGTCATGTGATGAGAATGAAGAGCGAAAGATGTCCAAGAAAAATGATATCCTATATCCCAACCAACAGAAGGAAGAACGGCAGACCAAGAACATCGTGGAGAAAAGGTATAGAAGAAACCATGAGGAAAAAGGAAATGAATGAATGGGACTGGGAAAATAGAAGAGAATGGAGATTGAAGTGCGGGAAGCGGCAGCAGCCGTAGGACCCCCGACCCGATATATGTATAGTATAATCAACTTCTATTAAATTGTTTATAACATATAGTTAATTGATATTTGCGAATAGAAAACACAACACAACATATTGTGGTGTTCGTTCTCGGGGACCAGAATAAATGTTGTGGTGGTTCTCTGATGACCTCCCCAGGATTAAATGAAACACGTTGTGTTTATGAATTGTCGACGTTTCGTCTATTCGTTTTAGACATATTCATGACATTAAGTGGAATCTACGATATCAGTATTATGGTAAGTATTATTTCTTAGGAATGTGGTAGTGACACTTACATTTTTTCAAGTTGTTACTATTTGAGTTACCAATTTTGTTGAAACCAATGCATATCGCTCTCTGTGGTAACCTTTGTTGGTTTGATGTCCCTTTGCCGGGCGTAGTGAGTAGCTTCTTTATTAGATTCGATGTTATTCTAATAGAATAGCTCTCTTTTGTTTGCAGGTTTAGAGGTAGGTTCAGTCTATTCCTTAACTAATTAACTTATATTATATACTTCACGCGGTAATTTATTTGTACACTTTCGCTTGTCGGTTTATCTCACTTTTTCACTCACGGCGGCTCCTCGTCTACTCTGCCTTCGAGCGCAGGCCCATAAATATATGTCCTCTAATAATGTTTTTCCAGAACGAACCAGATGATTCTTTCTCTAATTGGACGTTCTCCGATTATTCCCAAAGAGTTTCTATAGTCCCTTTTGAAATATGCCGCCTGCGTCAGATAAGAAGGAGCACGCTTCACGCTGATGTTTACATTTCGCGTTACAGTATTTAGGCAAGTAGTTATTTCTTTAAAAATATTAGATCCAATCGGGCACGGGTCATCTCGTAAGAATTTATCCCGGTCCGCATTTGACCTTCGCCGAGATCGGTCAGCTCGTAAGGATATGGTTCTCAGATCGGTCAACTCGTAAGGGTTGACGTGAAAAATCCCAAAAGGGGGATTATCGTATTCCTTGTGAGAGGGCAAGGAAAACCCCACGGAACCCGACCGTTATTAACAACAAGCAAGTCTTTCCCGCGTTGACTTTTAATCAAATCCATAACTATCTCGGTGCTCGTCACCGTTTAGTTGGAACGTAACAAACCACCCCCTTATATCATATTCTTAGTTTCAACAAATATTCGAACTACTTCGTTGCAATCATCATCACCTCAATTATTTCTGAGAATCCCCTTACAAGTTGACTCATCCAAAACGACTCTTTAATAATTTACCTGCCGGTTCGCTTACGAGATGACCGATCTTAGGGTGGGCCATTAAAATTCCTTATGAGCTGACCACCGCCGATCGAATCTACTTCGATCAATATTTACTATTATATTTACCATGTTACTATTTATATGACAATTTACTGAAAGAGAGTGGTGGTGGTCCTATGCCCTGCTCGTATTGGTCTCGACTTGGTCTCGACAAATCTCAAAATAAATGAACGTACCATATTTTTAATATTTCATTGGGTTCATAAATAAATTATAAATTTTTTATAATAAATTATTATTTCATTTATTATAAATTATAAATTAATTTATTAAAATTAAATTTATAAATTATAAATTTATTTATATAAAATTATAAATTAATTCATAAAGAAAATGTATCTTAAAAAGATATAATTATCATTAATAAGTAGGGTTGATTTGTAGCGGACATTTCATTTGAAATAGTTTGGTTTGGTTTTGTATGGACAATATGCATAGGATGTAAATTGTAATGGAAATTTACCTGCAGCTGATTATTTTAGTTAAAATTAGGTCTGCGAACTTAAAAGTCTGCTCAGAAACTCTAAGAAATTGAAAGCATCAGAACATAAATCACATACATTCATGTTGCTGCTGATACAGCTGCTGGCTGTATCAATTGATTAAAGCTAAGGGAAAACTTTTTATATTAGCGACATTTTCTGAGTTAGTTTTATAGTTATCACATCACCCTAGTTTTATCGTGTCCACTTGAGGAAACAATTTTTTTAACACAAAATAACCGAAGATCAGAATTATGGGAGGCATAAATGCGAAAGTTGGGGGACAATAGGTAGACAGGTAATTGGTAAATATGGCCTTGGTGAAAGCAACAACAGAGGGGATAGACTAATAGAGTTTTGCCAAGAAGAAAATTTTGTGATTACAAATACTTGGTTTAAACTGCCAAAGAGGCGTCTCTGTAAATAGCAATGGCCTCAACATCATAAAAATAATATTATGAGATATCGATTATATTCTGGTGAATTCGGAATTTAACAATGGATTAAGAAGTATAAAAACGTAACCAGGGGCAGACGTCGGCTCTGACCATAACCCAGTGGTGGGAAATTTAAAGAGTATAAAATAGAGCATATCCAAAATATCTAAAAAGATCTATATTAGAAACCATAAGGGTAATGAAATAGTGGTAAAAGCGAACTAGCAGATAAATCAAGAGTCTGAAGCTTCTGAATTAGAAAGAGCGAATAATATACATACAGAAGATGCCTGGGAGAGAATAAAAAATAAGATAGTAAAAGTAAAACAAGAGATAATATGATATGGGAACCCATTACCCAAAAAAGAATGGATGACGAATGAAATATTAATAATTTGGCATGGAGATTAACGTAGCAGATACAAAATTTATGGTCATAACAACAACACCCAACCACCACATATCCAACCAAATATAACTATATATGAATCGGTATTAGAATGCATAGATAAATTTAAATACCATACCTTGGCTGTTGGACTACGAAAGACGTTGATCCCGATGTCGAAGTTAGAACGCGAATCGAACCGTCTAGGTTTAAGTATACTAAGTATAAGTTACAGGTTTGTTCAGGTATATATGCATTCAGCTCTTCTGTACAGTGCAGAAACGTGGACCTTGAAACTATGTGCCATGAACACACTTGAGGCATTTGAAATGTGCACATTTTGAAGAATGTTTAATATTCCCTCTGAACACAACACATAATAAATGATGAGCTTCTTTGGAAAATGTTAAGAGACAGGGAACCACTGTTAATAATAAAACGAAGAAAAACAGTCTACCTGGGGCATGTACTTAAGTATATAGTACTTATGTACTATATACCCAAATTAATAACAGAAGGTAAAACAGGTGAAAAGCGGGGTCCAAGCCAACGTCAACACTCTTGGCTGAAAAACATTCGCGATTGAACCCACTTGAGCACTACCGAATTGCTCCGAGTTACTCTAGGTCGACAGATGTATGCCAATATTGTTACCAACCTTCACTAATGAAAATGGTATTGAAGAAGAAGAACGTAAGATCGGCTACAGTCCAAACTTACGGCTAAAATGGTTGTTTTAAACGTTGTTCAGCTTGTTTCACAGCCTACTCCTCAAGTGTATATTATAAACATCATCAGAGCTGTAGGTCCTATATTCTAGTTGACAGCTGTAGTAGGTTATTCCATGTTGACGGAGCTGAAGTCTGAATTTGCAGTTCTTGTGGCTGTAAGATATCACAATTTGCAGTCTTGCAGTTCGGACCTATAAATTGGCTTGTATTATGACATTGTATCATTGACAGCTTTACTATCACATCACTACCGCTGTAGAATTCACAGTCTACTTGTCAACTGCTCATTACCAATATCAAAGCTGTAGGTCCTACGGTCTATTCGGTAGGTGTATGTTTATGCTATGTTAATAAAGCTAAAGTCTGAGCTTGCAGTTCTTGTGGTTGTATGATATCACAATTTTCAGCCTCGCAGTTTGGGTATAAATTTGCAAAAATGTGCACTGCCACCGTTGATCATTAACATATTTGAATATTAGTTAATTGGTGTATAACTAAAGGAAACCATTAATGGAGTCTTTGACATTTGAATTTGAGAAGATTATATGCAACATTGACATTTTTGATACTATTATAAACTTCATTAAATTACCTAGTTGTACCTAGTACTTTCTTTATTTCATTTAACTCAGTACACATTTACTAATGTTTCCAAATAAGACAAATACATATTTGCCGATGAGGACCTAAACCTGGATTTTATTATTCTTACCATTGTGATTCCGATGATGGTTTTGTGATTACAAAAATAAATATTGTAAAATTCAAAACTTTCATTTTCAATTTCTCGTTTCATCACCAAAGATGTATATAAAATATTCCTTAAAAACTCTTAGGTACGTGAGTTGTAAACACATAAGAAACATAACTGATCTTGTAATTTATACACACTCTTTTGATTAAAATAAATTGGATCGTCTTGCAATCATTACTGCACAAGTATAGCATTACCCTTAGGGATATATAAGCCTTTCACGTCTATTAAACACGCCCCGTGCTCAAATTCTTTGAATTATCTTTCGTCAAAATCGACAAATACCAATTCATAATACGTATAACTGCGGTATTCAACGGAATCGTTTTGACGATTATTATTCACGGGGGTGCGGTTTGCGACAAGCGCCCCACGGGACTTCAACTCCTGTGATTACAACTTTGAAGTATCGTGAATAGATCCTATTTATCAAGAACGTTTAGCTAACGCTTAGATTATATTTAATGGGGATCGTAATCTTACATTAGAGAACGAGATCTAATAGATTCTTATGAATTGAACCGAGGTTGGGGTAAATATAATTTGTTAGTATAAAGTGAAGAGAAGGTGAGAAACGAGAGATATTATGTTGTTTCTGTGCGTTTACGTTTTCTTGTAACCTTTTTGTAAAACGTTCGCGACGCTGATGCCTGAATACACGGCTTGACTGTCGACCAGACACTATTTATACAAACTTAACGATAATGAACCCGCGCTGGGAATAAATTACAATGTGTGGTTTGTTTTTTCGATTTTTAAGTTAGGAAAAAAATTTATTACGTCGATATCAAGGTTTTCCGCGAAAGATTACCAACAGGAACATCAACTGAGCGATCTTATTTCGGCTCAAGACTCAAAACAGCTAACCGATTTACATAAACATGTTTGAATAATGGGAAGGTTATGTTATGAAACATCCCCCTTTTAGCTCTAAAACAGTAAGATCGATATATTAAATTCTTCACGAGGCATTTCTCAGATTGTTCAGTGCTCTGACACCTTCTCAAAACAAAGGATCATATCCATTTGACCCTAACAAGTTTAGGGTCCCACCCCGGACGAGATTCCTGCCACACGCCTGGATGGTTTCTAAATTGAAAAATTAGATAAAATTGGATCGGGGAAGGAAGCACGCCACTGCGGGCGGAATCCGAGGGGTCCGTCGCTCAATTGCAAGCTTTATATATAAATCCTGGATACGCTTTTTATGGAATGAATGTGTCGAGCTATTATTTATTGTACATCGTTTCCTTAGAGCCTAAATCGTCAAATAAAATGTGTCTCAACTCAATAAACGTTTCGAGTCAGACATAAATTTAAGAGGTAGGGTGGAAAGCAATGTTTTCGAGATTTCATGATCCGTTTCTCACCATCCAGACTTATTGAAATTGAACCGTGTACTACTTCTCAAACCAGGAAAGGTTAAATATGAACCACTAGAAGTCGTAAACATTAAACAAAGGTTAAACTTAAACGTGTTAATGCATATGTACCTACTTAATTAATTACCCAAAAATCAAACACATGTAATATATGCATCATTCTTTCCATTGCAAACACAAAATACATACATACACACACCTATGTACTCGAATATCCTCTGAACGATACAAAAGCTCTCTACTCTACCCGAACGGTACATAAGCTCCGTACCTACCTATCCGTGTACATAGCGAAAGTAACACTAATCTATTTATTTTCCCCCATCTATATATCCGGTGTATATAAAGCTCCTGTCCGTTATTGTGCCTGGCTTTTATCTGATAACCGAATGAAAGAGACGTCATATACGGTTTTATTGCTTCGGAATTGTATCGGTTTTAGGTTGAAAAATAACACAATATGCTCCAATAACGCGAATTTTGTAAAATTTGTTGTCTGAAATTTGGTTTGGAAATTGATAGCGAGGATTCATTTTGCGAGGAGCCGAAACGACACTAAATCATTGGCGTAACGCGCCAGCATAGGCAAAAATCAATTCATATTGTTCTGTTTCATTATATCGTTTCGAATTTTCAGATCCAAGTTAAGTCACTAAGGTCACGTTTACAACAATAAACATTTCTCTACTTCAAATTCATCTCGCAAGAGATACGTAAGAGGACTTCGAATATGGGGTGTGTTAAATTTAATGCTGCTTTATAAATGTCCAAAAAATTAATTTTTGACTTGAGTTATTGGCGGTATCAGACGGTAACATCCTTAATCTTGGCTTTTATCTTGCCAAAGTCAGATCCCAATATTTTACTCGATGAGATATAACACCTACGGACGGCGATTTGTCATCTCGCAGCAAAGATAAAAATTTAAGAGCGAAGCTATTTGACATACATACTCTTGTTCTCATGATTTCATTGTCTTTTTAAGCATATCTTTATGTTTCTCAGCCGATTTAAATGAAACAAACATTAAATCCTAATCATGTTTATCTTGATACATCACTGAAAACCTGAAAACCAAATTCAAATCGTTTTCCATATTGTGGAGATTAACGCGAACATAGGAACAGACGTACCTACAGACAATTATGTGTATGGATTGCACAATCGTGTATTTTCATGGAATCAGTGCATTTTTATATGAATTTATATTACCCTCCATATATAAGAAAGGAAACAAGAAATCAACCACCAACTACAGAGGAACTGGCGTCATCTCTTCAATCACAAAACTTTTTAAGTAATAAAAGTAAAAGATAAAAAGTAAAAGTTTAAGTAGAAAAGATAAAATTGAACAACACATGGATGACTTGAGCGAAGAACAATCGGGAATCCGGAAAAGCAGATCATGTTTGGACAATACATTTATCATGATGAGACAAAGCATAGAAAAGAACAAAGCTAAGAACATTAAACAATTGCTAATGTATAGAGTATTTTCCACTCTTCTACCTTTACCTTTTTCCAGGTTTAGGACTAACAGAAAAGAGAATTATTCGTAACTGGCGTGTTTTAAAGTCTTGGAAAACAGCCTCAAAACACAGATTTCTAAACCAAATTTGTTAGAGATTACAGATTATAGAACGCGACTGTCGGACTGCTCTGCGACTTATTCCTGTATGAATATTTTCACGTGTATAAATCAATGTTATTATGATCTTGACAGCCAATATGTCAATAGTTAAGACAACGTGATCAAGAAATACTGCAACTAAAGTACTGCAACCGGTACTGGAACCACTTCCGGTTGCTTGGCAGTTACTTGGACGTTTAACAAAGCATTGACACTTGAGCGGCGATTTAAATTTTGATTATAAATAGCCAAAAATGGTACTATTTACATTAGAACAGGATATTTTTATTGGCATGGCTTATTTTCGGAGTGCAGTTCATGACCCCATTTCTGGATGACAATACTCATTGGAATCCACTTTGCACCAATTTGAAGAAACGTTTCCTGAAGTTGTGTTCACTATCGACGTTTTTAAACAACACTGCATGCGCGTAGTTCAACGATATTTGAATACAGGCAATGTGAAGAAAGGAAAGTTACCTGGTAGACCTTCCGTACTCACTGAAAATGTGGTGCAAGACGTCAGGGCCCGACTGCAATAAAGTCCTCGCAAATCGGTTAGGAAGCTTTCCCTCCAAACAGGTTAGATCCTTATCAAAAGTTCACCAATTTCCACTTATTCCTAATTTCCCGTATTCCGTTTCGTGACTTTACAGGTTTATCATACGGAAGTTGTTCCACTGAGTTGAAGAGCAAATTGAAATACCATCCGTACAAATTTTCGATGGCCCAATCCCTAAATCCTCCTGACCGTCCACAACGTGTCCTGTTCTGTAACTGGTTCAATCAGGAAATGAACAATGATGGCTTCCTGGATAGAACCTTTTTTTCGATGAAGCCTGGTTCCATCTCAATGGCTGTGTTAATTCTCAAAATTACAGAATTTGGTCTGGTAAAAATCCACATGCTGTTAGAACAACAACTTTACATCCTACTAAAGTTGGTGTTAAGCTGGCTGTATCGCGGCAGAGAGTAATTGGTCCTGCGTTTTTTAACTTCACAGTTATTTATTAAAGATACATTCAGCACATTCTCTAGCCATTCGTTACCCAATTAACTGTAGAAGAGCTCGAAAATGACTACTTTCAAAGAGTCATGAGTACGGGAATCTGGCCAAGCAGGTCACTAGACCTGACACCTCTAGACTTTTGTTTCTTTGGGCACTTATAAACAAGGTGTTCAGTAATGTTCTTCATACACGTGAAGAACTGGAAGCTGCCATTATCGAGGAAGTTCCAAATATTTCTCCGCGGATGTTAATTAATGTCTTCGAAAGCCTAAAACGGAGAGTGAATTTATGTTTAAAACATAATGGTGCTCAATTCGAGCAGTACCTTTAAATATTGAAGGTTTTCGTAAATAAATTCACATAAAATAAAATATTTGTGTTTATTTAGCTGTCGCTGTCATGCAGAGTGATGCAGAGTGCAGAGATTTCCGGTGTAGCGTTGCAAACCCTTAGGCAAAAAAAACCTCCAGGTAGGATTGCCAACTTAAACAGTATTTCTTGATCACTCTGTAGTTATTTATCCAACACATGACAGTTATGACTGTCATTATTAATGTCATTTTAGACAAATAAACTATCAAATAACACACTAGTGTGATATCACACTAGTGAGTTATGGATTATAACTCACGTTCATATTTAAAGTAGTATTCTATTTATTTATTTATTGTCCGTGGCAACCAAACAAACGACCTACTTTAACCAAAATGTAAAAAGTCACTGTCAAGTCAATCTGACATTTATAGAGTAGTACTGAGACGCAAGTAGCTTTAATTTGATCACAAAGCTTATTAATTATTATCTCATAAAAAACGATTTCTTCCACTTGTTGGATAAAACATTGTATGCCACTCGCGTGTTATGTTTCCTAAGTCACTTGAGTGACTTATTTTCAACATAATACACTAGTACTATAAATAACACTATTATTCCTCTAGTCCACTTCGAACATTTTTTATGGCGAACTATTCGTTACGTAACCCCATCCCTAACAAAATACATAATCACAAAAGTCTTATATACAAAAAAGTTATTCATAGAGATATAATCAAAAAATGCTCAACTCAAATCAATTGGGCGGAAGAAGTTTCGACGGGACCAGGTGTTTTACGATGGGTTAATGCGGATTTTCGACGGCATGACCTAAAATGTAGTTTTATTGTACAGGTATTTTTGGCTGTAATGAAATGTAACAAACTCGCGTCACCTCGCGTATTGATGGTTGAATTAGAAATGAACATAAGCGGATATATACGTCAAAACAGACTATTTGTTACTACAAGACAAGAGGGCAAGGAAAATCTACGGGAAAATATCAAAGGGCAAGGAAAATGGGTAAGGGCAAGGGAAGACGCAGATTACGGGAAACCCCATCTTTACCACGAAAATATTAAAAGGGTTCGAACTTGAACCGTTCCTACCGATACACTTCCTACCTACCTGTCTTAACCCGACGTCGAGTCCGTCGAAATGTCTTGTAAGATTATTTGGCCCTTCGATTAAAGCAGGTACCCTCAATATTTGCCGTCGAAAGTTCGCCCGCCGAATTAATTCTACCAAATCAAACTTAGAAAATATTTACAGGACTCAAGAAGAGTATCTATTTGTTGGTGGGATCAATTAAAATGGGAAGAAACTTGGAAACTTGTTAACAAAATCTACTCCTTAGATCTGATTGTGCTGAAAGTGACTTTGAAATAACTTTTGAAAGTAACTTTAATGGGAGTGCTGAAAAATCTTTTCATTCAATTTTTTTTAAAAAAAAAACGTCGTTCTAAGCGATTGGAAATAAGAACACTTTTCTCGTGGAAAATTAAATATGTCGTTGATATAAGAAATACAATATCACAGAAAACGTTGGAAGGCAATAAAGAACCTTAAAAAAGTACCTTCCCCTTCAATTGGACTATTAGTCTGTTGATATCACCGCTGAGTGTAAGTGTTGAAGTTTCCCTGTATACCTCTTGTTTTTAAAGTATGCCGATTTAAAGCGGCATCTTGTAACACGCTTGTTATTGAAAATGTGTAAAAAAATTGGGACACCAAAAAAATTTCATGGGAAGACATTAAACTAGAGAAACAAATCTCTTGGGTCCAAAAAATTAATATAAAGTATGTATATGTTAAGGCTCTTCTCGATTACTTGAAAATTTAAAACTGTGCACACATAGTTCAGAGTTTTCTTTTCAAGGGGGTGAAAATTAGATGTGAAGTATATTTTTCTCGATTTTATTCTAAAATACTTTATAGAGTCGACAGAAACTTTGAAATCTCCATGATTTCAGCTTATCCTATAAAGCGGGCAAAAAAATAATTAAAAACAGAAATTCCCTTATCAAATTCGAAAAAAGTTTCCGAATAGACAAAAACTTTAAACTTAGCACGTTTATAATTTAGGTCTCCCAGTGTGCAGGAGACAATTAAAATCCCCGCATTTCACTTGCCAATTGGGGCGAAGATAGGGGTGAAATTTATTTTCGTCAGTGTTGTTTTGAGTTACTTCTGGAGAAATTAGAAACTATAAACTCTTCAAGGGTAATAGCTTAATTTTTTTTTTCTACGATGTCCTATCTGGTCCGGACGTTGGCGATCATCAAGGCTATCCAACTAGGATAGCCTTGATGATCGCCAACATCCGGACCAGATGGCCACGGGTATCTCGTAAGAATTTATCCCGGTCCGCATTTGACCTTCGCCGAGATCGGTCAACTCGTAAGAATATGGTTCTCAGATCGGTCAACTCGTAAGGGTTGACCTGAAAAATCCCAAAAGGGGTATTATCGTATTCCTTGCGAGAGGGCAAGGAAAACCCTACGGAACCCGACCGTTATTAACAATAAGCAAGTCTTTGCCGCGTAGACTTTTAATAAAATCCACAACTATCTCGGTGCTCGTCACCGTTTAGTTGGAATGTAACAAACCACCCATATCATATTCTCAGTTTCAACAAATATCCGAACTACTTCGTTGCAATCATCATCCCCTCGATTATTTCTGAGAATCCTCTTACGAGTTGACTCTTCCAAAACTACCCTTTAAAAATGTACATGTCGGTTCGCTTACGAGATGAGTGATGACCGATCTTAGGGTGGGGTATTAAAATTCCTTACGAGTTGACCGCCGCCGGTTTTGTTGACGTCTCTCCGAAACAGCTTTGCGGATGTCCCTCCAAACCATTGATGTAGGTTGTTCAACCACGAGTTACGAGGGCATAAATAATTTATGAATTAATAGGTTAATAGCTAAATAAAACCCAGAATTTGGCTTACTAAGGGAGTAGAAGAGGGGGTCAAATTTCTGCTACTAATTAATACTTATTAAAGAGCTGGAAACTGGAAACTTGCTACGGTTAAAGGTTGGGCTCTCAGAAAATTCTGAACAATGCGATAATCATAAATTTCACTTTGTGAGGGGTAGGTAAACAGGAATAAGATTAAGTCGACCTCCGACAGAAGCCTTAAAATCTTGTGTATAATAAATGAACCACCGACTTTTATAAGGTGAATCTAAAATCTCTTTTTAATCGCAGACTTAAAAAACAGACAGTAGGATACATGACTCTAAAAATGACAACGAAATTTTAATTTGCAATGAGAGATTGCGTTGTATAGAAACCGAAAATTAACTTCGTATGGTCAAAAGAGTTAAAAATACATAATTTTCGACGTACAACTTTCATCTACTTCTCCCACTTGCTTTCATGTCTTGAAATGTTAACAAACAATTTGTTACGTGTTTTACCTGATGTGTTGTTACATTGAGGCACTATACACCACTTACAAATTGTACCGTTCATTTCAATGAATTTCGAGAATGAAACACGAATAAAAGAATAAAAACATTACAACAAAGGAAAGCTCGAAAATATAACCTCTATAGGTTATGTTATGCACCATGGATACACATACCACGCTGATACGGCACGCATGAGTCCACGACTAATAACTAAATCGGTTTACTGTGGCGTGACGTCACGTCATCTGCCATGACAGCTATGAGCGTTTTGGTGCCGAAATTTAAATGAATATTAAAAATGTAAAATTTTGCATTTATACGATAACTTATTCAATAATAACGTTTATTTTTTAGTTATATTAGATATCTACAGAGGGATAATAAAGATTAGTTTTTCAAAATTATTCAACGGCCCAATTATACGGAAATTGGTTTAAAATAAATTTGTTCGTAAGAGGAAATCATTGGAATTGCTCTTTTCAACATTTTTCAATTCCCACTCAAATGTTTTAGTGTAATTTTGTCACGTAGGTAATTTTTCCACGGTAATGAACTTTTGCCTTATAATATTAGTTCACTGAAGGTTCGAAATTCCAATATCCCGGCTTAACTGACGGGGGGACCTTAACTGGCATACAGAAAAAAGAAAAGCACATTCCTAGATCCCCAATCTGTAGATTAAATAATTACTGTTAACGGCAAATCGCATGCGAACATTGTAGGTAAAAAATATAATTGTAAAATTACGAAACACATCTACCAACAAATAGTAAAAACAAGGCGATTATTTCCTTTTGTTTGTTATACACTGTTTAGCGAACGATTCATTTTTTTTATCCTTTTTTACGATAATTGTACAATTGTTAAACAACTCTGAATACTGGTTATCCTTTTTGCAGAGTCCTTCGATTAAATATTAAGCAAAATAACTTTGTTATTATATATTCCTTAATTATTAAATATAGTTGCAATGTATAGCGCAGTAATAAATTAAATAATTTATCGCTGTTGTTGCCAATAAGTGCACATATGGCTTCACGATACCGAGACGAGAGTTCTCAAAAAGTTCTGATATCGAGACAAGATTAAATAAAACGAGAGTCTCGTCTCGTTATCTCGTCAACTCAGATGGTTTCGTTGAAATTTACTATTTTCTCTCATACAAAAAAAAAAAGATTTACTTATGTTGTATATCTGCAGATTTATTGTTACAATTATTTAACTAATTAACTATGGGGCGGATTTTAGGTACAAAGCTAAACCTTACTTATTATCTGTTTTTGATCAAATATATCTGATTTTACCTATTTGGGGCATTTTATTTGGCTCACGTTTTATTTTACCTTTTCCAGTAGTAAGTCGTTTTTTAATTATATTTCACTTTTTTTAATCAGTGTTGGGCTTTCAAAAGGTTTAGTACCCAGATCAAGTTATTCCCGGTAAAAAGATTAAGAAACTTTCTCATCATCCCTAATTTTGTACATTAATTGACATTTTGGAAAACTTCGCAATAAACTTACAAAATCGGAAGTATCGGTATTGAATTTTGTCGATGTAATATCTATCAAGTTGAGAAAATTATAAAAACGAGGACTTGGAAAGCTTCGGGAAGTTTCGGGAGTTGTTGCATAGAGAAACTGAAGAGTTGTAGGTGAAAATACAGCCCTAGCAGAAGGGAAGGGCATATAGATGTCTCGTTTCTTCCTAAGTACACGAAAAGTAAAATATCCAGATGAACCATGACCCCCCCCCCCCAGAAAAGAATCCAAAGTTCTGAATTTACAGTTATACCAAACGGCGGAAAAATGTGGTATCAAATTCCTGCTCTATTGTGCTTTACGGGAAACTATTATTTTATTCTTTTTGCCATGCATTATGATCCTTCATGATACCTTCCGCGTTGATACCTAAATACTTTTATGTTTTCATTGCTAGTAAATGCATCGTGGGAGTACCAGTGATCACTGAAGCAGCTTCTGAAGAAATTGTTCTTGAAGTACAAGATAGATGAATTAGAGAATTTCTTTAAATCACAGAGTTATGTAATTTTTATATTTAATGACTTTTAGGTCATTTCTGAATCTTATGCATCTTGTGTGGCCTTCTATACACATAACTATAAATTATAGAGTATTATTATTTAGTACCCATACAATTATAATTTCATTACAAATTTTAGGTCTCTCTGTGAGAAGACCTTCTATATTCGGCATCAACCTAATTAACGTGCTTAATTTCTCTTCTTCACAGTCATTTATAGATGTTGATCTAAATTTTAACTGGTCATCAAAGTTTATACCTAGATATTTAAGAGTTTTCCAACAAGTCATTCTAACAACTAACTAACTAACTTTCTAACAAATTATCCGCGAATGTCATTAACTTAACATTTTCGTGAAGCCCTAAGTACATGACAATAATGCACAACGGGTTTGTTCAGCAATGACGTTTACACACGTCATTTCTAGTTTTTCAACTTATGTCTTTTCTTCTTCTCCTTCTCAATAGGGAATGGACTCTTACCTCTTCCGATTTTAACAAAGTTATTACGACCATCTTTTCCTTGGTCTACCTAAATCTCTTTTGCCTTGTTGGTTGTATAATTAATTATTTTCTTAAAAGGTCCTATATTTATCATTATATTAACGTGTTGTCTCCACCTACCTTTGTACCAATTTATTCTGGTTTACTGCGTATATATTTAATTGGTTGCGTATACCTTCGTTTCTTATTAGACCTCTCCTTGTGCAGCCTTTCACTCTTTTCGGAAATCTCATTTATGCTGCCTGTATTTTGTTATCATATATTTTTAGTGCTCACCCAGCTTTCGCTTCCATACATTAGTAGAGGCACGAGGCAGATACAGTTAGAAGGGTAACAGAGAGAGAGGTTCGATGTTAGCGCAGATCCACTCGCGCATAGTAAACTTGGGGTATCGTCCAGGGTACTGGCCCAGTGCAGTACCGTGTTTAATAGATAATCATTTGTGTTAGTGATATTAGCAAGTGGCGTCGAGTATTTAAAAAACTTGGATATAGTTTGTTTTGTGTAAAGTACCTAAAATGAATTCTAAAACGATAGGTCGATCTATTTGATCGACAAAAGTCTGCATTTGAATTTTTACAGCATTGCTACACGAGATATTTGACGAGATCACAGTTTCCAAAGAAGATATAAATGTTAACAATGAAATGTTCAACTTGTTCGGTTTAACAAGGCAACAGAGTGGGAAGTTTGGAAGTGTAAAACTGCCTGGCACAGGTTTTGCTAACTTCGTTAGCAAACCAAATGAAACCTTTGACAAAAATATTGAAAATTTGGCTATAAAAAATCGTATTTCCCAAAAGTTTGCTGAAAAATGTAATAAAATATCCTTTCCCCAATTTTCCTATAGGGTACATAATTAATTCAGTTAATAGAGTTAAGCTATACTATACTTTAAAATATATAAATATTAATTTTAAAAATATTACCAAATATAAGTTGATCGTTTCGGACCATTTGTAACATCTATTAAGAATAACTCTTTTGTATAATTAATTGAGCATTGGGAAATTTAAGCAATAATAAATTAAGAACTAATAAATATTTCGTAGGTTGTACATTGTGATTCTGTAATATAAATTCATTTTGATAATGACTTTATAAGGTAATATCTATATATAGATGTTTGTGTTTTCACTATTTTTTTATTTTATTCATTACTATTTTTTATTTCCACTTTAACAATCTTTAATTTAGGTACCTGCATTCGTGCAGGGATTGAACAACAACGCTTCATGAATTATCTGTGAAACGCAAAATGCAAGTAATTTTTCTATTAAAAATCTAAAGCAGGAACCTGACATACAAAGAGTGTATTGTGTAAACATTTCAAGAGCCGGCCCCCAATTTGCATCTCAGGGTCCGGATGAAAAAGGACCGAGGTCATTCAGACTCGCTTAATTTTTACTGTACAGTAAACGCTGTCCCCACCTTCTGCTCTTTCTTTATTCTTGTGGTAGAGGGGTCGCCGTGGTCTTGTAGAATTTGATTTTTGTACCTTTTCGCGTTTTGTAGCTTGATGTTCCGTTTATTGTTCCACAAACTGCCTGAAATTTGCCAGAAAATTTCTGAAAAAAAGAATTATTTCGGTTGCGAAGTATCATACGGATATGACACCGTTACTGACTAAAAACTAACGGCTTACACTAGAATGCATACTGAGAAGAAATTTAAACCAATGCAGGCGAGATTAAATCCAATTAAATTTTTAATCCATTTTTAATCCAATTAAAATTTTGTAAAGTGTAAAGTATGTGGGTAGAAGAGGAACATCGTGGCTGAAAAATGGCAGAGATGAACTACAGACTTTTGCTGTTAATAACACAATAAATGAATATAAACACAAATGGTTCAATCATGCAAACAGAATTTAAGATAGACGTATCTCTAAAATGGCTCTTAAATACAAGCCAAAAGGACGAAGATGTGTAGGTTGACCGAGAATGAGGTAGACTATGGAATAAGAACAGGCCTTGTGCCTAATCTGTTAGGATGATGATGATGACTGTCTGATATTTATGACTTTTTATCTATGTCACTGTCATATTCGTAGATTCGTAGATTCTCATTTAATGTACTACCAGTAATAAAAGCGAAAGGAAGAATATGCAAGCGGCCAGAAATAACAAGTTTGTATCATGTAACTTATTGAATCAGATACGATTTAACTAGATATAGGTATGTAACTTCCCTAATCTCGGAAGGTATAACTTGTGGATATTAGTTTTGAAAGACTACACGAGTTTCACTATTTTACAGCTCGATGAGGTTAATAAGGTAAATCCTGCATCGAGACTTTACAGTTATTTGATAGGAATGACATAGAAATAAAGTTAAAAATTAAGTTAAGTTATAAATAACATTCGATATGCGGACGCTACTTTGATGGCTCAACACTAAACAGCAGAAAAACTAAATACATGATAATAAAGAAAAGTGGTAACATTCAAGATAATATATATTAAAAGGCGCTACTCAAATTGAACGCGTAAAAAAACTTACTTACCTAGGGAGTAGGTATCATTAATGAGAAATGGGACCCAAGTATTAAAATAATAAGCCGGATAGCCAAAGCACGAGCAGCATTGATAAAAATGAGGCAAGCTCTCTGCACACACGACCTAAACATCGGTTTAAAGATTAGAATGCTTAACCCTTTGTGTCCGGACTTGTTTCTTTGTTTCTAAAGAATATCAATTATGTTTATTTTTATTTAGAAAGACTTAAGAGTGAGCCTAAGCAAAGTTATACAAACGCTCTTTTCATTTTTAACACTCTATAGGGCGGTTTCACTGTGAAACCGGTAGGAACCAAAAAGTAAACTTTACAAAAACTCAGTTATATAACATTACAAAAAGCGATAACTATCTATAGCTTGTGGAACGTTAGAAAACAGTTCTGCTTATCATTAAGGCATAGACCAACGTTACATCTGAAAACAAGAATCATTAATAATTCTCCCTGTCGATAATACTACTGGTACGACAGGTCTCTGCATTTGTACTACATAGTCATAGTGCACATCTCTTGAAGTGCTGTGAACTGGCATGTGGCTACAAGAATCGAATCTTATTTCAGGAGGTACCTTCACCTTATAACAAGGCATTGAAGAAAGTGGTCTTCCTATCTTAGGAGTACTACTGTCTGTGCCTCATATAAGTCCCAGAACAATTCCAATTCGAAAAAATTTCTGAGACGGAACCGGTGAATCCTTGTTGCTATTTTTGAATATCAGATAGGAGTTCACTACTGTCACATCAAGTAAATACCAGAAGATACTATGCCACCATTTTTTTGATTTCCTGTCAATTTCGTGAACAGATTTGAGCATGTCGAGCTTGTCGACGTAGCCCATGTGTCTATTATAATATGCAACTAGAAGCGGACAAGAAATTTCTGCCAGAGTACCGTCTCTTTGTTTTCGGTTGATGGTAGTACATTGCGATTGATCTGAGTGGTTGTCAAGAAAAGTACTGCTTTCCGGTGTTCCCACTTTAGATACACAACATTATATTTTATATTTGCTTACGCGCCATCGGAATCACCTCTATTGAGCGTATTGCCTTCCTATATATCTCCAGGTAAGTCTTTTCTGGTACGCCTCACGGTTCCACAGGCATAAATATACCCGCTCTGGAGCTTCTTCTGGAGGGCGACTGAGTTGAAATAGTTATCAAAATATACGTGATATCATTTACCAACCACACTTCGTGTCAAATCGGTTACTATACGAGCACCAAAGTGTTTTTCGGAAGTGTCTCCAATTTTGCCAGTATATATCTGAAACTGACAAACATAGCCTGTTTCGTCGGCACGCACCCAAACTTTGTAGCCACGTTTGATGGGCTTGAGAGGCTGTATTGCTTCGAGCTGCTACGCCCTTTGAATCTATGCTTTGATGCTGAGATGGTTTATAGGAGTTAATAAAAGTTTCAAACAATTTATCAATAATGGGACTTATTTTATATAGTTTATCGTGATTTGGCCAATCCCTAGATGGTATAATGGCGTTGTCGTTCAAGTGTAGATGACCAAGTAACCAGATGGAACGATCTCTAGATAAAAGTTGGCTGAGAAAAGTATCCCTAAGTTCTGGACGAGAAGACCAATAGTCCCGGTAATTCGGAAGTCTCTTGTTCCTCATCATCATATTCACGGCTAAAAATTGTCTGATTTCTTCTGAACAAGTGGATTTGAATGCAGATAAATTGCCATATTTCTGTAGGGCATACAAATTCGTCTGGAAAACAATGTGGTCGATAAAACTTTCCGGAAACAAATGAAGAAATACTTCGGGTGGCGACTATATTAGAGGGTATGTTTGGCCCACATTCTTCATTTAATTTTTTCTTGTTTTGAAGACAATGATTATTTGAATTTGTCCACTGTGCTTTCTTGTTGGCAAGTTCACGAAGTCTAATAACAGCTAGTGGTTGTTCGTCTTCACTGTCCTATTCTTCGATATTTGGGGAATCCAAAATATCGTCAACAAAATCAATTACCATAGCATTTATGTCAAACAAATCGGTGGAATTCAAAGTATTTTGTTCTTGATTATCGTCTTCTTCGCTAATGTCATCTAATTCTGACTCCGAGTCACTCTATCATTGTAAACACATCCCTTGGATTCGTACTTTCTAAGCTTTTTATCGATAACATATTTCCGTTTCCTATAAAGAAAAAAAACTTTATTGCCTACTACCGGTTTCACTGTGAAACCGCCATATATTTTCTGACAAATCATATTATATAGACAACAAATGTGGCCGCTAGAGCAATGTTCTTATTTCAAGTAACGTATTAGGTGATAAGAAAACACTAATGTACTTACGTGACATTATAAAAATAGCTGTAATATCACCAAATTCACGACAAAGCAACAATCGAATATTGACTACATGTAGGTACCTAAAAAATACCACATCTGCAAATTTAACAGTTTATGGCGTAAAGTCGTTATTGGCGACGCATAGTACGTTATATGATATAGGTTCACGGGTATTGCCGCGAAACCAGCAGACCTCTAGATAAAAATTAGTTTGTAGACGATTTCACCGCCGGCAACAAAGGATTAATTAAGAATGTCTAATCATTTGTGTTCGGTTTCATAGAACCCACTGTAAATAGTTTGAAATTACTACTTCAATAATATTTTCTGTCATACTGTACCAGTGTTTGCAGGTTCCAATCGATAGAACATAAGGTTTGTTCCAACTACAGAAATGCATGTTACAAAGGTGTTACTTGTTCTTGTGTGTGTGTTACACTCATACATGTTCTCTTAACCGCTATTATTAATTTTATTTATTTAATATAGAGGCCTTTGAGATGTGGGCATATATGAGAATACTTAAAATTAGCTGGATTGATAAAATAACAAATGAGGAGGTGCTGCGACTGCGACGACTCAATAAATCAACCATCAAATGCCGGAACTGGAATATTTTGGACGCATCATAAGGCACACCCTGAAAATGCGCCTTATTACATCTAAAATACACGGTAAAATATTGGGGAAAAGAAGTGTGTAGAAGGACAACATCGTGGCTGAAAAATCCGGTGCCTCGAATTGCGGTCCGGATAGTCCTGCCAGCTAATACCCCACCCGAATTGCGATCAAGAAATATTTTCTACCTGTCGCTGTAACCCGAATTGCTGTCCGGATTCCACATTTATAAACTCGGTCCTCGGTCCTGTTCGTTTTACTAAACCTCAACTGTTTATCCTTGCCCCAACAAGCGATAGCGAATAGAACGAAAGCAGTGCAGCCAACTTCGGGAGGTATTCTGTACTACCACTTCCGGAAGTTCGATATATCTCTATATATATATATATATATATATATATATATATATATATATATATAAATGAAATGCTGTTCGTTTGTCTGGGCTTGAACTCGAGAACGGCTGGACGGATTTTGCTAATTTTGAACTTGAAATATTTGTGGAAGTTCAGAGAAGGTTTATGTGGCGAGAACCATAAATAATAACTAAGGGAAATACTGAAAAAGGTAAGTTTTGTAATTTTGGGGACAAATCGCCAAGGCAACCAATCATACTGTAAATTGGTTGTCAAATTCTGTCATCAGTTTGTCAGTGCGCGAAAACTTTATTCATTTTAAAATGCCAGGGAGAAAACGATCTGATTTAGGCCGTCGGGGTAATTCAAATGTGCTACGAGCTACCTCACGTGCAAATCGCACTGACGACCAGCGAGAGGCAGATAATAATAACGTTCGTATTGGTATGAGGTATGAGAGGTATAATAATTATGAAGTAGAAAGGCTTAAAATGTAACGAGTTAGGGCAAATCAAACACAACAGCATTTAGATCGACAGGACACCGAGTCTACAAATTCTACAAGTTCGAAAAAAAGGGACGCATCGAGTCACTGCAGCCGGAAAAAAACCGCCAGTATTTCAACTTTAAAAACTTCAAGAACTTCAACGTCAACACAAAAGAGGAATGTCAAGAAACCAAGAAGAGTCCTGAGTAAGTCAAAGCAACTTCACCAGGACACCGAGTCTACAAATTCTACAAATTTGAAACGACGGACACATCCAGTCACTGCAGCCAGAGGAAAAGCCGCCAGTGATTACAACTCCAAAACTTCAAGAACTTCGACGCCAACACAACGGCGGGAAGTCAAGAAGACAAGCAAAGTCCTGAGTAAGTCACAGGCACTTTTTCTACAGAATTAAGTTAAAAAATTCACAATTTCAACTACGACAAGATAAAACAAGCAGATGAGTTGATTTAAGAACAAGAAAAAATAGCCCAAGAAATCATATAACTACATAATAATTGCAAGAAAGACGGAAGTGCAAGAAAAACCAAGGGATACCTACAAAAAAGGATTGATCACCTAGATGCACTATGGGGGAAAGCCCAAGAGAACAACGAGGCGTTCAATGAACTTGGGTTTGGCGATCAGCACAATTATATAAAATCACACTATTTCAAAAGGATGGAGGAAAACTACAAGAAAATTCGACTGTACCTGACGTCACACGAGGTATATAAAACACCCAAGAAACAAGTCTGTGAGGTACAAATACAAGACCTAAAATCGGAAGTGAAGAAACCCAAACAACAGATCGAACAGGATTACCGACGAATCGAACTAAAGGTAAAAATATTAAACAAAAAAAAAACTACTTAGACAAGCTGAAGAAGACAAGGCAGAATCAACACCAAGATGGTCATGCACGTACTACTAGCAACAAATGTTCAAAACATGGAGCGCACTTCAACACACAATGAAATAGAGCGATTCCGCAGACGAAGTGTTCCTGTAAACCTGGAACGAGTAGCATTCCACTACTAGCCGGAAATAGATTATTGGGTGTGCCGACCAATCCGTAACGATTGGAGAAATGACAATCATTTGTCAATATTGTAAAGCGTTAAAATACAGCAGTCAATCTACTGGATTCACCGCTGGTGGTTCCCACCACCAGATCCATTACGCTCATTAGTTTCTGGGGTGGGAAATGACTAAACATTTCTTGGCCAACATACAAAAATATAATAGTTGCTTTTAAATGACGTCGTTTGGTTCAACGCATATTGTACAGGAAAATTTCATACCTACTCTCAGGGTAGTTTTTGATAAATTGTTTATTAAAATTTAAAAAGATAATATACAATTGGAAATACAAGGACAGTTTGCGGAATCAACTTGGAGTTTCCCGGTTTCGCGCATGGGCAATTATATGTCGCGTGTTCGCGAGCCGTAAAATCATCATCTTTATATATTTACTCAGCGGAAAAAAGACGTAAAATATAGTACATCAGAAAGCCTTAAAGTGATTATGTGTAATTTAATGCAGATAAAAATTTTGTATTACGTTTTGACCATATTTTTCAAAAATATATGTAGGTGATACGAGGTTCACCGGGTCATCTATAATTTTTATTTATCTTTCTTTTTTTGAACTTTACGTGGCATTGCAACGCATGCCGGGTACGGCTTGTTTTTTTTATAAAATCACATAGGTACGAATTTACCTATCTTGGGAGGTACACCGGAATTATTTCAAATTGTCGTTAAATTGTCATTCAGTAGGTAGAGGTATCGCCTAACTTGCTGAACTGCAATTCGGGTTAGGGATTATATCCCTTTTTCAGAAATGATGTACCTGTAGGTCCTCGGACCGCAATTCGAGTGCGCCCAGAAGAAATCTTCGAACGTGGTTTGGTAAATCGACATCACAACTATTTCGAGCTGCAGTGGATAAAGTAATGATTGCTAATCTACTGGCCGATATTACACCATAGTTAACTATCGAATCGGTTAAGACACTTGAAGAAGAAGACATAGAAACGTGATTGATTGCTTTGAAGTTGTTTCCCATAAGATTGCAAGTATCGTAACTTTACAACTTTACAAAATCGTCAGTGAGGCGAAGGGATGCTCCCGTATATAATTTGTGGCATTATATTTGCTAGATATCGTCCGGAACGAGTACGCCGCTGTTCGTCGGTGTATTTACCCGACCAATAACTGTCTGTCTCTCTCGCGACGTCACATATTAACGCGACCGTTCCAATCAAAAGAGACGATGATAGAAATCTATTCCTCGTTCATAATAAACATTATGTAGATAGCGGATGGTAGATAAATCGATGAGGGCGATCATCTCGCCGGTAAGTAGTAGTGATGGTAGAGTGCGAGGGTGGAGAGGGGAAGGGAGAGAAAAACCGTAAGTGCAGTCGAAAACTGAAATAGTACCTCAAACTCTACCAGTCTACTCTCTATCTTTCTCTGTTTTGCTTTCTCCCTCTTTCTCTCTCTCTCTCTCTCTCTCTGCGTACATTCGGTATTCTCTCGTTATATCCGACAAAAGCTGGCAGAATACGAACCGGCGGTAGAACGGTTTATGTACCTGATCGTATATAAGGGGGAAAATAAATACATAGCCGGCTATGTACCGGGCCTCTCTCTCTCACTCTCGCTCTCTTTCTCTCTGTCTCTCTTTCCCTCTCCCTCTCTGTCGTACACAGCTGTGAACAAAACGCATCAGTCTGCCAAGTGAGAGATCGCGGAGTGCTTCGGTGTGTAGGACGTTCCCGTCCGTCCGTCCCGTGTGCTCTCGTTGTCCGTGTCGGCGGCCGCCGCACGCCGTTTTTCCCCGTTTTTCGCGTGTGGAATTTTTTCCCGGGGAAGGGCCGCAATGGCGAGCCGGATTTTCGCGTCGGGCTCGCTGGGACCGGCGAGACGTGCCGCCGTTTAGGTTATGTGCGGGACTCCGCTCGCCGCGCCGCCGGAGGGATATCCGCGTGACGTTTTATTGGGATCGTAAAGACCGTCTCCGTCCTTCGAGAGGATAGGTAAGAGGGGGGCCCGCGTCGGCCGAGGGTTCGGGGTAGGTTCGGACCTTTTTCGTGATAATCCACGTTTCGGCTGGTAACGGTAATACGAACTTTATAACTTTACTTACTCGTTAACCGAAGTGGTGGTTTCCTGCTCCCATTAACCGAACAAGCAACCTGAGTCCTGAATACGTCTCTCTCGCATATTCGAAGTTTGTTTGTATTTAGTCCCATTACTCCCATTTCTCGTTCTGTGACAAATTTTATCCTGTTAACTCTTGTTCTGTGCTGCTCAAAGGACAGCCGGCGCAGTCGTTGGGTAAATACCTAACCTCAAACCGGTACACTGAAATATAAATCATTTCATGATAATCCACTTTTCGACTGGTAACATTAATGCAAACTTTATAGCTGGATTTATAAACTCTGAGGCTGAGGTTCAGTTGACGTTGGGAATTTTGGAGGTTGGGCACGATTTATAATAGGTTTGTTTCTGCAGCCAGTTTTTGATAGTTTGATGACTGTTTCCTTTGCGCATGCGTGACTGCAGTTTGATTTAAAACCGTTGCGGATTTTTGTGCCAGAACACTTACCAAATTTCAAACTGTACAAGGATTTCACGTTGCAAAGTGTTCTGTGCCGTTTTGTCCTATGGTTTTGTTGTCACAAATGTCACTGTCAATTCTGTTTCTAACCTCAGAAGTCGGACGGACGTGTAAGGAAGCTACTTGGTTTAATAACAATTCAGGTTTCATTGTGTTTATTTTTACGAAGGTAAAATATTGGCAATTTCATTTCTTCGTGCTACTCCTATTCTATCATTTTCTTCGTCAGCAATTTCTTCTCCATATGCTTCATGTCTATAGACATCGTCACCTTCATTACCCTCTTCTATTTCTTGAAGTGGAAATTGATCCTCAATTTTAAAGTTATGTAACACACAACATGCTCGTATAAAGTGCACCATATCTGGAACACTTCTTAATTTCAGTTGAAAAGAATTTAACAGCAGATTTTATTACCCACTCCAAAAACGTATTTTTTTTAAACACGTTTCAGACCTTATCAAAGAACTTTCAGATATATGTACTATTTATAATTCCAAGTTTTGTAAAGTATTGCAAGAATTTAGACTGGCGTATGGGAATTGTTCATTTTACTTACCTTTTACCTTTTAAACTTTGTATTCACCACAAAGACGCCTAGGTTACAATGGTTATGAACAGCTAATGGCGGCCATGTGCCGGCAGAGGTAGCAAAAATTTGACGGCACTCCAAATACGCATGCGTCTGACTGAGAGTCCGCAAGTAATCCACAAATCGCTCTGATGGTTTTAAACGGTTTCAAACTACATGACAGCCACTGCAAGAACGCAAGATTTTTAATCAGAGTTTTGGTTTGACACTGCAAGAACGCCAAATTTCCATTACGCATGCGTCTGATGGTTTCAAACCGTTGGGAACTACTACTGCACAAAAAATGTCGTTCAGTTCGCGGCGCCGCCGTTGCGTTTACCTAACACATGTCATTCGACATCACCTAAAATATCTTCTTCTTCTAGTTTCGTTGGCGTAACCTAAAATATTGTAACTTTTTTAAATGTATATTATGTACCTAATAAATTCATATAGGTATGGACCTCTTATTTACTCTTTATGTTGGGGTGTTTTAAATGGTTGGTAGTTACCGGTTTGCCTTAGTGATTTCGATGTAAACTACACTTTTGTGTCATTTCATTTGATTCACTTTATGCGGAAACGTCATCACGTGATCTTATAGGTGTGTTTCATTGGCCAGAGGTTCGTCGCCGAACCTCCAACATGAAACTTTGTCATCTCTGAACTGCAAACGAACCTCAACTGAACTTCGAACCTCGCCAACAATAAATGACACCATGCTATCCGCAAGTTTCATGTTGCCAACGTCAACTGAACCTCAGCCGGCTCAACCTCAGAGTTTATAAATCTAGTTTACATAGTTTACAAACATAGTTTACAACTATGTTTGTACTGACGGGGTATATGGTATATACCTGCAAAAGCCATAGTTTTAGTCTTGCTTGTAAATATTTTCATGTCGTAGGTACTTTTGGCAGATATTTTGTACGGTATACATTTGTCTTTGTAGATCGTCTCCCGTTTCCGCAGATAGTACTAGGTTATCTGCATATCAAACAGTTTGGGATGGTGTAGTGCTCTAGGTATATTACCTTTAGAACATTTCATTTTCCATTCTTTTATAATGGCATCTATGTATACGTTGAAAAGTGTTGGCGACATATAGCAGCCTTGTCTTACTCCTTTACTTGTAATTTTTTTATTTATTATTTATTATTGTTGTTATTTTCCTTATGTCTACTACAATTGTGGTGTTGACCCATCACTGTGACTTTGTATCATTTGTATTAAGTGTCTTTTTTTCACCATAATATTCTTGTATTATATCCTGTCAACCTTTGTTCTGTGGTGCTCAAAGCACAGCCGGTGCAGTCGTTGGGTAATACCTAACCTCAAACCGGTACCGTCAAAGGCGTCAAATTTAGATAATTTAGTTATAATCCACTTTCCGACTGGTAACGTTAATGCAAACTTTATAACTTATCTTACTCTTTAACTGAAGTGACTGCTCCTTGAACAGGCGACCTGAATCCACACCTTTCGCATATCCAAAATTCGTATCTATTCCCATTTTTCGTTTTGTGACTGTTGAATTGACCACCAAACAACCTTTGTTTTGTGATCCTCAAATGACATTTGGCGCAGTGGGGAATATAGTGCATTTGAGAGCTTACTGTTTTTTACTATTTTAGTGATAAAATAAAGTTCCTTGCACTGTACCAATTATTTCTATTTTTAAATTAACACTTAAAATTTTTAGTATGCCGTCACTAAGCGCCCGCTTGAGGGAAATTATTAAAGTATCATTGGCATCACTGGAATATTAGAATGAACTTTTTTCTTTCCGTATTAAGCCTCAGTTGCTATAGCTATTCGGCTGTTCTTTGGGATTTGCGGTTCCGTGCTTGTTATTTTACCTTATTCCGTCTTCTTTTTAACGTTTTGAATTGGGGTGGGAAGGTGGTGTATCTAAAAATTAAAAATTATTTCATTTGCTTCATGACTTGGTGTTGCAAGCTTGTGAATGTAGGGAATAAACCGTGCTGGAAACAGCTTCTTTAGATCCTTATGTGCGATTCTTGGAGAAATTTGTTTATGATAGAAATATTTTGACTGTTCAAGTTGTTCAAGACTATATCACGCATTGAATAAGGTTTGATTTTGACTTTAGTGAGATCTCGATGTGAATGCCAAAGTATTAATATTATGTGAGTTAAGTAGGCAATTAAAAAATATGTGTTGGGTGTCCTCCTCTTCAATACATAGGTCTGCATCTTGTATCTTCATCCTCTTGAAGTAGTTGCCGCTGAAAAGATGACCTGATCGGAGTCTTGTTGTTGCCACAAGTTCTCTTCTAGTCGCCCTCCAACCTCTCTAGAATGAAGTGGCTGGTTCCTTTAGGGCTTTATCCATGTCCTTAACGAATTTTATTTAACATTCTTGTTCAATATGTGTTAATTTTAATTTTTTTAACTGTGTGTGTCGACGTAATTGTTTAATATGTGTGACGCCGCACATTTCGAGCAACGGAAGCCCTAAAAACAACTTGTTGTGAGCCTGATGATGGCTTCGATGAAGTCGAAACAGGTCGCTCAACTTTGAATAAAGCATTTGGTGAAGATTTGGTGTTTTCCTTTGGTTTATATTGCCATGGCCAACTTAGAGAAGCTGGATAACCTTCGGTCGTTCTCTTCTAGTGTTGTTAGGAAACTGCTGAAACCACTGCCGGGTCCCTATGTAAACTCTATAATATTAGAATGAAATTCATTACAGAACGTGGATTTCTGAGGACAGAACTAAAAAATAGTGTAGAAACAGTTGCCATGGGTTACCGTTCTCCCTCCCAAATGTCCTATGTCATTGCTAATGTCTCGTATATTTGACGTAAAAATTATTTTAAGGATTTACCACAAACATTATTACCTAACTCAATTGTAATTGTTGAAATGTGGGAAATCATGTTTACAATTTGTGGTTTTATCCCCAAACCTCACAGTTAAATTTTTTGTCCCACCAAATTGGTGTTATTATTAGTTTTGATTCAATAAATGAATCATCTGTGTATTATGTATCTCTATGACTTGACTTTGTGACTGACTCTTCTATACGCAAACATTTGAAAGAGATCCATCCAAATTATAACGTGATATGAAAAATTATCTAGGTCAAGGGTTGCCATGAAATGTAAAACGGTTGTCTTAGCTTAAATCATCCTTTTAAAATAATTCTGTCATTGTCAAGTTACACTGACATCATCAATAAGATTAGCACAATGACTTGACAGATTTGGACACTTGAAAAAATGATTAACATAAATGTGGGATGGGAGCTGCGACAATCATTTTAAAATCCATGACCATCCTTGACCAAGGTAATTTTTGATATCACGGTATATTGAACTTGCATTAAGCACATATTCAATGTCTAAGGGGTAAATTTATAAACGTCCCTACCCTACAATTCTCCTATACTACAATTTTTCTAGATTAACCCTAGCGACACTAACCCTATAGATACTATAGCAAAGATTTCGTACTGAATACATGATTTATTATTGGCTCCTGAAAGAAGCAGTTATTTTAAAGGAGCTCCCACTCCACAGCGCAGTGTTGTATAATCTACATCACAAGTTACCGACATTTACAGGAATCTTCGTAACCGACATATCAACGACACTTAAAATTGCTTTATCGCTACATCCGCAGGACATTTCCGATACCATTTCCTAAAAAAAGACCATCACATTACATAATGATGCGATCATATTAAAGGAACTCGCCTATAAAATCGCGGCTCCTGATTGGCCCGCCACTGTTGCTAACTTCAATGCCACGGAGTAAATGAGGGTTGCCTATGGGGTTGCCTTAGAGGGAAGTATGTGAGGTTATGTTTAGTTTTGTTACTTTGGAAGGAATTGTTAGTGTCTTCGGCAGTACTTTGTGAACATCATACGACCAGGTATTTTGTAATATACTATACAGGGTGTTTATCAAACCGGTTTATTCACAAATATCTGATTTGTCTCTAAAATTCGTTACTATGTCTTCTTTCTTACTTTCTTGCTAATCGTTCTCGCACACTTTTGGATCTGAAAGCAATGGTGCACATAGTAGGCAATTTAAAATGTGCTACTTCATTATTAATCACTATACACTTTTAATCTGGTATCGTTTAAAGAGGTACTTTTCTAAATTTGGCAGGCGTTCCGCAAGGGTTCACTTTTATTAGTTTTGTTTCAGTAAATACATGAAATGGGTTCAATTTAATACAATTTTTGTCATCAAACGTTTCACGTAACTTAATACAAAGGTTTCGATTAGCTAAGATAATTTTGGAGCAGTTTCAGAATTGATGATGAAACAAACCCATTATTACGAAATAGCTTGTTAAGCTTACTCAACACCTAGAGTAAAGTCAAAATAGAATTGGAACTGTTCATCATTTTTTGGGAATAAGAGGCGGGGCCATAACAGTGATGTTTGTGTTCTCCTCAACGACGAGGGGCGTGTCTCGAGCAGCGGGAAATTTAAATTAGGAAATTGAATAACCAGTAACTTATAAATACATATAGAAAGTGAGAAAGTAAGCGGAAAACTCGGAATTGTAAACAGCCATAAACATAAAATATGGCGTTCCTGTCATTTTGGATTTTGTGGCTGTGTGGTTGTTGAGATAGTCGATCACTCTTCTATTTAGATTTTGTTTTAATTATTTTAATATTTTTTGCGCTTATTATATACAACAACAACTTGAAGAAATATTATTTTCTGGGTAATCCATTGTTGTCGCTCCTATTACTGACAATTTTATGATGTGGTGAAGTTTGTGTGCGATGATTCTCACATCACTTATTCCGTGGTATCCAACCTCAAAACAGGGACTTTGCCATGAAGTCCTAACTACTATTACCGTTAATAACTAACAACTTGAGTTTAAAAAGTATTTCACTGTGAAAGTTCGTATAGTATAAACATGCGATTAAACCTTGTCACTTTTGAACTAAGCGACTTTATTGCGATCCCCCGCTCGTTAAAGTACTTTTAGGGACCGTTTTTAAGTTTTGTTTCAGCAAACGTACGATCTATAATGTATTTTCGATGCCGAGCTACACAGGTTACGTTCTATTGGCCATGAGAAGTTCGGAACAGGTTCGGAACTCAAGTTGGAACATACCGATTACTATGTAAAAAGTTTTTATAACAACTTACACGCTAACTGGGAGTGTTTTGTACGGCTATTAACGAAAATAGTAATTACGGTGCTTTTGTATGGTAGGTATTCGTTTCTGAGGTATCAACATTTTTCGATATTTTCTGTTCTGTGTGATGACATGTGGTGTGGGAATGTTTGTGTTCCGTGATTCTCAGTTAATGGCGGCGCAGTTTTTCTATGGTAACAAATGTGCTAGTGTATGAGTTTATGCGACTGAGTAAAGGACAAAATTTGAGTAAGTTGCGTTAGTTAGTAATTAGTGGCAGCAATTAATTACGATAATTGAAGAAATGAGAATGACATAGGCACGAGTTGTCAACTCAAAATTTTTGTCTGAGAAGACCTCTGACAAGGTTTCATCGTACTTGTGGCTTTAGCCTGCATGCTGCGGTGGGCAATTAGTTTTAACTGGTGAGGTGGGAGTTTGGTTAAGTTAGGTTGGTTGTTTTATAATATTTTGAGGTTAGTTTTTAAAAACGAAAATAATGTATAAATCCTTAATTACGTCCGGAGTATTATAAACGGATTTCCTGATGAAATGCGATAACTTATTCTTGTAATCACTCAGCATTGATTAACTCATATTTTAATTGTTCACTTTAGTGCATTGCAAGGGCAGGATAAATTTGACACGACACACTCATCGGAACATTAGAATGTGTTCTATCTTCTTTGATTACCTGCTTCGAAACACATTCTATCTGGGCATAGGTTGCTTCATTAACAAATGTCTTCTGTTGTCGGCCTGTTTGTACTCCACTTTTTTCCTGAGTAATAAATTGTAGGGAAGAGTAAGTGGTTAGTTGATAGAGAACGATATGGCTCCTCCTTTGCATATGAATAAAACTGACCGGGCAAATTCTCGAGAGAAGGCAAACGGTTCATTGTAAAATATGGACAGATTATGTCATAAATCTTTTAAACGAGGCGAAGTGGCTAACTAAAGCGTCTTTCGCAGATGTAGGTCCTGAAATCTTGAAATGGTAAATGCAGAGTGTAAAACTGGTAAAGGTGGTGGACTCGTTGACATTCCCATCGGTCCTTTAGATAAGGAATTGATTGATGGCTTCGTTTATTTGTTTCATGTGGGCGATCGGAAAATGAGTACCTACCTACCGTCAAATGATTCTGTTTTTGTATTTTTGTTTGATTGTAATTTTACTTTTGCTTAAACTCATTTCCTCACATTCCTTCCATTTTTCTATCTCTAATTCTCATAGCTCGTATTCTTGTTTCAACTTCGTTTTCACTTCATTTTCCTTCGGCCTATGCCTCTCGCCCGCCCGTATAAGTATATTCATCCCACGATACGCCAAAGTTAAAACTCCTTGTCATCCCGAACACGTTCCGCTAATAAAGTTTGTATCATTAGGGGCGATGATAGACTCGGGTGTATCTCCCATCTATCGAAGTGTCTCGGAATAATTCACGAAACAGCGTGCAAACTCCGAGAAAGTAAACGGATTTTATTTCTGGCTAGATAACGACCTCCCCTCCCCACTCTCGGCACAGCTCACTTGGCAAGAAAATATCTACTATATAATGCACCACCGGAGGAGATTACCGATCCCTCCTGCACTTTTGAGGTCTATACATATATTTTGTTGCTATATTCGGGGCGCTTTACTTATCATTTTTCTCGGGAGGGATGGTGAGTGATGTTTTGAGAGGCGATGGCGAAATTTAGTTCGAAAAGGCATCGAATTTAATATTTACTTTCATACAAATTTCAATCCAAATTAATAAACATAAAGGCATATTTGGGTAAATATATTCAAAGGATTAGGGCATTGGACCATTTCCGAGTTTGCGCACACCAAAAGACGCCAAAACGCTACCTAGTGTCAAACGGAAGTAACATGACGTTCATCATTATCAAACAGCTATATAGTCGTCCACTGCTGGACATAAGCCTCCCGTAAATGTTTCCATATCTCTCTATCCCGTGCCGCATTCATCCAGTTCGTGTGAATGCGCTTCAGATCATCCGACCATCTAGTATGGGTAGTCTGCCTCTGCTGCGAAGTGCATGGTCTCTACGTCTCCATTCAGTTATTTTTCTTGTCCATCTACCATCGTTCCTTCTAGCCACGTGGCCTGCCCAGTTCCATTTAAGATTCGATATTTTTTCAATGGCATCTGTCACTCCAGTTCTCCTTCTCACCTCCGCATTCGGAACTCTATCTTTCAGAGAGATACACAACATAGCTCTTCCCATGCTTCTCTGTGTCACTCTTATTTTGTTTGCCGTTTGCTTTGTTAGTGTCATTGTTTCGGCTCCATATGTTAACACTGGCAGAACACACTGATTATATACCCTTCTCTTTTGACATATGGGAATATTGGATCTTAAGATGTAGCTCAGTTTTCCAAAGGCTGCCCAGGTGAGACCAATTCTTCTGCCAATTTCACAGGTTTGATTGGCTCTCCCCAATCGTATTTCGTGACCCAGGTAATTATAGGACCACACTTGCTCAATATTCGAGTCGTTTACTTTTAGATTTTCAGTGTTGGCTAGATTTGTCATGAACTTGGTCTTGCTGATGTTGATATTCAGCCCAACTTCTTTGGATGCTAGTTCCAGTTCCTTTAGCATCTCTTTTGCTTCATCAAATTTGTCTGCAATTAATACTAGGTCATCGGCGAAACGAAGATGGCTCAGCTTCTCGCCGTTGATGTTAATACCAAAGTTGTCGATCCTAGTACGCTTTAACATGTACTCCAGAAGGTTAGTGAATAATTTGGGAGAGATAGCATCACCTTGCCGCACACCTCGCTCCATTTTGAAGTCGGGAGTATCTTAATGGAGTCTAATAACAGCTTTCGCTTTCTTGTAAATATGCTGGATAAGTTTGGTGTAACGATGGTCGAATCTACAATCCGCGACGGCCTGGAGCATACTTTTCGATACATAGCTTTTTCGTAGTCCACGAAAACGAGCACCAAACGCTTATTGTACTTTATGCATTTTTTAATAAGAATTTTCACTGTGTGGAGATGATCATTGGTGCCATAGCTCTTACGGAATCCTGCCTGTTCGTTCGATTGATAGGGATCAAATTTCGTTGTTATCCTTTTGGTAATGATTCTCATGAAGAGTTTATAAATCTGCGAAAGTAAGCTGATTGGCCTGTAGTTTTGAATTTGGGCTATATCACCCTTCTTATGCAGCAATACTATGATGGCCATGTCCCACGGTTCAGGCGTTGTAGTATTTCTCAGGCAAGCATTGTATAGTTTGCACAGTATGTTTAGTAGTGCTGCTCCTCCCATTTTGATGTTTTCAATGCTAACTCCGTCGTCTCCGGGCGATTTGTTTTTCTTCATGTCCTTCAAGCTGTTGTTGATTTCATCGAGTGTGATATCTGGGATATCTTCTGACCTCTGGTTTTGCATTTTAGGAATGTTTGTGTTGCCCTCCGGTACTGTCGTTTTCTTGTAGAGATCCACCTAACATGACGTTACATGCCAGTAAAAATCTTCACCATTTTCAGAATCAGAATGATGAAACAAATCAACACAAAGTTACTTACTCGTATACATTGTGAGAACAATGACGTAGATGTAATTTTACTTATTTTACACAGCACCTATTTTAGGCAGATTTCTACTGTCTGGTTTCACAAAATAACTCTTCATTATATATCCCATTGATTAGATACATTAGACTTGATAGAGAATCACTGATCGACACTAAAAAAACAAAAGTACCTACGTGATATTTATCGTAAAACTCATAACCACAATAGTCTCCCTTGTCTACAAACATGTGACGTCATCATAGAGTTAACCAATTTCCATGGATTGTGCCTCAAAAGTTTTCGGCTGTGCCAACAACTGAGGGACTTGCTTGGACCAACTTCGTTATGGCGGCGACCAAAACAATAACAAACGCGTCATTACTTAGAACTAATAATTATATGGAACTTGTCTTAAACAATCGAGATATAACAATTACGAGGGATTATATACAGTAGTTTATATGTTATAATTTTACTGTAAACAAAATAACATCAATGTGGCCGTCAGGCTCTCATAACGTAAACATTATGCCGAGTCTAAACGATTACCTAATTAATTTAGAACTTAATGACTGTGTTTGCAACATCATTACAAGAATTGTACGGTATTCATTAAATTTGTAAAGTATATAAAATATTCGGGTAAGAAAGGTATTACTCCAGTTGTTGGCACACGGCTCTCTATACAGAAGTATAGGCAATGCGCAATCCATGTACTTACTATAAGATATATGCCAAATTCAGAGCGTTTTTAATCACCTGACCGAACTTCAAATACACACAAATTTCAATCAAGTTTCAAATTCAAGTAATCCATACATTTTCCGAAAATTCAAAGAAAATATTATTTAGCGCTTTAATCTTTTAGAACGACAACGATTGTAACCAGATTTTTAATTCACTCAAATACTCTTATCCTAAATACCAATTAGTTTCATTCGATTTTAACCGACAGTTTTAACTGCGGGTAAATCAACAAAACCGTGGCCAACCATTTCGATAAGTAATTAATTGATTTATCTTTCTTTTGTTACAGTGTGGTGACAGTGGAAAAGCGGGAAAAAGTGCATTAGTGCGTTTCAGTGTGAGGACCTCCTGTTATTGGATTAACTTCATTTCGGACGCGATGAGGATATTTGGATACATTTAATTGCGTATGAGGTAATCTATATCGATTTAGTTAGCGTTTTGAAGCTTTGATTAAGCCTTTTTAGCTTGTTTTAACAATTTGACAAGGTGCATGTTATACCGATTTAGTTTATAGTATCAAATAGTATTGATCTGTGATATTTACCTAATTGTAGTCGTTAGCTTGTGTTGATTTTAGGTTCTGCTTTAAACTGCTTATAAGTTATTAAAGGCATCAAGTGGGTGTTATGGAAATATGTGGGAGTAGCTTGACTATAACACTCTTACGCTTGACTCGTGCATGTGCCCGAAACTAAACAATCTAACCTAACTCGTTACTATGTTTATTCATACACTTTCATGGCAGAATTGGTCGGTTTTTAAACCTTCCGCTTTACTTTGTGGCAGAACTCGCATCATGCCTCGCAACATGAGAACCGAGATGTTCGAGACATCGAGACTTTTCGAGGCGAGACCAAAATTAGATCTCGTCTCGTGTCGAAATTTCAACATTTAACCTCCGTGCGGTCTCGAAAGTCGAGACTAGTGTCTACCATTAAAGGGAGATTAAAATGGCACGTGGCAATACTATGGAAAAATCAACAGGCAGGTGTAAGCCACTTTGTATATGCTTTTAGAGTGAAATCTGAATTTTTGTTTGAAGACATTTTGTTGGAAGGTCACAGTGTGACTTAATGTGACATTTTCAGCAATTCATTCGTTTTTTAGACACATTTTGAGTAAATATTCCGCTTTCTTACTGACATTTCGAACAAACCCTTTATTGTTTAGTGATATTTTCAGTGTTGCCCACGAGACGAGACGAGACGAGAATTTGAAAAATCTCGTCTTCTCTCGCAAAAAAGGTGGAAAGTCTCGTCTCTAGTCTCGTCTCGCATTAAAAATCTCGTCTCGTATCATGTCTCGCGCGAGAGTCTCGCAAAAGTCTCGCATCTCGCGATTTCGTGCGTATCTTGCATTTTGCCGTTTTATTACGTCCGGTTCCTCCTTGCTCCTCAATTATATCTAAATTCTTATCAAATTTGCTTTTTCGACAAGAACTGAAATAAACCAATTATTATAGGTAGACGATCTCCAAAGGTCGGTGAATATAAAATAAATTGTCGTAGAGGTATTAAAAACTAATAATCGTAAAGCTTAACAAAAAATTCCTGTCAACAGGGACAAAATGTCAAACTTTTTTCTTGTTAGAGAGAAAAAAACCATTTTATCCAACATAAAAAGGTTGTGAATATTTGTATTCCCTAGGTAAGTCTTCAACTCTACTTTACTAGTCATACACGTGGCAATATCTCGGAAAGCTCAAAAAGGTAAACATTGCGTAACAGTTATTGTAAACACAGGTTGCTCGCTATTATGCGGCTTTAAAAACATGTTTCAATAACATTCGCGATAATTATAATAATTAATTAATACTTGCTATTTTTATTTGCGATACTGTGAGACTTTTGCTAGACTCGTGCGAGATTTGAGACGAGACTTTTTGAAAATCTCGTCTTGTCTCGCAAGGAAAATTTAAAGTATCGTCTCGAGTCTCGTCTCGAAAACGAGACGAGACGAGACTCTCGCAAACGAGAATATCGTGGGCATCACTAGATGTTTTGGTCAACTCTTTTGTTTTTCAGTACCATTTTGAGCCAGTTATTAATTGTTCAAGTGAGATTTTGAGCATATGAGTTGTTTTAGTTGACATTAAACGATAGGTAATAAATTTCAAAATGGTAATTCAGTCCTACCTACTACGTTCTTTTCACAGTTCGAAAATGTGGGCCCCGGAATTTTCCGACACACTGTCGGAGGATCCAGTGGATCTTACTGCACTGTAGTATATACTGTAGTATATACTACAGGATCCATTTTTTCACATTTTCACACTCACATTCACATTTTCGTACTATGGAAGTATATACAGGATTTAGCACGTTTTGGCGGAAATAAGTTATTTTAGAATTTGTAGCTCCACACGCCCGCAGTCTCAGGTGAATTCCAGTCGCTAGAAGGGCCCATTGGATCCTCCAATAATGTGTCTGAAAATTCCGGGGCCCACATTTTCGAATTGTCGAAGTATATACAGCATTTTGCACGATTTGGCCGAAATAAGTCATTTTAGAATTTGTAGCTCCACAGGCCCGCAGTCTCAGGTGAATTCCAGTCGCTAGAAAGGTCCATTGGATACTCCAATAGTCTGTCTGAAATTTTCGGGGCCCACATTTTCAAACTGTCGATGTATATGCAGGATTTAGCACGTTTTGCTCGAAATTAGTCATTTTAGAATTTGTAGCTTCACAGGCCCGCACTCTCGGGCGAATTTCAGTGGCTAGAAGGGTCCATTAGATCCTCCGACAGTGTGTCTGAAAATTCTGGGGACCACAGTTTCGAACTATCGAAGTATATACAGGATTTAGCACGATTTAGCCGAAATAAGTCATTTTAGAATTTATAGCTCCACAGGCCCGCTGTGCAAAGTGACTCTCAGTGGCTGACAGAGTCTCCTAAATCCTCCAAATTGTTGCTGGAATTCCCAGGGCCCGCATTCAGGTATATACACGATTTAGCACGTTTTGGCCGAAATAAGTCATTTTACAATTTTTGGCCATTTCTGGATATTTGTTATTGACCCACTGCTAGCGTTTCTAAACTCTCTGTGTACCACATGTTCGACCTGTCGAAGTATATACAGGATGTCCCAGGTTTTGGCTGAAATAGGTCATATTCGAAATTTTGGCCATTTCTGATCATTTTTGTCCGCTTTTTCGGCCAATTAACAGAAAGTTTTCCAGTGCCAAATGATTCTCAAGATTGCTAGTATATTACGAAATTGAACCGAGAGTGATGATTGAACATCTTGTCATTTTTGGCCAAGATTGGCCAAATGTATCCAAAAAATTTTTTGGCCCCGGGACTTTCAAGTACTTCTAAAGACACAAATTCCTGCGCAAACCAAAGCATCCTATTACATTCCGTGTATGAGTTATTAGCGGTGGCCGCTAAAGTTAGCCCACCTTTTGTAGCTCCGGCTGGTCAAAAACTACACAATTCGTTTTCTCGCCACAAAAATCTACAAAAAAGACACAAAATCTCCACTATTTTGTTTTGCCGGCCTGAGGAGAGTGGTCCGCCAACTTTATATACATTTATTACTTTCTCTAGGATTATACCGACAATTGAAACTTACTGAAAATTACATTTTGTGGTTCTGATTTAAAATATTTATTTGTTTCAAGAGATGATCCACTATTACACTTTTGAAGGAATTCGATTAATCTGTAACGATTTGTTATTAATTTAAAGATTTTTATTATAATGTATTTTCCCGGTTGCCCGTGGCAAAGTATTCCAAATTATACCCCATATACGTGGCGCGCAATAGACCTACCACACAAACGAATCCTCTAAAATTAGAAGGTATGGAAAGGTGAACGTGGCGCGCAATCTGAAAACACCGTCAATATTTTTATTATTAAATTTTCCTCAAGTTAGTTACCTTGTTAACTTTGCCACTTTCAGTGGAAGGTTGTGCGGTTTACTACAGCTTTATATGTATACTGACATATTCACATGCCTTACAACGCAAAATTTCGTTCAGAATTTTCTTTGAGGTACGTTAATTTAACTAACCGTATTAAAAACGATGCCTACCAGCGCTCCAAAAGTTTGTAAACGTCCTTTACATAACGCCGAAAGAAAGAAACCTATGTTTAGACTTTAACCTTTTCCTTTAGTCCTGTTAACCAACTTCAATTATACAATTTTAAACGCCACCTTTTAAATAATTACATTATGTCATAAACCTGTACTTCGTAAATTCATTATTCAAATACTGTGAGTCGTACGAAGTGTGAACGGGGAAAGTTACCGTACTTAATTCGCCAGTTTCACGATTAATTCACGTTTAATATGTACTTTTTGTGCATACATTTTTATAGCTACCTGAAACTAATATTTTATCGATTCATGGCATTAATTTATATTGCTTAATATAGTGCGTAGGCGCCTAAACGATGCTTATATAGTTTTTTTTTAATTGTTATGTTTTGTCGTGACATTTACGTTGAAGGATTTGTCGATGGAGAGAAAGCAATTTGGCTTTTTCAGTTTGTATTTTTACACCTTACAATTTTGATACATAATTAATTCTTGTAATGGGCGTTCGCGTGTAAGAATTACGTTTGTTGTGTTTTGTGGTCACAAATTCCGCCCTAAAATATTTTATCTTCACATTAAATATCGATTTTGTTGCGGCGCAATAATTAATAAATCAGCGGTTACCAAATTGAAAATATATCATGTTAAAGCAACAACAATTCCGAAACCGTTTAATATCCCTCCCGGGACATCTTTCGCCGAACCCTCATTTCGCATGTTTGTTGCCTTTCTATTGTCCTTACTTCCAGGTTATAAAGTGCGAGTAACGCTTTTAATTAAAGAAATTCATCTCTTTTGACGATCTCTCAGACTTATTATTATGTTGTTTCCCTTAGACAGCTTTTCCTTTGAGCAATTGCAATTAATTGGGGATATTCCCTTTTCGTCGGAGAAAGTATGAGGTTTTGGAGTTCAATGTTTTTTGGAGGAGGTGGATAAATTTATCTGACGGGTAGAGTTTGTGAGGAGATTCACTTGTTGGTTGTATTTATTCGGGGGTTAAAAGTCGGTCAGACGTACATATTAAGGGTGTTTCGTGATGTGGTTAAGTCTTTTAATGGAGTTATCTTTCGATTAATTACTAAATATAATAGGTATTCATTGAGTAAGGAGGAATGTGTGGAATGGACAAACGGACAGGTGTTGTTTAATGAAGGGGCCTATTCTTTGTCCAGTCTGTATGAGTATTCATCCACAAATTAACAGTGGCGCTGTTTCTAATGGCACTGCTTCGAATTTCCCGGAGGACGACGCTATAAGCCCAAAGTACCAACAATACACAAAATGTATTTTTCGGCAAAAATCACATTACGAAAGTCGCCATGTACTTCCTCAGTTCAAAAATATATGTGTTTTGTGCTTTATAATCAACGATTGTACCCAGTTTACGTAGGGAAAAGACCCCATAACTCATACCTGTGTCCAGTTTACTTTGTAAGCGCGGGTCATTTCGCAGGTAATGACGCCACTCGCCCCACATCCCTTCGATTCTCTCTCTCCCTCTCGCTCTCTCTCTGTCTCTCTACTTTCCGAAAGGGCCGCATGACAGTAATAACTAACCTGACAGAAACATGTGTGATACACACACAAAATTCGAGGGTCGAAACGTATGGAGTCGTTCTTGTTCTAAACGCGCTTTATCGAAGCTATTCAATGTTGGAAAATAATCACATAAATAATGATCGGTTGTATTTTGTGGGAAATTACTACGCACGGTTTCGGTGTCGGCATGTCGACGTTTTAATTTTTTCGATTTGTGATGAAAATTTACAGGGTTCAAGTCAAGGGGAAAAATGGTCTCTTTCGTTCAAATTCGTTATTATTAGAGGCGTAACGGGTGTTGAAAAAATGTCTTAATTACTGCGATATTTCATATCGTATGTCCGAAAGTTATGGCGGTTAATTAAATCATGATTAAGCAGCCGATTAACGTAACGAGAGCGCATTGCCTTGATTTAACCCTATAGTTTGAAATTTAATTACCAAACATAAAGTTTACTTACTGTCATGTTTAAATTATTAACATTCCGTAAAAGCTCCGCACAAATGAAATCTTTATTTGAATTAGGATGTAATTGATAAATACCTAATCTTTATGTTCAGTATTTCAGGAAATAAACGAGAGGGATTCCTAGATATTTAATAAATATTATGGAGGATTACTTGCCATACAGATATTTAACCGGTTTTCGCAAAGAAATGGCATAAGTAAATTCTACAGTCACTGAACTGTATAAGCAAGCAGCTTTAAAAATTTTAAAAAACTCTACTGCCAATATTAAAAATTTAAATGTTATTGTTTTAAAAGACTCGAACGATTTCATACACTTTCTGTAAAAAGTGGACTTCTAATAAATATTTTTTGATCACACTTCTGGTGAAGTAAGCAATCTAACGAGCCATTTATTATACATCAAAATCTGTTGGGAGTTATCGCGGAAGGAACATACTATTTATATACATACTCCACGGCTGAAACCATATATACATTCCATTTTTAGCAGAATCATCCTAGACGTTTGAACACATTTCTTAACAGGCACTATCTTAGTTTTAAAATAGTGCCCTTTAAGTTAGTTTAAGATAAAAAAAGATAGTTTCTAAATTCTACTTCATAATACGAAACACAAATTCAAGAAACGCTGTAAAACATTTTGAATAGTTGGCAAACGCGACGCGTTCTAGGCGCAGCAGTAATTATTAAGGCCCGGATTTTATGCAAATTGCATATTTCGTAAAACATTTAATACCTACATACGTTTAACACCTTAGTCGTTTTTAAAGGATTTTAGTTACTACGTATATTTTTAGCGAAAAACTTAATCAAAATCGCATATTACCACATTCCCATATTTCTCTGCGTATTTACTTCACATTTGCATAGGTATGCAAATCGTCACCACTCTTACACCCGGTTTCATAATGCAGTTAAAGTCCACTTTAACTTAAAGTTGACTTTAACTGTGAGTTAGAAGTAGTAACGCCCAGTTTCATAACGCAGTTAAAGTCCACTTTAACTTAACGTCACAATCAAAGTCAACTTTAAGTTAAAGTGGACTTCAACTGCATTATGAAACCGGGCGTAAAAGTCATGAAAGCATCACAGTAAAAGTTAACTTTAAGATAAAGTGGGCTTTAACTGCATTATGTAACCGGGCGTTAATTTTTCTTCACATTTACAAAAAATGCGTCGTTCCATTACTTTTATGTACTGTAATAGTACATAGTACATAATATACTAGTTTTTTAAATAGTAGAACTAGAGATTACTTATTGTAGGTAGTACATGTAATGTAAAACCTTAAAGTAACTTAATGATTCTTTTTTAGACGTACATTTATTTCTTTGTCCCCAATCACTTTATAATTGGACTTTGATTCACTCTTATGAACCGTAAGCAATATTTTATTCACTTGTGGAATAATATTGGTTGATCCAACACATGACAGTTATGACTGTCATTATTAATGTCATTTTAGACAAGTAAACTATCAAATAACACACTAGTGTGTTATAATCCATAACTCACTAGTGAGTTGTGTTACAGTCTTCTTCAAAACTATTCCAAGACTATTCCAGCTTAATTGTTAACCTAGACTAGCCATATCTAAATTCCACTGGGAATACCGTCAGGGGTAGTCATAGCATTATATTTAGTTGCTAATTAGTTACTGTCGAAAGGTCCATTTGTCCATTCCCGAAATCTACTTATCATCCCTCAGTCCACCCCCGAAACATCAAAATTTATGCCTTCTGAACGAAACGACATATCTCTATGAATCTTTCTCCATATTTAATTGATAAATTATTGCTGTCCAACAGGTGATCGGTCGATACTTGCGGCTACCCCTATCAACCCTCGAGTCATCCCCCACTCCTCCACCTGAAACCTTCTTTAGCGACTAGTTCGGCAGTAGCATGCATTAGTTTTTGTGAAGCTTCTTAATTTTAATAGATACAACATATCGAGAATAATGTACAAACAGGTAATCAGTTCACCAGATGGAATGATATATATTTGTCATATATCATCAGGAAACCGTACATTAATTGCGAAACCGTTTTATTATTTACAAGTACTACTTACAAGTAATTTGTTACAACAAATTGCTGTTATTAAAATCTATTGCTTTAATTAGCAGTTGTCAGCAACAAACACGGGAAAGGAGGAAGGATTATTTCTAAAAATCTTATCTTAAAAAAAAATATAGAAATATATAAAAGATAAAAATAATAATAAAAGATAAAAATCTTTTTATCAACATTGCAGAAATTTACCGACAGCTCTAAAATTGTATGTGGTGAATACGAAAGTTTTTATTGATATAGAGTTACACCAAAAAGAATCTAAATTTATTAATGCAACATACTCGTATATACAAATAAATCTTTTCAAACACACTAACGTACCAATTTGACAAAAAAATAAAATGTTTGGTACTTGTTCCGGGGAATCAGAATAAAATAATTATGGATCAATTATTAACTGAGTGTTTTCATTAATTGAATTAATATGTTTTCATTTATTGAAAACGATTGTAGCGATTTCAATGAAAACTGACAGTATTTATTACCCAAATCTTATGGATAATCTTGCAATGCAGTGCAATCTTGCATACTGCAAATCTCATACATACTTCACATATCAATACATATTTGTGAATTCCCTTGCGTACATGTGCAATTACTGCATACATTCTTAAATAACAAAGGGCCCAAAAAGACCTTTTTTAGTACTACTGCGCGTCTTGGAACATTCGATTATTTGGAAACTTGATACTTGAGTAAACATAATGTTCAGCTGTTACGTATTCAAGATGGCGTTCAAATGTTTGAAACGAAGGTCCGTTTAAATTCCGTACAGAATATATCTAAAAAAAAATCTTCTGTAGTTCGAAACAGGTCTCCCAAGCTCGTCAAGGTTTTTTCATTTGTGTTTGAAAGACCAAATAAATGCCTTGCCTTTTCTCGCCGATAAGGTCATACTGACCGATTATTTTAGGCTTATCACGTCATAAGACTTTTAAGGTAATAATAAGTTAAGATAAGGTCTGACCGATAAGCATAAAATTGAACACATTGAAGCCGAACTTTCAATTGGGAACAAAATGATTTATCCATATCGCATATGACTTGTCCATATAAACATACGAAGTTCTAGAAAGAGACTAGGTAGAGATATTTACGTCGGGTATATTTCCCTACAGTTTTTAAAGGTTATAGTTTTAACCTTAAAACCTTATTTTTACCTTATTTTAATTAGGGATGTTTATTATACAAGCAACATACAGTGCAATCACTGATTTGTTGAATTTAATGAAGATGAGAAATCGTCAATATGATGTCCGTTAAGCTGTAATATCATTTGCATAAGCCCGAGTTTGTAGAGCCCATAAGTTATTGCTAATTTATTACGCAAAATTTTTTATTGCTCTAGCCGTTTTCAAAAAAACAGTTTAAGTTTAGTCCAGCTGAAGCGTCAAGCTGCAATACCTTATATAGCTGAATCTCGCTAAGTGTTACAGAATATATATTTTTTTTTATGGAAAATGATATCTAATCTTTAAAAGTTGGGAAGTAGATAAATCAAATTTTTTTAAATACATTGTTGTTTATTCGTATAAGCGTATTATTATTATAAGTAGTAATTAATTATATTTTGTCTTTTTTAGAACTGCGGTAAAATATGTTCAGAGCAAATTAAATAACGTACACCGTTGGTTGGCACTAATAACGAAAATCATGTTTTTAGCGCATCAGTGCTAAGGCTAATTTTACTACATTTGCGTTGATGTGATTGGTATTGCTAATACTAATAGTTATTGTACTTATGATTATATTATTGTCATTATTATCATTAATATTATGTATAGTAATATTAATTTTTGTTTAATTTAATTATTTAAATTATTAATTATTATTGATATTATATATTGGCGACATGAAAATTTGTATATATGATTGATTTCTCATCTCTGTGTTTTTCTCCAATTTTACGATGATCGTGATTTGATATTGTCTTCTGAAAAAGCAGATGAAATTATTTTAAGAGGAATTTTATAAAGTTTAAAATCCTAGAAATGGAAATTGTTTCCAGTAAAACTATTAAATATCTAGGTGTACATTTTAATTATTAATTAATGTTTGGGTATCATTTAAAAATGACCGAGAAGAAACAAAATTAAGCTCGTTAAGTAGATTGATGCCGAATATAGGAGGTCCAATAACTGAGAAACGTAAAATGTTATTGGAATTATAAATTCGATTATTTTGTATTGTATGGATAAATACCCTAAAAGTCATTGATATAAAAATTGCCTACCTAACTGTGATATAAAGAAAATCTCCAATTCGTGTATCTTTGTGCTTACAGAACAGTTTCTGCAGAAGTTGTCCAAGTAATTACATTACATGTACTCCCCCGTGCATATTGTTATTGTGTCTGTGTCTTGTGTATCTGTCTATTGTTATTAATAATAGACAGATATGAAAGATATAAAGATATCTATCCAAAAATTATCCTGAAGTAGACTTTTAACAAATGGCAAAAATAATGGAATTCAATTACCAGTAAGGCTCAATGGACCAAGAAAATAATACCAAATATTTCCATTTTGTATAACTGTAAATTCAGAACTTTGAATTATTTCTTGACCCAATTTCCGGCGGGCCATGGTTCTTTAGGGGTTTTACTGTTCATATAGAAAAATGCGAAACACCTGTGTGTTCTTATTGGAATCATATTTTAGGTAATGCAGAACACGTCGTTTTTGATTGTCCACGATGGTCAATTAAACGTCTATGTATTAAGTTGCAATTAAGTTACAGTAGGTATTTCATAGCGTCACCACCAGAATAGTGGTATAATTTGTAGCCAATTTTTACTTCCCAAATTAATTACATAGCTCTGCTCGTTTCCGACAACCACTGGCTACTGCAACTTAAGCTTGACCTGCAGTAGCCATACTGGGTACCTCGGGGATTGCTGAAGTTATCGAATTCTTTGAGGTGGCAGAATTTGTAGCTATTTTGTAGCTGCCACATTGTTCTCTTCAAAACCCTTTAATCAAAAGTCAAAAGTATATATTGGAACTGTGCCCAGAAACGAGCACAGCTACAAAATCAATTCTGACGGAACAATTTAAAAAAATTAGCTACAAATTATGACACTTCGATAATATGGCGAAAAGTTTGAAACTGTTTGAACTTAGGGGGTAGTTTTTACAAAAAGGGATAGGTGTTGAAAAGTATAAAGTAGCCTTTGTGGGGCAACAAAATAGCTACAGATTCTGCCACCTCAAAGAATTGGATATCTCCAGTGGTTCCAGAAGTATGCGGTATTGGGTACTGCAGTTTCTGTAATAACTGTATAATTCGCCATTTTTTAAAAACAAGCACAAAATCAGTTTTAACGAAAAAATTGTCTACAAATTATGCCATTTTTATTATATCACGAAAAATAAGTTTATAAATTTTAAGCCATTTTTTGAACTTGGGGGTAGTTTTAAAAAAATGGGTTAGTTTTGAAAAGGACAAAGGGACCTATTTGAGGGCTACAAAATAGCTACAAATTTTGCTACTTCAACGAATTCGATATCTCCAGCAGTCCCAGAAATACGAAGCTACTGAAGGTTAAGACTTTGGGCTCTAGTAGCTGCTATTTCTCGGACACGAGTCGAGGCTACCAAATTAATTGTGACGCTACAAATTATGCCACTATTCTGGTGGTGAGGAAATGAAATGGCTACTACAGGTTAATAGACGTCGTCATTAAGTCTTAAGTATCATTCACATAAGCAGTAGTGCAGTTGTAGGTGTAGTGCGGTGGTATTGTAAAAAGTTAAGCCTATGTATGTTAACGACAGCGTTCACATCGACGACCTTGTGGGAAGGTAGTGGTAGCGATAGTGTAGAACCTAGCAAGCTTTTAGCTTCTGCACTACACGGCTACACGCGCATACAATACAAGCACCAATCAGAGATGAGGACTGACGTCGGCCGCGTTGGCATGTGTTGTTTTGTTTGCAAATTGTTTAACCTCAACTACAATTACAGTTTTATTTCGCGTTAATTCTTTCAGTAAGTTTAAGTTTTCAAGATGGACTATCCAAATGAATAATACAATTTGCAACATCGACGTGTTTGTCTACTGTTGTTGGGTGCTGCTGCTATTCTCTTGAAATGAACAATGGACGAAAAGGAAAGAAAACTACGTAAACCGCGAAGCAGCCTTTCACACTACGTCCAATGTGAACACTGAACAGGACGACTTAATACGTTACCGCTGCTACTGTTCCAAATACACTCCCCCTGCACTGCAACTGCACTACTGCTTATGTGAATGATACTTTAAGCACACTGGCCTGGACTGCAATGGGACCAGTTCATCAAATCACCGTTTCCTTTACTGTATTTTCAAAAGTTGCTATCTCATTACTCCTCCACACGCCAAGCTTTTCAAAACATCCCCCGTAAGCACTTCGACGTTGCCTTCTTTCCCCGCTCGATGCGATTCTTCTAGTTACCTATCGCGGCGCGAATCGGTTCCGAGGGCAGCGTTTAAATTCGAGATTTACGTCGAATTTCCTGCCGCTCCTCCTGGTAATTTCCTCTTCGCCTCCTTTTCGAAAAACACCCCTAGTCAAACAACACTATTCCCTACACGTTGGTGGGCCTCCGTAAGACTAGCTACTCGAACCTAAGAGCTTTTATCTGTTCGACGACCGCTTTTGCTGATTCATCGTCAGTAATAAATCTCGAAACGTATCGAAGAGAGCAAGAGAAAGAGAGAGAAAAGGAGTGCAACGGACAACAGTAGAGGAGAGCTCAAAATCTCGACGAGCAGCTAGAAATAAGCAACGTCCGTGCAAAAGTTCGGGCGAGCAAACAGGAAAACTTTTTTGCTTTAAAGTTTAAATATTGATCTCCCCCTGTATCGCGCAGCAGCTACCGGAAAAGGGACAGACGAAGAAGTGAGTGAAGAGAACGTTACTGATGGTCGAGGGGATCGTGTGAGAATCGTCACATTTTCGTAATTCTGTTGCGATGGTAGTACAAGAGACGCCATTCATGGAAAAAGTCCCAGTCTAATTGAAGAGAGAGGAGCAGCGGCCGCGCTAATCGATAAAAATCTAATTAAAGACATGACAGCGTTTCGATTATAATGAGGACTGAAACGTTATCTGATAGGACTCGAAGCAGGTATCCTACCTGCTAAAAAAATACCGTTGGTACGAGAGGGGCCTTGGGAGGATCTTTTTTAAAATACTCCGGTGCGTATATGAAGGGCTGGCTTCTCAAGGGTTGCCGCAAGGGCATTCTATTTTACGTGAAAGGAGCATTAACGCCGCGCATTCGAAGGGGGGAAATGTAAAAATAATACCCCGGAGGGCGAAGTTTTGCAAGGTGTACAAAATGATATTTGAATTAAGAGGCCGGCTTTCACGATTCCTTTGTTTGACTTTTTCTTTGAAGTATTTCGGGTTGTTTTCTCAGGGGGCAGTATCAACATTTCCGTAAATAAATTAAGAGCGTGATTCCTTCAGGAGAGGGCGATGCGCTCCGACGGGTTTCGTGTTTGGCTCGTAATAGCCGGGAAAGTGTTGTTTAAACATTCTTTTACGTCTAGAAAGAAATTATGAACACAGCGAAGGAATATACATGAACTGTATTGATTCATAAAGCTTTGTGCGGTATTTCAAATTCACTTCTTATACGTTCCACTGCGTTTTAAGTATTCAAAAAGTTTTGTCACGATAAAACTACGCAGAAAAGTTTTATTCTGATATTGTCGTGGTGTGGAAACGTTTTTCTGTGTTTTTCCAGATTGGCACAGTTTGTCCCAAAAATTCTATTCTATCTATTTCTGTGCAATCCATTATTCAAGCTGGACTTTTGTAATAAAACTTTTACTCTTATTCCATTTCAATAAGCGCAGCAGTTTTCCAGAAGATCAATATTGAAAATCTTAATACATTATTGAACATTCGCTTTTAAGAAGTTTTTCATACGTTCCACTGCGTTTTTAAATATTTAAAAAGTTTGTCACGTAAAAACTTTGCAGATAATTTTCATTCTGATATTGTAGGGGTGTGGAAATATGTTTTTTGCGCAACCCGGTTGAAAACGTGTCATTTCTATATACCTGTACCTAGCGGAAAGCGAGGAATTGCCGGCCGACCAGCTCCGAGCTTACTTTTCCGCCCTAGGGCGTAAAACAGCACATTTCCGACCGGCATAGAGATGCGCGACGACCGCGGCGTAGAGATAAGCGAAATATCACGAACTGTGATTGGTGAAAACGATTGCTCTATGGTCGCAACACACAATACACATGTCAGATGTCAGTACAAAGCATTATCATATGACAAGTATTATAATATTAAAACTGATTAAGTTTCTCGTTATTTGCTTATTAGCGGGTTGCGCAAAAAGTACTGTGTTCACCACGGGCGGAAACGAACTTTCAACTCGTGCGGAAGTGGCCTTCGCTTCGCTCGGGCCACAAACTCCGCCCTCGCTGAAATGTTCGTTTTTCCGCCCTTGGTAAACAATATACTATTTCTGCGTGTTTCCAGATAAGCGCATTTTGACCAAACAATTCTTTTTATTTCTCTATTGACTTCTTTACAATATTTTATCCATTATTTGCATCTTAAAACGTTCATTCGATCCTTCTTAGAAGACCAATCGAACTGGACTCTTGTAATGAAACTCGTTTCATTTCGATAAGCGTAACGGTGTTCCAGAATGTTAAGTTGAAAATCTTAATAAATCATTGAAAATTGGCCTTCATGAAGTTTATACGTTCCACTGCGTTTTTGAATATTCAAAAAGTTTCGTCACGATAAAACTACGCAGAAAAGTTTTATTCTGATATTTTCGTGGCGTGTAAACGTTTTTCTGTGTTTTCCCAGATTGGCACTGTCTGTCCCAAAAATTGTTTTGAGTTTTCTATTGACTTCTGTGTAATATTTTATTCATTGTTCGAACTGGACTCTTGTAATAAAACTTGTACTCTTATTCTATTTCAATAAGCGCAGCAGTTTTCCAGAAGATTAATATTGAAAATCTTAATACATTATTGGACATTCGCTTTCAAGAAGTTTTCCATACGTTCCACTGCGCTTTTAGATATTTAAAATTTTCGTCACGTAAAAACTGCACAGATAATTATAATTTTGATATTGTAGGTGTGTGGAAATATGTTTTTCTGCGTGTTTCCGGATAGGCTCACTCTGACTAAACAATTCTTTGGAAATGTGTTTTTCTGTGTTTCCAGATTGGTCTATTCTCTCCCAAAAATTCTATTGATTTGTTGGTCTTTTTCAGAAATGTATTCCATCATCCCATTCCCCAAAAAATGAAACCATTAATGATGGTAATTATGTAGATGTATATATGATGGTAGTAATTAATAATGGTTTAATGAAACCATTATATTCCCTACAAAAAACGTTGTAGGAATTTATTGAACCATCCCACTAACCAAAGACCGTTGTAGGAATTTCTTCTACCATCTCATTTCAAAAAAAAAAACACCGTGGTTGAAATCCTGCATAATTTAGCGCACCCATATAACACCTCCGCTAAAAAAGTGTTACAACTTATAGAGTCATTTGCGATGTAATCAACGTGTGCCGTTAGCTGAAAATTATTAATTCTTTCTTGGACAAAACGGTCTTCGAGTTTTATTTGCCAACAGTTTTCATTAAAGTTTTATTCAGACACTTTTTAGACACTTCAAAAAAGTGTCTAAAGGTCATAAAATTACATTTAATTAATCACTTAAATGAATGTAATTAGAAAAATTATTAAAATAATTTAATAAAATACTTCAATGTATCAAAACTATATGGTACTTTGTTACTCCTGAGTTAGTGCAACGGTGCGTCGCTTTAATTTTTTTTTTTTGGGAAAAGGATGGTTGAATAAATTGTCGCGTTGGTTTTTGTAACAGTGAAATTGTTTAATATTTTTGTAACATTTCTTTATTTTTGCTATTCTACTAAAAATATTATTTTAATTACAATTTTCAAAAATGTTTAAAATCATAAGTTTGTCTCTTCTGGGCAAGAACATGTTTGAATTGAGAAAAAGACATGTACACCTGTATACGTAATCGGGGAACAATTAATCCAGTCAACATAGTCATGTTTTGACGTTTTACGACATTAATTCATAACCGGATGGGAGTGGTCAAATGTTGTAGGCTCTGATTAGTTGATCACGCCTATATAGTTGTAAACATTCAAAAAGTGTGCATTAACAAATGGGAGGGGTCCAAAGTTAGCAAAAACAAGTTTTTCGATTGTACAAGCCAAAGTATGCATTTTGGCGAGAAAAGTTTCATATATAAGTTGTAGAGAAATTAAAAACCTACAATTTGAGCTGCAGCACGATTAATTTTGTTTTATTTAATTTTGTAATTTTGATTTAATTTTGTAAAATATTCATTGCAAAAATGCCAAAAAACCACTGAATATGGTCATTTTTTGCATATTGATTGTTTATTGCAAAAATAATATGATTTAGGTTTTTACTAGTTTAAAAGCTAGCTTTTAAAGTTCCAAAACCTAAACAGCTTTTATAAAGGTCAATTGGTTAATTTGTTGCTGATATATTGCTATTTGTTTATTCCAAGACGCATAATATTCATTGCTGTTACGTCTTTTTGGATAAACATTTCGAGGTGCACAATGGCTTATTCTCTTCATAAATAACCAAATTTTCATATCCCGTTAAGAAAATATGATAAAAGCAATTGTCAACCCCTTATTTATCGCTTTAAAAAAGGGAGTGATCTTTTTTTATAAATAAATAGACCTGGAGCCATCTTCATAAATTGTACAAATTTCTGACTTACAAATTCGGATAGCTGGATTCAAAACGAAGAATTAAAAAGAAATAACAACTTTTTTCGACCAATAGGAGCAGTGATAGGATTTTTTTTTTGAAAATTCGCCCTTTTGTTTATAACAATTAAGAAATGAATTTTGCCCTATTCGATAGCTCAATATTTATATTTTTTAAAATGTTTATTAGAAAAGAAAAAAAAAACGATTGTTATTGTTAAAACAGCTGTATGATGCAGTATATGCAGAATAAAGGTGTATAGGTACTCTCTGACTACGCTAGAGTGCGAGTGGTGGGGATGGCAGTGGCAACCGCTCGCGCTGAGACGACCGAATTGAAGGGTTTAAATTGGCAGAGCGCGAACAAAATATCCGTATCTCAGTCTCAAAAAAAATTCCTATCTCGGCTTCTAATGGTCGAAAAAAGTTGTTGGTTTTTTTAAATTCTCCCTTTTGAATCCAGCTATCCGAATTTGTATGTTATTTATGATTATGATATGATAGTTATGAAGAGAATAATCCTTTGTGCACCTCGAAATGTTTATCCAAAAAGACGTAACAGCAATGAACATTATGCGTCTTGGGATAAACAAATAGCAATATATCAGCAACAAATTAACCAATTGACCTTTATAAAAGCTGTTTAGGTTTGGAACTTTAAAAGCTAGCGTTTAAAGTAGTAAAAACCTAAATCATATTATTTTTGCAATAAACAATCAATATGCAAAAAATGACCATATTCAGGGGTTTTTTAGCATTTTTGCAATAAACATTTAACAAAACTAATCGTGCTGCAGCTCAAATTGTAGGTTTTTAAATTCTCTACTACTTATATTTGAAACTTTTCTCGCCAAACTGCATACTTTGGCTTGTAGAATCAAAAAACTTGTTTTTGCCAACTTTGGGCCCCTCCCATTTGTTAATGCACCCTTCTTGAATGTTTAAAACTATATAGGCGTGATCAACTAATCAGAGCCTACAACGTTTGACTACTCCCATCCGGTTATGAATTAATGTATTGAACAATCTACACAGACTGGGCTAAATTGTAACATAAATATCATTTAGTTGTAAATAAGTAAAGTCTACTTTTTTACCATTGGTAACTTGTAACTACATATTTTTGTATAGTCTTTAAATTCACTAAACATAGAATTGCACTTTTTTTAATAAAGCGCCCTTTACCCATAGGAATACAGTTTATTCTATATTATAATAACCTCCTGTTATTAAACATTTGTTTTTTTGTTATTGGGAAAATCTTTTTTTAAAAATAAGAGGTTTTAGGCGTTTACATTTAAAATAGGAATTTTGCAGAAATGACCAAATATGCACTTTGGACGTGTGTGACATGTCATTAAAACTTCCGGGCTTTAATGATAACATGTTTGACGTTTGTTCCTTCATTTGGAGGTTAAATTTCGAAAAACCCATGAATTCTTGATCAAACACATTCATTATTAAACCTCCCGAACGTGTATCATATTTCATTACGGGAAAGATTTGAATATAAAAAGAAAGTAAATGAATTATAATGTAATATATTATATAACATATAAGAAAATGTACTTCAAATGATCATAAAATATGTTTTCTTCTTTCATTTCTAAATTTCCAAAATTCCACTCCTAATTATGTCCTTACCTACTTCAGAAATAAGAACTTGGAATGCTAATTGTTTTAGAGATGTACCGACATTTCTTCGATACCTCCTTGCTTTTGCTGGACGTCGGGCGTAATTGCTTCTAATACCCAATTTGTATTCAGATCACTTGCGATAATTGCACTTGTAACATAATTTAGAGTAAACGTGGCTTTATCGGATGAGATCCAGAAATGCGGCATTCCTGTTGCGGTTTTCTACTGATTTCCCGCAGACTCGGGTACCTATCTCTTGTTCTTTCAATAATTAGCAGTTCCTGTACAGTAGTAGTTATTTTGGTATTTTTATAAAACGGTAACTTCCAATATACAACATACCTCTTACCTTCCGACCAAGACGAAGTTCTATTAAGTATGTTTCATATTTTTCGGGTTTGTGTAACTGTGATGTTTGGCACTTTTTACACCAGCGGCTTCTTATCTTCCTAAAGAATAGCACACTTTAATTATTACATTGCCATTTACATACATTTACAATTAAATGTACGTACTCAAGGCAAGAGGTGCAACTACCAAGAGGCGCAAAGCAATTAACGAAACGTGTGTGTCCATGTAAGAAATGGAAAAGAGAAAAAGAGAGACGTACCTATTTACCGTGTCCAGTTAAATTCGAAATCGAATCGAATTAGCATTCCCTACTCCCACGGCCCTCCTCATCATCGATCTGTAATTACAGCGGAGGCGGTCCTACCGGCTATAATTTGCCTTTAAACAGGTGATCTAAATACCGGACAGATGCGTCCGTCTTGTGTCAGCGTCGGTATACATTAAACAGAATCGAGACACCTTAAATGTGATTAAGTGATGGATGAGCTGGTAGGAATTTTGGGGTTTTGAATAGTGGTATTGTGGGTTTTGGTACTTTTTCCAGTTTACGGAAAGAGCGTGCTCAGTATTGCTTTATTTTCGATATGGCGGTTACGTTACGACGGCCCTTATTTAAACTTAAAATTGTGATCGCTTTTTTGAACATACATGTAATGGTTTATGCAATGTGAGGTCCCTTTACCGTCTTTATTTATTACATACTTCATAAAATTCCATACCGTAAAATTAGACATTCTTCTACTCGTACCTCTACTTTCATAGAGAAAAATACTTTTTTCCCCTTCACGACCTCCCCTCGTTCCTCAGTCGTATAATATTTTTACATAACAATGTGTGTGCTCTTAAGATGATCCTCAAACCCGTCGTTGTCATCCCCTCGTCCAAAAGAAAAGAATAAAATTTAAATCACGTCTTGTGTATCGAAGGTAACTTGATACGTTTTCGATTCCCTCGCATGCGATTCCACAAATAAAGCAGTTTTCGGAAGGTGTTACAGCTTTTCGATCCAGAACACATATAAAAATGGATTTACCCGGCATCGGTTTAGAAATGGGCGTGTAAATATGACTTTATCGCGCGTGTGCGGTAAATTGCTGCTTTCTTGGAAATTCGGGGCAGATGTTCAAAGGTGGTTTAAATCTTGAATAATAGAAAAAATAATGTTTCGTTTTTAAGGAAAATCGAGTGTGGTGATTAGGTCTTTAAACCCAGCATCAGCGGTTTATTTTATCAGCGAAAATTTCGACGCGAACCCCGCCATACACGTTATAAATTCTGCAAGCATGATAAAGCAAATCGGTAAAAAGAGCCTTTGTCGACTCGGCAGCACAATTTGTAATATCTCCTCTTTAATATTACCGCGCTACCTATCACTTACAGGCCATCAACGTAAGGGGGTGGCGCTGCATTTTGTTACCAATCAAATTTGATGCATACTTGTAAAGCAAGCGATGGATTAAGAGGAATCCCGAATAGCCGAGAAAGTAGGCAAGAAGAAACAAAGTTTAACAGCATTTTGACGCTTTTCTCATGTGTGGAGGGTTTAACTGAACATAACTGCTTCGAAAGATAAAGCAAATTTTGCGTCCTGGGTAAATAAACAATATTTACAAGTGAAAAATTCAGTTTTTCCGTTGTATAATTTTCCGCTTTCATCCTGTGAAAAAGTTAAACGAGGGAGATGTAAGCATGGGAAGGGTTTTTATTGCGATACTTGCAAAGAAACTCTCATATATGCCATTGTTTAAAATGTTAATAATTTTTGAATGAATCAACTGAAATAATATTTAGTGCATTTTCCAAGGGTTTCTTGGAAAATTCTACATATCCTATGTTTAAACAATTGTGTGGCTTAAGGAAGCGCTCAGAAAGGTATCTTATATATCGACAAAATGCCACGGGACCTAGATTATAATGTTAGAAGAAAAAAAGACTTGATGTAATTCAATGTAATAGCTGAAAACTGGTTATAAGTAATTGGCAATTTTGCTTACTTGTACACAATTTATATAACATAGCTGTTACATGCTCGTGTTTTTATTTGGGATTAAATCAACTCGTTTTTTTCCTCTGACATTATAATATGGTTTCCGTAAAATACTGTAACGCGAAATATCAACATCGGCACGCAGGGCGTCTCTTATCTGACCAAAGCGGCACAGTTCAAAGAGAGAAGGCCGCTCCGTTTAATTGGGCCATAAAAACCTTCCCGAGCGGGGCGGAAAACGTCTTATTAAAGGAAGAATGATCTATTCCTTTCGAGAACATACATTATTAGGAAAAAAGAATATACCAGAAGGTTTCCGAATACATTATTGAATGTATAGAATGACGGGATTGCGGTCGGAGAGGAGATTAGACGAGAAGCCGTGTGAGTAAACAATGCGATAAACGGACAAGTGAAATTAGCAGTTAAGGCCTGGTTGTTCAGTGTTGGGTTAAACCAAATAATAACGGTTAAATTTTGGGTTTCAGGTTACCGCGTTACACAGTACACGGTTAAGGCTTAAACGGGTTTTATTTAATCCAAAAGTTAACCTGTGTCCGTATGGCGAGTTAACCCAAAAGTTTCAGTTTAAAGTGACGACTGTGACAGTGGGTTTGTTGACGTTTGTAGTTTAGCTTTAGGAAAAATGGAAATGGATACTTCAAGTAGTAGCAGTAGCAGTAGTAGTAGCGAGGACGACGAGGATAATATGTGGTTATCGAGTTGTGAGTCATCTGATGAAGAGCTGGTCGTCGAAGTTGTGGCAAATCTGGACAGACGAGAAGGTCGACCTCGGGTTTAAATGAGACGGGATCTCTTTAATTATTATAACGACGAAGAGTTTTATCAACGTTTCCGTCTTTAAAAAAATGTTACTCTATTATTAGACAAAATTGAGAGTGATATAAAGTCACCAACTGATTGGTAACTGATAGTTTGTTACATACTGTATGTATATTTATATAGGCACTTTAAGGTACTTTATGGTACACATATGTATTAAAGTAGGTACATAAATAGTATTGACGCTAACAAAGGTACTGAATATTTGTTAGGTAATACAGGCCATTGCAAACCTGCGAGAAAAGTTTATTTTCCCAATGATGCTGAGGGACGCCATCAATTACAAACGAAATTTTACCGTCTTGCTCGTTTTCCAAGAGTGAATGGGGCATTAGATTGAACCCATGTGAAGATTCAAAGTCCTGGTATTTACATTTTTTCTTTATACTTTGAAATAATACAATTAGTATGTTATAGGTGGTAATAACTGTAATACTGAAACTGTACTCAAACTCATTTTTAAGTTTCAAGTAGATTTTTAAAAACAACGCGCAAAACTGATTTCACACATAAACAAATATGTATATCAATTTCTCAAAATACAAATTGTTTAAACAGGCATAGAACGACACTACGTGGAGTAAAGCGGTCGCAGAACATAACTGGGAAGTACCAACTTTAAAAAAAATGAGTTAGCAGATCCCGGTTAACGTCACCTGGATTTGTACACTGAACAACACCTACAAGATTAACCCTGGTCTATTTTGTGGGTTAAAGCAAAACCCGTTTTACTAACCCAAAAGTTAACCGTCAACTGGACAACCGGGCCTAAGAGTGTGATATAAATTAATTAGTTAGAAAATAGTCTAGATAAATTAAGTAGTGTAAAGACATTGTATGTAAATAAATTAGAATAAACGTTACAATACATTTCGTCAATATAAAATACCTCTCCGAGCACTTTCTGAAGCTACACATTTGTCTATAAACATAGTACTACACGGGATAAAAATGCAAAATATTTTATAAACTATTCAATCGATTGTGATATTTTGTACATGATCCCATAAAAACCCTTGAAAAATTCACTAAATATTGTCACACGCCTGAGGGCCTAGGGCCCAAAGGGAGTGCTCTGGTTGGGGGTGTAGCTAGGTAGAGATTGAAAAAGAAGACATGGCAACACGAACAATATTTATTTGAACATCAAATATGATAGGGGAGAGAACATCGGAAACAAAGTTAAGGCAAATAAGCAAATGTAAAAGTGAGAAAAAGGTTAAAGGGAGGTGGTTGCTTACTGTTGGGTGACGATGGGCAGCAGGCGCAAGGCTCCTCCAATTAGCGGCATGTCGAAGGACTGACTCTCAGACGGGCAGCGTGACGTGGTACTTGATGACTGAATCCTCGATCGTTATGATCGATCCGTATAAATATGTGCGGGATGTTTATGAACGTGATGTCGTACCTGTCCGACAGTCACGTATTGTCCTTCGGTTTAAGGTCGCCTCGGTGCTGAATTAGCTTGGACGGCGACCTATTTCCGCTAATTGGGGCCGCATCGCGACAATATAATGGTAATGGGATAGTATTAATAGTACTGGGATGTACTAGTAGTACTAGTAATGGGATAGTATATATTAGTAATCGAGTAATGGGAGTAATATCCCATTACTCGATTTGTTCAAGAATTATTAACATTTAAAATAATTGCACAATTGAGTTTTTTTTTGCAATAAATAAGTGTTGGATTTTGATAAACAACAATTCAAAATAAAGAGTCATCTGATGCCTACAACTTCTTTGTCTAAATTTTTCACTTAAGATGAAAGCGGAAAATTATACAAGCGAAAAACTGGATTTTCCTTATGAATACTGGTAATTTATACATACATGGAAAATGTGTTAAAATGCAGTTAAGGTTTTTTTTTCAGGAAACTGCAGCTATTTTTTCATAACTGGGCTAGACGTGTAAAAGAGAAATTGGACTGTATGTTAAAATCATATTTCAATCCTTATCTCGGCGTGTAAGAAGAAAGATGATTTCTGAAAACCTCTTAACAACTTAGTCATTTCTATTTCTTTTGTTTGTACTTGTATTCCATTTTGAAACCAATTTTTTTCGATCATTTTTAACATATTTGTACTTACTTAACACTATTAACAATTATGCACAAATTCGAGGGCTGTTAAGCCACATCCACAAATTTTATAGTTCAGGAGAAAAAACTTCTTTTTGTTATATATGAATATTTCTCCTGAAATTTCTCTCCGAAAGACTGTTTAATTCATCCCTCTAGCTCTGTCTGGAAAGTGACAAATGGGTGAAATTAAAAAAAGTTTTAAATGTCCATATTTCTATAGAATTTCCCGAGATTCTCGACAAAAATATATTGTGATTCCACAAGTGGCAAAAAAGACAATATTTCTATAAATTAATTTTTGGCACTTTTCGGTCACTTTTTTCTCTAAATCTGGCGTTTTTATTTGGTTTCTCGCAATTTTTGCATCGAAATACGGTATAAAGACAATGGGAATCCTAAGGGAACTCCGCATCCAGGATCTTTTCTTTCGCTCCCGGCCGCTTCCTGGCGGCGCACAGTGCACTAAAATAGGAAAAATTGTTTGCAGATCAAATTCAAGCCGAACAATATCCGTTGATATCTATATGTGCTCTAATTTTTACACTGTTTATTACATACAAGTGAATTATTCCCCAAAAGCACTAGAGATCAACATCGAAGTGTTGAGATGTCCCCATGTGGTTTTCAGAGAAATATTATGTGATCGAAAGCGTTTATATAAGAGTTCTAGAGATTGCCTGGAGAGATTTTTCGATAAAATCTAAATCCCTTCATCTGTACAGAATTCTGTTGTAAATTTCACATTATACATTCCACCCCTTTTCTCTCCCTCGCTCGATGGAAGGCAAGCAATCGATAAAAGGAAAACGCCATTTTACTGAAAGGTTTGAAAATTAAATTTTGTACTAAAACGATTATGAGATAGGAAAAAATATGTGCTAAAAGTCGTCTATGCACCTTTATTGGTCTAAAAAGAATTTAGAGAGAAAGGAATGTACGTAGACAATTGGGGTGAGGTCGGGTAACTGTAACATAGCTTTACAGTGCGGCTGGGCCACATTACTGATTAAATTTCGCAAAACAAGAATTTTTTTGGACAGTATAATTTGGAGTCATTGTAAATACTATAAACTGAGTTTACTGTCATGGAATACATAATTTCATATTAAACTATATAAAAATGTACATTTTTCCAGTGGTGTTTCTATTGGAAACGTTGTAAAGAGGTGTAATCTGTTCACTGAAAATCTTAAAAAAAGTATTAGACAATATTCATACAAATATTACAAAGAAATATCTTAAGTTCTTGATGTATTCGACTACACTATCTGTTGCATCCAGGAAATCATCTCAGGGGCCGATATATGATCTCAAAAGGCATGTTTCTACTATGTGTCGGATAGTTTGTCTGCCGGTGTTGCAGTCTCAATCTGGGGAAGCAGCTTTACCCCACTTAAACAGAGTCAGCACATAAACAATACTCTTTTAATACAAAAGGAAACAAAGAAATGAAATGACCTGAAAATCTGACACGCTTAATACGCAAATTATTATAATATTTTACACAAACCAAACATGAAATACTTGTAAGCCTTCTTTGACAAGTTACAAAATATACTTAAGACTAATATAATTTAGGTTCGATATATTTGACAGATCTGTACTAAAGCTGATCAATTTACCATATCGGGCTTTCGCTCTGTTTCTGTAAACTTCATAGTTTGGTAACTAATTTCATGTTAACTGTTCATTTACCGTTCCTTTCAAAATTTTCGCAATATTCGCAATTCGCAAATTGTCATTATCATAAAAGTCGAAGTTACATCTACCATTACTGTCTTGCAGGGAGTAGAAACCATAACTTTGATCACTACAGATTCTCACATAGCGGTAATCTTGACTGATAATAGGGTCACGATAGTTTAGAGCAAAGGTCTACGATCAAGCCCGTCTCTAACTGCATAGTTACAGTTTGGCGATTATTAATAGTAAGACAAAGTTCGCTGAATCTGCAACTTTACACGATTTCAGTATGATAGAATGGATCAATGGATCACCTTGATCACTTGTCAGATTGGCGGTCATTCCGCAGCAGTGACAAACCTCGCCCCCTTGGGCCATATAGGAAGCCACTAACACTTTTTATTGTAAAGAAGTAATTTTTTCGTCTTTTAAGACTTTTGCGTTTTCTTTTTTTTCTTCTCTCATTATTCTTTATGAGCCGCCTGTATTTACATATATTTTCTGTATTTACTCTGTCTAGTCTTTGTGTAGCGCATGAATCACCGTACCTTTTCTTCACCTGAGCTACTCGCACCCTCAGAGCTATTTTATTTATACCCCTGGGCGTGACATATGGCGGAGATGACGTCGTGCTGTTCCTAAAGCAATCATTCTTACTCTTTTTGAACCTCGTTCTACCCTTTTTTAGGGTTAAGTACTCTTTGTTTCCACCTTACGGCAGGAAAGTTATATGGATTTGTCAATTCAGATCTAGGAGGGAAAAATAGTACGCTTCATCCTCGGCCAGTTAAAGCTGGCGGCGCACTATTTGTATTGCTAGGCTGTGGTGACAACTGTCCTTGGCCCTCGGCTAGGTTTAGCTGACAGGGGAATTGTCTGGCAGGTTTTGGTACGAATTGATAGGAAAATCTTCGTAGTGAATTGGGAATTATTGTCCCTGGGCATAACATTAAACTTCTTTTTGATACTATGTTATTCTGTTTAATTGCTTTTTGTTTTGCCTTTTCGGAAAGGTTTCCTTTTTCTTTAGTTTAGTCTTTTGCATTTATTTGCTGTTGCCCCTTTAGTCTTTTTTAACAGTTCTAGCAGAATATCTTTGGAGTTCACGTCTTTATTTCAGTTGCAATATTGTTGCTTGATTTTTAAATTTCTTCATTAGATACCTACAAAAATCAAATGTTTTAACGAAGCAAAGAGTACAAAGAGTGCAATAAAAATGATGTCAGGCAGAAGCAGTCCGAATTTATCTAACTAAATATACTTTTCAAAATATTCACTTTTCAAGTGGAAAAATGGGTTTGTTTAAATATTTTCAAACATTCGCATTTTATTCCTATTAATTTCGAAGTTTACACAGTATTCTGTCTTTGTAAAAAGTACTCTTTGTATTTGCATTTTCCATCTACATAAAGATACAGGGCCTTAAATTTTTTTAAATAATAATTTGTTATTACATCTCTTTACAACTAATTACAATAGACAAGCGAAATTTAGGTCAATTACTAACTTTCGTGCGCTGGTTAAAATTATGGTATCGACAAATATGATACCTGTTTTAAGGAAAGTGTGATTTTTAAGGGATTTTGGGGGTAGAAAATAACATAATTTTTTTTGTTTGTAACTGTTAAAAGATTTTGACTAAGTTATGAAAAAATGTAGCTTTCATTAAAACTTGTTCTCTTGTTCCATTTCGATAAGCGCAGCAGTTTTCCAGGAAGTTAATGTTGAAATTCTCAACGCATTATTAAAAACTTTTATGGCCTCAAGAAAGGAATCACAAATAAATTGGACGTAGACCGATTGCGCGCCGCGGTCAGAAAAATAAGTAGGTAGTAAAAATCCTACCAGTCGATTGCGCGCGGACTCTCTAATTCTATCTACCAATTGCGCGCAATAGTTAAAAGCGCTAAAAGTATTCCAACAAAAACTCAGTGGCGTAGAAAAAAATTATGTTAGATTTTTTTATTGAAAATTGTGAAATGTAGCACAAAAGTCAGTTACTCTACATTAAATTCTAGAGGAAGGAAAATTTTATTACATTTAGTAGCTTTAAGTTTGGTGACTCTTTAAAAAATTTTGTCCCTCCGCTTATGGCAAACAACCTGCGTAGACCTTTAAATTATAATCTCTTCCTCCGCGCAACCTTTGAGGCCCTCTGAAAGTGCCAGGTACAAAAACTGACCGCGGGGCGCAATTGGTGTATACACCCAATAAATTTTTAGGGGTGGGTTGTATTGCCCAAACTATGCAGAAAACCTTATAAACCTGTTAATAAACCTGTGTCTTTAAATTTAGTTTTTAGGATACAATAAATCAATGTTTCTTGTCTTTAAGACTAATTTCAATATGGACTAGAAAAATTTAGGTCTATTATTTACATTGATGCGCTAATTACAATAACCTGTTTACAGGAAAATGTATTTTTTAGGGGTTGTTGGGGGTGAAAGTACCGTAACTTTTTTGTACGTAACAGTTTAGAGATTGTGACTAATAATTATGAAAAAATCAAGCTTTAATATAAAACTTGTACTTTTGTACTGTTTGGATAAGAGCAACAGTTTTCAGGAAAATGATGTAAAAAATTATTGAAAATCCTGTCACGATAGCAAATACAGCTCCTATGGATAAAACATAGTGAAAGTGAGCAACAACATAAGTGCCGTGAAGAACAATATCAATAGATGAATTAGCTAAAACTACTCCTGTTAGCCCACCAATTGTGAATAAAAATACGAAGCCTACAAATGTAAAATAATATAAAGGAATTTTTACCACAAAAAAATACATATTTATACAAATAAAATAATAGAAATTCAATTGCAAATCAAGTTTATAATAATCTAGTCTACCAATATTATTGTAACAATAAAACATTACTACATATGTAGTACTATTATAGGTAAAGAAAATAATAAAATATAAAATAAAAGATATAAACCAGCCTCTAATAACGTTTAGGCTGGTACCCCCACCCGGGTTACCGGGTTGATGGTTATATCTTATCCCTTATCTCTAAAACCGCCTATCTGCGAACACACATTAAGAATTTTCTGTACGTTTAGGGCCATACCACATCCCCCTAAAAGTTTGATTATTTTTTCGAAATTATAAAAATTGTCAATAATACCTACATTAAATTTTTTTAACAGTAATTCTCCGGAAAATTGCTGCTGTTATCGAAACTGAACAAGAGCACAAGTTTTATGTAGAAAAGCTTTCTCTTTTATATAACTCCTAGTCAAAATTGTTTAAACAGTTACGTACAAAAATTTAGGGTATATTTTACCCCTAGCAACCCCTAAAAAACCATTTTTTCCTTAAAATAACCCCATTTTCAATGCTATAAATATAAATGTAATTACTCACCAATGTTTGTATACGGTCTAAATGTTGAAGTTAGTTTTAAAGATAATGAGAAAACTGGTTATTTTTTTCAAAAAGTTTAACGCCCGTTGTTGGTATATATGTTCATAAAAAAATTCTGCATATTTTGGGCTATACCCCCCGCCCCTTAAAGTGTGTGATACTTGGTTTTTTAACACCCTGTATAAGTAATTGTTAAGGCTCTAACCATTGTACCCTTAATTTTAAATGTCGAACCCTTAATTATTTTATTAACACTTTTTTTAGTGACATTAAAATTTAGTGACACTTAATACGTTGTCTTGGTCTAATAGAATGTTTGAGAGAGAGAGAGAGAGAGACAAGTAGGTATCCGAAGAAAAACACTAAGTCTTCGCCAACAAATTTAGTATTGGAAATGAGCGACCGATTTCGACTGCTTAACAGTCATCTTCAGGCTCTCGAACAAAAGATTTAGGGCTCTGGTTAAGCGACATGTGGGACGTCAAACGATAAAACAACGTGGACACAGATAGTTAAAATTTAGCACTTATCGAAACATGAACTAAAAGTGTATGAAGGAAGCCCTAAGAGGTTTAACGTCCTCATTACAAAGGTTGATCGACAACTCTGTTCTGTAGACAAGTATGTATAGGTGTACCAACGATAAATGGTTTTTATGACCCACCATCGGATTTCAGTTATCAGAAGAAGTGAAGTATCCTATTGTCCTCTTAATGTTTATATTGCGGGTGTCTTACCTGCCGGCTGTCGCTCGGATATCAGAGAAGAGAAGAATACGGGGTCGTATTAAGAGAAATTGAAATATAATTTAAAATGCATGTTATTTACAAAGCCAAAGCCCTTCATTATTAATTAACATAATTCAAAACAAGTTAAAAATGAGTAATAGTGATATTTTTACACATGTACTTAATTATAAATCACCATTTTATTAACACACAACTTTAAATTTTACGATTTTACATTTTTTCATACTACCTAACAAAATTCTTAAATTGATAATAAAACTAAATACTGACGTCACTATTAATTTGACAAACTCTAAATCACGTGTTCGTTTTTTATTTTCACAGAACTAAAGATAGAGGTGAAAGTTAAGAAAGAACGCCACAAATCACAGTAGATGATTCTCAAATTAATAATAAATATAATAAGTATAGATTAGATAATACATCAGATAAATATATACAAATAATAAACTAAATATACATCAAACCCACCTTACCATTGCATTTTTATTCACTGTCATCGGATGTCTAACTGTCATTTCCTAAATGTAGTATAAATTTAGGAACGCTTGCCCAAAGCGTTCTATGTTCATTTTCATTTGAAATTGTGTGTTTGATGCACGCAGACCAATCATTTTTGGTTATTGTGAGACTTTGTTCTCTGATAAGATTAATGACTACACCATTTAAATTTGGATTTAATTTTTTTTTCTAACTCTATCTTTTAAAATTGACCAAATCTTTTCGATAGGATTAAAAATGCAATGGTACGGTGGTAAGCGCAAATTGGAATGTTCAAATCGTTTTGCCATTTCATCCATGACGTACGTTTTGAAAAATGTTTTTGTTTTTAAAACTTCGAGAAGGTGTAATTTTGTATAATTTTCCTCAAAAAATAAATAATTTTGCATTAAAAAATGCTGAATTTCATCTTTTCTGCTACTAGTATTGGGTACTTTATTATTAAGACTACTATGATGATACGAGGCGTTATCCATTAGCGTTATTATTCCACAATAATCGCTCGGGTGCGAAGAACTTACCTGTAGAAATAATCTAATACGGCCCTTTGGTGGGCTCTACCGCCTCGGTTATAATTTTATCTTAATCCTATGCGAATGCAGTTTTTAGTCAAGCACCTTGAAGAACCCACAAATGTCGTAAAAACCATTTATCGTTTGTACACCTTTACTTTATGTCCAACTGTACTTAGATAGTACGCACAATTTTCAGTTGAACCCTTGAGCGTAATCACATTTTGGGTAGCCTTTATAAAGGGAGAATCTATTTATTTCCTTCCCTCTATGAAATCCCTTCAATTTTCCTATGACGCCCCGTATATGGCCGCCAGCCACCCTCGTCCCTCCACGAAAGATCCGATCCCTCGGACCGGATGATGGTGCGGCTCTTCTGTCTCCTTCCAACTCACCCGTTTTACATTATGTAGGTATATAGTGTGTCGTATACAGATAGGAGAAGTTCGGTCTCGAATGCGGCGTGTCTAATCCCTTTTTCACACCACTAAAACGCAATAACTCACCCGCCCTACCCTCGCCGAGCGGCAATGGAGTGCGTTCATTAACGTGGATGTACTTCGCTTAGGACGTGAGGTGATAATGTTGAATGTAAACAATAAGTTTAATCGCGAACGGTGGTGCCGCAGGGCGTGAACGGCGTACGTTTCTGTGTGTGCTCGCTTGCGTGTGTTGAGTTGAGAGTCTGTATAAACGGCAATGCCCCCAGACGTTCGTCGTCTCAGCATCATCATCAAGCTGGCCTTAGAAGTTGGGTCTCAAGGAGAAACCGTCCACATTTCTTCTTCCACATTGTTAAGAGATACGTTCTGAAATTTGCTCGCCATAAACGCTTCGTCACAGGGAGCGATAGATCAATAATTAATTGTCCGTCCACCGACGGAACTAAATTGACTTTTTGAAGTAGCAACCAACGTGCGTTACTAAAAACAGATTAACCGGTGGTGTTACGAATCGTGAAATTAATGAGCCTCGATCTAGAACCTTACTACTTTCATACTATTTTAACTTGTAGTCGAGGCAACACAGCAAAACTTCCAGCATCAGCAGGTTCCCAACGCACATCCCCTACATACTAATGCTGAAATTATCCCAGCACACTCATCAATTATCGCCTATTCAATTTCAGTCATATCCCACTAAACACAAGTGCGATATAGTCCATACGCTAGGGGTCGTTTTGTAGGAAGTAAAATATAAAATATCTGAAACCATCGAGTGGACCGGAAAAAGTTGTTTATAAATCGTATGCAGAATGAAAATATACTCCCAAAATGGCCAATAAAGTTTGGCTCGTTTCCAATGGTCATGGAGATAATTACCTACCTGCAATTGGTAAATATTAAATTGCAATTACCTAAATACTAAATATTATGTTGTCAAAACAAAATAGGATTCAATGAAGAGTTAAATTATCATTCTAAATTGGGATAGTAACAGGATTTCAGTTTTCTCTGAATTTTATCTAATTTTGATCTGAAAATTGTAGTTGAGATGAAACTTTTTAAAAATAACAAAACATAGTACTATATCAAAAAAATCTGTTACTATATCGATATAGTACGGCCCTTTGTCTCTTCATTGAATCTTATATGATGATACAATAACACATTACCTTAGAAACATTTTTTCTTGTACCCTTAAAACCACTAAAAGGGATTAGGATGAACATATTCCTAGTGCAATGTATTATCGTGTTAAAATTAAGTAGGTTTAATTAAAGGGTACAAGGTCATTCTACATCGGTATAGTAACAGAATTTTGATATATTCTTTTGCTTCTTTAAAAAAGTTTCCCAAAGTTATTCCTTTTTACTTACGTGTTCATATCAACATTGCATCAGAATCAGAGAAAACTCAAAATTCTATTACTATACCGATGTAGAAAATGATGTTTTGCCTGTTCATTGAACCCTGTTTAACCTGTAACTACTAATTGTAAATAAACGTGATCCTTGGGTAGTGTATTACCGTATCAAAACAAAATGTGGTTGAGTGATGAAGTGATACATGCTCACTCTATATCGGTATAGTAACATAATTTTGAGTTTTTTCTGATTTTGGTACAATTTTGATCCAAAAATAGTAAGTATTGTAACGCGAAATGTAAACAGCAGCGCGAGACGTGTTTACTCTTATCGGTCGGCGGCTTTCCTCAAAGGAACGCGGCTGCGCTTATTAAGCGCAGCGGCGAGCAATAAAAACCGTTCCGAGCGTTCCCGCAACATCTCATTAAGGAAAAGTGATTTATGACCTTCTGGACCTTTCTACATAAAAAAAGAAGGTTCGAGTAATTTCAGGAACTATCGCGAACACAACTGAAATGTATATAAGCGGGCTTGCGGTCGGAGAGATGAGATTAGAGACGTGAAGCGCGACATAGTATCAAGCGAAAAACGGACCAGTAAAAATAAATGACATTTAAGAGTGATATAAATTAATTAGTTAGGATGTAGTTAAGTGTGTTATATAAATTAGTTCAGTAATAGTCTAGGATAAATTATGTAGTGTGTAGTGAATAATTAGGATATTGTAAATAAATTAAGAAAATAATCGTTACAGTATAATAAAGTAATTTTTGGGAACTTTTTAAGAACATAAAAAATATGTAGATATATCAAAATTCTGTACTATACTGATGTATAACTATCTTCTATCTTTTTATTTAATCCTGTTCCATTTTAATATGATAATACATTCCCGTAAGATCATGTTCTCCCTAATTCTGTTATCGATTGTAGAGGTTTGGGGAAAACATGTTTCTAGGGTAATATATTATCGTATCAAAACGAAGCAATTCAATGAAGAGACAAAGGATAATAATTCTATATTGGTATAGTGACAGAATTGTTTTTTAAAACCTCGATAAATCATAAATCAAACCTTAAAATTACATAGTAGTTAGCTGAATTCCTCATGAAATTATTTATCATATGAGGTATTACCATAAGGTAGATTATTCCATTTAAGACTTCTATGGGGGTGGTATGTAGGGACGAGGGGGTGAGTGATACGCAACTTATCGATACGTCGAAAGATGTCTCCCTATCGATAATAAACGGCGTTTTATTACTGCCTTATTTTAGGAGATATTTAGAGTGGGTCCTTTTTACAAAACCAGCGTGTATGGCACGTGTACGCAAGAGAAAGGTGCGCCGCGGGTGGCATATTGTACAATTGTCATATTATTATGTATTTAAATTCGTTAGCACGAGAGCACTGAATGACGACCTACGATTTGAATTAGGTGTACAAAAAAGAAACTAAAATTCTCAACAAAGAGTAGAAAAAAAGCAATGTTACAAAGACAATAATAAAGCCTTGTTTATTATTTACGTATTTAGGTATATGTGTATTTTTGTTGTAATTTTTACTTACATATTGAAATGTTTATTTCTTTATTTATCTTTTTATTCCTTTCTCTTATAGGGTGCATATATAATAAGAGAAAGTTTTGTAGTCTTGTTGATTTTCAGAATGTGAGATATTGGCATTTTGGACGTTTTAAGGTCCCCTGAGTTCGAAAAATATGTTTTTGGAAACATGTTTGTATGTGTGTTTGTATGGTGTATGTGGTCAACGTTTTCTCAGAAACTATAAATAGTGGAAAATTGCAATTTTGTATTTAAGCTGCGTTCCCTGAAAACTCGTGACCATATAGATTTCATCAGAATCAGGTAAGGGCAAAGGGCACTTTACTCTTGTCATTTTTAGTTTTTTTTTATTATCTCAAAAACTGGTTCAACGGTTTTTTTAAACTTTGTATGTTTACTTTACTATTCAATTCTTATTGATTGCCGTCATCGTTATCTTGACTGATGTGCGAAAGGGCCTCTACTCTTGTGAATTTTCAGTTTTTCTTAATCTTCTCCAAAACGGCTTTACCGATTTTTACCAAATTTTAGATTTGAACTGACCTTACTAACAGCTACAACTTTTATTTGAAACATTTTTTCTAAAACCTCCCTAAAGGAAACTTTAATAATGATGCCATGAATCACCATTTGGTCCGGCCATATGATAACGTCTCAATTTTTTATATGTATCGGGTGTTTTTTAAAATTTCACCTCATAGTAGGCTCCGTGCCACGAGCGGTCGTGCCTCATGCAGTCAATGTGAAAAATCGTGCCAGATGCGGTCACTCCAAAAATATTTATACCTGAAGTACAGGTGTCTTCCCATGTGCGGTCGTCATTTCCGAATTCACCGAATTTCTCGGTAGACACCCTCGGCCGATATGGAAAATTGATTACTATGATTTTCGATGTTTTGAGGCGTGAAAAGAGAATATATGAGATTTGTTTTGCCCTGTAAAGCATGAATTACTTGCGTGAGGGCAAGGAAAAACAATGTACTTATTTTCAATTTGTATTAACCATTAATTAACCATTAACATAAAGTATATGTAAAAGTATTTGTTACCTTGCGAAAATATTTTTAAGGGATCAGATCTGGGACCTTTTTTGATTGTGACCACATAAGACACTACCGCTCATGGCGAGTCGGTATCGAGTACCCCGATAAATTGGCCTGTCCTGGGATTTCGAAACTATTGACCGCACATGGCACTGACCGCACATGGCATTGGCCGCACATGGCACTGACCGCATCTGGGAAGACACGCATAGTAGGCTGTGGATAGTGTTTGTGAATGCGCCTTACTAAAAAATGTCAAAATTGACATAACCTCACTTTTTTAATAAAAACTGAAACTGCTCCATCAGTTACTAGTGTCTTGAAAAACACAGCTTGGCTCTATTAATTTGGCGTAGATGAGTGAGCTGTCTTTTTCAAGACACCATTAACCGATTGGAGCAGTTTCAATTTTTATTAAAAAAGTGAGGTTATGTCAATTTTAACATTTTTTAGTAAGGCGCATTCACAAACACTATCCACAGCCTACTATGAGGTGAAATTTAAAAAAACACCCGATATAAAATCTTATAGTAAAATAATATTACACATTGTATTGCATATATGCTAGTACAATAGACATACTTACAGATACTACAATATATAATATAACTATTATTAATATATGATATATTGTATTATGTGTTAGTTGGATATTAATACCTATTATACAAAAATTTTAAATGTCCATTCGCGATACCTACTTACTTTACTCTAAACTCTAAAGCATGTTTACTAACAGCATAAAGTTGAATAACAACACACGAAGTTATATTTATCAAAAGATTTATTACCTACTCTACCTAGTAAAATGAAATAAATTATTATTATATGTATTATACTTATATTAAAATAAAGCTAAAACAAGCCGTGAAGGTTGTGCACTTCGAACACGCACTTGTTAGGCTTCGTTGAAACCATCTTGCCCTTGAATTGTAGGAATAAATAAGGATGAAAAGCACTGTAGGTTATATTAAAAAAAAAAATTAACAACTTAAAAATAGGTGTAGTAGATGGAATAAGTAACATGTTTTTTTTGAAACGCGTTTTATTAAAATTATGTTTAATAAGTATGTTGTGTGTGGTATATGCATATAACTTGTATCACAAAAAATGATAGTAGAATATGCCAATGTTTTAGGAAAATTAGGCGTTTTTTTAAGAAAAGTACTCTGATTTATAAGTAGCCAGTTTGGATGTTATTTTAATTTAGATAGTTCCCAACTACTTTTATTCAGTAAGTAGATAGTTGCTAAAAGTCTAAATCAATTTTCTATCGATCCAAAAAATTGTATTATAAGGTTAAAAATGATTACAAAAATACTTATTTTTTGGTATATGTTTTCTTTAACATAGGCCATGTTTGCATATACACTAATTGTAATAGAAATCCAATATATAGTACAAAATTTTTATTTCCCAAAAAATTTGGTGCTGTATTATTAACCCATTCAAACAAAACAAAAAAAATACAAAGTACCTAAATATCAAACAAAAATACTGCTAAATCTTACAATTTACAAATAACAGTATTTCTCTTAAAAAAATTTTTTTCAGTAAGTGCCAATATTTTTGACAAATTAAGTTCACTATGGATAAGAAATGATTGTTGAAAGCTCCTTCATCATGTAATCTCCACATTTATCATACATTTTTGAGTTAAATTTGTCACAATTGTCAATTTGAATTGAATAATGCTCTTCATTTATTGAACTAGTACATACTAATAAATGTACTTTTAAAATACTTTTTCGGCAAAAAACCAACATAACACAAGGATAGGCATTTGTTAATTTATTATATGTTTTACTGTTTTGTAAAAAGAAACGGAATATTGTAATTTAATTATTAAAGAAAATTTCACACAAGTTATACATTTAGGTTAATAGTATACTACAAAGCCAGCAGTATATTGTATAATTTTTCCTATTAGGTTCTAGTTCCTTTATAGATAAATGTAACTTCTTAGTAATAGGATTATTATAGATACCCTTATACCCCTGTAATCGCTATTGTAGCATAATCTAAAGTTTGCTAAAACTATGTATTATTTGTACATTGAAATATGTTTTAGTAAGGTAATCTCACAGTTTATACGTGTGATACACATTTCTTTGACTATTTACGCATGTTTCAAGTTCTATAAAGTAAGTTTTGTATTGTTGCACTCCCTTGAGCTTCATTTCGCAGCTAACGTTTATTTATCATTTTCAACGATTAAATTGTATCTTATACCGACAGTATATGGGGCTTTTAAGCACGTCGATAAACCCGATGTACGGTTTAAATCCAAGCCCAAATAGTGTTGCGTGAATTTGCGGTTATTTATTGTGCTTTAATATCCCCCCTTTGATTGAAATATTCCGTGGAAGTATTACGAAACGACCGAGACAAATTCTGAAGACGCCGGCAAACCGATACGCATTCAAATCACGTAATTAATTGCGAATTCTTGCCGAAAGTAATCTAGTGAGAATGGCTTGTTTCCAGTAGGTAACATGTTTGTCCTTTAATAAATATTCATGCGCTATCTAACTAACATATATGTACTTAAATAAATTATATTTAACTGGTATGTGAAAATTATGCGGAGTAATTGTCCGTAGTTGTTAAAAAATGCTTTTATACCGTTGAATAACGACTGAATTTCGTAACATCATTAGAGCCTAAGAGTCGAAACGATGAATATTTATACAATGCAAATTCGATTCCCCCTTCTTGGTTTGCTCGCCTCAGAGAGTTCATCCGAATACAATTAATAATAAACTGTTTCAATCTGTAAGCGAATAACAACGTCAATCGTTTACGAAACGATAAATAATCATATCGGACGTAATGTAGCCTAATCCGTATCAATTTTATTCGAATCGATGACATTTTCTTCTCTCTCTCTCTCTCTCTCTCTTCCATTGTTTAATCGAATGGAGTTGCGGACGAGGAGAGAGGAGATTCGTTCGCCGGCATTACCGAATGGGAGAGAAAAAAAAAAACGAAAAAAAGGGAACAGAACCGACGATGATTTATTCTTGGGCAAACGTAGAATGGCGGCGTAATCGCGCACCGCAAACCTGACATTTACCCTATTTTTCCCACAATCAATAATGCGCCGATCACAAAGCAATTCCTTAACACATAAAAACGTTAATAGTGTTACTGTGATTTTTCTCTTTTATCACGCCACTCGCAGGCGCGGAACATTAACCGGCACGGGATCCATTCAAGATCCGAGTGGAGAGATGATGAGTCATTCGGTCGGAGAGAGAAAATGGAAAAATTACGAGATTTAACAATCAATTAATAACGAACGCTCTTACATACATTCTTATCTTCGAAAGAAAATCATGGACTCGTTATATTTTATTCCTATTCAAGGAGGTGCAGTTGATCCTTGCTGTCACTCTTGAGTACAAAGTTGTATTTCTGGCATTAAGTTTAACAACTTTCGGAATAGAGAAACAATAATTGCAGGATCGCCAAAAGGGGAGATTTAATCCGGTCTGTTGACCACCCAGGAGGGCTACAGGCGCAAAAGTTTTCCCGGGCGTAGGCCGATTGCGCGCCGCGGTTAGAAAAATTGGTAGGTAGTAAAAATCCTACCAAGCCGATTGCGCGCAGACTCTCTTATTCTGGGCAGGGATGAGTTGCGCGCACCGGTCATTTTCTACCTGAATACGAGTAAGAACACCAACATTACTAGCCGAATTGCGCGCAACGAGATAAATACAGAAATAGGGAGATTAAGGAAATGTAAAAGAAATTCAATGGTAAAGGTATTTTTAAAGGGCAAGGTGAAATTCAAGTATTTGTAGGGCAAGGTGAAATTCAAGTATTTGTAGGGCAAGGTGAATTCCAACGGTAAAGGTATTTGTAAAGGGCAAGGTATGTTGTTAGCATAAGCACCCGTTTGGAATAATTACGTATTCCGGAAATGCCGATAATCCGTTGACCGTTACTACCTCAGGCATCCCTTATTAAATAAGGTAAAATTTTGACCACTGGGCGCAACTCACCTACGCCACTTATTCTATCTACCAATTGCGCGCAGTAGTTAGAAACGCTCAAAGTATTCCAACCAAAATCAGCGGCGTAGAAAACAAATACAGTGAAACCTCCTGTTGTGGACACCTCTACAATATGGACACTTAGGTTTATGGACACTTAGGTTTATGGACACTTTTTCTATGTTACCGTCAATTTGCCATAAGATATTAACGTAAAATTACCTCTACAATAGGGACCCTCTTTAATCTGGATATGGACACTTTATTTGCGGCAAATGTGTACACTTTATTTTGGTTTTACCTTATTTTAAACCGAAAGTATGTTTTGAAACACTTGTTAGCTTCAATGGAAATTAATGGATCAACTAAAGATTTATCAAAAAGCATGAATGTTTTGCAAGCGATTACATGGATCTCGAAATCTTAGGAAAACGTAACAACAAACACCATTCAGCATTGCTTTAGAAAAGCTGGGTTCAATGTGCAGAACATATTTCAAAATGAAGTCGAGGAAAATAAGGACTTAGCTTCATTAAAAGAACTCCTAACTTCATCTCATTCCCAAGTTGCTTCTGACGATTATGTTCATATAGGCACTATTTTATCGATGGAAGATAATTATTGCAATATTGAAGCAATAATGAACCACTTTCAACAGCCAGATAGAAAACTTAATGTCATGAGAAAGTGAATTACTCTGATGCTCTTCGGTATTCAGAGTTGTTAAAAACTTTTTCTTACAAAAAATTTATGGTGAAGGATTGAGTTTGTATTCAACTTCATTTAGAAGGGCACATTGTGTCCAAAAAACAATTAAAAATTACGGATTTTTTTTTCAACAATACTCATGTTTAACTCCCTAATGTGGACACCTCCCTAATCTGGACAAAATTGTTGCTCCCCCGGGTGTCCTTATTATAGAGGTTTCACTGTACATATTTAAAAGACAGCTAGAAATTGTATTTGATTTTTTAATTGAAAATTGTGAAATGTAGCACAAAAGTCAGTTACTCTACGTTAAATTTTAGGGGAAGGAAAATTTTTGCTACATTTAGTAGGTATAATTTTGGTGATTCTTTGAAAAATTTTGTCCGTGCGCTTATGGCAAACAACCTGCGTAGACCTTTAAATTATAATCCCTTCCTGGGCGCAATTGGTCTATAACCTTTGAGGCTCTCTGAATGTGTCAGGTACAAAAACTGACCACGGCGCGCAATTGGTGTACGCCCGTTTTCCCTGCCTTTCTCTTTGCTTGTGTTACAGGCTGTCCTAACTAATAGGTTCTTGAAAAATTGGTAAAGCAAGCAGCTTCAAAAGTGGATTAGGAAATGCGGCAAAATTGGTGTCCAGATAGGAGATACATACTTATATACATTACTATTTGCGGACGACCAGGTTATCTTAGCAGAGGACGAAGAAGATGCAAACTATATGGTGAGAAAGTTAATCGAAGAATATGAAAAATGGGGATTAGAGATCAACACACGAAAAACCCTATACATGGCAATTGGTAATGACGTAATGACAATGTACAAGACATAAAAACACCAATAGGAGCGATACAGAGAACAACTCAATATAAATATTTGGTAGTACATTTAAATGAAAAGGGACAGGATAACGAAGACATCCTTAAAAAAATCGGAAAAGGAAAAGCAATAACCAGAACATTGCATCCACTTCTATGGGGTAGACGTATATCGAAAAGAACTAAAATCAGGATGTTTAAATCACTTATAGAAAGCTGTGTAACTTATGGAGCGGAGGTATGGACCCTAAATAAAGAAATGAAATGCAGAATAAACGCTGTAGAAACGGGATATTGGAGAAGATGCTGTTCGAAAACAATAATGGATGGAATATCAAATGAAGAAATAAGACGGAGAATGAACATAGAAAAGACATTAACGGATAACATCGAAAAAAAAACAGTTGGTATGGTACGGACATTTAATGCGAATGGATGACGAGCGACTGCCAAAACGGATATTTGAATGGACACCGAGCAAAAACAGGAGAAGAGGTAGACCGAGAAAGAGATGGAAAGAAGAAATCTGTTTAGCCATGGAAAGGAGAAACTTACAAGAAGAGGATTGGGAAAATAAAAAAAATGGCGCGAAGCAGCTTCAAAAAGTAAAAATACACGATTACCAACATAGAAAACCTAAATAACTTCGTTTTAAGGAGACGAATACAATTTACCCTGCGTCAGAACTAAAGGAGGAACTTCCAATGATGCGGACCCCTCGATGTTCGTGATGTAAAAGGACTTTGTAGGACGATTTGTCCTACAACAAAATCCATTGAGCCGTTCCCCTGTTATATTCACTTCCGGTAATGTGTGGCTTCCACATCATTCTATATAATATCACTTCCAACAAGCAATTGTACATCACAATCAGTTTACCATTAACATCCAAGAAACAGGCATGCATGTGCATATGATACAAGTTACAAAGCTAAAGCACAAGCTACAGGTTTTACCATCAGCTCGTTACATTCACTTCCGGTGATATTTAGCTGTGACAATTTTGGTGAAGTAAGCAATGCAACGATCCATTGTATGTCCATTAAAATTGATAGAGTCGTTGGTTGAGCTATGGTGGAAGAAACATATTTTAGGTGTCAAATATTTTATATATTATATTCATTGACCTTTAATCTAGTTAGACGCGGAGAATGCACACTACTTGCAATCCCAGACCTCGAATGATAAATGGATTCTCCCACGTGGTTGCAAGGTGAAGTCTTAGCTCTTCAACGACACGATATAACGATACAGGACGTATTACATTTTTTACCAAAACTTGAGTTTTTAGTGAAAAAAATTACTTAAATATGTAGGTATACTTCCAGTAATTTTTCTATGTTTATACTTTTCCTTATATAAAAGGTTTTTAAACAACGCGAATTTCTCCGAAATGATACTATTCCTATGACAAAAGCTGCCTTTGGCGCGAAGTGGTTCAACTTTTTATTATATAATACAAAATTATCTGTGTCGTGGAAATATTCTCCTGTTATAAATAAGTAAACTGACAGAAAGCAACGGAAGACACAGTACGACAATACTTAACTAGCGAAAATAGCGGAAAAGATAAAATGGGTATTGGCAACGTTACTCTACTACGGCGTACCTGTTTTACGTTATCTTTACTTCGTGTCAAGTGGCGGCTTCTTTACTCATTCATATAATTCGTTTGTGCATTATTGCCAAATAGGATACACGGCATTATTTTGCGGTTTTCTTGTTTTTTAGGAATTCTTTACACACTTTCGGGACAATATCTTCATCCTCATCCTCATTTCACCAATACATAAAATCGATGTTAATTCGCACATTCCAAGTCAATAAAATGTACAATTTAATAGATACACATAACGAGCCGCACCACCTGCCACTTGCCTGCGCTGTTGCCAATGCGATACATTCAATTTTTCCTGAAAACTCATGACTGATTGCTTTCGAAAGCGATTTATGAATGACTTGATCCGTCTAACTAGATTAAAGGTCAATGATTATATTATACAAATATTTATAAAATAACATCTACAGAAAACACTTACCACTGCGGTGAATGATTTCATCTTTTTCAGGTTATGCTATTTGCTATTATGGATATTAATTGAAGGGCTATTATGCTAACAAAAAAATATTTACAGCTGTGCCAAATGAATGAAGCTTTTTAGAATTTTAAAATTGAGGGAATGTCTTATATATTTTTTCGGAGAAAATTGTAACAAAATAGTTTAAATAACTGCGTTGACAATAAACTTATCATGCTTATCATTAAATAAATCATATGTACCATAATCGCAATTTTATACTCTTCACTCTATACACTTTACTCGATAAATAAACAAATCTCACTAAAGGATCAATTTATTCCGTAAATATTTATTAATAATTGTATTTATCGGTACCGATTGATTGAGCGGTTGCGAAACAATTATTATTGTCCAGGAAATATTTCCTCTACCTTCGAGGATGGTGGAATTTGGAGTTTAATGTAAATATTAGAGTTTTTAATTGAAGATTGTTACAATAATTTTTTTTCAAAATATTCGCACATAAATGTTATATGCCACACGAGAAAAATCCCGCCCGGCCACCAGATGGTGGTTGTAGATATTACAGGTTATAAATTCGACATTATTAAACACTGTGTTCTTTTTATTGAAGTTTGTAACACTATTTAAAAAAAACTAAAAAAGCATTTAGTCGTATGCCACACGGAAAACACTATTAGGGAATGATAATAGGGGTGGTAAGTTATAAATTTAAACACACGCCTTATTACCGATACAATTTTAATTCAATTTCTATTTTTTAATTGGAAGTAATTTTAATTTTTAACTTTAATATTAAAGTTATATTTTTCGTCATCGATTGATTAAACAATTATTATTGAAAAAAAATCACCCCTGTACCTTCGAGGGTGGTGGAAGTGACGATAATATGTATATTAATTCCCTAGACTCTTTATCAAACATTGTAACACTCTCTTTTTGTTTAAAATTTTTTCCAAATAAATCATTTAATCAGTATTAACAGTTTTTTCAGAATCAATATAAGTCGGGGGAATCAATATAACTGAGATGACATATCTTACCTTTCTTACGTCTTGTGATATTGGCTGAGTATTTTTTAAATAATCACGTGACGTAAGAATTAAGGCTCTAGTTTTGTTAAGTGTGTGTTTAACATTGTCGAATTTGTAAGTTGCCACGGCTATTACCGCCCCCTGACGGCCATGATGGAGTTTTTTTTTTTCGTGTGGCATATGATTAGGTGATTTATTGAGGACTTTCTAGGGAAAAATAGTGTTACATACTTTTATAAAAAATCGGGTTTGTTCACATTTCACCCCTAATTCTACCACCCTCGAAGGTAGAGGAGAAACGTTTTTCAGCAATAATAATTGGTTAGCATTTGCTTAATCAATTGATAACAATAAATCCATTTTTGGATAAGTATTTAGGGAATACAGTGATTTTTAGTTTGGCGGATGTTCTAACTTCACACCCGCGGTTTTACTCGATCGGTACTGAGTATATCAATAAGTGATTTTGTTGACGATAGGGTCACAGAATGTGTAATTATTTCGCGGGTTTCGTGAGATAGTGTCAAAAACTCATCGATTTTGAGTTATCCACAAAAATCATTCCAAAGCATTGCTTTTGCCTGGAGCTCACCTTTATAGGTGAATAATTTATATTCAATGAAATAATTGTTCGTAATTAATTAAGTAATAATTAATTATTATCGATTAAATAATTTATATTGATTTACATATTGATATTATATTAATTTATATTGACGATATTCATATTGCACTTCACATAAGTTTCCTGCCACTCGAGTTAGATGTCGTTGTAAAAAGAATAAAAATGCGAATCTACATTTTGCAGATGATTTATTTGATAATAAACACCGTATTGATTTTATTTGTGATACATTTAATATTATATAACGCTTCATTATTATATTAGATTTGCCTTTGTTATGTGTTATTGTATACCTACACTATTTTATAACATTTTTTCCGAGAAATGTACAAGCGCTCGTCGATTTCCTTATTGGTATAATTGTTTGTTATTCACCGCAGCAGTAAGTTTTTTTTTAAGTATAATAATGTATTTTGAAACATCCTATACATTTTAGTTTAGTCGTACACTTGGATAGATTGAGACGTCGTGTACGATTTGAGCGTTTATCAACATGGTTCAGAGTCATTTCAGAGCAGAATTTAATTGTCTGGATACTCATCAAAAACGAAATACTTCAGTGCAGCCTATTTGGCTGTAGTTATTCGAAGTTTGCTTTAGTTCCATTGATTGATACTATTTTCTTGCGACTCATGCGACTGCAAAATTGTAATATGAAATACTTCAGTACACCCTATTTGGCTATAGTTATTCAAAGTTTGCTGTAGCTCCATTGATATATACTAGTTTCTTGCGACTCATGCGACGGCAAAATTGTAATCTGTTTTAGTAAGCAGAAAATCACGTTTGAAGATGTTATACTCGCTCAAACATTTTTAAATCCCGCTTTTATTACTGACATTATTCCCGGTACATAATTGGCCAACTAGAACTAACAGACTTTGCAGGATGCTTTGCGGTTGTTGGTACAAGCATTCCACCTTCATCTCCTCTTACGAACGTGTCCATAGCAACGTAATTGATTGCTTGCTGGCTTGATTAGCCTTTGGTGGTGTTTGCTTTTTTGGTTACAACTGTCGGAATAGCAGAAACCGCCTGTATTCCCTTTGCTTGGTAGGAGCTTACACCTGCTCGTTTAGTCTTAAGTAGGGATTACTTGGGGCATCTCCCAGTTAATTTTTAACATAATATGCCACATGTTATATAATATGTTTCAAAACATAAGGTTTTGGTATTACTGCGTTGCATTAGATGACAGTTAAAACTTTCACACTATCATTCAACCAAGTTGCGGTCCGAGAGGGGCGAAACTAATCAGGCTAATTGCCTCCCGGACTTCTATTTTCTTGCGTTTGAAAAGCGGGATGAGTAAATGGCGCCCTCTTCGTTGGTGTCGCAACTAACACGGGGGTGGGTGGTGGTGGTTTCTATTAGATTTTTGGATGAGTCACTGGGGCCTGCTGGTTAGTTCCATTGAAGCGAAGAGGCGACTGTTGACGTGTCGGGAAATTGAAGGGGAATAGGTGGGAGGGAGATGACGGTAATTAGTGTTTCGAGAATTAAGTTTTAGTTGTTTAAAAGTAGGAGTGCACGAAAGTAATTCAGATCATCGTTCGTCACTTCAACATACGTACAATAATAACTCCTTCCGATATCCCGCCCCAGTTCTTTATAATTAAATCTAGATTCCGAGGATTAATTACGCGCCCGAGTTGTATAACGGAAGCTCTAATGCCCCCATCAAGATCTAACAAACCCTCCGAGCTAATGACTATTAACAACGAATTTAACAAAACTTTCTAACTTAACCGCATAAATATATACGTATATATACACCTATACACACACACACCCAAACGAAACCCCTTTTTCTCCCGGCTCACCATCACCACCTGCCTTGTACGTTTCAAAATTTCAACTCGCCTCAACCCTTATAAATAAAATAGCAGGGTGGCGAATGATTTATTTACCTGCGATTGAAGATATCTATCGGGAGACGGAACAAACTGCCGCACACAACGAATATACATTTAAGTGGAAGCCTTATCGGAAAACTTATTTCTGTGTATATATAGCGACAACGAACGTGATGTGGTATTATTTGATTGTATAGGTAAAGAGAGAGAAAAAATTGAAATACATGTGTAATCCGAAAAATGATACAACAGGACAAGTCTGTTGATATACCGTTGATTGTGAAGAGGTTGAATGAATGCATAAAACAGTTGGAGGGAGCGAGTTCTGCCACCTAATTAAATAAACGCGGTATTCTCATATTAGTGTAGGTTAGAATGTTTGGTTTTTAAGAGCTGTTGAATGGCTGTTTGTGCCAATACGGTTCTTATGTTTAACAGTTGTTACATTTTCAATCTCTATCCTCGAATAATAATTTATGTAGATGTATGTAAATGAAAATTTTGGCCGAACTCACCTACGTTGAAACAAGTAATCAAAGAAATTTAAAATATGTGTGTAGGGATTTTACATGACTATTTCATTAATGACTTCGATTGACAATTGTTTAACCAAGTACTGGTGTTTTAGCTCTTGATTAGATTAAATTATATTTAGGTTAAATGTGTGGTAATTAGAAATGGTAGCTATAGTTTGTATTTCACCAATAAGTGAGTATACTCTTTTCAAAACAAATCCCGATGCACATCATTTTGATGACGTCAGAATCTTCCAATACTACCAACTTAATATAGTCACAGGACATCGCAATTTATGTGTTCCATGTATATTTTAGGTTGACAATATATATGGTTAAGTGTATTCTCAACCTAAAATATACACGGAACACATAAATTGCGATGTCCTGGGACTATATTAAGTTGGTAGTATTGGATGTTTGGTGACGTCATCAAAATGACGTGCATCGTGATTTGTTTTGAACAGAGTATATATGTTTTCATTGAAGTTGTGATCATTTCAAATATTGTTTCATCGATTAAGGACAGAATTTGCTAAGGATAATTTTTACTTTCGTATATGTGAGAATTGTAATCGAGTGAATTTTTCGAATTTAAGTTACTAACATTTCTAGACGTTCTAGATCGCCTGAATTCAAAAAATATGTTTTTGAAAAAATCTATGTATGCGTGTAAATCTCGTTACAATGCACGTCATCAATGAAAACCCAGACACTGTTGCCCAGTTTTCATAATAATGAGATCGCATATACATAACCCTAGCCTTACTTTTCACATGAAAATAATATCACACGTATTCCGTGACTCAATTTACTACATTATGAAAATGTTCGTTAGAGGACAGTCTGATAAGGATCAGGACCCTTATTCGACCAGGATAAGCTGATCGGTGAGTGAGATCGAATCTAGGATGGAACGACAACATCGCGCAATTTTGCCAACATAGAATAAGGGCGCGGATTTAAATCTTCATGTAAAAGTTGTGTATCTACCATCCTCTACAATACTATATCATATATATGACATCATCTGGTCACGTGCATTGAAATTTGTTTCCCTTTTCCTGTAATTGTACTATGCAATGCAAGAAAATTGTCATAAACTCCTGTGTGTTTGTCTGTGTTACGTTTTTCTCGGAATTTAAAAATCACAAACTTCAAACTTTGTATTTAGACTTCGTACTACACCAGGACCTCCCAATAAATTTTATATTTGAGGTGGTAGGTACTCTTGTAATTTTTTGGTTTTTGGAAATTTTCTCAAAATTTGCTCCAAGAATTTCTTAAAACCTTTTATGTTTATTCCAATGTCGAATATATATAATCTCCAAATCTTCTCTAAATATCTCTTTACACCTGTCATTTTTCTAAACTTTGAACGTTTTTTTACTATTGAATATGTATAATAAGGACGAGGCACTTTACCCTCGTCGTTTTTCGGTTTTCGAAATTTTCTCTAAATCCGCACTCCAATATTTTTTACACATTGAATTATTTAATGCACTATCAAATATGTTTCATAAAATTTAACAACACATGGCTAAATATTCCCTGATTGTGGTTCAACTTTTTTGAATTTTACTCGAAAACAGCTCAAAGAATTATTTTAAACGTTCAATATTTTTGTACTGTCTAATGTTTATAATTAATAATGAGAAAGTAGTCAGATGGACACATTGCTAATTTTTTAGCTGACTTCTCCCTTTATCTTTCTCGGACATTGCGGCGTTTAATACAAAAGTTAACGATTAACAAATGATTTTCTTCTCTAATCCAGATAATGTCAGAAACCAAAGTCCCAAACTATATATCCAGCATTACCTTACAAACAAACATTAAGAACTGGTCTACAATGACCTTGGTTGGATTATACATACAAAAGTTACGAGCACGTCTTTACGGAAGGGATCGACATGTTATTACGGATCAACAATTTATTGCTAATTTATTAGACAAAATAAGATTTTATTGTTCCACCCCTTTGCAAGAAAAACTGGATAATCTGGCTAACTGGCTAAAGCATTAAGCCACATCATCCACTGACGATACCAGTTTAGCAGCAGATACCCAAAACCACCCCTTTTACCCCTAGCACAGTTCTCATCATCCGAAATTTCAAAAAAGAATCATAAGAAAACGATCTTCAACATGACAAAGAATGAACATTTATTCTTATTTAATTGCCGAACTTTTACCCAAAATACAATTTTATTGTTCCATCCCTTAAAGTATATCCCTTCCAATAGCAATGAAAAAGCAAATCCAAAAGTAATAAATTAGTAAAGAAAAATTGGTATTGTCTTAGAGCTACTCTCTTCGGGATTTTCACACATTTCAACGTCGATCTTACAATGTTTTCAGTTTCTAAAACTGGACCAAATTGAATTGTATGTTTTTTACCATTATACCTACCCATTACACCTTGTTCTAATTTTGTCTAACTCAATTGTGTTAATAACTTTACAACGTTTTCAAAAATCGTTCATCAAAACTGCTCTTTAAAAGAAAACAAACCAACTTGTTTTTATGCCTTGAACAAAAAGGTTTCAACACAGAGTCTGTATGGGTGTTTTCTCAAAAGAAATTTATTCCATTTAGTAAACATAAACGATTAAATTTGCTTGTGTTTGTTAATAACTATTGAATGTGCCACTTTTAGTAGTTTCATTTGAAAGCAAAAGTAATAACAGTCAACTCGCCTTTTGACGTAGGTGCATAAATATCAAGGTTTTAATAAAATTTCAAACACACCATTCGCAACATCAGTTTCTGCGACTATGAACTCTCTCTAAATAAGCACTTGGCTTCTATTAAGATCCCCAATTCGTAAGTTTCGTTCGTTGTGTACAGAGGGACACCCTCCTCAGATCTATTAATTTCCCTATACGAACCACGTACGAAACAAAACCCATCATCTTTAGTTATCTCGCTTTAATTAAACGGAAATTCTGGGAGAAATTCCTCGACAGTCATTTTCCTTTCGCTGAGAATACGCCAGCCGGGGCACTTCCCCGTATAAACGGCGTCTCGAATTTTCCGCCTTTCTAATCGTAATAAATTTCTTTCACAATTAATTTATCGATGGCCGTAACTTCAAAGGAAGGCATTGTTCGTTTTGAATCGCACCAAGACGTTATTTTTAGTAGCTGAATGTGCAGCGAATGTTGCGCGACGCGGCGGTACGTCACAAGGTACTCGTAATAACACTGAAACCACACTTAGCGCAAAACTATATTCGCTGATGGGGGTTAGCGGTTTCAAAGGCACTTTTAGGATTGCTCAGTGTAGTATTTTCCTTCAAACAAGCAATAAACTTTTGTATATGGGTTCGTTGTTCGTTGTTGAACAAGCAAATGATTTTATTAGGCCGGGAATGAGACGATCTCCTCCACCGGAGTCGTAACCGTACACTTCCATCATCAATTCAAGGCACATTGTGTAAATTGGTCTGGTCTCCCCTTCGGAACCCATCAATTCCCCCAATTACCATCGTAAAGCCTCCCGAATAAGTGCAGATGAGTCCTAAACGGTGTCGGATTCCGGTCAAATGCAACTTTGACGTCAACGTACTGTATTTTTGTACGGTCGGTACTAGTTCGTGCTGAGATGCACATTGGGACACTCCCTTTTGACTCAGTCGAAAAAGACATTAGGCCTACTACACAATCTTGCGTTTCTGCTTCGTTTATGTTATGCGTCCGGACCCTCAAAAAAGGGCGCATCCGTTAATGCATCCATCGCGGGATTTTACGTCGAATAAATGGCCCTTTTACTTGTTTTGCTTCAGCAGCTTCGCTCGAAGTAATGTTAGCCTGTAATCGACAAGTCAAGCGCACATATAACGCGAATTTAAACACCCAACTGTCAAACAATTGTAATACATTAGCTATATAAACATAATCTGCGTTTCGAAAAAGACTAATCAATTTCAAGCGCTTTTCGAGAAACACCCTCAATCCATACTAATTTTATAACACCTTTTGCTAAAACCGTTTTCTCCAGGGAAGAAATTTGGTATTTGTTGTTAGAGTATTTAAGGTGCCACTCAACTCGATTCCGGAAGCCTTTCTCTTCTTTTAGGGTAATTCCGGGTGAGATGGCCATGCTGAGATGACTCGGTCGTCTATTTTTCAAACCGATTCAAATTTCCCACTATTATTGGTGGTATCATTGGTAGATGTCGGTTGTGTATTGCGTAGTCATTTGAAGTTAACGCTAAGTACATTAGGTGAGTCTACGATAATAGTTTTTGTTACCTTCAAAAATTTTGAGCTTCTTCTTTAACTTATGACTTATATACATTTTACGAAAAGGACAGTAGGTTTTCTTTGTGGAATATGTTAAAATAGTATTTAGAGGTTAGGTTAATGTTTACGTGTTGATAATATATCATATTGTTTTGAAAAAATACAAGTGGGCCATCTCACCCGGATTTTCGGGTTAGATGGCCCTGTATTTTAAGGGATAGTTGACCCACTATAAAATTACCCGATTAGTCATCAGATTATTACTTTCAGCCATGCCAACCTAATACAGAAGAAAACATGCCTCCAGGCATGTTGTTGCCAGGTGAATGCTGCCTCCAGGTCCTTCGGTGTTCCGGCACCTACTCTGAGGAGAAGAATGAAGAACAATGATTTGTCAAAGAAAACGTTGAGACCGGCTTCCATACTAGGAGCAAAGAATAAGGAGAAACTTAAGACTCATATCAAAAAGTTGCAGAAATACGGATTTGCACCAACACGTGATAATGTAAGATCAATGGCATTCCACTTAGCCGAAAGTTTGGGTATAAACCATAAATTCAACAAAAATAAAAAAATTAGCCGGATATGATTGGATAAACATGTTTTTAAAACGTCATCAAGACCTCAGCGTCCGAAAATCAGAAAGTGTTTCTTTGGCCCGCTGTCAAGGCATGAACAAAGTAGAAGTCGAGTCGTAGTTTCAGCTTTTAGAAAAAACCTTACGAGAAAATGATCTGATGAACAAACCAGCAAATATATTTAATATGGATGAAACAGGTCTGCAATTGAACAACAAACCTGGGTTCGTCATTGCACAAAAAGGTTCTAAAAACATTGCAGCTATAACATCATCTGAAAAAGGCGAAACCATCACCGTTATTTCTTGTTGTAACGCTGAGGGTTCCTTCTTGCCGCCTGCGGGCAAATTTAAGGGAAAAACAAGAAAGCAGAATTTCAAGATGGAATGCACCCCGGCTCAGTTGTTTATATGAACCCAAAATCTGCTTATATTAGCAGTAACTTGTTCTTAAATTGGTTGAAGGATCAGTTTACACCAAGGAAACCAAATGGAAAGGTACTTTTGATTTTGGATGGGCACTCAACTCACTGCAATTCCGTTGAAATGCTGGAATTTGCGGAAGAATGTGGAATAATATTACTGTGTCTGCCTAGTCACACAACACAATTTCTACAACCTCTAGACAGAGCATTTTTCAAAAGTTTGAAATCAAATTACGCTAAAGCTTGTAACTTGTGTCTCAAAGCATATCCTACCAGAAAAATCAACAGGATGGTATTCGGAAAACTGTTAACAGATGCTTGGTCGAAATCCGCTTCTGTGGATTATGGGATATCAGCTTTTAAGACAACCGGAATTCATCCTTATAACCCTAACGCCATTCCAGACTACGCTTTCTTAAATGAAGAACATCAACCTGAACAACACTTACCTCCAGCTGTCAAATAAAATACGAACGAGCCTATTCCTGGTCCATCAACACAGCCAATTAATGAAGTGACTCCCCTTAAAGACACACCTGGTTCAATGCTTAATAAGTTCAATCCTATTCCCAGTACATCAAGTGCAATTCATCAAACCAGAAAACGTGGAAAACAAGTAGCCGCAATTTTGACATCATCTGACAACATTGAAAAAAGAAGAGATGTTGAGTCAAGAAAACTTAAGATGGAAGAATCTAAAGCTGCAAAAAGAGCAAAGAGCGCGAGAAATTCACACACTTCTAAGTCCATGAAAATTATTAGTGAGTCATCTTCAGATGAAAATTCTTCTGATTTTGTTTCCCAACAGTCTGATAACAGCCCTAAGGATGACACCAGTGCCGAATGCGTGGGGTGTAGGGAGCAGTAGGTACTGCTTTACATCGAAACAAGATGATTGGGTTCAATGTGTCCATTGTGCAAATTGGTTTCACGACGGTTGTTCAAAATTCGTAAACTTATGTGAAAGTTGTGGACAAGTTTTGGATATGAAAAAAAAAGTAAAATGCGTTGTCATTTTCCTTAAAATAAATGTTTTCTGTAGGTGCCATAACATTCTGAATAGTGGGTCATCTCACCCGGACGTTCCGGGATAGATTGCCTTACGAATGGATTTCTATTTATTATTTTTGTAAAAAAATTTATTACTATTTTTATATTCGTCAATGAAATTTCAGTTTTTTAGGGTGTTTACTGTCTGAAATAAATTGTTCTATTCAAATATTGGTTAAATATACGAAGTTTTAATTACTTAAAAAAAGTGGGCGAACTCTACCCGATTTACAATATATACAAACACGTCTTGCAAATATTCCTTTTGCTCCTCATTGTGCTCGACACCCATGCAATCTGAGTGGAGTGTGACTGGCCATAATTGCATGTAAATAGGTTGTAATAACTCATAATAATTATTCTACTAATTAACCTGCTAATCGACTAATTATTCTACTAAACGTTAGAGGTGCATTGGAATCCGACAACTTGTGAAGTTAGGGGCGTCATTGCTTTAATTTTCTTTTAATTGCAAGTCGTATTTCAAAATTTAAAGCACGTTCTATTCTAAACTATTAGGTAGTTAAATTATTCTTGCCATCTTGGGAGCTATCAACATAGTTGTTTATGGAATCACAAGAATCGTCAAGTTACAAGCAACGTCACAAGAAAATGTTAAATGAAATTTCGATTACTAATTGGTGTGGATTTAATCGGATTTGATTGTCTTGATAATTTTTACTATTGTAAAATAAACTCGTATTAGTCGTATTTGTTCAGATTTTCTTGCTTATTTTCCATTTCATGCAGAACGAATTGCCAATAAGTCACCTAAGTCTGATTACTTAAATTTGGAAACAACACCGGTATACTTAAATTTTTGCCTGAATTTGCAATTATTTCGTATAGACGCCATTTTCCAGACCTCGATATCTGGAAATGTTCATCATTTTCCATGTTTTGTGCACCTTGAAGAATTGTTTGTAGCTTATAGAAAGTGCTTGATCAAAAACTTCATACTCTTACCATATAACGTACATACACACAATTTTGTGTATTTTTCCAGGGTTTATCAGCAGCATGGAGCTTCCGATAAACCGGCACGAGAAGATACTACTAAAAGAGATAAACCCGTATCTGACGTGTTATCTCTGCAGGGGATATTTAATAGACGCGACGGCTATATCCGAATGTTTGCATACTTGTAAGTATTAGTACACGTAGCATATGACACCCACATACTAAAAATAGGGGAAATCGCTCAAGAGGCAAAGGAGTGTAATTTTAGTAAATTTCGTCGAATATCTCTGAGAAGTAATAACTTAAAAGGTCGTTCAAAATTTCCACCAAAGATAAATTGCCACCGTTACCGTTTCACTTATATTTTGAGGGAAGAAGACCGATGTAGCATTGTAGATTGTCAACTAGGGACATTCGTCATCCGGTTCAGATGATACACACCTGCCCGTTATGAGGGGAAATTGATAATAATTCTCTTGGAGCGATTAAAATAAATCAGCTTGAATTGTTTTTGTTGTGCTAATCGACCGTTTGCGTTGCGTTCTTTCAGTTTGTCGCACTTGCATTATCGAGTACCTGCAGGACCACAGCTACTGTCCCATTTGCGAGGTGATCATCAATAAGGCCAAGCCGAACTTGAAGTAAGTGCAAATTTATAATTACAGCCGTAGTTTTACTTAGAAAACGGAGTTTAATGCGCCAGCGTTCCATAGTAATGAGCTAACGCGTACCCATTAATTAAGAGAAATAGACGAGCTGTGGGTGAGAGAACGTCAATTTTGAACTTGGTTCATGATTTTTCTGACCTACACTGGTGTAGTATAAAGGGCGATGACAGTTAGCCCCTTATAAATGTGACTCTAAATTTTCGGTTATTGTTTTAGACCAGGGTCGATAATTTTTAAGACAAAAAAAATTATAGTAGGATGAAACCCATTGGAATAGGTAGAGAATATAACAAAAATGAAAAGAAAAATAAATTACGGGCGATCTGAGGTCGGGAAGGGGGCGGGGGTGAGTATTTAAGGGTAAAAAACGGTTTAGCTCGATTTCCGGCAAAACTGCAAGCCCTATGAAAAAAAGTTAAATAGCAGAGTTGTAGGTAATAGAAAGGTCTACAACTTTTGTATCAACACTTTTTTCACATAACCTCGAAATTGTTGTGAAAAATTCAAATAACCAAGTTTTTGGTTTTTTATTTTTAGCTTTTGCAATTTTTTTTTATTTTTTCACGAAATTTGTTGAAAACTTCCCTTTTTATGTCCCAAATATACAGTAATTTTTTTGATTTTAAATATTCAGTATTTCACCTTATTTTGACTTTATATCGAAAAAGCACTCTAATTTTCAATCGAAAATTCTCACGTCAAAATATCTGCTTTTTTAAAAAAGTCTGTGTGTTTTTTGTTCGTTGAAATCTCTACTTTCTGATGGTAAAAAAAAATTATACATTACTATGGAAAATGTTCTCAGAAAATGCAAATAATGAAAAAAACTCGAATCCAAAAATTTTTTTTAATCATTATGTATAACTTTGAGCTATTTATTAAAATTTACACTTTAATTACTCGAAAAACGTGAGATGTCATGTTACATTGATAAACAAAAAAATTGCTAATCGAAATATACTACTATAATTAACAACCAATTAACATTAACCAATTAACCATCTACAATATTTTGAGATAGTTTTAGAATCTTCTTTAAATTATATGCGTATATACCTACCTATTAATTGCTATTTTAAGATTACTTATATACCTGAGTGACCGGAAAATTTTAGCCCTTCAAAAGGTAGCTGCAGCCGAGGTGCGTCCTGCGGTCAAAACAGCCGGGCATACGACAACTGAGCCCCGCGGTCAGAAAATTCCATATATGGAAAATTCCAACGGTAACGCTAATCCCACCCTACGATTAAGCCCCGGTATACCAAAAGGCCAAATGACAACTGAGCCCAGGATTAAAATTCCGAGTCCAGGATAAAAATAGTTAGGTAAGGGAGTAAGAAAATTACGGGAAATCCCATTTTTTTCACGATAACATTAAGGGCAAGAGGGCAAGGAATATCAGTCAAGGAACAAATATTATGCCTTCCTTTTTTTGAACCGCCGGACGCACCTCGGTTCCACCGTTTCAAATCAATCGGGAAGGTTTGTCGAATCTAACAATGAAGTAATGCCATCAAAGAGACAAAAAGTAATGAAGAAGTGATTAGAATGCAATATAAGGTATTTATAAATAACTAGAGTATTGTATTTAAAAATATAATGAATAACGTAATCAGTATAAAGTATTTAAATTTAATAGTACGATTTACATGTATATTTATATATTATGAGATTTTCTATGACATAAATGTAATGACAATTTAACAAATCAACTTTATTACTGAAAAAATTTGCAGCAGTGACATTTTTTAGATGAAATCCCCTTTAAATCCTATTTTTAATATTTGGAACAACTATTTTCGCATGTTTTTTGCAATCTTGATGTTTCATGGATTTGTAATTTTTTTGTTTATCACTGTAACATGACATCTCACGTTTTTCGAGTAATTAAAGTGTAAATTTTAATAAACAGCTCAAAGTTATACATAATGATTAAAAAAAATTTTTGGATTCGAGTTTTTTTCATTATTTGCATTTTCTGAGAACATTTTCCATAGTAATGTATAATTTTTTTTTTACCATCAGAAAGTAGAGATTTCAACGAACAAAAAACACACAGACTTTTTTAAAAAAGCAGATATTTTGACGTGAGAATTTTCGATTGAAAATTAGAGTGCTTTTTCGATATAAAGTCAAAATAAGGTGAAATACTGAATATTTAAAATCAAAAAAATTACTGTATATTTGGGACATAAAAAGGGAAGTTTTCACCAAATTTCGTGAAAAAATAAAAAAAATTGCAAAAGCTAAAAATAAAAAACCAAAAACTTGGTTATTTGAATTTTTCACAACAATTTCGAGGTTATGTGAAAAAAGTGTTGATACAAAAGTTGTAGACCTTTCTATTACCTACAACTCTGCCATTTAACTTTTTTTCATAGGGCTTGCAGTTTTGCCGGAAATCGAGCTAAACCGTTTTTTACCCTTAAATACTCACCCCCGCCCCCTTCCCGACCTCAGATCGCCCGTAATTTATTTTTCCTTTCATTTTTGTTGTATTCTCTACCTTTTCCGATGGGTTTCATCCTACTATAATTTTTTTTCACTTTTTACCGTTTTCAAAATTATCGACCCTGGTCTATTTTTGTTTGAGAGGATTTTAAATAATAAATACTATGTTTTTTCGTATTTTTTTAATTTACAGCCTAATTAAGTGTTGTAATGAAAAATTGCCATAGGCATGTTCATTTGAACCGTATTACGGTTAATTTTGTGTATTGCAAAATTAGGATCAAGAACAGTCAACTTTTGTGTTTTTTTTTTGAGATATAGATAGGGATCTACCAATTATTTTGACATTTTCCTTTTTCATCATGCTTTTCAGAAAAACATACAACTTTTAAACAAAAATGGTACCTAAAATCTCCATGACCTAAAAGTTATAGCAGTACGGATATTTCAAGAATTTTTTAAGTAAGAAAAATCCAACTCTATGACTAACCACAAATACTTGTGATTTTATCAAAAATTTTCAGTATGAAATGACAGAAAAAAAATCATCAGGTACGACAAACGCTTTTTGGTTTTCAATGGCCAATAAATTATTTTTCATTTTCTAGTAGAATGAAATTACCAAATTGAACAAGGGTATTTCACATATCTGACAGAGTGTACCTGTTACAAATTTCAAAATCAAACCCAGAGACGACAATTTACATGATTGTATATTGTAGAAAGTGTTCCAATTGTCCTATTTTCAGTATGAAATGACAGAAAAAAAATCATCAGGTACGACAAACGCTTTTTGGTTTTCAATGGCCAATAAATTATTTTTCATTTTCTAGTAGAATGAAATTACCAAATTGAACAAGGGTATTTCACATATCTGACAGAGTGTACCTGTTACAAATTTCAAAATCAAACCCAGAGACGACAATTTACATGATTGTATATTGTAGAAAGTGTTCCAATTGTCCTGCAGTTTCGATTTGTCAATAACATAAGCGATTGGTGAAATGTCAAATAATTTTGTATTATCTGAAGTGTGACGCCTTTTCTGTGAGTCACAAATGTTTTTGTTATTGCTTAATCAACCCATCCTTTATTCAATGCTCAATTAAAAGTTTTTCGATTTCGTATTGAAATATAAATCTTTAAAGAGAAAATTCAACTTCAATTAACTCGTCGATTTTTCTAAAAGAATTCTGGGCAATCAACATTTAATGTCTCGGAATGAACAAATAAACAAGAAACAAAAAAACAAATATTGCAATTCAAAAAATAGCTACTTTTGGCATTCATTTTGCAATAACTTGGACGAAATTAAACATACTGTGGCCGAAATTAAAGATTTATTGATAATTATCTCCACCGTGCATATACTAGGTTTTCATGACAACACTTACCTTCTTAGACTGTAGAATGGGGAAATTCGAAAAAAAAGTGTTTTACTACTTAAAGGCCTTTTAGAAAAGAATTGAGACGCCTGACAGATGTGAAAGCAATTAGACTATATAGAATTGAAAACGTATTCTGTAAAATTAAAAGAGTATAATCATGTACAACTAATTTGAGACTATGATTGTTGCATGCTTTAAATTATTAATTGCGCAATTAGATGCTTTCAGATCACAACGCATTTTACGAACGACCGTTACTCATTTGTTTAAAATACGACGTGCCACGAACAGCGTCGTCCCGCGAACTGCGCAGCCATATTGTTCAAACACGCCGTTTGCTTTCTGTACACCTGCATACATATTTTGTGTATAAAAGGCTGTAATGCATCCTCCTTTATTTCGCACTAAATCACAACATAACGGCACAAACTGACGTGTGTGAAAAAATATTTTTTCCCTACGAAGACTTCTTCACCAATTTCACGTCTCTGCAACTAACTTCAAGAGATTCGGCGTAAGTTAGTCGCAGCGGCGGGCCAATCAGTTGCCGCGGTCTCATAGGCGGGTTCCATTGATACGATCATGTCAGGTTAAGTATTAAAACGTAGAGAATGTGTCACGTAACGATATGGGAAATGGTGTTCAAAATGTCGATTGCAAAATGTGGATATAGTGATAAATGCAGTGTTAAGTATTATTGATTTTTCGGTTACGAAGATTCATGTAATTATCAGTAACGTGTGTACTGTAGATTTTGCAACATTGCACTGTGGAGAGGCCCACGCGGCATTGTCCCGTAACTCTCTAATTTACTACAAGGCGCTCCAATAGATATTTTCACATCGATAATCGAAAACTTGGAAACACATTTTTATGGAAGTAACTCCTGTCATTTCCCTTTATAAACCAGTGCAGGTCCCAAAAATTGATTAAACCTATAGTAAATCCACACTTCCATGAAACACAAACGTCGAAATTCAAAGCGCGCGACTAGCTAGCGAATAAGTACAGGGTCGCATTAAGAATGATCGCCTTGACTATAATTTATCTTTTACTAAGATTTTATTAAGGATGTTCATTTCTTTCTTTTCTGTATACATTTAAAATAATGGTTTTCTCCCCGCAGCTTAAGTATGTTCCAGGTCTCTTTTTGAGAGGCGAGCAGGGAAGGTGTATTTCCATAATTGCAATAGATCACAGAAATATGGTTATACAAATTTATATCAAAAACCTAAATAACAATAGCGATACGTTAAAATAAACCATCTACTAAAAGTCCACTATCACCATCACCGTCAACGACTTACCTGAACGCTTGTAAACAGACAACCATAGATCAGACAACTAAACTTTTTAATTTTACTGAACCGACTCTGTACATCAACAATTCCCGCCAAAAGTTTTATGACTTTTCCACCAATAGCAAACGACGTGTATTGGGTGTTGTCTAACTTTACTACCTTTTCTCGTTTCATGGATGTTTTCTTCTCAGTGGATTTACTATACATATGTTCATATTTACATATTTATGGGCCGCCGATATTTATATATTTGAAGCTCAAAAATCAAAGTTTTTTTAACCAACAGCTTGATCTAAAAACATTTCAAGTACATTCATTGCAGTATAAGCAGGTGGATCTACATACGACATAGAACGACACCGTTGTGCACGTACAACAGTTCAAGCTCAGTTTAACGAAGCCCCGGTTAGTTGAAACCCTGAACCAATCAGAACTAACGATATTACTGAACGATCAAAGTGAGTTCAGTTTACCTTGCCTGCCATGTCACTTTCAAAAAAAAAAAAAAATCGAGTTCAAAGCTAAACTGATTGTTGACAGACTCATATTAGACAAAGTGTTAAAGAATCACTCCAAATTTCGGTTTGTAATCCCAAAAATTCAAGGTAACCAACTAAACTGAGCTTAGGAAAACTCTTGTAAATTCTACAGAGATACTTGTATACTTGTATGGTAGCAGTAAGAGTTACATGAAATTTAGGTCAGTTACATTTTTGTTGTCACAGATGAGGAAACGTTCTTAAACCCCGTTGTGCACATACAGTTCAAGTTGGGTTTAGCAAAACTTTGTTTAGTTGAAACTCTAAACCAATCGGGACTGACAATATTGCTGAACGATCAGACCGAGTTTAGTTAAGCATTACTACATGTAGCTTTTACCGTGCCCACCTTACCAATTTCAAAAAATAACGAATCGCTCTTAAAGCATACCTGATCATCGACTCTTATATTTGACAGAGTTTTATCGAAATTTAAACCAAAGGAAAAATACCAAGTCTTCACCAACTGCTTTATTTAAAGATGAGCGACCGGTTTCGGCTGCATAGAAGCCATCCTCAGGCTCGCAAACAAGTTATTTTTAGGGCTCCTGTTGCTCGAAATGTGCGGTGTCACACATACAAAACAAATACGTCGACATACACAGTTAAAAATAAATAAAAATTAACACACATCGAACAAGAATGTTAACTACATAAAGTTCTTTCAGAACATGGATACAGCCCTAAAGGAGTAAGCTTCATCATTCTAGAGAGGTTGGGAAGTAACAGTTACTTGGTAACACTGGAAACTGTGTATGTCGACGTATTTGTTTTGTATATGTGACGCGTGACGCCGCACATTTCGAGCAACAAGAGCCCTAAAAATAACTTGTTTGCGAGCCTGAGGATGGCTTCTATGCAGCCGAAACCGGTCGCTCATCTTTAAATAAAGCAGTTGGTGAAGACTTGGTGTTTTTCCTTTGGTTTAAATTGCCATGGCCAACTTTGAGAAGCTGGACAACCTTCGGTCGTTAAAGTTTTATGGAATCAAACTAAGTTTCGATTTGTAATTCCAAAAATTCAATGTAACCAACTAAATTAGAAATAAAACTGAGCTTAGGAAAACTCTTGTGAATTGTGAATTTTATGGTAACAGCAGTAAGGCTTAAGTACGTAACATTCAGGTAAGTTTACCTTTGTAAAATGCATTTAATTTAAGCGATTCAAGTTGAACTTATAACCAACATAACAACGAGAGGATAAACACAAACAAATGAATGTCATTAGACTCCATATGCGTTCTGGGAACAAAAATGTAATATCACAGTATGTTCAACAAATCCTCGATTTTGATTCATGTTAGCCGTTTCGTTTATTAATTAATTCCATTCGTCATTTCTGCGGTCGGATGCCAGTTATTTTTTATCCGTTACTATATACCTGCCTTGTCGTAAATCAATTACAGTTTAAATAATAGAATGCTGCAGGAATCATAACACGGAAAATTCATAATGAATTATTTTGACTGCCCGCTTGAATAAATTAACATAGATTGGAATTTATTATGGGATGGATGTCGCGCATGATAGAGATTTTTGCGTGGAAAATTAAAAACAAAACTTGTCGGTGTTAGGAAACATTGTGCTTCCGCCTTTTTTCGGGTTCGTTAAAGCAATTACAGTATGAAACTTTTTTTTTTCGAGTATTAATTGAAAGCGCTTTATGTTGATCGCTTTAGACGTGTGATTAACGTTTTAATTAAGCGCAAAAGTAAAGGATTTCCTTAGAAATGTTTGAGTACACGTGAGAACATTTCACTAATTTGAGATCAAAGTAAATTATGTTGTTGTTTTACAACTGGTATAGTGACTTTTTTATTATGTTTAATAATTGCAGTAGCGATATTATGTTCCTGCCTTCTTGGATATTTGTATTGTAAGCTGTATCGTTAATTCATTTAGTTTTGTTGGAAATGTTTTCGCGGCACGTCGAGAATTATCTGAAAATAAATATTTACAATTTTCGCTTGCGTAAGTATCCTTTCTCTGCATGTTCTTGCGAATATTAATGTATGCTGAATTGCACGTATGTATGTACAGATATATTCGCATGAGCTGAAAGGGGAAATCACGTTGAAAATTTTCCTTCCTTAATTGCATGAACTCGTTTATAATCTGCTTGTTAAGTTTTTCTTCTGCGGCCGCTCTAATTGATATATGGCCTTATCCTACGGTGCTCTTCTATTTCTCTTCTCCTCTGTGTCGCCAGGTGTTGCGACAATATTGTGAATATATTGTGTTGCATGTCTTTGAACTTGGTTTCCGTTACCCTTATCGTATACGAGGCGTTGCGAGAGACACGAGGATCGAACATCGGAAAAAATTATTGGGGTTGACTCGGGACACCTTCGGCGTTAAAAGTTATCCTGTTTAATATAAACGCATCGATGGGAAAACAGCGATAACGAAAACAAATGAACAGTCAATTTGATAATGTAGCTATTGGTGATAAGGAGGGACGGGAACAGCAATAACTTAATGAATTGGGGACGATACTTTGTTGGAGTGTTTGTAAATTTCATGGCAATACTACTAAAGGGGGTTTGCTCCACAGGCGGATGTAATAAGAAAAGTATGTTTCTTATAAATTAGGTTGCATGGGTCAGTATTCTCTAAAATCGATTTCTGCTATTTTCAATTACTGTCCCTTGGTATCTCACCTTTATATTTTAATCATAAACTCCATAATTTGCATTAAAAGTACCGAAACAGCCGAGATACACAGCTGTTTTAAATTCGCATCATCTTATTTTCTTATAAATATCTTCGTTTGGTAATTAGTTATTAACTAAATCGGAAGCGACGCTTTAATCACATCACTAACAGGTCTTAACAAAAATGCACTAAACTGAACGTTCACTACGCATACTTAGTCTTCTACCTTGTTTCAGATATCTCCTCTATCTGGGAGACAAAGCAGCTTTCAAAAAAATGCAAATTGTTCCAAAATGGGTTAAGGCAATATTATTTAGCCCATCGCAAAATTTCAAAAAGTCACAATTCATCTAATATTCAACATGGAATATAAATACCAAAATATATTTCAATACTCAAGCAATGTGCCCTGGGATAACTGCAACATTAATAGGTGTACGATATACCTAAACAAATTAATACAGTGGAGCAAAATGTAATCACTATAATGAATTCATGGCATCTCAAAATTAATAACTAAGTAATACAAAAGTTATTATGTTTCATTATTCAATCTACCACCTATTTCAATATGACTTTTACTCTTCTGCTTAAATTGCTTAAAACTGTTTTAAATGTACAAAGTTGTAATTTATAGCATTCTTTGCTTGAGTAATTGAGTTTTTAATGACGATTTGGATTTAACTGTTTGGCTTTAATGACCTCCAGGTCTCGCAAATATAACATACTAGTGGTGGACACGAGACGAGACCAGTACTGGTTCGAGACGAGGCGAGACGAGACATAATTTCGTCTCGTCTCGAAAAGTCTCGAAGTCTCGAATTTTTGTGAGTGATAAAAAGGTAGGTATATCTTTACCAGTCCATTTTTCTGAAATTATGGTAGGTAATTTTACTCCTAAAATTTAATAATTCTATTAAATATTACTAATTTCACATATAATATATAATATACAGATGATATTAATTTCTTATTTGTCCTTATAAAGATATATAGTGTATTCTATAAGTTTATTTAATAACTTTGTTTTATAGTTCGTATCCTAACAAGTCTATTTATTAATGGTATTTATTTTCGATTTTGTACCTGTTCTTTATAATCTAATTTCTTTAATTCAATATCTTCTAAAAATGAAATATTTTTTATCAAAACATAACATCAATAAAATACTACTGTACATTCATCTTTACCACACCTGTATAGGTACTTCAAGAAAATCAGTAAATGTTATCAAAAAAGTATACATTTATAAAAATACCATCTACCATACGTTTATTTATTTCGAGACTGTTCGAGACACGAGACGAGACGAGACATAATTTTTGGGAATTTTTCGAGACGAGACGAGACCATGTCGTTTTTCGTCTTGTCTCGTCTCGTGTCCACCACTATAACGTACTGAGAAGAAACTAAATAAATGCGAGAAGTGGTCAATGCGAAATTTTTGTTTGTAAAATTATTTTATTCCTTTAAAATTACCTAATAGTGGTAGGTCATTACGCATAGTTTCTGCCATTTTGTCGACTTAACTCAGTTTCGGTAAATATGAAGGGTACATATTCGGTAGGAAGGACACATTAACTTTACCCTTCCTTAGGAGCGTTGTAACTTCTCTTGTTGTCTTACGATATCTTCCGTCTTCTATTTTGAGATGAAGATCATATAATTGCCTAGCAGAACTCTTAAATAGACTCATATTCATACTTAAGAACCTTTTCTTGTATGAGACCATAAATAGAGTGACTTTGATGCTAATAGCACAGCTAATAGTACAACCTACATGCAGTAAATGTCGCCTATAAAATATCTATGCGAGTTTCATCTGTTTGTGTCGGGCGCGTGCGAATTCGGACCCGCTACCCGTTAACACAGCGGGGTTTCATACGAGTTCGGACCCAGCCTACCTGCTCGAAGTGAGTCGCAATTCGAATTCGAATTATAAGTAGAATGAAATAAATATTTTTCAAGGGGGCAAGGGAAAAGAGGCAAGGAAACCGATTTTGGGGAATCATAGGGGGATGTTTTATAGGGCGAAAATATATCTTTCCTAGAAAACTTACGAAAAACCGACGATAGTACCCTTACTTTCCTGAAATTGATCAGTATGAATCGCACCTGTGTGGGTTCGAATTCGCACCTATAGCGGGTCCGAATCCTTACTACCTGAGCTTGATGGGTCCGAACTCGCACTCTCCGGTTTGGGGCCTGGTACTTCAATCCCAGATGGGTGTATCCCATCACGGCACATTTTATTGCGGTCAATTTTACGACACCTTGTAGGTCCATTTCTAATATAGGTACCCATCTCAGCACAACGGATCGAATAGGTACACACTACAATAATCTCTCAATAACTCGGCATAAATCTAGGGAGCTACCTTCTTGATAATACGGTATTATGGAAAATAATGATACTTGACTGTTGCGCAAAATTCATAATATTTGAGAAACCTAATATACGCAGCACACCATATACCTACGAGTGAACGTCATGTGATACGCTCGAAAGTACGTTGGAAACGCAAGGGGGCAAGGATCAACCTATGCCGAGATGTGCATTATAGAATTGAGTACCTGCCTAGATGTATGCCGAGTTGGGGTATAATTTTATCATTAACCTGCTTCTTGTGCCGAGATGGGAATCGCCGTCCCAGATTATTACTTTGCATTTTAATGTCATCAATTGGATTCCCGGTATAAGTAAGGTTCATAGGCAACTTCCAGGCAAAGCTCTCTTTCCACCCTTTAATAACGTTATAGTTATTCCATATGATGCAGCATCCAATGTGATGCTCTTGTTAGTTCTCACCTTGATCGGAAGCCAGTTATTGGGAAATGTTGTTTCTGTGCCTCCAGGCGCAGTTTTCATAATAACAAGCGTTAATTGTATGTTTTCTTCATATTTGTAAATAGTAGATTCTTGCGATTGTCGATCAGGTTGATAAATAATGTCCCCAATTTGTAGGTACTTCTCCCAAGGACATTGTGGTTGGCAAAATATGTAGAGTTCACTTGGGTACGTTAAAACATCATCCTAGGAACATTAGCATTAAAACAACATCATACAAATAACATTGCCACTGGTTACCATCCTCAAGTGGACCCAAAGATATGTTATACGGTATAACTTATACCAGTTACTTTGAAGCTATCTTTTTTAAAATAATTTTTCGTCTATTATAAAATTTGAACAAATTGGTTATTTTTTAATTTCAAAGATTCTAAATTTGCAACAAACAACTAATGAGATATGATGTGCTTATACTTTTGGGTAAGCATAATATTACTTTAATCCACATCCCTTACAGCTTTTACAAACAAGCGGAAAGTGATGCGTTCCCACGTTCAGCAGTTTAGGCAATGTTCTTTGCAGCATATATTAACTTATTTCTCATTAGGCCATGAACAAAGTAAGCGCAACATAGAACATTAAACAAAGTTATCGTAACCATATTAGGTTCACAGCGGAAACTTGATTGAGAGTACTTATTTGAAAATGGTAAGATCTATATTAAAACACAGCCCATCAACCAAAAAGCAGTAATTTTGAAACTGTCTCAAAAATATGTTCTGATAAATTAAAGCGTTTAAACGATATTTGCTATAAATTTTCCAGAAATGCATCGTTTTTTGAATTTAAAACGTAATTGAAATCTGTCTGTAATTTAAGTTTGATCACGTAATTTAACATGCTGTGTAATTGGATACGTCTATGGTGACCTCACATGCTTATTAATGAAGGGATGTTTTTCATATTGAAGTTACGAGTTTTGCGGGAAATATTAAGCGATTTTGGGTTTTTGGTTTCAAACAGTCATTCATTATCATATTTATTTTATTAAGTGAATGGAATATGTAATTTAGACAGTAGGAACTTGCCTAAAATAGGTGCTATAATAGTTGCACCACTATTTAAAAATAATCCTGATTTTGAATCCGCGCAAAACGTGCAAATTGCATGGTAAGTAGTACAACATGATATAGTTTATAACATACATTCATTTTAAAGTTACAGTACCTAAAATACGTGTGAAATACTCCTTACAAGAGGTCCGTTAAGGTGGAATATAAATCTTATAAGCCCCTGTTAGGGCGAAGCCCATAATTTATTACTCAAAAAAATAATTACTGCAACCATTTTAAAAAAAAAACAATGGCTGTTCGAGATTAATTGTTAAAGCTGGAATAGCCATAGCTTAATTTCGCTGAAACAAATGAAGTTGGGGAGAAATCACAGCAGCATATTTAATTGCTAATTAATTGCTGTGGAAGGGTCCCTTTGCCCTTTCCGGGACACATCCCATCATCCCCCAACTCACCTTCAATACATCTATGAATCTTTCTGCGCATTTAATTGCTAAATGATTGCTTTAAACCACCCCCATCCTCCCACAATTTATCCCCGACATTCCGACATTTATATATCGAGAACGTATCGTTATTTTCGTGCTAATTATTTTTGACGATCTATTAACCACGGAAAAAGGCAATCAGATGTGTACTTAGAGACTCCATTACTATAGTATTGTAAATAAATAATGCTTTATTTGATTTAGTATAAAATAATAACTGTACATATATCTTTTTACTTTTGTTTTTTCGTAACTACGCATTTCTCGACCTTCGACCATTTTCTAATTGGTCGAGGGATATAACTCATATCGATATATTTATTCTTTCTTGAGAATAGTATTAATAAAAATCAAACACTCATCAGTAGCATGCTCTTATTCATTTAATGCTTCAGAACGTCGGATTCCTTGAGAGTGTGACGGGGATGATGTAGTTTTTCAACTCTTTCGGCAAGTAACATAATAAATCTAATGCTTATGAATAAATTATTCAGAAACTTATTTTTGGAAAAGAATCAATTGAGAAGAATATCCAAATTATAGAATATTCGCAGCATGTATAGTATACGGAGCTTTTCTATTGAAACGCCTGTCCCGAAATCAACATGAGCAAAAGAGAAACTAATAGTAGTTCGTTAGTATGACAGAGAAGGAATTGCTGAGGAATCATAATTGCGTGTGCGGAGCGGATGACTGTGATGTTTCGCGAGGTAGCAACGTCGCAAAAGTTCTTTCTCTGTTTAGCCAACGAGAAATATATGGCCTTTCTTTCGCTCTTATGTTTCTGCCATACTGCGACTCTGTAGAATAGGTCTGTATACTACTACTAAGTAATTGAAATCATCTGAATTTTCACAACTGATCTTATGTCGAAGGTACATTCTTCTTCAAGTGAAGAGTTAACCCGACCCAGATCAATGGATATAGATGGGGGGTTTTAGTTTGGGTAACCGCTGCAATGTGCGGAGTCCCAAGTCTCACTCTGTCAGATGCGATAAACGATCCGTCCCAAAGTTGGAATTAACTTTGTTCTGTTACTGAGATGTCTTTTATTTCATCTGGCGTTCATATAGCATTTGTCTTCCTTGAAAAAAGTTTGATGATTATTGGCAAAGTTTCTTAGTAACCTAACCCAATTGCTAATTTATACAATGCAAATAGTCTACTTATTCAGTTATCTTTAATTTCCAATCATAACCATTAGAACGCTGGAGATTAAAGGGAAACAAACCTCTGACCCCAAATTCAAGATGTTTCAAATATTTTAAATGGAATTAATGCACCATTAACATCTAGATCTATCATTTGAGCATATGTTCTTATAAGTTTAAGTTATATGGCACCTACCAATAAAAACGGCAGTTTAAATTTTTTCTCAGAATTATTTACTTGAAAAGTATTACTACTTTTGTACAATACATACCAGATTTTTGTTAATATTTATTATATTTGAAATACTCGTGCGGAGTACGTGGTAAGATCTCGAGCATGCGCGTCATATGGAATTTCTTCCTTTCTTTAGCTTCTCATATTTTCCGAACAGCTGATCTTGTTTACGTTATCGTCGTTATCGCTCATCGATTTTAATTTTATAGTTTACACTAAATCGGAGAACCTGTTAAGTTTACCAACTGTTCCACCAACAAATCACGTGTGAATTGGTTGTTGAATACTTGTGCATTTATTCCCATGAAGGTTAAGGTTATGTATGTTTGATCCCATTATTATTTGATAAGTTTGGGCAACAAAATTGTCTAGTCAAAAATTTTTGTGCTTCCAAACTTGCGATCCGTGAAATCTTCAAACTATACCTTTAATTTAAACTCTTTTAGGAGTACTAAAATGTCCAAGGGATTTTAAATTTGACCAATATCCAACACTTTTTAGAAACTGTTTCAATTTTGAGCTTTAATTCAACGTGAGACACAAGTTTTGTTAATTAAAAACCATACATTTTTAAGGTTTTTTAATTAAATCCTCAATTTTAACTCTTTTCGGGTACTAAAGTGCATTCGAACTTTAATTTTGATCCATTAGGGACCTGTAATTTTTGAACTGTCTATAAGGTTTTCGATTTCTGAACTTCAATTCAGACTTATACCAAATACTGTAAGATTTAATTTTAGTTCTTTAGACCATTAGACAATTCTTGAACTCTTCTAATTGAATTCCTTTGGGGATACTAAACTATTTCAAGATTTTAAATTTGACGTGCAATACTTTAATATTTTTGAGACGGTTTGTAACCTCAATTGTAACTCTTTTCGGGTAGGTACTAAAATACATTAGAACTTCTTCTTCTTCTTCTCCTCCTCCTCCTCCTTCTTCTTCTTCTTCTTCTTCTTCTTCTTCTTCTTCTGGTTGAATTCTTTTGGGGGTACTAAACTATTTAGGATTATAAAATGCATTAGAACTTTAATTTTGACCCATTAAGGACATGTAATTTTTGAACTGTCTAAAAGGTTTTCTATTTTTGAACTTCAATTCTGAATTATGCCAAATACTTTAAGACCTAATTTTGGTACTTTAGACCTTTAGACAATTCTTGAACTATTTTAGTTGAATTCTTTTAAAGCTACTAAACTATGTCAAGATTTGAAATTTGACATGCAATACTTTAAAGTTTTGAGAAGCTTTTATCATGCTAGCCTTAAATTTTTAAGGTTTTCTAATTAAATCCTCAATGGGGGTGTCCGGTTTTTGTGACCTATTGTTTTTTTCCCATAAATCGATAGAGGGGAACGTGATGTATCCATCAAGACTATTTTGACGCCATGAAATTGAAAGGGCGCTTCAAATTTGGAATTTGAAAACGTAATGACACATCCGGTCGAATATTTTCGTGTATCGGCAACAGTGCACACTGGGATAATAAAAGTTTGTATCGACCCAGTTAGACAAATTAAATTTGTCAATTATCGTAGAAATATAAAGACGACAGGAGAGAGGGCGGACTTGCCTAAAAGACCGTTAGAATTCTAAAGTTTTATGTTTTAAGAACGTGCGAGAAGGCCGGAGGAGATGGTAAACATATAAACATGACCTCATTGTTTTTTCGTCAAATGTGTGGTGTAGAGTGAATTTATGTGAATTAGCCACATAAAAATTGTGGATAATTCCAAACTCCACCATAGGTAGGTTGCTAGAATCAGAATCTAACTTCCATGATCTACACAATATCAGTACTCAATATCTACACAATGGACACCTCCATTGTAACGGGCGGAAGAAGTTTCGACGCGACCAGGTGTTTTACGATGGGTTGATGGGCATTTTCGACGACATGACCGAAAAGGTGGTTTTATTGTACAGGTATTTTCGACGTAAAAGAATTTAACAAGCCCGTGTATTGGGTTGAATTCGGAATGAAAATAAAGAGATATATACGAATATACGTCACAACAATTTATTTGTTACTAGGTTTGGGAACAATATGACATTTCTTGTCCAAATTTTTTTTCTAAATGCATATGTACTATAATTTTTATTATTTTAAAATAGGCATTAGTATCTAAATGATGCATAATAGGTATACAAACTATTACCATAAATGTTACATTAAAAGGGCTTGAACTTGAACCGATCCTACCTACCTGCTTAAGCCGTCGTCGAAATTTCTTGTAAGCTTATTTGACCCTTCGATTAAAGCAGGTACCCTCAATATTTGTCGTCGAAAGTTCGCCCGCCGATTGTAACTCTTTTCGGGTAGGTACTAAAATGCATTAGAACTTTAATTTTGACCCATTAAGAACATGTAATTTTTTAACTGTCTAAAAGGTTTTCTATTTTTGAATTTCATTTCTGACTTATGCCAAATACTTTAGGACCTTACGTTATATCTTTAGACAATTCTTGAACTCTTCTAATGAATTCTTTTGGGGGTACTAATCTTTTTCAGTGTTTTAAATTTGACATGCAATACTCTCAATACTCTCAATACTTTGAAGTTTTAAGAAGGTTTTATCATGCTGAACTTCAATTCTAACTGTAGACATACTATACTTTTGGACTCAACGTTAGGATCGTCAGAAATTGGGCAGCAGCGTCTATCATTCATTGTTTGACACTGGTTCATCGTCATTTATGTCATTGATGACGTGTATAGGAAGTTATTTTACTTATCCTGTATTTATCAACATGTATGTACGTTGTGAACAGAACATTGCTGAACTATTCACGAAGCGTTCTCTCTCTCTTTCTCTCTCTTTCTCTGGTCGTTAATTATGTAAATCCGCCGGCCGGTCCACTCTACAAGGCGTAATTACAATTAGCATTATTTAGGTGGTATCCTCCTAACGTCGACGGCGACCACGACGAAACCAAAGCAGATCTCGTTCGGTTAGAGTCGTCTTTTTAGTTTTCTTTTCCTTTTCGGTGTGGTTAGCCGTCGTAGTCGCGCGAGTCGTGAACGAAGAAGCCTCTTTTCTCCGTTTCTCTCACGTATCTCCTCGTTTTTCCTCTCCTTCTTTTCTCGGTTTTCCTCCTATACATATATCATACGAGGAAGTCAGTCAGCTGACGTGTCTCGGTGTTTATGCTTCGGTATGTATCTACTCACACGACGTTGTAATTGAGTCTTGCGCACGCAGGAGTTCGCTCGCGCATTGTGTGGTAATGAAGAAGGTAATGGTCGAAATGGGAATAGAAAAACTGGGAACGATGATGATCGTCGTAGTCGTGGTAAAAGGTTTATCTTTATTTACCGACGGTTCTGAAATAAGTCCACATATTGTAACATAAATCGTAGTAGGATCATTTTGCGCTTGTCGGATTTCTCTGGCTTGTTAGGTGCTTTATAAATGACCCAAGGACTTGGTATAATGGCGGATTTCAATCGATAGGGTTGGAGAGTTGGAAATGTGTACAATTTATTTGGAGGTCGGAAACGTTAAGTAACGTTAAAAATTTCTTCAATAACGTGGTATTGCAGTAGTCAATTTGACTTTAAACAAACTTTAAAGCTATGATGTGACGGTGAACGTTTGTTCTTTTGATTTCAAACTTTCGATCGTTTGCTGTAAATTTTGGTAGTTAAGATATTTCATTTAGATGTAAGTAAGTTAAAGTGAGGCTTTAGACTTACTCGAAACTAAACAAAAAATATCACAAAACTAAGCAGTGCGGAATAGTCTGATTTCATGCCGTGCTGCATAAATTAGTGGTTTTACAAGGTTTGGTTGGCGTAATAAATAATAAATAAATATTATAATTAATAATAATTAAATAAATAATTTATAATAATAAATTAGTTGGCGAATACTTTGTCTTTTCTTCTGGTTTACATTTGCCATGGCCAACTTTGGGAATCTGGACAACCTTCTGTCGTTAAAGGTTTTGGTTAGATTCCGGCGATTATTGATTATAATGGTACATATACATAATACCCACACACCATAAATATAAGTTATTGATTTGTATAGTCGAGTTTGAATCTGAGTTAGGCGATTCACCATGGATTGTAACTACTTAGTATATTTAAACCACAGGATACTTGTACATTATCAGTTTCTTGTCGTGATAGTCTCAATCTAGATACTCAGATTGTTGGTTGCTTTGTATTCATATTCTGTTCATTCTGACCTAAGTATATGTTTTGATATGAAAACAATCAAGAACGTAAATTATTGATTAATAAGTGCAATATCGTGTCTGATTGAGGCAAGTTGTGGCTCATTATAGTCAGATATTTAAACTACAGAATACTGACAATTCTTAACTGATACTTCTGTGGATTTTGAACATTTCGATCATTTGCTATAAATCGAATTTTTGTTGATTAAGATATTTCAATCATATTTTAGTCACTCAGGTTCGTAAATAACACAGGTTCGATTTATAGCTGTAGTTGAAGTAAGGCTTCAGAGATCAAAACTCAACAAAACTACCACAAAACTAAACAGTGCGGAATAGTCTGATTTCAGGTCTTGCTGCATGAATTAGCGGATTTTACAAAGTTTGGTTAGATTCAGGCTACTATTGATTCTAATTCTACATGTAATACCCCACATTCTCAACTTATTTGCCATTCTAACCTTGATCTTCTAATCTTTGAATGTCCTGCGTTCATCTTCTGTGTTCCCCAAATAATCATGAACATAAGTTATTCATTTGTACAATTGAGTTTGAATGTGAATCAGACGAAGCACCCTTTGTAACAAAGAATAACTTTTTGCAGAGACCTATGAATCTGATGGGCAAAAGTCTTCAGCACTTATTAAGGACACTAAAAGTCATCTTCTAGCGGGATTACAAATGCTTACGATTAAGGGTTTATTAGTTAATATTGATTGAAATAATGGCTGAAATTTTTATGGCTCATTTTATAGGTTTTTTAGTATTTATAATTTCTATGTACAACTTTTTTCGCTATCAGTAACACATTTTTCATAAAAGTAAAAAACCGCCTTTCCATGACTCATAATTATTATTAAATACTTTTTAGTTGTTGCATGTTAGTACACTTTGTTCTCAACATACATCCTAATTATTTGGCACAAGAAAGATTTTTTCTCAAGTACCTAAAGCAAATTTGGGCTACTATCGGAGTACACCAGAATATCTCAACACTCAGATCTTCTGCTTGTGGTAAATACGTAAAAACCATTTTTGATAACTTTAGTCCAACGACAAGCTCCTCCATCTTGCACCATGTAACTTCAAAAAATAGACTGGAAAGTCTACTTCTAGAAGATAGAAATCACTATCTAGATAGAATTACTATCTTAAATATACATATTAACCTTGATAGAAATTGTATTCTTCTTCATAGAAGATTTCATTAACAGAAGAAATTTCGTAACTTTCTTTCAGATCCACCAAAAGTTAGTGAACATTTTCTTGTTTTCACAAAATACTTACAACTCGATAGTCTCCTTCTGATTTGATTGAATTACACTTCTCATGAATTTTACTAATCCTATGATTCTCAACTTTCACATCTCCATGGTTGTTTTTTCTACTTTGCACGCTTATAGCCGCTATCATAGATATTCTTGCAACATGTGCGAGTTCTAAAAATTCATTAACTGGCTAGCGCAGTAGCGTAGAGTATCTGGGGCAGTAATATTAATAAGTACATTGTAATCTGAATTATAAATGTTTGATTATTGTGTATTGGAGTATTGTGTGACAATACCTGCAAACTAGGATAACTGGTTGATAGATCAGATTATTTCTCTTATGAGAAATCCGTCCGTGAATATTGCTTTGAACTTTGTTATAGTTTTTAGTGGAGACATCATATGGAAAAACGACCTCTATGGAAAATTTCCTTAGCCCTATGGGACTTATGGGCATAAAAGTGACACCTAGATGACATGACTAGATTTTATGTGTAAGAAAAATGATTTTTCTATTATGAGGCAAAACCTGCTAACCTAGTCAAAGGAAGTTGTGCATGATTGATATAGATATTTTTAATTTTGTATGAAACGAGCCATGGTATGCCAAAATTGATCAATTATTTAACAACAAATCTGTAGAAAACGTTGTTTTGTTCAATGCTTAATAATTATTGCAAACAGATCTGTGGGACTTTGGACTTGAAAACGGAGAAATTATGGCCTTCGATACGCGTGCAAAATTTTAGCGTGTTTATATCGCTTTATGAGATATTGTAATTATTACATGGAGCATATTATTGAGGTCAAATTCTTCGGCATTCAGCCAAATCACAGAGATGTGAAGGTCATATTTGGATTCTTCGAAGCTTCCTGGTACATTTTGTATGAAAGAAAATTGTAATATTTTAGGATTAAGTAGTACAACAGTAGCGCGTTAAAGCAGAAAAAAGTTTTTCGCTGATAAACAATTAGAATAATTCCTACAAAAGAAAATCCATCTTAACATGATTATACATTCTTTTATTTTGCATTCTATGCCATCTATAAATAATTCTTTTTTGCAAAATATCTATTACAACCTGCGATAGCAAATTTTCGTGAAATATCGGATATATACATTAAATATTTTTTTTGCAAAATATCCATTTACAATCTGCATTACTATTTTTTTTAAATACATATCGATTACCATTTATTTATTAACATTAATGAACGATTCGTGCAGCGTCATATATTTCCAAAAGGTTATAGTTTCATGCAAGTATACTCCAAAGGGGCGGCGGTCAACTCGTAAGAAATTTTAATCCCCAACCCAATGATCGGTCAATTGGTAAGCGAACCGGCAGGTAAATTTTTAACGGGTAGTTTTGTATGAGTCAACTCGTAAGAGGATTCTCAGAAATAATCAAGGCGATGATGATTGTAACGAAGTAGTTCGGATATTTGTTGAAACTAAGAATATGATATAAGGGGGTGGTTTGTTACGTTCCAACTAAACGGTGACGATAGATCGCATCGAGTTAGTTGTGGATTTTATTTAAAAGTCAATGCGGCAAAGACTTGCTTGTTGTTAATGATCATATGCGTTTTATGACACTAGGGTTGCAGGGTTTTTCTTGCCCTCTCGCAAGGAATACGATAATCCCCCTTTTGGGATTTTTCAGGTAGTTTTAACTCTTACGAGTTGACCGATCTAGAGAACCATATTCTTACGAGTTGACCAATCTCGCGAAGGTCAAATGCGGACCGGGGATTAATTCTTACGAGTTGACCCAAAGTATAAAAGATAATGGTAACGGCAATAATGTAACTGTAATAAAGGCACGTACTTGGACAGGAGTTGCGGAAGATTGCGCGCGCAGCTGTTTCGAACGTCAAGGCTGCTCCACAAGTGAATTAGAGTTGTTCATCTCGCGGCAATATTATGTTAGTTTTCAATTTGTCTTATCATCTTTTTTTCATTTCTAGTGCGTCGAGATGAAGTCAAGGTGAAGTTAAAATTGCAAAAAATATTTCTTCAAAAAAGGAAATTTCAAAACGCCACCCTGCAGCTGATTTGTTTTATCATGACTGGATTATTTTTTTGATATTTCATGTATACATGTACCGTAGATAATCTCGAGTATAACGCAAAAATCTTAAATATCCTAAAATTTTAAAACTTTCAAAATACTATTTCGAGCCTACGTTTCCAGTAACTTGTTTGCATATTTTTCATTAAAATTTTTCATTAAAGAATCACCTATTAAATTTTGTCGGTGTAATATTGGGACACCCTCTATATTATTAAATGGGATGCATGGGAGGACTTCTGTAACGAATGTGTTTATTGTGTTGTAAAACACCCCTACATTACTCCCTTATATTACACCCTGTAAGATACACCATAACAAATTGATTGTTGTCTAAAAATTCTTTATTTTTTTTTCGTAAATTTTTTACTCTGGCTTTAAAAACCTAAACTATAAACCGACGCTACGCCACTGGACTAGCTCCGTTCAGGTCCACAGTTCACTTGATTTTTAACTTGTTGAGAGAGTCCTCACCGTTGGGTGCGTGTATAACAATCCCTTGCCTCAACTAAACCTTATATTAATGTTAATTACCTGTTTTTAAATCTTCATGATTCACATATGCAACCATTTGTGTCCTCGTAAGAATGAAAAAGTGTGTTAAAAATCCAACTTTGTTGTCACCACTACCCAGGCGAGTAAGTATAAAACTTCAATTAAAAGCACCATTGTAAAACTTAACATTTACCCATCCAGGTAAGGTACTGAGGATGGCTTAACATCCGAAAGTAGCTATGGAATAATAAAAAAATACAAGTATGTACATATAAACAAATGTCGTTGTTAATTTGTCTCGAAACATAAATAGGCTACTTTTACTTATGACTTGTCATTTAAAAGTTAAACATATAGGTAGCTAATTGTACGTTAGTTATAGCACATATGCCTGAGTTGTAGCTTATGCTTATGAATGTCCGAATCAGTGTCAGAATTAAAATTTGATTGATGTTAACGAATCTGGTGCGCGTATTGATCACACCATTTCCAATAAAGGAAGCGCACACATCCGTGCACGCAGATCCTATATGAATACGTTATACGCCGTACATGATATTCTTATCTTTCGCGGAAACCGACGTTATGTACTCATTTATCTTGTGGCGTTTTGCTGTTCGAGCAAATGTCGACAGATGGCCGGAATGCCTGTTGTAATAACATTTTTCATTTAGTTGGTTTTGCCGTGTTTCGCCCGACAAGGTCAGTGTCGGACTGGAATTTTACGTTTACTAAGATAGTGTAATTTTAATTTTGTCCCTCCAGTGGAACGAAGTGGTTAGTGAACTGTAAAAGAATACCAAACATCTATAGAGAGTGTCACAGTAAAATTGAAACGTAAAGAACATAACTGAAAGGCAAAGTTACTTTATGCTTTCCATTGTGATGGTTAGTTGCAGAATCATTTTGTAACTAACTTTTTAGAATCTATTTATAGATAGTAATGACAATAATTCCCTCAGGCACTTGACTGGAAGGTGGTTTTGAGTTCGATTTATACTCGAGAAATGGGAAATTCAATAAACTTATTGGTGGGCTATGTGGATTATACGAACTATTAATGTTTTATATTGTCACGCCTATGGGAGATGAAATCTCCCCGAGGGTCCGCGTTTGGGGGGTAGCACTAGGTGGAGAAGTACAATTAGTAGTACAATTAGAAGCAAAGTGCGAGAACATAAGTGACATTTTTCGGGGGAAAGAATAATTCATTACATAAGAAAGGATAGAACAACACAGTTGGCATCCTTACGAAAAATGCAAAACAGCAATATGGCTATCTTCACTAAGGCCACTGGTCAACTGGTACCGATTTGATCAGCTATGTTTATACTGTGTAGATCGCCGATTTGACAATTTTGTTAAACTAATGTCAATCACCGAATTGTTATATACACTTAGTAACAGATGAACTTGTGCATCTGCGCTTTATTTGGACTTTCGTGAATCGATTGTTAATTATTGCAAAGTTACAATTATGCACGTCGCGGCTAATTTGTGTTGATTATTGTAATTTATGTCGAGTGTTATTGCAACATTGACAATAAGAAGCATCCTGCGTCCTTTTGTGAAAGAGGTAAATAAGTCTTTTAATCCAAATGGTCCTTATATCCTCATTTATATTGCGGCCGCAGGCCACATATCAGAGCCATATGTTGTTGGGCACTTTGGTAACTGTCATCTAATTATAAAATTGGAAAGTAGGGATGCCAAGAAATTGCTTATAATAAATGTAGTACCTTCCCTTATTGCATTGTGTTTGTTTGGAATTTGAAACAGAAACTAAAATAAGGCAGAAATGCTCAAAATATGAATTTAATCCTAAATGGACACTTATACATTTATATGTATTTTTTATTTTATAGTCATACTTTTAGTAAATATGCAAATGCATATAAATCCGGTCTTTACCCCTTACCAACATTATTTTCAGTCAATAATACAATAGTAGTAGTAGATGCATAACAATAGCTTAACCTTGCTTATACCATGAAGCAAAGCATTTTAACTCATTTGTATTAAAATAAACGGTCCGGCAAGGCTTAGAGCATGAGACTCATCTATTTACTCAATGTCGGAATCCTAAGGTGGACTGAGGTAATAATTAAAACAAAATTATTTGTTCTAATGGCTACTATCGACTCTGTAAATATGTAGACACCTTGAAAAATTAATTGCAACGTCCAATATTATGTCTTACTTATTGTAATCCTAGGGTTACTCTGAGGTATTGCGATACTAATAAAATAACTATATTTAAGCGAAATAAAGTCTAGAAAAAGACAGTAAAAAAAAGGGAAAAAATATTTAAAAAAAATGGTAAGTAGAGTAAAACAAAGGCGAAACCGCAAAATTAAAAGGTGTGCTGTTTAACTGAAAGGGAAAAGCAAAAGCAAGTCAAGTTCAAGTTAAAATGAAAACATCTGAAATTCAATGAAAACTGTTTATTATAAAAAATAATTTACTATAGATAGGTAGATTAGTCTTTAAATATTTGTTTTATTATGCTGTCAACTAATCACCAGTATTTCTTTGTGTTCTCCGAAGCCAAACAAGTTCTCTTGTCACTTACAATTTGTTTGTAGCGTGAAAAGGAGCTTTCTGCATCGCATGACGTTATCGGATCATATTTCAGAGAACTGATTTGTTCTGGTGATTTTCAGGTAATTTAAAATTTCGGGATTAGCGACATCGACTTTCTACTACGCTAATCAATTTTAAAAAATCAATAATGTCAAGAAGAATGAAAGATTCCTCAAAAATAAAGCAGAATCATAAAATAACGCGAAAAGAACAAAAAAGGGAATATCAAATTTGCATTTTTGAAAACGGATTTCAATTTGGGTGTGCCTTTAATACACCCGATTATTAAAAAGGCAATTGGTCTAACTATTCAAGCTCTACTAATGACCAAACTAATCAACTTATTTTGAACTCAATTTCGGCTCTCACAGTTTCACATTAACTCTCTCAAGACAATCTGCAATGACTATACTTCTGGTTCTACTTCAGCTTTCATGAGACGACGCGTTGCCCTACATCCAAACGTCTAACCCAACTTCTCTGACCTCCTTGTCCAAAAATGCTTCTTTTGCCTTTAAAAATAGATCTCTCCATAGAGAAAATAATGTTCAAGAGAATAAACTCTGCTTTTAAAATTATACATCGCGCATTCAACTCAGGTCTAAGAACCATAGATCTTACAATCCATGGATTGCGCCTTAACGTTTAAAGTTGTGCCAGCATTTGAGGGAATTGCTTGGACAAATTTGACCATGGCGTCGTCCAAAATAGTAACATAAAACGCGTTAAATGTGACCGCCAAGCTTTCAAAACGTAAACAGTATATAGTGTTATTTATTTATGACTATTACTGTGACATCATAACAAGAATCAAGGTTTTCATTAAATTTGTAAAGTATAAAAATTGCAGATTTTTAGCAAAGGTGGTACTCAGAAATTGGCACATGGCTGCCTATACAGAACCATTGGCAATGGGCAATCTATATACTTGTAAGATCTATGCTAAGAAGTCAAAAACCTTTGGCGCGCAATTTGAATTCAGCACTTGTATTTCAACCAGATAGGGTATCTCAACATATACGGAGCTTTTCTATAGAAACGCCTGTCCCGACATCAACAAGAGCAAAAGAGAAACTAATAGTAGTTCGTTAGTATGACAGAGAAGGAAGTTTTGCAACGTTGCCGGCCGCAGTTCAACTCCAGGCAATCTAGAAAGTAAAAAAAAGTTAATTACGTTTTGCAAACTTTGTGGACATTGGGAATTTAAAGATTTTGAATCGACAAAACGCGTTACGGAAGATCGTTAAGGATGTTGTTTAAAATGATGAAAAATCCAAATACACATAAGTCTGTAAATTAAAACATGCAGGGTTAAATTAAAGGTGGTTTTGTCAAATAGCCATAATACAGTTTATACTTGGATAACACCTAACACATCTGGATACATCTAAAACGTTAAACAAAATAGAAGACTAAAAAATAAATAAATAAAAATCTATAAAGTAAATCTTTAAAAAAAGTTTAACGCCTACACAAAAACAATTTTAAAAATGTGAAGGGAAGATCAATTTTTATTTCTCTCTCCTCGAGAAACCCAAAAACATAACTTCTAACCTTTTATAAGATAATTAGATTAGAGTAGGTTATTTAAGTAAAATTCCCACATTTAATTAATAGTTTCGGTTTAAATGTTTGCATAATGAAATTATTAAAAGCACTTAACTCCAAACACGCACCGAGAGATGAAAAATGAAAACAAAACGAAACCAACAAAAGTCGCACGAAGCGAAGAGAAAGATGAAAAAGAAAAGGGAAGGTAGATGAGATAGCGATATATTTAGTTCCATTTCTGGGATGTGTCTAAGTTGGAGGGCGCTGCGACTCGTTTACATCTAGTTAAATCGTCTTGTAAATTATTCCTCTATGGATCTCCTCCCATAGCGACAATCTATTGACCATTCCCTAACCGTCTACCGTGTTCCGAACTATTTAGTGTTCAGCAAACGACCCATTTCGGATACATAAACAGACCTGCTTTCTCATCGTTGTCGGAGCGATTTCGGCTCCATTACTTTATATGAAACCGGAAGCTAACACTTTCATTCATTTGGAATTACTTCCATACTACACTACCTACGGGAATATGTATTAGATCCCCGTGTTTGTTGAATTAAACCCTACATTATACCGGGAAATTAGTCGGATCTAGGTAGGATAAATCAAGTTATTAGCGACAAACGGAATACAACTAGCGACGCCGAAAGGGAGAGGCTGTAGAGTTTTTATTTGTTTTATTTTAACGACACGAAGGAATACACCCGGGGCGTAGGCATTACGTACCAAAATTTGAAAAACGACATACGTGAAATTTAGTTCTGTCTAATATACCGAAAACCGAACCGTAATAACCGAATCGACTTAAGGTGTTTCAAGGTTAATGTTAGAAACTTTCAGCTTCTTGTTCCAGTTAAAACCCAAATGAAACATTCAAAACTCAAAAACATACTTTAATGAACCCTCTCAAAGGAAAGTTATGCCCTTTGAAGCTTCCAGTGTGAAGTACTTCAGTTCAATTTCAACTTCATTCGAATCCTCTCCCTTCGATGAAAATTTCTATCCAAAATCCAACGACGACAAATCAGACGACGTGATTCTTGTCCCGGTAAAATGCTTTCGACGTCCCGAATTCCACGCCTGAGGTATCTCGAAAAACAACGTGTCTCGAAAGGAGATCGATCCTCATCAGACCCGAAATCAAACCTATTTTTTCAATAAAGCCCGCGGGTGTTTTCCGAACGGACGGGAAACCTGACTCTGGAGAAAAATAAAAAAAAAAAGGAGTGTATAAAAGGAAACATCATGATCGACTTCCGGAACGTGAAAACAAAATAGAGTGAGCGAGAGGGAGCGAGCATAGAGCCCACGAGTGTGGGGTCTCTGGGTTATTGACGAGTAGGCATCCTGCGCGTGCCTAGAACAGCCTCGCAGGATGGTCTGAGGAAGGCGTGGGGGAGGGGATTGAGCGGGACGTGAATCCCACGTGGCGGTTTTAATGTAATAGAGCCCAGGGAAATTGGGAATTTATAGATGGATTTCGTTTTTTTCTCCGGACAAAGGGCGCCGGATTAGACGGACAACTTGTTTCTGGGGATTAATTAGGTTTTATTCCTACAGGTGAACGGCGTGTTTGTTTTTAGCGCAGACAAAGAGAAAGCTTGCAAGCGTTAGTTAAAATTCACAGAAGCGAAAATGTGATGTTTGCTGTGTTTTTGCACCTTCCATTATTATGATTGATATGGCCATCTCATATTAAATGGACTCGGAAAATATGCGTTAAAAGTGTCCAAGTATGCAAACAATAAGCACTATGAAAGCTACAAAATATGCACGTAAATTTACCGGTGTGAAGTTAGCAGCCGATTTTTGAAAGTGCAAATTTATCAATTGCATTGAATTATTACCACTAAATGATCATTGATTAATTTGCTGCTTTTAAAAATCCCGTTTTAACCAGTTTTATATTGTAGAAGATTTTTTCGCACTGCTGTTGGCCGGTCCAACTTGTCATTTTAGACACATTGTTATGACATGTGGGGAGTTAAACATTAATCTTGAACCTGACATGAATTGCTACGTAGGATAATTTTTGTCATTAAATACTAAATGAAAGCAGTCGACTTTTTATTCGATCATTTATATCATTCATAATAATTTTTTAGTCGAAATCGTAACATAACCTATTATTACTGCACTCGCTGTCCGATGCTACTTTGTTTTAATGATCCAAGAACAAATATATGAGATTATATAACTAATCTGTAACGTCGCGTACGTATCAGAGATTTCGATTGTCTTAGATCGTTATAGGTGACCGTACACTTCACGCGCCAACTTAATATTGCGTGAACAGTTGGGAAATGATAACACGTAATTGTAACTTCGGATTTACTAAACTATTTAAATGCAACAAACTTAAAATACAACGGAATAGGTGTGAAGAGAGAACAGACTCTCTCGCAGTTAGACGAAGAGTCTTCTTAAAATTGAAATTTCCTTAAAAATTAGAGACGGGAAACGCGATCTCCGCTTATTGGTCAGATTAATTTCAGTCCCCTTTACTCGTCGCTAATTGGTTGAAAATCACCCCGGTGAAGAGTAAAGGGCGTGCTGACCATCGCTGAAGATCGTAGCTTTCATCTCATATACAGATGGTAAGCACATGTTTTAGAAATCGCGACGTACCCTACTTCTTCGAAATGTGGTCAAAAACTTTCTGTAAAAATACTCGATTACTTTCCCGGAAGGGTCTTTGTTACCCCTACGGCTCTTTGTTGACTTGACTTGTGTTTATAGCAAATAAATCTCGAAGAAGTATTGAGTACCTACTCGAGGTGACAGCAATATCGACCTCTGTAAATCATCATCGGTGCAACAATAAATTAAAAATGTCACTTATCTGAGACGAAACATAATCAAAATCTTATAATGCAAGGATCAATTACCTTATTGCCGCAATTGTGACTGTAATATGCAAGGGTATTGACAAGAAATATCCAGTTCACTTTATGAATAGCCGGCGATACATTAACGTCAAGTTGTGTGCTGCCGCTGTCTCTCTTTCACGCGGACCCAAGCGGCAGGCAGAATGGAAGGGAGATAGATGCGTCAGAAGCGAAACGCTAACATACGTCTGTGTACAATGCGTCGCAAGGCAATCGAAAGTCGATCTCTGTCACTTGTTCTCGCTCTCGCTTCCACGCATGGGTCAGGCCAGGCGTAACGTTACAATGTTTTCTGGGATGTGTGCACATCGATTTATAAGACGTATATCACGTCAACAAATCGTCACATTAAAATAATAACAATTCGAAACGTCTAGGGGTCTAAGGGGGTGAAATGGTAACTAACGGGTCGATAATCCCCACGTAACGTTATATCGTATTCTTATTTCTAAAAAAATTTATGAAGGGGTAAGAAGATAAAAAATAATGCCAGATTGCCCTTTGAATCAAATAATAGTATGGTAGTAGCGAATTAACTATTAAACGGTGATCGACTTGTAGAGGATGTAAGGGGGTGAACTAATTAATAGTTATTAACTACGTACCCGCAGGTTTTTGAGTAACTGTTTCATCCCCTATTGTTATTAATTAATTTATTATTTTTTTGTAAGAAAAAAAATTTAGTTTTGAATATAATCGAAAATTGATTATTTTTTCAAAAATGTTCACTACAACGTTTCTGCATGTTTTGGGCCACAATATCCTGTTTAAAGTTCTAGATACCTGTTCTTTATACGCTGTGTTATAATAGTAATTACATTACTATTACACCAATTTATTCACATTCGCAGCATTCTTTGTAGGGCCAACTATCTCAAATAAAGTATAACATGGCGTCATATAGGTAGATGGAATGCCTCAACTTATGTAATCTACTGTGATGCTTCTAAAGTTAAATTTCTGCTTCGTCATGCACGAAATCCCTTCCGTTTAAAATCCGTTTTGCGCATCTCTACGAAATTTGCTTTTCTTCGTCTCGACAGCTGCTGTCCGTTTTTTGGTGTCCGTTTCGTACCATATGCTTTGAAAAATGTGACTAGATCTCAACATTTCAATGGGACCGTAGCCGTTTATACTGAAAGTAGGTAATATTATAATATATGTATATGTATGTACGTAAAACAATCTAATACCTATAATGATATTCGCTGCGGAAACAAGGTCAGCTATTTTGAGAACGTATGTATGCAAATTACGAAGATCTTCGAAATGAACACGTTAAGATTCATATATCATACGAGGACCGTTGGAGGGAAGGGATGATAGTTGAACATAAACGAGAACAAAGTAATGTATTTATGTGTAGGGGGATAAAAAATGATTTAAGGGCCATTCCGTAAGTAAGTGGACCTTTCCCTACGATATCGCTTTTGCTGAGCCCGAAGGAAATCTTGTTATTCTTCGTATATGACTTGAAATTTACAATTTATGCAAAATCTTTTACTGTTCCTTACATACAAAAAAAGGAAACGTAGGCGGAATAGTAAAAAGATATTGGTCCAAACAAACGTATTACTCTTATGGGATCAGTCTAATTTGAATTTTGTGATATGACGTTACAAGTATCAACTGGTCCCGATTCCTATAAAGAAATCCTCCCACATTCGTTCCGGAACGGTAATAGATAATACGTTCTATTGAAGCCTCGATGCAAGTTTAAATTCTTAAGGTCCAAATAGGCCATATCGACGTTTCAATTCGCCTCGTTCGGGCGCTGAGGCATATCCATCACATTACTTGTCAGATTTGAATACAGGCGACTAATATATCTAGACCCGTCTATTTACAAAATTATATTCTGCTGCTGCATATCCACTAATGGATGTTTGCGATAACATTTCATTTCTTCTCTGTTGCTTGCGGTGTGTATCGGCGACTGTATATCGTGTAACACTGTCCACTTTCTGATGTTTCGCAGCCAGGACATTTTCTTTCTTCTAATTCCTCTTCTGCCCTTAATCTCACCTTCGATTATTAGTTGCAAGAATTGGTATTTATCGTTTCGCATGATATGTCCAAGATATACTGTTTTATCTTCTTAATTGCTTGAAATAGCTCGTGGTATTTATTGACACGTCTTAGGACTTCCTCATTTGTCACTCTCGCCTTCCAAGCTATCTTAAGGATTCTGTGGTCTAGCCACATCTCGAAAGCCTCCAATTTGTTGATGGCCCTCGCTTTCAGTGCCCAACCCTCCTACCATCAAGAAGCACCGACCAAACATAGCACTTTACGAACCTTGGTCTTAAGTTAAGGTCGAAATCGGGACAGGTAAGCACCTTTCTGAGTTGAATGCCTTTCAGGCTTGTTCAGTTCGACATTTCACTTCTTTTTAGAGAATGTAGGCTTTCACGGCCGGAGTCGATTTTTCTATGTACATTTCCCGGGCTATTAGGCCGTGGTCCAAAAGACAAATTGTTTTGCCTCAACGTTTCGTCCCCTACTGCGGCGGACATCTTCAGGAGCGATGCGGTAACGGTCGAAGTGTTCTTTCCGACTTTTCCCGATCAACTGATTTGTCGACTGTTTTGGCGTCCGTATTTATGTTTTCCGTGGTGGTCGTTAGTTGGTGTTGTTTGTTTCTTAATTTGTTTATTACAGGATTCCAGGTAGTGTTTATCGTTATTCCTTCTTCTTTTCTATTAAAGTTGTTAACGTGTTTTTGTATTTCAATTGCCTCTCTGTTTAATCGAGTGTAATAATGTGTTGTTTTGTCAAGTACCTGTGTTTCTTCGAATAATATTTTATGGTTTCCTTCACTTAACGCGTGTTCGGCAATTGCGGATTTTTCTGTCTGTCCCAATTTGCAATTCCTCTTGTGTTCTGAAATTCTTGTACTAATTTTTCTTTTTGTTGTTCCAATGTATACTTTTCCGCAACTGCACGGGACCCTGTAGACTCCTGCTGCTGACAAACTTTCTCTTTTGTCCTTAGCCGATCTCAAGTTCTCACTGATTTTCCTTGTGGGTTTGAATACTGTTTTTACTCCATGTTTTTTCAAAACTTTGTCCATTCTGTCTGTCAATCCCTTGATGTATGGTAGGAAGGTTGTGGCTACGTAATCCTTCTCTGCCTTTTTAGGACGTTTGTTTGGTCTTATTGCCCTATTTATTTCCTTGTTCGAGTACCCGTTTGCTCGTAGTGCTGTTCTTAAGTATTCCAATTCTTCATTTAGGTGTTGTGGTTCGCAAATTTTTGTTGCTCGATCTACTAGCGTTTTGATCATGCCAAGTTTTTGTTTTGGGTGATGATTGGACTCCTTGTGTAAATACCGATCTGTATGGGTCGGTTTTCTATAAATTTTATGTCCTAGTTTTCCATTATCATATCTCATCACTAGAACGTCCAAAAAAGGTAACTGTCCTTCCGTCTCTTTTTCCATGGTAAACTGTATTTTCGGGTTGATGCTATTGATATGTGTTAAAAAGTTGTTTAGTTCTTCTTCCCCATGTCTCCAGATTACAAAAGTGTCATCTACATACCTGAACCAGCAAACCGGCTTTTTTCTAGCTGTTTGTAATGCGGACTTCTCAAAGTTTTCCATGAAATAATTTGCCACCACTGGACTGAGAGGACTGCCCATTGCCACGCCATCGTTTTGTTCATAGAAATTTGCTTGCCATTGAAAGTATGTTGTTGTCATGCAGTGCCTAAATAAACCTGTGATGTCTTCTGGAAATATTTTTGATATTTGTTCCAAAGCTTCATTAACCGGTACCATTGTAAAAAGTGACGTTACATCGAAACTTACTAATATATCATTGGTCTCCAACCTGATGTCCTTTATCTTCTCAATGAAATGCGTGGAATCCTTTATGTAATGAATTTCTTCGTCATGGTTCTGTTCGTTCTGGTTTTACCTGCGGACAAAGGGAATGCTACAGTAATCATGAAAACCGAAGAATACAACCAAAAAATACACAACCTCCTCGATCCGTCTACATATAGAAAACTGAAGAGAGACCCAACCAATATCATACTTAGGAAAACAAATGCGATGATTAAGAAGTCGTCTCTCGAAGCAGAAATAAAAAGAAACCTTCAACAATCAGAAGCTTTGCCGCCGCGGCTGTACGGATTGCCCAAAATACACAAACCAGTTGTTCCACTTAGGCCGATAGTAAGCTCCATTGGATCACCCACTTATAAAATAGCACAACATTTGGCGAAATTACTACAAGCACACATTGGACACACAGACCATTACATAAAGGATTCCACGCATTTCATTGAGAAGATAAAGGACATCAGGTTGGAGACCAATGATATATTAGTAAGTTTCGATGTAACGTCACTTTTTACAATGGTACCGGTTAATGAAGCTTTGGAACAAATATCAAAAATATTTCCAGAAGACATCACAGGTTTATTTAGGCACTGCATGACAACAACATACTTTCAATGGCAAGCAAATTTCTATGAACAAAACGATGGCGTGGCAATGGGCAGTCCTCTCAGTCCAGTGGTGGCAAATTATTTCATGGAAAACTTTGAGAAGTCCGCATTACAAACAGCTAGAAAAAAGCCGGTTTGCTGGTTCAGGTATGTAGATGACACTTTTGTAATCTGGAGACATGGGGAAGAAGAACTAAACAACTTTTTAACACATATCAATAGCATCAACCCGAAAATACAGTTTACCATGGAAAAAGAGACGGAAGGACAGTTACCTTTTTTGGACGTTCTAGTGATGAGATATGATAATGGAAAACTAGGACATAAAATTTATAGAAAACCGACCCATACAGATCGGTATTTACACAAGGAGTCCAATCATCACCCAAAACAAAAACTTGGCATGATCAAAACGCTAGTAGATCGAGCAACAAAAATTTGCGAACCACAACACCTAAATGAAGAATTGGAATACTTAAGAACAGCACTACGAGCAAACGGGTACTCGAACAAGGAAATAAATAGGGCAATAAGACCAAACAAACGTCCTAAAAAGGCAGAGAAGGATTACGTAGCCACAACCTTCCTACCATACATCAAGGGATTGACAGACAGAATGGACAAAGTTTTGAAAAAAACATGGAGTAAAAACAGTATTCAAACCCACAAGGAAAATCAGTGAGAACTTGAGATCGGCTAAGGACAAAAGAGAAAGTTTGTCAGCAGCAGGAGTCTACAGGGTCCCGTGCAGTTGCGGAAAAGTATACATTGGAACAACAAAAAGAAAAATTAGTACAAGAATTTCAGAACACAAGAGGAATTGCAAATTGGGACAGACAGAAAAATCCGCAATTGCCGAACACGCGTTAAGTGAAGGAAACCATAAAATATTATTCGAAGAAACACAGGTACTTGACAAAACAACACATTATTACACTCGATTAAACAGAGAGGCAATTGAAATACAAAAACACGTTAACAACTTTAATAGAAAAGAAGAAGGAATAACGATAAACACTACCTGGAATCCTGTAATAAACAAATTAAGAAACAAACAACACCAACTAACGACCACCACGGAAAACATAAATACGGACGCCAAAACAGTCGACAAATCAGTTGATCGGAAAAAGTCGGAAAGAACACTTCGACCGTTACCGCATCGCTCCTGAAGATGTCCGCCGCAGTAGGGGACGAAACGTTGAGGCAAAACAATTTGTCTTTTGGACCACGGCCTAATAGCCCGGGAAATGTACATAGAAAAATTTCACTTCTTTGTCCGATGTCCAGCCTTCAAAAAGCCAAGTATTTGAATTTATCCACTCTATGGGTAGGTATTGCACTGAATGTTTTGCTGGAGTTTTTAACTGCATTCAGATTTCTGGATATGATCATAAATTTTGTCTTTTTGGTGTTGATATTTAAACCCAATGATTTGCTTATGCATATTTCCTAATATAATGACGAGTTGCTATAGGTAATGTATATGACCTACACGTATGTCATGTATATGTACACAATTATATATTGTGAAGATAATAGCACGTTATAAGTGGTTTGTTGCATGAATTCAGTTAACGAATTCTCTTACGATTTGCGTGTAGGTATACTTTGTCCAGTCAGAGTTGGAACGGCAAAAAATCACTTAATGGCTTTTTAAGTGACGAAAAGCCATGCCGCCCGGTCGTCCATGGGCGTATCATTAAGGATAATAACTCTAACAATGAATTCACTTCCAAATTGCGCAAACAAATGGCACACACATTCACACACCACTGCTTTCTCGAGTATAAGTGCCGAAGAAGACATCACAAGGAAGGCACACGTGGCCTCTGTGTTATGGTCCAGTGGACCATCCAGTATCCGTAGAGTCTCGCGTACTTCCTCGTACACGATTTCACTGATCGACTGTACACCTGTACCTTAGAAGAAGAAGAAGATGCAAACGAAGTGCCGCTGTCGTAAAAAAAATTGCGGTCCAATGGACCCTCTAGTTGTTTATCTGTACATATCCATACATTCACATATATGATTTCACTTGGGCAACTGAACACCTGCATTTTAAAAATACCAGGGCGTTTCTGAATATAAGCAAAAAGATAAGTCCCATGGTTTTGCATAGAGACAACGGGCTTTTTTCGAATGTCCTCGGTAAATTCAGATTTTATTGAGTGTTCCAATTGCTACTGGTTAGAGTATACATACATATTCGGTGCTTCAGTTGTACTTAAATCTGCAGTAACAATGAATTTCGATAGAAATGTCAACATCGATTCGTATGCTTTCAACGTGACATTTGTTTGTTTATATTGCACTTGGTGAAGTATTTTAGATAAAATTCCAACAAACAGAATGTGTATGATGTGCGAAGTATATAGCAATAAAGAAAGGGCATTTGGATTATTCTTTCATAGCTAAATATGACAAATTAATGAGTTAAAAATAAAAACAAAATATTTAAAAAATGAGATCATATATAGTCTTAGTGGTGTTTTATTATTTTAGGTTTCCAGCAGATTCCCTTAAAATAAATATTTGGATTTCCGTTTTGGGACCTAATAAAACTAATAGAATAACAAAATTAGCCCATATCTGCTCTCAACACTTCAAAGGAAGTGATTTTGAGTGTATGCGCAGCCAAATATCTTTAAAAAAAGTCGTAAACATTTTCAACTTAAAAGTAATGCAAGGTAACTCATTTTTACAAAGTGTATTAATATGACCGTAACAAAGTTCTTATAAATCACTTAAATCGAGTCTTAAACCTTTTGAAATAACTAATAATTAATTTGTAAGTAGATAATTTATTGTACGAAACATAATTGATTGATTTAAGTTTTTAAAAATAATTTAAATATCCACATTTCCGAAGTATTTTATTCCATTAAAAGACAGTTTTGAATATGATTCTAATCATCCCTAATTCAAATTTTCAATCCATCAGTTTTCTGAAGAATTTCATACCAAATAAGTAACTGTACTCGTGAAATATGTGAATTCATTTTCAAATAAGTTATAAAATCGTCTGTGGACAAAAATTAATTATGGCGAAATATGTCTTTCTTGCGAATAGAAACAGCCTCAGTTTTAAAAGTTATACCAGTGGACTTGTCTGAGGATGGGGATGGCTTCTACGGTTAATTTAATTTGGCTAATACATCATAAAGTGACTTACCTGCAGATTATACCAAATCTCATTTAAATTATACCGAGAGGTCTGGAACTTACGCCAACTTTTATAAACTCTAACGAGCCCCGACGACTTAACGAAGCAAATTGAAATTTTAGTAAATCGGCTTATTTTGATCCTGGTCATGTTTACACTGAATTTCTCTCTTTAATTTTTTTCACTCGAATAAGAGATCGCGTCCTTGCGAATTGGAATTTAGGTAGCCCAGCTCGGTTTGATCATCGATGAATTTTGAAGAATTTGGAAACACCGTATAACTTTAATAAAGAAAACCTCTCCTGTCTAAGCAATAATTGGTACAAGGGAATGCGTCGCGTCGCCCTCAAATAAATCCAATTAAAGTGCCTATTAGTAGGAGATCGCGTATTAAAACATGGGAAAGGGAGCTCGAGAGAAAATCTATAAGGGTGCGTTTCTGCATTGTAGGTTACTAGGGTGAATTTAGTTGTCAGCAAATTAAAGTTGAAACGAGAAGGGAAGGCGAGCGAGCGAGAGAGAGAGAGAGCAGCGGCGATGGCGACGCCATATTACTCGATATGAAGGAGGGTGAAAGATGAAACGAAATGCTCGTACGAAATTAATATAATCGATATTATGTCGTAATATTGTTTTCGCAATCGATAAAAACCCTCCAACTACGCGCAGTAAAACAGACGGAAATGAAAGATGTCTCTGACCGCATCGGATGGGAATTTTTTCAGCTCGTTTATTACTCGCTGAAATTAGGGTTCGGAGGAGGGCAACCCCTAAAAGAGAAGAAGGCACTTAACGTTTATCTTTTGAAAAGAATGAACTGCCCGTTCCTCAGATTTTACTGCCGCAAGGGCGAGGACTTCTCGGAACGTAGGCTGTGGAAGAGGTCATATCCTCGATTTATCGATGTAGTGGGATATTGGCGAAATGTGCCGTTTTTCCTCCTCCGAATCCGACGAATAAGCAGAAAAGATTCAAATTTGAACGAACCAAAGAGATTATGCGGTCGTTGTGAAATAAAACAATAGAATAGAGCGGTAAATTAAAGTTGAAATTTTTTTCTTTATATCCAATTATTTAATGTGAAAAGTTTTGAACCTAACATAGTAACATGTATTGTTTTAATTAACTGCTGTTTTATTTATCAAGGCTCCTTGAAAATCATTACATTTTCCCAACGACCCTTCCGAATAATGCTTGATGTCTTAACTCTGTAAAATAAGTGTTCATGGGTAGGATAACCAGACTGGACTTATATATATTCCATTCTTGCACTGTAAAATATTGTAACCTCCGAATTTTAAAGTACCGCATCGATTTTGATGAAAGTTTGCAAGTGAGCTTGTCTTACCATCCTCTTTAAAAGTTATATGGTGCTTTTTGTTTCTAGTGGGTAAAAACTACGCCTTTTTACCAAAAATTAAAAACTGCACATTTAAGCGGTATTTGAATCTTAATAATATTTAAGTATGTTAATTAAAGATTTGAAACTATTTTTCATCCCTTAAAAACTACCCTTTAGGTCAAAATTTGCAAAAAAATAATTTTTTACTAAAATGTATTTGATATTCATAGTTTAATTTCTTAACTATTTAATAGTTTCAACTTTTATAAACCACCCCTTACAATGAAATTTAATAAAAAAAATTGGTCAATGTTGTGAGTGCAATTAAATAATCTCATTATTTTTAATATTATTTCTCAAATATTTCCCCGTCTCAAATCCTAAAAGTCACCCCTTCTTACAAAATATATTATAGAAAAAAATTTAAACTATGTACTAGAAAAAATTTAAAAAAAATCGTATTTTTTCATATCTGTAAAATTATAAAATAAAAACTATACAGTGGCTATAAGTGTAAAAAATAAGAGTTACATAATTTGCATGATAAAAGTTTACATAATATTTTACACAATAGTTATAATTTTTTACATAATAAAAGTTTACATTTCATGAGAAGAGCTATCTTCACCTTCCTCTTCTTGATCTGCAATTGGAGGGCAGTTTTGGCAATTATCACCAGAGCAAGTTCCACAAGCTGCATTACAGAAAAGTCCAGTTTTTCGATAGCTGCATGTTGTACCATTTTCTTTTTTTGCAATTGCAAAATATCATTACGGACAGTTCTTTTGGTGCAGGTTTATTTAGTATTTTACAGGTTGCAAAGAACTGAAAGAACCTTTGCAATTTATCCATCCCCAATCAGTAGGACAAATATTTTTGTTCCCAAATCACTTTCACCTTAGCTCATTTAAAATGTTTCATTAAAACCTTTAAAAAGGATTTTAAGCATTTTTTTTTGAAAAACCACTCCTTTTTACGTTATTTAATCATAAAAGGTTCGATTCTAGGTTAGGTAATTCAATAAACCCTCACTTTTATCAGGCTGTAACTCGGGTTATGTTGCTGCGATGAAAATGTAAGAAACGCCACTCGATTCCTTATTTTAATGTTTTTTTTATTCTTATGACCTTTTTGTTAAAATTTACTGTTTTCGAGTTATTTTTGAAAAACCACTCAAAAACATACATTTTTTAGGTACAAAATCAACAACTCCAATCGTGGATAACTCTGAAAATATTAACTTATCGAGATAAGTTTATATAGCATTTTTTGCTTGTAATTGACCACTATATCGATTTTCGGGATTATTTTGAGGTTAAATATTTCCACCATCGAGAAGGGGTGGCACTCACCCCCAGGGTAAAAGCACACATTGGCAATTTATAACTTTTTTTTTGACACTTTTCCTATCTACATTGCAAATTTCAGATCATTCGAAGCGGTCCTTTAAAACTCTGAACAAAAACCGTGAATGAATGGACTAATAGTCCATCACCTAATGTGCCATCACTTAAATTTATGAAACTATTATTTAAATCACTAATTCGTTTGTAAGTACGATTTTGGATTATTTTTCCTGGTGGACTGTTTAATTTCACGTTGTGCAGTCAAAAACAGTATAAAATAAATTCTGTGTAATTCAATTTTGTGTAATGCTAAATTTGTTGCACAAAAAAGTATCATACTGAACCATTTAAATGGTTCGAATCATAACCCAGAAGATTTAGCAAAAAAAAGCTCAAAATTGATACCACTCTTAAAAGCTCTGAAAAGGACATTTGTCTTATAGGCGATAATAGAAAGGGTCTCTCATCTCGACATTCAAGAAATATGTCCGTGTCATTGTTTTATTTATGCAGTCGAATCGTAAAAGTGTCTTTCCAAAATATTGGAAAAACTATTGGTCGTAGCCATAGGAGATTTATGTTAAATACAAAAGAACAAAATAAATTGAGACTTGATAAAATTGGTTGACAGATTTAAAAGTCATCGCCAAAAAAACATGAAAAACGGACAGATTTGGTATTTGTTATACTATTATTCTTTTTATTACTACTCTAGTCTATTATTTTCTGTTATACTATTCATTTAAAAAATTGTTTTAATATGAGTTTTTCAAATCTCAAAAAGTATACAAAAGACTGGCGCAGTAAGTTCACTAGTTATTGTAAAATCTCATTTTTGTGTATCCTGCTAGCTAGAGTGAAATATAAGCCAAGTTGCCAGTTCTCCAGTTGCCAAATTTAAAAAAAATGTTTGGAAACGCATGTTTTACAGTTCATTAAAATTTTAACATTTCAGCATTTAATCTACCTCAACTAGTATTTAAAATTATAATTAAAAAACCTTACAATTTTGATGGTGATTGCATTGATAAAAGTAAAAAATTCTATTTATTTTCTTCCCATAAACAATTAGAATATCTTGTTTGGAACATTTTTTTAATAAAAATCATAGCGCATCTTATAAACAATACGGATCACAATTTGCACAATTTTTTATAGTGTTGGAAATTAAATTTCTTATGAATTCGTCACTTTTTTACCATTAGACATACAATTGTTTTAAATTCTATAAATACAATACACGGATGACCCAAGTTTGCCATTTATTAGCCCAATTGGTTATTTTGAAGAAAATTAAAATTTACCAAAGTTTCACTAAAATCTTATTTTAAATGCAATAACGCAATGGCACAATAACCCTAATTTAGTGAATAATCTTAAAATAATGCCTTACATATCATACAAAAATAGTTGTTTTTTGGTGTCGTAGATCTGAGTTTGAGTTATTTTGGCAGGACTTTGTTAAAATAATTTACTTAATTTTCCGAGTAATAGCAAGTAGGTACCTAATAATGATAGTTTTTTCCATTAAAATTTTCTTGCAGTATTTTATTTAGATACTTAGGGAAATGATGTGGTTATTGGTTAAATATGTTATTGTATTTAAAATTAGAAGTAGATTACCTATAAGTTTTGTAGAAAATTTAACTTTTTCCAAATGAAGTAATGTACTTATTAATTTAAAAGTACAAAAATACATGAAAACAAAATTTTAAATTTTCGCATTAGCCCAATAAATAATTATATTGGGTTGTTGCTTTTAGGGATAACTAAGAAAAAGTATAATTGTATAAATAATCCGCCCATTAGCCCAGTAAATGATTATATTGAATGTTTGGGTTGTTTCTTCTACATTTTTATGTACATCTAAAGTTTTGTTGAAATTGTTAACTTTGCCATGAATATCTGGGCAATACCTAAAGGTCAAAAAAATTACTGATCAGTCGTCTTTTATCATGTATTATCGCAAAAGATGTATTTAAAAACAACCTTGTTTTATAAAATTCTCATTAAAATATAGAAACATTTTTACATTTCCAGTGCTTTTTTCAAACTCAAATAGTTATTAGCACACGTTCTCAAAATTTTCCCTCAGTGCACATTCTTCTTTTTTTCTCTTTTGTATGTTCCCTGGTCCATCTCGGTAGGTCTTGAGTTTGATTTTAAAACAAATTTTTGTTTTTCAGTCCACTGTACGCCGTTGTAAGAATAAATTTACATGAAAAACTTTTAATTCACGTTATTTAGAAGCTTACTGTTGTGTACGACTCACTAAGCACCATTCTCATATTGAGGCTCAAAACTTTTTAAACTGCGTCGCACTTCATCGTTACCGTCAAAAACTAGGTAGTTTTATGAAAAATAATGTTTTGCAATTCCACCATAAGGTTTTTAATCTCTCGTGGAATTCCTGAACTGACAATGTCCGTATATTTCAATTGAATTTTTCCTCGTACTTAATACTATCGCTTAACTTCGTCTACGGTTCATTCCATCGGTGTTGGGCACATAAAACCGAACAGCACGTCGTAAATTCTGCATTTAAAACCTATAAATTATTTGGGGGAGATCGTAAGTAAACTCCTTCAGAGCCAATTGGGAAAGGGAACGCAGTAGGGCAGTTGCGCCGGTCCCTTCGTTTTCCTATATGACCGTTTTGCCGACGTTAGTAGATGGATATTTTGGATCAGTAGATATAAACAAAGGAATTATGACTCCAGGAAATGGTTCGTTAAGAAGATATAACCTTTTAAAATTGCCATTTTACAAAGAAGGTTATAAGACTGAAAATTTAAAACTGACCGAAAAATTAACCAAGGGTCAATCGAAAGACGTGGAAAACGACAGGAAACTCATTTTTTCGCGTTTCCTTTTGGTTTTTTAGACAAAACATATTTTTTGTGATTACATAACTATTTCTCGCCAAGTCGCACATTCGCAAAACTTCATCTTTTCGTACAATTATCGGCGGGCACTAATTTCTTTTCTGCAATATCTTTGAAGTGTCCTTTTTACGATTTTTACTAGATTTCATACGACATTTTGCGATAACCTATCTAAAATGGAAGGTTTTCTTATGGTCGCACATTTTAAGTATGTCACAGCGATATTTCACACGGAACATAAAAACAAATAGGTGACTGTACGTCAACCTAAGCAGAAAACATTAAAAATTCGGCGGTGTGTAATCGAACGTGAGTACGATGTTATATTCGCCGTTCTAAGTAAAATATTTATACGTTCAAGTCCTGTAAATATAAGTTGAAAAGTGTCAATAAAAATCAATCGAATCATATTAAACCTAACCATCAAATGGTCCTGACAACACCAAGATCGAAAACTTTACAGTTAAATTGTGGTCTTAGCTGCTTTTGTTAATAAGTTATTACATTATTGTTACTTTTTTAATTTAGAGGTAAGAAGAGTTAATTTATTAAAAAAGGTCAGGTTAGACCATTTTTTGTTTTATATGACGAGTATATGATTATATACATGGAATATATGATTATTAACAAAATATATTCTTTACAATGCGTGTTTCGTGTTTTATATATTTTTACTTATGATCTATCTATGTTATTATCATATGACTTTTATTTGAAGGGAAAAATTGATTTCCCTTTATTGGTCGAGACACTAGGAGACAGGGGTGCCCCAAAGTGGCAAAATTAATATAGTCTCGATTTAAAAAATTCTACTACAGTAGCTTAAATTAAAATTATACCAGATTAGTTGGCAAATGAAACCGCTTCTTAGATTAACAGAAATACACACACATATTTGGTGATCAAAATCCAAAAGCGTTAAAATGGATGTTCGCCTAATTATCCGAGTTAATTAATAATCGCGACATACAGAAGGTCCATTAACTTCGTCATAATTTTCGTCGCGGTTATATCGAATCGATAACATGAAGGTTTTTTAAATTTTTTTGGCCAGACGACTTACTTGGGAAGGTTAGGGTTTGGTTGAGTTTTGCTTGATATTGATAAAAACTTAAGTAAACCGCCAATCCATTTTTTAACTGTACTGTAAGTGCCTTTTGGCACTTCTGTTAGTTCAAAAACTTAATCAATATTGGCTTAATCCAGTATGTTATTGATGATCAGTTGTTGAGTTCATTCAGTTTAAAGTCATAGACTAACTAAAACTTTTGAAAATACTGTTGAAGTTGAATTGTGTTGCTGGACTATTTTTTAATAAATACTTTTTTCGCAAGTAGTATTATTTTATTAACATAGTAAGTAATATAGATAGAACTACATATTTTACATCTGTTTTTTGAAAATTTCTTGAAAATCGTGGTCGTGTCGTAAAATTCAATTATTATTTCCATATACTCCAAACTAATTATTCACAATGTTTTTCGCTCACTTTCGGTATATTTTTGTAAAATTCGTTTCATTCCCTACTGAGATTCGTTGATCCATTCGTATGCCCGTCGTGTCGGTCGTTTACACACGACCAATTCTCCATTTTGTACAGATCTCAGAAGAACGGCATTATTATTTCTTCACATTGTTAAAGTGAAATTTGATTATTAACGTGTAATTGGATCGTCAAAGGTCATTATTATCGCTAAATTCATAAAAATAACTTAGGGGAACATTGGAAAAATGAACTTAAAATGTGGCAATCTTGACAAAACTGTTCAGGTTTTTTTTTTGCTAAAACTACTGATTTTCTTAAGTAACATTACTTTTTCCAATATACCAAGGCAGCCTATAAATTCCAATAGCGTCCTCTTTCACTAAAAAAAAAAAAAAAAAAATGGTTAAAACTGGTCCCCTTAGACGTACCTTTACATAAACAAAGAGCGTCGGCCCCTGAAACCATATCAGTTATTGTCAGCAACCTGCCTTTCAAACCTTGAAAGGTTCTTGAAGTTTGTCTTTCAAAAGTGTTCGTAATATTGTAACGTTCATTCTAATTTATTATACACCGTGCTTAACACTACTTAATTTATTTAGACTATTCCTTAACTAAGTAATTTATATTACACACTTAACGCGCTAATTTATTTGTACAAATGCCACTAGTTGGCTTATCGCACTTTCACTCACGACGACTCCTTGACTATTGTTCGTCTCGCTCTCCGGCCGGCTATTTATTTTGCCGCAGGTGTTTTCCAGAACAGACTGGATAATTCTCTACCTAATTGGACGTTTTCGGATTGTTCGAGAAGATTTTTATGGTTCCCTTTGAACTGCGCCGCCTGCGTCAGATAAGAAACACGTTTCACACTGCTGTTTACATTTCGCGTTACATGTATTGAGTTATATGGTTTTCGAGTAGGTAATTATTTTTTCTTTAATTTTCCAGATTGGATAAAACCTTGCAAGATATCGTGTACAAACTGGTTCCCGAGCTGTTTTTACGCGAGATGACTCGCCGAAAACAGTTCTACCAGCATCACCCCCAAGTCGCAGTACGTGTCACTCCGGAGGAACGCGGCGAGGACACGGAAAGGACAATTTTCAACCCGCAGGACTGCATCAGTTTATCATTGGAGTACGTCAGGTAAGTGGCCATTCGACATTCTCGCAACGTGTGTTTAAATGCGGTTGGCTCATGATGAACTATTTAGTATAATGACGAAATTTCAGTGCAGTAAGTTTGTCACGCTTAACGGGGACTGACTGAATCGAAAGTGATAATTTCGTGAATGTATTGAACGTTTAGATCAATTCCCTTCAGTGTTACTCCGCACCGTCTCGCTTCATAAAAGTTACAAACTACATAATCTCGGAGGATTATCCCTCGATTTATTAGATCGTCGGTCGGAACGCATCAGGTACGTACAAACCCTCGAGCAACCCTTCTTCGCCTCTATCTCTCTTCCTCTCTCGTTTCTCTCCTCCGTCTCTTCCTCTCAACAGTTGATTCCATCTCGTGCCCTCGATTTGCATCTGTCCAGGATGAGGGAAAGGGAGAGAGAGGGATATAGACGGAGAGAGATATGGAAACGGTAACGATCCCCGAAATCCCGAATCGATGTGTCCCGGAGATAAATTCACCCCGACCCTTGACAAAATACGGACGGCTTTTGTAAATATGGCAATTAATAACGAAAACATAAGGGTTTGTGTAAATCGCGTCTGCGGCTGTTTTTCGAAAACATCCGGGAGGCGTTTTTAATGTTGACTCTAATATCATCATCATCATCATCGACTATGGCTTTGAAATTGAATTAAAATTTCCAGTCAAGCGCTTGATGGGAATAAGTAAAATGGATTAGGTTTGCCCCAGAGGATATATTTTGAAAAGAGTTTTAATCAAGTTTTTGGAGGTGAGCTTTTTGAATTGTTGATCTTTGAACGTTTTAATTTGGGTGTAATATTTGTCTTTTTTTCATGAAGATTTTGAAATATGAAGCGGGATCAAAATCTAGCAGTCTTCTCTAGCACTTGCTTGAATACACGCCTAGAAATTCTCCTACACTCAACTTAGTCTGCATTGGAAGAAATGATAATTCAAGAAACAACATTGGTTCAAAATTCAATTTTCAAACTATGAAGCATAATGGATTCTAGAATTAGAAATGAATATGGTCAGTCCTAATTTATGAAGATCACAAGAGACTCAAGAGAGTCGGTATTAAATCCAGTTAAAAATTGGAACTTTCCAGAGTTAAAAGAAGAATAAAATTTTTGTGTACTACAATCGTTGTACATTAATCGTTAAATATACAAAAGATTATGAAATTGGAATTTTTAAGATTTGAAGAATAGTTAAAGTTACTTAAATCATTGCAGCAGATATACTTGTAGAGTTAAGGCATAATATTGGTTGAAAATTGAAGTTTTTATAAGTTGAAGAGATTCAGAAATTGTTACTAAGATCGTTTCAGAATTCAATTCCCTAAAATAGAAGCAGAGAGGGTTGAAAGATTGCAGGAATTATTATACTTATTGGTTGAATATGGAGGTTATAAAAATTATTTTTAATTCATTTCAAAATTAAATTCCCATAGAATGAAGCTTAGAGAATTGGAACAATAGATATTTGTTGAAAATTGGAATTTTTAAGGTTTAAAGACAGAAATGATTGAGGAATTGATGGAATTGACATTGGTTGAAAATTGAAATTTCTAAAATTTGAAGAGAGATTCGAGAATTATTATTTATATTGTTGAAGCAAAGAAGGCCTAATCTAAGTCTTTGAAGAATAAAACAAGAACTATAAATATTACTAGTTTGAAATTGAATTGTTTCGCAGCCTCAGTGAACAGCAAAAGTAAAATAAGTACTTTAATTGGTTTATAATTGTAACTTTTATTGGTTAAAGGAAGAAAGATGAAAGAATTTAGAACTAAAATTAGGCTGACTTGAATTATCTTACGATCATCATAACTAATATTGTTGCAAAATTGAGTTTTTCGATGGTTGAAGACAAAAAAGGTTAAGAATTGGTAGGTACTAAATTCGCTCACTCTGAGTTTCTGGAGAACCGAAGAGGAGAAAATAAGACTTGCAGTTAAAATTAGTTCAAAGTTGAAGGAAAGACTATTCAGGAATTATTAATAAATCACTTCTAAATTTAATTCCCAATATTTTTGCAGACTTATAAGTCGCATAGGTATTTTATTAGTATTAGCATAAGTATAATTAAGTAAAAAATATGGCTTCGCTATAGTAAAGCGATATTTTTACTTAATGCTATGCTCGGAGTAGGTAGAAAGTTAAAATCGAACTCCATGGATTTAAGGAACACTTTTTTCCAAAATGCAAATGTATACTGAAATAACTGGATTTCATCTGTAAGGTTTGGTTCATTTACCCAAATTCTCTTGAAATATGAATGCATCGTTTCTTAAGACTTTTATTACAATGAAACAAACAGTGTTTTCCTATTAAGTGGCCTGCAGAGCTAAAGGTTATTTCAGTTTATTTGTATTAACAGGTTTGGCTTTGAAACTTTCAGCGCTGCTCAAATTAAATCAGAATAATTTTTCACTCACTTGTCCACTTAACTTAATACAAATACAAATCGGGTCGTTTGTCGCAACATCCACTCAACACAAACACGGAAAGAGAGAAAAAGTGTTAAACTAAACCGAGTGCTAAATTTAAAACAATTGAATTCCTCAGTCAGCCTTTTGTCTCTCGCCACCTAAACCAGGACGATTTCCAAGAGAACAAAGCCGCTTTTTCTCCTTTCTCTCTCTCTCTCTCTCTCTCTCTCTCTCTCTCTTTCCCTCGCTTACGACACTCCATCAATCTTCCTTTTTGGCGGACGACTTTTTCGTAAGAAATTCTTCCTCTACGACCCTAAAAGTGTAAAAAAATACAACGTCGTCGTCGTTATTTAGTCGATCGACTTCCGGCCGGAACGAGTCCGACATCCGGTACGCTGCATAGTAATACAACAAATTGCCCTCTTGCGGGCACTACACGGCACAGGGGCGGACAGAGAGAAAGAGAGAGAGAGAGAGGGAGAGAGACGGAGAAGAAGAGAATCATGAACAGAATCTAATGAGGAATCTCGGCCTTCTAATTTCAGACGAGATCGCGTTCGCCGATATGGGATTATGATAAGATGGAGAAGGAAAGGGAACGGATGTTGATAAGGGACGGGGGATTTTATATCGGACGCCTTCGGGCGTCTCGAGCAAGATTACTGTTCTCGAGAAAATGCTCATAAGTAACAAGCAAATAAAATTCGATGTATAATAATAATAAGTCTTGCGGTATGGTGCGTTCTTGACTAGGTACTAAAGGAAGTGAAAGAAGCGAGTGAGATAGAAAATAATGCTTAGCCGGAATGGCTACTTTTAACTGTAATAACAATAAAAATTAGACTGGATAACCCAAATATGGTCTTTTGCTGATTATTATAAAATTAGGAACGGAGGAACATTGTTAAGGCGAAGGAACAAGTCGAATACATAAGCATGCGAGAGAAGTCTGCAGTTATAAACAAACTCGTACATGTTTGTATTAACGAAAAACCAAAAACAACCAAAAAAATAACAAGGAAGTAATACAAATTTTACTTTCTTATTATTAAACAGAAGCGAATCTTTCTGAAACATATTATAAAAGTGTTAGATTGTGAATATTAGGTTTATGGAAAAATGTTACAAAATATTATGTTATATTTCCAAAAAAATCCCTACATTATATTTAAATATAACAGATAACTACATATTATTTATATCTAAATGTCAACACTTGAAAATTAAATATAATTTGTTGTAATTGTAAGAGAATTAATTTAATAACACATTTGGTGCTTACGATGCATAGAAGCTCATTGAATTAAAACAATATTTCAATTATGTAGCTGATTTCAAATAAGAACTACTTAGATATTAATGAACCTTTTAAGCAAGGAATTGTGTTTAAGGACAAGCACATTCAACTGATAAAATTTACCTATTACCGTCGAAGCGTAGTTTTTAAGTAGTAGTAGATTACCCATACCATACCAAGTAGTTTAGCCTATTCTCATGGATTTCTCTTGTTCCACTGAATGGTATCGTAATTGTACCATGAAAGTTTATAGAAATGTGAGTGACTGTAGTATGTCCTTTTGGAATAGCTTTCCATAATTATGAAAGAATTGAGTGCGCTTTTGAAGGTATATCACAGTAATGGATTTATTTTCCACTTTAAAAATGGCATTTCCCTCATTATCTCCATTTTAGGTCTGAGTTTATCTGGCCAACTCATAGAGGTAATCGACCAGTTAATTAAACTTTAAATTTTCACTTAACTTAAGTTAAACCTGTACTCAGGACATCAGGTATAAATTAACCCTTGTTAGCAAAATTGGTGCTGGTCCATAAATAAAAATAAGTGTGGGCGTGAATCTTCTTCCTATTTCACAAACGCGCACAAAGGAGTTTTCCAGGGTTACTTTGCACAAACTGGATTTAATTTTTAAGTTATGTATAGTCTGTTAGCTGCCTAATTTCGGCTACACCTGAATTCTCCAAGACGAATTTTAGTCATTAAAATTCAGAGTATACTGCGCACGCCTACACTATGTAGAAGCCTACTACGCACCTCTATATTCTATAAGAACCTACTGGGAGTGCTTAGTATTAACTTATAAAAGTGCTGTAAATAGTGCTAAGAAAATGGATTTTCGCTTATGACTCAATGGCTATTAATCTGGTTAAAGAAATTTCTACAGGAAAGATACAGGTATTTTTAAAATACTAATAGGTATATATAAGATATGGCATGTTTTGTCGTTTGTCAAAATGGATCAATTAATTGACGAAAAATCCGTGAAAATTAGTTAAAAACTCTGTTTCCTTCGAAGCTGATTAATTATTGCTAAAAGGCTTGTGGGGCTTTGACAAGTCTTGAAATCGGTGCAATTTTAGTACTAGATGCGCGTTCAAAATTTCAGCGTGACTCGATTATTACTTTATGAGGTATTGTAATTGTTTTTTATCTTGCTTTTGGGCTAATTGTAGTATGTAGTATCTATTTTCTAGCTAGTGTTTTCCATTTTGGAATTATGTTTCCGTTGCAACTTAGAATTGTCATGTTTCAAATTATACGTTTTGTAAAAATATAATGAAAATTCTTAGATGGGCGCCATAAAAATTTGTAATAAAATGACTTTTAAAAGGATTCACAAGCTGCACATGATAGTAGGGCGCAAAAGGGCGCGAACGTCCACCTTCAAAAATTCAGCCTAATTAACCTTTGTGCAAGTGTCGTGTAAATTTTCGAAACACACACAAACCCAAATAAAAGCATAGTTGGTCTGTATTTGGCTAATTAGTAATACAAATGATTACATATACTCACTTGATAACAAACGAACAAACTCTCCAGACAAAGGACTCCTAACCTTTGATCATTCGAAAAGTCTCCCTTACTGTTAAATTTCCTTTTACCTGTAACAACCCGATTCAGAATACTCGTTTCCCATTATAACTTCCCGAAACATTCTCGATTTAGTTTCAAAGTCGATCAACAAACTGATTGCAGAATCAACCGTGCGCCACTCATTTAACCATCCAATTAACTTCAATACCTGGAACCCTCACATATCCCAATTAACTCATTAGCAGTTCGCGCACCTTAAATATTTAAATTCGCCCCGTGTTGATTCAACGAGGTAGCGAACGTTCCGGTCCTTAAATAACGTCGATTTTTCTTCGGTATCCGTTTTAACCGATGACTCATTTTTCGAATCTGACAGATTTAACGAGAGAACTATCAGCGCTAATTGAATACGAACCAATTGGACGTTTATATTTGGGTATGCTCGCTCTTAACGAGTTTGAATGGGCACTCTGATCGAGAGTGTGTATATAGTACTATGCGATGTACAGGGTGGGAAAGAATGTAAGGTTTCACTTGTGTTTAATCGGGGTTTTATAGTGGTATTCCTTCTATTGTGGGGGTATTTTCGTTGGTAGCAACTCATGTTGAATTGAAACGTTTTAAGGATCCAACTTGTCATTATCCAATTATCTAAAAAGCACAGGTGGTCCGGTATAATTAACATTGGGTATTTGTTTATATTGCATTTCGTCGTTCGACTTAGCGACGCTGGATACAAAATGGGAAACACATACTGTCTGTTATGCTGACGATGTTATCCTTGTTGCGGACTCTGAAGATAATTTTCAAAGGTTACTACACTCTTTTAACACTACAGCAAAAAACTAAGTATGCTGATCAACATCGAGAAGACCAAATGCTTAGTTACATCCAAAGAACCGATAAGATGCAAGCTGGAAATTGATTTCAACACTATCGAACAGGTAAATCAGTAGCAAAAAAAAATTTTTTAATGAAGTGAGAGAGCAAACAGTGAAAGCGGCTCGAAACTCGGGATGCCTGAACGAAATTGCCTGGAAGAACAAATATCTTAACACCGAAAGCAAGATCAAAATATATTAAACGACCATAATAACATACGGAGCAAGGAACAAAACCAGACACAAGTAGAATCCTACAAATGATGAGAACAGTCGAAATGAAGACATTAAGGAGAATACAAGGCAAAACACTATATGTCAGAATACGAAACAAAGATATCAGACAACGCGAGATACAGGACATAGGGTGAGACAGATACGAAGGTTTTGGAACAAACATATAAGGAGAATGGAAGACAGCAGACTCGTTAAAAATGCAAAAATGAATAACCCAGTAGGAAAAAGATCGCAGGGAAGACCACCGAAACGATGCGAGAATGCTGGACTTCATCTTCCTGGGGAAAACATGTTTGCAACGAACAAGCAGTAAGCTTACTAATATGGTTATCTATGTCAGAAAGAAGAAGAATACTTGGCTACGTTTGAAATTAAAAGGACACACCAGTTTACGTTTATCCGAGCTTCTGAAAGTGTTTTATGCAAATGAACAACGATTGATTCCCCGTCAGTTTCGAAAAATCCCGAAAGTAGAACGCCCCTATCGCATAAACGTTTTCTGTAAGAGAAGCGTAAACTCGAAACATTTCTAGAGGCACCCCTCCAAGTGTGTTCATCGAGAAACATCAAAGTTTCCCTTACTAATGAAACAAGTTTCTCTGAGACGGAACAACAAACATCCCCGAACTTTCAATCACAGAAACACACTAGAAAACCACCCTTATTCACCACGTGACTTGCGGGATGATGCCTGGAACGCTCTCCTGTTTTCCGGAAAGTCTGCGACACCGTCGAGTTATTACGAATCTAATTGACAGAGGAGGCGTACGCGTTAAGTACATGTTTGCGTTTAGACGACGCCGACGTCGACGCCGCTCCGGTGGCCGACCGGAAACTTTATTAACAACTCCCCGAGACGTTCTTTTCCTCGTTCCTCGCAAAAACTCCGGGCGAATTCAATTTGAGCCGTTAAATCTTGATTAATGAGTTTTATGGCGATCTCGTTAAAAAATACTTTTAGGAGCGTGTTGCGAGACGACGAGACTCTGAAAAGTCGATGTTTGTACTGATGGAATTTGGCCGGGGAAATTTTTAACGATCGGGTTTATAATTAGAGAAAAAAGCATTTACTACATTCGTCGTCGGTAATTTAGGACGTTTAAGGCGTGCGTCTTGTTGTAAGTCTCGAGAGGGAAAATTCGCGAGAGTGCTGCCGCCTGGTGGCGGATTGTATTCCGTTTCAGCAAAATTTAATTTTACTACAAACGAGGCCTTTAGGCGGGGTGAAAGTTTTACAACCAGGCCTCCCTTCAATATATTATGTATTATCGCAGATGCTTCGCTCTCCGTGCTTATCAACACAGGTATATCCATTCATAATCACGTACCTACTACATCATAAAATAAGTTTCAACGTTAAATGTACGCCAATACACTAGTGGCGAGTAGAAGAGTATTTTTATATGAATTATTTTCAACTCTTTCAAAATTCACAATGCCATTAATAACCTAAGATCCGATCGTGTGATTACTCCGACCAAATTGTTTTTTAATCAGTATGCACTTTTCATGGATAATTATTAATACAGAAATTTAGTTCTACCCGATCGGCAATTAAAAAATATTTTTGATTAAAATTGAATTATTTCTAATGGCGCGCTTGGTAGTAACTCCGAGCGTAACGGGACGACACGGTCCGTGACACGTCGCCTACCCCCTGTCCACAGCGCTCTGTGCTGTATACTGTATAGTACGTGTTACCGACACTTACAGGAATCTTCGTAACTGACAGAGCAACGATACTTAAAATAATTGCATTTAGCATTTACCTCAAAAATATTTCCCAAAAAATCATGACATTGCATAATTACCACATTTTCTAAATATCTCAATTTGATGCAATCGTAGCAATGGAGCTCGCCTATAAAATCGCGGCCGCTGTTTACGAAGAAAGTTGCAGTGACGTGAAGTTGGCGCTGGTACGACTAGCATGGCGGTTCCATCAGGAAAATATATTATAATAGGATAATCTCAGAAACCACTTTGTGGTTTCTTTTAATACACAATAAACATTTTGTGTTTCGGTATTTCTAATTCTTCTTTATACGGAGCTTTTCTGTCGAAACGCATGGTGGGAAATCAACAAGAGCAAACGAGAAACTAACAGTAGTTCGTTAGTATGACAGAGATGGATGTTTTGCAACGTTGCTGGCCGAGCAGGCAGTCCAAGTCAAGGCGTATCGCGGTCGCCTATCGCTTTACACTTTGGGATGTGTGCGGAACGGATGAATGTGATGTTTCGCGAGCTAGCAACATCGCAAAAGTTCTTGCTCTGTTTAGCCAACGAGAAATATATGGCCTTTCTCTCGCTCTTACGTTTATCCCATCCTGCGACTCTCTAGAAACGATCTGTATATATTATTAATACGAGAAGCTTTGCCACGCAATATTTAGTTTATATTACTGACTACTGACTGCTGTTCTGTCCATTTCACTTCTGTCCTTTACATAGATTTAGAGCAACTTTGATTAGGTGTGTGACCCATTGAAATTCACTCCCATTCTATTCTTTTTGACTGTAGATCAATATTTGCTGGCTCAAGTGTTAATAATGCTACCAATAATATATAAACAGTACAGTTATTTTCTACCATTGCTATGTCTGTCAACAGTCATTTTTATCCGCTTTGTTGAGTACTAAATTTTACGAGGATCGCAGATACGAGATGAGAGATTACAGTTGAAAGTTACGTTCACGAATTTCCCAAAGAGGCGACTAATGTGCGTTTGCGCAATAAAGTTTTCAAATGAAGCTGAACATTGAGAAATTATCAAAAATTCAATTACGTGTAGAACTTCATTCACATATCCATTTCACTGTAACGATAAACGATTGGTGAGCGTATATTCAATAAGTTAGAAATAATATGGTATTTGACAGTGTTAAAAATATAGTTGCAACAATTGACGTTCTAGAAGTATAACGCATTTAAATAATATTTTTTATAAAATTTAATGCGCATCTGGTTCTGCGCAATTCTGGAATAGTCCTGAATTTCGGAACTCGAACAAAGCTTATACGATCACCGCGTTCGACGTCTGGTGCCTAAATTATCTGCTTATCGTACCGCCCAAAGGCTGACTGTGAGCGCTGGGCTGGGATAAATAAACTAACCTAGTATAGCGCCACTTGAAGATGTCGAATCCTAACGTCGAACGAGAGAATTTATGACGCCACAGCATATATATCTGTAAACACGGCATTTCTAAGGAGTCTGGTCGGTGACAGTGATAACGATTGTTTACAACTACAAAAAAAAAAGAAATAACGAATTACAAATTGTGTAAACAGACCGAAAGGTCGCTAGGAATGTTGTTATAAGACCTAAAGTATAAGAGTTAATAACAGTTATTTCGTAATGGATTTTGTCAGTAAATAACTAAAGTTAAAAGCGTGGGGCGCAAGTGTTTTTGCTTGTGTTAGTAAATTCGTGTGCGCGCATTTCAAAAATTGGTGCAGCTAGACTAGAGTGTGATGGTAAACCATCTGCGCTATGATGTACATTGCAGAATGTTTCTTCTTCTATCTTTCCAGCATTAGGCACATTGCCTGTTCCGGTCCTGAAGCCTTGTAACTGAGGGCTTTTTAGGGAATTATTTCTATAGACATACGTTCGATATGTTCTGCCCATCTTCTTTTGTAGTTTTTTGTTAATTCTGTTATTCGTTGTACATTTAACTCCCGTCTTATTTTTTCGTTTCTTATATGGTCTAAGCGTGTATAACTTTCCTCAGATTTAAAAAATTTCAATTATGATGGTTGCATTCTTCTGAAATCCACCTTTGGTGCCCACTCTTCCGATCCATACAATAAAGTGGGAACTACCATAAATTTCCTTTGTATTCTCTTGATTTTTCCTTTTCAGTGTTTTCCTTATAGTCCCACAAATTTTCTGATAGCAGCTAATATTGTTGGATAAATTCTTCGTCTTTCTCGTAAGTAATATCACATCCCATATACCTATTGAAACTGCGGTAGGTACTTGTTCTGAGGTGTGGTTTTCAAGTACTATTTTTGTGCGGATCAGATCTTTCACCATGAACGCCATGGTCTTGATTTTTTGTTTGGAGATTTTTAAATTAGGTATATTCTTTAGCTAGCACATTTAGTTTATGGCTAGACAATTGTAATTTATCTTTATTATCTTGAATTATGACTTGGTCTTCTGTAAATATAATTGTATTTAAGAATCCATATCTAGTTTTCTGTATTCTCAGAGGTATATCCATCTTCTATTATATATGTAGAATAATGTAAGAAGCAGTGTACATCCTGTCTAACGCCTTGATTATATAGGTGCTATATAAAATCAGTGCCTATATAATCAGCGCCATATATATAACCAGCCTTGGTTATAATTACAGATGTTGAATCTTTGCCGACGCCAGTATCGGTCGTAATTCTGGTATTGTTATAAAGACTTTGTGTGCTTGTGATTAATTGTGTTGGATACTCTCTTTTCTTCATTTTGTACCAAAGTTTGTTTCTATCTACGCAGTCAAAGGCTTTGTGGTAATCTGTAAACGCTGGGTGTGTCTCTAAATAGAATTCTCTGCTCTTTTGTATTATGTGTTTTAGACTGAAACATCGTTAATGCACGATCGTCATTTGCGAATACCTGATTGTTCTTCGAGCAATATATGTTTTGAAATGGTTGGAAGTCTTTTATTTATGATTCAGCATTTAACAAACTGATACCCCTGTAATTTTCTGTCTTGTTTCGTTCTCCTTTCTTGAATATAGAAATAACTTTAGCGACTCTCCACTCATCTAAAGTTTCGAGACTAGTCCAGCACATATTAAAAAGGTGTAGTACTTGCAGCTTTGAAGAAAGACCTCCATACCTAATCAATTCGGAATTGATATCTACCATTTATACCCGCTTTTCATGCATTTTGCATTTCCTTCATGTCTATAGGGTCCACATCAGTCGTATCTGGTTTTTTGAACATATCCTCTTTTGATGGATCATACCAGACTTGCTGGTAATGTCTAATCCATTTTTCATCTGGTATCTGGTATCACATTGATCTGTGCAACGTCTCTGTCTGTTCCATTAAGATGTTTCATTATTTTGTAAGCAGATTCTTTCCGACCGCGTACATCGTTTCCTACATGACACGAAAGTTTCCTCATGAAGTTGCCTGTCTTACAATAGACTTCGTTCAATATTCTTAGTCCTCTCTTTCTTCTATTTTTGGTTCTCTGGCTTAGCACCTCATTACCTATCTATTGTATAAAGTTTTTGATAGTTTTCCATTATTCATTAAATATCATCACTTGTGGGTATTTGTTGGATCAGCTGTGTTAATCTGTTTTGGTACACATTTCGTATACTTTCTTCTAGTAACAAATGTACTTTGTAAGAAATATGGTATATCTAGTCCATAGCTGGATCTTAGATTTGAGTAAATGATGATCTGTGTTGATGTTTTTGCCTCTACATTTATCTGTATCCATAATCCTCCAAGTGAGTTTTTTTATTGACGATTATATAGCCAATGGGCGATCGATAGCCTGTTGCGAGCAGATGCGAATTGGGCGGCAAAATAATATAGTTTACCTTCATACGCAGTAAGGTCGTTTTATGATACAGGCAAATTGGACGAACAGCACCTTACAGGTGGCGAGCCACAGGTATACTATGTCCAGCAATTGTCCAGCAACACCAACAAAAACACTTAATGGCTTTTTAAGTAGTGAAGAGCAATGCCGCCTTGTCCTCCATGGGCGTATCATTACGGATAATAACTCTAACAATGAATTCACTTCCAAATCGCACAAACAAATGGCACACACATTCACACACCACTGCTTTCTCGAGTATAAGTGCCGAAGGAAACATCACACAAGGAAAGCACACGTGGCCGCTGTGTTACCATCCAGTATCTGTAGAGTCTCGCGTACTTCCTCGTACACGATTTCACTGATCGACTGTACACCTGCACCTTAGAAGAAGAAGAAGATACAAACGAAGTGCCGCTGTCGTAAAAAAAAAATTGCGGTCCAATGGACCCTCTAGTTCTTTATCTGTACATATCCCTACATTCACATATATGATTTCACTTGGGTAACTGAACACCTGCATTTTAAAACTACCAGTGCGTTTCTGAATGAGCAAAAAGATAAGTCCCATGGTTTTGTATAGAGACAACGGGCTCCTCTCGAATGTCCTCGGTGAATTCAGATGTTATTCAGTGTTCCAATTGCTATTGGTTAGAGTATAACTGGTAACATGAAAACGAGATGACGCGATGACCGAAAAGGTGGTTTAATTGTCCAGGTATTTTTGACCCAAGAGAAATGTAACCTTAAGAAAGGGCAAGGAAAATGGGTAAAGGCAAGGGAATACTCAAATTACGGGAAATCCCATCTTTATCACGAGGATATTAAAGGGCAAGGGAATACGCAAATTACTGTCGCCCAGTTTGCCTGTCGGATTAAGTCAGTCCCGAGATCCCTTCGCCCAATTTGTCTATTCAATAAATATACTCGGGTACTTTTCGCCCAATTTGCCACCGTCGCCTCTTGCAGACTATGTAAATTTATTAATATTTTTCTTGCAGAATGTGTATCCGAAGAAAAACACTATGTCTTTGCCAACAGAGGCATCTTCAGGCATCTTCTGAACATCTTCAGGCTCTCGAAATAAAAGTTGATAAATGATAAAACAACGTGGACAAAGTCAGTTAAAATTTATCACATATCCAACCACGAACATTAACTAAAAGTGTATGGAGAAAGCCCTAAGACCTAACGTCCTCATTATTCAAAAGTTGGTACAACTACAATTCTTGCAGAATGATTACGACCCACTATTTCGTTTTTGGTTACTTGGTAACGACTCCCCGAGCATTACAACAACGGGAAATTTCAAAATCCCAATTACATTAACCGTTGAAATTGATCACTCAGTGGGTGACGCGGCGGAAGGCTCCCATCCCCATCTCCCAATTAAAGGAAAAAAAAACAAGCAAGCGTACGTCAGAACACTAAACTACCCCTCTAGTCAACGAATCTCTCGTTAGGTTTTCCACGTCTCCTGACGCATTTCCCGGTCGCACGTACGCGCGTAGGAATATGTTACTACGTACGTCCCCCGCGTAACCGCATCGTGTTTCTATAACGACGCCGTCGACGTCGAGCGTCACAATCACATGACGGACGTCGTGCGGGACGCGCGGGAGACCGGCCGCCGGTTCCGCGGGATAAAGGGGGCGGCGAAGGGGGGAAAGGGGGAGCGCCGAGGGCCGCCCCGCTCCCCCTCCGCCGCCCACGCCGAAGGAGAGACAGAGAGAAGACGACAACAGGTTGCCGTCAGGTCGTAGCGGTTGCCACGACTCGAAGGAATTTCCTTTCGTCCGAAAAAAGGGGGAGAGGAAAAGAAACAAGAGAGGAAATTATTAGGGAAGTTAGGAAAAGTTCGGTTGAAAAAATTAAATGAATAGTTAATGCTCAAAAATGAAGTAGAGTTAAAAACTTGGAGGGAAATGAATGGGCGTCGCAGACTTTTAAGAATTCCCTTCATTTCGGAAAGAGAGTTAGAGGGTTGGAAGGGGGCTATGTTGGGCCAAACGTATTGGAAAAGTTTGGCTAGAAAAGGAAAAAGACAATGTAAACCTATCCGGATTTTTAGAAATCTTCGTCCCTCAGACATATTTGTTGCTTTGTTAATGACCAAAATACACTATAGGGGAATTAAGTAAATTTTAAGAAAAATTTGGAGGAATTAAGAAAAATTAAAACACACCCAAAAACCTTAACACAGTGAGGCAGGTCATCGAGAAAACTACAGAGTATAAGTGTACGGATGGCTTTTGTCGATTTCCGGAAAGCCTTCGATACTGTAGAAATCTGGGCAATAATAGAATCCTTGAAAAATTCCAGAGTGGACCAACGTTATATAAACCTCATATAGGGCTTCGACAATGTCGATAAAACTACATGAAACAACAAGCAAAATAAACGCCAAAAGAGGGGTTCGACAAGGAGATGTAATATCGCCGAAATTTTCAAGTAAAGTACCTTCTCGAAGACATCGTTAAAAAGTACATTGGCAAAGCGAAGGATTACACATACAAGGTAATCACTTTGGTGACGATATCGTATTGTTCTCAAAGGACTAACAATAACTGAAAGGTATGCTAGACGAGCTACAAGATGAAGCTGCAAAAGTAGGATTATACATGAGCTACATGATACATGAATGAGAACGCCAGGGTGACACCATTTCTCCTAAACTCTTCACCTTGGCATTGGAAAACATCTTTATATAACTGCACTGGAAAGGCAAGGGTATTAATACAGGGGCTTTTGGGCGGAGATTGTTTTGTCACCGAACAGATGGGGACGATGGACAATGGTTTGATGGAATTTTTATTGTATAGGTATTTTTGACACTAAAGGGATTTTAAAGGGCAAGGGAATACGCAAATTATGGGAAATTCAATCTTTATCACGAAGGTATTAAAGGGCAAGAGGGCAAGAAAAATGGTAGTATTAAAGGGCAAGAGGGCAAGGAAATACGCAAATTACGGGAAATTCCATCTTTATCCCATCAGAATATTAAAAGGGCTTGAACTTGAACCGTTCCTACCGATACACTTCCTACCTACCTGTCTTAAGCCGGTGGCGAAATTTCTTGTAAGATTATTTGACCCTTCAATTAAAGCGGGTACCCTCATTATTTGGTGTTAAAAGTTCGTCCGCCGTACTATAGATGGTATATATCATCATCATTAGTAGCGACAAAAATGAATTAAAAACTGTGCCCGAAGACCTGCAAGAAGTTTCAAAACAAATTGGGCTTAAGGCGAACCTAAAGAAAACCAATATAATGCCAATGGAAGACGCCGACATAGCTATTGATGACCAAGCACTTGAGCATGTCGATGAATACATATACCTTGGCGATCCCATCAAAATAGGAAAACAAAATCAAACCTCCGAAATATGTAGAAGAACGAAATGGAGCTGGGCTGCCTTTGGAAGGCTTGGGTACATTCTTAAATCGCAGGATATCACGATTAATCTTAAACGCAAAATTTACGAAACTTGCATTTTACCAGTTGCAACGTATGGTCTTGAGACTAACTTTAACGAAGAAAAGTGCTGAAAAGCTTAGAACAACCCAGAGAGCAATGGAGCGTGCTAGGCATCAGCCTAAAGAGATTATATTAGGAGAGAAGAGATACGGAAAATAACAAAAGTAACAGTTGTAAAAAGAGTGGCAGAACTAAAGTGGCGATGAGCGGGACATGTCGTTAGACAGAACCCATCAAGGTGGACCAAAAGAATATGGTCCAACAAGTAGCAGCGAAAAACGGGTTACAAACTGCTCAATATAGAACGACATGGGAGACAACGGAAGAGGCCTATATTCAGGAGTGGATAGCTACAGGCTTAAGGAGGGCTTAAGACACAATGAAGACGACACTACTCTTATTCATGAAAACACAATAACAAAGATACAAACATACATACCTCGGGCAAGCTATAACACTAGGCATACAAAATCAAGAAATGGAAATCGATAGAAGAATTAGACTAGGATTGGCAGCTTACAGAAAACTGAAATACATTTTCAGTGTGAATATCCCAGTGTGTTTGCAATCAAAAGTTTACAACGAGTGTATACTAACCGGTGGTCACATAATATGTTTGTGAGACCTCGGTACTGACTAAAGAGATTAAACATAGAGAGCCATAAAAAGAAGAATTCTAGGAGTTTCCCCAAAAGACCAAAAAACGAAAAACTCTGTTTAAATTCTTCAACGCTCTACTGGGTGTCGAATCCCTCTTGTTATAAATATCACTTATTTGTTATTTCTAAAGGAACTTCCCCATGAACTGATCCTAAAAATTAGGAGACCGCGAGCTATCGAGTCTCACATCTACTCGCTTTGTGTTGTACTATTCGTTTGCCTTATTTTAAAATGTACAGCTTCCCGCTAAGTTCAACCTCTTAACTACCGCGTGTCGTGCTACAGGCACTTTGATTTAAGCCATCAGCGCAAGCTCGTGTCACCGCAAGGTACAAATGTATACTACCCACTATTAATTATCCGCTATGAATGTATTCGCTTTAATTACCCGTTGTGGTACCCATCCGCTTCCTGTGGTTCAAGACAACTTGCCGGCTGGTACTCTCCTGAGGCCAGGATTCCTCAACCATCCAGAAATCCCGGTAATAGGACGTTGAAGTCGGTAACTACCTAATTACAGTCTCTCTTTTTATTCGCTGATTCTAAGTATGAAATAATTCAGATTCAATACATCGAACAGTATGGCAATAATTCCCTAGATTCTCTAGGAAATGGCTGACTGATCAGTGTACCAGTGAGGGGTTACATGGGACCAATAATGCCAAGAGTGCCTATCGATTCTTTCACATCATTTCTTCGGTAACTTTCCTGTAATTGGAGATAATTATACAGAAAACTATATTCAAAAGCATTGGAGATAGAGGAAAACTTTATGGGACCTTTTAGAAGTATATCTTTATTTGGCACAAGTTTTGTTTACAACTTTTTCCAGTCAACTTGATTGTTTCCGAGTTATAGAGATTTACACAATTAAATTATCAATAACTACAGGACCTTCTGAAAACGCTGCGTTCCCTCTGTTCAATTTTACTTCCTACAAAATGACCCCTAAGGTACGGACTAAATAGAAGGCTAGAGGTATTAGCAAATTTAGTTTACAAAAGGACGATGGACATGTAAGCTAATTTTTATCGCAGTTTTGTATTATTTAATTTGAGCTTAGAGGAAATCCACAGGGTTCCTGGGTATATAGGTATTAACAGGCACTCCCGGGCCATACATGGAGGAACTCTTCAAAAAGAGTCATACGCAATTCCTGCTGTATTCAATTGACCCGAAATTGCCTTCGGACATTTTATAACGTGTGATGTAACTAAATTAATAGTTCTTATAGATATGGCCATTGGACAGCAAAAGTGACTTTTATTGAGTAAAAGTCATAACAAATTCCTACTTCATTCAATTGTGAGCTCTTACTATTTATTCATATCTTGTTAAATTGAGCCAAAAGTCCGTTGGGACGTTTAGTAGTATAATTTTTAATTAGTAGTTATTACAATGCAATATGGATCTTTTCACTGCTCACCCAGAAATTATTTATAGCATTTGACTGACCTAGATAGCAGAGTAATTATTAATTATTATATATGTACATATTAGTACAAGCATAAGTAGTAAAAGGCCCTTTACAGTATGACTTTAAATAGAAGCACAACTCAACTTAGTTGCGAAAGACCTAATGGCATGTAAGCTGAGTTTTAGTATAATTTCAATTGAGCCAAAACTGTGTTAGTACATTTACAACGTTTAATGCAATTAAATTGATATGGCCAATGGAGCTTTGCGTTACTTACCCAAAAGTAACTTTTATTAAGAATAGAGAGATTTTGCACCAGTACTATATAATTGACAGTAATAAGGTCGACGTTATATTGACATCTAAGCGTGCGCAGTTGCATTTTGTGATAAGGTATACTTTAATAACGTTAGTGCTTAACGATATTTATGTGCAATTATGGTAAAGCATTATTTTTACCCTTTGGTCACCTTAGGATGGAATAGCATAATATTGTTAAAGTTCGTCAAAAGATGTAACCATGCAGATCTTGTGCTGGTGGTTGTGTAGTGAAATAGGTTAATAAAATAAAAAAGTAAATTTTATTAGAGGTGTCGTTGAAGAAATAACGAGTCACCATATTCTACGCCCTCATCATTTCCGCCTCCAGAAATAACTGCTTCCAGAACTTACTCCATGACATATTAATTTTCATTGTGGTAATTAGAGCGTTCCTAATGTACCAATATGTACTTTGAGCCGCTTTGCCATACATGGACTTTAAAATTACTGGGTACTAGAAATTCGCATCTTAGCAGCCGACTAGGTCTGCAGTATCTCTGTTTTAAAGTAAAGATAAATGCTAAGCACTATTTTATTAAGGTCGACTTAAATATCGTTTGTCAGTATTAGGCACTTCTGCAATATATTTCTAATAACATATTCCTACCTTATGAGCTGTTGCCATTTATTCCTATTTTGGTCAAGTGAGCCGAAACTATGTAAGGACGTTTACAATTTTCGTCTTTTTTCGAATTTAATGAGGACCATGACGTTTCCCTAAGCGGAGCACACCTGGCAACAACGTGCGCATCCACGTTCTCATGTCCTCTATCTCCATCCCTGTCGCGCACGCTTTCCGTCGCTCTCAGGCGTTTGTACATAAGACGATATCGACATGGGCGTACGTCGCAGCGGGACCCCCTTCGAGAGTTTATATTTGACTCTCGACTTAACCATATGGCATAGAAATATTTGGATTACGTCGTAAATTTAGATTGTAACTCCTACCACCTCTTCATGGGTTTACAACGTATTGTTGGCATCCGGATGACATTTAGCGTTTTACCAGTCTTGTTGCTCGCGTCTCAGTACCTACCTATTGTTTAACTTATTATATTTTTACGACTTTTGCCCCCCTTCCTTCTCTATATTTCTCATTCTCGGTTTTATTGCTCTATCTCGCGCGCCGGGCGAAAAGGCAAAAAGGTAGGTAGATGGGTAGGTGTGTGTATGTATGAAAAGGGCCGTAAACCGTCCGACCTCGACCTGAACCTATCCTCCTTCTTTCTCTCTCTCTCTTCTTGTCTTTATTACCTCAGGCGATGATGAATGCCCCTGTCAGCGACGAGACACCTACTTAAGGCCCCCCTTTTCATTTCATTCGGCGCCTTAATGTATCCATTTTATGCAGAATAAGCTGCGTAACTTTACAGTTTATAGGTCGGCATTGATGAGACGATTAATTTGCGATGCGGTAGTAATGAGTTATGTATGTAATTGGCGTTCGGGGTCGTAAAGCTTCCCACCGAGGAAGTCGCCGCATATGCGATGGAATGAGTGAATTTTACGATGTTGATAATAAAATGATAATAAATTATTAATAACATATAGTGGCAGTGACAAAATTTCATTAGGATGTACTTCAATAAACAGGAAATTTTTCCTTTAGGCTTGACAAAGATACTTACCAAAAATCTACTGTACCATCACATGAAAGACAGTCCTACGTATATTCTGTGATGTTTTCTACTACATACTAACATTAGTTTTAGTTATTTTATTAGAAACATTATTAAACAGAAAATCTCTTTGTTTTTTAAACAAATGTAAGAGAATCTGTGAAAATGGAATTTGTAGCTAAGCCGGGATTTGAACCCGGGTCTCCCAATTTCGCGTCGGGTGTTCTTACCACTAAACTACCGAGATACGTCCCAATTTCATTTTCGATGTTCATGTTAAACGTTTTGAGAGGATAATACGGAGGACGTATTGGTTGTACGCAACACACCGTACCTCCTCCCCCGTTAATAATGTGATCTCTTACGTGTTCTGATTTATAAATGAAAAATTGCATATACACCTTTACTGAATTAATTTCGAGAATATATTCGATCTGTTTCATGATGACTTACTAGCATGGGCGTCAAGAAGGAAAGATCACAGATATGGAAATAATTTTAGAATTGTAACAGGTTGTAAACGATTAACTGCATTGAAAACGATGCAATTAGAAAGAGTTTGAAGTGTAACCAATAACGGAGTTTATATAAAAGACGGATGGAAGAGCCCATACCATCAACAAAAGTTTCAAATGTCTGTTTTAACTCCTATTAACGTACAAGTAACATTCAGAGTAATGTAATATATACAAGATATCGTCGCGTACACACGGCAAAATCTGGACCAGGTAATTGAGCCAGGAGCAAAGCGTGAATTATTGAACTTTGAAAGACGAAAGGAATTTGTTACCCTCACACGTTAGTTTGTTTAAGTCGACAAAACTTGACTTGTCGCGTCGATGCCTACAGACTGCCCTGCCGTGATGTCAGCCATTTTTTTTTTAGATTATCAGGCTTGCCCTTTGTCATAAAGTAGAAATTTATGTTATTTATGTATATCAAAAACAGGCGGTGTCGACTCATCACTTTTAGAATGATTACTATTTAATTTCTTTTTCGCACAATATCTTAGCGTATCTGCTTGCATCACGGATAGTTCGATTCCTATTTTTTAAACACATTTTAAAAGTAGAGGTATTGTATTTACATTTATTTAATTATTGAAACAACTGTCTTGCTCCCCTAACGTTGCCAACCAAATGCTAAGTTACGAATAAAAGATACACGTGTCTCGTGAAAAACATGTTTCACTTTGACCAACACGTATTTTGAAAATTTCGTCACTAAAATCAACGTTTTTTAATCATTTTGAAGAGTTTATTTAGTCGCACCACCACTGACACTATTTATTAATAACCTCAAATGCCCCAAAAATAACTAGGTACCACACAGAATTAATTCCAAATTTGTTCCATCATTTCGTAACCAACATATCTTTTCTCCGAAGTGTAAAACGGCCGTTAAGAAAAATCGAATGGCCTTTCGTGTGATTGTAATTCAAGTCTCGATCCAAGTGTCACTTGGGCATACTCGGTAGCGCATATAGACGGGGCCGTAACTAATTCACAGATGACGACGGCGACTCACGACGATTCTCATTAAGCGACGGCAATTATTTATTTACAACACATTCCAACAAAGTTAAGTGCGTAGATTAAATGTGTGACCCGGCGAAAGGATGAGGTTTTAAAAATGTTTATGCCGAATTCGGGTCTAGCAACGAGAGGAAAAATTAGTTAATAGTGCGGGGCTAAAACTGAAGAAAGTTAAACTCGAGAAACGTTGTATTCAGTAGAGCTCCCCATATTTCAAATTTCGAGAAACTCCCCTGGAGCTTTCGTAAGTAATTGCAAGGGCATGTAGAACGTGGGAAATTTTAACAGGTGTTCTGTTCTCCTATAGTTACTTCAAATTTCCTCCTACGAAAAACACCATGCATGCTAAAATTGAGGAAATTTTGTATTCTTTTTCAAAATTGCAAAAACTAAATTTCACCCCAAACTACAAAAATTTGTGAAAAGTGCATATTTTAGAATGTACAACGATTAAACGTAGATAGAATTAATGAATTCTTAGGGGCATATGCGCCCTTACTTATTCCTTAACAACATAAAAGTACTACTTTCAGTATGGCGTCTAAGAAAAATGGATGATTATGATAGAGATTAACACTAGAAATAACGTGAGAAAATGTTTTTTTGGCAGCTTGATTGCAATTGGTAGATGTTTTGATATAGTTTGATGATAAACATAAATTATTACTTAGAAACAATTTTTGGCCACTTTTCTATGTTTAAATACTTTACGTTTTATATGCTCTCCAAAAAATTCGAAAAATAAATCATTTAGACTTGCCACCCACAGAAGAAGCGATGAAAATACACTGTTTACGAACTGTATTCTCAATTAAGACAATAGAATAGTAGCTAAAAATAATTTTTTGAGGATGCTCAGCAAATAATAATTGTGGATGTAGAAAAGCTGGAATTCCTTGTATGATTTTATGTAAAGCTTGCGAAAATGTGAAGTATACCCATGCCAGTACTGATGATAATTATAATGATGGAGATAATTCATTGCTAAGAGATAACGGTCATATCAGAAAGTAGACATTAATCAGTGACAGTAATAATAGCAGAGACTCGACTGATAGTGACTATAATGGAACTGGCGTGGTTTCACCATTACAATCAGCAAAAAGTTGAGAGTAACAGTTATTTTGAATAAGAATCAATCTTGTAAATTGTTTGATAAGAAAATATGTATACGAAGTTGATAATAAACTATAATTTGATTGGAATAAACTATAATCTTGCCAATTCAACCTCATTTTCATGATGCAAAATAAACTGAGCCCTTTTCTAAGCGTTCAGGTAATATTTAAAACAAAAATGGCAATAAGTCCATTGGGCTTCTTTCTCATATTTTATTATACAATTAATATTTAAAGTGTCGTTACAATTATTTAGATGAATTTCCAAAAATTTTCGAAAAACCGAAATACGACAAAAGTGGAGTGCCCTTCAAAAATGATAGTCAAAATTTTTACTAAACTACTATCCACATTCGATAAATTCACGTGACGCTAAAATTGCCTTTTTTGAACCCCCTCCCCCCCCACCATGATAAATCGTGATATGCCGTAATACCCCCCTAGGAGTCACGTGATACTTTTTGACCCCCCCCCCCCCAATTAAAAATAAATCATACCAATTTTACATTCTGTTTGATAAAAGAAATTTATATAATTTATTCTATATTACAGGGGAGAAAAAATAATTATAATACCTAATTTTCTCACTTATTGTCTCACTTTTTCACCAATTTTTCCTTTAATTGACTCTGTTCACTAATATTTCCGTTTCAGAAATTGAGAGACAACTGAACTAGTTTTATTTTACAAAACACCACCACAATCCACATTAAGATTATCCCCAAATTTAGGAATTTCCAGGTAGATAATGCAATTAAATACCTACTTACTAATAGGTAGTAGCTTAATTAACTTACCTACTTAATAATTGTATATTTCGTCCAGGAAAATAGAAATGGTTGGAATTTATAAATAATAAACGAAATAAAGAAGGTATAAACTTTTCAATGTTCGGGACTTATAAGTATTTATATTTTACAACGTAATAATACTCTTTAGTTTAAAGGCAATAACTACTTAAACGACGTCCATTTGAGGATTCAATAGGGATTATAAACAAAATTTCTTCTTTAAGGTAGGTACGTAGTATTGGAAAAAAATACCGGCCATTTTTGAATATCACGTGATACGATTACACACCACCAGCCCCCCCCCCCCCCCCCACCGTGATAAACCGTGATAAATAGGTAACCCCCTTCCCCCCCCTAGGAGCATCACGTGATTTATGGACGGCCCCAGAATATATAAGTATTCAAAGTTTAAAAAAATATATTCTAGCGGATTTTGAGAAAATGTTCAAAAATCGAAAAATGTTAACTGTATAGTATCCTTTGCAGAAGATGTGGTCAAAAATGTTGTTAAACTTTATTGGAAGCATAGCTTTCTTATGGCGGGTTTCGCTCGAAGCGCTGAATCGGTGAGAGGTGTAAACGCCGAAAAACCGTCACGATCGCAACGGCCAATTATCGCGCCGCGCTAGCTGTTTATTGACAACGTGTTACAATTGTTTTTGTATTGTCGGTGGTTGCCGTGGTGACGCTAGCTATCAATCGTTGCACAAAATGCTTTAACTGTACAATAACAAAAATTATATCAACAGAATCAGCATCTAAAGAAGAACCTACCTGAGTGTGGCAATTACTTTATTTCGTCTATCAACCGAGATATTTCATTATAAAATTTGCTCTTAAACGTAAACAGACTGACAATAGACATCTTGGATTGAGGTCTACACGGAACGAGACAATCCTTCACGGAAACGTGTCTGGGCCTACGACTACGGGACTATGGTCCGGAAGGTTAGGTTTGTTTTGTTTGGCTTGGATAGAAGTATAAAGAAGAATAAATAGCACATTATATTATACTAGTTTAATAAGACGGAGTATTGTCACACGAGAGTTTTAAAGCACGACGAGCAAAGCGAGGAGTGCTTTAATAGAACGAGTAGAACAAATATTATCTACTTTGCTTTATTAATTCATTAAATTTTGGCTATTCAAGTTTTCGTATTTTACATTAGGGAATTTTGGTTGGTTACACTGACGTCACTGACATTGACGTTTCGTATTTTGATTTTTGAATTCGAAAATCTAGTAGCCCTAGGACCTATTCAATAACTACTTACTTACGTGACCGAAATGGAAGACTAGAATGTAGATTCATGAAATTTTAAAGGTTTTGTTTATTGGAATACTAATAATTTAACTTTGACGTCTACGCACGTCTACGCGACAGGCTGATGTACCAACTTAACAAAACTAAAAGTTACCAAAAGTAGTGTAATAATATGAATATTATTACACTACTTTCGATGTAATAATGAGATCATTAGTAACGCAAAGTAGATAAAAGTGATTTATTTCGGAGTCGCGCCAACTGTTTGGTGGCAACTCGTGTTACAATTGTTTGTATTGTCGGTTGCCTGCTCTAGGCTACCAAACGTTTCTCTACATTACGTATATATATAACTATATTATATAAAGCTATGCTTCCCCTCCCGGTCATTCCCAGAGTGCCCCATTTCGTTTTTATACATATGCGATAGTAGAATAAACAATGTTTAAATTTAAAAAACAAAATAATATAATAGATTTTCAGAAAATTTTCAAAAACAAAAACCGAAACGAAATTCTAAAAACAGAAAGATTACAGCAGTAACTACCTCAGTCGATTTTGATAAAAATTTTATTAGGAGTTCTTGGTACATATAATATAACGTTCACATTCAAAATTTGAACCTTTTGGCTTTTGTAATTTCCAGAGAAAAACGTACCACAGGTACACAGACATTTTTTTCAAAAACATGGTTTTCGTACTCAGGGGACCTTAAAACATGTAGGAATGCTAATACTTCAAACTTGGAAAATCGACCCGATTACAATACATAATATAATATGAGTGCCATTATAATATGAGAAAGTAAAAATTAGGAGTCGTAATGCCACAAATCGCTCTTATCGAGGATGAGTTTTTGCCACAGTTATTGGAGATTCTGGTCTCTTCCAACGGATCAATCTTCATATAAATCGAATCCTTCATACAGTATTAGTCAATAAATAGCTCGGATAAGTTTTGAATAAGAATTCCCATTGCTTTTCTCATTATTGCCTTCCTTATAACATTGAAATCAATGATCTCAGGTCCGATTGATCCTATCAGGTTTTGTTTCAAAACTAGTTTTTTTGCTAATTATGGCACTTGTTCACTTAGTATTTGAACAATCTACCGATTTCCAAAAACAGGCAAAACAAAATATTTCGTGTTTTTTTTTGAAAAAAGTAGCTTAAAAACCTTTTTCGCAATTATTTTTATCGCAAAACAACAAGAAAATATCTACCAAGCCGGTGGTAAAGAAAATTGTTCTCAATCAATGTCAAATTTAATTTTTATTATATTTCCCCCCTTTTCAAGGATGCTGTTTTTAAGGTGCGAGGGTATATTCGCGCACATCCCGTAAGAATCCATTAATTCTAACTACGTTTAATTAGGCATGTTAACAAAACTGCAATTTTCTGCAGATTCGTACAGGACTTTTTTGCAATTTTGAACTTATACTGTTTGAAAGAGTGCAAAATTTCCAACAATTTTAGTTTGTACCATTTTTTTCGTAGGAGGAAAGTTGAAGGAACTGTAGGAGAAAATCTGTTAAATTTTCCAACTCTGACGAAAGCTCCAGCGAAATTTTTCACTTAAGGACCTTATGATCCTCGAGATTACCTTTTTGTCGACATTTTGGATTAGTTGATTTTTTAACGTTTTGATCCAAGACTATCAGCGAGAGTAGATTTAATGGACACGTTAAACTAATTTTTTAACGAGGCTCGAATTCGACACTTATTAAAACCTTTCAGGAATCGATTTATCATCTAAGCGATCCTTTTCCCCCCAACTACTATCTACGTTATCTGCCTTTTTGCCTAATTATGTTGGGTACGTCGCGCTTGCCCCGTCTTCATTAATTTTGATAAATTCACAGCCGTGACTGAGAGTTATTGCGGTTTTCACCTTTACTGCTTTGGAATACCCAGGGCCGTACGAGTGGAGTTAGAATGAGAAACGGCAATCAAAATGATTACTTGGTTTAGATTTAGGGAATACCAGGGTTCCTCGGCGTCGTTGAATTTATTCCCGTCTTCAGGAATCTAGATTTATGAATGAAGCGGATGTTACCAACTGATTTCAGATTTTGAAATAGAAAACGGAATTGCTTTGGGGATTTCTAGAGGGACGCTCGAACTTTCTTTTTAAAAGTAGGGTGAACGTGTATTACAATTACCTCAACCCCTAAAGAAAGGAAATTCAAGAGGTTAAAGAAGAAAAACTATTTCCCGTTTTCCCTCCAACGAGCTACTTACTAGCAGCACCACCACCCGCAGTCCCCGAGTTGTGCGAATATTGGAGTTTTCTTCAAAGAACTTTACCTCGCAGGAGGTCGATACTGCTAGAAATGGAAATTTTCACATTCCTCCCGGATACGCTCGTGTAGTTGGATTACCTGATCCAAAATGTCTAATTACCCAATAGTATTTGACCGATGTTGTGTGTTGGTTGCTTCAACATCTCACATGAGACGTATAATAAGTTATTATTGCACCGGTTTTCATTGGGTATGTAATTATTTCAGCGTTGAATAAACGTTACTCTTAACCACTAATTTAATCCATCGATATAATCATTACCTTCATTATAGTCTGCAATAACGAAACCCGGATCCGTTTCCTAACCCCGTACACGTTGAAATATATGTACCTGACACCGTAGGTCGTATATGTAAATGCGCACCCATACTTTACGTAAGGGGAAATACATTTTGTAGCCGTGTCAAAATACCCTATGTATTTTAATAAGCTCGATGTATATCTCTCACCTTTAGCGTTCGGTGTGTCGTCGTCGGTGCAAATTTATAAAATGCCTCGCAATTTGCACATGCGTCGGGACGCCGAGAGCGGGGAGTTTATTTATTGCGATAGGGGGAGAAGGGAGTTGTCGACGCTTCGAGTGGTACGGAAAGTTATTACATGTTTTTTAGCGGATTAGAGTGGTAAGGAGAGGGCCGTAAAGCGTTCGACGAGAGATCTTCGAGGAAATTCCCACAAAGTGATTTTGTTTGTTCTATTAGTGTCGAATCGTAAAAGTCCCCAGGAAGATTATGCGGAGGTCGTTTATGGTTTGATAATCTTTGAACTTCGCACCGCGTGTTAGAAAGTTGCTTGGATCGGGAACAAGGAAATTTTGTCACGTGTCCCAGTGGATTAATGCCTTTTTTAAATGTAAAAGTAGTTGAAAACGATATTTATTACTCCCGTTCTGCGTTTATTGCAAACTTGGTCTATCCAAAGCGTCTATCCAGTGTGTGTATTGTAACGTTTATTTCTAATTTATTTACACTGTCTACACTATTTTCTAACTAATTAAGCTATCTAACACACTTAACTTTTTAATTTATTTGTACAATTCGCTTGTCCGTTTTTCGCACTGTTTACTCTTTCGCGGCTTCACGTCTAATCTAATCTCTCCGACCGCAAGCCCGCTTATATACATATCTCAATTGTATTCGCGATGATTCCTGAAATAACTCTATCCTTCTTTTCACTAATAATGTTTATCTAGAAACGTTCAGAAGGTAATAAATCATTCTTCCTTAATAATATGTTGCCGGGACGTTGGGGGCGGTTTTTTTATTATTCAATTAAGCGTAGCGCGGCGTTCCTTTGAGGTATGCCGCCGTGCGATAAGAGTAAACACATTTCGCGCTTCTGTTTACTTTACATCTCGCGTTACAGTATGGAGGACCTCATTGCCACATTTCTGCTAGAACATTATTTTCACTGAATTTGGAACTTGTTATGGTGTGACATTGTTAATAGGGAGCAACTTTACGAATCAAAAATATCCTACATTATCCACTGATCAAAACTATAAACGAAACACTAACGTAATGTAATCTAATCTAATTAAGTAAAAGCTTAAAAATGTATATCCACCAATAGTTTTAATATTTAGTCTGTATATTTCAACATAGTTTTTATAAATAAAAAAATCTGGATAATTACTCATATTTGATTATAAGTATTCGATAGTAGAATAAATATTCGATGATAAAATAGTTTTTTTGGTCTGATTTCGAGAAATCTTCAAAAAAAAAACAAAACAGTTCAAACCGCCCTTCAGCGGAAATTTAATCAAAAATGGTGCTAGGATTGATTATACGTATTGATTAATAAAATAGATCTTCGAACTTTATAAATAATTCTTGGGGCAGAATTCAGATAAATTAAAAAAAAAACGGCAAGAATATAGTGCGCCCTTCATAGACGATTTATCCAAAAATGTTCTCAAAATTGTTTTATACACATTCTCTGATACGATAATCGTTCAAAGTTAACAAAACACTATTTGAGTGGATTTTGAAAAATTTTTCGAAAACAAAAAAGGGCCCTTTAGGGAAGATTTTTCCAAAAATATTATTAAATTTATATATATCGCGACAGTTCAACCAATGTTAAAAGTTTCAAAAAAATCTTTGGGAAAATTTCCAAAAACCGAAAAATGACAAGAGTAAAGTACCCTTTTATTTATGCCGATTTTAATAAAAATCGTAATAAGAAGTCTTAGTATAGCACAAAGTCTAAATTCAAAGTCTAGCCGTTTGTGATTTTTTATTTCCGAGAAAAGCGTACCATAAACATAGACATGTTTTCAAAAACATATTTTTTAGACTCAGGGGACCTTAAAACATGTAGATATGATAGTAACTGAGATTTGAAGAGACAACTCGATAACAATTCTTCTCATATACAAATGCTACATATGAGATACCTAGTATAACAGAACGATGTTCTTATCTTCGTTTATCTTTTATTGGATGCCATAGCAAAACATGGAAACGAAATCATACGAATGAAAAAAATTTGGACACATTTATTCAGTTCTTGAATTTCTGTCCATGTTTACGTAACAATTTTTAACAATCAACCACTTGACTTTAACTCGCAGAGATTCAAATTGATAGGACTATTCCTTGATCCAAGAAGGCTATTCAAGGCTGCGTGTTGCATGAAATGATGGTCGTATCACAGAATAGTAATCCCAGAAGTGACACTTGTCCTTGTTTCCAGAATAAAAGCGGCCATATTTTTGGTATACCTAAGATGATCTAACGTTCTATATGTTATTGGTTTTGTTGTTAGTTAATGCAATTTTGTTAGAAAAGTAAGCTCTTATTACAACGAATACTGCATAATTTCTTGGCATACCACTAGCAACACTATCATATACCAAAAAATGGCCGAGAGTGGCTCCAATTTTTCAATTGAACTTCACGGGCTCTGTTCTGAGTGTTGCTTCTTCTGTGATCATACTGCGATAAATAGGGCCTGGTTAAGATTTAACGGGACTGTATATCATTGAACGGGACCAATGCAATGCATCTGCTGAAATCTTTTGATTAGTGTTGCCCACGAGACGAGACGAGACTTTGAAAAATCTCGTCTTGTCTCGCAAAGAAAGTGAAAAGTCTCGTCTCGAGTCTCGTCTCGCAATAAATGTCTCGTCTCGTCTCATGTCTCGCGCGAGAATCTCGCAAAAGTCTCGCAAGTCTCGCAATTTTTTTATGTTCCCTATCTAAATAAAATATACAAATAAAATCAGTACAATTTTTTTAAAGAACAAAAACATAGTATTCTAACAAGACAAATAGAAAAAAAAAACGAAAATCAGTCACAGATATGATCTTATTTTAAAAAATGTTTGTCGTAACTTATTGCGAAAACCAAAATTATTATGCCGACTTGCAATTTTAAAATAAATATTAAAATGAGCACGTAATCACCAATTTCTTTCGTTTGTCCGACGCAATAATTCTAGTATATACCTAATAGTAGTACACGTGGCAATATCTCGGAAAGCTCAAAAAGGTAAACATTGCCTTTTTTCTGCGATATTTCGAGACTTTTGCGAGACTCTCGTGCGAGATTCGAGAGGAGACTTTCAAAAGTCTCGTCTTGTCTCGCAAGGCAAATTTAAAGTATCGTCTCGAGTATCGTCTCGAAAACGAGACGAGACGAGATTCTCGCAAACGAGAATATCGTGGGCATCACTACTTTTGATTTTCTTTTAGAGAATAGGCATTGTTAGACTGACTAGGAATGAGAAAATATTCTAGAGTATGATTTGGAGTTCGGTTATCATATCCATTTTGACGGTTTCAAAGGTTTCAAATTTTTCAAAGGTTTATTTCTAGAGCTATATATTGTCGATGTAATAGATTATTTTCTAGATTCATGCCATTGGATGGCATATGCTATAGTTATATTCTATATGGTGTGGATATAATAGGTTATTTGTCAGATTCATGCCATTGGATGGAATCCATGCAAGGCATGCGCTGGAACAAACCTTCCAATTTCATGCACAGGATATTAGGCCTTGGTAGATTTCATAAGTAACAACTATAGGAATGACAAAATATTCTGAAATAAAGCCAGTATGTAGGCCTATCTTAAATGTATATTAAGACCGTTCATAGTCGCTTCAAAGATTAATTCGTGGGCATAGATTTTAGTTTTTATATAGAAACAAACCTTTCGATTTATTTCTTAGTGTACTAGGCTTTTATACGGTACTGTTGTATTGGTAGCAACTGTAGGACTACGACAATTTTGTAAATTTTAGATAGTATGAAGGCCTGAGTTATCATATTTACTAGGTTCATTGAAGGTCTTAAGTAAGCTTTAATTTGCCGTATTCATATGATTGGATGCGACCAATGCAGTCCATCTGATGAAAGGAATCCTGAAATTTCTTTAACGGAATAATAGGCCCTGTTAAGTTGACGTTTTTATTAATAGGAACTTTAGGAATGACAAAATATTTGTCTATAATTTGAAGGCTGGGTTACCACCTCTATTTTAAAATTATAATGAGGACCGTAGGCGTTAGTAGTTATTTACAAGATCCATTCCATTGCATGGAAACCTTCAAATTCCTTCCACAGAAGAGTAAGTCTTGATAAGACGTTCTTATCGGTAGCAACCGTAGATATAAGAAAATATTTTAGATTGTAATGCGAAAGCTAATTTATCATATTAACCTTAATGGTTTATTAAAGGAAATTGATGGTAAATTAACAAGACTTATTTCGTCGTATGGGGCCAGTTTATACAGTGCATCTGCCAGAACAATCTATCAAATTCCTTTCAGGTCTTATCATGGTTACGTTTTCATTAGTAGCGATTATTGTAAGAATGAAAAGATATTCTGGGTGTTATAATTTCAGGGAACTCAAGATATTTCCATGGTTTGTTCAAGACTACATGTAGGAATTACATCTTATCTGCAAGATCATTTCCATGGACGGGCCCGAACTGCACCACATCGACTTTAGCCACCCCGCTGCGTTAAGTAGGGATAATTACTTACGAACCGCTCTCGGAAACCAGGCGAAGCGGTGGATAAATGTACGCTCATCGGTGACGAAAAATGCGGTTGGACATATTGCCGCCAAAGATATTGAAACATCGGGCGAATATTATACTTGGGACATCTGGATAAAACAATACCACTGGCGGACTAGTAGTCCTTGTCATATTAAAAAAAATAACAAAATTAATAGTACTTACTACGTATAATATACAAACGTGCTTATATAATACTAAAAATAAACACTTCTGGCGGCTAAAAGCAACCTTGTCAAATAAAAAAAAAATAACTGTCTTACTTTCCAAAATGCAACTTATATAAATCAAAAGAAACTATCTTTTTATCGTCTATACTGATATGATACATCTTTGACGTATTGAAAACGATCAATTTGTCCGTTATCATATTCATTAATTTTTTGTGTTACATACTGTAATTTTTGACGGACGCGAATATCTCGACACCCTTGAGGTTCATTGGCACTGTTTAATTTAACGTAGGTTAACGTTTGAAATTGAATTAACTCCGATACAAATGTAAAAATATTTGGATGAGATTCATAAAAAGATCTGGGAAATTAATCGTGGAAACTCTCACAGCCATTAGTGGTTCTTTTAATGCAACTACATTTTTCAGCCCACAATGTTGGAGGAAAGGGAGAATCGGGCTCTATATAATTCTCAACTAAATAATCGGCCATTTCGCGGATTCCGTCATGAACTGGAGCTATTGACAATTGACATGAAGTCAAGATAGAAACAATCGCTTACTTCTGCCGGATCTAGTAATGCTAAACCGAACAAATGTCCAAGCCATTGCCCTATCTCGTCGTTCCTGTCTCGGTAATATGAGGAAAGGCCTAGTTGTTGTATTTTCCTGTACCACGATTGAGAAAGGTGAAATCTACATCCAACTATATTTACATTTGGCCACTTCGCTGAGACAGCGTTATGCATAGCAACTTCAAAATCTACAAAAAACTTACGTGGTCTTAATTGCAATCCTACATCTAAACATTTGGTTTCAATTAAATCTAACAACTTGAGATTGCAATAAATATACTTATTTATTTAATACTAAACAGGTTTAATACAAAACTTACTACATATTGCATATCTTTCAATTTCGGAATACAAATTGGATGCATATTTAAACGGGTATTCAGAGCATATTTTTCCAGCTCTAATTATTACTTAAGACCTATACGTATAAATACCTTGTAATTTAGTCACAAGAAGAAGAGTATTTATTCGTAACCAAATAATAAGTAATACTTTTGGTCATTACAAAGCAGTTTGGTAACAGTTCTTATCACGAGTATCTATTTCATTTCCAAAAATTTACGCGACCGTACGGCGTACGCATAGCCACTTCCTTGATTCCTTTGGATTTTTCACCGACCGTGGTTAGGTAGCGACCCTACTTAACGCAGCGGGGGGGCTAAAGTCAAAGCGGTGCAGTTCGAGGCCGACGATTTCCATTGGCCCTGGAATAAACCTAATTTAAGGTGACCATTTTCTTTTAGGAATAGTAAAATACTGTTAATTATAATTTGTGGACCATATTTACTTCAAAGGTTTATGGCCCATATAGTCGTCTTTTATTTGCTAGATTTGTGTTTGAATGTATGGCCATGAATGCTAGTCAGATCGCTATAGTTGTGCTAAATAATAATTGATCATGAAATAAAAATGAAAAGAGGGACAATGTAATTTGCTAAAAATTATCTCACTTTTAAGACTCGCTACCTGATACAGTGACTGACACCTTTCACTCTGTCTCAAAAATATCTCATCCGCGGGCTGATGGTTCCATTAGCGTTAATCCGTGTTTTATGTCAGGCTTGACGTTTGTATGGGATTTGTAAAGCAATAAACCTAACATTTTATATCAGTTTATAGCAGTAGAAAAAGTAGATACTTATATTGTTAAGTGCGCCTAATCGTCCCATAATGAAACATTACCTAATTCTAAATAATAAAACGTTCCGTTTTTATATCCTTATTAGCCCATTATATTTAACTTCCTCGTCGCTCCGTCGCCGGCGCCCCATAATAATAACAGTAATAATTGAGTTCCTGGTGCATTTTCGAACCCCGAAGCGCGTTACTAGGTAAAGTACTCTATAGCTAGATTTCTCCTGGGGATTCCCCCCTTCGAATTCACAAAGCAAGAATACGACATTACTACGATATGAGAGGGACGTCAGATTCCCGGGAAAATATCCGTTTTCTCACTTTTAACCTCTCGGAAAGAGAGGGGAAACTTTTATGGCTTGTCAGCGAATTTGCTGATATTTTCTCCAAATTAAAAACGTACGCGTAAATGTTTTCGTTGTTTGCCTCGTATTGAATTCCGATGTTGTGTATTGTGAACTTAAAAACGTTTTATTTATCGACGGCATCGAAGTGCGAGTACAAATTGTAACGAGGGAAGTTAGCTTGGCGACATAATACCCCTAATTTTTTAATTTCGTATTATTAAAACTTTCCCTCCTTTCTTTATTTTTTCCCTTTATTATTCGAGCAATACAATTTACATGGACAAAAAGGTATTAAATTCGGCGCTAAAACATCCCCCTCTTCCTATTCATCCTCCGAAAGAATGAAACGAATTCGAAAAGTTTAAGTTCGGAATTTACAAATAGAACCCATCTGCAATTCCAATGAGACGTGAGCAGAGGGTTGGAAAAATGCGAGTTGGAAAATGTAAGAAAAGCCCTGAAACAGAAAGAGTTTTCCTGTATAATTAATTGAAGTGTTTGCGTTGAGTGTATCGAGAACGAAGCAGGGGAAGCCGAGGTAGAGAGTTATCGCCGTGGAAGTTTCGTTTACTATTTTACCCCATTTTCAAACTATTTTTTCACCTCAGTCCAAATTATTCAATTACGACGAGACAGTTCAAATTGAAAAAAGAAATACTGCAAATGAGGTTCCGCACTTAAATGGAAAGATTTGACGGATATCCAACACGGATGTCGGGCGGAATGAAAGCCGTGGAAATTACCGCGAGGGAATAAATTTAAGGGGGAGTACAAGACAAATTTGGCGAATCAGAGTCCTTGTGAAAAGGTGAAAGGAAATGGGATTTTCAAAGCACAACCGAACGTACCAAACAGCTAGTCAAAGTACTTAATAAAGCGTATAAGGAACGCGAGTTGTTGGAAATAGGATTTGTATTTACAGATTAATTTTCTTTTAAAGAACAAGCTCGTCCTCGTTATTTAGATGAACAAGGGGTCCAAGTATATCCAAATTTTTAGAACCTTAAACGCTCCCATAACCTCCTAAAAATTCAAACACAATTTAAGGTTCATTAACGATATCTTCAGTTCTTTTTGTAACAGTTTCTTTGATTTGCTTAAATTGTAGAGTTTTTCATTGACTACGGGGTTTTTAAAAAATTGTTTGGGACGGTATTCAAATTGTAGATACGTTGGAAATGCGATATTTCGGGTATAAAATCAGGAGAATTATTTAAAAAATACATTAAGCATATTTTTTCAAAAAATCCGAATATTTTTTCTTTTTGAGATTATATTGTGAAACATGTAAACTGCAAAAAATACGTTTTTGAATGTTTTTTCGGTTCTTCTTCTATTAAATTATATTAATTTTAATTCATATTTGCTATATATATAAAGCAATTTATAAAAATGAACCAACTTTGTAATAAACATTATGAACAACGTAAACAACATTGAATATTTTGGTAGTGGGAGAGCGCATTATTGGTATGACCTATCTATAGTTTGGGATATATATATATATATATATATATATATATATATATATATATATATATATATATAGGCGGGGGTCCTACAGCCTTTGCCGCATCCCGCATTTCGATCGCCACTTTTTTTTATTTTTCCAATCGTCATCATTTATTGCCCGATCAGCCATTGTTTGCCTAATTCCTTGTATCCAGGATGTGCTTGGTCTTCCTCTTCTCCTTTTACTTTGAGGAACATAATTTAAAATTCTTTTTGGCCAGCGTTCGTCGGTCATTCTCATAACATGTCCGTACCATATCAATTGTCTGGACTCTATTCGATCTGAACTCGTGTACACTCTTCTTGTTCGACGTCTGATGTCTTCGTTTGGGATACGATCCAGCCTTGAGACTCTGCATGCTCGTCTTAGGTAGTCCATTTCTACAGTCTCTATATCCTTTTTGTCTTTAGCCGAAAGCTGCCAACATTCCGACCCGTAAGTTAAGATAGGCTCCACTATTGCTTGGTAGATCATCATTTTTTAGTTTGGGATACCATTCCAAATTTTACAAAGTACTATATACAGTCCATTCGAAGACAAATCAATTTTCTAGCATATTCGTCCAAACAGGATATGTAACAATGTGCTCTACGATTACAATGTGCCGTTCATAATTTATATTGTCACATCTCGATATCGCGCCCCCCTGGGCGTGACAATATCAATTATTTTCGATCTCTTTATTGATACTTTAACATGGTAATTTATTTTAAAACATCGGAATAGATTTTAATTTAAGCATAATTAAGTTAGCCGTAAGACACTTTCTGATATGTCGGTCTTATCGAATAGGACATACAAAAATGTGTTTTTTGATTGCAAAGTTCTTTTATAGTTTATATCAGTTATTACTATTTTATTACTATACTTCTTAATTCATTCTTTTTTTCCACACTTATATTTAGAGATATAATTTTTACTGCAACTTTGGGTAACTATGCAAGGTTTGCTTTTAAATAATTACAATGTATACATAACACATTTCGTATATAATTGTACTTATGTCATTGTTAATACATTTGATGAACTATAAATGCTTTCATTCAATTAATAAACTCTGCAATATAATTTCATTTAAACATATTTATGAGTCATATAAATTGAGCAATGGGAGGCCGAGAGTGAGTAAGAGAGAGGGAGGGAGACAAACAGTACTATTATGTTTTAATTATTCAACGTAATATAGATATAATAATATTAATGTATGCATATTATTATTGTTTATTATACCAATTTATAGTCCATACAATAATATTCAATGTAATATAGATATGATAGACTTCAAAATTTTATACAATTTCTTTATCAATATAATATAGTTTAACAAACAAAACATAAAACTCCCTAGTTATGGGCAATGTAGCTTATAAAACCAGAGGAATACCCCAAAAACAGTTTTTACTTACTTTGGTACCTCAAAGTTTCCTGAAATAATCAAATTGAACTGATAATCAGTTTGTTTGGTTATATTCATAACTTACCTTTTTGGACAACCAGGACAACTGATTGTCCACACTTGGTTCTTTGAGAACCAAGTATCTTTTGCACGTTATAATCTTTATAACGTGCAAATGAATATTGTGAATTTGTTCCAAAAAAAGTCATTTACCATTAACCAACTCTCCTTAAATATTAATAATTATTTCTAATTTGACAACCTAATCATACTTGATTAGTTGGGATAATATATAGATTTCAATCTCCACTAATTGTAAAGTGTAGTTTTGAAAGTAGCAAATTATTTGGTTAATTGCACAATTCATGTCTCTTGGACAACCAAAACAACTGATACAGCCCATTCGATATCTGGTGAGTTAGAATTCCAAGAAACTACTAATCCAATAAACCCCTTCTTATCGGAACTACTGTAACAATATACCGCGACAGAGGCGTGCCTTAAAAATTTCGACATTATTGTCAATTTCCAATGCATGCACAAGCTGATATTATGGTAAGAGGTAAGAGCTACGACCGCGCCGTCAATGACGTTTTACCCCTACTCATACTCGGTCAATTGTCGAAAGTCGTCGATACCGAGAAAGGTAGCTATGTGTTTTTTTGGAATTCTACCTCATCAAATTTTGAACAAGCTGTAATCAAGTGAGTAATGTCTATTTCTCCCGCAAGTTAAACTTTCTATAAACCAGAAACATTATAAATACATTACAAAAATATTCTACCATATTTTACAGGTTACTAAACTTATATTCTTTTACTTTATAGGCTTGTCAAGTTTCTAGTATTTTCAAACACTAATTGTTATTTCTAACCAAACTGAACCTAATGTTACTTTAACATTTGTGACAATATTGCTATTTAAAAAATTAATATTTTTTAAATTGACAACGTGTTTGGTTATAATCAGAACTAACGTCACTTCAATAATCATGAAATTCACCTGCCCGAGAATTGCGTAATAGCTATTTAAAAAATATTAATAAACGCTTAAATATGTGATTTTTGATGCTTTCATTTTTCACAGGTTTAAACGTGCTGTATGAATATGAAGTAGCCTTCTACTATAATATAATATAATATAAAGTAAGATGAAATTCCGTGAAACTTTCCATCAGGGTTAATGGAAGAAAAACACCCAAAAGTGGTTGCTACAACCTAGAAATGTACATAACATATATTTTTTTCTTTCCCGCTACATTTATATTAGCAATTTTGAGAATTTTGAAGATAAGTTCGCGCCAAACTGTTTTTCAAAAAATATCATAGTGTGAGCAATGAGAAACCCTACAAGTTGAAACGGCAAAGAAGTTTCTACGCTGAAAAGAACCAGAGATATGTTACTGGTCGATTTTTACGATTTTGAGTGGCTAGACCCTTTTGGGACCTAGACCTTTATGTTTGGTCTATTTTTGATTCTCGTTTTCTAACATGCCAAGAACTGATCATCTTAGACCCAATAAAGAAGAAAGACCATCTTAGGTCCAATAGGAAAATCAGAGCTTTATGTTTGGTTCTTAGATTACTTTAGGATCATTTTGAGAGTACAAATACAAATTACAAATGCGTAATTCGAATTAAAGTGAAAATCCATCGCTTGTGCTGCACACGATCAAAATCAAAAACCTAGTTCAACACCTCATCGCACATAACGAGCCGTAACGTCCCTGCCGGGTAATTAATAAGAACGATTATTATTATTATTATCATTAATTAACGCCGAGAAATTACTTCGCGCCCCTCAACGTCTCACCTTATGCCGTCAGTCTGGCTGTCGTCATCTAGAACCCGAAATTATGAACAAGAAAGACAAAGAGAACTTTTTTGGGACCGTCTGACATCCCATTTTAGGCTTCGACACGTACTTACTGTGACACTGTTGCTATCCCTCTCTCTTACTCTATCCTTGGGCGAGCGACCATCATCATCCTTTTAAGTGGTTAATTAATTGAGGGAATAATTATTAGAGCGGCAACTTGTTGGACGTTCCGTTTCTCACTCTCTTTCGCTCTCTCTCTGTCTCTCTTTCTCTCCCTCTTGGCCTCCTTCTCTCGTAGGTCGCAGCCCAAAGAGGAAAAATAAGACGACAAAGGAGAAGAAGTGTAAAAGAGGATTTGTGGTGAAGTGTCTGAAAAGTTAGTTAATTAAATCTGAATGATTTCTGAGCGAGAGCGAAAGGGAGGGAGAGTGTCGAGGAGAAGGGAGGGATGGGTCGTTTGGCTCCTCCCCCGGTTTTGTTCCTTTCTTGAATAACTGATGGGATAATTATTTACTCCATCGATTTGACGAAGGCGAGAAGGGCTCGAGGAGGTGTTTTTTGATACTGTTGTGAGGTCCTTATATATTTCTGCTGTTTTAATAAACGTGACGGCAGAAAACACCAAGCGTGCTAGAATATTAGATTTCAACCTTAACATTCTCGTGTAAGAACGTGAGGGATGTTTTGCAACATATTGTGTTGTTACTCATGATTTCAAAGTTTTACTACACAATTTCTGTGCTTATATACGTACAGTTCATAGAATTTAAATATAACAACCCACAGAAACCGGGGGTGTGTTCGTATGTTCGCTTGCTCCAGCAGAGCAAATGATTCAATGTTGATGCTAAAACAATTAAATTGTTCTACTGTTCTACAGGCTTAACGATTTTTTTTGTAAATGCTTATGACTATACTTTGTAATCACGCTTTTCACACGCAAAATTATTTATTTCCCTACATACAAAAGATTTTATTACAGAATTAAAATCATAAAGAGAAGAACATACTAACAGCGCAAACCTGCATCTTGTTTATAGTGTGAAACGATAGGTTCAATTGCAAATACACAGAGTACATTAATTAGACTGGCAATTGATACCGAGAAACACCATTTCATATATCGATTCATCACGTTAGTTAGCGCGTAAATATACGCTAATCCCACAAAGGGGTGCAGAGACATAGAATAATCTCTAAGGCACAATTTAGGCGGGAATGCAGATCATAGTTGCGACGATGAAAGTAAACATTCTACGTTGGGTTGGGTTGTAACATAGTTTCCATGACATGTTCATGTATTGTGTGGCAAGAACATAGAAGTAATTCAAAACTACGAAACAGATGCAGTTGAATTAGAAAATATTGAGTGAGTAGTTGGAGATTGTGTTGGATTTACACTCTTGTGTAAAGTTTTCAACTTCTCTCGTTGTGTCGATGTACAACGATGACATTTTCTATTTATTTGCAATTATTGCATCAATATATCTTGAGAAGTTGCTGCGTAGAATACGTTTATCCAAACTATTTTTAAAAGTAACGACGCTTCTGGCTGATACTACCTATTCGCACAACGAATCCATGTGCATGCAATCATTGCTGGTTCTTTCTTTAAAGTCCGTAGAGTTGCCCTTTCCATGCACAGCCTAAATATCCTGGTTCATGGTACTGGTGTAGTGGCAATTCAGTAGGTACTTTAAATATTTCAATGTGGTGTCTCCTTCTATGTGTCTTATATCTATCTTCTTTCTCTAAATGGTTCTAGGTAAAATAGTGAGGCCTTCTGTTATAGTAAAGATTTCTTGAGCCTGGTACGATATTTGAGCTCTGATTAGAGCTCTGTCACCGTTGAAGTAAGGATTTCACATTTAGTAGGTAAACTCAAACTTTGGCTTGATACAAGTTTAGTACAACTTCTTGGCTATTTTCACTAAATGATCTTTAAACTAATTTTGGCCTGTATACATTAGCAAATCGGCCCTTTTCAACATACTCTCCCTATACTAGCCCATTTTTGATATTAACTCAAGCTGCTTCCAACTTACAAGATCACTGTAACCGTTTCTGAACATTTACGTATCCAATCTTAAGGACTGTAGACTTGTTTTCGTTTAGCCCCATTTTCCACGTCATTAATCAGTGTTCGGTATCTACAATGTGCTGGAAGTTTCTGACGATGTGTTCTGGGATTTATATAAAGTTGGGTTTCGCGAGGTAAGAAAAAAGAAACATTGAACAGTTCACGTGCATATCAAAAACTTTATCAAAAGCAAGAAAAGAGAAAGTTTGTCTAAACTCCACCAATGTGATTTTTGAAAACATGACTTACTACACATATAGTTTACAGGTTACCTCCAAGAGAGTACGCAAAGGCCAACTAACATAATTGTTATTAAGATTGGAATTGAATGGTAAACATGTATATTAATAACAAATGAAGTTTGTATTTTTAATGCGGTTTTCATAAAAGATTGCTAACCTTTAGAATAATTGAAAATTTAGAAAAAATTCTAGGTTACACATTTTGAAATATTAATCCTTACTGTACTCATGTCACCAATTGAAGAAAAAATATCGTTTATTGTTAAAAAACCTACGTCTGTATGCAAAATTTTACATTTTTACCAAAACATTCATAATTATTGTTTTTGCCACTGACGTGACGTCAGACGTCACTACACAGTAAAAGTAAACATAAGTGGTGTGTAGTGTCTCAATATAAGAACGCATCAATTAAACCTAACAAATTATTTGTTTATATTTTAAGAAATGAAAACATGCGGAACCTTGTTCTTTGCTCAAAAATTTCAAATAATAATTATTAACTTTTGGGGGTATGACTAAACCTCTTTATTCTATCAAGTAACTAAATCACTGTTTGATGCAAAAACATTCCTAGCAGTACATCAATTTTGGACAAATCAGAGCTAAAATCCAGCTTCTAGCGCACATATCTAAACCACTAAGCAATCGTGTACTTTAAAATACTATACCTATACAAGAAGGTGATTTTGAATGGAGACTAAAAACCCATAAACGGATTGCGCGCTTTTCAATACCGCAACAATGTTTGCTAACTGCGTTGTTTTAAACAACGTTGAAAGTCAAGGAACAAAGTAGTTTTGCTCGACGAACTCATGCGAAGCTCGCACTTCGAACGTTTTTTACGTTGCGTTACTGACGGAGCTGTCAAAACACATAATAACGAAACAACGTTATCTTCCAGATAGCGCAGTATAAAACCTCCGTAAATAATGTGGTAAGTTACTAACGTTCTCGTTGTTTCTAAACAATTACCGCATACGTTAATTCAACGTAAACGTAGATAGCGGACCACATCATCATTGAATGTGCCATCTCCCTATTAAATAACCTTTTTCAACTTAACCAACAATTTGATATCATATTACTTACATTTAAGGCAATAATGTTAAGCAATGAACATTGAAAAGGGATGTTTGAAGTGGTCTCAGCGACTATTAATTTCACATAAACGCTTGCCAATAAGAAGAAAACAAGCGAATGTTGTTTGATAAGCGGATCAGTACAAAACTATTAAAGAGCACTGGTAAGGGACTTTTCAAATCGAATCAAGAGCACGCATACATAGTAACCTAATAACAATGATGGAGTATTTACGTAGCCCTGACGTCACGCGCTCTGATCCTTGTTCGAAATTACGTAACCAAATTGCTGTATTTATTTTATTAAAAGTTGTATATTCTTAAATATTAACGACTGAATAAAATTGCTATTAGGTATTTTCAGTACTCAATCAATCTATCATTGAAATGCAAAATTTGTTTTTTGTTTGTTTGTGTGAAATGTTTTTTTCTTTACTGTTTTCAGTCCTATTGACATGCACTTATCTGGAACATGCTTATCCTGGTATAACCTTGAAATCCTTAACTATAAAGTTAATGTTTAGAAAACGTACCACAACTAATTTTGTAAAGCTGTTGCAACCACAGCGCCTATCTTTTTGCATACCTTTTAGGCGTTGGTAAACTCGTATTGAAAAATAGTTTGACTGCTTTTTGATCAATTTTTACAAAAATATAGCAATTACCCAATATTGCCCATATTTCATATTTTTTGGAAATACCGTTTCAATTTGTTGACTGATTTTAATGTAGATAAGTCTCAAATTTTCTGTTTTTGTTTTTTTAGTTCACAGTTTCCTACATTTTGGAAAAATATCTTTTACCATTTTATGGCTGTAATAAACCAATGACGTGGAGGTATTTTTTTGAGGACTTTTCTATTATCTATTAAGAAAGTTTTGTGAGAGAAATCGCTCTAAGAATTTTTTTAAATCATTGAGTATGAACACTCGCCGCCACTGTTAACTTTGCATTGGAATCGACTGATCTGAGCTGCGACGCGACGTTTTCAAGACTCCACGCTCTCTATTTGCCTTACATAAACATTGCCTATCTTGGGTTTGACTTTCCTCTACAAGCCACGGTGTAACATATATATAAGTGAATATGACAATGTAAATTCTTAAATAAACTAAGTACGAACTAAGCGAAGATGAAGGGATGTCCCATTGTCATTCCATCGCAGTCACTCGCATTTGTTTCCAACGAAGAACATCTCGTTACCATAACAATTCGTTTTCCTTTTCCTTTTTTTTTTTAATTTAGAATATGTCATTTATAAAGGACGAAACCTACCCCCGGCCGACCTGTTGTACGGGCTCGGAACGGGCGGGCGGGCGTGCGTTCGCAACCGAAACTACCCTCGATGCATTATTTATGTAGCTATCGATTTTCGAACGGAGCTCCCCCCCGAAAATCTCTCCGTCTCTGTCCCGCGACGAGGGGTGGTCGGTATTTCAACCCTCGGAACGTGTCATGTGCTTCTGTCGGACGGGAAAGGCGAGATATACGCCCGGTAACGAGGATTCCCTTTGATGCGGTCGCTCGTCCTTACTTAATTCGATAAATTACGAGCGTGGTCAAGGGGTTGATCGTCGTTGGGGTAGGTCCGTGGGGGAGGATAAGAAAGACGTGCCTCTATCAAATCTCGGTTTGATGTGACGTAGTCTTATCGAGTGAGGAGGCGTAGTTGTTTTCGAAATTCGAAATAACTTGTATCAAAATAGACTGGAAGAAGAAATCGATAAATACCCGATAGAAGAAAATGGAGATGTTCACAACAGCTGGAAGAAATGGAGAGAGGAGAGAGAATTGCAGAAGCAGCAACTGAAGCACCTGGAACTCGGAGTGTAAGGCAACAGAAACAATAACCAAATAAAACACCATGGTTCTGTGACGATATCAAAGAACAATGTAAAAAAAAAGCGTACCTACACTCCATGTCACCACAAACGGAAGGAGCATACGCAGAATATAAGAGAATTCGCAATGCCACTAAAGCACTAGTCAGACAAACTAAAGACAAACACTGGGAAATCTTCTCCAAAAGACTGGAGAGTGACTTTTATGGACTGCAGAAACAAATTTGGCGACTACTCAGGTGTCAACGAACGAAAACAAATTACTATTTCATTAGTGCTAAACATATCAAAAGAGATTCCTGGGTAAAATACTACGAGGAACTTTATATGAAAGAAGAGACCGAAATTGAACCAAACGCACCATAGATACTAACAAACGAGATCAATATTGTAAAGAAAGATATAGAAGCAGCACTTCAAAACTCAAGAAAAGAAAGAACCCAGGTCTAGATAACGTCGCCAACGAACTACTTAATACGGAGGAGAGAAGCTTAATCAACAACTAACAACCTTAATCAGAAATATTGTTCCCCAGCATAGAATCCCATATGAATGGCTAACTGGCATTAAGATATTATTATTAAAAAAAAAAGATAAATTAATGCCCGAGAGCTGTATAGGAATAAATCTACTCTGCACCACCTTGAAATTATATATACGTATATAAAGTTAAATTTAGCGGGACGCAGCCTTACTTGGGGGCATTAAGAAAACGTAATCTCTTTACACTTCGATAGCTTTCGCCAATTTATTGTCGGCTCTGTCAATCTTACTACAAAGGTACCAAAGTTAGTTAAACATTTTTTAATACTCCAGAATAAATATACTCATAGTGTGCGAGAAAATAAAACTTGCCAAAACAACATTATGGAAAGGTCTTTCGATTAACGATTGATGTAGTAAAACGAATTACCCTGTGTTAACATCGTGCCAAGTGACCAAATGGATGTAACCTTCATTAAAAATGACATGTTGACATAGGACTGCAATTCTCTTAAAAGTCTTAAGACAAAACGCGAAACTGTATGTTTAAATGATCCTTGAGGTGGAACACACCAATTTCACAAGTACTAATCTTATGACAATTCAGTTACCTTGACTTGTTGCAGACACGGAACGATCATATTCTTACTCCAACAAACCAAACAGGTCATATCGGTTGCCAAGCGACATATTAGGGAATTAAACCCTAAAAAGCTTGTGAAAATTTCTGTTACCAGTTACTGTCACTAGCGTTTAACGGAAACTCTCCCCAGATCATCTTGGTTGTGGTTTCGCCTGTGATGGTAGATGTAATCGAGGTATAATACATTTGAATAAATGATATTTAAGTTTTGAACATCTGTTTTTTTGTTCATCAAGTTTCCCCATTATGAGTGTAAGCCATCTCCAGGAACAATCACCAGTTCCTCTACAGCTTTCTTCTATTTTTTAGGTGGCCTTGCTCGTTTTCTACGTTCGGGGAGACATTGCCATACTTTCTTCGGCCACCTATTCCCATCCATTCTTTGGAAGAGTCCGTACCAACTAAGTCTTTTAGTGTTTATGGTGTCTAGGATATTAGATTCGACACACATTATCTGTCTTATGGCTTCATTCCTTGTACGATCTAACCTGAAGATAAGGCAGCTTCTCCTCCAAAAATCCATCTACAACTCTTGATCCAACTCCAATCCTGAAATTAACTACAAAAATAATAACATACACAATAAATGAATGTATCTCACTAGCAGATGAACAACAGGGGTTCAGATCAGGGAGATTCTGCACAGATGCCATCTTTGTCATAAGACAAATAACGGGGAAAAAACGTAAATAAGAATATAACGGATCGAATACCGGCGTTCATGTATTTGATCGATCTGCAAAAGGCATTCGATGGAATATAGTTTAAAGACATGACACACCTCCTCTATGACAGATATATACCACTCAACATCATAAAATCAATCGAAAATATATATTCATAAAATAAGATTGAAACAAAAATAAATGGCGAACTAACTAAACTAATAAGTAATGACATCCGGCCAAAGGACCCACTAGTCCGCTTTTGTCAAAATGTCAAAATTCTGTGCTACGCATATGATGCGGTGCTGGTGGCTGAAAGTGATAATGATCTCCAGAGACTATTGTAACAGTTTAATAAAACAGCAAAGAAATTTAACATAATAATATCAGCGGCAAGAACAAAATCTGTAACTACTTCCATAACGATCAGATACAAGCATGTGGTCGACAACAAAATTATACACCAAGAAGGAAAATTTAAATACCTGAGCATTGACATACCTGGATACGGAGTTGTTTAGACAGAAGTAAGGAACCAAGCTATAAAAGCGTCAAGAACAGCGGCACATTGAAACGATATAATCTGGCGAAATAAACATACGAACTGAGGCCAAAGCTTGAATCTACCAGACTACGATTAAACCCATATTAGCCTATGCATATTAGAGACCACGGAAATGGAAATAATTCGATAAACAGCCGGAAGAACACTGATGGATACGGAAAGATGCGAGAACATTAGAGAAACATGTGGAACAGATAACACCAATGACTGGGTACTAGACAGAAGGATAAAATGGAACGAACACATTGATCGTATGACAGAAGAAAGAATTATAAAAATAACAAGGGAGAAATCACCAACAGGACGAAGGAGCACTGGAAGGCTGAAAAAAGAAAGAGCGACAACCTTCCAAAACATTATAGAGAGGCAAGGATGTGAAGAAAAGCGAGCAAAAGGAATAAGAAGAAATAACTTTACTTACTTTGAAATTGTTAAATTTATTTATAGGTTTATTACGTGTACATGAAATCTGGTCTCAAATTTTGACCCACAAACGGAAAAAGCAATTTCTAATCGGGTTAATTCAGAGTTTACTTCTACTGCCAGTCAACGCGAAATTAATAATTCATTCCCATTTCCGTAGTTGGGCAAAAGTAAAAACTTCCACTGTATTAAATCCCCCCCTACAGAATATTATTATTGATCCCCTTAACCGTTCCCTTGGTAGTAAAACTTCCTATAAAAGCTCGTTAATAAATCTCCTAAATTAATATTCTTTGTCTTACAACGTTAAAGTTTCAAACGGAACTCCGAATTCCGTATTAAAATTAATAACCTAATTTCGTTTTCTTACGTAAAGCGCGCGGGGACGAAGAGGCAAGGAGCGGTGTAATGTGAGCCCCTTTTTTCTCGTTTTAATCGATCGGTGATGGGAAATCAAACCCGTTTTTGAAAGATTCCTGCAATAGCGTCGAATAACCCGAGCTTTTCAATTCGACCACCACCGAACGTAATAAAAACCATATTCCACTTTGATTGAAAATTCTTATTAAAAATGACCCGCTTTCTCACTTTTAACGATCAACACAACAAATGGTTATTACTTCAATACTCATTCCTAATTAATTTTTCTACGTTGTAATCGCCACGTTATTGTTATTTTTTCTGTTAAATTATTTCCGTTATATTTTGTGCGCTGCTAATCCTCTGAATAATTTTGACCGTGGCCGGCGTCCATCGTATGGGTATCAAAAATTTATCTGTCTGCCAGGCGCAAATGGCTAATATTAATGAATGATGATGTGCTCACTGGCAATCATCCAGTAGTGTAATTGAGGTTCACTGTTCCGCATTGTCATTATGCCGTTTACAGATGTAACGGTATAAGGCCAAGTAAACTACATTATGTACTTCCATCCACATATGTGTCGGGTGTACATATTATGTGTGGTATATCGTCCGCCGGATCAATTTAACTAATGAAATATCGGTAATGGACAGGCGGCGAAAAATATCATTGGGGAGTTAACGGGGAATTAGTAAAGCCGTTGATTCGCTTGGTAACTTACGTAAGTCAATTCATTAAACGTAATAACTTTTTAGCTCTTAATAGGGGTTTTAAGAAAAATGTATTATTATACAAGAGCCGTTGGGAATTTCATAACATTTTCGTCTGGACGCTTTTAGTTAGCTTTTATGGTAATATACAAAATGGCATAAAATGCTTAATAAACTTCATTTGTCTAATTGTTATAAACAATTTTTGAAAATTAAAAAAAAGTTTTTTAAACCTCGAAAACAATACGTTCAACATAGTTACTCTTATTATAGTTACTCATTGAAGTTATAGCAAATTGTTTTACCCTCAAATTAAATTATAGTTTTTCAAAAATCGGTCCAGAAGTTTTGGAGAAAACTAAACAAATATCGACTATTTTCCTAAATTAGTGCACATTCATAAATAATTTTTTCACAAGAAGTAAATAAAATTGTACATAGAATAATGTTGGTGTTTGGGTGAATTTTGGTCGAACATGTCGAAAGTGCTTATGGCTTACCTACTACAAGTCTAATATTTATCATAAACGTGAATTGTTACAAATAGTCGAAAATTGTTGCAATATTGTATATTTTTAAATAAAATATATTTCTACTGAAAATAATATCAGATTGAACTTAAGTTGGCGATTTTCCGTATTTAGAAAAACAGTTGCTCTGCAATACCATTTTTTAATATGTACATCAACTCTAAAAAAATTATTGCGGCTTTATTTGTTAATGGTAATGGAAAAAAAAGTTCAAACTTTATTACACTTGTTCGTGGGTTAAGCAATTTACGTGGCGTGTAAACTATTCAAGTACCGAGCAGAGAACATAAAAATTTCAGACAGCAGACATGATAGAAAAGATTAGGTAGAGTCTAGGCTCACAAAACAGTTAATCTCGTTTAAACAGTTAAATAGTCAACTTCACACTATAATGGATTTCTTTATTTTCGTTTACAATTATCCAATTTTGATCTCTTTTCTTTAAATTGGAGGTGGACGTCGAGGACACTAAAGTACCTACCCTAAAATATTTATTACAGCCGGAGTTACAAGCTCTTAAAATTGAACGGCGATTAACAGTAAACTAATTTATTTATTGAGAATGTGTTAAGTTCTGCCGTTTATAGTTTAGTTTGTTCTTTGTTTTATAAAAGCACATATTTCTATGTGCTATAGGCGCGTACGGGCGATTTTAAATTCGAAAATTATGGAACAATTACCGTCATTACATTTGCCTTTCAAATTACGAGGTATTAAGCTTGTAGCTCCAGCTGTTATTCAATTCGTTTATTGAATTTTTAATTGACATTAACTTTGAAACGCTGTCAATAGGCAAATTTTGAGACATCACAATTTTAAAAAGAACTACAATAATGTTTAGGCCAATGATAAAGATCATAAGAGATTACATCAGATCAAGAGCTTTTTCTGGCCTATAACACATTTAGAATTTTTAAAAAATTTTAGTGCATATTGCAATTATGATTAGGATGATTTTGTATTTGAAAAAAGTAGTCCCATTAATCTGGATTAAATTTTCCCGATTTTTTTTTAATTAATTAAGATTTATTAAAGAACCTAATCTCGATAAAATTTCCCAGACATTTTTTTTACATGATTAAGGTTTGTTTAAAAAACTATGCTTTCTACTTTTTTCCGCTCCTCGGAAAGATTGGACTTTTCGGGATAGTTTATCCCAGCATAAAGGCGCATGAGCAACAAAAAACAGAGGTTTTGAGCCCATGCGTAGTGTCTAAGTTATTGCGCTTTTTCGTAAAATATCTCGATTTCGTCACAAATTGTTCATTTTTAGTTCAAGTTCAGCACGGTTTTTACGTCAAACGGAAAGAGACATTTTTATTTCAACTAATTTTTATAAACAACTTTCTACGTGAAATGATACTTTTTGAATATTTTCACTGTATCACATCTCTTCGCAAATTCTCTCGTAAAGCCGTAATAATTTTTAAAAAGCTAGTCCATTTTAAAAAAAGTTGAAAAGCAAAATTCTTTCTTCCTGTGGAAAACCCCACACTTACGTTGAAATTTAATATTTTTTATTCAATTTTGCCATATAAACTGACGTTTAGGTTGTCAAATCGAACCTATAAAGTCATTGTTTATTTTGTTTATTTAGGCAGCGGATTAAAATGTTTTAATCCGCTGCCTATTTAATTTTGCCGTATAAAGTGACGTTTTATATGTTTAAAATTGTTGTCGTCGTTGTCAAGTTGCGGCACAGAAGTTGTGTTCTTTTCAAATTTTCTCTTCAAAATTGGACTTACTCCGCTAAACGTCAGTTTATATATGTCAAAATTAAATAAAACGTAATACACTCGCGGATAAAATGAACCTTTAACCCGCGATATTACGGCGCTTGCGGCTGCGCCGCTCGTGCGTTTAAACCTATCGCTCGTTAAACGTTCATTTTATCCGCTTGTATAATAAATAACTATTATTAGAAAAAAATATTTGTTTCAAAATTTGAAAGTTTATAATATTGCAACACCAATTTTCGACCATTTGTTACAACAATTCAAGTTTGCGACTTGTACTCGGTTATCACTTTCAATGTCCGTTTTAAAAATCATCCTAGATCCACACAACATCAATAACCAATGTGATATCACAATACTTTATTTCTTTATTTACTCTTATCCTGCCAAATTTAATTGGAGGCTCACAAATTCGTTTTCGTTGTTTAGTAGAATGTTGTCAGTAATGGCATTACACTTTGTACAATTTTATTTATTTCTTGTGAAAAAAGTTTTCACTGGTAATAAATTTGCTTACAAAATCTGATTTCTTTACAGTTTTCTCGGAAACTTCTGGATCGATTTTGGGAAATTGACATTCATTTTGTACGATCGCATCGCCCTTCGCTATAACGCCTATAACTAATGAAAGTAATTACGTGAAATGTAAAGTTTTCGAGATAATAGAACGACGCTTTTTTGATTTTCAAACATTATTCATAACAATTTGACAAATAAAATTTGGTGCCTATTCTATTCCATTTTGTGTATTATGATAAAAGGAACTGATACCACTGAGATTCAGTACGAGCCATTTGGGCTGGCATCATAGATTCCCAGTATTTTCTCCACTTGTCGTGTACATTTTCTGCTACTAGGTCTTATGATAAGAGTGGAGAAACCTATATTTTAGTCTCTGTATGGCAATGTTAGGAAGCTCCTCATGTACTGGCAGAAGGTGATTCGACAGTATTTTTTTGGATTCTCTTAGAATTTCGGTGTTTTGGTATTCTCAGTAGGTTGTTACCAAAATAGGCTGTAGGTGTGTCTGTTTATTAAGACGGAAGCAAGGCACTTCTGCTTTATTCATATTGGGAATGAGTCTTCAGTCAGCAAATCACATCTCCAGCACGGCCAGGTTCTCTATTGGTGACTTGGTAGCACCTTCTGTGGTTTTACTACGAGCAGCCAGGGCTAGGTCGTCAGCATAATAATGCTTAAGCATAATAATAAATGTATAGATTGAAGAGAGCAGGTGCGAGTACTGACCCTTGAGGCAGGCCTTTATTGAGTTTCCTTATCTTGCTCTTGCTTTTCCTTGTTACTATTTAAAGGGGCTTGTCACAAAGCATGCAATTAGCTTTGCTATTTGGCTGCATGGTATTTTACTAAAAAACTTGTAAAGAAGACCCCCTCTTCTGATCGTGTCATATGCCGCAATCAAATCAACGAAGACTACAGTGGTTTTCAGTCGACGTTCAAAACCATCTTCAATAGTCAATGTTGTCAGACTTAGCACACTCAGCACTTGGTCCGCACAGCTGCGTTGTGGTCTGAAAGCAGCTTGTTCAACTGGGATATACTCCAAGATCGAGGGGCCCAGTCTGTTTATCAGCATCCATTCCAGAAGTTTGTAGCATGAGCTAAGAAGCGCTATTGGGCGGTAGTTCTCAAGCAGGTTCTTCAGTTTATTTGGTTTCACCACTGAGATAATAAATTTGCCTTTTTAAGATTTGGCGGGAGTTATCCTGTTAATAGGATGTCAGGGTAGAATATATTCAGCCACATTCTTGTGTGCTTACCACAGCTTTTGAGAAACTCTGGGTGTATCCCATAAATCCCAGGAGCTTTACCAGATTTGGTGACGGAGGATTCCCAATCTTCTTCTTTTTGTTTGAGAAAACTTTTGTTACAATGTCACAAAATCGACCTTCACTCCCAACGAGCTCTTGGCCCATCTCACTGGGTTATCTAAATTAACATCCAAACACTCTCGGGTGCTGAAAATAAATTAACGAATTCATAAACAAATCGAACTGAGACTTATGAAAATGAAATCAAATGATCTAATATATATTCTCTTATTTCGATATTGAGTTGTACTTTGGAAATTGAAGCTTTTGATCGATAAATAATTTTGAGTTGAACCAACATACACAGAATCCAATCAAATAAACCAAATTTATTCCCCATTCACTTATAATAAACTCGTTAGTTCCGTGAAACACTATCGCGTTCCGTCAGTTTCAATTTAAAAAAAATTAAACATTCTCCAAATGTCCGTCTTCTGAAAAGAAATATGCGCGCCGCATGCATAATGTATGAAAATCAGGCAGACAACAATAATTATGGTGTTGCGGGCTTTCACTAACCACGCTCCCATCCATCGGATTAAATTTCGTGCCGTTGAGTTTCGCTCTGGAAGAACTCGGAACCCCACATACTTAATGAATCACGAAGAAAATTAGAGAACCTTTGAATCGGACAGGAGACAGGACGAGAGAGGAGCGAGAGCCGTACCGTCACGTTTTTAATAAATTGGGACAAACTGACACGTTCGGACCCGTTACTCACACATGTTAATTAATTTTTCTATCGTATTTCATCGCTAAACAAATCCGCCACAGCGTAGCGTGAATTAGTGTACACATTGTATTCCGTACGGCTCGGTAATTGCCAATTACGACTTTTTGTCTCTAATCAACTCACTTTATCGGCTTAATCTAACGTATCCGATGAATCCAAAGAGCGAATCCATCAAGAAATATGTCAATTGTATTCAGATTGAATTATCTGATACGCGCAGAGGCGTAGGAAAAAACTATTTCAATTGACATCGCATCTATTAATTGGGATATTGAAAGTTTAGGTTTTAAATCGTATATTGATAAAATTCTTTCACTCTATACGTTTACTGTTAAAAGTATACATACTGGGTGTTCCGCAGTTAACGGGACGACACTTAACTAGAGTTTCCAGGTGTTGACTACTAGTCCCCGGGCCCGCGTAACGTTGTTAAAGTGATTAATATCCGCCTGTCTCTTCGTGTATCGCTTTATTATGACGAATCGGTCATATTCTGTATTCCACTAAATATAATCGAATATCAGCATTCGTTAATTTGGACAGGCAGAAAAATTAAAAGACTAAGTGCAACGCAAAAAATTTGCTCCCCTAAAGAAAACTCTCATTAAGGTTGCGAATGTTCTTCTAAGAAAGATTAAATAGAAATAAGACGTACTAAGTCTTATATCAATCCCGATTCATTCGCTCTAAATACAATACTACGTAGAAATATACACAATATCCAAATATACACTAACGAATAAATAGAGGAAATAACAATACCAGGTGTTATTGGAAGTGTCATATATGAGACTAATTCTACAGATTGTTCCGGTTGCATATCAGTTTGAACAGATATTTGTCAATATTGTAGTCAATTCTCAGCCATAACAATTTAATTATCACGAATAAATTTCTAGGAACGTGTGTTAGAATGTTCTTTTTAGGCTATTGAGAAGTGTTTTTTGACGTGATATACGTCTTATAAATCGATGTGCCGGCTACGTGCCGGTTCACAAAACATTATAACGTTATGCCAGAGTGTGCGAGCTAGAGTGAGAGCGATAACAATAGACAGAGATCGACCTTGGCTGTTGCCTTGCGACACATCTACCTATTTTACACGACAGCGTCCGAGGGAAAGCTCGATTTGGCGATCGGCTCGGTTCGCGAGCGCGGTGGAAGGGGACGAAGGGGTACGCGCTACGTGCGTTCTGATTGCACTGTTTCCACTCCGTCGTCGGCGACGACGGCGACAGTAGTCGGCACACTATTATTTATACAGTTATCTGAATATTTACTGTGCCTAACATTGCTTATTACTATTACAATAACAATTGCGACAATAAGATATTCATTTCTTGCATTCTAAGAGTTCGATTAGCTATATAATCTCATATACGGAGCTTTCCTATCGAAACGCTTGATGGGAAACCAGCGGGAGCAAGAGAGAAGCCAGCAGTAGTTCGTTGGCGTGACGGAGAGAGAAGTTTTGCAACGTTGCCGGCCGAGCACGCAGTCCAAGTCAGCGCGTGTATCGCTTCACACTTTCGGATGTGTGCGGTACAGTGTGCGGAGCGGATGACTGTAATGTTCCGCGAGCTAGCAACATCGCAGGGGGTCGTTCTCTGTTTCGCTAACGAGAAATATATGGCCTTTCTCTCGCACTTATGTTGATCCCACCGTGCGACTCTTTAGAAACTGTCTGTATTTGTTTTTGCATCGGTCAATGAGTGCAGTAATAATATGTTACGATTTCGACTAAAACATTATGACGAATGATATAAATGATCGTGTAAAAAGTCGACTGCTTTCATTTAGTATTCAATGAAAACAATTATACTGCGTAGCAATTCATGTAAAGTTGAAGATTAATGTTCAACTTCACACATATCATAACAACGTGTCTAAAATGACCAGTTGGACCTACCAACCGCAGTGCGAAAAAACCTTCTAATGATAAACGTTTTATCTAGTACAGTATCTAGCTTGGTTGGTCGTAAATGATTGGTACATCTCCATCGTGTCCTACCGTCTTACTGCATCTTAATAACTAATGGAATTTGAATTAACGTATCGAAAATAACTCCTCGCGTTTCAACACTATGTATACTGAATATATTTTAGTATCATAACATTCTATCAGTAGTGTCAATTAATCCTTTTGATGAGGCTGATGCAACTTAACCATCCTTAATCAAAATCCTGACAGAACTCTTCAATTCCCAGTTAAACTGGCGCAACTTTTATTTCTCATAAAGGAACCTTCATAAAGTGTCCTTTAAATGCCGACTCAGCAAAGCAGCTAGTATCTCAACTTAAGGGCGTCTTTATGAAGATTTGCTCTTAAGGGATCTATTATTTTAAAGACCGCTTTGCATTTGGGCCTAAGTCCTGGAAAATAATAAATACCTAGCAAGAGATATACCTTGTTTTCAAATAAATATCAAGACTAGTTCTTACCGTTTGGTTATATGTATAGCTTGATTATAACATGAAGGTACATAATACTTTTTCTCCAACTTTAAAATATTCATCATGGCCGAGGAGGCGGGGTCGTTACTAAATTGAGCCGATTAAATGCGCCAACCCTAGCAATTATGCCGCAGTTTACTTATTTGGTAATTTTCTATTCTTCAGTGTTAAATTATTGAAGAATTTTATTCTTTTAATAGTGGTTACCCGTCTAGGCTTTGCCTACGAAAATTTCAACTGTAAAGGTTGTTTAGTGTAATCACGAATTACCCGTCTATTGCAAAGCATATATACATGTTCATGGTTTAATGGCAATTTAAGGATATAATTTAATATTTAAACCGTGGTGTGTAATAAACTTGTGAATGAGATGTAAATTTAATTAAGAAACATCTACCTACACATACCACAGAAAGACATTATTATAAATAGCTTTACATGCGTTTAATTTACGTGGTACCCTAGATCTCTCTTTTTTAAAAAATTAAGCATATAACATTAAATGAATCTCAAATACTCGAAAATATTTCAGAAACAAACGAATTGTATTGATGGAATTGGCAATAAACGCATTGCATGATGTAATGTAATTTTTTACGCAATCCGTCAATACTTTCGAAAAGTTATTGAATAATTACAAATTAATACACAATTTGAATAGGAAGGAATTTTACTCAAGAGTAAAGTAGATTTATTGTTGACAAGATTTAAAATTGTTATAAAAACAAGTTAATCGAACTTGAAAAGTACATCCAAACTTGCAATCACATCTGTTTGTGCAGTGCGTCAAAAACACACGTAAACGTATCTCTTGACTGCTAGGCATGCGCACATTTCATTTTCTTTACGGGTTACGTTTTAACGGTTCGATAATGTATCCATATGCACGATAACGTGGGTAACGAAGGAGCGTGGAATAACGAAGGCCGTAATGGTGAAACACTGTCAACATCTCTTTACAGCGCATGCGTACCTGTCATGTATTATGTAAGTATTTGATTTAACTGATATGTATGCCTTAATACTGATATTGTATAAATAACTTTCGAAAAAGTAAAAACAAACTGTTTTTTGAACGCAGACGAATGTGATTGCATAAATGTAGTTCTCAACTCTTTTACGATATTGTCAACAATATATGTCCCTACTTTACTGTTGAGCAAAATTCCTATATTTTGACAAATCTTCGCATACGTCTGAGTTCTGTTTATATATGACTAAAATTAATAATAACAAAGTTTTCCACATTATTGGAACTTTTGGACACACTGTATCTAGGCGATGAAACACATGGTGGAGCGTCTAAAATGTTTAGATTTTAGATTCAGTTTTTAAATTTAAACATTTGTAATAATTGCTGTGCTAGTATTAAAATATTATGACAACACATACGTGAAATAAGTCTCTAAACAGCGCCGTCTGTAATGTTCAGTAATTCTTATACATTGCGAATGTTAAACTACTTCTTCAGCTTCATTCGAAATTTCGTTTCCGAAATTTTTTTCTACTGAAATTAATTATTAATAATTATTAATGGTTCTAGTGTGTCATGTTGAAAATAAGTCACGCGAGAAGATTTAAGGCCGAGTGGTATAAATTCTCAAGTGACTTACGAAATATAACACGTGAGTGGCATACAATGTTTTATCCAACAAGTGGAAGAAATCGTTTTTAATGAGATAATAATAATTAATAAGCTTTGTGATCAAATCAAAGCTACTTGCGTCTCAGTTCCCTATAAATGTCAGAATGACTTGACAGTGGCTTTTTTACATTTTGGTTAAAGTAGGATGTTTGGTTGCCACGGGCAACCTTTAAATATGAATATTTTAAATATGAACGTGACTTACAATCCATAACTCACTAGTGAGTTATGGATTATAACACACTAGTGTATTATTTGATAGTTTACTTGTCTAAAATGATATTAATAATGACAGTCATAATCATAACTGTCATGTGTTGGATAATAGTCATTTATTATATCTACAAGCGGATAAAATGAACGTTTAACGAGCGATACGTTTAAACGCGCGCGCGGCACAGCCGCAAGCGCGTTAATACCGCGAGTTAAACGTTCATTGTATCCGCGAGTGTATTACAACGTTTTATTCAATTTTGCCATATATATAAACTGACGTTTAGCGGAGTAAGTCCAATTTTGAAGAGAAAATTTGACAGATGACAACTTCAGTGCCGCAACCTTGACAACGACGAAAACAATTTCAAACATATAAAACATCACTTTAAACGGAAAAATTGAATAGGCAGCGGATTAAAACATTTTAATCGGCTGTTTAAATAAACAAAATAAACAATGACTTTATAGGTTCGATTTGACGTCAATAAACGTCAGTTTATATGGCAAAATTGAATAAATTACATTTTTGTGTCTCAATAACTGATTTTCTTGCGAATATTAAACGTCACAAGCTTTCAAACCTTTTTTGTTTTATTAAGATCCGCTAATTAGATTCGGCTAGGGAATTTTTTTAACCGGCCTTTTTTAGGTTACAAACAAATTACATAAATGTCTCAACGATTTTCGATAGGAACAATATGAAATATAAAAATATGCTTCTTTTGCAACATGTCTTCAAGTTTTCTAGATAGAAATCTTCAAATTCGAGCTACGTTTGTTCATAAACAACGCAAGATGTCGCGATTCTGTTAAACTTATTTATTACCGTTTGTGGAGTACGTTTCCAGTATATCACTTTTCTCTTTCTCATCAGAGGCGTTCGATTTTGAAGTTTTAGAGTCTGTTTCTACTCCTGTCGTGCTTTGACTGTATCGCGTTCCTGTCATGTCGTGCACATTTCCTCATAACCAAATGCGTTTATTACAATTTTCATTATATTCAACATTCTACTTTCTATCAGAACTGATTCACAGAAGAAATATTCAACTCTGATAATTACACTGAACGAAAAAGGTACGTGATATTAATAAAAAAGTACATCAAATCAATGAACGTCGACATAAATTTCGGGCCGATGGCAGGTGTTGTTGATTCAATGAACGGTCGTACATAAATTTCTCTATTCATTATGTTACGATTGCTGTACATTGAGTTAATGTACAGTAGACATGGATCTATGTTGGCGGTTATTAATGTGATGTTTGCTATGTGTTAAATCAATGAATTGTGAGCATAGATCTAAGGTTGCCGGACGTTAATATTATGTACGACATACATTAGGCCTATGATTGCTGTACGTTAAATTAATAAACAGTGAGCTTGGATCTATGATCGCCGGTTATTGATATTACGAACGATCAACATTGGCTTATGATTGCTGTACATTAAATCAATAATTGGTGTTGATAGACCTATGACCTCCAATTATTAATTGCAGTGACTTTTGAAAAAATATTGCATGCAGCGTTTCAGAAGCATTGGAACACGGAAGGAGGAAATAATACATACCACTTTCTAATTCTTTGCAAAGGGATTTGCAGAATAATAGCCTTTTTTGTTACATCAATTTTTTATTACATCAGAAACTCACAAATCATATGAATCTTTGGGCTCTCAAGCGACACGTTATGTTTATAAAATGGCTTCTCCATTTGGAACAAAACTTGGCCGATGGCACCAAATATCCATGGATCGCCCATAAAATTGATGCGTATTTTCAATCTGAAAAAAAGAAGGGGAAATGGTAAACCAAACCTAGATTTACGCTTTAAAAAAATGTTTGTTTCATGGCGTTAGAAAGTAAAATTTAAATTTTATAAACACCATAAGTTTTAGAACATTAACAGTTGTGTTTATAACTATTTCTACACAAAACAAAGTCCGAGCACGATGTCAAGCACAAAAAGATATATTACAGTTATTTAGCAACGAATATCCATTATCTGAAACAAGGATTTAAAGAAAATGTTTTTTAATGTGGAAGGTTTTAGAAAAGCAATATTTCCTATTTTTTAAGTATGTAAAATAGAACTTACTTTCTTTACAAGCATCCTCAAACGCTTTCTTTAGAAGGCCTTTAGTAGTTTAATTTTTTATGTGTCCGTCTTTCTGTAGAAATGTCACTGTGTGGGGAAACCATTTTTCCCAATTATTTAAAAGTAATTCCCAATTTCCGAAAGCAATCTCATAGTCTATACCAACCTAAAAAATAAAAGTGTTATAAGTAATACAAAATTAGACATTTTCCTAAATGATTCGAAAGAAAAATAAAATTTTAAGACTACCTACTAGTAAGAGATTTGGTTATTGCATAGAACTGTGTCATTTGAACTTTCCGATAATGCTAATACTTACCAATTTTCCATTCTTAGAGGGAAATACTATTTCTTTCTCGAGCCTGTTCATCTATCTTCATCTATCACACAATAATTTGGCACAATTGGTATAATAGTTAGAACGCTGTACTGCCTCTTCTACTTTATCAGACCGACTGGAGGAAATTCAAAAGAATTCGCATAAAAAGTGGTACAAGCAGAGAAGTCTACGACGGTGATTCGTAATATTAATGTTCGCCGACATCGTTTCAAGTTCCGACAACATTAAATCTGCTGCGTTTTTAAAAGTTAATGGCTGGCTTCGTAAAATCAATGTTTGATGTTCATTGAAACAACGAAAACCGTTCATAAATTTTTTATGTTTGCTGTTCATAGATCTATGACGAAAATTTATCGTTATAATGACGAAGAACGTTGTTTAATAATCCTCAAACATTAACTCAATGAATTGTTACATTAGATTAATGGATGAAATATTTAATTTTAATGTTTGGCCTTCACTGTTTAATGTTGGCTCGTTTATTGGTTCAATGTATGAAGTCATTAGTTTATGACCAGAAATCGTTGTAACAATCACCGATTCATAATATTAATGTTCACAAAATTGACGACGGCCGTTCATTGATTTTACGTACGAAATTTTTTTCTGTGTATGTGGCCAGTGACAACGCTGCGTTCATGTTTGGTCACTACTGATAATACAAACATGCATAGTGAAAGCAGTCTTGTGACGACCGAACGGCGATTTTCACATAGCATATAGATTCACGGCCACGCAAGAACTTTTTCCAAAACTACTAATCTGTAATGTTTGAGATATTTAGTTTGTTTATAATTGAAACAAAAATTGTTGAAAAAATTCCCTAACCTTTGCCTGATTTAAAAAAAACAACAACATGCATGGGTTAAACACCTTGTATTCTTGAGTGATTTAACAGGAAAATATCATCATGTCTTGGATCTAATTTGACTAGACTGAAATTATTATAGAAATGACAATCGCAGGTAATAGTTCACAAATTATAATTGATTGTAATATAGGCTCTCATCGGTAGCGCACAAATCCTGAAAACCATCCCAGTTCACATACTGAAGTCTAAACGAAATTGTCCTCATTTAGAGATACGGTAAGCGGAAGGGTTATATTCAGGACACCCTGTACATAGTGAAAGTCCGACTAGTGACTGTCAAAATTAGTAACAGCGACTACATATCAGATATTTAATTAGTTTTTAATCGACCGAGTGCCTCTATCGAGCCCACAAAAAATAATTTACGTAATTTAAACGTTTCTCGTTATGAACGAGTTGGTAGTTATAAAAAGAGCTCTTAACCTGAGATCAAATTGCCCGAATGATTAAATCTCTAGACATGTCATTATTAATATAACTAAAATGTTATCTCGGATCCGAAATCGATTATTTCGTTATATCACGGTAATAACGAGTCTGTAATTTCCATTAATATTTCATAAGGGAAACGGACAATTCGATTTCGCGCTGCGAACCGACGTAGGAAAAATGACAAAAACGGCAATGATGAGTAATAATTGAAATTGTGAATTGTTTAATGTGCGTCGCCGGTGGTTTTTATTATATTATTATATAAGAAGTTATCTGTAGGTGTACGTTCTGCGAGTTCGCGAAGTTAGCTCGCTCTCGCTCCCTTGTAGAAACTGTAAGTTCGCCCGAGAAAACTTCCTAAGTGGCCTCGCGAGATTAAGTAGTTGTTATTTATAGTGCAAGTTGTCGAATTAGGGGAAGTTTTTACGGGTTCCACCGAAAACATAAAATTTTAGACGCCGGGGAAAAAATTCGCTCTGCTCCATATGACTCGAATAAACGTTTCGTTTCGACAATGGAATTGTGTCGCGGCATTCTTTCCGATTCCCGGCTCGGCTGAAGGTATTAATCCCCGCCTAACGTCCTCATATCCCATGGCGGATTCTTGAAATGTCCAGCATTCCAATCGATCACATCGAATTCCAATCGGATTACCTCCGAATCCGACGTGTTTTTCTTCCGTCGCCGGGTCCACCCCTTTTGTTTATAGAACGGGTAAAATAATTTATTCGCGCTTTGAGCCACTACTGGACCTTTTAAATTTAATTATCTGGAAATTGTGTAATAAATAACTCAGGTAGTGGATCTACTGGCGTAGCCGGCCAACCGTGTTACCTCTCTCTCTTTCTCTCTCGATGTACAGCTGGGAGCTTATAAATAATTCACGTGACAGTTATTGAAGGTAAATCGGCTCCTATTGGCGATAAAAGTGAATTGGTACTTGCGTCGAGTGATAGCTTACTTAATTATACATAAGAAATTCGCTGTTTACATACGACGCGATTTTATCCGAATTTGGGATTCTCGTGATCCCTTGGATGTTAACAGAGTGTCAACAGTACCCAAATAAATAAACACGTCAAGATGTTTATTCGCGGGTTATTGCTTGGAAACGAAATAAATGAATCTAAACGAGAAAAATTAAGCCATTGTAAAGCGGCACATAACATTTTACATAACTTTCTCTATTATAATTTATAACTTTCTTTATTATAATTTTCTGTTCGCCAAGAATTTTATTTATACAACGCTAAAGGAAATTCATTACAATTGTTTCATTGCGCAGGTTTCAAAGCAAATCTTTCAAAAATTGGTATTTTATTTTTCATCCAATCGGCTTTATGAGCATAAAAAGACATGAAATGTGCCAAATATATCTGCATGTTTATGCATACAATTTACAAAGTGTAGATTTGAAACCTTCATATTTTCGAAATCTGGCTTATTGTTTAATTATAGAAATAAAGCTAAATTAACCTCAATTCTTTACTGACCGAAATTCGTAGAGTAAGAATTTCACAATTTCGTAGGTTAACAAAGGTGTTGTTTGGGATTTCTTATTATGTGAATTTCTGTCACTGACGAATAAATTTGAGGTTCATTTATATTGTCGACCTGTCATTTGTAGTCTGCAGCTGGTGGGTCACAACCAATTAGCGTAGAAAAATAAATAAGTTAATAATTAAAAACTATAATAGTTATTTTATTATTAATAATAATTAATTTATAACATTCATTACATCGAATTAAGTGAAATGTTTTCAATTTGTGAGATGTAATATACTTTATAAGTATGCAAAAGATGGGTTCGATCGGTTTGTCTAGGTTGAAGGGATAGAGTAGTTCGGGTAACAGGACGACCTCTCGATAATCAGACGGAAATGTGTCGACCCGATAAACTTGGAGACGGGAACGGAAAGGCGGCTAAGGCCGTAAAATAAATCCGTAGACTGATAATTGTCACGGCTCATTTTTTAGATATATGATCTTTGATACAGAACATTTTTTGCCTATGTGAATAGCCTGTGAGCTATTAAGCTATTAATTAAGCATTAACAAAATCATTATAGTCAGTGCTTATACCACTTCTATAGGTTAGGACTTCCCTTAGGGTTCATACCATTTTCCCTAGGTTGCAGTGGTACAAAACTGCATGTTTTCCATAAATGCCATACATTGTGTTCATTTTGAACGGGCCGAATTTTAGGGGTGGCAAAAATTTGAAAAGAATGTTCAAATGTTAGTTCAGATTCAGAAAAGTGCAGCGCTCACTGCCTCTGCTTGCTATGCCACGTATACAACCCGAAATAATACCTTTTGAATTCATCCAAAAGAGACTCGTTTGACTTTCAAATATATTTTTTGTAAAGTATATTAAAAATCGTGCTTAGTACGTACAACGTGATCAAGAATGACTGTTTGAGTTGGCAATACTGAATTTCATTTTTAAATGGTACAACTGGAGTAACATCCGGTTGGTGACACTGACAGAGTATTTGATATTTCAAATTCAAATTTCTGGTATTCTTTTCCAATTTATTTTTTTAAAATGGTTTTCACGTTACAACACGATATTTTCATTGGAATGGCGTACTTTCGAAGCGGGATTTATAAGCCAATTACTGGTTGGCAGTACTCTCTCGAGCGACATACCAGCAATTTCAGGAAATGTTTCCGGAGACTTTGGTCACTTTTGCTGTCTTTCAGCAACATTGCATGCGAGTAGTTGAACGTTATTTAAACACAGGGGCGTAAGCAAACAAAAATCAACTGGTAGACTTCTACTCTAAACGAGAATGTTGTCGAGGATATCAGAACTCGAATGCAAAGAAGTCCTCGCAAATCCTTAAGAAAGCTCTCCCTTCAAACAGGTTTGGTCCTTATGCCTCCCATTCAACCAATTTTCATTCTTACCCATAAGACTTCCACTTTTGCATGTTGTTCTAATTCACGGTTTTAGAGGTTTATCATATGGAAGTTGCTCCACTGTGCTTAAAAATAAATTAAAGTACCACCCTTGCGAAATTTCCATCGTCCAGTCATTAACCCCTCCTGATCACCCGCAGAGAGTTTTATTTTGCCATTGGTTCAATGACATATTAAATAATAATGATATCATTGACAATACCTTCTTTTCCAACGAAGCCTGGTTTCATCTCAACGGCTATGTGAATAAACAAAGTAACAGAATTTGGTCAGGTGAAAATCCTTATGCATTCAGAGAGACACATTTGCACCCGGTTAAAGTTGGTGTTTGGTTGGCAGTCTCAAGGACGCGGGTGTATGGGCCGATATCTTTTAATCTTACCGTCAATTCGGAGAGATATATCCAACACCTTTTGAGGCCTTTTATAAACCAATTAACAGGTGAAGAGCGTCAAATTGGATATTTCCAACAAGACTCTGAAAGGGCACATACGGCTCGTGCTACTATGGGATATTTAAGAGAGAATTTGGGAGACAAAGTAGTTAGTCAGGGCATTTGGCCAAGCAGGTCACCAGATCTCACTCCATTAGAGTTTTCGTTATTTGGGCTCTTGAAGGACAATGTCTTTAGGAACATATTGCATACTGAAGAAGAGCTGCAAGAGGCAATAGTTCAGGAAGTGGCAAACATTGCCCCCAGTATGCTGGTGAATATCTTCGAGAGCCTAAATGGAGAGTTAATTTATGTCTGGATCAAAATGGGGGGCATTACCTTTAGCGGTTTAATTAATTTATTGTTCTGTATTTCGAGTTTCATTTTTAAGCGTTAATTTTTATTCCCATAACCTACAATTTTATCGCTGATTGTAATGTCAAATTTTTGTCAAATAAACATATCCGGTTGTAGTGTTGTCAAAAGAACAAGTAAAAAATTCTCTAAAAAGTGTTGCCAACTCAAACAGTGATTCTTGATCACCCAGTATTTGCGTTGATATTTCAAAACCCACCCGGTATATTTCACCCCTCCCTTTTTCTCACTATTCTTACTACTACTACTACGTTTTCAGCGCACTCGACTGTACACACTGCGCCTCACCGAAAAGACAATGAAATTTCTCTTCCTTTCGGGCTTTTCCAGTTTAGTGACGTTGCCGGGCGTCTTTCCTTCTCCTCTCTCTTTTCCTCTTTCCTTCGCTCCGCGGCGGCTTATCCCCACCGAAAGCTCTCTCTCTTTTTCTCTCTCTCTCTCTCTCCCTCACAAACTTTATGTATTTCCCCTTCGTTGTTTCTCTCTCTTCCTCTCTCTCTCTTTGGTTTATCTCTCGGTTTGTGCGACGCACAGCTGTTTCGAGTTACACGGTTGGCAGACGATCGTTTTGTATTATTTACGGGTTTTACGATGAAGCTTTCGGGTGTTTTTCGTTGCCTCTCGTTTTTTATCAATTAAAAAAGATTTTTATATCTGGTCGAGGGGACGGGGGCAACATCGCAAATCGACGTTATCGAAGCAATTAAAGCAACTCTAATTGACTGTAAACACAAGGGGTTTCAGAACGGTACAAAATAAAACGAACGATGGGAAATTCGGAGGCTTGTAAAGGCAATAAATAGGCCGAAAAACTGATCGACTGTGTAAAATAGTCCTCCGGCATATACGTTTTAAGTGTTTAGGTGTTTTGGAGACTAAAGGCTAAAGCCCAATTTACGCCCAGTTTCGTAATGGGTCAACACATTTCCGTCTGATTATCGAGAGGTAGTGCTGACTGCTGTTACCCGAACTACCCTATGCCTTCAACCTATACATTTTCGTCCAATGAGATGCACCGTTTACCCGTAGTTGTCAGATGGAGACAAGTTTCGAGAAGCTTTCTGATACGTGAATGTCATGTGATGCGCTCTAAAGTACGTTGGAAACGCAAGGGGGCAAGGATCAAACGTGTACCCATTGAACGCAAGGGGACAAGGATCAAACATGTACTCACTGAGTGTAATAGGCATCATCAGAATTTGCTGTAGAATGTGAAATATCATGAGTCCCAGTTCGGATGCCCCGCGCCGGCAGCGGCAGAGAACTGTTGCAGGTAGTCGAAGATAATCAGACGAAACTGTATACCTCGAAAAGTTCATCCCCAAAAGGGATTAGACGAAAATGTATACCATCAACTTGTCAAACATCGCTAATCAGACGAAAATGTCATCGCCGGTTCGTAATAGGTCCCTTATAGGAACTTTACCTCAAGTGACCTTTACTGTAAAGTCGCCTTTAAAATCCAATCAGTTTCATAGTAAATTTCGATCCATACTTTAGAAAAGTCGGCCTTAATTGAAGTGTTGACAACAATCCATTGTCACCTTTGACTGTTATAAGACAGTTCCAATGAACTGTTCGATTTATGCAGTACCAATTCTACTATAACTGGACTAACGTGAGCTTCAATACACGCTTCTCCTACTAAATGATATTTTTTCGCCCTTCCGTACTGAATGAAACATTTTGAGAAACACGTATTCTGGAATTAACAACCGTAATGTGTTTTTTTTTAAGTCGAGAATTGGATTTTTCTTGTGTGAAAATTGTATTTTTTACTTCTTAAAATGTCGAAATTGCCAAGAAAAAAACGTTTTCTACTATTTTTTGCGTCTGACGTCCCTCCTCATAATTAAAATATAACATAAAACTTGAAAAGTTCACTAACGTCACAAATCCCATGTTAATAAGTACATTTGATATTTAGTGGAGAATAACATTTTTACTCCGTGGCTAACGTGATTAATATTCAAAAACCCTGATTTTTACCTTTCATTTTCACATTTTTATTTCTTCCCTTATTCTTTGTATTGTTCATTCGCTTTTGTAATCTACATCGTGATTATAAATGATCCGCATGTACAAGTAAGTCATTAATATGTTTCAACAAACAGGTGAAATAAAATTGCGATGCAAGTGACCAGGTTACATCATATATATACCAGCTCTAGCGGGTATATAACTGTTATATGTAGATTCATTTTATGTTGGCAAAATCGTGCGATGTTGTTTCCACTTTTTTCCATTTCATGGAACACATACGGGCTTTCAACGTGAGCACTTTGCTGAGTTTTGAAACCATAGTACCACGGAAACATGTTTGAGATCCAAAATTCATATTTTAAATTTACAGTTCTGTCCACCTGTCCATCATTTGTCGCTCGAACCGAAATGAATGTATATAAAGTTTTTTTTTACAGTAGGTACATGAACAAATGGTCGTAACATAACACACTTCCATGAATTCCCCATATCTCTTGAAATAGTTAGATATACTCTCATTACAATATCAATTCATCAGTTCTCATAATTGCCACAAGTTTATACACTTTAACAAGTTCAATTTTATAAAATTACACAAGTTTTTATAATGTTTGCAGATTATAAGCTATAAGATTCATAAATATATCCATGAATATCCTATGAATTATCCATGAATATAAATGTAGCCAGACTTTTATACGTACCCTCAGATCGTTTCCTAGAATTTGTTTGATATGATATGGACCTACAAATTTTTTCCCTACTTGGAGCACTCAAGCAAAAGTTTAAGCCTAAATATGAAAACCGCGTCAAAAAGAAATTTTGAGGGATCTTCTTTTCAATAAGACATGTCCTTATTTCGAGGGGCACTGGTCAACTCGTAAGAATATGCTTCTCTAGATCGGTCAACTCGTAAGGGTTAAAATTACCTGAAAAATCCCAAAAGGGGGATTATCGTATTTCTTGCGAGAGGGCAAGGAAAACCCTGCGGAACTTGACCCTAGGGTCATAAAACGCATATGATCATTAACAACAAGCAAGTCTTTGGCGCGTTGACTTTTAATAAAATCCACAACTATCTCGGTGCTCGTTACCGTTTAGTTGGAACATAACAAACCACCCCCTTATATCATATTCTTAGTTTCAACAAATATCTGAACTACTTCGTTGCATTCATCATCCACTTGATTATTTCTGAGAATCCTCTTACGATTTGACTCATCCAAAACTACCCTTTAAAAATTTTCCTGCCAGTTCGCTTACGGGATGACCGATCTTAGGGTTGGTGATTAATATTTCTTACGAGTTGACCGCCACCGATTTCGGGCATTTAGCACAGATTGCAGGTAATTCTGACCAGAAAAGTTACGATTAAAAGTTTGAACGTAGGAGGACTCATTTTGTGGTGTACATATTTATGTATTCTACTGCTTTTCATTACCTACACCGTGGTATCTTTTGGCGCGAGATTCAGATTTTTAAAAGTGTTTGAAGTTTCTAAAATTCTGATTTCATTCAAAGAAATATCACTGAACAACAGTACAAATTTTGTAAATACCTATGTAAAAGAACAATAAAAAGTAATAAAAGAGGTTTGTTAATTCATTTTCATGAACTTAAAATTGTTATTAAATTCAAGTTATATTCGAGTGTAGATACACGACAATTTTAAATTCAATAAAATGTCGAGATGTTCTAAAATGAATTATAATTATGTGTAATAGAAAATGGACAAAAGGGGTTAAAAACATTTGTTAAGAAATTCGGTCTTTCAAATATTTTCACCACAATCCGCCATATTTAAAAATAAACAAAAAAATCACCCTGTTCCACCACTTTTAAAAATCTGAAAAATGTTGATTTGGCCTCCCAATAATAGTATAGTATATTTTTATGAGTTATGAATTATCAAATTTTCCCCATTAAAGAAGTTGAATTTCGCGCCAAAAATTGTGAACGAATAGGTACCATGTTTTAGTTAATAAGAAACCCTACAAAATGGGGAACATGGCAATACTTCGATCACAGGAAACCGAGCAATCATTTTAAAACGTAAAATCATGTTTTGATCTTTTTAAAGTTATGTGAGGATCTAATGGTTTCGAAATTAAGGGTATTTTTGTTATGCAATTCACTCTTGAGACATCTTACTCTATCTTTACCGGCTACATCCTTTGATTTGGTTAGACCTTACTACTTGCGAGTTTAGAATTTAGGCTAATTGTTATTGGCCCTATTTCTATAATGGGACATGTCCAATTATAGATAATCTAGAATGGCCTGATAGGTCGACATAGTGATAACTTTGATCAGTATAATTTGTTTGTAATGTTTTTGAGAAAAGAAAGAAACTTTACTGAGAAATGTGGCGTTATTCAACCAAACATATTTTCAAAAATATTTTTTTTATTTTACCAATATGAGGTTTTACCCTGGACAAGTAGAGGACACCAGTTTGACTTTGATTAAGAAATAATGGGAAAATATAAAAAAAATGTTTAGATTTTTATTGTAACGTTTTCGTGTAACGGTCCTAACAATTACACGACACTAATTATGTATGTACTTACCTAAATTATTTAACACTAATTAATACTACCTAACATGTGGCACTTAATTTATAAAACCTGTTTGTTCGTGTGTCGTGTTTCGTTCGCAGGTAGCTCTCATATTTAGTGTCTTCTCTGGCCCGTCCGTTGGCCTTTTATCTCTTTGCTTACACGGTCGAGATAGGGAGAGAACAATCCGGAATGTTATCGACCATCCCAAAAATTGTCTCTGGAAAGGACGCTTCGATTTTAGAAAGCATCTACCTCCCGGCTCGCCGCATTCGTTAACTTTAACCACAGTTAACTACCAAAACTCGCCTAATAAATTAATCAGTTGATCAATTAAGCTAGTCATTGACTGACTGATAGTCATCGCTGATTTGAATTACAGTGCTGTAATGTCAACATGTTTTGTTATTGTTAATTAAATTTTAGGCCCAATATTGAGCGTGAGAAAATAATAAATGAACTGTCATTGAATTCAAAATAAGTACATTTCAATATTTACGATAAGTACAGCCTATAATATGTTGATAAGTGGTATGAGTTTTAGTGTCTATTTTTAAACAATAATGTCTTGTTAGGATAGAAATTAAGCTTAGTAAAGTTAGCTTAAATCAAGCTTATTTCATCGCCTTTTGGTCAGATTTGCGTTATATTTCTATCAATATCAACGTCGTTTCCATATTAGCTGCAAAAAATTGAACCGGTACAGCTTTCCCAGCTATTTGGTCGTGAGAATCTTTCCACTTTCTTTTCGCTCCCAATATAGAACTTCCGGTGATTCTGTTATTTATTTACAGTACAAAACGCGTATAAATCAACTCCCGGCCACCGCGCCACTTTATCATTACATATTCCTACTCGAAAAGCATTTTTGTTTTTAATAAAGCGTTGATAAATTGCGCCGTTGTGCGAGAGGGAGAGAAACCGTATTATTATTAGGCCAATAATCCCGAGGCTAGATTTTGATTTAACGCTGCGGTTATGCAAGGTTACTAATTAGAAATCGATATAAATTTAGATGAGGATATTAAATGGGGTTGTATACGGGAGAGACTGTAGTTCGGTGATTCGGTATTTATCAGTCTGGCCTAAATCGAGACCGCCTAAATTCGGATCTGATACGGTTTCGTTAATGTTTCTCGCCGCTCACCCTGTACAACGTCTCTCGTTACTGCTCAGATGCGGCTCTGTCTCGGTACTGTTCACATGTAAATTAAATAGACGCCCTCTTCTAAGCGTATTCGTGGGACGTGGAAGTTAACTTGCCATGAATATCAACGAATAACTTTTTCTCTTTCGAACTTCAAACACCGCGAGAAAGAGAGAGGAAATTCCAGGAATCGTGACGTTTACGATCGAAGTAAATGTATGAATTATTGGTTAGATCGGGCGAGGACTATAAGAAATGCGCAGTAAATCAATATGGAATTATTGTTATTTTTTTTTTTTGTTGGTTAAGAACCTATTGATTTAATTCCGTGAAAAGTTAACCATCATTGTTTACTTTTAATGAATTATTAACGATTCCCAGGAAACATACGGTTGTTTTCGTTTAATATCATAATGGTTCGAAATGATTTAATATCGCAAAAAGTAAATTCGTTTACATTTGTAGCTTTGTAGCATTGTTAGCTTCATTGCTAGTTTTATCTAATCCACTATGTCGCGTGTCCCCTAAAACGATAATAGGTATTAAACCCGCATATGGTCTCTGCACCCCTTTATCGCTTTACAGTCATTTTGATTCAATTCCATCCGTTCACGATTTTTTTAAATATGCCTGGATAACTGTTAAAAGTCACCCCTGCATAGAATCGCTCAATAATTCCAAATATGCATTCAAGGCGAGAAAGTTCATTGCTGAAACTTTAGGTATTTAAATTGTAAGTGAACCTTAAAATACGTACTTTAAGTTGTTGTTATGTTAATCAACCTAATATCGACCCTGAAAAAACAACGAATAAAGTAATTAAACTTACAGATTTTACTATATAATTTCTTTCTAATAATCTAGTTAAAATAATAAATTTTTAATTTCCAATTAAAGAATAATACCATTCTTGAACTTAATACCACTTAATACCTTACAGTTAGGCTAATAGGAAATATAAAAAATAAGATGAATAAAAATATTTAAGAAGCTTATAGATATAACTTCAACAATTATATCTTTTGAATAAAATCCGTATAAAAAAGGTCTAAAGACTAAGACAAAACAATAGAACAAATAAATAATAAATAATATAAAATAATAAATAGGATAATAATAAACAAAGAATAAAACAAGGACTAACATCACAAATATTAAATAAAATAATAGTGCAAATTAAACCACATAAATAATAAATATCCTGACTCCTAATAATGGAGCTATCACATATAAATAACAGCAATAATAATGTGCAGCATGCATTTAATGAAGCATGTAATAAATGGAATAAAAGGAAACATCACTCCCCCAATTTTAAAATTCTTATTATAATTCCCAACTGACTAAACGTTGATAAAGCAATAATCTTTTTTAAATCATACTAATAACTGGCCTCAAGGCCTGATATTTCCTGTAAATAACAGGATAAATATTACTGGAACAGTTATACAACAATTAAAACGAATAATAAATAAACACCAGCAGCATAATTTTATATTCTGGTAATAAATAACTAAACAATAAGATACTAACCCTAAATTGTCCCAACCAAGCAGGATAGTAATTAAATTAGGACGAATTATTCAAAAAATTATTGAGGCTACGAATAACACGATGACTATTATAATCATATAATATATACATATAATAATATTACATCTGTACATACTGGATTATTAAATGACTCAACAAGACTTCTTTACCAACTACACCTTACCAATACCTAAATTAGAAGAAGTAAATTACTTCTCAGCTTGCCGCATGTATGACGAAATTGTAAAAAAGGTCTACGAAGTCGCTGGATGGCTTTATTGGGAGAGACTGAGATGACAGTTCGACGCCAACATCCCTCTTAATGAATAGAGACCGTAGAAGAACTTATAAAGGAGAGAAAACAGCTATATGAAATATGGCTTATTACAGACGATCCATAGGACAGGAAAAGATGTGCACAAAAGAACAGGAAGGTAAAATCTGCTGTGGCGAAGACAAAGAATGACTTGGATTGGATGACTTCATTGGATCTAGTAGGACTAGGGAAGCTAGGACAGTTGTGAAAAGTCTACGATCAAACAGAACATGTTAAATCGACCTCATAAACGCGCAGACATGGAATAACCGCTATACAGTACTGCTAATTGGACAAAGAGCCCAGTCCATGGACAATGTAAATAAGGATTGGAGAGAGGAATCATTCATTACACCAATTGAATTCGAGAAATCTGTGGCTGCCATGAAAAACAGAAAGCATCTGGACCCGGATGGATTTCTAGTGGAATTTATAAAGGATGGACCTAGTATTTGAATAGAAATATTGGCATACGTTTCTACAGCCTTCCTCACAGGAGAAATCATTCCGCAGGACTGGAAAACATCATACAATATACTAACATCCACAAGATAGGAGATAGGAACGATTGCTCCAATTACAGAGCATTAGTGTTACAAACTCACCATCTCGAATTTATGGTAGAATTATATAAGAATGCGGATTGGAAAAGAAATGAGAGAGATTGAAGAACAAAGTGGGTTTGGCACAGAGCGCTCCTGTGTGGACAGAATTTTTCCCTAGAACAGATTATTAGAAAGAGTCTTGCATATAACAGCCATTTAGTCTTTATAGACCTGCCCCAAGACATACGACAGTGTACCACTTGCTAAACTGGAAGATTATGCAACAGGAAGGAATAAACCAAGTCAGACCGTTTCTACAGAGTCGCAGTATGGTATAAACATAAGAGCGAAAGAAAGGCCATATATTTCTCGTTGGCTAAATAGAGAAAGAACTTTTGCGACGTTGCTAGCTCGCGAAACATCACAGTCATCGCCACACTCTACCGGATCATTCGCTGTATAGCCTCCGACGGGAATGTTTGGAATGGGTTACGGACAACCTTGCAAAACTTCCTTCTCTGTCATACTAACGAACTACTATTAGTTTCTCTTTCGCTATTATTGATTTCGGACCCTGCATTTCAATAGAATAGGTGCGTATAAATACAGGACATGAACTTTTCTTATTTAAAATATATTTGGACGGGGCCCTGACGAACTGGAAGAAAAAGTGAAGTAATATGGGAATAGCCTTCGAAGATAAAAAATAATTCAAATTACACTTTGCAGATGATAAGGTCATACTAACTAAAGATGAAATAGAAAAATAAATATTGACTACATCCGGCGAACCTTAAACGAAGAGTATGAAAAATTTGGCTCAACAATAAACCCGTCACAAACTGACTATATGGTGATAGGAGGTCCAAGATCAAAATGTTATAAGTATCTATGAGTTTTTCTCGCAGTTAGTAGCGAGAGCGATGAAGAAATAGGTAACAGAATAGGACAAGCTAAAGCTGAAACGAGACAACTAAACAGACTATTGGGGATTTAAAAAATAACTATAAATACAGAAATTAGACTGTGTACAAAACGGTAGTAGAGGAAATAGGATTGTATGGATCGGTACTTTCGAAAATTAACCGACAAAATAAGTCCAAATTAAAATTAATGGAAATGGATTACTGGAGAAGATGCTGCCGCTTGACTAGAGAAAATAGAGTAAGAAATATAGAGATAAGAGAGCGGATGGGAGTTAGTGTCGATGTCATAGAAACAATAGAAGTAGAAAGGTTGAAATGGGGCTGACTTGACCAAAAAAAGAATACTTGTGGAAACCCCAAAGACACAGGAAAGGGGTAGACCGCGACTGACATGGCAAGATGGAGTGACAGAGGCAATGAACTGTAGAAGATTAGAGGACGGTGAATGGAGAAATCGAGCGAGATGGAGACTAGCGTGCGAGAAACGGCGACAGCTGTAACAAACCCTATGTATATATATGTATATATTCATTCATTCGTTCACTCATTTCTGTAAGAAACAATAGTTCTAGTAGTAAATAAAATAGAACTAATATATAAAAGCGATATTGAATCCAAAAGAAGTCATAGCAAAAGGGGAAAAATTAAACCATAGTAAACTAGAATCAAGACTTAAAAATCATATTAAAACAATATTACTTGATAAAATTTTGTTTGTTTGACTTTTTAAAATACTTTCTTTTTTAATTCTTAAAAAATTTTTAATTAAAATATTAGCTCTACAAGTTAATATTTTTAACATACTATTTAGGTATAAATTAAATAAATAGTCTGCCTTTAAAATCAATAAATGTAAAGGTACTCAATGTAATATTTAAAGGTAATTATCCACGAATATAACCAGTTGAAAAAGAATATCTTCCTGTCCCAATAGAACCAGGTTGAGAAAATGCATATCAATACAATAAGCGTCTAGGTTTAAAGATTAACATATACAAAACGAAGGCTATGCTGGTCAGCAAGACACCGAATGTGCACCTGAATATTACAGTGAATGGTAGGAATATCGAATATGTCTTCAGGTTCAGAAGCTGGATAACCGAAGACCTAGATTCAGACTTAGAGATACGTAGCAGCATTGAACAAGCCCGAGTGGCATTTTTGGATATGAGAGCTCTTGTCAGCAACAACAGCCGTATTTTAATGCTGCGGTACCGTATTGTAAAATGTTACATTTACTCGGTGTTGCTGTATGGAGTGGTGACCTGGACAATAAAGACCAATGTCATGAACCGATTTGAAGCTTTTGAAATGTGGGTGTTCAGACGATTACTTAAAATTCCGTGGACAGACCATATGACGAACGCCGTAGTCATAAATCGAATGGGAAGAGAAAGAGGACTACTACACATAGTGAAAAGAGGGAAGGTTGCTTATCTGGGTCACATATTCAGAAATTCCAAGTACCTGTTCTTAACGCTGGTTATGGAAGGAAAAATCGAAGGAAGAAGAGGCATCGGGAGAAAGAAATACTCGTGGCTTAAGAACATAAGAGACTGGACAAACCTCGATGCCCACACACTCTTCAGAGTCGCGCAGGATGGGAAAGAGTTTGCCACAATTGTCGCCAACATTCATTAAATGAATATGACACCTTTAGAAGAAGAAGAATACAATAAATATGCTGCTCTTAAAAAGGATGGCATTATTGAAAAAGTTATAGCTAATCTACTAATTATTAGTTACACCTATATTAATAATAGATGTCACGTATTCCAGCTATGTTCTGACACACCACCCTATCTTTGATTTTCTGATATCCTGACCTTGGTCTAGTACAAGAATTGTCTACTCTGAAATAAAAGTGCGTTTGGAGCACATCTGAGTTTCCATTGGAGAACGTCAAAATTTGCAGGAAACAATTACCTCATGAGTTTCTCCCAATGGCGTAACGACTGAGTATATGAAAACTTAATGTGATTCCTCCCGTAAATCGACCGATTTCCCGATTAATCCAAAACTACCTCAACCCCTCCAAATCCCCATTTCCCCTCGGCCCTCGCTCATATCTAATTCTATCGCGGCGTCATCCGAGACCGATTTTGACTGATGAACTTTACTCTACTCCTACTCTCGCCGGTCTCGCCAGTTCAGGCGGACAAATCCAAAGTACGCCCACGCGCGACGGCGGCTTTTGTACCAATAAACCGCAGGGGAGATATTCTAATTTAGTGTTGCTCGCGTGCACGGCCGATTGGCTTTTGCATATACGCACAACCAGTCGAACCCTTTCCTTCGCTTTTTAATTAGTAACCGAAAGAGGCGACGGTGGGGTAAATCGAGCCTTTCTCCTGCTAACTATTGCTTCATTACAGTTGATATGTTACGTTACGCTTTTGAAGGTGATTTGGATACGTCTCAGTTAATGACAATTGCTGTTTGTAGGAGTATTTGTTAAAGGACATCGCTCCAAAAACAATCCTTTTAAAAACGTTTTCAAAGTTTCTTAAAACATATTAACAGGAAAATTTTTTTAACCAGATATTTGCGGGGAGATTATTTCAAAGTACATATTGTCACGATTGCGATAATATTCGACCTAAGTTACAGTAATTGATAATCTCTTGACCAATATCTAATTAGAGCGCGGATGCATAAGTTCATCTGTTGCTAAGTGTATATCGCAATTCGGTAATTGACACTAGTTAAACAGATCGCCGAATCCACACACTATAATTATAGCCAATCAAACTAATATCGGGATTAGTTGATAAGTGATCTTTGTGCAGATCACCATATAGCTGTCCAGCGGCTTTCGCCACTATGACAGTCATCCTAGCGTCGTAACGATGTCAATTGTGTTGCTTTACTCTTTTTTATGTAATTATTCTCTGCCCTAAAAATGTCTCTTATGTATATTCCCGTACTTTGCATTCAATTGTACTTCCTTCTTATGGGAGAATAAATGCATGTTTTTCTACCTTTTTCTGTTCTCCAGCTTGAGTTACCTCCCAAACGCACCCCAGGGAAGAATTCATCCCCCTTCGCGTGACAATATATCACTTGGCAATAATCTAAGGTAAATTTGATATTCAATTTTTATGGACGGTATTGAGAGGTTTAACTGCCTGTTAACTAGTTTTGCAAAGTTTTCTGCAATATGGTCGTCTTTCCACCGTACAGCGTGGATGTGGCAAACTATGGGCAATGAACAAGGGTCCATCATTAACCTTACTGTTTCATATAAAATTTAAACTTTTTTTGTTCTTCTGATAATTCTTCAAAAACAATTATTTTAAAAACATTTTCAAAGTTTCCTGAAGCATATTGATACAAGGACGTTTGTTTAGCCAGATTTTGCCCGAAGATTATTTCAATGTACAGACATAATTGGCAATAATCTAAAATGAATTTCATATTCAATTTTTATGACCGTTATCGAGAGGTTAAACTACCTGTTAACTAGTTTATTAAACTTTTCTAAAACATGGTCGTTTTTCCGCATTACCACCAGGAGAACGCAAACTGTCTGTGACGTACAGGACACATCAAAATAGCCCTAGTGTTTCATATAAAATTTCATTTATTCAATTCATTTGACAATTCCTCAAAAACTAGTGTTAAAAACATTTTTAAAGTTTAGTATGAGATTTTAACACCAGATCTACCGCCTGAAGAAGGGAATTAAGGGAAACTATCGACAATGTATAAAGGGCACATCATTATAACTCTGATATGATATAAAACTGTTTTATAATAATTGTCTTTAAATTTTAATTTAATTTTACGTTTTTTGTTAATATTTGGTGTGGATGTATACATACTTTTTGACACTAAGCGCATTTACAATCTTCATCGAAAGTCAGAGCGGACTAAGCCCCATGGTTAAACATTTAATATTTTATTAGAATTGGCAGTTATGGTACGTAATTGGGTTCCTTATACTTTTTGCTAACGAATAGGTTCTCTTGTTGGAATTGGACAGAATTAGGTATTTAACTGTATTAAAAATATGGTTCCAATTGTTGCTGCATTAAAAGATTAGAGCATTTAAATATTTTCAAAAATTTATATTTGTATTTAAAACTTAAAACTTAATTGAGTTTGTCTGTATTTGAAGTTCGGTCATGTGTACGAAAACGCTCTGCTATCGGTTACGTCTCTAGTGACGTCACATGGTAGTAAACAAGGGGTGTTTTAGGACAAACAAAAGAATACATAATGGAGAGTCATTGTGTGAAAAAGCAGAGGATATACTGTCTATAGCTACTATAGCTCTCCGCTTTATTGAGTATATTTAGAGTGGAACTTTGTACAATATAGTATTGTATTAATCGTCGTCTGACTTTATATATTATGTCTAAATCATCTAAATATATATTAAAAAGTGTTGGTGATAAGCTACACCCTTGTCTTACTCCTTGATCGAGGGTATTGCTGTTGTTAATTCTCCGCCTGTATCAATAATTATTTTTGTGTCTCGTAATAGGCTTTGTGTGATTTTGCTAAGGTGTTTTGGGTAGCCTCTTTTCTACATAATTATGCACAACATATCTTTTTTGACCTGATCAAATCCTTTTTCATAATTGATATTAGTATTGTATTAATACTAAGTATTATTAAGTATCATTAATTCAGTATTGTATACCTAATACAAATTGTTTACTAGATAGTAGCAGTCATAATGTTTCCAAAGCACGTGTTGAACATGCAAATGCAAGCAACTTTTCCAAATCAATTTTCACCTGAAGTTCAAAATTTAAAAACATGAATTATCAGGAATGTTTATTTAATTTCTTTTAATACGTATCTGGGCTCAAAACATCGAATAAACTTTTCAATGTTATCGCCATTTATGTCACATATTTAGCATGTGAGAAGTCAATAATTAAGCAGAACTGTTTTTCAAAACTTGATTTATATTTAATTTTAACTTATTTAAGTCTTATTTTGAAAAGGTTGCTTGTATTTGCATGTTTTACACATGCGACATCTTTCTATGTAAACTTTGATACCACACTGTATACGTTTTTAATGGTACATTAACAATAAATTGATTATTTTGACGCTGCAAATTTGTCTTTAGTTCTTCCTGAATGTTATATACAAAATATGTCAAATAGATAGTGTCTCCAAACAGAAATACTACTTGCATTTAAAATTCTTGCTCATTACGTTATTGGGTTTGTGCCACGAATCGAAGGAAAACGAGAATTGGTGCCAAAACGTCCTTTTGTCCTGATGGAACTAAAACCCGCTACACTATTTCTAAATGTAAAATTTTGTTCATAAACATTCTTAAGATACCACAATTGAATCGCGGTAGTTCTTTAAACTTTTATTTCACCAGATAACCAGTTTTTCGTAGAACCTTGAATAACCTTGTACTTTTAGTAGGATTGTTATTTTCTTTACTGCTACTCTGAGGACTGTGGGAATAAAACCAAAATTACACATCTTTTTGGTCCAACATAAAATTTCGTTGTTAATATTAAGAAGTTTTAATGTGTCTATCCTATTTCAGTACAATTTGAAAATATCTATGTACAGGAACCACCTTTTTAATATGCCTTAAATTTGTAGATATAACATGAAGTATATTTCTTTTGTTTTGAATCAATGGTATAATATCAGACTATAAAGTGTTGAAAACATCGTTGGGTGATTCAAGAAGTAAATTATTAAGCATTGTCCTGTTAGAATACGGGTAGTAGAATAATAATTCATAAACATCTCTTTGGCGCCATAATAGCCAGGCAGCGTCAATTTGTCAAGTAATGAATGCATATTGATACTTCATTGTGCCTTAAACACTCTTTTCGAATTTATTCAACACATAAGTCGCTTTATTTAACTGCTGCTTAGAGTAAAAGTTACAGTACATATATACTATTAATTCAAAAACCATTCTAACTATTTTCAAAACCCCTTTCTTCCTCTAAAATAAAATTCGATTACCTACACTCGTCGTCCACTTAACTGACACGACAATGTGTCAATATACCGCAGGGCAGTTAATACCTACACGGTTCACATAATAGCCCTCTCTCTCTCCTTTTTACCTTTACGGAAAGATAATTTTGCGCCATCATCGTGGAAGAGGGTGGTATGCATGTGTGGGGAAGAGGGTCCATTGTTTGGACTCTAAACTCTTAAAGATACATCCGTACACGGTTGCCGGCACATTTCGACCCTCTGCCGAGTTGACGGCGTGTGATGAATGAAAATCATTTGATAGAAATTTATGATAGGCCGGCGGCGTGTGTGTGGATGTATACAGAGAGCGAGAGATAGAGGCAACGTGCGGTGGTATAGGCGGATCTATCGATTTTAAGATTTAACTGAAGATGTTCGTGGATTTTGTAAATTTTAGTTTTAATTGCAGATTAGAAAGAAAAATATTTTCAACGGCACACTGCCTTATTTGCCTGGTGGATTTTTACAATGACGTGACCGAAATGTTAATGTGTAGTGAACCTTTTTAAATACCAACAACCCCCTCGTGTTTAATCGAGGATTTAAATTCAGTAGGCATATCTTATGAGCACTAGTCTTTATCACGGTCCATAATGAGATTCGTTTTAAATTTATATGTAAATAGAAACATTGTTGCTGTGAAACGCTTTGCTATGTCAGTAGAAATTGCAATTTTATTTTTGTTGCATTATTCAAGGGGAAATTTCCCATGCCCAAATTTTCAATTTGTAGGTATAGTTGAAAGCAACTTTATCAATCGACCTACATTCGCGGATTAATTGCGCTGGGAATAATGGATACCTACTCTCATTTTAAAAGTTCAAAGTGCTACTTCCACAGGAAAGAAACAATTCCAAAATAGAGTCTAATACGATTTCACGGGTATCCTGTACATACTGAGAAAAATAAACCGAAATATCGGTTTATCTTACTGAAGGAAGGAACCAAAAATTAACCTGCGTATATAGGTTAAGTTAATAGTTTCAAGTTCATTTAGGTAAATTAAATCATCCTACTGGGTCCAACTAACATCGTTAATTGATTAATGTAACCGTTGTAATCGTTTGACTTGACTGCTTTAATGAGTTGAATTAACGGTCATAATGAGTTCATGTATCCGTTTTAATAGTCTAATTTAACTTTGGCATCAAGTTAAAATAACAATTCCAATACGTTAATGTACTCGTTGTAATAAGTCAATTTGACTGTTCTAATAAGTTAAATGAACAGTTCCAATAAATTGATGTAACCGTTCTAATAGGCTATTATAACCGTCTTGTTGGGTAGATTTGACTACAGCAATGGGCTGAAAGTTTTCTTAGGTCAATTACTTCAACATTTTGGTCTTAGCTTAAGGGTGTTTAGATGAAGAATAGTCAACGTACAAATATATATTATTTCGAAATAATATGACTTTTATAAATTACAGTTGCCAATCCAATATCCTGAAAACTCAATTCTCAGGCAAGAAATCCTGAAACAAAAGATCTGAGAAAAAACTCGACATGTATTATTGTAATAGTCCTAATTATTTATACATTCTTAGATTAATCGGTGAATTGGTAGTTTTAAAATGTCGATGTGTCCACCGGATTACTTTATTAGGTATATTTTATTATAAATATTCGACAGTACAATAAATATTTAATGTTTTAAAAAAAATTCTTGTATCGGATTTCAAGATAATTTAAAAAAACCGACAAGAGTAAAGTGCCCTTAAGAGTCGATTTAGTCCAGAATTTTATTATTCTTTATTACACATATTCGACCGTAGGATACATTTTGAAGTTAAAAATAACTCTTAAGGCTGATTTCGAGAAAATTTAAAAATAAAAATAAAAAATGGCAAGAGTAAAGTGCTATTCAGAGGCAATTTTACCAAAGATGTGATTAAACTTTATTATACCTTCATATTTGATAGAAATAATATTAACTTAAATTCGACAAATTGACCCGATTGCAATACTTCTGTAATGAATACCTCATATGAGCAATTAAAATACATTGTATATTCGCTTAAAATACTTCCTTATACAACTAATACTACTTAAGTTAAATGAAAAAATATACAAATTTATAAAAGGCAACGCAAAATAAATAAGATTTCCTATTAAAAAGTTCATGTAAAGTATGCGGAACTTTTAAAGGAATATTATCTTAAAAACATATCTTAAGTCCCAAGTTTTTCGATTCAGGAAAATGTCCATTTGTTGAAATGCTTTACATAACTAACATAAATAATATGTATTAACATATATGATGAGCCATATTCAAAAATATATATATTTAATTACATATATCCACGCCGAATTTAGATATTTTTTTTAGATTTGGCCCAAAATCAACTAAAACGGTCCTTTTGGCCTCCCGAAACTTCCCCTAAACTTTTAGGGGCCCAAGTGGAATAGAACTCAAGTTATGGACAATTGAAAATTGAAATTTTCAGGTTCGGCTCCAAAGCCAAAAATTTTCAACCATCCATAACTTGTAAAAATACCCATTTTTATGAAAAAAGTTTCAAACAAACGTTGTTTGCAATGCTTTAAACTTTTGGAAACTACTAAAAAAAGTTCATCCGACCTGGTTCACTATTGACGAGTCTTGGCGAGCCGGAGTGCTCGAAATAGAGCAAGTGCTTGAAAGAGCAGTTATCCACGAATACTTTACGCGATTTTTTTTATTGGTACCATTTTTTATATCAAAACCAAATGCATACCCAATATGATTAATTTGAATGACACTCGGGACGCTTCGTGACGGCCCGTCGCACGTCGTGCCACCAATAGGCTCGTCTCACTACGGCAAAAAACGCTCTGTTATTGGTTGATATGGCCGTTGTTGATACGTTTCCACGGCGACTTTAAAACACGCGGGTGCGAAAAAGCCCGATTTACGCACGCCAAAGCCTGTTTAAATAGGCAAAATAGCGTACCAATAAAAAAAATAATCAGCTTTCCTGACCAAAAAAATCAGGAGCATAGCTGGAATCGATACAAAACTTTTGAGCCCAAACAGAAGTTAGCCAGACTTAAGGGCTCCGAGAACACAATGGTTTTCAGGTTTGGCTCCAAAACCAAAAATTTTCAACCATCCATAACTTCTAAAAATACCCATTTTTATGAAAAAAGTTTCAAACAATAGTTGTTTGTAACGCTTTAAACTTTTGGAAAGTGCTAAAAAATAGTTCATCAGACGTGTCTCACTGTTGACAAGTCTGGGCGCCATTATTCGTCAGGTCGCCAAAAAAATACATATTCAGCGTTCCTGACCAAAAAAATCAGGAGCATAGCTGGATCCGACACAAAACTATTGAGTCCAAACAAGTTCGCCAGACCTAGGGCCTGGCCCCAAATTTCAAGAGTTGTGTTGAAAATTCAAATTTCCAGCACAATTCTCGTGGAAGGTTGCTTCAGCATTGTCTTCAACCGTTGTGGACCTTCAAAAACATCAACAAAACCAACAATTTGGGTGACAGTCGCTTCTTGGATAAAAAAAGGAAGTCGTCTGGGCCCCAAATTTAAGTATTTTAGTGAATTTTGAGTTTTTGAGCCGCCGGGAAATGCTCTACTTATACGAAAATAGCATACCAACCTTAGTGACATTGATCCCCAGTCAAATTCAAGGAAAAAATGTCGCTCATAGTTTAATATTGACTGGCAAACAGTGGATTTCTGGGGGCTCAATGGAATTTTTTTGATATCGAGGGATTTCTGTCGGATTTTACCTTTTTTTTTTCGGAGCCCTTTGGTCTGGCTAACTTCTGTTTGGGCTCAAAAGTTTTGTATCAGATCCAGCTACGCTCCTGGTTTTTTTGGTCAGAAACGCTGAATATGTTTTTAATGGGCGGCCTGACGAATAATGGCGCCCAGACCCATCAACAGTGAACCGTGCTGAATGAACTATTTTTTAATAGTTTCCAAAAGTTTAAAGCATTTCAAAGAACTTTTGTTTGAAACTTTTTTCATAAAAATGGGTATTTTTACAAGTTATGGATGTTGAAAATTTTTGGTTTTGGAGCCAAACCTGAAAACCATTTTTTTTTCTCGGAGCCCTTAGATGTGGCTAACTTCTGTTTGGGCTCAAAAGTTTTGTATCGATTCCAGCTAATATGCTCCTGATTTTTTTGGTCAGGAAAGCTGATATTTTTTTTTTTTTTCGGCCTGACGACTAATGGCGCCAAGACTCGTCAATAGTGAACCATGTCGGATGAACCTTTTCTTACAAGTTTCCAAAAGTTTAAAGCATTGCAAACAACTTTTGTTTGAAACTTTTTTCATAAAAATGGGTATTTTTACAAGTTATGGATGGTTGAAAATTTTTGGGGTTGGAGTCGAACCTGAAAATTTCAATTTTCAATTGTTCATAACTGAGTTCTATTCCACTTTGGGCCCTAAAATTTAGGGGTAGTTTCGGGGGCCCAAAAGGACCGTTTTAGTTGATTTTGGGCCAAATCTAAAAAAAATCTAAATTCGGCGTGGAACGTAAGTACCATTATGTATATTATAATGTTATATAGTATACTAATATAAATTACAAAAATATATTTTAGTAAATTAATATAGTATAATATATTAGTATATTGTATATACTTATAATATTAAATTAATGTTGAATTAATCATTGATACATTTTGGTGTAACAGACTATACGTTCTTTAGTACTACAGATTCGTTTGCTTTTTATATCAGGTGTAGTGTTAAATAAAAACAAAATAGAATCAAGATAAATACAAGGATAGCACAACTTTCTATTAAGGAGTTTTTAAAAATATTAAGTAACATGTCAGCTGCAGATACACATTCCTCTTGGTCGCCGGTATTTAACTGTCTGATTAATTTTTTTAAATTCTATTTGGTGACATATCGAAGGAACTAATTTCTTAAGGAATATATTGCCCATTTAGCCCATAACGCATTGAGATCCATGTCGTTGGCTATAAGGAAAGAAATAGAAGTAAAAAGACATTGGAATTAATAGTCCAATACCTAATAATAATTCGTCCTGTAATTTGGAGCTACATATAGATATAAAGTTCATCAATGATAGTCACAATTTTTTTCTTTAAGAATCAGGGATAATATCTCAAATCTATACAGTTTTGAAGTGCATGGCACAATTAGCTTTCAGAATATTAATATGTGAATATGTTAGATATACAGAGTGTTACTCAATAACGTGCTGATATTGATGGGTGTGATTTTTAGGTCAAATTTAGGAAAAAAAATCTCAATTGTGTATGTATAAGTAGTTAGCTTAGTTATTTCTATTAAATTAAATGAATTACAAGCTGGTTTATTATCTAACACCCGGTTCTGAGGACTATCTAGGGATATCAGACAGAATAGCAGAACAAAATGATACGTTTGACATCGGAGACCTTTAGTTGTAGTAAGTAAAAATTAAGAAAAATAAAGTTACGCTTATTCCCCATTGAAAATTCAGATGTTCTAATTGTGGTTAACCGTCTGTTTAACGTTTAATCCATCCTTGTGTCAATTTAACTTAAACCATATCAATCGTTTTTGGTCAGTGTGTAATTTGCAACTAGTCATTTTGTAAAATGAGCCTTTCTGTTCGGCAATGAGAACAGTTTCAACGGTTAATTTTACCTTTTTGTCTTCAACCTAGTTAAGTTCGGTGCTCAGTTGAAAAATAATATTCAGAGTTCTTCCTATAACTACTATTTGTTGCTTTTATAATCGGAATATCCTCAAAAATATATATCATAGACCGGTAGTACGCTTCAATTTCGCTACTAATTTTACCGTATAATTTGAAGCAAAACTTGTGATAATCCGAGCATTTAAACGTGTAATCCGTACACCGAACTGGTGTCCTCGGAAACTTTTCCACGGTGCGCGAATATTAACAACATCCCACGCTACCTATAATTAACCCTCTCCATCCTCGAGCGCTGTTACCGTTTAAAATATAACCTTCCCAACCCTTGAGCGGAGCCAACCCTTTCGGATTTTATCAAACGGGCGCTAATTGCCCAATCCGTACGAAGAAAGGGTTGGAGCTTACGACGGCGGAAAAATAAAACGAAAGGAAACACAAAGGGCACGGATTCGGATCGTGCGAGCTTTGGCGATATTGTGGGCGTATTAAAACCGCCGACGTGTGTGTGTGTGTGCATCAATCTCGTGTGCCAGTGTGTTTTATCGTCGGTCTTTAATGGAATAAGAATCGCGAAGGGCGGAAAAATTACTGTTATTCAGATTTGGGACGGGGGAGGGCGGTTGGAGAACCGTCGAGTTGCGTGAAAATCGTCCCTGCTTTCGTGGGGAGGTTCCGTTCTGCGAATCGTTTCGGGTATCGATAGTGGCAATTTCGGCCAATCGGATAATACCGATTTAGCAAACGTGATGCCTATGAAGATAAGCCGACGATATCCCAGATCTTTATATAACCAAGAACGGTGTAGGTTTTATAAATCTCCAATACAAGTACGCTGTGCTTTTATTGCGTTTTTCGAATTGACTGCGGTTAAAAACAGTGAAGATCGAAAAAGGTTTCTTTTGAAGAACTACTTTTTGTAAGTCGACATACATTCCGATATCAGTGTCGCTAACGGCTGGACGATGTGTACTAAAAAAGTGTAAAACTATGCATATCAATAAAAGGCACTTATTAATTTGTCACTCTGTGACTACAATAAACACCTTGATTAAATTAAATATTCCCTAAACTGAATTACAAACTTTTATAACATGTACTAATACTTTTCTTATCAATACTTCATTTATACTTTTATTTTGAAAATATTATGTGTTACGGTATTTTCACGTTACACGTACAGTAAGTGGAACAATTTGAATTGAACTTTGTGTGCATCTAAATCAAGAACTTCGGCAAATTTTAAATCCACTATTCCTAACACAGTTAAAAAATCCCTTTAGCAAATTGAAGTTTTGTTGCCTTTTGTATTACTATTCTCGTTAATAAGAAGTTCTATGGTTTTTAATTCTGTTATAGTCTGCAATATATAAAGTGTTATATGTAGTATGATTTGAGTAATTAACTTCGATTAATTCTTGAATCGCCATTTAAAAACAAAAATGGTGTCTGTAATGTCTTCCAAGTTATAATAAAAATATTAATGCAATTCAGTTAGGTGCCCAAAATAGACTCGATTTAAACACCAGAGCGGTAAAAAAGCTCTAAATACATACTACACTAATTTTAGAAAATGAGTGTATCTACTTACATGCATGTTGCATGAATTTAATAGTTTTTATTTTTAGTGATGATTGCTATCGACATCAAGTTGAATTTATATAGTACCTCAGAAAGTTTTATAACTGGGATAATTAAACTTCAGAAACTTATACGCTAATATATAATAAGCGAATGTACCTAGTTTTAATAATACTGTGGCATTGGTTGTTTTTTAACAATTTCCATTATTGGTAAAGTTCTAAGTCAAATTTGCTTGTGGCTGAAATTACAATAATTAATGAAAGTCGATTTTATTTTAACGATTTTATGCGATGAGTTCTAACTGAACAGCGTTTTTCTGGAGTTTTTTTATTAATTTTTATTTCTAGTGATAACAGTGTATCGTAATTGACATCAAGTCGAATTTACTTATCTTAAAAAGTTTTATTATTAGGATAATAAAAAGTTCAGATACGTATAACGTACTGTCTTTCAAATTAATGTACATAGCATTTAATAATACTGCAGCATTGGTTGTTTAAAAAAAAATCCATTTGTGGTAACAATCCAATACATCTTTGGTTTTGTTATTGTATTGTATTATCGTGTATTGTCACCGGAAGGTAATTTATTTTGGATTAATTAGTTTTTTAGAACTATTTTAGAATTAAAATTTACTTGTGGCCGAATTGCGGATAGTTAATGAAATTTTATGGAGTAACAAATGATTGTATAATAAAGATTGCTAGCTTGTATGTTAATTGCGCTTTCCTCATCTTTGTCCTTCCATGTATACTCGAACTGAATTAGTTTAGCCGGTGACCTTGTGGGCGCGCGGACAAAATGTAGATGTGGCTCTCACTCTCTCTTCATTACGCTGTATCGCTATATCTTTCTTATCGTCCACTTTCTCTCTTCCCGTTCTGCAAGGTCACCGGCCAAGCTAATTCAGTTCGAGTGTAGTAGAATCTGTCTTCTTACATTCTATAATATCTTTGAAATCTCTAACAAGCTCCACCAACCTAATTTTTTCACTCATGGTGTAGTTTGCAGTTCTTACCCTCTTCTTTTCCATTATCAATATATTACTATCGATTACGACGATTACTATAAATTGACAATTATAAACATGATAAACACATACGCACAGTAATGACAGTCGTCACGGAATACCAAACACCAACACGGAGTATAATGTTTAGTACGAGATGCTACCAACCAAAATTATAAACTCTAGTAAAATGCAGCTTAATTAAGGGCAGGATAAGTATTGGCGGTGCAGTTGACAATTTTTAAGTGACGGTTAAAAATTTAGGTTAAACTTAGGTAAGTATCACTTATCAATTGCAACGGTGCAGTTGGCCCTTATTTCACCGTATCAAATTCGTCTACTATTTCAATTGATTCTGCATCATCCCTTGGGTTTCTAATTTAAGTTGGAAACGTACATACTATACCACTTTTGGAGGAATGTGCAACATAATACCTAAATATGCAATTAGTAACTAGCGATAATTAGCTTAAGTGAATGTAATTCGTCTACAAAGTGACTATTTGAGAATATGCAAAAGATAAAATATATGCACTTTACATATAATTGCTTGTATGTAATTATTACTTACTTATTGTACGTAACGTATTACTAACAAAAGAAATATACATACTAGTTTTAATAAGATTACGGCATGGATTGCTTTTTATATGTTTCCATTTTCGATAACGATCTAATAGTTGCCATTATGTTAAATTTACCTGTGGCTGAAAGTGGGATAGATGATTTAATGAGAGTTAATGATAGATCATGCTGAGTAAGGGAATTGCGCTTTTCTGGAATATTTCATTAATTTTCATTTCTGTAGTGATGAATACTGAAGTCATTAATCGAAATAACCATTTCCATTTACCATTTACGTTGAGTGGCACGTCGCATTGTTGCTCTGGTCGTAAGTAATTATGTTCCAGAAAGTAGCAAACATGTCTTGTCGCCTATTTATATGCTGACACTAATATCAATAATGAAGGTGGAAGGAACACGTGTTAGGGACTACAAACAACGTGTTTACATATAATCTGCTCTCTACTTATAAAGTATTGCATTAGAAACAAATATACCTACATAGTTTTAATAAGATTACGACACCGATTGCTTTTTATATCTTTCCCTTTTCGGTAACGATCTAATAATTGTCATTAAGTTAAATTTACGTGTGGCTGAAAGTGGGATAGATGATTTAATGAAAATTAATGATAGACTGTCTGAGTTTTAAGTGAATTGCGCTTTTCTTGAATATTTCATCAATTTTCATTTCTGTACCTACTGAGGAATACCTGCTGAAATCATTATATAAATACCTAATCGAAATTCGAAATAACCATTTCTATTTACCATTTACTGTCACTAATATCAATAATGAAGGGGGAAGGAAACGTGTGAGGGACTACAAACAACGTGTTTACTGCTTGCTGGAACAAATCTAATGGTGGAACATTTATTATGTAACAAGTGATGAAATGAGCACTGGTGGTGGCATCTATTGAACGCCACGCCGAATGTGAAATGTTGGAAATTACGTTAGTAACTCTCTGTTTAATCAAAGGATTATTATTCGGAGCAGCCGATTTCGGCCACGAACCTTTTTCAGCGTAAGCGGAGGATTATGGTATGTTGATAAGTACGCCGACTTCGGCCACCGGTGTACCTGAATTGCTTAGGGCTTAGCCTAGGGTTTCAATGGGTCGGTGGAACCGAAATGCGCCCTGCTGTCAAATTGTAAGCGAATCAATAAACCAATGATATTAAGAAAAATGAATTCATTGCAAAATTTTTAGTATTAACTAATTGTCCGTTAGTTAATAACTTGGCTTTGTGTAGAGAGCAAATGTTTCTTTTTACAATATATCTACATTTGCAACATACATTCAAAAAAAATTATTCCTATCCTATTAAATCCTATTCGTTTTGCTAAACCTCAATTGTTTATCCTTGCCCTTTAACAAGCGATAGCGAATTCATATAATAATTAGGGTCGTCGGAGAGGAACTCGTCGGTCCTCTGAGAGGTTTTACCTACTTTCGAATTGACCGCGGAATGAACTCGCAGCCGCTATTTAATAATTTCTCTATTTTCCAATTTTACTTTTACTAACTTAACACAAAACTGAAGGAAATTAGTGACCGAAATCTACCCAATTTTATTTTATTGCACCTACCTGGCCTATCGAGCCATAATCCTTACTAATCCTACTGATAATATCGCGTGGCCGAAGTCGGCTGTGATTTTCTTCTCTGTGGGGAATGGTGGCCGAAGTCGGATGTCCCCTTATTATTGTATGATATTGGATTATTAATTTGAACACTATTTAGACGAACGAAGCAAATCATTTAAACGGTAATTTCGTATTTTATCGTCATCTTGAATTTCATTCATTCAACGCAATTTGACACGAGTGTTCAGCTCGTGTTGCAAACTTCCGTAATATGGTCCAGACGAGACTGAAGCGCGTCCAAACTTTACCAGCAATGTTAGTTTCGAAAAAAACATTTTACTCCCTGCCTTCATGTCACAAAAATTATGCCGCGCCTATGCCGCCGGAGTTTCACGAAGGAAATCCCAACTGACATACGCAGTTCATCATTAATCTTCCTCCCAATGTGTTTCACTGGTAACAACCGCATAAACACTTAATGTTAGCTCGTAATCTCGCGTTCCCATCCTTAATCTCCTCCTCTCGACGATCATCTCTCGCCGGAATCCGCCATTCTGGCGCGTCTGCGTTCGGATTCCTCCCAATTACCGACCCCGAAGGAGATAAAAGGAGGAAGATATTAATCCCGTCCGACGCGACGCCGTGCGACAATGTCGCAACAACATGACGAGCCCTTATCTCGGATCGCAAATCAACCACCGGCTGCATATGTGCCACAATATCCAGCGAGATTCATCGATTTTACGATACAAACAGCATTACGCTACAGCCAAGTGCGAGAGGGAGGGAGAGAGAGGCGAAGTGTTTGTACATGCATACAACAGATATGTACCCGCCAGAGACGTAACAACGCTTTGACGATGATAATACCACCGTTTTGTAATGGTTAATCGACAAATGGACCAATCTAGCTAAGCGCCTCGTTCGTGTCATGGAAATGTGGATAGTTAACAAGTCGGATTATGAATATTGACCATGTCACATTTTAATCTCTCATTAGAGTTTGACGGAGTTCAAATATACACACACCGGATGCAACTCACCACAGCTCTCTGTCCATTTAAAATTGATATAGTTGCAACGTTACGTTGCAACCAATTGATTGACCCTATGCCAAAATAGGCGTTACGTTACATTTCTCATTACCTGAAATTATGGTGATTACAAGTTATTCTTTCTCTTCTTCACTTCGAGATTTTGGGCTCTTTTATCCTATTACGATATACAAATCTTTCTATAGCAGACTATGAGGACTTCTTGTGCATTGGTTCTACGTGTTATTTCCGTTAATTTCTATTTTCTTGTGCCCTCTCATTAACGTCGAATATATTTAATTCTGTTCACATATCTTCGTTGTTTATTTGGTCGTGTTTCGTGCAATTTTGTGAAATTTCATCCCTTGAGCATATTCTGCTTTCTTTTTGTTGTTTTTGTCTCTATTTCATCGTCTTATAGAGTTTTATTTTTATATCTTGTAATTTTTAATGTTATGCTATGTTCCGTTAACGTTCATGAAATTTTTTGAAGCCGTTATAACATATACATATCTGTTTCTCTATCATATTCTCTACATTCTTCTGTAACTTGTTGGATTATAAACATTCTAACTATTCGTGATGTATCTTTTCTATCACATATTTGTTCTTCACCTAGTTGTTTTTCTGTAATGAGTATTAAGGTAGCATAAAATTTGTAGACAGTGATAAGATTATCCCTCTGGTAGTTTGAGTTTAATTAATAGCTAGTCTAATTTTGCTCTTCTCTCATCTTATCGGATATACCCTGATTTTTAATGTTGTGGACTTTTACAATCGACACATCAAATAACTCCGCCTTGTAGACGGCTGGTGCGGAGTGCGACATTGCCGGTATAATTTTTTAACGGTAATAATTTGGCAGTTATAACTAGTTCGAAATTTAGGTTCTATTTATTAAAGTTGGTTCTTCCAACTAAAAATTCTTCCCTAAATGAATACATAAAACCCCCCTCTCCCGGACCGTTTATCCATCGATTCCCTTATGCATCTTATTTGGAGATGTGAGTACATTTGACAATATCGCTCGGATTACGACGATCATATGATACTCGTCCTGACCGATAAACCAATAGCTGACGAAAAGGGGTGGTAACAATATCGGCATCTCTCTCCTCTTGACGGGTTGTGAAAGTCCACAACATTAAAAATCAGGTTATAGTACTGTTTTCTCGACATTTGTTAAGTATATCTGAAAGCCTGAGTTGTATTACAAGTTCTTCATATTTCCAAAGTTCTGCTTTAACTTCATCCGTTCCTATCGCTATTCAATTTTTACCAATTTTGAGAGCTTTTACTGATTCTCTTTAATTTACGTTGTACCATCAACGCTCTTTTCAACTAATATTTCACTCAATTGTTTATTTGCATTCTGCCAAGTTCCTGCTGTTAAGAGAAATCTACGTACATTATTATTTCCAATATCTTCTATAATATAAAGCAAAGTGTACGTATTGTAACGTTTATTCTAATTTATTTATACAGTTCTTAACACTTAATTTATTTAGTCTATTTCTTAATTATTTAATTTGTTATACACTTGACGCGCTAATTTATTTGTACAATTATCGTTAGTCGGCTTATCGCACTTTTCCCTCACGACGACTCCTTGTCTACTCTGCCGGCTCATATCCCTAATAATATTTTTCCAGAAGCTTCCGGAATGTGGTTTATTTCTTTGTCTAATTGGACGTTCTCGATTATTCTAATCGCTTAGAGAAGAGTTTTATGGTCGCACTTTAGCCAGAACGGTCCCCTTTGAAAGGCGCCGCCTGCGTCAGATAAGAAGGAGCACGTTTCACACTGATGTTTACATGTCGCATCACAGTATGTGTAATGTTTAGGTAATTCTCGATTACCTAGAAGCTTGAAACTTTGACTTTCGGTCCCGAATAAGTCCATAAAAATCTAAATTGCCTTTCCGAGGGGGTAAACATTAGTTATAAACTTTAAATTGTACACGCTCACAGCTTAGGCCTTAAAGTGACGTGAAAAAATTTAAAACCCTCGAATTGCACATACTGAAAAGTTGGAAAAGGGGATGAACGTTTTTATCAGTGTCCGAATAGCTATAAACTTTAACTTTGGCACCGTTATAGCTTAAGTCCCCAGTAGCTCAAGAAATTAAAAAACTCCTAATATCAGTTACCGAGGTGGGAGTGAAATTGATGTAATTATTATTAAATACCTAGAATAGATTACTTGGTATGGATATAGACTGGGTTCCCAGATGGTTCGAAAAAATATGATAACCACACATTTTACTTCCTGAGGAGGTGGAAAATAGGGCCAAAATTTATGTTTGTAAGTTTAAAAATAGAAACTGTTAACCCGGTACAGTCATAGCTTAGACCCCCGAGAGCTAAAATTTCAAGAATTGCTGGATAAACCGTATAACTAGAAATTTTGAGCTTGGCATGCCTGATGCAAGATGAGCCAAAGGAAGATGCTCCAATTTTATTTCCGTAGGGATGAAATTTACTTTTTGGTTTGTTTTATTTTGAGGTCCTTCTCGAATAGTTAGAAACTTTAGACACTGTAAGGGTAGCTTAGACACTCGAGTGGCCCGAAAAAGTTTCAAAATCCCTAATTTCAATTACCAAAGGAATGGAAAAGGTAATTTGTGCAAAGTTACTAAATAACTAAAATTTTGAAATGTGGGCTCTCAGAAGGTTCTGAAACAAGAACTAAGCGTAAGTTTATCTTATTACTTAATAAAATAAATCTATCTGTATTTTGTCTTTATTTATATTCTTTCTGTAAAGTGATTGTAGTTAGTAGCCTTTATGGTTGTTCTTCACAACTTCTTACATTTCTTCTGACCATATTTTTAATGAGTTTCTTAAGATGGTACTATTTCTACTAATTGTTTTATTCTCGTATTCTTCGTTAATTATGTATTTCTGTAAGTTCTCATAATTTGGATGAGCTAGTTAATAGTACTGTTCTATGATTCCTTCTTCAATTAGGTATTTGCCATATATTTTAAATTAAACGAAATATATCTAAATTCATTAGGGACGAACCCTCAGACAAATTTTATAATCATAAAAAATCATGTAATAGTCCCAGCACCAAGTATTTCAGGTATAAAAAGCAGTAAATTTGCGAAAAGTTAGATCACCAGCGAAACGACCGTTCATCGTGACGTCACTTCGCGTGTAAACACGGGTCCGTTCTGCAGTCCACAAATAGCTTTTTTCGAGTATTTTGGAGTTTATTCTTGTTTTTGCTGGAGTGTAGGAGTTAAATTGCGACCAAATCTAGTAATTTGTATTATTGGCGTCGTAAAATAGTGTTTTCACTACACTGTTTACATACGGTGTGACGTCAGAGGGCGTTTTGGCGCCAATTCCTAGCGTTTGAATTTCAAATGACTTTTTTTGCTTGAATGCTTTTAATTTTTTGTTTTTAATATTAACGTAAGATTTATAGGCACATAATCTCTCATTTAGCCAGTTTTCAAAAAATGTGAACATACCTAATTAGATAAGAAAATACTTTATTCAAAATATCTCATCATGGTGATCAAATCTAGCCTCGTCCGTACGGTCAAATGAAAACTATCAAACAGAAATTGTCATTAAATATAAAATAATCAAGTGATAATCAAATTTTGATATTTATTTTCTTTTAAAATAATTTTCTTGATTTTTTTTTGTTAATGACATTTTTAAAATGATCTACTTACATACACTAATTTTGTGGGATCAGCACTAAATTAAATTTAAATAGAACCTATGCAATAAATTACAAACTTCAAAGTTCTTTCAAAATAAAATAAATTTACCATGTTATAAATTAAAGTTTTGTCAAAAATGTGCCAAAATGTAAGTGACAGAGTGACACAAAAATATTCTAAATGTTTTTTTATACTTTAATTACAAAATGTAAAATAATAGCAACTGTCTTGTGTTTAGAAAGTAAACCTAATAATTAGACAATGATATAAAATTAAACATTTACTATCGCACTTTGGGACAATCCACTTCATAAACACCGCTTTAAAGCTTTTGTGTATTAATACTTGATAACTTCCTTGACGAGGTTGTTTTCATCAGTTAAATCTGTTAAATAGTTAATCGAAGTTAAAATAGTTTAAGTAAATAACTAAATACTTTTAACAGTAATTGAAAAGTGTGAAAATCCTTCATCTGTTATTTAGACTTCTATTTATAATGTAGATATAGTATATTAATCTTTATTCAATAAATACACGGACTGAATGCTAGATATAAGTGTTATTGCGTCCAGTATTTACATGACGTCATTGTCGATCCCAACAGGGGGTAGCCAGCCGTTTATAACCTATTTAACGAATTTGTAATTTTCAAAAATGTGCAGATAAACAATATAAATATGTTGGAATAGAAAGGAAAATAGCAAATTCAACTAGACCACCACACTTGATAAAATTCAATCTCGTCTTAGTTTCGGCTATTTTTGAGGACTCTCTCGTCTCTGTCTCGGTATCCTGAAGCCCTAGATCCAGACATCACTTTAAAATATTTTCAACTCAAATCGGCTTCCACTAATGATATCTTCGCTTCTTGTGTTGAGAAAAGAATAGTTTTCACTTTGTCGCCCATAATATAGTTTTTCAAAATTTTTTAATATGCTGGAAAGAGTATATTTTAAAATTGAGGACGGAAGTTTCGCCCCAAAAAATATATTTTGATTTACTTGTGGTTATCACATCAAATTATTTAAGATTTACACAGGTTCAAATAAATATAAACCTCATTCTTGAGTAAATTTTATTGTTTTTTAACCCTTTTAATAGTCAATCAAGGGAAACTTATTATTGTCCCATTTTATTTGGTTCCATATACATGTACAATATCTGTTGGTCATTTAATGTCAATGTTAAATGGACCATAGTTATAAAAAAAATCTCCCAGTTTTTATATACTTCTTTTATTGTTATAACATAACCAAGAAATGATCTGATACTATACATTTAGTCCTCTAATCGCAGTCTATGATATATCTAAACTGTGTCTATATATTCTGCACCCGTACACTGTATAGATTACGATATAATTACTATTATTAACACTGATATACCGAGGAAACAAAATAAAACCCGATCGATTCGCAACGAGGAATAAATCTCGATTTAATGATTTCCTTAGATCTGGTTTACGCATTTAGTTTAGGACGGTAAACTTTTACACTGTTCGTTAATTTAAACGACCGGTTTAATTGTCGCAATTCGAGTGAATTCCTTAAGATTCCAGATGCACAGCGTTGGTTTCCTACAGAATGAAACATTCCTATGCTAGAATTACTTTGTGCTGGGGATCTAAGTGAAGTGAGCCAAATAAGACATCTTTCGAAAGGTTCTTTTTTAAAAGTTGATCCCGACAGTAAGTGCCGCTATGCACACGATGACCCGGTTAAACCTACCACATTGGAGTGTGTTCACGCCTTGATTGCAGATATTGATGGGTACAGCTAACGTTAACGAGGCTGTTTCCACTGTATCCTCCTTTTAATTAGCCTTTAAACTCGCCTCATTATGCACGAGAAGAGAGATTTTGTGCCTCTGGCCGAGGGGGAATCCAAACGCGTATTGTAGACAAGCGAGGTAATAAAACAATCAAATAAATAAATTCGTCGCAAATTTGCCACTTACAGTCGAAGCGAGACGTAGAAGAAATTAAACCCAAATGGGTCCAGGTGCGATTGACTTGTCTATTAATAATTACTGATCATTCATAATCCTTTTGACCACTATAGAGGTAGCCAGAAATTATTTAACGGGGTCCTATAATAGGTTCTAAGGAATAAGGAACGTGTCTATTTGGAAGACAACGCGAGATGAAGAAAAAGTTTTATAGAACTTAACCGAACCTACAGAGGCTATCTCTCAAAGCAATATGGTGTTAAGAAAATATGAATAGAGCAGCCATTCGAAAAGCATCAAACAAAATAAGTTAAGTTCCGTATTTATACATTGACTCGGAAGTACTATATGATTCCTAATAAAAACGGAGTGGGCTCTTGCTTCTTAAATATTTAGATTATCAGAATAGGCTTTATAGTGCCAAAACATAAAACTTTGTAAAATATTTCAAACAGTTTAGTATCGACTGACTGCTATGACTTCTCGAGAAACCCCTGGAAGGAATCCAACGCGGAAGGAGCACGACTGAAAACATGAGGTTAAGTAGGCGATCATGTCTTACATGATGTAATTAGGGAGACCACCGCTGACGTTTCGGATGTCTACATCGTAAAAATGGCACTTCCAGTACAGGGAATATTAATAAATTAACCGGAAGGTAATTTCCTTGACGCATCGTAGATTTTATGACCAGGAATGATTATTTTGGTAACCGGCGGGCAATGAAAATTACTTTATTTTTAAATTAGGCGAATGGGAGCACATCTAAACAACGTGTAGCTGATGGTGCAGGTTAGATTTTCCTAGACATGTCCTATCTGACTCGTCTCGTGTTCCGTTTCGGTTAAATAACGTCGTTATTGCCAAATAGTAGGGACCACTTGTGTACAAAAGAATTTCTATTCCATTAAAGTAAAACCAATTTCGGATTCCGTACGTTGTAGTTTTGTATGAAGTCATCCCCTTGACGTGCATGGACTGCTCCGGGAACGAACCGTACTCTCAGGGATATATATTTTCTCGGCTATCACCCTCGTGTGTCATTTCTGCGCACTCTCCTCGACTTTCTTTCTCTCTCAATCTTCCTCTTTCGGCATTTTCAGAGAGATATTTCTGAAAACCTCGTTAGAGAGTGATGTATTTCCCATCGGCCTTATCGAGTCGCGGCAGGAAAACGGAGCACGAAGGGTTGAAGGGTTTAGGTACCGAATAAGAAAGTTTGAGTTTCTATTGAGTTGACTTCGTTTCTGCGAAAGAGAATTAACTGGAGCACTCGATTAAACAACTGAATGAAAACGTTGAAGATTCGGTGTTGATTTTGACGAAATTTCGTTTCTTCTTTATTTAAAATTGAAGGATGGGGATACAGTCAATAAATAAAACAAAAATAATGCTGACATAGAATTTTTGTCTTTTAAGTCTAAAAATTTGGATAAAAGTTTGTAAAAAATGATTTGACCTATTCATTATTTGATTCCATCTTTTGATATTCATAAGGTTTATCCATTATTTGTTAAATTGGTTGCCTCCATTTATCTTCACTCAGTGACATGTTCTTCATTTCATTTATGCATATAATATTTAAAAATAATTTTAAAGCTTCCAAAAGGTACAATATTTTCTATATATTTCAATACATTGTATTTTGTATTTCTACTGTTTACGTAATATTAGCTACAATAATCAAAAGAGCCAAATTTCCTTTTCTCATAGCAAAATTTTGTTTCTTTGCAATTTTTTTTACAAAGTCACTTTGCTCTTTTTACATTTCTGAGCTCTGCTTAGAAAATCCCCTCATATTTAAAATTGTTGTTTTTAAACGTAGTAGTGTTCTCGGGGCTGAAGCTACCAAGCAACGTAGGAAACTCTCATGTATATCCCTAAATTGTCCAGGAGAAGGATTTTAAAAAAACACCAATGGATGTCGTCGTGTTTTTTTTTCAAAATTTTAAAATTTTATCGCACTAAAATCGCACTAAAATTTTGAAGAAAAAAAACACGACGACATCCATTGGTGTTTTTTTTAAATCCTTCTCCTGTACAATTTGGGGATATACATGAGAGTTTCCTACGTTGTTTTTAAACCGCAAATGTCAATTTGGGAATTATCATTTGGGCGATATCTCAGCAGGCTTGGGACGTGAATCAATGTTTCTCTTTCAAAAACTTGAACAACAAAGGATAATTTACTTTTCAATGAGATAATTAATTCTTTCTAACTAACAATCCTCAATTTCTTCTTTAGAATCTGCGCCGTGTAATTGTCACAGAATTTGTCATGTTCTATCGATAAAGGTGAAACCAATTGTCAGATCTTCTACTGGCTGGTTCGAAGACGTTTTGACTGATTTATCTTTTACTGCTGTAGCAGACAATGCTAACTCTTTATATCTTTTTAGAATAGGTATCTGCTGTGTTCATAACATTTCTTGCTAAAGTCCCTTGAAATTTATATATTCGCCGAGTGTGCATGGTTTCCTCTCTTAGACACTCTCCTTACGAACCTTAAATTTTGTTATGAAATTATTACATATCGACAATATTTTCAATATTAGCATGATAGGAAGATTGCATTCGATAACTACCCCTTGATGATCCCTTAAAACTTGATTTTGCTCAATTCTTCTGAAGTTACTCAGCTGTTTGCTTCCTTGCACCACCGATAAGACATTTAGTGCTTAATAACGCGTGTTCAGCTGTATACAGTGTTTCGCCAAAATTGATTTCATGTTATACGTCAATTGACAATTTTTCCTTACAAATGAGACGGGAAGGTTACTTCAGTTTTCAAGAAACGCGAAAGTCTCAGCGTGTCAGACATAAAGTCACGATTTTCTTAGTCATTTGTTATTTACTTCATCTTTCAACACCTGAAAAATATTTGTGGCAGAGCCCCAATCATATGGCGAAATAGCCGCTGATTTACCTTAAAAATTTTAAAGATATAATTTTCATCTCAATAAAACTACTACTACTACACTACTTGGGAAGTAGCTGCCACCCAATGTGGTTGGATCAAAAGTTAGCTGTCGGTAGACTCTGTGACCGAAAATTGTGAATTGAAACTAGCGAGTCAAGAACGGCGTTTAGTCTTGATTTCGGGTAATCAAGTCATATTTATTTCGTTAGCTGCCATCAAGAAGGCTATGTACGATATTTCAGCTACCTAACTTTCATCATCGATCCATCGAAAATAATTTCAGTTATGACTTATTTATTATCGTTTTATTCAGTAATTTCAGTTATACCAGCTAAGGCAAAATTAACTGCCAAACTCTATACAACGACGCTCGGATCAATGCATCGAAGTGACTCAGCTGCAACAGAAATAACTGTCAAAAAAATTGAAACCACCGAAGTGTCGTTAATTATTTTGTGTCCTCCACCTCAAATATATCTGCTAAAGTGCTCAACTTAGTTTCAATTAAGTTTGCGTTAGGGACTGGGAAATCAGTTGACTGCCAGGCAAGAACAATATGACTAAAGCGGATGATTGAGCTTTCTGTCAGCTCGCATTTTGATTCAGTTAATGTTAAGATTCTCAGGCTGAAGCTTGTAGTACTGTGCAGTAGAAGTTCTCGAAATCTGAAGTTTAGAAATTATGACACCGAACGTAAATGTGCTAAAGTCAAGTAGCTGCCTTTCATAATTATTTCGATGGATTGTTCGCGATAGCACTTAGTAAAATAGCCTTTGGACAATAAATAACATTATAATCGGTTGCTGATAAATTAGCGAGGTTATTTACGTTTTTTTTAAATTTATATAAAGACTGACATTATTGTCACCACCTCATCTTTTGCGACACATGTTTTGGCCAATCGACATTCGTTTGACATTCATTGTTTCGCAACTCTACATTTTGAAAATAGGTTCATATACCCCAATTTAATAGAAACTAAAAATTCCTGTTAACTTGTACAATGTTAGTCCTTTGAATGACCATAAAAACCTGTACGCAAGTACATGTATTATCATCTCTCATCTCCCTTCTTCCTAATTATCTTTGGGGTAGCTTTATTATGTTTTCCTACAATTTATTTTACATAGCATCTTATCATACTTAGATTTTATATGTTTAACTGATATATTCCTCAAGTTTTCTACGACTAATCTGAGGTTTTGCCAAGCTCTGTCGTTGACACCTCGAATAACCCTGAACCTCTATTCTGTCTTTTATGTTGTTAAAATACGTGGGCAACTACTTTTCCGTCTCTCAATTTCAATCGATGATAATTCCGTATAGTATCAATTTAATCTTTTCGTCTTAATTATACTTAGTCTTAACCAATCAGTCATCACTTTGATACTGGTTACAAAGGAGCAAGAAGTTGTTTTACTTAATCATTCTTCATTTACTTGTTAAGTGTTTCATACACAATTTTTACCGTTTATGTGTTTATATTAATGTTTGGGTAAGTTTTATTTCCGTTATTGTTGTGTATTTGTCTGTTGATTTGTAAATGTTAGGCTTGATGATGGCGTAAGCCGAAACCGCTCACCAGTTGTGTCATTAACTTAACTTAACTAAGACTTTCCTTTTCTTCCCTCCCTCAATGTGCTAAGGGTTGAAAGATGTGAATTTGTTGGAGAATCAGAGTAGTAACATCTTCGTTAAGAGAACAAACTAAGTAACCTGATTTATTGAAATAATCTTTGAGCTTTTATACAAGTTATCTTACCATGCTCTAATTACCCAACAACGTACCCTAATTTCTGATTATTGTGTATCAGCCAGTCATAACTGACGACCTCGCCGCGTGGGTCATGTCTCACACAAACAATTATTGATATAATTTAAGCAAGTTTCCATCTTTGTTCAAGGAGTTATTATTAGTATCGTTAATGTAGAAAATAATCTTGTCAAACTAAGTTAAATACAGTGCCGTCATGGAAGAGCTTAATAATCTGATAAAAAGGTTCGACCAGCGATCGGTAGCAAGGCTATCTTACAGTGTGTATGTAGGTTAGTGACTGTCACGTTTTCACGTTTTCAAACTATGATTTTCCAAATACACTCCTGAGCTGTTTCCACCTCCTCGCCTCATTGGCTCAGCAATGACGCCCTTCGCCCTTCTGATGTCCACATTCACCCAGCATCGATCCCTTTTGTTCAGTCGGTCCCGTTCTTCGTTTAGTCTGTTCCTCTTTCCCGTTTCCTCTCATTCGACGGGAAAAACCGACAGAATTCGTATGGCGTCGCTCGTGGCAACAACGCCACTGATAACCGCCGTCTATTTCTCAGTTGGCGTTGACACGCGATATAAATCAAAGGTGCTTTGGTGTAGAGTGAGAGAGAGAGAGGAAGAGAGAGAACTCCGGACAGATTTAAAAATAAATCTCGCCCGATGTTATATGCTTCATATATTGCACACATACAGATTTTCAGTCGCCGGTGTCGCTTTAAATGTGCTGTGCCGGACGGACCTTTCATATCCTGGGGATTTTCGTCGTTGTGTGTGCTCATGTAGACGACGCGGGAAGGGGAAAAAGGAGGAAAGTCGCGATGAAATAATAATTTCGTGTGCTACGTTTCCGTAACGATCTGGCTTTGTAAAAATGCTCTCAGCCCCTCTTTCGGACGATTACCGTTAATCTTTGATGAAACCAACCCAAAAAGTCGAACCGGCAGACGTATTCGTCTTATTTTCGCGCTAGACGTTTCAGACAGTTCTGGGGTAAATTGTTTCATTCACAGCCGCTCTGAATATTCATGATAGAGGGAGTGCTGGTGTCCGTTTTGAACGTATTCTTGAAACGAACGTTTATAATGTGGCCCGAGAAGGAGGAAATGAAAATTGTAAACGCTTTACATGTGAAGACGTCGGTTTGATCAGACTCCACAATTCTTCTTGATTTGGGAGGCGCTGTCACATTTGTACATAAATAAAGCAGAAGACATTACATTTTGATGTAAATTTGTCACCCCCTTCCTTAGATCTTGAAATCCAAAGAGTTCTAAAATTTCCAAAAATGGTGAAGAGCTCCTTGGGAAGAATAAATTTATTATTATGTATTATACAGGTCTTAAGAAAGAAGTCGTATGTATGTTTTATAATATAATAACCACATCATTAGTTACAGAAGTCCTCCCACATTTAGTATTATACTGGGTGTTTCAATATAACAGGCGATTCTCTATAAAGAAATATGTAAAAAAGTTACCATAAACTTGAATCTAAAACAGTTTTATTTTCAACATAGTATAAGAGGGGGTTATACAGCCGTTGCCGTTTCCCGCATTTCGACCGCCATCTCTTCCTATTTCTCCAGGTGTCTTCATCTATTGGTCTGTCTTTCATTATTTCCATTATCCCATTTATCCATGACATTGCTGGTCTTCCACGTTTCTTTCTGTTCATTGGGTTGTATTCTAGAACTCGTGTTGACCATCTGTTTTCCTCCATCCGTCGCAGAGGTCAGTACCATATAAGCTGCCTAGTTTCTATTCTTTCTGAAGTTTTATGTCTTCTGTTGGTTCTTCGTCTGATTGCAGTATCAGGTATATGTTCTGTTCTTGGTATGCGACAGGCTCTTCTCAGGTAGTCCATTTCAACATTGTCATTCTTTTGCCAACACTCCGCTTCATATGTAAGGATAGGCTCCACAATTACTTTGTAGGTTGTCATTTTGATTTTCAGTGTAGTTCTGTTAGACCAAAGTATTGAATTCAAAATTTGTACATTTTTCGTAGCTTGTTGTACTCTGTATTCGTTATCGCGATCTGTTGTTCCTTTACTAAAGATGATAGGTACCTACTTCCCAAATATTTGTAACGTGGCATCGTTTTATTTGTCCTATTTCCAAATCAGGGTCTTCGTCTTCGATACTTACTCACATGTATTCCATTTTTGTCATGTTCATGCTTATCTCCCATTTTTCATACTCATCTCTGAGTTTCCTGTGCATATAATCTGCGTCTTCTTAGCAGCTGGCTTTTTTTCTATTTTCAAAATACAGAGCGTTAAAATTTTAGGTTTATTTTTATGATTTTGCGTTTTACTAAAAATTGCTTCTTTATATTCGGTAGATGTATTACAGGGTGATATTTTTGGGGATGGAGTCATCATATTGCAGTTCTGACTCCACCTTAGCTACAACATTGAAAATACCAAGACCAAAGGACATATTAACAGCTACTATAGTGCCAATAGGAGTAGAACGATTCTCCCTTTTGCTGCGCTACGCGCGCATGCTTCCCCTCTCCACTCACTATATTTTAGTAACATTATTGTCGTAATTATAACCTTTCCTACTTTCGAGTATTTTTGTATGAAACTATAATCATTTGGCAACATAATGCTAAATTTATCACTCATTAATGAATAAATAAATTTAAATAAAGTTATAAATAAAGTAGTAATCTCAGGTTCTAATGCATTTTGTTTAAAAAATGATTATTTATAAATTTGGCCAAAAATGCAGGATATCCAAATCTAAAATTAGAAATAAGATGAATTTTTGTTGTAGGCGTTATTTAAATTGTTTATAATTTAAAAAATGCTCTCTCTTTAATTCCAGTTTTCTGCTATTTTATCGTAAAGTTCACGTTACTTTTATACAGAAATACATAAAGAATTTTATAATAATTAAAGTATGACCTTCACAACTCTAGAATTTGGCTTAATGTCGAAGAATTTGACCTTTTAAATATGCTCTTTAAGACAAATTTACCTACAATAAATAATATAAACAAAAATTATAAATTGCAATATCTTTAAAGTAATAATTAAAACATGCTAAAATTTTACAGACGTATTATAGACTATAAATGCTCCGTTTAAAAACATCTCAAATTCCCTATTTTTGCAATAATTATTTAGCATTGAACAAAACAGCGTTTTTTAATCATTTTCACGGATTTCTGGTTAAATAATTGATCAATTTTGACATATCACGGCTCATTTTATACATATTTTTTTGCCTATGTCAATTGCCTGTGAGCTAAGTTTTATTTTCATGCCTATAGCACTTCTATAGGCCAATACTACCCACAGGGTTCATAACATTTTCCCTATGTTGCAGTGGTACAAAACAGCCATGTTTTGATCCATAAGATGCCCTACATTATGTTCATTTTAAACGGACCGAATCGTAGGTGCGACAAAAATATGAAAAGAAGTGGTTCATATTTTTAGTTTAGGTTATAAGATATGATTAATATTTATTGTGAAATTTTGCCGCTCTTAAAAAGTTAAAAAGCCACTGGGTAGGGTATGTGTCGTTTATAAATTGTATTTTGGGGTTAATTTAGTGAAAATTTCTGAAATCCAGGAGGTTTCTTTGATCCGCTCTTTACTTTCTCATATGGAGTACCCATATAAGTGAAAGTATTGTAATGGTGCTAAATTTCGAAATTTGAGATATTGGCATTTCTAGACGTTTTGAGGTCCCTTGAGTTCGCAAAACAAGTTTTTGGGAACATGTCTCTGTGCATGTATGTTATGTTATGTATGTTTATGTGTGTGTACGTATGATGTATGTGGTCAACGTTTTCTCAGAAATAATAAACAGTGGAAAGTTGAAATTTTTTGTTTAGGCTAGGTCCCCTGAAAACTCGCGACCACATAAAGGGCACTTTACTTTTGTCATTTTTTTGGATTAGCTCAAAAACTGGTCCGACGTTTTTTTTTTAAACTTCGTATACCTAGGTATTTACTTTACCACTCAATTCTTATTGATTGCCGTTGTCGTCATCTTGACTGATCTGCGAAGGGCCCTTTACTCTTGTAAATTTTCAGTTTTTCCCAATTTTCTCCAAAACGGCTTTACCGATTCTTACCAAATTTTACATTTTAACGGACCTAACCAATGGCTACAACTTTTATTTGAAACATTTTTTCTAAAACCTCCTTACAGGGCCTTACAACGTTTATCTGAAATAGTTTCTCCTAAAACTGTCCTAAAGGGCACTTTATTCTTAATTTATTTTGTTGTACAATTTTCTTTAAAACGATTTTGGTGATTTATACCAACTCTCATAACTTCAGTTAGCTGTTTAATGCCTATACCTTTTATTTGAAACGTTTTTATCTGAAACTGCCCTAAAGGGCACTTCCTTAAGTTCATCGGTTGCCATGAATATTTTGTCCGGCCATATATGAGAAAGTCTTACACATCGCCATTTTTTCGTTACAAAATGTCGCAAATTTTTCCACAAACCAAAATCTAATCGTGTCAAGTCAAATTTTCTCACGCCTCTATTGATTATGATGTGTGACACCAGCTTGAGTTTGTGAATTGAGTTAATCAATTTAATTCCTTGCTTTTTTTACAAATAGACAAAACACATGCAGAAATTGTTGTAAAATAATGTCCAGGATAAAAGTGTTACATTATTTTTTGTGGTGTTTGTAAATACCATTCATTAGGTTATGAGAATGATTGTGTTTGTGGTTGGTGAAACGTTCATAACTGGAACCAAAAAATTTCTGAAGGCCAATAAATCAAATGTGCCTAGCCCTAGACGCGTTATATATTTGTCTTTCCTATTATCACAAGGTACCCAAGCATTTGTCTTGTTATATTTCGTCGGAAGATAAAACGTAGATATTTGTCATACCTCGCGACATTTTACGTTCGTTTCCCTTTGTTCAAATAACGCACATATTTACCCATATTAGCACCAATAAGAGTACTTCGGAGGGAAATTTTAATAATCATTAATCCAATCATGGTTAATTTAATTTTTAAATCCTAGTAAGAACCGGCACCCCAAACACAAAAGGGGATTATCTCCTTTTGTCCTAAAATGACTTCATCCTGTCTGTTCTAATAACGGTTTCTGTTCCCAAATCGTTTTATCCTCCCCCGAAAGTTATCCGATCCCCAAAGTAAATTTGTTTTACGTGATTCCCGAATTGTTTATCCTGCTAGAAGCTAATCTATCCTTCCTCTCCTCTCGTTACTCTCGCACGAAGTACAAGTTTCCAATTCGAGCTTCTCCCGATGCCGAGATATCAATCACCTTTATTAAAACATCGAAATGTGCCGTTTCCCGCCTTCGGCCGGTCAACGTTGGCGCAACGTAAAGAACAGAAAAAAATGTAATTTTCTCAATGTCTACGAGCCCGTAAATTTTCTCTGCGAGCCGTTAAAGTTTCTTTGCCGAAAACGAAACGGAGGGAAGACCTACCGAGATTTTTATTGACAAGTTCGAAAGGGCAACTTTATTGATTGCGTTGGGAGGGGGCGGCGACGACGGCGGCGGCGGCGGCGACGGCGACGGCGGCGTCGGAGTCGGGGGAGAAGGTTTTGACTTTCTTTCGTGGAATAAATAAAACATTGCCTTCGGCTATGTAGACGACGTACAAGTTTGACAGCCGGAGTCGAGGAGGAGGAGACGAATTTAAAATGGGAAAATTTACGAAAACCGTGATTTACGTGTTTTCGAATTCGGCCGAATGGAAAGCGAAGCCAAATGGGGGTGAAAATTTTTTAGTGGTGGATATATATATGGAAGTGCAGCCGGTGGAACGAATCAAAGGGCGCGAAAATTTTCCGAGTCGTTATGCCGAACGGATTCCACCCTTTAAAAGGGCCCTTTTCAATTTACGAAAGCTTGGGGCGATCCGAACAGAAAAAATTACAAGGACCCAGCACCTACTGCCGAAAACAACTAATCCTTAAATCATGCTAGACGGAAGCACTAGATGAAGTGATTTGCCTTGGACCTAAACAGACTATATGAAGCCCAAATTTATACCTTCTAAGGTAATACCTTCTATACTATGTCCAGCCACAATTGGAACACCAACAAAAACACTTAATGGCCTTTTAAGTAGTGAAGAACGATGCCGCCTTCTCGTCCATGGGCGTATCATTACGGATAATAACTCTAACAATGAATTCACTTCCAAATCGCACAAACAAATGGCACACACATACACACACCACTGCTTTCTCGAGTATAAGTGCCGAAGAAGACATCACAAGGAAAGCACACGTGGCCGCTGCGTTATGATCCAGTGAACCATCCAGTTTCTGTAGAGTCTCGCGTACTTCCTCGTACACGATTTCACTGATCGACTGTACACCTGCACCTTAGAAGAAGAAGACGATACAAACGAAGTGCCGCTGTCGTAAAAAAAGTTTGCGGTCCAATGAACCCTCTATTTCTTTATCTGTACATATCCATACATTGACATATACGATTTCACTTGGGCAACTGAACACCTGCATTTTAAAAATACCAGTGCGTTTCTGAACAAGCAAAGAGATAAGTCCCATGGTTTTATATAGAGACAACGGCTCTTTTCGAATATCCTCGGTAAATTCAGATTTTATTGAGTGTTCCAATTGCTACTGGTTAGAGTATACCTTCCCTAGGTGCCATCTCCGTTTCGAAGGTTGGCAATCATCAGGACGATCTTTATTTTCGAGACCGCGACTCTAAATAATTCGTTGTTACTGCCAAACCACTCTCTAAGGTTCTTCAGCCATGAGTTTCGTCTCCTTCCTACGTATCTCTTTCCTTGGATTTTTCCTTGCATACTAGTTTGTAGTATTCGATATTTCTCTCCCCTCGTGACATGCCCCATATATTCCAATTTTCTTCTCTGCATTTTGAATTTTTTTCTCTCCTTATGCATACGTCACTTCCACATTAGTCACTCTCTCCATCCAAGAAATCCTCAGCATTCTCCGGTATATCCACATTTCAAATGCTTCCAGTCTCTTCACGTCAATCCCCTTCAAAGTCCATGCCTCCATTCCATAGTATAGTATAGATAGCACATAGCATCTCATCAGCCCTATTTTTAGCTGAAGATTTAGATCTCGACAGCAGAAAATTCTCTTCATTCTTACAAATGTGCTTCTGGCGTGTTCTATCTGATTCGTATTTCTTGGGAGCTATCATTATTTTCATTAATGGTTGTGCCTAGGTATTTGTATTCTCTTACTCTTTCAATAGGGTGATTCTTTACACATATCCTACGAATGTCCTGGGGTGTTTTTGTTATCAGCATATATTTTGTTTTGTTTATGTTCAGTGATAGTCCATATTCTTCACTAACTGTGACCGTTCTATTAACTAGCGTCTGTAGATCTTCATGTGTTCCAGCTACAATAACTGTGTCGTCCGCGTATCTCAGATTATTTACTGCCACACCGTTAATTTTGATGCCTATGTCCTGCTCCTCAATTGCCTTATTTACTATATCTTCTGAGTACAGGTTAAAGAGGATTGGTGAAAGTATACACCCTTGACGTACACCTTTTTGTATTTCTATTTCTTCTGATGTTATGTCTTCTATTCGTATTACTGCTTTTTGACCATAGTATAGGTTTGAAATTATTCTAATGAGTCTCTTTATTCTCTTTATTAATGTTTCGATGAGTTGGTCGTGTCTTACTTTGTCGAAGGCTTTACTATAGTCTATAAAGCGTACGTATAGATCTTGACTCACATCTTGGCATCTTTGTGACAGAACATTAAGTGCAAACAGCGCTTCCCTTGTTCCTAAGCCTTTCTGGAATCCAAATTGCGTAGGTATCGCTGATATCTATGTCAAGTTTCCTGAATATCCTATTACGGACTACTTTTAACAGGATTTTCAACGTGTGCGACATTAGGCTTATTGTACGATAGTCAGAACACTGCTTGGCATTTTTCTTTTTTGGAAGAGTTATAAAAGTTGATACCAACCATTCATTCGGTATTATTCCTGTTCTGTATACTGTATTGATTAATTCTACCATAATATGAATCTGGTCCACAGACACGATACACAATACTTACGGTAATACCGTAACGGAAAGTCTCGTCACAAATAAAACACAAGTCGGGAAGAGTCCGTTCCACGAATCGATGTGAGCTCTTAGAATTCGAGACTGTTCTCTAATTAGATACTCTTTGAGAAACGACTAGAAGATTCGGAACGTCATGAGGCGGTAGAGATAAAAGGAGACGCCGGACCGAGACGGAGTAGTCATAAAACAGCGAACGCGACGAATGCTATTGACCTGAGCGGCCATACGCGGAAGATAAATAATCATCTGTGAAATATAACTTAGGTAGTAGGTAAATGTTAGTTATCGCTGAACAATAAATTAGTTAAGAGACTTCGCGTAGTGTAAGTTATTTTGAACGTTACAATACATCTTGTGAGGTACTTAATTGCTCCATTTTTTCGAAGTGGCCTTTTAAATTGAAGGTACGATAAAACTACGTTCACCACGTGTGAAGTAAGTATTAGAAAATTTCACATACAAGTTACCGGGTTTCGTGTTTACCCATCATCAGATCTAAGAAACGATATCTCAAATGAAACATACCACTCAACACGGAAGCTTACAACATATTTAATTAATATACGTCCACATCTTGCATTAAAGACTACAAATGAGAAACTCTTTCTCCCATTAACGCAGATAAATCATAATGACTTTTAATTAAACCTAAGATATGTCGTGGCAGGTTAAAATAAGAACTAATATCGAACGACGAGAGGGTCGTATCGTGTGCACTTGTTGCTGTTGTCACTCACACAAGAAATAATGATAAAAATTCGTCGTTCACAAAACGAAACGTCGAAGACATAACAATACGATTAGAGTTCCAATTAAGAGTCCATCGTTGATTGCCAAACTTGGCGGGGATCAGTGAAGGGAGTTTAGAAGCCGTAATGGAAGTGATTGTAATCAATTCCAAAATTAAGGGAGACATTAATTTGAGTTAGAAATAATTTCTTCAGAAAAAGTAGGTCTTTAGCTTGTATAGTAGCCAATGAGCAGCAAAAGAAATAATTGATCCTGCATAAAGTTCCTTTTGATCGTTTAGAAATCGATCATCTTTGAATGGATCAAAATTACCAAGATTTTTAAACGTATTTTCGAAATGTAGTGGTGTAGAACATAGATCCAAATCACACTCATATTCTTCATATAGTAGGAGTAACAAATGTATAACTTTCAACTTCTTGATCTATTTTTCGTGTTCTTTTGAGTCAGAAATCTGCCTTCTTATTTTTATCTATATAAAACGCATTTCAAGAATGATACCTAATGTTCTAACATCGAATTTAAAAAAATAAGATATAAATTCCTTCATCATAACTGATAACCAAGTAAGGACCCAGAATATGAAAAGTTTCAAAGGAAAACTTTTTTAAAAACATTATCTAATATTTGAGATATTAGGCCAAAGTCCGATAAACCCCTGTAATTTAAATTGTCAGGTTTAGTTCAAGAAACATTAAAAGAAAAACTATTATGTCTAGGAGAATTTTTTGTTTAAGTGGAAAATCATTATTGTTTGCGAATGTTTATTTCTTTGACGAATGCTGCTTTATGCAACGGTATGGAAAAGAGTCTATTATAATAATTATCAGAAACTAGTTTATGTTGCCTAGGGCGATTAAAATTAAATGGAATTAACGTCCGTATACCGCCTTCCCATAAACTTCAACGTTCAATTGATTATTAGTTATGCGTATATCTGTAACAAACCAAAATTCTATGTTTAAACTTGGGACAATTTAATCACGCATAATAACTTCTACTGTAATGAACTACTGTTCGCATCTAAATGTTTATGAAGAGAGTAATAATTAGAGAAATGCAAAACTGCCATAATGCATACAATACAAAAAAATGTACCTCTTTAATAACTCACTTTGATTTATTGAGTCATATTTTACTTGATAACAAGACTATCCTGACTACTAAACGAACTACCTGAAATACAGCAATTGGTTTTAACATTTAATTCTGTTTTGCAAGTTATAGAAATACTGGACGACCGTCTTCTTATCATTATTAATTGCAACTATAATCATCATTCATAATTCAGACAGAATCATCAGAATATAATAATGTAAGCAAAAGGGTAGTCCATACATTCATAACTCCATACATAAATATGCGCTTACTTTTGGTATAGTTTTATATACATACAATTTGCCTTTCTATAGAATAATTATTGTGTAAATTAAAAAAAAATGTAACCTACCTACCTACATCTAGAATTGATAAAAGATTTAAAACTAAATAAGTATTAATATTAATATCAAGAACTATTTTTATAACACATTTAATACAATCTTCTGGAGCTATATTAAGAATAAATTAACGAAATCTATAGAAAACATTATTTTTGTATTATAAAGATTATAAAGTTAAAACTATGATTCTCTAAATTAAACGGATTTTTAAATGAATAATAGTTGTTAATCTGTTTTACTGAGGAACTACTGATCTCATAGGGTATTATAGTTTATGGAATTTCAGTACACCATATAAGATATGTTAAGAAGGATTCTTGCTTGTTGAAATCCATTAATTTGAACGTTTTTAATATTGCTAGATATTTAGATTCTTAAATGTCTTCCTATCGAAAAATTATTATTCGTGTTTATTTTGTATTTGCAAAAATTACCCAAGTACGTATTGTAAGAAATTCGTGCTAAAAATTCAGAAAACAATTTTTTGAGGAAATAAAAATAAACTAGGCAGTCCTGAAAAATATTGTCGATTTTAAAAATAATCTATTTTTTTAAAAAAAAATGACTATGTAAATATAGAGTTTATTCAAAATTTTCAAATTAGATAGGCGACGTCAAAAATCTGTCCTTTACCATCTTTTAAGGACATCTTTAGGACACTGAGAAAATGGTTGTTCCCGTAAATGGAAACTATGTTTCACACATAATATTTTTAATCATCCATTTTATGTGCTGACAATAGCATTAAAGGGAAAAATGTATGAGTGACTAAACATGACATGTTTGTAACACAAATTTTTGATTTGTGGAACATACCTCATTTATACACTTCCATCACTTATCAGCACAATTTAATAAATTTAGATAAAAGTCAATTTGATTACCTGGTACTAATATGATCTTTTTTAAGAACTAGTAGATTCCAAAATAACACAAAAACTCATGTAAGCAATCTAAAAGAAAGGATAAATAATTTCGTGATTTGTTCCACAGTGTACTATGCCATAGAAAGTTCGAGCGGATCAATTAAATGATATCACATTAGTGGGCAAAATTAATCATTACCTTGACATGTCCCTTGTACACAATCTTTCCTACTCAAAATTGTTATGCCATCTTCTTTTCTTTATTTCGTTCAGAAATGCTCATGCGCGCTGTAGCAGTGGGCCTCTGATTGGTGTAAATTCCTGAAGTTTAGATTCCCGCCAATCGAATTGAGCGGTACTGCGCATGAACCATTTCAGTGTAAAACTCGTGCATCTCTGGTTTCCAAAACGAAAATGCCTAAAGTTTCCTCTGATTCATCTACACTTGTTACGTAATAGCTTCATTCATTCATAAATAATTTACAACGTATAAATAATTACATTAGTCACACTCTTAATCCAAATTCAAATCGAGCCAATCAAGGAATAGATACACTCCCTTGTGGTGTGTTTGTATTGGATGTTAGGTCCATTCTTTGAGGTTATTGGTTTTGAGGTGACGGTGATTTGTTGTAATTTCACATTTATGACGTGGCAGTGTGTTGCTCTCGAATTGTGTTTATTTAACTGTGAAATTATTGGTTACAGTATATGGATTGTAGATACTTATCACAAGGGTGACAAATGAAACGAAACCGAATTCAATTATTGGACATTTCTCAAGAACAAACAATGAAAGGAGGTTTAACGCAGATTACACAATCAAATTAAGCAAAATGTTGTAGCCAATTTAAGGTAATTGGAGTGGTGTAATTGAGCCTCGAATTAATAGCGAGGAAATTTTCACACTTCCAGGCTGTGACAACGCCTCAATATTTACCGGTTTCGGTGCAGGATTTGATTTCGTTTTTCTTTGGTATTAATGGTTTCTACATTTTTAAAAAACGACTTATTCGGGGCCTTTGTGGCGGTACAAAAGTTATTATTAAGTCGATGATTAAGTCTTACATTCGGCGGATCTTGAAGAAACCCCCGCCGCACGCAGGCGGTAAAATAAGAAACCGTTTGTGCAGATGTATACGGTAAAATAATAATAACAATAATGAGCACCGGAAACAGAGGGCGTGCTATTGACATGTGCGCCAGTCATTATGCCGACGTAGGGGCAACGAGGTGGTCGCATAAAAGGGTAAAGAATGGCAGCCGGGGGTGCCTTTTGCTCGTACCGCGTGACCGATAATGCGCACGGGAAAAAAGAGAGGATGAATAATTGAGCAGGAAGCTTTTTCTATTATCGCGAGATTTTTCAACTCTCTTCTCACTTTCACAGTTTAATAGGTTCGACCTTGGTAATGACAGCACTGTCGCACCTGCGATAATGAAATGCTTTATTTACGATCATCGTCCAACCGTGAATGACAATGTTCTCGATGTGGAAACACTCAAGGGCGGCGGCAGCGTTGATTTTCGAATTCACCCATCGCCACCCAAGAAAATATGAAAATCCCGAAAGAACCCATAACTTGGGTATGTTAACCAGTTGGTTACTTTAAAAATCAGAAATCCGCATGCATATTGTCAAAGCATCTATTTGTCTAAATAATTTGTCGGATATATTGCTGCTAACGGTAGTTTTCAGGTAGCTGATATCCCCGTAAAGCAGAATAGACTTATATGGATTCCTCTTGTCCCATGGCCTTGGTTTACATACCGTTAGCTATAACTTTTGGAAGTTCAAGTAAAGAATTTAGCAAAACTTAATCAGGTCTTGATTTGATTAAAGTACTATTAACTGTATTATTAATACAAACCCATTAACTTTTGGTTAAAGTACCAGTATACATAATATTGACACAAATATAACGGGTGTTTTTTTAAATTTCGCCTCATAGTAGGCTGTGGGTAGTGTTTGTGAATGTGCCTTACTAAAAAAATGTCAAAATTGACATAACCTCACTTTTTTAATAAAAATTGAAACTGCTCCAATCAGTTACTAGTGTCGCACTAAACTGCACCGCTTTGACTTTAGCCCCCCCGCTGAGTTAAGTCGGGTCGCTTCCTAACCACGGTCGGTGAAAAATCCAAAAGAATCAAGGAAGTGGCTATGCGTGCGCCGTACGCCGTACGGTCGCGTAAATTTTTGGAAATGAAATAGATACTCGTGATAAGAACTGTTACCAAACTGTTTTGCAATGACAAAAAGTATTACTTATTATTTGGTTACGAATAAATACTCTTCTTCTTGTGACTAAATTACAAGGTATTTATACGTATAGGTCGTAGGTAATAATTAGAGCTGGAAAAATATGCTCTGAATACCCGTTTAAATATGCATCCAGTTTGTATTCCGACATTGAAAGATATGCAATATGTAGTAAGTTTAGTATTAAACCTGTTTAGTATTAAATAAATAAGTATATTTATTACAATTTGATTTAAGTTCATATGAATTTCTTAGAAATTGTGAGTGTAGTCCAGTTAAACCAAATAAAATAGTAAATGTTACCCCCAATTCAATATTAAGGAATCGTCAAATCTCTTAACACTAAATTTAAATTTTAAAATTAAAAAAACGTTATTTTTTTAATATGACAAGGACTACTAGTCCGCCAGTGGAATTGTTTTATCGAGATGTCCCAAGTATAATATTCGCCCGATATTTCAATATCTTTGGCGGCAATATGTCCAACAGCATTTTTCGTCACCGATGAGCGTACATTTATCCACCGCTTCGCCTGGTTTCCGAGAGCGGTTCGTAAGTAATTATCCCTACTTAACGCAGCGGGGTGGTTAAAGTCAAAGCGGTGCAGTTCGGGCCCGTCCTAGATGAGTGAGCTGTCTTTTTCAAGACAGCTCACTCAAGACAGCTCAAGACACTATTAAACGATTGGAGCAGTTCCAATTTTTATTAAAAAAGTGAGGTTATGTCAATTTTGACATTTTTTAGTAAGGCGCATTCACAAACACTATCCACAGCCTACTATGAGGTGAAATTTAAAAAAAAAAACACCCGATAGAAGTCTTTTGGATTGCATTCTTTAACAGGCATGTAACTTAATGATTTAATTCAGTAGTCATTTAGTTCAAACCGTTTGATTCAACGAAACTGAACCAAATTCAAATATACTACGGTTAAATATAGATAATTTGTTTTGAGGTAAATTTTTAAGACTTTTAAGACAAATCAGAAGTTTCTTATATGTTCACTTTAAGTAGTTTGTTTCAAATCATTTAACATGTTTCCTGTTGTTCAGTAACTTATTGGTACAAACTTGTTGCATTCTTATGTAAAGAATCCGCCAAACGATCAAATTCAGACAAATATGGATTGGTGGAGTGAATTTGATAGTGTTTGTGGTAAATTTAATAAACCCATCCTCAAAATATAAGTTTTGAAATGTTTGTAATACAGCATCTGTCATATTTTCTATGATTCAGTTAATTTTGGAATCCAAAGTAAAGGTCTTAGGTAAATAACTAAATTTAAGAAACCAGTGATTTATACAGCTTCCAGAAATCTAAACTTTTATGAGAAGTTTGTATTATATTTGGGTAATGTTTTGATATGTGTAACTTTCCAGCTTGCAATTCTAAAAGTGTTTGTAAACTTTTGGGTATGTATTTTAATAGAAAAGACTTCACTTGAGTGACTTTGAGTGAATATGTAACTTTCCCGAAAAACTGCAAAGCTTCTAGAAACTTCAGGCCTATTTATAAGCTTCCCGGCATTATGCCAAATAATTTTCCAGGAGACGAAATTCTCTTAACTTTTGTTTTGAAATATATAACTCTCCTAGAGGACTTTCAAAGCTTCCAGAAATTCTAGGTGTACTTTTAAACGTCTAGGACCTTATTCTAAACGAAAATATTTCGCACGGATAATGTTTTGAGAGTCTTAATTTTTCTAAGACGTTATTAAGCCTTCATAAATTCTCAAATTATTTGTAAATTTCTGGGAATATATTCTGGAAGAAAGGATCTTATGTTTTCCACAAAGTAGTAATTTTACAAGACCGTTCGGAGGTAGATGCGCAGCCTAAGCACCTGTGGCTTAGGTTGCTTTAGGTTAGGCTTGATTAGGCTTAATGGTTTAACATGTGTAAGGTTCCTAGAGGACTTTCTGGAATTATAGAATTGTTTGTAATTTTTTAAAGATTATTCTGGGAGTTTTTTTTTGGGTGATCTTTTGAAATTTGTAACTTTCCATCTTGAATAACTTGCAGAAATTCTAGAAATATTTGAAAACCTTTTGTCAGAGAGACAATTCCAAGGGGAAAACATTCGGTGATGGTTTCAAATATGCAATTTTGCTCTAATGAGCTTCTATAAACTTTAGGATTAGTTGTAAACTCCTGGCACCGTACCCAAATGTTCTCCAGAAGATCAAATTCTTATGGGTATAGTATGGGTTGCTTTAATATATTACTTCATAGGGGACTTCTAAAGCTTATAGAAATTCCTGGAGTATTTGTAAACTTATAAAGCTTGTAAAAACTGTAAAATTTCTAAATTTTCTACAGAAGGTTTTCTTTGGGAAATGTTTGGTGTATGTAACTGTCCTGGAGTAAAATATTCTGCTTAAAAAGGCGTCCAAAAAGTCTAGATTTATTTATAACGCTTTTGGAAATTGATTTTAAGATGAGTTGTATTTGGTGAATTCTGTGACTTTTGTATAGGACGTGCAAAGCTTGCAGAAAACTTGCGAGACGATATTCTAAGAGAAGAAATTGTATTTGGGTTTCCAAATCTGTAACTTTCCTGGTGTACTTGTAAAGCTTCCAGAAACTATACAAATATTTTCTAAAATTCTAAGACTATTCTAAGAGAACATATAGTATATTTGAATAATGTTTGATAACTTTCTTTATATAGGTACTTAAAATTTCTAAAAATCTGAAAATAGTTCTAAACTGTTGGAAGTTTGTAGAAGGTTGTCTCTGAATAATGTTTTGAAATCTGTAACTTTCTTGGAGTAAAGAAAGCATCCAGCTTGCACAGTTTACAAGTATTTTTATAAACTATTGAGTGTTTATTTTTAAGAAATAGGGTTATTTGGGGTTAAGGCTTGAAGTAGGTATAATGTAACGTTCCTAAGGGATTTTCGGATCTTCGAAAAACTTTAGAAATGTATGTAAACTTCTGGAACCAGAACCATACCATTTTCCATGTTATGCAGTATTTTGCGATGTTTGAGAACTACGAATCTTTCAAAAATTTGAAAGTACTTTTAAACCTCTGTGACTCTAGGCGTCAAGATTTTTACTTGGTAATGTTTTGAGATCTATAATTTTCTCAAATGACGCGTAAAGCTTCCAGAAATTCTAGAATTAATTGTAATTTTTTGAAGTTCCACCCCAGAAAGTTTGCTTTGGGAAATATTTAGTAATGTAACTGTCCTGAAATAAAATATTCTGCTTGTGAAGTTTCCAAAAAGGCAAAAGGTCTAGATTCATTTTTAAACTTCAAAATTTATTCTCAGATGGGTTTTAGATCGTAGAGGAAAAACAAAGCTTCCAGAAATTCAAAACTTACTTATAATTTTTTGAGATTCTTTTCCTATAACTCTCCTGAAGTAAAATATTCTATACTCTGTTCAAAACAAATCTCAATGCAGGTAATTTTGATGACGTCAGAATCATCCAATACTACCAACTTAATATAGTCACAGGACATCGCAATTTATGTGTTCCGTGTATATTTTAGGTTGACAATATATATGGTTATGTGTATTCTCAACCTAAAATATACACGGAATAGATTGTTACAGTATGGCAACATTGCCAGTAGAAAACTCTACATTTTATGGACGATATTTTAAGGGCACATCTGGTTTGACTTTTCTTAGAAATAGGGAGTCAGGTACTTATGGGCACTTCACTTTTCTGTAACTTTTCCATGCGTAGTTAGTCTCTAAGAATCTGCCAATAGTTAAGAAACACTTTTTGTATTCGTAATTTAATTAGTAATAAAGTTACACTATTATTTGCGTTTACACTGCCTACATACTTCAAAATACCTCAACATAGATAAATTGCGATGTCCTGGGACTATATTAAGTTGGTAGTATTGGATGTTTGGTGACGTCATCAAAATAACGTGAATCGAGATTTGTTTTGAACAGAGTATACTTGCAAAGCTTCCTAACGATCTAGATTTGTTTGTAAAAGCTTGGAATTTTTTTCTAAGAGGGAGTTTATTTGGTGAAATCTCTAACTTCCGTAGAGGTAGTGCAAAACTTTCAGGAATTATGAATTTCATGAATTTTCCTGAAATAATTCAGATTTTCAGAAAATTTCATGAATCATTTGTAAAATCCTAGGACCATATTCTAGAGAAAAATTTGCATTTGGGCAATGTTACGAAATCTGTAATTTTCCTGTTGTACTTTTACTCTTTATTCTGACAATGTTTTTCTGCGATACCAATCTTCAAACGAACCAACTTAACAATTCCTCTAATGACACCCGTCCATTCAACGTGACTGTAAAAGCTTTTCGCCAACCGTACCATTAGTTGCGTTACATTCTCGAGGTCCGCGCGATGAAACCGGAGAAGTAGTGGTAATAGTATCAGTAGAAGAAGAAAAAGAAGTGGAAGAAGAACCTTGCCGACAATCTTCCGAGACGGAAGACGCCCAAGAAGAATAAGTACATGGGGAGTAGGAGAAGAAGAAGGAGAAGAAGTAGAATAAGAAGAAGAGAATCGGAGATCCGTCTGGTCGGGTCTCGGACAGAAATAATGCCGGTTCGCTACCGGACTCTCTCGGTTTTCGTACTTGTAAGTCCTGTAGTCGAAGATATCGGCGGTAGCGGGGCCGATATAATGTACAAGCCGAAGGAAAGAGTAAGAGGGAAAGAGAAGAAGAGAGAGAAAGAGGGACGGGGAATTTTACGGATCGTCGAAACGTCGTCGGAATCTTCGGCATCGAAATATGTACGGGCACGTAATTAAAAAAAAAACGACGGACCAGGGAAGGTAGTTATTATTTTAACAAAAGAAAACGCGGGGAATCGAGGCCGAATCATCTAAAATATTCGAGAGTTAAATATTACAGTCAGAGTCTCCAGAAACGTGGAAATTGGCTTCACGACTGAAAAGGATGACGCTAAGAGAAACATGATCGATCCTGTGGCGGACAAAGTGTATTGTTGCCGCTAACACCCTTGTTACATTTTTGCATTCTTTCATTTTGAGGCTTCGTCTTGTCATGAACTTCACTTTGTTCGTAAAGTACTTCTTCACAAGCACTTACTACCACAATATTTCAATACCCCCAGTAACATTACCAAATTCTACCAACCGAGCTAATTCTCAATTTGTTAGTTTCTAGCAACCTGGCGACTAGTTAGTAATATTTTTTTTTCACGCTGCCGCTATCGTAAATCGCTCTTATATGCATAGATACGTTGCATGAAAATGGCAAATAACATTCGTGTATTATTTTTCCTTGACGACGGAATGTAAATACTGTCATTTACATTCCTAGGAGAATCAAAAGAGTAAATCAAGTTGATTTATCCCTAGTTACGCATATGTCAGACTTGACATATGTAAGTTTGACGTGTGTCAGTCAACTTATGTCAGAGTGACGTACGTCCAAACTAAATCAAACATTTCGTTTTTTTGGAGAATTATGAGGAAATTTTCAATGGCAACGTGAAAAATCTAATAAGCCACACGGAATGTATCGACTGTTAACATCCTCGGCAAGTGACAAGCCTCGGCTCGTACACACTTGCCTCGAATGGTAAAACGTCTTTACATTCCTTGTGGCTTAAATAACTAATATTTACGTTGTTATTTACTTACCAACTTTTCTTAAATCACCCCAGTGTTTGCAGTGAAGGTTGTTTTTTGGACACTTCATATTAAATTTGGCGCTTTGATGCTTTTTTAAAGAAGGATCAATCTTAATGGACACCAGATAAGACATCTCATAATAAGGAATAGAGTTAGTCCAACTCTGGGATGGGTCGTTCAATTTTCGGTTCAATTCCTTATTCGATCCCATGAATTACAAATAATACAACTAACACCTCCACAAAGTTATGGTTCTTGTCAACTTATAACTCTCAATAAGAAGGAATACTTAGTGTTAGTTCCAACTCTGGGATAGATCGTTCAATTTTTGGTTCAATTCTTTATTCGATCCCATGTATTACACATAATACTTACAACTAACACCTCATCAAGGTTATGGATCTTGTCAACTGGATGATATACAGAGTTGACAAACATTCTGTTAGACTACTTAGCACACCTATTAAAAACTGAGTGTCACTACACAATAGTGACACAATAGCACAAATTTTGATTCAGTCAAAATCATTTATACTGCCTTAAAAACATTCATTCAGGTTATTATATGCTCTCTTTTAAAAATGTTAATGGCTTATAAACAACATTTCCAGATGTTTGCTCTTATCTCAAGGCTAGGGGTAGTGCCTTCCAGGCCTTTAGGATATTATATACATTTCTTCGTACAAAGGTGCGATATGCTTTCTCCGTCCTCGGATAACTTTTAAGGTGGTTCTTGGGGAGTGTAAGATAGCACTATTGTTAAACACAGCTGGAACATAGAGAAATATTTCTAAAGGTAAACTTGGCAACAGCGGTTACATCGACACAACGAACACATGCGAATTAGGATTGAGTAAATTTTGATATTATTTTGTTGGCTATTTGTTGCCAAGTTGCTGCGCTAAACTGGAATAAAATCCAAATCCAATCGCTCAGATTTTCTTCGTATTCAGTCAGTAATTTTCCAATTTTTCATGTATTATTTACAACTTTAGTTCTATTTGCACGGCAAATTTTTATTTTGAGTTGAATATGTGACAATGTTTGGCTGACTGCATCATTGTGACTTCTGTATTAGTCGAAATGGTGATCATTTTGAGAAGTTTCTTTAACCGTTTCACCTCAGATCCGTAATTCAGAAAAAAATTGAAAAAACATTTTTAAGAACTCAATATCTTTTTAATGTTTGAAATTCCGGAGAAAATTTATTTGAAAAAATTGCATATTCTTCATGTGGTTTAAAAGAAAGCATCAAATTTGGAAATACTTATTTACTAAATAACTGGGAAGAAAATCTTATTTGGAGGATTTTTTGAAGAACTTAGCTACTCTACTGTATCTAACACGGAAGGGTCCTATGGATCTCTGCCGATAAGGATGATGATTAGAGTTTTCTTTGCACTTTTAGTAAATTGCCAGTTGCTGTTACCATTATGCATAATCCTTCAACATAGCCGTTTTTAATATTGAATATGTACCCCTTTTTCCGCCTTTCTTGCATTTGGCACCAATTTGGCTGTCTTACGACGTTCTTTGAACAGTAATTAGGGAATAACAATTAACATTGATATTAAGAAAACTGGATTTTTCCAAGAATTTAAATGATTGTCAAAATGCAGATGATCAAGTTTCACTGGAACAAGCAGCTCTTTTTGGTCTGTAGCATTCTGTATTTCAATCATAATTTATATTTCTGGAAAGATTTACAGTTTTATCAATATTAACCTTACTTGCCATCAAATTACTCTTCCATGAACATCGAAAGTCCACCAGCTTGGTCACAAATGCGAAAAAAATTGGAAAAAACGCCAAATATTCAATACAAAATAGAATGTATCGAAGGATACAGTACGAGTGACTGCAAATACAACCCTGAAAAATACTCTCCACATTATCTTTATCAGCAACGCTCCACTGGACTCTCAGTGGAGTAGCTAAATTCTTTAAAAAGTCCTCCAAATGGGATTTTCTTTGCAGTGCGCCGTTTAGTAAATGTCCTAGAACCAATGACGATGAAGTCTCGATTCGAGGTGTTTTAAAGAAGTACCTATTAATATTAATAACACTATACAGTTATTTGCACGTACACCGCCTATATTTTTAAGCACCTCAACTAATTCACTATTTGCTAATTTTCACATTGTTATTAATTACAAAAATAATAAAAGTCGCTGTTAATTACCAATTTGCCGCTTATCCATACACACTTCTAATAGTTTACAGTTACAATGTGAACGTGACGAGCATAAGTCAGGATGTAACAGTTCCGGAAAACTATAATGCTTTTAATTATCGCTTTGAAATCGTACACATACAGAACAAAAAGGTATAAATATTGTATTGGAACTTCTCTTACTGAAGTTATTCTTAGAATACTAAGAATCCACAATAAAAGACTGGCCATTTCTGCTCCTCGCTAATAATAGACTACTGGAAATAATAATGGATTGTCATTAGCTTACATTTTTGAATTTCTGGGGAGTTGATATCATTTGGTAGTCGTTTTATGCGTATAACGGACGTAGGACTAGATATTTTGGGAAATATAATCTTGTTTTGTATTAACTCTCCATTAGTTTAGATCTAGAAGGCATCTTCATGTGAGAGCATTTGCCAGAAAACATATCCTGTTTTGAGTGTTCCATAAAATTACAATTACGAGATAAAATCAGGTGTATACCAATATATAGGTATTTACTTTTAATTTATACGAACTGTTAACTTTTTGATATCAAAAACTAAATGATACCTAAACAAGTTAAATTTTTTAATGACTATTCATCATGTAAGTTTAACTGAGTTACAAAGATAACATTCACTATTACATCAGAAAACGAATAGCTTTAAATAAGTATTGTAACGTTTATTCTAATTTATTTTAAGTACTGTCTTTACACTACTTAATTTATCTAGACTATTACTTAACTAATCAATTTATATAACACACTTAACGTTTAATTTATTCTTCGTCGACAATTCTTACTTGCCGTTTTTCGCACTGTTTACTCACGCGGCTTCTCGTCTAATCTCCTCTGCGTCCGCAGCGTTCTCCATTATGTCTCGAGAACCTTCTTGAATATACTTTTTTCTTAATAATTTTTGTTCTCGAAAGGAGTAGATCATTCTTACTTTAATAAGACGTTTCCGACCCGTTCGGGAAGGTTTTTATGGCCCAATTAAACGGAGCGGCCTTCTCTCTTTGAACCGCGCCGCTTTCGTGAGATAAGAGACGCCCTGCGTGCCGATGTTTTTATTTCGCGTTAAAGTATTTATTATAATATATACCTAACGCTAAAAGATTTGTGTGTAAAATTTATTTCGTCAGTTTTATCTCAAAGTACTCCTCGAGAAGTTAGAAACTGTAATCCCTGAACGGTTATAGCTTGGACCCTCGAATTAAACCAGAAAATATAAAAATCTCAAAGTTACCTTAGCGGAGACATTTCGAGCTTAGGCTCCAAGATATTTTTTCGAATTTTCTCGAATTTTCTTTTCCGAAGCGAAAAATAGGGGTTTTATTTTGAGGTACTTTTCGAGAAGATAGAAACTCTAAACTTTGAAGTGATTTGGCCCTCGAATGGCACCAGAAAATTTAAAAACCTTACAATTCACTTACCTGAGAGTGGAAGAAAGGGCGAAATTTATGTGATAGTAAACGGCATGCTATTGGAAACTTGAGATATGATGAACCTTGTAGATATTCTAGATGGTTTATAAAAGTACTATAGCTTCGCAATTAACGTTTCGAGGGGACAGTTTGTGAATAGCCCCATTTGTGTTTATATTTTTTGAAGTAACAACTCGAAACGTTTTCAATTGCTCAACTTTCTTGTTACTTAACAATTTCTTGCAGATGGGCAATACTCAGTTATTAAGTTATTATTAATATAGGTAATACAGCTAGCAATTGACCTACTTATCTTGACATATCACATAGATACTAGCTGCTCAAATATTTGATCAAAATTTTGTTTAAATTTTTGTCTATCAAGTTAAAATTTATTTATTGATATTTTTAATAAAAAACTCGTCCCATGTAATCTCATAGAAAATATTGGCTTAGTAAACGAAGAAAATACAGAATAATGAAAAATGTAAAAACACTAAAGTTGGATCGTAAAGGGAAACCCTCGTACTTGCCACTTTACAACATTTAATAACACATGTTGTGTAGTATAAAAAAATAACTGACTTAATTATCCATGACCTATGTACAGAGAGATTAGAGAGAGATTGCAAATTAATTATTAAGCAAATTTAATTTTGCATGACGTACTAATATCTAACGGGTGTGAAATTAGCCACATCATCAAATTTTATAGTCCGGGAAAAATTTTCTTTTTTTATCTCAAAATTTCTACTAAAAATTCTTCCCAGAGATAGATTGATTATTAGTAAACAATTGTATCCGATACGATTTACCACCCTAGCTATCGTCTGGGGTTTGATAAATGAGGTGCATTTACAAAAATTGATTTTTTGTAAGGTGATATTTTGTAAATGCACCCCATTCAAAAACCCCCAGACGATAGTTAGTGTGGTAAATCGTATCGGATACAATTGTTCATTAATCAATAATGTCTCTGTGAAAAATTTTTGTAGAAATTTTGAGATTAAAAGAGAGAAGTTTTTCCCGGACTATACAATTTGTGGATGTGGCTAACTTCACACCCGTATTAAATAGACTTCTTGTATTGTAACTCTATGATCTAATTGTACACTGTAAAATTTTTATACCAATAGTTTTTAAGGCAGTCAAATGAGTATTTATACTTGTTGGAGCCTGGAGCGAGTGTAGTGTATGTGATCCCCATATTCGTTATAATAACTCTGTTGGCGGTATACAAAATTTATTACACCAATATTAACACATTCTTTACAAATGGAAGCTTAAATTTTTCGAGTTGGATCCTAAACTGGTTTCAAAGGGTTTAATGTTATCCTTCCACCCACCAGTCGCGTTTCGGAGTCTATTTTGACTGGGCCAGCCGCATTAATAAACGATTACCTGGACGCGTCCCTCCCTCGTGCATCCCCCTAACCTAACGAATATGTCTATTTGTTCTAGCGACGATTCGGCCCCGAACGCGATTCGCCTCCCCTGCCCGAAGAACGGTTCTGACCCGAACAAACAGCTAACAGCTGAAGAGAGCCAGGCCCTCATGAAGCGTTACCTGCAATGTCCCGGGATGTGTCGCATCGAGGTGCTCAAGAAGTTCGTGAGGAACAAGTACAACGTCGATACGAGCTCGTTCTACGTAAGTTGGTGGACTACGTCAGCCAGGCGATTCGCTAACGATTTGTGGTTTTTCTGTCTTTCGCAGATCGACATCTTGTACAAGAAGGTCCCGTTGCCCGATCACTACACGCTCATCGATATTGCCTATATTTACTCGTGGAAGAGGGTAAGTGCCCGGCAGCTGCTGCAAGGCGAATTAACATGTTTTGAGGAATCTCTCTTCGATATCTTTCAGAATGTTATGTTACTTAGGATATAATTTGCATTCCCATTCGAAAACGTGAATGTACTAAGAACAAAACGAATTCTTTTGCATTGGATATAATCTCACGAAATGCTTACTTTAATTGTATTTACGTTTCCCGGACCCATTTACATTATTAATTTTCAAACCTTACACATTTATCCTATTTCATCATCGTCAAAGGGTCTTTTGATGGAAATGTTTTATATTAGAAACGATATGAAATGAGAAATCCCACAAATCTCCGACCACTTAATTATGTTCCACCCTACAATGTTTTAAGTCTTTAAACTTTCTCATTTAGATTCTATGAAGTACCGTTTCCACGCCCTCCTCCTTTATTAAATTTTTATACATTACAGATCACTCTTTAATATGCTTCTAAATCTAAATCACAAGTTTCCCCATTTGAGAATTTTAGACCAGTTGGGGGTACTGGGTCACACGCCGAATGTAAATTATCACAACTTTTTAATTAATTCGTTTCATCATCATCATCATCATCAGTCTCTATCCGTCCTCTGCTGAACGTAATCCTCTCTAATTTCTCTTCACATGTTTGGGTCTTGAGCTTTGTAAACCCAGTGGTTCTTGCAACTGTTGTTCCATCGTTTGGGTGGTCTTCCCATGCTTCTTCTTGTTAATCTGGGTCTTCATCTTAACAATCTTGACGTCCAGCGATTGTTGTCATGCCTTGCGAGATGCAAGACCATTGCATTGCCCATTGCCATTTTGCACGAGCAACTTTCTGTACTACATCTGGGATCCTGGGTTCTACGCATTATATCATCGTTCCCCAGTCTATGACTCACTCTCAGCAATGCATGTTCCATTGCTCTCTGACAAACTCTTACAAACATTTCTGCACTTCTTTGTATGACTGTTGCTGTCTCTACACCGTACATTGTCACCGGCAATATACAGGTTTCGTAAACTTTTCTTTTTGAATTCATAGCATAATATCTTTGTTCTTTGATATATGTGAAAATCTTCCGAATGCTATCCAGGATGCCCTTATTCTTCTCTTGATTTCTACGATTTGACCTTCTGTTCCCATTTTAATTGTATGTCCCAGATAAATATATTCCCGAACATTTTTTATGGTGCACTTGTCAGTAACGATGTAAAGGGTGTCGTTAGTTGGCATTTTTTTGTTTTATCCATACTCATGCATAATCCTACCGTCTTGGAAGCTTAGTTTAAAATTGTTGTAGCATGATTTCGAGTTCCTTAATTTCACTTGTTATTAACACATCATTCGCAAATCTCAAGTTGTTCAGAAAGCATCCGTCAATATTAATGCCCTTACCTTCCCAATTCAGCTACTTGAAGACATCCTGTAACGCCGATGTAAACAATTTTGGTGACGTTGTGTCTCCTTGGCGGACTCCTTTCTCTATACTTATTTTGTTGGTTTGAAGATCTTCGTCTATTTTTATATGTAATGTAGCGTTTTCGTATATGCCTTTGATTAGTTGAGTACTATCTCGGATCTATTCTCGCGTTATTCATTGCTCTGAGAATTGAACATGTTGAAAACGGATTTTTGGAACTTGAGGACCATATTTTACCATGTTCCGGGACCCGGAGAATCTACAACTTTCCATATTTCGGAAAGACCCAGTTAGGACCTACAATTGCCCCCAGTTTCATCCCTTTGCAGAATTTATCCCAGGTTTGGGAGTTTATCGGCTTTCATTTACTGGACTAGAATTCGTTTGGAGGTCTGAAACTATATAACTGTTTTATTGCAATGTAGCGTAGATAAAGAACCGTAGCCCAACAAAAGATCGCACGAAATAGCACCTTTTCCCTGTTCCAGAACGAGCCGATGAAGTTCTTCTTCAGGATCACCGACCACAACAACGCCAACGAACAGTTCGACCTGTTCAACACAACGAATCCGATGGAATTCTTCGCTAAGCGCCGGACGAAGGTCCACAGGACGTCGAAACGTCGCGAGAGGAGGAGATCCGCCAAGCAACCTAGTCAAGAAACCCTGACAATAAGTGACGCGAAGGGCAAAAACGAATGTGATAACGTCGCCGACAACAAAGCCGATGACGCGAAGGAAATCGAGAAATGCGAGGACGGCGCCGAGAAAAACGACAAACTTAATGAGGTGTCAGACGAGAAGACTGAGGATGCGGCGGTGGAAGCGGAACCCGTCGTCGAAGCTCCGAAAGAGGACAATAATAGTACGAGTGCTCAAATCGAACTCTCCACGAAAACCGAACCGCCCGACGTCGCGCCCAAACCGAAACCCACAGAAACCACCGCACCGAATTCGAAAGACCCAGTGACGGTCACCGAACCGACGACGCCCACTAACGTTATCCCTAACCGAACCGATAACGTCGAAAAGACGAACAAACTCGATGAAACCGAACGGCAAACTCCCAAAACCGATCCCCTAACAGTACAAAAGAACTACACCGACAGTTTGAACGTCGTCGTCCGAAGCGTAACCCCACCGCCGGATACCGAAGACGAGCGGATGAAGCGCAAGTTCCTACATTCCATGCAGCTGATCCCGAAATCGCCGCCGCCGAAACCGTCCGGCAAGTCCCCGGGCTCGAAACGTAAGACCGCGAGCCCCGTGAAGAGCGACAAGGCCAAGAAGATCAAAACAGACAAGAAACCGAACGCGGCCGTCCAGAACCTACACAACAACGGTCTGAAGTCGATCATCGAGAACTGCAAGATCCCATCGTCGCTCTCCATAACCATCAAGGAGAGCGACGACGGCACCAAGTCGCTTTCTCTGCCGCCCGTCAAGAACTTCATCGAGATCCTGAAGCTTCCCTCCGAGATCAAGAAGGGCGCCGTCGCCGCCGCCCTGCCCACTCCCTCGAAGCTGGACTTCAAGTTCTGCGACAACGACAGCGAGCAGAAGGTCGACCAAGACCTCGCCGAGATCGCGAGGAGTCTGACGGAGAAGATCCCGATGTCGACGACGATATCACAGATAGTCGGGCCGAAGTCGCAGTTCGCGATACCGATGAAGCCGTCGTCGAAATCGCTGAAGGAGAGCAAGAGGATCTCGCAGAGTTTCCAGAAGATCTTCGAGGAGTCTATCAAGAAACCCGAGGGTAGCGCGAAGGCGAGCGAAACCGGGCAAAAGGTCGCCTTAAATTTGAGCAACGAGGCGACCAGTAACAACAACAATAACAACAAGAGAAAAATCTTGGAAATCGCTAGCCAGTTGTACAAAAAGACGAAACAGAAACACGAGAAGCCGCCCGAGAGCAAAAAGGACATTAAAATTCCTCCGCCGAGACCTTCCACCCCCAAAGTTCCTATCCCTAGACTGAACAGTCATAGACCCAACTCCACCTCGCCGAACCCATTGAACTTCGGCCAGACCCTCGCGAACATGCACTCGAACGCCCTCGGCCTGAACTACACGATATCCGTCGGACAGAACCCCCCGAACGGCACGAAACCCCCCGAGAGACCGCCGCCGACCGAACCGGGCAACTCCCCCAAACCGGCGCTCGGCGTGAACTCCCCCAAGCACTCGCCCAAGTCCTCGCCCCTAGTGAAGCACATGTACGCGCCGGTCATGGACCCGCTGAAGGTCAACACCGTCTCGCCGAAGCTGTCGCCGAAGCCCTCCTCGTCGAAGACGACGCCCAAGGCGAGCCCGACGCAACCGCTCAGCCCGAACCAGATCCTCGAGAAGTACAACATTCAGAACCTGGCCCAGCTGACCGCCAGCCTCAACTTCGGCTTGAACCAGAACGCGCAGCTCGCCGCGCTCCAGCAGGCGATGATGTACAAGCACCTCGACATGCAGAGCAGGCAGGGCTGGCTGAACCAGGGGCCGATGCTGCAGTACGAGAAGTACCTGCAGAGCCTGAAGACGAACCAGAACCACCTGCTCGGGAACATCAAGGAGAACTGACGGCGAGTGTCTTAGTTAGTTTAGTCGCTCGGTTTCATACTTCAACTCAGGTAAAAAGATTTCTGCAGGAGATCCTTCAGGTGATAATTTTATTGTAAAAATACTATTGTGTCGAAAAGGTATGATCTGTATACGCGGGAGGTACCCACATATCCACTTTTTGAAAGGTTCTTGGTGCCAGCAGTTTTCGCGGTTACCGTGGGTGCACCGCGTGCTGCAGTTGCACCGAGGTTTTTTTTTGGGATTTTTCGGTTTTTGCCTCACGCAGGGACGGCGAGATGAAAACTTTTGAGGAGTTACAAAGGTAATGAAAGTCAGTAGGTTTGTTCCAGTAAGTTGTCGGTATGCCGCTTGTGGCATGCGCAATGGGAAATATGAGCTCTGGTAAAGTAATATTGGTAACATTTAGCAAGTGTTGCTTGCTACGTTTAAATCCTAGCCTATTTTTTGAAGTAGGAACTCGCAGTTACAAGTGCACCTTCGTAAATTTGTTAGGTAGATAATTTGCTAAAGGATATAACTATCATAGTTCATTGGTAACGGTAAAGGATGTTTAGAAGCTGAAATGGCTTCAAAACCGACAGCAGCCATAATCCATAACTACAACTAATGACGAAAACAACAAAATAATCTCAATTCAGCTTTGCCTCATTACCGGCAATAATTACTGTTGTTTATACATTCAAACATTTGTCACATTTCTCCTGAAACTTAACGAAACTTTATTACACATTAGTGACCGATTTTGAAGTATGGATGAATTGTTTGTTCATATTACTTTAATCGATGATGTTCGAAATAAGTTTTGAATTTATGCATATCATAAATACCCGTCTACATTATTCAATACTAATGTCGATTTACCTTTTGATCTATTGGAGTGTTCTATTAAAATAAATAAATCAGTAAATTTATAAAGTGCCTCCGCTAAAAGTGAAATTGCATTTTGTTTCACAGATTTGCCCTATTGCAATTTACGATGTTATTTGTAACATCTTGAACAATTAATTTTTACAAATATGTTTCATTCAATTTTAAGTTGTACTTATATCATACGTATTAACGAAAACAGTAATTACAGTCGTTCATACTTTCAAACATCTCATTACCAAAATATTTTCCTGAAACTTAACGAAACTTTATTAAATATTAGTTTGACCAATTTTGAAGTATGGATCAATTGTTTGTGCACAGAGTTCTGATGTTCATATTAATCTAATAGATGATGTTCGAAATAATTTTTTAAGAATTTATGCATATCGTAAATATGCATGTACATTACGCAATACTAATGTCGACTTGCCCTCTGATCTATTTGAGTTTTCTATTGAAACAAGTAAATAAATAAATTTTTAAAAATCCTCCGTTAAAAATGGAAATGCTTCTTGTTTCACACGTTTACCCCATTTCAACTTATAATATCTTATTTGAAACACCTTGAACAATTAATTTTAATAAACAATTCTCATGCAATTGCAATTGTATATTAATGTATCACACAGGGTCCACATAAAAAACTGATGAAAATTTAGAATTGGAATAACTGAAGTTCACCTTCTTTGAAGCTTGCGCTCCAGTGAACAGTTTAAAACATCTTTCTGGAACAAACCTATAAGGTAATGAAGTACTTGATTGCTACTTACCATGGCGATGCTCCTAGCGACAAACTGCCTCATTGAGGAAAAAACAACCTTTTAAATCCAGAGTACAAATGTAGTTAAAAATATTTTACTAAGTACTTTATTTCCATAGTGACGTACCATAACTCTTGAAATATTAGTTATAACTAATTCTTTTTTATTCCCAATTCAGATTTGAGATTTCATTTTCCGCCTAGATTCTTAAGAGTACATACTAATCCCAATAATGAAGGCAAAATCAAGCAAGCTTGTGCTAACTGGATTAGCTAGATGAAACAAAAGCTCCAGTTTCAAAAAATTTCAGTGTAACTTCATTTGTAACTTGGTTGATACTGTAATTCGTCATTTTCGGAAATAACCTTACCTACCTCTACTTAAACTTTACAGCAGAAACATGTTCCCGTTTTTGTGGAGGGAAGGACCCTTCTTGACATTATTTGCCCAGTACTCGGTCGTATACTATTTTTACTGCTGGTATAAGCAGCCACAAAAATATTACTTCCATAACAAATGTAGACAAAACAGCTCGTATTTCGTATGTATTTCGTATATGTGCGTACATACATGTTCTTTTGTAGGCGATTGTTATAAAGATTCACGTGGTGGTAATTATTGTGTCTTCTTATATTAGGAGTAGAAATACGTTTATCTATCGAATGTTTTGCAAGAAATTCAAGAAATGTGCTTTTATGTTATTCTCTAATCAACCCCCGGCCCTTTTGTGAATATGCTGAAACTTTCTAACTGCGACCTTTTGCGAATTCTAACTAATTCCTGTTATCGTCCTTCACTATCGTTGTATCCATTATTGGTGTTAGTATTTGCTCTCTAAGCAGAAAGTCAAAATTCAAATAATTCTACTCGAAGAATACACAATAGTGGTGAAAATAGCCCTTAGCGGTTACCAAATGCCATTCCTTGTTTAATTGCTAATTTCAACACTTGCCACTTTTGGGAATATTGATTTATATTATTAAATTAAATATATTTATTTTGGAGTTACTGTTTAGATTGTCATCATTTTTGAAACGTTCAACTTAGTTTGAACAGAAAGTGTGTAGGGTTGTTCTGGCCGTCCCTGTTAAAAAGGCAAATTATTTGAATGTTCACATCTCGCCGTCTTTCATTTAAACGGAATTATATATCAATTGTTGTAAATTATATTCAATTTAATAAAATTTCTAATAATGACCTCCTTCCTGTTATATACTGTGATTCGTTATCTTTACTTGAGTTCTAAGATTGCAGACGTGAAAAAAGTTCTTGTTCAGTTCACAGCTGAAAGCTGGCAAAATTCAAGTAAGCATACATAAGACTGTCGAATAGTCAGGATTTATTTGTAAAATCTTGTATTTAAAATCGTATTTACACTTGATTAATTATCATACTTACGTGTTTTAATTATAATCGAGTTATTTATTACAAGACACAATCCACCTATCGGTGGGCGATTTAGATCACTTTATTATGTTGTAAAATATAAGATATTTGTTGATAGACGTACCGTAATACGGCTTCTCGTTTCAATTATTTCTGAATGTCTAATTTGTACGTTCTATTATTTTCTTTTTTCGTTGTACATATATCGGATACACGGATCCGATCGTGTAGGTTCCGTGATATTAAATTATTGTTAATTCTTAGGTTTTGTTTATTCATCAAGGCGGTGTATTATACAGATGTAATTAGTTAGAAGTAAGGGAGATGTAAATTGTTTTGCAGTTTTCATTAAAAAAAAACGAACTTATCAGGTGTTTTATTTATGTCGTTACATAGGTGTGAATACAGGATAAGCTGCCAAACGTAAGTATGTCCAGGTCAAAACAGTACATATGCAAAACTGAGGGTCACCGTTCTGACAGTATAATGTGTCCGATTTTTAATATAATAAAGGTTTGTCTTTATGCTAAAATTTAATAAATTAATTTTTTATAAATAAATACAGACTGTGAATATAAAGCTCATGATATTCTAAAGTATCAGTGTTATAAGTAATTAAAAATAATATAATGTATAATAAATATAAGTATAACAAATAAATAATAATAAAAATAACACTAATAAGTGATATGGTAACTCCACATCTCTAAATATCGAGAATATGAAAAATTCGCAATAAAAATCTAGTATACTGTATTATAAGTAACTGAATTCATCTGAGTTTTCACAATTCATCTTATGTCGAAGATATACTCTTCTACTAATGAAAAGTTTACCCGACCCAGATCGATTGATATTTGTTGATGATTGGAGAGGGGATTAGTTCGGGTAACCACTACGATGTGCGGAGTCCCACGCTATCAGATGCGATAAACGATCCATCCCAGAAATGAAATTTACTATCTTTTGTCTCTGAGATGTCTTTTATCCCATCTGGTGTCCATATAGGATTTCTCCTTAAGACAATCGAACACTGCAGTAAGCCTTCCAATAATCTTTCATAGTCTGGAATAAGTCTTCCAGTTCAATAATGGCAAGATCACTTTCTAAAGAATTATTAAGTTATAAGTAACATCTGTAGGAAACAGCTGCAAAGCTAAGAGCCCCACAATATTATGAAAGAACTCTGTAGTACAGCCTGTTTTGGTGCTGGTGCTGTTGGTGTTGAAGCCACTCTCTTAAAGTCTGATCACCACTGTAGATTGTTCTCAAGTGAAGACGCAACTGAGACGCTCCAGTTTTGAAGCCTGTTCGTTGGTCTCAAGAGATTGTGATTTGTCTCATATTGACAATGTTCTGAGAGTAAACTCGAAACTTAACTTTCGGCATTTGTGTCGAGTGGGCACCTATCATTGATGAAACCATGGGACTCATCACTGGCGCAGTTGAAGCAACACTTGCCCACTGACTACTAATGCTGAGCATCGTTGCCCCTTTACACCTAGGTATTTGTCTCCAGAAATCTTCTATCTAAGATTTGCAAGGAGCTAAAGCAACACAACTTGGAAGTTAAAAACAATAGCAAAAGGAAGAAATACTAGAGAGGTAAATGGCTGTAGAACCACTTGAATTATTGACTTATCTTTTGGTCCCTGTCAACTTCCGGCAAACTGGTTGAGCCAGTTTGGTATCAGATCTGGTGGATGTGCCGACTCCCTTCGTAAAAGGGTTGAACATATAATAGAAAAGTTGTCCCTTTGGAACTTCTAACAGCTATCCAGAGGACTCTTCGAACGTGGATAATAGTACTACAAAAATTGTAAAGTGAAGGGGTTTAACCTTGATATTAACGACATTAAACTAAATTAGTTGACGTTAACGTTAAGGTGAAGACTTTTTAATGTTAAACAGTACCTACTGCATAAAATCTATCTATCTATATAGGTTGTAAAGTTGTATATAGGTTGTATAAAGTTGTAGCTATATGTGTATGTATGTCCTAGATAACCTATGAAACACCCGAAGCAATCGATTTGGGCACTTACATTCAATATACCAAATTGAAATATTTTTTGGAAAGAGAAATACCTTTATTGATTTTAAAATTTCAATTCTCCATAGTGAGGAAGTTAGGGGAATATTGCAATGAAACAAACTGTGGAATAATCAGCGATACACTCACTAGCAATTTAGGAGCTCAATATCGAAAATTCAATATTGGAATAAGAAAGAATCTTATTGGATTTTGAAATTTCAATTTTACAAATCTCAGGTAGTTATTGTCGTATTTCAAGAAAACAAAGTGTGGTAATCAGCGACTTACCAACTACATAATTAAGCACACAAATTTAAATATTTTCGATACCGAAATTTCTCTTTTCTGCTTGAGCAGTCGACTCAGAAAAAAATTCGTTCGAGCGACAATTGACATATTTGATTAGATCGAGAAATTATTGGTGGAAAATGAACAACCCTTGGCTATGGCTATGGTTGTAGTTCAAGAAACAGTCTATACAACCAATGAAATAAGCTAAATGGGTTTTAAGCCCATTTTTAAGAGTGATTTTAAGAGAAATTGACTTAAGCTTCCAGCGAATTAGGAAATATAATATGCCTCCAACCCTATACCCTCTGAATTATGACAATACCAAAAATAACAGATTAGGCAGAAAATTAATTAAACTACGAAATTAATAGTTAAACCATCTTCTCATTTTAAGTACGTGATCATCTTTTGTATTAAATACAATAAATAGAAGCTAAACGCTTTTTTTTAATGTATCTAATAAATTAAACCCTTCTTTTCCTTTTCCTCACTTTTATTGCTAGTAACACTTAATACTATAAAATCAAACACTATAACACCATAATACACACGATACACATAATATTGTAAGGCGAAATATAACCAGCGTAAGCGTGCTCCTTCTTATCGGACGAAGGCGGCCCACTTCAAAGCGGAGGCCTCTCCACTTAATTAGACCATAAAAACCTTCCCGAATTAGGGAAAAGAATAAACCGGATCCTTCTCGAAGTAGATTGAGATATATAATCACGGGCTTGCGGTCGGAGAGGAGATCAGACGAGAAGCCGCCAACTAGTGAAAACAGTGCGATAAACTGACTAGAGAAAGTGTATCTACAAATAAATTAGCGCGTTAAGTGTCTAATATAAATCCAAGTAATAGTTAAGTAATAGTCTAAATAAACTAGATAGTGTTTAGAACTGTGTGTAAATAAATTAGAATAAACGTTACAGTACGTATAATATAATACACATAACACACATAATAACACTATAAAATAAATGTAACAGTAACACATTTGAGAGAACTGCGATACTATCTGACTACCGCACGCGATCAATGTTTGAAGAAGTTTAATTATGCCGGTCCATGTATTTTATTTTATTTTCGCTATTTAATATTTTCTGCTTTATTAACAAAATTTCCTTTGAGGGGTTATCCTCTCTCCTTTCATCACTAGATAATCTAGATAATAATGACAAACCTTGTAGTGATAAAATCCTTATCCAACCGCGTGTAGTAAAGGAGGGTAAACTGTAGAGATAGTTATCATTATCATTTGATGACGTAGTGAACCGTACTTCGCTTGCATTGCTCTACTTCTCTTAATATCTACCTACTCTTATTCTTTTGACTAAATATGTAACACTCCGACTGAATACTAAGTTGTAATGAATGCTAAAATACTAAATAAATATTAAATAAAGCAAGGCTTAGTGAAGTAGGCGATTGTTTATATCTCGACTTCATAACAGTATCCACCAAACGGTTGATCATTTTGTTGAGAATTATATAGAGTCGGACAGTCAGTCCCTTTCCTCCAATATTGTGGGTCGAATAGTCTATTTACATCAACAAAGCCACACTAATTGCTGTGAGAGCTGAAGATGCATTTTGTTGTTTCTCATAGGTATTTGTCCGTTCATATTATTTGTTATTTGACATTTGACAATACCATTGTAATTTGCCACATATTAGTTGAAATCATTAATTGTACTGTGATTTACAACCTCTAAAGGATAAACTAATAGATAATGGGAAGTTTTGCTAATGCATTGTACAGGAGTTTGTACATTTTATTGTAATACGAATTTTATATTCTACTGTAGTACTTATTGACTGTAATATGCCAAATAGCTACTAATTTGAATAGATTTTAAATGCGTGAGTTTTTATTGACATCAAAATGCACAGCGTTGATATTTATTATCTGTTATTGAACATACTATGGTATTATCGTCGATTGGAGGTATTTCAGATAACTCCTGATAAATACTGATTATTTAATTGAGAACTATGTAGAGCCCGACAGTGCCTTTCGTCCAACATTGTAGGCGAAATAATCTAGTTGCATCAACAAAACCACAATAATGGCTGTGAGAGCTGAAGATCCATTTTGTTTGTCTCATATTTGTCCATTTCTGTTATTTGTTGATCGTTTTCTGCTGTATTACTTATTAACTGTAATATGCCAAATAGATATGTAGTACTACTATAAATAGATTTTGAATGACGTGAGCGTTTGTTGAAATCTAAATGAAAACACAGCGTTGATATATAAATTATCTATTATTGAATCGTCGACGGAGGTATTTCAGATAATGATGCAGTAACTTGTAATTACTGAATTGTTTGAAAAAATTGATGAGCCATTGTTGGTATTTTGGGTCGTTATGGCATTCTGTTCCAGCTAAGAGATTGATTTTTGTAAAGGTCACATAGTGTCAATATGCCCGTTGTTTGGCAATGTAATGGCGAGATTAGTGAAATTATTGACTCTTTGCCTTGTGTCGCGGTGTAATTGCATTTTCTCAATTGTAAGTAGGGAAGTTGATGGGAGAATATTTTCGATCAACGTAACTACTTTTATCTCCTTCACCTACGCAACATTTTGTAGGAACGATTCATCAAATCTGTCATTAAATGAACCAGACGACCGAACATCGACTCCGTCGTCGTAAAAGGACTCCGCGCGTCGTCCCAAACGATGAAAAAGAATATATTCATTATACCCGTCGTCGACTATGCCGCACGAGTGTCAATCTCCTTTTATCTAATTTCATATTCAACATAAATATTAAAGAGAGCATAGTTTAGAAACAGTCACATGCCTCTCGTCTGATAAAATACTAGTTAGTCCTCCTCTCCGACGATATTACGGGTTATTTCTCTTTCGAGGCTAGACGGAGAAACGAATCGGAAAGAGAGAGAAGGATGGTGGCTTGTATATAAGGGCACACAGAATGCGAATGCGGGTATATGCGGCGTTGTCGATTCCACGCAGAGGAAGTTGGTCCTTCTCGACGCCCGGATCTCCCCTCTGCCTTATGTACAACGAAATATCCCTAACACGACCCTAATTGGTTAATACATCACGTACCGAAGTGAATTGAGTATGTAGAAAAGTCGTTGCGTCATGGTAATATGTTTTACCAATTCACCATATTCAATAAGTTTGAAACTAGTTTAAAGAGCTTGATGGAATAGATCCAGTTCTCCTTGATGTATCAAGAAAATGGATTAATGGTTAATGACCACTTATACGGCCTGAAAGACATTAGGAATGATTTTAACTCCTTTAAACCACAGTATCCTTATTCTTCTAGCTGAGATTAGCTTGGACCAACCGTAAATCGCCAGTTATGTGTAACAAAAGTAGTCTTTCTTATCAGATTGGTTGAAGTTATATTGCTTCAAAATACCCTATAACTGTTTTAGTTTCTATGGTAAAATTCGGTCTTCAAGTAGGTAACGTAATTTCTCACTTTTCCGGATATATAGAATCTGTTTGGAACTACATAACCAAACTTTCCAACTGTAGAAGTTATAATGCTTCAAAATACCCAGACTGTTTTGGTTTCTATGGTAAAGTTCGGTCTGCAAGTAGGTAACGTAATCTCCAACTTTTCCAGATACCTAGCTAACTGGAACAACATAGATATGTTCCACAATTAAAATTTACGAACTTGCTTTTGATTTAAGGTCCAGAAACATTTTTGGAAGTCTCTTTCAAATCACAGTAGACTTATACCTAACGCTTTAATTTGGAATCAGTTTGGATTAACAGTCGATGACCTAAGCAACTAGATTATTTTAAAGTCGTACTTACACAATATTTTCAAGCTTTGGTAGCTTCAAATTGGTTTCTAAAGGTTATCTGTTGATGTAACAATTTACATTTTTAAAGCATGTAACACAAGAATTACAACTGTAGAGGTAAATACGTTTTAGCAAAAAGTAACAAGGGAATTCTAGTTAAAACAGTTTCAAAGGAGTCTAAAAAAATGAATGGTACAAACTAGAAGGTTGAAAGTTGTACTATTTTGAAGATATGACTTATGCAACAAAAGTTTTTTGACTATAATATATAAATAAGTTAGAACGTAGACTTATTCTGTCATATGTGTTATTGAGTAGTTCAGTGTTAATCTTCGCTTAATGTCATTAAACTGTTCAAAGAATCTTAAACAGCTATTAAAAATAATTCAATCTATTTACTGTGTTTGGAAATGACGATCCTAATTTGATTCTTTCAATGGGATTTTAAAATTCTTCTATTTATTAGAAATATGTATATTAAGTCAATTTTTGGAAACAACTAGCGAATGTTCCAATGGACTTGAATCTAAATCGAAAATCCATTAATGAAGTTATTATTTTGCAATGAAAAGTTTTGAGCATGAAAGCTCATGTGATCTCATACAAAATCATCCATGGCAAAGCATTAAGAGTGTACTAAAGTGATCTCAGAAAGATGGATATGCTTCAGATCTCTAGTTTTGCTTGGGTGAAATGCTACGCATCAATAGATACATAGATTTTCCAATATTTTTCCCTAATACAAAGCCAAATAATATATTTGATATAAGGTGTATAAGTGTATCTCTATTTCATCAATACCTCAGGATATGTAAGACCTTTTCTCTTAATAAAGATCCTAAAAAGTCGATAGAATAGAATATAAATTGTCAATGTAAGTTTTTTTCAGTATACGCAGTCATCATGTTTACCATGTTTAACACATAGTAAGTCGTAGCAGCTGTTTAATAGTTATTCTGGTTTGTTGATAAATTAAATTAACCTTCAAAATTACTCACAAATTATGATTTTAGCACGTTTGGACTTATTTAATGTTAAACAATTACTTTGGAAAACACTTTGCATTTTAGCCAGTAAAGTTCAAAATTGTGGAACTGTGACATGGGATAGGGACGTCTCATACGGATTATTTGTTTCATTCCTTATATACAGAAATAATAAATATGTAGTGCATCATTGGTTTCAATGTCTTGCGCATGTTTACTGAGAGTTTCCTTCAAAACCTCTCAAAGTTTCAAAAAAGGGCCTTTACAGCATAAGGGGGTGAATTTAAAGTTATGTAATTTTATTCTACTCTTCAAAAATGATGTATGTACAGCTTCTGTTGAGCAAGAAACGTCAGATTCATGTGAAATTTGATTTGTGTTATCAATTATTAATTGGAGAAGGCTCGACTGTAGATTCATATTAAAGATAAAGAAAAGATTCTAATTAAAATAGCCTCATTGCGTACACTGATTTGAGATTACATAGGTGTATTTTGCATGATACAGTAAGCCTTAAATACATGAGCATCTCAAAATTAAATAAATAAGAGGAATTGCACGTTCAATAGTGTTTGTAACGCGGGAGTCAAATTTAGTAAACTTTCCACAACTAAATAATAAAGTCATACGTTCTTTGCCATGCGTCGCGATCCGGCACCGCCGGCCCCCGAGCTCGCCTATGATTCAGAAGTAATTACATAAACTGCACGAGCATGTGCGTCGGAGCACGAACCCGTACGAACACCCTGTGGTATTGTAAACATACAGCGTTGCCGGTTCTCAGTACATAATGTAATTTATCTCTCTTTAACATAAGGTGCGGCGCACTCGATATCCTCGTTCTACTTCTTCGAGCCCCATAAAAGCCCATAATATTAAATCGTATTGCAAGTCGGCCTTTCGTAACTTGAGGCCTCTCTTTTGGCCGTCCGGCATTTTTCCACAATGTTTTTGGGGGTCTCACTGTCTCTCTCTCTCTCTCTCTCACTCGCTACTTATAGGTTCTCTACATAACAGTGGCGTGCAAAAAATTATAGAAACAAATAGTTTCACTACAATTTGTTAGATTGGAGATTCTTTACATTACGGCAAAAATGATTTTAATGGAACTTTCTTTGATTAGTAGATACTACGTAGATGTAATGGCTCTCATTGTCGTCTTTGGTTGATTTTTTGGGTCTGTAAAGAGCTTTTCGAAAAATAAGTTAGATGTCCAAAATTTAAATTCTATTGATCAATTACGCAACGAAGTGATTTCAACATACTCAATTATGCCCAATCAGAAGTGGTTGTACGTAATAAGAAAGCTACATAAATTATCCGTTAAATAACAAGTCTAGAAAGTATCTATTTCCTTTAATTTTACATACGAAGTGGACATACAACTCGTACAAAAGTCAAGTGTCTTTCGCGAAATAAAATGTTATAGTTACAAGTTGACTTTCGCGGTACGGAGAGCGTTAAATAAATCGCAACTATTTTAAACCCCACCTTAATCATCTCACTACATGTAGATCGCAATCAATTACCTCTCACCTAACGACCCTAATTGACAACGAAATTGAATTTGAGACAATCATAGCGTTCCCTTAATGGAAATTTTACGATATCGTCATTTACTTTCTCCCTCCTTCGGCGTCTCCCTCCCTCCCCCTCCTCCTCTTCCTCCTCCTTCACCCTCCACCCTCGTCGCCGCCGTCCTCCTTTTTCTCGTTCCGTCTGCGTTCCCGGTGTCCTTCTCCCTCCCCCATCGAGCCTGTTGCTCACTTTAGGGCTTTTGGGGTATCGATCGCGGCAACATGGAAATCCTCACGCCCGGTCCTTGTGTTTGAACAGGAAGATCTCTTAGGATACCGAATGTAGTTAGGAAAGTATGGAAGAGATTACAACAATTGGTTTTTGTAAATTGGAACGAAGGGCCATGTGTATGGAAGGGAGAAAAGGGGCAAGGAAGATTACGTTAGTTATGAACTCGAGCTATTGACGATACGTTAACTATTAAAAGTTAAGATGTACTCAAGGCCTGGTACTTATGTGGTGTTTCATTATAAGGTGCCAAAAAGTGGCACCTGGAAAAACTGGATCTTGTTTAAACAAACGTTTGTCTAAGTAAAGTTAATTGAACCATTAGCTAAATATATCCTTCTAAATTTTAAATTTGGGTTAATTAATATTTCTGCCGTTTTTGTCAACTTCGAGTCACCAAAAATTATTTTGAGAGAATCTTGAAATTTACATAGTTCTTGGAATACTTTTGAGACATTGAGAGCATTAATTACGGTGGAGACTTCATTGACGCAACCCTCAACATGTTAAGTCACTTTGAGAGAATGGACGGCGAGATAAATTGTTAAAAAGTATGTAAGCTAGTTACTACTTTTTGAACTTTTCTAAAACTAGTTCAAAAATTTAGTTATTTTGTTCACTTGACGGAACACACCACCTAATGAAACTCATTATTTTTCAAATAACAAGCCGATAGGCTCAAAGAACTTCTTAATGGATTTTACCCAATCGGACATATTAATTTAATGTAACCATCCAAAACTTTCAAACTCCATCTACATACTTTCAACTCAAACTGAATGTCTACGTAACTAGTAGTATTCTAAATGATGTGGAATCCTATCTGAAATCCATATAAATACTTACTTGACGGAATTGATGTGGTACTAAGTATATTATTGTAACATATAATGATATATCGCAGTGCGATAAATATACTGTTAGCGCTGGGCTATTTTTCGCGCGAGACCGTCCAATGTCAATGCTTTGATATTTGATATTCGGCAATTAGCACGTACGGGTGAGAGGCCGCCGCCTGTCAGCGGGGAGTCTTCCTGGTACCGCTGCCTGGGAAAGATCGGCTGCTTATTACGTTTCGGAATAATTTTAAATTAATCTTGTTTTGATTTTAATAAACTTCTAATCACTTTATTGTTCGATTTCTAACATCAGAAGTGGGATTGTGCCTAAATCCACATATCTGAAAACAACTTTGTTAAGTGGAGTGACCCTGAAGAAGTTTTGTGAAAGTTCAGTAGCATGGAAGGGCTGGTAGCTGAATTGGTGAAGGCGCTGAAGTCCAATAGGCCGCCACCCGAACAAGTGGAGTTACCTGTCTTCAACCCAGAGAGAGATGATGCAGCGAAGTGGCTAGCGGAGGTAGAAACTATCAAAACGACTTTCGAGTGGTCTGACGTGGAACTTCTGGTAAGAGTGGGACGCTTTTTAATTCAGAGCGCTAAGAGATGGCTTGATGAGTGGACACCCGAAGTACGCGATTGGAACACTTTCAAACGCGAGTTCGCTGATGCTTTTCCGCCACGTAGTAACTTGGGTCGTTTGTTGTGTGAAGCTGCCGCGTTTGACAGTAATTTTTGTAATACTTACGACGCGTATGTACATAAGAAGACGGCTTTGTTGCGAAATCTGCGAGTTACATGGAGCGACCGCGATCTTGTTGAGCTGATAGTTTTTGGAATTAAAGAATCACACGTTAGAGATGCTGCCATGAGTAGAGATTGTCAAACGGTTCCGGAATTGTTAGTTTATTTGTCTACCTTTACGAAAAGGGTTCGTCCTTCGGAAATTGTTGAGTTGGGCGTTAAACGTAAACATTCTAATTCTTGGGATCGGGAGTCATTTAATGTCAGATGTCATAATTGTGGAAAAACGGGGCATTTGCGGAGACAATGTTTAGCACCAAAACGGAAAGTTGAAAAGGTTGCGAATTTCGAACCGAAACCCAGCACATCTACTGATAACAAAACGGTTTGCAGTTTTTGCGCTAAATTGGGGCATACCGTGGAAAAATGTTTCATCAAAAACGCAATTGAAGAACGTCGGAAGGTACATTTTTGCTCAGTTGGAAAATCTGCCATTCCTACCGAAATAGTAATTAATGGGAAAACCCTTAGTGGATTAATTGATACGGGATCAGATGTTTCTCTTATTTCTAATACCTTTAGGCAGACGTTTGAAGAGAAAATCGAGAAGCGCTCTACCGAACTCAAAGCAATTGTACCGGGAATCTTAAAAGTTGATGAACAGTTTACAGCTGCCGTTGATATCACAGGAGTCAAAACAGAATTGACTTTCTTGATAGTTCCGGCTGGAGTTTTGGATTTTGATGTTCTTATCGGTTGTAATTTGTACTACAATCCAAATTTAGCAACCTTGACGGATCAGAACGGGACAAAGGTCTTCAGAAAAAGTATTCCTGGAATTAGACGAGTCCTTGAAACCGAAACCGACCAGAATCGAGCTTTCGAAGTGCCTGCGGAATTTGTTGAATCAGTTACCACTTTGCTGGGTCAATACTCGGATATGATTACGACTGGATATAAGGTCGGAGCTGTAAAAACAGACACTTTGAAAATAAGATTGTGTGACGATTATGTGATTAATCGTCCGCCGCCTCGTTTGTCTTTGTCAGAACGAGCCGCTGTGCGCAATATTATTGACGAGTTATTAACAAATGAGATCATTCGTCCGAGTGAATCACCTTACGCGAGCCCAATTTTGCTTGTGCGAAAGAAAGAAGGGTACAAGCACATATTGGTCTTCGTCGATGCATTCACAAAATATTGTTTGCTGGTTCCATTAAAAACCATGACGTCACAAGAGACTAGAGAACAGTTTCAACACTTCTTTTCTTTGTTTGGAACGCCCAAACGGATTGTGACAGATGCAGGACGCAATTTTCAGAATTTAGAAGTCACTCGTTACCTGGATATGTGGGGAATTAATTATCATTTTGTCACACCTGATGTTCATAGAGGAAATGGACAGGTGGAACGATATATGCGAACGATTATGAATTTGCTGAGGATCGAGACCACTGTTCAATCAGAATGGCCGAAACATTTATGGAAAATTCAGCTGGTGTTAAATACCACGGTTCAGAAAACAATTGGTATAACACCACTCCAGGCGTTGTTGGGAATTCAGTCCTCAACACCAATTGTTCAAACGTTATTACGGCAATTATCTGAGGATATTCGTCCGATTAGGAATTTAAATGCTGATCGGGAAAAAGTGAGGAAAGCACTTGTTGAAAGTGGTTCCAGAAATTTTGACTCTGTAACTGCAAAGCGGAGGAACAACATTCAATTTAATGTTGGGGATATTGTTCTTATGCATCGAGATTCGACTATGCATAAAAGCAAGTTGAATTATGAGTTTATGGGACCTTATGAAGTACTCAGCGTTACTCCTGAGGGACGCTATGAAATCAGGCGTTTGGGTAAAAATGATATTACCAAGGTCGCCAAAGAACAATTAAGGATTTGGCCTAGTGACTGGTCAGTTGCTTGTGAGATGGAGGAGTTGCTTGAATTATTGGAGACAGACGAAGAAAATTCAGAAAATGTTTAGAATGTGAGTAAACATTAGATTGTGAGTCTGAAAATGAAAATAACGCCTATGTGCTGTAGTCATTGGGCGGTGGTTTAAATTTTCAACATCTGTGCGTTATAGTCGTCAGATGGAAATATTGTTTAAGACAATGGAAGTAAATTCTCGATATCTGTGCGCTATAGTCGTCAGATGGAAATATTGTTTAAGACAATTGAAGTAGATTTTCAACATCTGTGCGTTATAGTCGTCAGATGGAAATATTGTTTAAGACAATTGAAGTAGATTCTTAACATCTGTGCGTTATAGTCGTCAGATGGAAATATTGTTCAAGACATTTGAAGTAGATTTTCAACATCTGTGCGTTATAGTCGTCAGATGGAAATATTGTTTAAGACAATTGAAGTAGATTCTTAACATCTGTGCGTTATAGTCGTCAGATGGAAATATTGTTGAAGATATTTGAAGTAAATTTTAAACGTCTGAGTGCTTGAGTCGACAGATGGGGCTGAGAAAGATTTTGATTTTGACTAAAACATCTGTGTGCTTAAGTCATCAGATGGAACTAGCGAACTTTTCCTGAAAGGAGAGTACCTAATGTGTTTTCTTGCAGAAAATTGGTCAGAACTTCGAGAACGAAGTTCCTGTCAGGATGGTCGTGTTAGCGCTGGGCTATTTTTCGCGCGAGACCGTCCAATGTCAATGCTTTGATATTTGATATTCGGCAATTAGCACGTACGGGTGAGAGGCCGCCGCCTGTCAGCGGGGAGTCTTCCTGGTACCGCTGCCTGGGAAAGATCGGCTGCTTATTACGTTTCGGAATAATTTTAAATTAATCTTGTTTTGATTTTAATAAACTTCTAATCACTTTATTGTTCGATTTCTAACAATACAGTGCTTGGCTTTTCTGTTGATTCATAGTTTACTTAATTATTTGTCACTGGTTCCTTAAATTACAAGTATTTATATCAGCAGTTTATAATGTTTTAAGATTAGTCACGCAACAACGCGTCACATCCAAAACAAAGCTTTGTTGATAAAATCACGATTTTTAGAACAAATGCTATGAAAAGTTTACAAAATGATGAATCTTTTTGTTTTAATTTCGAAAGGTAAGTGCTAACTTTATAATTTTTGCCCGTTCAGTTTCAATTCATTTCCTATTATTTTGTGCATTACAATTACAATACACGTCAGGTCTACCAGGGAAAAGATAAAGGAAGAATATTGGTTTGGGCACAATACTAGCACATCAATGATGTTACAATATTTACGTTACATCACAATAGGAAATCATTAACAAAACATTTTTTTTAAAATACTGTTTAGTTGTACTTTGAAGTTTGTTACTTAAGTTACTTAAGCTTGTAAGAAACAGCCAACAGACTTAGAAAAGTTGACAACAGTTAATTTAATGAGTGAAGTGTTTACCTAATAACATCTCATGTAGACAAGTGTGACAAATCGTCCATTTACCTTTTATTAGAATTTGTTATGAAGAACTCATGCAGGAGTCTTTCAAATATGGAGTAAAGAAAATGTCATTTTATTAGACAAAAGTAAATATTGAAAGTAGTATAAATGAGTGCCAAAATTAATGAGACATCTTTTCGGGTTCACATAAGATAATAATTTAGATGAAATGGTACCTATTTCCAAAATTACCCTAAACTGATAACAAACCATAATCCTTGTTTTGCATCTATTAGTTGAGACAGCTAAAAAATCAGTTAATAGCCACTTAAGCCTGTAGAAGACGCCGTCTCTACACCTGCTTGATTTGCGCTGATTATCGTTTTACGACTATTGTCACCCGACTCAAATTTTTGGACACAGCTGTGCGTTTCTTCTTGCTTATGATTTGTGTGGGCGACTGTATACGTTTGCACCAACTTATACTAGTGTTGCTTACACGAAGAGAGAGTACATTAAAATCAACGCCTGACGAGCGTGTGCATTAAAGTTGATAGTTCGGTCAGTTGACATTTGACGTTGGATAAAATGGCTCAGCGCACAGATCATAAAATAATTTAATGCTCTGTGGCTTAGTTAACATCGTATTTTGTTTGTATCCAAAATCTGAACGCAAAAAGATACATTATTAAGGACATCGATGAAGCCAGATTCTTAAGCTGGATTTATAAACTTGACGTTCCGTTGCCGTTACCGTTGACGTTGGCCGTTCGGTCTGTCGCCGGTCGTAGAAACATTTGATGGGTATTTATAAACTTGACGTCTGCCGTTGGCGTTGGAGAAACATAACCTTAAAGTGACGTAGACGTAACCTCGATTGCGTATCTTGACGTGTCGCTGAAGTTATGAATTCTGAATATTACCACGCAATAGGAGCTCTAGGGCTCACTTTGTGTTTGTACACAATCTGGCTGGAAGTCACGTGACGAAGAAAGTCGGAATCCCATTGGCTCCGTCCACTTACTACGGTCGCTTCTACGAACGGCGAACGGAAAAAGATAAAGTTCGTTTATGTCGAACGGCAAGAACGTCAAGTCGAACGCTAGACGGCACCGGCAACGGCATTTATAAATCATCCCATTATTTTACATGCTTGCGAACTAGTACCGTCAAACGTCAACGCACAACGGCAACGGAACGTCAAGTTTATAAATCCAGCTTTAGAATTAGTTAGCATTCACCTAGGTAGGTACTTAAAATACAAGAAGCATATGAGCTAAAAAGCAAATTGCTTAACTATTTGACAGTGTAGGTAAGTGAAATATTATGGAACTAGTGTGTCATATAAGATAATAAATATACATATATGTATCTACAAATACCGTATTTATGGATAGTACTTTCAGAATGAAGAAAGTATCGAAATATGGGCTCACTGCTACAGAATAAATGCAAGAATTAAACTAACATGGCAATAGCAGCTTCATATAATCTACTGAAAACAAAACATTTAAAAGAAATGCTAAGGAAACAATTGTGAAACTGTTGGACAAATTAGACAATTTAGTGGGTATAAAAATGTGGAGAAAAATAAGAGATATGGAAAGGCCAATAAGTAATAAGAAAGAATTATTATAAAAGCTTGTAAGAAAGCAGAAAGCGATAGCGATAATAGCGATAATAATTTTTACAGTAGAAGTGTGGACTAAAACATTTTAATTCAAAAAACCAATGAACAAAGAAAATAGTTTTAAGATTAATTCACTGCCACCAAAAATTAAACAGAGACAAAATTGACATGATTGTTTCACGAAAGTATTTTGGCAATGATTTAAACGATTAGTGATAATATGCCTTATAAGCAATTTTTAATTCTTTGTGGTATGACACCATTTCCTTAAGTTACCAGCATTCTTATTGACTATTGCATATTTTTTTGTAGGTAATTGCTACTTTTAATTAAAGTGTTAAGTTGCTGCCTTGGAATAGAGTTTTTCATTCAGTATTTGAAATTGTAAGAAAGTGGAAAATGGAAAATGCAGAAAGTTTAAAATCGTATCATAAATATAGGTATTTGTTTTTTAACTTATATTTCTGATGAAAAATGGAAAAAGTTTACGAATAACGACTGTTACAAGACTTTTAGCTAACCCTGTATACGATTTATAAAATATACTCAGGTGCTTACTAAACAATAAATGGCTCTTTCACAATGGATTGTCAGTTCATTGATGGTGTACAAAATAATTAATGGGAATCTACTATAAGATTATTGAAGAAAAAATCATTTGTGGGTACTGCGTTACCTGAAACCTGACAGGAAATGGGATTATAAAGGACGTTTCTTTTAAAATTAGTTTAGCAGCCCAAGGGACTAATAGCCAATTGGGGCATGACAAAAATAGGTTAGTAGAAAATTTCTTGATTTCTTATAAAGTGTTGTAAGGGTAAAATTAGGCTTTGGATAAAAATTAAAGTCGGTATTTCAAGAATTTCTGGTTAAACAGTAGAGATTGTTAAAATAATGCCATCAACAAAGATTTTTCGTGCACGAAATTAATGGAAAAACGATGTGTTGGTACAAGGGAAAGGTTCAGATACATATAGGAATCGGAAAATCGACAAGATCATCGATGTTAGGTTGAATTCGATCAATTTGTTGCTAGGAAAATTATATTTTTCAGAACGTGTAATGTAACAATTTCAATATCTATAAAGATATAGGGCTGCTTGGGTACAATTTATCCTGATAGATATGTGGCCTTAATAGCGTTTACAAAATAGCAAAACAAAAGGAGTTTTCGCAGTATTTTTCAACAATTTCTTTGTTGTTTATCAATTAATTGGTCTATAACTATAATCTATAATTAAGGATCTTCAACTACTGGCGCCAAGCAAATCACTTGCCTTGTATCTTATCTTTTGGGGTGCGGTTTTTCTACCTTTACCAATAACCAAACGTCTTATGAATACTTTATTTCGACTGGCTTAGGGATACAAAGTTGTCTTACAATTAAAAAAGTACCTACCAATTTCTTGACGTCATAGTTTTATTATGTTTTCATCCATTAGATACCATACTTTATACTTGTTTTATGCCAGCATATGTACTGAATTTATTCCATCCAATGAAATGTATGTAGGAAGAGTATGGTTTAAACAAGTTAACTTGCACCGTTCATAGCGTTGCCATTAATAAACGGGGCGATGATGGAGGGAGATATGTTAAATTCAAGAGTATTATGTGCTAATAGGCAGTAAGTATCATTTGCGTACCCTGTGTTTTATTTTTAGTATAAGAATAAATTTTTAACAAAAACTGAGTTGTATTTATCATTTCCAATATGTCCCAATTGCAGTTCGTGCCCTTGTAGCCATATCTTTTTTAACAAATTTATCGTTTCAAACGTTCGTAGGACTTCTACAGAAAGCTATCCATATACGACAGAAGGTTGTCCAAGTTCTCAAAGTTGGCCATGGTCATGTGTATCAGAAGAAAAACACTAAGTCTTCGCCAACAAATTTATTGGAATTGAGCGACCGGTTTCGACTGCTTAACAGTCATCATCAGGCTCTTGAACAAATGTTTTTAGGGCTCTGGGTATGCGACATGTCAGACGTCGAACAGACGTTGTTTTTACTGTTTGACGTCTTACTTATTCGTCTTATTACGTCTTATTCAAGAGTCTGATGATGACTGTTAAGTAGTCGAAATCGGTCGTTCAATTCCAATAAATTTGTTGGCGAAGACTTAGTGTTTTTCTTCGGATTCACTATCCATATACATATGTATAACAATTCGAACCACAAAAGGGATATTCAAAAAACTGCTCTAACCTAAAAGTTTTCATACAGATAATAAATGACCAGTGGCGGATCTAGAAACACTTCAAGGGGGGGCTAAACCTTAACCCTTTTTGTAAAAAGTTTAAAAAAACAGTAATAATAATACCAATCAAAAAATATTATTTTTATTATTTCCAGTTCATAATAAAAAATAACAAATTAAAATGATAATTCAAAAAAATATATAAAATTCCAGAAAAAAAAACATTAGTCACTCCAATTTTCCACTTCTAGGCGTCTAGGCTTCATTTTAGAAAACATGTTAATTACCATATCAACATCAATTTTTCGAGATTTGTTTATTTGGGCAAGAGCTAGACCATTTAGCCTTTCCTCGCCCATACTACTTCTCAGGTACGTCTTCAACCTCCTTAACACAGAAAAACTTCTTTCCGCAGTTGCCGTGGTAACTGGCAAAATGGCAAAAATATGAAGCAACGTCCTCAAATTTGGAAAAAAAACTTCTTCGCATTCCTGTAATGCCTCAATAGCAGTTTTTGGTAGTTGATCACATTTCTGCCATTTTTGTCTCCATATTGTTAGTTCAGAACGAAGTTCTAAAATGGTTCCCGGCATGTCATCTTCATAGACCTGTGCAGCTTCTATTATTTTGGCGTCTTCGTGTTTAGTAAAATGAGCCGGAATAAGTCCCTCTAAGGTGATTACAGGCCCTATGCCATCAAACCGACTTCCCAGTTGACTAATAATGTGGTCAACGAAGGGATAAAAAACAGCAGTCCTAAAATATTCTTCTGGACTTGTCGCACTGAAATTGGTCCGTAGAGTTTGACGACCACATACTCGAGGCATTGATATAGTTGCCCCAACCTCGCTGGCTAATTCATTTGCCGCGTTAAATATTGACTGGAATGAGTTATTGTGTGCTCTCATGTTTGCAAATATATTTTTAATATGGTCAACGTGTGATAAAGCCGTTGACAAATCTTGTTCTGGGCTTTGCAAAAACTTACTTAAAGTCAACGTGTGAATTAAACAATCACTTAGTACATGTAACGCAATTATAAAGTCGCCTCGCTTTAGTGAAGAAATATATAAATAATATATAATAAATAAATATATAAAAAAATATATAATATAACGTTTTAACACACCCCTATAAACAAAATTAGTATTTTGTACACCCACCTGACCTCCAACTCCTGCTTCAGATGGTCCAAACAAAACACAAATCTTGCAATAAGCGCCCCTGCACTGTTCAATTTCACTGTAGGCTAGCCATTTATACCGGCTCATCCATTCAATTTTAAATCTTCTATGTTGTTTGCCCTCGAGTTGTGAAGGAAAATGGTAAGTATTATCGGGTTTCCAGGTGTTAATTAAAAAATTAAGTTTCTCCTCATCGCTTAAACTTTTATTTACTGCAAGACCGATGTCGAATAAACGTACCAGATTACTTTGATCCTTGTCCTAAAATCGAAAACAAGTTTTTTGGATTTCATGAAAATAAAAACTCGCGTAATTCATAAATCGCAGAGCGAATGCCATGATTTTTATTTGCTTGGTACAGCGAAGAATGCAATGAGGTTATGAAATGGAAAAGAACTTAATTGGATATTCCCGATAATTGTGAAAAATGTATGTACAGAGATTTGAATTAAGAAACAAAGTATTATTCTAACCATAAATCTACCTTAGCGCCTGGCTTGCTATGGAAGTTTTTAATATTCTATTAAAATTTGGCGAACAAAATGATTAGGTAATATAATAAAATAGTATATCAAAATATTGCTTACCTCTAAATTATGCGAAAATCTAGATGAACTAGCAATACATACATCGCTTGAATTAGATTTTGAACTTTTAACATTAGTACTGTTCACTTCTAAGATTTTGGGCATTTTCTTTTTAGGTTCTTCTTCAGTTTTGAAATAGTCTGTAATATTGCGATTCATTCTTTTAAAATAGCCCAATAACACTCACAAAACCAGTAAAATATTTTATTGATTGATCAAAAATGCCACTGTTAAATTTACGGCTTATAGCGGCACAAATTATTTGTCACTGCTCACTGCATCAAGCGACACTCATCAACGCACAGTTGCAGCTTAAATGACAAACGCTTGTACAATTGTAGTCAAAAATGTGCGACGTTACGGTTTCTCACTAAATCGTTTTAGTTTGTTTGGTTTAATTAAAGTTGATTTCTCGGTCGCCAGTTCAAACGAGCCGAGTTTGAATTTTCGTTGGTTTGTTTCGTCTACGTTAAGTTCGGCCGACGATTACGGGCGATACAGCTCCCAGAAATGGCCTACGTGCGGATTTTCAAGCCGCAAGATTTCATAGAATTGCTGAGTATTTATACCTGTTAATGTTCCGATATTGCGATTAATCAGTTAATAGAAGAAAAATTACCAAAAAAGAAATGTGCTTCAGGTATACCAGGGAGACAAAGAACGAACAGAAAACCAGGAAGGAGAGGTACAACTAATTCAGTTATGTACTGGGTATATTATATTACAAATATGTATGTATTTAGTTTTATTATTTGTAAAATTTTTGTTACCGATGGGGGGGGCTATAGCCCCTGTAGCCCCCCCCCCCATAGATCCGCCACTGTAAATGACCATAAACACACAGATGTCAAGAAACTTAAATCTCGTAACCGTTCTTTAATTTAACGTAAATTGTAAAACTTACGCTATCATCTGAAGACGTAATTCTTAGGTAGATGTACACAAATTTAGCACTTAAAATACCGCTAAACTCACAAACCTGCCTATAATACACTACATATATATGTACATACATAGATACAATGTGGACGTAAAAGTTGAAACAAATTCGCTATACTCTTACCGGGGCAAAAGAAAAAACGGCACGGACAGGTCAATTTCAACAGTCATACGTGCACGTTTTTACATTAATATTGAATGGGGGACGTCGTAAATGTATCAGTTATGACGTCATCTAGGTACTACATTGTTTTGACTAGCAGCCCACATATTTCGAAGTGTAATTTGCCAGATATATGTTTAAATGGTTAATTTCATGGTATACACATGGTAGGTACTACTTACATAAGAAAATTGACGAAAAACATCTTAATTAGGTTACCGATATTTAATTTAATGAAATACATAACAATATATTTCAATTCTGTGAGCCTCACATAGACGAACCATTTTTAGAAATCTTAAAACTTTAACAATACTTTGACGATGGAATAATAACGGCCTGGTCTACATTGCTAAGTAACCATAACAACAGAAGAAAATATAGAATGTAGGATCATAACTCATAACATAAGTAATAATGAAATGCCCTCTCACAAATGACCGGTTTTAAAAAGTGGGTTGTTGTTTAGAAAAGTGTCGTCATATCTGTCATAATTACGACGTCACATGTTTAATATTATAATGTCAAAATGTGCACATTTGAAAACTGAAGCTAACCTGTAAAAACATTAGTAAATTTATTACATCCTATACTGTAGGTACCTATAATCTTGTGGTTTTATATAATATTGGTCAAATTGTCATAGAAAGCATCTACGTTGCTTATGTCAAAGCTAGTCGCCCTTGAAAGACTTGCAGCTTGCGCTACTCGTACAGAGAGTCTTCACCAGTTGTCATTATTATTATATCTACTTATTGCACATCGAATCAAATATTTAGGAAGCTTTCGCTCTCGAGCATGCTTTTCGTTAAAAACTCGCTTATGTTTCGTAGATGTAGCATGTACGCTATGGTTTTATGCCCCTTATCAATTTCACAGGTATGTCTTAGGAGCGAACAGTGGTTTACTCCATTCTCCTCCATTGCTTTTAAAATAAAATCTCCTGCTTTTACCTCCTCATAGATGAATCATAAGTATGTTTTGAATGTACTCTCGGCATCTAGAAAACAAGACAATTAAATAAATACATTGTTCCATGACCCATAAAAATGTTTCAACGTTCCCAATGCCAACCCAACCTTCTCCATTGGATATAGAACAGTTTAGAATAATAACGGTGACAATAATTTTATTTTAAACCTAAATACCTACTCTGCCACGTTCCACACACTTCCTTATGAAACATAAAAATACTCACTACCTACTTTCATTTTAATCAAAGCCATAGTAATAATATAAAAATAGGTTTTGTACACTTTTTCATTCATTATATTATGTTAAAAAGCAATTTTTAGTGTTTTTTGCCTACTTTTGTAGTCTTTGGAGTTTTAACTGAAATTTTCTAAAACTGTTATTTACGAAGTGTAACGTTTCTATCTACGCGAGAATTACTACACGACACGAGTTGTCCTTACTTAATTTATTTTCACCACTTACACGCAAATTGATGTGCACACTTACACTTATCTACTGATACTTAGTCTAATTTATCTTATCTCACTTACTATTACTTAACTAATTAATTTATATTACACACTGTTTATCTTACGGCCGCCTGGCCGACATCTGTCGACCAGTCTCCCGGCGACTGTTTACGACTACCGTCGACTGACTTCGTCTCGCTCTCGGTCTGCTATTTATTCAGCTGCATCGAAATTCCCGAAACATCGAGGCGTTTCATGTCCTTTCGGGAACCTTCTTGATAGTACCTACTCGAATATTTTACCGCTTATTTCCCAAGAATTCCATCAGTTCCCCGAATCTTTCTTGTTAGGAATTTCTTTGAAGAGACTCATTCCGACGGGCGCTTATCTTTATGGCAGGCTATTTCGTTACAGTGGGAACTGACATGTATCTACCAAATTTCATACCAATTATCGGGAAAAATGTACAAGGTATGGGTATTGTTTTGCTTAAAGCAATCACAGGTTTCATATTTATTTTTTATACCTACTAATACGCACATGAATTTGTGATCAGTGAATATCAGTGAAAACACAAAAGGGACATTGAAATTAAAAAATTAATTATCATTAATCGTATTTAATAGAGACTGTCTTATTTCTAAATACCTATAAGACGTACATTATATTCGTAAAATCAATAATCGGTGAACCTAGATCCGTGCTCTTTGTTCATTGTTCATTGATTTAACGTGCAGAAGTCGTTAAATAATGCCTTTATCTCGAATTAGTTATTGATGTAATGCGTAAAGCAATCGTAAATTGATGTTCATCGTTCGTAATATCAATAAGTGAGGGTCATAGATTCACACTCACTGTTTATCGATTTAACGTACAACAACCGTAACCTACAATATATCTGTGGTTCGTAATATTAATCATCTTATAAATTTACTGGTTTAACGTATGGCAAACAAAGCATATGTAAATCGGTTCATTACATTAATAGCCAGCAAACATATAGATTCATGCTTATTGTACATTGAATCAACCAACCTAGGTACATAGCAATTGTTAAATGAACATAAAAATTTAAGTTCGACAATTCATTGCATTAACAATACTTACCTACTTGTCATCGGCGTCACATGATTTATTTATCGACGTTCCCTAATTTGATGTACCTACCTACCTTACCTACCTACTTTTTTATTAATATCGTACTTAGTTGGTTCAGTGAAGAAGTTAAATAATTAATAAGTTAGTTGTAAGTATACTTCCTAACTAAAAACGTCTGTCACTACCTTTTTATAACAAATTGCGGTATGGTTTTATTTATTACAAATTTCGCATTAAGCATTGGACGGTCTTGGGTAAGAGGAACGAACAGCAAATAGGAAATTCTTAAGTTACCAGTCGCAAGTTAGTAGTTTCATTGTGAGATGGTAGGTACTTATATTTCATTAGGTAGATACTTACTATTTGACAGGCGACCCACTTTAAGTCACCATTGAACCCACGAAAAGATTGCTAATTTTATATTTGGAGCTTCTCGAATACCCCTAATTCCAGCTTTTTTATCTTTTTTACAAGAAATTCATTCGTATAAATATTTCTGTGCTTCTTGGTTCACGATATACGTATAGGAAGGTTGCTGAAACATAAGTTTCTTTTCATTTTAAATACCCACTACCCACACAACCTTACAACAACCCTTAATTTTACAAACATCCCTCCTACCAACCCATTTTCAAAATATTAATGGAATTAAATAAGGAAACTTCCTTTGTTACCTCCCGATTTGGGTTGATGATGACTCGTCGCAGAGAGAACCGGTGAGTAGCCGACGGGGGCGGGGCCGAGGTGTGGCCACACCCCTCATTGGTCGCGGGCCCCTCCAATGGCGCGTCGCGCCGTTGGCCTTGACTGCGTTCACAGATGCTGAGCGGTTCCCTACGAGGAACATCTGCCACGATTTTTATGGCTGTTTCCATGCGGGGGTCATTAAAATGGGGAATATCACTTCTAGAGTGATATCTTATGGCCATATAAACGGCACGTGAAATCCTGCGTGCGTGCAGCCGCGTGCGATTTCCATGGAACCGACGATTAGTTTCTGTTAGTAGGTAATTGGGTGCAAATTTGAAATGTCGGTTCAATTTTGAATTCTCGGCCAATAAGAACGTTTCTCGTTGATCGGAACGATGCAAATCACACGCTTGTAAATGACCTAAATCCGTCATTTCATCGGTTTGTCGAAGTGAAGAAACTTACAACGCGCATGCGCCGTTGGTTTCGATTTTATAAGTAGGCGCACTAACTTCACAAGTGGTAATTAGATATTCTCATTTCATAAATACGTTTTGGAAGTGAGCAAGAGCTTAGTTGTGCCTGACGTTTCTTTCATTTTGCTAAAATTTCAGGTACCTATGTATTTCATTCCTTATCATTCCCTAATACTTGTCGATATATCTATAATACCGTCCCTTACTATTAGGTACTTCTCTATTGTCTATCTATTTTCTGACTCAATTAACTGTCAACGCGTCCGCTTATCTCATTATCAGATTTACAAAAAATGTTGCATGTTTTGTTTTTCATCTCTCTCTCTCTCTCTCTCTCTCTCTCTCTCTCTCTCTCTCTCTCTCTCTAAATATACTACCTATATACTTACTTTTTAGTTGTAGCTATTTACAGTTCTAGTAACGTAAAGTGTTATAACGACACGTGTGGCGTAACCGTATGTTCACGATTTACTGTTTAACTGAAATAAGTGTCAACTTCATTTCAAGTTTGATGTACCTAACTTCACACTGTAATACGTAATTACGTAAATGTCGGATTGTACACTGCAAGAATGTCAAAACAATTTCACTACTTAGTACTTTGCTCACATAATTTTAGTTAAAGTGATAATGTGATAATATTTAATATTCCATTTAGTTTAACTTTATACTTACATTTATTTAAGGACCACTATCGTAAATACTGATTACTTACTTACATACCTAGTTAGGTATCTACACTTAATGCTATACATTGAACTAATGTCTAACACGTTTAACGCAAGATAGACGCACATTATATGCATCGTATTTTGTTGAGATACTACATTATTCAGTCTCATAACAACTATTATCTAATGCTACTTAACCACATAGAAATGTTATTACAATAAATATGGCTTTAAATAATTTATTTAGATTATTCGTTAAACATTACAAAGTATCTAGTTTATGAGATGATTACGTATACACACATTGTGTCCCAAGGAAAGATGAACTAAAACTTTATCTTTTAGAATACGTTAGTACCTAGTGAGTTATGTCGGATTAATTAGCTTAGTTTGATTTTCTCGTTATCAGCAAGCCATAAACTGTTTACATTTACATTCGTTTATTTGTAGGTATTACCTATAATAACGGGAAAAAAGGTTAATCTAATGATTCTACCGAAGATTTGTGTTTCATTTAGATAGGTACACAAAATGAGCAAAGACATACATTACAGATATTTTGTTGTGAAGACAATACGTAAGTTAATACCAGAACAATACTGGAAAAAGGGCATTTTTTATCAAATAGGGATGTATTTTTCTACACACATTTTTTCGAATATCTACGTTTGTACCTACGATAAATATAGTTATTAATAAAAAGGTTTGTACGTTATTATAATTAGATATACAATCATTTTTCATTAATATATCGTTTAATACCACTTGTAATGTCTATAATTAGTGCTTTTTGTTGTTGTCCTTTCAAAATGCAAATGGGTCGTTGTGGGGAAGCAGTCAGTTCCGCCAGAAACTGTCGCAAGTACACACCAGTTCTGCCATTGGGGGTAGGTATACGAGTTTGCCTTTTGTTCTTTTTTCCATAAGACTGTTGTCGTTAAAAGGATTACAGAACCTGTTTCGTCTGATACGATTTTAAATCTTTCTATTCATAATCACTGCCATTCCGAATTAGTACGCCTTTTACCAGAAAATGGGAAAATAGTTATCCACTATTGAATTTCCCGTTCTCGATTTTCTCCTCTCGAAAATGCCAAACGATCACGACGGTTCGGCTTACACAACAACAAAAATGAAAGTATTGATTTCGACTTTCCCAGGCCGGGACGGCGGGTTTTATTTAGAACGTCGAAGTAAAAGTAGGCCATGCCATCTAGTATCAAAAATGTCAAGGCGTTTTATTAATATTGGGAGCCTGGTGGCCGGTATCGATCTTAACGGCGACATCTGTACGGCCGAGAGTCGAAATGGCACGGAGGTCGGCTCGATTCCGGTTGCGCGGCCTGCGGGAACTCCGGGTTTGTTCGGGTAGAGGTTGGTAGGTGGCGGCAGGTGGGGTCCGTATATCTTATATGGAAAAGATTAAATCGAAATGTGGTTAATTGACACCAATATTGGTTAATTGCATTAAAACTGATAAATTGTTTCACCTAAACCAATCAGCTAAACGTAATTAAAATCAACGTGGGTTAATTTCATTAAATTGGATAAGATGTTTCACCTGAACAAATTATCTAAGCTAAATTAAAACCAAGATGGGTTAATTTCATCAAAATTGATAAAATGTCACACTTAAACCAATCATCTATATAATCATAATATATATAAAGTACATACATATAAATATATAAGTACATAACATAAGCTTAATTAAAACTACATGGGTTAATTGCGTCAAAATTGATGAAATATTTTACCAAAACCATTAACCAATCATCTAACTTAATTAAAAACAACATGGGTTAACTGTTAATTGAATCAAAATTGATAAACTGTTACACCGAAACCAATCATCTAAGCTTAATTCAAAACAACATGGGTTAATTACATCAAAATTGATAAAACATTCCACGTAAGGGTCTAATGTAAGCGTTTATTGTACTTAGTAGGTAATGAATCGTTGGTGTTAAGTAATGATTGCAGTTATTAACCAATATACAAATACATTGGCACACTGTAACAACATTAACTCTATTTTAATAAAAATTCATGGGTCCAATATTACTCTGCATTGGGCCAACGCCAACGTACAGTTTACATTAAACTATTGTATAGCTTACATTAAACTAATGCATCGGTGACATTGAACCAATATACAGTTTACCTGAAACTCAATGTTTATGGGTTCAAAGTCTGTTAATAAACCGACATTTATTTATTGTATCCAGGAGGAAATTATTTGTATTAGGTCTATACCCAATACACCGCACCTAGCTTGTAATTGATCATAAGGGCCCTTTCAAATTAATTAATTATAACCGAAGTTACCGAATTATGTTAGAATTGATGTTGAAAAATATACAATCATAGAGGACTGCCTAATAAATGATTACTAGTATCATTAAATTATCATAAATTATCACATAAATTCTCTTTAAATATAATTAAGTATATTATAATATCTAAATTATACAAAACAGTAGTTATGGATATTAACCAAATTATTCTTCGAATGAAGTATGTACTAAATGCACTAAATGATAAGCCGCCAAGGGCAAAATTCCAGAAAAAGCCTTTTTGAGTTTTAATTAGAAACTTTTTTGAGGCAGTGTTTTCATTTTTAAGATTTAATTTTAATTCAACTTAAATTTTACTAACTTTGCTTCACTTCTCTTGTCTCAACAGTTTCGGAAATAATGCGAGCTTTTGATAAGTACTAAATAAAACTTCAGTAGGTAGTTCGTATCTAGAAAAGTGAACGTAATATTACTTACATCACATTAGAACATCACGCCTCTTCGTTTACGACACAAATTTAAAAACCCAATGTTTGGCAATTTGTGTAAAAACTCCAAGGAGTTAAACCTTTCTTTTTTGAGTTATTAGTAAAATGCTTTGAATTTTGTTTTTGATGCTCCATGCTCATGCTCCAACTAATAACAAATTTCAGTAGTTCGTAGCTTAGAACGTAAATGATTTTCGTATATTTTTTTTGTTGGTACGAGTTGTGCCAAATTTATTCCCTTCCGTTTGTCATTAAAATTTTGAAAATTTAATATGAGGCGATTTTTTGAAAAAGAGTTCTATTTTCGGTTCTCTCGTATTATAGCCGAGTCAATTTTTCGAATTGGAGTGATTAGCATTTCAAGACGTTTTAAGGTCCTGTGAGTGCCTAAAAACGGTTTTTGAGAAAATATCTTGTTTGTATGTAGGTACTTACGTTTTTCTTGGGAATTAAAAATCACAAAATTTTAAAATTTTGCATTGGAATTTGGTACCATAGGTACATACAATAATACGTAATAATAATAATAGTACTTCCAATACGCTTTTTATTAAAATCTGCAGCGAAAAATAAGTACCTATAGTTTTCTTATGTCATTTTTCGTTTTTCTTTTTGAAGTTCTTTCGAAATGCACTAAAACAATTTCTTTTTAAATGGGAATACCTACTCTGCTATCAAGTGTGTATAATAAAGTTTAATACCAGTTTTGACCAATTTTTCTCAGGAAGTCACTTAATGTACCTACTTGTCATTTTTCAGTTTTAAATTTTAATAAAATTTTTGTTAAATATTCTCTAAAAAGGGCACTTTACTATTTATTGTTTATCGGTTTTTTTACATTTTCTAGAAATTTTCTCAAAAAGTACTTCTACCGCTAAATATTTACAATATACCTTCCTACCTACCTACTTTATAAGACAATACTATATATCACAGTACTATTGAAGACAATACTATACAAGTCCGATAATTACATTGCCTATTTCTGGTGGTCAAAATGTCAAATTTGAAATTGTTTAAATATTTGTTTCTATTAAAATAATATTTAACTTTCTTAATATTTTATTTCCTTTAATGTCGTCTAAATGAGGAATTTCGTTCGTGTTTCTGTGTACCTACATCATAACGTAAGTTTAGTTCTGCCTAAGAAAATATTCAAATAACAAGAGAGCATAGTTGTGTACACGAGATCAAGACAAGACGTCTCGTCTCGTCTCCTCTTCAAATTTTAGAGAAGATCCGAAAGTTTCGAATTATGCAATACTTTTCTCTAAGGTATTTACTAAACCATCAAAGGGCTCCGTAATGGTAAAAATAAAGGTTCGGCCGGTCTATTTGTCTTATATATAAACATTAGAAAAGATGAAATGGATTTAATGAAATACAAAATGTATACCTAATATACTTACCTACTAATAATAATAATTTTATACAAATATGTTCATTTTGTATATAATCCAGCTTACTTACATTTACTACATGGTTGCTCAAAATATTTGAAATAATTAATGCCTTTCTAATTAATACATTTATAAATATAAACTAAAAATGATTTCCGACAACCTGCAAGTCTTTCATAAGTTAATTTTGGAAAATGATTATTTAAAGAAAATTGAATATGCTGCAACTGAATTGCAACTGAAAAACGTGGATTTTCAATTTACATCCAACAGTCGAGATGAGACGAGAACCACCTTTTAGGGATTTCATTCCCTTTTATCATCCCTGTCTCGTACAAGACGAGACCACGTCATTTCTCATCCCGTCTCGTCTCCAGTATGGCACTAAGAACGAAATCAGAACATTAAACCTAAAGCGACTTTTAAAATAAACTCAAAAATAGCAATTTACCGATTAGCCCTAAGAGTTACGCAAACAGAAACTTCTCTTATAAAATTATATAAATCATCTGATCCGCATCAAAACGAAGTAATTGATTTGCAAATCGCATCGATTTAGGAGGTGTCAAAACGGTAGTTTCCCTCATTTCGACAGTAAAACAGGTGGAAAACTAATCTAGTGTAAATATTAACGTCAAGTGTATTCATTAAGGTAATTGTATCTATTAACTATATCTGTTAATTGCATTAATTAATTAATGTATAAAATATTAATACAAATGCAAAAAGCATAACATAAAAATTAATAAAACGAACACAATTCCTTGACAATAAGTTCAGGTTTTTAAAGGAACATTATCGAGAGAAATTTGACGAAGTTGGTGGGAAATTCGTTGTCCCAACTGATAAAATTTGGTCAGACTCAGATAATACTCTTTTAAAAGATAGATTTAGTTGTTAATTAACACCAGTGTCTATTCACTCTTGTAATTGGTCAACTTAGAAATAATATTTTGCAACAATCCACAAATATCAACTGTAACGCGAAATGTAAACAGCCAGCGTAAGCCTTCTCCTTATCGGACCTGCCTCAAAGGAAGACCTCCGCTAATTGAAGCCTATAAAAAAAGACAGCCAAGGATACTCCCGAATATTCATTGAAAGAAAGAATGATTATTATATTACTTTCGGGTCGTTTCAAAAAGGTTCTCGAGACATAATGGAGGACTATATAATGACGGACTTGCGGTTGGAGATTAGATTAGACGTGAAGCCGCTAGTGAATAAACAGTGCAAAAAACGGACAAGCGAATTGTACAAATAAATTATAAAGTTAAGTGTGTTATATAAATTAATTAGTTCAGTAATAGTCTAAATAAATTAATTAGTGTGTAGTGTAAATTAAGAACAGTGTAAATAAATTAGAAATAAACGTTACATTGATACCTTTAACTTTTAAGAAAATTCGATTCCTATTAAGAAACTTTTGCAGCAAACTCGACAAAATATTCTAACCTCTTCATAATTAAGCCGATACATCACGCTGCTCCAATTATCATATTCAATCACAACGCAAACTTTTTTTCATCCCCCCACTCGGGATCGCATACAGATTAGAATTTAATCAGGGGAGAGTCGTTAAGGCGTATCGGTATCGGATAGTCCGCCCAGAAAAAAGAAATACTTCCGGGAAACGGTAATTAAATTAAATGAGTTCGCCGTGGTAGAAGTTCAGGGGGAGGAGTTTCGACGGAGTCGATCGTGCGGCGATTGGAATTTTCATATCGGGAGTTCCGGGGGGAGGTTAGTGGACTCTTAGGGCAAATCGACTACAGTGGATCAAAATGAACCAACTGAACCAAAGAGTACCTACGTGATAATAGAGTGATATTTCAAAAGTGCACTAATACTGATAAACAGTATTTAAATCGACCTTAATAAAATAGTGCATATAATATTTATGTTCACTTTAAAACAGAGATATTGCTGAGCACAAATCTACATTGCAATGACAATACAACATAACCAGATAACCTAGAAACCTAGTCAACTGCTAAGGTGCCAATTTCTAGTACTTTGTACTTTTAAGTCCTTTTTAATGTAGGTACGCAAAGTCGCCCGAAGTACATATTGGTAAAGTTTGTCCAATCCGAACTGGAACGGTAACAAAAACACTTAATGGCTTTTTAAGTGGTGCCTCCTGGTCGTCCATGGGCGTATCATTACGGATAATAACTCTAACAATGAATTCACTTTCAAATAGTATAAATAAATGGCACACACATACACACACCACTGCTTCTCGAGTATAAATGCCGAAGAAGAAGAACACCTGCTCCATAGAAGACACAAACGAAATGCCGCTGTGGTAAAAAAAAATTTACGACCCAATGGACCCTTTAATTCTTTGTCTGTAGATAACCGTACATTCACACATACGATTTCACTTGGGCGACTGCACGAATACGTACACCTGCATTTTAAAATATACCAGTGCGTTTCTGAATAAGCAAAGAAATAAGTCCCATGTGTTTTGTATAGAGATAACGGGCTCTTTTCGAATGTCCTCGGTAAATTCAGATTTTGTAGTGTGTTTCAATTGCTACTGGTTAAAGTATACTTAGGAACGCTCTAATCACGATAATAATCAATCGTTAATAGGTTATGGAGGAATTTCTGGAAGAAGTTAGTTTTGGACGTGGAAAAAATAAGGAAGTAGAATATTATGACTCGTTCTTTCTTCAGCCACATTTCTGATATAATTTACTTTTTTAAAGTTTTATTAATGTATTTAATTTATTTTACTACACATCATACACTAACCAGCACATAGCACACCATCTGCATGGTTACATCTTTTGCCGAACTTTAAACATTGTATGCTATTCCCTCCGAAGGTGACATAAGAATAAATATAATACTTTACCATAATTATATATAAATAACGTTAAGCACGCATTAACAGTGTACTGTGGTGTAACTAAGCCTAATTAAAGTATACCTTATCACAAAATGCAACTGCGCACACTTATATGTCAAAATAAACTCGACCTTATTACTGTTTGACATTATGGACACTTGCAATATCTCTCTAATAATAAAAAAGTAGGTATGTCAAATCAGTGATTATCGACATAAATTTTGAAGAGATTATCTGTGTGGTTAATGCAATAAATGTTTGCATGTAAATTTTTGTGTCCATTAAGTTACGATTGCTGTACGTCCATTTAACGAATAATTATTGCAATGGTTATATGTTTAGTGATTCACTAATGTGATGAACAGATTTACAATACTTTATGTATTCTATACGTTAAACCAATAAACTATAAGCATAAGTCTTTGATTGTCCGACTTTAATAATACGAACGAAAGATTTTAGTGTGAGATAATTGTACTTACGTTAAATCAATAAACAATGAAAATGGATCTTTGCCGCCAGTTATTGATATTACAACGATAAATTAGTTTATGATTGCTCTACATTAAATCAATAACTAATCAGGATGGGTCTATGGTCTACGCTTTTAATATTCCGAACGACAGACATTAGATAATGGTTTCTGTACGTTAAATCAGTGTACTTACAATGAGCACGGATCTATGTTCACCGATTATTAATATCATGAACAGAATTTTATATTAAGAAATATCATAAGTCTGCATAAAAGACGATTAATGATAGTTAATTTTGTAGTTTCAATAACCCTTGATTCAAAATTATTTTGTACGTCCACTGATTTGATATGTCTTAACTGTAACCTATAGTAAATCCACTGAGAAGAAAACATCCACGAAACGAGAAAAAGTAGTAAAGTTAGACAACACCTAATACACGTCGTTTGTTATTGGTGGAAAAGTCATAAAACTTTTGGCGGGAATTGTTGATATACGGAGTCGGTTCAGTAAAATTAACAAGTTTAGTTGTCTGATCTATGGTTGTCGGTTTACAAGCGTTCAGGTAAGTCGTTGACGGTGATAGTGGACTTTTAGTTGATAGACTACAGTAAAAAGCACAGGGGACGGTCATTCTGATTGGTTGTTCATGAGTATGCGCGTTGTGTCGATATTGGGATTTGTGTTGTGACAGCGACAGCGGACAACTTTCTAGGCTTTCTAGAGTTTCTAGGTTATGATGCGATTACTGTATAAACAAAACAAAGACGTCTTTAGGAAAACTTACAAGCAAATGAAATGGATTTTGTCAACTATTTGACTAGGTATGGACCAATAATTCATAATTTAGTATGTTAGTAGTGTTCCTGTAGCCTTAATCATAAATATTTTTTGTTCTAGATATTATTTTCAAGATGAATAAGGGATAAAAATGTGGACCCATTGTTATAAAAGAAATTCTGGAATCAACACAAACATGGCAATAGAATCACTGAACAACTTACTAAAAACAAATCAACTAAAGAGGAATGCAAGAGTGACAATCGAGAAACTACTGGATACAATCGACGATCTAGTGGACATCAAAATGTTGAAGAGGATAGTGGACATTGAACGACCAAACACAAACAATTACCAGGACAGAATCATAATTAAAGCTCACAAACAGGCTGCTGCGATGAAGAACAAAATTAAGATAAAAAAGAACAATGTGGTATTTGGACATTTTCAGGTAACATCATTTAGAAATCCTAATATATCTTATAATATAAATATAAAGCAAGTATGTTATGTGAAAGTGAATGTAGGACGCTATACTGCAGAGTTTGCAAAATTTGCATACATCGGTACCAATGTGAGTGTCCTGAATATTTAGTGAGGAATACCTTGTGTAAGCATGTGCACTTGGTAAGAATGCATGAGGAGCGAATGGATGCTAATTCTGTTGTAGATGAAGCTGTAAAGTGTTTCGGAGAAAATTCACTCATTAAACTGCAGCAACAAGAGGAAATCAAGAAATTTATCAGCGAGAAAATAGAAGAGACAAATCAGCAGGACGAGATCCTTCAGGCGCAAAGTCATCGAAATATTCAGTGGCAAAACCTACAGAACTTTGTTAAAAGCTTGGATGAGAACGGTTTTACAACTATTGTGAAAGGCTTTGAAGTAACTGTGCAGAGGTATAGAGAAAAAATGAACAAGGCTACAAGAAAACGAAAAATGGAGACACAAAATTATTTCCCTTCTAAGAAACGTCCAGAAGTACCTAATACAGCAGAACATGAGTCGAACTTCCTTAAGTCGAATATTTCTGTAACGTGAATAAAAATTCGAGTCCCTTGAGTTTGGAAATTATAAAAAATATTTTTTTAACTCGATTTTTCTTATGTCCCTTCAGATTTAACTTATGGGAGTTTCACTGTAATTCAAAACCAATGAAAATCTTTTGTCATATCAGCTTTCATGTTATTTTTTTCAGCTCTAGGATTAGGAGAAAGGAAATCCAAACTTCATTGATGCTAGTTGAATATTTCATACCTAAGTTGAAAATAGCAATAGCATTAAGTAGATTTTGTTAATTTGATAGTCTTTTCATAATGTTAATAGATGTGTTACAGATATAGAGTAGATGTTAATAGATATAAAATAGATATTTCATAATGATAATATCAGTAGGAGCAGTGTGTAGAGGAGGACTAATTTTTTTACTGTATATAAATTAAGCTATACAAGAAATTTTATCTTTTTGGATATTGGATATATACCTATTATGTCAACAGGTATAAATTTATTGTAAGATAATATGGTTTTTATTTATCTCAGTGATTTTAAAATGTATTTGATGCTTTGATTTACTTTTTAATAAACCCCATTGTCAATTAACAGACTTTTATTTACATTAGTAAACACCTAATTATTAACGAATCCTTACTAATTAATTTCAAAATTCATAGTTTCCAATACAACTTTTTATCACAGTATACCTTATTTTTATACAAAGTGGCTCCTTTAGAGTTATTAGTAAATCCATAAATTATTCATTTTTTTGCTAATGTTTTCGTAAAAAGTGTCTACATTGCATATAAAATATGAACAGTTATAACTTCTTAGAAATCATTTAAAATGTACTCCTTACCGATTTTTCGTTTTTATGGCTAAAGATTTTTTAATGTATTAACAAAATTTTCAATAGTCGCATTGTGAACATTTCTCGAGTAGCCCGCCAAATGTTTGAATAGATACACGCCTACCAAAGTGAGATGACCAATCACAGCAACCGTCCCCTGTGCTTTTTACTGTAGTCTTTAGTTGATGGTTTATTTTAACGTATCGCTACTGTTATTCAGGTTTTTGATATAGATTTGTATAAACATATTTCTGTTATCTATTGCAATTATGGAAAGACACCTTCCCTGCTCGCCTCCTAAAAAGAGACCTGGAACATACTTAAGCTGCGGGGAGAAAACCATTATTTTAAATGTATACAGAAAAGAAGAAATGAACATCCTTAGTAAAATCTTAGTAAAAGATGAATTATAGTCAAGGCGATCATTCTTAATGCGACCCTGTACTTATTCGCTAGCTGGTCGCGCGCTTTGAATTTCAACGTTTGTGTTTCATGGAAGTTTTCTTCTCGATGGATTTACTACAGCAAAATGTATACATATTCCGTTATATTAGATGGACACTAAAGAAGATACATAACTATTATAATATTTTCTCACTTATTTCAAATTTTTGTCACTAAAAACTTTTTTTGAAATAGGTAGATATCTATACAGGGCGTCACTAAAAATATCTGCAAATTTATTTTGCGTGTTACTATGAAGCATAAAAAATAAAGTTTAGTGAATGTTAGTCAACGCCATGATATAAATAAAGCGCGTTGACTTTTTCCTTATTAAACAAATTGATACTCGTATCTCGTACATTTTTATTTATGAACAGATTGTTGATTTTTTCAAGAAACGGGATAAACAATTAGAATTATACAAAAACTACACCGATCGAGCCCATCTTTTGCATATGTACTTATAAAGTACATGATAACTCACAAATTATAAACATTTCACTTAATTCGAACAACTAATTAAAAAAGGAATTAACAATATTTAAAAATAGCCATTTTGTTTCCTTTTTTGCAATAACTTTTTTAATTTATAGTGCAATTTTAATTTAGAAAGTCTCATTTTAAAGATAATTGTTTTCTCTAAAAGTTTACTATTGACCGCAAACGTCAAAATCTAAGCCATTTGGAGTTATAAATAAAAGAGTGATTTTGGCACTTTAATTGTTAATTTGATAATGATTTCACTAAACAATTGATGAATCTCTAGATGAGAGCTTCTTGTAATAACTCAAACTACCTTTACCAACTGTCAAACCCGTCTACGCAGTTTTTTACAAAAAAAATCTAATTTGATTCGCCTATTATTAAAGTAGATTTTATTGAACAAGTTTCCAAAAGATTCCTTCCCATTGACACTTGATTACCAAAGTCGGTAGGTACCTATTAGTTTGGTTGACATTTTTCAAACATTTTCAGATTTTTCCCATATTTGTTTGACATAAAAGGACCTATACTATATGTATATAGTTGATTAACATATGTATAGTATAAGCTAATTTTGTAGGTGTGTATACTACCTAATACTGTGTATAGGAATATATTCTTTCCTTTTCCGGAAATCGTGTTAGAAACAACATTTTCCTGCTTCTTTACGTGCAGGAAAATTGAATTTTCCGGACTAGTGCTGTAAAGACTTTACAAGACGCAAAATACACTGTTTTCACAGCACACGCACAAAATTTATGAAATTTTTTCGATGTTCTTTACTTTGTGACAATAGTTGCCAACAATATTGACAAACTTGATTTTTGTGGAATTTGTAAAAAAAAAAATCTAAAATTTGTAAATTTCCTCTTTTTTACGATTTCCGGAAAATTTTAAAACAAAACAGGTCAGTAAAATCTCTTACTTGACTCGGAGCTTTAAAATACTAGTCACAAAGTGCCAGGTATTTCAATTTAGCTTCTCTTTAGTAATATAAGATATTACTGACTTTTATGTAAATAAATATTGTCTTACTCTTTTTTAATTGACTTGACAAAAACTGCCTTTTAAAACAGTATAATACTTTTTTAACCACGCCAGTTAAGAATGCATTTCTTTTCTGATAGTCATAAGCCTGGAAAAAGTGTGAAGGTAAAAAGTAGGACAATGCAATATATTAGAACACCTACTGTATTTCAAGTATCTAAAGAAATGCATTCTTTATATCGAAATAAATAATTATAAATACTTCTTCTTTTTTTTCTTCTTATGTTAGCCGTTCTATCTTTTGTGGTGTAGACCTCTCCTAAAATTTTCCATTTATTTCTATTCTTTCCATCCATGTTCTCCATTTTACGGGTCTTTAACTCCAGTTTTCCATGTGTCGTCAGTCCAGTTTAACTTTAACTCTGCAATTCGGCGAGAAACATCCATCACTTTAGTTGCTTCCCTTATCCATTCATGTGTTTTCGATTTTTCAGCGACATTCCTAATATCTTTCTCTCTATCTCCCTTTGGTTGATTTGCAATTTATCAATATTCCTCTTGGTAAAGGTCCAGGTTTCAGAGCCATATGTAGTAAACGGTAGTGTGCATTGGTTTTATAGTTTTCACTTCAACTATATAGGTGTATTCATTTGAAAGATATTTTTCAGTTTTGCATATGCTACGCAAGTGAGTCTGAGTCTTCGGTTTACCTCGCCTTCTTCCTGTGCTTTTCCAATAGTCACTTCTTGTCCAAGATATGTACTATATGTTTCTGCTTGTTGTATGCCTTCATGACTTACTTCTATTTTGTCAGTATTTTCGTTTTAGTTTGTCATGAACTTGGTTTTGCCGATATTCAGTTGAAGTCCTATTCTGGTCGAAACCGTAATCACATCTTCTAGCATGCTGGTTAGCTCCTCTTTGTTATTTGCAAAAATTACTATGTCATCTGCAAATTTGAGATGGTGCAAATGCTCGCAGGCAATACCAATATATCTGTTTTCCAAATCAATTTTTTTGAAAGCGTCTTTCAGAACTAAAGCAAAAAGCTTGTTTAACTTCTTTTTTGACTTGGACTTTTCCGTATTAATGTTCAGACGGATTTGGAGTGTTGTATTGTTGTATATACGGTTAGTAATATTGGAGTATCGCGAGTCGATTAGTGCGTTGTGGAAGCCAGGAAGTCCAGGAAAGCCATGTATAGGGCTATAGGGGGATATTGTATTCTGTTACTTTTTCAACAAGTGGTTTTACTGTCTGTAGGTGCTCTATTGTGCTGTATCCCTTTCTGAACGCGACTTGTTCTACTGGCTGATAGAAATCCAATTTGTTGGTGAGTAGATTTATGATTATTTTTGCGAAGAGCTTGTATATTTGTGATAACAAGCTTATTGGTCTGTAGTATTCCAAATTGTCGGAATATCCCTTTTTGTACAACAGAATTTGTCCAATCAGATGGTAGTCCTCGTTCTCGACACATTTCTTGAAAAGTTTAACGAGTTTTGATACTAGTTTTTGTCCCCCGTATTTTAGCATCTCACCGAGGATCCCATCCCCTCCTGACGCTTTTCCGCTCTTTAATTCTTGTAAGGCCTTTCGGATTTCGTTTTCTGCGTTCACTTATTAATGATGGCTCATTTGCACGAAATCATTAGTTTATCATCGGGAATCATTGTAACACTCACTGATTCATGTTTATTAATGCTCAAAAAATTAACGACGGCAATTCATTAATTTTACTAACAAAATTCTTTGTGTAGGGACGCGTCTTTTAGAAATTTGTTAACCTGAAATGAGTAGCAAATTTGAGTCAATGAAATTTATACTTACCTATAGATACATCAACAGCATCCTGTTACTGAAATAACTTGTATGCATCTTAATCGCAACCACATAAAAATTTAATGATTGCATGCATACCCTTTTCCAAACAATTACCTCTGCGTATGTTTGCATTCTCATGCTCCGTACAGGTAGCAGTTTTTCTTCATTACATGTAATTACATTAACAACTATTCTAACAGAAATTACACATTCTTACACGGAGATTCCCGTCGATAATGAACCTTAACCTGCGCGAACGTCGGCATCTCTAAACAGATTTTTCCATCTGCGGAAAACTCGACTCGTCCCCATAAAATTAAACAATTAAACTATCGCGTCGAGATTAGAATACTACATGCTACAGATCCGATCGAAAAAATAATCTCTCATCGACGGCGTGACAAATCGAGAAAAAAAAGCGTTCTCTTCGAAAAGCCGGTGAAATCGGCAGCTTTGAGGCATTCAAAACTGATGAATCCGATGATGAAGTTATTGTTGTCGAATCGATTCTTTTTGATGTACGTAATACGGCTTGAATATTGAAATTAGTAGCGGTGGAGCGTTGGAAAATCAGCGCTGGAAGACGTCACACCTTTTTTGTCACGACGGTGGAAATAATACGGCCTCGCAGTAGTGAGAGTCACAAAGAAATTTTAAAATTGATTTTCTTCGTCAGTAGGTGACATTTTAAACTGTAAAATTGAGGTGCGCAAACAATTTACTTAATAAACACACTGTATAATACACTCAACTGTAAAATTAAACGGACATTCAATTTTCATACCTCAAATTTGCGAAAACTGTTTGTATTTTAAATTCATATAGGAACACATACGTAAGTTATTGAAACAGAAAATATTCAAGTCTTTTGGTCTTTTCCTTATCACTAGGATTAGTTTTTATACCGTCTTTTCAGGTGAGTATCGATCGGTAATGTTTTCAATGGCCATCAAAGTTGCTTTGATAGCTGTTCCTTGTGGTTTGCTATGGTTTTCAAAATAAACAATTCTTGTAAAGACGCTATATTCGATTAAGATGATATCATCCGATATTATCGACGACGATCGATTCCTTCGACTTCAAGATTTGCGACAACAGACACTTCCTTCAACGGCTTTGAGTAGGAAGCTGGCAGATCTTCATGGTACAGTGATTTCATCCATCGTGAGTTTTGCAGGGTTCAAACTTGACTCATGCAATTGTCTCAGCTTTGACTTTGGACAAATTTCAAGTTACATTCACCAGCATCTAGTTTTGAAAATCTCAATCTTTATGTAGGTAGAGTAATTAGAATCATAATGTCTCATTCTATTTATATTTTTGGTTACAGCGAAGCAACAACCTTCAAACTTGACTTATGTAATTGCCTCAGCTTCAAGACTCAAATAGTAACTTTTTACCTTTTATACCTGAAAGTAATAAGTTTAACTTCAAGTTTAACTATAAATTTTATACTACGAAACTAGCTTTTATAGTACATTCATAATTAAATCTAGTTTAGAGCATCTCAGTCGGTTTCTCGAGTCATTTCATTAACCAATGTTTCAGGCTACCTGATTAATACAACTTGACTCAGTTTTAACTCTCCAAATCTTTCAATTTATATTAAGGATAAATTTTAGCTTTAAGCATTTCAGTCTGTTTCTCGAGTAATTTAAGAATAATTGTTTCAATCTTAGTACATTTGGGATTACAGTGACTTTACAAGCTTCAAACTTGACTCATACTGCCGCGAGGTGACCCCAAATAACCAAACCAGGACAAGCTGCATCAGCGTAACACAAATCAACACAGCCTGACCTTCACAAAAGAACCTTCGGGCGGGGCATGTATATTCAAACACAGCACGCCGGGCAACGATCGGGACCGATCGAGATCAGTCAAGCATCAGCATCCTGTGTTGCCGCCCGTTTGACCTACGTGCTAGCCTGCTGCCCTTTTGTGAGGCGAGATGTTCCCCACGATGAGAACCTCGCACCCGCTAACCCTCCAGGCTCCCTGGGGACTCTTGTAAGCATTCACCGTTAAACATTATTCTAATTTTGCCTTCTTAAGCATTTTTGACTCTCTTATGTTTCTCTTTGTTTTGCCACCCTTTAATACGGGTCCACTATCCCTCGCCCCTGTACTCAGAAAATAAACCATATTAACTTCGTTTACGTCTCTCTGTGAGCTACCACCCCCCAACCAGAGCATCCCTTTGGGCCCTTGACCCTTAGGTGGTGACAATACAATTGACTGAACTTCAAGCTTTCAAGTTAAATTTATGATCAATTCAAGTTTAGAGAACCTCAATCTGCTTGTCAAGTCAATTGAGAATCTTTGTTTTAATCTTTGTATATTTGGAATAACGATGACTCAGCAAGCCTCAATCTTGACTCATATTTAGCTCAGCTTCGAGTAATCGAGTATCGAAACCTTTCAAGTTACGTTAGTGACTAATTCTAGTTTAAAGCATCTCAATATGTTTCTAGAGTGATTTAATGAATCAATATCGCAATTTATTTATATGTACTATTTGAGGTTACCGTAAACTTGCAATCTTCAAATTTTACTTACATAATTGACTCAGCTTTGCGTTTCGAATCTGTAATAAATATATATTTGAAATGAGCTATTTTTTAATCTGTTCTTCAGGTGACAATGTAAGTGTTTCAATCTTTTCATAATTGAGGCAATGATGAATTCAAAACTTGAATTGGTCTCCCTAATTGGTTCAGCTTCGAGTCTCAAAACATTTGATTTCCATTCGACGTCTAATTTAAGTTTTTGGGGAATTTCAATCTGTTATCGAGTGACTGTTTCAATCAATTCAGAGTTAAGGTTACGATGAATTCATAACCTTTTAACCATTTTTAACAACATTTTTTTAAACCAACATTGTAAATATGAGTTATAAAATTAGTTGTCTTTCGAGCTTCAAAACCTTAGAGTCCCATTTGATGACTAATTCTAGTTTTGAGGTATTTCAACCTGAACAAAGTGTGAAGTGGTCTCTGTTCTAAGTGGACTGTATAGATCTCTGTCGTAGCTCGTGGGCGGCTGCGGAGATGAATCTTGTCTCCAGGTTGTAAGGCTGGAGACTGTAGTAGTAGTTGGAGATCAGGGCGTGACGTGATCTCTTGAAGTTCTTGAAGTTGAAGTTCTAGTTGTGTGGAGAGAGGGCGTGACGTACTTCTCCGGGTTTGGATCTGAGGGCGTATCGTGCAGATCCGGGGTTGAAGTTCTAGTCGTCTGGAGAGAGGGCGTGTCGTGTTCTCCGGTGTGGACCTGAGGGCGTAACGTGCAGGTCCGGGTTAAAGTTCTTGAAGGTTTGGAGAGAGTGCGTAACGTGCTCTCCGGGTTTGAAGATCTTGGAGTTAAAAGTTGTAGTATCTTGAAGATCTCGTAGAACTGTCAGGGCGTAAAGTGAGAGCTTGTAGGTTGGGGACCAATCTAAATCAAGACCAACAACACACGTCGTTTTGATCATACAAGTATACTGGTTTGTTGTCCCAAATTTCGGAACTTTTATACATCTTGTTAAACATTGGTTAAATGAGATATAATTTGTTTTCTTACAATGACCTAGCGTTGCAGAAACTGACCTTAACTGGAGCGCTTGTTATCACGTTCCGTAAACGCTTTTGTTATGCTTACTCGGTTAATTATTGTGATTTGAACTTGACTTGTTGTAGTAAACTTGACTTCGTAGTAAAATAAGACGTGCTTTTAATTGAATTAGATATCCCAAAACCTTGTTACCTAAGCTGCGTCAGTGATTATTATCTGTTTGTAAAACAAAACGTGTTGAAAAGTTCCCAAAATTAGTTCACCATAAATTACAATTTCTTAACCTAACATAATGTTGACATTAGCGTCAACACAACCTGTTTCACGAGTCAATGATACTTACAATAAATTCAGTGTATCTTTGGAGTGTGGTTTGTGATTTTATTATATATTTTAACTGTCTGGTCCTTTGTGTTATTAATTTTTATGCTTTTTTTGACCAACGGGGTTCGACTGATGATGGGTCTTAGGGACCCGAAACATGTCTCTTGTTAATAATAAAATCGACCTTTGACAAAGTGTTTCAATGCGATGGGGTGTTGACTGAGAGATACTCACTTGTGTGATTTGCTCCCCCATCTTAGAGTCATGGACTTCTTCATTTCGAAGATCAGTGTATCTTATCTGTCGCAGGCGGCGCAGTTCAAAGGGGACCATAAAAACCTTCTCGTACGTTTCGGACACGTCCAATTAAAGAAAGGATCATCTGGTTCCTTCTGGAAAAACATTATTAGAGCATATATAATTACGGGCCTGCTATCGAAGATACAGTTGAAAAGGAGCCGTCGTTTGAGTGAGAAAGTGCCATAAGCGGACTAGCGAAAAGTGTACAAATAAATTAGAGCGTCAAGTGTGTAATATATATTAATTAGATACGGAATAGACTAAATAAATTAGGTAGTGCAGTGTGTAATAGGAACTGTGTGTAAACAAATTAGAATAAACGTTACATTATAAATCCATAAGTTTTAATCTTGATTCCTCTGGTTGGTTGAGCTTAAATCCTCAACACCGTTGATTTGTATCGGATGAGTAATTTATTATTTGAGGTATTTCAATCTGTTACTCGAGTCATTGTTTCAATCTATTAGGAGTTGAGGTTATGGTGATTTCCAAGGTTATGAAGTTGTTTCATTTTTCCTTCGATGATCCAATTAATTAGTTAATTGGTACCGTGGGTTCATTAGTACTAAATTTAAATCAACAAAAGAAAACGTCGCTTTATATTTTAAACAACATCGATGCATTTAAACAACAGACGCTGTCCAGATTCAATAAAAAAAAAGGATCCAATGTCATGCGATTTCTAATTTTTATTTTTTCCTCCCGCCGTCCGGTCATTAATAATGAAAACGTCCGATCGTCATTTGCTCGTCCCTTGTTCCCACGTAAAAATAATTTAAAGAATACATTAAACTACTTTCAATTTGTAATTATTGTCGAAATGGCGGTGGACTCCTCCTGTATATTTATTATTAGTTTTAGCAAACGCACCGCGTCTTCCAATCTTTATTTCTGTATTTTTCATCTTTCGTGTTTATAGTCTCGGGACTTTCCGACGTGAAAGGGTTGGAAGTTGAAATTTCGCCAATTTAACTTTAAGAATCGCAGGGCAAAGGTTTTTGATGACGCAGCGCATAATTTGCGATGAAATAATTGAGGTAATTGATAAACCGTGTTAGGTAGGAGCAAATAGGAAATATAATAAAAAACGAATGGCGCCCTAGTTAAAAAAAAATTATGATAGAAAATTGCAAAAAGGTTGGAGAATTGTTTCTCGTTTGCTCTTGTTGATTTCCCACCATGCGTTTCGATAGAAAAGCTCCGTATATATTGCAACGTTTTTGCCACAGAGGTCAGCACCGGCTATAGTTTTATGTTGGCATCATGTTTAGCACTATATTTAGGTTGGCATTATGTTTTGGAGTAAAAATGCAATGGTGAATGTCTTGAGAACGAGGTGCGTTGTCGTTTTTGTTTTGTATTTTCAATTTTAGTATATTTTCTTATCTGATTTCTTATTGTATTGTAAATTATTAAAACTGTAGTACATTACATTACAACATTATAAATTGAATTTATATACTGAAATAATAATACTAAGATACTATACTTTAAGTAAAACGTTGGCGAGTCATTCATTTACATAATTTATCCATAACCTCATAATAATTTTTAACTTTCTATAAAGTTATAAAGTTTATAAGATAAAGACAGAATGGAAAGTGAGTGAGAGACTAGAAACAACGTATTTACAACAAAATTTTCTCCATGTTGGAACAAACCTAGTACGGTTGACATTGTGGTAGTTGCGCACTAGTTCGAAACGCATCAACTGCGCAACACCATCACCGAATTAAATGTTACTCATGAAATTTTGTCTAAACTGTCGGCTCTTCGCTGTTCTCTCCTCTTTGCCCCGATACTATGAAACGTTCGGAAAGCGTGCCTCGCCTTCAGATGTTTATTCGTGCATTTTCGAGGCTCCGGTTCTCGATTTAAAGTGCATATATTATCGATATATCTTAGTTGTCAGTGCGACAACATTAGAAATGCTAAAATATTCCATCTGGCGGATGATTTATTCGGCTTAGATGCCGCCACTGCCAGGATTCGGGCTTCCGTCGTCGTCGCCGCGCCAGGATAACTAACAACGACTTAGTGCGTATAGAGTATATATATACAATGGGCAATACATTATTCGGGGCTATATAACAATAGAATTTGCCTCGGGATGATTTTATTATCGAATCTGTAGTTGGGGGATGATCGATCGTTGTTTGACGTGAAAGAGGTGATCGTCGCAAGGAACGGCGGAACTTGAAATACCATGCGACCATCACTTTTGTGATAGACAGAATTAAAAAATCTCACAAATAGTAAAATGGAAACATTTTCTTCCATTTTGTCTATAATTTTAGTGAATATTTCCAGTTATAAATCTAATCGTATCACTTTAGATAAGTTGTTGATAGCCCTAAGGACGCCTCACGTAGATGTCCGGAGATAAACACGTCTCCTCTCCCCACATACACGCAGTAGTTTTCCCTATTCATTACCCGGCGCTAATTCATCAAAGGAGATTGCCACGTTAATTTCAGTTGGATCATTAGGTAAGCCCCGTTGTCATCGCTAGATTGCCTGATGGACGAAAACTCGCTTCTCCTTTATTCACTTAGGATGCGGGAAGAAGAACATTAGCAGGAAATAATCCATTATACGGGGTGGTAGTTCGGAGGGAGGGAAGTAGGTCCAGTGACAGATTAGTGACAAGCCAAGGATAAGACGTAAACGATTGAGACGTGGATGTTTATATGTTAACAAAATACGTGGAAAGTGTAGGTTTGGAAATTAGGTTGTTGGTGGTATTGGGGTGTGTTTTAAATATGGAATAGAATGGAATCTCCTGCTAACAATAGTAGGATTCTTTCACAATGTCTGAAACCTTAGGCGTAGTGTTTGGAATCATTAATACTAAATCTCATTGAAAAACCAACAAAAGTCTACACATATTTCTGATTTGTGCTAAAATGTTGGCATTGTATCGTTGTTAATTTTATTAACCAAATATTATTAAGGCGGAAACAGACTATTGTCACCTCACGTGAGCTCACGTGCTGTCACGTTAACTCACGTCACGGGTAATAAGTGCGGAGTACTATTTCACATGGTATTTAAATGTATTAGAACCAGGACTGACGTTACCTCAAAGTGACGTGAGTTAACGAGACAGTACGTGAGCTCACGTGAGGTGACAATAGTCTGTTTCCGCCTTTGGTTACACATATGATTAATATAACTACACCAGGCGATCTCATAAGAAAGTATTATTTGTATACATGCCAAAATAGCTGTTGGGCGCGGTGTAAAGGGGGAAGCAAATATGGCCGCCGTTGACGAATTGTGATAGACAACAAAACATTTCTCCATAGGCTTATATATAATAGGAGTAAAAGGGAAACAAAATTAAGAAACTAAATATTTATTTTCTATTCATTACGCAACAAAATTAATTTTGTGTAAATGCATCTTATCCTAGTTTGTTGCGACATAATGAACTTTTTTGGAGATTCATAGTACAACGTGATCAAGAATGACTGTTTGAGTTGGCAATACTGAATTTCATTTTTAAATGGTACAACTGGAGTAATATCCGGTTGGTGACATTGACAGCGGTCATTGACAGATGCCATTTGCTATTTCAATATCAAGTTTCTGGTATTCTTTTCAAATTTAGTTATTTAAAATGGTTTTCACGTTACAGCACGATATTTTCATTGGAATGGCGTACTTTCGAAGCGGGATTTATAACCCAATTACTGGTTGGCAGTACTCTCTCGAAGCGACATACCAGCAATTTCAGGAAGTGTTTCCGGAAACTTTGGTCACTTTTGCTGTCTTTCAGCAACATTGCATGCGAGTAGTTGAACGTTATTTAAACACAGGGAGTGTAAGCAAACAAAAATCAACTGGTAGACCTTCTACTCTAAACGAGGAAGTTGTCGAGGATATCAGAACTCGAATGCAAACAAGTCCTCGCAAATCCTTAAGAAAGCTCTCCCTTCAAACAGGTTGGGTCCTTATGCCTCCTATTCAACCAATTTTCATTCTTATCCATAAGACTTCCACTTTTCCATGTTGTTCTAGTTCACAGTTTTATAGGCTTAACATATAGAAGTTGCTCCACTGTGTTTAAAAAGAAATTAAAGTACCACCCTTACAAAATTTCCATCGTCCAGTCATTAACCCCTCCTGATCACCCACAGAGAGTTTTATTTTGCAATTGGTTCAATGACATATTAAATAATAATGATATCCTTGACAATACCTTCTATTGCGACGAAGCCTGGTTTCATCTCAACTGCTATGTGAATAACCAAATTACAGAATTTGGTCAGGTGAAAATCCTTACGCTATCAGAGAGACACATTTACACCCGGTTAAAGTTTGTGTTTGGATTGCAGTGTCAAGTACGCGGGTGTATGGGCCAATATTTTTTAATTTTACCGTCAATTCGGAGAGATATATCCAACACCTTTTGAGGCCTTTTATAAACCAATTAACAGACGAAGAGCGTCAAATTGGATATTTCTAACAATACTCTGCAAGGGCACATACGGCTCGTGCTACTATGGGATATTTAAGAGAGAATTTTGGCGACAGAGTACGGTATTAGTCGGTGCATTTGGTGAAGCAGGTCACCAGATCTCACTCCATTAGATTTTTCGTTATTTGGACTCTTGAAGGACAATGTCTTTAGGAACGTATTGCATACTGAAAAGAGCTGCAATAGGCAATAGTTCAGGAAGTGGCAAACATTACCCCCAATATGCTGGTGAATATCTTCGAGAGCCTAAAAAGAAGAGTTAATTTATGTCTGGACCAAAATGGGGGGCATTTTGAGCATTACCTTTAGCCGGTTTAATTAAATCTTTGTTCTGTATTTCGAGTTTCATTTTTAAGCGTTAATTTTTATTCACATAACCTACAATCTTATCGCTGATTGTTCTTCTTCTCCTTTTATTTGGCCTTCGCTGCTATGGCGATCCAGCCACTTAAATAACGCTGATTGTTTTGTCAAATAAATGAAATATACATATCTGGTTGTCAAGGCCTATCAACTTTAAAAAAGTTACCTCATTGAACAGCTTCTGGCGAGGGGGTCGCGCAGGGGAGGCAGGAGTTCGTGACGTAGACTGGCGACCCAGGTCTGAGTTTTATTACCTGTGTTTAATCTAACTCTGGTTTCATCTATGCTCTGTATTACTCTGACAATTTGGCGTTTGGCTGGCGTTTTCGTTTGTAATTGACAACACTTTTGTGTTTTTCAAAGTATTTTTTGCATCGCCGGTCACCGTGTGACGTAGATGACGTTGTGGTAGGTCAGGATCGCTTGAGGCAAACCTATTTAAAGTTGATACGCCTTGTCTGGTTGTAGCATTGCAAACCCTTAGGCAAAAAAATCCTCCAGGTAGGATTGCCAACTCAAACAGTCATTCTTGATCACCCTGTATATTTTAATCGTGATACACTTTTTGAAACTGACTTTATTAAAGAAGAAATGTGGCCGTCAACAGGAATAGCATCCATAAAATGTTTAAAAAAGTTGAATACGTCAGAAGTGAACAAACATGCGCAAACTTGGAATATTGAATCTTGAAACTACTCTTGTATTCAACAACATTGTTAACATTTCTATAAAAATGCTTGTAGTTTTATTAACTGAATTAACACTCACCCATTTTACAAATCTAGCTCTAATATCTTGCTATAATAGAGATTAATCAGCTCTATTATATCTGAAATGAAACATCTTTAATAGACCTGCATTTATAGAGCTCAGCTGTTACGACTTTTACTTTAAATCAAGAATGATTAAAGTCATTCATAAGTATTTTATAAGAATGAAGTACTTTGAAAACGTTGGTATTTAAATTGCTTGTAAAAACTTAAAACGCCAATCACTTAACTCAATCCCATGTTTTATACAATAAATTATTTACTTACAAAAGCATTATCTTAAATTTTAGGAGATTTAAGAATTGATCTAAATCATATATGATTTTTAAAATTTCTATTATGGTCACATTAATACATTTTGTAAAAATCTATTATCTCATACCACTTTTTTAAGTTGAAAGATATTATGTTTAGGGAACTTTCTTTTCCTTAAGAAATTCGTTAAGGAATTTGGCTGCACATATTAACACTCAAAATCACTTTCTTAAAATCGATAGAGCAGATGTAGGCTGATTTTATCATTTAAATACTTACATTAAGTCCCAAATATTCTTTTAACAGGATTTACTGGAAACCTAAAACCGAGTGATGAAAGATATTAATAGTCATAACATAATTAATAGATACAACAATAAGAAAACCGATGGAACGCCACTGAGACCATACGTAACGTCCATAAATTTCTTTATTAATTTGTCATATCTAGCTATTACAGAATATTACAAACGCATTTTCTTCATTGCTGTACACTTTTAACATGATGAACCTATTACCTATTGCGTCTTTTTCGAATTTCATCTAAAATACTTCACTTAAGTGCAATATAAACAAACAAATGTCACGTTGCAAGCACACGAATCGAGGTTGCCACTCCTACAGAAAGTTAATATTATTGCAGATTTAAGTACAACTAAAGCACCAAATGCAATGTACACGCAAATCGTAAGAGAGAATTCGTCAACTGAAATCATGCAACAATGTTAAAAAACGCTTAGAATGTATCATTAACTTCTCAATGTATATATATATTTTTTGTAAAAAGATATATATTATTTATTTTGTGAATAGACGGATCTAGATATATGAATTGTCTGTGATTAGTTACCTGATATACATCAAATCTACCCTTGAAAACATATTCCTCATGACCGATCCCAAACTTGTTACAAATGATCACATTCTTGGACCCTTCGTGTTAAAGTTAGCAAGATACACTAGTTTAATTTTATAAGCGAATATCGACAGGAGCGACCCAATTAACTTTAATCGATTCGTAGCTTCTTTTCCTTTATGTATCGGGAAAATCCCTCCCCGCGTCGTAGTGTCCCGTGGAACGCGTGAAAATTCCTGAGAAAGTGTAATTTATCAAGTGGATAATTGAGTTCGGCAAAGTGCTTTAATTAATACGGGAGAGATGCGGAGGATGTTTGATTTGCATGATGCCGGGGTTTATCGATAGTAGATGCGCAAAGTTAATGACTGGCCGATAAAATGTGATGTAGTTTTGTTGCTTTAAAATTTAATGGAAGTTAGTTATGTACTAGTACATGTGGGAATTCAACTTAAGTTAAACTTACAGTTATTGGCCATTTTTGTTTGTATTCAATAAACGAAATGTGGAAGTATAATGGAGGAAACTGAGAGACAAACTGTTCAAAAATTTCACCATTGCGGTGGGTACGAACGTAGCACCATATACATACCATCGACATTTTTAAGGGTGTCAAGTACGGCTTCTCTCAGTTTATTAGCATAGCGATGGTAGAATTTTTTCAAGTATTCTTTCATTTTAGATTTTTTGATATTAAATTCCTTAACCGTTTGTATTCCAAACTATTTAAACACGCCTATAAATCCGTCACTTCTCTGAATTCACTTTCTTTTCATAATTTTTCAAAAATGAGAGAGAATTGAGGGGTCTAGAATCAAACTCGGCAATCTCCATTTTCGAGAATTTTGGATAACTGTAAAAAACTGTTTATAGGTTCCTAGAATGGTTTAGCAATGTTTTATTTACTTTTATTTAATTATCAGTGTTAAAAAAATTTGCAGACAAAAAAAACGCTTCAAGTTTTTTTCAAAAAATAATAAAGAAAACTGGAGATTGCTGCTTTTGCTACTCACTTTGGAAGATTGCCATGATTGATTCTAAATATGCATGCGGTTGGCTAAAACAAAATACCAGATAGTTGTTTAAACTAAAACAAAATACAGAAGGGTTGTTTTTATTATGTTAACAAGTAATTTAAAATAAATCAGTAATTATCCATAGCTAAATCAAAACAGCTGGTAACTCTTCAAACAAATTCGCAGTTTGTGTCATCTTCATTGGTTTCCTGTGGATCTGTTATTACTGTTTCTTTAACAATTACTTCTTTAACAATTACTTTATACAATTACTTAAGATTGCTTATGGGATTATTACAACGATTAATTAATGTTGGACGAATAGTTTTAGGTGTTTTTCCTTTTTTAAAAACTCTTTGCGGTATTAAGTTCATTCCTATAATGTGGCTCTCCCCTTATTAAAATATTACCACTTCTAGAACGGGTCAAGTAAAATCTTTTTGCTTTTCTAAATGCAAAATTCCGAGGCACTAGGTGATTGGCTGTTCGGGATTTTGCCGCTTTTGGTACCAACTGACACTGGAGATTGCCGGTTTTGAATCTAAGCCTGAATTTGAACATTACATTTCAATGGGATTTTGCCGGATTTTGTTCGCACTTTTTATTTCAATCGCTTAAGCGTGTTTAAAACTATATTTCTGTGTATTTAACTCATTTCGCCAAAAAATGGAGATTGCTGCCTTTGGTTCTAGACCCGTCAATTCTAAGTTAAATGGCAGAATTTCACCAAGCAAAACGTACCATTCCCAATCGTTTCTACTTCTGTTATTTACTGTTTATTTAAATCTTAATTACTGTTTCTAATAACATTTGAAACTAACTTGTTAGTTCGATTCTACTGTGATCATGACAATTCTTGGGAGCCACAAAGCGCTTTGCCTACTTAATAATTCATTACTCTGTCATTTTTTGCCAAACTGCAATTTTTTTTTCAAGTTATAGAGTTACATTTTTACACTCTAAAACATTTCAGAAATGTTTAAACTGCTGGAACTCTGCATTTTAACCGGCGTTTTTAGGCCCTGGCATCATCAGCTCATACTTTTACAAAACATTTGTTATTTTCTGGAAAACACGACAAAACAGAAAATTACCAAGATGATTGCTATTAAAACTTAAATAATGTAACGGACAGCCTCGCCATAAAATAAACACAAGTCGGGGAGGGTCCGTTTCCGACGAATCGATTATTGTTATTATTATTATTATTATTATTATTGTTAAATAATTAACTGTGAGATATAAATTAAGTAATATGTGTTAGTTATTAGTGAAAAATAAATAAATTACGACACTTCGCGTAGTGTAAGTTATTTCGAAGGGTAAAACGTTACAATAAAGACTTGAATTGTTTTTCGAATTTAATTATGTATTTTTATACATCTGAGGAAATTTTTGATTCAAAAAATACAGTCTTATTACTTGAAAAAAAATCCTAGTGTTTTAGTTATGAAATTGTGGGATATTTTTTAAATATTCGAGGAGAAATCGTAAACAGGAAAACGTTTTTGGAAATATGGCAAATTCAGATAGGTATATTCAGTTAGTCAAATTTCCACTTTTGCTGATGAATAACTGAATAACCAATTTCTTTAAAAAAAATCTAGCTTAACTTAACGGAGATACATTTTTGTAAACTGCGTTAATATGGCAAGAGCCGTTAAGAATGTCGTGACGACTTCATAATAAACGTTTTGTTAGTTTTTATGATAACCGAGATGTCATAGAAAGAGTAAAAAACGACATTTGCCAAATGATGAAACAAACAATGATGGAAATATTTTTTTTTAATAATTTTGAAGTGAAAAATTAATTTTTCAAAATCGATCCAGAAGTTTCCCAAGAAATTTCGGCTTTTTTGCCCATATTTCTAAATTTTACCAAAATAAAAAAAAATATTTTTACTTTAACTTTACTTTTTATTTTTGTAAAAATATTTTACAAAAAATAAATAAAATTGTTCCTAAGGTAATGGGAATCGCTGACAACATCTTGAAAAATTAAAAAACCATTGAATTTCTATTAAATGTGTCACAGCAATAGTAATTAAACGAATAAATTACTGTTTTTGTCACATTAGTTGTTGATGTTTAGGTGGATTTAACCAAAATTTTAAAACAGATTTCGAAAGTGCTAATTAAGTACAATTAATCACACACCCGACTTTTTGAAGCAAATAGTCTAAAAATAGTTTAAAAATAGTCTAATTTTTTTAAGTAGGTAAACTTTTTAAAAAATTATTAATGCTTTATTTGTTAATAATAATGGACAAAACTAACGTAATTTGAAACAGGAAAGTTCAAACTTGATATCTATACAGTTGTTAACCAATTTACATGGCTTGTAAACTCTCCAAGTACCTGCCGAGAGCAGCATATAACAATTTGCAGACGTGGTAGAAAAGTTTAAGGAAAGATACTCGTAACTCTGGACGAAAAGTCGCGGCACACAAAATAGTTAATAGTGGGTCTTTTTATTTTTGCTTCCAATTATCCAATTTTGATCTTTTTCTTTACATGTGAGGCAGACGTAAAGTACATTGAAATACTTACTATAAAACGTTTATTACAACTGGAATTACAAGCTCTCAAAATTGATAAACAATTGACATAAACTTATTTATTTATTGGGGATGTATAAGCTATAGAGTTTTTAGTGATATATATGTTACCTTTACAAAAGGGCATATTTGTATGTAGAATAGACGCTTACCGGTGATTTAAAATTCTAAAAATTATTAAATAATTACTTAATTAATTAACTGTCTGCCTTTCAAATTACGAGTTATAAGTTTTGCACCTCGAGCTGTTATTCCATTTAATTATTTTATAAATTTTAAATTGATATTAATTTTTAAACACAGCAGAATAGGCACTTTTTGACTGATCGAATTTTTTTAAAAAATACGTCTTTTTTCAAAATTAAATTAATTAATTTTTGTTAAATTATCTATTAAATTTTTCTCACTTGACATATTTTTTTTAACTGATAAATTTTTAAAAAAATTCCACCAACTCTTGGTGGAAAAGGGACATACGTTGGACGTCCTCTGCAGATCCATGGACGTTTGTACGTTTAATGGACCTGTAGTGGATGTCCATTGGATGTCGTGTGTTTATTGGGAAGTGCATCGATATAAAGGGTGAACTTTCCTGTTTTAATTGGTAAAAGTTTTGTTCATTGATATTAACAAGTAAAGCTGTAATGATTCTTTCAAAGTTGATGTATTTAAAAACAAAATTGTCGTAGGACCAGATTTCTTCCAGATATGGTCAACACCGTTAAGTTCAAACCTGGTATTATTTTATTAAGAAAAAACATTAGGTACTTTTAAAAATTGCAATTCAAAATTTGCACTATTGTACCAATTTCGATTATTTGTTACAATAATTCAAGTTTTTGATAAATAGGCGACTTGTAGTATTCGATTAGCACTTTCGAAATCCGCTTTAAAAAAAATTCTAAATCCACCTAAACACCAACAATCGATTTAACTAAAACATTAATTTATTTATCTATTTGCTACTACTCTACCACACTTCACCGGAAACTAAAAATTATTTTTTTCGTTGTTTAAAAGAACGTTGTCAGTGATGCCCTATGTACAATTCAATTTATTTGTTGTTAAAAAAGTTAATAATTTTTATAAATTTGGGCGAAAAGACGATTTTGTGCAATTTTTTCGGAAACTTCTGGACCGATTTTAAAAAATATTTTATCCTTTTGACAGCGAATCAACTCGCTATAGCTTTAATTTTGGGAGTAATTACGTAGAAAGTACAGTTGTAAGGCACCAAAGATATTTTTTATGAGTTTCAAGTATCGTTTATAACAATTTATCAAATGGAGTTTTGTGCGCGTTCTATGTGATTTTGTTTATGATCATAAAAACTAACTAAAACCGTCGAAACCACTTGCATTACTGTGTCAAAATATCGACCTTCATTCTTAACGGCCTTGGTATATATCATGTAAAAATTAACGGTAATATGGTTTCAGTGCATTAATTCTAATGGCGAGCGCGCGTGTGAGAACTTATGCAATTCTTGATTTACCCGCTAGAAGATTATGTAATTTACTTCAATTTAAACAACTTTAGCGAAGATCCTCCATCCTGCAACGTAGGTATCCATCAGGTATTGAACAGTAAGAGATGCATTTCAAAGAGTCATCTCTATCGATTCTTCATTTTCAGAGAAATCGAAGATACTTCGTAACTAATAAGGTGGTGGACCGTAACGTATCAGTGTTGAGGCCTTGTGTGTCTTCGTCGTCGACGACGTCGTCGTTTCTTCGTCCTCTCTTCTTTTTCATTTTTTGGTCTTTTCTAGTGGCGGTAGACCGCAGGTATTGTGATCGAGAGCCACACACTTCCCGCCTGTAATGAGGTACGTGCGTTCAGGTGCACAAAAACAATGGTTCCGCTCCACTACACAAAAGCCTTATCATCATCATCATCATCATCTTCGACGAGTCGAAATGATCCATTCCATCGGTACATCGGCCTTAAAAATGCGAAAGAGGCCGTCTCCCGATCGGCTCGTTCCGTTGTTTAAATACTTTCCGACCGAAGGCATTCGCCTTGCTCAATCACAATTAATATCTATAGGTTTATGTAAATAGGTACTTAGGCATACAATCGCAACTACCTCGACTACTTATTCGAATTAATTACAGGAGCAATTCTTCTTCTTGAAGTGCGAATCTTCGTTACGAATATTGGTGATCATTCTGGCTATGACGACATTGTTGACTGCTGAGCTAACCAGTCCTGTGGTTGTTTTTGAATACCATATCGTCAGGTTCTTAAGCTATGATACCCTTCTTTTCCAGGACCCCTTTTTACAAACAGTCAAAAAGGCTCTATTTAATGTCATTTGTCATTCTTCTTCTTATGACGCCCTCTCCTTTCGAAGGTTGGCGATCCACATAGCTAACACTGTTCTGGAAACAGCAGCTCGAAAGATTTCAATGGAAGTGCACCCATACCATCTTCTGAGGTCTTTCAACCAGGAGTTTTGACGTCTACCGATAGATCTTTTCCCTTGGATCTTTCCTTCAATTATTTGTCATTATGTGCCCGAAATATTCTAGGTTCCTAGAAATGACCAATCTGGTGTGGGAGCGCAATGCAAATTTTTGACAATTGAACAAAGCGGTTATTTTTCAATTTTAAAACAATAAAAAAATAGTATCTAATTCCTGATCAACACCACAAGTGGCAGAAAACGTATTTTTTCAAAGTTTCTCATTTTTAACATTTTCGTCAACTTTCTTCTAAATCTGACGTTCTCATTTGATATTTTCTACTTTTTTTTAAATCGAAATACATTATGAAAATAATTGCATTCCTAAGGAATGTTCGCATTACGAGAAGTTTGCTTTAGGTACAGAGTGCACTAAAATAGAACAATGTTTTTCAATTGCAATTTTGAGTCGAACGAATAGTACGTTACAGATGGGACAGAAGTTAGTCCAAAAGGGAGAAAAATATGTATTAAAAAAATAGTAAAAACATCTAGTAATGACCTTTTGAACACTTTGAAAAATCAATGAAAACTGAAAGTTATTATATTAATATATTATATATTAACAATATAATTTCAGATATTTAAAAAAATTGCAATGTGTCCATAGGAGTAGTACTTTCTCATATTTTACGAGAAATATTCGATAATATGTATAATAAATATCTAATGATAAAAAAAATCTCTGATAGGATTTTACAAAAATTTTGAAAAAATGTCTAAAATCAAAGTGTAAACTGCCCTTCAGAGAAGATTTCGTAAAAAGTGTTATAAAAGTTGATTTTGCAAATTAAGTCATGAAATAAATATTCATATTTTAAAAAAAATATTCGGGCGGATTTCAAAATTTCGAAAAACCGAAAAGGGACAAGAGCAAAGTGCATTAGAGCAGATTTTGAGAAAATTCGCAATAATCGAAAAATGACAACTGGAAACAACACCTTTATCCCGGCCAATTTTAACGAAAAGCATATGGAGGTCCTGCTATAGCATAAAGCCCAAATTGAAAGTTTAAATCGTTTGTGCTTTTTACTTCCGGAGAAAAGCTTATCAAAGTCATGCATTCACACTTAAACAGGCATTTCTTCAAAAACATGTTTTTTGTATTCTGGATACCTTAAAACGACTAAAAATGTTAATGACTTAATAATTAAAAATCTACTCAATTACAATACTTCTCACATGAGTGGCTCATATTTGATATGAAGAGTAACAGATGTAAAGTTGATTTTTTCTAAACATCTTTAAATAACAAACTATAAAAAAGATCTATAATTCAGTTTTAAACTTTCATATAATGCTCTTCCCAAGGTTAAGGTTAAATCAAGAAATTCACCGAATCACAACGTTGGTACCTTTATAAAAATAAAATGTTAAATATTAAGTCGATTACAAGCACACAAACCCTCTTTTTCAATGTTAGTAAAAATATATAACACCTCAAAAGGCTTAGAGAGAATATTGTAACGTTTATTCTAATTTATTTACAATGTCTTAATTACACACTACACTACCTAATTTATTTAAACTATTACTTAACTAATTAACAACACAATTAACGATAGTCGGTTTATCGGACTGTTTTCACTAGTCGGCGGCTACTCGTCTAAATCTCTCCTCCGACCGCAAGCCCGTGTTTAAATATCCTTACTAAAGTATTACAGAACTTTCTTGATAGTACTCGATTCTGCTTTTTCCTAATAATGTTTATTCTAGAAAGGCCCGGAACGTAATAGATCATTCTTTCTTTAATTGAATATTCGCGATTATTTTTCAAGTGTTTTTATGGCCCAATTAAGCTGAGCGGTCTCCGCTTTGAAGTGGCCGCCTTGGTTGTTAAGATTTCGCGTTACAATATTTTCTTTAAGTTTCCAATGCTTTTTTCAATATCAAGAGGTCATTTCTTCAAAATGTGTTATTGTCTCTTTTTCCATTTGGTTTGTTGTTTTAAATTTGCTTTTAAACAAATTTTTTAATGTGGAGATCCCTTAGAAGTTCCATTGGTTTTATATATTTCGATGTAAAAAAAATTAAAAGATCCGAATAAAACCGTCAAATTTAGAAACATTTTTGAGTATAAAATGTGACCAATGACCAAGTAGGTAAGTTTCCTGAGTTTCAGTAAAACTCCGAAGTACAACTTAGACTTTGATTGTAAAACCTGTTCTTGGAGAATTCTCAAATAAAAAAATTTGGGTTAAATAAGAAATTACGAATTTTTTTAATTACAGAAAACTTGTAAGTGACCGCAAAAAGTTGTTTCTTTACTGTAGGTGCACGGGAGGTAATAACAGAGCCCCTAATTAGGAAATTAAAGTTTCCGCTCTGAAAACGATGAACGTCACAGGTGAGTACATATATCGGAAAATAATTTTTCGTGGCAATTTGATAATTTTAATGGTCATTTACTATACATTTAAATAAGAAATTGGCATTATATTTCTTTCGATAATCTTTGCAATGCCCTTTGATCTTCGTTTGCTGCAAGATTTATACGAAAGGGTTGGTAAAAAAGTGGCCCTTAGTCTGGATTTCCGAAGGTCATTTCGGTTTACAGGACGGTTTACTCGGGCGTCAGATTTGATGGGTTTACTCCCTTAACCCACAAGTAGGTTATACCCGGGAGAATTTGTAATTTGATTAATATAAACATTGCTGAACGAAATGCGTTTCTTCCCACTTGCTGTCTTTCACTGGAATCATAAATTATTCTTTTTTCGAGAAGCAAAAAAAAAATATAAATTTATCTGAGTATCTATTCAAAACTTTGTTTTTAAATCTTGTCTCTGTAAAAAGAACAATTCGAGAATAACCGTTTTGTGTAATTGCCATAACCATGAAGTGCTCTCTCAGACCAGGTTCTTATTTTCGTCTATAAAACATAGTTTTAAATTTTCACCGAATTCCTAGATTCTGAGATATAAAAGTGTATCAGTTGTTTAAAGAAGACATATATTCCTTAATTTGTTATAAAAAAATTGTTCCATTCTTCATAGCAATTATTAATCAATCCTATAGAATTTACTAATGATAAAGTATTGTTACTTTAGAGTTTCAAAGTGGTTTTGGATATTTATTGAGAAATTCCCTCAAATGCATCCGAAGTCTAACTGAAGTCCAATATATTTGTAAATAATTTTCAAGTTTCCTTTATGGAGGTCGCGCTATCGGATTCATATTGCTAGAACATTCCTATTGCTATTTCTAATATTGATATCTAACAGTATTAATATGACAATATTATATTATTTATTTAACATTTATTACATAATAAAAAATATTGGTATAATAATAACATTGATTCATAACGGAACGTTTGTAATTTTGCAAATTAAATTGTTTTGCGTTAATGATTGTGGTACATGACGACGTCCACATACCGAATAACTGCAAATTATGTAGGTAATTGCGATTCAGCAATTTTCTTTTTATACATTTGAACTCTTGGAAAACTTTTTTAACAACTATTAATCGTTAATTTGATAAATAGTTTTCGGTTAATATAAAGATTTACTGTTTGAAATTATCTTCTAAATCCTTAATCCAAGCCGTTTAATCAAGGAGTTAAACACGTGGTATGAATTAAATAATTACTGGTAGTTAAAATGGGTAACACAAAATCGAAGGTAAGTGATATTGTATTTTTAGCAAGTCTGGGTGATATGATCATTTTCGATTTTCATTTATTTTGGAAATAATACGAACAATAACCCAGAAAAATGAAAGAAGATCAAAAATATGCCTCAGTATGTAAAGATACCATATAGGGAATATGCAGAAGAGGACAGAAGTTAATGACAAAAAAATATTAAAATTGGAATTAAAAAAAAAGTTGGATAAATCAAAAAATTTAGGCATTAAGGCAATAAACGCGAAATGTTGAAAATTCTGATTTTTCATTGTTCTACAATGATCCTGGAAACTAGTTAGTATTCGCTGGTTTTCAAGGAGGAATGTTACTTAAAACATAAATTGAATAGAATCACATGGGAAAATCACCCTGTATATAAGAAAGTATGTTACAGATATAATGACAAAAATAAAGCTTTATTCTCAAAGAAATTAACGAACGGTGAATAAGCAACAAATGTATAACTAAAGAATCTACAGAATAGACACGATTCATTTAACAGGCACAAAAAGATTAAAGAACTAACGAGGTAATACGAAAAGAACCCCACGTCCGTTATAAGAAACAATGTAAAACAACATCAATTGGCGTCGATTACGAATTCGAGTCGTTTGAAGAAAAAGCTTTAGACATGCTTTCCTATCTGACATTTCTTCTATTTTCTCTTTAGAATGTCAGCAAAACTGGAAATTTCCGTTGGGCTTCGCGTGCCCGTCCCGATATCGAACCCGCTACCACCCCTAAAACGAATTCAAATTTATTCCAGTCGGTAGACTAATAAAAAGCTGTTCGCAAAGTGCTAATGACGTAATAATAATGGTCGTTCACAATTAATATCTCGTAACGCTAAACGGACCGTCGACAGACTGTTGTTTCGTAATGGCGGCTGATTTGCATACATTAACATACGGATTTTTATAAAAGTAGTCGGCCGCTAATGAACATTCTAATTCGAGCCATGTTGCCTCCGGATTAATTGGGGGAGAATAGGCGAGCGCGTCGAACGAGAGGGGGATGATTTTCACTTCAATTTTAAGGATATTTCGCTTCCTTCGACCCTTCAACAATTTTTATGTTACATCACACCAACTATCATCACTTGTGATTTGCTCAAATTTCCCACTTCCACTCCCAGCTAGACGACATGTGCAGGATTCATTTCGACGTCATTTTTAACTTCTCGTTTAAACGATCCCCCTGCCGTCGTCACTCCCCTTCACGTATACACGAGGACCCGGACTAATAAGTCCGAACGTCCGAAACAAACGCCGGCCAACAAATCAAATCCGAAACATCGGCTCGTTACGTTAAATCATGTTAAACACACTTACACATTAGAACCGCCCGAGATAAGAAACGGACCTCGGAGATATATATATATATATATATATGCGTGCGTGTAAGTATAATTTCCCTTCTCTCTAACCCCTTACCCTAAGCCGGGCCGGACACGAGAGAGAGGGTGGACCACTTAGAATATGAATATTTGATATATCGACCCTCTTAACGGACAGTTAAACTCGATTACGGCAAGATGAAGTTTTATCTGAAGCGTGATGTTGGTTTGAATAGCTGAAATGGAAAGGATAAGGAAAAGGGAGGCAAAAAGTGTTTCGTGATGTATGGGCCGCAGGAAAAGAGAGAGAGAGAGAGAGAGAGAGAATTTTAGGGGTCGTTTGTTTGGTGTGATATAGTTACTGTGATTGAATTATAATGCGATAGTCAAAGGATGGATATGATAGTATTACTATCACTACGACATCAGTAATCTAATTCAGCACTCGCAGATTTTTTCCGAAATGCCTTTATGGTAAGTGACGAAAAACTAATTATAGCCTAATCAAATAGAATCTTAATACTCGTAAATCTTAAAGTCATTCATTTCAGATTGAGACCTCTTCAAAATCAAAGTTTAAGTGGTTCAAGCAACTCCATGCTATCGTCATTACAATTATTAGTTAATAAAATATTTTCATCATTACATTCATCAACATCAGTATTATCAATATCTAAGCATTTAATTAAATTTACATTATTATTATTATTCACTAATACACAGGTGGCCTATAGAAATTAGGTTTATCTTTCCAATTTTCGGCGTAGGTGAGTTGCGCGCAGTGTTCAAAACTTTACCTTAATTGATAAGGGATGCCACAGGTAGTAACGGTCAAGGGATTATCGGCATTCCCGGAATACGTAATTACTGCTCTTATTAAAAACATACCTTGCCCTTTACAAATACTTGAATTTCACCTTGCCCTTTACAAATACCTCTACCATTGAATTTCATCTTGCCCTTTACAAATACTTGAATTTCACCTTGCCCTTTACAAATACCTTTACCATTGAATTTCATCTTGCCCTTTACAAATACTTGAATTTCACCTTGCCCTCTACAAATTCCTTTACCATTGAATTTCTTTTACATTTCCTGAATGTCCTTAATTATCTATTTATTTCGTTGCGGGCAATTCGGCTCTTAATTATGGTGTTCTTACTCGTATTTCGGTAGAAAATGACCGCTGCGCGCAACTCATCCCTGCCCCCAATTTTCGATTCATTTAGTTTTAATAATATTATATGTTATAATTTAATTTATTATTATGCACTAACTGAACCGATTTTGGAGTTAACTGCCAGATGACCTGCGTGTCAATGAACGACTTTTTGATTTAAAGTGACATTAAGTCAAGTTTAAAATGTGTTGCTTAACGTGGCTTTTACAAAGTTTCTTTTGGAGTTTAGAGTCCAATAACTTTTGTGTTTTTCAGTGAAGTTGGAAAATTGACCCAAACTTTTGAAGTTAATTTCCACGTCTTTTGCACTATAAATTTGAAACTGTTTGGATTAAAAACCGAAATGAGTGTTATTTAAAAGTTGAAAAGATCTGCTGACTTCAGAAAATCGTTTTTAGAGTTGACTTGAGATGACTTGTGTGTCTATGAATATAGGGATTATTGACTTATTCTTGACTAATTATTCACTAGAGTTTAAAATTTGCTGCTCGGCCTGATTTAGATAACTTTCTTTAGGGTTAATAGTCAGGTGAGTTAGTATCTATACAGCTAAAACTTTTTCAATTAAAGACCTGAAAAGAGCGTTTTTCATTGGAGTTGAAAAATTGACTTCATCTCTAGTAAGCCGTTTGTGAAGGCAATTCCACCAAAATAATTGTTTGAAAAACAATTATTGTTAAATATACTAACAACTATCCAATGAATAACAAAATTTAAACTTTAACTCTTTCAAATCGTCAAACTCTATTAATAACAATTATTTATTCATAACTAGTCGTGACCTGTCGCGGCATCGCTCGCTACTTATTTGAAAAGTTAGAACTCAAATATATCATACTTCCATATAGACTATTCCGTCTAACTTTCAATAGGAGCTGTCGAATTGCCGCAACACCCCATCGTCGGGATTATTCTATTACTTACATTAGGCATAATATTTGTATTTAGGCATAATATTTGTAACTTGATTGATTTTCCTTGCCCTCTTGTATTTTAATATGTTCGTGATAAGGATGGGATTTCCCGTAATTTGCGTATTAAAAATGGGTTGGTGAGGAAACTCGCACGCACCCCTTTCAATACCCCGGTTTATAGTCGTTTTTTGAATTTTAAAATGAATTTGAAAAATGAGAAAAAGAAAAAGTATTTCTGAATGATCATTTTCGGTATCTATTAACGCTTATTACCATGAATATTCGATTTAAGTAGGAGCACATTCAGAAGTAGGCCACTGGGAAATTTGATATACGAAATGAATTTTATCGGCAGTGCTGATGTAGTGAAAATGCTGAAAACACAATCAATTATATCGATCGAGACACGATATGAGATGCCAAGAATCAAATTGAATAGACAATTTATTCACATTATTTTTACTGTATAAAAGTGTCTCAGGTAATAACACAAATCCCATAGAAAAATAATCTTTTCAATTTTTTTTTATAAATTTTCCGATTTTCCGGGCAAGTTTTCCAAATTTTCTTCCCATTAAAATTAGCCAAATCGTTCTACTTTTTATCAAGTGATGCGCTTATTAACAAACAGAATTTCATTTTCATTTAAATAGATAAGCATTTAACAAAACAAATAATAATTCCTTATTGTACACTGTTTACCTTTTCTTAAGATCGTATTTCGATAATCACTTTGCAATTAAATTTCTTTCTGGAGAATTGCCCACATTTTCAATTATTTCACTTATTGATCATTAATCACTTTTCAGTAAACACTTTGCTATTGAATTTTTCTTTTTCGAATAATTTACTTATTAATCAAGCGTCCAATCCATGCAACTTATTTCGAGTTAACATTTTTAATATATCGGGTCAGGCGGATAAGTAAGAGCCGATCCATTCTCCATTTCAACGAGACCGCCTCTACTCCCTCGCCCTCTCGACATTCGTCCCTCATAAATCACCAAAAATATTTTGCGTTGTACACACGAGGCAGAGAAGGATATTAATGCTCCTTCGCCGGCATCGCGCTAAGCTTATTGTCAAGTGTCTTATTATTTCCATCTTAAAATTTTACAAAGACCAGGGAGCTAATTAATGCTATTAGCGGGGTTATTTATGAGACCGCCGCGATGCGGAGGGGGTTAAGGGGGGATTCGATGAAATAAACGCCGCCTCAAACGCATCGAGGTATTAGATAATTAATTTTGGGGAGTGGTGTATGAACGGGGGATTGTTTGAGGCTCGACGGTTAAAGAGGACGCAAAAGTGATGATTTTTGTAAGTGTGATACAAACAGCACAACAACGTTTTATGGACGTCCATAAAACATCGGACTTGGACGTTTAGGACATCCATGAAACGTCCAGATTTGGTCCAAGTAACATCTTTTGGACGTTTTTTGTTACCAAATCATATGTACAAAGACGTCCAAAATTGGTCCATTTCAGGTACAAACAGGATATTTATTGGACTTTTAATAAACCTTTTCCGACTGTTTTTAGACAGCACAATAACGTTTTAAAGACGTCCATAAAATATCGAACTTGGACGTTTAGGACGTCCATAAAACACCCATTTTTGGTCCAAGTTACATTTTATGGACTTTCTTAATAAGAATTCGTGCATTATTAAAACATCCATAATTTGTCCAGTTCCAGTCGGAAAAGAATATTTATGTTATAAGAAACACATCAAGATACCTACATAGGATTTATTGGAAAAGTTTAATAATAAAATTTTGTTTTGTATGAAAAAATTATAATTATCCAAATCAAAAACATTATACAATAATATGTAAAAATACATACTATACACCTATAATAATATACACCTAATAATTATACATATTAATATAATACTTTTATTCTACTGTCTCTTCTATATAGGAACCTTTTTTGATTTATTGAGACTTTGTCTCTCTTTGGACCATTTCAGCCATGTTTGAATTGAAACTTCTGTTTCTCTAGTTGTAGTTGCAATTTAAAATTTTTTAGCCACACCTAAAAAATAATATGCAAGAATTTTAAAACAAAATATTTTAATTTCTATACAGTTGATTTGTAAAAAAAAATAAAATTTGATTGTAAAAAATTGTGGCGAAATAAACATGCTAATAATTTTCTGTAAAACTTACAAATTATTGCTCTGGCAATAGTTAATTTTTACGAAATTGTAATTATTATGCCCGCCCATTTAGCTAAGTCAACAACCTAAAAATAGAGAAATCAATCAAAATAGACATATATTATTACCGTTTGATTAAAGTTATCCTGAGTTAGAAGAATTTCTTCAAATTTTAATAGATCTTCCTCATTGCTAATTGGAAATGTCACATTGGGACCAAATCGTGTAAACATTGATTGTGATGGTTGACTCGGTGTTTTTGATTCCTGCTGTGTTGTCCTTAAATGGTTGACTACATTGCGGATGCCCATCATCATACCTCTTATAACATTTATTCGAGTAGAAAAATAATTTAATGTTTTATCCACCTTATCTGAAATAGATTATAAATATAATAGCTGATAACACATTATTACTCAACGAAACGTACAGTGCTGTTTGGGAATGTAAGTACTAAGGGTGGTATTCAGAAATGTTTCTTAAGATTTTTCTTCCCTTAAATGGTTACATAAATCCGATTATCGATTCAGAAACCTCCCTTTGAACAAATAAACTTTCAAATAATTCTCAAGTATTTTTTAAATAAATATTTAATTCTTAATTTATTATTTATAAATAAAATGTGTTTTGTACTTAAGAGCATTCATAAAGCTCTCGTTAGTAAAGGGTTCTCTTGCAATTAAAAATTATTCCAGAACTTGTTTCCTATTCGAAATATCGAGGATATATTCATAGAAGTTAGGGTTGTCTTGTCTTGTCTTATTAAGTTAACGTCTCTTTTTCGCTGCTGTGGCCAATTTGGACGGGACTTACAGTTTAACGTGGGCTCCGAACCACGGTCCTCGAGCACGGTTGTACCCCTTAAGGCTCTCACCCCAGTTGATCCACTCCGTGCTCTACCGACTCAGGGTGTGTGTATCCTAGTCCCACCCTCCTACAGGATATCCGATCCTATCCGGCCTGGTTACCGGCGTGAATAGGAACGGGATTTTGGATACATTTTACACACTTCCCGCAACAATCACAACATCCATGGATTACGTGGGATTCGAACCCACGACGACAGTGATCGCCTGACTCAAAGCCAGCGCCTAAACCACACGACCACCGCCGCCCCGAAGTTAGGGTTATTTGTTTTGAAAATGGTTGAAGAGAACGGCGCATTCGACGAGTATTAGAGAATTGAGTAGATTTCTACTGATATCGATAATTTTGAAGGGTTCTCCGAAAGAATCTACCCTCAAATTTCCCGAAGGTGTACTACATAAACGTCATTTCCTATCGACTATGTTTTTCCTCATACGACTATCTTTTAACTACCACCACGTTTTCACTGTATTCTTCTAACGTGTTTTACTTGTAACTACTTATTTGCTGTCATGTTGTTAAATTTCCATATAGTTTTAGAAGCTTTGTCTTATAAAAATTATAATTATTTTATTATTAATTAGAGCTAAATGGATACAGGTAACATTCTTATGCAACAAACAAGATTTCAACAAATCGAAGCGAAGTCGAAAAGTGTATTTACACTTTCGCCTTCTTTCCAACAATCTATTACATTCCGAGATTCCGGTTAATCTCTTACGCTTTCTGTATCATCCCTTATAGACGCGATATTCGTGTTATAGATACATCCTCTATGGCTTCGTTCCCTATCGACAAAAATCCAATCAATTACCCAAAAACATTTCAACCCCAAATAGAGATACAATTAATCCTTGGCAGTCACAATAAGCGTCAGCTGACGTCGCCGTCGTCGCCGCCTCCCCTCCCCCTCGGCGTCGCCCCCGCCCCGCCCGTCTTTCGTTTCCGGTTGCATTTCTGCACCCCCTCATCGATTCCGCGCTTCCTCACAAAAGGATAACGAAGCACCGCGATAAGACCACTTGCTACTTTAGACTCATTAGGCTCCGTATAATTACAAACAAAAGCACAAAGTCACCACCATACTTGAATATCATTAATTACGGCGATATAGTTATAATAAAGCATTGTTGCGGAGTCATTGTTAACATGTCTCCAAGGATGCGTTCATCCTGGGGGATAATTAATATTGTCGCCTGCGGGATATCAATGCCAGGTCCAAGGAGCGGGAGGAGGGTGGGAATTTTTTAAAATCGTCGAGGGTGACAGTAGGGCGACAATTTTAGGAATCAGTAAGTTTCGTACTTCGTTCACACTGTACAGAAATACAGTCCGTCATTTATGATTATGAATAGTGAAAAGTCAGCAGAATAATCAAATAAAATGCTAACCAAATTATAACCTTGAACTAAGTTACTACATCTGAGCAGGAAAGCTCAAATGCACTAGGTATTGTTTAAAGTTTATTATACCTCTTAGTCTTCTACGTTTAATTATGAACAGAGCTGCTTGGGTCATAAAAAGAATATTGTAGGTAGAAAATATTCATATCATTTAAAAAATCTATTCTATTATTAGTACCGAAAGTAATTTATCATTAAGAGACATTTAATATTTAATATGAGACTGTCAATATTTTTTCGTGATATTTTGTGTAATTCTTCATAGTTTGTGTTTTTTTTTGTTTTGCTTGTAATCATGTGTTAGTTACATCAATTAGAATGGGTATTTTACATTTAATGAGTATGCTGATATGTGCATAGTGATCAGGTTCTGCAATGGAAATGCTCACATAGCGAATCAATATATCGTACAAGTTTTCCACATCGCAGACTTTCTAATGGAAATGTATTTCGAAGGCTGGATAAATGTGAAACGCTCTTCCAAAAATTTTAATGCTGGTCAACCAAGGCATAAACGCAAAGACAGTAAAATTTAAGGAGTAATTTTTAGGCCATATTCAAGAAGGTTCATCCATCAGTACCTGGCTACAGCGACAATATTAAATGTTCTGAATAATAAAACGCCGCATCTTCATTGGAGTGATGAACGCATGTTTCTGTAATACCATAACAGTCTATAGTGGGCTTGGGAATATTGGTGGAGTAGTGTGAATATAGTCATCAAAAAGATTTTCAGTTAACGTTTAGATGGTTATAGCAATTCATAGGATTCGTGCACAGTTGCCTGGTCGTTTTAATTCAAATGAGTGCTCAAATGTCTTGGATCAAGGCCAGACAGAATTGTGCAAATGTTCGACGCAAACACGTGTCTGCCGTAGCACCTTTGCCTATCTTTTGCAGTTAGCAAGGTTTATCTTCTGAGGTTAAGGGGGTGTATCTTTTGAGAGGTACTGCGGCTGAGTTCCGAACTGAATTATGTTGTTTTCTGGACCCACTGAAGACCGTCAGTTTTCCTGAACCTGAGGTGACTTTCACAGTGGTTTACCCTGTTTGGGGGCCTCCGGACTCTATCATAACTGCCGGGTGAGGAACCGAGGATTTGTCGTGCTACTGAGAGTGCATTCCTCCCATCAACGTGCGGATTGCGGATTGTTCTAGAAATTCTATTCATGTATTTTACAATTAATTTGGTCCAAACGAGACTTTCTCGACATACTACTTAATAGTTAAGATATTGTTCAGGTCCATTATCACGGATGTACTCTATAGTCGAGGCAATGAAGCACAAAAGTTCGGAATTTTTTCCATAAAGACGGATCGGAATGCGGTTTTTTGCATTCTCTTCCAAAAAAATGTTGTAAAAAATGTGGCTATATTGTGTTTCTGACAAACCGGAAATTGCATTGCTGCAGCCAAAAATGGATTCAAGAAATGTATTTTTTGAGACGCCTTTTGGAAGATTTCAAAACTTTGTAAATAAGCGTCAGGACTCACCAACATCAAGTATACGGGGGTTTTCGTGGTCGCTAATCACAAGTATGATGTTGAAATGGACCCCCCGAAGACCTGCAGCTCAGGTACGCTGATGAAGGTCATCTCCATGGAAATCTCCCACAAATCACGGGGAAGGAGAGAAACTCCGCGCCCGGGTGTTTTTTGGGTCACTGAATTCAAATATGCCATCGTCGAAGACCCCCCGGACATCTGGAGCTCCAAAACCTGGACGTGGACGTCATACCCGAGAATTTTCCTAACAAGATCGCCAAAAACAACTCAAAAATCATCGTAGAGACGTTTTTTGGGGCGTTTAATCCGAATTCCACGTCAACAACGACCCCTCGCATACCTGGTGCACCGTAACCTAGGCCTAAACGTCGTCTCAGAGGGTTTTCCAGGCACGATCGCTTTTGAAACGATTTTGAGTTCGTCTTCTTCGATTGTGTGAGGAAACCCTTCGGAGACGACGTTCAGGCCCAGGTTACGGTGCCCTAGGTGTTCAGGGGATTGTTTTCGACGTGAAATTTGGATAAAGCGCCCCAAAAAACGCCCCTACTAAGAAGAGTTTCTCTTTTTCCCCGCTTGAATTTTGGGAGAGCCCTACGGAGAAGACGTTCGGGGTCAGGGTCCGGTGTACCTGGTTGTTGGGGGGGCCGTTGTCGATGTGGAATTCGGATTCAGCTCCCCAAAAACCCCCTCATATCGATTTTCGGTTCGTCTTTTTCGATTGTGCGAGGAAAACCCACGGAGATGAGGTCCGCGTCCAGATTCCGGTGCACCACGTGTACAAGGGGTCGTTTTCGACGTGAAATTTGGCCCACAATGATTTTCGGGTTGTTTTCGTCTATCTTATCAGGAAAATTCTCGGGGATGACGTCCACGTACAGGTTCGAGCGCACCAGGTGTCCCGAGGATGTTCGACTATGGCATATTTGAATTCAGCGACCCAAAAAATCCCGCCGAGTTTCTCTCCTTCCCCGCGATTTGTGGGAGATTCCAATGGAGATGACGTTCATCAGCGTTCCTGAGCTGCAGGTCTTCGGGGGGTCAATTTCAACATCATAATCGTGATCAGCCACCACGAAAACCCCCGAGTACCCGATTTTGGCCAGTTCTGACGGTTATTTAGAAAGTTTTGAATTCTTTCAAAAGGCGTCTCAAAAAATACATTTCTTGAATCCATTTTTGGTTGCAGCAATGCAATTTCCGGTTTGTCAGAAACACAAAGTAGCCACATTTTTTACAAAAATTTTTTGGAAGAGAATGCAAAAACCCGCATTTCGATCCGTCTTTATGGAAAAAATTCCGAACTTTTGGCCTTTTTAGTGCTTCATTGCCTCAACTACTATATCTATAAATGATATTTAATGTTATCTGTTTTATTGGTTGTCCACTATCAGGTAATTAATTGTTTATTTAGTTTATTTAGTAAAAGGACTAAGTAACTGAAATCTTTTCTTTATTCTATTGTATTTATTTTATTTATTATTATTTCTATTCCTTCTCATGCCCTGTATTTAAAATACTTTTTTAATTCTCTTGCCGCTAGCCGCGTAGTAAGTCGTTGCGATATTTCTAAAGAGAGAATTAACAAATGGAAATGTCTCTCTAGAACTATACGTAACACCACCTTCACTCCATCATCCAATTTATTAGAACGCTATCTAGACTCCATCTTTCTTTCCCTCTCGAGAGTATTTCTAGCTGCACGTGTATTTCTCTCTCTCTCTCTCTCTCTGTGTGTGTATGTGTGTGCGTGCGTGTGCACTAGCTAATGACACGGTTATCCATCCGAGGCGGCGGTAGCATGGCCGAGGGCCTAATCTGCTCCTCACTCATGTGGACCGGCAAAAACTCCTATTAGACTCGGCCTTAATTAAGGCAAAAAACCGGGAACGAAGACCGGCATCGTCATCCTGGCCACGGGAGAGAGAGAAAGAGGTCGGTCCAATTCTGGAAGAGGGGGGTAGAGGGAGAAGGAGACGGGGAGATTACAAGAGCAGATTCGGGGGTTGGGAGAAGGAGATATATTTAGCCAGGACGAGGAGCGGCGGGCTAACTGTACTAAGGGAAGGTAAACAAATCGTTATTGTTTTTGGAGCGTTTCACAGTGAAAATCAGAATGTTGTACATTTTAATCTGGTTCTGGGGATAACATTTTCATTCCAGTTGTAATAGCCGCGAATGAATTTGCGAACTGGTAAGTCTTTGGGGCAAGCGCCAACAAAAGAACACCTGTATATACATACCAATACATATACATTCTTTACTGACGGCGCTTTTTATGAAAATGTACGTGGTCCTAACATTTGTTTTTACGGATTCTCACATGAGGAATATGAATATGGTTTTGTGAATCAATTCTAAATATCATTATTGCCATCAGATTAGTTATTAGGAGTTACTATACGGATTCTATGATACACCTTCAAACCAGTTACGTTACGGCATCAAATTTCATCATCATTTCCAACTTGGTCCAGCTGCTATCCATTTCAGATGTGTTGATCCCTTAATTTGAAGTGCAAATACCATACTAATAATAATAATAATACCAATATTAATAATAACAATAACAATAATAATAAACAATTATTGTTATGTATCGACAGCAACGTTCTTGGTATATCCCCAAATAAAACAACGAGTTGTTACGATTGTTTTTATGTCTATGCCGACGTTTCGTCCATGAGTATGGACATATTCATGGCTCTACAAAGATGTGGTAAGTATCTCTTATATAACTAAAGGTTTCTAAGGTAACTAAAGGTAACACTTAAATTTTTTCCAGGAATGGAAACATTTGTTGACATTTTACCACTGTGTATCGACGTTTTAAAATTTATTAGAAGGCCATTATTAAGAATAGAAACCCTTCAAATTGTGAGAGTGCTGGACTAGTGTCAAAGTAATATTAAGTTCATTGGGATACTCAGAAGGTGTATGGCTATATATTTTTTATTATAATACCTATACCAAAATCCGTTTTACTTCACGAGTGACTCATCGCCACAACAAGTTGCGAGTGGCACAAGCAAAACTCATAAAATCACATCGCTACTTCGAGCGATTCGCCGCTTTAGCAAATTTTCAACGCAAAGAGAGAGACAGAGAGAAGCGGAGTTGCCAAAATTTAAAACCCGTTTAAAACTAAGTTGAAACCCGTGGTAATATGGAGAAAGTTGTTTACAATACGTACACGTGTCGGATGAACAGTGTCGGTGCCCGGCGAAATACACGCAATTCAGTACACGTGTGATATTCGTTTTTATTTTTCATTAGGCAATATTTCTTCCAGTCATCTGATTTCTGTAATAGCGCTATAATTATTTCAATGTTATAGTTGCAAACTAACATTGTTTCATTCCATCAAATGATATAACTTCGATTATTTATATTTCGAAGACAAAATGAAACATACACGCCCTTGTTTCTACTTTCCCCTCACTTCTTCATCCCGCGGAGGACTAATGGCTTCTAGGAATTCACTCCGGGATGAATCGAAACTCGGGTATAGTTCTGATGTTTTTAAAATTGAAATTAACGAATGTAGGTTTTAGGTGACATTTTATAGTGAACCTTTTATGGTGAACGAAAAGATGAAGGATGAAATCTGTAATGTTTGTGTTGGAAACGTGGGAGTTCAAAAAACGGTAACATAGATATCATGTTTTCAGTTTTTCAGTTCAGTTTCAGTTTCAGATTCAGTTTGTTATTTGTAATATGATAGAGCAAAATTCTTAAAATCTTGTTGCCTTTTTACATTATTATCCGATGTTTTAATATATACAGCCTCTTTGAACAATCTTCCAAACCAACTTGGTTCACGCTCTAATATCGAAACATTGTTAAAATCGAAATAGTGTTTATTCGATTATATCATATTATATTATATTATTGTATGGTTTTCGAGCTATTTTTATTAAACAGAAATTAATAAACAGAATTTTTATATAAACAGAATCTACAGATTTCCTTAGATTTTTGTATTTTGTTGATCAAGAGATTAATTTTACAAAGTTCATAACTTTTTTAGAAACACAATTTTTTAACCATCCCAACTGCTATGGAACTCTTACAACCCACGCTTTTATTATCTGGTATTTGGTGGTAATAATATTACCCCGTAATACGATCTTATATCTAAAAAAGGTCTTTTATTTATTACATTCATGATTCTCCTTCGGCGCCGATCTCACGTGAAGCAATATTCTAATCGAAAATTCATCGCGGATGACTCACACCAATCTTCTCTCCACACACGAGCATCTCATTTACGGTTGTTAATCCGTTGGCTTCCATTCAGGAGTCGTTTTTTTCTTTGGCCCGAAGAATCACGATCGACGGCGGATGTGAGAGGATATGGCCATAAAAATAGATCGGAACGGTTCGCTTTCGAAAAACAATCAAAGCAGAATGGACGTGAATGAAACTCCACGACGTCGACCGCTAATGAGCTATCGAAATCAATTTTAACGTATCATCACCTACATATCTATATGCGGAGTGAGGTGTAATTTTTGTGGCGCGGAGTAATTCGTTACAGACCCGGAACGTGGTGCGGTTCTTTTCTGGAAATGTTCTTAGTCTGCGTTGATAAATGTTACTCAAACGGTTCGTACTCGCATTCTTCGAAGGAGCGTACCACTTTTTCGCAACCAGAAAGAAAATTAAAGTTGAAATTAGTTAAAGACGTTATGGACGTACACATAGTGGAATTAACGTATTGTAAAACACTCTACCTACTATACATTTTTATTAATTTATGACTACTTAATTATTTTGCGATGTGAACCACATTTACGACACACCAATCGGTGACATTACATTCTAAAACTTTGTAAAATCTCCACAATCTCGTTGAAAAAATGATCAAGCAATTAAAATAAAAGTGGGAATTATTTGATAATAACACAAATACATGTAAAACGTCATTGGTACCAAACAAACTCTGTAATTATCCCTAACGAGTCAGCAGATTTTTCGATGGCAGTGTGTACTTTCGCAAAGTACCACGGAAGATACCCAAAAATTTCTTCCAAATAACAAAATAGTTCCAGTAAGAAAATTGCAAAGGGATTAATCAAAACTAGACAACTCATTTCCCCGCTGCATCCTCTCTTGTTTCATTCTAAATCGCAACACAACACAACGCTTTTTCACAACTTTTTGAATGTCTATTAAATCACATTATCCACTTCATAAGTCAGCATTTACTATAGGCTCATATTGAATTGCTAATTTATTGCGCAAACCACGATTTTATTGCTCCACCCCTTAGCGAGAAAAAGGGGATAATCACTTAAGAGACATCATCCACACCTGTATCTCGCTTGGTTTATGTATATATCTCCTGTAGTTCCGGAGATATAGGTGTGGATGATGTGGCTTAGGCTTAAGTCAGATTATCCCCTTTTTCTCGCTGAGAGGTGGAGCAATAAAATCGTAGTTTGCGTAATAAATTAGCAATAAATTAGCAATAAAACATGAACGTATAGTAAATGCTGACTTATGAAGTGGATGATGTGGCTTAATAAACATATTTTTTGACCCATTTCCCTGGTTTTCCAGATTTTTCCGACGAAGCAGCAGCGATTTTCCGCCCCATTTTCTGACGTTACTCACTTTCCTTCGACGGAGGCATAGTGCTAGTCGTACCTGCGCAAACTTAACGTTGCTGCAACGAACTTCACGATTCCTGGTGTGAAGGTAGCCGCGGCAGCGACCAATCACGGGCCGCGATTTCATATGCGAGTTCCAATGTTACGATCGCATCTGACTGAAGTATTCGAAAGTAGAATATGTGAATGAAATATTCCTGTAATTGTCGGTAACATCTTCTGTAAATTATACAACGTAGAGAGCTGTAAAAAGGGGAAAGGCGACGTGCAACGGACTGCGTCGTTGCGCAACACTTCAAGTTACTACTTAGGGCGTCATTAGGTCCTTAGCATTTCGTCTGAGAATAAAAATATTGTTAACAAATTGCGGGAACACAAAATAATTTTGTAAAACGTAGTAGTTATATCAAATACATCAATCAACATAAAATTATATGGGACTCGAAAGTAGATAAACAATTTAAATCTGTTTGATTGATGGGTAATATTTTTCAACTGGTTTAAGATTTAGAATATTGACAATTATGAAAAAATTGTTATATATTTATTATAATGTATATTCATTAATGAAAGCAATAATTATGTGAGTAATAAAAATTGTACTTGTTAAAATGCTAAATTGTGAATTAGGTTGTAGGACTGAGAGAATAAATAATCAAAAATACCACATAATGTAACAGTACATTACATTACCCAAAAAATACCTTCATTATATCTAAAAATAATTTCGCCATATCCATAATTGGTAAATTTAGTTGAAAAATTTTAATGCTTCAAAATCAGACATCATCGAAATACCAAACTAAGATGTGGTCTGTCAAGCAGGTTAAATTTGATTTTTATACCTTTATTATTATTGATACATTATTGTTATATTATATTACTCTATTATTTTATTATTATATTATTTTGTATTATTGTTTTATTGTTGTAATACTAAAATTTGATCTTGATATTGTTAATTAGTAGTAATTCATTTATAGTGAGTAATTCAATTGTATTCTTTTTGAGTACTGATTTATTTGCGATTGTAAGAAACTTTTTGGATTCTTAAATAAGGAATTGAGTTAAATTTCACAATTTGTTGTAAAACAAGTTTAATTTTCCAGAAGTGATCTTAGATTTTTAAAATTTAGATTTTAAAATGAAAATTTTAAAAAGCGCATAGCAACATTTTTCATTTTATGATTTGAATTCTGCTGGATATTTAAGTGGTTCATAAGATTAAGTACAAGTAAGTATAAGATTAGTTGGAATATTTTTTATAACTTATACACTGAACGAAAAAGGTACGTGATATTAATAAAAAAGTACATCAAATCAATGAACGTCGACATTAATTTCGGGCCGATGACGAGTGTTGTTGATTCAATGAACGGTCGTACATAAATTTCTCTGTTCATTAAGTTACGATTTCTGTACATTGAGTCAATGTACAGTAGACATGGATCTATGTTGGCGGTTATTAATGTGATGTTTGCTTTGTGTTAAACCAATGAATTGTGAGCATAGATCTAAGGTTGCCGGACGTTAATATTATGTACGACATACGTTAGGCCTATGATTGCTGTACGTTCAATTAATAAACAGTGAGCATGGATCTATGATCGCCGGTTATTGATATTACGAACGATCAACATTGGCTTATGATTGCTGTACATTAAATCAATAACTGGTGTTGATAGACCTATGACCTCCAATTATTAATTGCAGTGACTTTTGAAAAAATATTGCATGCAGAGTTTCAGAAGCATTGGAACGCGGAAGGAGGAAAATCTTACTAATACATACCACTTTATAATTCTTCGCAAAGGGATTTGCAGAATAATAGCCTTTTTTGCTACATCAATTTTTTATTGCATCAGAAACTCACAAATCATATGAACCTTTGGGCTCTAAGCGACACGTTATGTTTATAAAATTTCTTTTCCATTTGGCAAAACTTGGCCGATGGCACCAAATATCCATGGATCGCCAATCTGAAAAAAGAAGGGGAAATGGTAAACCAAAACTAGATTTAAGCTTTAAAAAAATATTCGTTTTATGGCGTTAGAAAAACCTTAGTTAAACACCTTACGTTTTAAATCATTAACAGGTGTGTTTATAACTATTTCTACATAAAAGAAAGTCCGAGCACGATGTTAAGCACAAAAAGACATATTACAGTTATTTAGCAACGAATATTCATTATCTGAAACAAGGATTTAAAGAAAATGTTTTTTAATGTGGAAGGTTTAAGAAAAGCAAATTTTCCTTTTTTTAAGTATGTAAAATAGAACTTACTTTCATTACAAGCATCCTCAAACGCTTTATTTAGAAGGCCTTTAGTAGTTTTATTTTTCATGTGTCCGTCTTTCTGTAGAAATGTCACTGTGTGGGGAAACCATTTTTCCCAATTATTTAAAAGTAATTCCCAATTTTCGAAAGCAATCTCATAGTTTATACTAACCTAAAAAAATAAAAGTGTTATAAGTAATACAAAATTAGACATTTTCCTAAATGATTCGAAAGAATAATAAAATTTTAAGACTACCTACTAGTAAGAGATTTGGTTATTGCATAGAACTGTGTCATTTCAACTTTCCGATAATGCTAATACTTACCAATTTTCCATTCTTAAAGGGAAATACTGTCTTTCTCGAGCCTGTTCATCTATCACACAATAATTTGGCACAATTGGTATAATAGTTAGAACGCTGTACTGCCTCTTCTACTTTATCAGACCGACTGGAGGAAATTCAGAAGAATTCGCATAAAAAGTGGTACAAGCAGAGAAGTCTACGACGGTGATTCGTAATATTAATGTTCGCCGACATCGTTTCAACTTCCGACAACATTAAATCTAATGCGTTTTTAAAAGTTAATGGCTGGCTTCGTAAAATCAATGTTTGATGTTCATTGAAACAACGAAAACCGTTCATAAATATTTTATGTTTGCTGTTCATAGATCTATGACGAAAATTTATCGTTATAATGATGAAGAACGTTGTTTAATAATCCTCAAACATTAACTCAATGAATTTTTACATTAGATTAATGGATGAAATATTTAATTCTAATGTTTTGCGTTCACTGTTTAATGTTGGCTCGTTTATCGGTTCAATGTATGAAGTCATAAGTTTATGACCAGAAATCGTTGTAACAATCACCGATTCATAATATTAATGTTCACAAAAATGACGACGGCCGTTCATTGATTTTACGTACGAAATTATTTTCTGTGTATTTCGATAGAGGAAAACCAATATACAAAAGAGACGCTGGGTTACCTGTAGTACCTCATTGAATCGAAGTTTATAACTTATGTTCAAAACAATGACCTTGAGACATTTTTTCCTTCTCAAAATTCCTTTTGGAATCAAAATTTTCTGTATTGTTACATATCTCTACTTTATTTTCAAAAATATGCAAAATAATTGAATTACTTGTGTTTATTTGAACTAGTATTTGAACATTAAAAAAAATAAACAACTAATTTGTTTTCTTCCTCACGGAAAACAACCCATTTTGAAAACGTAAGTTTTAAATCGTTGTCACAAAAAGACTAAATTCATAAATTAGGTTATAATACCGCTCTGATTAAATAAAGGTAACTGATTAGAAGGCGTGGCAGTTCAGGTCGATAACGGCAGTTTTAATAAAGAGATCGTGAATGTTTCAGCTCAGATATAATATAGTCTACAAGATATAATATGGGTGAGAACTACGTTAAATCTTTTAACAAAACTATAAGTAATTTTTACAGAAGTGTTGTTGATTTCAAGTACCTACTTTCAAGGTTTAATATTTCAAATATGAGTAGTTCACTTCTGATATATTCAACTTTTTGGAACATTTATATGGATGGTGGTCCGGTTGACGGCTAGATTTCTTTTTTTATCAAAGTTAAGTTTAAAATCCAATTCCACGATTAAAATATACTATGAAACAACAAAAAAGTTAAATATGTCGCAACAAGATGCATTTGGACATAATTAACTTAGGGTCGAATTTATAGTCGCTATTTGAGTTTGTCTTATTAAGAGTCTGACACGAAGTTCTCAAATTTTATTTTTTAAAACAAACTTGAGTGTCAAGTTCAACTCAATCCTGGGATAAGTTTGAGTCACCTCTAACTTGAGTTTAGGTGGTATAAGTGGATGACATTGACATGAAAACTTCACTCCTATCAAAAATAGATCTATAAAGTTTAATTTGTCAACCAGACCTCCTGGAACATAATGGAAGATTTTTTTTGAGCATCTAGTAAATGTGGAAGAAGATATTGAACATATTCAAAGAAGACGTTTACCTAAACGTTATATAAGAATAGAAATATCTCATTCGAGTACTTCCGAGATAGAGAATTTGAAATGTGATATCATTATAGCAAACACACTGTAATTGATATAATATTTCCTTTGGTAATTGAGGGTGTTCAAAAAAATAATAACGGCGGACTTCCAATTTCTCCACTGGTACAACTACTGATAAAGTTACGCTTTTATGCTACAGGAAACTTCCAAGTAAGTAATGTGAAAAATCATCAGTAGTAATGTTTGAAAGTACAATTATATTTTTATTAATTACAGTTGATGGTGATTTACAAAGTGTTAACCGAGCAACTGTATCACAGATAGTAAAAAGGGTATCAGTGTTATTGCTTGAAAATACAGCACAGTTTGTCAAATTTTCTTTTAATGAAGAGAGACAACGAAATTTAATTGTTAGTTTTAACCAAATTTACGACTGTCCTTGTATTGCAGGAGTAATTGATGGAACTCATATATCAATATTTTTCTTAAATATACACGCATTAAATCACAATTTTTTCTTGTTCTTATATAATTTTCATTTTAAGTCATAGGCGGTCCTGGCTTAGAAATTGTAGATATCGTCGTAAGGCATCCTGGATCAACCCATGACAACGTCATATTTAATCGTAGTGCTGTAAGAGTTAGATTTGAACAAGGAAATATTCGAGGATTATTATTGGGAAATACCGGATACACCTAGCTGTAGACCTTATTTGCTAACTGCTTCAACCCCAAAATGAGCAAGAAGCAATGGACAACAGAGCTTATATACATACAAGAAATGTAATTGAAGGGATTTTACGTGTTAAACTGGAAACAACACAAGCAGCTGTAATGAGCGTAATGAAAAATATCTTTCAAGATTTGACAGGGGTTGTTATAAACTATGGAAACATATCACTTGTGACTTCTGACTATGTCACCCGAGTTTAGCCGATGACTATAAAACAAAACAAATTAAGTAAAAGTTTATGCTTGAGACGTCCTTATCCAAATTCATCTTAAGTTTAGAACTATAAATACGGCCTTAAATGTTCAGATTTGAGACATTTGCTTAAAATTCAGTAACTGGTTGAATGGCAGCATTGAACTTGTCTTTAAGTGTGTTTGTTTAAGAATCGATTTATTTTGGTTGTTGTTAGCTACTTCCAAGGCTGGTTCTGGTGCGTTGGGTATTTCCTTGGAAATGTTGATAATGCCCTGCATTTGATCTGTAGAAAAACATGACGTCCTTATATCAAATTGGCAGGATTGATTTCTTCAGGTCTCTGTTTATGCGTCTCCTGACTAAATGCTGATATCCAAAATGCAACGAATATTAGAATTCATTTAAAATATTTGTCCTAAGGAGAAAGCATACCTAGTAAATTTTAAACGTCACGCGAAACTTTCCCTAAAATCGAAGAGTCCCGGATCCGAACCTGCCCGCCGTTTCCGGGATCCGGGCTGAATCCGGGCGGCAGACGCTCATTTTTCACGAGCGCCCGAAAAAACATCAGCACGCTCTGCCGGTTTTTTCTTGGAGATGTCCCCGTTTTTTGCCCGCTTTCCTCCCCGCTGCCGTTCGGGGGCATTAACACAAAATGAAATAATAGAATCTAATGATAAACTACGGTATAGTGTATAGATATACAGCGGAGGTTTTGAAATCCTTTGGGAAGCTATCCCGAAACTATTTTTACAATTCGTTAGCATGCCGACACTATGATTCATCTACTACAATTTTAAAACGGGGGAGGGGGATGTTTGAAGAATCACTACTTTTCAAACTAGACCACCGCAGCACTACTCCTATCCAGAACAAAAGTCATTAATTCACTACGTCTCCGCGCGCAACCCCCTCCAGACAATTTAATCTGGAGGAGGAAATCAAATCTCAACAATTAGAATACAAAACCGAGTGGTCAAGCGGTCGCTTGCTCTAAATAGTAGAGATAGAGACAGAGCGCCAGAGAGGGATGCGGGATATAAATCAGGCCTTTCTTGTAAGTAGAAAACATAGATAACGTAATAGATTACTATTTATTAATTAAAAGCTACAGTTCGGGTGCAGCGGACACGAAGAGAATTCGGTTAGGGGAAATGAATTTTGGAAATCGAAATTACTTGCACTGTGATAGCCGAGTAGTTGTGAAATGATATATTTGTATTTTGCGACTTGTGACGTCAAATGTCATTTAGCTGAATAAAGGGATTGGTTAAATTGTTATTTTTGGAAATTGTAGAAACATTATTTGGGAATGTTTGTGGGTACATTTTGAGATAAAGTCAACCTTTGTAAATAACGTTCTATGTTAAATTTCTCAAGAATGAGTTTTTTTCAAAATTTTTAACTCTAACATGAATTTTTCAACATTTTCTGTGATACCTACCCAACAGTCATTAATATGTTAATATCCTATTATTATTTCTGAAGATGGAAAGTTTCATAATGCACACTATAACTACGCCTAGAAAAATGTAGCTACAATTTTAGAGTAATATATATTATAGACAAGTGGGGAATTAAGGTAGACCACTATTTCGATAAATAGATAGAAAAGTACAAAATGATATTTTAATTAAAGGATAGATTAAACAAAGTTCGACAATAGTAAGATGTATATTCTTTTCCTGAAACTCTGGGCCATTACAATTATTGAACAATTTTCGAAATTAAAATTCATTACCTGACAATTACATAATATGTGTAAACTCAAAAGGATCGAGAAGGCAAAAGAGTACATAACTCAAAAAGGTAAAATTTTTGTACTTTTTTTTTAAGTTGTACCTTCTGATATAATTACTTTAGTATTTTGCTTATGTAAAAACATAAAAAATTAATCATTTTATTTAAAATATAGTACATATCTCATTAAGAGAGCAATTGTGCTATTACTATCGAGAGTACCTATTAATTAATAGTGAATTTCATTTATTTCTTTTCACTAAAAATGACTAAATTTGAACCGTTTTGATAAGATTCATCCACATTTAAAAAAAGAGGGCCATTTTAACTATTAAAAGCACTTTCGCCTACTTTATTTACAAGGTACACTATACAGCTATGCCTCATTGATATTATTCCATAATAGATTATTATACGAGTACATCGTAGCATATCGAGAAAAATTTGACATGTACGTGGTAACTTGGCGAATTAAGGGGTGAACACCACTCCAGAAGATCACCTCAAAGGAAAATAGTTCGAATTCGGAAACTATTTCACTCAGTGAAAAACTGGTATCATTTATTATTCAACAACAAAATTGTCATCTGTAAGAGTAGCATCCCCTTTTTTTATAAAAGAAAACCTAAATATTTTATCACTTTTTTTTCCATTATACAAACTCTAAAAGAGATTTATCGTGAATCAAAATATTTCTAAGAAAGGACTTCTAAAAAAAATATCTTTGAATCATAGAAAAATTTATCGCATTACAAATGAAATCGAAAATAATGACAACATTTAGGAGTCGAACTCTCCCAAAACATCCCTTAGAAGGGAGTAAACTACCCCTAACTGGAATAATGTGCGATTTAATATACCACATGTATATTTACGTGGCTAAGGATTTTTCACGGTGTCCCTTTTTCACAAACACCGCTTTGAAGCAGGTAATACAATCCCAAAATTGTAATCTTAAAATAACTTTTTTTTAGGAACTGTTTTATATTTAGGCAGTATTTTTACTTGTAAGGGTAGCATCCCCCATTTTTCTATAGAAGATTATATACATTCTCATATTTTTTGTCACTTTTTCTGCTATAAAAAATTCTACAATTTGTTGTATCTGATCATGGTATGATCTGGTATTATTACACAAAGTGGAAATAAAAAATTAAGTCAAATTGACCTGGGGTTCTACGAAAATGGCTTTACAAATAATTAATCCTAAAAGACAGCTAAGCGCAATTATGTCATGTTGCGAGATCGCGATAATTTTTAGGACTCAATTAGTAATTACCGCCGTCAAGTAATGTTCCATAGTGAGTTACCCTTAACCATTTATTGTTACTAAATCATTTATTTTGTTTTCTAATCTTTCAATTTTTATTCAAATTAAGTATTCTCCTTCCCCAACTGCCTTTCTATTTGAGTGCCATTTGTTTTGTATTGTTCTACTATTTGTTTCGCGTTGCACGAAAATCAGTGCAACATTTTTCTTATTGTTTGCCATTGCGCATTATGAGCTGCCCCCTATTGCACACTCAGGATACATCACACCCCTTGGCGTGACAGTATATGTAAAGTAACATATTATTATACAAATAACTGTAATTAAAGATTGTAACTATCATAACAATAGAAATGATATTATAAAATGTTTGGGAATTCTGTGTTTACGGTAGCAATTTACAAATTGAGATATATAATTACTATTTTTTAGGTGCAATTTACCATTTAAAAAAACTTTTCTGGTTAGTTAACTCCTCTTTTATTCCAGCTTCGTATACAATTCAACTCTGATTCAAAACATTTTAGAATTTCTTGAGCGGACAAAGCAATGAAATATTTATCTCATTATAGGTATATTAAAAAGGGGTAGTTACCCTTACGGTAAAAATAAGGCATCAATACTTGCTCTTGAATAATACGTACTTTGTTTTACTAAAAAAGTTCAAGTAGTTTCTGCAACATACCAAAAAATACTTAATTTTTGGGTGCATGTAGGGGTGGTTTTAACCCCAATATGGGTCGAGCATTTGGCGAAATACACCTGGATGTAGTACCTCGTTAGTTATTAGTTCTAGTTAGGTAATTACTTATAATTCATCATCATCATCCAGCCGTTTTCAGGTCCACTGTTGGACATATGCCTCCCCTAGTTTTCTCCATTCGTCTCTGCTCCTGGCTGATTGTAACCAGTTTGTGACAACTCTCTTTATATCGTCCGTCCAGCGCGTTGGTGGTCTGCCTTTGCTGCGCTTGTCTAGTCTGGGTCTCCATTCTAGGAGTTTGCGAGTCCATCTAGAATCTTGTAGTCGAGCGATATGACCCGCCCAGTTCCATTTTAGTTTGGCTATACGAACTATTACGTCGGTAACTCCCGTTCTTCTCCTAACATCTTCGTTGCTCACTCTATCTCTAAGGGTTATCCCGAGCATTGATCTTTCCATACGTCTCTGTGTTACCTGCAGCTTTGAGGCTGATTTTTTAGTAAGGGTTGATGTTTCCATCCCGTATGTCATCACCGGAAGTACGCATTGATCAAAGACTTTTCGCTTCATGCTTATTGGGATGTTGCTCTTAAACACATCTCTTAAAGCACCATATGCTGCCCATGCCAGCGTTATTCTCCTCCTCGTCTCGCAGGTTTGATTGTCTCTATCTATTCCGATCTCGTGTCCTAGATATACGTATTTTTCTACAAGTTCCACACATTGGTCTGATATATAGAGTTCCTCACTTGGGACGAGATTGGTCATATATTATGTTTTTTTAAAATTTATTTTAAGACCGATTTTTGAACATGTTTCATCCAGGTCTCTTAACATCTCCTTTATTTCTCCAAGCTCATCAGCGATCAGAACTATATCGCCTGCGAAACTAAGATGATTCAGATTTTCTTCATCTATGGTGATGCCTTTATTGTCCCATTTTAGTCTGTTGAATGCATACTCTAGTGCTGTCATAAACAACTTGGGTGACAAGGTTTCTCCCTGCCTAACGCCGCGTTCAATGCTTATGGGTTTGCTGGTTTCATGTAGCTGTATAGTTGTCGTTGCATTTTTATAGATGTTATATATGAGTTTGGTATATCGACTATCAATGCGGCATTCGTTCAAAGCTTCGATGATATTTTCTAGTTCTATGCTATCGAAAGCCTTGTGAAAATCAACAAAAGCCAATACAAGGGGTCTATTATATTCAACAGTCTTTTCTATAAGCAGTTTGATCGTTTGTAGGTGATCGTTGGTTCCGAAACAAGAGCGAAATCCGGTTTGTTCCCTTGTTTGATAAAAATCAAGTTTTTTCTCCATTCTTGTCGTTATAATACGCGTGAAGAGTTTATACAAGTGGTTTAATAAACTGATAGGCCTATAGTTTTCGAGATCTGCTTTGTCGCCCTTTTTGTAAATAAAAATCATTATTGCGTTGTTCCATTTCATGGGTATTGATTCTCCGTGTAGGCATAGATTGAAGAGTCTTTGTATCTATCTTTTTAGTATTTGTCCCCCATTCTTTATAGCTTCTATCACTATGCCGTCTTCTCCAGGTGCTCTATGCATCTTCATTTTGGCTATTGCTTGATTGATCTCCTCTTCAGTTATATCCGGGACTTCTTCTAATCCTTGGTTTAATATTTTCTTTTCTGCTTCTATATAGTTCTTTGTAAAAGTCTTCTACTATGCGCAGCAATTTTTCTCTATTTGATGATATTTCTCCCTTGTTGTTTTTTAACTTATTTATTTAAATATCAAAATATAAAATTTATAAAAAATAAATAAATTACTTATAATTATCATGGAAAAATAATAATCTAGTATTTCTAGTTGATATTATAAAATAACTATTTCTTCGAAGTTTTGAACCAAAGTTTCACTAGTACAAATTTATGTTGCAAATGCTTCCCTTTTCACCCCTTTCTCCCTGGTTGGTGTACGATTTCGCAATAACTTCCAAAGAATTGAAAATTCTCAGCCCTTGCAAATCATATAACAAATCTTCAAATCTCATAATATTTTCCTCAATTTCCTCAATATGTTCCTTATTTATGAATGGCACTATTTCAAAAACGTTTAAATCAAAGTCCCCACATTACGTATTCGCTTAAACTCAATCGATGGTCGTCTTTTCGTATAATCTATTTTCCTCGAGCAATTCCCCGCATGATTTAAATGTCAGTGCTCATTTCCCCCTCACGACTCATTAACGTCGATTTTTTCTTGGCGCTCGTCTCTCCCTCATTCCTCCCCCTACCCCAAAACCGCCGCACAATTTCCATTTTAATTACTGTCTAGGCTGGCTGCAGTATTTTATTCGCAACATATATCAAAATATCAAAACAAGACAACAACTAGAGCTCCCGCAGGAATTCCATCGGTTCCAAGACGTTATCACGTCCCATATACCAGAGAGATCTTATATAAACAGGGGAGGAGGAGGAGAAGGGGGGGGATGTTTTTCACAGGAACGTTTACAACATTGTTTTCTTTCGTTTACAAAACGACGTGGACACTCTACGTACACAAAGTCTCCTAAGGTGATTCCTTTTCTCTTCGGGAGTAATTCCTGATCTGCATCCCGGGCATATACGTTCCCTTAACGTCTCCTTATGTCGTCCTTCTTTATTTCGTTTTCGGAATACAATAAAGGCGAGAGAGTGTCGTTAGGAAGTCGGGAGAGAAATTGATGGTCGGCCCTTTCGCCGGAAGGATGCCGAGATTTAAGGGAGATCTCGAGGCATTTGAGGCGGGCATTGTGAGAAGTGAGATAGAGACAGATGAGGGTCGCGGTATGAAAATTTGTAACATATCTGAATTCGAATATAAAAAGGATTCTACATGTGTATGTATTGTATGTGTTATCTGTGTGGAAGATTTGGGAACGTAAATGACAAAGCCGGAAAGTGACACCGAAGAGGCAGTTTAAGCTTATCAAATCTTAATATTTATTGAATTTTCGACATGACTAACGTGCCTTTGATTTCAAATGAATTTAAATAGATTTTTAACAAATTGCTCCTCAAATTTTTGTTTTGTCTCCCACAATATTACTATTATATTTTTTGGTGTCGTTGTAAGCATATGTCGTACTTAGTGTTTTCCTTTGATATTGCATCTATTGCAGAAACTGTTAATTCGCTAATGGTCTCACCACTACATTTTCCGACGGCTTTTTCACTGAATCATCCTGCGAGATGTTTCCTGCTAATAGCGAGGAAAATGAGAAAAATCATTAGCAGCTCAGCCATAACAAGGTTACAATTATCGCTTCGCAGACGGGGAAAACTAGACAGCCGTATCTTTGGAAAGGAGACAGGGGAGTTTCAACCAAAATATGGTTAACCGAATCCATTCAACAAAATATAAAAGTTTCGAACAAAGCATCATCATAAGCTTTATACATGTTTGAAAAAAAGGTTTGTCTTGTGTCCTTGGACGTTTCAGTGAACTGTAAAAGTTTCATAAGAGCATTAATCGCATTTTAAAACTGCTCCTAGTTTCAGCAGCTGCCAAATCTGTCGATTTATATTCTTGTCTTTGAACCTTCAAGCAAACTTGGAAATGTGTCATTTTTAAGTTTCACGATTATTACTCCACTGATTCAAAGTTTATTAAGCAGCTGTAAAAAGTATCATGCTATTATTTAAGATTTTAGTAAAATATAATAACAGAGCTTCAGTTTTTAAAGCTTCACACACTCGACATCTCTAGGTTTCAGTGAAGTGTAAAATTTAGCATCACAAAAGGATATTCAGCAGCTGCCAATAGCATCACATTATGTCTAAAATTTTTGTAAAATATAGGAAAATAGTTCCAGTTTTTAAAAACTTCTTAACTGAAAATTATTATTGGAAGCTGTCATATTTATAGATCTGATATTGGATCTTTAAAGGTTTCAGTAAAATCTAAACACGAGCTTCATACCAGTGATTAAAGTTCGTCTACCCTTAAGCTGCTTCCTAATTTATCGATATTTATTTCATTATCATATAAATTTCCAAGACGAACTGCAGGAGTATATTATATCAATTAAAGCTTCATATTACTTTATATACTTCAAAATCGTCTTTTGCTGCTGTCAAAGCTATCAAACTTGATCTTTCAAGGTTTCTGTGTAAAACTTCTTGTGATTCTGAAGTGCATTTAATGCTTCAAAAATGTATTCAGCAGTTGCAAGAGGTGTCAAACTACGGTTTATGTAAAATATAATCAGAGAGCTTCATCTTTTGAACCTTCATGGTTGAAAATATGTCACGAACTGTTAAGCTTTAGATCACATATTGGACTTGTAGACTTTTTTTAGAGGTTATTAGAAGTTAAAGTCAAATTTTCAGTATTGTTTTTAAATAGTGTGGGTTAGAAGCTTCATATTGGCTAATAATTTATAAGATATTTTTAAGGTTCTCAAATTGTCTTTTACATTTCCCGGACAAGTTACAAACGTATTTCATTATCATTTAAAGCTTCACATTTTCCCTCAGATTACAAAAATATATTTGGTAGCTGTTGAACGTGCCAAACTGTAACTTTCGGGGTTTCAGTAAAATGTAAAAGCTTCGTAAGAGCCTCAGAGGTGGCTTAAAAGGTTACCTTGTTCCTGCAGGTCTATAAAGTGCCTTCAGCAGCTGGCATATCTATAAATTTGGTATTGTTTTTTCAACATTTTTAGAGTTAGCTTAATGCTTGACTACTACTCCACTGATTGTGTATTCAGTAGCTGTAGAAGTAGCTTCTAGTATTCAGAAAGCTACCAAAATTGTAGATAACTTATTGCATCTTTAGGGGTTTTAGTTAAATGTGTAGTTTTCAACATTAGCTTCAAACGTGGAATTGAAGCTTATCTTCAGCGGTAGTTAAATCTATCCTATTTGTGTCATTGTTTTTTAAATTTCCAAGACGAGTTGCAGATATGTTATTTCATCATTTAAAGGTTCAAATTGTTCCCCTTAGGTTTTAAGGATATATTCAACAGCTATCAAAGAAATATTCTATCCTTCAAAGCATAAGTAAAATATATAAGTTTCATAAAAGCGTCAGACTTCAAAGTTTCATATTGCTCCACAGGTTTCATCTGTGTCATCAGAAGTGGCCAAATATATGGGGACGTTATATTATGGTCCCTTCAAATTTCAAGAAGCGCTAAAAACGTGTCATTTCATTATTTTAAGCTTCACTATTATTACTACACACATCTCAAAAGTGAATTCGGAAGCTGCTGGCAATAGCATCAAACTGAAGTGAAATGTAAGCTTGAGTTTTTAAGCTTCATATTGCAAAACTATCATCAGGAGCAGTAATATCTATAAACCTCGTATTTGATTTTAAGAAATTTGAGTAAGACATATAGTTTGTAACACGAATTTCAAATGCAGCTTTGAAGCTCGTCTAGCCTTCAGTTGCCCTTAAATACATCGATTTTGATTCATTGCTTTTTAAATTTTAAAATGGGCTTCAGGTTCTTGAAGCTTCAAATTACTCTTCAGATTTTAAAAAAGTGTTTAAAAGCTGTCAAAAGTTTCAAACTGTATTTTTCAGTGTGTTATGGTTTGAGTAAATCTAAAAGCTAGATAACGTGCATTTAAAATGTCATATTCTCCAAAAAATTTCAAAAGTGTCCATGAATTTTACATTAAGGTCTTTTAAAGTTTAAAACCATTTTCATGTGTCTGTGAACGTTATATTGCGGTACAAGTTTTTGAAGTATCAAAGAAATTCAAAGGCAAATCAGCATGTTTAATATATGGTGAATACGCAGGTAGTTTGGTTATAACTACGCCCCATTTCGTTGTGGAAATATTGTTGTGAAACGACATGGAAAATATTAGTGAACAGTTCCATCAAAAATCTTCTAAGCTCAATCTAAAGCAGATTGTGTTAGATTCTATACTCCAGAATCTAACTAGCTGAAATGATAAATGTAATATCCTAAAGTAATGTAAATTATTCATTTCAGTGATCCATATTCATCGAATCCTTGCAATCTTTCTCGATCTTAAGATCCATTAAATATCTCTTTTCTTAAAACTAAAATCCTCAACAACTGCAACAATTTTTAGCAACTCTTCTATAGTGATAATTCAAGTGATTATAGTGATGATTTGCATTGTAGGAAAACTAGTTTATTTTTACAATATGTAATAGTGAATGAGATAACATTTTATGTCGTGTACTGTATGTAATCCATATGAGAGTTGAACGAAATCGAAAAACTCAAAACAAACGATTAATGTCTTCTGATAGAGAGAGAGATAGTTGGGAAGTATACATAATATATATGAGATAGTGAGGAAGTATATATAAGATTAAGATATAAAGGTTTGTGAAATACTATGAGACCAGGATCGAACGTGAGGAAAGTACGATCAATCCCACCTAAATGATAATTCATAATTAATAAAACAGACTCTTGGTAACACTATGTATCCATACCCTTCCTTAATTGTTTCATTAAAGAAAGATTGATCCACCTCCGATATCAACTTGGAGACCCCTCTTCATACAACATCAACATTTCCATCCATGATTCAACTCCGGATACAATATATGCGAAACTTCCTTATTGTGCATTTATTGAAGGGAGGACGAAAAGCATCCTATCACAATTTAATATCACTCTGGAATTGGTGAGCCATAAGCACATTGGCGTCTCTATTTCCTAACCTCAATTATCAGACAATAATAGAAGATTCACACAAAATTGATGGTAATGAATATCAAATCTCCTCATCTTCTCGATGCTATATCGGACAAACGTCACATTACTTTTAAAAGAGGTTAATACCAGACTAAGTATCGATAAGTAATAAAAACATGTTTCATTCTGGATTTGCAAGGTATTATAATACTACTGGTCATACATTACATTTTAATAACACAAAAATATTACAGTGCGAAACAAATTAGTTCAAGTGACTACTTCTTCAATCTTTCTATACTAACTACGCGTCTAATAATGTCAACTCGCAGAATGATTTTCAGGGCTTCACCCAATTTTACATTAATATCCTAAAATAATCGTCAGTACCAACGTAAGCAATTTTAACAGACAATAATTATAATTAGCACATACATCCAATGGGTCATTTGTAATGCATAGTAGGTTGCAGTTTTAGTAACTATTCATTCTATTGCTTGATCACAGTTTTAAGTATATCATTATTAGTTGGTCCATTAGATATCGCCTTACAAAACAAAGAAATAACACATTTCCCGCCTTCCTGACCAGTACAAAAATAAACTTATGCAGGATCAGCAGGATCGATTACAAGGATTTAGATGTCTCTTTCTAAAGAAAGAGAGAGAGAGAGAGAGAGAGCGAGAGAGAGAGAGAGAGAGAGAGAGAGAGAGAGAGAGAGAGAGATGTAATTTTTAAAGTGATAATGTCATATCAAATACTTTGAACTAAAATATGCTTACTACAAAATTTGTGAAAAGTGTGAATAAGTGAGTTTGAAAATTTTATTTTTTAATTGAATTAATAATTTATATATGTATTTTCATAATACGGATTCATAAGAAGGGTTCATACTAAATATTTATTTGTTTAAGAATAGCATATACGGTGTTTTGAAATTTTAATCCAAACCCTGAAATTTCTTGATATGTGGAGGATGTAGGTAGTCATCAAAAGCTGGGGATAGATTTTGGTTTTTGATTCAATATACTATCTAATAAGGTATGATTTTGGTTAATAAATTTTAATAAGATGATCTATAAAATAGATCACAAAGTTGGAGATAGAAAAGTGAACCACCGAATCTGTGTATAACGCGATCAAGGGGTAGGAAATTTATCCAAATGGCTCATACCTACAGATGATTAGGGAAAAAGAGAGAAGGAAATATACCTCTCTGTTGAATACGTCTTAGGTACAATGGGTGCTTTTATCATGGAGAAAAGACAGAGAGGGAGAAGTTTCCCAGTCTTTAAAAAAAACATTTTCTAGGAACGCGTTTTCACTAAGTTTTCACTTCTGTCGGCACTTCCCCGAATGCAACATCATGTTTTTTATGAGGGCTCCTTTTTGATCATTCCAATTCATTGTTGTTTACTTCCCATAAAACAATTTTCCTCATTCAACAATACATGGTTTGCTGTTTTAAGTGCGTAAATTGTGTTGCAGCGGGGTTCTCAGGTTACTAGATAGTAACTACAGAGGAGCAGTTGAGTAGAAGAATAGTAATACTTTTCCGTAAACGTAGTAATATTAGTACAGTCTCGATCTTTGAGTTACCCTGGTTGCTATGTGTAAAGCCTCGACTAAATTTTTAATGCTGTGGACTTTTACAATCGACACATGAAATAACTCCGCCTTGTAGACGGCCGGTGCAGAGTGCGATATTGCTGGTATATGACGGTAATCATTTGGCAGTTATAAATTGTTTGAAATTTAGGTTATATTTGTTAAAGTTGTTCGTACAACACAATTAATCCATGAACTGTATTCAGAATGATTCATCCCCAAATGAATACATAAAAACCCCCCTCTCTATACCTGTGGCTATTTTTAGCTTTATATACCGGACCGCTATTATCCACCGATTCCCTCATGCATCTTATTTAGAGATGTGAGTACATTTGACAATATGGTGGTAACAATATCGGCATCTCTCTCTTTTGATGGGTTGTAAAAGTCCACAACATTAAAAATCAGGCACAACAAAGTGAAGATTGTTTATTACACCTTCCAAGCAAAAAAATAATCATATTTGAGATTTTCACGTTTTGAATGTTATCTTAACTTTCGTTCGGCAGTAACGTAGAAAATCGTTAGTAAATACATTCCGTTCCGTTCGTGGGGCCCTCGGGCTCCGTGGTCGCCCCGCCGCCGTCGTATAGTCATCATCATCATCGTCATCCCTTATCAGACAAGGAGTCGCCTTGCGGTGACGTGGAAAAATGGCACCACAACATAACATTGACCGCGCCGGGACATCCATTGTGACACAGTGACGGGACGTCAGCCGGAGACTTTTTGCGATCGCCTTCTCTCGGCTCTTAGGAATACATCCCCCTAATGATAGCGCGTTACTTACGAGCTGTTCGCTTCATATTTTATGTGGCAGGACAATGGAAACGGACTTATTTTTCTGACTCGTCCTAATTCTCCGCGTGCGAGCGCTTCCATGCGGGAAATTCGTCGTCGATCTCGAGGATGATGTAATTTTAACATAACGTATTAAACGCCTGACGATAATATTTAATATATTTTGTAGCAATATTTACTAATTATAATTATATACTCTTTCAACGTAGAATATTTCAGGCCTCTTTATAGATTAATACATATTTCCTCAAATAAATTTATCGAGTACTAAGGAGTTTTCTTGCATAGTTGCTTAGCTTAAATTTTTTAAACTAATTTGTTTATTACGATTCAAACGACGCACTGGGGGAACAACCAAAACTCCTTCTACAAAAATTTGCTTAATAGTTTTTATCGCTTGGATAAATAGATTTAAAAATATACGGAGAATATGAGTTACTTTAAATGACTTAAGGCGTTTCATCAGACTCTTAACAAATTTGAGACTTTTTAAAACTTTTGCGTGAAATACTAACTTCTATTTTATTTAATTATCTGTTTTGGGTGAATTCACATCTAACTGCCATTACCTTTCATGACTTCTTTGCACCATCTTTGTTAATTGAAATTAAAAATGTTTCTTGAGTTGTCAAACTCGTCACTCCATTAGTACAAAATTTTTCTGTTATGTATAACTGCAATGGTTATACAGCTATTCAAAAAAGGTGATAGCAGAATTTGCAACAAATACCGTGGGATCAGTCTTCTCAACTCAGAAATACAAAATATAAGTACCCAAAAATAATTAATAACAGAATAAAGACTCTCAGAAACTTATCTTTCTAAGTTGTCGATCAACCTTTGTATAATGAGGACGTTAACATCCTAGAGTTTCCTTCATACACTTGTAGTTCGTGTTTCGATATGTGTGAATTTTAACTGTAATTGTCCATGTTGTTTTACCGTTTGACGTCTCACATATCGCATACCCGGAGCCCTAAAAACTTTTGTTAGAGAGCCTGATGATGACTGTTAAGCAGTCGAAACCGGTCGCTCAATTTCAATAAATTTGTTGGCGAAGACTTTAGTGTTTTTCTTCGGATACACATGACCATGGCCAACTTCGAGAACTTGAACAACCTTCTGTCATTATCTTACTAAAGAACAAAATGGATTTAGGTAGGGAAGATCTTTCGTGGACAGCGTCTTTTATATGTACCCAAGTAATTGAGAAACATAGAGAATTCAACTGCCCCACATACATAGCTTTCATTGATTATTAGAAAGCTTTCAATAAAGTCAACCAAAGCAAATTATGAGAAATATTAAAACAAGATGGTATACCTCAACACCTAATGGGAGCAATTCAAAGTTTATACATAGGCAATCAAACGAAAAATTTTAGTTAGGTAGGAACAAGCCAAAATTCAAGATATATCTCTCAAGGAGTACGACAAGGGTCACCTCTTTCAGCCGCACTTTTCAATATGTATATAAACGACGTCATAAGGTATGGCAGAAGAAAATAAAACGCCATTTTAAGATTGGCGATAATAGTATATTAAAGTATGAGTGGATATTGAGCTCTTTCAAACACGAGCGAGTTTTCGAGCACGACGGCGTAGCCGGAGTGCTCGAAATAGAGCAAGTGTTTGAAAGAGCAGTTATCCACGAATACTTTACTCGATTTTTTTTTATTGGTACCTACCTTTGAAATCATAAATAGTGTAAAATTACCCAAATACCCAATATAATTAATTTGAACGACACTCGGGACGCTTCGTGCCGGCCCGTCGCCCGTCGTGTCACCAATCAGGTCGCCCCGCTACGGCCAAAAACGCTCTGTAATTGGTTGATTTCGTCGTTGTTGACACGTTTCCATGGCGACTTTAAAACACGCGCGTGCGATAAAGCCCGATTTACGCACGCCAAAGCATGGTTTAAATAGGCAAAATAGCGTACCAATCAAAAAAATAATAAATACACTGCTGTTCGCGGATGACCAGAATTATGGCATTCCATTTTAAATGCTTAGGATGCAATGCTTCTTACACTCAGTCACACGACCTAGATGTAAATTTACAAAGGTTCCAACAGTTAACAGGAACAATAAAACGCACACTACTGAACAAAGTCAGGAAGGAAACAGTTATAAAATTTTATAAAACAATGGCCCTGTTAAGTATAACAATCCAACCTTGTTATACTAATCCAATCCGAGACCATGGACTATAAGAACAAACCAAATGAAGAGAGTAGAAGCTGCTGAAATGAGACTTTTAAGAGTTTTAGCCAGGTATACACTAATACATCGAAAAAGAAGCGCGAAAATCAGGGAAGAAATAGTCGCTAGAAGCATAACAGAGATAATAGAAGAATACAGAATAAAATGGCACGAATACGTTTCGTGGCAATACCCGAAGCCATTTTTGACTACATACCACGAGGAAGAAGAAATGTTAGACGGCCCAGAAAGTGATGTAGTTTTGTTCAACCTTTCTTTAAAGGTGCATTCTTTCATTCTTTATATAACATTTTTTTACATGTCATAATCATTAACATTATTAAATAACTCTCACATCTCGTATTTAATATACACGACAATTGAGTTAGTATGAATGTCTACTTGTGTAGAAATATCCCTTGTCATGTTGGTATTCTTTAGTCTTTAAAATCTTTAAAAACGTTTCTGTGTATTAAAAATTTTATTTAATTAATAGATATTACTTTATATATCATCGATCTATTTAAGAAAATTCTTTGGAGCTGGTCGAATACAATAAACATCTAAATTGTATCTGGCTTGTTTCAGAAATTTTCTCCGTGTAATTCGAAGATAAGCCTAAATTTTGAATTTGTCTGTAGGACAACTAAGTTAGATATATCCACATCACACATAATTACTACTTCTTGCATAATATTTCTTACTCCTATAAGAATAGGTTTTATGAAATCACACACAATTTCTCTTGTTTTTAATACCAAATTTATAGAATTGCAATGTGCTACAAGTCATTTAAAAATTCTTGAATATGTTTTCGGATTGTAAACAATCTTAGATACAATTTTTGAGGCTAATCAAAAGCGAATACATTTTTAGATAAGAACAAATATTTTAAATTCATAGAACAAGGAAATTCAATGAAGTATATGAAAATTAGTGCTTCCCACGAGACGAGACGAGACTCTGAAAAATCTCATCTTGTCTCGCAAAGAAAGTGGAAAGTCTCGTCTCGAGTCTCGTCTCGCAATAAAAGTTTCGTCTCGTCTCATGTCTCGCGCGAGAATCTCGCAAAAGTCTCGCAAGTCTCGCAAATTTTTTGTTCCCTATCTAATTAAAATCAGTACAATTTTTTTTATTTTCAAGAACAAAAATATAGTATTTTAACAAGATAAATAGAAAAAGAAAAAAGAAAATCGATCATAGATATACATGAAATTCAAAAAATAATAAAATCACTTCTAATTTTGATTTCAACGAACAAAAACAAAATACCGAGAAAAAAAAACATAATCAGTATATAAAAACAGTATAATAGATTATATCGCCCTAATATCTTAGTTATTAATAATACGATTCTTTTCTCAATCTTCGCTGGTAATAATTATTGTATGTTGGGCAATAGGAAATCGAATAAATTGCCATCATAGATAAAAAAAACCCCATGGCATGCCAGGCTGAAAGGTAGATTTATGGGTAGGAGATATAGTAATATAACACACGATGTGTCAAAAAAATGCATACGAGGTGTGGAAAAAATACAAACGACAAAATTTTAAAATATTTGCAAATAACTTCTTCTTTGTACATTTCTCAAAGATATGTTTTATACAAAAGTTATTTGCCTCTATAAGGGCAACAAAAAAATTTAAGTATCAATTTTCTCTCAGACGCGAAATAATAGTTTTTTTATTTTTTTTTATTTTTTTGACAAAAATAATTTTATTTTTGTACGTTTCTCGACAGATTGTTTTATACAAAAGTTGTTCACCTCTATAAGAGCAACAAAATACAGAGTAACATTTTTCTCTCAGACGCGAAATATATGTTTTTCTTATTTTTATTTATTTTTGAAAAAAATAACTTTTTTTCTATACGTTTTTCCAAAGAGTGTTTTATACAAAAGTTGTTCGCCTCTATAAGATAAATAAAAAACCTAAGTAACATTTTTCTCTCAGACCCGAAATAAAAGTTTTTTGATTTTTTTTTGAAAATAACAAGCCGCCATTTTGAAACCGCTAGACCGATTTGACCCATTAACGAACTCGACCGAGATTTTCAGCCAACTGATTTTTGTACCAAATTTTGTTGTGATTCTTTAAAAAATGCGACCTGTAGCCTGCCGACAAATTTCGTTATATCCCATATATATATATATATATATATATATATATATATATATATATATATATATATAAACTTTTGGGAAATGATTAAGTATGATCTCTAGATACCAAATCGAATGCAATACTAGATATAAATCTACCAAAATATTATTTGCGTACGGTACTAGGGAGTAAAAATCGGAAAGCTCAAAAAGGTAAACATTTCGTAACAGTTGTAAATTTTGCTCAGTATTATGCGGCTTTAAAAAAATGTTTCAATAACATTGGCGATATTTAGAATAATTAATTAATATTTGCCATTTTTATCTGCGATATTTCGAGACTTTTGCGAGACTCTCGTGCGATATTCGAGACGAGACTTTCAAAAGTCTCGTCTTGTCTCGCAAGGAAAATTTAAAGTATCGTCTCGAGTCTCGTCTCGAAAACGAGACGAGACGAGACGAGATTCTCGCAAACGAGAATATCGTGGACATCACTAATGAAAATCTGCAATTAAAATAACGCTCAATCAACCGATCGCTGGGTTTAATGGATCGCTTCCCCAATTAAGGGATTGAGGATGACTCGTACTTTCGAAAAGCCTTTCTAAAATTAAAATATTCACTTACTGTTTTGTAAAACAAATTATAACGAATAAAGAGATTTAGTAAATAAAATAGATTTATATATAAATATACCGGGAAAATTAAGTAGTAACTATTCATATCTACCCTAAGATTGATTTCAAATAGTTATTGCCAGCTTTAAGTCGAACTTTAATTCGCGCGGAATCAACTTTTCAAGTACAGTAAGGGTACGACCGAAGGCCGACAGACGCACCATAAAAGCGATACCAATAAAATACAAATAAAAGCGTACAAAGTGGTCCATATACGAAGTGTTAAACAAGATCGGGGGCGAACGACGCCCCGGGGTGCATTCGCCAGTCATATAAAGGCCCTTAAAACCGAAGTTTGCCGTGTTTTATATTGTGTGTTCTCGGCCATCAGTTGTATAACTTTTGGAGTATTGTTCTCGCCACTTATATCTTAGCAAGTTGTCGTGTTATGGGAATCTTGGGGACGATGTCTTGTTTCCGCTCGAGGAAATACTAATGGGGATCATAGAGGGAGGGGTCGAGGGAGGTGGAGATAGACTAGACAATAGATGCAGAGCTAAATCGGGAAAGGGTTGTTAAACAAACGAGTAGTCTTAGCAATCGATCTGTTCCAATGGTTTATATTGCATTAACAAACTGTCAAGTTTTGAAAACGATAATGCAGTTAAAAGGAACAACCCTTCTTAGTATTGCATCAATTTCACTTTTCATTGTTTAGCAACGATTTTCGGGTAAGGCTTGAACTCCTCCAAGTAAGCGACAGCAGCTTTGTAAAGGAACTCGTATTGTACCTGTAATAAATTCGTGTGGTTTAAACTGATATTATGAGTTTTAAATTTACCTTCTCTTTAATGAATTGTTTTCTATAGTGTCTGATAGTTCGTACAGCTAAACTAACGTCGCACTCCCTTTCCAGTTTCATCTTTTCCATAACCAGCGCCATAGCCAGGTACAATCCACACGCTGTTGCTCCGTCACTAAAAAGGTTGGGTGAAGTATAAAGTTTGAAAGCCTGAAAAGCCCTTCGACTGATATTTTATTTTTAGGTCTAGGATAACTGGCCATCGGATAATTGGCTGTTGGCACAGTGGCGTTCGTAAAATTCCCCATTTTGATAATACAATAAATTTTAGCCAGAGTTGTCAAACAAATAAAGAACGATCTCCACACTTTCGGGTTTTCATCCTCTTTTTTTTAATCATTAATTATTTTTTTGATAGTTATAACATGTAACCTTGTAACATGTAAACTTTGTTGTGTCAATAACTAATTAAGATATTTGAACCGATATTTCGTCCTAGTGTAAGTTATAGAGACAAATATTTTATTTTATTTATAATAACACCCCTCTTAGAATGCGCGTTTAATATCAACAGCAAATTTAAATGATATTTGGTTAAAAACAAATGGCAGTTTATTCACGCTAAGAAAGTTTTAAAACTGTTTCTCATTATTAGTATTACTTAATTTAAGACCGTTTCCGAGAAGGAGTGATTTATGCGTTTATGCCCTTGGTATTTTGGAAGAACCCATTGATATTGTTGCTAATACTTTACCTGTAGAGCTCCAACCATTACTCGATTGGACTATATGAGACGTATAAATGGGGATGAACAGTTTCTATTAAGTATTATTACCATTATTTTTATTAATATTATTATTTCTATTATAACTATTATTATATGTTAATAATCATTTAAATACGTGGAATTGGTAAGCCATTTCCCCCCTGTTCCCCATGAAATGTGAAATTTGTACTTGACAAACTTAAATGCGCAAGATCGATCAAAGAACTACGCTGAAGCCCACCATAATTTGAACTAGCTAACTTGAACTAACAATTTGAAAACTTATAGATGCTATACGAAAAGTTCAAAAAGGACGCCAAACTTTTTCTGAACAACATGTTACTGACAATCCCCCTCCATTAAATTAAAAAAAAATCATATATAGGATGTTTCAATATGCGTTTGCCAAATCCAAACGGGAAATAGATACGGTTAATGTAAGCAAAAAAAAAACAGTTTATTTCATACTAATTCTAAATTTAAAATAAATTCTTGTAGCAAATTTTGAGAAAAATTCAAAAACCGAAAAACCACAAGTATAAAGTGCTCTTCACAGAATATTTCGCCGAAAACGTTACAAACCTTTTTATACATATTTGATTGCACAATAAATTTTCAAAGTTTAAAAAGGATTCTTGGAACGAATTCCGAGAATAATACAAAAAATCCAAAATCGACGAGTATAAAGTATCCTTCACAGAAGATTTAGCCAAAAATGTTAGAAAACTTTTTTATACATATTCAATAGTAGAATAAATATTCAAAGTTTAAAAAAAATTCGTGGAGTGGATTTCGAAAAAAATTTAAAAAACCGAAAATTGACAAGTATAAAGTGCTCTTCACAGAAGATTTAGCCAAAATCGTTAGAAAACTTTTTTATACTTATTTAATCGTACAATAAATATTCAAAGTTTCAAGAAAATTCTGGAAGCGAATTTCGAGAAAAATTCAAAAATGCGAAAAATGACAAGAGTAAACTACCCTTTTATCCTGGCCGATTTTAATAAAAAGCTTATTGTTACGTCGGTTTTTTGTATTATTCTCGGAATTAGTTCCAAGAATTCTGTTTAAACTTTAAAAATTTATTGTGCAATCAAATATGTATAAAAAGGTTTGTAACGTTTTTGGCTAAATATTCTGTGAATAGCACTTTATACTTGTGGTTTTTCGGTTTTTGAAAATTTGCTTCAAGAATTTATTTCAAATTTAGAATATAATATATTCTACCATTGAATTAGTAGGAAATAAACTTTTTTTTGCTTAAATTAACCGTATCTATTTCCCGTTTGGATTTGGCAAACGCATATTGAAACACCCTATATATGAGAAAATACTCTGATGAACACATAACGATTTTTTCCTATATTTTATTAAAAGCTTTTAAATCATATTATCGTTGTATTTGACGCCAAATAATATTCCTTGGTTTTTTGATACCTAGCAAGAATCCGAGAAAGGTTGTGGAACAGTTATCTCTTGGATTCTACTTCTTTGTTGTTTGAAGTACATAGTTAAGTTTTTCTTCATTGTCGGTAGGTTTCTTTAAATTTCAGAGGATTGAAAATCTTACAAGAATGGATAACGAATCGGCGACAACCAGTTGTCCTATTCCCTTAATTTTTTGAGACTAATGAGTCATTCACACATAATCCCATGTCTGCCAGGTTAAATATGACTGCGCATTGCAATTCTAATTAATAACTTACTAGCACGTCACTATGGTAGGATGAGACTTATTGGAGCGCACCTCAGCTTCTTCTTCAATTGACAACAACTCCTCTACGCTACCGGGTAAAAGAGTGCCGGCTTTCCACTTATGGACTTGTATGATGTTCAAGTTAAAATCGCCCATCTGAAATTATTACTTCCCTAAAAATGTATTCATACCTAAATTGACATCCTCTCTTACTGCTGTTAATTGGGGCTGTACTCGTAACGTCACGATCTTGTAATGCTTCTTCTGTTGTTCCTTTACATGTGAGATGTTCAAAAAGTCCACCGGTAGATCGTACCCTTCCTCGGGCCAGAACTGACAGATCGTCTTGAAGAGAAGTATAAATCTACAAAGTGTTTTTTAAATATTTTTCACTTACCTTATCGTGCGGATCTATTTCATTCAGGGAGACTATGACCGTGGATTTATTATCTATCACCATCCTCCAGAAGTCGCCTATGGTATTCGGTAAAGGTTGTTGCGTGACAATGTACTTTGGTTTATTGCGAAAACCGTTTACTTGCACGGCGTTGATGTAAGAGGATGTATCGTTAGTCGATGGGTAACGAGGTAAAATAACGCGATATTTGCCTGCGAATAAAACCAGTATCTTCACAGTGAAAAGTTGATATGTAGTAAAAGTTTATTGGAAATGAAACAGAGTGGGAAGTATTCAAATGAAACATCTCTAATTTGGAAATTTGGGATTGGTATGTAGTTCAAAAGTCCATTTCAGTTATCTTGAGCTTCATTTTATGACGTTTGTTGAGTTACCCTAACTTGGAACCGTACAGTATTGAACTTTGTAGGATGGTGTTGTATTCTCAACCAAAATACCGAGTTTAGTGCCCTTTTCTGATTCTTTCCGAAATTCCCTGTTTGCGTTTTTCTTTATTTGTGATGTTAAGCCGCAAGTTTCATCACATTCGTCATTTGTAAAGGTTACAATTAATTTTAAATATTCTTTTTTGCTTCCCACTTTTATTGACTTCGCCTGGTTCACATTTAGTTCTGGTTAGGCGTTGATATTTAATGTATTTAAATGTCGACTTTTCACCTTAAAAGTATGTTTGTAACATATCTCCTTCGACCTATTCCTGTAATCTACTTTTGAAAATTACATGTGGCAACTTAATTCGTCACTTTGTCAACATTGTCTTGTCAACATTGTCATATTTTACTAAAAAAATCACTGATTACCTTTCCTACCGTTTTTGAAAATGTGGAATGCAAAAAGGTATGGTAACGAAAATGCCAAGGTTGGTGAAAAATTCAATTTTTTGCATTTTTAACACTTCTCAAAAAATCTTAAAAAACCATAGTAACAGCCTTATCATACCTTCAGGAGATATTTTTTCTCGGGAAAGCTCTGAAATCTTTTGTTGAAATTTAAATGCTTCCCAATTTGCACCGCAAATATTTTCATCACGTACAGTACCTATGAACAAAATTGACGAAAATTCAAAGAAAACGTTTTTTCTGGACAACTATCATTTTTGAAACCAAAATAAGTAAAATTGAAGCCTAAGAAGGCCACTAGGTGTGATAAAGTACCTGTTTACATCTGTAAGTACTCTTTATTTTAGTGCCATTGGTGGGGGTCATCTCGTAAAAATTTATCCCGGTCCGCATTTGACCTTCGCCGAGATCGGTCAACTCGTAAGGATATGGTATGGATTATCGCATTCTTGCGAGAGGGCAAGGAAAACCCTGCGGAACCCGACCGTTATTAACAACAAGCAAATCTTTGCCGCGTTAACTTTTAATAAAATCCACAACTATCTCGGTGCTCGTCACCGTTTAGTTGGAACGTAACAAACCACCTCCTTATATCATATTCTTAGTTTCAACCAATATCCGAACTACTTCGTTGTAATCATCATCCCCTCGATTATTTCTGAGAATCCTCTTACGTGTTGACTCATCCAAAACTACCCTTTAAAAATTTACCTGCCGGTTCGCTTACGAGATGACCGATCTTAGGGTGGGGCATTAAAATTCCTTACGAGTTGACCGCCGCCGCCATTGATATATCTTAATCTTTGATTGAAAACAAATTCCACCCCAATGAAACTTAGAGTCTATAATCGTTATAGTATTTAAAACAGGTGATGTTAACCATATACAGAACAATCCTCCTGAATTTTGTTCGTAAACAACGTGTTCGTTGTTTGTATTAGTGTCCTGAACTCTGGCAAAAATCTTTAAAACTAATTTATTCAACTTAATGAAAAGTGTTGGAAATAATATTGCACCTGAGCAACACGGTTTCTTGCTTGGATAATCTACAGCTGGTAATTGGTGTGCTCTATCTAATTTTACTTGTGAGGCAATCAATAACAAACTATTCAGTAATAAATGGCTGTTCAACAGTATTTGGCATGGTTGATCATAATACACTTTTGATGAGATTAAATGTGCTTGGCTCAATTGCACATTTCTCGAATCATATGTTGACTTAAGGTTACAACAGGTAAAAATTGTCCATCAAGGGAGCCATTAACGACCTTTACTATTTCCAAAATTTATCAATCAGGCTAGTCTAATTTTTCCAGACGACTTTAAACATTTTAGGGTTATATCCACAGTCACAACGGTTGCCAACAATTACATCTTACCTCACTTGGTAAGTACCTATAGTGGTTTAGGGTCAACTTTATACTGCAGTATACTAGTATTTTACAATACTTACTATACTAAACTACGTTTCTTTAGATATACAACTGTAAAGTGTAATTTAATTAGGAATACTAAATATAAAGATCTGTGGGTTGACCTGCAGTCAAGCATGTAATTTAATGACCATTATACAAATTAGTTAACGAGGCACAACAAAATACTGGAAGTTATAATCAGAAAATCTACACCTTTTAGCATAAAAGCAACACTTCGGCTGTGTAATTCTTTCGTCTGACCAAAATGCGAGTATGCATCGATAATAGCGCTAGGGTTGAGTTGAGATGGATATTAATGTAATTGAAATGTACAGAAAAGTATAGTTAGATACCTATTTATGTATCAAGAAATATAATGTATGTATGTATAATGATGATGATCGTTTGTACCAAAATCGGGTTTAAATCCTGTCTGCTTTCTTGGTTGGCACCTTCCAAATTTTTTAATTTAAACGAATAATTTAAACATGTAGCTTAGAAGGCTGATACTTCTATAGACTATTCTAGGTCTATAGTGTTACAAGTTAGAAGTATCTCCTTTCTTACGTAGCAAAACTCTAGTAGCATTATTCCATGCAGGCGGAATAACTCCCTTAATCGGGCACTTACTAAATAGAATTTCAAGAGCTCCAATAACAAGCTCGCCTCCTCTTTAATAGCCTCTATTACAATGTTGTTGTCTAGCTAGGTGATTTGACATGTTTCATGTCTGAAACGGCTGCTTTAATTTTGTCTTTTGTAACTTTTGGTATTTCCTCTGATCCCTGGTTTAGGACCTTGGGAATTTGTGGGCTTTCTTCGAGGTCGTCCTGACATCGGTATAGTTGTCCATAGAATTCTTTAGTAATTTGTAGAAGTTGCTCCCTGTTTATAGTTTCTACGTCATTGAAATTTTTCAGCTTATGAATGATTGCGCTTCCTGTTCTTAGCTGTTGTCTCATTACTTTAAGACTTTTATTTCCTTCTATAACCTATTTTATAAAGTTTGATTTATACCGCTGTACATTATTTCTTACTGATTTTGATATTTGCCTACTGATGTCCCTATATTCCGTGGTTCTATTGGCCATCTTCCAACGTTTCTCCATAAGATCTATGTAATAAGATCTTATCCACCTTGAATTCCCGTCTTTTATGCATTGCTTCTTGCAATACATATATCAGTTTTTCATTGAAGCTCTCTCTTGTTAGGCTTTCTATGTTCCTTAAGTTTTCCTCTATTATTCTCATGTATGTTTCTGGATTATGCAGTGGGGTCCATTTTCTTATGTGTGTTTTTCTTGTGACTTCTTTTATTATTTTCTGGTTAATATGTATTATTATCTTGGCTCTTAATATTCGGTGATGATTTCCCATTGAGGCCCTATTTAATGTCTCCACATTTGTGAGGTATACCAATAAATAAATAGAGCCAGACAACCATCGTAGACAAACTGATTCTTCGGTTAATTTTAACTAAGGCTTCCTTTCTTGCTTCTTTTAAAGCTTGCACATGTATTACTTCCATTGAGATATGATACAGACATTGCACACATAAACCTTTACTAGAAGTTATAAGGTATTTCTTTTGTACTCCTTTTCTTCGTCTCCTTCGCTATCGTTGCAATACATCACCTTTATTTTTGATTTTACTAATCGTGTGTTAAGTTCTTAGATCTTAAGATAGTCAATCATAAAGAAGATCACTTCATTCAACATTCTTAATTAGTCATTATAATTCTTACCTGGTTCGACGTCCTTAAACCGATTCTTCTCAGGACAAATCGAGACTTCCCCCTTAACCCCCATCGTGGACTCCACGGCATCGTCTAGCCAAGTCATCGTTTCCAAATATTCCATCTCCGCTTGCACTTTGAGGGTAACCAAACGCAATTAGTACAATAATTGCGCAAGTGCAATTTAGTGCAATTAGTGCAAGTGCGAACTTGCATAACAAACTCATTTTACCTGCGTTGCTCGTCAACAGTACTCCTACGACGTTGGGCATGTTGTCGTTGCACTTCATAGCGTCGATCCTTCTGAACAGGCATTCGTACACGACGAGGTGCACCAGTATGTACTGCTCGACGTTCTCGACGAGGTCCGGTCGGAGCTCCCTAAGGTTCTTAAGTCGAGCGAGGAAGTCCACTGTGCCTCCTGTGGCCATCCTCAGACATACGTCGCTTAGGACGATGGTGCCGGACACCCCTATACCGCCGCTATGGTAGGAAATTAAATTTGATGGACCCAGCTCATGTAATTCAGTTTGTTACCTGCAGTGTACTAAAATCGGCGAGTTTGCCTTGTAAGGTATATTAGACACTCTTTTTAAAAATTCTGCTAAGTTATGTGAGTAAAGAGGAATCCCCTGGTCTGGCCATGAGGTGAAGTGCCACTGCGTTATCTGAAAGACGAGGCTACCTCAAGTGGATTAAAGAAAAGTTAAGTTACCTTTCTGTTCGACGTCCCGAAGAAAATTTCGAAAATCCTAATTTCGAAATTGACAAAAACGCTGCTCGACTCGTAACGAACTTTTACGGGTCCATAATGCTTCTCTTCGTTCACATCAGGCCAATAAATCTTAAACTGAGTTATGAAAACAATTCCATTGACATTTACAAGCTGAAGGTAGAGGAAAAAAGAGTTTAAAAACATAATCATAAATTACAGTTTGCTTACTTATATTACTATTGCTACCATTTCTATTACTAATTATTGTTTTTTTTTCACTTAACACTTTGCAGGTTGCAGTTTAGTGTACTGTAATTTATGTTTGTTGTCTTGGCCATCGTTTTCATATGTTTGTATTTATTCGACCTACAGGTCTGAAGATGACGTGACACGTCGAAACTGGTCACCATGTCTATTACAAGTTTTATTATAAGATATAAGTCAAACTTATAAACTTTGTTCTATAAAGAATGGGAAAATGTTCTCGGGGAGCTGAGATGAATAGTTAGGAACGTTCTTGATAATCCCCAAATATAAAAAAACAACTAATTCTTGATATATCAAACTGCCGCCGTTTCGTTCATTATTATGGACATAATCATGGCTCTAGAAATGTCATCAAGATATTTTTTTTTAATAAATTGAAAACATATGAAAATTATCACATTTTCGAAACAAATGTTGCAGATTTTGTCCTTCATCTTTTAATTTTTTGACATTTTTTGACACTAGTTTAGCACTCACAATTTTGAAGGTTTCTATTATTTATAATGGCCATCTAATAAATTTTTTAAACAATTGATCTACTCAAATGCCAAAAAAAATTTTTTTTATCGTGATGACATTTTTACAGCCATGATTATGTTCACAATAATGAACGAAAAGTCGGCAGTTTGATATATCAAGAATTGGTTTTATAATTGGGGATTATCAAGAACGTTCCTGACTATTTATGCTATAAATTTAAACCTATAAGCTTTGATTTAGAAACATGCTACGCCACTTCAAGTCCATGGTGGATCTCCACCATTTATTATAACAAAATTTACACGTGGCGGAGATCTCTTTTTTCCTACACTTTAATCATGAAAAGCCACTTTAAAAATTTAGAGCATTTGCATATTTTACAGCTTACTACTGTTCCTGTTTCGTTCACATTCATCACAGTGACTATATTCTCGATCTTCTCCTGCCAAACCATCTTCCAGAATTTCTGTAGGGCGCACTGTTTAGGTACTTGTGTCACTATGTACGCTTTCTTTGCGTTGTATCCCTAAAAGACAAGAGTTTAGTTCGAAATTGCATTCTTAAATTTCAAGTTTCATACGTCTACAAAACTTGCGTTTGACACGTCGACGTATTTGGAACATTCGTCAATTGCTCCGTTAACTGAAAGTGAAAAAATGATGTAAGGTAAATTAAATATTGTGATATTGTCAAGAAAACAAAAATATTTTGTTAAAACCAGTCAGTTTCTGAAATCAAAAAAGCATGTTAACATGAAATAAAATAAAACATAGGTACCTGATAAATTGACGTCCAGGATCATTTATTATTATAAATAGCTATTTAAGGGGTTGTTATTTAGTAATATAAAAGCATCAATATGCACAAACAAACTTTTCGTAAAAAAATGTTTTTATAGAAATTTAATAGGGAATGTATTGAAAACGTCTTTTGAAGAGGATAAATTAAAAAAAACTGTCAGACTCAGGTGTATGAGTCTGAATACATTTATACCAAGATTATGTGGTCCCATCAGACAATTGTCAACAATTCTACTGAACTTGAAAATAAGTTAAAAAGGTTCATATTACACGTTCTTAATCATGTTTTCCATGGTTGCAGTCAATTTGCTCTGAAATATTCCTATGGAAAATTGCAACAAGATTATCAGGCCCTCATTCTTTGATAACCAACTTACCTTGTTCCAAGTGTAATAGAAATACTTGACATGGTTTTAAACCTAATGTTTTCCAATTTAACAATACATTCTATCCTTAAAATATTATATTGGTAATGGGAAGTTGGCTCTTGTCGTTTTCTTGAGGAAGTATTCAAATAGGAGGCAGACATTTTCTAATCCACACTAGTGTCAGTTAAAAGATTATGGTTTATTGTAGGTATGTCAACGACTGCTTTTTCCTAATTAAACGTACTCAACAAGAGTAGATGGTATTCTTATATTATCTCAACTCCTTCTATCACTCCATTTCGTTTACGATTGAGTTTGCAAGACTAGTCCTTAATTACTTTATCTATGAAATTTTTTGAAAAAAGATCAGAACAGAAATTTTTATACTTTAATTTTTCAAACCACACTTGGCCTCACAAATTCTTTTAACAGTTTTTTTCTAGATTGTCTTTATACTCTCTTTTGTAGAGGAATTGAATATTGTCACGCTTAGGGCCTTATGGACTCCTAATTGTGCACGGTTTGTGGGGTGAGCTCAGACAATGGGGAGAAACACCAGGTTAAACAAACCGACAAATTAGCCTACCAAAAAATTGGTTACAGGAGGAGGAAGAGGAGGAGGAGGAGAGAAAGGTAGAGGGAGAGAAAGCGAGAAACGTATAGCATTTAAATAAACAAACAAAAAGAACACAAAAATGAAAACATTAAAAAGTGGCACAGCTTAGATGGGTTAGAGGGTAGACGGATGTGTCGTCACTACAGAGCAGTAGGGCTCTTTTCCGCACATCTCGATGAATGGTCAGTATCACGTCGATGGAGACCGATCAAAAGAGAGATCCGTGTTTATTGTTATCGAAGTCTCCCGTTATATTTAATCCAGGCCTAGTTAATCATCTCAAATTAAACGAACGTGTAAAAATAAAAGCCATATTTCAGCCATATAATATTTCAGCCACGATTTAGCCTATGGCTAAGCCTATAGCTTAAATAAGTGGCCCATTTACTGAAGTCTCAAGCCCCTTACTGATCTTATGCCTGACAATATCATTAAACAACTGGTTATTAATAATGGGTGTCCTCTCAATACTAATGGTAAATTATTTACTCGATATTACTATAAATTTAAATGATCTATCAACGTCTTCTAACCAAATAGTCAGAGTTTTAGAAGCTTAATAGTATTGGTCACGTTTCTCATAAAATTGCTAAAAGATTTAATATTAAAGTTTTATTTAAAGATTACAATAATATGGGTTATTGTTTGGTGAGAATCAAAGAATCTACATCTTCTGCTAATATATCAGGTGTTTGTAAAATATGTTGCCAGTCCCGCATCGCTTTCGTATTGATCGAACTATGAGACAGCTTTTAATTATACTCAGAAAAAGTGGATTAGTGAGTTTACTGATACTGACATAATAATTACGTCTTCTTCTATATACAGAATATTGGTCTAAAACTTTTCATTTGTTAGAAACTTTAGAAACATGAACTGAATCCAATGTAGATGGTTTCTTAAATGATAAAAAAATATATTTATTAGATCACACTATACCCGAGTTTCGATTCATTTTGGAATGAATTCCTAGAAGCCATTAGTCCTCCGCGGGATGAAGAAGTGAGAGGAAAGTAGAAACAGGGGCGTGTATGTTTCATTTTGTCTTCGAAATATAAATAATTGAAGTTATATCATTTAATGGAATGAAACAATGTTAGTTTGCAACTATAATATTGAAATAATTATGGCGCTATTACAGAAATCAGATGACTGGAAGAAATATTACCTAATGAAAAATAAAAACGAATATCACACGTATACTAACTAGCGCGCATTTCGCCGGGCACCGACACTGTTCATCCGACACGTGTACGTATTGTAAACAACTTTCTCCATATTGCCATTCTACGGGTTTCGACTTATGTTTTATACAGCGGATTTTTAAATTTTGGCAACTCCGCTTCTCTCTGTCTCTCTCTTTCCGTTGAAAATTTGCTAAAGCGGCGAATCGCTCGAAGTAGGGATGTGATTTTATGAGTTTTGCATATGCCACTCGCAACTTGTTGTGGCGATGAGTCACTCGTGAAGTAAAAGGGATTTTGGTATAGCTTCACGTTTTTAGGAGAATGTTATTTTTACTACGACTAGAGCATCAAGAGTCAAATTTTAAATTAAACTTACAAAAACCCTTAACAAGTTACTCCATAATACTTTGTTAGAACTTTTGAACTTGGAATAATAAGAAAAAAATCTTTGTTTTTACTATCTTAACATTAATACTTATATGTACTTGAGTATTCACTTTTATATAGTTTGTTTTATTGCATGTTAACTGACTTGTGTTTTTTATATTGTATATGGGGATGGTTACGGCCGAAACCCGAGATTGCAGGGTTAACATCATTGTGACATTGTATTTGAAATATGCATAATTTTTAAGGTGGAATTGTAGATAGTGTGACTTACATGTGATGAGTGCGTTCTGACTCTCGTCTTGTTGTGGAATGTTTTCACACAGCGCCTTAAAACCTTTAAAACACTAAAACACAAGTTAAACATTCAATTAACTAACCCAACTTTGTTGTGATGGCTTACATCGAATTGTTGTTGTAATTCGCCCGACCTAATGGATTTCTTGATATATTTCTCTAAATTTTTGATTTTAATGTCTTTAGAATACGTCACGCCCGACAAATTCCTTCGCGTCTAGAAATCAAAGTATATATATTTTCTCGTGGAATAATCGAGATTGTCACTTACGAAAATCTTCTTGGGGTTGGCAAACATTCCGCGCATACATTTGAAGGTGATTTCCTTATCAGCTTTGTTTTCTGACGGAACTGAAAGGAAATCCGGGCGGCATTAACAGGTGGGACTGGGTTTGATTTGCACTTACCTGGAGGAGCTTTCCTTTTTCTAAAATAGCTGAAAGAAGATCCGTATTTTAAACATTTCCCGAAATATAAAACGTTGTCACTTACCAGTACAAGAATAGAACCAACGGCAAAGTGAACAGCACGAACGCTCCGTACTTCGCAGTAGATATTCCTTTCGTCGTGACGACTAGAGTAACAAATTGGGTGCGTGGGTATTCCATCTTTTGCCCAGAACAGTCATTGATCATGATCACCTGTACAGTATATTTCTGATGAGGTTGCAAGATCACACCACAATTCTTGTGGAAATCGTACACGACTGGTCCCTTGACATTACTCAAACGACACGACGCCATTGCAACCCCATTTTGTTTGGTTCTCCCTAGTTTAAAATCCATACTTTTCAGGATCACCCCTTCAGTCCAATTAACGCGAACTTTAATATTTGTCTCGGTGACTAATAAAGCTTTAACGGTACCGGAAATTAACGGTGGCGGTGAGTACACCCACCACACTGCAGAGTTGTTTGAGAAATTATTAACAGCGAAGAGGTTTATTGGGAAATAACTGCACCATATTCCGCGGGGCAATCGGTTACTTTGGAGCTGAAACAAGAAACGAATGATCTAAATGCTCGAAAGTATATGTTCAACATTACTTCGTATTTATAAGTGGCTTTGTAGTCCTCCTCAGACGATAGATGTATTGTGAATATTTTCGAATCGATTTTAATGACGAATTGTCTCAAGACTCCCCTGGTGTTGTTGGGATGGTTCCACGACAAGCGTAGAGTGTTGTTGGCGAACCAAGAGGCGGACCAAAGATCAGGCACATCAGGTTCTGAAGAAACCAACAAATAAGCTTATTTCGTTAAATACTATTAAACGATCGTACCTCCTTCCTTCGAGACCACATGAATTTCACCTATGGTTGTATAATTTCGACCTTTGTTGAGGGCGCTGAGCTGGAGGTAGAGATAATATTCATATTCGAGAAGTATTCGGCATGTTATGGATGAAACTGTTTTAGTTTTAAAGATGGATTAAGGTGGTAAAAGTAAAGAAAGCAGTTGTGTGATTTTGTGGTTTTTGTGGTGTTTAATCGATATTATTGTAGGTTTCGAATAACGGTACAACTTCAAAACAAAGTTCATTATCTTCTACAGTAGTGAAGCAAAGAAAGTGAATGGAATGTTAAATAGTGCAGGGTGGCGCAACATTAAAGTGATCCGTGTTTACCAAAGTTTCACATAAGTGATGTAGAGTCATTATTACGCATGTACGTTTAGTCAGAGTTAATTCATCTTAAAGTTATTTTGATTATGATCAATATTCAAAATGCATAATCAAAGTCCACTCCTGGTCATACTCAAAATTCATAGTTAGTGAATTTTGTGAGCCTAATATTCCGTATAGATGAATTGTAAATCCAACATATTTTTAAAGTGGTACAATAGTGGCTGTTGCACCAGCACAAAATAAATTTAAAATGATTAAGAATCCTCTCAAACCTCTATGAAATAGTCGACGTTAAGCTCCAAATTTTTTATCGCTGCACAATGATATCCAGGCCACAAACAAGGTGTTCCATTGGTCGTTATTAAGAGCGAAGCATTTTGGGTGCGAAGAATGTACCCATCCAGAATCCCAGTTGGCGGAAAGGGCGGTTTCCAACGTAACCCGATCGTCGTACCGCTCGTGGTAACTTCGATCGTTACTTTGTTCGGATCTGAAATTGCAGTGCAACGAGCTCAAATGTAATGCCTATTAAGCCACATCATCCACTTCATAAGTACGCATTTACTACAGGCTCACATTTTATTGCTAATTTATTACGTAAACCACGATTTTATTGCTCCACCCCTTAGCGACAAAAAGGAGATAATCTGACTTAAGGCTTAAGCCACATCATCCACACCTGCATCTCCGGAACCGCAAGAGATATATACATAAACTATGCGGCATATTTTATTGCTAATTTATTGCTAACGATTGGGACTAGTAGCGCAATTCCAGAACCACCCCTTCAACCCTTGGCATTAAACTTACGATCAAAATATCAGAAGAACTGTAAAAAAGTATGTCCGTTAAATACAGCCGCAGCTCATACTTTCCTTGAAAGTTGAGCAAATAGTAATAAAGAGCCCAGGTTGTATTTAACGAATATATATTTTTTTACAATTTTTCTGATATTTCGGGGTGGGTTTAATACTAAGGGTTGAAGGAATGGTTCTGGGATTGCGCTACTATTCCCTATCCTTAGCAATAAATTAGCAATAAAAGATCATTCTTGCTTTATGTATATATCTCCTGCTATTCCGGAGATACAAGTATGGATGATGTGTCTTAAGTCAGATTATCCTCTTTTTGTCCCTAAAGGGTGGAGCAATAAAATCATACTTTGCTTGAAAGTTGTTATTACGTTATGTTATTAAATAGTAATAAACAGCCCAGGGTATATTCAAGGGACATATATTTTTTTACAAATTTTTCTGATATTTTTCGGAGGCGAGTTTAATGCTGAGGGTTAAAGGGATGGTACTGGGACTGCACTACTAGTAACTATGGTCAGCAAATGCCGTTTGGTTTATGTATATATCTCTTACGTTTCCGGAGGTACAGGTGTGGATGATGTGCTTTAAGTCTTAAGTGACATCACCCTTTTTCCTCGCTAAGGGGTGGAGCAATAAAATCGTGGTTTGCGTAATAAATTAACAATAAAATATGAGCCTATAGTAAATGCTGACTTATGAACTGGATGATGTGGCTTAATATACATTCAAGTATAAACCAGAGATCTCAGATTACCTGAGCTATCAGTCGCGATGATCTTGGTATCGCTCAAGATCTTCGCACCGGTCCTTGTCCTCGAGATGCTTAATTTTACCGTGTAATTGACGAAAGGATGGAGATTCATTATGGTCGTCACTTTCGTCCCTTCGACCATGATCGACGGTAACTTTTTGACACACCACACCATGGAGCAACTGACGTCGATGTAATAGAAATGTTCCCCTTGATACTTCTCGCACAGCAGTTGGCTCACACTTACGGTTATCGTATTTGCTGTCTTGTCGAGGTATTGAATTTTCACTAATTCGCTCCGGAGAATTTTCTCTGGAAACAGTCGAAAGTGATCGGGACTTTGTTAGGGGTGGTTTCCACTTACCAAGCGCTTTGGTTGTGAAGGAGAAAAATGTTGTTGGGCCGGCTCCTAATTTATTTACGGCGACCACCGTACCTTCATAGCTGGTAAACGGTCTCAAATTGTATAAAATAAAGCTGGTGTTATTTGTCGTTTCGTAACGTGCCTTATGATCACTCGCGCGATACCTTTCGCATTTTATGTTATCAAGCATCTGTAAAGCGACAGGTAATCGATTATCAAATAACATTCACAGGTAAACAATATTGCTTATCACATAAAATACATAATTGAAACACAAAATTTTGTAATTCCTCTTATGTCTTGCTAATGAGACTCAAATAAACCACCCATGAAGTGTCAACTGTCATTAAGTGTCAAGCATTTTAAAATACAGTTCAGGTTACACAAAAAAAAGTGAAATTTTATCTAAATCGAAGCTATTTCAGATTGTCACCTGACTGTTCGAGGGGATGTAATGTACCCTAAAACCCAGTCTTGATCACACTCGACAAACTCAAGACATTAATTTCTTGAATTTAAACGACAGTTAGGAATATTTTATGAGTGTACAAACAGGATAACACCTTGGATTACGAAGCGGCAAACAGTTCTGGAACAGTCTTGATTTTATAAAACAATGTCATTTATCTTATCTTCATCTAACTTTTTCTTAAACATCACTTAATAAGGAGACGTCTTATAAACCTTTAGTTCAAAAGGACAAAACAAATCGTTTTTGAAATCTACACAATTTTTCAAAGGGGTGGAACGCATTTTAAAACGCAACCCCTTTTATATCTAAGTCATATAGCATATGTATATTCTATATGAATATATATACCGCCGTACCCTGTAACGGCCCCTACCAGGGTACGGCGAAGCTACTGCCTTGTAGGACGGATGTTGGATCATCAAACGCTAGGGGAAGACAACCCGAAAGACAAATTCCTGGTTCTCCAGGTTAAGGTTTATGGCAATGGGCTAGCTCCTCATTACATGTAAAAAAACATAAAATGCTAAAAATCCTCGCAGAGAGCCTCGGATGACAGATGGACCTTCTCGGAAACGACCACGGCAACGAAATAAGGAACTGAAAATTGGAACCTGGAATGTACAAGGAATAAGAGTGAAGTTAGAAGACATCGTGAAGGGAATGCAGCACTTGAAAATGGACATAGTTGCACTTTCAGAGACTAAAAAGAAACGAAACGGGATTGAACTATTGGCAGACTACATCCATATATACAGCGGAGTTAACAAAAACAAAAGAGCATGTAGAGGTGTATCTATTCTGATAAACAAGAAATATTATAAAAATCTCACCAACTGGGATGCAATTAATGAAAGAATTGTGACAGCAAATCTTAATATTCACGGACACGGGGTATCTATATTAGCGACGTATGGCACCAATGAAGATGCCCCACAGCTCGAGGAAGATGAGTTCTACAACCAGTTAGATGACACACTTATCAATTGGGGAGACCAGCGCGAATATATTGTACTAGGAGACCTAAACGCACGCGTTGGTAATAGGACAGATAGTAACATCATTGGGAAGTTTGACGAACAAATCTTAAATAACAATGGTCAAAGGTTAATTGAAGTATGTCAACAACACAAACTAAAAATATTAAATGGATTTTCGCAACATAAAAACATTCTCCAATATACCTGGCACCAAGACACCAGAGGACAAAAATCCATTATTGACTACATAATAATCAAACAAAATACCAAATGGCAGGTACTAGACACTAGAGTGCATATAGGGACGGAATGTGGCACGGATCACTATTTCCTGGCTTCAAAAATCTATATTCCGTTTAACACATTAAATAGCGTACAAAATTCGGACTGCTCAGCTCAGAATTAAATAACTGAGACTAAATATAACATCAAAGGCCTGTATGAATCCAGTATTAGAGGATTATACCAAAATCGCTTGGACCAAATGCTAAATGCTAAACACCTAAGAAGCCAAACCAAGGACCTATATGCACATGTTATAGAAGCCTTAAAAACGGCAGCTATCGAAACTATAGCCACTATTAATACCCCTCCAAGTAACAAAAATAACATTACTTGGAATGAAGAGCTATAACATCAAAGGAATACAAAACAAGAGGCATACCAAAGATATCTGAATACAAAAGACCCACATGATAAATCCACCTACAAACGAGAGCTATCAAGATTTAAAAACATGATAAAGAAAATAAAAATGACATGGGAAAAGAAATGTAAAGAGGTCGACAGTTATCTGGGAGGCACAAGATCATCAGAAGCGTGGAAACTCATACAAACTTTAAAGACGAACACCATAAACAGAGTGAACTTCCAGCCTATACAGATGAGCGAATGGCGTCAACACTACTCCCAGCAGCTCAAAGAAGACAGATCACAATACTTGGCAGTCTCTCCAAAAATTAACCAAGTTCAAGGCCCACCCCTCGAAATGAACGAAGAGAGGATATGGAGAGTAGTTAGATCAATGAAGAATAACAAAGCTAGTGGACCAGAAGGCATACCTGCGGAACTAATTAAATATGGGACGCTAAAACTCATTAAACGCATATACAAGAACTATTTTCTAGGTATGTAAATGGGGAAAATATACCTTTAGTGTGGAGAGAGGCCTGGATCACCCCTATCCACAAAAAGCGAGTAGAGATGACTGCTCCAACTACAGGTGTATATCTGTTACCAGCACCATGAGCCGTCTGTATGGAAAAGTTCTCCAAAGTCTTTTAGAAGAAGAATACGGACATGAAGATATCGAAGAACACGCAAATTTTCGAGCAGGTCGCTCTTGCACTGACCATATTTTTAGCCTTACCCAACTTAACGAAAAGAAAGTCGCAAGAAATAGAGATGTGTATCTTCTATTTGTGGACCTTACGAAAGCGTATGATACTGTCCCAGTGCAAAAACTGTGGCAAGTAATGGAAAGATCTCGAATAAATAATACCCTAATAACAGCGATAAGACAACTTTACGACCAATCAACCTCCAAGGTTAAGCTGAAGTGTGAATTATCGGACAGCTTTCCAGTTACCAAAAATCCGAGACAGGGCTGCTGCTTGTCCCCCCACCTTATTTAAGATATACCTCAATGAAGTCCTAAGAAAATGGAGAAGAACATGCAGCGGAATGGTCATTACCATAAATGAAAGTATAACCGTATATACTTTACATTTCGCCGATGATGAAGCGGTCGTCGCACAAGATAAAGAGGACTTGGAATTCATGACAAGAAGACTGTTTAAAGAATATGAGGAATGGGGACTCTCGGTAAATCGATCAAAAACAAAATACTTGTGCAATGGAAACGACAGAGATGATCTACACCCAGAAGAAGACGAAACAGTAAGGGCGTGTCCGGAATACCTGTACCTAGGAACAAAGATTGACAGTGGGGGCCGTACAGAGAAAGAGATAGAAGAGAGAATTATAAAAGAGAAGAGAGTGATAGGATGCCTAAACTCCATCGTATGGTCAAAGTGCATCTCCAAGGAAGGAAAACACCTCCTATACAACTCCATATTTAAAAGTATAGTTCTCTATGGCTGTGAAACTTGGCAACTTACGGCAAATTTAGAGCGACGGCTGCTTTCCCTAGAGATGAATTTCTGGCGTAGAGCAACAGGAAAATCAAGAATTGCAATAGTAACGAACCAACGAATTAGGGAAATTATGAACGCCCAAACAAATATAATAGAAGAAATCCAACGAAGAGAGTTGGTGTGGTACGGACACGTTGAACGGATGGATGACACGAATCTCCAAGCAAATCCTCAAATGGACACCAACAGAAAGAAAAAAAAGGAATACCTAAGGCGACATGGATGGGAGGAAAACAAAAGGCCATGTCGGAACGTAATCTTCAACCAGGAGATTGGGACGACAGAAGAGAATAGAAGCGAGGAACCGGAAGGCGCAGGACGCTATAGGACCGGACATATATATTCAAACATAATACAAGACTATTAAGAGCGTATAATCAGGATAACTGTCTTGAACTCAGAAAGGTCGAGAAAACCGTCTTTGAAATACCAGTTGATAGTACAAAGGGATGCAATGTTTCATAAAGTATAGGTATATTTATTATAGAAAATAGTGAAAGGACCCTATAGAGGAATTGACGTGAATGACAATGGAGATAGGCTTGTAGAACTATGCCAACAACATTCACTACGAATTCAAAATGGATTTTACAAACACAAAGACATCCACAAATATACTTGGGTACAGCCTACTCTCCAGAGAAAATTAATTATCGATTTTGTTATAACTAGACAGACCTCTAAAATAGGACTACATGATGTCCGAGTGTACAGAGGAGCAGAGTGCGGCACAGATCATTATCTGGTAAAGGCAGAAGCCTTCTTTCCACTGACAATACATTCTGAAAATCAGTCAGTAATAAATTCCCGAGAAACAATCGAAATAAGGTATAACTTGGACAGTCTAAAAGACGACTCGACAGCATTCCTCTATAAACTCAGGCTAAATTTAAAACTCAATAACGTAACATATTCATCTGGTTTAAATACATATGAAAACATAGTGAAATGTATAGGAGAGGCTGCGATGGAGGCCCTGGGAAAACAAAAAAGAAGCGATAAACGGAAAAATACCGATTGGTGGAACGAAAACATTGACCAACTGATATTAGAAAAAAGACGAGCATATAACATTTGGCTGACAACACATAATACAGAACATAGGAGATATTATTCACGCTGTTCCTATAATGTTAAAAAAGCTGTACGAAAAGCAAAAAATGATGCCTGGGACAATAGATGAATGCAAATAGACCAGAATATAGGATACAGTAGATCCAGTGAAGCATGGAGAACTCTAAAATCACTGAGAACGGATAGAAAAGAACGAGCCCCTATCAGCCTTATACCACCAAGTGAGTGGATACACCATTATAGGAATTTGTACACTGAAGATCGTTCAGAATTTATAGGAGAGAATGACGATGTAAGTGATAACTTAGAACTGTCATTCACAGAAGAAGATCTAATTACAGAAGAAGAAGTGAGAAAGGCTCTCCGCACTATGAAAAATGGACAAGCTCCCGGGCCAAAAGAAATTCCCATAGAACTTTTGAAAAATGGACCAAACTTACTATTCCAACTACTTACATTTGTCTTCAACTGCTTTTTGAGAGGCGAACAATTACCCCCCGAATGGAAAACGGCCTACATATCTAATTTACACAAAAAAGGCGACAGAAAATTATGTTCAAATTATAGAGGACTTAGTGTGACAAACTCCATTTCAAGATTATATGGAAAAAATATTAAAGAACGAATAGAACAGCAAATTCATGATATAGACGAACAAAATGGCTTCCGTGCTGGCAGATCATGCTCTGATAATTTATTCTGCTTAAAACAACTCCTGGAGAAAAGGATGACCCGAAACTTAGAAACACATATGATACTTATCGATTTAAAAAAGGCCTACGATAGTATACCCCTCAGTAGAATGTGGCCTGCAATGTCGGAAAATGGCGTGAGTGATCTTAATATACAAGCTGTGAAAAATTTATATACAAATATGACTAGTAGTATTAAGTTGGGAACAAAACTATCGGAGGAATTTCCAATATCCAAAGGTTTACGACAGGGATGCACAATTGCCCCAACTTTATTCAAGATATACTTGAACTCCACGTTAAAACATTGGAGGCGCAGCTGCCGAAATATGGGAATTACAGTTGGAAATGATAAACTTTTCACGTTACACTTTGCCGATGATCAGGTCATTTTTGCTGAATATGAGGATGATATAAGCTATATGGTCAGGAAACTAGCAGAGGAATACAAGGCATGGGGTTTATCAATTAATATGGAAAAAACAGAATATCTAGTCGCGGGAGGCATAAACAGGGATTTGGTCTTAGAAAAGGGAACTATTAAATGTGTTGATTCATACAAATACTTGGGAATAAATATTACTAAAAGTGGCACTAGTGAAACTGAAATTAAGAACCGTATCAGACAGGGGAAACAAGCAACAAAACAATTAAATGGAATCTTGTGGAGTTCACAGATTACACCAGATACAAAAATCAGAATCTATAAGACCATCGTAGAGAGTATTACAGCCTATGTGGCCGAAGTCTGGGAAATGACTGGACATTTGCAAAGGAAGTTGATGACAGTGGAAATGGATTACTGGAGACGGTGTTGTAGACTGACACTGCTAGGTAGAATAAGTAACGGTGAGATAAAGCAAAAAATGAAGATAGACACCACTATCGTTGATACTGTTGAAGCAAAACGTCTGAGATGGTATGGCCACGTATGTCGAATGCCGGATGATATATGGCCAAAGAAAATGATGACATGGATTCCTCCAGAGCGGAGGAAAAGAGGACGCCCTAGAAATACATAGAGAGATGGTATCAGAAGCGCAATGACTCGAAGAAATCTACAAGAAGAAGACTGAAGAGATAGAAAGCGCTGGCGCCTGGGATGCGAGAAACGACTCTAAGTTGTATATAAATCGCAGATATATATATGAAATAGTGAAAGGTAACGGTATTCTAAACGGCCACTTAATGTAAAATTATCACTGTTTCTAATATTTCATTAATGTTTCAATTTCTTGAATAGACATGGGCCAAGCAAACCAAACCATTCTTGAATTTTGACTCGAGTCATCAAGGGTGTGTTATATATATTAAGGGACAGTCATGATTTTGAATGTGAAATATTATTAATATCGTAACCTTAGACGTAATACAGTCCAAGACTGTTTCTTGTGAAGACAAAACCATCATTGTAACAGTCTTGATCACGAAATGGCTATTCAACGCACGTCTACTCGACTATTCGAGGAGTTGGCTATGTATCCTAAAAAGTATTATTGATTATACAAAAAAGCGAAATTTTGCTCTTTCTTAAACTGTAGTCTCTATATATATAAAAATGGATTGCTGTTCGTTAGTCTACCTTTAACTCGAGAACGGCTGGACGGATTTTGGTGATTTTGATCTTGAAATATTTGTGGAAGTTCAGGGAAGGTTTTTATTGTGAGAAACATAAATAATAAGTAAGGGAAATACTGAAAAAGTGCGTTTTGTAATTTGACATTTATAATCAAACAAATGAAAGTATAGTGTCAGTTGGTTGTCAAATAAATAAATGTCAAGACGATTATTACAATCTATCATCAGTTTGTCAGTGCGCGAGAACTTTATTGATTTTAAAATGCCAAGGAGAAGATGGACTTAGGTCGTCGAAGTTAATCAAATGTGCAACGAGACGAGCTCTCACGTCCAAATGGCACTGACGACTGACGACCGGTGAGAGACAGATAACATTCGTATTGGTATGACAGAATTACGTTTAACAGTATATAATGGAATCGAACGAGTTCGGGCACGTCTTATACAACAGCATTTAGATCGACAGGGCACCGACTCTACAAAGTCTACACGACGCCAACACAAAAGCGGGAAGTCAAGAAACCAAGAAGAGTCCTGAGTAAGTCAAAGCAACTTCACCAGGACACCAAGTCTACAAATTCTACAAATTTGAAACGACGGACATATCCAGTCACTGCAGCTGGAGGAAAAGCCGCCAGTGATTACAACTCCAAAACTTCAAGAACTTCGACACCAACACAACGTCGGGAAGTCAAGAAGATAACCAAAGTCCTGAGTAAGTCACAATCACCTTTTGCAGAGAATTAAGTTAAAAATTTCACAATTTCAACTACGACAAGATACAACAAGCAGATGAGTTGATTCAAGAACAAGAAAAAATAGCCCAAGAAATCATATAACTACAAAATAATTGCAAGAAAAACGGAAGTGCAAGAAAAACCAAGGAATACTTACAAAAAAGGATTGATCACCTAGAAGCACTATGGGGGAAAGCCCAAGAGAACAACGAGGCGTTCCATGAACTTGGGTTTGACGATCAGCACAATTATATTAGATCACACTATTTCAAAAGGATCGAGGAAAACTACAAGACAATTCGACTGTACCTGACGTCAAACGAATAAAACACCCAAAAAATAAGTCTATGAGGTACAAATACAAGACCCAAAACCGAAAGTGAAGAAACCCAAACAACAGACCGAATAGAATTACCGACGAATCGAACTAAAGGTAAAAATAACAAACAAACAAAAATCTACTTAGACAATCTGAAAAAGACATGGCAGAATAAACACCAAGATGGTCATGCACGTACTACGAGCAACAAATGCCCAAAACATGGAGCGCACTTCAAGACACAATGAAATAGAGCGATTCCGCAGACGCAGTGTTCCTTTAAACCTGGAACGAGTAGCATTCCACTACGACCCGGAAATAGATTATTGTGCCGAAGAATCCGTAACGATTGGAAAAATGACAATAGTTTGTCAATATTGTAAAGCGTTAAAATGCAGCGGTGAAGCTACTGGATTATGTTGTGCTGGTGGTAAAGTAAAATTGCCGTAATTGTTCCCAGCACCAGATCCATTACCTTCTTTAGTTTCTGGGGTGGGAAATGACTCTAAATTTTTCTTGGCCAACATCCCAACGTATAATAATTGCTTTTAAATGACGTCGTATGGTGCAACGCATATTGTACAGGGAAATTTCATACCTAATTTCAGGGTAGTTTTTCATAAACTATTTATTAAAAATTTAAAAAGATAATATACAATTGCTAATACAAGGACAGTTTGCGGAATAAACTTGGAGTTTCCCGGTTTCGCGCATGGACAATTATACGTCGCGTGTTCGCGAGTCGTAAAACCATCATCTTTATAAATTTACGCACCGCAAAAAAAAAGACGGAAAATATAGTAGATCCGAAAGCCTTAAATTGATTATGTGTATAACTGTGTTGCATTTAATTTAATGTAGATAAAAATTTTGTATTATTTTGACATTATTTTTCAAAAATATATGTAGATGATAGGAATTTAACCGGGTCATCAATAATTTTTATTTATCTTTTTTCTTTAAACTTTACGTGGCATTGCGACGCATGCCGGGTACGGCTTGTTTAATATAAATTCATAGCTGTTTGTAAGTACATATTACATAGAAATCAAGTAAATCAAACTGTTCTTGAATTTCACAGACCTGTTCAAGGGGTATACCTTAAAAGAATGTACTGATTATACAAAAAAGTTTGATTTTGCTTCCTATCAAACTGTCACTTAATACACAATTAGGGCTGCATATAAATTTTAGTTTCAAAGAAATTAAGCGAATAAAATCGTTCTTAATCTTGACTAAATTGTTCAAAGAAAGCAATGTATTCTAAAAGATTCTTAATTACACAAAAATGTGAAAATTTTGCTCTTTCATGAATCGCAACGTAATATACAGTCATAGCTGTTTGTAAGTGTTGATATAAAATTGGTCAATCGAACCAAATCGTTCTTGAATTTTAAGTAAACTGTTCAAAGGGGGCAATATATGTTAGAAGATAGGCATAATAACACCTGATACAGTAAAATTTTAACTGTTTATGAGCGTGTGATTACCATTACACTTTTGATTACCAAAAGGAGCAAGCTAATCGTTGTTGCATCTGGATTGATTGATCGATGGGATGCAAGATACTTTAAAAGACTGCCTTGATTGTACAAAAAAGTAAAATTTTGCGTTCTCTTCAACCATCGCTTAATACAGTCAAGGCTATGTATATGTCTTAATTACAAAGGGTACAATGCAACCTAACAACTGTCTTGATTACACAAAAAGGGAAATTTTGCTCTGACCTAACTCGTCACTATATTTATATGTCTCGGTTATAAAGAAATCAAGCAAATTAAACAGTTCTTGAATATTGACTTAACTGTTCAAATGCAATTTACTTTAAAAAACCTGTCCTGAATATACCAATTAGTTAAACCGTCTCTCTCTTAAACCGTCGCTTAATAGAGTCCGACTTGTTTGTAAGTTTTAATTGTAAAGGAATAAATCTAATGAAACTGTTCTTAATCTTGACTCAACTGTTGAAAGGGTACAAATGCACCCTGAAAAGCTGTCTTGAATATACACAAAAGTAAAATTTTGCACATAAAAAATTAAATCGTCACTCTCTATAATTCCTGGTTACAAGAAAATCAAGCAAATTAAATCGTTTTTGAATTTTGACTTAACTCTTCAAGGAGTGCAATGCTCCTTAACAACCTTGAAGAAGGAAAATATTTTCTCTCTTAAACCGTCACTTAATACACAGTCAGGGATATTTATAAATCCTAATTACACAGGAATCAAGCGGTTTAAACCATTCTTAATTTAAGAGTTCAAGAAGTTAAATGTACCTTTAAAAACGGATGTTGATTATACAAAAAAGAGAAATTTTGCTTTCGCTTAAACCGCCCCTAAGCATGCAGTTAGGGTTGTTTGCAAATCCTAATTACAAATCATTTCTGATTCTTGACTCAACTTGTTCGATTATCCAAGGAGTTCAGTGTAAATTAAAAAAGTTGCCTTGACAAAAAAGAAAAATTTTGCTGTTTTAAACTGTCACTTAATATAAAACTCTTTATAAGTCTCAACTAGAAAAAAGAAAAATCATGGAAATCTAATCGTTCTTAAACTGTTCAAAGGCTGCAATGCATCTTAACAGACAACCGTGATAATTATTGTTGACTACAAAGTTGTAAAATCTTGACGTTACTGGTCAAGAAGAGGCAATCTACATTAAAAGGCAACCCTAACTTTACAAATTACTAACAATTTTAATTTATTTAGTTTAAATTAATGAAGATACAATCTGATTTTTGGTACTGTTTTTGAAACTTCTCATTCAAAATAAAGCAGAACTTTTTTAAAATTTGATTATGAAACATTTACCAGTTTATCGACTTACATAACATGTTATGTTGTACTTCTGGATTTCTCCCGATGAATATGGTACGTCCCATGACAATCTAGCGTAGTTGCTTTCCAATAGCGTTACGTTAAGGTTCCTTACTCTCCTTGGAATTTCTGCAATATTAAGATCTGTTATCCAAAATTATTGAAATTTAAAACCATACCTTCCTCTCCTAGCGTAGTGAAATCTTTGTAAATAACTGTGTGGCAGCCACGTAACTGCATGCAACCAATAACAAGTCCGTATTGTTGATAAGAATTTAAATTTGAAATGTGAAGCGTTTCTGATAGGCGAACCGACTGATTGTTCATTTTGTAAAAATAATTCGAAAGCGGACAATTGACTTGTGGGTCGAACTGAAAATGAAATTTTATGCTCATATACGGTTTTTAAAAGGCAAAGAAAAATTACCCTAATATGTATGGTTGCTGTGTACATATTTGGCGTAATGGTTATATCATCCGACACCAAATCTATAAGAAGTAAATAATATTGGTCAATTATCAAAATTAAATCGAAAAAAAAAAAATATTCAATCACAATTTGAAAAATGATAAATTACATTTGCATGAAGTATGGCATAACACTGTCTCTGCATCATCGTCGACGTAATCATCGATGACTGATCTAATCTCGTAAGTGGTATCTGCATCTAAATGGCCGAGTGTATACGTATTCTCTGGTGATATCTTATTATACGATTTTCGTGTTCTCCATTCGGTTTCATTTTCCTTCTACGGGCGGCAAATGAATTTATTTGGCAGAACGTGGAGTAAACTTCGAGTCTTACCCTGTATTTCGTCCGAGTATACGAAGTAGGTCCCGAATGAAAATCCACTGACAATTGACAAAATTGCGGCCCGGATTTTATTAATTTGAGCGAGTAGTTGGATTTTACCGGCGGTTCTGTAAAATACGGAAATTAGGAAAATGCCTACCAGAGGTTTTCGAATTTTTAAAACTAATTTGAGCAATTAAATTTTTTAAAGTTGCAATTTGGAATTAACAACGATTCTTGAAAAATATTTTCTAAATTAAAAACTGGCATAATCTGTTTATTGTTACTTAAACTAAAACACGATAGTTGATCTCAGATTTTTGTATTTCACGTCAATTTTGATGGTGATTTCAATATGTCTTTTATTAAAAAAAATTATAAACCTTACATATTTGACTAAAATTATGCATCATTTTCTCACGATTTATTGCGTAGATATTCATAATTCAATTCATAGTTTCAAGAGATAACGAAGAGTCATATAGCATTTTCTTAGTTTAATCAGTACTCATATCATTTGCATACTATTTTGTCACTGAGAACTTTCCAATTTTTTTGCCAACTCTTTAATGTTTTCCTTTTAAATTAAGTTCGTTTTTAAGTGTTATACAGTTTGTCTCGGAATATGTGGGTAATCGCCATGGGGACGTAAAATACATCTAAAAGTAACACTATATTATATCGAAGAGCTTCGCATCGAAACAAATATCGCTAGAAACTGATACCGAGAATGCAACCATCCTTCTGAGAAAGGATACATTTGCAGCTTAATATGACGTACTATTCATATAATACGTATGTGATGATGATAATAGTTTTAGGCCAAACAATTAAAGATTTCGCCATGACATCGAATCGAGCAGGAGACCCGGATTTTTAGCAAATATAGGCCAACAGAAACAAAACGTATAGGAAGACCCCACGAGACTATGAACATTAGGCATTGTTATTAACAATTAAACGTCAAAAATGCACTTTTTTGACTATTTTTGTTCTCAATTAAAAACTAAGTTCCTATTGGGTAAAATGGGCTCACCATCCTCTAGGGGATTAAAAGACCTTTAAAATGATTCTAAACCGACCTCGACATCTTCATTTGTTGCTGAGTAAAATGGTATAGAAAGTCAAAATCGACAAATTCTTTGTTTAACCATCAAATGGTTAATTGCAAAATTCAATTTGTTTATATTTTTGCAATTTTTCGCAATAACCATCTACTCACAAATAAAAAAAATCGCGATTCTAAGATCATGGTGCCCTAGAGAAACATTTTCTCTATCGCTATCAATTGTTGAATATGATAAAAAGTAATTTTAGATTGTTTAAAAAATTAAAGAAGAAAAACATTTTTTTTTATTTTGGCACCCTATGTCATAAGCAATATCTCTGGAAATTGTTGACGAATTTTGATGTTTCTTCATTTAATTTGGGGTACCGTTCTGAGCACGTTACGAAGATGCGATTTGTTTATTAATTTATTCATTAATTTACTACCTAATTTGTTGCAACAATTTTTTGGAAAAAACATTTTCGCGAATAATCCATGGTGCCAAAATAAAAAAAAAAAATATTTTTCTTTTGATTTTCTGATTCTTTTCTGATCTTCTGATTTTTTTTTAAATTGTGTATGTCTGAAAAGTTGTATAATACTTCTGTTATTATTGTTTCAGGAGACAATGGTAATTAGTGACTGTAGTGTGATAAACATTTTGGCTACAGTAGCAAGGGTATAAGCAGTTGCCATTGTGACCAATTGTTACTATTTAAAAAAAAAATTTTTTAATTTTGAAAAGATAATATATTCTTCCATATACCTTATTTGGATTCAATAATGTTAAAATATTTATTACAACTTTTTAACAACAGTAGCAGCAGTTTATAAGGTTAGTTATTTTAAATGACAATAGGTTATTAATCTTTGGGAGAAATTCGTATTATTTAACCATGCCAATTTTAGAGATTGTTTTGTGAAAGACGACACTATCGCTATATTGGAAAAAGGAATGTTAACTTTACAAAGTTAATAGTTTTTGCAAAAAAATAACTATAAAATGTTAGTAAAATTGAACACTTTCGAATACTTTTTTTGTAATTGGAAAAGGTGATTGAATAAAAGAGGAATGAAGGTAGTAAGTTTTGTGATATTGCATTGTGGTACATTAATAACAAAATATATTATTTCATGTTATTTAGTGAATAGTACTTTCGAAGAGCTGTTAGCAGTTTTACAAAACTTCCAGAAATACCAATCCTCAAATTCAGAAAATCAGCACGATTACAATACATTCTCTCATGAGTGTCCCACAGGAGAAAGTAAAAATTAAGAATAGGTAATCCAAAGTTGCGTCACAGTAGTTACTATTAATATTCTATAACATAATTTGATACAAGCATGAGTATCGACAGTAACGGTTTTCCTTCCCTAGAAACACACGTATTACTACTATTTATTTAAATTTTATATTATTTTATATTTATTATTTAAAGATGGAAATATAAGTAACTTTCCATTGCAGTACACTTATGACTGCTAACATTATTTAAATTTAAAGGAAGAAATACTAGACTCCTTCCTTAGGAATACGCTTAATATTCTTATCATTATTTAGCTTTTAAAAAGATTATCCAAGTCAGCAATAAAACAATTAAAAATTAACATTTTTGAAGAAATTTCCTATACATATTTCTTATACATAGTAATTAAGATATTTTAATCATTTTAATTTATATGTATTCATGTTAATTAGTCTGTTAATCAGTTCATCTAATTAAGTTTGCTATTAAAATGTGTAGGTATGTAGAAATGTCCTCATATGAAAATGTTATTTGATAACATTAAGTTCGAAAATCCTAAAGCAGCAAATTAATACTAAACGTTTGCTTGTAGTTCTTCAACAACTCTCACCTTATGAACTAATATTGTAAAAAATTTTTAATCTCTAGTTTTATTATTTTACCAATGCATTACCTAAGCATATACTTCTTTAGTACATTGCTTCCTTCTAAAAGAAATCTCAGAAATATATTTGGACAACATTGGAAAATCCCAATATGATCAGTAATATTGGAAACTCAATAAACGGATCGATATGACTGAATACCTTTACCTCGATTTCCATATTCTGATATTCGGTAGAATAAATATGCATCCGTGGCCAGCCGAGGAGAGCCTATAAAAGTGAAACCTCATCTCATTGAATTCTGGACTCTGTCGTTACAGTTACATTAGATTATTGAAACATGTGATTACTTTCTCTCTCTCTCTCTCTCTCTCTCTCTCTCTCTCTCGCCGTATATGTACATTTGTTTGATAAATATATGACAGGCGCCATCTCTCGGTCACCATAGGTGTTTAAAAGAGTCGAGCTATTTGACATCCCCCAGGCGGTTTTCGTACAGTAGCGCTATCTCTCAACCGAGCTTTCTACAAGCCTACTTACAGTTTCTGCATTTTATGCTTTTCACCTCTTACCTTAGATCTATTAAAATAAATTCGTACGTTACCATTTACGCAATTACGGCCGTTAACGCACCGGCAGGCTGTTTCGTCGTCCACGTATTCACAATACCGAAAATTGTGACATTTTCTCGCATTGGTGAAAATTCGGCAAGGCGCGCAAAGGGTCCCGACCTCGTCCGGTCCACAGTTGACGTCTAAAACAGATTTCCTTTAAGCGATCTCACCACTCGAAAGGTCACCACTCACGTGGTTCCGAGATATCGTTCCTGTGGTGGTTCCAGATATTCTGCGATATCAGTCCCACTTTCTGACAGGGCGAGTTCGGTTGATCGGTCTTTATGTACCTGAATTCTAAAACAAAATAAATTATTGTGCAGAAATTGTTAGGCTGATCGGGACCAGACCAGAGGAGAGGAGAAAAATGTCTGACGAACAAATTATGATGTCCATTAAGCCACTACATACACTTCATAAGTTAGCATTTACTATAGGCTCATATTTTATTGCTAATTTATTACGTAAACCACGATTTTATCACTCCACCTCTTAGCGAGAGAAAGGGGATAATGTGACTTAAGACTTAAGTCACATCATCCACACCTGTATCTGCGGAACCGCAAGAGATATATACATAAATCTTTCATATGAAAACATTTGTAGCCCAATATATCTTGAGTGCAGGTAACTTGAAGGTGACTGTTATATCAGTGTCAGAAAACGTAGCCCTATGATCAGATAATCCATGATCAATAATCCCAGAGATAAGTAACAGTCAAGTGGGGTTCCGAAAAGGTATGGGCATTACGGAAGTGCTGTTTGGTTTTAATGTCTTAATGCAGAGTAGCTTGGGCATGAATCAAGAAATACATGCCTTCTTCATAGATTTTCAAAAATCATTTAACACAGTTCGCCATGAGAAACTTATGACATTTTAACTGGAAAACGAGCTATATGAGGAAATCTAAATGCTGTGCAGTGTCCGTCGGGGATGTATTTCATTTCCTCTGCTTTTCAACGTATACAGCGAAGCAATATTTCGAGCAGACGTTCTGGAACCTGCCGTTGGAGTGTTATCAATGGAAAGGTGATCAATAACCTACGATATGCAGACGACACCGTTCTACTAACGAATGCGAATGCTTCCCTGCGACGTATTCTCAACTTTATTATATAGAGCCAAAGCCTGGGCGCTCAAAAAGTTAGAAATGCATGCTTATGGATTGCAGTGTTTGAAAGATGGTGTTACTGCAGATTGCTGCGCATCTCATGGCTGGACCGAGTTGCAAGCTAAGGGGTTCTTCGACGAACGGACATGTTAAAAAAACCAGTTAGAATACTTTGGACATGTTATGAGAGGTCCCAAATACGATCTACTAAAAGTAATCATGGAGAGCTAGATAAGGGGAAAGCGAGCATAGGCAGAAGTATATCGTGGCTGCGGAATCTTAAAGAATGATTCGGATTGAGGCAGCCAACTATTTCGAGCGACGGCAAACAAGATAAAAATAGCAATGATGATCTCCAACTTCCGTTAGCAGATAAAACCAGAAGAAGTAGATGGACCCCGAGATTTAGAATTAACTTAGTTTTTTTAGTACAAATGTCCAATAGAGTTTGAGACTCATCAGTTAAGGGTCTTGGCTCTGAAATAATTTGCGAGAACCTGTAGGACTATGAAATAAATTATGGGATTTTTCATAATTAAATTGGTTTCATCTGTGCTCATTATAAAGTAATGATATGTGACGTGTTTCTCGTACTTACGGTTTCCGTGGTTCGTAAAGTTACACAATCTGATATCGTCCAATGCCCAAAATTGACCTTTAACTTCGCCCATGGTTTTTATATGAAGAGCGACTTCACTTTTAACGTCGTTCAATCTAATCAACACTCTCGTCCATTTTTCGTCCTGAAAAGATGCTCGGATGAGTTAAGAGCGATAATAGTATGTCGTCTGTAGTCTTACTGGGGTCCTGTAAACTCTTTTAAACAACCTCGTGGCGAATTTTTCTTTTATGGAAATTTGTAATCTACAGTACTTGCACATTACTGTAAACATATCGAGGCATATTTGATTCTCCACCGGTGTTATCGTTGGACCTAGCACATCGTTGTACATTTGGTCAGTGTAAAGGAAATCGTCTAAAACACAATAGAAGATAGTTTTTATTAGTTAATTTGAATTTAAGGATTCAACGTAGTGTAACGATTTAACACGTGTTTTACCAGAACTACACTGTATCATTGTGGTACATTTAGAACCTCACATTTGTAGTGCACCGTTACGGTACGTCCAAGGGAATCTACTGTACTATAGTGGTTTATCCGAACTATCTTTACTGTACTAAACCATAGCGGCACACATAGAGCACCAGTACTGTAGCAATGTATCATTATCACTCGGTACTATACCGTAATGGTACCTACATTGATGTACTGCGATTGTATATGTATTAATGATATCCATGTCTATATTGATGAGTCCAATGTATTATAGCGAACTATACCATAATACCTGTACCTATAGGTAGATTCACAGTACGGTAACTGTATCAAAACTGCAGCGTACCATTGCACTATAATCAGAATGCAACTGGTAACTCTACTGGATCTTAACCGTCGTAACTGTCGTAAGTGATCTTGCGTCGTGACATACACAAACAGGAAGGTTAAATCGTCAATTGTTATTTGCTAATCAACACGTAATTATTTGGTGGTTATAGTTGTTCACAGCCACAAATTCAAGAAAACCTACACGAATGACTTTTCCAGAACCCCAAAGGTGTCTTGAAGTCCATGCGGTTGGGCGTGATATAGTCATAGACGTGGAAATCGAAATCAAGATGTTCCATTCCGCTATGCACGAATGTTAACCTTCCGTCAGTCATGTCGATTCTGAAGTGCGTCCATAAATCCTCGTCCAGGATTTTCTACAAACGAAAACGTAAAGTTCAAACGTTCCCCGCATTAGTCGTCGTCACCTCTAAAATATCCTCTTCGGCGAGATTCAGGCAGTCATCATTTGCTTCTACCCTAGTCCTGTTCATTTTACAAAAGTCAACCTGAATTCTGTACGGTTGCAGCGATATCCTGATGCAGTCGGACCAGATCGACGTATCACATAAATAGATTGCGCCTTGGTATTCAAGTCTCGCTGAAACAGAGATGGAGAAATCCTCGGAGCGAGAAGTGCTGGGCATTCTCCCGTAGTAGGGGCTCGGAGGCCTTAAGTATACAGAATCGTGGATGTACAGACTGTAGTTTTTGTAAATTGGAAAAGCTGAAAAAATAGGTATGACTAAATTATTTGAAAATGGCGTTGAATATATTTGGAGTACGCAATTGTCTTACTTAATATACTTACTTTCCCATCTACGATCAGTAACAATGTCATGAAGATATTCTATAGAATTAACAATTTGCCACGTGGCAGTCGTCGGCGTCATTAAAGCGGATTTGCCATATTTATCTGCTCTGAAGAATATACCATTTTCCTTTGACTCTCCCAATGAGGGAAACACTTCGGAAACTGCAAAATTTTAACAATCACTAGCAAATATACTCCTTCAATGTCCAATTGAAGGTTTATCGATAAGTAATACAAATATCTCGAGATATCCCTTATTTCCGATGTTGATATTTTGAAAGTAAATACCTTACAACAAAAATTCTTTCATTCTAAGCATCAGAAATCCCTTTGAAAATCGTAATTTTCATTACATTTTTTTAAAAAAAAATCATGTTGGTGCAGTGCATATTATAAAAACTAAAAACATTACCAAAGAATTTTTTTCCCATTGGGCATTTTTTATTGACGAAATGTTGAAATAGCTTTATTTATGTACTAACAACTTGTCCTAAAATTTTAAACAGTTTTAAATGCTTACATTAAAAAAAATTAATTTAATATTCAAATATCTTTTGAAATTTTATACAATTTTTTTTTAAATTACTTGAAAACTAAAAGAGATATTAAAAATATGCATGAACACTAAAATGTTGGATGTCTTTTGCGGAAAGTTTTCCATTTTTTTACGATGAAAACTAATTGAGATATTGACATTTGAAGTTTGCGATAAGTGTGAGAAGCACCTTTTTGAAGCCATTTAAATCGCATCCTTTAAAAATGAAGGACTTCAAAAAAGTCCAACTTCACCAGTCTGATAATCCTGTAAATTCCCTACAAAATAAGCTTTTGACCAATTAAATATCTTTAAAAATAACGAAATTGTCGTTAAAATACCATTTACCTGTAATCCCTGTAATTTTTTGGGAGCGTACAGATATCTCCAATTTCAACTATTTTATTAACTAAATATAGTTTTTTATAATTGTTTCTAGTATTCTAAGAGTTTTTTCTCCACAATTTTGGTAGTAAGCAGGGAAATACTTGAGAAATAATATTAAAAATAATAAGGAGATTTTATTTAATTGCACTCACAACATTGTCCAATTTGAAATTATAGTAAACAATTTTTAAACATTACCCTATGAAGGCTGGTTTTTAAGGATTGATTAAATCGGTTATATCACAAAGTAGATTTATAAATGGTAAAATAAATGTAATGTATCATAAATAGACCATTTAAAATTTTGAGATATCGAAAAAAAATTAATAAATTTCATTGTTTATATAGGTTGAAACTATTAACTAGTTAACAAATGAAACTATGAATATTAAATAGATTTTAATTCACTATAAAATGCACCATTAAGTAATTTAAGTAGAAAACTTATTTTTTGTTTGCAAATTTTGACCTAAAGGGTTGAAAAATAGTTATGCATTATAAATCGCATTCCTATACGAGAAATAAATCTTTATTTAACAATTAAACAGTTATTAGCTCCTGAAATATTACTAAGATTCAAATACCGCTTAAATCTGCAGTTTTTAATTTTTGGTAAAAAGGGGTAGTTTTCACCCCTTAAAAACAAAAAGTACACATTTTAATCACGTAAGTTTTGAAGAGGGTAGGAGAAGATGGTAAGACGAGTTCACTTGCAAAATTTCATCAAAATCGGTACGGTACTTGGTAATGGACTATTGTGATAGTTTTCGATGTATCGCGAATTTAGAAAACATTATAGAACTCATTATCTTAAAAAGCCAATGCTTTATCTGAAAATTTCATTTAGTTTAGGCATAAGCATACTTTCCGTTTTCGTTGATGAAATTTTAGAAATAGAATCTTCATGTTTTGAAAATGTTATTAACATGTGTTTTGGGTCGTCATATAAACTTTCAAATTTCGCGATAAAACTCACAAGGTGCGTCAAATGACTCATACTAATTCTGTGACCATATTTCAATTTGACAACTCTGATAATTTTCCACATATAGCGAATATACAGAAGTAAACTTAAAAAACTGATTTTTCGGTAGTGCATATGTCAAAAAGTAAATGGTTACCCAAAGAAATTTCTTCTCTTTAGACATCTTTTTCGTAAATGATAGACATTTTCAAACCATTTTCAACCATTTTGGATGAAAATAGCAAGGAGTTGTTAATATTTCCTCGTTAAATCAAATAACGAATTTTTGAATTTCGCGTTATACCTCTTATGGCACGTCAAAAGAACTCTTTATAATTCTGCAACCACCTTTCTTAGCAAACTTAGCAAAATTTTCTTAAAGTTTGCTGCAATACTTTGTTTTAAATTTCAATATTTATTCCAATGTCGATTATATATAATACCGCTTAATAACATTTTTGGATTAATCCTCCCTGAAATGCACTTCACTGTTGTCATTTTCAAGTTTTTTTTGAAATTTACTTAAAATCCACTTCAAGATTTTTTTTCTAAACCTTGAGTATTTATTGTACTATCGAGTGTGTATAAAAAAAAATTAAAACATTTTCCGCTAAATTTTCTCTTATCGGCATTTAATACACTGGTCATTTTTCGGTTTTCGAAAATTTCCTCAAAATCTACTCTAATATTTTCGTTTAACATTGTTCTCCTGTTAAATATGCAAAATAATTAATAACTTTTTTGGGGTTAAATCCTTCTCAGTTGATTCTTGTAGTGTTTCGATTTTTTCGAAACTTTCTCGTAATCCACTTGAACAATTGATTTTAAACATTAGATATTTACTCTACTATCGAATATTAATAACAAAATATGAAAAAGTAGTCCGATGGACACAACGCCGTTTTTTGTTCTGTAATTTAATCTGACAAATTACAATTCCCACTATATTTTCTGAAATATCGCGGATTTTGGAAAACTAGTTTTTCAGTAGTTCATATTTTTCGCAATTACCTAAAATAAATTGACCTTTAACATTTTTTTTGTATAAAAATTGATTACACATAAGGGCGTAACAATCATAAATTTTTGTGATGCAACCCGTTAATAATGGATTATTTCTGGCCCACTGAATAAAGAGATACATATCTTACTTACCAGTAATGTGTTCCGTCATATCTTCGATTGGCGGATTAAAGATGATGGCAGACGGTCCATTAGTGACGCATACATTGTTACCGACCATAACAATTTCTTCATCTTCTTGTTCGCAATTCGCATGGTTTTTGATGTCGAGACACGCTGCGAAGACTAAGGCACTGAAATTAAATTGTTTTTGAAAAGATCAAGTTCTTCACAAAGATGAGCACGAAATTATCTTACCAAAGCGGTATGTACTGCATTTTTGACAGATATTAATTGAAGGAATACTAAATGTGGTGCTTAAGCGACGCAGATTGTATTTGAGGTTTCGGGTCGGAATTGCCCATTTACGTATGACGCACCGGAAAATGATATCTATGTATGGATACGGTGTGCGTGCATGAAGTATGTACCTAATATAACTGATAGAAGTTTTTTTAATTGTTTATAATAAAATCGCTTGGATCAGTTGATTTAAGTTTTATTTGAAAACAATATGTGACGTGATTGGTGATGAGTAATGAGTAATGAGTAATGACGTCTTTTTTTAATTGAAACCGCCAATTTTTCATTTCATATATTATCATCGAATTATAAACATTTCTTAAACCAAATGTGTGTAAGTTGAAAAACATCTCCATCGTAAACCAAAATAAACCAACAACTATTCAGATATTAACAAAACAAAAACTTAAAATTGAAGAGCTACTTTCAAAATTAAACATTTACCACTTCTCTCGTTCCGATCCATCTTAAGGAAATATAATTTTTACAAAAGTCAAGCTTCTACACTGCAGTGTAGAGGAGTCGAAGTGGCTGATACCAGGAGGGTGTTATTTGGGGATCAAATTGGTTTGGAGAAAGTTCTGCGTGTGCGGCAAATGGACATTTTGAAGAAACCCTAAATCCGTTATTGCAGTAAGACTTCCATCTGAGACCAATGGACCTAATGTTCTCGTGATAACTATGCCAGTCCCTTATTTTGAGTGGATGTTGAGTATTCTGAAGTGAAGATGTAATGTAATGTAATGTTCTGCTTCAATTATGGCTTAACGAGGGTGTCTCAGTGTAGTAATGAACCTGTTGCACAGGAGGTAAGTCTATCAATCGGTTGTAGGGACTGACACGAGAGGTACGAATGTCTTCTAATAAGGCAAAAGCAAATATACGCTGAAGAAAACGGAACCGCTTCAGACAGCTGCAGAGAAAATATAGCTATATAGCAATGCCTCTGAAATAGCAAGGGGAAGCATTATTTTGCTGAAAAAGGGAACTACTAAGATGTCTCCAGGCTGGTCAGAATTCTCAGCAAAAGCATTCTATCAAACTGAGCTGCCACAAAAGACCATATGAAGGGTGTGTCTTCCCTCGTAGTGGCGCAATGGTGGTTAGGCAGGTCATAACGGGCATAAGGGTTAAAGGGACGACACAGTGCTTAATCTGTCTCTTAGTAAAAGATGACAAATGTCGATCTCGCAACTCGCAACTTAATTAGTTGTCAAACGTTAATGGGCTTAACCAGAGACTCAAAGTAAGGGCATCTTGGTTTCTTAATATACTTGTGGGTACATAGGTTTATTAAACTGTTACAGTGCCTTTATACGTAATATCTGATAATTATTCCTTTTCCACTCAGTTGGAACAACCGAGAACCATTTGAAGCCTGTAAAAGACGCCGCCTCCACACCTGCATGAATTGTGTTACGACTATGCTAGCCTGACTCTAATAGCCAACACAGCTGTGTTTCTTGTTGATTATGAATTTGAGGAGACTCCCTTTTTTGATTTTACTATTGACTGATTTATTTTAACCGTTTCCTTTATCCAGGAAGAGGACCGTCGATCCCCTCATTAGCATAATTCTCAAAAGTGAAGAGTGAAGAAACACTTAATAAGAGCAATACAAAGTTCATACATTGACACCAAAATTGCAATAGATATGGGCGGAAAGTTAACTAGAGAAATATCAACAATATATATATATATATATATATATATATATATATACATATATATATATAGATGCCGCTGTGAAAGAGTGGAAAACGAAGTGCCCTATTTAGACCAAAACGCCACCCTAAACTCTAATTTGTATGCCGATGATTTTGTCCTCTTAGTGGAAACAGAAGACGACCTACAGAGAGAAATATATATACTCTACAAACAACCTGTGAAAAATACGACATGAAAATATCAGCAAGCAAAACGAAAACCATGGCTTTCCAGGTAGATATCCAGTCAGGACAAAGATAGTCGTAAATCATATAGTATTGGAACAGGTACGCTTTGTCCAATCCCAACTGGAACGGCAATAAAAACACTTAATGGCTTTTTAAGTGGTGCTGCCCCGTCTTCTATGGGCGTATCATTACGGATAATAACTCTAACAATGAATTCACTTTCAAATAATATAAATAAATGGCACACACATACACACACCACTGCTTTCTCGAGTATAAGTGCCGAAGAAGAAGAACACCTGCTCCATAGAAGAAAAACAAGACACAAACGAAGTGCCGCTGTGGTAAAAAAAATTTACGACCCAATGGACCCTTTAATTCTTTATCTGTAGATAACCATACATTCACATATACGATTTCACTTGGGTGACTGCACGAATACGTATACCTGCATTTTAAAATATACCAGTGCGTTTCTGAATAAGCAAAGAAATAAGTCCCATGGTTTTGTATAGAGATAACGGGCTCTTTTCGAATGTCCTTGGTAAATTTAGATTTTGTAGTGTGTTTCAATTGCTACTGGTTAGAGTATACCTACCTAAATCACTTAAATATTTAAATGCGATATATGTTACGACCGAAGCAAAGACATAGAAGAAAAATTTAATAATAAATTCACCCATATTTGCGGAACTATCAGCAGAACATTAAAGCATAAAACAAGAAGAGATATACAAATAAAATTTTACAAGACGATAGCTGTACCAACCCTCTTACACGGCAGTGAAACATGGACAACAACAAAAATAGAAGAAAGTAAAATATAAGCACAAGAAATGAAATTTCTATAAGAGTGAAAGATTGCACAAAACTGGACATACTAAGAAACAGGAATATAAGAACGGAATTAAACATCTTTGACATAAACGAGAAAATAAAGGAAAATAAAAGTAAGTGGAAAGAACACGTAGAACAGATGCACGAGAGAGGCCAGCCAAAGTCAGATTTTATCAATGCCATGGAAGAAGAGATATGAGAAGGCCGAAAAAAAGATAGGTAGGTATCGTATAGGCAAAGTGCCTAAAACCTGAAGTGAAGACGATACAGGCAATTGCGTGAAAATCTGCATTTGTTTTTTTAACGGTATCTTGTGTTTGCAGAATTACTTTGGTTTGTTTATGGCAAGATTATTCAACTTCCACGAGATTATTTATGTATATATATATAATCGGTTTTAAAACGTGCGGCGACGTTGTCCGATATCTAGACTCCATTGTTTTCGATTTTCCCACTGCCCATCGTCTAAGTTTCTCACACTCATGGCTTTACGAACTCCCTCTTGCCAAGTTCTTTTTGGGCGCCCTCTTTTTTTCCGTTGATGTGGTATCCAATTCATTGCTTGCTTAGGCAACCTGTTATCATGCATACGTTGTACATGGCCGTACCAGATAAGTTGTTTTCTTTCGATGTCAGTCATAATTGTGTCCTGAAGTCCCATTTTTTGCCGAATATTTTCATTTCTAACTCTGTCGATTCTTGATATTCTAGCTGATCTTCTGAGTGCATCCATTTCGGTTGCTTCTATTATTCTCTTATGTTTCTCCGTGATTCTCCAAGTTTCTGAACCGTATAATAAATTGCTTTTAATTAGAGTGTTATATATGTTGTATTTCCTACGTTTCGTTATATTTTTATTCCAGAGGATTCCGTTTAGACAGTTAATTGCTCTTCGTGCCTGTATCACTCTTGTTCTTATTTCTTTGTCGTCTGAGCCCGTTTTGTCCAATGTAACTTCTAGGTATTTATACTCTTCACAGGCTTCTATTTCTTCTGAGATTTCCAATTGTAGGTTGCACGTTTCTCCTCCTATGCACAGGTATTTGGTTTTTTCAACATTCATAGTTAGTCCCCAATCTTCGTAGGTTTCCTTTAGTTTCCGTGCCATATATTCTAGGTCTTCTTTGTCCTCTGCTAGCACTGCCTGATCGTCTGCAAATTGCAGGCTAAATACTGTTCTATCTGTCAAGGATATTCCCATTTTCGAACATATTTGTTTCCATTTTTGTAACGCTTCTTTAACATAAATTTTAAAAAGTATTGGCGATATACAGCAGCCCTGGCGTAACCCCTTTGTCACGTAGAACTCTCTAGACAATTTATTTCCTATTTTTATTTTCGAGATGGACTTTTTATACAGGTTTTTTATAGCATTAATAAGGGTTTGATTAATGGAAGTACTTTGCAATACCTCCCATAGCTTGTTAGTGGGTATGTTATCAAACGCTTTTGAGAGATCAATAAATAAAATATGTGTTTCTAGGTTGACCGCTGACCTTTTCTCTATTATCTGCTTCATACAAAATACGTCATCCGTACATGATCTACCGGCCCTAAATCCGCATTGTTCTTCTTCTTCTATAAATTCTGCTTCTATTAGGTCTCTCAGTATCTTTCCATATAATCTGCTAATCGTACTTGTCACTGATATCCCCCTATAATTATGACAGTCAGCTTTGTTACCCTTTTTGTAGATTGACGATATGTATGCCACTTTCCATTGACTAGGAACTTCCTGACCATTCAGGCACTTGTTAAATATTCCCGTTAAAGCTGTTGTCAGTTTCTTTGCGCCATTTTTTAATAGTTCTGAGTACACTCCTTCTGGTCCACATGACTTTCCATGTTTTAGTTTGGTAAAAGCTGTTCTTACCATTTCTTCTTCTATTTGCACTTGTTCTCCTTCAACGTTCACCGATATTCCATCTTCGATATATTGCCTTCTTGTTTCTGTTAATAGGTTTTCATAGTGCTGTACCCACTGTTCTTCTGATATGTTACTAAAGGATACTTTTTCAGTGCCCGTTCATTTTACTTTATTAATGAATCGCCATGCTTCTGTGCACCTTCTTCCGCCAATATATCCATCTATTTGCTGGCATTTCCTATCCCACATCTCATTTTTTTGGTGATTAATTTTATTTCGTGTTTGTTGTTTAGCCCTGTTATATGCTTCTTTGTCTTCCACTGATTTTGTATTTATGTAATTTTTATATAGAATAAATATTTATTATTTATGTAACTTTTCTAAATATTTAATGATCATGTAGACACGTCAATGATAAATCTTAGGTTACGGAGAATATGGGACAGTGACCACTCCAAGAAAACATACGACGACGTCATTACCCGAGAACCAATGACGTCCCGTATTACTATTTTAGTAAAAAAAGATGTAAGTTTAACGTTGCAGTAGGTAATTGTATCATCAAGAACATTGATAAGAATTATTTTTAATTTGTGTTGAACAATGAACAAGTTTGTAATGAACAAGCAGGCATTGTATACCCCCAACTTCCTTTTGATAAACTTGCTGAAGTAAATCAGAAAGCAAGTGTAATTTCAGCTACGTGTTGATCACTCATGAACTTTCCATGTTCGATACCCACTCACTTCTTTTAGTTTGAAAAAATGGAATACGCTGTTGTTTGAAATTAAATCTTATATAAACGATCGCTTTGATCATTTTTCTTTCGGAATAGTTACCAGCATTTCTGGTGGAACTTTCATTTGTTTTTCTGTTGCATTGTTGTTGTTGTAGCGGCACTTTCGTTCGTTTTTCTATCGTAATGCGCGCTGCGCTCTGATTTAAAAGCTCGCCCTACAATTGTGATTCAGAATAGTTGAGCGATTTGAAAATTATTATGAAACTATTACTAAATTCGGGTATAATGAGATTCATTTGTTGCGCGATTGATCGTTAATTAGTTGTGATGTTTCGTGACGTGAGTGCACAATAAGTCAATGTTCATGGCGAATTTTCAAATTCCGCCGTTCAAAATGGCTGCGTGCACCTGAACGATGCCCATTCATATTCCCCTCCTATTGTCTTTTTACTCTTTTTTCCTCATCCGATGTTGACATTGTAAAATAAGAGCACATTTTATTGGCCAAGCATCGAAGTGTCTCGAGCTTTTTTATTGGCGACTCTCCTCTTCTCGGACAGTACGAGGTACTTGATATGTGCTTACCAATGGACACGATACATGTACCAATGGGCATAATATACCAATGGGGATGAACCGCGTTTGAATTTCAAGTGGTTTCGACGATGCGCGGCCGATGGCGTTTTTGCGAGGTCGCGTTTTTCTTTTTTTCTTCGTTTTCTCTTCTTTCGTCGACGCCATGAAATAAAGATGAGACGGGAATGAGAAAAATTTGCTCCGAGGATTGTGTTTGTTAGATTTCGCGAAAAAAAATTGATAAACGACAAGTAATTCTGTTGATTTCTTGCGATGTGTCGCGTTGAGATTTCATAACAAAAAAAGGAGTACCTAATGTCGCGAAAAACAGCTAAATGACTCGCAGTATAAAGTCGAAAGGGACTTGTCGTTTAAATATAAAGCTGGTGATTGGTTTGATTACAATAAAACGCCAGCCAGCAGGAGTTTATTTTAATGCAGTCTGTTTATTTTGCGTTCAAAGTAGTTTGTTTTCCTACTGCTTACCTAACTCAATTTTAGCCATATCGAGAGCTATCGGCAAAATAACATTTTCGCATACACATGTGGCTTCCCTGCTTTAGCAACTCGGTAGCTAGCCTATAACGCTTTGCTGGTAGCTTCTCGATTAAAATAGAGTCAATAGGAAATGAAATTAAATGCGCACCCTTTGAAATCACTAACACATTATGTCTATGTCTATGTCTATGTTTACACACATGTCTATGCTTTGAGTCGGCCAGAATATATTTACCTGTAAAACTGGTGGTGTATTTCGAAAGACTGAAAAAAACGGACTCAGATATTCTCTTACATCCTTATTTACAGAACAATCATTTTTTGCAGTTTGGCATAAGTATTGAAAAAATGAATATAAAATAACCTCTAATAATAAAACTAATAATAAAAATATATCTAATAATAAGGGAAACAGTAGTCTTGAGTCTTGACAATGTCACTTGGATTACAATGTAAAATGCTGACATACCGAGCACATTCAAAAATAGATCTTTGCCCTACGCACAGTATTTATTTACCTGCCAGCGATCTATCCTGGTATAATTTGGTGAGAATCCATCACAGTCTCTTACACAGGTGGGTGTCGTCTCATTTCAGCACCTCTCATTTGAGGACCTATACGAAATTTACCTGTTTTTGTCTCATTTGCGGACCTAGCCTACAGGTACAAGTTTGAACTGAATCACTTGCTGACCTTTAAATGATCTATTACCTGAGGTAAACAACAATCCTTCAATAATACGACTGTTGCAGTTTTGAAGGGTGCAATTTCCACTTCAATCAAAGCGTTTGGCGGAAAGTTCAGGATTTGGGACTGGTTCACAAATATTAGTCAGTGCCTTCAAAGAAGATGTTAAACATAACACATTTTTACGAAGCAGGCTAGACATCAACATGACACCGAACAAGCGAAGAAAAGTCTACTCCGATCTGGATTCAGCCATTGAAAAAACTATTACCGACTTGGAACAAAACAAAGTTTCACTGGGTCGAACTATGGCAATTTTGTAACGTGTGGTTCAATTTGTTTCATTTTATTACACATCTACACTCTACACGAAATCATTTAAGTCATCGTGTGGGAGACAGACTTGCCGAATTTTATTTATTGTACAAAAAAGTTGCAGGTGTATTGTTAGAGTCTAGGCCTATAAGTCCTGAAATGATACTTTATGTTATTGAAAATTTTACGGCTTTTGACGAAGGTCCTCAAATGATACAAACTTGACCGAGGTCCTCAAGTGAGAAGTCCGCAACTGAGACCGCAACTGGCACATTTATGTCCATTGTTAGAGTCGGGGCATAAAAGTCGTAAAACTATAAAGAGCGCAAATGCGACAGGTGTACGGTCGGCATGTTTTACGTTTTTGACTGTTTAATTCAGTTTGCCACAGTTATGTATGTCCCAAAATAGAAGGCATAAGGTTAAGGAAGAGTATAAAAACATTAATGACGTTCTAATACGTCGATTAGTATAGAGAATACAACATCAATATGTCATCATCATCTACTTTATTTCAGGTATTAGGCAGTAATGCCTGCCACGGTACCAATCTTTTCCTCAGTCTGTATTAGCTTTCAGAACATCTATAATGTAATGTCTTTTAGGTGTCCGTCCTGTGTTTATCCTGTTTACATGTTGTTTCCACTTTTTCTGTTGTATTTGATCTTTTCCTTTAACTCGAATACATTATGTTCTTTCCTAAGGTTTTCATTTCTTATTTGGTCTCTTCTTGCATCCATTTAGTCTTCTTAAAAGTTTAATTTCTACAGCCTGGATTCTACTCTCTTCTTTCTTTGTATGTATCCAAATCTCATTTCGGTATGTAAGAGTTGGAACAGCTCAGCTATAGAACTTCAACTATGTCTCTTTCTTAGTCTTGTTCTACAAGGTTCTTGCGATTGTTCCACATATATGTATTAATTTATTTAATTTTCGTTTAATGTCATGGTTATAATAATTATAAGAGTTACTGAATCCGAGATATTGGAAATCTTTTGTTTGTTCCAGAACTATTGCTTATTACGATTTTGAAACGTATTGGTTGTCTTCTTACATAGACCACTGTTTTTGTTTTCCCTATTGAAATTTTCATATGATATTTTTTATATATTTGTGTGTAGCTCTTTGTAATAAAATTCATATTCACTTTCCGCTTTTAGCGTCAGATCGTCTGCATATAAGATTACATTGAGTATTCTGAATGACGTTTTAAATATAAAATGAAAACTTAATTTCTCTCACCATAACGGAATTTTGCCGCTAAAATAAGTCCTCATTAACAATTTTAGTGGGATATTACTAAAAATTTACATCACACATATTATTTCAACAACTTTATTTGGCAGAAACTAGTAGAAAAAAGTATTGAGCGGCCAACGAGCTATTAGGGCTATTATAGAGCTATTTTCTAGCTACGTCATATTTATTACATATTCATCTTCACAGTTTACAACTAACACAAATATATGGATTTAGATTAAAAATTTACTTCGTGGTAAAGTTATTAAAATAAATAAATTAAACTAAAATGATCACTAATAAAATAAGTTGTTTATGTATTTGAATATTACTATGTCAAATAAGTTGGTTCTTAACACCTGAAGTACATAATTACATATATTATGTTTTTGGAAAATATTATTATTCCAGAATTAAATTTATACTTTCTTCGAAGATATATTTTCACCGTATTGTTTCAAAATAACTTAGTGAAATCTCACTAAAATTGTTTACCTATAAGTAAATTGGACGCACCTATTGGGTTGAACGACTTTTAGGTTTTAAAATTGAGTAATTTTGACCACTTGGTCGCAATGTAACGTGCCATATTACTCCAATTAGGTCAAAAAAATTTGGTTGTCTGTAAAGTTGGTTTACTGACGATAATTTTTACGTGATGACGTCATAAGAAAACATTGATGAAAAATGGAATACGTTTATGAATTGAACAGAATTATTATCACTAAATTATCAGTAGAAGGTTTTTTCGCACTGCCGTTGGCCGGTCCAACTGGTCATTTTAGACACATTGTTATGACATGTGTGAATTTGAACATTAATCTTGAACCTTACATGAATTGCTGCGCAGGACAATTGTTTTCGTTGAATACTAAATGAAAGCAGTCGACTTTTTACACGATCATTTATATCATTCATCATAATGTTTTAGTTGAAATCATAACCTAACCTATTATTACTGCACTCATTGACCGATGCAAGAACAAATATATGAGATTATATAGCTAATCGAACTCTTAGAATGCAAGAATTGAATACCTTATTGACGCAATTGTTATTGTAATAGTAATAAGCAATGTTATGCACAGTAAATATTCAGATAACTTAATAAATAATAGTGTGCTGACTGCTGTCGCCGTCATCGCTGGCGACGGAGTGGAAACAGTGCAATCACCAATCAGAACGCGCGTAGCGTTCGTCCCCTTCCATCGCGCTCGCGGACCGAGCCGATCGCCAAATCGAGCTTACACTCGGACGCTGTCGTGTAAAAGAGATAGATGCGTCTCAAGGCAACTGCAAAGGTCGATCACCGTCTATTGTTGTCGCTCTCACTCTAACTCGCACGCATAGGTCTGGCGTACCGTTACAATGTTTTGTGAACCGGCAGGTAGCCGGCACATCGATTTATGAGACGTATATCGCGTCAAAATTATTTTTTACGGCAAATTTTTCACCCAGTTGATGAAACTGCAGTCTTCTACTTATGTCATCTATTTGGTGCTGTTCGTAATAGCTACTAAATTAACTTAATACGTCATATAGCGAAAATGTGATCTAATAGGTGAAACTTGCTGTCGTATATATTTCATCAATTGACTACTACAGGTGATTTAAGCTTTGTAGTTTCACGAGCCCTGTATTATCTATTAAAATAGGTAAAATTAACTTTGACTTTGGTGAACGGTACCTAAATTTTTAGCTGGGACTGATGTAATGAATTGCTGGTGTAGACATCTACTGATCGAAATTATTGCTAATTACGTCAGTAATACTATGAATACTATATGTGAATATAGTAATGAAGTTGAAGTGAATATAGACTATATATTCTAACTAATTTGTTCGAAAAAGCGGTAATTATTTCATTACTACTACTACTATACAATATTTAGTAAAATATGCGAGGCATGTGCACTGTAAATTTGGGTAAAAGACTTTCAAATGTATTTTCAAATGTATCATAATATATACGTTGCAGCATCCGTAAGCATTAATAATATTTTTTTTAAACGGTACTCCGTTCGGTAGAAATATGGCTGTAAATTTTCTTGAATAAATCTGCTGATGGTCGCCTTATTTGTTTTTTCTAATTCTTTAGCAGCAATTAAATAAGGCTTAGATAGATTAATGGTTTTCAGACAAAAACCCAATTAGTAAGCTAGGGATATAACTCCCGTAAAGATCTGTCGTTTCATGGAATACAATATAAACGAAATTATTGTACAAATTTGATTTTATTTTTTATGTGAAAAACGAAGAAAATTGCAAAAAATGCAAAAATATACATTTTGCATATTATTATCCGAGCTTTACTAATAATTTTGTATTGTACAAATTATGACAATTCTGTCCTAAAAATCTGAGTCATCCATGTTTTGATGAATCGAGGCCTTGCAAATTGAAATTTAATTCACAGAAAAAATTAATTTTTTTAATTTTTTACGAAATGATTTTGTAGTAGCTACTCGTAGGAATAGCTGTTATTTAAAATTTAGGCCAATTAGAAAATATCATGTATTGTCTATCTTAATTTGAAATGGCCACCTCATTATCTTTCCGTATATAAAATCGTTCATTTTTGTGACACCTAGAATGATTTTTTGGTAATTTCATTTCAGATGCATAATATTTTACATTAATTATTTTCAATATGTAAACATTAGATTAGTACTTAGGGGCAATATAAGTCCTTTTTTCAGTCTCTTTTCAGTGCATTATATTGTAATTAAAGGCCCAAGCATTGTTGCTCCCTTATTCGTGTTCATCTGAAATTTTGACCTAATCGTAGTGGATACGTCGCAAGCTAATTCCAAAATACTAACTCGCCTCTCTCCAAAAGAAAAAAAATCCAAATCCCGAAACGTTTTAAAACCGCACATAAACCCACCCCGGGGTACCTGTCGCGGATTAAATACTTTCACAGATCGGCCGTATCGCACACGCTTCCCTCCTTTGACAGACGGGGTAATGCCACCCTCTTTCCCGGGCGCAGTTTACTTTTGTGACACGATTAAACGAACGTCACTTTAATCTGGTTAAACTCCGACCCTCTTACACACGGCCCCACGTATTTACATATGGGAACGGTCTTAATACCCTGCGGTCACTGTCGAGGTTTGCGCGTCCTCCTGTTTACCGTGTCCGGACGTCCTTTTTGATGGAATTTAAATGCCGAAGGAGACGTCCGGTAATTAGTGAGTTAGCCGGAGTATGTGTGGGTATGTATGCCTTTCAGATTTGGACGTTAAACTGGGAAGTTTGTTTTGGGGTGGTTTGGAAGTGAAAAAGTGCGCCATGGATACTTTTGGGAGAGGGTAAAAATTCTCGGCGAAGCCTTAAAAATACCGCCATCCAAAAGTCGAAATCAAATCGGAAATAGTTGCAACCCCTAACATTGACTATTGGGTACTTTATAGTTTGGATGTTTGGTTATAATGAACCTAAATAAATATTTAGTCCTTCTTATTCCTCTCCATGTCCGGTTTTTTAATTTGTCTTTTGCCTGTTAGGGCGCCCATTTTTCTTCTTGGTCTACCAATACTTCTTCTGTCTCTACATTTATAGTTCAGTACCTCCTTTGGAATTCTTTCATCCTGCGTTCTGTCTACATGCTCTTTCCATTTTCTCCTATTTTCTCTAATTCCTTCGGTTATGCTGAAGATGTTCAATTCCCTTCTATTACTATCCTTTTCTTTTCTGACGGTAAGGTGTATAACTTTTAACCCTTCTTAAAAATTTCACTTGTTGACTTTGGAACCTATTTTCGTCTTTCCTGGTCATTGTCCAGGTCTCGCTACCGTAAGTCAGGATTCGTACAGCACATTTTATTTGTTTCTTTCCTGATTTTATGCTTAAGTGTTCTAGATATTGTTCAATATAAATGGAACCCAATAAATGGAAATTTATTAGGTTTTTCTTCAATGTCGTGATCTCGATCATATGATATATCGCAACCCAGATATTTTAAACGTGAAACCTGTTCTAAAATTACATTATTTACAACTATCTTAGATCTAATAGGGTATTTACCTGAAAAGGTCATTATTTTGGTCTTCAGAAAATTCTGTTTATTCTTTCTTCTAACATTTTGGTTATCAGAGTATGTTATACTCTGTTTATACTTCTTGCCAGTTTGTGTATTCCCATTTGCAGGTCGTCTTCTTATTCTGTCATTAATACAAGGTGATCTGCGTAAAGAACCGAGTTTGAAACTAATCGCTTTCTTGAATTTATTTCTCCATTCTTTTATGATGTCGTCTATATATTTATATCTGTATCTATTAAGTAAAGTTAGGAACACACTGCAACCGTCTCTGGCGGCTTTGTTCGTTATTATCTCTGATGTTTCTCTTTCGTTTATGTCTATTAGTACTTTAGTATTGTGATACAGGCTTCTTATTGCTCTCATTAGTTGATTTGGATATCTCCGTTTTTCCATGATATTCCATAATTCTCCTCTATTTAGGTTGTCACGAGCTTTTTCTAAATGTGTAAAGCCGATATGTCTCTTTTTATTGAATTCTCTGTGTATTCAATCATTTGTTACAGTGTAAATATTTCATCTATTACTGTTGATCGTCCTTTCGGAACCCTATTTGTTCTGTTATGGATTTCAACCTATTGTTAAAAATTTTTGGTATAAATTTTGTACGCTAATTCCAGTAAGCTTATCCCTCTATGATTGTTAATATCGTTTTTATCGCCCTTTTTAAATATTGATAGTACTTTTTACTATTTTTCTGGTATTCTTTTCTTTTTCCAGCCTTTATTATATAGATGGAGAAGTCTCAGTTGCAGTAGTGTCTCTCAGTATTTCAGCAATTCCGAGTTGATACCACCTCTTACTGTTACTTTAGTGTTTTTGTAATATTTAAGTTTTGCATGTTATTTATAATGAGCAGTTATTGCTAATTAGAAACAATGTGTAATATGTGAAGCTCGGATTGCATGCAGCACAATTTTTTTCAAAATATGTTTATATAAATGCAACAGGTTTTTTGATGGATATTACACATACAAATATAGAAAGGTAAGAAGGTTATTGGTATTTAACACTATTAACAGATAGGGATAAATAATAAATGTCCCCTAGAAGTTATTTCCAAGATTTACTTCCAACACTTTATCAAATATAAATTGTGTAACACCTCCTTGACCGATCACATGTCAATAAATAGCTGTATTTACATATCCTTAAAATTGTATGGTACTATATTGTAATGCGAGAAGTAAACAAAGCGACACATGTTTACTCCTTCAAAAGAATAACTACGACGCGTACAAGACAGGTGCATGAACATTTGCTGCGTAGGCTTCTAGAATGTACTAGAATGTTCTCGATCAGGGTTGGGGGTGTATATATAAGGGGGTTTGTGATCGAGGGAGTTAGTTAGAACTAGAGAAGCAGAAGTGAACGCGACATACGATCCGAAAGCGGAGCAGTACAAATAAATTATGTAGTGTCTAGTCTAGTGTACAAGTAGTTTAGTGTGTTAAATAAATTAGTGTTCAATTAATGTAAATAAATTATAAAATAAACGTTACATTGGTGTCAGAAGAGCGGATCATGAAGAAGTTACGCGAACTAAAAGTGGCCGAGTTAAAAAAAGAACTCGAGGAACGGGAATTGGAAACAGGAGGGAGGAAGACCGAACTCCAGGACCGACTCTCGGCATTTTTGAAAGAAAATGGCCAGGACCCGGAAGTTTTCGAGTTCGAAGACGATGACATCACGAAGCAAATCGCCGCCCAGAGGGAAGAAATTGCCGCCCAGAGGGAAGACATCACTGCTCAAATCGCCGCCCAGAGGGAAGAAAGCGCCGCCCAGAGGGAAGACATCACTGCTCAAATCGCCGCCCAGAGGGAAGACATCACTGCTCAAATCGCCGCCCAGAGGGAAGAAATCGCTGCCCAGAGGGAAGAAATCGCCGATCAGAGGGAAGACATCACTGCTCAAATCGTCGCTCAGAGGGAAGACATCACTGCTCAAATCGCTGCCCAGAGGGAAGACATCACTGCTCAAATTGCTGCCCAGAGGGAAGAAATCGCCGCCCAGAGGGAAGATATTTCTGCTCAAATCGCCGCCTAGAGGGAAGAGATAACCGACCAGATGGAAGCTCAGCGTAAGGAGATTGAAGAGAAGATCAAGCAGTTGGAAGAACGACTAGAACAAGTCAGTAGCGGCGAGGGAAAAGAAGACGAAATTAAACCGAAGACGAAGCAGTTGAAAGAACGACTAAGGCGATTCAGTAGCGGCGAGACGAAGGAAGAAATAAAGGCGGTCGTTCAACAGAACTCGATATGCACCAATCGAGTGACGCCCCCAACGTTCGACGGAAAAATTCCGTGGGCCAGTTACAAGAAGCAGTTTGAGGCGCCAGCGGAGGCTAATGCTTGGTCCCCTCACGAGAAAGCTGTTTCCCTAACGGTAGCCTTACGTGGAGAGGCGTTGGAAGTTCTCCAGACGCTATCCACCGAAGAAGCCGGGAATTACAATGAGCTGCTGAGGCGACTGGAAATGCGATTCGGCCAAACACATCTGGAGCAAGTCCATCAATCCCAGATGTCCAATCGCCGTCAGAGATCGAACGAGACCCTGCAGGAGTTCGAAGCGGACGTAGCCAGACTAGTGAGGTTGGCGTATCCTACGGCACCGGAACAGATGATGGAGTGCCTCGCAGTGCAGACGTTCGTGAGCGGGCTGCGGGACCAGGAACTGCAGAGGGCCCTGAGACTAGCTCGACCGAAAACATTAATGGACGCGCTCGCCATCGCACTGGAGCATGATGCAGCCATGGAAGCCTCCCGCGGTCACGGCCGTGTTCGAGCGATTACAGAGGAAGTAGACACTGAAAAGCTCGTGGAAAGGGTCCTACAGCAGATCATGGAGGTGCTGTCGGCGAAGAAGAAGGTAGTTCGCTGTTGGAACTGTGGCGAAGTGGGCCATGTGAAGAGTTCTTGCAAGCGGCCTAGAACAGCGGCGCCGGCGAAGGCCCAGGAAAACTAATGCGTGTCGATAAGAAAGGGGGAACGTCGACCCGTAGCAGTGGAAACCCCCGGGCAAGTATAGCCTCGTTTTCCCACCAATTGGGGAGCGCGTACGTCGATGGCACTATCGACGGGAGATCCCACGCCATGCTTGTGGACACGGGAGCTACGAAGACGATCGTACGCTCGGAAGTTGTGAGGGACCGTAGGAAGATTAGGCCAAGTAGGTGGCAATTAAGAACTGCCACTGGGGAGAAGGCAGTAATACACGGTGAAGCGACGGTTAGCATGACGTTGGGACGAGTAAAGTTTGACCATTCTGTTCTCATAGCCGAAATTGAGGAAGACGTCATACTGGGGATGGACGTCATGAGGAATCATGGATTCCAGTTGGATTTCGGACACCGAGTGTTGAGGATCGGTCAAGAAGAATTACTGCTACACAATCGTGACAACTTTGTGTTAGACGTAATAATGGCAGAAGATGTGATTCTCCCGGAACGAAGCGAAACGATCACCTCTACCTGTCTGAGGGGTGTTGTGGAAGAGGGAATTCCAGCCGTGATCGAACCAGAAAACGATGACAATCGACTGGCTCGGGGGGTACTGGTAGGAAAGGCGCTCGTTACTCTCTCAAGTGAAGTGCCTGTGCGACTACTCAACATCAATCAGTACCCGGTCACCATCAAGAAGGGTACGAAGCTGGGCACATGTATAGCCGCTTCGGCCATCGTAAGGGGCGTTAGTGAGGAAGAAAGGTCCAGACACACTCCGCAGGACTTGAAACAAATTCTTTCCCAAACCAGTGCGTTTCTCTCGCCCACACAGAAACAAAAGGCATTAATAAACAAAAATATAATAAAAAATAAAAAAAAAAAATATAACAAAAAATAATAAACAAAAGGAATTAATAAATAAGTACCAGGACATATTTACCACCGAGAATGGAAAGCTGGGAAAGACCAAGGTCGTGACACATAAAATTGACACGGGCGAGACACGACCGATTCGACAAACAGCAAGACGACTACCCTTGGCCAAACGGGAGGAAGCCGAGAAAATCATCAAGGACCTAGAGCGGGACGGGGTCATCGAGCCGTCAAGCAGTCCATGGGCCTCGCCGGTAGTACTGGTGAAGAAAAAGGATGGGACTACTCGATTCTGTGTAGACTACCGGCAGGTGAACAGTGTCACCAAAAAGGACAGCTACCCGCTACCACGTATCGACGACACACTCGATACCCTTGCTGGATCCACGATATTTTCGACCTTGGATTTAAAAAGTGGCTATTGGCAAGTCGAAATGAACCCTGCCGATAAGGAAAAGACGGCATTTACCTTCGGTAACGGCCTGTGGCATTTTACAGTCATGCCATTCGGACTTTGTAATGCCCCAGCGACGTTTGAGAGGCTGATGGAGAGCGTGCTAATGGGTCTGACGTGGAAAACGTGCCTAGTCTATTTGGACGACGTCATCGTGATGGGCAAGACCTTCGAAGGACATCTGAAAAACTTAGAGGACGTCTTCCAGAGACTGCGAGGTGCGGGGCTGAAACTGAACCCGAAGAAATGTCAACTCTTCAGAAGGAAGGTCTCGTACTTAGGGCACGTAGTGAGCAGAGAGGGCGTCGCCGTTGATCCGGACAAGACAAGTACGGTGAAGGAGTGGCCAATACCGGTAGATAAACACCAGTTGAGGAGTTTTCTGGGCCTCTGCACGTACTACCGACGATATGTCCCGATGTTCTCCGACGTCGCTAAGCCGTTGACAAGGCTCACGGAAGAAGGACGAAACTTCTGTTGGGATGAGGAATGCCAGTCCGCCTTCGACGAGCTGAAGAAGAAGTTGACCAGTGCCCCAGTGCTGAGTTTTCCTCTGCCAGAAGGACAGTTCATCCTGGACACCGACGCGAGCAATGTGGGAATTGGAAGTGTTCTGTCGCAGCGCCAGGAGGGACAAGAACGTGTCCTTGGATACTTCAGCAAGGTACTCTCCAAACCAGAAAAGAATTACTGCGTCACCCGGCGTGAATTATTGGCCATCGTCAAGTCCATCGAGCACTTCCATAAATATTTGTGTGGAAGGAGGTTTCTGATCCGGACCGATCATGCTGCTCTTAAATGGCTCCTCCAGTTTAAGAATCCCGAAGGACAGATCGCTCGCTGGATCGAGAGGCTCCAGGAGTATGACTTTGTCATAGAACATCGGCCAGGACAGAGTCATGGAAACGCAGACGCACTCTCGAGAAGACCATGCCCTGATGAGTGTCCTCATTGTCATAGAGCTAAGGAAAAGTCCGAGAAAGTCTATCGAACGACCGTGGTCGCCGAGGAATGGACACCATCCTCGTTACGACAAGAGCAAGGAAAAGACCCGGTTCTCAAAGAAATCCTGGTTTGGAAAGAGGGAGGAGAGCGTCCTGAGTGGCAAAAGGTATCACCTGGCTCGCCAAAACTCAAGAGCTATTGGGCACAGTGGGACTCGCTAGTGGTTGAGGATGGGCTACTAAAACGCGTACTGGAGAGCCAAGACGGGACGGAGGAAAGACGGCAGTTGGTAATTCCCTCCAGTAAAATTCCGGAGGTCTTGCGGCACCTTCACGACGGATCGTCTGGTGGACATTTAGGGATCAAGAAAACGCTGCAGAAGGTACGGGAGCGCTTCTACTGGATCAATTGTTCAGACGACGTGAAGAACTGGTGCAAGAAATGTACTACATGCTTTGCAAGTAATGGGCCACAAAGACGACCGAAAGCTCCCATGAAACAATATAACGTCGGAAGCCCCTTCGAAAGGATCGCTATTGATATAGCAGGACCCTTCCCTGAGACCGAAAAGGGGAATAAATACATCTTGGTCGTGATGGACTACTTTACGAAGTGGGTAGAAGCGTACGCTCTCCCTAATCAGGAGGCAGAGACAGTGGCCGATGTGCTAGTGAAGGAGACGATCTGCCGGTTTGGAGTACCCATGGAATTACACTCGGATCAAGGAAGAAACTTTGAGAGTGGCCTATTCCGGAGGATCTGTGAGAAGTTTGGGGTACGAAAAACAAGAACCACGGCCCTTCACCCTCAGTCTGACGGCATGGTAGAACGAATGAATCGCACCCTCAACCGCTATCTAGCGAAAATGGTCTCGTCACATCAAAGAGACTGGGACGAACACGTGCCGTTCTTCCTGATGGCCTACCGCTCGGCCGTTCATGAGTCGACAGGACAAACTCCAGCCAAAGTCCTGTTCGGGCGAGAACTTAAACTACCCTGTGATCTAATCTTTGGCGCTAGACCGGACGAGGACGTTTCGGGGGAAGATTACGTTTCCCGGATGCGGCAAAGGATGAACGAAATTCACGATCAAGTCCGGTACCAACTAAATATCGCCAGTGATCGCATCAAAGAGCGTTACGACATCAACGCTAAAGAGGGTGGCTACCAAATGGGAGACCGAGTTTGGCTGTACAACCCACAGAAGAAACGTGGTTTGTCCCCTAAGTTACAGACCAATTGGGAAGGTCCCTATGTTGTGAAGAAACGAATCAATGACGTGGTCTACCGGGTAAGCAAACTACCAAACGGCAAGCCGAGAGTGGTGCACTTTAATCGGTTGGCACCCTATGAGGGGTCGCACGATGAGGCGGAGGTTCCCCGAGTAAGAAACACATTGGCGCAGGAGAACGAACTTTCCTTCGAAGAATTTATGAGAGCCTACGGGGGTACCGGAAAAGCACGGTATGGGGTAACCTGTGAAAAACAACAGGATTTGTTCAGCGTACCTGAAGAATACTCGTTGGCCCATTGTGTGTCCGCCGACCTGGTAATGTCACGAGGTATCGCCACGGTTTTCAAGAAGAAGTACGAGCGCTCGGAACAACTCAGAGAGCAACTCCCGGAAATTGGCAAGGTTCTGGAACTACGTGACAACGTAAGACACATCTTTTATCTGGTTACGAAGGAGATCGGGTCCCTTAAACCATGTTATCACGATGTATGGCGAACCTTGCATAGGCTACGAGACCGACTGCTGGAGCTCGACATCAGGAAGCTAGCTGTCCCCAAGTTAGGTGCTGGACGAGATCAGCTGGACTGGAGGGTTGTCCGGAACATGCTGGAAGTAGTGTTGAAGAATACCGGAGTGGAAGTTTTAGTCTACTGTTTTGGGCCTGCACCATGTCGACTCGGGAAGACGGTCCCCTGTTATTTTGACGCCACGTCTCGCTGTAAGCGGGGGGCTAACTGCAGGTTCCTGCATGGGCCTACCAGGGATACGTTCCGAGACGAAACGTCTCTAAGGCGGGGGCAGTGTAATGCGAGAAGTAAACAAAGCGACACATGTTTACTCCTTCAAAAGAATAACTACGACGCGTACAAGACAGGTGCATGAACATTTCCTGCGTAGGTGTTCTAGAATATACTAGAACGTTCTTTATCGGGGTTGGGAGTGTATATATAAGGGGGCTTGTGATCGAGGGAGTTAGTTAGAACTAGAGAAGCAGAAGTGAACGCGACATACGATCCGAAAGCGGAGCAGTACAAATAAATTATGTAGTGTCTAGTCTAGTGTACAAGTAGTTTAGTGTGTTAAATAAATTAGTGTTCAATTAATGTAAATAAATTATAAAATAAACGTTACAATATCATTGAAACTTAAAAAAATCTAGTAGAACGTGGCTTAAATATAGCCTATAATACAACTAAAACTCCTAAAAACGTCCTAATTAATTCCAAGAATAAGAAGGACAAGTGGTTGGAATCCGGGGTATAGATTACATTGTGATAACTGTGAGAGGGTATTTATTTGACAAACTGATAGATCCTTCAAAACTAGAAATAGGAAGCACTCTGGACTATTGGAAAACAATTTGTGTAAAGGAAGAAAAGCAGTAGCGGTTTGCCAATCACTTGTCACTAAATCACTCATGGGACCAAGAATAATATGGAATTTTCATACCTATGTGCTAACTAGAAGATTAGACCCTCTGGAAGCACTTAAAAGCTTCTGAGCCATTATAGACAATAACTTAACTTGTACTAACGACTTAACCTATTAATAAATATTCTATATTGGACTCCTTTCGAGGAAAACGCTTTAACAGCATAAGTCTGAAGTAGGTGGATAGGTTATGTTGATTGATGCAGTGATTTACTATTATATTACTTATCGTAACACTTATGTTCCATGAGCAAACTCATTGTCTATTAAAATTGATGTTACCACACAACATTTCTCAATATACCTACTGTCCGTTACCCACTTACCTACTCTATGAATTTTTAAATTTTATAAATGTAACACACAAAATATTTCCTAGACAACGTTCTAGATTCGTTTGTTAATAAATACCCTTCTTCCTCCTAATACCAATTAGTCGAAGGTGACCATTAGTCCAATAAGTTTCTGACTTGTATAATGTGAAGACATACACCACAATGGTTTTGACCTAAATGGAAAAACAGAAATAACTAAAGATTCATTAGAAACAAGCAACGATTTGTTGGAAAACGCTAATTTGAACAATGAGACAGTATCAATGTTGGGTTTACTAGAGTACTTTAACTTGACGTGCTTATGATTAAACTGATTATTAAGTTGATCTATATTTTTTATAAACGTAAGCAATATAAAACACTATAAAACATAAACATGTATTTTTCATTAAGTAAATAAAATAATACCCAAAACCAAGAGAAGATTAATTGTTAATGATATATCTTTCTGGCAAGATATTATTATAAGTTATCACAGTATTTGCCAAATTAAATGTCAAACTTTAAAATTTCGAATGAAATATACTCATAAGCTTTATCATAATCATAAATCATCATCATAATCATAAGCATAATCATAAAGATTGTAAATGAAAGAAACAATTTAATTTAAGTCACATTCATGTATTGAAATGTATAATCTAATGTGTTCTTAAATATTTTTTAGAATTTTCCGATTTTCATCAGGAAAATTTGGAAAAATTAAGAATTCGTACAAATACCAAATAGTGGCAATCCTGTCTGAACAAACTTGCTGTTCCATTGTTCTCTCATACCACCAACCGATTCCGTAAGAGTGTTTGTAATTACCAGCTGTTACATGCAATTTCTTGTTTTAGTCCATTGCAAAATGGTTATTAAAAAAAAATCTTTGATCACATTATACCTAAAAATCCATTTACAACGGTAAAATAAACGTGGGTGGTGAAACATTTCATTTAATAATATATTTTACGAATCGAGAGAATAAGAATATTATATATTTAAACGTTCATCAAAATATTTTGATTAATGTTACAGATATTTAAAAAAGAATTACTTAACTGAGTTTAGAATGTATTGTGTACCTATCTATAGTTGTTCAAAGAGTTGAACAAGACATCATTTTCGAATGTTCATTTCCAGATAATATTTGATTTTTAACTCAAAATAAAATGATCCATTTTAGCTTGGTTCTTCCATATTTCGAAAATTTATTCCGAATAAAATTATTCAAATATACGGGGAATACTTCCGAAATATGCCATATTAGCATACTTTCAATTTTTTTAGTTAGCATTAAATGCTTTGAAAACAATCAATTCAATAAATGTGCCATGTTTGAGGAAAAATGCATTTTGCATAAAATCCTACCCTCAATCATTAAAATCTAATAATTAACAATAATATGTGTTTTTGGTGAAAGTATGTCGTTTCCACTACACCCACATAATATCGTTTACGTAAAACAATCAACATGCTATTATTAGTGGTACGTAAGTGCAAATGAGCAGTACATATTTTGAAATAGTTTTCGACCGGTTCGACCTAATTAAAACAGCAGGCTCATATGTCTGGATATTAACGAGACTCATTATCCGGCAGCACCTGGTTTAAATGCGCTTGTAAAATCGACGAGTAACATCGGTCTCTCACTCTCTATATCGAGCAGAAAAATGTTAAGCTGCCAATATCACGTTGAGATTACTCCTTATTTATTGCTATTGATACCAGTACCTATTTAACGTTAACCATCATCTCGAATTACTTTTATGACTTATTCTAGCGGCCGCGCAGGAATATTAAACGTGAAATTACGGAGACTTGCCCATCAAACTGTCAGGAATGTTATACGAGAGAGAGAAGAGGCATCTCTTATTACGGACACCTTATTAAACGGGTAAGCGCTTATCCGAAGGGAAAAAATTTGTTACAGTTTCCTGTTCTCCGTGTGACGGGAGAGGAGAGGTATTTTCAGTCTTTTTAACCAACATTTACTTACTTCTTCTAATTAATTGCATGCGATAAAAGATTGCGCTTAATTGCCCAGAAAATAACGCGTCAAGATAGTAATCTTTGAAGTTTGTTGGATGAGGGGGCAATAACAATTTTTTGTGTCGGCGAATGGAATAATTCGTCTCAGTTTAATAACTTATGTTATGTAGAATGTGCCCAGCTAACAATTTAATTGAGATATTAGTAGAAATTTACCTCACATAAGGTATTTCAACAACTGTATTTGGTAGAAATTTATTAACTTTTAGCGGAAATTTAGTGTCTTTTTTCATGTCAAATTTAAGTAAAGAGTTAGTAAATTTAGTGAATTTATATCATCAGTTATTAAGTTGACGACGACCTATTAGGTCAAATCTCACGTCATGTCGAAATTATGCCTTAGCTATGCAATTTTTGGTGAATACTCACCTTCCAAGTTTACAAATGCGACAGAAATACTATATCGATTTAGATCAGGGATGAGCAACCTTTTTTTGGGTCGGGCCACTTACAATTCTGAATATTTTGTTCGGGCCGCATATGAGTGTGTTTTCTCGTTTAACGTTCTATTTATTAGTTGAATAGGATAGGTTTGCAGGAGCTTGGCCCGCACGATGCATGACGACGGGCCGCATGCGGCCCGCGGGCCGCGGGTTGCTCATGCCTGATTTAGATTAAAAATTGATCAAAATTTGTTTTTTTTTGTGAAAATTAGGAATAGTATCCCAAAGTTATACTTTTCGTCGACATCAGTATCAGGAATCGTAAGATAGATAGATTGATGTAGTTAAATTATATCAACTTAACGTAGTAATATCGTACAAGAAGGAAATTTTATTGCCAAACCTTATTCTCGCTTGTACTTCATAAAATAGCGACGGCCAGTAGTAATTATTAAAATATATTTTTTAGATCTTTTATAAAGTGTAATATACAGTTATAGTATTTTAAGTGCTTCGATGTGTAGTTTAGACCGAATATTACGGTCAAATATGACGTGTTCTTATAATTTGGAGTACTTCTTTGTTCAATTTGGAAAATATAATAATTCCAAAATTAACTTTACATTATTTGGAAGTATATATTAGCCATATTGTTTTCAAAATATCTAAGGTATACTCTATTGAGAACAAATTCCGATGGACGTCATTTTGATGACGTCAGAATCGTCCAATACTACCAACTTAATATAGTTCCAGCACATCGCCATTTATGTGTTCCGTTGGCAATATACAGACCGTTTCTACAGAGGCGCAGTATGGTATAAACATAAGAGCGAAAGAAAGGCCATATATTTCTCGTTGGCTAAACAGAGAAAGAACTTTTGCGACGTTGCTAGCTCGCGAAACATCACAGTCATCCGCACACTCTACCGGCCGGTATTATGATATGTAATGAGAAACACACGTACGAACGTTTTCATTCGCTGTATAGCCTCCGGCGAGAATATTTGGAATGGGTTACGAACCGAATGAAAAGGTATTTATTGTAAAGTGGTTTTACATGCACTCTGTGGATGAAGTCATTGGTCGTTTTGCTTTTGAAATTCCCGATCGCCCAATTCCATGCGTGCCTGGTCGGCTGGCAACGTTACAAAACTTCCTTCTCTGTCATACTAACGAACTACTATTAGTTTCTTTTTTGCTCTTGTTGATTTCGGGACATGCGTTTCAATAGAAAAGCTCCGTGTATGGTTATGTATATTGTCAACCTAAAATATACACGGAACACATAAATTGCGATGTGCTGGAACTATATTAGGTTGGTAGTATTAGAAGTATTCTGACTTCATCAAAATGATGTGCATCGGGATTTGTTTTGAATAGAGTATACATTTCATTTACATCTAAAAGTTAAGTAAAATGAAACCAACTACGTATTGATATTAATAACTTATAGGTATTAAAATTGAGTAATTTTGAACACTTGATCATATGTAACGCGCCGTATTGCACCAATAACGTCAAAAAATTATTTTTCAGCGTTAATTAATCACTTAATTCGTGAAACAGGACTCATCGACTTAAATGATTTATTAGGTGACACTCACTAAATTAACTTAATACGTCATACAGCGAGAATGTGACCAAATAGGTGAAATATGGCTACGGCCCATCAGGTGATGTAAGTTATATGTAGTATGACAGGCCCTGTTCTAGCTACTTGGTAATTTTGTTTCAGTAAGACCTGCTAGGTGGTGTGATACTACTTAATATAATATTGCATCTTATTATTAGGAATCTAACCAAAGGAAAACACCAAGTCTTAACCAACTGCTTTATTAAAGATGAGCGACCGGTTTCGGCTTCATAGAAGCCATCCTCAGGCTCGCACTACATGAGTGAGGAAAATTAGCAAATTTTTCTTCGGGGGAATTTCTCTGAAACTAGGTAGAATCCTGGCGGAACATGGCATCACAATCTCGTACAGAACTGTTAACAACTCCGGGAAGTTTCTTGTGAATTCGAAAGACAAAAGAGAGGTGTGGAAAGAATCGGGGGTTTATCGTTTAAACTGTGGAGATTGTGATGCGACTTACATAGGCCAAACTGGACGTTCTTTCTCTACTCGTGTAAAAGAACATGAGAGGCAATTTATTAATTACAAGGATCAAGGGGTTGTTGTTACACAGTCACAATTCGCTAATCACTTATTATTAGAACACCATATCTGCGATTTCAAGGAAGATGTACAATTTTTACACCTTTGTAATAAGGGCGTGAGGTTGAACCTCTTAGAGACTCTTGAAATATTTAAAGCCCTGAAATGCAGTGACATGACTTGCGTAAATGACATAACCTATCTTAGTAATCATTCAATCCTCAACACTTTTGAAGGTAAGACCGTTGTTCCGTCACCTTCTATTTAACCTGTGAATAAGCTTGTTTCTGTGTTTTTACCTACGCCCGCCAACTTTAAAATTTTGCGCATGTCTTCTTCAACTGCTCCTCCTTAGCCGGTCCGACGTTCGAGATCTTTCTAGAATGTCAAGGGGGGTAAAACTTAATCCTTGAAGATCGAAGACGTTCGTAGTTATTTCCCAACCTCTCAAGAATGAGGAAGCTCACGCCTTTAGGGCTTGATCCATGTCCTGAAAGAACTTTATGTAGTTAATCTTGTTCGATGTGTGTTAATTTCTAAGTTTTATTTATTTTAACTGTGTATGTCAACGTATTTGTTTTGTATATGTGACGCCGCATACTTCGAACAACAGGAGCCCTAAAACAAAACAATTTGTTGTGAGTTGTGAGTATTGCTTTGTAAGGTACTTACCTTCTGTTTGCTAATTCTCCTCATTCATGTAGTACGAGCCTGAGGATGGCTTCTATGAAGCCGAAACCTGTCGCTCATCTTTAATAAAGCAGTTGGTTAAGACTTGGTGTTTTCCTTTGGTTAAATTAGCAGGGCCAACTTTGAGAAGCTGGACAACCTTTGGTCGTTTTTAGGAATCCTCTTTCTACACATATTTTCACGTCACTAAAAAGGTCGGATTAAACGACCCCACCTAATTCGCTGATATATAATTAAATTCTATATAAATAAGTAAAGTCCACTTTGACCTTTGTGAACAACACCTAAATTGTTACCTCGGCGGTAATGTTTTATGCTAGAAAATAGTAGCTAATGGCGGTATTTTTGCAGTGTTCTCTGTTGCCGAAATTCGCGTCCTTCAAAGCCTGTAGGTACTTCAAAAACAAATTTTGATATAAGGCCAAAAATCCTCGCTAAACTCAAACCACAACGGATTGATCGTATTTTCCTGAAACAAGAATTTCAGACATTTTTGGACCGACGGTTAAAATTTCCATAGAAAGCTGCTGGGGCACATTTGTCAATTTCCCTTCGTGGAGGAGCACTACGCGCAGATCGATAAATTAGAAAAAAATACGTATTACGTACTTTGATATTTTCGTCCGACCCTTGGGGCGGTTTTAGCCGCCCGCGGCTCTGAGCCGGACAAGGGTCAACCATAATTAACGTCCATCGTTAATCATAACGGGAAGTCGGGAGGCAAAAACGCTTTTGTGTTAAGATTGCAGGGCCGCCCCGCACACTCTGTAAGTGCCTCTTACGTAATTACTTGGAGATGATTTTGATAATTTTGAAGTGAGCGAGGAATGCGGATCACGCTTACCGATTGTTTGGGTCCGCGTCACGGGAAAAAGGGGGGAGATGAGGTTGAAACGGCACGTCTAAACGACGGCGACTTTCAAAAATAGTTTAATAAAATGTGTATTTAGTTCAGTCAAATAAACGATACGAGTTTCAATATTTAAGATTCAACACAGGATGCAAGTCGAAATAAGTAGATACACTTAAACCGACAAAGCATTCACCATAATTAACATTTCAATTGCCCAAAAAGAGAAGTTTTTAAATTGGACGCAAAATTTATTTTGACACACAAACACCGTAATAAATACGTTTAAGGGATCAAAGTACGTATTCCACAAGATTTGAGCCCAATACTTTTTCCCTTTTACATTATTAATTGAGGGAAAAATTATTGGATTGTAGGCAAAACTTTTCCTCGCAAGATGGCAATAGGTCATCTGCAAACCTCCTGCCATTTATTTTATAAGGAATTTATTATATAAACCTCCATACCTCCAATAGGCAGACATGATAAAATCGTACCAATTTTCACAATTTTCTTACACGTTCACCCTTCTTTTCCACCCTGTCGACCAATGGAAACCTCCTTAAGTAACCATTTTAGAATTATTACTATCATTTTATGAAAGTACCCACAATAAGTAGTCGTGCAATAGCACATAAATTTTGTAAAAGGAAATTAATTTCTCAGATACCTAAAGTCAAAATCCACCCACGGTGAGACTAAACCATGTTGCCATATCAATTTCCCCCAGCCAGAGATGATGGAGGTGCGCGGCGGACAGGGGAAAGGGGAAACCGATTCCAGTGGCGGGTAAAATATTGCTTATTCTGAATGAAAATTATTTCAAAATTTATCGTCGAAAACCAATGAAAGAAATTGGAATCATTCCGATTATGGGTATATAGAAGAATCCTTAAGAAGAAGGTTAACTGGTAAATTTCCACACCACCTATGAGATATTACCCTGGCGCGTTATCATTTTTAAAAGGGACGACTCGCCTGGAGCCATACAACCAAAATAAAATAAATTCTTAACAGAACATATTATAACAAATTATAAAACAAACAAATTTATAAATAAACAAATTATTAACAAAATAAATCAATGATCAATAAAATAAATAAATTCTCAAAAAAATAAATAGAATATTTATAAAATTAATAACTACACTGCGTTCTCATGTAAAACGAAAAACAAAATAAATTAAACATATAAGGTACATTGAAGGTGACAAAAACATTTTAAAGTACGTTGTCTGTGTACGTAGTTGTTTTAAGATAAGTAATTTTCCAGAGAAGACCCTGAATTTGAAGTTTCACGAGAACTGCTGTCATCACCAAGAGTAAAGATAAGGGGTTCTATTACTCTTTCTATTCGTGGGTCCAATTCCCAGAATTTTTCTTCTTTAACAACGTGCTGGATACATTTTGTCCAAGCATCAGCTCTAACAGCACTCGCTGCATTCTCTAAAAGAAATCTGACATCCGCTATGTTAAATGTGACGCTTTTTCTCGCGCCTTCACCTTTTATCTGCGCCCAAATTAATTCGATCGGATTTAACTCACAGTGATACGGTGGTAATCTTAAAACCATAAACCCTCTTTCCCTTGCGATTTCATCCACGACTAATTTCAAATAATTTTGTTTATGTTGTCGAGCGATTCGAAGCAATTCCGGTTTAAGCAAGTTTTCGTCGCAAGCTATATTTTTTGATCGCAACCAATCGAATATTTCACCTTTTTTCCACGCTTATGTAGGAAGTGGTTCTGCGCGACGACTGTGATAAGGCGCATTATCCATTACAATAACCGAACCAGGTTCCAAGCGCGGAAGAACAGATTTGAACCACGTTTCAAATACGCCCGAATTCATGTCTTCGTGATAATCACCGGTTTTTCGTGATTCGAAAACGTTTAGCCCGCCCGACACAAAACCCGACTCACTTCCGATATGCGTTATTATCAACGTGACTTTATTATCAACCTGCGCCCTTTACCCGACGGTGATTTAATCCCGGTAGAAAGCCCTTCAATTAGAGCTGTTCTGTGATTTGTCACGGATAAATCTTGGAAAATTTTGGAACCCGCCAATGTCGTTCACGAGGGAGAACGACGTTGCCACAGCGTTGCCACCTGTACTGACGTCACGTCGTTTGAGCAATCGTTAACAGCGATAGGAATAGAGAGAGAGAATAAGGCATGGCAACGTTCTGAAATTTGACAGAGGGAAGGAACGAATTTGTAGGATGTTGCCAAAAGCACAACAAAACCCTGGCATGGTTACAATTACCAACCGTATTGCAAGGTTGCATTTGTTTCGGTATACTATTTTGTGCGTTGTATATGGCAACATGGATTATTCTCACCGCAGGTGGATTTCAACTGTACGCGTCATTCGGGTCACGGCCGACACCTCGCTTATCTTTATCTACACCATCAACTTTAACACTTTAAAAACAAAGGAAATTCTTACTTTTACTAAAAACTAATAGTTATAATCTGTTAATTTACCATATTTAAGGCTTATCTAAATCAAAAATGGCGATGTGTAACACCGTAAGACTTTCTCATATGGCCGGACAAAATATTCATGGCAACATTATCACCGTTTTATAAAATAAATTTATTGGATATTAACATTTTTTTCTTATTAGTAAATATTTCTTCTAGTTGTTTGTTAGATAACAAAGGTTTCTGAAATGTATTTTTGAATACAACTCACTTTATCGAAAAGATAAATAAAACAGGTGTAATATAACAACAACAAATTTCAATGTACATACTTCGAAATAAGAATCCAATTATCGATTTGGAACAAATAAAAACAACTTTACTTGATAAGGATATATCAGTTAGACAAACAACTACGCTACAAACCGATGCACTTAAGGAAGTGCCTATTAGGGTAATTTTAGATAAAAATGTTTCAAATAAAAAGTTAGTAGCCATTAAACAGCTAACTCAAGTCATGAAATTTGTTATAAATCACCAAAACCGTTTTAACGAAAATTGTACAACAAAATAAATCAAGAGTAAAGTGCCCTTTAGGAAAGTTTTAGGAAAAAAATATTTCAAATAAAATTGTATACATTTAATATCTTAATACAAATATAAAGTTTAATGAAGACATTCAAAACGTTTTTCAACAATTTTTTGAGAGTTTAAAGATGATCAGGAGAAAAGTGTCCTTTAGAGAGCAGAAGAAAGGAAAAACTTCTATGTTTTGCTAACACTTTATTGAAAAAACGCAACCGGTTTCGACCTACTGTGAGGTCATCTTCAGGCATACTATAAAAAGGAACAAGAAACCACCCTCAGCAACAACACAACCGTAAAGCATCTTAAAAGGATATCATGTAAAATGGTATAAACTGTGATAAGATAAAAATTGAAATTAAAATTTAAAGGTTTTACATACCTAAAAATAGTTTATTTAACGACGTTCTTTGATTGTATACTTACCAGGTTCTCCAATCGCAGTGTCCATTTGGATAATTTTGAGGATTTAGAACGGAATTGTTACAATTAATTTTATTTCAATTTATGACTTCTTTGACCAAGTTAGTCACCAATCTGCGTCCTGGAAGGAGTTACTTAAAGTTTTTAATTGTGTAAGTATTCCTTTAGCGTATTTTAATTTCAATTTTTATCTTATCAGAGTTTATACCATTTTACATTATATCCTTTTAAGATACTTTACGGTTGTGTTGGGCTGAGTGTGGGTTCTTGTTCCTTTTTAAAGTACGCCTGAAGATGACCTCACAGTAGGTCGAAACAGGTTGCGTTTTTTCAATAAAGTGTTGGCAAGACATAGAAGTTTTTCCTTCCTTCTGCTCATCATGGCCAACTGTGAGAACCTGGACCTAACCTAACCTCCTTGCGTCTTTTAGGGAGGTTTTAGAAAAAAATATTTCAAATAAAATTTATATCCATTAGTGAGATCAGTTGAAATCTAAAACTTGGTAGGAATCGACATAGCCGTTATGGAGAAAATTGAGAAAAACTGAAAATTCACAAGAGTAAAGGGCCCTTCGCAAAAGTTCAATCAAGATAACGATAAAGGCAATTAATTAGAACTGAATAGTAAAATATATATTCAAAGTTTAGAGGTTAGACCAGTTTTTGAGATAATCCAAGAAAACCTAAAAATAACTAGAGTAAAGTCCCCTTTGCCCTTAACTGATTCCAATGAAATTTATACGTTCAGATATAGTTTTCAGATGACCTAGCTTAAATAAATAATTTTAACTCTTCAGTAGGTATTTAGAGTTTCTGAGAAAATACACACATACTTACATACATACACAGATATACTTTCAAAAACATGTTTTTCGAACTCAGGGAACCTCAAAACGTCCAGAAATGCCAATATCTCAAATTCCAAAACTCAGCACGACTACAATACTTCCTCTTACTATATGGGTATGCCATATGAGAAAGTAAAAATTTATAAGTATGTTTTGTTGATTTTTAACTCCTTCGATCACCCCTCTTCTAGCTTTTAAATGACTTTCGGAACTCCATTATATGTTACATAAGTGATAAATAAAATTAATATGGAGTTTGTCGATAAGAACAATCAAATGTTTCGCTGTCATCCGGAGTAATAAGGGAAAATCAAGGTTTGTCGCTGGAAATTTTAACTCCTGAGATTCAACCCCGCTTGCATCATTTGTTTAGAAATAATAATAACGCCATTTAGTCTAAGAGCTGGCTACAGAGGGGAAGGGGTGACTCGGTGCAGCGGAAGTTTTGTCAATTATAGGCTCGGTTGTTACAGATATAGCGTAAGGCGGGGCCGCCAGAAGGTACCTTGGAAGAATAACGGGAGGATAGGGGGTTAAATATGCATTTTTTTATGTAAACAAATTGATGAGGTGCAGTGTTGAAAATTTGGACAATAATCGGGGATGGTACAAGTAAGTAGGGAAAAAATTGCCAGAAGACTAGGTGGAAGACAAAGACTCGCCAGAATGCGCTAATGTTGCGAAAAAAATTGCAATGATTATGTGACTCGGTGCACTTCTGGCAATTTTTATACTTATTATGTAATTCAAGACTAGATCACCTGCAAAATGCCAGAAGGCTAAATGGAAGAACGAGAGAGATATTAGCGATACCTTGAGCGTCGGTGGCCCACGCGATGACTCGATTTATTTTGTATTTTATATTTTATATCATGGGGTGCACTTCTAGCGATTTTATTAACATAATTGAAGATATTTCATGAATAGTTTTTGCTTCCTTTTTGTAACTGTTTTCATGACATAATTTAAGAAGATCGTGCACTGTCATGGTTTGGTTTCATATATGGTCATTTCAATGTCAGTGACGTCAGTGTAAGCAACCCACGCAAAATTCCTTAGGGTAATACGAAAACTTGAACAGCCAAAATTTAATGAATTAATAAAGCAAAGTAGATAAAATAGTATATTACACTCGTTTAATAAGACGTATTGTCACACTCGTTCTATTAAAGCACTCCTCGCTTCGCTCGTCGTACTTTAAAAATCTCGTGTGACGATACTCCGTCTTATTAATCTACTATAATATAATATGTACTATTTATTCTTCTTTATACTTTTATCCAAGCCAAACCAAACAAACCTAACCTTCCGGACTGTAGTCGTAGGCCCAGAAACGTTTCCGTGAAGGATTTTCTCGTTCCGTGTAGATCTCAATCCAAGATGTCTACTGTCAGTCTATTTACGTTTAAGAACCCACCCTCAGGTAGGTTCTCCTTTAGACGCTGATTCTGTTGATGTAATTTTTGTTATTGTACAGTTAAAGCATTTTGTGAAACGATTGATAGCTAGCGTCACCACGGAGAAGGCAACCGACAATACAAAAACAATTGTAACACGTTGTCAATAAACAGCTAGCGCGGCGCGACAATTGGCCGTCCGGGTCGTACGGTTTTTCGGCGTTAACACCTCTCGCCGATTCAGCGCTTCGAGCTGTGCTTCCATAAGAAAGCTATGCTTAAAAAAAAACAAACAATTGGGTCATGGCGTGGTAGCCACCGACGCTCTGTGAGTATCGCTAATATCTCTCTCGTTCTTCCACTTAGCCTTCTGGCGTTTTGCAGGCGATCTAGTTTTGAATTACACGATGAGTATAAAAATTGCCAGAAATGCACCGAGTCACATAATTATTGCAATTTTTTTCGCAACATTTAGCGCCTTCTGGCGAGTCTTTGTCTTCCACCTAGTCTTCTGGCAATTTTTTCCCTACTTACTTGTACCATCTCCGATTATTTTGCAAATTTTCAACACTGCACCTCATCAATTTGTTTACATAAAAATATTGCATATTTAACCCCCTATCCTCCCGTTATTCTTCCAAGGTACCTTCTGGCCTTACGCTATATCTGTAACAACCGAGCCTATAATTGACAAAACTTCCGCTGCACCGAGTCACCCCTTCCCATTGTAGCCAGCTCTCCGTCTAATTAGTTATTATTTCAAAAACGAAATTCAGAAGGGTGGAAGACAGTAAGTCAATATTTTGTAACAGTGTTTTTATTTGGTTGTTTCTTAAGAGTTTTAGTTTGTACCATTCCAACTAAGTGGGTGGTAGGTGTATTATTAACAAAATTTTATCAATAAACAACGTCCGACCGGTCAAACTTCGACATTTCAAAACCCTACATCAATAATTTGATATGTTTTGTCGATTAAGTTTTGTTCACCTCTTTTTAATTAGTTATGTGGAAGATTTATGTTTAATATTAATAATCAATAAAATAGTAGATATTATGAAAATACATTCAGAAGTACTACAATTTCAAATAGGAAAAGTTACGTAGCCTACTTTCAATACCATGATATCAAGATTTATTTCTTAATAACACGTTACTGACGAACTGGTTAATGACCAATGACCAATTACTTATTCATGGCAATAATGAAGTACATATTTCTAGTTTAAAGTCGTATGAAGGGAGGTATTTTATAATTAATAATAACAATAAATACACGGCAAAGATATAAATTTCATTAAGAGATATCTACCTACTTAAAACACAGGACAACATAATAATACAAATAATCGTATTTAATCCGTATTTGCTTTAAGTGAAACCTTAGGTCTCTTCAGAAAATTAAACTCAAATTATTCAAACTTGTCGAAGTGGTAAACTTCACTGTTCAGTAAGAGAAAGGGCTACTTGAGAGTCATTATAAACTGAGTGAAGTGATGCCTAAGTAAATGAGTAAGAGACTCTTGCCACATTTAATAATAGTTTATGGTTACTGAAAAAATTATATAGTCATCATGCTCACTCATAAGCACTGACAGATCGACCAATAGTTTTTTTGGTTATTTAGTTTTTTAACTTAATCCAGGTTGAGCTCCTGGAGGTGTTGTGATTACAAAATGTTATTAAAAATTTTTAAACCGTTATAGATTCCATTATATGAGATTTCACGCTTGTCAGACATTCTATTACCCCAAATAAATAACTGGGGCCGAAGGAATATCAGTGAATTGCTCCGAAACTTAATTAAAAAATCCAGCGCTAAGTAACTTCAAAATTTCACCCAATAAATTAGTTATTTAACTCAGATTCAACATATTTAGTACCAAGAATGTCTATTAATCGAAATTAATAAAATATGGCCTTTTCCGTTCTATTGATATTCTACTTTTGTTATAACACAAGTCACTCCACATACGTCCCAAAGCAATTGGGTGCAGAATGCAGAATATTTAATCTCCTCCCAGTGGAATTAAACAACATTCAAACAGTATCAGTGTTCAAAGGTGACTTGAAATCTTTCCTGCCGAAAAGATTTTATGTTATTCTGTCATTAATTTAAATAAAGTTAAATTTCGTAAGTAACCACGTGTGGACAATGTACTTTTTCTCAGTGCCTAGTAATTATAATAAATAGTATAATTAATTTATTACTGGTAGCGCTTAATTTGTTTAAGCAAGTTAATTTAAGGGTAGTCTAATGGAGGGTTGATTAAGACTCGATGGAAGGTAACTTGGTATTCGATTGCCGACAAACGTATGTCTCAGCTTTATTTATATTAAACAGCCTGGTTTTGGAACTGTATATTGGGGTGTTTTGACTTCAAATTAAGTAGTTTCTGTCAAAAATTCGCACCTACGTAAATATGCAATTAACACACAGAACAGTTTTGAATAACTAACACATACGTCAAAAAACGAGAGGGGTTAAATCGATATGTGTAGCAACTAAACTCTCACCTTTGCGAATGTGTTCACAGTGGGCGGTACTTTTTCCTTGGTTATAAGCCGCTCAGAGAAAAACCGTAATCACTTAGTTCCCTGGCCGTGCTTTGGCTCTCAAACCTAACTAAAGAAAAGTAATTTCACACTACCGGTTTTACATATTCATGACACATTACCCGGCATCATCTTAATGCCACATTCGTTGCCAGCTAGACGGTGTTAATCGGAGCTTTTGCATAAATCCAGGCAATTGATGCACATAATTTATGGCTTTATTAAATTTCTGAATTTGATTAATGCAACAGCAGCGGACAGTTGAATGGGAAGTTAATCTTATCTCCATACGTAGGTACATAGGTAAACGTGTTTATTTTTAGCGATGGAAATAGAAGATTCGATCGCATATAAACTTCGCTTACTTCGATAATGATGGTTCTGATGGTGACGACTATAGAGGAGAAGGAACCTGAGGTCATGGTGATGAAGATGTAATTTTAACGGTTGTTAGCTTATTTCAAATACAAATTTAATAGAAGATAAATATGAATTGCTACACCGAGGTGTCATTTGCCTCTCTTCATTCTCATAATTTGCGACTTAACTGTATTCTTAAATAATTTAATCAATTGCATCCCACATATCTTAAGAAAATATCGTTCTACTAACTAGATGCAGTAGTAAACTGCATAACGGAACTGTTTTGTTTTCATCTATCTGTCTATGTATGGTTACAAGAAAAGTTAAAACATGGAAGAATTGCCCTTTATTTGACAAAGACATTGGAGACTTACAAGAAGCAAATAAATGGAAACAGCTTTATGAAAGGAGCAATATCCTTGTAGAATTCTATAAGGCAGATTTTGGTTACTAGAAACTGTTAGAATTATTTATGAATTGCAGTACGTATTATTTACAATTATAGATCCAAACGAGTATTCATATGTTTTAGATTAACTAAAAACATAGCCAGGCAAGTTATCAATGTAGTAACCCCATTTATGCCAGTAAGAGTAAATACTGTAATTAGGTACTTAATTTCACTTATTTTATTAAAATAATGTATATACCCATTTTGTAGGGTTTACCAAACGTCAGGATCCTCGGGTGTAATGGGATAAATTGATTGTACTCATGTGACAATTCTGGCACCATGAGGTGATCCAGAGCAACTTGAACACATCTATCTGAACAGAAAACAATTTCCCTTATTAAATTACAAATTGGTAGGTATGTCCAATATTTTGTACGAATAAATATTTGGAGATTACCACTTAATTTCAGATTTGTTACGAGATGTCAATAATACCTTAAACCCCGCTTCTAATAAAATTGCCAGGATTGTCACATTTGACATTATACAAGAAGAAATGGATAGCATTATGGATCTCAGGAACGTTGGAGTTGCAGTGTTGGTTAGATTAGGAAAAAGTTGCGCAATTTAAATAACCTTCACATAAAATTTGTAGAATTAGGCTTCTCTTGGTTTCGATTATTTTTGAGATAGAATTTCTTTCGGAATTAGCTTTTATGCGTCTCTGACTTTTTATTGATTCCCTCTATTGATTATAATATATGACTATGATTGATTTTATTTATTCATTAATGTATTATTATACCTTATTTCTATTCATTATTATTATTTCTAATTCCTATTTTTTAGACATTAAAAATAAAAAAACATGTCCATGATTTTTTTGAACTTTTTAAGCTTAACACGATAGCGTTTACATATTTTCATTGTAAAAACCATAATCACCTTAATTTTCATTAATACAGCCCTGTTATTTATATTACAAAAGCCATTTTGAATTCTGAATTAGGCCATGCTACATTTGAAATGGGTAAATGAAACGTTTTAGCTTGACCAGCATTGAAAATTAACCAGGAGAGATCTCCTGAGTACGGCTCTGAATGCTTCATTAATATCTATTGGTGGCAATCATAACCGTAAAAAAGTCAATAAAGCACTAAATTCCCAACAAAATATTTTTAGTAGCTATGGAAAAAAAGTTGAAATAAATAATCAAACTAATTCGAATTTATGAATAAACTTGTACATTATATAATTTATAGTATTGTAACGTTTATTTTCTAATTTATATACACTAATACTAATTGTACCCTAGACACTACTTAATTTATTTACACTATTACTAAACTAATTTATATAACACACTTAACTAATTAATTTATATCACACTCTTAATAGTTAATTTATTTCACTTCAATCGCTCTCGCTTTCGCTATTTCGCTTGTTTACTCTCGCGGCTTCCGTCTAATAATAATAATCTCCGACCACAAGCCCGCTTATATATACATCTCAATTGTAATCGAGAACCATCTGGCCTATTCTTGAAATTACTCGAAATACATTTTTTTTATGTAGAAAGGTCCAGAAGGTCATATATCACCTTTCCTTAAATAATAATCCGGGAGGTTTCTTCTTTAATAAGATGTTTTTATAGAATTCAATTAAGCGTCGCGGCAATCCTTTTGAGGTACTTCGCCCAGGTCCGATACGAGTAAACACGTCTCGCGCTATTGTTTACTTTTCGCATTACAGTATTTATACGTCGTAGTATTTACAGTCTTAATTATAAGAGGTGTTAGAATGACGACTATTTTCTAAGTACAGGTAATATTGTCTAACTGTACACTCAAAATCAAAACATTGTTAAAGTCATCTGTTTTTTGATGTTACTATCAGATTTTGTAACTAAAATAACAGGGCCGTATAAAAAACAAAAGATAATGTTTTTCAGTAAACCAAAATTTGCACTAAAAATATTATGAACGCAACTTGTTAAACTTAATAAGTGACAATGGAAAAGTATTGTTTTATATTTGAATATCTAATAAAAAAATGTCGAGAATAAACAAAGTCTAAAAGACAGCTGAAGTCTACAAACTTTATGCAAAAGGTATTTAAATTACCCAACCTTATTCTGAGTTAATCAACATTGTAATTCCAACCTTTCTTAAGACCTTGATGCTATCCCATTCTTATCTTAAACACATATGGTATTTAAACAATTAAAATAATTTCTTTAAGTTTAAGCCTATTTTCTTAAGCTTAATTTTATCATCAAGTTCGTAAGCATTTATGTTTTTGTACTATCCAAAATAATAATTGTTATACAATGTATATATCCAACATTATGAATTAAGAAAATTTCAAGTTCTCCATTTCTAATAACCGTTTCTCATGATCTACTAGTACCAGGTAGTCCTGGAGATAGAATGGAAAACAGATTAAGACCTGCAAAAAGTACCATTGAAAGATGTAATGGAGATTTAGATAAATATTTTGTTGGCTAAAAGACAATTACATGTTCATCCCAAAAGTAGTATCAGAAAATTGTGTGTTGTTCTACATAAAATGTGTGTTGGTAACAACATTCCTAAAGAGGACATAGAGGAAAATAATTTACGTGTACAGGATTATACAGATCGTTTCTACAGAGTCGCAGGATGGGATAAACATGAGAGCGAGAGAAAGGCCATATATTTCTCGTTGGCTTGACAGTGAAAGAACTTTTGCGATGTTGCTAGCTCGCGAAACATCACATTCATCCGCTCCGCACACATCCGAAAGCGTAAAGCGATACGCGACCGCGATACGCGTTGTCTTGGACTGCCTGCTCGGTCGGCAACGTTGCAAAACATCGTTCTCTATCATACGAACTGACCTACTATAAGTTTCTCGTTTGCTCTTGTTGATTTCCCACCATGCGTTTCGATAGAAAAGCTCAGTATATAAATGAATAACAAATATTTATTTCAAAATTAATATTTTATATTTACGAGTAGTATTTCAATAAAATGACTAAATTATTAATATTGTGACTTTTTCAGACAAACAACACTTCTGTATAGGAAAGGCATACGTTTTCACAAAAACAAAACAGAACATATACTTACTATAAAATTAAGGAAGGACGCATAATATCAAAACACTAATAATGTCCAAACAAATACCAAAAATATATTCTGATAACAGACTCTAAAAAATCATCAATTAAATTAGCTTTAACAGAGTTTCATTCTTGTATAATTTCCTTTTGCGTTTCGCTAAGTTTCCTAAATACATTCAATTTATTTGTATAATATAGCCTATCTTATTCAAATATTTGGACTTGTCTAGATAATATTGTAGGTTTGTAGGTATTCTTCTCTTTTTACCAATTTATTTATTCTACTTTTTACGGCCCCTAGAAAATGTTGAAACACATTCTGATTATTGAGTTATCTGATACGATGTAGTCAAGGTGTCTATCACAATAATCTCAGAAGATGATACCGTTATACGTTCCTTCCCTTTAAAAGTGAAATTATAATGTAACTTATAAAAGTAAAATTATATAAGCACGGAATATCAATCTTCTTAAAATCAATAAAACAGCCACTGATTCATTTACCTACATCTTGTGCCCATCGATAACCAAGCCCAAATGTTTTTATAATTTGAAGCTCTTTTTAGTAGTTGTTAGTGCATTACTTCGAAATATTTTAATGTTCAAAATAAATTATTGAAATACTTAACCTATTGCATGTTAGCAATGTTCAACTTTTGTCAATGCTACTATTCATTGAAAACACCCCCCCCCCCCCCCCGCACTGAATTTAACTCAGTTGTAATTTGTTGTTATAAACATATATTAGCTATTTCTAGGCTAACTAGCATGCTCAAATCGGACATTCTGATAGGAACGAAGTAGGAAGTGGCGATCAGTAATTAATGCTTATCAGTAACATGCAAATTTAGAATTTATTCTATGGTAGACTTCAAAATGGAAGTTTTTTTTTGAAAATAATTAACTTTATTCGAAAATCTAGTCAGTGTTTTGCATAAAATTTGTTTTATAGTTGTATGTGGGAAGCGTGTAAGCGATGGTTTTTACGACGACGATGACAGATTCGTGTTTTTAATGAAGAATTCATTAAAGCTGTATTCAGTGTTTCGTATTAATTAACAAACAAAACAAACACACTCGGAGACCAAATTTAAAGCCTCTAAAGGCGCTTCTTAATTCCCAAGCATTATCCAACAAGTATTAAATGTTCCATAAGCAGTTTAATATAATGTTTATTTCTTCAATAATCCCCTCCGACTGCGACGACTGGAGGGTAGTTTCCCTCGCTTTGTCAACTCCACTTTCATCGTACTTTTCCCCTAGATTCTCCCCACGTCCTCGCTGACATTATACCAATTTGTTCCCATTTTCAGTTTACCCAATTCATTTCTCTATTTATTACCCGAACGACGTTCGGCTTTGGCTTCTCGGTTCTCTCGTCTTCATCTTTAAAACAACCGCAGGAGTCGTTATTTTAATGATTATAATAAATAACTTTTAAGACAAGACGAACGGGTATATATAAGGTATATACTTTACGACAGGGATATCTCACAGTTTCCAAATATGTGTAAAAAACGTTTATTCTCATGGGATCGACTGTCTTCTTTGGGCATTGGCGATATGCATTCATCGATTTGTTCATGCAATAAATCACACAAAGGAAGTTTTATCGCTTTTGAATAGCTGAACGGTTAACGCCATCGTCTTATGCAATATTGAAGATCCCCCGCAAGTAGATTATAAAGAAACGAAGAAGTTTCGTACATGCGGAAGTCCTAACGTCAGCGGTAACCAAAATGTTTTAAACAAAGCGAATCGGAATATGGATTTCTAACCAGAACTCACTTACTCAATTCCTATCACATGGACTGATAATACAAATTATATCATTCAAACTATTGTTCCTAAGTTAAGGAAACATCAACACCTACTGAGAATCACTGATACATCCCTTAGAAATTTTCCTAAAACATTTCTCAGACTCACCCCCGCATTGTCAAATCTTTTTTGTCATTCCCGTCGTCGTTTTGGTGCCTCAGAGTTTAATATCGGCAAGCGAAACCTCAAGTGACCAGAAGGCAACATCTGCTCGTACAGACGACTGGAATATATCGCCGACCATCAAAAACCATTCTAGTCCATTTCCAAATTTACACCCTTATCATGATCCGGGTGCGGACTTCTAAATTCATTTTGATATATGAGGGAGGCGAAAAAGTTTCCATCGAGGATAAAAATTCATGGCGGGATAGCGTGAAGGAGCGAAAAATAGGGAATAAGTAGATTTACTAATCGTGAGGTTTGATAAGATTTAGGAAGTGTATAAAGTAAACAAAAAATGTAAATTAAATAGGTACATGTATGGTTAATGAGAGAAATTTTCCCAATTACCTTTCATCGGAAGAATTTTAGCCAATTCAAATATTTGTACCTCTGAAAGTTATAAGTTTTAATGTTTTAAAAATATGGAAAATAATGACGTGCCTAATCGAATTGATGCCAACTACAGATTTGCATTTACAAACCATCTAATGCCACCAAACTCTTTAATCCGAAATATTTTTAATTGTTCAGTAGAAAATTACCTACACGAGGAATATAACAATGACAATTATACAGGGATTGCTTTCACCGCATTAGATATAGAATAATTTTTGATATATTAGAGAAGAATTTCGTAACCCCGATTCGTCGCTCTCATTTAGACCAGTTTATAGACTTTTTTTGGTAATCAAAATTCAACACCAAACTGACAAAACAGCTTTATTTGAAATGGATCAGAGATGATAAAAACACAAAATACATCCAAATTTTAGCTTTTGCTTTTTTTTAACAAAAAAAACCTATTAAAAATAGGCCATTTTTTCGTTTTTTCACCATAACGTGAAAATTATTGATGGAAACGCATTATGTTGCACAGAAGAACTGTAGAGGATTACAAAACCTACAAAATGTGGGCTTCTAGGAGGTGATTGGTGCATTTTTTACCGAGAAAAGCTGGAAAATCCGTTAAAATGAACCTTTTTCCAAAAATTTATAACTTGGGCCGTTTTGAAGCTGAAGTGCTAGTTTTTGGTATAATGCTCGATTATAACGTGCACTTTAAGCATGCAAAAGTTGGAGGCTGTCGGATGAGTAGTTTTTGCACAGTTGCAGTTTTAACAATTAACAGCGATATTTTACCAACTTTGGCGTATTTACTGAGATTGACCGATTTTAATTTAGTAAACGGATTTTGAAGGAGGACATCAATATCTACAACTTGGCTATCTTCGATTTTCATACATGTTTGGAGAAAAGTGTGAACATTGCGCTAAACGTGCACTTTTGCATTTCGAGGTCTGTGGTGGGGGCTTCAAGCAGCAGAAGAGAGGAATACAGTGTGGTGCGTGCTGGTGAAGTAGGGGCTCGCCCGCTACACTCCACGCGTACCTACTTCTTCTGTTGTTGCTTATCTACTGCAAATTGATCTTTGATCTTTTAATAATTTATTGACATGTATATTTTCATTTTTATTGTTTAGTGTATGGATTGGTATATATACACTAGGGAGCGGAACACACATAAAATTGCAGTTAATTACATGTTTACGATAAACGATTACACACGTGTTATTTCTTTCTAGTTAATTATTGTTTAAGATTAAACTTAAAAATATAAATTAAGAACCGTCACTAGACAGTCATACTTAATTATAGTGCAATTAAAACTATCTTACGAAATATAATTTCTTGTCTATGGATAAAAACGGGAAGTTACAAAATATAAGGATGATATCTGCCATTCATATTATTTTACTATTATTTTTACTTTTTTACCATATTATTATATGTTACTCATATATCACATTTAAAGGAAAAAATAATTTACTCCTCGAGAGCGAATGACGAAAAAAAGTACCCATTACCAAAATGTATGCTGTTAAAAATAGAAATTAACCTGTCCGAGGATTTTCCTGAAATAATTTTATTTAGCGAGATAATGAAATTGTTCCAGACTTTTTAGGATCACTGTATACCGATACACATATTTACCTTTCATTATTGGAATCGTCGTTGGTAGTTGTAGGATCCATAATTATATGATTAGTGAATAACTTTGCTTTGCAATAATACAACTGCACTCAAAATTATCAATAACAAATCAAGAAGAAAGTAACGTGTAAAACGTATTAACCGTTGTTTACATGTCTGGAGTCTGGAGCGTAGCGAGTAGCGAGCGAGCGCTTGGCGCCTGTTCAGTCTTCACCAGCACGCACCTGTATCTCTCTCCCCCACCACAGACCTCGAAAAGCAAAAGTGCACGTTTAGCGCAATATTCGGGGACGTTTTTCGCACTTTTCTCCAAACATGTATTAAAATCGAAGATAGCCATGTTGTAGGATATGACCTCTTCTTTCAAAATCCGTTTACTAAATTAAAATCGGTCAATCTCAGTAAATACGCCAAAGTTGGTAAAATATCGCTGTTAATTGTTAAAACTGCAATTGTGCAAAAACTACTCATCCGACAGCATCCAACTTTTGTATGCTTAAAGTGCACGTTATAATCGAGCATTATACCAAAAACTAGCACTTCAGCTTCAAAACGGCCCAAGTTATAAATTTTTGGAGAAAGGTTCATTTTAACGGATTTTCCAGCTTTTCTCAAATGCACCAATCACCTTCTAGAAGCCCACATTTTGTAGGTTTTGTAATCCTCTACAGTTCGTCTGTGCAACATATTGCGTTTCCATCAATAATTTTCACGTTATGGTGAAAAAAAGAAAAAAATGGCCTATTTTTAATAGTTTTTTTGTTAAAAAAAGGAAAAGCTAAAATTTTGATGTATTTTGTGTTTTTATCATCTCTGTTCCATTTCAAACAAAGCTGTTTAGTCAGTTTGCTGTTGAATTTTGATTACCAAAACAGCTTATTTTTCTCTCTATAAACTGGGCTAATTATTGAATTCATTTAATAAAGGAAACAAGGAAAGATGGCAACTGATCTTAGTGAACTTACTTAGCATAAACATCTTTTAATAAGACGTTCTATATACGACCACAGCAGAACAAGAAAGAGGAATTTCTATCTTGAAAAAAGTAACATCGTAATAATATGAACCGTACCAGAAAAATAGCACTCTGTATGACTTCAATGAGAAAAAATATTTTACAAATTTCCAGTTTCAATGAGGAAGGAATTTGTTGCAAACTATTGATTAACATGCAAAAGATGGATTTTTTATAAAAATTTTAATTAAAGGGTGAATACTTTTTTAAAATTAAGTAACATTGCTGAATTAGTTTAAAAGCTATATTCATTAACAAGTTACTATTCATGGATCTCAATTTCTGAAGAATTGGCTAAATATTAGTTTCTCGAACAAACGCTTTGTGAACTTTTCTAGAATATATTTTCTGGACTTCATTAGATTTTTTGTAATAGTACTGAAATTGGTCACATCCAGATTCATTGATGACGTTGCTCGAGTGAAAGTTTGCTTCCTAATTTTGATTTTAATAATTTTGGATAATAGTTAAATCAAATTTTAGATAATCAACTAGATAATTCGTCGATTCTAGGTTTATTAGATTTTTGGAAAATCTACTGAGTTTTGTTAGATAGGTAGATTTATGGATCAGATTTTTTAATAAAAGTTAAGCAAATTTCTGGTAAATTTACTAGAAACCAAATACTGTAGAAAAAAATCCTACTCAGAATATCTAAACAAGACAAGATTTCCTAAATTTAAAAATAATCTGACTTTAATTTCTTGCTAGACGATAGACAGTCGAGAAAAGTAATTTAAAGGACACTAAAGATGTTTGGTTATCTAGAGGGAACGATTTGGTCTAAATTATAGTGTTATTAAATTCTTTGGTATTCAAAATTCATGGAAAAGAGTATATGATCTTGATTTTGAACACAGTCTAAAATCCAGAAATAGCTGAAGGTATTATGACATCTATAAAAGTATAAATTGCTTAGAATCTATAAGTATAAAGTCATTAGAATCATAAATAGACACTTTCCAGAATCGAATTCTTCGTATTTTAATAACCTTGTAGATTTTAAATTGTCTAAATTGAAAGAATGGCTCCGTGCCACGAGCGGTCGTGCCTCATGCGGTCAATGTGAAAAATCGTGCCACATGCGGTCACTCCAAAAATATTTCTACCTGTTGTGCAGGTGTCTTCCCATGTGCGGTCATATCCGAATTCACCGAATTTCTCGGTAGACACCCTCGGCCGATATGGAAAATTGATTACGCCCGGTTTCATAATGCAGTTAAAGTCCACTTTAACTTAAAGTTGACTTTGACTACGTTAGATGTAGTAACGCCCGGTTTCATAATGCAGTTAAAGTCCACTTTAACTTAACGTCGCAGTCAAAGTCAACTGTAAGTTAAAGTGGACTTTAACTGCATTATGAAACCGGGCGTTACTAGGATTAATAGGGTTTGCCCTATTACAGTAGCCGCCCGGTTATCCGACACATTCGAACCAAAGTTCGAACTCCGCATCACCTCTCCGATAACGATGTTTTTATTACTTTACGACCATTCGCAAAAAAACGCCGGCTTTTTCGTATATATCAAACAAGTGACCGTACTTTAGAATAATTATTATATTACCTTTGATATTACTGTGCTTTTACGGCCAAGTCGTTCCGTTACAATACGATAGAATCAAGTTGATACTAATCTTGAGTGTGTTCGGAGATGAAAACAAATCCAATTTTTATTTTTTCTAAGAAAGCATAAGAAAGAAACACGTGCAATTTCGGATAATGCGGCGACAAGTTTTTAAATTGAAATTATAATGTCAGATATAATTAAATCCATGTACGATTAAATTTTAAAAATTTGAAATTAACTTGCCTACGTTATTTGCATTAATCCTAAGCAAAAGGCAGGGACTTTCAAACAATTACACCCTAATGGCTCGTAATATTTTATTATGTTTTCTTTGGTCGATTCTTGGCGATCTTTTGTCCTTAATATTATTCACAAGTAGGTAGACAACAAGGTAGAAATATTTTCGAGGGATCACATCTGGGACGTTTTTTGATTGTGACCGCATAAGACACTACCGCTCATAGCGAGCCGGTACCGAGTACCCCGATAAATTGGCCTGTCCTGGGATTTCAAAAGAATTGACCGCACATGGCACTGACCGCACATGGCACTGACCGCATGTGGGAAGACACGGAAAGGGCTCAATGTGTGTGAGTCATAGAAGACCCGAATCTGTGTAAAGTAGATAATTAAGAAACAGTTTGCAAATTCATTGGACAATAGGAAGGTGGCAAACTTTCCAGATTCATAGATGATGATCTAATTTTATATTTAGATTTGAAACTGTAAAAAATTTGAATCGCTTTTCGAGGTTCAAAACTATGTATGTTCTAAATTAAAGAATAAACAAGCATATTTTCTAAAGGATGAGTAACAATAAAATAGGTATAACTCAGATTTTTGGTCAAATCTTAAGGTTGTGGATTACCCATCTAGAATCTCGCCAGTAAAGATTTTTTGACTTGAGAACTATGTATATTCTGTAATTCTAAAATAAGTTACACGCCGGTTTGCGTTAGGACAAGACAGGAACCTTTCGATATTCGTACATTGCTAGATTTTTCAATTCAATTTTAAGTGTTGTAGCGTATCGAGATATTTACTAAGGTGGAATTAGAATTACAACATTACCATCCCTTTCCAAAAATAAATCGTACCCGTAAAGTCACCCCGTATAAATTTTTTAATCATGATTATTTTCCATGTTTCAACGTGGAAAATACAAAGAAATAATCTTGAGTAGAATTCACAAATCATAATAAAAACATACGTTTCAACAATATGTGTTTTGGGAAAAAAAAATAGTTCAGATTTAACTACAGGAACGTTCTTGAAGTGTCCCCAACTTATTGGGGATTAAGATTTGAGTTAATGAGGATACTTTAAGAACGTTCCTGTAGTTACATCTCAGCTCCCCGAGAACACTCTCCCATAGTTCAGTTCTATGTTTATAGTAACCTATTCATACATTCTCTCATTGGAGAATCACTTGTTAAATTTTGTCGGTGTAATATAGAAGTACCCTGTATATTAAGTAATGAGATACGAGAAAGGACTTTTATAACAAATGTGTTTATCATATTATAAAACATACATGCATTACTTCTTCAATGTATCCTGTAAAATACACAAAAAAAAGTTATTTTTTCAAAATTGTTCTCTAGGATTCCGGATATTTTGGAGCTCTTTGAATTTAAAGTCTTACTTAAGGCGACGACCGAATCCCACGCTACGCCGCTGCATCTTCTTTTTAATAAAATTATTGGAAACAGCAGGTTTCGCCAGACGTTTCTCACAACATGAATAATAACGGTGTTGATCTGTTTAATCGATTCCATTCTGAAAATAGGTAGTGAAGACGTTTACTGGTATATAAAGACCAGGAAAAGAGATTTAATAAGTTTAAAATTCTAGATAGAGAAATTATTCCCATTTAAATTACTAAATATCTAGATGTATACTTTGATGGCAAATTAATATTTGGGTATCCTCTAAAAATAACTGCGAAGAAAGCGGAGGAAAAATTAAGAACGTTAACTAGATGATGCCGAATATGGAAGGCTCGTAATTGAGAAACGTAAAATTTATAATGGGATTATAAATTGTATCGTTTTGTATGCGATTTCTGTATGGATACATGTTCTAAAAGTCATTAAGTATAAAATTTACCTAAATATGATACAAAGAAAATCTCTAATCAGTGTATTTTGTACTTACACAACAGCTTTTGAAGAAGAGGTTCAAGTGATTACAGGTACTCGCCTGATGCCTGATGCATTTACTAGCAATGGACAGATATAAAAGGCATAAAGGTATCGACCCAAAAGTTATCGTGGCGACTTTAGAATGGAATGTAATTTGCTGTAAGTCAGGCACAATAGACCAAAAAATTAATATTAAATATCTCCACTTGGTATGTACCTAACTGTAAATTCTGAACATTAGATAATTTCCTGACCCAATTTCTAAAAGGTTATGGTTCATTTAGGTATCGTACTTTTCGTATAGGAAAAGACTACATATCTGTATGCCCTTACTGTAATCATATTTTAGATATGTAACGCCAAGTACGTCGTTTTTGTTTGTCTACGATTAAACTGCTACGTATTAAATAAAATTAAACACAATTATTTCGGCAACCAACATTACAAATGTAATGATTATGAATAGAAGAAATTATATTCGAATTCGTAAAATTCATAAAAAAAAACATAATATTGTAACGTTTTTACCTACGCGAGAATTACTACACGACACGAGTTTTCTTACTTAATCTATTTAAACCAGTTACACGCTAATTTATTTGTACATTTACACTACACTTAACTGCTAATACTTAATCTAATTTATCTTATTTCACTTACTACTACTTAACTAATTAATTTATATTGCACACTGTTTATTTATCTTACCGCCGGCCTGGCCGACATACGACCCGTCGACCAGTCTACCAGCGGCTGTTTACGACTACCGTCGAATTCCCCGACTTCCCGCCTATCGCTCTCCGTCTGCTATTTATAGCCGTATGGGATACCCAGAAACTTCGAGACGTTTCCGGTCCTTTGTTCGGTAACCTTCTAGATAATACTAGAAACTCGAACGGCTTTCCAAAAATTGCACCAGTCCCCCGAACCTATCTTGTTAGGAATTTCTTTGAACTCATTCCGACGGGCGCTTATCTTTATGGCATCTTTTATGATTGGCTACATGGCTTCTATTTCGTTACAATATACTACTGTTAAGTAAATAAAATCATCTGAAATTTCACAATTGATCTTATGTCGAATATTTACTCTTCGTCTAATGAAGAGTTTACCCAACCTGGATCAATATATAAGGGTGGTTTAGTTCGGATAACCGCTGCGATGTGTGGAGTCCCTCACAATCAGATGCGAAAGATGTGATTCATCTCAGAGTTAGAATTTACTTTGTTTCGTGACTGAGATGTCTTTAAGATCCATAAGCATCCCCTTCCTTTAAAAAAATTGTAACGTCACCACGTCATGCAACTGTTGTATAACACGAGGTTGCGTTTTGGCGTTTATTCATTTTGTTCAAACTCCAATGTCTATTTTATAGGTCAATCAATTAGGGATTTCGTCATGACATCGAATCCTGGAGCAGGAGACCCGGATTTTTAGGTAATATAGGCCAGCAGAAACAAAACGTATAGGAAGACCCAACGAGACTATGAACATTAGGCATTGGTCATTAACAATTAAACGTCAAAAAATGCACTTTTTTGACTATTTTTGTTCTTAATTAAAAACTAAGTAACTTTTGGGTAAAATGGGCTCACCATCCTCTAGGGAATTAAAAGACCTTTAATATGATTCCAAACCGACCTCGATATCTTCATTTGTTGCTGAGAAAAACGGTATAGAAAGTCAAAATCGACAAATTCTTTGTTTAACGATTGTCGTTGCGAAATTGAACCTGCGACTTTGTTATTTTGTAAAATGTCGGGGATTATAGTGCTTAATATGTGGTAAAAAATTCAGATCGATTCATGAAATAGTTTAGTGCAAAATTCAATTTGTTTATATTTTTGCATTTTTTTTTGCAATAACCATCTACGCACAAATAAAAAAATCGCGATTCTAAGATCATGGTGCCCTAGAGAAACATTTTCTCTATGGATATCAATTGTTGAATATGATACAAAGCAATTTTAAGATTGTTTAAAAAAGTAAAGAAGAAAAACATTGTTTTTTTATTTTGGCACCTTATGTCATAAGCAATATCTCTGGAAATTGTTGACGAATTTTGATGTTTCTTCTTTTAATTTGGGTTACAGTTCTGAGCACATTACGAAGATGCGTTTTTTTATTAATTTATTCATTAATTTATCACCTAATTTGTTGAAACAATTTTTTAGAAAAAAAATTTTCGCGAAAAATCCATTTTTTGTGCGGTTTTCCATTGTTAAACACGTTTTGTTTCTGCTGGCCTATATTACCTAAAAATCCGGATTTCCTTCTCGAGGATTCGATGTCAAAAACAGGGTATTTTTTTTGCTTATTTGCTTGGCCTATTTAATCGCAAATAGAGCTATTTAAGTAAGTCAATGTAGGCTGCATAATATATAATCACCGACATATACAATACACAACAAACCTTTAGATACGATTTCCACAAACTAGACAAATACCCTATTTAATGAAATATAGAAGAACTTCTAATAGTCCAGTAAATGAAGGAAACAACGAGGGTTATATTACCAAAAAATCAGCATGAACAAAGTTACTTTTTATTGGGATGCAAAAAAAAAGAAAATGAAACAACCCTTCTGGGCTCATTCGAAGGGTTTTGGGGACCAATTATACTATCAAGAAAGACTCGACTAAAATACTGTTATTCATTAAAATATGGACGAATTTTCTAAAAGTCAAGAAATATCGAAGAAAAAAATTTAGCCCGCGTGTCCAATATTCAAGAAAAATAAAAATGATTCCCGAGACCCAAGATAACATAGTTATGGGTTTTCTTTTTCATGTGAATTTTGGATCATCAAAAAATATCCATTGTTACTCGAGTTATTGGACAATTTGTCCCCCCCGCTTATGTCTCCATTTCATTTACTGGACTATAAGGAGAAGAATGTTTCAATTTTCTTTGTCAACGCCCGACGTCGCGCGTGTATGTATGTAGATTTAATATTGTAATAAATCCCCTAATAATGACAATAATTACGAAAAGATTACAAAAGGAGAAATTCATTTACCCTTTCGGATAGGGTCCCGACCCGGACTCCCGCCGAAATATTTATGCGAACATAAAAATGTAATTCCGCCCCTAAATGAAAAGTAAAGGGCATTTTTCGGCAAAAAAGGTGCCATAAGGATCTCCACTTAACAGCCGTTCGTTCGTCGGACAATCGCCTCTCGCTGAACGTAACAAAAACGAATGATATATATTTCAATGCGCGGCCGGTATTGTCCCCGATCTCTACCGTCCGATTAAAGAGAGACGGCCCGACGCGGAAAACTCCGTCCGAGAGAGAGAGAGAGAGAGAGACGCCGCAACGGCTCGCTGCAATTGTTTTTATAAATTCCCGTCGAACGTGCGTGTATTTTATATGGCGAGTTTTTAGTTATGTTCAAATTGATTTCACACTTTGCGCTATTTTAATTTTGTTTTTGTCCTTTTCGAACGCATAATTTAACGGCTGAAAGAGTTATGTTCGATTGCCGGGCAAAAATCGTTGCCCAAAGACGTGATCTTATTCATTTTTACATAATGTCTCGTTACTGAAATCGACTAGTATGGTAACATAATGAAACGTTGGAGAAAAAAAACAGTTTCCTCATAAAAATCGCGCGGAATAATCGAAGGTTTGACGTAAGATTAAAATTCGGCGTCGAATCGGCGAATAATTGCATTACGAAAATTGAGCATTTGCATTCGGTATTCAACGGGTTGATTCAGGTGTGACGACGTGGGCTGTTACAAACCTGATTAATTAATTTAATGCAAACAGATTTTATTCACCACAAACCTTTCTTGTTTGAAGGTTTTTGGTGTATTGAATATTTCCCAACGAGTTTCGATCAATAAAAAAAATCAACGTTTATAAAGGAAGGAAGGGGTCCTTAGAGCAAGCACCGTAAAATGAATTATGCCACCACCTCCTCAATAACAAGGCCGCGGGGCTGTCCTGAGACGTCAACGCTTATAGACCAATCATATCGATCCATTTATTTTACGAAATAAACTAATCTTCGTTTTCATCATGTCACAGCAAACATAGAAAATGAATATATAGAAAACTGAGGAAAAAATGACTTGACTTTCTCATATGGCCGGAAAGAAATATTCATGGCAACATTATCACCGTTTTATAAAAGAAATTTAGTATTGAATATTAACATTTTCTCCTATTAGTAAATATTCCTTTTGATAATGTATTAGATGAAAAAGGTTCCTGAAAAATGTTTTTGAACACAACTAACTTTATCGAAACTATAAATAAATTGACTTCTGTACCTACACCTACTATAACAACCACAAATTTCAATGTCCATACTTCGAAATAAGAAACCAATCACCGAATTGGAATAAATAAAAAGAGCCTTATTTAATGGAGGTGTATCACTTAGACTGAACAATCACTCTAAAAACCGATGCATTTAAGACAGTTCCCTTTAGGGCAATTCTAGAAAAAAAAAATGTTTCAAATAAAAGGAATAGGCATTACACAGCTAACTTGATAGACCGTGGGCCTTGACACCAAAAGTGTCTATAATCTATGTTCATATGCCCTTTTAGGGACATACTCAGACAGCCCGGGAAACCGGGAAAAAGTAACTCCGAGCGTCTGTGACCAGTCCTAGCACCTGTTATGACCTCAACTTCTTGTTGATGCTGGCATAAATCGAGATGCCCTCTTTTCACCGTATCACCGTTTGGCGATACAGTCCAAAAACGGACCAGGGAACTAAATTAACATTAAGAGTGATATAAATTAATTAATTAGGAAATAGTCTAAGATAAATTAAGTAGTGCGTAGTGTATAATTATAGGACAGTGTAAATAAATTAGAATATAAACGTTACAGTACCTTAAATTATCTAAAACACAAAGAAATGCCAACGGTAGCAAAAGAATTAAAAAATTATTAAAAGTGCATGAAAAGAAAAAGATGTATTTGAATGGACGTTACAAATAGAGTGAAAAAGAATATTATAAGAAATACATAAATGCCAAAATAGTAGTATACCTGAAAAAAAAACAATGTCTAATTCCCGAAATTACCTAAAACAGACGACAAAGGGAAACAATACAATTAAAAAATGGATAAAATTGCCCGAGAAAAATACCTGAAAATGCAAAACAAATACAATTTCAGTACCTGAAATTTAAAAAAAATACATAAAATTCCTTACCCACATAAAAAAGATGATTTAGGTGCCTATAAAAAAAGAAAGAATTATTGTTAATGAAAATAAAAAAAATATTCATGTATAACATACGTACTTACCAGAAAATAAAAAAATATAAAACTCGCTCACCAAGCACTAAAACCACTACGATCCACGAAAACTTTTCCGAGTTTTCCAATGGAAACCATGTCCGCCGATGGCCAGAGTAACTTCGAAGCGTCAAACGATGATTTAACAGTAAAAGCGAGCGCATAATAAATGTGCACCTACCTGAAAATAAGGAAGAAAAGTCTATTAGAGTTGAAAATAACAAAAATTTGGATTCATTATACCTTAAGACCCTTAAAAATCTCTTCCATCTCGGTTGTGTGCGAAGGCGCTCTCCGATGATCATTTTCTGTAAACGGGATAAACCGAATTAAAGAATGAACATTGAAAGGACTCATATTTGTAAAATAGACAAGTTTAAAATTACAAAAGAACAAAATTTCCGTTATAAAGTGACAAGGAATATATAATCAGATAACAAATACATTTCTTCCTTTTTTGCACATGAATTTTAAATATCTCATAATTTCCAATAATTGTTCTAAGTAAATTTTACCTTATCATGTGAAATTGAAACAAATTTAACAATCTCTAAATGTAACAGACACCAGAAACTCAGATTAACCACACAATCTTATAAACGATACAATAGAAAGGCATAATTATTTGGTTACTTGTGTTAAATTTATAAGATTCACTAATAATAATAGAAATTAATAAGATTTCAATGCAACTTGTAAATATTTCTTTGGAGGGTTACTTACCACTTACCCAAGGATTCCCATGACCCGAATCTCATCTCTCTTCTCATGTGTGGATCATGGTCTTCGCTTTTCTCTCCATCTAAAAGACATCTACAATCTAGGACTCCTTTAAGTGATCAAAAATTAACTCTAACAATTAAACCTATGAACTGACGTTCCAGTGTAAATATGAATGACACACAGAATCAATGTAATTTGGAAAAGATGTGTGTTTCCAAAATTATATCTAGGAGCCTTTAGGAAGTCCAAGAGCGAGGATCAGTGGTGGGAGGCGTTTCATTGACAAGATTCACTTTCACAATCACAATGACAATGCACTCTATTTCGGAATAATTTTCGCATGCATCCGCACGCTACAGATTCTTAACAAAACTGTTCGGCCCTACGGAGAATTACACAATTAATCATCTCGACACCTAATAATGCTTATCTTAACGACGATATTTTAACGAGCCTTTTGCACACTTATTGTTCTCGATAGTTTCTTATTTCGTTTATGTTAGATTTTTGCTTCTAATATGTTACACTTATACAACAGATATTTTTTGCTTGTGTATTATTCTCGAAAGATTTCTAATCGTTGAATATTCCTCACAGTGAATTTTATTAAATGAGAGCTATAGAAAAATTTAAAAAAAGAACAAGAAATAATAATATTGGTTTACCTAAAATATGTAAAGAAATTCAACGAAAATGTCATATATTAACAGCTACTTATTATTATAATAAATTAAAAAATGACCTTAAATTATTGCAAACTAAATACTTCGAAATACGACTCCAATCATCGACTTGGAATAAGTAAAACAACTTTACTTGATGGAGATGTATCAGTTAGATTGAACAATTACTCTACAAACCGATGCATTTAAGGAAGTGCCCTTTAGGGCAATTTAAGACAAAAATGTTTCAAATAAAAGGTATAGGCATTAAAGGGCTAAATAAAGTTGAGATTTGATATAAATCACCAAAACCTTGTCAAAGGAAATTTTACAACAAAATAAAAATTGTTAAGAGTAAATTGCCATTAATAATATTTTTATTATTCAATATTTTTATTTTATATTTAATAAAAATTCTATACCTTTAATATGATAATTCAAATATAAAGTTTAATAAAAACATTCTAAACCTTTTTGAATTCTGTTTTGAGAAATTGGAAATGTTCAATGGTGCCCTTTAGGGAGGTACTATTACAAAAAAATGTTTCAAAGAGAAGTTGTAACCATTGATTAGGGCAATTCCAATATAAAAATTGGTATGAATTGGTAAAGCTGTTTTAAACAAAATTGAGAAAAACTCAAAAATCACAAAAGTAATGGGCCCTTCGCAGATGATCAGTCAAGATAACGATAACGGCAATCAATGGGAATTGAATAGTAAAGTAAATATACAAAGTTTAAAAAAAGTAGTACCAGTTTTTGAGGTTATCCAAGTTAAAAATGACTGGAGTAATGTGCCCTTTGCCATTAACTAATTTTAATGAAATTTATACGTTGGCGAGTTTTCAGGTGGCCTAGCGTAAATACAAAATTTTAATTTTCCATTATTTATAGTTTCTGAGAAAACGTTGACCACATACACACACAGACATATTTCCAGAAACATGTTTTTCGAACTCGGGGGATCTCAAAACATCCAGAAATGCCAATGCCTCAAAATCGAAAATCAGTACGATTGCAATACTTTCTCGTACTATACGGGTACCCCGTATGAGAAAGTAAAAAAATGTAATGTATGAACCTGTCGTGCAAAGAGTGTATTGTGTAAACATTTCAAGAGTCGGTCCTCAGCTTGTATTTCAGAATATCGAATGTAAAAGGACCGTGGTCGTTCAGAGTCGCTTAATTTTGTACTGTACAGTACAGTAAACGCTGTCACAGCCTTTTGCTCCATCTTTATTCGTGTGGTATAGTTCATCCAAAGATATAACACGCTCGTTTAATTGTTTAATTATTTTCATTTCCTATCTTGAGTTGTTCTCATTTTAGCCCTTTTGATTATTCCACACTTCATTTTATTTAGTGACACTAAAATAAATCTATATTTCCCTAATTGTTTCACGTCCTTCACCTCGAGCTACCCCGTAGCGCACTCCCAGGGTGACCTCATCCCCTGGGCGCGACAATACTTAACTAAGGATCGGAAGAGATGCCAACGATAACAGAAGGAGAGGTCCTAAAGTCGTGGTTAAAAATGAAGAACAACAAAGCACCTGGCGAAGACAGTGTTGTTGTAGAAGCCATCAAAATAGGAGGAAGTGAGTTATTCAAAGCAATAACCAAACTCTTCAATAAATGCCTAGATAAAGGAACAACCCCATAAATATGGAATAGTGACGTTATTGTTATTATGCAGAAAGAAGGCAGCATCACACACCTACAGAACTAGAGACCGATAAACTTGTTGACGCACCTATATAAATTATTCGCCAACATCGGATTACAAATAAACTTGACCTGTATTAGCCAAGAGAACAGAAGGACTCCGAGCTCCTGCAAACCTATTCCTCTTCAACTAATAAATAGAACGTCAAACGAGAAAACACACTCATAGTACAGATAGTACAGTACAGTAACCTTACAGGATAGAATGTAATCTCTGTGGTCATAGAACAATATAGTAATCCTACTTGCCATTGTTGTTTGCTATATGTGTTTGAGTTTTTCATATGCGGCCCGAACAAAATTTTCAGAATTGTAAGTGGCCCGACCCAAAAAAAGGTTGCTCATCCCTGGTTTAAAGCGTATTGACCATCGCTACATTTCCATACTATGACACATATATGAGCAGGCAACAGCAAAAGTAGAAACATATGCGGAAACATCAGTTCAAGATCGAAAAGGGCGTCCGACAAGATGACACAATTTCTCCCAAACTTTTCACACCTCTGATAGAATACATGTTTAAAAAGATCGAATTACAGATAAGGACATGAAACGTAAACGTGAATGGAGAGAAGCTAAACCACCTACGTTATGCTGACGATATGGTGCTCATTTCACACCGACTAGACGAGGCAAATGAAATGATCTCAGAATTATCCGCAGCTTCCCAAAAAGTAGGCTTAAGAATTAACAATGCCAAGACCCAATTTATGAAAAATTCAATCCCCAGCTGTAACCCAATGCTAGAAGGAAAAAAAATTCAGTGCGTAACATCTTACAAATATCTGGGACATGAGATCCGAATGGGAAGAGACAATCAGACCTGCGAACTGAACAGAAGAATAGGACTGACTTGGGCTGCCTTTGGCAGCCTGAGAAATGTATTCAAAGCAGATATACCACTTGTGCCTCAAACGAAAGATGTTTGACCTATGTGCACTCCTGGTATTGACGGATGGCTCGGAAACGCTCACATTAACACAAAAAACTGTTAATAAAATGAGTGTAACTCAACGAGCTATGGAGAGGTCCATGTTAGGAGTGACATTGCGAGATAATATCCGAAATGAAGAAATAGGGGATGACCGCCGACTCGATGAACTGATGACCTGAAAAGGATATCCCCAACTGGATCAAAGACGCCCAAGACCGAGCAACACGGTTTAGGTTAAGAGAGACTTATGTTCAGCAGTGGACGAGACAAACTGCTATATGATGATGGTGATGGTCCATCATCCCGCTAGAGCTTAATTTTGTAAATAAAAATAGTTTGAAATTATTTTTAACGTTTGTTTTACTTACCCTAATTCTTAACTTTGTCGGGTAAAACTAATTTTTATTTGCCTAGTTCTTCTCTTCTTCATATTCTTCAGCTATTCTTATCCACTGTCTTCCCGCCACCTTTCTAATATCATCGATCCACCTTTTCTGGGGACGTCCCCCATTTCTCCGTGTCTCTCTGGGTTTCCAAAATGTAACTCTGTGTGTCCACCTCTTCGAATCCTGTCTCGCTACATGACCGATCCAACGCCACTTCAAGCCAGCTACTCGTTCCGTAACATCTGTTATTCCGGTTTGATCTCGTATATGACTGTTTCGTATTCTATCTCTTAAGGTGACGAACAACATGACTCTTTCCATGGCTCATTGTGTAACTTTTAGTTGTTCTGCTACTTTTCTTGTTATAGCCATGGTCTCCAAGCCGTATGTGATCACGGGTAGTATACAACTATTCTTTTTAGATGTAGTGGTATTCGTTTGTCATTAAAGATATAGCTCAGTTTTCGGAACGTCACCCATGCCAGATAAATTCTACGTTTATTTTCTGCGTTTTGATTTTCTTTTCCCAGTTTAATTCTATGTCCGAGAGATAGAGGAGAGTGGTCCACGTTTTCTATGATGGTTTTATCCATAGTGATGTTATATTGTATATCGTTACTCATAATTTTTGTTTTGTTCAAATTCATAACTAAACCAATTTTTTATTAATTTTTCATTTAATTCATTGAGCATGATGTTCAACTCAAGCATGTTGGTACTAATTAGAACAATGTCATCGTCAAATCGTAGATGATGTAAATGCATCCCATCGATGTTTAGTCCTCTATCCTCCCAATGTAGCTGCTTGAAGACATTTTCCAACGCTAGAGTGAATAATTTGGGCGAGGTGGTGTCGCCCTGTCGTATGCCTTTGCCGATTCTAATTTTGTTTGTTTTAGTGTCATCATCTATTTTTACGTGGAAAGTTGCCGTGTCATAAATAGTTTTTATGATGATAGAGTATCTCGAATCCACTCTGGCGTGTTCCATTGCTGTCAAAAATGCCCAGGTTTCAATACTGTCAAATACCTTATGATAACCAACAAATGCTAGATATATGGGAATATTATATTCTGTTGTTTTTTCGATTATTGTTTTAATTGTTTGTAGATGGTGGATAGTGCTGAATCCCTTTCGAAATCCTGCCTGCTCCACTGGTTGGTATGAGTCTAGTTTTGCGGTTAACCGATTGGTTATAATTCGTGTAAAATGTTTATAGAGATGTGACAGTAAGCTTATGGGCCTGTAGTTCTCTAAATTTGTGTTGTCTCCCTTCTTGTATATGAGTACCACCTCCGCATTATTCCAGGATTTAGGTATTTTTTCCTCCATCAGACTCTTGTTCAATAATATCTTTACAGCTGCTATTATAACCTCTCCTCCAATTTTTAACATCTCCGATGTTATTTGGTTTTCTCCTGGACCCTTTCCATTTTTCATCTGTTTTAATGCATAATCATCCTGTAGTGTTATTTCTGGATCTGGTAGTTCCTCTGAGCCTACGTTCAAAATGTATTTGGAAGGACCGTTAGGGTTGGGTATCGTCGCCGTGTAAAGATTTTCGTAGAATTGTTGTACTTCTACTGATATCTCCTTTTATCCGTAATTAGTATGCCATGTTTATTTTTTTTTTCATTGATTTTCGTTATATTCTCTTTTCCGCTAGTTTGGCTTGATTTTACTATCTTCATATTTTTATCTAGTTATTAGTAGTAGTAGTAATAGTAGTAGTAGTAGTAGTAGTAGTAGTAGTAGTAGTAGTAGTTACCTAGTACCATATTTACCTAGTTATGCTGCAAAATCTAAATCAGACTCAAAATTCACGTTGACCTGTGTAATGTTATCAATGAAAACACTAATCAGTATCAAATTAATCATCTTATTTTATGGCCGTTCTGTATTAACTGGATTCGGTATTTTTTAAGGAATCAAATCATCCCCCCTTCAGCGGCAAATATGAGATTTATCCCCGTAAGAGTTCTCCCACGTCTACCCTCCTGCGGATTGAACCTACGAGTATCGCGTGTGTTCCGGGGGACGATCGGGAGAATGACTTATGGCCGGGAATGACCGCCGCCAGCCGCCCCCAGAGCGCGCTCACACACTCCTAGATTTGTTTCTATAAATCATCGGACTTCTCTCCTCTATCTTAACGCCACCGCACACACACACACAGACACAGACACTCGGGGTCCACGACAAAATGGTTTTATTTGACAAATCTTTAAACGAGGAAGGTATTTATTTCTTTGTCGGGGGTGTCGAGTAAAGGGAATCATGGAAAAATATTAATCGGAATTTGTCATCAATATTTCTTGGATCAATTGACGATTTCTCTCTCCACGTTTGTCCAAACTGATTGAATCATTTTAAATGGACCCCCATGACTATACGTTTATTATCTAAAGCTATAGGTTTTCTACTAGGTTCAAATGTGAAGATTGTGTTGGCCAATGCACAGGAGCAAATTTTCTGATACATTAAAAAAGAGTTTAGGTCGGTATCATCTTGAACCGTACTATAATTGTTGGTGAAAATCTTCAAGTGATCAAGGATACAAAACACTAGCAAAAATTTAACATGAATGCCTTCGAAGGTGTAATCGGTAATCAGCTTCTGAAACCTGTGGAGTTACCTAATGGTTTTACTCCATTTATTAAAAAATGTGTTACCTATCGTAACAGATGATGTTCCTCTCATTGTATAAGACAAGATTTATGGTTTTTATACACGACGTTTCCCATTTATTTTAGTAGAGATGTCACTTTCATGGCAATTCTTACGGTAGCCAAGATTGGAAGAGGTGAACCAATAATGACCTGCTTCACAGATCTAAACCATTGTAATTTCTGTATTTGGGGTTACTTAAAGTAGTTAGTTTGTGTTGTTCGAAATGGTTCCCATGAAAGCTTACAATCAGCTATGGAGCAGGATTCAATTCGCTCGTAATTAAATTTAAAAATCAAATCTATACGTACAATCTATTTTGTACGTATCGATCTATATGTACAAAAACGGATAAATGAGTGTAATAAATAAAAGAGATAAATAAAAGACATAATTATAATGTAAAACACTTGCTCAAAAAATTCTTCTTTCGTTTGCTTTTATTTTTTTATCTTGATAATTGTAAAATTTTCATATAATTGTACTAAGGTCCTAAAATCAAACGTATTTAACATTTTTTGGATAATTATTCATGGTTTTAAAAAACATAATAATTACTTGAATCTGATAATTATAACTGTAAAATTTTTTAATTTGACAAAGCCAACGTAGTCCATCAGACTACTTTCTCATATTTTATTATAAGTATTCGACAGCAGAACGAATATTTAAAGTTTGAAAATATATATTAGAGTGGATTTCTAGAAAGTTTCGAAAAACTCGAAACAATAATAAAGTGCCCTTTAGAAACGACATAGCCAAAAATATTATTTCATCAAGTTCATACATGTTTCATAGCACAATAAATACTCAAGTAAGAAAAAAAAATGAGGGTGTGGATTTTGAGACATTTTCCCAAAACCGTAAAATGGCAAAAGTAAAGTACCCCTTTATTCCGGCTGATTTTAGTGAAAAATTTCTTGGGGTTCTGGTTATTGGGAGGTACCACAAGAGTCTAAATTCAAAAATGGGGCCGTTTGTGGTTTTTACTTTCCGAGATAAATGTACCAGTGACATACATATACATATACATAAATACACACATTCTTATCAGACTTCATGTATAGAAATGCTAATAATTAATATTCATAAATCCACTCGATTACAGTACTACTCATATATGAGTGCCCCAAATGAAAAAGTAAAAAAGTGACAGGAGAGGTATAGGACACCCTGTATAAAAGTATAGTTGTTGTTTTATACTGTAAAAACACTATTCTTCTGAGTTTCTAATATAAAGGAATTTGAAGTAAAATATAAATAGTACAATAAATACCAACAGAATGCATAAATACTCAGTAAATATGTAATATAAATAGTAACATCTAGATAATTACATAAATAAATAGTAATAACACTAATGATAATAAACACATGAAAATGTTAATGTATGATCATGACAAGTTGTATAAATATTTGTATTAAAAATGTAATTCACTAGTGTTTTTAACACACCGCAATCTTTTTATTCACTACATGTTGCATATTTAATTGAAAAGCCACTTTAACATGCTAATAACATCTCATAGCCCAGTCGGCGGAGCCAGAAAAAGATAGGAAGATGGATGTTGCTTGATGTAAACCAGATTATCTTTGAAATTGGTTAAAAAATGTGTAGAATTAGAATATCTAGAAGCTGCGTGCGAAAAATGACGGGAAGTTTGTTTTATAGTTATTTAAGCCACAAGGAATGTAAAGACGTTTTACCATTCGAGGCAAGTGTGTACGAGCCGAGGCGAAGCCAAGGCTTGTCACTTGCCGAGGATGTTAACAGTCGATACATTCCGTGTGGCTTATTAGATTTTTCACGCTGCCATTGAAAATTTCCTCATAATTCCCCAAAAAGTGAAATGTTTGACTCTGACATAAGTTGACTGACATACTTCAGACTTACATATGTCAGTCTGACATATGCGTAACTAGGGATAAATCAACTTGATTTACTCTTTTGATTTTCCTAGGAATGTAAATGACAGTATTTACATTCCGTCGTCAAGAAAAAATAATACACGAATGTTATGTGCCATTTTCATGCTACGTATCTATGCATATAAGAGCTATTTACGATAGCGGCAGCGTGAAAATAAATGAAAACTGTAAAATCAGTGATTTTCTCTCCAGAAATCAAACGCAGCTTGAAGAAAAAATATGACTAATTATTTCTTGTTTATTTTGAAATGTTACTTAAGGTAAGTGTATTGCTTAATTAAAAATTGCGATATTTACATTGTAAAATGGCAAAAACCACTTCAAAATAAATTTTCAGTTAGAGACGCAATAAACAAAGCAAATATCAATAATTATTTATGACAATGTAGATTTGAGCGGAAGAATGTCGGACGAATATGTATGCACGATGCGGTGACAGTGGGACAAATAGTTTTCCCTAGGCGAATTAATTAAGTAAAAAATACACGAAAATTTCGATCTAATATCTAATTTCTGTAAAAAGATCTCAGATAATGCTTGAATTTTTTGTATAATTTTCAAGACTGCACAATGATAAGAAATTTAAAAAGTGCAATTTTTTAAATTTCTACAACCATTTTAGAATTTTTTGAAAATTACGCTTTAATTAACAATAGTAAAATGGCGATGTGTGACATCGTAAGACTTTCTCATATGGCCGGACAAAATATCCATAACAACATTATCTTCGTTTTATAAAGTAAACATTTTAACATTTTCTCTTATTAGTAAATATTTCTTTGATTATTTATTAGATAAAAAAGTTTTCTGAAAAATGTTTTTGAATACAACTAACTTTATCGAAACGATAAATACATTTAATTCTGTACTAAACAACAACAAATTTCAATGTCCATACTTCGAAATAAGAATCCAGTCATCGAATTTGGATAAATAAAAATAAATTTATCTAATGGAAATGTATCATTTAGACCGAAAAATCATACTACATATATTTTTTGAAATTAAAAAAAAATGAAAAAATACGTTACTCACATAAAAAAAGATTTAGGTAGGTACCCAAAAAAAATCTATTAGAGTTGGAATTAAAAGGAAGTTTGGATTCATTATACCTTAAGACCCTTAAAAATCTCTTCCATCTCGGTTGTGTGCGAAGGCGCTCTCCGATGATCATTTTTTGGAAAGGAAATAAACCTAATTAAAGAATGGACATGGAAACGACTCATTTTTGTAAAATAGACAAGTTTAAAATCTCATAACAACAAAATTTTCGTTATAAAGTGACAAAGATTATATAATCAGATAACAAATACATTTCGTCCTTCTTGCAATTGAATTTTAAATATTCTCATCATTTCCAATTTTTGTAGGTAAATTTTACCTTACCACGTGAAATTGAAAGCAATGTAACAATCTCTAAATGTAACAGACACCACAAACTCAGACTAACCACACAATCTTGTAAACAATACAATAGAAAGGCACAATTATGTATTTGGTTATTTGTGTTAAAATTATAAGATTCATTAAAAATTATAGAATTAATAAGATTTCAATGTAACTTGTAAATATTTTTTTGGCGGTATACTTACCACTTACCCAAGGATTCCCAAAGCCCGAATCTCATTTCTCCTCTCATGTGTGGATCCTGGAGGCACGTCATCTTTTTCCTCGCCATCCAAAAGACATCAACACTCTAGGACTCCCTTAAGTGATCAAAAATTAACCCTAACAATCAGAGCTTTGAACTGACGTTCCAGTGTAAATTTGAATTGTCCCACAGAATCAATGTAATTTGGAATAGATTTGTGTGCTTCTACAATTATATCTAGGAGCCTTTAGGAAGTCAGAGAGCGTAGATGCTAGTGATGGGAGTCGTTTCATTCACAAAATTCACTTTCACAATCACAATCACAGAGCACTCGATATCCGAATAATTATTCGCATCCGGTCGCGGCAGATTCTTAACATACCTGTCCGGCCCTACGAAAAATTATACAATTAATCATCTCGACACCTAATAACGCCTATCTTAACGATGATTTTATTTAACGAGCCTTTTTGCACACTTATTGTTCTCTAACGTTCCTTAATACGTAATATTAGATTTTTGATTCTAATATGTTACACTTATACAACAGATATTATTTGCTTGTGACTTGTTCTCGAAAGTTTTCTAATCGTTGAATATTCCTAACTGTGAATTTTATTAAATTAGAGCTACAGAAAAATTGAAAAAAGAAAACAAGAAATAATAATATTGCTTTGCCTAAAATATGTATAAAGGTTGGACGAAAATGTCATGAATATACAGCTACATATTATTATACTAAATCATTAAAGATTTGTAAGCTTGTAGTATGACGATATAATTAATATAAGAGATAGGACAAATGTAAGAGACTATAGATATCTTTTCTTTTCTTTGAAAAATCTACTGATCTGTGATTGATGTCTGTCGCAGCAGCAAGATTGAAACGCGAGTAATATTAGAAAAAGCGTCTCCGGACAATCAACATGGGAACGAATTTGAATCGAATATTGAAAATATAAAAAAATTGTTAAGATAACTAGCAAATCTAAAGCTTATTGAAAGTAACCGGTTTTCTAAATAGAGTCCTTTTGTGATTCCGTGCTCCCCTCTCTTGTATCCGGCAACTTGCAACTCATGATAGCGACATTCTTCTTGCGCGCCATTACAATGAAAACGTTTTTCAGTTTTATATAAAGAAAGAAAGGAAAGAAGAAGACGAGTCACGCTTCCAAGGCTTGTGGCACTTCGGCTTTTTGTACGCCGCCCCAAAAGACAATTATTTTATGGTAAAATGAAATTTTAATTTGTTTTGCGGTCGCCACTTTTTTTTCGATCTTTCTCTTTTCTCGGATAAAATAGGAGGAAGTTAACGATGAAAAAGGTACTGTTAATAACTTAACGTTTGTATTTATAATTTGTGATTTTAATAAGCTTGCTCACGTCTCGTAACGGAATGTATGATTGGAACTTAATCGATACGTTCAATGTGCTGCTAACAGACACATTTTTTCGCCACATCCTACGGTTCACTTCTATTGGAAATTAGTGCCGCATCATGTCGTTCGCGGGCAAGAAATCTACTTTCCAATAAGTATATAAACAATTCGTTAAATACTCGACGCAATTTCGATATACATATGTAAGAATCCTCTTCGTTTCCTTTTATTAATATCATTTTATACGTAAGTACCTACTCTACATGTAGTAACCGGTGAACACACGCTAAATAATTAAAGTGAACTTAGTCCTGAGTGGTTGCTTCACTTAAGCCGATTACGAACTTAAACAACTGCGTTTATGGACATTAATTCAATATTTAAACTTCTTTGGCCCGATAAAATGTAAATGGCTTTATATCTCACCGGTTTTACTCTCCGCTAATCCCTCAAGTTCATTTTATAGGAGATAGCTCGCGCTTAATTTGTGTAATTGGAATAAATTTACCGACTTTTAACGTCCGCGGCTCGTCTTCGAGGAAAGTCTAAGCGAGTCGGTTTTTCACGTTTCAAGTGCGCTCCCTACCTACACGATGAATTCCCCTTTCCGGGATCGTCTGAGAATTGTTTCCGGGACAATTCCGTACAACAATCCGACTGACCTTCTGCCTCTTGTGTTCCGAGGTACAATAAACCGGCGGGACCCATTTGTAAGGGCCTTATCTACACCGTCAGCTACTAGTCAAACTAACTTAAGTAGCTTTTCACCTTTCGTCGTAAATTATTAACACACCAGCCCCTCTTTGCAAGGGAGAGAGGATCGCTGAGGACAAACAATGAAGTGCCAGAATTAGCGGATTTGGTGTTAAAGAAGCGGAAGGGTCGGTAAGGAAAAGTTGGTTGGAGATCCATTATTTCAAAAAATGTGCTTATCGCAATCATGCGAAGTGTTAATCCGAGATATGTGTTTTATTGTAATCTATACATAATAAATACATTATTACTAAAGAAAGGCATGTAGGTATGCAAACTGTATATTCGGCAGGTTGTGCATATTTTGTGGATATTTAAATCCATTTGCTTATTTTTTTTTCCAAAAAATGATTGTAATGGATAAAAGACAGAAAAATGTATTTCGTCAATAACCTACTTCGATTTATTAAGTGCATATTTGAGTTTATCCGGGCTACTAAGTAAACTACCTGGAAAACCGCGATTGGTTTTGGTATATGACATATGACAGTTCATCATAGAGAAGTGATTATTTATTAATTGCAATTACAGATGTTATCATAATTCGGTCAAAATCATCAACTTGTCACTTTCAGAAAACTAAAAAGTAAGAAATGAATGTGAATCAACTTTTAATAGTGCTGTAGGTAAGACTGGGAAAAAAACGTTTAAGCAATTTAAAAAGGTTATTTTAAACGTTCTTTAAAATCTTTAAAATTATTAAAAAATATTTTGGAAGGAAATGGCGTTTCCGTCTATAGTGATTGCGATGAAAATGAAGATTTTAATTGGAGATTTAATTGATTCTAATTATAATCATCAAATTTTGACCAGTTTATAAAATACTTTATTTACCTTTGTTGAAATATAAAGGAATTTTTCCAAATTGAAATAAATATTAACACGTGCAGTTAAGTAAAAAAAATACAAAATTACAGAAAATTTGGACTACGTAATTCTCATTCTTACAATTAATTTTAATAGTTTCTTCATACATATAATAATTCAATATAATCAGATAATAATATTCAAATAATAATAATAACATACTCCAAAATATATTTTATTAATTGCAAATTGGGAATGGTTCCTTCATATATTTGTTAAATTTCATTAATATACAACGTGATCAAGAATGACTGTTGGAGTTGGCAATGCTGAATTTCATTTTTAAATGGTATAACTGGTAATTTGAATTTGCTATTTAAAATTCAAATTTCTGGTATTCTTTTCAAATTTATTTATTTAAAATGGTTTTCACGTTAATAACACGATATTTCCTTTGGAATGGCGTACTTTCGAAGCGGGATTTATAACCCAATTACTAGTTGGCAGTACTCTCTCGAAGCGACATACCAGCAATTTCAGGAGTTGTTTCCGGAGACTTTGATCACTTTTGCTGTCTTTCTGCAACATTGCATGCGAGTAGTTGAACGTTATTTAAACACAGGGAGCGTAAGCAAACAAAAATCAACTGGTAGACCTTCTACTCTAAACGAGGAAGTTGTCGAGGATATCAGAACTCGAACGCAAAGAAGTCCTCCCAAATCCTTAAGAAAGCTCTCCCTTCAAACAGGTTTGGTCCTTATGCCTCCTATTCAACCAATTTTCATTCTTACCCATAAGACTTCCAATTTTCCATGTTGTTCTAATTTACGTTTTTACAGGTTTATCATATGAAAGTTGCTCCACTGTAAAGTAAAGTACCACCCTTACACAATTTCCATCGTCCAGTCATTAACCCCTCCTGATCACCCGTAGAGAGTTTTATTTTGCAATTGGTTCAATGACATATTAAATAATAATGATATCCTTATGACAATACCTTCTTTTCCGACGGAGCCTGGTTTCATCTCAACGGCTATGTGAATAAACAAAATTACAGAATTTTGTCAGGTTAAAATCCTTATGCTATCAGAGAGACACATTTGCACCCGGTTAAAGTTGGTGTTTGATTGGCAGTCTCAAGGACACGGGTGTATGGGCCGATATTTTTTAATTTTACCGTTAATTCGGAGAGATATATCCAACACCTTTTGAGGCCCTTTATAAACCAATTAATAGACGAAGAGCGTCAAATTGGATATTTCCAACAAGACTCTGCAAGGGCACATACGGCTCGTGCTACTATGGGATATTTAAGAGAGAATTTTGGCGACAGAGTAATTAGTCAGGGCATTTGGCCAAGCAGGTCAAGATCTCACTCCATTAGATTTTTCGTTATTTGGGCTCTTGAAGGACAATGTCTTTAGGAACATATTGCATACTGAAGAAGAGCTGCGAGAGGCAATAGTTCAAGAAGTGGTAAACAGTACCCCCAATATGCTGGTGAATATCGACGAGAGCCTAAAAAGAAGAGTTAATTTATGTCTGGACCAAAATGGGGGGCATTTTGAGCATTACCTTTAGCTGTTTAATTAAATCATTGTTCTGTATTTCGAGTTTCATTTTTTAAGCGTTAATTTTTATTCACATACCCTACAATCTTATCTCTGATTGTTATGTCAAATTTTTGTCAAATAAACATATCTGGTTGTAGCGTTGCAAACCCTTAGGCAAAAAAATTCTCCAGGTAGGATTGCCAACTCAAACAGTCATTCTTGATCACCCAGTATATATGTTCATACATTCGGTATATTTTCATGCATTTTTACCTTTCTATAATCATTCAATAAACCCATTGGATGGGTATGTATATGTGAATGCAAGTTGCAGATAAACTATGGAACGCCTGTAGCAAGTAAGTACTATTAAAGTATTATTACTACAAGTAATATTTAAAAATAATATCAAAATGACATGGACAAATTACCTTGACATTGCTAACAAATTGCTTAGTTTTCTTCGATGATAAAGTGCATTATTTCAAATTGAAATACATTATTTATATTTTATTTCTTTAAAATTTTTTATATATTTAAATAAATGCAGCTATCTATATACTCCATAATTTTAATTTTTATCATTTATATTTCCCATATATTAATATGCTTTAATGATATTAGGAGTATATAATTTTTACATTACTGGATTTTTCATCAAATAAACGTTTATGGGTTTGGTACTTACATTCTCTGAATCGATACCGATATTGGTGTCTCCAATTTAAGAACCCAAATTCAAAATTAGTATCATATATGTATTTAAAAAAAAGACAGACTCCCGTCATTAATCTTAAAATGTCAATTCTTCATGTTTTGTGAAATTAAACAATATCTTGTTGGAATTTGGAATTCAAATTTACAAATCTAATGTAGTTACCGTCGTATTACAATCAAATCAATGAGGGTTAATCAGCGACATTATCACTAAATAATTAGGCACAAAAATTAAAGAATCCCAAATTTAAAGATTTTATCAAATAAGAAAAGTTCTTCGATTTTCTACTTCGAAATTTCATTTTGTTAATGCTCCACAAACTTAGGGTAGTATTAATACGAAACGTAGTGTGAAATTACCTACCAGATGGCCACTAACGATTTAGAAACAACTCAAAATTCCAAATTGGAAGATTTTTTGAATAAGTAATCCCCTTTATACCCTTGTCGATTACTAAATTTAAATTCGTCATGTATAATGAGTTTGGGGAATATTTCAGTGAAATAAACTGGAATAATCAGCAATATGCTTACTACAAATTAAGGAGCTCGAATCGAAAATTTCCCAATTAAAATATTTTTTTGACAGAGGAAGTACAAGTCTCTCTATAGATTTTGAAATTTGAATTCTTCGTACCTCATGAACCAAAGGGAGCATCTATCACTTTAAAAGAAGGTGTGGGATCAGAGACAAGCCATTGATTTAACTACTTGGACCAAAAAATACCGAAAATATCAAATTTGAATATCATTTGAAGTAAGGAAGGCCATGTTATTGGATTTGGAAATTTCAATTCTACAACTCTAAGGTAGTAATCGTATTGCAATCAAAGTGTGGGATAATCAAACATATTCCCACTAAATAACTAGGCACATAAATTTTTAAAATTCCACATATGAAGTTTTTCTGAAATAAGCAAAATCTTCCCATTTTCTATTTTAAAACTACATGGTTTTAATATCCAAAAATGTCATGGAATTATCACGACAAAACGTAGTGTGGAATAATTAGCGACATGTCTATTAAAGAATTACAGTCTTAAATTTCAAACTCCAAACTGTAATATTTTTTGAAACAAAAGACTCCCTTCATCAATTCTGAAATTTCAATCCATCATATCTCAGAAATTACAATGAATCCAAACTAAGGAATAATCAGAGGCATATCAGTCTACATTAAGGCACTTTAATACAAAATTCCAAATTTGAATGTTTTGTCAATATGTCGCCAGTCACTATGCTAATCAACGACAGATCCAATTTTATTTTGCCCAATAAGGTCAAATCAAGCAAACAGAACCTTGTAAAACATTCTAGAAAATTGTGCAAGCTGATAGAACTCAGTGTCAACTGAACTTTAAGGAAATTTGTAGAAGTGAAAAGAACTGTACTTTGGGGCATTCTCAAATTGCGTGACGCGTCTAAGAGGAGGGAGGTTGAAATTGTCACCTAAGGAGTAGATTGCTTAATATCAGTCATATGTAACACTTTAAAACTAGTTCTATATTATTTAAAGATCCTCTAAAATATTTCAAGAAGAGGATCTTGGAAATATCCCTCAATTTTATGAGTGGTTGGAATAGAATGTTGTCACTCTGTCATAATGGTAGGGTTTAAAAATATGTGAAGACAGTATAATGCAATTTGTGAATGGTCCCTTTAAGGAATGTTCTATATAGAACTTCCTATAAAATGGAAAAAAATGGTACAAGTTTACAATAAATATAGATACTCTGCAGAACTTCCTGGAAACTCCTAAAAACGAGTATAGAGAACGTTCTAGAAAATTGTGGAAATGAATAGAACTTTGTGGAACTTCCTAGAACATAATAAAAGTTGTCCAAAATGACAAAGTTCATATGGGGTATTCTGTATTACTTTTATTTAGAAGTCAGTCGAATATTCATGGAATTCTGTAGTGGTGCATATTCAGTTATAAAAATTATAATGACATAATAAAAATTGTCCAAAATGACAAAGATCATGTGGAATCTATATAAGTATTCTATATTACTTTTATTTAGAAATCAGCCGAATATTCATTGGATGCATATTCAATGGAGTGGTGCATATTCAATCAGAAAAATTATAATAACATAATAAAAATTTTCTAAAATGACAAAGTTCATGTAGAATCCATATAAGTATTCTGTATTACTTTTATTTAGAAATCAGCCGAATATGCAATGGATTCTGTAGTGGTGCATATTCAATTGGAAATTGCAATCAATTGCTATATCTTGCATTTAGTGAATATGTTATTGGCAACAAATTGCCCAGTAATTATTGGTGACACTGCGCGTTTCGGAAGAACAATGAAAGAATTCTGTAAAACATTCTAGAATATTTTCTAAACTGATAACTAGTAACTGATATAACCAATGAACTAAACTTTAAGGAAATTGTAGAAATAAGAAAGTATGTAGACTGCAATTAGAGGCTTCCTGAGAGGTTCTTTAAAGATTTGAATAATTTTATTTAGGTAATTATTAAATAATAATAATTGCTTAATTGCTGTAGAGTTAAAAAATGATTACCATAAATATGAACCTAGTTTTGAACACAGTCTTCTGATCGCATCTTACTATAAACGAAGTCGATTACGATCACTCTCCAATTTTTACTGATCAACCTCTGGAGCGGGATATCACCACGAAGAGCCATCATTAGTGAATAGGTACATTTCCAATTGTTTGCCTTGATTCTGGTATGGTAATTTCGCGCCCGCCGCTGTACCCCAAAGGGAGTTTGACGCACCTCTGCGGTCTGCACTTCCTCCCTCGAACTCCCACAGCCACTTCATAACACGGCATAAGTAGATGTCCGAGGCAGACGAACTCCGTGATAAATGACGGACGTACACTCAACTCCTTATTTTGGTTTGTAAAGTTAGCGTCCTGTATATGAGCAGTGCGTAGTCTAGTGGAATTCGAGTACTTCGAAGGTTGTTGTGGAAAAATCTCACCGGGGGTTGTTCGGCATTGAAACTGCTACTACAGCAGTAAGTCTATTGGATTTAAGAATGGAACACTGGGACCTGGTTATTGTTTCGAAAATTTTGTGGAATGTTCATTAGGGACCATCCATCAATCAATTACGTAATTTAGGTAGATTGTTTTTACCGGTTAGTTCCATTTATGAAACATGATATTGTTGAAGTACGTTTTATTTAAAATTTTACTATAATAATGTTACATAAATAAACATTACAATCTTTAATTTTGAACCAATATTATTATTCTAATCCTTTCTACCTCTTCCCTTGGGAAAAAATTTTGAAAACGACTTTAGTAATAACTTTTGGATGTTCTTCTACTGTGAAAAGTCTTAATTCTAAATGAGCATTAATTTCAATTTTTGTTTTTTTTTTCTTTTCTGTTCTTTATAATTACACTAGTCAATTGTATTTATAATTCATAAATCCTCTCCAGTTCATTCTTTGGGAACTGGATTTTAATTATTTTCAGTTATAATTACTCTTATTGCCATTTTATATTACACAGGGTGTCTCACATTTGGATGGCAAATTAAATTAAATTGTACAAGAGGTTCCTTATTAAAATGAAGAAAAGAAGGCTTAATAAACGTACTTTCTAAAGGCACCCTTCTTTAGTACGGGGTGTTAAAATTTTCCCAAAAATATTTTGTTGTCCACGTAATTTTGATATAATTTCAGATATTTTTGGACCATTTACTATTCTTTGATTGGTAGATATGCAGTATGCGAAGGGGCAGAGGAAGTTTGGGCCGCGACCAGGTGAGGACGATGGGCTGATGGGAATTTTGGGCGGCATGACCGAAAAGGTGGTTTTATTGTAGAGGTATTTTGGGCAGTAAAGAAATTTAACCCCGGCGCATTGGTGGTTGAATCAGGAATGGGTAAGGGCAAGGGAATACGCAAATTACGGGAAAGACCATCTTTATCAGGAACATATTAATGGGCAAGAGGGCAAGGAAAATGGTATTTAAGGGCAAGAGGGCAAGGAAAATGGGTAAGGGCAAGGGAATACACAAATTATGGGAAATCCCATCTTTATCATGAAAATATTAAAAGGGTTTGAACTTGAACCGTTCCCACCGATACACTTCCTACCTACCTGTCATAAGCCGGTGCCCAAATTTATTGTAAGATTATTTGATGCTTCCATTAAAGCAGGTACCCTCATTATTTGCGGCCCAAAGTTCGCCCGCCGATATAAATAGCTTGCGAGTAGAAATATTTACCAGTGGCCAGTTATGAGGTATTTTCTGCATTTTTAAGAATAAATCTTGTAAGCTATTACCGAATTTCTTACTTTTCATTTTCTCGAAAATTGTTTACTTTACTTAACTTAATTATTTATTTATTTTATTAAACAAAAGTGCCATTGTGATTGTCCATGGAATTAATCCATCGTTTGTCTATGAATTGTTATTGATACCACCTTGATGTCTCACCATTTTGGGTAGATCAATCTGGTATAAAAAAATCATTTTACAGGAACACGATGCTCATTCTGTGGAAAATCACAAAAGTGATTCTGATAATAAAGTGAACAAAAATTTTTAAAAATCTGCAGTGGCGCAGATATTACATTTATTTCCTCAAAAGTGGCCGAAAGTACATTTGAATTACGCCACTGGTAAATAAACATTTATGGTGGAAATTTGTAGTGTACTGTCTATCCAGCTAAACATATGAAATGACATAATACTATTTTGAACATTTGGAAATTACACGAAACAAATATTTCTTAGAAATTTCCACTCATTGCAACTTAAGACATTTGTTAAGACCTTTTGTCTTTATTTTCAATAAGGAAACTCTCTAATAATGTATGGTAACAAACTTTAGTACACATCCTGTATTTACTAGACCCATTTTATTATTAACAAAGATATCCTTTGATAAGACTAAATCCTTAAACTCATTGGCAGTTTAGTTTCACGATTCTGGACGAATCAATTCAAGCCTGATAAGAAGCAGAAATATTGTTTCACTGTAAGTGTTCTTAGGTAAGTTATGATAAGTTTTCCTGGAATATAACAGCACATGGTTGGTTACCAAATAAGGCCATCCTTATTATTTATTACTGTACGACACTCTATATACCTATCTGAAATAGCAATCATTGTCATTAATACAAAATTTTAATAGAAGAGCCGGAAGAGGCCCTCAATTGGACTCTTGAGCAACCGTAGATGTTGTAATATACTTATCAGATTTGAAAGATTAAATAATTCTATAAATTTTTTAGTTCAATAAAAGAAGACTGAGGATTAAGATTTGGCTCAATTTTTAAAAGTAATTGCTTGATCAAGCCTAGCTTTAGGTAAATTAAAGATTCACAGGAATGCTAGATTTTTGAAACATTTCCGAAACGTTGAACGTTCAAGTTTTTATTTTTAAATAATTATTCGGTTGCATTCAACCAATTATCAAAAGTGCAAGAATTCCAATCATGTGAACACCACAACCACAACCAGTCATTTATTTACTTTTCGTTTCCGTTCTTCAACATCGCATCAGCGACATACCTCAAGTCGGTAATGGGAGCACGTTAAAATTTTAATTATTGTTTGTCGAACGGCTATACGAATGTATATATGGAACATATCAAGTGCACATGTTCGGTAGTTCAAATATGTGATAACGCAAACACATGTCCTCCATCCGTGAGAAATAACTCCCATCAACTTAAGAGTCGCGCGTAACGCAGCATGGTATATATATGTACTCGTTTCGATTGATCGGTGTAATTATCGAAATTAATTACGCCGCGGTTAATTACTTTGGACGAACGACACACGTACGCTCACGCATACCTACATACAAATCTACATAAGTAATGCATGCAAATATTAAGATGATATGCGGCTTAATGATGGTGGTGATAAAGCTAAAAGTATTTAATCAAAACCAGTTCAGTTTGTACTTAACTAACATGCAAGCACATACGTGAAATGTATTTATTTCGAAACGTCGGCACAAATGAATTTTCCAATTATTTCCACAAAGTTATTGTCGTTTGTGGCAGCGCCGAATCGAATGACAAAAACATAAAGGGTTATTAATTTGGGGAATTAATAAATGGGCGAAAAACAACGTATTTAATTGTTTAGGTTTTTGTGCCGCCGTACGTTGATTCCGTCGGTCTGTAACACGGTAGCTGAATAATAAAAAAGTAGAAGTATGAGAGAGAGAAGAGAAAAAATTAAAGATCATCCATAAGAGGTAGGATACACACACATACCGCAAAGCTTTTAATACGGACCATAGCGAATTTAAACAAATTGACTTAACTCGTACTTTCAATTATTTAAAATTAGTTTTTTGTCCGAGTCCCGGTAGCGCCATAGGTTAATAAAAGAAAACTTGGGTGGCGACCGTTAATTATAATGCGTATATTGAACATGAAGACTAATTATGTTTACATATTAATAATTCAAAAGCGCCTGGAACGTAAGTGACTGAGAGGAGCCGAGTCATGGTCGTAATATTCAAAGAAGGCGCGCGATAAGTATTGCGAATTAAAATTAAGATGTAAGTATAGGCAATGATATGTAATTTAATTTTTTGCGGCTGTAAAAGTTTGACGATTTTCTATTGTTCGCGAAGTGTTTCAAAGCCTACATCTGTACGGATATTACCAATAAAACGAAACAATAGATTTCGGTTCTAAAAATAGTCAGAGCTTTCGACATGCGATGGAATTTTTCACGATAACTAGGATAATTGATAAACTGACAATTTTGAAAGCGACACTGAAAACTGAAACGCGCCGATATAAAAGTGTCGGTTGCTCTCCCCCTACCGATAATGAAATTAAGAGAACGCATTTCGGAATTTTTCAACGGCGCAAAAAATGCTTCATTTAAAATGATTACTTCGACAGGTAAACTATAATTTTAAAGTCATCAAGGATCATTTTCACACTGACGGGTTCATTGTAATTTGACGTTTCCGTTTTTTATTAAATTGCCATTACGCGAGAATGACACTCTGGGGCAAAACGCGTGACAAACAGGCAAGACAGACACCAGGGGCGCACAGAAATGCCTATATAAGAAGTCATTGCAGGTTTTACTAGAGATAATCAATACTGAAACGTTTTACGTGTTCGAAATAACTTACACTACGCGAAGAGTATATTCTAATTTATTTTTCACTAAAAACTAACACTTAATTCCTAATATCTACCACACGCTTGTTTATTTATACTTCGCGCACGGCCGCTCAGGTCAGCTAGTCGTCTCGTTCCCAGTTTATGACTACTTCTTTTCCCTCCGGCGCATGCCGCTTCACGAATATTCTCGTCGCTGTCGAAGGATATAAAATTTTCGTCGAACAATCTCGAATTCCAAGAACTGAAATCGATTCGTTGAATACGGATTCTCCCGACTTGTGTTTACTTTGTGGTGAGACTTTCCGTTACAATACTATACAAATTATAAGGAAAATTATAGGGTTTTTCCATTTTTAACCAGCTTCTCTAGATACTACTGGTAACAGGTAATTATTATATGTGTCATGGAAGAAGAGCGGGCGGAGCGTATTAGTTTATGACTTTTGGTAATCAATGAACTTTAAAACGCATTAGGACAGCCGGACATAGTACAGTAAATCTCTTAAGAGAAATCGGCTTTTTTTTTTAAAACAATATCGAAATAATTTAAATTGTTTTATTGACAACGGGGCGTGTGACGAGCTTAAAACCAAAATGTAGGCACCCTCCACCTTAGATAATTTTGGGAATCTCAAAAAGTTTTTGGATTTGATTTTCGGCGAAAACAGTAGGTCTTAAATGAAGATTGTGAATAAAAAAATTATTTTCTACGATACATCTCATCCAATCAATACGCTGCAACCAAGAATGCAAATAGGTATGTATTAGGTACAGAACGCAAAAGTTTTCAAAAATGACTTTTTCTTCTTTTTTTGGCAGTTACAGTGAGTTACACTGTTACAGAGTTATAGTGAAGGTGTAAAAGTTGTAGAGCTTTATTATTATTATATACCGTATAATCAACGGTTACGGTATTCTAACGGATAACTATAAAATTTATCCCATTTAAAACTAATGTAAGGAAATTTGATTTTATATTACATTTACTGGAAAGCGTACAACACAAATTGATGAGAATTTATTTATGGATTAAAAGTATGTTTCTAGTTGTTGCCATTTTGAAGGATTGAAGCATTTAAATGGTATTTTGTATGAATTTTCAGAAAATACGACTCTTTTTAATTAAAGCTGAATTAAAATTCGTTTGTGTTTGATGATGTCATGATTTAAAACGCTTTACAGTAGGTTACGTCTCTAGTGACGTCACATACTTGTAAATAAGAAAAATTTTTATATTAAGGTTATAAATTTTATCACGAATATCAATCGATTTCGTAGTATATTTAGCGGTTTTCAGAGATCTATTATTAAATTTCTTGTATTTAATCAAGGGAATATATAATGTAGAATTATTTTGTGAAAATAAACAGTAGAAATATATACCTAAAATTGACTCTTTGAAATAAATGTAAATTCCAGCTATAAACAATTTTTTTAAATAAAATTATTTAACACGCAATTTTCACTAGACGTTTACTCACTACGTGACTAACAACTTTGTGTTTGTTAATCCGCTTCATCAGTCTGATTCCAAACAATAAAAGGGTTTACTGACATGTGACGTCACGAAATCATGCGACTCCTGTAGAGTTTCGACGGCATTTTATTTTGTTCAAATTTAAATGTCTATATTTATTCAAAATACCACTATTAAAAACTGTTTAAATATACAAGGTGATCAAAAAATACTGTTTAAGTTGACAATCCTAAATTTTACTTTAAAATGGTAAAACTGGAACCACTTCCGGTTGCTTGACATCTACTTCGACGTTTAACAGTGACAGCATTGACACTTGAGCGGCCATTCAAATTTTTAGTATAAAAATGGTACTATTTACATTAGAAGAGGATATTTTTATTGGCATGGCTTATTTTCGGAGTGCAGTTCATGATCCCATTTTTTGATGACAATACTCCTTGGAATCCACTTTGCACCAATTTGAAGAAATGTTTCCTTAAGTTGTGTTCACTATCGACGGTTTTAAACAACACTGCATGCGCGAAATATAACGATATTTGAATACAGGCAATGTGAAGAAAGGAAAGCCACCTGGTAGACCCTCCGTACTCACTGAAAATGTAGTGCAAGACGTCAGGGCCCGACTGCAACAAAATCCTCGCAAATCGGTTAGGACGCTTTCCCTCCAAACAGGTTTGATCCTTATCAAAATTTTACCAATTTCCAGTTATTCCTAATTTCATGTATTCCGTTTCGTGACTTTACAGGTTTATCATATGGAAGTTGTTCCACTGTCTTGAAGAGCAAATTGAAATACCACCCGTAAAAATTTTCGATGGTACAATCCCTAAATCCTCCTGACCGTCCACAACGTGTCCTGTTCTGTAACTGGTTCAATCAGGAAATGAGCAATGATGACATCCTGGATAAAACCTTTTTTCCGATGAAGCCTGGTTCCATCTCAATGGCTATGTTGATTCTCAAAATTACAGAATTTGGTCTGGTGACAATCCACATGCTGTTAGAACAACAACTTTACATCCTACTAAAGTTGGTGTTTGGCTGGCTGTATCGCGGCAGAGAGTAATTGGTCCTGTGTTTTTTAACTTCACAGTTAATTCTGAACGATACATTCAGCACATTCTCCAGCCATTCCTTGCCCAATTAACCGTAGAGGAGCGTGAAAATGGCTACTTTCAACAAGATTCGGCTCGAACACATACGGCTCGTGCCACAATGCAATATTTGCAGGAAGTTTTTGGCCATCGAGTCATAAGTACTGGAATCTGGCCGAGTAGGTCACCAGACGTGACACTTCTAGACTTTTGTTTCTTTGGGCACCTTAAAAACAAGGTGTTCAGTAATGTTCTACAAGCACGTGAAGAACTGGAAGATGCCATTATCGAGGAAGTTGCAAATATTTCTCCTCGTATGTTAATTAATGTCTTCGAGAGCTTAAAACGGAGAGTGAATTTATGTTTAGAACATAGTGGTGCTCAATTCGAGCAGTACCTGTAAATATTGAAGTGTTTTCTGGTGTGGTCCTTCAATCATCCTCCAACATCCTTCAGTGTTTATTTAGCTGTCGCTGTCATGCAGAATGCAGAATTTCCGGTGTAGCGTTGCAAACCCTTAGGCAAAAAAATCCTCCAGGTAGGATTGCCAACTTAAACAGTATTTCTTGATCACTCTGTATGTTGGTGGCATAATATCCAACAATAAATCCTTAAACATGATTTCCCGAAAATCGTGGAATATTCTATTACCCTGTAAACCGTACACATGTTAAAAAAATCATCACTTTTAAAGGAAACAAAATTTTTAAAAATTAGAAAACTTTTATTGGATTTATATAATTTCGAACAAATGTGTTCTACAAGACTAATTAACTTATCACTTGAATACGCTAATCGATGCCTTCGATCAGATTCCTTTAAAGAAACAAACAGATGTTTACCTGAAAAAATAAATTGGTTTGACAAATGGGTACCGATGGAAATTGAAAATACATTCTAATCTAATTATAAATAAATTATAAAACTAAAAAACAGAATTAATGAAATTACGCACTTCATTTAACCACTTTATATTAATTCAAAGCAACCACGTTTATATAGATCCTTAATATTACTTGAATAACTGTACGTTTTGGAGCTTAGAAGTCTATTTAAACGAGTGGTAATATTATAATATATTTGATGAATTTTCCCTCCTTAGGCGTTAATTTTTTTTTCTAGAAATATCTATTGTCGATAATGTATCTAGACTTCTCTTCTTGAGAAAAAAGTATTTGTCAGAACTATCGCAGTCCTTTGAATAGGAGTGTTTTTCAATGGGATTTGTACCTGCTTAAACTAATTAGTTATTAGTACATATGATTAAAACCTAAAAAATCGGTAATATGACCACCCATTGTTTTGATTTAAAATATGGATATTTATTGTTTAAATATGTTGATAAAATGATTTAAAACAGAATGTACGACTAGTGTTGAATCAAGTTTATTTCGTAGTGCCTTAACGGAGGTTAGTCTTCGGAGATGAAATGTAAGCTGATGATAGAACATTGGCTTTACAGACAAAAACTTGTTTGTTATGATCTATAGAAATGTTACATATTTTCTGCACTTTCTCCAAAGATTCACAATATGAAGGAGAGTAATGAAATTTCTTATTAGGAAATTTTGAATTTATGGGACTGGATTATTTGCTAATAGAAGAAGGAAAACCACAACAAGTGAATTTATACTATGAAGTTTTCATTGAAATTGCAGGAGGATTGAAGAGTATTATATTAAAATTATACCTCTAATCCGATCACAATCATGGCATGGGCCGACGTAAACAAACGTCGGCCCGTGATTCACAGACCACACATTGGACCATCACATCGGCCCATCACATTGAAATCAACAGGAGGCTTTGTAACATTTGCAACAGCAGAAAGCCCCCTCATCCCGAAAAATCGTCATTTCTCTAAGTTCTTAAATGACAAGTGACAATGTAGCCAATAGTTCTGGTAGCAGAATACCAACATAACATGCCTACCAACCCCTACTAGTTTAAATTTATCCAATTTCTCCAATTTCTCTTGTCATAAAACCGAACGCACTAACTTCTTTGTGAACGCTGTTTGGTAAGATTGTATTTGTACAAAATACAAAATGGCAGTACAGCTGCACTACCTCGTTACTTCTGAGCTATGCTAATTCTATGCGAACGTAACTTAACCAAGGTTCTCTGTGTTAACCAAGGGTTGACTGTGTGCCACTGTAGGTTGCTTTATGAATTTATGATTTGGTCGCCTGAAAACATTTAACTTCCAGCGACTTTTAATCGTCGGCCTAACCGAGGCATCTCCAGAAAGGACGAAAACGAAGAAAAAAGACAGAAAAACGAAACGAAAAAAAAAAACGACTCCCGGATATCTTATAAACTTCTCGAAATGTTTTCGTGGCCCTAATCAATCTGGCAGTCGTCAAATTCATCTCGTGTCCCAGCGACGACATGTATTATGTGCATATTTGAACTACTGTCGCCAAAACGCGCCGACAAAAACGGCCGTCTTTTGTTTCGGCCGCACTTCTTTTGTTTCGCCGCCTAATTCAAATAGTTCGGTCTTCGGAAACGTTAATGGGCCTGGCTGAAGAACTGCTCCGCGGACCACATACTGAATTAATTCGATACCTCTCTTTTCTACATCCGTCCCTTTCTCTCTCTCTCAATATATATATATATATATATATATATATATATATATATATATATATATATATCTCGTTCTTTCGCCTAAATGCTACCGTTTGCTTCGAGATTATGACGGCGGAGACGGAGATGGAAACGAAGAAGACGAAGGACCTGAAACTATGAAAGAGGAAAAAAGGAACCGACCTGGATTTGTTACTAATGTGATTCCGATGTTTTTGTAACGAATCACCGGCGGATGTTTCCACAGCGCGGGGTGTCTTCGATAACATCCAACGGTCGGTATGTTCCAACTACATGCTTCTAAAATGTTTATCAAACGTACCTTTCTTGAGGTTGTGTATGAATCAAATACCAGTGTCTTAGGACTAAGAACACGATACTTAGGAAAATCTTGTGCCAGTTGATTCTTGCGTCGTGTACATCAAATATTGAGATAATGGAAAAGTTGGAAAGGAATCCTTAATTTGGAGCAATAATGTTGATTTATTGTTTATTGACGGTGTAGGACATCTCTGGGGTTGGTATTTAGAAACGTTGCTTAATATCTTTTTTCACTTGAATAGTTACTTACGTCCGATTTTGTGCTCAGGGTTCTTCCATAGGACAAATAAAACTTAACTCAAAATAATTATTAAGTATTTTTCAAGCAAAATGTTTTTCGTACACAACAGCATTCATAAAATCTCCTTAGTAAAGGTTGGTGTTAAATTTAATACACATTTAAGAAACATGTAAGGTAGGTACCTAGCTTCCTTAACCAAAATGTCGAGGTTATCTTCATAGAAATTCGAGTAATTTTTTCGAAAATGTAAAAGAACGTCGTTTTCGACGAGTATGGGAGAATTCAACAGTGTTATAATGATATCTATAATTTTGACACGTAATTCGAAAGAATTCACCCTCATATTACCCAAAGGTATAAAACAGAAACGCCATTCACTATACTGCATTTTTCCTAATCGACTACCTATTAACCACCACCACATTTTTCACTATATTCTTCCAACGTGCATCTTTCGGCATATTTCTTTCCCGCTAATCTGTTCTGAATAGAATTTCTTAATACCTTCACCGTCTTCTCATATCTTTCCGAAATTCAATTCGTAAATTCGCCTGGAGGCGACCTTCCCTTAAATGAACCAATCAGTGATCACAGTGATTGTAGCGGGGATGAAGCTACTCAACTCCAGGCTACTAATAAAATTTGGGGTTCATAACAAACATAAATATTGAAAACAATAGGTAATGTCATGTAACGTTGTTTTCGACAGTATTTGAAAGGACATGAAATAGTCTTACAATTAGTCGAAAAATCTCACATTACTAAAGAGGAGCTAAATTGAAATACCTGGCACTCTACCTAGTATTTTAAAGCTCCGAGTCAAGTAAAAGATTTTACTGGCGTGTTCTGTATTAAATTTTTCAGACTATCGTAAAAAAAGGCGAAATTTACAAATTTTAGAACAATTTTTTACAAATTCCAAAAAAATCAAGTTTGTCAATTTTGTTGCCAACTATAGTTACAATGTAAACAACATCGAAAAAAAATTCATCAATTTTGTGCGTATGCTGTGAAAACATTGTATTTTGCGTCTTATAAAGTCTTTACAGTATGTACTAGTCCGGAAAATTCAATTTTCCTGCAGGTAAATAAGCAGAAAAATGTTGTTTCCAAGACGATTTCCGGAAAAAATCTTATCTGAAATATTTCTCAGCCAAGATTTTTCTTAGTTTTATGTCTGAATTATACCACCACGTGTCAATCTTAAAAGAGGCAAGGCGAATCTGGTTATTGGCATTGTCTGTAGAGCCAGAGACAGATTTACTGTGGGAAATTTGTAACTTATCTGGACAACGTGATGTCTTATATTGTCCTATAGTTCGAGCATATCTTATTCTTATGATGATATTAACGTGGATTGCATGGATTCTCTCTATGGTTTTAAACAGTTAATCAAAGATCCACCTCATATTACAAGTAATAATCACTCAATTTTAGATACTACTTTTACAAATAAATCTGAGTGTGTTTCTAGCTGCGGTACATATATTAAAATTGCTGTCCATCTCGGCGCTTTCTATGAATCATTTGAATATATTCCTAACAGGGATGTCAAAACCTTTCTAAACTTCTAAAGTCCTTAAGTCTTCACTGATTTTTATAAAGATTTAATAACCTTCCATAGTCCCAAATATTTTGAGACAGAATATTCAGGAAAAATTATGTTGCTCAATAAGTTCAAAGTAACTTTTGATAAATACGCACCTATAGATTATCACAACCATTAAAAGCTGAACGTGAGGGATTCTGCTTTAAGAAAGAAAAAAGAAAAAATATATATATATATATATATGTATAAGCGGGGGTCCTACAGCTGCTGCCGCTTCCCGCACCTCATTCGCCATAACCTCCTATCATGCCAATCATTTTCTTTAAGGTCTCTTTTCATCATAGCTTGCTCTATGCCTTTTTCCCATGTATGTGCTGGTCGTCCTCTTTTCCTTCTATTTGTTGGATTGTAATCTGCCGCAATGCGTGGTAATCTATCTGGTCCCATCCTCATAACGTGTCCATACCAGATCAATTGTCGTTGTTCAATTCGTTCTACAATTGTGCTTTTCATTTGTGCGCGTTCTTTAATTCTTTCATTTGGGATACATTCTATTCTTGATATTCGACAAGATCTTCTGAAAAAGTCCATTTCAATAGCTTCCAATTTTTGTTTCTTCTTTTGTGTTAATTTCCATGTTTCTGCACCATATGTTGTTATCGGTTCTACTATGCTTTTATAAAGTAGTTTCTTAGTTTCCAGTCTAATTTTTGTTGACCACAATATACCATTCAGTTGTTGTATGACTGTCTTCCCTTGCCTTATTCTGTTTTCAATATCTTGGTCATCTTTACCGTCTTGTGTAATTAGACTTCCTAAGTATTTATATTTTTCAACACTTTTTATTGTGTCGTCTTCGATTTTTAAATTCGTGCCTTGTTTTCCTACACAAAGGTATTCTGTTTTACTAACATTCACGTGTAGACCATATTTTTTTTAATTCCTCCAATAATGGTGGTCAAATGGTTGGTATAGGGTCTCGGAGGTAGTTTGGGATGCCGAATACTAAACTGCAATAAAACTCCGAGAAATGCCCACAGTCCATAAAGATGTACCAACAAATCCCACTCACACGTCCCCGCCGTGACCGCCGGGCAATGCATGGCATACAGTGGATGTATGTTGTGTAGCTGACGGGAGGGGGTGAAAGGCGAGTTTCCGGCGCCTATATCAAACTGGAACTTTTCGGCTAAGGGAGTAAACCCCTACAGAAAATCCGGTCCTCCAAGGCTGGGGGTTTAAGCGATGGGCCTGCACCCGATCATTATTAAAAAGGTTAAATTGCAAAAAATCTCACTCAAAAGCCTCGGACACAGGATAAATCAGCACAAAGACGACTTAGGCAACGGAAAAGGACAATGCTTATGGCTACATGGAACGTTCAAGGTCTCAACACAAAGAAGAAAGAAGTTTTTGAAGAAATCGACAAGATGAAAATAGATATATATGTGTTAACAGAATCTAAGAAAAAGGGCAAAGGTAATGAACCGGTAGGAAAATACATTCACTTTTATATTGGTGTCGACAAAAGCCACAGAGCTAAAAGAGGAGTGTCTATTGTGGTACACCAAAAATTTAAGAAATGCATAAAAGAATGGAAAGAAGTTGACGAAAGGATTATGAAGTTAGAACTGCACAAGAATGGACATGAAATAGTGGTGTTAGGGGTCTACGCACCTACAGACGATTCGGACGCGGAGGTCAAGGAAGATTTTTTCAATAAACTGACACAGGTTCTAAGTGAAATAAATTCTCGAAAAGAACTCGTTCTAATGGGTGACCTCAATGGAAGAACAGGAAGACAAGAAGATTCCCCAATAGTTGGAAAATACGGAGAAGTAATTAAGAACGACAACGGACAACGCCTAATAAAGATGTGCGAAAATTTTTTACTTAAAATCCAAAACGGATTTTTTCCCCATAAGAAAATACACCAGTATACCTGCCAACAACCAACAAGAGGCTTAAGATCCATAATTGACTATATTATTCAACCTCAAAAGACCAAAATTCATACAACCGATGTTAAAGTATATAGAGGACCGGAATGTGGATCCGATCATTTCATGGTACGAGCATCAATGATTTTAAAGTATAAAAATTCTAAATTACAACAAAATAACATCGAAACAAGAAATATCGAAACTTTCAGATATATAATTTAGACAGCTTAAAACAAGACTCGGTCAAATTTTTTATATAAAACAAGATTAGCTGCAAAACTACGAGAACCTTTAGAAGGAAACGCGGCAGAAAGCTACGAAAAAATCAAAAAAGCTATCCACGAAGCTGCGAATGAAGCAATCGGGAAAAGAGATGCAAAACCGGTAAAGGTACAGGAATGGTGGACAACGGAGTTGGAAGGAAAGGTAAAACTGAAAAAGTGGGCATATAATAAATGGTTGAATACTAGAGACGAAGAAGACAGAAAATTATATGCAAGACTGAACAGAGAAGTGAAGAGAGATGTAGCCAGAAGTAAAAACAATATGTGGGAAAGAAGATGTGAAGAACTGGGAAGATACATGGGAGGAACAAAAATATCAGAAGCTTGGAAAATGATCAAGAACTTAAGAAAAGGAGAAAAACAAAGATGTAATCTAAGCCTCATTTCATTAGAACAACGGGAAACGTATTATAGGGAATTATTAACTGAAACACGAGACGAATTCAAACTGACAGAGATAACTATTGACCCAGGAAAGACTGATACCCAGCCGATTTCAATAAATGAACTACGAAAGGCCTTGAAATATTCAAAAAATAAAAAAGCATAGGGGCCTGGAGATATTCCTATTGAATTAGTCAAGTTTGGGCCAGATGTGCTACTAGAGAAGGTAGTTGAAATTATGAATAAATGTATGATTGATGGCGACGATATTCCAGAAAACTGGAATTTTGGATACTATATGAGCTCCATCCACAAAAAAGGAAGCAAAACGCAATGCAAGAATTATAGAGGCATATGCGTGACTAGTTCAATGGGAAGATTGTATGGCAGGATACTAAAAACCCGACTAGAGGCCTGTATCATGGATATCGAAGAACAAAGTGGTTTTCGAAGTGGGAGATCCTGTCTTGACAATACGTTTACCCTAAAGCAGGTTTTAGAAAAAAGAATGGCCAGGAATATGGAAACACATTATGTTTATTGACCTGGAAAAGGCCTACGACTCGGTTCCTCTAAATATGTTATTTAAGGTACTGAGGAAAAGCGGTATTAATGAAACCTATGTAAGAGCTATTCACAACATATATAAAAACACGGAATGCGTGGTGAAATCAGGTTCACAGATAACTAACAAAATAAAAATTACAAAAGGGTTGAAACAGGGTTGTAGCTTGTCACCAACTCTATTTAAGATATATTTGCAAGAAACCCTCAACGAATGGCGAAGAAAATGCTCAGGCATGGGGATAGAGATAGGGGAATCAAACTTGTATACAATGCTCTTTGCCGACGACCAACTAATTGTAGCTAACGATGAAGATAAGAAAATATAAACTTACTAAATCTTTAACTGACTGTCGATTATATTACATTATACGTACCTAATTATATAGGTATACAACAGAAAAAATGGCGATGTGTACATCAGACTAGTTTCTCATATTTTATTATAAACATATGATTGCAAAATAAATATTTAATGTTAAAAATATCTTGCATAGTATGTCGAGACACTTTAAAAAAAAGAATACGAAGATCAGTGAGTGTAAACTGCCCTGCTAGGAAGATATAGCAATAAATGTTATTAAATTTGATCATGCACATTAAATCAAAACATAAACATTTAATGTTTAATAACAATTCATGAGGGGAATTTAGAAATTTAGAAAAACGTAAAACGACAATAGTGAAGTGCCTTCAGAGACGATTCAGCCAAAAATGTTATTATATTTTAATACACATATTCGATAGCAGAAGAAAAGTTCAGAGTTTAAACGAAACTATTCTTAAATTTTGAAAAAAAATTCAAAAACCAAAAAGTAACAAGTGCATATTGTAACGTTTATTTTCTAATTTATTTACACTAATACTAATACTACACTAGACTAAACACTACTTAATTTATTTACACTATTACTAAACTAATTTATATAACACACTTAACTAATTAATTTATATCGCACTCTTAATCGTTAATTTATTTCACTTCAAATGCTCTCGCTATTTCGCTATTTACTATAAGGCGCTCACGTCTAATAATAATCCTAATTCCACCACAAGCCCGCTTATATATACATCTCAATTGTAGTCGGGAACCTTCTCACGTATTCGTGTAATTACTCGAAATATCTTTTATTATGTAGAAAGCTCCAGAGTGTCATAAATCACTTTCCTTAAATAATAATCCCGGAGTATTCATGGAGCTGTCCTTCTTTTATAGAATTCAATTAAGCGTCACGGCAATTCCTTTTGAAGTAGCCGCTCAGGTCTGATATGAGTAAACACGTCTCGCGCTGTTTACTTTTCGCATTACAATATAATGCCCTTTAATAAACATTAAGCGAAAAATGTTATTAAACTTGTTTATCTTCATATCTACAATAAATACTCAAATTATTGAGAATACTGTTAGAATGAAATTTGAGAAAATTTCCATAAACCGAAAAATGACAATAGTAAGGCGCCCTTCAGAACAAGAATTAGTCATAAATATTGTTAAACTTTATTACATTTATTCAACTGTAGAATAAATAGTAAAATTTAAAAAAATTCTTGTCGCACATTGTGAGAAAATTTCCAAAAACTGAATAATAAGAAGGTTAAAATACTAATACTTATACTTACTTATACTTATATACTTATACTAATACTTCTATTAATCCGATTTTATTGAAGCTTATCGGGGCCTCCTGGTGTAGCACAAAGCTTAAATTCAAAGTTGAAACTGTCTGTTTGTTGAAACTGTCTTACATTTGGGGAAAAATGTGCCATAGCCATATGTACCACATACACACACACAAAAGTGTTTTAAAAAACGTGTTTTTTGGACTCAGAACACCTTAAAACGTATAAAAATGCCAATACCACAAATTCGAAAAATCTACCCGATTACAATACTTCTCATATATAAGTGTCTTATGCGAGAAAATAAAAACAGCCCATTTAAATTCTTAACATCATACAGCAGATAAAAGTCAACTTTGGAATGCTTGTCGGAAACTGAATATCGAGCTAAGCTTAAATAATGACCTGAACAGCTTAACGGCGTGAATGAGATTAATAAATAGTTTGCATCGATATGTAGCTCTACTAATTTATTATCCTTGTCATCACGTACATACAGAGTAACGAGACTAAATGATAATTCAGTATTTTCCTTAAAACCAGCTACACAAGATTAGATTAAAATCTAATCAAGACACGGCTCACTACACGATTCTAACACCTGAACTAAATACATGCCGATATTTTATAACCCATTAAATAGTGCAAAAGTAGATAGCGTAATATATAACTGTCTGATAAATTAATTATAAAGTTAATGAAGTAAATATTACTGCCTGATAAATAATTCTTTCTTGTTCAAATTAGGGTCAATCGAACCCACCGGAAAGATACCAGATGGGTAGCTGGAATCCATGTATATATCACTGCTGAAACAGTATCACATTCCCGTAAATGTGGCGACTTCAGACTAATAGGCTTGATGAGCTATACTCTTAAATTTTTTTTACAAATAGTACAAAACAGGTTATGTAAAATAGTGAGATAGAGATTGGACATGATCAATTCGGTTTCCGAAGTGGCATGGGAACGAGAAAGGTGCTTTTTAGCCTCCAAGTATTATGCCAAAAGTTTTATGTTACGATCAACAAAAACGCATCTTTCTTTGCTTTGTAGATTTTGAAAAAGCTTTTGATCATGTTGATCGCCCAAAAATGATAGACTTTCTACGAGACATTGGCCTGGATAGAAAAGATTTGAGACTAATAAAAAATCTGTATTAGTACCAAACCGTCAAAATTAGAATAGAAGGCGAAACATCGAGCACTATAAACATTAAGCGGCTGGTAAGACAGGAATGCGTGTTGTCACCCATGCTATTTAGGTAGCACAGATAGCCCCTGGAAATAAAAATTTAACGGGACTTTGAAATATCAAGGTATCTGAGAAGTGCTTTGGGTAATATTGATCTATATGAAGAAATTCTACCATTTTCCTGCGTGAGATTCTATGATATTTTTTATTTGTTAACAATTAAATTCAAAAAATCCAAATTATCACTATTATCATATATCATTACAAAAGTTTATATCCTGTAATAAATTCTAGGTAATCATCATTTGGTACAAGAAACAAGCTTTAAAACGGCGTTTTATAAATGTTAATAAACTACTAATTGCTTGCTTAGATATTTGCAAAATAAGGAGAAAATAAAAATTAATAATAAATCTTTAAAAATTCACTTACAACTATGTTAAATACGCGAAAATATGAGTCTTGTGGTACTACATGAACCCTATGAGTCTCAGATAGATCCATCAAATAGATAAAATTTTATTCTGTTTGTTTGTCCCAGAGACCAGAGAACATAATTCAGAAAATAGAAAAGATACAGAAATTGTACAGATAGGGTAAAGTCGGGTGAGATGGCCACCGTTTTGCATACTGGGGGACTATGAGGTCTTGATAAGGGATAGAACTTAAAACATAATTTTATGTCATTGCTTAACTATCATCCTAGTAGGTCAGTAAATAGAGAACGACAAAGTAATTTCAATTTTTTTATTATTACAAAAATAAAAACTAACTACATTTGGCCATCTCTCCCCACTTGGTGGGGGGAGTTGGCCAGCATAATAGGGAGATATGGCCACAATATAAAAATGAGAACAGCATTGAAAAATGAGAACACAACAAAGTTTTTTTCGAAGAACTTGAGTAAATAGTCCATAACATTTATCTTACTTCTTTCTAAATGCAGATTTACCACAATTTTGGCAGGTATTCAAATAAGATGAACAATTTTCATGAAACCACTTTGAACACATTATGCACTTCAACCAATCTTCTTTCTTTTGGGTAGTGTTGTAGCTCTCTCCGCATCCCACACATTCAGTTTCATCCACTTTGGATAAAGCATCACTTTCCTCTTCGTACTGAACTTCTGTATTTTCCTCCTCATCTGAACTTGGCGAAGTTGGGCGTTTTCTTTTCTTAACAGTGTTTTTTTCTGGAATTTTCTGTTTCATTGTGTCTTTTTTAGTACTTCGTTTTTGTGTTTTTTTTACGGACCTTTCTTTTACAGCAGCAATATGTTCAGGAGATGTTAAAATACTAGCAATGGTTTTTGCCCGTGTTTTTGCAGAAACGACTAGTTTTGGTGTAGGATTGATCTGATCTAAGAGCTTTCCAGGTGTCAGATCTTCAACAGATGTCCCTTCCACTGGAGTTGTTGATCTACGAGGTTCTGCATCAGTATGGCTACAGGATGGAATTGCATCATCCATCTCAATTGGGCTTTTTACCCCATGTGTTGCTTCAGCATTCACCACCTGAGAGTTTTGATTTTGTGTTGCTTCAGCATTCTCCATTGGTGTACACGTTCCTTGGTCTTCTCTGGTTTTGTCGCTTACTATTTGATCAGAAACTGTATAAGCATGATCAGGAATAGCATCGGGGTTCCAGGGAAAAATGCCCGTGGCTTTGAAGCCAGCCATTGCATTTCCTGCGGTCGCTGACTTTCTCCAGCTTTTTGTTAAAAGTTCACCAAATTGGAGCCGGCCTAGTTTTCTTCCGGGGTGACTCCGAATCCATTCTCTGCAGACTTGATAGTAGAACGTCTTAAGGGACTTGAAAAAAGCCCTGTCGAGTGGCTGCAAATAATGTATCGTATGTGGAGGTAGACACAATATTCACACGACACGACATCATTTTCTTCAGCGGCTTCGAGAAGTTCAACACAGTAACAATGAGAAGAATGACCGTCAAGAATTAACAATGTTCACCTTTACGTGGCAAGAAGTGGTTTTTGAACCAATTCAAAAAAATCTCGGCAGTAACGTAGGCCGATCTTTGAGACATCAAAATCTGTGAACCAGGAGGCATTGAATCAACCCACTCGATATTTAAATTCTTGCCTTTAAATATGCAGACTGGCGGTAGAAAAAATCCCTCGGCATTACAGCAAGCTATGCACGAGATTGTCTCTCCCTTTTCTCCTGACGTCACCGTTATAACATCCTTTGCTCCTTTTTCTGCTAAAACACGACCGGGCCTGTTATTCAGTTGAAGCCCTATTTCATCGACATTATAAATGCTTCCAGGTTTGTTGAAAAGTTCATTTTTTTCCAATGTCTCTTGCAAAAGTTTGAAATAATTTCCCACGGCTTCACGGTTCATTCCCTCACCTCGTCCTAAAGATACACCTTCAGCTTTGCGAATCGACAAGCCGGGATTTCTTCTTAAGGAAGACCTGAACCAATCGGAACCAGCCATTGCTTTTTCTTTATTGAACTTATGAGTGATGTGTAGACTTTCAGCGAAATTATAGGCAAGCTTTCGGACATCCTGTACCGTCATAGGAAAGCCGTATTTTTGTGCTTTTTTAATGTGCTGAACTAATTTATTTTCATTTGCCTCTCCAAACATGCTATCCGATCCCATCTTACCAGTAGTTGTTATATTCTTTTTCACTTTTCTTTCAAGGGTATTTCTGGGAATGCCATAAGTATTTGACGCACCGAGCACAGAAGAATCATTTCTCACAGCTTCAATCGCCAGTTTCAGGTTGGCTTCAGTATAGTTACCCCGATTGGAGTTCTTCCTTCTACTATAGTTCGTTGGCATTTCTGCTGCAAACTCGTCAAACTGTAAAAAAAGATGTTAAAAATATGTGGTCATCTATCCCCACTAGTTCGATGGCCATCTCTCCCTAGATGCTAGGGAGAGATGGCCACTGGGGCAAATAAAAACCAAGGCGTGATTCCATTGAATTTGAGGTTAGAATCGTCTTAATAAACATTGTACTCACCTAATTCGTTGATTCTGGCACCTAAATCCTTCTTACCGATTCACAAAATTATCAACAACAAAACTGTTATAAAATGTTTTGATGGAGAGTTTATGTTTTTTTTTATTTTTTGGTCGCTTTAATTACACCTTGACACGAACGAAAACACACTGACTATGAGTATAGATGCATGGTGGTGGTGGTGGTGAAGACTTGGTGTTTTCTTTTGGTTTAAAGAAGGAGAGCTAAACTAACGATATGAATAGTCAGTCTAGAGATCCCGTTACTTCTTCTCCAGAAGTTCATTTCCATAGCTAGTCTATAACAGTCTCTCTTTGTCAATTTCCAGGTTTCTGAGCAGTATGTGGCAAAGCTTTGTACAATTGTTTTGAAAATAATAATTGTCTTCGTGGTTCTAGTCAATATGTCGTTCCATAATAACGAGTTTAATTTTGTTAAATAGCTCTGTTTTCTTGCCCAATTTTCTTATTGATATCTTCGGTGCTATTCCCATTGTTCGATGGACTTACTCTAAGTTATTTACACATTTTGCAGTGTTTGATCGTAGTTGTTTCTATGTCTAGATCTTCATCATTTTCCTCGCCAGCCGCTAGATATTTTGTTTTGAGATATCTATTGTTAAGCCCCAGTGCTCATATTCATCCTTCAGTTTTCGCAATATGTAACTAGAGTCTTCTGTATCAGCAGCGATTATGACCTGCAAATAACAAGGTAAAGAGAGTTTCATCTCCTACTGGAATACACCCATACCCCCACATTTAGATTTCAAGGATTTTAAGGCTTCTTCCAAATAGATTTTGAAGTGAAGTGGTGCAATGTGACACCTTTATTGAAGTCCCTTTTTAACCGGAAAATCTTCTGATATATGTTGGTCAACCTTCACTCTACAGTTACAACCACAATAAAGATTTTTCACAGCAGCAATGTATAATTTGCAGACACTACTTTTTTCCATACTATGCCACAGCTTATTTAATGACAGTGTGTCGTATGCGTTTTGTAGGTCGACAAAGGTCAGATGGATAGCTTGATTGCCTGCAGTATGTTCTTCTATTAGGTTCTTTAATGTGAATATTCCATCTATGCATGATCGTCCTGCTCTGAAGCCAAATAATTCCCCAATTAATAAATAAATGGCAAAATATATGGTAAAAGGGGAGTATGCAGGAAAAAGCACTCATGGCTACGCAACATTAGAAACTAGACAGAATCAGGCTTCAAGGAAATGATTAGAACAGCGGAAGACAGAGACGCGTTTACCACTGTAATGGCTAACCTCCACTGATGGAGACGTTACCAAAAGAAGAAGAGGATTGCATCTCTACATTGCAATATATATATTGCGGTGGTTCTACAGCATGTACATTATAAATAAGCTTTTAAGCAATTCTGACATTAACGACGACCGAGTGTGCTTGCACACTTAGCGACATACTTCGTTCGATTACTTCATAATGTCGAAGTGGCTTTCTCATGGGTTCCAAGTGGCCCATCGAAACGCGCCCGAAACTTGATAAAATTCGTGACCAGACCTTCAGTTCAAAGTTTAAAAAAAATCGCATACTTCACGCCCGCCCGGCCTGGTCTGGGCCCCGACTTACGATATTGGTTTCCTTCGGCTCTATTAGATTAAGTTATTCGCCCATTCGGGCGAGATGTGTAATCCGAGTGCGGGCATTTGTCAACTTTTATATCGGTAATGGCCTCATTTGTCCGGTAAGTGGATCATTTCGTTCCAGACGTCACTTCGAGCGCTGATGTCCGCTCGAATTAAGTCCCGTCCGAATGGGAGAGCGGGGACGTTGGCATTTCGCACGCGGACGACGGACATTTTTATCGAGTTATGGCGTTGTTGTAGAATTGGAGGGTTACGCAAATCTTACGGTACGCATAATATAAGACATTCGTTAGATCGTGAATTAAGGGCCGTATTTATTGTCGCTATTTGAATTTGTCTCAAGTTGAGTCTGACTCAAGTTCTCAAATTTTATTTTATAAAACGAACTTGAGGGTGAAGTTCAACTCAAGCCTGGGATGAGTTGAAGTTACCTCGAACCCGGACTTGAGTCTAGCGTCTACCTTATATAAGTATATGACATTGACATGAAAATTTCACTCCCATCAAAAATCATACGAAGTTTAATTTGTAAACCAGACCTCCTGGAACATAATGGAAGATTATTTTGAGCATTTATTAAATGTCGAAGAAGATATTAAACGAAATCAAAGAAGACGATTAACTAAACGTTATATAAGGAATAGAAATATTCATTAATACTTCCGAGACAGAGAATATGAAATGCGATATCGTTTTAGCATACACACTGTAATTGATATTATACTTCATACTTCCTTTGGTAATTCAGGGTCTTCAAAAAGTTAATATCCGCGCACTTCCAATTTCTCGACTGATACAACTACTGATAACGTTACGATTTTATGCTACCTACAGGAAACTTCCCAGTAAGTAATGTTAAAAATTATTAGTAGTAATAATTGTTTCATATTAGTAGTAATGTTTGAAAGTACAATTATAGTTTTATTAATTACAGATGGTTGATGGTGATTTACAATGTGTCAGCCAAGCAACAGTATCACAGATAGTAAAAAGGGTATTTTGTCAAATTTTCTTCTAATGAAGAGGGACAACGAAATTTAATTGCTAGTTTTAACCAAATTTACGGCTTTCCTTGTGTTGCAGGAGTAATTGATGAAACTTATATACCAATACAGAATCCAGGTGTGGAGAAAATGCAGAGAATTGTAGAAATAGAAAGAGAATATTTTCTTTAAATATACATGTATTAAAACACAACTTTTTTTAGTTTTTATATAATTTATATTTTAGGTCATAGGCGGTGCAACGTTAAATTATAAACGTTACTAAAAAGTTAGACGATCTTAATAATGGGTCCCAACTAGCTCAACTCGTCGGTAAGTGGTCGTGGGTGAAATACCATACGACCACATACTCGATGGTAAAGGGGCGCCAACAACTACAAACAAAGCCCGGCCCTGACTGATATCTCGAGCCCCCTCTAGTTGTTGAGGGGAGTCGATCAATGTCTCACAGCTATCAAACGTCTCACTTACCTTGACGAAGGCTTAAACGAATCCGAGAGAGAGGTTGAGGTTAGATTCGTTGAATGAAACTTAAGCAACTCTAATAAATGAATTTAATAGCCAGTACCCAACTCTCAGATATGCAATATACAACCAACTTATCGTACAATCGATTTCCCTAACCTGACTATCGACCGAACGGCTACCTCCTGCCGGGACCAGATGATGGCTCGGGCCCCCCTGGACTGAGAGTCCTGTCGTGCCTGGGACTCCTGGAGGGGTGCTGATGACACCGCAGACGACACCACGAAGGCTGACCTTCTCCGGAACGGAGACTGGATCTGGTGAAGACTCGAATCCCCCGGACGACTGATACTCGGAAGTTCGGCCTCTCGGACACCCGGCTGGAACGGCTGCTCTGGGCCCCCTTTGGTCGGAACGGTGGAGTCTCCGGGTTGGGAAGAGGACGCCCCGGACGGCGGAGACTTCTTGACAACGGAACGGTCGGAACGGAGAGTCTTCACTTTGCTGTCGCTGTCGCCCGTCAGTCCACGAAACACTGTTTCCGTGACCGATCGTAATGGGTTCCGAAGTCCGCGCACTCACTGAACTCAACTTGACTTAACTCGGAGATTGAGACTGGCTGATGCTCACTCGAACTAACGATAATACTCTCCGTAACACTGGGAATAACACTCGGAATAATAACAATAATCGTAATAATACTAATTCTCCTACTAATACTCGGAATCGGAAATCACCCAAAAGAGAGAGAGAGAGGAACCTGTCCACTTTTATACTATCCGTTCCTTCTATAAAAACCAATCGAACATTCGAAAAGGTATTACTGTAAACTTAACGAATATTCGTTACCAACACAAATAAATGTTCCTAGCTATCAACCAATCCGGATCAAGTGTGAGAAAGATAGACATATTTGTATGAGCGAACTAAAACTGCTTGTATGAATGGTTGCATACCCTTAACTTCTAGGAATAGATAGAAATTAATCAAATTATCCCTATTTCCTTTGGTACTGTTACTGTAGGGACTCACTATGTATTCCTAAAAGTCGCCCATACTTCCCACTTGACTTTGAGCCGAATTTTCCTAATGAATCTAACCTCTCATCCAAAAATGTGTTCACAGAGGAAGGGAGATCAACCTAAGGGCTCAACCCTTAGTTATGGACTACGTGATAATCTATCATATCCCCTGTGAAGACATTCCGGGTACATCAGTTCTATTATCGACAATTCATTACATGTGTTGTAATTGGAGGTTAGAATTCCTAGATTACCTGTTCTCTACATAGTCCACACAATCCTAGCTAAGATAGGTTCGTTCTTGCATCACTACCTATTCTCCCGGAGCCTTATCTGACGTTATTCGTGTCTAAGCTAGTTCGCTCACATAACCTCTCATGAACCAGAAATGTGTTCACAAAGGAAGGGAGACGAAATTAATAACTTAACCCTTAATGAGGGACAACGTGATGCCCTATCCCTTGCGACACCAGTCCTGTTACACCGGCTTATTCCTGATATTTAATTACATGTGGCCTGTTAGAGGTTATAATTTACATTTACATTCACTACCTGACTCCTGTTGGCCTTAGGGGCAAACGAGCTATGTCAACATGTTATTCTGGCTCCCGGGAAGGTGAATTGCATAAAATGTGTGAGTATAAAGTTAAGTGGACTTGCTAAGTAAAGAGCTTAGTTGGTTGCATATCAAAGGATCTTGAATAATTTTTACTCATCGGGCTACAGTTGTCAATTCATGCCTCTTCTCAAAAAAATAACGTTACAGCGGTACTCGCTTTGAAATTTTAGATATCGTCGTAAGGCATCCTGGATCAACCCATGATAGCGTCATATTTAATCGTAGTGTCGCAAGAGTTAGATTGAATAGGGAAATATTCGAGGATTATTATTGGGAGATAACGGATACGCCGGAAGACCTTATTTGCTAATTCCTCTGCTTCAACCCCAAAATGAGCAAGAAGCAAGGTACAACAGAGCTCACAAACATTCAAGAAATGTAATTGAAAGGATTTGTAGGACGTGGAAGCGAAAATTTCCCTGCCTCAGCCGAATGTTACGTACTAAATTGGATACAACACAAGCAGTAATATGACATGTGCTTGTTCTGTCTTATATAATATTGGTATCCAGCATAACAACATAGAGTGTGAAGAAGAGATTCCACAAGATCTTGAAGAAATTCCAGTCATTGATAACGATATTTTAGGATTAGCATTTAGACGACAATTTATTCAACAACATTTTTGAATTGTTTGTTTAGCAAATAGGTATATATTTGTTATTTTCAAAATTATTTTTGTTTATGTTGCAACAAATCAATAAAATTCCCAAATAATTAAGAATATTCGCCTAATTAATTACCCATTGTATCAGGAAACCGCTCTTTTACAATTTTGTGAACCTCCTAGAGTTGCTCGTTCGTTCATAATGAAGCTACCAATTTTGCGTTACTAATTAATTAAAAATTACCCCAAGGTAACCCAAGAACTTGACCCATCCAGGGTTGCCATGGAATGTAAAACGGTTGTCTTAGCTTAAATCATCGTTTTGAAATCATTCAAATTAACAAAATTCATTAAAAACAAAAGCCATTGTTTAAAAAAGGTAACTATAGAGGTATGAGCCTTCTCGATTCCGCCTGTAAAGTTTACACTGGAATAATAACCAATAGATTAAGAAAGATCACAGAACATTTAATAGGCGAGGAACAAATGGGTTTCCTTAAAAGCAGATCAACAGTCGACGGAATTCTAACATTACAACAAATAGTATAAAAAGCAGAGAATTGAACAGAAAAACATACATTTGCTTTATAGATTTTGAAAAAGCTTTCGATAACGTAAACAAAGAATATCTCTGGACTATTATGGAAAAGAGAGGCTACCCTAGACAGCTAGACACTTAATAAATGCAATCAAGAGTTTATATAGACATGCTCGAATAATATTAGAACTAAATGGAAAACTGCCAAAGCAGTAAAAACCAATAAAGTACTTCGTCATTGATGCTGCCTTTCGCTAACCCTTTTCAGTATAAGTACATAATGATATAATGCGCAAATGGAAAAATAGATACGACGAAGGAAAATACCTGGATAAATACACCATTTTTAACTCTCTTTTATACCACGACGACCAGGTATTAATCACAGAAACAGAGGATAAACTACAGAGAGACACATACAAACTACATAATATTTGTACTGAATATGACATGAAAATATCCACAGAGAAAACAAAAACAATGGCCTTCGTAGGAACAGACACAATAAGATCTAAAATAGTTATTAAGGACGAGGTAATTGAACAAATAAGACACATCAAATATTTGGGATGTTATCTAACGTATGACTACAGTATCGATATAGAACAGAAATTAAATAAGTTCAGTAGAGTATGTGGAACTATCAGCAGACACCCAAAACATAAAATAAGAAAAGACACAAAACGAAAATTTTATAAAACAATTGCAGTAGCAACCCTCATGTATAGCAGCGAAATTTGGAAAACAAGAGAACCGTATCCAGGATTCCAGGCACAAGAAATGAAGTTTATAAGGAGAGTGAAAAGATGTACAAAAATATACAGATTGAGAAAGGCAGACATCAAACGTAAATTGAATATCTATAATGTAAATGGTATGATAAAGCAATATAGGAAGAACTGGAAGGACATCCTCACAGGATGGATGATAATAGATTGCCAAGGAAAGCCCTCAAATACAAATGTAAAGGGAGAAGAAGCGTGGGACGATCAGGCAAAAGATGGGTACCGTAAAAGGCAATGTGTCTACTTGTAAGGAAGAAGAACAAGAAAAACAAAAGTGGAACTTTTTAGAAAACAAACTCCACTCGTTTTTAATTAACATTAATATGTCTATTAAGCTTAATACTAACATTTTATAAGCAGAACAATCAAACTTCAACCCTTTCAACTTTCAACTCTACTAAGTTCCATTACACTTTTGATAGATACTTACAACTATTTGCTTAATTTTTACATGTGGGAAATTAAAAGACGCTAAATATAATTTTGTTTTTTCCACATGGAACGATTTGGATCGTTATTTTTCAAACTTCCAAATATCTCAATATCGCTTATCCTTTTCCTCTAAAATACTTTACGGAATTCTCTGCAATTTTCCACACTTTTCGAACAGGGTGACACGTCTCGGAGGCAGATGTCCGACGTCAAAAATAATTCGGCGACATACGATTCGATAGTTAACGACGGACGCCAAAACAGGTAGTTTTGGTTCGTTATACACACTTTTAAGTAGGTATATCCAGCCGAGACCAATTACCGAATAAAGGATGTGATTAAGGATAACATGTTATGGGAAAGTCAACACCTCCACAACTGCGCTACCCGAGAGCGTTAAAATGCAATTTGACGAGACCCCCGGTAATAATTAGGTTCCTTGTGGGAGATGGGGGAGAATAAAAAAAGGGTTGTAGGAAATTTTAACTTAATTAGGTTTTCTTTTAGGGTTAATTAGTAGGTTTTCGTTGAAAAAATTACAATTCATCCATAAATACAATTGACTAGCGATTGGTACGTGTCACCTTATGTTAAATGTAATTAATTGCTCACTGAACGAAAGAAATATTTATATAAATAAATTTGTTGCCATGTATATATTGCCATGTGCCATTGCCATATGTAGCCATATGTGCTATGTACTATAATATTCTCTTTCAATATCAAATAAATTGTACGACGTTAATTACTATGTTGTGGAATTAAATAATTGCGGTTTTTTAATGCCAATCTATGGGTTTTTAAAATTATGGTTGCAGAGGAAATGGGACGATTTCCTCGTGTAACTTTGAAAAATTAGGCAAAAGAGACTTTAACTTACCGACATTTTAAGTACTGAAGAATATAATTATATTTCTTTTTCAAAAAGAAAACCGAGACATTTCCGAAATTGTTAGAATCAGTGATTTGAAACTAGAATGCATCAACTTGATATACCTTACGAGGTTCATCTCGAAATTTAAAAGTTTAATTTTCTTCTCTGGAAAATAGTGTGGGAGGTTAACATGTATTTATTAAATAATGACACACTATTGAATTATCAAAATTTGGGGTACAAACAAAAATGGATGATTTACTCTTGCCAATACTGAAGAAATTTTCTCAAAAATAAGGTTCAAATAGACGATATATATAATAACGCAATAGAAACTTCACATTAAGTGCTAAATGTTTTATTCACTTAATATTGTAACGCGAAATGTAAACAGCAGCGCGCAACGTGTTTACTATTATCGGACCTCGGTGGTCACTTCAAAGCGCACCGTTAAGTGGGCAATAAAAAAACCGTCCCCAACGTTCCGGCAACATCTTATTAAGGAAAGAATGATTTATTACCTTCTGGGCGTTTCTAGATAAACATTATTAGGGAAAAGTAGGATCGAGTTCTTTCAGGAATAATCGCGAATGTGTATATAAGCGGACTTGCGGTTGGAGAAGGGGATTAGACTTGAAGCCGAGAGTGAATAAACAGTGCGAAAAACGGACAAGCGAGAGCGTACAAATAAATTAATAATTAAGAGTGTGATATAAATTAATTAGTTAAGGAATAGTTAAGATAAATTAAGTAGTGTGTAGTGTATAATTAGGACAGTATAAATAAATTAGAAATAAACGTTACAATATATATATATATATATATATATATATATATATATATATATATTACGTATAAATTTAAATAGATAACTAGGCAGTCGTTTATGATTGAATATATTTGTTTCATCATAAATTTACGAGGTTGACTGTGTAGTGGCTAGAAAACTCGTGACTCTCCTAAGGGGGTTGGAACCAAACTGAGAATTTTGGTGAGATATTACTAGAAATTTACATTACATAGGTTCTTTCAGCAATTGTATTGTATAGAGAATTAATCATTTTTAGTGACAATTCGACCAAAGTGGTACCAGAAAATTTACTGGATTTATATCATAATGTATAAGTCGCGGACGACCGATCTGTTAAGTGGAGTTTCACGTCGAAATTGCGTTCTACCTATGTCATATTTAATAACTACTTTACATCTTAGTTTACAACTGTCACAGAAATATAGCCATTTACATTAAAAATTTACGTCATGCTGAATATTAGGAATGGTATCCTAAACATATACTTATCGTCGACATCAGTATCCCAAAGCCCGGATTTTGCCTATTTTGCCTTTTTCGTTTGCGATTCGCAAATAACGTTATAATCAGTTTTATGTGTATTTTGAGGGTCTAGGAAATATTTATCAATAGTTCATTATGCCTAAAATTGCCTGTTTTAAAGGTACTTGCCTGAAATTGCCTATTTGACTACATTTTGCTTGGAATTGCCTCTTTTACAGTTTTTGTCTAAGATTTGCTATTTTCTGACTGTATAACACAAAAAATAATTTTAAAACAATTCCTAAAATACCTACATGCTCGTTATTCAAAATCCGGTATTCTTAAAGGATTGATGACAGGATCCTAACATTTTTCCAAGAAATTTATGGTAGTTTATACCTGGATATCACCCTTAATTAGGGCCGCAAGTATTTTTCACTACATGCGCGTCTACCTGAGTATCATTTCGCTTTCTTTCGTGTTCGAGAGTACATTAATGAATTTGAGTGAAGTCTGTGTGGTGTTAATTTTTTTTTTTGAAAAATCTTATGATGCCGAAGTTAAAGAAACTCGTAGTTCCGTATTAACGCAAAATGTTGAAATAGTGACAAAATTCGAATGGAAATTTCCTGGACCTAAAGGAATATTAATCGAAAAAAAAAAAGTAAATAATGTTTTAAAAAAAAAACTTTGGCGAGAAACGATAAAAATATTAAAAACATTATCGCAGGGACCGATAAGGGCATCATATCTTTGTCCCCTAAAGAAGTTTCCTGTTTTAAATATGCTCCTATAACATCCTGTGAAGTTGAAAGATCCTTTTCAAAATATGAAGGTATCTTAAGTGATCGAAGGACAAGTTTTACGGAAGAAAAGTTGGAAAGATATATTGTATCATATTGTTTTAATGTATAAAAGGAATTTAAAGAAATGAAATTTTTGTCTGCACCTTTTTTGTATGAATTTCTTTTTTTTGTCTGAAAATGCCTGTTTTGCGATTTATTTTGCCTAAATTTCAAATTTATAATGCCTGAAAATCCGGGCTTTAAGTATCAGGAATCGTAGTTAAATTGAAATGTATACACCGATTATTTAAATTAGATCAACTTAATGTCTTAATTTCGTATACATAATAAATATTATTGCTAAACCTCATAACTGTAATTCGAAAATTAACAACAAGCCCTTATTAACATAAATTGTTTAAATATTTTGTCAGCGGTGATATACAATTATGGTATTTTAGTAGTGCTTCGAAATGTTTTTTAAACTTAATATTACTACGTCATATATGCTGTGATCTTAAAATTTGTAGTAATTCTTTGTTTAATTTGGGAAATATATGCCGGAATTAAATTTATATTATTTGGAAATATATATTCACCATTTTGTTTTCAAAATAATTAATTGATATTCCACTTAAATTGCTTACAACTGAAGTAAATTAAAGGTACCTATTGGGATTAATAACTAACGACTAATGAGTATTACAATGCAGTAATTTGAACCACTTGCTGCTCACAATGTAACATGCCATATGCCATATTACTTCAATTAGGCCAAATAATATTTCGTTGGTGTAAATTGATCACTCACTAAATGAAACTGGAATCTTCGACTTATATATATATATATATATATATATATATATATATATATATATATATATATAACCTCTTTGGTGGTCTGACACTGTTTAACATAATATTGCGACCAATAAGAAATTTTGTTCACCAAATTTGTATGTCACTTATTTGGTTGCCTTAAACGAAATCAACTAATTCACTTAAATATAACTCAGTTTTTACATAAATAAGTAAAAGCAAATTTGCGTTTGGTGAAGAAAATGTAAATTGATAGCTGGGAAATATATTGTATAACCAGATTTTAAATGTTCATTAACCCTAATAGTAAATCATCTCTTCGTTTAACCCTTATCCTTTATCCTTCAAAAGGGCACTGGAACATGTAAACATCCAATATGTCTCTTAAAATTATTCGATCTTTAGTGCTAACGTACTAATTTCAAAATAATTCGTATTGAAAGAAATGTTAAGGTTTGTGGCGTGTTTCAACAGTATTTTCCTAATTTTGTGAGAGATTTTACACAAACATGAAATTCAAAAATACTTACGTCTATCATTGAAAGAGGGAAATTCCAAGTGAATGTTCATCTGTTTAGGTAAGTGCTTATAGATTAGTTATTGTATTATCAATATTATTGTTTTTTTCTAGCTGTTTGGAAAATTGTTAATACTTCCAGGTTAATATGTTCCAGTGTCATATGTATTATGGGAATATTATATTGTAATGTGAAATGTGAATATTATATTGAAAATAATATATTAAACATATAATATTAATAATAATTTTCACATAGTATATGTGAAAATGTGAATATTATATTATGTGTTAAAATCAGCCATCTTGTGAGTGTCATCATGCGTCTTCTTTAGTAATTTAAACAAAACGTGTTATCACCTAGAATTACTGAAAAGTAGTACCTGTCGACTCACAACTGAGGAAATATAAATTAAGTGAAATTGCAAGTCTGTATGTTGATTACCCTGAACTGGTTTCGCTAGAAGAAATCGTACGTATGCCGTTTGAAATTCGTTGTCCTTCTTTAATAATTTTGTCGTTCGTTGGATTTTCCCACCTGATCCGTCCCGAAAAGCGCTTAGCACCTTCCCACACAAGTCCGTAGCCAGTGTGAACGTCCTCATATAGAAATAAATATACATATACGCCTTCTGATGGTTATTAAAGTGCACCGATGCTGGGATGACAAGTGTTTTTGAAATTAATATGTATAGAAGTAACATCGGAAAGCATGTGGTTCTCATTTTTTGTCGCCCCGGGACATGTGTGGAACGTTTTAACGCTTTTTATGTAAGGCCACTGATCTACTAAGTTTCGCGGCCCGTCTTTTAAAAATAGAAGCGCGGCAGGAAAAAATCACGAAAAAAGTTAATCACCACTGGTGTCGCGGTATTTATTTACTGTTTTTGTCAAAGAGATGGGGCGTTTGTTTATGTTTTTTCCTCTCCATAGACGGAAGAGTTCACTTACCTGCGCGCGGACGTTTTTTAAACATACCACGGGTTAATCGTAAATAATTAATAACCGACAAATTAATAAGGGGAATTTTACGAGAAATACCTAATAACGAAACTAATTGACTCACTAACGTTACACCTACCTGGTGGACTTCTATCCAGCTAACTACTAAGGTGAGATGTTACGTCACACAGGTTATTTCAACAGTTGTTTGGTAAACAATTTTTAGCGGCAACTCAACAAAAATAGTGTCATTTTCACGTCAAAATTACGTAAATCATTGGTAAATTTGGCGAATTTCTATCATAAGGTATTAAGTCACCGACGTCCTATTTCACGCCGAAATTACTTTAATAACATTTTCGATTAAATTAAAAAACCAAGCATACTTTGCTTAGGTTTAATTAAACGCAACCTCTATGCCTTCTTATAAATTAAACCGTTCCATACAACATCTCAAGAAAATTTTTGTAAGAAATGAGTTTTATCGAAAAATGTGAAATAAAGAATTTTGTAAATTCGGAAGGGTACTCCATATGGAATATTGTTTGATGCATCTTATAAGATATAAATACATGGACGTACCTGCACGGTTTCCTTATATGTAAATGAACAGTTAGGTATTATAACAAGACTTCTCTTTAATTCTACTTTGCATTGTATCAGCCCCAATTTAACAGCGATTTCACGTGAATAGTTTAGTCTATGAATCTTCTTATTGTGTAGTGATTTGCGATCAGATTGTGAATTTTACGTTGAAATACGTTGGTATAATAACGTCCAGAATTGTAATGCGTCGAAGTGAATTCCAGTGAATTTAAGAAATCACTAACCAATTACTTTAAGTGCTTCATTTTGAAGTACGTGTCAGCTCGGTAATACAGATTCCAGATAACGTTTATAAAATAATTAAAAAAAATAATTCCAATTTTACCGGCTTGATATTTTTGAGTGTTTGATTTACTCTCGAATCTATGTTTTTTGTCAATGTTGGCTTATTTTTTTTAAATCGACATTGGTCCAAGCATATATTGATATGTTTTCAGACATTAAATGAACTAAGCGTAACTATATCACGGAACAAAAGATCAATATTGGCAATTTATGTTTATTTTGATATTGGTGAGGTACTCACATATATCAATTCGATATTGATAACACTGATTTCATAACACTGGGTCACTATTGATAATTAATTCATTAGGCTATTGACTATGTCGAAAATAACAGGGGTAAGAGAACTAACGCTTGCAAGGTATTTTATTTTTATATACTGTCAATTGCCCTCTAAAGAAGTAAAATCCAAAAGTGTTACTAAATTTAGCCATGCGTTTTTGAGAACGGGGTAAGTTTGTCCTCTTTTGGATTTTTCGGCTATAGCGCAAAAACTATGCATTTTTCGAAGATATGTGCCGTAAGATTTCTTGTAGAGAATTGAATTTCCTATGAAAATGATATTTTTTTAAGTAAAAAAAAAATTTTTTTAATGAAATAAATTCAAAAAACAAATTTAAAAATCCCAAATGTTTTTTTTGAATTTTTGGTGATAACTTTTTCCTGGGTGAATTTAGGTATAGGCATTGCTTCATAAAAAAGAAAGCTTATGAAATTCTCTTTAAAACGGTGGCATACAAGACTTTATATGTTTAATATTAACTGAGATAAACGTTTGAATTCTGCCACTTTTTCTCTATTTTTTTACTTTTTTCTTAAAAAGCGTATTATTTCATAATTTTACCTGAAAAAATGATTTTTATTCAATACATAACTTATGTATGAATAATTTACTACAAAGAATGATCTCATTTATTTATATTTAAAGTCAGTTTACGTACACGTAGAAATAAATACTTAATTCATTTTTAAAGTAATAATTTTAAACTAGTTTTATATGCAATGCCGTTTAAAGGGCATAGCCCTATAAGATGGTGAAAAGTCCCCCTCGGGGATTTTCACCGGACTTGGGGCATTCGATTCGGTATCAAAAAAGACCAAGCCTCCTAAATGTTCAGGCCGCTATCAGCCTCTAGAAAAAACTGTTTTTCAGTATTTTTAGGATAACTCTAGAAATAACGTTTTTCCACGCGGCTTGCGGTATTCAAACGGCCTTTTGAGGGAGCGGATGTGTGATTTTTTTCAGAATTTTTGAAGTCAACACTGAAAAATGGCTGCCATTTCAATATTTGTAATGTGTTTTTCAGCAATTTCCTTTTTCGCGACACAAAATTGAAAAACGGGATTTTTCGGCATTTTTGTTATCTTTCAGATGGTCTATTGCGAAAAAATTTTAAGTAGTGCAAAAGGTGGAATAAACGTAAAATATGCGATTTTGATCATTTTTGACCGATTTTTGTACGATTTCTATTCCTCTTGCGACATTTCTGGGGGTATCGAGTCATCATAGAATCCCTAAGACACTCACACCCAAGTATTGATCACGCAGAAAATATTGTCCTCGAAAATAGACCTTGGAAATAGTTTTAGCAACCTCAAAAGCCCTCGAAAACACCTAATGATAATTTTGTGATAATAATTCTATTCAATTCATAAACGTATTCCATTTTTCAACAATGTTTTATTATGACGTTATCACGTAAAAATTATCGTCCGTAATCCGACTTTACAGACAACCAATTTTTTGGTTGGTGTCGACTTCTTGTTAATGGAATGCGACGATTTTTTAGTAAGAAAAAATCAGTTTTAAAATTATTTCTTGATTGAGACGCCACTGATGAAATGGCTGCTGAAAATGAAATGGCTGCTAGAAATGTCACTTTGGAAAATCGGGTGCTGGATTTTCGGCTGCTAACTTCACACCGGTCCAAAGAAAGCTCTTCATGGAATGTGAGGACTTCAAGAACGATTTCAGAATGTCCGTATCATTCTGATTAGCTAAATAAGATCCAGGCATGTCGATAATCCATCCATCGGAGGTCAAGCAGAGCTTGTCGGGGGTTTTTGCGAGCCCGATGCTTTTCTCTGGTTCAGTTTCTTAGTTAAATGTCTCGAAGGGTTAGAAATAAAGATAGAATATAGATTTTGGACGAAAAAATTATAGTGAAAAAATTTCGAGTCAGAACCTGTTAATTGCGGGCTTCTGAGAGTGCTAAAACTATTTCCAAGGTATATTTTCGAGGACAATCTTTCCTGCGTGATCAATACTTGGGTGTGAGTGTCTTAGGGACTCGATGATGACTCGATACCCCCAGAAACGTCGCGAGAGGAATAGAAATCTTACAAAAATCGGTCAAAAATGGCCAAAATCGCATATTTCACGTTTTTTAGACGTTTTGCACCACTTAAAATTTTTTTCACAATAGACCATCTGAAAGATAATGAAAAATGCCGAAAAATCCCGTTTGTCAATTTTGTGTCGCGAAAAAGGAAAGTGCAGAAAAATACGTTACAAATATTGAAATGGCCGCCATTTTTCGGTGTTGACGTCAAAAATTCTGAAAAAAATCACACATCCGCTCCCTCAAAAGGCCGTTTGAATACCGCAAACCGCGTGGAAACACATTTTTCTAGCCTAAGTTCCCCTAAAAATACTGAAAAACAGTTTTTTCTAGCTAGCGGCTGATAGAGAAGCTCTAGCGGGCTGAAAATTTAGGAGGATTGGTCTTTTTCGATACCGAATCAAATGCCCCAGGTCCGGTAAAAATCCCAGAGGGAGGACTTTTCACCATCTTATAGGGCTATGCCCTTTGTTTTAAATGCACTGAGTTTATTTATGTTTGCAGGAAATCCATCAGTTGGCAGAATCTACCTCGTTAGGAAGTTTCTAGAAGCGACACATTTTCGACGTGTGTTTATCTTTCTGGCGGGCTGTTTCGTTACGATATATTTTTCCTTCACATTTCGGAGGTTGGGTCACTATACTTCTAGAATTGGCGTAGCACAGTTGAGTTTTAGAGTAAATTCGAAAATGGAAAAGTGTTTTTTTTTATTGTAACAAGGATTTGAAAAGTAATACAACGAGAACTTTAGGAAAAAAGAGTATCGAAAGTGTACTTGCTGCCAGTATTGAAAGAGACGATGGAAAACATGAATTATTGAGTGATGTATTCAGTAAGGATGAGTAAGTATTCAATGCATGAAAAATGTTATAAATTATAAAGCAAACATTAGGGAGTCGAACATTAAAGCGGCAAAAAAAAGGAAAGCAGCCAACTTAAATGAGTTGATTGGGGAACCAAGTCGTACCAGGGAAGGTGTTACTTTTGATTATGCTGAACTTTGTGTTTTGGAAATTTATATTCAGTAGAGGGGCGAAAAAAAGTCGTCTTTCGAAAGGTAGGTGTATTTAAAAAAATTGTTTAAAAAATTGAAATGCAAGTAATTGAACCCATTATTTTTGATAGGAATCAATCAATTGATAGGTAGATTTTGTTTAAAATAGTATCTATTAAAAACTTTTTAGAAAGCCTTGCCGTTCACCAATACAGTAACTTCTAAGATGGGGCACCACCCCACAATATGGGTCAAGTTAGTCAATATCTAAATGGCAGATATGATCTTTGGATGGGTATATCCCATTTCGGCACATTTTATTGCGGTCAATTTTACGACACCTCGTTGGTCCATTTCTAACATACCCATCTCGGCACAACAGATCGAGCAGGTACACACTACAATAATCTCTCAGTAACTCTTGTAATACTTGACTGTTGCGCAAAATTAATAATACTTGGAAACCTAGTATACGCAGCACACCGTATACGAGTGAACGTCATGTAATTCGCTCGAAAGTACGTTAGAAACGCAAGGGGGCAAGTATCACCCAATGGGCATCACCCTATGCCGAGAATGCACTGTAGAATGGAGTACCTGCTTATCGATGTATGCCGAGTTGGGGTATAATTTTATCGTTTACCTGCTTCTTGTGCCGAGATAGGAATCGCTACTTTAGATAGGCAGGAATGGCACAATTTATTGATCAGCTAATAGCACTGAACTAAATCCGTCAGATATATTTCATTATATTATTTTTAGATTTGTTTAATCAAGATGTTCCACCAGAGGTAATCCTCTTTTATAGTCTCTTTTTTATAAACTTAAGCTAAGCCGAAATGTTCTAAAAGTTCAATTTTAAGTGAACATTTATCGACTTTTCAAAATGATTGAAAATTGTTAATATCGTTATCGTTAGATAATCGTCAGAATGTTGTTTGCATCAATGGGTCCTGCTAAATGGTATATGGGTTGCGTTGTATGGAATTTTATTTGTATAGATGATTAATATTATATTAAGGAATTAATTTGCTTTCTGCTTCGATGAAAATTAACCCTGAAATAAGTGTTTTTCCCCATAAATCCTAGACTAAAATTGAAAATGAATCTATTGCCTCATTCTGTGAACCACGCTGAATAATATAATGTTATCAAATGTATTAAAATTATGTAATCAACATTTTTATTGAATATAAAAATTATGTTATTCATGTTATCATGAATACTTACCATTTATTATTTAATAACAGTGTTCATAACAACAATAACATGATTTTCAAATTTATACAAATACGATTTGATGTTATGAATGTCCGTTATTCATCAATAACGCTGTTCGTAACAATAACAACAACTGATTGTTGTATTAACGAAAATGATTATTGTATGATAAACTTACATCATATTTCTGCAAAGTTGTTTTGGTTGATACAGTAACCTTTTACTTAATAATTTTGGTTACTGCGTTAAAACTTCTGATTTTTAAACCAAAAGAAAACACCAAGTCTTCAACACCAATTTATTTCTGATTTTTATATTAATAAACTCTGTTAGAGGAATTATAATAACTGACATTGTTAAATATATGACTTTCTCATTATGTGTATCAACCTTTATGGTTCCGTGAACGCAAATACCAAAAATGACCCTGTACGTATATTGAATATTGACAATTTACAATCTGACTAGATGCAGTTTATCGCAACGTTCTGCTGCTCAGAATACTTCTAGTGTATTTTTAATAATCAACGAATTATAAATTTTTGAACCTCGAAACTGCTTTTCCTCCCAAAATGAACTAAACGAGCAAAAAGTTTGGTCGTAACCATGAACCTTTCGCTGATTTCTAAGTTGTAAACCTTAAAAGGTTAGCACAGTTAACAAGAAATATAAATGTTAAATTTTGCATTATTGCGGAATTTGAAACGGTGAATTCATCTAGTCGAACCTAAAAATACAACAACGCTTCATATTTCCAAGTCTAATTAATTCCAGACTTTATAACTTCTGAACCTAATCTGCATACAACGATTAACTTTGAAAGGTTAGTCTAGTATGATTTATCTTACAAAAATCCTAAATGTACTTAATTTTCCTAATTAAATTTCGGTATTACTTAACGCAAGTAACGCTGGTACTAGGCTTCCTCCGCTCCCATACAAAAAGTGCGACCGATCTCCATAAATAAAGTCCATTACAAAGTAATTGACTTTCGTGGGTGAGTGCCGCATTAAGAATGGAAGAACTCTCTCGAAAACGGCGGTACTTCCAAGGGAACCAACCATCTTCATAATTTATAGGCATATCATTGCGCTTGGCTTCTGATTACTCTTCTTTGGAGAATTATCGATGGTCGTAAAGGAGAGACAGACCATCGAGTGAAAGAGCAACTCTTGCGCGAAGAGAAAATGTATTCGCTGCAAGAAGAGAGGAAGACGGCGATGGGAAAAATGAACGGTTTTATGGATGGCCAGGTGATTGTTAGGCAAGGGTTTATGCTTGCAAAACCTAATTTATTCATAAAATTAAGCTTATGATTTCGTGAGGTTAATGCGCGCAATTCGTTCCGACTCTTTACGATACCACAAAGAAGATTATTAATTACCATAATGTAATGGGCAAGAACTCTTTTCTGAATTGAAAAATTATCGAGTCGGTAATTTTGAAATAACATATCCTCTCATTGATTAATTAGTATTGTGAACGGTGTCGCTTATCGGTCCAATCGTTCATAACTGCCACCTAAAAGCGAAGTGTGAAAAAGACAAATTACCTGTCGGTATTAGAGAAAGTATAATTAATACCGGTAGTTATAGTTGGAGTGTGTAATCATGTAATCTAGGAGGGTCACTTTCGGACCACTAATAACGGATTAATTTCGGTTAGATGTTTATCGTCGGCACGGGAAGGGATGTTATGGAAATTACATTAAATTTATTGATTTTGGAGATAAACTTTCGTTGATAGAATATAAATGGACGATTAGCGTTCGGGCAGCGACTGCGGGCTATTAGCCGAGAAAGAAACGTTTCTTTCGCTTATCTAATGTACTGTGTGTGTGTGTATGTTTTCATATGCATAACTGGTTGATAAAGCGGCCGTAGTTAGCATAATTGGATGAAAGTCATTCATTATTTCTTCAGAAAATTAAATATTATAGTTAAATATTAAACGTTATTTATCGGTCGTCGAATGAGGAAGTCATAAACAATTAAATTCTAAATCGAGACTTATATTAAATTGCCTTAATTAAGGAAAACCGCAATAGAGTTTCTAAATGAGGTACGTAAGTTATGGAAGCTTTACGTGCAATAATTTTTTTGAAGCTGTACATGTAAAATTAGTGATAATAATACTCATGAAAATAAGGAAACATGTCAAGAACTCATGAGGTTTGTTTCACGAAATGTTTTCCGGCAGTTCGAATATAATTTTCTCTTCCACCTATACTTATTATTAATATTATTGTCAGTACATACCTAAATGGACGACTGGAAATATCAATGTTGTGAATGTTTTTATGTTCTGAATGTTAAAGCATAACTCGGTGAGTATTTAATAAGTAATAGTGAATGAGTTAGGTGCGATATGTCATAATTAACAATAATATGCACTAAAAAGAATAATAAAAAACGAAAAGAAAAATTATGAATGTGACGTGCGTAAACAAAACCCAAAAATAAAGTGACAAAATGTAATACGAAATTATCGATATTATGGCGAGTAATTTTTATTATTTTCTGTTCTAATATAACTTTTAAAAAACATTTTTCCAATTTATTCTAAATTGTCCGTGGTAAAGTGTCACATGCGGTGATTCAAACAAAGTTTATGTAGAGAAAATGATCTTTCTAAGATCGGAGGTTATTAAATTGGAGCGAACTCATATTTAGTATATCACTGGACGACCAAATCAATACTTCCCTGAAATTCCATCATTAGGTACTTTGGAAAGTAAATTTTCGTTGGAGTTTGATTTAATTTTAATTTAACTAGTAGGTACGTTGGTTTCAATTTAAAATGGTCCCCACTTTTAAAACAAGTTATTAAATTCATATAAACTCCAGAAGTTGTTTTCTATTATAATAAATAGTATAAAATAATAGTATAAAAATAAAAATAATAAATATAATTACATTATATAATTATAAAATTATATTAAAATATAAATAGTATACTATAAAAGTATAAATAAATTATATAAAAAATAAAATATCATATAAACTTAGGAGGGGTAGTCGTGACTGACTAGTTGAAAAAGCGCAGAAGAACGATCACTCAATTTCCCAAAAATAATGAATTTGACGAGATCTATCTTGCGGGGAAGCAGTCATAACATATGAGGCCTTGGTACTCTCTTTAATGTCAAGATTTCGAGTAATATCATACCCTTCTTCAGGACAATTTACAAAAATTGTAGCCATGTTAACACAATGTAATGTGAAATACAAAACAAAAGTAACTTATTACAATAAGGGCCGTATTTATAGTTGCCACTTGAGTTTGCCCCAAGTTGAGTCTGACTCAAGTTCTCAAATTTTATTTTATAAAACTAACTTCAGCGTCAAGTTCAACTCAAGCCTGGGATAAGTTTGAGGCCCCTCGAACCGGGACTTGAGTCTTACTTATATAAAAGGGAATGACATTGACATGAAAATTTCACGCATATCCGAAAGAAATCTTACAAAGTTTAATTTGCAAACCAGACCTCCTGGAACGTAATGGAAGATTTTTTTTGAGAATCTAGTAAATGTTGAAGAAGATGTTGAACAAAATCAAAGAAGACGTTTACCTAAACGTTACATAAGGAATAAAAATAACTCTTTAGAGTACTTCCAAGATACAGAATTTGAAATGCGATGTCGTTTTAGCAAACAAACTGTAATTGATATTATACTTCCTTTGGTAATTGAGGGTCTTCAAAAAATGAATAACCGCGGACTTCCAATTTCTCCACTGGTACTACTGATAACGTTACGTATGCTACAGGAAACTTCCAAGTAAGGAATGTTAAGAATTATTAGTAGTGATATTTAAAAGTACAATTATAGTTGTACTAATTACAGATGATTGATGGTGATTTACAAGGTATCAGCCAAACAACAGTATCACAGATAGTAAAAACGGTATCAGTGTTATTGGCTGAAAATATGGCAAATATATATGGAAAATATATGTCAAATTTCCTTTTAATGAAGATGGACAACGAAATTTAATTACTAGTTTAAATCAAATTTACGGGTTTCCTTGTGTTGCAGGCGTAATTGATAGAACTCATATACCAATCCAGAATATTTTTTACCATAGAATAGTTAGCAGAATAGTTTTTTAGAATAGTTAGCCGTTTTCATGATGATTCTTTTATGGAACAGCCGTAATGAGCGCAATGACAAATATCTTTCAAATCTTGACAGAAGTTGAGATAAACTATAGAAACGTATCACTTGTGAGAGTCTCACCCGAGTTTTGCCGAACAGATGACTATAAAACAAAATAAATTATAAGCAAAAGCTTATGCTTTAGACGTTCTTAACCAAGTCAGTCTTGAGTTTAGAACTATAAATACGGCCCTAAGCCACTTAAGAGACTGTAGAGTAGGGTAGTAGGAGTAGGGTGTAGAGTACATGTAGGTAAAATTATAGAAACGTGGAATATATGATGGATGTTAACAGATAAAAGTTAAATTTGTAATTATTAAGGACACATGCTTTAAAAGCAACGGAAAAAGTGACTTCCAAGACAAATGACATTGAACATGGAATACATAATATTGGGATAGTTTATCATAGAACAACAAAGGAATAAATCCATAATAGCGATCCTAAAGTCACTAGATATACAAAGTACCCCAATCGTCCGCCATTTTGGTTCGGTGTGTAGTGGGGGAAATAGCTCGTTATTTAAATATGCGAACTTGAATAATTCTTGAAAGGTTGAAGTGAATGAATAAAAAAGTTACGTAGGTGATATTTCTTACAAAAATTAAATTGTTCTAAATGAAGGTTGTGTTGGCCTATTTTTTAAACTGTCAGCAGCACTCAGTGAATATTATCATTACTAAATGATATGTAATATTATTCTATTATTACAGTACTTAGAATGAAAACTTGAAAGCTAAATATATGAAAAATTTGTTGCATTCTCCTTCATCTATCCATTTTTTCAATTTAAAGAACAAAAACAAGTGATAAAAGTAACTAGAATTAGTTACTTTTAGAAATAGGGTAGGTAATATCCTTAAGTAGACAGAATGAAAAACAGTAAAAAATTAACACTATTTTTTTTTAAATATGAGGGAGTAGAAACAGGTTCGTAACATATTTTTCTGTTTATTGGAACAAACTTATCATTTTCTTACTTAGCTATATTCAAATAAATTTGCAGTTATACACTAAAACCAAACACTATCAAATAAAACCAAGTGTATGCGTTACAAATTTATATTATTCAATAATGCACGCCTGGTAATACTACGGCTACTTTGAACATCCGTATTCATATTATTTGTATCAGTGTTGTTTAATAAAAAATATAAACGGCTCCTTAGAAATATCTTAACTATTTTGTTACAAATATTGCGGCAACTTTTAAAACATGTTTAGATCTGGAAATTGTTTATGTATTGTATTTAAAACATCACAAAGGTTTCACAATAACACCACACCATTTTTATAAGCAAATCCCAATCGAAAAATAAAAAAAAATTCGCCTCTATTAGAAATTACCGCGTCACTACTCAGCACGCGTTACCACCTGGAAAAATGATGTTTTGATGTCATTTGTCAATAATTGTCACAAATTCGACAACTGTTTAGTGTAGAAAATAAAATTCCTACGAAAATCCCTAAAAACAGCCGCCATTTTGGTTCGGAGTGGATCTATCTCTCTCTTACACGTGGGGTTAATGGATTGCGGTACTTTGTATATCTAGTGATTTTAAGCGATAAAAATTACATAGAGGTAAGTGTTTTTGTAAAAAAAAAAACATCAAAATTGACAATACATATTCATGAGAGGCTAAGTTGTTATTCCATAAATATAATTTCAGGATGTATTCATATATGTCACTGACCTTTTGTTAATGCAAGTATAGTCATGTTTGATATGTACCATTTCTAGAAAATTCCTCTTAAAACCGTTGTTTTCTAAGCATAAAATTTTAGGGTCAACAAAATCAAAATTATGATTTAACTGTAATGTATATTCAGCTAAGGCACACGTTTTCCTGAAATTTTTGATGTCACTCTTATGTGAGACCATTCTCCCTCACAACGTCCTGGATATTTTGCCTATGTAAGGATTGTGGCAATCTTTACAATTGATTTTCTAGGCTACACCAGATTTCACTTTCATACTGTAAGACGTCTTTACCCTAGTAAAAATGCTGTTACCTAATTTTAAGATTTTTCTAGCCATTTTAAGGTTTGGTCTCTTAATAATATTGATAAGTTTGGATGTGAGTCCATCTATGTGAGATAACGATCTGAAAAGACTAATCTCTGGGGGCTCCAATGGAGTATTCAGAGAAACATGAAGGTCCATCTCTTCTAGAGCTAGACTGTTGGACAGGTTGGTCCTACTAGATCCATTTACGTCTATGGATGAATTGTTGAACAACAGTTCAACTTAACTTAACTTGTTAGATTGGTTACAATGTGTGTGAATAATCCATTGCTGCTTTTAAACAAGTTTGCAAGATTCCACTCGACCAGATCTGTTATTTAAAAAGCTCATTTACACAAAAATAAGCAGACTATTTAATAGATTTCGATTTTCCTGTTTTCAGTCTAAATTAATGAGGCACATTTCGTAAATTTCTTTTTTTTTATGAATAATGCTCCCTAGTGGTGGACACACATTACTATAAGAAAAATTGTTGTGCTTCATATATATACGCTGATTCTGGTAACGAAGCTGTAACGCGTTAACAATTCATGTAACTTTTCTTTAAATGTATGATGTGCGGGTTTTACAACATAAAACCCTAATTTGTAATGTATCACAATGTATATTTTTTAAAACATTTCATGAATGCGTAAATTATAAATATTACATATAAAATCGTTTATTAGCACTTTACAATTTTTAAAACCAAATGACGCTCATCTCTCTTGGATCGTCACTTGTAAAGTTCCTTCCCATTGGTTCTCATTGGATGTTGACTCTACGATCAACATAAAAGAGAGCTAAGTAGGGTTGTAGGGATTTAATAGGAAATTTAGGGAACATACTCTTCAATTAGGGATTAATAACCATTAAATAGGCAACTAAAGCAACTAGTTATTAAAACATCTTAGGTGAAAATTCCACTTGCAAATTAAGTAATCAAAATTAATTAGAACAACTAAGTCAGTGAAATAATTTAGTGTGTGTGCTGATAAAGTAATCAATTATTAAGTAACTAATAACTATTAAAGAGGGTATTAAAACAACTGAGTCGCTTAGGTGGACGAAAGAGAGCGGATCAAAGTGACAATTTCAAAATCTTACAACAATAATCAGTCGCGCAAGCATAACACCAGTTCTCGCAATATGATAACAAACGCGCTCCGTAGGGTCAAGCACACAGCTAGGTCAGGGAAATTACAATCTAGGACGCCGAAAGATAACAAAACTTAATTTGCCATTTAACCAATGTAATTTGAAGATGTGTAAAAGCTTGTGAAATTTTGGTAATAAACCAGTATACCCTAGTATGCTCAAAACGACAGTGTGTTGTGATCGTTCTTCACGCCACTTAACCCGACAACCCAAAACCTAACAAACTTCAACCCGGAGAGTACGTCACGCCCTCTCTCCAAACTACTAAAACCTCAAAACCCCGGATCTGCACGATACGTCCTCAGATCTAAACCCGGAGAAGTACGTCACGCCCTCTCTCCAAACTACAAGTTTGGAGAGGGCTACAACTACAAACAACTTCAAGAACGTCATGAGATCACGGCACGCCCTGATTTCAATCTACAAGACCGTCTTCAGCCTTACAACCTGGAGACAAAATTTATCTCCGCAGCCACCCACGAGCTACGAGATATCTATATACAGTCCACTGCTAAAGAGATCATTTCACACTTCGTTCATTGGAAAATGTGTCTATATTTTCTGAATCATACTTTGCACAATTAATTTTTTCTTGCATGTCTTGTCCTGATCGTTTTATTTGGTAAATCTATTCTTTAGCTAGTATGTTAATTATCATCAGTCTGTCATTTTGGTCAGGTTTCGCACTTTATTCGTTTAGCATAGTATTTGTCTTTTCTTTACTTCGAAGACCGTGAAACGTACACCTTCACGTTTTAAAATCTCCCCCAGGAAGCGAAACCATCGTTCGGATTCCTCCCCCATCACGCAAGGAAAGAGAGAGGCTTCGAACTGTCCTTCTTCTATCTCATTTATAATAGTAGATTAGCCGGCGTCCAAAATGAGCCAGATAAAAACCGTCAGAGAGGGATTCCCGGCACAGACACTTTGCTAACTGTCTTCTAATTCCTCTGTCTATCTGATGGGATGCGCGCGGATCTACCTAACATCGATTATATCGGATTATGGGCGTTGGGGTGATCGCTAATGGTGTGTATACCGGACCATGATGGATGGAGCGATGTAATCAATCCGAGGGAGGGGGGAGGGGGGATTCCGCCCCTCGGGGATGCAGTGAAATAAGTATTATTTACATATTGAAATTAAAGGAATATGTTGTCGATTAAATTGTGTTAAGTCAACAAGGCAAGAAGCAATTCGGTAAATATTAAAATACTGGTCTGATGAAGCAACACCATCAGAAATTTACTTAAAGCACTTTTATTATCATTTCCCAAACTTGTGAGCGCTTTAGGCTCCTTCAGAAAACTTTGTACTACGCTCTAATCCCAGGCAGCTTTAAGGAGTTAATATATAGGAGGCTATAAAAATGAAAGTTATATAAGAAATATAGAACATGTTTATAAACATTATGAGAATGCGTAAATAGTAAGAAGTGTTTTCAGGAGGGCTTTCAAACTGCTTAAACCGTGCGTACAACTATTACTTCTAAACATCCATTATATAAAAAGAAGTAAAGTTGTTAATTATTTATCGCATTTCTTAAGATTCAAATCTGTACTTATACAAATCGAGGTAAGAACATGTAATCCATAGCTCATTCCGTCGCTAAATATGACGAAAATTACACTCGCTCCTGCATTAATTTATATAATGCAGGAAAGTGATGTTCGGCAATTAGACCAATTATGCCACGTCGAATATGGTCAGAGAGGCTAGGTGGAATTAATCAAAAAAGCCAAAGCCGAGGGACATATTTGAACAGCGGAGGGAAAGAAAAAGCTGATAAATGACACCATTAGTACCCAGTTAGCTTAAAACCTGCAACTCGTCAGCAGTGCGAACTAATCCTGACAAATACAGCGTGGCAGCGTTGTCCTGCTACGAGCGTCCTGAAAAATGCAACGCTTTTTGTCATCCGGCTGGAGACGATCCATCTGATGCATTATTTAAAAATGTACATGGAGACTGTCTTTTTTGAAGACTTGTGCTCGAAGAGAGGTAATGGACTCATTTTAATTACTAGAAGAATTGGAATTGGAACAATCACCACAGTGGTAATTACAGTGTGATATAGCAAAAATGTTAATTATGGTTGCTAACTTGGAAGCGTAGTAGAAATTATCGGACGGCCCTCACATTTGATGATAACTGAGAAAAACAATGACGTCATTAGTCGATTTTTAAAGATTAGATTAGGGATGTTTCCATACAGGGAAAGATCGCTGTTTCGTTTCGATATGGATCTCAACGAAGAATTGTGGAATTATTCCCGCTTCGCCTGGCCCATTAAATTTTCCAGTTTTGTGTAACATCAAATATACTTACATTACGGTTAAGACGATTGTGCCATCCTTCTAACGCATTTTTGCACAATTTCATTCTCCACTGAGTAACGAAATAATTATTATTGAATTATGAATTATGTAAGTTTTTCACATTGTGGTGAAAATATTAATATTAACTACTCACTTTATTAACTCCTAGAATTATGACAATGGTGCAGTCCTTAAACAGGTAAGACAGAAATGCTGAGAAACAGCTGCATGTCACTTGCTCGCCGTAGTAGGTAGTATTAATCCGTTCAGCCGATTTGCTCTTTGTTATTGATGTTTCAGCTCTTGTTGTCGCACCATAAGTCATGTTTGGTCATATGCATGCATTGTATATTCTCGACTTTCAATTTGTACTTAGGGGAGTGGACTTTCCAGACTGGATATATAAGACGTCCAGATATTGCAGCAGCTTGGTTGACTTGTTTCCTCACTTCATCTTCCAGATACCATGTGCTCGTAATTTTGCATCCAAGCTATTTACATGACACGATTTGGTCAATAGTTCTCTATTGTGAGTTTTCAGCTCAGAGGTTCCTTTGCTATAACTATGCATTTCGCCAGTGCCCACATAAAGACAAAATGTCAAATTTTATCTTGATGACATAGCCATGATTATGTTCAAAGTATTAAAGGAAACTTCGGAAATTTAATCAAGAGTTATTATTATATTGGGGATTATCAAGAACGCTCCTTAATTCATCTCAGCTCCCCGAGAACATTCTCCCATTTTATTCAAAAATAGTTTTTTCTCTACAAATCGTTTAGGGGTTATCTTCATAGGCATGCAAATAAAAACGATCTTTTTTCTTAAAAAATTAATTTATAGTTATACTTTTCGCGGGCACTCAAATGAAAATAATATTTTTCGCAGACATTTATCGGAGAGTTATTTATTCGCTGAACATTTATTAGCAGTTATACTCTTCGACACAAAAATATGCTTTTTCGCTAACATCTCGAGAGAAATAATTTTCTTCGCAGAAAACTTTTGTAAATTTATAGTCTTCTCGCAGTCACACATTGGAAAATAATATTTTTCGCTACAAATCTTTCAAGAGTTATACTTTTCGCGGACATGTAGCGAAAAATATTTTTTTTCGCCGACTCTTATCAAAGAGTTATTTTTTTCGCAGGCAGTTTTTTAGGAATTATACTCTTCGCGGGCATACTGAGAAAAATAATTTTTTTCACCGACTTTTATCCGAAACTTATTTTTTCATTGACAATTTATTGGGGATCATACTCTTCGTAGGCCACGGAGATTTGATCGTGTTTATAGAAATGTGCATGTCAACTTTTTCTGCCTGTTTGTTAAAGGATTGTAACATTCTTTGGAGGTTATCTTCCGACTCTGCGGTAAGTACTGCGACATCGGCATAATATAATATATTTATTTGATGTATTCCCATGAGATATGTTCAAGCTTCTTGCATAGTTCAAGCTTGGAAATACTGTTCAAGCTTCTTCCAAATATCACGCTGAATGGGGGTTTATGATATTATTAGCAGTGCATTGAACCCCAGTTCTTCTTCAGGTCCCAAATGCTCATCCGTACATAGAGGTCATTAAGTCCATTTCTTCATCGCAATAATGTGAAGGTGTTGTTTTCAGATCGGCGAAATATTGTTGCTGAATCGGATACTCCACTCGATTCTCTAATATTCCGGAGTAAAGATGCTGTTTTCTTCCGGGTCCACTGCGTTCTTCTATGTTTCCCTGTAGGGTGAGTTTTGGGATTGAATAACGGTCACTTAGTACGTGCCTCAAATAGGACATTTTGCTCTGCTTAACTTCAGCCATTAGCTGTCTTTCGGCTCCTGCTCTTCTCAACACCTCTTGATTGGTTACGTGTTAAGTCCACGATATTCTTAATAGACGACGCAAAGTCAAAATTTGAAATACTTCGATGTGGTTTACTCTTTTTACTTTAATTAACCAAGTTTCGGCACCATATAGCAAGACGGGCCAGATGTAACACTTGAGAACTCTTAAATCGTAACTCCAATGGCAAATATCTATGTAATAGCAGAATCTTAAGTGCAGCAAAAGTTTTTTTGGCCATACCAATCCGCATTTTGACTTCTTCATCACACTCCCAGTTATCATTAAGTATGGACCCAATGGACCCTATGTATGGATAAAACTCATTATCTTCGTCTTTGGTAGGTTCATTTGCAAGCCATAGCGTTGTCCGTGTTCATCTGTTTTCTTTAGTAGTAACTGTAGATCCTACAGGGTATTAGCTATAATCACTGTCTCGTGAGTATGTGTATGAACCCCAGTAGCATACCTAAAAATTAAAATATCCTTCAGAGACCTATACATAAACGATAAAAATCTGATAAGTCTTTATCAGTCGATTTTGACCAGGAGTGTTGAAAACGACGCCACATTACAATAGACTGCCTTGAAAATTCCGTACTCGACTCCTTCGAAACCGAAAAAACGACAAAATTACCTTTGACAGAGTAAAAAAAAGTGAACCATCCCACCCTTCCGCACCGGTGACCTACATTCCGCCTTACCCCCGTTTCCACCCTTAATCAAACATCGTTTTCTCCATGCGCCCCCATCGAAACTAATTCCCTCGAAGAGCGTTCCCGGCACAGCCGAACCGAGGAACGAGCAACCCCTGGCAATGCCGGATTCCGTTCCCCCTTTCTCCCCCACCATCCCTCTTTCTCCCTCTCCGTGCGAGAGAAGTTTTTGCGGGCTAGTTTTTGCGCCCGATTTTTTGCCCCGCTTGTCGGATCCACAGTTAGCTAGTTTGTCATTCGGTTGGCACCACTGTTCTCCCTAGTTTCTTTGTAAACCGTACGCTTCGCCTTCTCTCTTTCTCTCTCTATATCTCTCTTCCTTTATCTCTGTCTCTCTCCCTCGTCCGTGCGCCCGATTTCCAGAGACGGAGCGTCGCCGAGGAAGATGTCCTCCCCGGGTATTTGCTTATTGCTTCCCATCCAGGATTTTTGTTTCTGGAGATTTTGCGTTTGCTGCGGCAGGGGATTAATCAAGCTGTTTTGGATATATCGACGGTTTAAGTTTTATTTGTTGGGAACGGCAGTGTGGCGTCCGCATATACATATCTGCGTCAAGTAAATGGTTACTTGATTCAGTGCCAACCTCCTATGCACCAAATAGAGATTAAACGTATATTTGGTATCGTGGGTGATATCACTCTATCGACTACTGATGAATGAACTGTTTTATTTTTAAATATATGTATCTACTTAAGCTTAATGTTATGACAAAATGTGACCACATTCCTTGAGCATAATATCATCAATATTTTTAAACGAGATTGAGTAATAATTGATTTTCTTGAAAGCAATGGAAGAGGCTTACAAAAGACTATCAAGTTTATTGATATTAAAGTCATGCGGAGGCAAAACAAAAAGACAGAGTTGTTCAAATCACCTTGTTTAATGAATCCTAGTAAAATAAAAAAATGGCATCCATTTAGATAGCACCCTGGACTAGTACACTAAACAATATTAACATTATCAAGGATTTATCTCGTTAACCTAGGCAACAAGCAATACTACTCCAAAGTACTTCGAAATGAGACATTAAATAACTGCGCTAAGTAATACTTAGTTTGGAAAATGACTGATAACTCTGAAATATCTTATTCCATTTCCAATATTCTAGCTACTTCCGCTGCTCGGTCAACAACTCGCACTGCTCAGCTTCATACAACTGACCTCTTGAAGCAGTCTCAGCTCGGTGAGCAACTTATGCCGCTCAGCCTCGGGAAACAACTTCACGAAGCAGTCTCAGCTATTTGCGCAGCTCGGCCCGCAACCCACGCTGCTCAGCTTCAGGCGATTCAAGTTCTTTTGAAGTAACCTGCTCAAAAAGAGAAGAAAAATTTACCGATGCCTGTTTTAATCTTGCGCGACCACTTGATTAATATGGAACATCGAGACAGTGCTTTAGTTGAGCAAATAATTTCATGCCTAAATGTTAGCCCTTATACAGACCGTTTCTAAAGAGTCGCAGGATGGGATAAACATAAGAGTGAAAGAAAGGCCATATATTTCTCGTTGGCTAAACAGAGAACGACCTTTTGCGATGTTGCTAGCTCGCGAAACATCACATTCATCCGCTCCGCACATTGTACCGCACACATCCGAAAGTGTAAAGCGATACGCGACCGCGATACGCGTTGACTTGGACTGCCTGCTCGGCCGGCAACGTTGCAAAACATTCTTCACTGTCATACTAACGAACTACTGTTAGTTTCTCGTTTGCTCTTGTTGATTTCCCACCATGCGTTTCGATAGAAAAGCTCCGTATATGAAATACATAAAAGAAGTACTACTTTTGTTTACCTATTAAGCACAAAATTTAGCTCAATTTTAGTAAAACAGAAAAATTTAAATAATGTATACTTTTTCAAATTTATTGTATTGCATTACATAAGTTCTTAAAAAATGGGTGCATTTAAGAAGCAATAAATTTATAACTCCAGGCATATTATAAAATGTATTGCAAAAAAATTGTGAGAAATTATTAAGAACTAGCTGATTACCCTGCTTTGCCCGGGTATATATTCTACGCTCTGTAATCCTCCTAGAAAACTTTAAACAGCTGTTATCACTTTTACAATTTCCATACAATCTTACATCTAGAATATTCTCCAGAAAGATCTTCATTGTTCACTAATCTGATCAAATTATACCATTTGATATTCAGTTGAATCCTATAAAATAATACCTATGGATACCATAGTAATCTACGTTATTTTGGACCAATTTTAGAAAGTTCCAATTTACACAAAGTTGTATTAATTCCCAAAATTTGGTAGAATGTCCTGTACACTTGTTTCTAAAAGTTTGTGGAAGGTTTTGGAGAGTTATACTGTATTATAATTATTGTGTGTTTCACAAAATTTGTATAAAATTCTATTTTCTGCAGAAACTTCTAGAAATGGGCCATTTACAAATTGCTGTCTTCGCATAACCCAATCCAACCCCTCCCCGCATATCGTTACAATGTGACATTTTTTATTTGACAAAGTGAGCAAAATGTTCCAGTTTGGAATTTTGTATTTAAGTACCTAAATGGATAATTGGCTCGTCTCCGATTATTCCACAGCTGATTTCGTTCAACCCCTTACTCATTGAGATATGAAGAAGTGGAACTTCCGAACCAATAAATAATGTTTCAATTTGGAATTTCAAATATAAGTGCCTAAATCGGTAGTGGACATGTCGATACATAATCAATACTAAGTTCCTTAACATTGCTACCATGGCTTTTGAAATATTTAAAATAAAATGAAATTTAGAAATCGCAAATTTGGAGAATTATTTCAACAAATGTACAAAGTTACAATTTTGAAATGTGTGTGCCCGCAACTCACACAATTCAGCTTCAGGCAACTCACCTTTTAAAGGCATCAGCAAGTTATGTTAGGCCTCTTACATGTCTCTGTTAGGTACCTAATTCAGCTAAAGTCGAATTGATCCTTCATTTATCTGATCGAATACTCAATTAATCAGTTCGTTTATTCATAACGTAATTGTTGCTAAATCTTACAGATTCAAAGTAGGGTCGATCGAAAGCCGCCACACAAAGCTAAATAGTACGAAAATATGAGCTTATTTGGTCAGGTGTTAATAGAGTTATCAAGGAAGATAAGATCAGATGGTCATAGCTGTCTGGCGACAGTCTGGTGGGCATAAGTAATAAGCTCTCAGAGAAGAAATACTTCTAGAAATACTAGAGAGAGTTAATAAAACAGTCAAATTTTTACTTAATTATCCTGTTCCATAAAACTCTCCGTTACAGGCTTGAGATGGATTCACTTAATAATAACGACCTGTTATAACAATGTTTGTCCCCGCAGAAACCTAAAACGAGGTAAATTAACCTTTGAGCATTCCATCCATTTGCTGATGTTCGGTGTCACTTCATTGAACGTAACTTGCGACAATTAAGTAGATTTTTGAGCAAGATACCAATAACTACCGTGATCTTACTAGATAAATTATTTGATACTGCCTGGACTTAAGCCGGGCCGCCCGATTCCGGCCCTGTCGAACAGATAATACCCAGCTTTTCCGCGAGAGATTTTCCCAAACAGAAATGTATTTCCAAGTGGATGCTACATCATATACGCTCGTGTTAAGGGTTGCGGAGCTTCTTTCCTTCTCTCTTTCTGTGAATTATGATTCATTCTTGAATGTGGGAATGGGACTTAAATGATCGGTGAAATTATTCTGAATTATGATTCGCGAGAAAAACTGTCTTATGAACATATGGGATCGTTATAAATTTGTTTTTCACTTCGGGTCGTAGGCTCTTCTAGCTATTCTACCGATACTTCGGCACATTTGTAAAATCTGGATTTGACAGCTGGATTCTAGATATGCATCCGTTCTTAGTAATATTTGGTTTTTCAACCAAAACACAACAACAGAACACAAAATGCTGCTGGATTCTCTCAACAAATTTTTAACATTTACTTTCACTGGAAAACTTTGTAAGGAAAATATATGGCGACCGTTAATATATATTTTGTGTTTTGGTCCATCCATTTGCTTCTAACGATCAGCATTAAGTAGAAAAAAGTGTTTTTTAATTAGTTTGATAATAACATTCTAGATTTCGGGAGGTAGGACTTCTGGATAATACTTTTAACTATATTTCGCTGCACTAGTATTTGTTGAATATACTATTCCATTTTTATTTTACAAGATAAAGGGATGCATCACTTGCTCAGCTCGATATCCTTTTCAGCGAATAATTTCTGTTGTGGAACTGGGTCCTGGAAGAGACGCTTAATGGGATAATTAATTTGAATAATTCAGAAAACATCCTTTAAACATAATTTTAAATTTTATCTTAATTACAGTTCATTTAGACGGTTTATATTAAAAAGTATATACTTTTGCCACATGGATAAGTGGTAACCAAGAAAGAAGAAAGTGAAATCTATTTCCATTTACAAGTATCAGGAGGTTTTTCATAATGAAATACTTCTTACTCTATTTATTATTGAAAATACTTGAGAAATGAATTGAATTAAATTAAGTCTCCAGCTGGATGACACCTAATTGTCATATTTTAAGGCTCAGTTTGGTATTTGTACTGCAGATTTTCCAGTGAGATAGATATTAGGAGTTGTTACGTTTCTGAGGGTCATTTGTTACATCTGATTATGGAAATCGCAATTTAGAAAAAGCTCTTTTGCCGCACCACAACCAACGATTATTTTAACAGGGATTTAAATTCTAGAACCTTTATCATGATAATTTTCGTCAGAAATGAACATCAACATGACTGATAATTCCAACCTTAATATAAAGCCAGCACATATGATATCAAATCGTGAAAGTAAAATGCACCACATCTATCACAATGCACTATGCACCATCATACTAAGCAAATTGTGAGACCTGTTAAACGATCAAAAGGCAGCTATTCGTAGACATTAAACTCTGTATGACTGTAGATTGATTTCAGATTACTTGAGCTGCATCTGAATGATGTTAATAAGGGCTTTATTAATTTTTAAGTTTGTTTGTTGATTATATGCCAAGATTACTGGGTGAAAACCCTTAAATATTTTATGGGTAGCGTCGATGCAGCTGATATGATTGATATATGTATAGACTCAAAATTTGATCCGGTACACGGTAGCTGTGGAAGACAAAAAGTGGTAGGTTTATATGATTTCTGTGCCCAAAATATCTGGGCAAGTTCAAATGCAACAAGGGTAAGCTAGTTAACTTTCCATCGATGATCTACGGTGGTAATACACTATTGCCAACAAACAACATTAGGAAAGATGTTGAGGTCATTAATTGTTGATTAAAAAATCAAATCCTAGTTATAATTGAATGGACCATTACCTAAAAAATAAATTGGAAAAATATATATGAAGTAGCTGTATATTTTGCTTGTACGCCAGAATTACTTTTTTGTTGTTATTGTGAACCATTCAAATTTATTTGATTGTCATATGGTCTGTATATTTTTCGCATTATAATATAAATTTTCTGTCTATATGCTCATCGTCGTTTTAAAGGCACATTCCATTTTTATGTTTTCCGTGACGCTAGTCTCCAAAAATACAATGAATACAAACCAGACAACACATTTATGCAAAGAAATACATAATATACAATTTAGTTATCTCGCATTTTCTTCTTACATTATTTCATTGCACCGAATCTTTTCTTAACATTGTTTTTGTATTTTGTTAGTTTCCCGATTGTTAAGCAATTTCACCACTTTATAAGCTCAGATTTGCCTTCTATTAATGCCATTTTTACTATTACTCATATTTAATCCCAGTATTCTTCATTTATTTTTTTATAATGTTCCTATTTTTTGCTAATAAATTTCTTGCTTATTTTTTGTATGATTAAGGACGTATTCTGGAGAAGCTTTTTGTTTCTTCGTGCCTTCCCGTAATATTTTGTAGTATTTAATAATTATCATTAATAATAATAATGATTAATTTTCAACCATTTCACTAACCCTTTTCTCTAAAGATATTCGATTTCCCCAGAATTTCAGATGTAGCTTTTAATACACTCCGCCAATCTTCGTCTAAGTCTTCTATTATATCTTAATTGATCATTAATTACCTAATTTAAGAATGTTTAAGAAATTTATTTATTTATTTAAGAATTTAGGAAGTAATTACTAATTAATTATTTCTTAATGATTTGTTTGACCTAACCTTCTTTCTTCTTCAAATTGCTGCTTCTTGATTGCTGCTGGTTCTTCAATTTTATTTCACTTTATATATGTTTATATTGTTACTGTAACCAGAAAATTGTCTGAGCTTATTCCTACCGACAGATCCTTCTTAGATCCATGCGTTTCGCGCTATTTTGCTACTTGTGATTATGACGTTTATTGTCGTCCACTATGTGTCCAAGTATATTTATCTCTCTGAAGAAATTGTTTGGGCAGCACAATTTCAGGGAACTATTCCGTTTTGGAGACATACATACGCCTACTCCGTAGCATCTAACTACATGTTGATTTACATATTTTCTGTGTGGTAATCGGCCATCCATATTATTTGATCAATATTTATCCATAGCTGCTCATTAATAAATTTTCGATTAATAAATTTGTGCTATGAACGCTGCATTTGTTGTACTCATTAACTCGTTGGTTTATCTGAATTTAATGTAGCTAAGTAGCATAGAATTTAGCATAGCACTAAAATTTCAATTCAATAAAATATTCCTTTAAATTACTGATGCACGTAGTTGCATAACATTTCGCCTATTTCAATTCGAGAAGCGCCATTTCTTCCAAACTCATTTGTCCTCGTTAAGCCAGCTTTTTTCGATCTGATAACCACCATCGGAGAGCCACGTCTCCTCCCTCCATCCCCACGGAGATCATCAAATATTCCAGATCAGCTGATCGCTCGTGGGAGGATCGATACGCAGCATTGTCCAAAAAAGTGACCCAAATGTTTCCCCTCCTCGAAATAATAAATCTTACTGCCTTTATTGCCGCCGTATACGCGCGAGGGGGAAAGATATATACACAAGAGATGAGGTGCTACGCGATGGCGTTTCTGCTGACTCAGTACGTTTTCTAAATTTGATTTTCTTGTCGGGCAGGAAACCGGAGAGCGGAAGGGTTAGTACAAGGGCGGTTCGACGGGAAGTCGGGGATTAATTGTTTTCTGAAAAGCGGAGCGTGAGGGTTAATTGGAGGTTTCCACTTGTTTTGCGGGTTTCTGGTAACGCACAGGAACGGTGACGACGTCGAAGGTCTCAAAAATTACCTTGCAAACGTTTTGGCTGATGCCATAGCATAATCATTCAGTAATGTTTTCTATAACTATAACCTATCTTCTACTTCTTTATTACTGGAGGTTTGCGATCACTACATCAAAATCTTCCCTATTCTATGCCGCTCTTAGTAACTGCTGAACGTTCATGCCTGTCCAAGCTCTGATGTTACGGAGCCAAGACATTGTTCTTCTGCCTACTCCTCTCCGGCCTTCTATCTTTCCTTCAATTATTAGCCTTAGCAAGTTGCATTTGTCATTTCTCATTATGTGGCCTAGGTACGAGGTCTTTCTTTTCTTAACCGTTGTTATTAGTTCTAGTTCTCTGTTTATGGTGTTCAATACTGCTTGATTCGTTATGTGTTTGTCCGTGATATTCTTAGCATTCTGCGATAGAGCCACATTTCAAAGGCTTCTAAGCATCTCATGGTATTTAATTTCAGTGTCCACGCTTCAACTCCATATAGAAGGACAGACCAAACGTAGCATTTAATAACTCTGATCCGAATGTCTAAGGTTAGTTTGCGATTACAGATAATTCGCTTTCATTTGTTGTACATGTTCCTGGCATGTTCTATTCGTGTTTTTATTTCTACATCTGGATCCCACTTATCGTTTAGTATTAGTACTCCTAAGTATCTGAACTTGTGGACTTGTTCTAGTTGCGTGTTATTTAGGTAAATGTGACAGTTTGCACCCGTTTCGTTAATTACCATTACTTTGGTTTTTTGAACATTTATCGTCAGTCCCATTGCCTTACTTGCATTATTAACTCTATCTAATATGTTTTTCAAATCTTCCATACTTTCTGCAATTAGTACGGTATCGTCTGCATATCTAATGTTGTTAATATATTTATAGCTTATTTTTATACCAAGTTCGACATCGTCTAGTGCTTCTTTGAATATGCATTACGAGTATAAGTTGAAGAGCAATGGAGACATAACGCACCCCTTTTAAAGGGGACGCCTTTAGTGGATATTGCCGGAATATTTTAAGGTTGCCTAACCTATAAGAAAATCTTATTATAACTGCGTGGGCTAGTAAAATTGTCGATAACGCAAATATGTTTTAATGGAAACAAGATGCGAAGGGTTCTAAGGTTCGTCGAAATCATTCCATCTTTCAATGTTAATCAATACATATAAAAGTGACTGCGTGTATCTACGTTCTGAAACATTTGTAACAGTCCGAGAAATTCGACTTTCCAGATTAGACAGTTTGACAGATGAGAGAAGGCGCCATCTCGCGATGAAGGAACCACTGTAGAACGGTCAAGCTATTTGACAGAACCCAGTTGATCCATGTTTATCGCAAAATAGAAAAATATATCTATTAAACACAATCAAGGGAGACTATAATTAAATTATAACGTACTAGAGAAATTATAAAAACAGAAAAGGCTGCAAAGCAATCGAACTAAAATTTCTACAGCAATAGTAAGGGAAGCAAAAATGTAGATAATTCCAAAGTTACTAATGTACGGCAAATAACAAGATCATCAAGAGCTTTAATAATATAATGAATATATGAGTCTATAATGCAATATAATGAAATCATGCTGAACTACAGAAGAGTCATAATTTTAAGCATTACATATCTGAATTATGAGGTTGGAAGGATTTCGGAATGCCGGCAACAAAATATGCAAAATATCGTTGTTGCAATTATTGTTCTTTAAATGAAAAAAAAAATTAATCTCTAGGAATGTGCTATAAAAATAGAATTGTAGAACTACAGCAGTTGGTATCGTCATCTGCATCATCATACTGTTGTGCATGTCAGAAGCTACATAGGAGGCGAAACATTTTTTAAAATATCTAAGGACTTATAACAGGTGTACTCAAGTGCTATGTTATTTTTTTTTAAGCAATGTAAGTTGTAACATAGTCAAAGGAGCAAGCGAAGGTACGACGGGTCACGTCTAGTAGTACCGAAATAAGAGAGACGCACTTCAACTTACATCTAATACGTTGTTGAATATTTTATTAATTTAAAAAGATAATATTTAAACAAAACTACATGTAATTATACCGTTGTAGTTTTATGCACACGACTATTCTGGTTACTGGAAAAAGCGTAAATAATAAAACTTGCATATAAAATCAAACATTTTTAAAATTTCAATCAGAAAGGAGACTAAAAATAATTCTTAATTATACTATTCAACTTGTTAAAAAATAAAAGTATTTGAAACAATTTACAACAATTAATGCCAGTAATGGATCAGTCGATTTATAAATCCAGAGCCCTAGAATTGCGTCACAAATCACACCCTCTTGACGGCTAGTTTTTATATCCTGTTGTAACAACAAATTAGATAAATTATTCAAATAAATTTGTATGACAAATATTAAGTTAATAAATAATTTTTCTACAATACTTAAGTTAACATCTATTTCACATTCCATACGTGAAACATATGTTCACGTATGTGAACATATGTTTCAAATAATAATAATAATGAACAAAATAATTCAAATTATAAGGAAGAAATATTATTTCTTTTTTATAAAGATTTGTTTTTTGTTCGTGTCACTGGAGAAATGAAATTTGTTAATGTTTATTTGTATGAATGCGTGACTGATTCTTGAAAGAAAAAAAAAAGAAAAAAAACTTGTGGTACATTGCAAATATTTATTAGCCTTATCATCTGCCTTCACACACAAATGAATGGTAAAATTGCGATAATAACATATATTACAATGCGAGCATGTGAAAAGTTTACCAAATGTATCAACAAATAATTGTCACATGTCACGTTGTACAATGTAAACCTTGGAAAATTTGTCACTGTATAATGACAGGCAAGTATCTCTTTTATTTATTATAAAAATTGGTTTTGTGAAAAGTTCACAAATTCATAGAATATTTGTCACAATGTAAACATTGAAAATTTTTGTTACTTGTATTAATACACAAATGACTTCAAATAAAATCAAGCAGAAAAAACATTTGTTACAATATGAGTATTTAATAGTTATTTATTATACAAGAGGATAAAATGAACGTTTAACGAGCGACATGTTTAAACGCGCGCGCGGCACAGCCGCAAGCGCGTTAATATGGCGAGTTAAACGTGCATTGTATCCGCGAGTGTGTTACAACGTTTTATTCCATTTTGCCATTTATAAACTGACGTTTAGTGAGGTAAGTCCGATTTTGAAGAGAAAATTTGACAAGATGACAACTTCAGGGCCGCAACCTTGACAACGACGAAAACAATTTTAAACATATAAAACGTCACTTCATAAGGCAAAATTGAATAGGCCGCGGATTAAAACATTTTAATCTGCTCCCTAAATAAACAAAATAAACAATGACTTTATAGGTTCGATTTGACGTCAATAAACGTCAGTTTATATTGCAAAATTGAATAAAACAATTTTACCGCTATGAATGCATAAGTGAACTTTCAAAATGAAAGAGTTATAAAAACATTTATTACAATGTAAATATTTCAAAAGCTCGTAAGGCTAACTTATTACATTACTCTGTATTTTTATTTGAAAACTCCTAAACTTACTAGTCTATGGCACACTTTTGTTCTTCTATGCTCTATCTTTCTTTGTTCCCCTTTGGCACTACTTGCTCAGACACCTCATAGATGGGTGTAAAGTCGACATATATCGTAAAAGCTCGTTCACAACCACTTAACGTACTTAACGTAACGTAAAAAATTAAATTAACAAACCATAGAAATTAATGACTTGTTCACAACCACTTAACGTACTACTGAAACTTAAACTATGATCATGCGCGTTGGGTCAAACAGTAATCGTGAGAACTTCACCTAACCTAACCTAACGCTATCAACACAATAAAATGATATAAATATATGATAAAATGACGTAATGTTTGAGTAACGATGTTTCACGTTTCACTGAGTGACAGTTTTCTGTCAAGCTTCAAAAAAGTGAAAGACGTGATTGGTGGAATTAAGAATCCGTAGATTTAACGTGCTGTTAAGTTGAAGTTAAACGAACTTAGCGTTGTGGGACGTTACGTTTGTTAATTTACGGACTATTGTGAACAGACACATTTGACATAATGCTTTTCAACTTTGCGTTTTCATAATTTTTTACGTTACGTTACGTACGTTAAGTGGTTGTGAACGAGCTTTAACCCTATTTACGTGTGCTTTACCACCTTGCACTCACCGTAGTTTTGGGATCAGTCGTAGCCCCATCGTTATAATTATGGGCACCGATAATTATAATTAATAAATAAAATATAGGTTGAGGGTTACCATATTTTAAGTGGCTTACAAAACAATTTGGTTAGAATTTGCAAAATAATTATCCCACAAACCATACAAAATTTGCATATACCTAAGTTAACATAACTTTTTAACGAAGCAATATATACTGTGTAAAACGTAACTGTAACTAAGTAACTGTAAAAAGCGTTTTCCGATTAATGTATTAAAGTACTTTGGAACATTTTCGCAAATATTTTGGCCATGATAATACTGCCGCCAGAATCTGTCTCAAAAATTCACAAGTTTGGGGACGGATAGAAGGAGGGTCGCCAAAGGGGAAACTTAAGGGCTCCTAGAGACAGTGTTACCAACTAAAAACTTACAGTGCCCCTATTGCCAATTAAATTTCGCACTGGCGTAAGTTTTAAACGCGACATCAATTTTAATATTCTCTTCTCACTTGTGTAACTATATGAAGTGTTCTGGTGTAAAATTCTCGCATATTTTCTTTAGCAGTTCTAAAAGTTCTGTTTTAATTCATATGAGATAATAAAAAATGGTCCACATTGGCCAAAAATGAGCTTATAAAGAAAGAGATTGGTTGGATATACCCTAAAGCATTGCGGTGATAACGTGATAACTCCACGTTCGTCTAGTTGAAAGAAGAGCGTTCACAAATGAAGTTTTAAACCTAATTATTCTAGTTAGAGGAACCATACGGTTTGTATGTGTTTTGATGATTTCACGTCTACCACTAAGAGTTTTTGGACAGAAGACAATATCCGTTCGTCTACTACAACTTGCACAACTTCCGAGTTGTAGGTTATATTTAACTGCCTAATCCACTGAAGTAGCTACAGAGAACTGTAAGAAGAAATGAATACCTGGGTCAGTTACGACTTGTACGTTGTAAAGATTTGTGGCCTGTTAAATTGATTTTGGAAAGAATGTCTAATCAATACTGTACTAAGTGTACTATGAGTACTAATCAATACTGTTCAAATCAATATCCAAAAATTTTTCTTTTAAGCTATTAGTCAATCGATAGAGCTGTCAAATTTTTTGTGAACAATGAGTATAATTTCAAATTTTAATTTCTCTCAAAAATACGTTTTGTGCTTTGTTGGAGTATCTACAAAGTAATTATTTGTAATTAATCGACATATAAACTGTAAGGGAAGTTTATTACAGAATGAAAAGAGAAAGATTTATGTTTGTAATGTTTCTTTTTGAATACGGTGGTTTTAATTAATGTGAAGTTAGAAAGTTCTCATAATGTATTTGCCTTTCCCATTGTAGTAACGATTAAGTAGGTATCTGTATCCTTATTAAACTGTCATTATGCTATTAATTAAAATGATAATTCGTAATTGATTGTTTAATGAACTCTCGCCGTGGAAGTGTAGTTATTCAGCAAATTATGATAATAAACAATTATTTGACATGGAACAAAAGCGTTTCTCATTAAAATGCTAATTTCACGTTTAATCTAATTCCAATCGTAGTTGTCGTTTTTTCAGGAAATTCGTAACCCGGCAAATTAATACTCACCTTCATCTACATTTTCATTGTTACCCAAAATTTTTTTGCGAAATAACTTAATAACAATTCATATTTTCCACGGTTGTTGTTGTCGTTACAAAATGTTACGAATGCCACGATTTTCGAGGTAAAGTCCGTTAAAACGGTAGAAAAAAATTTCGAGTATTGTAAGACGCGTAAAAAATTCCAATTTTTCGAGCAAATCGACCTGAAAGTGTACGTTATAAGGCCACGCGTAATACGATGTTGCGCGTTTTTATCCAACGATTTGGATGTTTACATTGGAAAAGTAATACCCGTTGCGGTTTGCGACGTAATAGATGCATGAAGTTTTTTTTTTCCTTCTCCTAAGCGTCTGCGATGGATTTTTAACCGCGCTGGTTACATTGTTTGATATACAAAGAAGTTTTTTCGCGAGGTTCGGTCCACTGCTGTATGTGCAATACGTAAGATTGATTGGTTTTAACTTTGAATCTCGTAAGGAGAACACGTAGACATTTTTGTAGCTCCGCTAGATTTACTTTTTGTAAAATTTGTAATTTCTACTTTGTAAATAATGCTTATAAACAAATAACCAAATGGAAGCATCCAACCAACTGCCATGGCTGTAGGTTTAATCAAAAATAATAAAAACCGCCTCAAAATCACGTCATTACTGTCCTGGAGAATTAAATTTAACGCAAGATTAGGTCGTGTTTAGATTTAAGATCAGTCTACTTATTTCAGCTTAAATCACCATTTGAATTAAAACATACAACCAATTCTAACAACTGTCAATCCGTTAGTTATAACTGCGCGGCTAATTTAATCAGAGATTAACCGAAGTATGGACTTAATCAGATGATAAAAACATGCACCTAGTGATGTTTGCTTTAGGCCTATTAAAATATAACGGGAGCATTAAATTTAACAGACAAGTAGATATTATTTTGCTTCAGGTTAGGATCAGCTTTAGTAAGTGACGGATAGCTTTAGGGTCAGTCTACTAATTTACTGATTAAGTAATTAGTTTTCACTGTGGTGCCTGCTTTAATCCAGAATAAATCATACACTGTGGATTTAATCAAAACTGATAAAAACTGCCTCCAAATGATCATTACCGTCGATTACAATATAACGAGAGCATAAGATTGAACGCAAGGTCAGGTCGTGTTTGGATTTGAGGTCAGTCTACTGATTTCGGCTTAAATGATCATTTAAGTTAAATCAGCCAACCAATTCTAACAACCTTCAATCCGTTAGTTATAACTGCGCGGCTAATTTAATCTGAGATTAACCGAAGTGTGGATTTAATCAGATGATAAAAATTTGCACCAAATAATGTTTTCGTTAAGCCTAATAAAATACAATGCGGAACCATTTAATTTAGTAGACAACTATAACTTATTTAACTTTAGGTTAGGATCAGCTTGAGCAAGTTAGCTATAGCTTTAGAGTCAGTCTACTGATTTAATGATTGAGTAGACCGCCACGAACTGATTCGTAACTAACGTCAGGCCATTAGTTTTAACTGTGGTGGCTATTTTAATCTGAGGATATACAATGTGGATTTAATCAAAACGGATAAAAACTGCCTCCAAAAGATCATTACCGTCGATTAAAATATAACGAGAGCATTAGATTTAACGCAAGGTCAGGTCGTGTTTAGATTTGAGGTCAGTCTACTGATTTCGGCTTAAATGATCATTTAAGTTAAATCAGCCAACCAATTCTAACAACCTTCAATCCGTTAGTTATAACGGCTCAGCTACTATAATCAGAGATTAACCGAAGAGTGGATTTACTCAGATGATAAAAACCTGCACCAAATGATGTTTTCGTTAGGTCTATTAAAATACAATGGGACCATTAAATTTAATAGGCAAGTAGACCTTATTTAACTTTAGGTTAGGATCAGCTTGAGCAAGTTAGCTATAGCTTTTGAGTCCGCCACAAACTGATTCGTAACTAACGTCAGGCCATTAGTTTTAACTGTGGTGGCTATTTTAATCTGAGGATATACACTGTGGAATTAATCAAAACGGATAAAAACTGCCTCCAAATGATCATTACGGTCGATTAAAATATAACGAGAGCGTTAAATTTAACTCAAGGTTATGTTGTGTTTAGATTTAAGTTGAGTGTACTGATTTCGGCTTAAATGATTATTTAAGTTAGAACAGCCAACCAATTCTAACAACCTTTAATTGGATTGTTCTAACTGCGCTGCTAATTTAGACAGGGGTTAACCGAAGTGCGGATTTAATCAGATGATCAAAACCTGCACCAAATGGTGTTTTCATTAGGCCGATTAAAACTTAACGGGACCATTAAATTTAACAGACAAGTAGAACTTGTTTAGCTTTAGGTAAGTATCAGCTTTAGTTAGTTTAGTATCTAATGATTTACTGATTGAGTAGACAGCCAAGGAATTGATTTGTAAGTAACTCAGGCAATTAGTTTTAACGGTGACGGCTGTTTTAATCTGAGGATAAATTATACACTGTGGATTTAATCAAAGCGGATAAAAACTGCCTCCAAATGACTTCATTAGGTACAGTCGTTCATGATATAACGACACTATTAAATTTAACGCAATATTAGGTTGTTGTGTTTATATTTAAGGTCAGTTTACTGATTTCTGATTAAATGATCGGTTAAGTTAATACAGCCAACCCCTTCAATCCATTAGTTGTAACTGCGAGGCTATTTAAATAAGAGATTAACTGAAATGAAATGTGTATTTAATCAGAGGATAAAAAAAACACTGCCATTTACCAAATGATATTTTGATTACGGCCGATTAAAATATAACGGGATCATTAAATTTAACAACTAAGTAGACTTGTTTAGCTTTAGGGAAGGGTCAGGTTTAGTTGATGAACTTTAGAGGCAGTCTACTGATTTACTGATTCAGTTGACAGCCAATCAACCGATTTGTAACTACCTCTATTAGTATATTCTATGACGATTGTTTTAACCAGGGGTTAACAAAACTGTGGATTTAACCGGTGGATAAAAACTGTCTCTAAGTGAAACTGATGGTCAGTTGCAACTTAACTGGAGAAACTTAAATTTGAAGCGTGACTAAAATTTGTTTTATGTTTAGTCTACTGACTATTTGATGAATACTTAGTTAGGTTGAAGCAGGTAATCGACTGGTTTATAACTGTATCCAATCTATTAGTTATAATTATGGCGTCCATCTTAACAAGGGAGTAACTAAACTGAGGACTAATGAAGGTTGGGCTATGGTTGATGGTTAGTTTAACCAGAGGGTAATTATAAGATGTTTAGTGTTAGGATCAGGCTTATAGTTACACATTAACTAATCAGCTACGTTAAGACAACCAACTAAATGATTTGGAACTACCTTTCACTCATTAGTTATAACTGCTATGGCTGCTGTAATCACAGGTTAACTAAACTATGGATTAATTATTAGAAGATAAAAAACTACCACCAAATGATGTTTACATTACGGTCAATTAGGATTTAACGGGAGGATTAAATTTAACGGGAAGTAGCCGTTTTTTAAATTTAGGGTCAGTCTAC